>OX031027.1:5763333-8645000 GCA_943735995.1 Sesia bembeciformis
TTCATTTATTTAATAATCCTCGAAATGTCACCTATTGCACTACCTAATACAAAGTTCATTCGTTTAATTTGTAGTTCGTCATCAACATATTCAATAGACAGCTAGATGGCGCCAACCGAAAATGCAACATTGTGAAACAAACCTGTTCCTTCAGTTTGAGCATGAAATAAGAACATTAAAGTAATGGTAAAGAGCAAAAAAAATTGTAGTAGTGCGAACGGTTGGCCAATGTTTTACATAATATTATCATCTCATTAATATGACCTGGTTGGTCGTAAAAATCGGCGAACGCCGCCGGAGAATTAAAATTTGGGAAGTCTGTATCTATTACTAATTTACAATATGCCAGAAAGAAAGAAAGAAAGAACATTTATTTCAGCGACCTAGCCAAGAGGAAGGGAGAGGAGAGGAGAAGATTCCAAGAGGAGAGGAATGGATTGTCCCCTTACAATTATTGCAAAAGCCCGAGTTCAATAATGAAAACTACTTACAAACATTGGCAAGAGATAAAAAGAGATACCAACTCTATATGTCAACCAAAATCATTAATTCTCAAGTTTTTGGACATAAGACACGAAAACATAAAAAAAACGTAGCAAAGTGATGATTTGAAAGATAGTATGCAGAAACGAAAGATGCATAAAAAGTTCGGTGAATACTTAATGGTGATCGTATCGTGCCTCCGGTTACTTGTAAGGGCGCTGGCCTGTAGGGCTACATTGAACTCTTAGTAGAATATATATATATATATATATAAGGTTTTTCTCAGTAAACACAAACTATGTTAGGAATGCTGTTGTCTAGTAATTGTCAGCAATTTGAGTTTAAGTGTGAGATGCTTTGGAAATCGAGAGTTATTACAATTTAAACGAGTCTCTCACTAAAAACACCATTTCATTGCTGCTTTTAAATATTGATTTAGCTTATTATTAGTCCATTGATATGAGTTGCTAATAATTAATTTAATAGTGATTCTGTTATGTATTTTGTATATTAGATATTATGTATTTGTAACTGCCTGACTTTGTTATTGACTATTATTTGTATGCAACAAATAAAGAAATTTGAAGCAGAATTAGAATTTAAATCAATATATTTTAAGTATGTAATATTCTTCCGCTTCTGTATCAGATTTCTATTAATTACAGGTCTTCCCAGTAAGCTCCAGTGTTGTACACAACTGCGATTAATTACCTATAGCTAAAAATATGTTGAAATTTTTGTGGATATAAACACGTTTTATTAATATATTTCACTCAAGACTTTTCATATTGTTGAGATGGAAGCTAAATGTGTAGGAAGTTACTTGAAAAAAGGTTTATTTAAAAAATAGGAAGAAACTCGGTCCAGATGTGGAGCACGATTCAATGACAATTTTTAGAGTTTTAAACAAATTTCACACTTGTCTAAATATTGCGATTTTTGAACCATATATTTTTATATACATATAAAACTCGTTAAATTGGTCGTGGCAAGGTGTCCGCAACACGCCAAAAACCCAGGCATATCAATTACTGCAACCGTGCAAACTTTATTCAATTACAAAGCTAAAGTTAGCACGGGTCAAGCCTATCTACCAACCCACAGCTCAAACTTTATCGCTAACATTCACAAACCAGTACAGTTATAGTGAAGCCATGACTAAATTGATTAGATTGATGACGTGATACAACGGTAAATGATGGCGGTCATTTTTATTGTTTGAGAATCATTAATCTAATTCAAATAGCTTTCTTAATAGTTCCCTTAAAAATTCCAAGTGTCTTTAAAACATAATACAAGACGCGACCAAATTTTGTCCGAGCAACGTGATGTAAATATAACCTTACTAAAAGTATTTCGTATTTGAGGGATTAATTAATATAAACAATGGTTACATAAATAATCAAATAAAGTTGTAGTTTTCGTACAGCTTGTATGAACTTTACGCTACAAAAATAAAAATGTAATCTCTCAACATTGAGAACGGAAATGTGAATGCGGGTGGACACCGAAAACAAATCTCTACCAAACAACTGTACTCTCTCACCAACTAAACGACCGTATAATACCCCGAGAGTGAGTAAGAAAGGCGAATTCAAATCACCTGCTTAGTATGTAAAAGGGCACCTGCAACGACAGATGGCGTATAAAAAACATTCCCCTTCCCTGGTCGGGAATCAAGGCTAAATGAAACGCTCTTAATAATTCCGACTTGTTTAAAACTTGTTTTAAAGTCTTGCCTATCTTACGTTTTAATGGAATTCACTGATAACATCGGAGAGTGTTATTGGAAACGTTACGTAAGTGATAAGCTTTGTAAAAGTGGTAGGGGCACGTCGAGTTGCATAGGTCCGGTTTAGCGCTGGTCGACGCCGACACAGGAATGTGACCCAGACCTCGATGGGACTTAAATCGATGACTCACGAGAGCGCACTATTTTTTTTTCTCAACATAACAGATTGTCGTTAACGTTCCTGTCTGTTTAGAAAGCCAACGTGGGTGCATAGGCAAACAGGACCGCCACGCCTACGACCATTTTTTTAGTCATAGCGACAGCCCACACTGAGCTTACAATGTAACCTGTTAAACACCTCACCAATTTTAATATACTCCAGTGTTACTAATTTAAATTATAAGAATATGCATTTTGTTGAGAAATTATAAACTTGGAACTTGAACCTTGAAATTATTCAAAGGGTTAGAAAATAACACAAGGCACAGTAATACAAGAAACTAAACATTAAGATTGAATCACTTCCTCAAATTCCTATTTGTCGAGCAAGAGTCGAGATTCAAAGACAAAAGCGTAAAGCGCTTTTATCTCGGGAGGCTTTGAAAGCTTGGTAAACTCGGTAAGAAGATTAACGCCCAAGAACTGCGAATAAGCAGCGATACGGATTTATCGAGTAGCTACTGTATTGTATACATAATTGATTTTTGAAAGAATGTCTTCCTATCACCAGCGTCATCATATTTTGAAGACAAGTCTAGCTTTGTCAATGGTGGTGGCTATTGGAAATAGACTTAGCTTAGCTGGCTGAAGGAGTAACATGTTTAATAGCTCAACCACCTCTTGAGAAATATTCATTTTAATATTGATAAGTACGTGGACTCCGAGCATAGCTCTCTCCATAGCTTGCTGAGCAATTTCAAACGTATGGGTCAGGCCTATCGTCAGAGACCACGTTTCTGCACCATACGATAGGTCAAACAAAAAATTCTTAGAAATGGCTACTGTACAATACGGTAGAAACAAAAACAAATTCGAATTTTGAAAATGGATCTCTTTGCTTGTCAAACGTCATTAAATTTTCATAATTTAACAAGAGTTCGTTTAATGTTTTTTTACGACTTTCGTTGCGGTCTAAACCAGAAACAAAATTATGTAAGAGTAAAGTTAGCATTAGTGATGAAGCCCCATCCAGTGCCACTGTTTATAACTAGTTCCGTGAATTTAACCGTGGCTGTACCCACCTCAGTATTTATGTTAGAGAAGGGCATCCAGCAATGGCGGTGACGGAGGAAAATATCAAAACTGTGCGGCTCATGATTGAAGCAGACAAACGAACGACATATCACTCACTCAGCGCTTAAAACAAGGCACTTTTTGGACAGTACCCCAGCTAAAGTTTTAGGCCATCTTCCTTACAGTCCCGACTTGGCACCTTGTGACATTTTTTTATTTCCTAAAATTAAATCCCAACTAAAAGAGAAACAGTTTTCGTCGCCGGAAGACAGAGAGCTTCGAAGAGGCTTTGAAAGAGTGGAAAAAATATCTTCAAAATTGATTCAGACGCATGAAACTTTGTATAAATGCAAGTGTAAAGTACTTTGAAAAAATGTATTAAAAAAAATGGGAACCCCAAGATTTTTTCTTTTCATTTTAGCAAAACACTAAGTTCCACGTATGTGTATAAAATTTCCAAATTCTGCCAAATTTGCTCCAAAAATACTGGTATTGTTTCAGCACAGCAAATCGATATGAGCAATGAGCATCAATAGTTCGGCAATATGTGTCCCTGAGGCTGACGCAATCCCACGCATTCCTAGATAGGCTGTCTGTCACTCAGCCCGAGAGGTGTACCCCCTGGAAAAGGTAGGAGGGGTGGGTTTCGGAATTCATGCGGCATCTCACTCGCCTAGACATAAACACTCAGAATGTTTACCACCGGGGACCTATAACAGACATACAGGCTGGATCTTTATTGAGGTACACCGACTCCGAGGAGATATCTAGTGTATTGACCTATATCTTCATAAATTGAACAGTAAAACACGATTTATATGTACTGCGTTGATATGTGAAATTGGATTGAAATGTGAAAGCCTTAAATTGAATTGGAATTGGATTTCCTTTACGTCTTGCGAAAGAAAATCATCTCATGTTAATTCTGAATCGCATAGAAAAGCCAGTGGAAAACTTTTTTGACAAGTTTTAGGACGACCGTAATTAATAATCAAAAGAAGAAAATTGAAGTCCACGAGTATATATGAAATTTTTCGTATTAGAGTTTGCGTAGTAACTTTTTATTAATTTATGTTAAAGTCACAAGAATGAATTAAATCTAACTCCAGTGTCAGTCAGCACACGCTGGGAGCAGACGTAGTTTTTACTGGTCACAAACCAATAACAAAATATCTCGTCTTCATATTCCACCCGTCTATTTTTAAGAAATATGGGCTATTGTGTTTCCGTGACAAAGCTCGACAAAGCTTTGAGCAACAAGTTGTGACTGGCACGTGCAAGTGGTGTTTAGGGTTGAACAGAATACATTTGAATGCCGGGGTTGCACCCCAGGAGCTACTGGAACACTAAGCACGAAACGTTGTCTAGGAAACGTTGAGTAGGAATATGATAATCAGATTAGTTTACACACGTACGATAGCGTGTGGTCACACTGTCATATGGTGAAAGTAACCCACAAAACAACCTTACGCAATACAGAAATGTTTAATATTACTTCGTGAGCTTTACCATACAAACTGGTTCTATTATTATTAATAATGTTTATTATTATCATTATTAATTATTCTATTATAGTTATTATTAATTATTATATTATAATTATTATTATTGAGTAGATGGTTAATAATTTAGATAATTAATTAACAAATTAATTGCCAATGGTGTTCGTATTTAATAACATTGCAGAGAAAGATATCTTTTATGCTTCTACCAATATACTACAAAAACATCATAGTGAACTCTTTTGAGCTTGGGCTTACAACTAAACATTCCAACATCCAAGAATAATGGTTAATAATAAATTATAATATTCCTTAACAAAAAATAAAAACAACACAATGCAAACCAGTCGTGCACAAAAATCCAACAGTTCACAAATAACTTTATTCACCCACTATTAGATCGTTTTGTACACTGTGTAAAATATTTAGTACACACTAAACTGTCGCGGGTCCGATTTCTATGTAACTCAAGTATTACATTTAAAATGTTTGCTCATTCAAAACGCGAAGGCGCGCGGCCGGTAGGACAGCCGTAGTAACTTTGTTGACAAGCCGCCAAGCGTTCACAGCCGCCATGTTTTCAAGCCTTCGGCGAACTCCGCTGCTAGTCGGTTATCTTCGTACGAGTGTTTTATTAGTCCAAGCGGTAACCGTCAAAAGTCTTACTTCTAAAACCCCGAAATTTCATAAAAAGAAGAATATGTATAAATAAACATAGTGCTCGTAAGTTGCTTAACATAGGTATAGATAGCGGCAATATGATAAAAGATGTCAAAATTATTTAATACTAGCGTCCCGCCCTCGCTTCGCTCCGGTTTAAAGGTTTTCTTTTTCAAAATTTCAAAATATAATATAGCCTATATTAGACACGGATAATGTAGTTAGCTTCCTACTTGTGAAATAATTTTTGAAATCGGTTCAGTAGTTCCAGAGATTACCCCCAACATACCTACAAACACACAATTTTACCTCTTTATTATATTAGTAGATATAAATGGTACACTTACCCTCATATTTATAAATAAGTAATTACTTTTTCTCAAGTAATCGCTTCATTAAGTCATTACTTTAAAAAGATTTGCTTAAAAATGTTTTTTGTAGTTTCCATTCAATTTCTAAGTCATTTATAAAATTGTTGAAATATTTAATTTAAAAAAGTTTTTTGAATGTATAAATTATACTACATGTAACATATTTAATAATTTTAAGGGCTTATAATTGACAATATTGACCAAAATTGTATATTCAGTCGGTGAGAGAGATAATGTCGAAATAAGAATTTGTTGCAAATGAAAGTGGCTTTACATTTTAGTGTTTTTTAAGTGCTGAGCTTAATCGATAAGATCGCTATTTTCCTTTTATTAACTATTTATATACAGAATGTAGTTATATTAATGTATCGGTCCTGTTCATTTTATATTTAAATACTTCATTCATTATCTTTTAAAACCGGTTCAAAACCGCGTTATATCCTTAGTAATCAAATTATCCTAAGTTAGTGTATTTACTCGTAGTCAATATAATTATTTATTTTATATTAATTAATATCTATTTCGTAGTTATAATTAACATTAGTAATAACATAATTATTTCATAAATTCTAAAATTTCTGAGATAGCAGCAGACCATGTTGGGCAACCTATGCACTGTGGAGACGGTTTCTTTATTTACGTTTTTACGAATTTGAAACTGTTTTTTTAAGGTAAGACTTTTAACGGTCGTGCCTCTGTCTATAGCAAGTTTAAACAGTAAGTTCTTTGGTGCAGTTGCAGTTGTGAACTAAGGAATTATTAACGTAACTGTACAAACTAGATGTTAATTGTACACCAAGAAGTAAGATAATTCTTATTGCCCAATGACCGTGTCTCTAAATAACGTAATAAATAGAGCCGCCTTGCATTTGATAGTTCTATACATATTCGTAACTTAGTGAATTTAGGTGAATTTATAAATTAGGTAACTTAGTGAAAACCAAACAGTGTGTTTTAGGCGCACATTAGTCTTACAAACATTATTTATTGAATATTACTCACGGCAAAACCTGAACCAAATCATGTGTTTGGAACCACATTATGCTATGCGATAGCAGTTAGCACTTTTTTTGTTACATTCCCGCTAGAGGCTGACCAGGTACTTCGCTACGTTACGATCCCTAGTAAACATTAAAAAGGCTGGACCTTTGATAGAGTCCGCGGGTCTAGTTAAAACGGTGGTATCACAAATCATGCTTCCTTCGCGAGTTTTTGCTTGCCGGAGGGCATAAGTACATAAATAAATCACGATCCGAAGGCTTGGCATTATGCGAGAGGCGATCGCGTCGGTCATGAACCTACTAAACTGGTTCCTGGCGGTATTGTTCTTACGCGAGGGCTACGCATATTTTGGTGCTATTAATCATTGTATTTTCAGGGAGAATTTTATGGGACGATTGTTGTAGGGGATCTACGGCAAACTCTACTAGGCTACGAAACCTATTGTATACTAACGACGTATAGTTACAAACAGACTGCAAAAATAACCCGTCTACGTTAATTTTTCATATTACAGTTAAGTTTTATAGAATTGCGCTACTTTGTTACTTCCTTTTTGAAACTGCATCGGTAAGAAAATGTTAGTTTTTATCGGTAAGAAAATGAAACTAACCTAGTTAGTTTTTATTATTGTCAGGTGTCAAGTAAGGCATCTGCCTTAATTTTCTAATTTAATCAATAATAGCTATTATACATTTATTTTAAGAATTATTACTAATAATTACATATTTATTTAAAGTCGAATAATAATTCTCATAATCGTTTTACATCACGTGTTTCTACATTAGTTCAATAAATAAAAAAATAATAATCGTATTAAAATTATCATTAAAATCGTCATATACTATTTAACATATTCTCATAATCGAATTACTATCAATAGAGTACGTGTGTACTTTAACTTTAAATCGATTGTTTATTCGAAGTCTACATTTGTAAATTCAAAAATAATTAATCTACACTAATATTATAAGGAGGAAAGATTTGTATGTTTGTAACGAATAAACTCAAAAACTACTGGACCGATTTCAAAGATTCTTTCACCATTAGAATGCTACATTATCCCTGAGTAACATAGGCTATATTTATTACTAGAAAAAACTAGGGATAAAATGGCTATATTTTATTTTGAAATTTTGAAAAAAAAAAATCTTATTAACCGAAGCAAAGCGAGGGCGGGTCGCTAGTTATTTATAATTAAGTAAGTGTTTTTATCTTAATAAGCTTAATGTTTTTCAGCGTAAAAGAAATCCCTCCTGACCCACGACACTACCAATCTGCACAACCAGTAGAAATCACTTTTCTTCCACTTTACTTGCTGTACACCGTTATTAATTTATAACATAATAGTCAAAAATACTACTTAGTACAATATGTAACCATCACTACACTACATGTACAATAGTACATTTTAGTGCTACCCACTGCACCATCTGACGTCAAGAAGCTAAACTAATACTTTCGTATATAACGTGAAGTATAGATGGCGTTACCTGTATATTTTAGTATTGTTTTTGGTGATTTATTTCCTCCTCGTACTTACCTGAAACAAATATAAAATTTACATTATTAAAACAGATTAAATTATTGATATGTTAAAATACATTATCTGCATAGAAATAGAACAATCTTAATATCGCATCAGACCATCCGTAAGTTTTTATATAATATTCATTAACTTTTTATTAAATTACGTTATTAGGTAAGGTTTTTATTATATTTTCTAATTGACGTACTACCGTAAATTTAGTTTATTTCTTATAAGGCATACTTACTTTATTATTTAAATGTTTTCCTCAACCAGCTGGCAGTATAACGTGCGTACTAATTTACATGCAAACTATCATTTCCTGCAAGCGGCATACTTTTTCACGTGCGATAACAAATGACCGAGTATTCATAATTTAATACTGGTGTTACAAAGTTTTGCTTATCTGCCCCAAGAGCGACAACCGATGGGGTAAAATAAGCCCATGACAGAGACGATGCACTGGGAAGCGTAGTGTGGAACGCCCTCTAACCAGATGGACGGATAATTTAAAAAAGTTTATCGGTAATGCCTGGACTAGAAAAGCTGGTGGGTCTTAGGAGAAGCTAATAACAAGCATTGGAGAGACATAACTTAATGGTATGGTATCGTTATAAAATTAAGCTGGACGAGGAGGCAAGATCGAGGTAACATGTCTTGGTAAAGAGCCGTAGCAATGACTGACGTATTATCGTTTAAATCAATATTTATACCTTTATACATGGCTGTGTGCTCAAACCAAAAGTTGGCTGGTAGAGAATGCCTCAACACATTAAGCTCGCGTTTTATACTATATGCAATAGCTTTTCTCTAAATAAATATAAGTACGTGAGTAAAACGATGACACCGTATTATGAATGAGGTGAAAAACAGCTGGATACAGTTAATCATTTGTAAATAAATAGACTGAAGTCTGAAAGTGCAACGCACGCAGAATTGTTCTCGTTACCTAAGAGCGAAACCAACAGAATGCGTGTTATGATCTAAAAATATTTTTTCAACACACACACACACACATATATATATATATATATAAAATAGGACAATAATTATGATATATTTATACCATTTTAATACATGTTATAGAGCGACGCCTGATCGCTTCTAGATTTGACTGGTCAATCCTGAGAATTGACGAGGTCTCTTATTTATTTAAACATAACAGAAGGTACATTACAGTTATAAAAACCAATGCGTACATTATTTATACTGTACTTTATTTATAACGATTTCTCTAAGAATTCCACAGCATACCTACCTGCTCAGTTCCCGCTCATTTGAGATGAAAACATCTATGTCACTACGGCTCGCTAACATTTAATATAACGTATAGCACGTGACATTGCTGCCTCAGTCAAAGTGCAAAGCATTTTTGTATTTCTACCTTTGACTGATATATTTTTGGTCACTCCTAGGATAGAGTGAATCAGCCAGTCAAAGGTAGAAACTCGAACAAATGAATTCGTCGTTTGACTAGTCAATCTTAGGTGTGCATGTATTCGTTGATTAGTTAATAAAACAATAATCACTGATTAATTATGACGATGATTTAAAGGGGCGGGTAATACGAGTATATTACAGTTTCGGTGGGTATGAAAAACAGATCGGGCAGTAAAATGAATAAACGAGCAGTAATGGGCAGTAACGCTTGAGAAGTTACTAAATAGAAATATTGGAATATTTGGAATGAGTAGTAAATAGCATACGAATTATCTATAACAAATTGTTTCTGGGTAGGAAGGATTTTCGCGTTATTTAAAAAAAATACCCACGTAGTTTGAGGCGATCGCGAAGCTTAAACAAGCCAAATCGTTTCCTAAACAAGCCGAATCGTTTGTGGGTAGGAAAGACTTAAATAATTATTTCCTGTTAATTATTTGCATGTATTTAATAAAAATAACACTTAAATCTATTATTCGTTTTGGCAAGTAGACGCTTTGTGACATTTAAAATTACACAGTAATTTTGATCTCATATAATACCTACAGACAGGTCCGAAGACAACGCCACGCAAAGCGAGCTTTGACTACTTCATTACAGTCACACCTAGGATTCACTAGTCAAGGGGCGAAATAGATTACATATTTTGATTTCAGGGTTTGAGTGCTCAGTTTTGTCACTTCTACGATGAATAAAAATTACACCAGTCAAAGGTCGGAATTAAAATCTATTTCGGGGTTTGGCCAAAGCCATTGGTCAATACTAGGATTGATTAGTAATTCTGCGAAGAGACCGCACAACGAACTTTGCCCATAACGTATATGTTTTAAAAATTTAATACTGGACCCTGGATTTGCGAAAATAGCTTTCGTGGAGAGTGTATTTTAATAGTTTTATTATCATTATTTTCTAGAGGAAACATACAGTTTAAACTAACACCCGAGTAGAACATCGACAAGCAAGTCACGAACTTGTACAATATAACTTTCATGTACTTTATTTAACAGAATTATTTTACGCTAACTATAAAATGTTCGTGAAAATAGCAAAAAACAGCCTTAGTTCCGCTAATTATATTGCAAACAGTACAACAAGTAGTTGCAATATTATGATGAGATCAGAATGATCTCATAGAGTGTGAGCGAACTGAGCGAGTTCGTTTGAGCATTTTTAATTGTCACAATTTGCTTCATAATTGGACACAATACGCCGCTCAAAATGGATTCAACCATATCTTGTCGAGACAACCTGACGTTATAGGCTATGGATAAAGAAAAAAAAAATACATATAAAGAAGAAAAGATATGAAGATACTATTAAAATATCAAGAAATATTATTGTGTGCCTTCTTAAAAAAATTATAGACACTAAATTAGACCATATTTGGATGTGAGACATCATCATGAAGCGACCAAGTGCGATGCGATATAATATAATTAAATATTATTTAAAAGTTAAACGACCTCCTCGAATATACTTATTGCAAACACAAACACAGTAAAATTAATACTAATTCTACACTTCAATAAGTATTACGTTATCTGTGATTCTGATGTTTTAGTGCGATATCTTATACAGTGGAACCTTTCTAGGAAATTACTAGGAGTTCCAATAGGTTCCACGGGAAACCGTCTTGAGAGTTTTTTGACGTTGCTTAAAAAAGTTTTGAGAATGTGAACCTACGTGTCTAGCATATTTACTCAAAAATTTACCACTTTTGCCTACTTCCTGCCACACTCAAATTTTTTCCGAGTTGGTTAACAAGAGGATGGATGTTATATGTAGAATGCAGGTCGTATGTCTATACATACAGAAAAACCACTCGGCTTCCGTTGGTAATGGATGGTGCACACAAAAACCAGCTCCCGAGAAACGAGATAGCATACCAATGGAGGCTATTCCATTGTATACGTATACAGGATTGATAATATCGTCGTTCGAACGGACGATAGCAATTTAGCAAACTATCTTAATTATTAGTCTAGTCATACATTCAGACCTGACCACAAAATTACTATCAACATGAACCATAGCACTCTTACTTCTTCGTACATATTTTACCCTCCCACTCAGTAATATTTCTAATATTGAATCTCTGATTCTATCACCATTTATCTCGGTCTTGAGCTCTATACCAAACCTAAGAAGATACATAAAACAAGTAATTTATACGTAATTGTTAAAAGATATTATTTTTGTTATACAAAATATAACAAGGTACGGAAATAGTACCTGGAAACGAGAGGGTTGAGTGCGAAAGGGATAACAATAAAGGAAGCGGATGTGAGCGGTGGCGGTTGCGTCTACGCATCTATGGCGATACAGGTGCACCGACAAACGGACTCGAGCCGAATATTTTAAAATGTTTACACTATAAGAAATTACTCTGTTGACAGACCTATAAAAACTTGCAATGATATACCTACATATAATAAAAAAAAAACTTTGATGGCAAGATGGTGACTTAACCCCAAACGTGACGTAAAACTAAAGCTTTTAATAATCGAACTCAGACATGGTGAGAATAATTAGTGACACGCAATTCCTTTGCTAAAAATTCGACAAAATAAAGTGGAAAGTTTCCGCTGTTGGTTAAGTCACGCACACAGAAACACTACATCAATGTCAAGAACAAATCAAGGAAGTTGCAGAAACGAACACAGTGATATTTGGTCGATTATTTTCTTAACATATAAATATATTTTTCTTTGAACGAATGTGGTAATACGTTATAGTAAAATATTCAGATACGGTAACTTGACACAGTAGTTGTGGTCATCGTTGGACCGATAACAGGTAGATTATTCGCAAATGCATAGGATGGCAAATCTCTGTAACTTCTACCTACGTCTCACACCTACATGCAATAATGCATCTTGACTGCAAAGGTATACAAACTGGTATACTCATACTATATTTAGTGATGAATAATAATTTGATAAAATATGCAAGTAAGACTGTTCATATGTGAGACATGATGTCATATAAGAACCAGTTTTTCCTCAAAAACATTAAAGAGTTAATCAATTATTTAAATCAATACAAACCGTTGTTTTCGTCTTGAATAGGCTCAAAGTCCGCCAGTGAAACGTTAGAGAGGTCTTCAACGTACACCTGAGGTTGACGACTGAGGGAGTGGCGTCCGCCCAACGAGTGGTAGCAGCTCTCTTCCTCGTCCGCCGCCTCCTCCGTCGAGGAGCCCTTGAGGCACGAGTGGAAGCTCCGAGAGAGGCGACGCTCCGTACTCATTGTGACACATGTCCTGACACACAGCACTAAGATAGACTCCGCTCTCCAACTGATTAAATTCACGAAACTTCGTACTGCACATTCAAGCAGTAAAACACGTAAACATAAGACGATATTCAACAGCGAGTCGGTATAACGTTCTTCTACCCAATGGCTTCACTATATTACAACTTTTTCACTTTGGTCTTTCAGCACGCTAGCTCGTTTTGCAGATATGCATTTAATTCCAAGTATTGTGTGTAACTCTCTTGCGTGTGTCCTCCACGCCTTCACTGATAACACTGTATTTTTATCACATTTTTATTTCTTACCTTTCTTATCTTATCTTGGACCTGTAATCGAAGAGATTCAATGACACACTGCATTGGACGCTTATGCTCCATATGTAAATAAACAGCATTGTTTATGAAACGCGTGCCGCTGAGCGGATTATGTTTTGTAAGCAAGTCTGCGTGGTCTTGAACATTGATATTTCGAAGTTTACGTAATAAATTTAATGTATGTGTATCAAGAGTTTTTAATGGACACTCGTAGAAATGAAGGACAATTGTAATAGTTAAGAAACATATTACGGGTGTTTATATTCCGGACCCATGAGATGAATGGCTAAAGCGGTGAGTTTTCATAGAATATGATTTAAGAAATGTATTGCACCTTATTACAGTAAGAGCTTCCTACAACGCGGCGACCTGTCATTACTTGAGACAATGTAAGCCGAGCGGTTGCGGCATTCTACACGGGGTCCCAAAAACTCGGCGGCAACCCGTAAAACACGTTACATGAGGAGCCCGCAAGGAAACGCTGGGAAACATGACAATTGCGGGTTCAATGTACTCCCTAAGAATGGGGCCTACCAATGTGACACAGCTAATGAATAGCAGACGAACAAAGGCGCACATCTCTCTACGTGGTAGTGCCGCGGACCTATTCAGCGTGACATATGAGTTATGTTCATACGTCTTTAAGTGTCGTAACGCTGCCCGACGTTTCTGGGCACAAGCGCTTTGTGTAGCTGCGCTTGTTAAAATTTGACGAGCTATTTTTCGACATCTAGGGCAGTGTGGACAAAGGCGAAATGAACCTAAGATTTGTATGGACCATATGGTTATATTTACACAAGGAAGAGCTGTGTTATTGTAACTGAATGAGCGTTAATGATAGTTAATTTATTCGACTAGAAATTGTGAGGCAGTTTATCTCTGATTGTAAGTTTCTAAAGACGCAATAAACGACGACGTGTTTTAGAATATCAAAATGTATTTTCATATGTTATTTTAAAATCTTGTGTTTGTTATTGTATTTTATATTGACTTATACATATATACAGTATTGTATATATATAAACTATTATGATAATATTTTTCAAAAATGAATTACATTGTATTTCAACTTGTAAAATCGCGTCTGAATAACTTGTAAGATATAATTAAAAATAAACTATTAATAAAGAAACAATTGAATAACATTAAAAGTCGAGTAATTTCACGTTATAGGTATCATGACCATAATATCTATTGCGCTTGCGTATTGCGCTCTTTTTCACATGTAACATATGAATAAGTAATTCTTTATTAGTATTTTATTAAGTTTAGCGTTCGTAGTAAAAACTGTTGTGGTTCAGTAATTAACAACGCAACTCAAAGTTAGCTAAGTACGTAGCCCTGACACTAAATAACCGAAACAAGTAAAAAAAATACCATTAACACGATTACCAAATCGGGTTTTATTCGACTGTCGTAGCTAAATTTTAATTAAACTCAATTATAGTAAACTAAAGTAGTAAACTAAATTACTTCCTACATTACAAACAATAAGCGCGAAAGCAATAACATTTGCAATCTTATATTTACTACAACCGTATGGTATTATTGAAACACATTTTTTATCGAATTTCAAACGAATTCGGTACCACAATAAAGTTTTTACGTAACAATAACAGAAGCGAAATTCGCATAATGCCTACTTAATTCGAGGAAGAGACAGTTAAGAGAGTCATTTAGATTTAATTAACACCGGATTGCACTTAGTGCATGCGTTGACAAAAAGAGTGAAATCTACGAGCCATTGTTTAGGTGGAAAGTTCATTGTGAGAACGGGAGTCACGCATCGAGATGTCAGGTGAAAATTGCGGAATTAAACTGCTAATCTTTCATTATTATTATGTGTATATTCACACAGTGCGGTTGAAATTATTTGGGAAGTCGTTTTGCGAAATGTTACAATGAGAGTGTTTATAATCTCGCTGGGTAGTTGCCGCTACGTAGATTAAACCTCCTAATTCTATATAATCTATCTATATTAAATGAAAAATAAGAATACAAAAATATGATTTGATATTTTACTTAAATATTATTTTGCAGTTAATGAATACAACACAATTTGTTATAAAAAGGCTATTTATTTCTCCTTAGTAGTCATTAGTAATATTTTTCTTGGTGTAGATTATCTATAACGAATATTTGCGGTTCGCGTGCGGCGTATAAATAATGTAAGAAATAATCTAAGCGTTAACATTAATGAGCCAGAATTCACAATAGGTGAAATAAATCAAAGCACGTGAGCCAATGTTATTGTTTTAAATTAATTTTTCAGGATGCTAATAATAAAATAATTAATCTAATATTTTATCCTACACGCAGTCGTTGATAGATTGGAGCCAGCCCCCTTTCCCGAGACACTGCGTTAAAACTAAGACTATAGTCGGAATTATAATTCGATTCCACATTTGACATTAGCTACTGTCATTTTGTAAAATAATGATACCACATATAATAGTGTAGTGATGAACACAAAAATCGATAAACAATCGCGATTTATGTTTATGTAATCATAATATTGGTGTGCCAATTAAAGACTAAATTATTGATTTTTATTTAAATAAATACATAATTATTCATAACAATTATTTATTAATTAGTAACCGCTGCTTTATTTTATAAAAAGTTAATATTTTTGTTTTTTTTTATATTAAAAACAAAACTTATAATAAAAGAGCCTAGATAGTTTTCTGTATTGGCAACCCGTGCGCGCTCGTGCAGCTATCGCCATTTTGTTTATCTTGTCATTCGGCTTCATTCTCCTAGTCTGACTGCACGAATATCTCGTTTCATTGCGAATCGATATTTTGTTATTTTGTTGGGTTTTTGTTAAAGTTTTGTTACGTTGTGTTTGTTGTTACGTTTATAGTTTTTTGTGAACTTTGAGTGAATCTATTTGTTTTGGTTTTCCATCAAAATGGATCCTCCGCCAAGTACATCACAAAAAGACGTGGATGTTTTCTTGTCTCCAAGAAAAAAACGTCCACGAAAAGCTTTCACTGTTACTGAAAAAGTAATGATCCGCAACGCATATAAGTACGTGAAAAATGAAACTTCTGCGCAATTGGAGGCCTTTGAAGTTGTGGAAGAAAATGAATGTATGAACAAAGTTGCTCACATATTGGGAATAACCTCACGCTCTGTTTGTAACGTTTTGAAGGAAGTAAATAAAGGTGCGCCGCCAACTCCCCCTAAAAAAACTGGACCAAAGCGAAGTTTCAAAGATAAAATTGATGAATTTACATTCTCCGCAATACGACGAATAGTTCATCAGTTCTTTTACCGAAATGAACCTCCAACCAATGCAAAGGTTAGTCAATCAGTCAGACAGTATTATTTTATACCTACATCTTTTATATATAAGTAATGATTCCAAACTATTATAAAATTTACTATTTCAGATTTTACAAGTGATGAACGATGATCCAGAAATGCCCAAGGTTTCCAAAGACACCCTCAGAAAAATTTTGAAGTATCTTAATTTTAAATTTGTTGCACGGTCACGCAAGAGCACACTTATTGATCGAAATGATATAATAACATGGCGCCAGCGTTACTTGCGATCTATATGTCAGTTTCGACGAGAAGGGAGACATATATATTATCAAGATGAAACTTGGGTTAACGCAGGTAAGGCTAACATTTTGAATTAATATACATTTACATTAAATTTAATAGTAATATTGAATGTTCATGTACTATATGTGATTTAAGGTCATACTGTAAAAAAAACTTGGGTGGACAAGCAAGTCACATCATCTCGGCAAGCGTTTTTGGAGGGACTGACCACTGGATTAAAAAACCCATCTGGAAAAGGCAAACGTCTCATAATTAGCCATATAGGTAGTGAAGAAGGCTTCCTGGAAGAGGGGCTCATGATTTTTGAAGCAAAGAAAAATTGTGAAGATTACCATGATGAGATGAATGCAGTTTGTTTTGAGGAGTGGTTCGCTGGAGTCTTACCAAAATTAAGACCAAACTCAATTGTGGTGATGGATAATGCACCTTACCACTCCCGAAAATTGGAAACGGCACCAAAAATGAGCTGGAAAAAAGCTGCCATTCAAGACTGGCTTTTAAATAAAAATATTCATTACGAACCAGATATGGTTAAAGCTACGCTTTTAGAACTGATTCCACATAACGAGTCTTTTAATAAGTACGCTGTAGACGAAATGGCAGCACAACATGGGATCACGGTTTTAAGACTGCCCCCTTACCATTGCGAGCTGAACCTTATCGAATTGATATGGGCTCAGGTAAAGGGGCATGTAGCTCAAAATTATAAAACCTTGAAATTGACAGACGTGAGAAATTTATTTGAGGAAGGCATTCAAAAAATTACGGCCACCGAATGGTCTAAATGCGTATCCCATGTTGTCAAAGAAGAGGAAAAAATGAGTAGGCTAGATATGTTAATTGACAATATCACAGACACATTTATAATAAATGTTACAGAAAGTGACAGCAATAGCGATAGCGATGACGGCGACGATTTATAAAATAAAATATTACCATAATACATCTATTTGTTTTATTTCTCATGTTCCTTCATGATCACATTTATTTATTTATTTCACACACAATTATTAAAGAAAAAACTCAGATCCGTAATAAAATTAATCGTCATAACTAAATTATCCGTTCACAAATATTTAATTTCCTGATATACTAGTTTACGAGAATAAAATTATAAACGAGAAGAATCGATCCGGAAATATTCCATTTCGGTATCGAATAATTTCGCAACGTTACTATTTAGTACTTGTCATAACGTTGCAACACTGAAATTGTCAAATCTGGAATCGAATTAAAATTCCGACTATAGACATAAGTTTTTTCTGTATTGTTTATTTTGTGTTTACTGACATCTGTATGGACATTGGTCTTATTATTATTATTTTATACCGATAATTAAATTGACTAATTATATAATGTAGATAAAAACTGAAATTCCATAAATTTACTCGTAATTACAATAACGATATTATTATGCGACGCTTTATATGTATGTTAATGTAATACCGACATAGTTACAGAGTCGCGTGCAGTATACAATACTTGTAAGAAATAATCTAGACGGCACAATGAGTCAGGATTTACAATAGAGAAAATAAATCAACGCACGTGACCGCCTGACCGGTGTTATCCCAGGAGCTAGCGACCGTTTGCGCGACTTAGGCCGGGAGCTCACTTCCACAGTTCTGAAGGCCGTCTCAAGGTGCCACACCACCCGGAACATATAACTGGCCTAATATTTCATTGTAATAACATGTTTCCATGCGACAGAACAATAGGAAGTCTGACTACAGTAGCCATAATAAACTGAAATCGATGACTAAAGTTTATGAAGTAATAACAACAGACATTTATTGCGATTTGTAAGACATACATGAACCATTTCGCCCGGTTTTAAAAATTTTATTGTTACAAATCTTACTTTATTTTATTTACAGTTGCAGATTTTACTTTATTCCGCATTAAGATTTTATAATAATTCGTAATAGTTGACCAGTTCTATATATTATGTCATCTCCAATTAAATCAGTTCGTTCTAATTTGTGAATGAAAAACTTTTATGACGTTAGCAAATCTGCAACGTGATTGTAATGGAAACGTGTATGAGGCCCAAGTCTGGCACGCGCCCAACTCTTTCATACACGAGACCGATATTTGAGCTCCGTCCAGTGCCCCAGGACTTGCGTGCCACTGAAGCAAATAGCCACTGGAGATTATCAGCACGCGAACCACGGAATTGACTCATGTCATAAGTCATACTCATAACTCATTCGAGGGCAACTGTTACTTAATGCTTATTTATCGAGTTTAAAATTCCAAATAGCGATCTTGCTGGAAATCACGATAAGAATGTTTTGAATTGATTATGTTGAAAATATGTATTCACTTAATTATATAATTATACTAAAAGAACAAGAATAGAAAAAATACATAAACAAGTGGCTAAAATAAGAAGACAAAACGAGTTTAGTTCGTTTACAAAGAGATACAGGTAAATCTACTGTAGTATAGAGCACATAGATTACAACATATCTAAAGGCTTTCTTTTTGTATTGGTGTCTTTTATATTTCTATCTTCTATCTACTATCTTCTTCTATAGTGTCTTTTTTTATATAGATGGAAGCAAATAAAACATCAGGCGAGGACAATCGCTGACATGTTAACTAATGACGTGACAGGTATAAATCATGTTGTATTATAATAGCAAGTCTGAACGCGAAGATGGTCAGAGGAAGCGGTCGATTTGCGACGGATATGGCCAATGGGACAAGTAGAGCGATGTACGACTCAAGTGCTCGGCTAACAGAGTAATTAATGTCATTATTCCATGACTATTCTTACTCATAGATGACTATTCCATGACTATGACCTTTATCATTCTTAAATAAATAGTCTGCTTTTATCCTGTATTTGTGAACGCCTATACTATAGTGAAGAATCAAATGAGAGCGTCGTCTTCCGTATCAGTTCAGCTTGTTGCCATTCTGACTACAACTCGTTTTGTAATCAGGACAATCCTGATTAATGATTACATTCAAATAAATAATGGGATTTTCGAAATTCGAGTAACGATAAATCGCTTGCTAAAATAATTTTTTGGTAAAGCGCTTATTTTTTATCCCCTTTTCAATTCCTTTTTATAATAATTTACTTTTATTACTTTATTAGATGTATCCATGTATAAATTATACATGCACCTGTGGAGATGTAGAGAAGAAGATCTATGCGAGATTTCTGTATAAAAACATTTGGAAAATATTTTAAATCAGGTACAAAACAAAGGCCACAAAACATTTGAATGTCTGAAAAGTCAAAACACGATGCTTAGTAATAAATGCTGCTTATTCACACCAAGAACACCATCACCATCACATCACAAAAATAGAACGAGCGCTAAAATAAGCTCACACGTCATATACACATTGAGAAACCGCGATCTCACACAAACACAACACGGTGAATATCCTCGAATTGGGATTGAAACAGTCACGACACCAAACAAAGTTCCCTTTTACAATAAGACGTCTCTACTTTCGTATTACGATATATCGTATTGTGAAGTAGATGGAAAACCGCGTGACTGGCTTCATTCAGAGACACAAACACACTGAGGCTCACTGAGCGAAGCGAAACAAGAGCGGCGCGCGCGCACGCACTAAGCCCTCCATGACGGACCGTTTATTTACTATTCACAGTTTGAAATTCGAACGTGCTCCAATAATCAACATGGCGCAGAGGGGACAGCAGTTCTTCATGCTACCCGTACAATGCACAACTAAGAAGGGTAGAGAAGATAATACAAATAATCAAGATAACACTCGAGCCATTCAAACCTAAATTATCTAAAACAATACAAGGTATGTGGAATTAGAATTTTTATGATGTTTACAGACATCTTAAAGGTTTTAAAATCCTTAAAAACACGTTGTTTTGGATTGAGCATCAACGTAATAAATATCTTGAAAGTGAAAGCGATTATGTTTGCAGACGTAATCATTGATCACAGAATCAAGTTCGAAAACCTGTTAAAAGTTGGCAATCACTTTTACTCTCAGTCATGCTTATGGAAAATATCAGGTAGAAGGTAGATAAAAGGGAAGTACGGGCGCATCGACCTCCATAGATCCCGAGGGATGGCCGAGCGCACTTGTGTAATTATTTTAAGCCCGCTAGACAAGACGAGCAAACAGAAACCCGCTGGAATGTCGACCGCAAGATGGTAGGTAGCTTCACACTTCACACTGAAGTCGACAATTACGTTGTAAAGTCTTTATTACTGTAAAACGTTGTAAACATTTCTTTTGACTTCACTCTCATTAATACATCTTGCGTCTAACAAATCTTCGTTCTCTTAATTGTAATGTCTAAACAAAAAGAAATATAGAGGTAGAACAATTTCTTCGATAACATATCACAGTAAGATCTATGTGGTCCATAAGATATAACAACGAATAGTCGTATGAGCCAATTCTCAGTGTAACACAGTCATATTTATTTCAAGACGAAGACCATCAAGTTAATTCGCTCACTTGAATACGGCGGCACGCATGTAATGTGTCATCCATCACACCATAATAATATAAGAATTTCTGTGAAGTTATTATAATTATATGAGGAAAGTCTTTAATTTGGCAACATCGAGTAAATTGAGAATACAGTAATAATCTAATAATGCACGACAAAATATAACAGTTCCAAAAAGAGGAAAATATCAGACTACACAAAAATGCGCGCAAACCTCTAGAGCCGTGGATGATGTGACAAATGTTAAAGATAAATCACTATTTACTCACAATACAATGGGTAATTCCAAAATGGGTTATGCTTAAGAAAACAAACAAGGTTAAATCAGCAATAACGCTGTAAAAAGAAGTCATTACAGCATTACTATAACTCATTATGTTCAAATATATACCCAAATTAAGTAAAGACGTGACTAAACAACTATCAAATACAATAACTATACTTACTATATACGTAGTAGGTGTTAGCCAGGAAGGTATGTCAGTAGCTCAGCGAGAAGGCGTTGCTGACCTTGAATGCGATGAACATCGGTAATCTTTGTTTTTAATCGTCTTACGTACATTTAGGAAAATACCTTTAGATATCGGTTGACTGTTTGTTGAGATAAGTAGAATATACACGTACATAGTTTTAGCGATTGTAACGTTGCCAATTTATTAAGAACTATATAAGTAACTGTTATATTACGTGTTACTTATCAAACTACATTGAGCATCAATTTTTCTATTTTGTATTATTGGCACTATTGAACCAAACGACGCTTAACTAGTCAATAAATTAACTTTAACAGATGAACAAACTACATCAAATTAGTCACCTTAATAAATAATATATCAAAATCGTTAAGTAACATACGAGCACAGCTTACATATAATATGTGATACAAGTATTACATAATTATGATTTTATGAATAGAAATAACGTATATAGCATAGGATCGAATTAAATCGATCGATTAGGATTGAATTATTGATGTAACTTTTAAATATATAGGTAATATATACGTAACTTTTTGATATGTACATTGTTCCTTATTTTTCTCATAATGTAACAATTAATACAATAAAGAGTTTTATCTATTTATAGGTACGTATAGATGGACAGCCTGTCTATACGAAAATTATTTTGCGTTATTATTTTTAAGAGTAATAATTTATTACTCTTAAAAAGCCAGAATGCAACAGAGTTATACTGGTGGTACAACTCTGCCATGTTATATTTTATATTGTATCTAATAATCACTTAATGTAATAGTATAATAGTATATTTAACTATTATATATATAGTATATATAATATATATTAAGTATGTAATAGTATATTTAACTATAAAATCGATCGTTCAGATCAGTGTCCCCAACTGGCTAGTGCAGCTTATCAGTAGTGCGTAGGAGCAGCCTGGGCGGCTGTAGGCGGATGAACTTGGCACGCCGACTCTTGCGCAACCTTCGTTTGAGTATAGCCCTTCTATTCTATAAGAAAATGGCGTCTAGTGACGAGTGAACGCTCCAAGTAATCTTTAGATAGCAGAAAAATATTTGTGAGATGAGCTTTACAATTAATTGTATGATAGTTCCATACATTTATAATAGCAGACAAGTTTGAACACATTATGTATTGTTATTTGACATTTACTTGTTGTTACTGTTACTTGTTATTAACATAATGTATCCTCTTGGAACTTATGTGAAACATACAGCAGGGTATACAAATACAGAACAGGTATACATGCCGTTATAATTTACCCGTTTCGCTTGTATGTTTCTGAACAATTGGAAACTGGATTTTATTTAGAGCCTTTGTTCAAACTAATATTTTCAAGAAAATGTATTGTATAAATGAGATTTATATTATTGTTTTTGTATGCATAAGATTGTATTTTCTTTTCTTAATATTTATGTTCATACTTATCTATTTGAATAAGTACCGCATTGAAAGAGATTCGACGATAATCTTACTATGAAGCAACCGTGTCAATACATCATCCTTTGTTTCTTTATAAGGTTCATTAGTTCGTTACTATTGTTTTACGATTATTACTCATCTCCAATAAATTATAGGTACTTAACTTCAAACTTCGCCTACACAACTCACATCACCATCAACTCTCTCACTAAACCTTCATCTTTTCTACCCACATTTCTTACTACAATTGTTAATCGACGTTGCGAAAAGTGAGTAAAAAGTGAGTAAAAATCGGCAACAAACAACAACAATCTATTGATAAAGCAAATCTGCGTAAACTGTTGCGTGCGGTAAGAATTACCAAAACAGTTTAATAGAACAATGGATCAATCGAGCGATTACTGACAAGGAAAACGTAAAAAGTGGAACAAGTTACGAACTTTCGTTGAGGAGAAGTATGCCAATAGCACGCGACGCGTGCGCACGGCGCGCACCGGCCAACGCGCGCGCTGTGTAAATGAAAATAACTGCATTTGTAACAGATGCAAGTGAAACTGATTAATTAATAATATAACAAATGGTAGCTACAACATTATCCATTTGAATTAGAGTGCAATTTATTGATTTACCGAAATAAATAGGCATTCCAGTGGATAATTTTGCTATGAAGTTATCAATAGTCCTGGCGGAATTCTTTCCTATTATCAGTGTAGAAATAAATATATACAGTATTTAAATAATTTAGAAATAGAGAGACTAGAAACAGAAATAGAAACTTTAGAGTTGTTTCAGCATACCTAGCAGTAAACAAATATGTGACATATTTAATTTCCATCTACAAAAGAAACAGTTACGAATATAGTCTATAAAAATAATTACTGCAGTGGGGAACTAAGTAGCTCAGTAACTGAGGACTAAGTAGAGATTAAGTAGAACTAAGAATAAGGGACTAAGCCTAAGTGCATGGTGAGCTTTGATATTAGTCGAGATTAAGCATGCAGGTTGCTCTACGCCTTTCATACGCCACGTACATACACAATGTACTTACTGGCCTGACATGGATTCAGTTACAAGTCGAATCCTTAATTCAGATACAAAGAATTTTGATTCTTACAGTGTCATTAACAAGACACAAGATAGTAGAACAGTAGATTGTCGGAACCGGACCAAAGTATGGAAATATTCTTGTTGGTAAGGAATAATGTTTAATTATACATTGGTGTTTATGTTAAATGACACGAAAACGACTCGTATATATTTTCAGTTTCAATGGGAGTAATGTACTTCGTTTAGTGACAAAAAAAAGTTATGTTTTATACTGTCAGATAGCGGCGAGCGACATCAAATTACAGTCATATTCCACTATCCAAACAACGACGCTATTATGCTTGATATAATATCGTTCATATAATAGTATGATTTTATATTTTCCAGGTTCATTCTAAACCAGAAAAATACTCTAATTTATTATTCTAACCAGAATTGTTTCAGACAAATGAAAAATGGACAATGACATGCTGAGAATCGATGTCCTTATAAAAGTTATTCTACACATATGAAGAAGAAATTAATAACCGTTCAAAATGTGTCATTATCAAATAACACTTAAAATAAAATCAAAGTGTCACTGACCCTCAAACGCCATTCTAGTGATACACGATAACCATTTTGACATTTATTTCGGACCATTTCTCATGGCTCGCAGTTACAGTTTCCGCATCCGGTACAAGCAGGACCCAGCGCAGATAAAAGCTCGTAAACTGGTAATTTTACTGCGGATGCATAGACCGACAAACTTACACCTGCATGTAGCTGATGGCGCGTGGCGCCACTATACCCGCTATACGCTGATGGTACACATGAGTACCCGCGAAAAAAGAATAACAAAAGCGTCACTAGCCTAAACATTCCAGGATAAACCATGTAACCTGCAGGTCACTATCCTGTACAATTGGGGTTAGTTTTCTTTACTGTAAAAAATTCATTTCATTAGAATGTGAATCACACAACTAGTACAGTATCAATTCTCCAGATTGGAATTGAGGGTAGAAAGAATAATTATATTATTATATTCATAAAACTAACTATATTTGTTAGCCGAACCATTTAGTTCTGCATTCCTCCGTACGCGTTTCTAAGTTTGTAGAACTGTATTTTACTGAGGAGCACCACCTTGGTAAACAGTGTCAGCTATAAACTGTTGTTTGGATTGACGCCAGCAGCCATCCCGATCGGCTGCATACACAACTAAACCAAACTTTAATATTTACACTGACACAATATTATACTGAAAATGTGGAACGCAATATAAGTACGTAGGTATATTAATGTTCAATTTTTATATTATGACCTTACCTATGAAATTCATGTTTGTTCATAATGGCCACTTTAAACTTAAGTTATCTTGCGTTTGTTTGGCTTGCAATTCCAAAGTCAAGCTTTGATATTATTTTTCAAAATCAGTTATTCATTTGCCTTTCCGTCAAACGACTATTTGATTAGATGTCGTTGTGTTGGCGACCATGGAAAAGTTAAAAAAAAATCGCGTTATTCTCAAATATGAGTTCCGTCGTGGCAGCAACGCAGCACAGACAGCACGCAATGTCAACGATATGTGCGGACCAAACAGCGCAAACTAACGCACTGTGTGTTTTTGATTTGAACGTTTCCGTTCTGGAAATTTCGACTTCAAGAACAAACCCCGTAGATGACCGGAGACTAAAGTCTATAATGACAAATTAATAGCAATAGTGAAAGCGGATTCATCTCAAACCTCGTCTGACGCCTTCGGTGTAAGTGACAACACGATATTGATTCATTTGCGAAGTGAAATCAGGAAGTTTCAAATCAGGAAAGTGAAGAAGCTCGGAAAGTGAGTACCGTATGAGCTTAATGAAAGTCAGCTGCAAACACACGTCAAAGTCTGCCTTACTTTGCTGAACCGGCACAAAAATGAAGGGATTCTGAATCGTATTGTCACTTGTGATGAGAAGTGGATTCTGTATGATAATCGTAAACGTTAGTCACAATGGTTGAACGCACAAGACACAGCCAAACAATGCCCCAAACGTAAACTGAGTTATAAGAAGTTCATGGTGACTATAGAGACAAACTGTATTATCCAATACAGCTTCTTGAGATCTGGCACAACAATTAATTCAGATGTGTACTGTGAAGAAATGTAAATGATAATGGATAAGCTGGCTATCAAACAACCGAGTCTGGTCAATCCTCCATACACTGCATGACAGACAGTCTCAAAGTTACAGGAGCTTCGACTGGAAACTCTCCGTTACCCACCGTACTCGCCCCTACTGATTTTCATTTTTTTTTCAGAATTAGAATAACTTTTTACAGGGTAAAAAAATTTAACTATGATGTGGCACTGAAAAATTCCTTCAGAGAATTCATCGATTCCCATCCCCAGGAGTTCTATAGCAGAGGCATCAATCAACATCCATTAAAATGGTAAAAATGCATTGATAATAACGGATAATACTTCGATTAATTAAATATAGGTAATTTTTATATAAAAAAATATATTTGAATTTTTCCATATAAAACGGCAATTTCATAGGTAAGGACCTAATCTGTATCTATAAAAGAGGATGTTGGTTTAACTGATGTTAATAGACTTCGACACTGTTAGACCGATCACCATAAAAGTTAGTACATATATGTATTTTTTCATGGAGAAGGTTTCTATGCTATCGACTTTGTTGTAACTCGCCACTAGATGGGGCTGCACTACATCAACTTTTATGGCAGGACAACGTCTGCCGGGTTTTGCTAGTAATATATAAGAGAGATGTTATTGTCGGCTTTAATTTCTCAGATATTTGATACTTTACTGAAATCTTTTAAAAATATGACATATTTTTGTTGCTTGCTAATTAAAAATCAGATGTTAGTGCATGTTTCTATTTACAAAAGAATCTAGTAACAACGAAATTTTTAACATAAGGTCACATAAGGTCGCTTTGCAAAGCCAATAAATGTAGTTTCCAAAAACATTTGTAGTTCCTTTTGGAAACTTAAAAAAATGTTATGTAGAATGCAAAAACTACAACTGATTCAAGTTTATACTTCAAGATTTCAAGTATTATAATATACTTATATTCCAAAAGTTTTAATAAACACCTAGACGAATACTCAACATAACATTCACGCATTGTGGGACATTAGGGTTCGATTTATTGTTGAGATAACACAGTATCTGATAAGTCAGACAAACATGTAAGAACATGGCTCGCACTGCCCAAAATGTCAATGTTTCTAATAGCTATACTGCGGTAAATGCCAAGAGAATGTAACTAACACCCAAGTGAACGTCCCCACCTGAAGCGGTTTACTATTTAATCATGTGTATGTAGACACATGACTACTTACTCGTGTGACCTACGTTTATTTTAAATCAATTTGCCGTTTAAGCTCGAGTATTATACAATTGTTAATATCATGGAGTTTATTAATAACACAGCTAAAATTAATATCAATATGAAAGTTGATGCACTACTGTACACTGAGCCAAATTCATTGTTTCAAAATTTTTATGCATATCACGTACACATTTAAACTAGTCAGTACGTATCGACCATTATTTATCTAAAATAAATCTAATAATCGAGTAAAATAGAATCATCTGAATATTTTGAAATTTTCAATCCACTACAGTAAAACATTTTTTTTGGTCCGTGGTGAATAAGGTCAAGAGGCATGGAAGTGGTAACCTCTTGAAGAATGGCGGAGCATTGCTCCAATAAACGATAATTGAGGATGCTAATACGTTCGTACATCGCCTATTAGTACATCGAGTATGGGAAATAAGCAATTAAATTTTTCTCCGTATCGGAACGTTTTTCTAGGTTTTAGTTTCTCCGTGAAGTAGTTATGTAGTCCAGCAAGTTGGACACGCTATCGTAAAATGTGAGACCAGTCTGGTAATTGTCAAGTACATACATCATGCACAGGATATGCTTAGATTTATGCTGCTTGGTCAACTTATGATTGCACATGACAATACGATTAGATATTATTATCTAGTATATCTAATAATGTCTTAAGTAACAAAAATATTTGCTTAAAACTGAAAATCACCATTAAATCCTCCACAGAAACAATATTTTGGGTTGGTACTGATTGGCTAAACCAGCAAACAAAAAATCTTTTTTATCTAAAATTCTATCTATACATTTAGTGTCGTTACTAATGTCAGTTATAAAAAAATGTTCTTTCTTTTGTCTGTAGTCATATTTATTTTTACATGGTAAATCAATCGTTTTTATCCAGCAATGCTAATGGCAATACTTAGTGACAACACCATCGAGAAAACGGCAACACCATCGAGTTGTTGATACGTTGACAACCTTGCAAGACCTTTTTCACTAGTGTTAATTAAGCTGTAAAAAACGACTATTAAGAAATAAGACCAAAAAATCTAATTTAAACACAGAGCAGAAAAAGTCATGGTTTCTTATACTCATGTTCTTCTATATAGAATAGGTGGTAAAGAGAGCGGCAGTTACCTGATGGTGAGTGCTTTATTGTCACCAATGCCTGTGAATGCTTTACAGACTTACAGTCTTACAGCTTACATGCTTACAATCTGATCAGATTAATTCTAATTTGACGACCGATTAGTCCATTTGATAAAGCCCGTGCCTGCAGTGCAGTGTTGTTCGGTTGTTCGGGTGTGGGTGGTGTGTTAGTCTTTGTATGCTATTGAGTGTAGCTTTAAAAAAAATCAAACATAATTGAATTAATATGTGCGCTCAACAATGGGTCTAAATAGACCGTTGCAATAGTTTGACACACAACAGTAATGTTTGACGACGCAGTTAATTTGGAAAGATAGGCTATCTTAGATAGGTAAGAAAATACAAGTATAATAAATAAGAGATGCGACGCGTTTGCAAACGTAAGTTGTAGCGTGTTTACTTTATGATTATTTTAAGTATCCAACGAAAAGGGAAAGGAAAGTGCGTCAGTGAAAGTTAAAAGTAAATTTTGGATGTCAATGAATTACAAAATCTTACATAATGATATATTCATACATAATAAATAATTAATGAAGCATTATTATTATATTTTTAAGACTTTCCTTTTTACGTCTTTACAAATATAAATATGTACCGCCTGACGACGAAAAATGAGCACGTTTTAAAGTTTGTGTGCACTTTCTGTGTTAAGGTATGTAACTATGTATAAGTTAAAGTAACTATGTATTTGTAATTGAAGACATTAGTCTAAACTTTTAACGAAGCGTCAAACTGAGCGAAATGCGACAATAAATATTGAAGTAGAAGTAACACCGAGACATCGAGAGTATATGTAGACTCGAGAGGGCGAGGGTGCACGCTGCGATCCCACAACTGCTGGGCGCGCCCGACTGCCCCAATTTTCCTTCTTTCACAGAAGTCTACCTTTTCCCATCCACTAACTATCATATTATTATTTTTATTTCTATTTGTTTATTTGCAAGTTTATTTGCGTTACAAAAGATGGTAAATACATAGTCAGATGGACATATTTAACAATAATGGCATGCAAAATTACATATATCTATAATACAATAATGAACACATAAATGCTTACAAAAAAACACAAAGAAACACAACACCCAACACCATACTTAATACAAAATACAATACTTAATACTATTGCCTCCAATATACGTGTTTAGGTAGTGAAGTAGATATGGTAGAGCCCATTTCCCATCCCATGCTAACCCATCGAATGAAGAGAATGGTCAAATAAAAGATACTCCTTAATTCATTACTCCCCTGGGAGGCTTAAGAGGTGCAATGGAATGAGGAAAACTCCTCCCGTTAATCTTCCTATTCCACATTTTTTCAAATAAATTCCTAAATCTCCGAAAGGCGGCAACCTCAGATCACCCAACCGGGGGCGTGTCAACGTTTGCCATTCTGGACTAATGTTGGCATGTATCGCGAATATCCACGGGCAACAGTATCCACTTACCACCAGGGGAACTGTCCGTAATTTGTACTGTAATTAAAATTGCATTTCTCCTTCTTTTAAAATCGGTTCGACGTTAAGCAATCTATAAAACACGACCCGATTCGTGACTATCTCGAAACATAATACGAATTTAGTACAAAACATGGCACGATCGCTTGTTCAGATCAATTCCCTATTACTCAATATACTGCCCTTTAACAGGACTTAATAGCCTACAACTCTTCGGTCGGTTAATCGGTAAAATACAGGCATTAGTATTAGATTTAAATTTCACTTTGAAGACCACAAGTTTTAAAGCGGTAGAGAATAACGACTTTTGACTAAAAATGATGTTAAAACTGTTATACTTAACGCTCAAAAATATTAAGACCACTTTTTCGGACGCGACTTGTTTGAGAGTAATAAACAAACGCTCGCGCACATTATAGCAGAGTCGCGCCGCACTGCAAAACTGCGACAACGCACATTACACACGTGGCGGGCCGCAACTCAACGCAATATTTTAAATCACTTAGCTGTTGACATTCGATTCTTCAGGTCATCGCATAGCGAATAACTCTCAAATTACGTCCGTTAACTGAACCCATTTAACGTATATTGAAGCGGGTGTCGTAGCGCATAACATGGGCGCATAAATATGATTGGCGATCAGCCAGTGAGCTGCGCTGCGGGGCGATGCGGCTCGCCTGAAGTGTGCGATGGTTTTTATAAAATGTATGAAAATGATTTAGGAGGATTTTTGCAACATTATGCGGTGCGGTGCGGCCCGCCGTAATATGCGCCTTAAAGGGTCGTACTATCATTAATAAAATAAAAATAATAATAAACACTCTTTATTGCATACAATTGCTAATTACATGTGCACAAATAATGACAGAATACAATAGGCGACCTTATCGCTAAGGCGATCTCTTCCAGGCAACCTTAGGATAGAGAAGAATAAAAGGGATATAGGTAGTGCAAAATGACCGAAATCCACAGATGGATCATGTTCAACAGATGGATTACTTATCGATAATAAATATAGTATAATAAATACATATAATAATAAATAGCTTAATAATATATAAATACATACATACATATCTGCACCCAATATCGATTCACAAATAAGTTCAAAGTTTACAAGGAAAGCAAAATTAGGATGAGTTGAGGTCTCCAAGGGACGAAATAGAACAAACAGGTTAGAAATTTATATATCATTATCATTATATAGCAAGGTTAATAGAATATTCAATATAAGTACTAGTTCGAACCACAAATCTATCGCAAACACTACGCATTAGTTAAGAAGTACCGCCCTTCTACTTATCTTACTATACATTTTAATTACCATCTTAGCCCACTCTCTCGCGGGTCGGCATGTCTTCGGCGCAGTACGTATTTAGAACATGTCGAACCGTTTCATTACGGGCCAAGTGGCCAGTCTCGCACACGGCATATGCATGCTGACGCCATTTTTTGTCAGATTACCGTAGTACAAGGCGGAAAATCGAAGAGGATACATGTCTAGTGACTCTAGCGATGAAGATATTATTGTATTTTACACGTATTTGAAACGACAAAGAAAGAGATTTTGGGTGCATCCATATATTCAACTCACGGTAGCAGACCATTTGTAGCAACAAGAGAGATGTCAAAAAATAGTTCTATGGAACTAACCAGCTTTGATAGGCCAGACAAATAATGCAAAGTTTATAAAATTACTGCCTTCAAATGTCGCGACGCGGCTGACGGTTGTTGCGTGCCCGCATGCCGAGTGCCGCTGCGCCGCGACGTTGTCGCACCGACCCGTGTGCGAGCGTCATAGAAAATACATAGTAGAGCAACAACCAATAGGCATGCTGTATGCATACCGAGCGCAGTTTTTGCTCAAAGCTTACCGACCCGTAAGAGAGCGCGCTTATTTAAGTCTCATGTCGCATTACCCAATCTATCTCTCCGATCAACACACGAGTTGGCAGGCCAGCCAACCCCGCGGTAATGTACGATAATGGTCATAAAGTATGTATTAAATAAATATTATGTGCACGACTTACTGTAACATCTTTCTATTGGGAATTCTTTACAATAATTACAAAATTTAGTGCATACAATAAAGTTTTATCTAATTCTTACATCGATAGAACTTAATGGTTATTTCACAGTATTGGAAAGCGTTTATAAATCATAAGGTGCTTTCCCTTATCCAAGAGCAGGTTTATCAATAGACATTAGCGGTAGGGGCAATATCAATATTGAACGATAACTCGCCAATCTATTCGATGTGTTACCGATATGGCACAGTAAAGTGTAATCACTTATGGATCGAAAACGTGGTCAACTCTTACTCGTACATTTACTTTAATATTTGTGTTCATTTTGGGTTTATATGAGTAATTATGAGTGTTAATTTTTTTACACTCTTTTTAATTCACAATTTCCTATTTTAAATATTCAATATTCAAATGGAATCATTACATTACAAATGGAATTATTTACCGGCTTCGCATTGCGATTTGCACAATATTTAGACACAAATACTAATACTCATTGTAAACAATTTTTTTAAGTGTTTTTATTATCGTTTGAAGGTTTAAATGCAAAAAGTGGTTTGGTTGAAACGTTGATAAAAAGATTGTTTAAACACGGTTATCTTAAACGCTGCCATCACTGGAAACTGTGCGTCTACGTACCATCGCCTATACAAATATGCATTAATATTATGCACCAGCATGCGTTTACTGTAGATACGGTGGGCAGCGGGCCAACCTTTTGAACACCTTGATAAACTAGTTATAAGGGTTAGAATTGAACGATTTCGGATAATATGACGTGTTTGAAAATAGGGCTGGTGTATCGTGATTGCACGCCAATATCCGGCGACATCGTGGGTTCCGGAACTGAGGGCAATGGCCTGGTGACACTATCGGCTGCCCACTTGACTGTTTACAAGGCGATGCGAAAATTGTCACCTTAAATGCCGTTATGTTACCTGGTACTTTGACAGGCTGCACTGCACTTAGTTACTGTTTCACTAAGCAAGAAAAGAAGTATATTTATTTAATTGCTTGAAAAATTATGCGTTAAACTGAAAAAGCGTCAAGGTACTTTAGATATACCACGCCTCGAGCTTCGACGAAGCCCAGATGAGTTTTACTTCAGCCTTGTTTAGTTGATTCTCCTCTTTGTTTTCGGGCCTTACTGCATACGCACCAGGTACTACGTGGCGATGCCGGAACGAGTTGCGATGTTTCGCGATTTTATGCAATTATTGTTGAAGGTTCCCCTCATGGGCCACCAATTTATGTATTTGGTTACACTATGGAGCCTTATTATTAAAACTCAGTTGAATTTGAGCTTGAGGTACATTTATATTCGCATTATAGTTTTTTACCAGAAAAGGGGTCGCTGTCAAGTACAATGTTAATGGGGGAGTTGCAGAGACAAGAAAAAAAAGAAAAGAGGAAAAAGCATAGACTATACAATAGACAATAAATAGACAATAATTATAGACAATTAATTTATAAGTTGCCTTAAGCGGCAACATCTTCCCGCCTCGTTGAAAGGAGCGAAGCCCTTTCAACATTGAAAATCTTCAGGAGTTGGTAAGGGGCAGAGGCGCACGAGGGGCCGCCGTACGCAGCCTCTGGTGGTGGTCAAGTCTGCGACCCTGGACACGCCGTCTGGACCCGGGAATAAGCGCGTCACTCGCCCAAGCCTCCAGCACAACGGAGGGACGTGTTCTTCTTGAATGAGGACCAAATCGCCGACTTTCAGCTTGGCCTTATTGGTTCTCCATTTGGTTCGCTGTTGTAGCTCTGAAATATATTCTCTCTGCCATCTTTGCCAAAAATGCTGATACATCTTCTCTATGCGCGCATATCGTTGTAGGGAGTTCTCGCTGTGGTTCTCAAGCGCCTGTGACGGCAGCGCAGTCAGAGGTCTGCCGATTAGAAAGTGCCCTGGGGAGAGGGAGAGGAGATCGTCAGGGGATGATGACATGTGACACAAGGGGCGACTGTTAAGTATCGCCTCCACTTGCGCAAATAAAGTTAAGAGTTCTTCGAAAGTGACATGGCTGTTACCCATGACACGTTTTAAATGATGTTTAGCAGATTTGATGCCACTTTCCCAGATTCCACCGAAATGTGGCGCTCGACTTGGTGAGAATACAAATTTAATGGATTCTTGAGTTGCAAAGTCAGACAGAGATTCCTGGTTTGATTTTAAAAATTGACCTAACTCCTTAGCAGCAGCGACAAAATTTCTACCATTGTCGCAGAATATTTCCGCTGGCTTACCTCTTCGTGCAATGAACCTTCTGAGAGTCATTATGAATGCATTTTTAGTTAAATCGCTTACGGCTTCCAAGTGAACGCATTTGAACCGTAAGCAGACAAATAAACAAAGGTAACATTTTATAAGTTTACTACCACGACCTTTACGGTTTAATATTTGAAAAGGACCGGCGAAGTCCAGACCGACGGAGATAAATGGAAAATCTGGATTAATTCTCTGAGCCGGGAGATTACCCATCAAAGGACACAAAGTTTTGCCGCTAACGCGTCGACAGCGAGTGCAGTTTTCTACCGTGCGCCGAGCGAGTCGCCTTCCATTTATAGGCCACACTCGTTCCTTGACCAGGGATAACAATAATTGAGGTGGCGCGTGCATATTTTTGTTATGCTCGTGAATAAATATAATTTTAGTAAGTCGATGGGACGCATGGAGTAAAATTGGGTGTTTCTTTTCATACGAATAATTAGAAGCATCAATTCTGCCACCGACTCGGATCAAGTTCTCGCTCATAAAAGGCGACAGCGATAATATTTTAGACTTGGAACTCAACAGTTTGTTTTTACTAAGAGTTTCGTACTCAGTGGGGAAAGAATCGACCTGAGCTATTACACATAGCCCGTTGAATGAATGGGTCAGCTCATCTACGGTTAAGGTTCCCAGCCGTTTGTTTTTGGTGTTTCTCAAATTATAAATGAACCTATGGGCATAAGCAAATGAACGCTGAATTCGATTAAGTGAAGAGTAGCTTTCAAAATTAATTAATGGTTCCGCAATAGTTGTAATTTTTGATTTTATTTCAGGAATTTCAATGTTTTTATTGCATTTTAACACGGGCCAATGATTTTCGTGTTTACCTAAAAATTTAGGTCCGCACCACCACAGATCCAGGGACTGCAGGCTACAAGCATCTACGCCACGGGAAACCAGATCAGCCGGATTTTCAGCAGTGGGTACGTACCGCCAGGTTGATGGGTAAGTTATTTCTAATATTTCTGTGACACGATTTGCCACAAATGATTTTAACTGTGTTATATTATTTTTCAGCCATGCCAGAACTATGCTCGAGTCAGACCAGTAAAGCACACGACCAGGTTTGTAACGCAGCGAGTCCAGTACAGCCTTGCTGAGCCTCGCAGCTAGCAGTGCGGCACAGAGCTCGAGACGTACTACCGTCGTGGGCTTCACAGGTGAGATTTTAGATTTACTACATAAAAGTCTTACAGTGACGTCACCGTTTAGAGCAACAGACCTCATATAAACGCAACTGCCGTAGGCGACTTGTGAGGCGTCACTGAAAACATGCATTTCAATTGATTTAGGTGAGTCACATATAACTGGCCTAACTACATTTAACCCTTGAATAAAAGGTAAGTTGTCAACAAATTTATCCCACTCTTCTTTAAAGATATCTGGGACTGCTTCGTCCCAATCAAGTCCCTCCTTCCACAGCTTTTGTAAAAGAATTTTAGCTTTGATTATACAAGGGCTAACTAAACCCAAGGGGTCAAAAATTTTGAATGAATTTGACATTATGTACCTCTTAGTAATTTTTTCGACGGGAAGGGGAGTTTTTATAGGAAAATTAAATGTGTCATGCATAGGACTCCACCCCAGTCCGAGTGTGCTCGAGGACTCACTTATATTTAAATTTTCATGAATATTTATGCTTGAATCCTCGAAAAAAGTAGGTAAGTTACTTTTATATTTTCGCAAATTGAAACATCCTAATCTCAAAGCCTCCGCGACCGACTTTTGTATGTACCGCAATTCGTTTTCGTCATTAGATCCTGTAATAAGGTCATCTACATAAAAATCTTTTTGTATTATCGTTTTTATGAGAGGATCGCGCTGCTCCTCCCCGAGCTGCTTCAGACAGCGAGTGCTTAAATAACTCCCACTTGCGGTGCCGTAAGTAAGAGTACTTAATCGCAGAGTTTTAAGGGGCTCGGACTCATCTCCTCTCCATATGACGAGTTGCAAGTCACGGTTTTCATTGTTCACTTGAACCTGGCGGTACATCTTTTCGATGTCGCCAGACAAGATAAACCGGTACTGCCTTGCCCTCACGAGAATGGAGAAGAGAGAATCCTGGACATTTGGCCCAACCATTAGGATGTCGTTCAGTGAAACTCCGGAGGAAGAGGCCGCGGAACCGTCGAATACAACGCGGAGTGCAGTGGATTCGCTATTTTTAAAGACGGCATGGTGACATAAAAAATAACCTGGGTTAGGTTTTAAAATTGCTGACTCACTGAGATGTCCTAACTCTGCATATTCTCTTATAAAATCCGAATACTTAGACTTTAACGCCGGATTACGCTTAAATTTGCATTCTAAATTTAAGAAACGTTTTCTAGCTAAATGATATGAGTCCCCGAGACACTCAGGTGATTCGGTTAGAGGTAATTTGACTTCAAACCTACCATTATTCAAGCGTACAGTGTGAGTCAAGAAATGTTTCTCGCATTCTTGCTCCTTTGGGGTAAAAAATGGTTTATTAGGGACCTGTTCAACCTCCCAAAATTTAACTAACAAATTCTCAATATTGTTTTCTTTATTACTAGTTTTAGAAATTGTATTAAAATTGCAATTAATTTTCTGTATTTATTACATTAATCGGGCCTGATATCAACCAACCTAACTTTGAATGTCGCAATTGAGGATTTTTAGACCCCAAGGAGTAGTGTTCACTACCTAAGAGGTCCCAGAAAATGTCTGCTCCAATTAAAACTTCAATTGAAGCAGGTTGATTAAAGTCAGGATCTGCCAATGGCAACTGTTTAGGAATATTAAGATCTTTAATATCTATAGCGCATTTAGGTATGTTACTTGTAAGCTCCTTTAGAACAAAGCATGATAACGTAACTTTAAATGAATCATTTAGTGAATTTATTTGAGCGATACATTTTTCAAATATGTTATTGTTGTGACTGTTACCGACACCTATGACCTTTAGACAGTCAATTGGGTGCGATTTTAATGACAGTCTTTCCTTTAACGCTTTAGTGATAAACGAGGACTCGCTACCGCAGTCTAACAGGGCACGGACCTTTTCCTTTTTATTAGTGTTAGGGTTCACTACTTCGATAACCGCTGTGGAGAGAAGCACTCGATTGGAACCTTTGGAAACCGCAGAAGTGACTGAGCTTATAACAGCTGAATTATTGACTACACTCTGTTTCGAGTCATGCAACAAACTATTGTGCCTCTGCTTACACTCCCGGCACGGGCCGAAGCGGCATTCGCTTACTGGATGCCCTTGCCTGAGGCAATTGGTACACAATTTATACTTAGCCACGTCTGCTAACCTTTCTTGGATGCTTTTATTAATAAACTTAGGACATTCAAAAACCTTGTGATTTTCGCTGCATATGATGCACACAAAAGTTAATGACTTGCCTTGATTTGAAGTGGATAAGCCTTTCATTTTTTGATTAACACTCACGAATGATTTTGTGTGATTATTTCGTTCATGTTTGTTATTATTGCTACTACTGGAGGTAGGTGCAGAGGGCGCTGGCCGTGACATTACAGATAAGTATTTGGAATTACTATCGCATTTATTACGGTTGAGTGCCTCTAAAACATCAGCGCGATCAATTAAAAATTTATGAAATTGATCCAAAGTCGGGACATCATCGAGAGTGTTACGGTACTCCTCCCATTTCATCAAAGTCCGGCTGTCAAGTTTAGACGACAACATAAAAATTATCAAGATATCCCATTCACCAGTCGACTGGCCTAAGCTAGACAAGGCACGTAAGTTCTTAGTTACATGATCAACCAAAAACCGCAAAGACCTTTCAGATTCTCGGGTGTGAGCTTGTATATTAAACAATGAACTTAAATGGTGATTAATCAACAATCTTTTGTTGTCATAACGATCTCCGAGAAGCTGCCAGGCCTTCGCGTAGTTAATCGAAGATACTTCCAGGTTGGATATAATCCTAGCTGCATCTCCTTCCAGATAAGATATAAGATAATGAAATTTATGTATAGGTTTTATACGATCATTGTTGTGAATTAAATTTTCAAAAGTATCACGAAATTCAAGCCAGCGGAAATATGCACCATCAAATTTAGAAATCTGAACTTGAGGTAACCTAAACCCCAGATCCCGATGATCGTGAGAACATTGAGCCTCGACTGCGATCGAGTTCCGTCGCTCGGTCTCGAAATTATGTTGTTTGTCAATTATGGATTTAGCTATTGCAATATTTGAAATTATGTTGTTCTCTGTTATCTCACGCTCATCAAGCTCTGTAGCCAAGCTTTCAGAATTCAATATCTCTATCTCACCCTGCAACTCATCAAACTTCGATGATAAACTTTCAAATTTGCTTAGTTTTAAGCTTAACTCGGCAAGAGATATATTTGTAATTTCCTCTTGCGAGCTAAATGTAGTTAAATAATTTTTAAATTTGGTTATTTGTCCCCTAATGGAACTTCTCATTGTTATTAAATTAATTAATCGTTCTTGATGAGTGAAACTTGATGGCTTATCGGTCTTAGACATTATGAATGCACGCTGAATTCCAATAAATAGTTGAGAAAATACAATAAAAAAAAAGTATTCTCACGTTCCTTAATAGCATTCTTGCTCCTTTGGGGTAAAAAATGGTTTATTAGGGACCTGTTCAACCTCCCAAAATTTAACTAACAAATTCTCAATATTGTTTTCTTTATTACTAGTTTTAGAAATTGTATTAAAATTGCAATTAATTTTCTGTGTTTTATTTATTACATTAATCGGGCCTGATATCAACCAACCTAACTTTGAATGTCGCAATTGAGGATTTTTAGACCCCAAGGAGTAGTGTTCACTACCTAAGAGGTCCCAGAAAATGTCTGCTCCAATTAAAACTTCAATTGAAGCAGGTTGATTAAAGTCAGGATCTGCCAATGGCAACTGTTTAGGAATATTAAGATCTTTAATATCTATAGCGCATTTAGGTATGTTACTTGTAAGCTCCTTTAGAACAAAGCATGATAACGTAACTTTAAATGAATCATTTAGTGAATTTATTTGAGCGATACATTTTTCAAATATGTTATTGTTGTGACTGTTACCGACACCTATGACCTTTAGACAGTCAATTGGGTGCGATTTTAATGACAGTCTTTCCTTTAACGCTTTAGTGATAAACGAGGACTCGCTACCGCAGTCTAACAGGGCACGGACCTTTTCCTTTTTATTAGTGTTAGGGTTCACTACTTCGATAACCGCTGTGGAGAGAAGCACTCGATTGGAACCTTTGGAAACCGCAGAAGTGACTGAGCTTATAACAGCTGAATTATTGACTACACTCTGTTTCGAGTCATGCAACAAACTATTGTGCCTCTGCTTACACTCCCGGCACGGGCCGAAGCGGCATTCGCTTACTGGATGCCCTTGCCTGAGGCAATTGGTACACAATTTATACTTAGCCACGTCTGCTAACCTTTCTTGGATGCTTTTATTAATAAACTTAGGACATTCAAAAACCTTGTGATTTTCGCTGCATATGATGCACACAAAAGTTAATGACTTGCCTTGATTTGAAGTGGATAAGCCTTTCATTTTTTGATTAACACTCACGAATGATTTTGTGTGATTATTTCGTTCATGTTTGTTATTATTGCTACTACTGGAGGTAGGTGCAGAGGGCGCTGGCCGTGACATTACAGATAAGTATTTGGAATTACTATCGCATTTATTACGGTTGAGTGCCTCTAAAACATCAGCGCGATCAATTAAAAATTTATGAAATTGATCCAAAGTCGGGACATCATCGAGAGTGTTACGGTACTCCTCCCATTTCATCAAAGTCCGGCTGTCAAGTTTAGACGACAACATAAAAATTATCAAGATATCCCATTCACCAGTCGACTGGCCTAAGCTAGACAAGGCACGTAAGTTCTTAGTTACATGATCAACCAAAAACCGCAAAGACCTTTCAGATTCTCGGGTGTGAGCTTGTATATTAAACAATGAACTTAAATGGTGATTAATCAACAATCTTTTGTTGTCATAACGATCTCCGAGAAGCTGCCAGGCCTTCGCGTAGTTAATCGAAGATACTTCCAGGTTGGATATAATCCTAGCTGCATCTCCTTCCAGATAAGATATAAGATAATGAAATTTATGTATAGGTTTTATACGATCATTGTTGTGAATTAAATTTTCAAAAGTATCACGAAATTCAAGCCAGCGGAAATATGCACCATCAAATTTAGAAATCTGAACTTGAGGTAACCTAAACCCCAGATCCCGATGATCGTGAGAACATTGAGCCTCGACTGCGATCGAGTTCCGTCGCTCGGTCTCGAAATTATGTTGTTTGTCAATTATGGATTTAGCTATTGCAATATTTGAAATTATGTTGTTCTCTGTTATCTCACGCTCATCAAGCTCTGTAGCCAAGCTTTCAGAATTCAATATCTCTATCTCACCCTGCAACTCATCAAACTTCGATGATAAACTTTCAAATTTGCTTAGTTTTAAGCTTAACTCGGCAAGAGATATATTTGTAATTTCCTCTTGCGAGCTAAATGTAGTTAAATAATTTTTAAATTTGGTTATTTGTCCCCTAATGGAACTTCTCATTGTTATTAAATTAATTAATTGTTCTTGATGAGTGAAACTTGATGGCTTATCGGTCTTAGACATTATGAATGCACGCTGAATTCCAATAAATAGTTGAGAAAATACAATAAAAAAAAAGTATTCTCACGTTCCTTAATAGGTCACTGGGAAAGTAGCAGGACAGCTAATTAACCCGTTGACAACGTAAACTAGTTGTTAAACAACGCGCCGGCTGAGCAGGGTGCGCGCCGGCAGATTAATCCTGGAATTTCCGTTTAAATATTTTACTTTAATGCAATGAACAAGGCTAATTTTATTTAATATCGATAATTAAAAGAGAAATGTAACCTTCTTATTAATGATTTTGTTTAAAAAAGGAAATGTAGGTACTTTAATAATATTTATTAACTATTTTAAGCATGGGCCACCATTTATTTAATTAATTAGAATTAAGAATGTAGATTTAAAGGAAAATAAGATAAGATGCTCGGTGCTTGTTGGTTAAAACACTTAGTTGAGCACTTATTTAATGTAATTTAAGCTATTTTGAAAATTAATTCAAACAATTTGCGCACGTGGAGTGATATTAATAATGTAATTATGTAATTTTAAGCTTCCAAAGAGAAAATTTGTTCACAATTTTGACAAAAGGGATAGGCATTAGGTTAGGAGGAACAAAGGATGGACACTTATCTTTGCAGACTGCGCCGCGCGAGTTAGTACTTTAGATATACCACGCCTCGAGCTTCGACGAAGCCCAGATGAGTTTTACTTCAGCCTTGTTTAGTTGATTCTCCTCTTTGTTTTCGGGCCTTACTGCATACGCACCAGGTACTACGTGGCGATGCCGGAACGAGTTGCGATGTTTCGCGATTTTATGCAATTATTGTTGAAGGTTCCCCTCATGGGCCACCAATTTATGTATTTGGTTACACTATGGAGCCTTATTATTAAAACTCAGTTGAATTTGAGCTTGAGGTACATTTATATTCGCATTATAGTTTTTTACCAGAAAAGGGGTCGCTGTCAAGTACAATGTTAATGGGGGAGTTGCAGAGACAAGAAAAAAAAGAAAAGAGGAAAAAGCATAGACTATACAATAGACAATAAATAGACAATAATTATAGACAATTAATTTATAAGTTGCCTTAAGCGGCAACAATATCTAAGCAATTTCAAAGATCGCAAAATAACTAACAGATATTTCACCAAAGTGTATATTGTGTTGCGCCATTAACATGGCTGAAGCGAATTTCAGAAATAGGTATTTTTACTTTCTATTGCTGTTCTATTTTACGGGGCGAGCGATGCAACGTCTTTGAGAACAGAAAGGGACAGTTGCACTTCGAGCTGATAATACCTATAATTCGAGAAAATGGAGGATCCGTATTTCCCTGTTTCTCTTCCACTCTTCACTCCAAATGGATCGATTTTAATCATTTCTTTTTATTTGCAGTAAAGAATAGTTTCTCTGTGTGGATACGTTTTGATATTTTGAATAAGAGTTGTTAAATTTGCACAATGCTTCCTTTTTGCAGCGTTTTATTGGGGCATTTTTTTTCCTTTTTGTAGGATCCCAGCTCCATTAAGAAAAACTAATCAAAAAAATCAAAACGTAGGGACATGCTCATGGTATATATCTGTAACATACCTGCCTTATTGCCCAAATTCAGGGAAAAAATACGGGAATACGTTTTCTATGGAGAAGACGCTGCTGTCGTCCCCTCTTAAACTCATTATATCATTGTCTCGTGTATGTACACGTAAGTACCGAGTCATTTTATTGATTATTTTTTATAGATATTGTGATAAATCTGTATAGACTTGATTTTTTTTTTTTTTTTATTAACCACCTATTGCGTATCCTAATGCTAGCCTAGTAATAATAGCCATGATCCCAGTACCTGTGTCTACTTATATACGCCTTGTCGTGGGTTAATTTAATTCATCTCGAATTGACGGCATTCAATGACTATTTAACACTCCAACTGTGAAGAAGACCGCCGTGTAAATAGGATCAAGTTTCATCTGGGTCACCTTAAAGGAAAAACCTACTCAATTCTTAGTACGTTAAATCTAAAGACTCAAAATATTCCTTTAGGTAAGATTCATAATACTAATGAAACATGCTTATTAACATTTCAGAATTATTTTGTGTTTCATTCTAACAATCATGCGTCAGGGTACTTGAAATGCTGCTCTCGAGCTTAAAGAAAGCTTTCATCGACTTAACTCAATGTTTGTTATGCTGAACGTTCCTCAAAAAAACTCCGTCTTATCCCCACGATGTGTGTTCTCACGGCACGTTATCGGGCTCTCGGGGAATTCGGATGGCGATAACCGCGCACTTATCTGTCGCCTAGGCATGCCGATACGATTTACACATACTGTGTGATTTACCATACTGTGAGGGGAGAGAGTCATTAGAACGATAATAGACCCTATAGGAGTAGAAATATTTTATTATTGTGTTTACGCTTCATGAGTTGTGTTCACTTACAGCATTCTTTTGATCATCAGATTCTCGTAAATTTATGTATCGTCTTGAATTGCAGATCTTCAAATGATTAATAATCATCAACAGTACATGCATTGAGTTTGAGTAACGGCGATTAAAATTCCAGCTCATGTAGGGACGGCAGGTATCAGATTCTCTTCGCATTCAACGATGCACAGTACGAGTGAAAGACGTGGAAGGATTCACAAATACGACAGAATCGAGTAGCCCATTATGAATCCTTTACCTGCATTGTATGACAACTTTTTTAATATTCTGATAATGTCTCGAGGAGTTTTGCAATGGAGTGTCAATAAACTCATTTGATTCACTGCAATTGCAACCGTTTACTCGAAATTTTATTAAGCAAGTGAATAAACAGTTGGTAATGATATGCTTATTAAATAAGGAGGTAACGGTAATTCCACGGGTGCCTGCAATTCATAATTTTATTTTTAACGTTTAAAACATACTACAACTATGCTTATCTCGAATGCGGTACTGAGGCTGCACAAAGCGTATTTTTGTTAGCCGTAGAACAATAAGCGTGGGCAGGTCCTTTTGTCGCTCCAGTAAGGAACAGGATAACAATGTCTCGTGAAGCAGGTAGCGAGATGCGGGCTTGGGCCTGCAACATGCTTTAAGCACGCCATGTGCAACGTGATTTTAAACCACCCGGCGCGACAGATGCTTCGCTAGAGCATTTTTTCTAAAATTGGAATTTGATACCGAACACATACATTATTTGCTTGCATTAAAATTTATAAACAGCTCAAATGAATGAAATCAAAAGTACATAAATATCAATGTTTCGTGGTCATACTCCGTTACTAAATGGAATTTTCATTTGTGTAAATAATCATGAAAATTATTGTCAAAATGTTCAATACTATAGCCGTCCGTGCGTGTCCAAACATCTTTTCGTTAATGACAATTGAGCCGCGAAGTGTTGGTCATTCGGTCATGCCGCTCAATCACAAGACCACTGAGACGAGTGCTCCTCGTTATTTATAAAATTAATTGAAAAAAAATGTCCTTTGATCATATCCGTCTGCTATAAAAGATACGATTTTTTATTAATAATTACACAATACACCATGTTTTCACGTTAGTAAGTGGGTAATTAATGCAGCTGATAATATTGCCCTGTTAGCTACTGGTTCAACTTTCGAAAGAGAAACCACATACAGCAAGTTATATACTAGTCTATACATATATCATTATGTAGGTACAATTATACTTTAAACGGCTAGCAGGTGCTTATGTTTGTAAGAGGATGCGAGAGATTATACCAAGTATCAGCGGCGTCAGGTTGTGATGTAGGTACATCATGCTCATACCAAGTGAATGTACAAATACACCATGAAATATAACCTTTAAATACACTATTTAGACACATTTAAAAGAAATAAACTCGCACGAGTTTAGAATCAGGCTCGAGGATTGAAGGTTCCGTACCCAAATTATTCGTGTTCGTCCCCACTCCCCGTGGAAACAAGGTCTACTAATTATGCCCTCTATTTCTGTTCATCTAAAGACAATGTATGATTTATTTCGTCTATGTTGTTATAAAAGAAGTACTATTCTACACTTAATTTTTATTAATATTGTGCCATTTAGTATGTTTCATATACAGCACTAGATGACATAATTTAAAAAAAAAGAATTTACTATTTGGATATTTCAATATTTTACAGGATTGTCGTTAAAATAACACACTATAACTATCTTCTCTCCTTTACTGGTTACTAAGTAACTAGCAGACAAATTGAGAAGCAATCGCAATAGCGTCCCGTCGCGCCCAACCCTTTGAATACGAAACCCTAAAAAATATAAAAGCCTCGAAAGTAAAGGACAACGTCGTTTGCCCTCACCTTACCTACTTTCTTTACGGACTAGTTACCCGAAAGAGTTTTAAGAAAAAAGGAAGAACACATTGTATGTATCATAATAAGACATTATAAATAGGTACGTAGGTGGTCAAGACAGGGGTGATGAAGTGGCCGCTCACTAGGGCGGTTATATTTAGGTTTCTCGCGCACTGTGGCGAGTCAACGACGTGTGATGCGATTGCAGGGCCATCGGAGCCAATCAATACACTCACTGATCAATCGATTATTACAGAACACTGGCTACAGGGCCACTGCCAACATCGACTGACCTTATTTTTTTTTATGAAATATGACATTTGAATAGGTAGGTCGCTACGTTACCTCTTTGAAGTTTATTCATCTATTTTTTGGAAGGTCAATTTTACTTAGAGTTCAGATACTAAATATATCTGATGCTTTAAAACAGTTATGTAACACACGTAGACTTGTTTACAAACTCCATATTCAGAAAAAATACAAGACGCTAATCTGCGACAGAACATTGAGTCATTATAAATGAATAATTGTAACGTTACACATGTACATACAAATACAGTACAAAATCACTGAGCACAAACTGAATGAGAGCAAAAATAGTCACTAAACAAAACCCACGACGTGTAACACTTGACAAAAGCACGTAATGATTCCACAAAACATGCACAATGGTGTGTTCGGAACGCTTCACTCGGAGTCAACCGCGGAGTTCCTGCGCATTGTGGCGCGTGACGACCACTGAACACTGAACCTAGCGCAACCGGTGCAGCGCTGTGTGTGTATTTTGAACGCACCTCGATCGACACTCCACACAGTGTGAACGTACGACGCGCGAGAGGCGCTGTTCACAACTGTTTACCAACTCGCCGCATGAGGCTTGCGACGCCATCCAGTCCGGCCCGCCACCGTGCACCGGGTCGGGCCGTACTACGGGGCTTCATAGAAAAAACGGTCAGAACGATAAGCATTATCACATTGGACAGGACTTCGAGGCAGCGTTATCGTCACTACTAGATACAACACCTTGCGTAATGTATTATTATTATACATATTGCAAACGCCCATATTAGAATTATTTGGATATTTTTTAAAGATAAACTTTATAGAAATTCATTTAAGTAATTTATTTAAAAATCGTCGCCGTTTATATGACAGATATTAACTGATTATTTATTTTATTATATTTATTATTTTTCAGCTCATCGCTTAATTTTTAACACATTGACTAACCATTCAAACAACCACTCCCTGCTCTTATATACGTTTTTAACCGAACTATGTAGGTTCTTAAATAGGTAAAACCGCACTTGAACTAATCTTGTCTCAACTCTGCTGAAATTCGCAAACGAAAGCAACCTTAGTACTTTCTGTCATGCGCAACAATAAATTTTAATTAATTTTTATACCTGCTATTAACATCGTTCCCATAGATAGACGTTACAATATCTCGTGCAAGTAAACTATATAACGTGTGTATCGTACACTAATTGAAACTTCACTTGGATAAATTGACACTGATAGTCGAAACGAGGGCACGGGCGTACTATAATTTGACAGCAACCTTTCTTTTGCTTGTGTTTAAACGATAGAACATATGGATAACGAAGCGGCGCGCCGCGCCGGCACTTACTCATAAAATATGTAAATACCGATGTGTAGATTGATACTGTAGCGCGAGCAATGATATTTAAACATTTTTTTATACAAATAAGTTGGCACACGAGCAAACAGTCCACCTGGTGATAAATGGAACTATTTATTGTCCGTGGACAGTCGCTATACATGACAACCTGAATCAAGAATGACAAACGTTAGCATGGCCACGGATGCACCGTATGGGTAATGGGTTAGAAAGGATGGGTAACTGGTAGTACTTATTATCTGGACGATGGCTTTTCTTCATCCTATTACTATAGCCATAATTCTTAGGGTGGATGTAGATTCCTTCCCCCTTTCAAGACTATTGATTCAATATTACCAATCTTTGCAGAAAACCTTTTACTTGATGCTTGAAGTATGAGCAGACAAGCAGTGGGCTACCAAATAGTATTAGATAAACACATCACAAGACACATTAAACAAGGCACATCCTACTTTCTCTGCTTTATTGCTACGGTAAACGCGTGTGCATACAATAATTCGCGTCAGTGGTTACCTATTCTTTCTCACCAGAGATGTCACACACATTTATAATATTCTTAACAAACCTTCTTCTCCCGCCTACTTGCGTGACCGTTTCTTGTATATTTTTCCAAGATCTAGACACCTTAGAACCCAAACTTTCTCACTGTTAAAGATCCCTTCTCACAATTCTCGTAGCTGTATTATGGAATGCTCTCCCTTATAGGATACTAGATAGTCCTTCTCTAACTACATATTTTTTAAAACCGATTAAAAGAACACTATTTGTAATGTTCCTAAATGACCGTATTGTATATAATATGTATAGTAATTATTATTTAGGTGTATGTGTTTCAGTGTTCATATAATATATATTGTATATGTATATAAATATATATTTATGTGTTCTTAAATATTATACATACAATTTTTCCATACGCACTACGCCTGCCTTTCCATCTTGACCTATATTTCACTTTCACAGATCTGCTGGAAGAAATCTCCGCAGGAGATAAACTTGCCTTTTGTATATCTTTTCTTTTCTTCATTTTCATTTGTTTCATGTTATGTTTGTACAATAAATTGCCAGCAACTTTTCGTTTTTGTCTACAAACGATATCGCACATGGCTAACGAGGCGGGCCGGGCGTGACGGCACCGTATGTACGAGTAAATACTGATGTGTAGCGTTGATACCAGTGCAGCAGTGCAAGCGATATTGCTACGTGCGATAGTAATTGTGCAACACGACTCAGCCTTTTTTATTGAGCAGCACTGTTGCGATATTGTTCCTACAGTGAATAACACTATTTATCAGATTTTATAGATAATCTGAACGAACAGGCATAAACCAATCACTTCCTTTTAAATTATACATAGAGAAAACAGAAGGCATTAAATCGCGATAATGAAATCTAAATAAATAAAACACAAAAGGAAAACAGGCGTAGAGTAATTGTTTCAGGGACTACACCGTGATTTATCGCAGCGAACGCCGGAAGAAATCTGTAAACATAACTTTTCTCGGCTATAATTAAAACATAAACAGAATTTATGTTTGCGGAGGAAGCAAAAACAGACGTAAGAAAAGAGACACTATATCGAGACGAGTCTGAGTCATGAGCGTGGTGGCGAAGCATCTGCACACGTGGGCAGGTCCAGGACGAAGATAAGGCGACTAGAGAGATCTTGTTACGATATAAACAGAAACTGTGAGCCAGATAAGGTCATAGTTCATATTATATTGTATTCTTAAAACTGCCAAGACTGCTACACGTACACTATGAAAGCGCAAATTGATTTAATTGTGATTTCGCTCGTAGCCTTTGTTTATATTTGACATGCCTTTGTACCTTTTAAATTTAACTTTACACTCAAAAAATACTTTCTCAACAATATTTCCACACACCTTTAATTGTTTAATTCGAAACCACTTTCTATATTCAAAACCACAGATAATGAACAAAGCAATCAAATAATTTGATAAAACATCTAAAAACATTTCACAGAGCAGAAAATTGACCATTAAAAAATAAAAAATAAATCTTCTGAAACTTGGGTTTACAAAAAGCATTTGCCTGCCCCAGATTTGTACACGTGTAAAATGGCACATCTGCATTGCCGTCGAATGCGGGAATCATATTTTTGGCACGGAACTGTTAAAAGCGGGCCAAATAACCACAACACGGAACTGCCGTGTTCCTGATTGAAAGTTTTACACTCTCTGTTTTTAGAATTCTTTGTATGCTAGTAATACGTCCATGAAGTAGCAGATAATCCTGAGTAATAAAATGTTGATGGCTATAAAACATTCGCTTAGAAATATCTAGAGCGTCAAGAATTATTCTCGTACCTTTAGGCTGCAGCGGCTGGAAAATAAATGAACTTTAAACATCTAAATGTCAGACGCAAATAGCTTTCTAAAAAGTCTAATTTTATTGGTCCAGATTATCTACCAATTAAGTAAACGTTGAATATATGAGATACAAACACAGGTCTTCTTGGAAAGCGTAAAGGCGTCGAATTCAAAATAACTTTATAAACAAGCTCGACGACTACCGAATCGGGTGTGAACGGATGCACCATAACGGTGCATTATGTTCGCAGCATCCATGGGAGCAGAATACAGATATAATAACAAGTAAGGTAACATTATATAAATGGATGAAATGTGCATCACACACACACAAACGCGTTGAATTTCGTCGCACACGAGTGTTGCAGCAATCTCTGATGTAATGTTTCCAGATCATAAACTGTAAATTACAGTATTGACTACAAAAATATAACGTAATCAACTCCGATATAAAAATGTCAGAAAAACTAAGATTTTCTTTATTATAAAATAAATGACGTTTTACATAATTTGAGAAATAGTTAGGTATCTTACATAGTTTTTTACTTATTTGCAGAAAACTGATTATAATTTGATAATAGAGTAATTAATTACAGTTACATCTATTACCTAGTACTGCATTCATACAGTATGCGTGTGTGTGCAGTGTGACGCGTCTATATGGAAGTTAGCTACCGTGGCTACGTTAACAGCATCCACGTTAATGCCAGCATCCGGCGGCCTGCGTATACAACGCGCCGTGTAGTTCAATTAATTACACAGAAACACGACATATATATGAATCAACTACGCACCCGATTGTAAATGAAGAAACAAAATCAAATCCTGCAAACAGACGAATATTGCAAAAAAATGATCGAAAAGTAACAAAACAAATTCAAGGAAATGTTATAGTTCCTTCGGAGGTTTTGTGAAGCAATGGCGGATAATTGTAACAAGAATAAACAATTGTACTATTTATCTTTACTTGCAGGTCTTTAATTCAAATATTACTCCCGTGCAAACTAATTCTACTATAACAGGTAGGTAGCCGAATTACGGTATTAGAACCGTTCATGTCAACAAACATTTAAGCGCTGATAATTAGTACAAAGTAGACAAAATCCTAAACAAAGATGAGACTGATTCTGTTTTGGTATGAGTTATCGAAAATGAGGTAAAAACTTTATGTAAGTAGTACAAACTTCATTGTATTTTCGTGTCTGTACACGAATCTAATGATACTAAGAAATAGAGGGCCACTATGTAAAAATCAACTGCTAATCGGTTACTTTATAGGAGAATTACTTGTCTTACTGATTGTATTTACTTTCCGCTTACATTACTTTTCATTCACGATACCATTTGTCTGGCAACTTTTTTTTTTGGACGAAGGCGGCAGACGAGCATACAGTCAACCTGATGGTAAGTGGATACTGTCGACCATAGACATCCGCGATACATGCCAACATTAGTCCAAAATAACAAATATTGGCACGCTCCCGGATGCGCTGCCTACCTTTACTAATGTAAAAAACCAAATTTCCGTAAAGTATATTTGCACGTAATATACCATTAGGTATTTAATATTATTTAACATTTTATAACAATTTAAAACGATTGTTTTAAATTGTTATAAAATAGTTTCAATATTTTACTGAACGCTCGTCGAAATGAGTAACTAAGTAAGTACTAACGATAAGTAAAGAGTAATAAACATTAACTACTGTGGTAAAAAAGAATTAACAGAGCAAGACAACGGAAAACGTTGTGATGAAGATACGCATCAGATGAAATGAGATATAAAAAAATTCGAATTAACACACAAACTAAATTTGTGCAACACATGCGTGAGTTGTGTGTGAGTACGACCGTTATGGAGACGATTAAAAATAAGACCTTGTAATTAAGAAAGTGTAACTTTATTATGGGGCTTACTTTTCCACTGCATTTATTTTACCCCACTTAGAACTTGAAGGGTTTTGTTTAATCACCAACTTACCTGCAACAAAACAAAAAGATATATTAATAAAAATATAAATAAACTTAAAAAATTATCTCTAATAAACATAATAAAACCAAACTTCTTTATATATGCACTCAGACAAGGGACCAACTAATGCGATGCTTGCAAATTAATGTAATAACATCGACTCACATCGTGACTCATATTGTATGATATATTGATATAGCACGTTTTATTAAATCGTTGTACTCCTCGGCCGCAGTGTAAACCTCACAGATTCCATATAAAACATTATTAATTGTATTGTTAGCTAAGCATTTTTATTCTAATTTATGAGTTATAATATATAGCTGTAGCACCACTACATGGAGTTACAATGGAGCTACATGGAGCAGTTGTAAACCAATTATGCCAAAGATGGCAAGCAAACAAACTTTTTGTGTATATGTTTCTGGTTCTGAAGTTTAATAACGTGTCAAAAGAGTCATTATCATTGAGTGAACGACCACGCCAAATTGATGGCCCTCTAACATAGGCATTGTTTAGATTCGAGCAATCTGTTAAGTTTATTTCAACTTAATCTTTTAAGTTTAAGTAGCTATCTTAAATTAATTTGTTTAGAATTCATAATATAATAAAAAACTAAGATTAGTGCAACATTTCTATAACAATATCTTTTCCCCGTATTGTAAGGCACCTTTAAGTAACGAACAAAAACCCATAGAATTCAGTAATGAATGGCTTCCTAGCGTTCACGTTTTTTCTGAAGAATCTTTCCATTCCACATCCAATAAGGAAAGCAGATTCTCTGAAGTAATTTATGTTGACTCTAGATCTCCGTATAGGTCGTAACGCCAAATATAAACTTGTTTTAAGATGTTCAGTAATTCTAATTATCTTCAAAACAGTTTAATAACAAATTGTTAAGAAAAAAATGTTTTGTTTTATTCAAAATATATATAAAATTCTGATTAAAAAGCATTGTGTAAAAAGCTTATTTTTAAAGCCATTATGCAAAATTAAATGAAAATTTATAAATGATTTAATAGCAAAAGCTTTAATGAAATACATAAATGCATACATAAGTATTAATTATATGAGTATTAGTATTAATTATATTAATTAATTATAGTGCCTATATGATTACTGGCTACAAATTGTAACTCCATGACCTTATAATAATGCTACAAGCGGCCGTCGTCGACATGTCGCCGGTTCTTAGATGGCGGTTGCGATAATTTGGCACCAATTGGAGACAAAAGCAGGAATTACTTATAGTCCGTGACGCGACACGGCTCGCGAATTTCGGACGATTTTCCGTACGAAACCAGATAATAAGATAAAATGCAAATCTTAATGAACCCGATTTGGTTTTAAAAACGTAACTTGTGAGTGCACAACTGGAGATTTAATTTATTAATATGTATAATTTTACCTTATACGAATACATATTTGTTTTTTATAAATTTTGTCCAGTACTATACAGAAGCTACACAAAATTGTTATTTATTTATTTAGTTATTTATATAATATATTTGTTATTTATTTATCCCAAAGCATAAATAACTTGACTATGTATTAATAAAATTTATTCCTATTAATATAATATATTATATAACGATAAATAATAATTAAACTCCGTGTTTGGTTTCAATTAATCCATGAATTTATAATTACATTACCGCCAGACCACAATTTGTACCTAATTAGTACTTTAATATTTGCATGCGTGAACTTCAAATGAAGGCGTGATGTGTCCCAAGGGAGGCGGGACGCGGGCCGGGCGATGGCCTGATCCGCATCTGGGTCAAACTCGACTTGGACTCGCGTGAACTATACCTATTCTGCATGTTTACAGACAAACAGTACCCCCTCTATGTGTTCCAATAAACTCTTTAAATATGAACTTTAGAAATAAAACTTATAGCCTAAAAGGCCTAAAGGCCCTAAAAGGCCAAGGACAGGAGTCAATCTGAAAAGAGGTTTTCGTTATTTCTGGCACGTTTTCCAAAAATGTGTTTGGCATAAGTTGTAGAGTATTATGAGCCCTAAAACACATCGATTAAGTATATTATGTTTGAATTTTTTTTTCTATTTTTCGCGTTGTTCTGTTTGAGATCTTTTGAAAAGATACCCCTTTGGCTCAACTACGAACTTAGCAGACAAATAAACTCATTTTTATAATGAGTTGATTAACATAGGTACAATGTTAAATATTTTTTTGTAAAATATTCAAATTTATGAGCTTTTTTTAATTAGCAAATTCGTATGGAAAATTTGGTAAAAACTCAATAAATAAGTAAAACTTACTACATTTTTGCAAAAAATATTCGCACAATTTTTAAGTCAATGAACTCAATCATGAAAGAAATTCACGGTTTTAGCCTTCGGGAAGTGTTACACAGCTTAAGAAATAAATTGGGTGTGTGGTGTCGCCTTGGGTCGTGATCTTGGCAATAGGTAACTTTCTTTGTAATTTTCCTAACTAAATAAATTTTACTTTTATGTTATCTTTACGGAATTTAACAAACATTTAAAATAAACAACACCAATCATCATTATGATTCCCAATTGGTTGCGTGTCCCGTGGTCATACGCTGCAATTTAGAATAAGAGACGCAGTAGACCTTCCAATGGCTCAATGGCTACAGAACAACGCACTTGTATAAAACTGTAACTATAATTTACTACATGGCAAAGTTTGTATTATGAAAAATCAGTACAGCTACACGTATTATTATTAACAGATAGGAAGAAAATACAGGGCAGTAAAAAATGAGTTGTGCGGTCTAGAAAAAATAATTAACAGTATCGTAAACAATTACAGTAATTCAACCGATTGATAGCACTCAGCGAATTTTATGCATTTATCTTGTATAATGTTAAATGTTATACAAATAATAGGCTTATTACACAATGTACTTGCGGGTTGCATGTTTCTGTTAATTTACTTAAACCATTCAATATAAATTAACGTAAGTACCTCATATATTTTTCAAATAATGTTATTACCTGACAGGGACGACTTATACGGTACACTGTTCATTAATTATTTTCTTACCTTACTTTACAGGTTTATTGTGACTGTGAATTTATTATTAATTTCCTTTTTCTACAAGCCATTTCTATAATAATGTATAATTTAATAAAACAGAAACTTAACAATACAAGTCATATTAAGTAATTGCCACGTTACCCATTGTGTATATTTTCTTTAAAGGCTTTGTTACAAGCAAATGCGTGTAATTAGTGGGTTTACGTAAGGACATGAAAACTATGTCGTGGGAGGCATATTGTCTACGTTTCGCTGTATCTGTAGGAGTTGTATCGGACCTGTAGGTATAGCGATGGGCCTATTGTTTTGCTTACACAAATGGAGTAGGTATTACCACACAGGACTGCCAAGACTTTTCAACGATTTTTGCGTTACAAAGACAATTGTCGTCGTGTAAGGTGTGCAATGCGAAAAATATATGTAACTAGAAGTCTTTGTTCCATTATAAATTCGAGGACACCGAGGTTTGAAGCTACTTACTGTAACGTGCATTTGCATATAGTCCTTGCTGATATGTAAAGTCATGTAAATGCAAGTTCCTTCGTATAATGCTAGAACTATATTATTAATAACAAAATATAAGTGTTGATGAGTATATATATTATATTTTACTGGAGATAGTTTATCTTTAATTCTGCGCCCTGGAACCCTTCTTAGAATTTGTTATATGATTATTATCAATAAATTAATTATATGTAAGAAAGCCGTTTATATATAACTTAAGGACAGTATTAGGGCCTTACCTATGAAATTACCGTTTGTTAATAGGGTCACTTTGAACTTAGTTATCTTAGTTTGGCTCGCAATTCCAAATTTAATCTAATTTCTATTTAAAGCTATGACATCAGTTTCATTCAAATTCATTCGTTTTTTCGTCAAACAACTTTTTGCGTACATGGCGATGTTAAAAATGTTTGTTTAAAAGGCAATGTTTAGTTAAAAATGTGTTATTTTCAAATATGAGTATCGTCGAGGCAGCATTGCAACACAGGCGGCACGGAATATCAACGATGTGTACGGACCAAATACCGCAAACGTTTCCGTTCTAGAAATTTCGACCTCAAGAACAAGTCCCGTGGACGACGGGAGACTAAAGTCGATAATGACGATATGAAAGCAATAGTGGGAGCGGAACTACGTCTGAGTTAGCAGCAGCCTTCGGTGTAAGTGACAAAACGATATTAATTCATTTGTGTCAAATCGGGCAAGTGAAGAAGCTCGTAAAGTGGGTACCGAGCTTAATTAAAGTCAGCTACAAACACGGGTTCATGCTTGCCTTACTTTGCTAAACCGGCACAAAAATTAAGGTATTTTGAATCGTATTATCACTTGTAATAAGAAGTGGATTCAGTATGGTAATCGTAAACGTTCATCACAATGGTTGTACCCAGTAGACAGCCAAACAATATCCCAGATGTAAACTGAGCCAAAAGAAGCTCATCGTGACTGTATGGTGGTCCTGTGCCGGTATTATCCACCACAACTTCTTGAGATCTGGTATTACAATTAATGCAGATGTGTACTGTGAAGAACTACAAAAGATTATAGACAAGCTCGATATCAAATAACCGAGTCTGTTCAATCGCTCGAGTACACTGCTTCGCCATGATAACGCTCGCCCAGACACTGCACGACAGACAGTCTCAAAACTACGAGAGCTTCGACTAGAAACTCTCCGTCACCCACCGTACTCACCAGACCTTGACCCTACAGATTTCCATTTTTATCGGAATTTAGACAACTTTTTACAGGGGAAAAATATTCAACTCAGATGAGACATTAAAAAACGCCTTCAGAGAACCCATCGATTCCCTTTCGCATGAGTTTTATAACAGAGGCATCAATCAACTCCCATTCAAATGGCAAAAGTGCATGGAAAAAAATGAACAATAGTTTGATCAATTAAATATTTCATATTTAAATTTTCATACAAAAAGAAATGCTTTTTTTCCAAATAAAACGACACTTCCATAGGACCTAATATTTAAACCAATACCAAATACTCACTGTTTTTGACAACATTAAAATGTTCCTAATAGTATATAGGTACGTAGGGAGAAGCATCTTTACAAATACATGTACTAACCGCACAACAAACTATGCACACCAAAAAAAAACATCTACTATAAAGTATTAAACAAAACTATTTTGTTAAGAACACTTCCAATGTCGGAATGAAACGCTAATTTTATATTATTTACACAGAATGTACACACTTTAAATGAATTAGAATAAGGCACCTATTATATTTCTTGTCGGCAACTAATTTTTGAAATGAAACAACGACGCCGTTTCTTTATTATAACCACTTGTGAAAAAGTACTGTGTTACTGTGTTGATCATGAAATGTTGCCCATTTAATATTTTTTGCTGCCGGTTTGAATGTATGCCAATAATAAATTATAGTCATTGACGATGTCGGGATACTCTCTATTGTAGTTCTCCGTCATGCCGCGCGACTCGCGCGAGTCACGAACGTAAAGTAGGCAAAAATGTCACAAAGATTAACCTTACTTACTTAGAGGGCGACAACTTTAGTTACAGTCGGTATCATAAATACAATGGTATGAATCATATTTTCCCACAAAGGCAGAACATTGACCACCTTTACTGGCACTGTCATCAAGGGTACACACAATGGTAACTTTTAAAGATTAGATATGCATTTACATATATTCAGGGTCCAATTACAACTATGACAGGCACGTCGTGTTCAGGAAGTGGGGAGAATTTCCAAACCCTTCAAACGTGAATATTGTTAACAAAGATTTTTCGTAAAAAGAGTTCGTAAAAAAGAACAACAAAAGACGGAGGAAGCCAACATTACAAATGATTTTCGATTTCTGTAGTCTGAACTTTCTCCCTTTTTGGAGCATTTTGAAACTAACGTTGAACGACTTTGAAACTAAATTCTGACTAAGAGTTCGGACCCACTGTGAAACCAAATTTTAGGTCTACTGCTTAAAATATCTGTATTGGTACGCCATCTAGTATCGAGTAGCAATAATACTTACATGCTCGTAATGCGTCGAGAGATGGCGGTAGCGTCGCTGCGCTGCCACCCTGCATCGTCGCCAGGGCGGCGTAAGATTCTCGATCACATGGCAAAACCTCGCTGTATTTCCTCTTTCTGTGTATTATTGCTTTCCACATCTTAAATTTACTCTTCTTTTGCCTTTGAAGACTCATTCACATTATTTTCTGTTCACTTTTTAAACACTACACTAACTAAATGCAACAATAGAAAGAAATACTATATGATAAGCTGTGTTGCTGATTGTGGAAATCAGAAGAAAGTACCTACCATACAGGGTCATTAATATAACTATGGCGAGGGAAGTTGCGTGTCAATGGAGTTGATGTCAACAATTGGCAATAAATCACACTAGGCGACTGTGCAACAAGATGTAACGATACTCAATTATTTCAATGAGTATGGGGGCGCTGCCCTCCCGCATTGTATCTCCTCTTAATCTACAAACTGCAGATTTTCTTGTTACTTTATAGATTGCTTGATGCAAATTTTTGCGTCTATTTAATAATATAAATAAATATACCGTTAACAACAAAAATAGAATGTTAAGTCACTCACTCACAACAAATTCATTAACTAACATATTTAAAACTTAGGTTTTGGGTTGTATTATATAATATCTCCTTTAAGAAGCTTGCAAATCTACAATAATTTAAGAACGTCGATGTGGTTAAACTTTAAGGAGCTCTTATCTATATATTATAGGTTTCTCAATATTTACTGCCGTATCAATTAAATATAAAGTAGTTGCATATAAACGATTACATGTAAGATGTTTATATGTAGATAATTTTCTAGCTCTTATTATTATTTCACGGTGCATGCTGCTACTTAAGTAATATTACTTAACATTAAATTATATCAAATTACATGTATCGATATTTGCGGGGGTCTTTAGACAGTTGCTCCACCGGTCATTAGCAATCCAGACTTGTTTTTTGCGAACCTTATTATTACCTACAGTAATATAGCGCTAGAAATCAGAACGTTTCCGTGTAATTTAGTATAATACGTACGTACATGTCTAAATATTAGTTATATGTTCTATTGGCTGTTACGTGTTATAAGGTTCCTTAATATATAAACTTGACTAATAGGAATATATTATTACAAATTAATTACAATTAGCAAACTGAAACGGGGGAGCGAGAACTGATAAAATAGTCACATAATAGTGTTATTTGTTATTACCGAGATTCATTATGTTGGCATATTACAATGTTTTTAATAAGGACAAACATAAAGTGTATATAATAGTACTAACTAGTTACTTATTTTTATATACTAGTGGGCGGACGAGCAAGCGGTCCCACGTGATGGTAAGTGTCACCGCCGCCCATGGACACCTGCAACACCAGGGAGTACGCGGGCGCGCCGCCGACCTTGCAAAATCCTATTAACAGCTCTCTTGAAGAACCCCATATCGTAGCTTAATGGAAAGACCTCTTGAGGCAGTTCGTTCCACAGCCTACGGGTTCGCGGTATAAAGTAGATTTAGTTACTAGTACTATTATACATTTTCTATCTACACCTACCTTGATACCAACTTGTACTATCATCGATGGCCTAGTAGTAAATACCTAGTTGTACCTTGTAGTAAATAAGCTACTAATATCATTTCGTTGGTATCAATTACTAACAACAGAAATTACATAACAATAATTCAATCATTAATATTAATATTAATGAATTTAATATTATTAATGTATGTAATGTTATTGCTACATTCGATATAACAACACGCATAGAGCTCCTTTTACGGCCTGCAATGAAATTAGACCACATAACTGTCCGTGACACTTACACAAATAAATCACAGGTGAACATACTTATGATAGTTCCATTTTGAAAGCCTGTTCACATTGTAATAGAAATGATTTTTTTCTATCACACTTTGTCCTGACAAGGTAAGTAAGTGATAAGTATTGGCGACTAAGTATATATTATTATTACAAGCTATAAAAGGAGGGGGTTATTTGATTAAGTGTTATTATTCAACGACGTTCTTATCTAAAAGAATGTGAAGGTATGCGAAGTTGTTTCTAATATGTCATAGCTGATAATATGAGAATTGTTTAAAACTCTAAACAACTATGTCTTTTTTATACTAAACCTGAACCCTGAATTATATTAAAATATCTGTTTATATTGAAACTAATGATATAAGTAAAACCTTTCGTTAAACTTTTTTAATGAAAGTGGTCTGCAGTGACCGGCTATGAGTGGAGAACCGTAAGTTACGGTGACTTGTAACACATGTGGACCTTGAAAGAGGCCTACATACATCCAGCAGAGAAGTAACAAACTGATTATTGAGCATAGACAATACTGAACTCCTGAATCGCCATTGGTGTTGAATTCTACGATTCAAAATTTATGGACACACATTCAACAGCGTTGTTTAGCTTGTAATCCAGGATAGTATAGATCTTACATGATTTTATTGCTCATTATACTGACTTTATTGCTATATTATATAGTCAGTAATATTGACTTTATTGCTAATATTATTTACTAGCGACCCGCCCTCACTTCGCTTCGGTTTATTAAATTTAAAACAATCGGATTAAGATATTTTCCTGCGGTAAAATGGAGCCTATATTTTAAGTTAGACCTCTAGCAATACATCGATAAAAACTGCATTCAATTCCATGCAGTAGTTTTTGCGTGATGCGTGTACAAACATACAGACAAACAGACAGACAAAATTTCTAAAAACTGTTGTTTTGGCTTCTGTTGCTCTAATATTAGTTTTTTTTCAATATCTATAATGTACAGACATCGGCCTGTTACATTTTTATTATATGTAATAGATAGATGTATAGATTATCGGATTATATTGCTAGGAATCTAAAATTACATAATGTCATGAGTACCTCCCATCACGGAACATTATAAGACATTATTATAATATTCTGTGAGTACCATACTAGTCTATATGACTAGGCGTAAACTTAACTACTTGTTGGATTTAAACTTAGATTTATTTAAGATTGTCACTGAAAACTATTTGTTTTAAAAGTTAAACAAAGGAGGTCGCACGTCGAAAATTCTCTGTTTAAACTCAAAATCCTGGAACGTAGCCAGCAACGAAACTCTAATTAAAAGTACGCGATAACATCACTGCATCGGGTTTTTCTCAGTATTATAACGAAAAGAGCGGCTAGATTTCTTGCATCGTCAAAATATACACAGAAATAATAAAATTCATTGCCTCTGCTTAAGAATAATCGGGCAATTAAATTATTTCTTTGTTGTAAAGGGAACAATGATGGGAACGCTGCAAATATTGTGCTGAACTTAAACAAAGCTTTCTACTTAAGTGCCATGAAAAAATCATGGTCGGTATTATAGACAGTTTTATATATATTATTAAATTATAACATTTCTTGGTGCATAAATCTATGGGGAGTAACAAAATCTGTTTACTAAAATTCCATAGATATTTTTTTATTCCCAACAATATTAAAGTAGTTACCGTCGCCTATGGACGCCTGCAATACCAGGAGGATTATGGCTTATTACCCTGCAAATATGTATTCACAGCTTTCTTGAAGAACCCCATTTCATTGAATGAAGTACATAATTCATATTCATTTACAGTCATTCATTCCTGATTTAATAATTGTATGCTACACCAAGCCCTTTTCCATACAGTGTATATCCAATACAAACAATATAATAAATAAACCTATATCGAATGATTCTGGTAAAAAAAATCTAGTTGCACGATAGTTTTTATTCGAATATTGTGCAACGCGAGCCCCGCGTGCAACGCTTCTAACAAATTGTTAACAGTTTTTGTCTTAACTACCCATTGTTCGTATTCGGTGGAAGCGTGTGGCCATACGTATCGACGTCACGCCAAGCCGTTTGCATACAATGGTATTAAATGGTGATTCAACGGTAAAGAACCACCACATGGAGAGCGGTGAGCTCGTGCTCCTGACCGCTTGGCCGTCGCGCATGACCTCCGCCAATTTTCATAACTAATCTTATCATTTTAATATTTTTGCCTTTAACAAGGTGAATTAATATGATCCTCGGTTTTAAATAGAAATTTCTAATTAGCAGCAGTAAAGATAAACATCGAACGACTCGTGATTGTAACCTTTAATTTAGAATATTAATCTATTACATATAATAAAATTTTAACAGGCCGATGTCTGTACATTATAGATATTGAAAAAAACTAATATGGGGGTCTTTATTAGAGCAACAGAAGCCAAAACAACAGTTTTTAGAAATCTTGTCTGTCTGTCTGTCTGTATGTTTGTACACGCATCACGCAAAAACTACTGCATGGAATTGAATGCAGTTTTTACCGATGTATTGCTAGAGGTCTAACTTAAAATATAGGCTCCATTTTACCGCAGGAAAATATCTTAATCCGATTGTTTTAAATTTAATAAACCGAAGCGAAGTGAGGGCGGGTCGCTAGTAAATAATATTAGCAATAAAGTCAATATTACTGACTAAATCAGTATAAAGTATAAAGTCAGTATAATGAGCAATGAAATCATGTAAGATCTATACTATCCTGGATTACAAGCTAAACAACGCTGTTGAATGTGTGTCCATAAATTTTGAATCGTAGAATTCAACACCAATGGCGATTCAGGAGTTCAGTATTGTCTATGCTCAATAATCAGTTTGTTACTTCTCTGCTGGATGTATGTAGGCCTCTTTCAAGGTCACATGTGTTACAAGTCACCGTAACTTACCGGTGTATTGCTAGAGGTCTAACTTAAAATATAGGCTCCATTTTACCGCAGGAAAATATCTTATTCCGATTGTTTTAAATTTAATAAACCGAAGCGAAGTGAGGGCGGGTCGCTAGTTTAGATATACAAAAACTTCATGGTTTTTCTCCTATCATAAATATCCGTTTCAAACTTGACGAACAAAGTAAAATCGAAACAACAGAACAACCTAACATAAGTTGATAATACAGAAGCATTCGTCCATGTACTTTGTACTCTTTCACAATCTTCTGGAAGATATCAATGATTATTATGCACCAAAACGAATCAACGTATGTAGGTATAATTCTCTTTAAACCATAGCGCATTGAAGTACTAAAAAGTATGGAGGTTTATTACTCATCTTCACGCCTTCACAATGGAGGTGGTGGTTAATAACCATCCTACCTACGCAGTTTCTGTCAATACACAGTCATCGTCTTTAAATAAATTTTAACGGAACAGAGTAAGATCGTAATTCGTAGTCTATAAGCCAGTGTATAAAATATCAGGAAGCACGATTAGCCGACTTTAGGATTACAATTGTTGTTCTGTTATACATGTCTAAGATTTACAGGAGAATCTCAAGTCGAGAGGACTTTCAGTAATAATGAAATGTATGAAGTGATAAAAGTGTTCTATGTTCACTTATGTGAATTACATATTACACGTTCACTTGAAAATTAAACTTGAAAATTATTTCAAATTATCCGGTCATAAAATTTGTCCTTTATCTATGTCAGGATATTTTCTAATTCCATCTATCATAGCTTGAATGTGATCTTCGTTACGTCAAATTTAATCTCGTTTTACAAAATGTGACCCAAAACAAGAAAATATTTATCGAATGCTAAGAGCCTAAATACTGTTGTTAGCAACTGATAGAAAATGATCTGCTCTTTCCGCAGCTAAAAGCAAACTTAATAGAATATATTCGCAGATGATCAAAGAATTCAGCCATATCATATCTTAGAATCAAATTATGAATTTTAACTCCATATGATATTCACAAAAGAGTGTTCATTACTGAAGACGGAAGATGTGCATAAAATGAGTGTTCACGGAGAAAATATACGTACATAAGACGGAACCACTCGTATTGCATTAGTAGAAAATTAGCATTTAACCAAGGATACGTACAAGTATAACCAATATTTGCAGTAAAAATAATTAAGAACCTAGATTTCTTGCCAGGATTGCAAGTACTGTAAATGTATTAAACATTAGTTGTAGCTCAACAGGCACCAATATCTTTGCCTTTTCAGGCGTTCATCATTATCTAACTAGACCGCTGTCCAACCAGTGAGACAGCTGGCCTCCTCGCTATCTCCTCTGCTCTTATCTAACCTTGGTCCTTTCCTCTACCTAACATACCCCTACATGAAGTATTTTGTATGTACACCTAAACTACACATACACTTACGTAAAAATTAAATGAAGCCTGATTGTTTATTTGAAATGCTTTCACGCATCAACAGTTAGTCGAATCGAGCTTAAATTTTGCATGGTCCGTCTTGGAGACCACGAAAAAGACATAGGCTACATATCGAAGGCTTCCATGGGATACTGAGCACGTAGGCGAAGTCAAGGGCAAAAGCTAGTGATTAACATGAATCACAGAACTACTACGTAGTAGGATCTAGGATAATTGTTATAATTGTACAGATTAGTGATGTGTCCTCCACATTAACCTTGTGAAGTTGTGTTACTCAACGGGTACGTTAATATTGTGCTAATCGCCGCCAGGTGGCAAGATGCCAACTCCATTGTTTACTCATCAACAAATATTTTATGGGGAGACTAAATTTCTTGCATCAGTAATAAAAAGACGTAACTAGTTCTTCCTGAATGATAAAACACAGATGTCTTAGGCGCGTTCTCTTTCCTTAGCCTGTTCCGAAACAACAATTATCACAATATAACAAAAACCTTACTTGAGTTATTATTTGAGTTATTATTACTGACAATAATTATATTGTCAGTAATAATAACTCAAATAACGATGAAATATTCTATTATTTAAATAACGCTTCGCTGACGTATTGTTATATGAACTTTATATTATTCAATTCTTATTTTATTTGAATGACGTCACTTCGTATACTATAAGACACATTTAATTACCTACCACAATTGTGTATCGAGTGTGTAAAATTTCCTCGACATATTTAGCAACAAAAATTCATAGTTACGTGTCATTTTCATTCATATTTTTTTGTCATACGTGTTAACTCAATGCAGTTTATTATGCGATTATATTCTAGGTTTTATATTTAAAATTTTATTTAGTTTAATATTATGAGAGTTTTTAAGATAATCTTTCAATCTGTGCCCGACTTTAGTCAATACTTGATTGCTTGATTTTATCATGAGATCGAAGTGTATTACGCTCACTATTAACTATTAATAACAGTCTTAAAATTTGAAAACGGTTTCAAAGCCGTTCAAAGCCTGTCACATCTGTTTATGTAGTCGATGTCTATAGCAGACTGTTTAGTTAATGAAGTAATAGTAATAATAGCTATGTACGTATAATGGGCGCCTCCCATACACATCAATTTGCTGAACACGTGCTGACTTAAACTACATAAACTATGTACCTGCGCAAAAATTCAGTCACATTATACCGTTATAAAAGGCTAGATAAAAATTTTAATTGAGACATGACATAGCGACAGATATAAAGTGTTCCACTAATGGTAATTGATCAGATATGTTTTACGTCACGTTTTTGATGCACGTCAACAGATTAAATCCAACTTTTCGCTTCGTAAGATATGTGAGTTTGTATCTGTTGTGATCTAACAGCTAATGGACGATGATTTTCTCAAGCACGTTATGACTAATTTGAAGAAACGCTTCACAATTCAGTAAAATTGCACTATAACACTGAATTTTATACGGTCGATGTATTAAGAAGACGATGTGGGTTAAGATTTACTATATACAAGTTTATTTTAGGAATAAACAAGAACCGCTTAGGAATACTTTATGACAGTAAACCACAGAGTAGTCGTCAGACCAGGGGCCTTACCACCATTCCTTATAGCAGTATTATTTTAACCTTACTTCTCAATTTCGTACCGCGGCGTCCTTAATGTAAGCTTATTTTATTAATGTTTTAATAGAAAGTTTTGGTGACGTCAACACAATTCGATAGCTTACTGTAGTGCAAGTAGGAACGTTGTATGAAAGAAATGACGTTATACAGTTCATGTAGCGTTATCTCGTTTTGTTTTTTAGCAGGGAATAGACAAATAATTAAAATCGTTCGTTCTTCCGCAGCACTAAGCATTAATACTTTGGTGGAGGTCATGGTACGAATATGAGTAATGTTGTTTTAAGCCTGAAACAAAACGTTCCTGCAATAATATTGTTTTGTAAAAGATGGTGGTAGGGCCCCAGGAATCAGCTTAGTACTATGTTATAAGAATATTAAATTCCTGTATTTTATAACTCTAGGTCAATTCCTCTAGACCTTGTAATAAAAAACCTTTTACAGGCAAATATATCTTTTATTTAACTTATATGGTATACAAGATAAATGTATAAAACACTTTATATACTGGCGTCCTAATATATTTATGAATTAATATGGAACTAATTATTATTTGTGTTTGAACTGAAAACAGGATGTGCCTCGCGTTGCTTTTATTTCTTGCACTAAAGTTAGAATGAAGTGCCGGTACGCGCATTATACAAAAGACTTATTGGTTTTACTCACTTTATTACTAAACCACCACTAAACTCACTTATTACTACACTAAATCCCTTAACTTAATAAGTGATTTATTAAACAGTGTTTTCTCGCTGCTTCCTCCATTTGGAATCCGGATTCACCATAACATTTTTAATTTTAAAAACCTTGCATACAAAACTATATTTTCACAGATAACTATGATAACAAATAATATATATGAAACTAACTAAGCGTTCCCACGATTACAAACCTTTTTGACTTTATCGACGAGTATTCGTATTTGTTTTTCTAACTGAAAGTAAAGGTTCGTTCTACAAGGATATATTTACGTTTAGCGCCACCCAACCGTCTCATGAATAAGTTGCAAATGAGTTCGTATGTCTTCGAACACTCGTTTAGCCTGAAGCAATGGTAAAACCGCACGAATAATTAGAGCGAAAAACAGACGTCATATCTATGTATGTATTATATATAAACACAGATGCTATCCAGTAGGATAGTATTAATATCCATTATCCAGTAAGATTAATAGTAAGTAAGTGTATAATAATATAGTTAGATTACCTACAGATAAATAAAACCGTTTATGTTAATAATATGTTATCGTTAATAATATGTTTAGAAACATATTTACAGTGAATAACACGCTGATGTGCCCAAATCATTCCATTCTAGCCTTTATGGCTAAATATAATAAGGGGCTCGTTATTATTGTTTCACATTGCAAACTATATAACAATGTGTATAAGTTAAATAAACAAGATAGTTGTGTGATGGCGCCACTAAATAAAATGAACATTTTATCAAAGGCCCAGTCAGAGGTTGAAATTAATTAAATACATTGATAAACATTAATGCGAATACAAAGATTTTGGTTCGTATTTACATAGATAGGAACGTTATGGAAGTTAAGCATGATTCTCTCGATTCCTATGCAATAAGCAATTATATAAACTCATTAGTAGCATGCAATTGAATTGACATACATAAATATAGTGAGATGTGGATATATATATATAGATTATGATGAGCTTTATGAGCTTATAATAAGGACGAGAATGGAATGTTTTCAGGTCTAAGGTCGTGTGCACACAGTGGCCAAGTTTGATGTCAGATATAATGAGGCGCAGTTGTATAAACAGGCTGCCCTTATTCGGACTATAGACTAAAGACTATAGACGAATATCCGAACGAGTGAGATATACGGTGCATTATAGGCACAAACCTTGACATCCTTAGAACCTCGCGCAGATTAGCGTAATTGTCTTAATTTGTAATGAGGCTGCACCTGTCGTATTAAAACAATTAGTATGTATTTTACGTTAATAAATTACGATAACAACATTAAAACAAAATTTTGTATAAACTCTGTATTGTTCTAAAGACTATTCTTAGATATCTTAATTTTATTACAAGTGTTAGGTAGATTTCGAAGAATCTTTGAATATCGAAAAAAAATTACTAATAACAACTGAAGCAGACCTCAAAACTTGCGTCGGTTCCACAATTTATAACGAAATTATTCCAAGAGATATTATTAACGCAATCTTTGGACAAACAAGACAGTGAATTTTTTAACAGATTGAAGTGGAATTTGGTACAAAAAATAGTTTGAGCGCATATCTTGGTTATGTTCCTAGATTGAATCGGTTCAGTAGTTTCAAAATTACACTCGTATAAACTTTTCAAAAATTCAAAACAGACATAAATTCAATTCAGAGCCAAACAAATGAAATATTATTGCTCTGCAACTTTTGTGTTAATATTTTTTTTTAGATGCAAAAAAAACATTTTTTATAGGATACCAGCATGTGACAATTATTATAAACGTGACAAGTTATTAATATTAACATTTTAAAAGTTTATTTTTTCACTCGAGAGTATGAAAACTTAATTGTCTTCATTCTCTTTTTACCTAAATAATCTTACATTTTTAAATACATTTCAAAGTCACATACACTACAATCTTTAGAGGACCCTATTGAGATATTTATTCCCTGCTTACCTAAACGTATTCACGGCACTTAAACGATGTTATACGTATCCCTTCTTTAACAAGGCTTGACGTTGCAAAAAGGAACAGCCTAGGTTCCCCGTATGGGTTAATACCTAATGAATTAGGGGGGTGGCACATTAGACAAACCCGGAGGCAGAGAGGGTTTCGCCCTCAGCAAGCTCGCAATTTAGAGACACTGACGTCGCATTCATCAAGCCACCCTTTTCAATAACTGCACATTACTGCACACTACTGTGCACATGCTTTAATTAAATACAGCCTTTGGCTTTTTGAATTTAAAAGGCTGGCTAGATTAAGTTGGTAGACTATAAAAAAGATTGGGGAGCGCTAATGAATTAATTAATGTTTCTTGCGACATCTCAAATATCATTATAATAGAGAAAAAATTTAATCAATATTGATCTTTACGTAATGGAAAGGAAAATCGCAATTTCCATAATATATGGTGATTGTGCATAATATAATGTGTCCGCTCAAAGCAACTTTCGCTGAGAAACGCCAGTTTCTCCGCGGGAAGCGTTCGGTAATAATTAATGCGGTTTGACAACTTCCACCTGACTGTTTAAGATAAAACATTTCGACGAAGGCGACTATTGCGCAATATTATAACGTTAAACGTGCTATATAAAATTTCAAACCGCCTCGAGTTTCAAGGTGTTATGGAAATACACTGGAGACCGTTTTTATGTTCCTGGACGAACGAAGTTCTATTGCCCTAACTGTTACTTAATAAAATAATAACATTTTATTCATATCTTTATTATTAATTTTCTTTCATTTGCGTGTACTTTACAGGGGAGTAGTTTAATTGAGAATACAACATAAGTCTAGTTATCACTATCGCTTTTGCTCTAGGTTTGTTCACATTCAAGATTATTTAGTGTCCTACTTCCTGTAATATGTTATTAGAATTTTCCTTGTAAATTATATAAAACAATTACATCTCCCGGCGGAATATTTAATGTAAATTGTTCCTACCTTTGATTTCGGAAAAGCCACAGTGGCACGACACGTAGAATCCATTAATGGTGTACAATATGTACATTAGCTATGTGGTTAGTGTACAAATAGTAAGACCTTAGTAATATGTACAAAACATACAAATACTACCTTGTACATTGTACTACCAATGGTACAAATAAGTGTACGAATAGTAAGTCCTAGAATTTTGAATTCTTTTTTAAATATGTAAAGCAAAATTTGCAGATGACTGTTTTATGAAATTACAACTTATTCATATTCTTCCTTACCATATATGTGCTACAGTATTACTAAAATATGTTTGCGATTAAAGAATGTTTATGTGAGCATTATTTACAATTCCATACAGGATGCAGTCAGGCGATGCAATTGAACATGCAAATGCTAAAAAATCGCTGACACAAAGTTTTTGCAGCTGAGTGAGCGAAATAAGGCCTTGAATGGATATGGGCGTTGGCTTAATAATGTTTAAATATTTGTATTTGATTACATGTATCATTAGACATAAGAAAGTAGGCACATACTCGACGCCCGTGGTGTCCCCTCGCGTGACCGCATCTTCAATTGCGACTGCACACATGCTCTCAATAGAAATTGATACGGACCCAACGTCGACATGAATGCATTACGAGACGCAACGAATGTTGCATCACTTACTCCGGGAAGTGATCATATCATAACATACTCGATAACAGCTATTTGCAAATTATCGAGATTCCGTTGAAGCTTGGCACGAAACTGTTGCACGTCATTTTTATGCAATACACTCTCTAAACGAGATCTGATGTTATATATTTAAGTCAAGCATGAAATCGATAAGTGTTGATTCACACACACACACACATATATCAAACTATCCATGGTTTCAGGTGTCGGTAATAGTTGGGACACAACTTGTATGGCAATTACATATTATTCTGATACTGGAAATATGTAACCACACCAACAACTTTGTCAGGAGCCGTTTCGTATAAAACGTCACAATAAAAAATAAATAAGGTTTTCTTTTACCTGACTCGCCAATTTGAATGCGTTTTATATATATATCATGAAACATCTCCAGAGGTTGAGTTTACACTGCGCTGTGCCCATTACAATAATTATATTAATTATATATCAAAAAGCATCTATATGGTTTGAATTTTACTGAAAGACTTAGAACCCCTTCTGTCTTAGAACGTATTTTAGTAAAGTTTCTTTAGAATAATGTCAACGGACCTGTCATAATACCCGTGCACACTATTTTAAACAGTGCTGAAGTTTAAAATAGTATGCACACACTGTGTGTGACAGATTCGTCGGACGGACGGTGCATTTTCGGCCGAGCAAGAACAAAATACCATGTATTAAATATCACAATAGGATTTTTCCTGGGTTCTCAGAGAGAAAGATGAAATACAAGACGTTTCTATGAATTCAACTTGGTAAATTTTAGTAAGTTTTAGTAAATTTAAAGTAAACTTCAAAATGTTCATAATTACTACTCTCATATGAAAACATAAATATTTCATATAAAAAATGAGACGATATTAAAACTGTAAACTGTATCTATGTATATTGTAACAAATAATAACATTTTACCTGTTTACGACACCTGTACTTATTCCCAGAGGATATATTTCTTTCCAGATCAATACCGAATATGAACACGCCTCTTTTTTAAAATTCAACCGTCCAGTATTTATGCTCAGCTACGAGTATGAGTTTGAAATTGCTCTGATCAAAAATCTTAAATATCGGCCATTATAATAACAACTATACGTAATGGGAGTCATCGAGGCAAACTGCTTTATAAGTTTTATAACAGTACGTTGATATATACTTCGTATATATAGTATGTATATAATTTATGACGACAGTTGGTAATTGACTCAGATGCTATCGGAAATCGGTCACATATTCAATTAAAGGACAGCGAATATTTGTCAGACTCCTACGCACCACACAAGATGAGGTTTTTGTGGCCCTGCTCGTGAAGGTTATTAAAAGTGATACATAAATATAATTACATACTTATACATAATAGTTATACGGCACATATGTGTTTATAAATGACAAGAACTCTACGTGATAATATGACTTGAACGTGTATGTATGCGCAGTAAACTCGTCTAAACTTTATATCTGCTGACAGTGGATAATGATTCTGCACATTTAGTTTGTATAATTTAATAAATCCATATAAAACGGTAGTGAGGTAATTGTTTTAAAAGCTCACTGTGGCTATTTATCAGTAAAAATGAGAATGGTTTGAAAATCATCGACGCAATAGGTTATTTTTTTGTATTAATAAAATGACTGCATTTGTATCTACATATTTTAGTATAGTGTATTAGATTGTAATAACTCATTACATATTTGTTTCATATTGTTTAAATGTATTTCTTTCCCTTGGATTAAGAAGAAGATTATTTTATTTATCTAACGTATGCCTTATCAAATTATATTGCCCACTGTTTACAGTGAACAAACTTTTATCACTTATTGTGTTTTACACAATAGAATAAACCTTACGTGTAACGGTACAATCTTAAACAGCTGATTCTGAATCACAATCACAACACAACTTGCATATTACACTTTATTGTTTATCACTACGCACTTCACTCACTTTCATTCACAAAAGCAGCGTGTGCGATAAAACACCTAATTAAAAAAGAAAGAAATTCAGTCGCGGATATCCTCAGTTCGGAATTCAAACGCTCTAAAGAGGAATCCAATAGTAGTGCGGCTGGTGGGAAGCGGCGTGATACACTGGTGCGGACGATGCGTGTCCGCCTCGCGTCTACTACTGCCATTGAGTCAGAGAAAAGCAGGGGCGTCACAAGCTGTATAATTTTCCGGTTATTACAATTCACAACAGTATCGAGCATACTCGAGATTTTTCACATTTTCTCGCTTTATTCATTATTTCTATCATACTTTCGGGTATAATTTGATTGAGACGCTAACAATTAAATATACATACGATCACACGCCTCAATGTGCATATGTACATTAATTAGGGTGTGTTCACACTACAGAAGAATTCAATGATCACGTTACGGTTATAATAATATTTAATTAACCAAATCGTCAATATTTTATGACAACAGATGTAATGTAGGATGTTTCTTTTTTGACTGCTCTCCCATTAAATTAATTTACTCGCTATTTTAAAAATAATATAAAACTTAATTTTAATAAATAAAGAGTCAACCCTAAAACTCATTACGCAGAGACAATAGAGAGTATATGCGACGCGTCCGCGCCGTTGTCAGTGATATGAACAGTGGAAATGCACTGTGCAATACCGCATTGAAAATGCTCTGATGAATCAGACGGCTTGCTAAAAGTCCCGTCTGCCTCTACCAAATACAAAATATGTTTTAATACTGCAGTTTTGGTTCTGCTCTTCGAAAGTTGCTGAGTCTTTAAAGACATTTTGTATTCTGTATTGTTATATGGTTGTTACTACATAATATGAAAATGAATTTAAATCATCAGGAAGTAATAATGATAAAAACATAATTATCCCATCGTATCGTCAAATTCCATAACATTGATATTTAGCGTAACGATGGTCAGTTGTGATTATGAACATTTATTGCATGTAATATTGTCATGAAATTAAATTAATATTTAATATTTAAATAAATATTAGTGCAACAGTGCAATAATATTTATTTAAAATTAAATAAATAAATGAAATTAAAAAAATAATAAAATTACATATCTTTATAATGTAATTCTATGATATTATATTATTATATAAAAATAATTATATTAATAAAAAGTGATGATAGATAATAATAATAGGTATACTAGACAACACGCTAGACAATGTTTATGTAGTAGACCTTAAAAGTAACAGAAAATTAACTCTAAATTAAAAATTAAAAAAAATAGATTCCGCAATAATTTAATGAACAGCGTTTACTCTAGGGTTTAATATCAGCGACTCGTAATTGGTATCAATTACAATCGGTATTTGACCAACACTAATTATAATTGAATGTGTAGACAGACTGGTTATTGATTTTACTAAATGGACTGAACTTCAGTGGAGATACTCTCGACTCTCGACAAATTTGGGCTGAGTTAACATCGAGTATAGTTCTTGCAGCTCACAAGTTCTTACTGTAAGTATTGGTGAGTATGCAAGTAAGCGTAAAAAGATACCTTATATCGTTCACGATATATATTTAAATACGAAAGTTAATTTTGATGTATACGGACATTATCCACAAGCAAGGTGTACGGACCCTGTGACATTTAAGTCGCTGTGACGCGAGGTGGTTCTAATGGATTACCGTCCTCTATACCAATAAAGAGAAACTTTATAGATCCCTTTTCAGAGCACTCTAAAGTGCGACAATTGTTTATAAATTGGTTTATACATTGTTTATAGATTAAACAGTTTATAAACACAGATTAAATTCTTTATTGAACAAAACAAAAATAAAACAATAACATATTGTAAAGAAAAGAGGACAAGTATCAGCGTAATAATTCAGTAGTGACCAGTCATGGCATCAATGAATTTAGGGCGTGGACCGTGGTACGTTGCTGCAACTTCGTAACAACGTCGACTTCGAATGCGTCAGGAGTAACACTGCAGATGGTTTCATGAAAGTTCAATAACGTTCGTCTGGCCGGGATCAACAAGAACGCTCACCCTTTTAAGGCAGTCTCGGCCAGTCAAGATTGACTGGCAAGATCTCGGCCAGTCAACGTAGTTCAATAGTAGATACTATTGAACTACGTTCCATACGGAGCGTATAAAAAAGTAATGTCAAGTGTGAATGCACAAATAAACAGCGTTGCGCATTTATAGTTAAAAAGTTTAAACACGAGGGAAGCGTCAACACCAAGTCCATCAAGTCCTGAACTTTATTACATAATACCTAATAGTATTAATTTAATTCGTAATTTAAGATATAATATTCACAAGAAGATATTGAGTGATTTATAAAATATGATTATGGCTGATAATGTTAGAGCTATGTAATGTTGCCGTGTGGTATCTGGTATCGGCCGCTGGCATTAGAGTAGGTACTACCACCCCACCTCCATCGGCAGGATGTCGTAAAAGGCGAGTAAGAGATAACAAAGCCGGTTCCAAAAGCCCTGAGGAACTACACCACCTCTAAAAGAGTGCACTTGCCAATCCGCTCGGCCAGCGTGACGTTTGTACGCCCCTGTAGCGAGGGTTGCCCTTCAAGACAATGTTTATGAGAGGAGACCCGTATCCAGCAGTGCAGGATAAAAGGATAAAGGAGTTAACGTTACGGTTAGAGCCAGATATATAATATCTTATACAAATATTATACAAAATAAGATAATTTAAAAATATTAATTCATTTTCCCTATATACGTATATACGCTATATACTATATACGAAAATCGCTATATACGTAGAAGGAATCCCCTCAGTAACATTATTTATTCAACATTTGTTTTCCTTTAGATTAAAAAATGTCCTATTTAACAATTGACAATATATTAGGCATCCTATTAATAATCAGGGCGCGCGTCAGTGGCGTTCACAGGACCGAAGACGATGTGTAAGGAAATGGCTTTGATTTCCCTATTAGTCCTCTTATGACTCACAATAACCTATAAGTTTTAGCGGTAAGTGACGAATCAAAGACGTCCTCGACACAAACAAAGGACTTATTAAAATTGTTAAATATAAACATAGAACTCTTTCAGCGCACCGTTTGTAATGGGTTTTGTCCTCAGCAATGTTACATGTTTAGTAAATATGAATGTATTATATAATATGTGGTTGAATATGGTCCTACATGCATTTATTTATTTAGAAACTTTATTGCACTTAGTGTTACAAAAGACGAACTTAATTACTGGAGGCATCAAGCCAACCTTTGGGTTGAACAGAGAAGTACGTTGGGAGGTGAGATAAACGTATAAATAAAATTTAAACGATGAATAGTAAAAAATGTATACAAATACTTATAACAAATATATACCTACTTATAAATAATACAACTTCATTCGTATAAATATACATACATGTATGTGTCCTACCGCATCAAAAATTTCTAATTTTAAACCACAGAACTATGACGGAACAATTTTTAAACAACCAACAAATCTGAAACATTCTCCTAAATTAGGGATTCGTTGTCGTCAAGACAGCTTGTGGCGTCCGCTATTTCTGGGACGTCACTCGTCCCGTGTTTTCTTAACAGACAAAGTTGGAGGTGGTGAGAGATTGGTTAACCAGTTGATGTTTTTCTTATGAGCAGTTCACATTTATTCACAGTGCCTTTAAAGCGGTGTGTATAAATGTTAACTTTTCCGATTCATTGTATAAAATATTCGAAAAAAGGCAATATCATATTCTATATTTCAGTTACAATTAGGGAATGCAAATCCGGTGTCGTCTGAAAATCCAGATTATTTTTACAGATTTTCATGTCATATTCTGAGGTTTTTATTATTTTCTTGAAAATATAAAAGTCCAGATTATTCATTTGGCAATGTTTCTGCATCTGTAGAAGTTACCTCACAGCATTCTCCCACTAAAGAGCCGTGAATCAGACTGTCAAGGATCAATTCAGCGTTATTGTCGGATATTTTAACGCCAAAGTGGGAGGAGTACAAGAACGCGAAGAATCGAAAGTGGGGCTGCACGGTTTTAGAGAAAGGTACCGCCGAGAGCAAATGCTGGTCAACTTCCTCGAGATGCAGTTTCTTTTTTATCAATTCTTCCTTCAAAAAGAAACCCCACAGGGTATATTTACGAAATTGATTTCATTATTACAGACAAGAGGCGTATATTCAGAGATGTTACAGTGATTAACAGGTTCATGGCCAGAAGTGTTCACAAACTTATACGTGGCACCTTTACGCTGTAAAGGTTTGTTCTGATGAAGGCCAATCTTCGTCCCACACCACCTCAAACCGTATTAGGCTCAAACGAATTTCAACTAGAACTCCAGAATCGATTTGATGCGCTGGAAACCACGGCTAACCGATAACTTGGTGAGAGTAATCCGAGATTTGGCAAAGAGTCCAAAATATCACGCGAGACTATTGATCTCATGGAACCGAGGCGAAAGAGAGCTTCGCATACTGCATACGCGGATCGGCAACTAAAAAAGTCCGGAGGCTGATACGGCGTGATCTTCGTCGTTTCAATACAAAATGAATTAAGGCAACGATAAACAGTGGCTCTAGAGTTTATGCTCAACCTCTTCACGCATTCACTTTACACGCTAATTTATTTTGGATTGAACCTCACATGAAACGATTTTTCTTCGGAATGGCTAATGTCTTGTGGCCCTAATGGCTTTTCAAGAGTCACCGGATATGCACCATACATATCTGCGGTAGGGCGACCGCAGAAGCCGCTCGAGGCGGAAGGAGCGGACCTCGGCTTAGGGCGTTGCTTTGGGAGAGTACCGTAGGATCGCGAGTCGGTGGGCCCACATGTATCGTATTTCCGTACTTCTAGCTATTTCAATAATGTTCGAAAAATCTTTATTTTGACTTTGAAATCAGAATTTGAAACTTGTCTAAAACACATAAAAACCGGATTGTTTGGTTTTCGGATAATCCGGATTGCAATCATATACAATTATAATCACAATATTACTTTATCAATTTTAATTTGTCGTAACAAATGATTGCCGGAGCTTCTCGTAGAATTCCACAAATATATTTTTTTTTTATTTTAATTCAAAATAACTAGTGCCTTTTATATAAATATAATAAGAAACTTGATTGAATTTATTTATTTTTTAATGAATAATTTATTTTAATCCCATTTAAAAAAGTTCATATCCCTTAGTTGTATAAAAGGCGAGCTTAATGCCTAGAGGCATTCTCAACCAGTCGATCTTATGTTCGATAACGTATACAGATGATTAGTAAAGGTTTTTCAATAATCAATAAATATTGAATTATTATTTGGTAATCATAGAGAAAAACAAAATCTACGAGCAGTCATACAAAGTGTTTCTTTCTAACTTTAATAATGTACGTACACGTATTCAAATTGATCACTGTCAATCTCTAAAAAGAATCACTGTCTCCCATTACCTATTCACGATTCAGTTTAAAGAGATTGATAGGCAAGTGTTGCAGCGACCGAGTGGAGTGAGCTATGTCAATTAAAGCCAGTCGAGCCCTAATTGTGCCCATTTTGCCTCGATTGCGCCAGACAGGGGCACAGGGCCAGCGAACTGTGTCCAATTGCAATACTTTGTTTTACTGGTCCCTAAGGACTACGTTAATGCCAATAAAAAGGTCAGTTTTATAAGGGGTGTTAGGTAGATAATGTATAGGGGTAGGGTAGAAAAACCATACGTAAAGTATTTATTTGTAGAGCTTTTTTACAGACGTACTTTCAATACATGTGTATTGTAAGTGTGCTTCGGTAGTGAGTGAGATATGCCAGAGCCCATTCCCATCCCATACTATCCTATCCCACCCTATGTTCCCAACCCTTCCTACATATTCATTCCTCTAAATCTTCCAAGGTAGGCAGTGCATCCGGGGTCGTGCCAACGCTTGTCAGTCTGGACTGATGTTAGCATGTACTGCGGATGTTCATGGGCGACAGTATCCAGTTATTATCAGATGGACTGTCGTCTGCCGTCTTCCTTCCATAAATAAAAAAAATAAAATAAAAGCAATAAATAAATAAATGCCAAATGAATTTTCTTAAGGGTTTCATTTTTACTAACAGGTTCGTTTGCATAACATAATTATTAATTACGTTTATATCTAATAATAATATATTTATATATATCTTTAAAACAGTTATTTGTATAAACTAAACTATTTATTAAATTTAGTGGTATTAAATAGAAAGAAAGCTATTTCTTTCGCTGAAATTATTGATTGAAATGAACAACCGGCTGTATTAATACACACTTATTATTTAATTAGTTATTATTACTTAAAGTTAAAACAGCCAGTTAGAACATAAAATAGGCCTTATCAAGAATCGATTTTGATAGGCCGGCAACAACACAAATTATTATACAACACCTCGAGAATTTAAAACAAAAACCATCGACTCCCAAAAAATGTTACAAGAAGCTCAAATACGGGATGCAACAAAATGATCGTCAAGTATGCAGTAGGGGCGTGAAACTCGAGCTCTAATCGATTCGTGCCGGGTGGGTGCGCGGGCGTCACGGTGCGCGCCCTCTGTCGTGCTGCATTTAATGACTGACAACTGAGAGAGGCAGTAGTTATCTGTGGAACAACACACATTCCTCATGGAACGACAAAGTGGTACACGTGTACCACTACGTAAATGAGGTCATTTTTACACAAATTAGTAAACTATATACCTACGTTTTTACTATATACGGCTAACAGACAGAGAGAGGCGACTTAAATTGCAGGAATCAGAATATAATGCCTGTCTGACAAGTCAAGCATTAGACCCTGCACTTAGGGCATCCAATGTCACAAAAGCGATATTAAAGGTGGGGGATGTCGCGAGATTTGCGATAACGATTACATTTACCATATTTCGTGTGGTAAGAATGTGCCTACGTATCGCATCAATGTGGTCTCACTCGTCGCGCATGTCAGGTAGCCAGAGCCCGAACCGATGTGGATGTGAACAAGTACTTCTTCGTCTTCTGCTACGTTCTCATCTTTAAAGGATGAACTCGATAAAAAAATAACTACAGATTATGTGTGCAACACCACAAGAGTCAATATGAAGTCTCTAGAATTAATAATAAAAAAGGAAATGAACCCTTTTGAGACAGGAGGTGGCAGAAGAAAATATCTGGAAATGATATACAGTTATTTAAAAACCATTCCACCAACGAGTGTTGAACGAGCTTTCTCCGCCACCGGCTACTTATGTAGTAAAATACGTAGCAGTCTAGGGGACTAGGTGAATAGGTGACACTATTTACGCATTGTGTTTTCTACGCAATTATTTTCAAAGAGGTACCTAATTAATTAACACCCGATATGAATTTTCATATTTGTGTGTGTGACATTACGTAATGTATGATTCTGTATTAAAACCTGTTTTATTTTAAAGTTTTAATAAAGTTAAGTACATAAATATTTTTTTTTAGTCGTTAATTACATACTTATTGAATATAATATTATGATATTAAAATCGTACTCCTACGTATTCAAAACGATAAGATTGAAAAAAAAATATTAGGTTAAATTATATGTGCGAAATTTTTAAATATCGCGAATTTCGCACATTGCGAAATTGCGATTATGCTGCGATATTGGGACCGCTACCTGCACTATCAGTTGCACGAGTCTCGTTTTAAAAGTCAAACAATTTATATAGAGACATTATTTCTTGATTGCACTATATCCATTCGTCTACAGACTTCTCCATACCGCGCAAAGGCTGCCTGGAAGGAATCGCTTTAGCAATAAGACTTGTATTTTTGTGTTCCGTTCGTTCTGTGATTAAGTTCCTTACAAAGGAAGGTGTTAACCCGATCAATATCAAACAGAGGTTGGATAATGTGTATGGGGATTCTTCTCCACCATTTACCACCATCGAAGATTGATGTAAACAATTTAAACGAAAGTGCTCACATTGCACTGGAACGCGACTGATGTTTTTTCATTGCCAGTGCTTGGCCAGTTGCACGACCGGTAAATAAAGCTAGTTCAGTGCAAGGCGGGACGGAGTGGTAGCCATAATAATTGACATTAAAAAGATACGCGAAAACTAGTTCTACTGAACTGGCTTCTAGCTAGCCTGTGTTCAAATGCATTGTAGGTACACGACACCAGTAAAAAGCCACTTGCTAGCTTCATCACTGAAATGACTTGCGTATTGGTCTCGTATCAGAGTAGCTATAACCACCCTCAGTAGCAATTGTATAGGTAATGACCCACGTTGGATCACAGAGGGAGCATAGCATAGAAGTAACTTCATTTGCTGTTCTCATTGTAGAGCTGATCGTCTTACCTACTCTCTGAAAAATATTGCTTCGTGGCAGCATGTCTGGCTTAAGATGGAAAACGAATGATCATAAGATTCTATAAACACTAGATATCCACCGTTTGTGCTCGCTTTTTATGGACACCTACTATTGTAGAAGATAAACAAAACTTAGTCGCGCTCATGATGCTGCCCTTACCAGTTGTATATTTATAGAGGTCTTTCCATTAAGCTACGATATGGGGTTGGTGGTGTTGCAGGTGTCCATGGGTGGCGGTAACATTTAGCATCACGTGGTGTTCCACTTGCTCGTCCGCCTAATTTACTATAAAAAAAATATGTACGATACTCCACGCGGCAACCGGTAACTAATTGATGCAAAACTTTGTGACTAATGATTTTCGTTCGAGAGATATATTTTTAACGAAAATAACAGAAGCTACATGTGATTTATGTATGTTATCTCATAGTTTGATGGCTCAGCACGGCTCTAACTAGTACTTTGAATATAATAATGTAGTTTCTACAGTCTAGTTGCAGTATTTTTACTTTCGATAATTGCTTTCTATAAATATTTTTTTTAATTATACCTGCTACTGCAGATGCACTGTACAAATCTTATTTATTACCTGTACATGATTTTATTTTACCTTATTTATACCCACATAAAATATATTTGAGAAATATTATGACAAGCGCCATCTATTAAGCAGTAGACAGCATTTGTTTAAAGATGACTAATAAAGTCACTAGCAGAATAATTTAACGCTATTGAATGCTAGATGGCGATATATTTTTTTGTTTTAAGTGGATAGATAACTCTACTTCGAACCTCTTAAGATAAAGTTAGCAACTACAGATGTCGCTAAATATGGTTTGAATCATTGAACACTAGATGGCGCTACATTTACTCACTAAAACACAAATATGCTAAATCTGTTCAGTACTACTCGCCGGCAGATGGCGCCGTAAAATTATTATTCAAATATTTTTACACTAACCTTGTGGAGGCATTGCCCGTAATGAAACAGCATCATCCTCAATTTCATCTTCCGCTTCTTCTTCTGTTATGGATGGCGGTGCGGCCCAACACCGCAATCTTACACCCGCGTTCGCTGCCTGGCCCCCGCCGTCTATTCGCACTCGAGGTAAACTTCTCGTTGAATATTCTTCGTTGTTATTGGTAACCTGTAATGTATAAATAATTAAAAAAATAGATATCGAGCCATTTAGTACAGGTGCTTCGACATTAGGCGCAAGTCATGCCCAACAAAAAACGAAATTAACGAACGCTTGCAAAAATTTATACAGTTGCGAATCAGATGCAAAACAGTCGCCGCCGCGTTGATACATAAGCAATTAGCATGTATACATTCGGGCTAAGATTTGAATAAATACTCATAGGCTGCGCAACTGCATCCATTTATTAGTTCTTTAAAATGCCCTATGTAATATAATAATAATGTACCTATACAGAAGCCCCAAAGCTCAGATAACCTTTACCCTACTATAATGTTCGTCCCTCAGTATTATAACTGGGTATATAAATTAATAAGATCGATTAGAAGACGTATCTTTTTGCAAAGAGGCCCTTGATCATTTAGATTCACCAACTGTGATGCAGTTCACCTGTTCTTATAAAACACATTTTGCATGCTGTGTTCTTCTGTAAGGGAGCTGCTATACAATAACATGTTAATGTATAAGTAATTTATATAATACAAATGTATGGTAGCTTGTTGGAGAACCTAATAAAATAAATAGATACGCTACGCTACTGCATAGAAGTAATTATTCTTGTGGTTAATATCTCGATGCTTACATAAGAGCAAATTCAATCGACTGATGGATGAGACAGAAATAACGATCCGTTCATTGACTGCGTACGTGACGTAATGTAAAAATCGATTTAAATCGTCGACTCGTGTTACACGAGTCGAATGGACGACCCGCATCGATTGCGGCAGCTGTCTTCTGTCAATACATATGCTTAGAATTAATGGATAACAATGAGCTAAACAAACAATTATATTCAAAGGTAAGTTCACGTTCAATAGTAACTGGGCAATTCGAGTCAAGGTAAATAAAACCACCAGTTACGAGATTGACGGTTATTATGAGTCACGATAAATGATGGTGTACAAATGTATGTACTACAAAATCGTAGCGACACCGTTGTCTGTAGATAAAGTATTTTTTAAAGTTATTGAATGGTTCTAATCGACGTGTCGGTATAGGAGAAACAAACGTAAACAAAAAGAAACATATAGACAATGTAAAGTTTCTAAATTGTCTGTTTATTCATTGTAACACGGTTAAATACATTGAATTACGACAGTGTTTTCACTAATATGTGAACTTGTGTGTGAACTAAACTGTTGTACATAACATTTCGTACGTCAAGTTGAACCAGCTAGTTGTCAGAAAACTTAAATTCCAGCGAGTACAGCTGCAGGCAGAGACTAGTATTGGACATTAACAATATTTCATCTGCAAGCGGATCGGCCGGTTTCCGTGGGAATTTTACTTGTGCTATTTCGCTCATACTGTTTGTACCGGATCACGGCGAGGCCTTATACGGAACCTTCAATGTTCAAGTTCCACTTACCAGTACATGCTGAAATAAAGCATAGCCAGTTGATTGGGAGCTTGTATATATACAACAAATAATCAGATTATAACCGCCTCAATGACCGCTATTTTATTAAATACTAGCGTCCCGCCCTCGCTTCGCTTCGAATATAAGTTTTCTTTGTTTTCATTTTTTTTTTCAAAATTTCAAAATAGCCTATATTAGACACGATTAATGTAGCTTTCTATTCGTGAAAGAATTTTTGAAATCGGTTCAGTAGTTCCAGAGATTACCCCCAACATACCCACAAACAAACACACAATTTTACCTCTTTATTATATTAGTATAGATAGTATTATATTGTAGACTAGTAGTGGCCGCAACTACGTGCGCGCAGACGTTAGAGCACGATCCCCGTACCCCGTGCGAACTTTATAATAGATCTGAATAAAAAGTACTGAAAATGTTAATTTCATTATAACTATGTCAAGTTTCATTCAAATCCGTCCAGTGATGCCCGATCAGACAGACAGACAAAAATTCTGAAAAAATGTAATGACTTTTTTCTAAAAATATTTCATGTACAGACACGGGTCAGTTACGATTTTATTATATGTATATAGATTACTCGTAAGTATGTATTAAAAGGCATGTAATCTAAAATGCTTGTATTTTACGATAAAAAATAAGCAAATATCTGAAATAGTTGAAGTGTGACCACGTCAATGGAATTGTCGTTTAATACATTCGTTTGTTTGTGTTTAATTAATATATACCTTGTGACTGGTAATCTGGGTTACAAGTACTTCTACGAAAAGCACTACTTCCACTGAAATTGAACTATGGTCCACAAAATATTTTATGTCTATTGGAAACGACTATTGGAGAAATTGTCTATTGGAGAATAGCTATAGAAAACCCTATATATCCATATAAACACCATACGCTGAACATAACTGTTCGAAACAGTAGATATCGTACCCGGCGTTACGATATACTGCATACTGCATACAAAGCACAGCTACATCGTTAAACTAAAAACTAAAACGTACTCTTTCACTAAACAGACGCGTATAGTAATAATACTCGTATAATAATGCGTTGATTGCAATAATAATAATCCCCTCATAAACATTTAAACATTCTGCAAGCAAACATCAAATGCCATAAAGAACAAACGCTATATTGAACAAACTGGCGAAGTAAAAACAACACATGACCCAATTACATATAGTAACTTCCACGTTAAGATGCTTGTGTTGCTGGAATATTGTAAAATACGATATATAGTATTAAGATACTGTATATACATTTTTTACTAGGTAGGTATAATAATACGCATTAGATTACTTTTTATTGTCAATGGATATCAAAACCCTCTTGTCAAAACGATATTACTGACAGATTATAAAGTTACGGTAACTGTAATATATCTAGGAGAAAATTATCGTTGGACAAAAGAATGCAATTTAAAACGTATTTGCTGATTAAATTTGTATCACAATATTCCTGCAACATGTGACACTCTCACAAGCCTTTTGTGAAAATGTAAAAGAGATGCAAAGCGGACACACTGCAACTTAGTGGCAGATGATTATAAATAGGTCAGAGAAAGCGTCATGAAATTAGAAACGCGGTTCAAACTTGATGAGTAGCGGTCTTGCTAGAAGGAATTTAGTATAGAAATGAAATGCATGTTTATGCATTTAACTACGTTGTGTTACTAGTTTTATACATATTTATATTCGTTATCCCATAATGGTTAACGAACGAGTATAGTTTATATTAGGGAAAGTAAAATGTATTGCTATTGAACACTGCATGCAGCATGCAGTACTTCAGTTTGCACTCGGTGACGTCACCTTTGCTCCCGACGATACCCTATTCTCATTGAGGCCGATTTAACGTATGTCGTCAACACTTAATTGTAACAAGTGGCATGTGTGAATTCGTTTCAACGTTAGTTAAAACGCTTATTGTACACTACAGAAGTTAATTAAATGCGTTTAGCAAACACTGTACCTACTTACAGATAGCCAAGGACTACGCTACACACACTTGTACTTTAACTATAGGACGTCACAATTTAATTTACAAATTTTACAAAATAATTCGCACCAAGATGTGCACTTTGTATTATAATACTGTAATAGGACTGTCGCGACATAAAATGAATTAAAATCTTTCACTGACAAATTTAAGACCTAATATAACCATCTTAATACTGGCAACTTCAATGTGAGGCTTTAACTTCCGAGGACATCGTGACTCCACTAGAAGTGCTAGTAAAAATAAAAGATCAGTAATGTTTAGACATTGTGTATTTATATATAAATCAAAATGCAAAACAAATATACATATATATATATTGTCTTTGACGATGAATAAGTCACGAATACAAATGGAGACAGGATGAGCATCGTGTTGCATAATGCACACGTGCAAGTTCTGCAACTGAAGATAACACGCTCTGACTTTTATGTGTCATTCATCAACACCTTTTAAAAATCTATACTTTTTATATTCGTATTCTTATAAATTATTTATTGAGGCCGCACTGAACACTGAACACTGAACACTGAACACTGAACGTCCACACTAGTATTCTCAGTGGCGTGAAATCGAGACACAATATACAAAGAACAACACACAACCCAGACCCGAAGAAACATTTGGTTTTAAACAAAATGTATAAATAGATCGTAAAATTATTGTGTATAATTAAATTATTGTGTATAGTTAAATTATTATGTATAGTTAAATTATTATGTATAGTTAAATTATTATGTATAGTTAAATTATTGTGTATAGTTAAATTATTATGTATAGTTAAATTATTGTGTATAGTTAAATTATTATATATAGTTAAATTATTGTGTATAGTTAAATTATTATGTATAGTTAAATTATTGTGTATAGTTAAATTATTATGTATAGTTAAATTATTGTGTATAGTTAAATTATTGTGTATAGTTAAATTATTGTGTATAGTTAAATTATTATGTTTAGTTAAATTATTGTGTATAGTTAAATTATTGTGTATAGTTAAATTATTATGTATAGTTAAACTATTATGTATGTGAATTTTGTGTTACGACTCCTGAATTAACAGATAGTAGGTAGTACTTGATCGCTTGTTGGTGATTCAAACAGGTCGTCAACACGGAGTCAATACATCTTTCCGCGTCTGGTTTGTGCATAATTATAACAACAATAGTGGTATATCAGGCTTTAGTGCATAAACAGCCGCAACTGTCACACCGCTGCTTTAAATAATGCGGCTGTTCCGACGTTCGGGCGACATTATGGGCTACACGTCTGACTATCTCTGCGTCCCGAGACCCGACCATTGGTGCTCGCAACTCATGGAGTCCCTTGTAGTGTTATTACTGGTACAGTCAAACATAGTTTTATTTACTTAAAATTACAGTCATTTCGAAAGAAACGGTTAATAAATAAAGGCACCATATTGACTGAAGTAAGCACACGACGCCAGACAGACAGTAAAATGTTATTGAACGATGTTTTTAAATGTCTAACTATAAATACGTTCCTTATTAATCTGCAGCTATAACCGTTTTTAATTTACTTTCAAAAAGGGTCAGAAGCGGTTAGACAATGTTATTATAGTAAAATATTAATATTTTACTTGTCTCTTACTCCAATCATACCGTATTATTATTTCGAAGCAACCGTATCGTCAGGTGAGATCATAAAAAAAATGTTGAGCACCAACCGCCAATGAAATACCAATCGCATGTTTTTATAATTATAATAAAAGATTAAATGGCCGTTGTAACCGACTTTAAGTTTAATATTTTTTTTAAAACATTCGAAAATTTTGAGTTTAAATAAAATGCTGAACTTAAAATCAAATTGTATAAAGTAGTAAGCCTAGTAGGGATAATTAAAGTAGTGTGGATGGTAAATTTAAACACGCCACGGTTCGACAGACACATGGAGATTTACACACCATGACATCACTCTATGTTTTCAATAAATCCTGACATGTACCAGAAGCTTTGCTTCCAGGAATTCGATACGCAAATGTTGGTGAGTACCTACTTCAATTTTCGGTATCTTTTTTTCCACAGATGTCGAACTGTTAAGTTTTCATTATTTATATCTTTAAAGTACAATACGTTTTAAGGTTTTTACTAGAAGAATTAAATATTTTGATGGTTTGAAATACAATATATCAAGTTCCGAGAAAATGGCATTAAGACAAACCTAATTAGGTTTTAAGGTCTTTCGTAATTATTGTACTTATAATAAATGAAAACTTTAAACAAATAAATAATATGTAATTTACGTAGGTAGAGTAGAGTAGTAACTTAGAAAAGTTATGGGTTCTAACGTGCGTATCTGTAGTATTATTGCATCGAGTCTGTAGTGTTTGTCTGTTATATCCATTTGACAAATTTATTGATTCACCAAGCGTATTAACTGGTTTGTTGGGTAAAGAATGTCGCAGATATTATTTACTGACGCGGTGTGGTTATATTTATTAATGTGACGAAAGTAGAACATTTGTGCCGGGAATGGGGTTTTAAAGATATTGAATTGGAATTAAGACTGTTAAATTTCAAAATATTTCAATACAACATTAGCGCGCGAAAGACACGCGTCAAACAATTTACCGGAAAGTAAACAGTCGGTATAACACGATCATGAAACAAATGTATTCGTCCGCGCCACGGCCTTTTATTTTAAAAGCAGGTTTATGTATGAGAGAAAATATTAAATATTCTAAATTATTAATGAATATGAGTAACAATTGGCTGAATCATGTGATGATATTATCGTGAGTGTGTGAAGTGGATAATTGCAAAATGATAATGGTAAACTTTACTTGTTATTTAACAAGTAAAGCTTACCAAGTAAATAAATATTTACATTTATAAATTACATAAAAGAAAAAAAATACACACTAATACGTTTGCACAAACAACGTTCATCTTACCTTTCGTTCCACATAGAACCCAGGAAACGACTGTCCGGTCGCGTGCAAAAATACAAGTAACCATTAATTCATATACTACTTATTAAATCATACAGGATTACAGGATACAGGATTGTCTTTTAAAATATGATAATGCTCTTCTTGTCTAGTGAACATATTATATAAACACAAAAAGACAATGTAGTACACTGTGTAGTGTATATGAGTTAGATGACATAAACAAGAATAGTGTATCATAAACTATGTCATTACAATCAGCTAACATAAAAACGCTACATCTCCGTGAGAAGCGGAACTCTTCTATTTCGCGTTTCCGTTCGCTTTGTTAGGAAATATCCTGGCTCTGATTGGTGTAGGTATTTTATAAATATCTTCTTCCTTAGCTCTAATTAACAACATGTTAGGATGTGTTTTAAGATCACTTTTTTTCTCACTTGATAAGTACATAGACGGATGTGTATATTGTACTATAATGACAAGATTAAGGAGAAGAGCATCCAACCCAGCTGTCTTATCGCTTTATCGCAATATCTTTCAAACAACCTTAAGAAAGGGAATTGTGACTGTAGTATTAATGCAGATATTTTTTAGCGTATTATGAAGCAACGTAACGTATCGTGAAATTGGCTAATAAAATAGGAACCACTAAGAGAGCGTTTTAAACGATGTCCTTCGTACTTAATTACGATGGAAATCTTTCGAAATCACGTTTTCTTGAAAGTAAACCCCGAGAGTTTCTTTTTTTAGTATAAATAGCAGATAGCCAGACTGTGTGCCTATCGATAAGCGACTTACGCCTCGGTTATGCAATCTATAACTCTACAAACGAGCTATCTAAATTTTTGGGTAAGTCGAAATTGCAAACAAAACTATGCGTCATCTAAACTACATGTCTGAAAAGTATCAATATAAATAATGTTCCACTTAAAATGAATAGTCATCCTCTACAAGTAGGCCATAAAATTACTGTCCGTACAGATGGAGCTCCAACACCGGAGTTCATTCGTCTTAATCTTGAAGGCGAAAAAGTCCTCTTGCGCGTCGCACGCTTAATTTTGATTTATACAGAACCGGCGGGAGGCGCCCACGCATCACGCGTATGTTACACTCGGAGCACGCACAAATACATTCTACCAGTTAGCTATACCAGATAAGTGATAACAGTAAATTGAATAAGAAATTCATACCCTAAATATTTGTGGGCGATATTTTAAAATTCTCTATTGTGTTGATAGAATTACTTACGAATAACAATGAGATCTACATCAGAACTCAGATGAAAGTCCTTGTACTCCGACAATCCAAAAGAACACCTAATGTGGAACAAAATTGGAATTTAGAATACTATCATAAAAATTTGAGAAATTATGACTAGGGAATTATAGGAAACGTTGGTTAACATTTTTTTGGAGTACAATAACGCAACATAAATCTGATTTCGTTCCTTCACTCCATAATTATGATTATCCGAAACAGCTATATAATGCTTAGATATCGCGTGCTTTTGTTCACCGTTCGACATTACTGTCACTTATGGTTCTGTAATCAGGGCTGCCACTTAGATTGACGAACAAAATACATTTTAAAACGAATTAAATGAGACACCGTCACGGTTAAAGCGATTCGTTTGCCTCTCATTTCATTTCTAATTGTTGTATTATAATAACGATTGTTCATAAACTAAATGAAAAATTCGGTTATCTGTGTCATTATTATTAAACTGTCACTTCTAATTGCTTTAAAAATGACTAGCAGTTATTTAGCATGAGATGGGTCATCTCGCTAATAACCACGTATTGTAAAATCGATTCTTGTAAAATCGTAGCATTGATATAAGGAATCAAGGAATACAGTTTCTTGTAAGAAAATCCAAATAGGGAAACGAATATGGAAAACTAATTTACGAGTACACTTGCAACCGTAAAATCACATTAATAAGGTATATTCTCAAACGAAACGCAGAGAAATAAAATTTTATGAAAAGAGTGCTAATTTTTTCAGACTTTTTTGAACGTTATCAATAAATACGTGGAAAGAGATAAGTGAATCACATAAGGTATGAGGTACGAGTAGCTCGAATAGAGTTAGTGCTCGAGGAGGAGCTACCACTCAAAATAGCCGCTTCGATACATTTTGGAAAAGAGCTCGAAGAAGGTACGAGTATTAATTAATAGACGTCTCCAGAAGGTTGGGAATATTCACTATTATTATTTGCTATTATTAGTCTTTAAAGGCTTTGCTTTAATGACAACCCTATCCCGGTATTATTTTGATGATACGGAATTAGTTTCCTATGCTCAGTGAGCCGCCATGGGAGCTGGGAGACAGAGAATGCGGAACGTTTATCAAAAACGGCTCTTCTTAAGTGCTTCGGAAATGGGCCGTCTATTCTGGTGCAGCATAAAAATGTTTTGTGTAACCAAATTGCGTAATATGTCATGTTCGTGTCAACAGATGCGGAGTTGTTAGAAACGTTAGTATATCGTTAAGAAAATTTACAAACTGTATTTTCTGACCATTTTTCTCATGTAATTTACGAGTCATTTTTGATTCAAAAGACATCAAGTAGTTGATTTTGTATTATTTTTTTTGCGAAATTTCAAAATATAGTTATTTTGAACCTTTCTACCTTTATTAGAAGACCAAGTTATTTAATTTAAACGTTATTGAAATATGAGAAATAATGTTACAGGCATTGGCGAAAAATAACAATTCGTTTTAACAAGATTTGGAAAGCGCAACGATTCTATCAACTCCAATTTGTTGTTAAAGAACTTACATGGTGGCTTAATAAAGAAAAGAAGAAACCGCGAAAAGTAATCATCATTATTTATAACAAGATTTCGTTTTAATAAATGAATATGAAACGGGGAACTAATTTTCTATATGCGGATGAACCAAATGTATAGGTATGCAGTGTAGTATGTAATAACCTGTATTTTTTTAAAAGGACCACGGCGTTCTATTGCCATCAGTCATTATGACCATTAATGCGTCCGGCTTTTACCGGTTTTATTTTAGCAAATACGAAAAAAATCGTTATTGTAATCACATATTGAACATACAATAAAACAATGCGGTTATAAAAACACATTCAAAATTATTCAATTTTTAAAGCTACTTATTTATATAGAAACGATCAATATAGATAGATAGATCGATATAGATTTATTCGATCGTATATGATTTTAATTTCATACATCAATAACAATCAGTAAAGTTCATTTAGGTACGATACCCTTAATTTCTCTTACTTCAATACATTCAATACCCTCCTGTGTCCGCCCTCGCTTGGTATATTTTGTCACCACACACAACCATCGACTACTAGTACAGGGTCACAGATACTTACAGCAAGTTCTTCGCTGGTGTACGCAGTGAGGATCCGCCTGTCCTGTTGCAGGACGCAGTAGAAGGGTTCCCAGGAATGCGGCACCCCCAAGACAGCACCGCTGTTAGCACTCGCTGCCCCATCTGAAGACAATAAAAAAATAACAATAAGTAATAAACATATTGTAATGTAGAAGCAAACGGTCCGCCTGATTTAAGTGGTGCAATTAAAATCTCAGATCATATCTTACTATTGGCTATTATTGATTAATCAAATTTGCCAACTTACAGAAAGACAACAGAGCTTAGCTAGGTCCGTGATTATGCACAGATCACAAATCATAAACATTAATGTTTGTCCATGTTAATTACAGCAAATCACTATTTGCTTTTTCATCTCAAATAGTTATTTTATCTGTATCGTTCTAAGCTAACATTGCAATCAAGTACTGACCTAACCTCAAGTTCTATAATAATTAAGCTCTACCTACCTACTGTAATACCTTAAATGCACTTAGCTACCAGTACTGCTCACGTTCACGTAACATGTACAACAACTTGTAGTTAATAAATTAAAAACAACATTATCAAATATCTCATAATTTTGGTATTGCGTTATGGTACTTTAAAACAAAGTGAAAGGTATCTCATTATGTCCCATATTATAAATTCAATTAGATTACGTGACTGGCGAAGGTCTTTTGAGATATCAATATAGCTTCAGATTACTCAATCAACTTTAATGTTTCATCCAACACAGTATCCTAGATCACGAAAAGCATCGATGTTGTAACAATAGTCTTTCGAATATTGCCTCTTAATGCCCACTTTCCGTTTCCACCTCTTCGTAACTCCTGACCATCAATATAAACATTGAAAAATTATACCTTCAATTTTGAAAGTCTGTACTAGACTTTTGAGAGTTCTGGACTTCAGAATTCATTATTTATCGTAAAATTATATCTTACTAATTATTAAATTATTAATGGCTTATTCAAATTAACGCTATTATTGGGTATGGACACTATTGATAAAAAAAAGTAGCAGACGAGCACACAGTCCACTGGATATTGTCGTCCATGGACATCCGCGTTGGACGCCCCGTTGGAGCGTTAAAGCAACTGCGATATTTAGGTATGGATATTAGTAAATATTGTGGCGCGTCCATGAGGACGTTGCGTCGTCGATTCAAATGCTTTTGACGCGTCGCAGTCGCTGTTGCTACGGCTTTATCGCTGCAATTGAGAATTTATTCATACCCAAATATCGCACCAATTTGTCTAGACCCTAAGATATATATATTATGACGGTTACGGTTTATTTATAAATTGTTTCCTAATGATAATTAAGCATACATAACTATTTATGTATCATATTTTATCTTCATAATAAACATCTGAACAAAAGTTAAGTTGGTATGCTTTACCCCACTTTACTGGAGGGTTGGTAGCGTCAATATTTATCTTATATTTTACTTCCATTTCAGTCAAATTCTATGTGGATAATTAAGTACTTAGTAAACAAGACAAGTCAGTAGTAAAAAAAAATATAAAGAAGTCGTCGCAACCCTTCTTGGGTTATTCTATTATATTCTATTATATTATATACTTGTAAGAATATTATTGGGTATAATATTATATCGAATATTATACCCAAGAATATAATCGTATTAGTCACAGATAGTATAATTGAATATTATCGGTGTCGTAGATAAAGGTAAGCTCCAAATCCTTAATATACGAGTCACTAACAAAATATACAATTGGAATTTCTAAAAAACTAGGGCAAATTTGAATACTTGCCCTTGTATACTTGTAAATTTGCAAATGTAGCGAGATGCTGCAAAACACGCGATTTTAAGGGAAATCACACCAACACAGACTCAATAAAATATTTTTTTGTAATAGTGGACAGGCATTATGTGAGCCCACCTGATTGTAATAGGCAATTAGGTAGCAAATATTAAAATTCAAATGTCTCCAAGTTGTGTGCAACTGGTTATGTAATATCAGCTAGCGCTCCGGGTGATCGCAGAAAAACAAGTCAACTTATGAGATGACATGATATCTCTTCCTGCGTTAATAGCCTAGCGATATTATCTCAAGCCATAACACATTTTAAATTCAACCTTTTAATAGCACCTAGATATAATAAGTACAAAATAGCATTTTAATGAGGAAACTGACTAACGATTAAGTAGTAGAAATTAATTATGTTTTCTGTTAGTACTTAAGATTAGATTAGTTAATTAAAGTATACTTATGTACCTTAATTTTGACTTTAAGATTACTTATTTAATAATTACATTTTTCGTTTAATAAATGACTTGTTCTTTCAAGATTCATAGCGTACAATTCAATTTTTACGTTTAATTTATTTTTAAGTGTCGTTTTCTGTAAAATATACATATATGTTTAAGCATACTTGTATCTTGTGATATAAAAATCATCAAGTAGTCGTACATCAAGAGGACAATGGCAGTAATTGGAGCGCTTATTCAGCCAATGAAAGCCGTCGGTGGTGCGTCGCCTGCGACTGCATATGGATTAATGCGCTCCATTTAATCTATTAAACAGTCTCATGTGTCCAGTATAGCAAGCAACACGAAATATCACAACACATGTGTACAGAAAACGGTAATGTACAATCTTTCTAAGTTAGATTTTTATAAAGGTCAACGACTTGAAAGTCGCAACGTAATACGGTCTAAATGCTTGCGATTACCATTTACACGATAATAATATTAGGTTTATATGAATACTCCTACAACCAATTTGAAAAAGAATGTCCTTAAAAAGCTGATCACTGATCAGCGCCACTCTCTCCGATGTCTAGAAGTTACCTAAACTAAATATCATAATTGCAGTGAAACCTCACTCAAAGGCCTATATTCTGAAGAATAAAAGCGGTAAAATCAATTAATGCAAAAAATATTATTATTATTTAAACTCCTTAAAACTGCCATTTTTCTATTAATTCTACCTAAGGATAAAGAACTAAAATACAGTAACATTTTAATTGATTTAGTGCATCCTCACTGAATAATTTCACAGTTTTTGTTGGGTTAAGAATGTTTTCGATTATACCTGCAAGATAGCGTTTCCATAGTGCTTGTAGCAAATAGTGCTTCCGCTAGAAAATAGATTAAAATGCAGAAATATAGAGCACATACAGAACGTTTTAATCTGTAAAATCAACTAATATATAATACCGTGCAGTCGATTGCAATAATGAGTGTAGATGCTGAATTTTAATCTGTTCACACCAAAAATAAATGTTGCAGGAAAATAATTTATTTTCGCCATAATTATTTGAATAAAGATAATTTCCCATTAATTTTATATTTATTATCTTTACTCGTAAATTCCTTCTTTAATCCATCCAAAAAAAAAACTAACTAATGTAACAAGAAAGTAATTTTTTTCCAAGTTTTGTACGTATTTCTCGAAAGCGCGATTTTGTTATTACAGCATTTTAGCATTTGTACGGCAGTATAAGAAATACAAAATATAATATTATATGAATATGCAAATTAGTGATTTATTTCAAGTAAATTTTCAGTTAATTCTTCTTTACAACTTTGCATCTACTTTCATTTTATAAAACTAGTTTCTAGTCAGGAAAAACTGGCTACTATGTATTGAGGTGTAGGTGATAATTTGCTATGGCATACGAATACAATAACCGCATAGGGCAATTTTATATGTATGGAGAGAGAGTATTTCCACTATATTTATAAAGTTGAATTATGAGTTATGACATATCTATTACAAATAAATATCTTGTCTGTTTGAACACGTTAATCCCGTGCCGTCTAAATTGAATTTGGTGGTTATTATTGTTAATTTAATATTTCAGAAAAATGTTAACAAAACAATATGTCTATATATATATATAATAAAATCGTAAGAGAGCTGTGTCTGTATATGCAATTATTGTATTATTTTTTTATAGAAAAAAGGCGGCAGGCGAGCATACAGTCCACCTGATGGTAAGTGGATACTGTAGCCCATGGACATCGGTGATACATGCCAACTTCAGTCCAGAATGACAAATGTAAGCACGCCCCCGTATGCGCTGCCTACCTTTACGGATTAAGAAATGGATTGGGAGAAAGGGTTGTAAAAATGGGGAGGGTAGGATAATATAGGATGGGAATGGGCTCTGGCATAAAGTAATGTAAAGTACTTGTGATACAGAGTCAAAAACAACAATGTTTTTGGATTATTTTTTGGATGCAATCAACAATTGGGATTATTTGTCCGTCTGTCTGTCTGAACGCGCATCACATCAAAACTACTGGATGGATTTTAATGAAATTTGGCATAGTTGTAGCTTATGTGTCGGGTTGACATTTAGGGTACTTTTTATCTAGATACTTTATAGAGTTCCCGCAGGAATCACACACAAGTTCACGCGGACGAAGTCGCTGTCACCGCTGGTGAGATAATAAAGAAGCTAAAGCTGGAAAATAGTAACAGCTCTGCAGTAGAGATTCTATACTAACAACTAATGGCAAACGAATATTGACAGTAATTTTGCATTATTACTTCAACTCAAATACAAAATAATTTTAACAATTAAGACTGGCTTAAAGTATTAATAATGATTTTTATTGTACACAAAGTTTATGTTAGAGACCGCACTAGGATATACTCGTATACCACGCATGGCAGGCACGCATCTGTGTTGTGAATTTACTAAAATAAATTACATTTATAGACATATGCCTTTAATTTTACGCTTTCAGACCCGATTTACAATATAACATGTGTACAAAACGTGATTGTTTAAAAAGTTATAGACCAACCCTTAACATTGGTACAATAGTCAATAGTAGTCAATAGTCAACACAGGTACAATAGTAGTCAACAACATTGATTTCATTAGACATAGAATTAACACGAGTAAGTCTTATAGATAGGTTTTCATCCCATAAAGCGTGTATAGGAAACTTAAAATATAATAGTAAATTAGCGTAAGTCAAGAATAGCTTTCTATAGGCCGTCGTGCTTCGAAAATAGCCTCCAGCAATCGAAATCACTATCTCCGACTCAGTCACGCACGTTCACATTACACCCTGCTATGGCTAGCAGATAAAACTTAAGAATAAGACCTTTATAAAATTATTTTCAAAGCAAACCTCCTCAAGGACTAAAAACCGGAATGGCTCGGTTACAGAGAGAAATAAAAAATAGTTTATGTTTGCCGTAAAGACTATTTATTGTATTTAAAGTGACAGTATCTTGTAAATAATGGCGTTCTGTCTATATCGTTGTGATTATAATGAACCGTGGTGTCAATGCTGGTCGCGCCTCGTTAAAGACAGGCCTAGAGGCAATTATTGCAAGATTTAATGCAGCTAGATCACTAAAAGAACTGTTTGCAACCCGTCATGTGAACTAGAAATACTTGTCTGGTTACAAGTTGCCTTATAATAACATTATACAACCGTTCAACGGACGCCCGGCGGGATGCGACTAAAGTTGCCGCTCAGCACTTAGGTCTCCTCGCTTTACTGCCGCTGCATTTGCGCCAAATAATATCAATAATGCCACAATTTATAGGTGACGTTTATTACTTACTTTGTCTATGTCGCCTCGTACGCTATTCTAAGTAACAAATAGACGTCTTTATACGGTCGTAACAGCGTTGGATAGCTTCATTTTAATAGCTACTGTCTATAATTTATTCACGAAGAAGGTTTAAATAAATCGAGGCATTTCCAAAATGCTGTTCAGCAAATTAATTATTATTTGCGAATGTAAAAATATTACTTTTTCTAAGGTCAATCTATGCTAATATTACAATGAGGAGCAGTGAGTTCGATTTTTTTTTCTTATATAAAAATATTGAACCGATTTTGAAAATTCTTTCACTTTTAGGAAGCTAAACAAAGCAAATGATGTACATAGGCTATGTTTGAAATTCCTAATAAGGTGTTTTTTTACAAATGCATTGTCATGCAGCAGAACTGCAGTAACATGCGCAATTACAAGCGTTTTATGATATATTCACAAACATATAGATATTGAAGGCATTACCGAAATGTAATGTAATGTAATGTAATGTAATGTAATGGGCACGACTTTACAGATCGATAATTAGACAGCAGAATGAATCAAAAAGCAATCGAATCAAAGAGTTTAGAGCAAATTTGAATTTAGGTTTTCCTGAGCGGCCAGGTCTTAGGGATTTAGTGGGAACTTCTCCCCACTAAGTCCCTAAGAACGGTACTTTGGTAAAGGACAATACTCGAAAGAGTATTGTTACACTATGAAATACCACATAAACGAAGCTCATCGTTACTTTTATATAACCCAACAGGCTTTATGACTTCGTCTGGAAACATAATACCATTTTAACCGCCATTAAAATATGTTTATGTTTTTTTTTATTTATATTTTATTTTCGCTCTGGACAATCCTCCGTGATTTTTTGAGTGTCTATTATTGTATTGTGTATATTTTTGATAACTAATTTGATACATAAATTTAAAAAAAATGGACGGAACCAATAAAGCCTAAATATAAATAGAATAAGTAGGTACCTACATATATATATTATACTTATTAACATTTCAATGGTTTAAAAATCATTTAATGGTTTAATGGGCTTACTTTTAATTTACATAATAGAAAATCGAGTTGAAAATAGAGTCAGTAACCAGACCAGACCAGCACACAGTGCCGGCGCGTGGGAGGCCGCGAGCGAGGCGCGCCTTCACGCAAAGATGCCCTGCAATAACACGACAATGAACTTAGTATTACGAATAAGCAAACGATTCCACACAACCGATATTTTAAAATTAACGTATGGTGCGTTAGATCACAAAACTCACGCCAAATCACACAGATACGCCCAGTAATGACAGTAATTTCCTAGTTTATAAACATAATATTAGGTTGTGTATTGATGATATACATATGTTTCTGACAATAGAAATGTGTGGGTGCGTTGGACAAAATTGTTACGCATACCTAGGGTATTTCTAATAGCAACAGTACGTTCCGTCCGCATACTTCACATGAGATTAATTGTTTCTCACAGTAGCTTATATATCATTATTTAACAATATGTTATTAAGATTTTAAGAACAGATTATAAGTTAACAAAAAAAATAAACACCGATCGTGCCTGTTATCCTTGAAACTGTTGCTTTAGATTGCCTTATTAATACAATACAATTATTTTGTCGATAAAACACAGCTTAATGACACTTTAATAATGGCATGACTTTTGCGATACAAAGATACTCGTATATTCAAAAATAAGAATAACATGTGGGCCGGAAATAAAAAAATATAATTAATTGAAATACCACTTGCATAATGTCAGTTTTTCATATACCATAATTAAATGTCAGATAACATAGGTATGACTCAACAAGACAACTTAAGCAATGTTTACTAGATTTTTTCACCTTTTTACTCGAAAAGAAACTAAATGTCAAGCTCGTAATTCTAGCTAGCTAACTTGATGACACTTTAACCTCATTAACTTCAAACCATTACACAGTCGTTATGAGTACGCAGGAAATGTTAAATTATATTATTACACGTCTTGATGAAACGATGACAAATGTACATACATAATTTATTTCTTATGTAACTGTACGTTTTAAGCAGCTCTAACATATAGGATGTTCTAACAAGTCCATTTAATTATGAAAGGTTTACGTCTCTGAATATTATTCTAATTTTATTTGAATTGTTTTATTTTATTTCTCAATAAGGGCTATGCGAAAAAGACAAAGCAGCGTCATTGTTATTAAAATATAATAATATAAAAAGTATACGAAGAAAAGACATTACGGCCTAACAGGTCAATCGAGAGTATCGAGACCTTTCTTCCTTCATAATAATCCGAAAATTCACGATCCATGTGAGTGGCTGTGGAAAGAATATTTTTTATTAAAAAAACCGCCAGGATACCATGCCATGGATACCGCCAGTATCCATGGACATCTACGATACATGCCAACTTATGTATTCTTCTTAAAGGGATAGGGTGGGACGGGAGTCAAGAGTATAATGGAGAATAAGGAGTTTCTTTTATCCCATTATACCCTCCTTTAACGGGATAGAAGAGAATGGGATGAGATGGAAAATGGATTATGGCACATCCCACTCGCTATCTAAACGTTAGTATATTTTACGACATAATATGACGTTAGTATGAGGTCGGGGTAACTCGCTCAGTTAGGCGCGCCCATAGGCTGTAGGATTGCAGAGTTCACCCTCCACTCCCTGACGAGCAGTATGACAATTTTCATATAATTTTCATTCTATTGAACGCAACTTTTATAATAAACGAATTAACAACTCGTAACAATAGCAAATGACAAATGCTAGAGTTACATGATTACAACTTCAAGATAAAAATGATGCGTGATTTTAATCGTAAATGTTTTTGTTCAGACACCCACCCCATAGGTACCTTGTTTTATTTTTAAGTAGTATAAATGTAATCGGTATAATTAGTTATTAAAACCTGTTGTGATCTAATGAACTTAACCTTTCATAGCTCATAGAAAAGAATATACATTACTGCATCACGCTTCCCTAACCGTGTAAAGGTCACTTGTAACGACCGAGCGTAAAGGGCGTCGCCCCACTCATGCTATGCCATGCACTCACAATTACATACATTTGCACACATACATGACCATACATACTAGCTGCCTCTAATTATATCATTCCCTTAAGTAAAACTTCTTTTATTTAGTTGGAATCTCGGGAATGGCGGTAATATTGGACTTAGTAAGAGGGCGTGCAGTGTTTTAATGTCAGTGTACGTAAGCATTGTATTTTACCCAACTTCTTGCTATTAAATCCCTGAAAACCGCTACTGGCTACTAATGCAAACCTATATTCAAATTCGCTCCAAATTTCAAATACCAGCACCTTGATTCTTTTGCGATAGCAAAATATAGCGGCTCAAATGTATCAATATATATCATTGATATCATGATATCCCAATATATCATTTGAGACGTAAGTTAATACTACAATTTACTGTTAATACTATTTATATTTGCCAATACTACATAGAGTATAGTACGCTAGCAATGTTCTACAATAACTTACAGCTGTGAGATCGTGAATTCGAAGCTCGGCTTGTACCACAGTTACTACTTTTCAATTATAATTCTTGCAACTGAAGAGCGAGCGGCTGCCTTGTTTATAGTAGTGGCCTATCCATACGCGTAAAAAGAGAGCTTATATCCTTCATAACATACCTTTATATACATTGACACGAGAGTGACTTTCCGCGTATACAGACACAGAGGCGAGCATTGCTTGTAGATAAATATACACAGACAGGGTTGACTCGCGCACATGAATTGCAAGAACTAAATCACTAGCTCGACGATAAAGGAAAATATCATGAGAAAACCTACGTGCTCGAGAATTTAGAAACCATAGGGCACGTATAATATCCACGTGGCGTGGATGATTATGTCCCTCGTGACTAACGGGAGGTCTATAAATATATAAAATTTGCTAATGATCGGTCGGTACATAATTAGTATACAGACACTAAATATCGTGCGTATCGATCGATCATTAGCAAATTTTATATATTTATGTACTTATATTATGTGTATTATTTATTTATTTATAAAGCAACGTTTATATAACTACACAGTTATATAAATTATTATATAGTAGGTATATTTATTGACTTGATCAGATTCGTAACTCTTAAAACAAAAAAGCAACCAAATACAACGCCAAGCTTCACTGTAAATTTTCCACAATTCCTAATACATTTTCCAACACATTTAAACAATCCATAGATAGTCGTATTGCGAGTATATAAGCCAAAACGAATAAAAAGTAAATTAAGCTTCGTTAAACAGTTTCACATACGTGGTTAAAGTTAAAAAATATCACATACGTTACGTGGGGAACTCTTTTGCGAAAAAGAAAAAAATGTTCTACGGATTCCAATTTTTTATTACATTTATTTAAAGTACTCTCCACTTGCGTCTGTATAAGAGTTTCATGCGTCTGTACCATTGATTTGAGAATACTAGATATGTTATACCAGCACTCTAGGGCAGGCAAGACTCTAGTCTAGTAGTGTTCTATGTTCAGTAACTCTTGAATTTTTAAATTCATATGTGTTTTGACTATGGAACATTCTTATTACGTAGTACTTAAGTTTCATGAACCCCTCCTCTTAAGTTGTAGTATTAAGTCTATTCCTCTTTCACAAGGTACTCAAGGTACCTCTTTCACAGCCAGCCTCTTTGAACGTAGCCAGCGGGTCTTCCGGCTATTTAATTTTGGGAAGTAAAAAAATCACAAGGTGCCAAGTCGAGACTGTAAGGAGGATGGCCTAAAACTTTAACCGGGGTATTGTACTGTCAAAAAAGTCCCTTGTTTTAAACGCTGAGTGAGCGGGCGCGTTGTCGTGGTGCAGCAGTGTTGGTACGATTGTTACTCACTGCAGTAAAAACGTTTGGCAATCACGCCGCTAAGTACCATTCTGCGTTAATGCTGCTTTAGTTTCGTTCGGGTACAAATATCAGGTAGCCAATAAAATGAAAAACTTGCAATTAAAATTTTTCCAACGCATCATGCTCTTTTCACTTCGGTAAGCGTTCGCTCATTTTCAAACAGACAAACGGTAGATTGACGCTTAATTTCTGCACCATACTGGTAGATCCAAAAATCGTCACCTGTGCTTGAGACAATGTCGTAAACGCGCCGAGACGACCCCGCTTAAAATTTTGTTATCATATCATGGCAACATTCGACACGAACTTGTTTTTGAGCCTCGGTGAGGTTGTGCGGCACCCAGTGTGTTACTGTCCTTCCGACTCGTAGATGCCTATATAATATTGCATACACACCCCCGATCCATCTGTAATCTCTCCTGAAATTTCCTCGTAATTCGCCTGTTTTCATAAATGTCACTGCCACCACGTTTCCTACCGTAACAGTCGTTAAAGGTCAGGCAAACTTAGTCGACCGTGCTTAAATTCATTGTCCCAACGATACCTACACATTTGCCTTAGAAGGGCAAGTGGCAGACACTTGTCTGCAAACGCCATTTGAAGTCTATTAAGAGAATCTTCAGATTTTAAAGAACATTTAAAATCATAGCGCGGAAATGTTCCCTCGAATATGCATTTTTTTAAATATACGATTTTTTTCTCTAGCTCTTAAAAAAATATGCAGGTAAACTTGAATTTGGAATGTTTTGTTTTTATGTTATAGATAACCATAGTTTTAATTAAAATTAAAACCAGCCAGTGTTCAATAAATAAAAACTCTTTGTTGCAAAACTTTCTGATTAACCAAAATAACGTGTATAAAATTTACCTAAATAAATTAATTCTTTCAAAGTCACCCAACCTCTAGAATATTATTGCAGACGTTGAGCATGTCCCACTATGTGTGGGCATTATGTTGTTACGTATTAAAACTATCTCTATAGTCGAATATTTTTATTATATAGAACAATCTACCTTTCTGACAAGCAGATTGGTGCGTGGGTAGCAATAAACTCGTATCACAATCGTTATACGCTATGGCCGTAACGCACAGAGGAGAATAACGTGTACATTTTGACAGATCATTATGTAGGTAGTCGTCTAGATGAATGTTTCTTCACCATCATTTAACGCCACATGTGGACGACGAGACGCTTTGTCATGATTCAAATACAAATATCCAGCCTAGTTAAAAGGCTTATAACTACAGTCATTATGCTTAACTTCAATATGCTGTGACTTTTATATACATTCATTAAGTAAACACGTCCAACCAATATGCACACACACACCTGTATGAAAATATGTCCGTAGGGCCTACGCACTTTCATCAAATGTTCTACTACCTACTCATGTAACAGTTCTTGTAAACATTTCATTATAATAGAAATAAACATACACAATAGTGGTGCACCAGGCTCCATGATAAGAAAGCTGCATGCTTTTATTGATACAATTAGTGACAAGATTAAAGTTGAAATTAAAGCCCCGGTACATTCAACTAGCAATGTATTTATGGAATTTAATTCCAATTGAAAAGAATGTTAGCGTGGCAGTATGTCTGTTTTCCACGGCAATTAATAATATGAGAAAATAAAAGTGTTACGTATAAACCCGCGTGTACTCGCATCACCTAGAAACAATGCGCCAACAATACTCTGATAATATACAATACGGTTCCCACTATGCATCGTTGTAAGAGATGCAGTGTTAGATAACACGTGTCTATTGTATATATGTGCAGCGGAAGCCTTGCGACCTCACATGCCTGATTAGTGATTACTCAGATCTCACGTTATAAACCACAATAGCGTTTACCACTTAATGGGAGCTACCTCGCCTCCCGCACGGCTCCTGAAACTAGACTACCTGGAACGAAAACGAGAAAGAATATACCGCATATACTACGAATGATTTTTTTCCTATGGATCTACTAATCCACACTTCACACTGTAGCTGGATTATCTAGTACCGCAAGCGTTTAATACAGGTTTTTAATCTTGTAAGCGCTTCCTAGAATTATAAGTAGCGATAAAAATACTACAAAAACTTTTGCGATAGCTTACGGCAAAATTGATGATACATAGATCGTAAAGAATGGATTGACAACTTTCTCTATTGATGCGACACGTCTGCCACCGGAAATGCTTTTATGTGCGCACGCGCGCTTCATATTTAAATTCTCAGAATTATGGAACGTCTTCCTTTAGTAGTCAGGGCACAACAAAACTCTTGTGAATGAACATATAATAATACGTTACAATCTATACATAAACACTTTTTATGCACATTTAAAAACGAGAGATTACATATATGATTTATATGTGTTTGTAATTTATGATTTTGTAAAAGATCGTATGAAAATATTGCATGAATACGAATAAATGTTTATTCAAGTTAACATCACTTCTAAAATCTAAAGTTACATAAATGGGAGGATTATAAATAAATGGAGGACATAAACACAGTCCTACTTCGCCTTCGGGTAAATATTCAAAAAATAGTATTTATGAAATGAGTATAAATGACTGAATGAACAAAAGCGAATAGAGGCCACCTCTTCCGCAAGAATTAATTCATTGAATTCATATGAAAAGAAATCGATTATCACATGAATATAGTATTATGCGCATAATGCGATCGATCTAATGGTAAGAATTAATTTCATGGATTATGTTACACTGATACAATTCTCTCGAGTCACGAACATTATGGTAAACTTTCAATAGGTCCTTGAAGGGGTTAATGTGGAAGGGATTTTCAATATTATTTAATCCAGTGCGTAAAATAATGTTACTCGTAATAATATTATCCAGGTACTCATTTTATTTTTTGATTATTTATAATTCACAAGTATATGTTATTTCGTATATAAGTGTATCTTGATCAAATCTCCTCGGCTCCACTAATCTAGCTTCACATAATATCTCATGTAAGATCTAAGTATTTTGATAGCAATTTCTAAAAACTTCAATTGAGCTTGAAGCCTGTCCAGACAGCATTTTCAAACGCTTGTGCATAGCCTGAATTCTGCTAAATGTAGTCTATAAATACTCGTAAACAAATTCATTCGCGCAAGTTAGACGAAACGTAAACTAGTCTTATAAGAAATACTAATAATACTCGTAACGACCTCAAACAACGCCAATCTCGTAAACTGCAGCTGAAAAAGAAAAAAAAACTCGGTGCTACGTATCTATATGTATATGCATAACATGTCGTATAAATTTGCCGTACTACGTATTCTCTACGCCAGACTACGCCTACGTGAATGTGACTTAATTATAGTATACTTTAAATTCGTCCAATAACACACAATCAGTGACTAAAATCTCATTCTCAATGTGTGTTACAACAGAACAAGTGTACAAGCGAAACAAAAATACAAAGAACATTTAGGTTTTTCCAATTAATGATCTATCATATAGTATGGGATCATAGAAACATAATGAAATCATCTAGATATCTAGGCACATTGACAAACTGATCTGGAAATCGGGTCCCAACTGGGAGAAGACGCGGGTAAGTGAATTTGGAAAAAGGATTAGTAAAATAGGGAATAGGAAGTAAAAGTATAACGAGATGAGGAATTTTGCTCACTCCATTACACTTCCATAATTCATTTCTTCCTTGAGGAAGGCAAAGAATGGTGAAAATAGAGTACTCATAAAAGGGGTTATACAGTTTCCTTTATCCAATCTTCAATCCAACCTCTTACTCTCCACTCGATGTAATGAGGTTAAACAGGATGGGAAGTAAAGAGTACGATGCAACGAGAAACTTCAATTATCCCATTTTACTTCCTATTCGATGGTATGGGATGAGAAACGGATTCTGAATCTCAATCACTCTCGAAACACACAAATATCTTTTCTTTGTGAGAACATTTTCTCAATATGGAGATGTTATTTACTGTGCAGTAGAAAAATCGTTTTTTGCACTACAAGAGAACCCGTAGGCTGTAGAACGAACTGTCTCAAGAGGTATTCCCGTTATGCTGCAATATGGAGTCCTACAAGAAAGCTGTGTATACGATTCTGCAAGGTCGGTAGCGCACACACATACCCTCATGGTGTTCCACGTGTCCATGAGCGGCGGTAGAAAGTTACCATCATGTGCCTCCTTCAATATAAAAAAGATCGATAATTATGAAAAATCTTATGAAAAAAATTCATAAGCCGATTTGTCGAGACAACATCGAGACAAATCGTTTCAATCTGAAGAAGCTCGACTCGAGTTGGTTTTTCACCCCAAGGTTGCCTCTAATTAATTCCCACACTAACATAAAGAACATGTAATCAAGCACTAAGTATTAAAAAGATGGATAATTTTAATATGAAGGTTCCATCGACACATTTATAACCATTTGCGTAACATGAAAATTAGGTAAGAATACATCGCAACCCATTTGACCTTATCACAAGATTAATGACTTGATAAAGACGCCAGTTACCATGAAAGCCATAGACTGTTGTTAGCTTTGTAATTAATATTTGTTTTATGTAGATTTTATTCGGTCAATTCAGTCTTAAATTTAATTTTGTCAATAGAGGATAAATAAACGTTATTCATTAATACTTTAAATTGGCATATTCATCTACTATATAAATATGTTAATTACACTACTATTTCTTTAGCTGTTGTGTAGCTGGATTATTTTAAGATATTGTTTATACACAAACGTTTATAGAAATTCATTAAGTTTCTTTTTACAACTGTCTATTAAACTAATCACAGTTTAAATATCATTATCATATGGTATTTATTATAGAGAAACCATGTTTAAACATGAATCAGGTGCGGCAATCGTGGAAACAGTCGGCCTCTCAAAATGCAACATTCCAACTTAAGTTGTTTTGTTACACCGATGCCTTTTGCATACATCATCACGATATCGATCGTCATTTCTATGGATTTGTAGCCAGATTGTATTACTTGTTCTTGAGTTACTAGTTTTCGATTCCATATTTTATTGCAAGGTATCTGGATGTAAGCAAGTTATATTATGTGATCATTAAACGTAAAATGGTCGTGACAATTAAAAAAAAAATGTGTTTGGCTGTATTTGATTCGTAAAAGTATGTTGCATAAATTAGAAATAAAACAGAATATTGCTAAAATTATCATATTCAACCCCTACTTTTTAGATTACATTGATAAGATCTGTAAGCCATTATCGTATATTATTAACTTTCATTTCTGAAGTCTCATAATTTTATTTTCTTGGTAATAACAATATATATATATATATATATATATATATATTCAGCTGTGGTCTTTTCTAAACCTCTATTTAACTTTTCAAACTCTTTTAACTTTTTTAAGCTATGGCACACTATGCGAATAGAAACGAAGTCATTGGAAGACCACATGAAGTCACATTGTTTAAAAGTGCTATGAAAAATTTAAATGTCTAAATGTCACCTAGCACCTGCTTTCGCACGCGCCGCACCTGTATCACTAGTCACCAGTCACCCGTCGGACTGGTTCTCTATGGGTTCACTTCACCAAGCACAATGGTCGGTGACGTCACCGTAATATTTTTTACAATACTGAATTTAATAAAAATCAAGGCCATGATATTACACAGTCATATTATTTATAATTCGAAAGTTCCTGCCTAATCTTTAATAAACAGTTTGTGAGAACATGTATTTTTGTATGTACCTATTAGCTAAGTAATTTAAACTGAGAAACACTACACTGGAAGAAATACGTTTTAAAATAGACGATTAATCATTCTTCGAAAATGCTCGTTCTACAACAAATACAGTAGGTACAATCGCCGGATCGACAACCGATGGGATAAACGAGTCCTTGAATGGAGACCACACACGGGGAAGCGCAATATGACATGCTCTTGGGCCTGGTGGACTGGAAGAAGTTCATCGGTAGTGGCTGGATAAAAAAAGCCGAAGATCGTATGCAGCGGCGAGCTTTGAGAGCAGGCTATTAGGTCTATGCCTCTGTTTCTTCACTAATGGATATATCCAGCAGTGGAGAGACAAAGGCTGCTAATATGATAGTACAGTACAATCCACCGTAACGTTCTGGCCAGTATTACTAAGTGGTGCCAACGCGTATACGACTGTACGAACTGTACGAACTGTACGAACATGCAGCAAACTGTACGAATTTCATTTTAGACATGTTTTAGCAAAATATTGACTGGTGAAGCCATTAAAACTATTCATATTCCAAATTATTATAAATTATTTCATACTCATATTTCATTATAATTCGTTTTCCCAAATAAAATAAAACACATTTATTAAAAAGCTCCACTTTCAAAAAGTTGCTTGAAAGTCCGCTAAAGAATTGCTACAAAGGACAAAGAGAACCAAAGATTATGTTCTACACACGATACGTATGCAATATAACACTTGCCTTTTTTAAAGAAATGAGGTCAGCACGACGACGCCAGGACACTGGAGATCGTATTTATAACGGTAAAGTTTCGCTCTGTTTCAGTTTGTTGTTGCCATATAATATCTTTATTCTACAATAGAATAAAAATGTATGTACTGTGAAGTACGAACGCGTCCAATTTTATTTGTCATTAGTTACTAGCTCCACTACATCGGTTACACAACGTATTACAATTTGACATGAATCAAACCTGTTGTGTTGAAGGTTAGCTGATTGCATATAAAATGAAAAATTGTTAAAATGAGTTTCAATCATGTATCGCATTTCACAATCACACCACACGTCGAACAATGGGCATGGTGTCCTGGCCATTTAGTATTTGATGAACACATCAATCGACAAGAACACAAGAACCGGTATTCAATAAGCTTTCGTGGTGGCAATACGTAGTGATCAATCTTGGTTATTGACATTGTCTCAATTCACGGAATAACAATTTCTATTCAATTCAAATTTTATGAACGACTATAATTACATGCATCAAGTGAGTAGTGCAAATTCGTGTATTTTCTGTCCAATACCGTAACCAGCCACTGCTGCACATGTATGTACCTCCACATGCACATTGTCTTGTGCATGATGGATGTAGGCCTTGAAACGCCATACTGGCTAAGCGGGTTGGCAAGTTCACTCTTCTATAGTTGGTGCAGTTCCCTAGGCCTTGTGGTAGTGGCTTTATTATCCTTTAATTGCCTTTGTACGACAAGACGGCCGCCACCATACGGCCTAGAACTTAGAAAATAAACATAATTAACAAAAAAAAATGACATTGAAATTGAATCCACTAAAATATTAGTGTAAACACAAATAGTCTTATCAGTCAAATAACCAATGACAAGCTATAAGCGTTAGACAAGCAATAAAATAACCGTTCACTTCGTCAATAAGCAAACGAATCGACAAATACGCCCTCACCTTGAACGCAATCAGAAACTTATCATAAGCAAACTGTAACAAGCCCTATCTGTCAGAACTTATGAAAATTATGAGTCACGGTGAAATAAAAATAGAAATGAAAAATTTACGTTAAATTTATTAAAAGACGGAGGCGTTAGGACTTCTTTTACTTTTGAACTTGCCTTCTTTTCGTTTTCGACACATGTAAACTTCTAGTTAAAAATAAAATTTTAAATAAAGCCATCATATTGTAATTTCTTTTCAAAATCAGTAATTCATTTGTTTTTTTTTTGTGTTTATTCAGAACTAAAGTGCCAAACTTGTTTCGCGAGGAAGTTGATTAAAGAGGAATTCAACTTGTATTAACTATATATAACCAATTTCTGATATTTTAAATGAGCTTTTAATTTTAAATTCGAAACAAAACTTAGCATTAACATAGCAATATACGTAATTAAATAGCTAAACTGTGTGGCGTCGGCGGGCTTTAGGTTAACACCACCCCAGCTCTTCCCGTGGGTGTCAGGTATTAAAAGGCGACTAAGGGATAACACTATCACGAGTCCTGAGGTCTAAGATACCACTTCTAAGAGAGTGGATTCGTCAAACCAAGACAATGTACACGGAGAGGCCTATGACCAACATTGGACCATAAAGGGGCTGCTTAGGGTTATACGTAATTAATTACGTTTAGTTTGTAGGTAGCCACGAATAGTTCTTGTAAGGAATATAATGCACATAGCCAAGCAGTAAACTCCGAAACTCGCGTCTCGGAACATAAAGTTATTACGAGAACTTGTGTGCACTCATACTACAACCAAAATAGTACATTCCGAAATCATTATAAAACAAAGCATTGTAACCGCAAGATCATTATGACATAATTAGATACCGTAAACTCAATTCAACTGAATTCCGTGTCCGTATTGTGTGTGACTGTGAGTTCTCATTTTTCACACAAATTGTTCGCCATTACGAGGATCGCGACAGCATTATATTGACCCCCAGGCAATCATTGTTAATATTGTAATCCTGAATCATAATTACATTTACATTTTACATTTTTCTGATACTTTAAAACGTGTCACTGAAATAACGCAAAACCAGAAACACGTCAACTAATTTGAAATATATAACAGTTCTAGAGAAAAATAAAATTATTTTAGGGAATAAATGACATGTTACAAACATGTAAAGTCTTGTTGTTCTATGTAAATCGTTCGTAGCGCTTATCAATACTGGGTAGTGAACTAGTGACCGGGTGCCTAGGCGCGCAGCGCGGTCGACGCATGTAGAATACAACTGCGCGTAGGATAAAAGATATTATATAATTGTGCAATCTATATATACATATAATAAAAATGTAACTGATCACTGTCTGTACATGGAAGATATATGAGATATATGAGATTAATATAAATAACACAAAAGATTTTACATAATCTCACACGCATTAACGTAATGCGCTGAAAGCACAACCAATCTATTTCGTTGTAATAAATAGTTATGGCAACACAGTTATGTTACGCGAAAGCTTTAACACGGCATAGCAATTTAGTAACGGAGGCTTTAAATATATTTTAAAGTCAGGTAGCTGTAGTACTAACTGTATAATAATTATACTCATAAATTACTATCAGTGTGCATTATATTTTTGTGAAAATTGTTCTCATGACACCGTGATTGTATCAGATTTTTCTGCTACATTGCAGAGATGAAGATACTGGCAAGTACGAGGACTTTTTGGCGGGACCTCGATAAGTGAAGTTAAGTTATTGTTTAATTATTGTAAGAATTGTGAAAAAAGGCATTTCGTGGTTTAACAGTGATGTTTTTTAAACTTCAATGATTTTCGTGCGTGGTGTATGATAAATAATCAAATAACAGCTTGGGACTGCGTTTTTCGTGTGTTTCCAAGGAGTCACCTTCTGTCCTCAGTAAACCTACTATCACTTTACTGAGCGACTCCTCACTTACGGGACTGGACATTGACAGGATACATTTTAGATTTTGAAATAGTTGATTACGAAGAAAACTTGACACTGGCAGAATGTGCTCATTGCGCCATTGCCATACATGAAGAAGAAGGAAAAAGTACGAGCGGCTAATGTTCATTTTATTATAAATATTATATTTTTTTATTATAAAAGTAGTATATTTAGACATAGTGTATGCCCATTTCATTAATTTATGACTATAATAGTAGTATAATTAGGTATATTTAGACATAGTGTATGCCCATTTCATTAATTTATGACTATAATAGTAATATAATTAGGTATATTTAGACATAGTGTCTGCCCATTTCATTAATTTATAACTATAATAGTAGTATAATTAGGTATATTTAGACATAGTGTATGCCCATTTCATTAATTTATGACTATAATAGTAGTATAATTAGGTATATTTAGACATAGTGTCTGCCCATTTCATTAATTTATGACTATAATAGTAGTATAATTAGGTATATTTAGACATAGTGTATGCCCATTTCATTAATTTATGACTATAATAGTAGTATAATTAGGTATATTTAGACATAGTGTATGCCCATTTCATTAATTTATGACTATAATAGTAGTATAATTAGGTATATTTAGACATAGTGTCTGCCCATTTCATTAATTTATAACTATAATAGTAGTATAATTAGGTATATTTAGACATAGTGTCTGCCCATTTCATTAATTTATAACTATAATAGTAGTATAATTAGGTATATTTAGACATAGTGTCTGCCCATTTCATTAATTTATGACTATAATAGTAGTATAATTAGGTATATTTAGACATAGTGTCTGCCCATTTCATTAATTTATAACTATAATAGTAGTATAATTAGGTATATTTAGACATAGTGTCTGCCCATTTCATTAATTTATAACTATAATAGTAGTATAATTAGGTATATTTAGACATAGTGTCTGCCCATTTCATTAATTTATGACTATAATAGTAGTATAATTAGGTATATTTAGACATAGTGTATGCCCATTTCATTACTCACCTATCGCTCTCCCAGGTTTGCCTTTAAAGCACGCCTTTTGTATGTATTTTATTTTTGTAACTATTTTTGTTATTTGTGTGTACAATAAAATATATATATATCAATAAATATTTAAAGCTCCCTTGATATCCTATTGCTATGATATTGACGACAGTTAATAAAACTTCCGATAGGTACATTTTCATATGCGTCCGATACTCTTTTCATTTACCTGTTTGAAAAGAGGTACACAATTGTTATTTTTAAAAACAAAACGAAATATATTTAGAAATAATAAAGTGTATTATGTGACTAACTAATAATTTCGCCAAAAAATTAACTCTGTTCATAAATTATTTAATGCAAAGTTCTGGAGAAAACATCCGAGTATTTCATATGTGCAATACTTGAATGTGAACACATAACGCAACATAACTTGTTTTACACCTTCCATGCAAATTACGATTTCCATGCAAATGTTACGTAAGTATACAAAATATAATTTAAATAGGTAGGTCAAGTAAACAAACTGGTAGTGAATGAGATTACTCGAATATCAGAATTTGAACTGCATTTCCAGTTAAAATTCGGTCGGTTTTTTTCTAGCAAAATTAACTAGCGAGTATTCAATTTTACTTGAATATAAAATTGAAGCACTGATTTTAATAAAACTTATCTTGAACAAAGAAAATAATATAGGTACGTACTCAATGGTTAATCCTATACACAGAAAATCTTATGTAAACAGATTCTAAGATTTCAAGGTCCTTTGAATTTTTCGTAATATATTTTGTATATAGAAAGAAAATAAATGTATTTGTGAGCACAGACAGCAAACAGATTTATGAAAGGGACTCAAATTATCAAATTTATCAAATAGGTCTCCAACTCAACATGTTTCCCCAATCGAGAAGCGTTGTATATACCTTAGAATTAAGCTTGAAAATTGATGTAACGGTTAAGCAGTTATAAAATTAAGAAGATTTAAACTTTTTAAAAATCTATCTATACGAGTAATAAAACTGTAGAAGCAGCGTGTCTGTACATTGAATATATTTACCAAAAACTGATTGGGGTTGATGAAGGAAGAGTATCAGAACACAAAAAGACGTTGCCACGTACCATCGGTGTTATTCCTACGAGGCTAGCAATTGGTATAACAAAAACAAAATCATTGCTTATGAAATTTGTAATAACAACCGTTTGACCAAATTTGAAATAGTTTACTCCACTTGCTTCACCCGGGTGTTGCATAGCTAAGTGCTAACAAGTGAACACGCAAACTTCATCCTGCGAGCGGCTTACCCAAAGGAAGGGCAAAATAATTAGAACGGATACGTTTAAATACGATTGCATGCGAGATTAGAGAAATGGAATTATCCGTCCTCTCTCTCATCATTTTTATGCCTCTCATGTGCCTATTGTTAAAAAAAGAAATCCTGTTAAATATAAAGACAAAAACAACCACATCGTCAGATCGTTGGATGGGTCTCTTGAAATACAATAAAAATGTTATAAAACTTTTTAACTAGTAATCAGATTTTTTTATTTCATTCAATATCAGGTGACCCTATCCCTTTTGAAGTATAGATACTTTAAAATAATTTCATAATTCACTTCCCTGAAACAAAAACAAATATCACTTTCAATTGTCACAATGAATCTCTGAAACATCTACAGAACTTTAATACTCGTATGGTGCTTGCCCGACACGCTGTTGATCACTGTTTTAATTATCGTCGTCAAGAACAATTTAATATTCTAGGAAAGGAGAGATTCTTGTATTTTTTACACTTCGTAAAAAATACAATTCGTACCAGAAAATCCAGTTATGTACGTTTATCATTGCCTATTATTATCAATAATAGAATTACTTTTAATTTAAAATGTGAAAAATCTTAATCGGATTTTTAGCTTAACTTGAATGTGATAGATAGTTTTGTGAAGGTGATGTGGTGATGCGGTGATGAGTCAACGAGTCAATGAGTCATAGTTTGTAACTTTAGATAAAATTAGACTGGCCATGGCTGTATTACTAATGAAGTACAAACCTGATAATTTGACATTTACTTGGAACTCGCACTTCTCTTCAGCACAGCCGAATACTATTTAACAATTGAAGAACTTGTTTAAAATATTCCAGTTTCATTTCAGTTACTTAACAAAGTAATACAAAGCAAGTTTAAAGGCAGTACAACGGCCAAGCTTTAAAATCAGAACATTTTTTACAAACTCGTATCGGGTTGATGAATGAGAGTCGCGTTGTTTCCTCCCACGGCCAACGATGACTGATGTTAAACAACATGATTGTAAAATGTTGTTTAATATCAGTGTTATTATATCAGTGTTATTATAATCAGAAATATTAAATATTTCTTTAACATACATGCAATACGAGATTCATTGGCGTTGAAACCAACTTCATACCCCAAACATGACTTTTTAGATACAACAGCAGATATTTGGTGACAGAATTTGAGAAGACAAAACTAAAACTTGTTACTTAGAACCTTTGTTAAGTTACGCTTTAAAATAATATTGATTCGGATGTAAGGATAAAACTCAAACACTTATATTAAACTTAAAGTTTTACTTATGTAAAATACAAACATAAGAATAGCATCTAAGGCCATCGCGGATCGGTGAGAAAGTCACAGATGTTGAGCACGCGACAAAACATCATAAAGTATTTACACCACTGACCCTGCAAGTTTCTCCATAAGTACACATTCGTGTTTATATTGCATGCCATGGCAACCATGCACACTCGTAATTCTTTTGTAAACAATGAGTACACCACCCCATTTTAAAACGAATGTCACGGACTTTAAAACCTTTGTCAGGAAAACAATTTCATACCGAGACAATCTGTGTTCCAAAAGGAACACAGTAAGGGATTGTGACACACTCGTACGCCTTGAAAATTAGCAAATGTTATTCGGATTTATCAGCAACATATTCGTATTTGTTTATTCTATTTATTCAATCGACAGTTTAATGTTTACTTATTGTTATTAGTATTACAAGGACTATGTAACTATAAAATAACACTGAATATAAAAATAACGAACCTTCATAACAAAACGAAAACGAACATTAAAAAGGCACTCCTAGTTTTTACAACTGTATTGTTTTCATTTAACAAACAGTATTTTTAATGATAATTTTTGTTCACACGGAAATAATTAGACGGTTTAACCGATATACAGATGTACTACAAGCAGAGCGGTTCCACCGTTATGGCGACTGATAAATAAGTCTGTATTAACACAGTATATTCATCTGTTGTATCCGTTTATCGGACCCGCATCTATCAGATTTGCATGCGAGCTAACAATCGCTCTCTATCTCTGCCGGTAATTAGAAACTTGCGAGTTACTAACGGTATACAATTAGTAGCACTACCACTTCTAAACAACTTTGATTTGTGGGTATATCAGAATATTACTAAATCGTTTGTAATTTTACTACTTACCTAGTTCGAAAATGTTTGTATAGATGTAATTAATTGTATTTATTTTACTGTGTTTTTCATGATTAACCGCGAAGGTAGACGACCATGTAACGTTTACTCGTTAACTATAATTTGTATTCTAAGTAAGTTTATTTTCTCAATGTTCGAACATTTCATCTTGTGTCCATCGTGTTGCACATTATAAAAATGAGCTTTTTCCGAATTCGCAGTTTATTATATATTTTTTGTAATAATCAAATAGATTAGCTGCGCTAACTTATTGAAAAAAGAAATTTAAAATTTTCTCAAACTACATATAAGTATAAATTATATTCGCTGATTCCTGCAAAAACTTTTATGAGAACAAATTATGTTTTTGAATAAAGATTCTTAGACCTAATTAGATTTAGGCTCGAATATGTTTTAAAGATAGACTTGACAAGGTAAAAACAGAATCGAAAACAATATCTTATTGGAAATAGCTACAAAAGAGATATATTATGTGGAACTACTTCATGTTTAAGCTTCTTTGAGCTTTTCTATTTATCTATGTTTTTACATTAAAATTTCAATAGTTATGTGTAACTAGATAGTTTGAACAATGAATATGACATTGTTAAATAACAAATCATCATACTTTTCCGTAAATAACGTTCTGGATCTAACGTCGGCAGAATCCATATACGAGTATGTTGCACCTACGTATATATATGGCTTCAGTGCGCTTTCCGATATCTCTGTAGTTATTACGGGTATGACAATGACTTCTTGTGATTGATGCGATAGTAATTTCCTGCACACCGTTGTTCGTATCCGATACAAGTCCAATTGACGTAGACCACACGCTGGTCAGCGTACCTACCTCATCGCGCAACTCTCGGTATTCCTAATCACTGTAATGGAGCGTTATCATTGCGTCTGTTCCGGGATGAATGCACTAAAGATAATTCAATTTTTACTTTACTTACCGTTGCTGATATCCGGTAAGGCATATAGTATTCCACACAAGGCTGCTGTAACTGGTGCCGAATCAACCTTTGCAGAGTTTTCATCATCTTCATTTGTTTCTGTTTGTGCTGGCTCGAATAACGCCAAATCTAGTCCATCCATATCACTTCGTGCCGATACACCATCTTCCTCCGCCACTCTCTCGCAAAAATTTTCCGGTGAGTCGACATTTTTAGGACTACGGCTACAGACACCGTCGCTGAGGGGGTCGCAACAACATGTGTCTGAGAACGGCTCAAATTCTCGACAATCAAACTCGCATCTCTCGAAACTGTCGCAAGTGCACGACGATAAGGCATCTGAGTCACTTCCTTCGACCAGGATCAAGTCGTTGCCCGGAACGTCGTTTTTTTGCAAGACGTCTGTCTTCGCTGACACATAAAACACGCTAGAAGTATATGGCACTTTTTGAACCTGTAAAGTCACATTATTGTCAGCCAATTTGTCGCTGTGATAAGAAAGGTCATTAGCTCCTGATATAATCTCCTCTATTTGTGGACGACAATCTTCATATCGAGCGAAGCTTGAAGTGTCCGTAAGATTAGAAGAACGATCGACTGAATACACGTCTGCGTAGGGATCTCCCGAATCACTTTGCAAGGGCGGGATACGATAGGAAGAATGATGCGTACGAGTTCCGAGGAAGATGGTAGTATATGGACATGTGTGGTGTGGCCGGGTGCGATCGGCGCGACGCGGGTAGCTGGCAGCCAGAGGATCCCGCTGTGGCACTGTTTCGGCGTTTATATACGCCTCGCTCGTCGACAACACATTGTATCGCCAGTCCGGCATCGCGGATCATCACCATCACTTATTTTCACAGAAAACTGATATTTTAATCATGTAATATTGGTACGAATCTTATGTTAACACACTTTCATCGTTCAAAACAGAGGAAGAAGTCGAAGAATTTCAGTACGGTCGACGTCCGCATCTGTTTAAACAAGCGTAAATGTTGCTAATGTGGGTCAGGTTGATTGCAATGGAAAGATAATATGTATAACAACACCTTTGTGCATACAAAGCATTTTGTGTGAAGGAACCTATAGATAACAATGACTGAAGAGACGTGATATTTAGATATTGTAATGATTATTCGTGAGTAAATATATTGTAATCAAACTAAAGCCTCTCGCACTAAGAGGTATCTATTATTACACCTGTCTAGGGTTATTTGAGACTGGTTGTGGATATCTGGTGGCAACAGGTTCAGTCGGTAATAATACGGTACAGTGTAGCCGGCCAAGGCAAAGAAGCCGTTACGTCTGGATTATTTAAGATTTTTAGTATCAAATTTTCACCATAACTTTAATTTAAAGTAAGTAAAGTAGTTACTATTAGTCCACCTAAGTGTTATAAAAAGCTACATAATTTTGAAGCATTAAAATTACCTTTAGAATTCATCTAAAAATAATAATCTCTAGAACTTATAGAATTACTTACATACAAACTGACCATTAGATTACATATTCAATCAGTTGAATTGATTGTCATAATTTGTCATTTTCACAACATAGTCGACAATTTCTTAATCAAGCTATGTTTTTAACATTTAGTTGTAAAAAACAGAAGTATAAAGAAAATAAGTTTTCTAAAAGCAACTTGCATTAAGAGGTTAATGCCTGGAAGTCGTGCTTGGAAAACGCAATTATTCGTATTTCGAAATTGTTGTAGCGGCTTGATAATAATAAATGCGGGCTCGTGACCGCTTCAATACTGTACTTTATGTTCAAGTTTAGAGCCGAAAAAAAGAATAATAGACTGGGGTCAGAAGGCAATCGTTATCTAAAGCTTTTGAGCAGCAAGTCACCAACTTTTACATTCTATTGATCTATGGTATATTATCTACTGGAATGATAGATTTATCATTGCCTACTGTCAGATGTTTGAGACCTGACTGATTAGAGCACGTGGATAATTGGATATACAAACTATAAGTATAATGCAGAGAATAATTGTGTACCTACGTATAAAGTACAACAAGTAACATCAAAGTATAATGCAGAGAACAATTATGTACCTACGTATAAAGTGGAACAAGTAACATCAATTATGCAACATTATAATTTTTCTATTATTAAAAATTAAAGCTATTTATTATTTTAAAAGTTCTAATATGTCAACTATTTTTTACTAATATTATTTAAAAAGTAATAATTACATTTATAATTTTTCTATGGATGTGAATTTAGATCGAAAAGAAGAATATTTTTTTAAAAAATACGTTCGTAAAAAGAACGAACGTTTTCGATTTATTGATTATTCGAAGTTTATATCCAAAAATACCACTCAATGATTTGTTACAATATCGGCAACTGTACTTTTGTAAAGAAATATTTAGAAATTGTCAGATTTCCTCTTATTTCTCCTTAAATATGAGAGTTGACAATTGCTCAAAATGATTTATTGCTTATTCTATCTCGATATATACTTATTATATTTAAAGCTATACAAATATCGTAGTAACGTGTAGATTTATATCAACCGTTATTCACAGAGGTTAAATTTGTAATTTAACGGATCGTAGGCACGTGCTACAGTTTAACAACGTTCCGATGTGCCCGCAACAAAAACATGTAACCACGGTCAATGGACGAAAATAACTATTCTTCCTCTGCAAGTACCGCGCTCGCTTGATAGCAACTTTCTATGTAAGTTTAAAGTGCATCACAAAATAGATATGCATAAAACTTTATGACGCTGTGTTCGTCTAAGTTATCATCTAGTTTTAATTCCACTCTACTCTACATTTATTACTTTATATCTTAATTAATTTTATTACTAGGCCTAATAGAGCGATTTTTCATAAAAAGACCAGATAATACAATATATAGCCGTGAAGAAATTTATTTATTCTATCAACAAAAATGATTATTCTGCTATTTATATTAATAAAACACTAAATGACTTTTCGTTATTTCACATGTTTAAAAAATAATACTTGTTTTTAACAAGTGAATCACATCTAAAGTAATTATTATTTACCCCTACTTACTGCTTATAATTAATTCATAACTTTACATTATATTGAATTCATATCTTTAAATAGCTATCTATGTATATCTGAATGCAGGTATAATATAGGTAAATAATTGCTTCTATGGCTAATATATTACAAATGCTATAATATGTGTAAATCTCTAAATAGCTCTTTAAGTTAAGTTTGTTAATAATCATTAGTTAAGTTACTGGATTGCCGTGTATTGGAATAAGAGTAAACTATATATAAAATGAAATATACATAGGAAGATGTGATATTTCCGAAACTGCGCACAAACGCGCTGGAGGATGCATTTAGGATGCTGGACTGGAGAGGACGTGGAATCAATGTGAACGGTGAGTACATCTCGCATCTTCGTTTCGCCGATAACATTAGTCATCATGGCAGTATCGCTGGAAGATTTTAACTGGATGCTGAACTGCCTTAACGTAACATAGCGACGCGTCGGTCTCAGCAGAATGAACATAGATACTCGTAAGACAAAAAATATGTTCAATGAAATGTTCTTCCGGGACGTAAGCGTTGAAAGTGAGGCACACGAAGTTGTTGACCATTATGCCTATCTTGGGCAGACCATCCAACTAGGCAAGTCCAACTTCAGCAAAGAGGTCGATACACACCGCAATGCTTGAAGACGAAAGTTTTCAATCAGTGCGTCCTGCCAGTTATGACGTATGATGCTATACTATATATATATTCTATATAAATTCTAATCTATTCTATTCTATATGTATATAGAAACGTCAGAGGGCTCCAGAAGCCATCTGACGGTGGACCTGATCCAAAAGTTTAAAGTCGTTTAGCGAGCTGTGGAGATAGCTATGCTGGAAGTTTCTTTGCGGGATAAGATTCGAAGCGAAGAGATTCGCCAAAGGACTAAAGAGGCAATGGGCAGGTCATATTTGCCGCAGGACCGATAACTGATAGGATTGACGAGTCCTCGAGTGGATGCCACGAACCGGGAAACTCACTGTGGGACGCTCTCCGGCCTGGTGGACCGATGACTTGAAGAGGTTCGCCGGTGGTGGTTGGATGAAAAGTGGGGAGGGTCGTGTGTGGTGGCGAGCTTTGGGAGAGCAGCAGTGAAAAGACTGCTGATATAAATTTTTTCATGATTACTATATAACATATAATAGTCGTAATAGTTATTATAAGTATTACATCACTGTTATTGCTATTCAACTAAACATTATCAGTAGAAGAAATGATGCACTAAAACAGTTCTGTTGTATAAACAACAGATTATCGGTTGATAATCAACCAATAAACTCACTAACAGCCGCAAAATACAACCGCATATTTTTCACATGCGTCTAATGTGCGTAAACAGTAGACATTCCCTTACAATGCAACGATAGTCTTTTTTAATACAGAAAGAAGATAGCAAAGGAAGATGGTAACATTCAAGCACACCTGTGACATATGTTAACATCAATCAAAATTGACGAACACAAACACGTCTGCAAATGCGATTTATCTTTGGAGATTAAGGAATTAAGATTTGAAAAAAGGGATTAAAAAGGATGATCAATAAGACTCCTTATTCAATCCCATACCACGTCATCCTGCTTTCCTCATTTCATTCAAGGAAGGACACGCCATAGAACTGGATACATTCTACACCATCTCATTCCATTTCCACTGAAACAAAGAAGGCAAACAGATTCATATGGACGAAAAGGATAGGAAAATAGTCCCTAGCAACTTTCACGAACTCTCAAAACACATTAATATTGACACCAATCTTCTGTGTGATTAGATTAGGGTACCTCGAGCAGTCGAACGTGCCAGTGAGCTTAAGAGTGAGTTAGTGAGTAGGATGTAACATCGCTCTCCACATTTTAGCGTCATTTTAGAAACCTTACTTGAGAATAGCGTGCCTAAAATACAAGTACATATTACTGTGTAGTATATTATTATGTACTCTTATACTTATCTAAATATAATATATACCGACGTATAATCACAGATATTATTGTATCAACATCTAGAATACTTTCAGTATAAGCTGAACATTACATCTATACAGTGGAAAAAATTGACGTAGCTATCTGCACTTGACGTGATTGTAATTGGGAATGTAACAACGAAAAGCCGACCTACGGTTCTTGATGAAAATCTCCCATGAGATTTCCAGTTGAGGCCGCCTTCCAGACGCGGCATGATAATTACCGGTGAGAGTTGCATCTATAACTATCGAGAATAATTATAAAGTAAGTTTCCAGATAGCCTTATGATTTTATTCATAGTGACGGATCGATGTTCTACTCGTAATATACTAAAATAATAAATAACCTCTAGGTGAAAATACATAATGAAGATATCACAAGTTAAGTGTATTTTATTATTCGCCTGAAAAACGAGGAAAACGATTATATCGATTGTTTGGATTATATATGTATTTCGTTGTTAAAACACGTTGTCTCTTTTATTTAAAAACAATTGTGTTCATATATTAATTATCGAATTAATAGTTCAAATTTATTTTAGCTTATTTAAATTAAATTTATCGACATAAAAATTCTTATAAACAAAAAGTTAACTCTATTAACTTCTCAGTTCTTGTCGGTCGTAAATGTCTTGGCGGCTATAAAGAAAATAATTTAACCTAACATGTTAGAAAACAGGAGTTAAAAACTGTTCATTTTATGTCATGACATTAACACACGTGCAAACGTTCAAACTTTCAATAAATCCACATCCGATTATTTTGAATCCCTATCGCTATCACAAGTGAATTATCGTATTAGCGGACGCTGACCGTACGTAAACACAAACGTAAATAATAAAATACCGTTGAGAGTTACTGATTATTGTATAATTACTAACACTATACTATTCGCACAGCACTAAATCTGTCACTTCTCAATTTTCACTGTCAACTGTCAGTGGAGAGATATTCGAATGTTTCGATTATTCGTTTGGATTAACGCGCTCTTTAATATTATATGTGCGCGTGGCGGGTCGCGCACAAGCCGACTGGTGCGGACTGCGGAGCCGTAGCGCGGAGGGCGACTGCGTATGCCATACCAAACGACATGAGACTCGCTCATCTGTTAGCAGCTGCTGGTCGATACACTCGCTGTCAACGCGGCGGACCGTTACCACTTGCGGACACCACAACTAAATGTCACAGATAAATCTTGCTTGTTTCTTTACAGTGTCGCCTCTAAACAATACCGTCGCCATACCATTCTATAATATTAACATGTTTTATCATAATAAATCTTTCCTTATATATATATGTATCCGGTCGTCACTGTCTCCCTCGTTTTCCCGGCTGGATACAAAAAGTATAACAATTAAATTAAAGGGGGCACAACGCTATTATCATTAATCATGAAGGGGATTAAAACTATCATCATCTGTTCGTTTTTTTTTGTGGGCATCGAACACGGGACTTATTTTATAACTCAGTGTAAAGGATTTACGAATGTGTTGAAAAGTTGTCTTTTTATTGTACAAACGAGCGTTACTTTATCGCTTCAAACAACGAGAACCGGTTCGCTTCAAATATATCTGCACTTTGCATAAACTTCCATTCGAAATCGACTAGTACTTGTACGACTTCTGTAGTCAACGACCACTTGTGCTGGTAAATGCTGAGAAATAACAGGGCGTAATACAAAATAAAATTTACGAAACTGTACATTGCCACGTATTACCCTGTTGTTAACTTCATACTGACCTTTATTTAATAAGAATTGTGTAAGAGCTTAATTGATAAGTTAAAGTTCGTATCTTGAATGCTGTGGTCCATTATGATTATATTGAAGTTGTGCCTTGCCGACCTCGTAATCTTCGTCTTACTGATCTTACAATTTACTTTAAATTTAAAAAAATCGTATGCATTGCACAATTGAAATAAATAGGTACAATAGCCTCTTATAACGTTTCACTCGCAAAATAAAATATCACCTAATTTAATTTGCGAAATGTTTAATTCAACGTTTAACTACTAACCAGCTCTTGCCTGGAACTTCTAATCTTTCAAGAAAATAGTTAAATTTGTTTACTTTCTTAAAATTTTACAATATTTTCACACCTAGATTCATTTTGATAAAAAACACCCTACATCCTATCGGGATAAATGTCATGGGCCTAAATTATAAACTGCAACAAAACTGTACCAAAAATCCCGAGATTAGCGTAAACAAATAAACAAACAGACAGTGTCCGGTATGATAATGTTGTGATACATGTGAGTACCTACGCATCTATCTATATAAATAAAAATGTAAACGTTCGTTTGTTCAAAATCTTCATTCTCCGAAAGTTCTTCACCGATTGCTTTGAAATTTTGACACAACGTTGCATTCGAATATGTTATATACCTATCACAGGGTAAAAACAAGCTTTTTACCCAAAAACAGAGTAAGCGCCATAAGTTGGGCAGCCACAGCAACGCGTGGCCGGGCACAGCTATTATTAAATAAATATGTACTTAAACTTATTTATATGAACTATGAAACAAAGTAACAAAAAATAACTTTGTCTCTGTTTTTACATTAAGTGAAAGAGTTTTAACAGGATATTCACTTTTCACACGGGAAGTTATTATTTGTTGACAGATTCTAAGCCAAGGGACAGATGGGTAACCAGCCAACAACGAAGTCGCTTAGTCAATATTGAATTTAGACTGAGTCAATAATTGTCTATCTATTAAGTCCTTGCTTCTGCTCGCTCAGCTCCTATATACTTATTTATAAAATAAAAAAAAAAACTAATCACGGCGATTGTGATAATATCTTTGAGGTTATACTCGTATGTGGCTCCTGTCTCCTGCGTATAACTGTGAATCTGAAATTATAGAATATACCTACTACTGTTTCTATAATTCAGGTGTGAAGAAAAAGGGGGGCTGTTTAGAAACTCATTTGGTTTACATTACGCGCAATCGCATACGTCAAGTTTTTTTTATTGAAGAGATGGCAGATGAGCGTACGGGTCACAGGATAATAGTGATCACCGTCGCCCATGGACACTTTCCGTATAAAATATATGGAAATCGAAACATTCTGAACATATATCGAAACATGTAATGTTACGTACATTACATGTAATCATGAATCATATAAACGTAGTCTTTTTCCAGCTTTATGGCACGAAATCTGTCTTGATTGGAAGGGTAGATCAGTGCTTTATAAAACATATAAAATTTTGAACAATACATAATGGCAGAGCCAGCTATATCGTAGATTTGGTTATTTTTCTAAGAATAAGAATAAAAATTTGATTTATTGTCATACTGCTATTATTTATTTTAATGAGTATCTGGAAATACAACGCCAATTACCATATGCAAGCAGACTTTAATAAAAATAATAAGACACTTTATACTGAAAAGATAAACGGGGGAACATCCAGTCGCTAACGAGCTCGCAAACCTATAATTCAAAAGCAAACACTGGGATATGAGCAAAGCACATACGAGTATAGTCTTTTATAAAGGTACTTTTAAGTTACCTGATAAAATTTGAATGTACCATTACCATTTCCAAGGATTTAAAAACAATAATAATGCTACCTCATCATATATTTTCCGCATGATTCAAATGAGATTACAAGTACCAACCTTAACGTTAAACAACTAATTTGCTGTGATATTTCGCCAGAAAGTATCCGTTCACTATTCAAAATTTTCAACGACTACTGTTTGGTGAATAGAATTTCCATACAAATCACATAACAAAAGTACTTCGAACGTAGTCTCTTCACGAATATTTCTTATAACTCCAACAATAAAACTTTAACAAACTTAACAATTATATTAGCCAGAACCCCTGGTGAATATTAAGTCATCGGCTGCTAGATGCATTAAGTTCCTACGTTAAGTTCCAAAATAGGTATTACATATTCCTGTATCATCTCTCGATGCAGCTGGATCGACCTGGTCTGCTGGTCTTCGACTCGTACTGCCATGCTCGCAGTGTTATTCGGACATTTCAGATGTTATCAACCTATCGCTGATATCTATATATTGCCAATAGACTCGACACCGCTGTAAAGATTCCAGAATAGCCCAAATCTCATTGGAGTCGAAAATTTTCTCTTAGACCACAAAGGCAATACACAATGACTGATTATTCTTGCTTGATTATTCTTTGGTCTTCTGTAAAGCTTGGCGCAGTCTGTGAATGTGGTCAACAGTGCAGTAGTCTTTCCAAATAAAATCCAGCCTTTTCCAAACCCAGCCTGCTCCAGGGGCTGGAAGTCGTCTAATCTCCAAGCTAGATACTTCCTAATTACCCTCGAGAACAGCTTATATACGTGACTCAGGAGAGAAATATGTCTACATAGATCTTCAATAAATTCTTAAAAACATGAGTATTACAACTCCTACTCCACGTCTTCGCTGTTATGTAAGACGGGAGCTTCTCCGGCTATCAAACACTCTGATGACACACCGTATTACCAGCGGTTTTACCGTTCTTAATAATTTCCTTCTTTCGAACATGAACATTTGACATACCTTTGGAGATTTAACTATTAATTGGGAGAAAGGGTTGGGAAAATGGGGAGGTTTAGGATAAGATGGGATGGGCTCTAGCATATCTTACTCACTACTAAAACACGTTCGTACATTGGGGGAATAGGATAAAGGTGGAAATAAGGTACATTTTACGATCTTCTGTAAGACAGGGTAACGTGGCCAGTCGCGTGCGCTTAGAGGCTGTGGTAATGCAGCGTGCATCCTCCTCCACCCAAAAGTAGTAGGTTGTTGTACATCAAAATGTAAGCTAAAATCAAAATTTCAATCAATCTGTTTGTACGATGATGTTTGACTTGAAAACTAATAACGAAACGATTTTTTTACGGTTTGTATAGTTATTTACCTCGAATGGTTTACAATAATATTATCAAATTCATACAAATTTCAATAGTTTTAATATATTGTTAGTAATAGTTTTAACATATAGAGAGCTATATGAGATAACACTTTTGTCTCCCATTTCTTTATGCTTTATATGATGGTTGAATCCGCCTTCTTCGTTTTTCTTTACCACCTTGCCCTATCAGCGACGTCGTCAACCGACTCTAATCTTTATCTATATCTCGCATATCTCCAGGAACCAAATGTATCCTCCTGGTTAATACCAGAAGAATTATATGAGGCCATTAGGCGTCCCAAGGTATCTCAATACAACAATTTCAAAAAACGAAACCGGATTACAAGTTACGATAAAAAGCTACTAATAAAACAAAACTTACTACTTTAGAAAGCTAAAGTATAAAATAGTAACAAATATAATAACAAGAATGCAACAATGTTTCTCCACGACAATTCTTAAAAACCACAGATGACGATGGCAGCTACAGGCTATAGGCGGAGAGGCCGTTTAACAAGACACTGCCGTGGCTATATCCTAGTTAGCTGCAAGCCGGTAATGGCACAACTACATTTTGTTGATGATACAGTAAGTCTGCGGCGAGTCGGCCGACTTTGATGTTACAGTACCTACGTCTGTAACATAACGAGTACTAGTCGATGTATCCCAATAAATACTGAGGTAACAACGCTAGAGTTCCGTGTAAATGTAAAATGTATTTGCGATTCAAATTACAAACAATTTTCCTTTAAAGTTTTAGATAGTTTTATATTAGAATCATGGAATTAAAGTTTAGTATGGTTTTGCATTGGAAAAGGTCATGTTTAAAAGAAGTTTGATGATCACGTGCCGCTGACTCAAGAAATAGGCAGAGAAGGCGGTACTCTATAAAAGATGAGGTGCTCTCACACCGGACGTTGCAAAATATTTTTTAACGAAAAATATACAAATCTCACCATTAACTATTTACATTATGATGACAAACAATACTTCAATTACACATTTTTGGTTGGAAATTTTAAATACTTATTGCTACTTCTTTGCTCTACTGGAAGTAAAATGATGAAATTCTCCCATAGATAATAGGTATAATGATTAATGACTAAATGGGTCCTAATTTTTTACATATGTCGTTTTGACATTTTGATATTGAAGTCATTTTTTCACCTAATTATACCGCCAATCTATACTAATATAATAAGGAGAGAGTGCGAATTTTGTGAGTTTGTGTGTATGTGAAGGGTAATCTCCTGAACCACTGCACCTATTTGAAGAATTCTTTCACCATTTGAAAGGTACATTATTCCAGATGGACATAGGCTATATATTATGTGCAAAAAAATTGCCGGGCATGCAACGGATGCCGGGCACAGCAAGTGTCAAATAAAATCCTTTAACAAGATCTACAGACTACATAATACTTTTTTTAAAATATTGACTACTTATCGGTTTGAAAAGAAAATACATCTAGCGAGATCTAGTGCGGGTGCAAGAAAGCTATATTTCCTAAAAATTGTTTACTGACTCATAATGTTTATAAACGCTTACAAACGTTTCGACAACACTAAACAGATGTATCGAAATGCTTAAAATTAATATTGCTCAACCTTGAGGAACACTTATTTATGCACATTGGGAAACTTGCGGTATAGCAAGCAGCATTTGTAGACAAAGATTTTTAAGTAGGTTAAATATTTTTAAAGTACCTAACGTTTATTACACGTTACAAATATTTAGAAAATAAAATGCGATAAGCGCTTGTAAAGAGTATGTAAATCATAAAATTATAATTTACGTGGGTGTCTCAACATTGCTGTTTTGTTAGTTACAGTCTCGTGAACTTCAACTGTGCTGCAATTAGCGCGAACAATAACACCCACATTTCACTAAAGAGAATCGCCATACAAATCATAATGCCGATGAACTCACTTAATCGCTTCCGATAAATAAAAATAATGTAGGTAACGGTGATAGCTTGGGGGGGCTGACCTAGGGGTATCAAGTCTCAACTTTCATTCGTGAAATCGTACTTAGTACGGATTTTGAAAACTCGATAGCTCGATCGAGAGGAAAGCATCAAAAAGGAACTCGCAACGAAAAAGATCTGGAGCAAATGTATCCACCAATCCACACTAAACCCGTGTGGTGGACTATGGCTTGAAACCCTCCTAGTAATTACTAGTGATTTACTAGGGGAGGCCTGCGCCTTGCCCAGCTCTGAAAGTCGGGAAAATTTTGAAAAAAACATACTTCATAAGGTCCATGTCCGCCAATTTGTATGGACAATATTTATGATTTCATAAGCTTATATGCATAAGGGCGGATTACCTGACCGCTATCTTTTCATCCTGCTGATTCTTGCCAATTCAAATCCACTCCTAAATCTTTAAAAGTAGCGACGTATCCGGGGCGTAGGTACTTGAGTTCGTCTTTCTTGACTAAACTGGGTACATATTGCGGATATGTTTACAAGCAATAGCATCCACTTACCACTATGTGAATTGTTATATTGTATATTTGTTTGCCGCTTTCTATTCTTATAAAATATATCATCGATCAATATAATTTCTTACACATTACTGATAGATTTCCTAAGAAAATTATAACCTTATCTATACATATAATAAAATTGTAACAGGCCGATGTCTGTACATTATAGATATTGATAAAAAACTAATATGGGGGGGGGGGGTCTTTATTAGAGCAACAGAAGCCAAAACAACAGTTTTTAGAAATTTTGTCTGTCTGTCTGTCTGTATGTTCGTACACGTATCACGCAAAAACTACTGCATGGAATTGAATGCAGTTTTCACCGATGTATTGCTAGAGGTCTAACTTAAAATATTGGCTCCATTTTACCGCAGGAAAATATCTTATTCCGATTGTTTTAAATATAATAAACCGAAGCGAAGTGAGGGCGGGTCGCTAGTAAACAATAATTTCACTGTGACGTTATAGAAATATTTAGCAAACTTTTAGAAAGAATCACACATTTAATGCCATCTAGTATTCAGTAGTAGAAACTATTAGCGCCATCTATAATAAAACTGACGTATTAAAAACTAGCAAAATGAACGGATGGCGATGTTCTACTACTCGACAATAGAGGTCGCTATTTATCACCTTTAAAAATAGACTAAAAAGTGGGGAAAGTATTTCAAGTTTCTGTGAAAGAAACTTGGCTAGAAGTCGATTGCACCCAGCGCCTATGGGATTGCAGTGTGTACCCTCTCCCTCCAAAACATAGTTTCTACCTATTATGTAAAGAACAACGGCTGTCTATTTGTTCGCGCTTATCTCTGAATCTACTGTTGCGATTTTATTGCAATTTTGACTCTTATACCTAGAAGAGAACTTATCCTGGAAGCTATCTTCCCAAAATCGGTACAGTAGTTAAATATACAAAATCAAGCATTTCGTAAGACAAATGTACTTACAATATAAAAGAACCGCCTCTTCTTCTTAATTAAATTAAAAGCGATAAGGGTTTTTATCGTCGCTCCTCTCGTTACGGAAAGGCGGTTTCTACAGCACTTCCTTGACAGAGAGCTACTGCGTGCACAGTTTATTATGAATTATGATCTTCAAGACACTATACCGTCCACCCGAAAGTTATGGAATAAATTAATTACTGAGGTTTTACCACTAAGCCACGGCATGGGGCTCTTCAAGAAAGCTGTGAGTAGGATTCTACAAAGTCGGCATCACACCCGTATTCCCCGTAGTGTTTTGCTGATGTTCATGATCGGTAGTGACCACTTACCAACTGTAAACTTATTCTTCTATAAAAAGAAGTATTTCTAAAGGGGGCAAATTTAGTACATGTTTGAAATATTTGTAAACAATGAAAAAAAAAATACTAACTATTGAAGACTTTGAAATATACCACAAATTATGTGGACAAACACGGCTTCTTTCTTACCTATTTTAATCTGATTTTGCCCCAAATTTAGTGTATTTTTTCTCACCGTTGTTTCGGATATTTTTCTGGATTTTGTGTTTGTGTATTTTATACAATCGGTCTAATAGTTTAGATAGCAGATAGTTTAGTAAAACGAAGTGATCCAATTTTACAATTTCCCGGACGAAAAAGCAAGCGAAACCGTAGATGTATGCTAGTAAGTTATAATTGTTAGTTTTCAAGCAAATAAATCCGTAATTATTATGACAGGTTTATGACACAGATACATACTACAACTATGTGACGGATAGGCATACGTATACATACATGATTAGTTGATTAGGTACTCCCTATCATCACGTCCTTATTTTATGACATTAGTTTAATTCTACATAAAATACCTTTATAAGTCGTGGAAGGTATTATAGTAATCAACAATAAAGCTTCGCTCGGAATACATCTAGGTAGGTCAGTGTAGTCGGTTGAATGGCAAATTTACAACTTCATTAAATGTTAAAAAAGTAGGTCAGCCAACGAAGCATTTTGTTTCATGGGTCAGTACCTCAGGGCATAACCCATTCGTTAAAAAGACAATGAAGTATCGATCGATATCCATAGTCCTAATTTTAAAAGAACCGTAGACGGTTACACATTGAGTGATGTGCGCTTTGGCAATTTTTATTTTTATTTTTTTCAAGGCGAACGTAATAGATGTTTTCATTTCATTACGGATTTAAATTTATTTTCAATGCAGTTATTAATTTTTGTGTTTTTAATATGTTTTGGCTTGTCAACTCCTAACCATGGTTGGTGCAAACCAGTCCCCAACCGTCGAGTACAATAAAAACAAGTTAAAAATAAGTTAAACACGCATTTAAATTAAATATGTATATAGGCATTAATGTAGGCATTTAAATATGTATACAAGGTGGATCGAACCTTTCCCGAAAGCCTGGCAGCATGGATTCTGTTCATGATTCGGTTTTAATTAACATATAATGTTATATACTTTTTTTGTAAAAGCATGAATTTTAGGTTTTGTATTTATCCAATTATAGAAAAGATTTGAAAAACCGAAGAAAAAAATGATTAAAAAAAAACGTGTACGGTCAGAGGACCCCGTCAGGAACGAAGATCCTCACGCATTTTTTAAACTCCGAATGTAATTCACGCATCCGTATACATTCATTTTCAGGCATGTTATAACCATAATCTTAGTAAACTCTAAATAGTAGACTAAAAATAATCGATGTATTACAAATATCGATGTATTTTTCAATATATCATTCTAACATCGATGTCACTATGCGATATATTACATCGAAAAACAACGATACGATTCCGCGAATCAGCGCTGGCGATGTAGTCGAATCGGATATTTTCGTTTCATGACAGAGAGAACTAGCAATCGGCCCGCTACCGAAATTTACCGAATACCGACGAACTGACACGATCGCGAGAATCCCGACCATACCGTGTCCGAGCGAGAGAAAGGCGTATGGAGGGGGTAAAAATCTTACGTGACGTTACATTTTCTCTCGAATCACACCTACCGCAAGCTACATAAGGAACTTCGTTCCAAAAACAAATTCGTTTAATTTTCATATAAATGAACTCACAATCATGAACAGAATGCTGGTTTCAAACTACAGCAAAAGTTCAGGCACACCTGTATTAAGACATGCATCTTTATATACAGGTTATCTTTATGCAAAACGCAAAATTCTTGAAGTTGTACAACTTTAGGAGAGACTTTTATTAAGCACAGGGAGATAAACTGATAGTAAACCGTATCCAGCCCTTTTGTCGTCCACTGATAGACATGGGCCTCCCGTGCACATGAGGGATGTATTCGGAGCTCATGGTAGCGGCTTTGTTATGCTTTAGTTACCTTTTACAACGCCCACGGGAAGAGATGGGGTGATCTTTAAGTCCTAAAGTTTTTAAGCGTGCCGACACCACGCAGGCAAACTGATACTATGATATAATATTGAGTTTTTTGATTTACTCCTTACAACAATACTTGTTGCACGAACGTAATTTACCTTCAGGAATTGAGAGTAAATAAGGAACCTAGCTGTTCATTGGCCTTGGAGCAAATGTCATATGAGTCATAGTGACCCTGCCTTTAGGATGTATGTCATGAGATTTTCAAGTTAAAATTAATCTCCAATGTAAATGATGCAAACCACAAGCGAATGCCTAATATTTGTTTACATCTAAAGCCGGATGCACATATAATTTATATGTAAATGTGCATGTACATGTATGTATAATAATTAGGATACAGACTTGGTTCTCAGGTGGTTTGGCAAGAGCCTCGCGTGTGCATATTCGTATGCACAAGCACGTGGTCCTCATGGACGCGGTTACTGATTTTGGCGATGTCCCATCCGTCCTGTCTACCTCGTCCTTCCTCACCTATCCGGTAAGAATGCTTCACGCCACGCGGCCTCACGCCGACAATACCGTTAGCGTATTTGCACATCGTGACTGAGCCGTTTTTGGGCGCAGTCGACGGCATCACGCTCGTATCGCTTTGGACTTTTGTGCGCTCGCAGTCCGTTGAACCGTAAAGATTCGCTCGTTGAATATTTACTTTAATGACAGATTTTTTTCTATGTGAATATTTGTAGATAAGTACTTCTAAAATGAGTCGTAGTCTTAAAAGTTAACTAAGAACATAGGCATATTCTAATGTCTATGTTCTAGTTAAGTTTTAGACCATGACCCATTTTACAAGTCACATAGTTAAAAGGTATATGTGTAACATTGAAACAATCAGTGTAAAAACTAGTTTAACCACTCAGACCTGGCCATCCTTCATCAGATAACTGATAAAAAAATAACAATAGTAATCATGCGTCCATGTCCATAACCACAGTCCTTTGTGGGTGTCACGCGATAAAATGTTTTGAATACGCAAATACAGTGCCTCTATTCAAATTAGCGTGAAACAGCCTTTGATGAGCCCGGCCATTCGCGGGGTTGGGGTACTCATATGCATAAATAATACTCATTACTCATCTATAAAATAAAAATAACGTAGAAAAAATTTAGTTGTTTTTATATTTAAGTATTTTCTTTTCATTGTAAACTAAAATATGTATTGTATTTCCTTTCCGTTACATAAAAATCATTGAGATTTCCGTTACGTCCCGCAATGGGTATATTTTTCTACACTGATATTTGCCAGCAGAATGTAAAAACAAAACAGAAAAGTCTAAAAGAATCCCTACGGTTTTGGGAACAATTTATCAATCCCCCGGTCGAGACCAACTTCTTTAGTAATGGTCACAATTTTGGTAATATTCTATAAAACCACCAGTATAAATAAATTCTTCTATTTAAAAAATCCTATTGCTGGTTCACAAATTTTATTAGTATAAATGTAGACTAAAGATGCAATGTGTTGCTACAGAAATGCATTTTGTTAAGTAGTCAGCGATTTCGTCTCATTTTTATATAGATTGCATTATTTCTTCTGTTTTAAGAACTTAATGTTGTATTAACTTCACCTGTTTGATTGCGTAGTTATCTTTTCTTGAAACTTTCAGAATATCTGTTGTTGCTATATGAATGATTCATGATAATAAGTCGTAAGAATATGTCGAGATCTATGTCTTGCTCATTGGACACTGGTTAATAATTAATAAACCTAAAAATGATTGACAAAATGTATTCGTGTCATGGATTACAATGAATGACTAACATCACTATGAGATCATGGAGCTGAGTAAACCGCCGAGAGTAGGTACACGACAGACAATTTATTGCTGTACAAATTGAATTAAATTTATTATGACAAATAAATAACATAATACATATGTTAATATTTTGCTTCCATAAGGACGTTCAACTAAGGTGAATTATAATAAAAATCATATTTACAAAGAATCCGAAAAAATACAGCATAGTCTCAAGTGAGGTGGAATGAACAATAGGAGACCTTTACTAAGTAGACGGAATAAGGCTGTGGATGATGATATTGATGATCGTAATGACAATGAAGTCATGTTTAAAAGGTAATAAATACTACCTTGTATTTCTTTATGACCATTTTTTTTATTTGCTTAAATGCTTCCTTAACATAGTCTTCACAAGTGTAGCAGCAAACATAGTTTTGTAATACAAAATAAATATAAAGTCCATTTTTATGTAGGAAAAATACCGAGATGAACCCAATGCACGTAAAATTCAAATCATATAAATAGTCCTAATGGATTTAATATTTAATGGTTAATACCGTGCTTATACGTAATTATTAAAGCAATGTAGAATGTTCTCTACGCACGCGTAATTACAATACAAATAGGTCAACAGAGCATTGGGATTCACATTCACCACGAAGTGCACTGAATACGTAATCACCTATATTGTATTTGCAGTTTTTTCCTAAAATGGCGTAAAAAATTTTGCCTGTGTTGTGCCTGTGTTCATTTTCCACGATGTAAAAAATAAAATAAAATAAAATATTCGCTATAAATTTATTTCACAAATAAATTTCTACGTACGAATTAAAATGTATTTTATTTGTTTCACTCAAGTTTTACTGTACCTACTTATATTGATTGTTAGGTCCTTTGCCAACTGGTAAGTTACTGGTATTAACTGGAAAGCTACAACGTATACTTAATGTCCATGAAAATTGCTTCTAATTTGCTATATACATATTATGTGAAACGAGTGATTCTACGGTCGATAGTAGCCATAAGTATACAATACAGTCTAAAATGATTTTCGTAAATTATTCAATAAAATCTATATTAAATTACGCAGATACCTACAGGAAACGTAACCTCGTGACATTAGCGTGAATGGAGGGTGCTGGGAGGATGAAGGAGTGGGTAATGACGTCATGAACATCGCAATCTACTCTCGAGAGAAATTGAATTACACGTGCGCCCGCTGATTTCACGCAGTGATGAACTTAAACATAAGATTTATATCTTCTTGAAAATCCATTATCTTTTAAAGTTATCACCAATCTTTTATATCTACTGTAGTATCTAATAAATAGTTAATAATGATGTCAGTGTATTTGATTTGTTATTGATTTTATCATATCTTGATGCTTCTTTTTAGACAAACGATTAGGTATCGTTTTCAGTTATTCTTAACCGCCTAATTTTCATAAAACCTGCAGCAAAGTTACTAAATTTACATTTTTTTTTTATCTCAACCCTTACCAATATTCGTGGGGGAGTGGGGTCCCCCACTGCACAAATTTTCGTTTATATTTTTTATGATATGCGTGCGGATGCAGTTGAGTCTCTGTGTAATCACAGTACCATTTCTGCTTTCAGTTCACGAATTATACTATGCTGGGGGAAGTAGGTCCCTCACGAGTATACTTCTGTAAGCATATTTTGTATCACCATTTTACATTCTTTATGCTTAACTACAATTTCATTAATTTCTTATTAATATTTTTACTAAAGTAGGTACTCGTATTTGTGTGTAGGCAATAAATTAAGGTGCAATAAATAAAATTAGGTAGGCAATAAAATTTGTTTTTATTTTCTTCAATTTTGCGTGACACCGTGGATACAATTCTGTCGACTAAACAAATAGAAAGAACACCTATTAAACAAATCTCAGCCGAAAGCAAGTAATATTTTTATAAACTTACGATTACAAAGATAAACAATGGTTACATTTTTAACATGTGTACAAAAAGTATTAAAGCTGTCGTGCTATAGTAACCAATCAAAAGTAGATATCGATTAATATAATCCTTTTAACTGTGTATATGAAGGTACGTTCGAATCAGGGAAACCTTACAAAAGTATTCATTGTCGTATTATCGGTTCTATAAATGCCTAAGTTAATAAATTAATCATTAGTTTATCAGCAAATCAATACTTTTAATTCTTAAAATGGGTGTGCAGCTTTACTACTAATGTTTCCAATACTGTTGAAATTTTCATTAAATCCTGACTTGTAAATAATGCGCACCAATTTGTTTTTCCTATGTTGTTGAAATAATACTGACAAAGCATTTTCTTGTGAGGTTTTTGGTGAGAGTGAACAAATTGTATATAGAAAATCTATCTGTCTATCAGCGATCGCTGTAAAGTAATCGAAACGAGATAATTACGCTAAGCGAATTGCAATCGTAAAAAATCTATAGAAAAAATTAAGGTAATTGAAAACTGTAGAACGGAATTTAAATCTACCTAAACTATTGACAAAAAATAACAGTCGCTAATTGTACGTAGAAGTGATAACACAAGGGTGTTATCAAGGTGTTATCAATCAAGGTGATTGCACACCCTAATATTTTCACGTATTTTTTCCACAATTTGCGAATATCATGCGGTTAGCACCGAGTGTGGAGGCCATCGCGCCTTGTGTCCATATCGGGGCGAGGCGTGAGCTGACGCAGCGTTGTTTATTTACGAACCAGTCCACCGCTGACTTTGAGCTGCATTACAATATCCGTGTCAAGGCTTCACCCAGACAACTGTTTGCTAATTTAATTTTAATTTCTAAGTCTTAAACATGAATAGTATTTTGCACTTTTTTAATAATCGTTTTCTTCCCAGATCAATATTTCCCCAATCTTTTTCTAAGTTGTTGTTTTTTTAACTTATTCCCTAAATAAATATCCACCTACTTCCTATCTCGGTTTGTCTTACATTAGGAATCTCAGTGTACCTATTTAAAGACAACTTATTAATTTATTGCCTACGAAACAAATACGAGTAGGTACCTATTTTAGTGAAAATATTAATGACAAAGTAATGAAATTGTAGTTAAGAATAAAGATACCTTCATAGCATAAACTCGCATCAATCCCATTAAATTTGTAGTAGTAATCAACACATCTAAGTAATTATGTTAATATTATTATTATTAGGAGTCATCAATTAAATTTAAAAATATTATCTATGAATCTAATAAACTAGTAAATAAATGTCGTAAATCATGTCCTCTGCATTAAATATTGTTCTAAAAAGTCACTGCTGTGTTCTATGTAAATTGTACATTGAGAAATTTACGAGTAATACTGAACCCAAATCATCAATTTTTCGAATTCTTCCCAGTCGTCTGTTCCTCTGTGCACGCATCACGCGAATACCACTATTTTTAACGAAACTTAATCATAAACTTAATCTTAAACGAACGTTAATCAGAATGGATCCAACCCATGTTCATGTAATTTTAAGATGCTGGAACATTCTGCGAAATATAAAACAAAAAATTGTGATAAAAATATACGAATTTAGGTTTTTAACTTAAGTTTTAAAAGCGGTTTGATTAAAAAAATATGCACTGTATTTTAGTTGTCTGTCACAAAATTCATTGTTATGAAAAAAGTATGATTGTGGGTGGGATCCATGGTGACAGTTCCGTCAGTTATAGTTTATATCTTGGATTTACATTTCAACTACTTGATTTTTAAAAAAGTATTCCTGCGAAACTATAAGTCATAGAAACCTAAGAGTTTTATTCTAATATTTAAAATAGCAAAGTCTATCAGTTTATGGAGTAAAAAGGGAGGAGGTCCGATTTTAGGGTCTCGTAATACACCGTGCAGTGTCGGCAATTCGGTGACAGATATTTGGACAAAATCACACTTAATAAGGGCTAGATTCGTACAAAAATTTCAAAATAGGTCAAAAGTGTTAAATAATATTATAAAGGCGGCTAAATCATTACATTCGGGGCGGAACGAGCGGGTAAAGGACTAGCAACACTGCTTAAGTAGTAGTTTTCATAATTACTATAAGTCCACTCGAACAATTTTGTGGGAGTTGGTTATATTAGAATTGTCGCATTTTACTATAATCAAATAGTAGTGTAGTCGTATGCTGCTGTCCTCCAGTAAAGTGCAGTAACTGCATACCTACTTTAAACATATTTTTTAAACGCGGGTATGATTGAATTGTACAGTTGAATTGTTTTGCTGATTACGTGTAATGTATATAATTCGCTTTTGACAAGAACACTAATTACTGTACTTTCAGTTAGGACGACAGTTTGACATAAATACAATTCATATATTATACTCGCAAGATATGTTATCTCGTTCTGAGACAAGATTTTGTTGTTTCGCAAAGCAATAAAGAGCATTTCCGTGTTGCCTCGATTTCTAAATTTGGCCTTAATTACACGGACATGTAATATGCACAGAATAGCCCACAATTTATATCGTCCAATTAGCGGATATGGGATCATTAAATTTTAAAATTTAGAACGAATTTTGCTTTTTAATTGTATATAATATGCGCCTGTCCTCATGAATTAACGCCTAAACTAAGAATTTACTTAGCACGGACGAATAGTTACTGAGTTACTGTCTCCACATATCAAACAATGTTTATTAATTGCATTAAAACGATAATTGCATAAAAGTCACGTGCCACAAAACATAACAATATAATACATGTTTCAATTCGAACGTGTATATTTGTATCTATTCTGTAAGCGATAATTATTCCATAACGTTCAAATATAGCAATGTGCATCCAGGTAATCCATATCTTTATTAAAAACAGTGTAATCTTATCTCAACATTTGAACAAAAATCTCTATATAAAGGTAATACATTTGTTCGTGGAAAAGGTAGGCACACTTAACTTTTGGAATACCGAAGATCTTTTACAATATTTCTAATCTAATGCCAGCTTTACTTTATAGAATACTAGCGACCCTATATTAGACATGGATAATGTAGCTTCCTATTTGTGAAAGAATTTTTGAAATCGGATTAGTAGTTCCAGAGAATACCCCCAACATACAAACACACAATTTTACCTCTTTATTATATTATATTAGTATAGATAGTATAGATGACAAATGAAAGTTGAGAGTGGAAAATATTTTGATTCTTGAATTCAATGCCTCATTATTTTTTCCATATTCGTTCTTTATTTATTTTGAAAAAGGAAATAGATATTTCAGTTTACAATGAAAAGAAAATACTTATATCAAAAAACTAATGTAAACTTTTATTATTGAATTCAATTATTAAAATTGTCTGATTGAATAATTTACCGATTATTATATTTAGTGATAGCCTATTTTTTTTATTTGCCGCGTTTTGACATTTTTTGACATTTTGCCAGACTTAACACCCATTACTTACTTAGGTAACCTCAAAAAAACAAGTAATACCTTGAGACTTTAGTAAGAATGTCTGCTTATAATGTCCCACATCAATTTAAATTAAATGAGTTAATTACTTACAGTTGAAATTCGTAAGTAATCAGTTACTAATGTGTACGTAATATGCACATATTATATGTTAATAATAATATTAGGTAATGTCTTAATGTTATCGTGTAGTGGTACAGCATCGACAAATATAAAGGTCGTTAAAATTGAGAATGTTTTATTTATTTACACACATAGACTTTAAATTATTCATTTAAATCTATGTTAACACATGCACAATTAGATTATGTTATGGACAATTAGGTGGCATTATGTAGGTGTAAGTATAATACCTAGGTAAAACTGTCCATGTTTTTATTTAAAACTTTAATACTCACATAATATCAGTATTAACGTAATTCCCTACAGATGAGTCGGCAGGTTTTCAGGTTAAAAATAAAAGTAATGTATAAATGCTAAAAGGTTTTCGATAGTACCTAAGTATAAATAAATAGAGGCTCTTCCGGTATAAAATTAAGACCCGAATTATTATTTTTTTACAATTCCGCCACACGTGCATCCAAACAATGCAATTTATTTGACGATCACGCAGGAAGTAAGTCTACCCTCAACTGCATTATGATACATGGGTTCTGTAATAAAATTCATCCGTTCCTTTCCTTTGATCATCTGTATTCTAACCCAACGTTACTCACTTAACCTCTATTCTTTATTGGAGATTTATTTAACGTGCGTGTTTATACTATTTCTTTCCTGTTGAAACCATGCTCGCTCATTGTTCCTAGAATTTTGTAAACCCCATATTTTTAGAACACTTAATAATGTAACGAATGACGTAAAAAATATATAATATGTTAACAAAATAAGGAACGTGATTTGTTTTTCGATGATTTTATTTAATTGCCCCTGTGACCATTATAGCAACAATAGTCTCCCTACTGTGAATCTCACAATAGCAATAGCTCCTTATCAGTAATGAACACGTAGTCATTGTTGGGTTATTAATTCCTTGTGAAAAGATATCATTACAGGCACGCGTCGACGCGTCGGGGCTAGTATGACGGGAGAACAGTGAGCTAACTTTATACTAAACCAAATGCGAATAAACACACGACTCACGCACACTGACATGAATAGAGACACGAAGTTATTACTGAAGGAGGAAACAAGCAAAAGCTCACGTAGACGTTGCTTCACACCGCGCTCGTGGCGTTACCTCAAAAACTAATAATTATTTTTTGGTATTATTTTGTACTTGGTATGACAATTTCTTATCATGTTATAATTCCAGTAACAGTCATTATAGTCTAATCGAGCTTTGAACCTAGTAACGGTTTCCATACAGCGTGTATGTTGACATACTGTGTATATCTCTACTGTGCTAGTGTGGTAAACGAGGGTTGCGACTTCATCACACAGCACTTCCCCGTCTGGACCCGAGCGGCTTCTGTCGATAAAATTCGCGGGAAGAGGCGTAGTCATGGCAACGAGGGTGCGCTTCCTATGACATGACGGTCGCTGCCCTCGATGCATTGCGGACGGAGGGTCGGAGGGAGAGAGCAAAGAGGTCTGTTGTCTGGCGCGTATTGCTAGGGAGTTCGTACATGTTTTCGTATTATGATTTGTAAAAGGTACATGCGAACATGTTACGGTTGTGGCTGTAGAGCAGTTAGTAAGCTAAAATGAGGTTTTCTGATGTGCAAAGGTTGCCGTTTTTATCGGCATTATTCAGCAAAAATATTAATGATGAATAATACACAATCATGACAAAATAATAACATTTCAAGTATTAAATGCCGCTATTATATTAAATAGCTAACTCATTAATTTATTTATAACCTAACATTAACACATAAATAATACCTGGTACTATCGAACAAAAACAAACATTTGGTGACAAAAAGTTTAGTTCTCATCAAGAAATTTTGAATAACAAAATTAAATAACAACGAAAATAAACGTTACGAATTATTTGGGTAACTCTTTATTTAATTAATACATACACAATAACTGGAAGTTATAATGATAAAGATTTATGTGAAAAAGATATGGTTGCGATAGTTTTCCATCGCCGTTCCATCAACTGTATAAATCGGTAATTAAAGTTATCATCAAAGTTAAACATTTATCATTACGTAAGAAGGTAATTAGCAGTAATACCAATAAAAAATGTATTTAACTATCTTTTATACGCGGCTTCGTTCACGTGAATTTTGTTTTAGAAGTAGTTGTATCTTTCTGAAAAATTAATCATTTTTCCAGGATAAAAAGTATTCATTAAAATCTTATTGAAATCGGTACAGTAGTTTAATCGTGAAGAGGTAACAAATGGACAGGCTGATTTATAATATTCCTGCGGAAGTGTCGATGTTTATTTTCCGACTGTCATATGTACCGTTTGCTTTATTAATTTTGCTTGGGTTGTGACCAGTGGCGGATTAAGAGTTTCGGAGGCCCTAAGCATAAAGGCAGTGTAAGCCCTCCCTCTGTTGCTTGGATTTAGAAGGTAGAAATTAGAAAATAAAACAAAGTTCATCAAAATATATATTCGAAATTTATATTGAGGGGCCCTAAGCACGTGCTTATAATGCTTATATGTTAATCCGCCACTGGTTGTGACCACCACGCCAACGGAACTGGACCAAAGATTATTTTAGCTCTGTCTCATTCATAACCTATTTATTCTATTTAGGGACGGCTATTGATCAAGAGATATAACTGAAAAACTTATCTAATTTTACTAGGTTAAAATAGGATCTTTTCCCTAAATTCGGTCGCCAAATAAAACGAAAAAATATTTTTTTTTCTCTATAAGTAACCATGACAGATTTATCTGACGCGATGAATGATATGATCTTATTGAATGATTTAGGTTACGATGTAAGAGACCGCTTTTATAACATGCTGGAATAGGCCATCGATTTGAGAATATAAGTACATATATAGAGGTAAAAGTTAGGTGTCAGACCAAAAAGGTTTTCGTAAATTCAGTTCGTTTTCGCACACCAAAGAGGGATAATGTATTTAGATTGTAATAAGGCACAGTAATAATTCAATAGTAGGTAATAATAAACAGTAAAAATCGTGCAATATATTAAAATGAACTATGTGAGATACTTACCCTTTTTCAAAATTATACTAAATTATATTTCAATAACTCGACGTTATTGACTTAAGCGGTGGGAGAGTTATAATTATGAATGGTAACTATGATAGCTGTATATGTATATACAAACAGTACAACTTCGTAAATAATTGCTATTTGCATTGCCTTCACTAATGTTTGTTTTAGTGTTTGTTTCATTTGTTTATCATCTTCTCTTACTGCTGTCCGACGTCCGTGGCGACGTGATGGCTCCACTGAAAACCAGCGTTGTGGTTCACTGCAACTTATGCCGAGTTGGAGTTCATTTGCGGCATCGCAATACACATCGGCACGATTATACTTCCTACTGTACCTACTGCAGTTTTCTCTTTATTTTTATGTTACAAATTATTGTGTGTTGTGTTGTCCGGAATAAAGTGTTGTCTATTGTCTATTGTCTAATGCCAATCTCTGTTTCTCGTATAATACCAGATTATAAACGAAATAGCTAGTTTGTACATTCACGTGCCATTCATAGTATTACAAAATGGTGTGTAAAGTGTACTAAATAGTAGCCTTCATCACGAAACCATGACGTGACTATGTGTGGGAACGGAGAACTAAACTACGCATATCGTGGAAGTAATTCTATACATGTCGTCAGATACAACATTACGTAAAAGTGTCAAATTCTTCTGATCTTTATGTTTATATAGTATTACCCTTTGGATTCAGCGGTGACACGCTATGTAAGTAATAGGAGATTATATAAAAAAATCGCTGGCCAGATGGAAGGGAAATCAATAAATTAGGCTTTTCTGAAAGACTTTTAATCTCTTTATTATCTAATCTTCCTTCGACAATGAATTGAATAAATGAATACCACATAATAACCTGCATCTGATTGTATATCATATTTTTTTAATAATGATAATTCCAAAACCACGCTAGTAAGTAAATTAATTTCGTTAGTAAATGGTCATTAGTTACGTTGCCATGGTAAATTGAGATACTTTGTAACAACCGCAATGTGTCTCGCACTAATGCTTCTGTGTCGTCGTTTACGAAATTTATCCACCTATTAGATCATATCTTTACGAAACCCTTCGTAAATTTGGAGATGTAGGTACCGATATCAATTTCTACAATAACTTCTTTCCTAATTTAATTTACAAAATTTATTATTAGGGCGAATCATTTTTGAGTAGAGAAGTAATTAATTTCCAGTAAAAATGCTGAGTTGTCCTTTCAAAACCTTAATTACTTAAATTTATATGGAGCCTTGTATATCGATCATCTTCGCAAACTTAACCCTTGTGACAACATTACAAATTTTAAACGAGTTTCAGTTAATAGAGACAGCAATATTTTTATGAGTTCCTTTCTCTATGTGTGTGTATGCGTTATTCCCTAATTTTTATAATAAAAAATAAGTACTTAGATGAAATTACATTACATACCCGGTTGTATCTTCTAATTGACTTATTACGTGTCAAAAAATCACTTTCGGAAAACGTTACGCCTGATGACAAAAATTCGCTAAGGTGAGGCGTAGGTCAGTAACTTTCTATTCTACTAATATTAGGAAGAGTTACAAAATATTAAAAAAGTATCTCATTCGCATCGAGAAAACGTCATAATAAGATAAAAATAGACTTTTTGACCGGAACTCGAGAAGTGTAGTTGAGTTTTTGTTCGATTATTATAAAAATTGCGTATTGTACATTTTGTGATTTAATAGTGATAGTTAATTAAAATTGAAAGGGTTTTATGTGCGTGATGTTTGTGGTAATCAAATAAAAGCGTGGGACTGCGTTTTTCGTGTGCTTCCAAGGAGTACTCTTCCTATACAGGACTCCCGACAGGACACGTTTAGACTTTTAGTGTTTATTACGAAGAAAACTTAACACTGGCAGAATATGCTAATTGCACCATTGCCATATATGGTAAAAAAGATAAAAAAATGATGATATTACGAGTAGGTACATATAAAGATAGAGAGATCATGTGGCAGGCCGAAGAAATGGTGAATAAAGACAAAAGTATAGTCACTTTGTTATACGTTTAGATACTAGATAATAGAATATATATTAGATACAGCTTAATTTCCGTTGCCAGTTATATCACAATCGATAGCGTCCGTTATATTACAATTAATTTAAATTCAGGTCTCACTAGTAACACCGAAATGCCATAACACGTTATGTAAAACGGGTACAGTGTAAAACATTTCATTTGATTGCTATGAACATAATAGAGGTATTTTATAATGATGACATATTTAAAGTATATATATGTGTATTTATATATACCTAAGGAATATTTTGTCACTCATAATTCCATGTAAATGATTCATTAATTCTTCGTCACGTACCGACTCTCTCGGCCCCTCGACATTACCTAATTCCAAATTTGCATCACAGACAACCTATCTTATAAAGTGAGATAAAATATTATCTCTCCGCTACATCGTAAAATGTACGATCTTCGTGATGGCGTGTCCAAAAGTAGAGGAAAGTACTTGTATTAATCCTCTTAAACTAGTGATGTTATGGAGCGCAGTAACCGTAACCGAAACTATCGGATATCCGAAATAAAAAATATTCGAAACCGAAATAAAAGTTATCCACGGATGTCATTGCAAATTTTTTTTCGTTGCCTTTATGAACGGAGTTTAAACAAGACAAATTTTGACAAGTTTTTACCGCTTGCATTCGTTTTGATAGATTTTTCGTTCATTCTTTGTTACAGTCTGAATAAGTCGTTTGTGCTTAATGATTTTACTAATTAGGTATTACAATTTCGGGTAAAAAATTTGTAACTACAGTTGAGACGTATTTTTGGCGAGCGTTAGTCAATCAATAAGGTAAATGTTATACATATCCACTTTTGTTATAAGTTTATTATAATATTTTCTTTAGGTGGTAGGTATTTCCAATACAATTATTTTGATCATAGCGATGATTATGATTGACTGCCTATTTGGTTTTATTTTCCTTTGCCTTTAGCCAGTGATATATTTCTTTAAAATGTTCATTAAAAACATATCCGAAACGAAACCATATCTGAAACAATATCTAAAATAATTTCATATCCGTATCTGTAATCAAAACCGGTAAAAGAGCATATTAGATATACATATGTATATGTATATTTATCCATATCCGTATCCGAACCCTATCTTAAACAACAGTAAACAATATATGTATGTACTTATATTAAAAAATAATTATTGTCTATTATTTAAGTAGGTACTGGTGTTTGTTTGTTATATTAATTTGCAGTGATAGTTTTATTTGCAGATTGCGTGGTTGACGTGGTTGTGTGGTTGTAGCTTGTATAGGAAACACAAGCTGATGGATTATATGACATGCTTGCATATCATAAAGAACGTTCTTTTATTAACCTTTATAAGATTCTTACGTAAAGGTTAAAGGTTATGTAAATTATGTACCTACCTATCATATAAGTACTATTCGAATAGGCAATATAACACTAATTATAAAAATATTTTTGTCTTATAAGAATTCAATTCAATATTTCCGATTTAAGTGGGCGCACGAGCTGCTGACAGACTGTGCGATAGATACCTACCTAAATATTTTCATGTGGAATGATGTTTTCCATATGAATCGAAATTACAAATAACACGGAAGGCAAAATCATACCGAGAGAGTGACTGAGTATTATCAAAAATCGCACCAGAAATCAGTAAAATAATATGTAGATTATAAGGTTTTCTAGATAAAGAATTTGTTACACCTTTATTTCAAGGGCAACTAATATAAGACTGCATTTACTATCGTAGAAACGAAGGCTTAGAATATTTTTAAGAATCTTCAAAATGATTCAGCACAGAATATAACATGTCTTATTGTTCATAGAAGTTAATACCGTTGCCCAAGCAGTTTTCCAATAAGAAATTAAAGAACAATAAAGAGGGCCATGACTCACTTCTATCTTGATTCTATTCAGGAATATCAGTTGTAGGTATGTACGTGTTCAATATCAGTTGTAGGTATGTACGTGTTCAATATCAGTTGTAGGTATGTACGTGTTCAATATCAGTTGTAGGTATGTACGTGTTCAATATCAGTTGTAGGTATGTACGTGTTCAATATCAGTTGTAGGTATGTACGTGTTCAATATCAGTTGTAGGTATGTACGTGTTCAATATCAGTTGTAGGTATGTACGTGTTCAATATCAGTTGTATGTATGTACGTGTTCAATATCAGTTGTAGGTATGTACGTGTTCAATATCAGTTGTATGTATGTACGTGTTCAATATCAGTTGTAGGTATGTACGTGTTCAATATCAGTTGTAGGTATGTACGTGTTCAATATCAGTTGTATGTATGTACGTGTTCAATATCAGTTGTAGGTATGTACGTGTTCAATATCAGTTGTAGGTATGTACGTGTTCAATATCAGTTGTAGGTATGTACGTGTTCAATATCAGTTGTATGTATGTACGTGTTCAATATCAGTTGTAGGTATGTACGTGTTCAATATCAGTTGTATGTATGTACGTGTTCAATATCAGTTATAGGTATGTACGTGTTCAATATCAGTTGTAGGTATGTACGTGTTCAATATCAGTTGTATGTATGTACGTGTTCAATATCAGTTGTAGGTATGTACGTGTTCAATATCAGTTGTATGTATGTACGTGTTCAATATCAGTTGTAGGTATGTACGTGTTCAATATCAGTTGTAGGTATGTACGTGTTCAATATCAGTTGTATGTATGTACGTGTTCAATATCAGTTGTAGGTATGTACGTGTTCAATATCAGTTGTATGTATGTACGTGTTCAATATCAGTTGTAGGTATGTACGTGTTCAATATCAGTTGTATGTATGTACGTGTTCAATATCAGTTGTAGGTATGTACGTGTTCAATATCAGTTGTAGGTATGTACGTGTTCAATATCAGTTGTATGTATGTACGTGTTCAATATCAGTTGTAGGTATGTACGTGTTCAATATCAGTTGTATGTATGTACGTGTTCAATATCAGTTGTAGGTATGTACGTGTTCAATATCAGTTGTAGGTATGTACGTGTTCAATATCAGTTGTATGTATGTACGTGTTCAATATCAGTTGTAGGTATGTACGTGTTCAATATCAGTTGTAGGTATGTACGTGTTCAATATCAGTTGTATGTATGTACGTGTTCAATTCCCTTTCAAAATTGAGATCACTACATTATAACTACAATTATAATGACAAGAGACTATATAATATGTATATATAATGACAATAATGACATTATATACAAGAGATATCAATTATTTACATAGATGGTAAACACAAAAGATATACGAGGAAAATGGTCGTAAAAATGTCACTTCATGTCCAGATCATCCACTCGTCTCAGACACACGGGAAACCGAATGTCCTCTGCGAAGACAGATTACTTGAAAAGAGAAGATAAAAACTAGCCGGATAACATTAATTAATCATAGCCTCTATGCTATGATAGTAGATAATGACTAATTTTTAACCTTATTTTTAACCTTTGGCAAGATTAAACATTTTAATTCATCTAGTATGTCTCAAAGGTTTTCTCTGAAATTTTTTCAGCATTTTTCTCATATTATACTGAAATTACTTATTTTTCTATAACCGCGGTTTGGCGTTTAGAAACGGGCGCGGCGCAAGAAACTATTGGTACTTGTGTGATCCGGCGTAGATACCCACTCAAACAACTATCGATAGTGAAAAGAAAACTTGCCGCTATAACATAAATTAAAGTGCACAAGTTTTTATGTTGTTAATCGCAGTACTCCATCTGTTTCCGACAGTGACCAGAAGTGAGTTATTACAAACTGACGAGCTCTTCTCACCATCGATATACCTACTATTTAAAGGCGATTCATGAAATTACTATTTCATCTGGGTGATTAAAGTTATTATTCTAAAAGGAAACGCTCATAAATTCAGTACCTTGGCTTCAAATGTATAAAATAAACATTTCTAGTGACAAATAGAATGGCAGCCCAAGCGAAGATTGGTGACTTATCATTGTCTGTCTGAGTTTACTCAGATATAAGTTTTAATAGATTTGCAGGTCTGTGTATTTATTGTTATTATGCAGTAATTTATTGCGAAATACAATTATGTCGATATGTATTAGTCAACTGTCGACAGTTCACTAGAGACGGCCGATGACCCGCTCCAGTTATGTTGATAAGCCGTGACCGTGGGCAGATATGGTCCATGACCTCCCTGAACATCCTAATTGAATAATAGGGCCCAATTGATTACCGCGTGTAAAATTGACCTACCTACGTCGTAAAAATAGGTCGCGATAATAGAGGAAATAACTTATGTCTGGGTAATAGGACATATGTGCTCTTGTAAGTAGGTACTTATACATAATCTGTATTACTCGTAAAGTAAGACTCATAAAGTAATGTATTTCATCCTTATCTAAAAGAAACTGGTTAGAAAGTGACAAAAGATTTTAAACAAATATTTTGTTAGTCAAAGAGTAATCTCGGTTTGAAGTTATTTGTATTTGTGAAATATATAAGAGTCCCATATCTGCCATTTAATGACATAAAATCCAACAAAGTGTCATTTGTTGGATAACGTCATACCATACCATCAGCCTATGTCTCTGCACTGCTGGATATAGTTCTCTCCCAAGACTAGTCACCACATACGATCGTCGGCTCTTCGTATCCAACCACCACCGGCGAACTTCTTCAACTCGTCAGTCCACCTGACCGGAGGACGACCCATACTACGTCACAGTAGAGTTAAATCGTAGGTAATGTATTCTATTACGTTAACTGCATAAAGTAAAATGACTCAAAAACAGAAATAGCAATAATTTACTTCCTATTCTGTTTTAAATAGAAGTAAAAGACAGCAACGACGCCGTAAGCAATGCCCGGAAAAGTCACAGCATTCGCAACTACAGTATTTTTTCAACGATGTTTTTGTGAACGGATGGGAAAGCAATTTCCGTTATGAGAGCACAGTGTTCCTTATGGTCAACAATAAAATTAAATATAGCTAACTCAATAATGACACCAGATATGTTGTAGGAAACCTGTTTGAATTTATCTTTTCTTAGAAAATACAGGTTAAATTGTTCCTTACTAACGGAGACTTTAAACCATAATTTCACAGACAAAGACATGTCAAGTGTGAAATATTACATTTATACATATACACAAATAATATTAGCCACGTATAATTTATAACCAATCCATTCCTGCAGCCTGAAACCTTGCACTCCGTCTATGATTTGAGTTGATTGACATGACATTAATCGGTTACAGCCTGTATATTAAGCAACTTAGGTTTTAACCGACGCGCGACGTCTCCGTCATAATTAACCCGAATCTTCCGGCCTGGAACAGTCTGGTGGTCGCTCCTAAATATTATTGGGCATATTATTGAGCAATCAAATGTTGAAGATCGTTTTGAATTGGTCAATCCTTGCGGCAGTTTAATCAATTCCGTTTTACATCCCCAGGCAAGCCCTGGACTAGAATTCTTAAGGACGTAAACATATCAGACAGAAACAAATATGAAGGCAAACAGTTTTAGCAGAGCTTTAACGAAATATTAAGCGAAGTAAGCGTGAAAGCCCAGGTCAAGTCGTGCTAGAGCAAGAATAGCGTTGTGGACGTCCTTTACGTAATTGAGAGAACATAGCAGATTATGTCACTAAACAAAGCAAGCACACGTTTCATAATATCATTTTGACTCCACCCTTTTCATCAATTAAAACCAGATATAAGAAAGAGGATCATGTGTTTAAGAAATTACGAATCATTATACAAATAACTGTAACCTCCCATGCCATTCAAAGAAAATATTGTCCTATTTTTATATTCTCACACAAAAATATAACTGTACACTGTCTACTAGAAAATATTTTGTATCGTTTTCGTACTACTCGTAATTGTGATTTATGATGTTTTTGCTAATGATCATCAATTTGATAGTACTTGGTCTACATGGGCTACATAGAAACTACATGAGCGAAGCTTAAATTCCTCTTACAAGAATTGCCGGTTTGCGTAACACTATTTAAGTCCACATGATGCAAGACTTGGGCACAGGTGTATACACAGATGGGCAGTCCCTTCTACAGGTTAAACAAAAATGTTAAAATGTGCTTATTTGAGGCAAATGCGGATTATCATTGAGGTCATTGCCGCCTAAATGGAACCTAGTGTAAGATTGGATGAGCACATTAGATGAATGAGATTCAATTTATATACGAGATTACGAAAGATCGGACACGTCCAGTAGTTATCCTGATTTATAGTCCAATTCTGGGGGCCCCTCATTGGGGGCTCGTCGCTTTGGGAGGCGTTAAATTATCCACGAATTTCCTAAAAGAACCCCTGTATTAGGATTCGTTCATTAGATTGTTGCCACTCTCCCTCGCTGACACTTTTCTCCCTTTTCGCATGAAGTTAGACTGCACCTATACATCACCTTAGGGAGGAACTATTATACATTACATCTTTATTTCTCTCTAATTAAAAGATTTCATAGTTAAGTTGGTACATTGTAGCTTTTATATGTGAAACTGTCATTGTTAAACACACAGTTTCGTAACAAACTAAACTGTTTATTTCAACAGCATTATTCACTAATTATGAGAATTCTAAACAATAACTACAGAAACCTGTAACTTTCATACAAACGTAGAGATTCTTTAGAAAGTTAGTTGCATTTGCATTCACGAAACTTTGTTATTTGTGGATAAATAAGACAATGGTTTCAAACTACTGATGTCAACGCTGACATACCAAGTATCGCGAGAGTTTACTTTCTACCGAAAGTCATTCATAGGCGCGGCACGTGCTTGCCTCTCTTAGGTACCTATCGGCCAACGGAGGTGTTTTCACGTGACGCATGTATCTATACTTATATTTATATTACTTGAAGTAATATCACCTTTGTATGTTTGTAATGACGACAGTAAATTGTAATGAATTCAAGTTCATTCTTATCAAAGTTCAAGTAAGTACCTACGAGTAATACCATTATTGTTACTGATGACATTTGTATTTATTCTGCGCCACTAAAAATATTTAATCAATAATTAGGACTAAACTGGTCCAAAACCAAACTCTATTTTTTATGTAAAATTGATTCTACCAACACAATTAGCAATACCTACCTACTACCGACGGCGAATGCTTCGAAAATAAATTTAAATGTGCTAAAACGATGCACTAAAAATCCTTTTTAAATCTTTTTATACATAACGCTAATTGTAATTTTCTATCTTTTTGTAATTTATGTGTGGTTTTTTCTCTTTTTTTTGTAATTTATTATCTGGCAACCATATCAATGTTTCACTTTTCATGTTACCTAACTGACATAAGACATTTTTTCAGCATAAAATCAATATTAAGCATGCCCTGTTGGCTGAAACTATGCGACTCGCTCGTGTGCTGAGCATGCCACGTGACTAACGGTCCAAATACAATACGGGATCATGACATCACTGCCCCACGAAAATCTTGTTTCAAATACCACATGTACTTAAATTAATATTATAGCACGTGGATTACAGAGTAATGTAATAGGTCTAACCTGAATAACGCTGATAACTTTGTTTGGCCAGCACCGGCCAATGACCGGTAAACTCTGCTTGCACAATTTTATTATTGTGTGAGTAAAATATTCATACCTCAACTATTAAATTACTAGTCCCATGCACCTATATATTACACACAAGAAAAATAGTGAAATAATTTTTAAAGATAGGTAAATGAATGAATGAAGATATTTACTGAATTTTTTGAGAAATGCGACACGTAGAGTACCTTGGTATTATCTAATTAGGTTTGATTGGTTGTGTTTAGTCCATCATTTTATCATCAAATAGTTATCATATATGCGTTTTTAATTATGGCATGCATTGTACCTAATTAATTATTTATTATATGCAGCGATACCTACACATAAAGTGTGAATATAGAAAAAACAAATATAAATAGAGAAATAACGCCACACTCAATGGCCCACACTAGGATTCCTTGTGTCGTGGGTCCGGAGACGCATACAAAGACAAACCCAGACCCGAACATACATGTCTTTCTTTTTTTAAACAAATGTATGTGTGACCGGGAATCGTACCCGGGACCTTTTGCAAAGCAAGCAGGACATATCACTAGCCAGTATCACTAGATATTTATTGAGGGGGAGAGTGCACGTTGCAATCCAACAGCCGCTGGACACGCTCGACTCGACGTTACCCCTCTCTCACAGATGACTACCTTGAAATGTACTGCATTTCCCACTTTATCTTATTTCCCTAATGTACGTACGTGTTTCGGTAGTGAGTGAGATGTGCCAGAGTCCATTCCCATCCTATCCCTCCCCATTTTCCCAACCCTATCTCCAAATCCATTCCTATAACTGCAAAGGTAGGCAGCGCATCCGGGGGGTGTCAAAGTTTGTAATTTTGGACTGATGTTGGCATGTATCGCGGACTATCGCGGTTGTCTATGGACGACAGCACCCACTTACCATCGGGTGGACTGTATGCTCGTCTGCCACCTTATTATTTATGAATTATTAGTTCCACTATAACTACCTAGCTGAAAGTTTTATGAAAAGAAAACTTACCCCTGTCGGCAATATGAAAATTTATTACTATGTTTCTCATTCTAGCTTTAGTTCAACGTACCTATTACATGGGCATAGTTGAGGAAAGCAGTGGAGGACTTGGCCCCTACTAATTTATAACTGCTGACTGGTTATCAACGTAACAGAATTGCAAACTCCAAACCTTTGATTTAATTTTTTATCATTATATATATCACCAATCCTTTGTGGTCAATTAAGTAAGCCGTCTATCTACTTATCTAAGACACGTAGAGTTGAATCAAACACTAACAAACAATTGCGGTTAACCGTAACCACATTCCAAGCTGAGTATGAATGATCACGTCACGGCGGAGACGCACTAGGCTATTTGTTGCTGCTCTATTGATACAATTACTGAAATTTCTTCGTACTTTTCCCGCTTTGCTAATTATCTTTTATTGAATTTAAATTATTTCCTTTGCAGCATTCATACAGTGCAGACCCTTGTCTATGCCTAGAAAGCGAGTTGATCAACCCAGCCTGATGGACCGAAACTCGATAGAAAACCACATCGCCGTATAATTTTCACTAAAAGTGGGGCATACGCAAACGACCTGCTCGGCGATAAGATTTCTATTGTAATTTATGTACTCTAACGAGTTTATTATTCGTAATTCATAACTATGCTTTGTTACCAAAGAGATTACCTATAGCTCAGGGGTGGTATATGAAAGAGATATTAATACCTCATTCAAATTGAGACTACTTTATACTCATAAACTTCTCGCCTTCACTTCTCAAGTGTATTGCGATAACTATTAGTTTGAATTTGATTAATGAGCTATTCATGTTATTGAATCCTGAAAACTAATTTAAAATGGAAATAATGTAAAGAAACTATAGTGAAAAAAAATTAAAAAGAAAATTTAAAAATGCTGATCGCCCGGTCATCATTTTCTGTATACCTATACAGATATATACATATATTCTGTATATCTGTAGAGTACCTATAGCCAATTCTTTCAAACGTCAAAATATACTTACTCAATTATATATTATGTAAGTACATACTTTATATATATAATATAATATAATAAAACAATATAAGGAATGAGTCTTTACATGGACTTAATTTTTTTTTAAATTGGTATGTCTCGTTAGAAGCTGCGGAACCCAAAACAGTAGTTTTTAATTTGTTTGTCTGTATGTCTGTTTGTTTGAGCATCACGTAAAAACTACTGAACGGATTTTGGTCGGGTTTCCACTAATGTATAGCTAAGTTTCCAGAAAGAAAACTGATATATATATACATATATATATATATATATATATATATATATATATATATATATATCATCTTTATATGACATCTTTATATGACACAAGGAAGTTCAGTTATAGAATAAAATTAAAAAAAAACTTAATAGAATAACTACTGGATGGTTTTCATCCGTGAAAACATGAACCATGTATTGTTCATGTTAAACCGTGAACCATGTCGGTTAAAAATTTAAAAGGTTACAGGTGTTAAAAATCTTTTACAGCTGCTTCTTAGTCCAAGCGAGTGAAGCGGCGGGTAGAAGTTAATCTACAATAAAAATGACTAAGCGCCGAGAAAACGCCCGTTGAGACATTGCGTTCAATTTATGAGTTTAAACAATTAAAAGCAACGGGCGTCAAGTATTAGTTATAATTGTGGACGAGACGACAGTTGTGGGACGCCGACCGCTACTGTTGTGCAATTCCACAATTAAACACAATCACGCCAACAACGCAGCCACAAATCGAAATCAATTCAGGGAAGTGACATGGCTTTAAACTATCCATCTTCGTAGAACAAATAAGGAATTTAATAAACGTAACATGGGTGGTATATTGTATTTACAATGTCATTGTAATAAATTATTGGGTTAATTCGTAAGTACGTTCTGTTTTTTGCCCTAGATGATATTGCATCGCTAATCGAAGTAGGTATTGTCTACTTCACACGTATAAACTTTTGCTGTTGTTTCACAGAAGGAATTTCAGCGAGTAGGTAAGGTACTTGGGGAAAAAATGCGTTATTTGATTGTGTTTATGTTCAACTTCGGCCGTCAGACGCATTCAGCTCGGCTGGACAGCATTCGAGAAAATGAGTCACCTCTTCTCGTCGCCTATTTGAAGATGTTTCCAATCGGTGCGTCCTGCCCGTTATGGCTTATGGTGCCGAAATGTGGTCTTCGGACAATAGGCCCGATCCACCAGTTCAAAGTCGCTCAGCGAGTGATTGAGAGGCCTATATTCGGTATCTCGGACCTTACTGGACAAAATCCGAAAGGAAGAGATTCGACGAAAAACTGATACAGGAGAGTTGGATAATTGCGCGCGGCTGATAATACCGTGCCCACTCATATAAAAAAAAAAACAATAAATTTTTAGAGGACATCTGAGTGCTTAATATCATACATAGTCTAATAGACATTATCTTCGTGCACCGGCGATCCGTGCGTCGCGAACAACCACGTGAGGCAGGTGTAAGTCAAAATATTTCCCGCGTTTTTGTTGTATTTTTTTTATGTATTTCCATTACAAGGTACGTTATAATTTATTTATACAAATCTTTATTGTTTGAATGTTTGTCATTCCTAAAAATATTAAAGAATGGTGTGCAAATACTTTCTTAACATTCATATTCAAATTTGAAGAACTTTTACAAGACAAAGTACAAAAGTTTGACAATTACGCGCAATATTGTTTTTGCTGGAGAAAAACAAGAGAATGATCTATGTGAGCATGTTGCTCCATTGACAAAAGCATTTTATGCAATTACCCAACAACACATACAAAACTAGCGTATGGCTTTGCGGTTGCAAAGGTTGCATCTCGGGACTTTTTTATCTTAAAATTACATTTCTAATATTTATAATTTAAATTTATTTGTATGAACCCATTTTCATATAATACAAATAATTTTAAATTAAATTTGGAGCAATACCACTATTGTCCACCTCAGGTTGCCTCCACACATGTCACGCACGGTATCATTCATACAGGTCTGATAATTTCGCATTTTGCCAAATTTTGCATTTTGTTCCTAATATTTTTTATTTTTAGATTTCCATAATTTCGACAGTTTTACCTTGAGGCCAAATAAATTCTCTTTATAACAATTTTGTTTTTTATATCAATTTTTTTATATAAAGTATTAAATTATAGGCATATTTCCTTATGGGCTCGCCAATATCCAACTCTCCCTACGTTGCAGACATAGTCCACTGAAATATTAGATAGTGGGCAGACCGACGACCGACCGAATGATGACCACGGTGCAAGGAGACGTAGCGTGGGATACCATCCGGCCAGGTGGACTGTTGATTTGACTGGTAGTGACTTAATCAAAAGAGCGGAAGACTATGTGTATTGGCGATCCTTGGGGATGAGGTAGGTACCTATATCCAGCAGTGGAAAGACACAGGCTGATAGTATGGCATCAGGTGTGGTTATAGTATGCCAATAACAGTAATTTAAAGTTACCATAACAATTTATGCTAACTTCAGATTACCTAGTGTTGGTAGTTAGGACATAAGTAGAATAACAACGCATAAAATAAACACCTACATGCCCGTACAAATGTAATAATTGATATATAAATCTATAAAAAAATGTGATTAGAAAGCTACAAAAGAATTCGACCTTTATTCCTCATTCTCGTTACGTACATTACATACACACCTAAATCCCACTCATTGAGCATCGAACACTTACGTAAAGCGCCCCAAATAACTTGCCAATGTACCGTTAAAAATAGTAATTGCACGTATGTAAACACACAGTCACTATACTGAATTGTGTAGATAAGAGAATTATTAAACTCACCGCATCTATCTAGCCATCCCTCGACGCGGCAGGGGTAGGGTATCACCACTACCAGCTCATCGCTTCTCATTTTGTACTCCACCAGATCACAAACACTGTTTAAATTTCAGGTACGACAAGTACTATTTCATTGCCACTTTACATTTCACTACACTAACTGTAACCGGTCAGGCCGAAGACGGACGCCGTGCAACACTAGTCCGCTCCTCGATCGCCACACCTCACTTTCACCGACTGCCGATAAAAAAACAACTATGTTAATTATTGAAAATAGCATCGATACAATAAGACAACGATACGCCAGTAGCGGCAGTGTGCGAAATGCAGTTAACTATCATTGACATGCCTATCTACTTAATCTGCATGTAGCATTTGCGCGTACCTAAGTAGGTGCAAGTGCATACGCAATGCAATTACAAATCCTGTGGTAAGATCGTGGATATAGCTAGATTATTCTCACTTTATTATTGTAAAAGAATAGGAATCTTTTAGAAAATTATGCTGCTTTTACCTGTAATCATATACATATCTGATTTAATAAATAACTAGGTATGTACCTACATACTTAAAAAAGTACTGCACCAATGTCCAGCAGCTGTGTCTGTCTACAGTGTAAGGATTTTATAGGCTCAATGTAACCGCGTAGGTACACTTCTAATAGGTACCTAGTAAGTGGATATATTTATATTACTTTATTTGTTTTTTAAAATAATGGTACTGATATAAGACGGGTGACTTAAACTTCTAATTAGCTTGTTTGACTAAAGAACTGATTTTCTTTAATTCAAAAATTGCTATTTACATTGAACGAGTGATACCTATTGATGTTTACAAAATACTATTTCCACGGTTCTATTATAGCAGTGAATTTAATATAGTTTATTATACAAATATATAGGTACCGATTATTTTATTATACTTATAGAATAAATACACATACAATTTTATTTTATAAAAAAATATAAATAACTGTCAATAAATTTACATTTACCTTCGTCTATGTCCTAAACTTTTTATTAATTTACAACACTTTTTATATATTGTTCATTATTTGATTACCTATCTGAAATATTTAAATTATTTTACGCACACGTGACATTCCTAGTTCTCTGAACATTAAGACATCCGCATTATACACAAGCACACAAGAACTGAATTGGATTGGGTGGTTGGTGGTGGGTGTTCTATTTTGTTTGCCAATTCGTATTCTGTTGTTTGAAAGAAACAACTATATACCTCATCTCTTTCAGACTTTATTGACCCGCCTCCTTATCATTCATGTTATCAAATGCGCGCGCAATTCGGTTGTAATTTTAGAAAATTAAAAAAAAAATATGTCAAGTATAAAAACGATAAGTAGAATTAATGTAATGGCTGAATCACAAAAGTATGGATACAAAGTTTATAAAATAAGATTTATTTTGTTTTAGATACCATAAACAAGCTCGAAACAGAGTATATTTTAATATCTGTGCTCATACTAGTGACAATAAATTGTTTACCATTTTACCATTGTTTCACAATTAACAGTCGCATTCATATTATTACCTACTACTTTATTTATCATCAATATGTTATTTTGTGTAGGTATTTACATTGTTATAGATAAAAGCTCGTTGCGAGTTTTCGGCGGAAACTGAAGAAGTGAAGTTGAGTTTTAGTTTGATTAGTATTATATAAAAATTGTGTCTTGTGCATTTAGTGATTTAGTGATAGTTTATTAAACTTCAAAGTGTTTTTCTGTACATAGTGTTTGTGATACTCAAATAAAAGCAAAGGACTGCGTTCTTTGTGCGATTCCAAGAAGTACTTTTCTGTCCTCACTCTTTAGTAAACGTACTATCGTTTTACTGAGTTACTCTTGACTTACTTCGACGGGACTGGACATTGACAGAATAGGTTTTACACTTTAAAATTGTTTATTGCCATGGAGATATAATTTGTTTTACATTTTTGTGTTTATTGCAAAGAAAAGTTGACACTGGCAGAATGTGTTATTGCCATCAATAAAAAGAAAAAGTTTGTGACAGTCATTTGACATTCTATTGTTTCAGAAATATTTCTTTAGTCTGTGATTCAACATGGCGCTTAAAGCACTTGTCGGTCAAAGTACGTAAGAGAAACTATTTTTAATGTTGATAAAACGCTATATAATTGACAAATAATTAATGTTTGCATAATAATAATCATCTATGCCTGAATCAAATTGCAATTAAACTTCTAGATAAAGATTTTTCCTAACCATTTAGATCATCCTTATCGACGATGGCTTCAGTATGTAGTTAAAAGAACTTTACAATCTCAAATAATCGGCTGTTTTAAATTCTATTCTACGTTTTATATATAGTTTAGACCATTTGCCTTTCATACAGCCCAGTTGTAACAGCGTAGAATACACATTGATTACTGTCAAATGGTGAAATGAATCATACATTGTTTACATCATTTAAAATGTGATTTAATTAATCATTTGTTCAGTAAAGGTTGCAACTACTAATAACCCTTTACTTTGTATTTTTATTTTATACTTTATATATTGAAGGAAAAGTGCATAGATATGTTATTGATTTTCTTATGTCACTGGGGAGGGGGGCGTAATACGTCATAGCGACCTCGAGCTCAACTGTTCCAGCCTTTGTTTTCATTCAGATCATCCACTAATTATTGGTTAAATAAATATCCATTTGACTTATTTGCTTTTCTACACGTAAATAGATGTATGTATAGATGTTATGTAGATAGATAGCTACATCCTCTTCCTGTTAAAGCCATATGTGTATGTATAAAAATATAATGACCATAAATTTTAATCTCTATTTATTTATAGTATGCTTTTAAATACATAGACCTCTTAAACTTGTAACCTATACCAACACATGTTACAAAAATACAATTTAAATAAGTAAAACAAAAAGTACAATATGTGGCCTTATCGCCAAAGTGGTCTATTCCAGCCAACCTTTGGCTGGTGAGGAGAAATGGATAACAATATCAATAAATATATTTATACTTTTAACTAGGGATGAGTGGCTTATATCAAAATTGAAATGAAAAGAATTATGACTCAAGTAACATATCATTTTGATATACCTGGAAATGGTAACTGATATCACAATAACTGTCATGTATGAGGCTGTTAGTTGCCATCGTTGATATATTCACTTCAAGACGAGACCTTCATCTACAATTTTACAAGACGGAGTGCCCAAATGGTTTCAAAAGAGAAATGTAGCCAATATTGGTTGAAATATAACAATGCAAACAAATGGATGTGAAATACAAGATATTCGCTACCACTCTCAAACCATTTGTACACTTGGTTTCGTAAAAAAGACTAAGTGAATATATTGTTAGAAGTTGGTTGGCATTGGCAACATAAAAACATTGTTTAGTAACAAACCATTTTCTTGATATTAGAAAATGGTTTTTCATATTTATATGAAAACAAAATATTGGTTACAAAATCTTTTGCATATAAATCCGATAATGCCTATTAAAATAAATTCATTGTAAATTATAAATATATTTACCTTATTTATTTGTCATCACAGCAGCCTTAGTGGTTTTGTATTTTTTTTTTTCCTTGCTTTAACCATTCTCTTCTACTTATTACCCTTGACATGACCCTGAATTTGTCTGTTAATTAGCTCTTTTATATGTATTATATGATAGTATTAATGTATGTATTTATCTATATAAATATATATCAATTTATTTATGTATGCTTTAAGTTGTAATACTGTACTATTTATATGTAGGTTTATAGCTATTGCAAGTATTTGTGTAAAATATTTTTACTAATCATCTTTTAAGTTATACTTATTTTATATATTTCATCACACCTCCCAATGAGCCTCTCTGTTCTACTCAAAGTTTGTCTAGTAGAGAATGCCCCCATGCATTAAGCTCAACCTTTGTATGAATAAGTGCAATAAAGTTTTTAAATTTAAAAAAAATATTGTCATTATACACCATGTTTTCATTATTTTTTTAAAGATACACAATGGCCCACACTAAGATTCCCTGTGTGGTGTTACCACAGAAACATATAAAGACACAAAGAAACATTTTTCATTAAACAAAATAAATGTCTGATCGCCATTTGAACCGGGACCTTTACACAGCATACAGAGGTGCTACCAACTAGGCTAATCAGTCACAAACTATTATCTATTCCATTCCCATATTTCCTAATGTTTTTCTTTTACATACATGAATATATAGCAATAGGCAACATTGAACCACAATTATAAGATCTGTGTAGGCTTCTAACTTTTCAAAATAAGAATATGACTGCACAATATCACTCACATAAATGCTATGAAACTAAATAAAAATCTCTAATCAAACAACCGTATTTTAAAAAATATTATTCTAACAACCATAAATTTAACCATTAATTTAAATATTTGTTCACAGAGATTATGAATGAGGTGATCCGCTACCGCGGCCCTAAGGGAAAGGAGTCCCAGCGCATAGAATGGAGGATCCTGATTGTTGATCAGCTTTCCATGCGTATGGTCTCTGCATGCTGCAAGATGCATGACATCTCTGCTGAGGGCATTACCCGTAAGTACCACTATTACATACTTTGGGGTTGTGACATTTTTGTATGGAGCCGGCGACATTTTACATACTTTTGGCGGTTGCAAAATCGAAAATATTTGAAAATGACTAAGTGGGTATGCCTCTTCGGTCACATGCCCTTTCAATTATATTAACCTCCCTATAGATGCGCTTTGCGGCAAGACACATATATCCTTGCATTGTCTCAGACTGAGATTTCCTCAGCCAATTTAAACTAATTCCTTTAATATCCATTAAAGGAGTATCCAGGGGCGTGCCAACATTTGTCATTTTGGACTGATGTTGGTATGTATCGCGGATGTCCATGGGTTACAGATCCACTTAACTATATGCTCTTTTGCCGCATTCGTCCATTAAAAAAATCCCCCTTTTATTCCAAACATACATAGAAGTACTTCAAAACATTTTTAGAGAAGCTTCTATCCAATCTAAGAACCTTTATTGAGGGTTTATTGCGGCTTATATTTTAATAATTGGTCATGGATTATGTTCTTCGGGAACATTTTGTTTAACTAATATTAATTATGATGCTAATAGAATATGATGATTTTTATTAATATTAGGCCAGTGTTGAAACACTATTGAAGATGTTTGTTTTTTTTGTGATAAAGGGACATACATTTATAATAATACAGTCACATTTTAAAATATTGAACGCATTATACAGTAGTCAAAACTAAATGACCTATCAAGAAAAAATGGTGCTTAATACTTTCAACTGAACTCTTTTTCAAATGCTTGCAGTCGTAGAGGATATACATAAGAAGAGAGAACCACTTTGCACCATGGATGGCATTTACCTCATTACTCCATGTGAGAAGTCAGTTCATGCTCTCATTAATGACTTCTCAGTTGGAAACCGCATCATGTACAAAGCGGCCCATGTGTTCTTCACTGAAGGTTGGAAACAATATATTTATTTAATATTTGTTTTTTTTTTTTATTTTATCTATGCTACTCTTTTACTACTTTATTTATGCTTAACTTTTAGTTGCAGCTCATTATCAATTTTATTTTCATTTTACAGCTTGCCCTGATGTACTGTTTGATCAATTGTCACGTAGTCGGGTAGCTAAATATATCAAAACATTAAAGGAAATCAACATTGCTTTCATTTCATATGAACAACAGGTTTGTCTATTATTAATGTTTCTTAGATTTATCAGCATAATGAGTCTTTTGAAGGCGGACTTATGCTGTCGAATAATGTACACTTTTATCATACAAACGTGTATTGTTTTGCACGCTGCCTTAAATTAGTATGTCCCGAGGAATTGTTCAATGAGTTGTGCAAGTCAACTGCTGCAAGGAAAATAAAAACTTTGAAGGAGATCAACATTGCTTTCTTGCCATATGAGTGCCAGGTAAATATCATTATAGCCAAGTACATGTATTTTTATCATATAAAAATCTTTATTAAAGCATCAAATGATTTATCTCAACTCCATCGAGTAACATTGTGATCTATTTCCAATAATAAAAACTATATGTCGAACTTGTGTTATAGGCAGATAATTATTCGTTTATAATTACCGGATGAGTAGGTACCAACTGATTTTTAATCGGGTGAGCATTTCTATCAAAGTCCACTATTCCACTCTAGCGGAAGCAAATATGTACTTTCCTAAAATTATTAAAACAAACATTTGTTTTTTTTTGTTTGTTTATAGGAGCTCAAAAACTCACCAACAAATTTTAAAAATTATTTCCGTGTTGGATAACTATGATGTTACTAACATAGGTTTATATATCAATGTCCTGGGAAAATCAATAGTTTCCACGAGAACACGGAAATATTGCTGGCACCGCCGCGGCTAGTTTTTATTATAAAACATACAATAGATCAAACTAAAAGTTAAAATTAAAACTGTACAATACGATGGAAAAAAACAAATTCGAATTTTGAAAATTGAACGCTTTGCTTGTCATACTTTCATTTCATTTTTGAGATTCTAAAAATTTTCAAAAATTCCCGTTCTGTAATACTCAATCGTTTTAATATGTCGAATTTGAATGATATATTGACGAATGGCGAATGAAATATTTTCGACATAATTTTTTCTAGGTATTCTCTCTGGACTCTCCAGACACATTCCAGTGCATGTACAACCCGGCGCTAACCAACACACGCAATGCCAATATGGAGCGCATTGCCGAACAAATCGCAACGCTTTGTGCCACACTCGGAGAATACCCGTCCGTGCGGTACCGCAGGTCAGAAATTCTCTATTAACTTACTTCACTAAAATGGACTTAACTTTTCTGAACAATTAGATCTTTGCACTCTTTGTTGTCGTTGTAATAAACCTCATAATAATTCATTGACTCGCTACAATAATAAACAAATATTATATTGCAGTGACTGGGAGCGAAATGTTGAGCTTGCACAGCTTATTCAGCAAAAGCTCGATGCCTATAAGGTAAGATTATCCTTATAATTGAAATGAATGTTACATCTTATTCTTTTGATTAGACATATGTTTAAATAATACATAATAAATCAAGGGTGTGACCATTGCAAAAAATATCTTTTACTTATATTTAATATTTTGAAACTTTTCTATATTTAATATCACTCAAATTGATTGTATCAACACCTACTACGCCGTTGAACCAAGTCAGAGCCGGCTCTAGCCCATGTAGCGCCCGGGTGCAATCAATACCCTGGCGCCCTCTAGCAGGCTCTTTGGAGGCGTCGCGGGCGGCGACGCCCCCTAAGACGGCGCCTTAAGACGCTCGGCGCCCCCTAAGACCCTACGCCCGTGTGCGCCGCACACTCCACCATAGGTAAAGCTGGCACTGCGCACAGGTGCCGCGCCGCGCGCACATTTCAAATGAACTTACACTCTATTGACTTAGAGATCATTTTGCTACCGGGCGGCAACGTGTCAAACGTACATACATACACTGTCTTTGGATTAGAGATTTTGCCGCGCGCGTGTTGTATTAAATAAAATTGTTATTTGTGTAGTGTAGTAATGCGGTATGACAAGCGCCGAAAGCGTAATAAAAGTAAAAAAAATATTATTGTTAATGACTATTTTTTTTTTGCTTGCACATACATATTTGTCGTAAGTAACAAGTATATAAAACTGTGCAATGGCGTTAAGTTCAATGAAATATCCAAAAATTCAGCGCTCGACAGGCGCCCCCGGGCCGGGCGCTCCGCGCCCGGTTGCACCGCACCCCTTGCACCCCCTGGTAAAGACGGCCCTGAACCAAGTAATCCTCACTAATAATAATAACTTAAATTTTGGAACATCAGCTAAGTATTTAGTAACCAACAAACACAGTTACTAACACAGGGGGTGTTTATACAATAAAATATATATATATATATATATTTATATTTTTTTCTTGTGCTATGATAAAATACTGTAAGACAGCCAATTTGTTTATGACACTATCAGTGAAACTAATGAAAGGATTGCTTATTAGAATTAGTCACTAAATACTTACATGATGTTCCAAAATTGAGGTTATTATTATTTAAGCGAGGTTTACCTGGTCCTAAAGCCTCACAAATAGTGTCACACGACCTGAAAGACCTATTGTGACCCTTGATGTTTTTACTGCAATAGATATAGCAAACATCATATACAAAATCTGTTATTATTGCCGTTACTAGGCTGACGAGCCGACAATGGGCGAAGGACCAGAGAAAGCTCGTTCGCAGCTACTTGTGTTGGACCGCGGATTCGACTGTGTGTCGCCTTTGCTACATGAACTCACCCTGCAGGCGATGGCCTACGACCTACTGCCCATTGAGAATGATGTCTACAGGTACTTTAGAATTATGGCTTTTATAAGTGAATGGCCAATAAGCAATTTTGTCCGAGACTGCGAGTGTAGACTTCGGGCTTATTGGTAAAATTGTACACAACCGCTTTTAACGATATGTAAATATTTTCAACTCAATATTATTATTTTTTATAGACTAGAGGGCGGACGAGCAAGCGGTCCCACGTGATGGTAAGTGTTACCGCCGCCCATGGACACCTGCAACACCAGGGGGCATGCGGGCGCGCCGCCGACCTTGCAAAATCCTATTCACAGCTCTCTTGAAGAACCCCATATCGTAGCTTAATGGAAAGACCTCTTGAGGCAGTTCGTTCCACAGCCTACGGGTTCGCGGTATAAAATAATTTTTGGAGCGAACAGTGCGCGACACCTCCGTATCGAGGAAATGCGGATGGACCGCACTTCTGTGACGGGAGGTGCGGTTGTAGAAACCCGAGGTGGGAATTATATTAAACAGTTCCTCAGAGCATTCCCCATTGTACAGGCGGTAGAACACACAGAGAGACGCAACGTCTCTCCGAATGCTGAGGGGTTCTAGACCGCCCGTGAGATGAAACTGGATATGTGAATATGAAACTCATCCTTACCACTGATCACTTCTTATTGCTGACCAATACTTCTCAGTGGTGAAAGAAATCTTTGAAGGAAGTATTCATACTCTAGAGTTGAAAAATAAATTTGAGGCATGTGTAATATCCATCAAACAACACCGGGTGCACGTGGCGAATTAGGACCCCCAAATCCCTTCTCCATGGCAAGGGAACGCATATGCCCTACAGTGGGACTATATCCATTAAACGAACGTAAAAGAAATTACAGAATTACTGCCATATGGTAAAATATTTTAATTGTACTTTATATTTAGAGCACGAGAGTTGGATCTTTTGACATTTGGACGTTTCGAGATTTGGACATTTTTCTATTTGTACATTCTGCGCCTAAAGGATTTTACATTCGTAGCTTTTAAATACAGGACCTTACGTATGTTTGTTGGTTTCATGGAAGAGATTGCTTTTAATGATAAGGCCGACTATTGCTTATGTGTTACTTAGCTGTAGATGATACAGAACCGTCTTTGAGAATTTCGGGCCTCTGGACCGAAATTCAGAATTGAAATGAGTTGGGGCCCTTTTATGGAATTGAATTTCATGGGCAAAATACCTACGAAAATTTTAATATTGACCATTTTTATATATCATAACAAAACTAAGAACATGTAACAATATCGCTCATTTAGTGCAAGTGTCATTATTCAAAAATCTCGATTTTTGAGTTATTGATGAAAAATGTACCCTTAATGTAAAAATGTCCTAAATATACGAATTATGAATGACAGTATGTATTGCAATAAATGAGCGAATATGTTCATGTAAAGTAATTTTAGTTTATTGACATTTTGATTCTAAAATTCACATAATATTCAAAACATAATTATTCACAATATCAAATTATATTAATATTCATATATTTTATTTTATTCATACTTGATTTATGGGGCCTCTTCAACCTCAAGCTCTGGACCCTGACCCAGCGGGCCCATGGCTAAAGACGGCCCTTACAAGCAATGACCTTTGACCTTTTATTGTTAGACTTTTGAGGGAATGCAGGAATCCTAACGCCGTCGTATTAGTTTAAATGTAATTTGTTGTTTTGTAACAGATACGAAGCATCCCAAGGTCTAGTTAAGGAAGTCCTCCTGGATGAGAACGATGAACTGTGGGTAGAGTTGCGTCACCAGCACATCGCGATCGTGTCCACCTCCGTCACCAAGAACTTGAAGAAGTTCACTGATAGCAAGCGTATGGGCGGCGGTGAGCAATTGGAATAGATTTAGTTTATTAGTTTGTTGCACAATCACACAGTTACTAATTATAGTTATACACTTTGACAATATAGTTACCTACTGTATCTCTTATACCAGAAGTGGTTTATATTTAGGCCACACACTAAGCTAAGCTTGTATCGTGATACCTATTTTATATCTTCGCGTGGACTAAACAGTTGTAAAAGATTTTGCACACGTGTAAAATCACCAACATGATGGATTACATGGATGAAAATTTATCCAGTAGTTTGAGTAATTTTTTGAGTTCTTGTGTCATATGAATATGACAACACATACCAGTTTTCCTTCTGGATAACTATACATTAATCAAAATCCGTTCAGTAGTTTTTACGTGATGCTCAGACACAGACATTCAGACAAACATATTTATCTATTTAGAGCGAACTTTTACCTTATTTATTTTACTCGACGTTTCGGTTGGGTTGCACCAATCATGGTCACGAGCTGACTGAAGAGGTGGGTAGTCCACGTCGAGAGTTGCGAGCAGTTTCATCAACTACCCGCATTTGATCTTCATAGTCAGAAAAGTTGTGGCACATAACACTCACAATGTCAGAAGTAGCGTCAGGGTCGTCCTACTTACGCGTCATCGTAAGTAGCGTCGTTTGCCCCTCACAAGTCTAACTCTACGTCCGTGCATGATTATCTTTGCCACGTGAGGGGCGGACATTGGCAATTTTATTACGCACCAATGACCAACGAAGCAATAGCAACCATGAATAAACATGAGAAAACAATTAAGAAGTCCACGTATAAGGCTGCTACAAGTAGCGGCACGTAAGTCTAGCGCTGAACGAAACGTGGAGGGGATAGTTGCGCATGGGCACTGTCGCGCACGCAATACAATTATTACTTTAACTATTTAATAGCTAAATAATCCTAATGACATTATTTTAATGTAATGACAAAAAGCAAGTCTGCCGCTGAGCGAAATGTGAAGGATAGCTGCGCATGTCTACTGTCGCGCACGCAAATATTATACTTTAATAAATAGTTAATGTTAAAGTGTTAATTACTTCTGTACAAAGTTGATCACGTGCCAGTCGTCAAATTTAAATCTTTATTTTCTCAACAATAGGTATATGTGTGTATGTGTTATAGTTCCAATTTACAAAGATTTCATGTTACCCAAGACATAATTTTTAAAGAGTTTATGGGGAAAATAAAAATAAAAACATAATCGAATTTGACAATTTTTATTTAAGATATAAGTCTAGTCTAGTCTGAATCAGGCAATGGTATCACGCCTTCAATGGTATCTCGACAGGGCCTTTTGCTTGTTGAGGGCCCGGGCTCGGGGCTGCTTCGGTCGTCAACACTCTGAACTATCCCCATCAACGCGAATAATGAATTCTTCTGTTACCAAATCCACGACATGGTCACTCTTTGCATATTGCTCTTCTATATCCTTCACCTTTTTACATAACTTTTGCCAATCCCATGCACCCATCAGTAAAACTTTTTCTTGAATTAGCTCTGTACATTTAGTAACACTCCATTTCACATTTTTGCTGCCTACGTATTGTTTTATATCGGACCATGCCATTTCGATAGGATTTAGATCTGGGTGGTATGGTGGTAGTCTCAGCACTTGATGGCCTTGTTCGGCTAGGATTCGGTCAATCGAAAATGTTTTAAATCTTTCCTTGTTTGCTTTTATTAAATTGTATAACTCAGGTTTCATTAGTGTTTCCTCGTACTGTATGCCTTTTTCAGTGAGCCAAGCTTGCATGTCAGCTTTCTTGGAATTAGAGGTTGGTGCGAGATCCCACTGTTTATTATGATAGGACGCGTTGTCGACTACCACGACGGAATTGGGTGGTAGGTTGGGCATTAACTGAGTTCTAAGCCATTTTTCATAGTTCTCGAAATTCATATTGTCGTGGTAGTCACCTGATTTGGTACCAGCTTTAAAAGTCAGCAACGCATGGGGTATAAACCCAGTTTCAGTCCCTGCATGGACAATGACAACTCGCTGTCCTTTCGAAATAGGTTTCTTGAGGCCCTTAGTAGTACCATCGGTCCAGGCTTTTGAAGAAGAGTGCGATGAATCTACGTAAGATTCGTCCGTATAAACGATAGGCCTTCCCTCTTGACGATATTGCTTTATTTTACGTAAATATTCGATACGTTGCAACCGTATATTTGAAGTCTCAATTAGCACTTTCCGGTTGTTTTCAGTATTTTTCCACCGAAATCCCAAACTCTTAATTATTCGCCGAAGACTTCGTTCCGAGCCTTTGAAATTTATGTCTTCCTCTAGCTTCCTTTTCAGCTTTCCGACGGTGGGAAGTTCATTATTTGTCTTGTGAAAATTATGAATGCACCTTTTTATTACTCCTTGGTCAAAGTTATCGATATTTGTGACCGGCTTTGTTCTGGAACGTTTTTTGCCAGGTGTTCTGAACACTGTGATCAAATCGGAACTATTGGCTTGAGTGGAGATGTTCCTTACCGTTGCAATTGACGTATTTGTAGACTCTGCTGTCCTTTTTTGAATTTTCCCTAAATCACTAATTATACCATTTAATTTCATATTTCCCGCCTTAATAACTTCTGCAGTTTGTTTTATCTGGCTTAAATTTAAAGTGCTGCTGTCCGAATGATTGAGTAAAATACTCGTAGCTTCACTTTTTATTTGTTTTAAAGAATCGATTAATTCATTAGATTCCCTTTTCAAAAAACAATGCACGTCATACACCATTTTCCGTGCCTGTCTTCTCAAAACAGTATTTTTTTTAGGCATATTCACTTTAAAGTCACAAACAAACTTAAAAAAACAAAGAAAAACAATATTTAACAAACAAACTCAAACTTAACAAAAACAATAACAAAAATTAACAGCAATAACAATAAAATTCAGAACGCGACTGTACACTGAAACTCCGCGGAGCGTCGTATCAGTACGGGGGACGGAATGCGACTGAAGAGCCAATCGGCGCTACGCACGCTTGCCCTTCATCCCTCTAGCCCCCCCAAGATACCTTATTTTTGACTTCTGCGCAATAACGGTCAGCGCTAGACTTACGTGCCGCTACTTGTACCCGGGGCGATGACACAAAACTCCTTTTTTATCATCCCATCTCCTCCAACTAACAATGAGAGTATAATGGGAAAGTCCTTTCTTGTTATATTCCCTATCTTTTTTTCAAATCCACTCCTAAATTTCCAAAAGTAGGCGACATATTCAGGGATGTGCCAACTATTCCGGATATGTATTTCGGATATCCATGTGCAACCGACAGTATCCACTTAAGAATCAGATAGACTATCTGCTTGTCTGCCTTTTTTTTTTTGCTATATAAAAAGAATCAATTTTGTCACCAGGCGACAAGCAATCCATGCGCGACTTGTCACAAATGATCAAGAAGATGCCACAATATCAAAAAGAGCTATCTAAGTACGCGACACACTTGCAACTAGCTGAAGACTGCATGAAGGGCTACCAGGGATCGACGGATAAACTGTGCAAAGTCGAACAGGTATGCAAACACATCATAATACGACACACACACACACACACACACAAACAAATCTATACATATAATTAAATCTTTAAGAAGCTGTCTGTACATGAAATATTTTTTGAAAATGACTTCATTGCAGTGTTGAAGTACATGTGATGCAGAGCCTAAAACAACTTGACGTTTTGTCCATCTGTCTGAACGCCCATCACGAAAAAACCCCGGGACGAATTTTAACGAAACTTAACATAATTATAACTTATAATAGTGGGTTAACATTTTATTCAGATAAATTATGAAATTCCTACGGGAAACAGAAGTTCATGCGAACAAAATCGCCGGTAACACCGCTAGTGTTTTAATAATTAGCTTTTTTTGTTATAAAATAGGATGGTGCAGTGTTGGGCAAAATTAAATTTACATTACAGTTAAAAATAATTAATTGCAATTGTGAAAACTCGCGATTAACAATTAATTAATTGTTAGTCGTGAGTTTCAACGATTAATTAATGGTCAATCTTTTTAATGTATTTGATTAAAAACTAGCAATTAAAACTTATTATTGTATGAAAAGTACGCCCGGCCCACCCGGTGGCAGGGCTGATCGCCCAGGCATAGATTTGTGGAGAATGAGTAATACGCAAGACTCAGATTGTAACTCCATAATTTATTGTGGTACACTGGGTTTATATATTGATATACAATAATAATAAGTTTTAATTGTTAATTTATAATTAAATACATTAAAAGAAGAAATGAGCCGTCGCGGGACGTCTGGCAGATGTGAAACATCGAAATTATTTTGTAGAAATAATGAGCATAAATATAGCACAATTAAAAATATAATATTCAGATTTTTTTAAAGAAAAGATGATTGTTTATTTAATATTCATTTATATTAATTTAATACAAAAAATAAATGCATACACCTCAATTCTCTTAATAAATGACTTCTGTAATTATATTCGATGTTGCCTCTGACGGTATTACGTGTCTGACTCGCCGCATTTTCACATCAAAAGATTGACAATTGATTAATCGTTAATTTAAATAACTCGCGATTAATAATTAATTAATCAATGCTATTAATTATTTTTAATTGTACGCGTTATTAATTTTAGTAACACCGCAAGCTAACTACGAGGCGACTTCGTTCCCGTTAACTTCAGAGTGATTCCCGTGGGAACCGTGTAACGGATCTGGATAAAATGTAGCCTAAATGTTAAGCTATAATAACTTTGCCAAGTTTCATTAAAATCTGTCCTGTGATTTTTGCGTGATGCGCGTTCAGAGAGAGATAAAAATTCTAAAAAATACTGTTTTGGGCTCTGTATCATTCGTAGAGTAGCACACTGTTGGCTGAGCGCCAACTGCGGTCGCCCTAAACTATACATGTCCGATGACACTTGAAAGGCCATTACGGCCTCAAGAATATAGGCCTTACCGAAAAAATAAATCACAATGCATATCCATCCATATTCATATCCAGACACGGATCCATATTTCTATATTCTTTACTATTTTATTAGATCTATAAATGTTGCATGTAAAGTATCTTCTATTCCACTAATATTATAAATGCGCAAGTTTAGATGTGACTCATTTACTTCGAAAAGGCTGAACAAATGTCACGTAAATCTTGTCGACCACGCGAACAATGTCATAGGCAAAAGCTAATAATATCTATATCTCCTATACGTATAATAAAATTTTAAGACATTTTTTTGATAAAAAAGGGCAAAGAAGTATTTAGTGCATATTTAATACAAACCAACACAGCCCAGCCCAACACAAAAATTTTGGAATATTTGTATTTCTGTCTTAGCGCGCATCATGCAAAAACGGACTGGACGGATTTTAATGAAACTGGGTATTGTTATACCTTGTACCGGTTCAATATTTGGGGTACTTTTTATCCAGATTAACCATAAGTTCCCGCGGGAATCAAGCTAATGACACATAGTCTAACGTTTACGCGCAACAAAGTCGCGGCCACTGCCAGTTTGGTAAAATTTAATATTGTATTGTGTTATTAAATTAATAAAACATTACTTGTTTAACAATATAGCAAGTTTTCATCCTAGGCAAGTAAGTTTTTATACATGGGAAATCGGACCACCAATTAGAGCATTTTTTTTACTTTATACTGAGATTGCCGCTTAAATATTTCCACAGGAAAACTGCCATAAACGTCTGCGTTAAAAATATCGTCTAAAAAATTTAATTGTAACCTCTGTTTTAAATACAAAAAATGATAATATACACATTTAAAAAAATCTTGTAGGATCTCGCGATGGGTACTGACGCCGAAGGTGAGAAGATTAAGGACCACATGAGGAGTATCGTGCCTGTGCTTCTTGATCAGGTAAATTTAGGTTTATGTCAATTCGCTAGTATTGAAAAATAATTTCAGAATTGCAGATTCTACTATTTTTTTTTATAAAGCCACACTTAATTCGATCAAATATCTCGTATAATAATACAGCTTCGACTAAAAACCTCGATAACGCAAAGCTACCATCTCCGACCCCTTATATAATAATATCTCGGGGGGTAGTCAGAATTTTATCCAGGGCCCGCCCACCCTGGATAAAATTCTGAAAAGTAAACAAATTTATCCAGCGTGGGGCAAAAGCAAACAAATTTATCCAGCGTGTCTCGAACCAAACAATTTTCTTATAATTTAAATAGAGGTAGTCTAATGCAGAAATTATCTAAAATATCTTGAAATTCAAAAACTTGGTTAAAAAAAGCGCCCATTTATTAAAACACTTCTCGTGGTCATATTAATGTAGAGCAGGTCAGATTTAAGTAGCTTTGTGTTACCATTGTTAGCGCACTAAATCCATAAATCCAACCTTTGGCCTGATTCCTATCGGTTGGTGGTAGGTCGTAGCATATCATGGTAGCGGTGAGTCAGACAATTCGTGTTTTAATAATTATTTTCCCAAACCTCCAAATCCATTCCCACATCTCCGGCGGTAGACAGTGTAGTGTATCCGTGGGCGCGCATGTCCATGGGCGACAGATCCACTTACCACCAGGTAGACTATATGCAGGTCTGCAACCTTCTTACCATAAAAAAAATTATTTAACGTCGGTTGAAAATTTCTATCTTTGCGAGTATAATCAATGTCTATTAACTTATGTCTCTGGCTTAGTGGGTAGGTTAGTACGTGCTGCTGAGTGGGTTAAAGCCCACCCTAACTCCTCGGTTAGTCCATCACTGGCTGGCTCTAAGTCAATGGCTCTCTTTACTAAAACTGCAAACTTCTATAATCCTCGGATACACAATACACATGTATTTTGTCAGGGTGTGACCAACTACAACAAGATGCGTATAATCGCCCTCTACATAATGTCCAAGAACGGCATCTCGGAGGAGAACCTCAACAAGCTAGTGACCCATGCCCAGCTCGAGTCCAGTGACAAGCAGACGCTGTTGAACCTCGCCAACTTGGGGTTCAATGTGGTTGTTGACGTATGTATTATCATTGTGTTTTTATATTTTGATGTCCCATTTCTAGAGTGAATCTTTCCAATGCGAACTTGTGACCAAACAACTCATACATTACACAACAGGTATACTACGGAAATTAGCACCAGCAGTAACCTGTGGCAGTAACCGTGAACATTAAATACTTGATTTTCTCTTTTTTGTTCACAAAATGCTTTAATTTTGTTTTCTTTGGAACATATAATAAATTAAAACACCGCACTTTAGTTCCCAAACTGTCAGTTAGGATCAGTCATGCTGGTTACAATTTTAGACAGCAATTTATGAATTGATGGAGTGTTTAGTGCACTACGAGAGATGAAGAGGGTGCAGCTCAATTTTGACAGCTGATTCTAGTTCAGCAACCCAAAAAACCTACTCAAACTCATTTTCAAATCGATTTATCGCACATAAAACAATATAAAAGCGGGTAGTTTTGAGAAGGTGATTTTACCCCTTCTCCCACTTGAATCGAAAATACTCGCATTGTTCCTTCATCTGTGATGCAACAGCTATCATTTCCACAAAAAAAAAGACAAGTTACCACCTCGACACGGTCATTTATTCATTTTTTGACGACTTTTTTGGGGTTTGTTCCTGTACTATATTAGGTTGTAAATTATGCCATTATAAAATAGTAGTCCTTATATATAAAATAAATACTTATAAATATAAAACTATAAATATAAAACTTGCAACAGTGATTACTCATATATGTACTCGCATTATTTCCCTCGGGATTATAATAATTTCATTTCTTTTCATTTCTTGCCCAGTTTTAACGCTAACATGTACCAATGATGCAGGGTAACAGAAAGAAGCCGTATCAAGTGCCAAGGAAAGAGAGGATCACTGAGCAGACGTACCAAATGTCACGATGGACACCAGTCGTCAAGGTGAATATTATTGAAAACAATTTATTGTTAGAAACTACTCTCCGAACTCCACATGTGTGTCATCAAGCTATAATAAGGAAAGGAGTATGTCCATTTGTAGGCCCCTAATTTTATAATAGGGTAGGTTTTTACGGTAGGTAAAAACTGTCAACTGTAATCAACTGTAATATAAATTCGAAACATATTTTGAGGAAGTCTGTAAGAATCGTTTACGCAATTTGGTTGTGTGAAGATAATATTTCATTAATTTTGATAGTAATTCTATTGACATGTCTGACAACAGTCAGGAATATCCTACTGTCTAAGATTATAAAGACTAAACATAATTAAAACATAAACTAAATAACATAGCATACTTTATAAATGCTTTGGCGTTGTCAAAACTGACAGAAACTAATATAAAAATCGTTAATTCGTTTATTTTCTACGTAGTCCCACATAGGATTAACATATATTTAAAGAAATTAAGCAAATAGTGCTACATATTATGAAAATTTTAACACTGCCTCAAGAGATCTTTCCATTAAGCTACGATATAGGGTTCTTCAAGAGAGCTGTGAATAGGATTTTGCAAGGTCGGCGGCGCGCCCGCATACTCCCTGGTGTTGCAGTTGTCTATGGGCAGCGGTAACACTTACCATCACGTGGGACCGCTTGCTCATTCGCCCACTAGTCCATAAAAAAAAATTCGATAAGTGGCCTTAGCTCCACACTTTCGTGGTCATTCTCATTTCTTTCGAAAAGTAATTATTTTTTTAGTTCAGTACGTGTACAATACCATATACAACCATATAGTGTTTACCATATACAATTGCAACAGTTTTAATTTGTTATCGTAGGACATAATGGAGGACGCCATCGACGACAAACTAGACCAGCGTCACTTCCCGTTCCTGGCCGGACGCGCGCAATCTTCCGGATACCAAGCACCCACCAGGTATTTATTTAAATTTGAATGCACAAAGAAATGTACAAAAGGCGGACTTAAAAGACGTGATATGATACAAATACCAGTAAAAAAGTATGCCAGGCGGTAATACCTGGCATACTAATAACTAGCAAGTGATGACGACTCAATACATATGCCAGTAAGAAGCATGACGTCGGTGCCGATAAGAAAAATCAATCGATAAGAAATAAATACAATATCCTATATACATTGTATATTCACACATACAATTGGATACAACAATAATACATACAACAATACGCACAACGCATTAGCCTAGCAATCCAGCGAGGTAATGCAGCCGGCATGCTGGGCCACAGGCACCCAATTTGTATAACATTCTCAATATATCCAAAAGTTACCGGCATGACAAAGAAAATTTTTATTTTTCATTATCGTCTCCCTCTATTTGAACACACTTTTCGGCTCGTTTAATTGGCATTCCTGTCCCAGTATAAAAATAGTCAGAAGTTTTGTTTTCAAAATGGGCGAAAACTGCAGCGGTTACTTCATCATCAGTGGAAAATCTTCTACCCCTTGAGTCCGCCTTGAATTTTGAGAAACAAATAGTAATCACTGGTCAAGTCAGGACTATAGGGTGGGTGGCGAATTTCCGTGACACCACAATTTGAAACGGCAGCTTTCGCAACTGCGACGGCGTGGTCGGGGTGCATTGTCATGGAGAAGCCACACACCTTTGCTTAGTTTGCCACGACATTTCTGCTTGATTGCTTCTCGTAATTGCTCTATAGGGTGTTTATTGTCTGCCGTTATTGCGTATAAAAAAAAATAGGCCGCGAAAGCAAAACAAATTTCTTATAACATTATTAATGACAATTCAACCAAATTTATTATTTTTTCCAGCGTTCGTTATGGCCATTGGCATAAGGATAAGGCCCAGCAGACCATTAAAAACGTTCCGCGACTTATTGTCTTCATTGTCGGAGGTAAGAAAAACATACACACTCCATTTATTTGTTTTACCACCAAATAAAGGTCCTACCTAGTTTGAGAGATCACCAGATAATTACACAGCTCGTAAACTAATCCTCAATTGTAGCCCATTTCACGATTTAATATTTTTGTTATTTATTGGGAAAAACAAACAATTGTACATAAAATATTACATATTCGGTAGGCGTATGAGATTAATGTGTGTACAATCCTCACCGTTGCTACCAATTTTTTTTTACTTGGCTCTTGACGTACCAAATATATCAAAGTTATTTAGTTTATTATTGTGGAGCTCCAAGAAACACCGTCGTGCGGCACAGGTCTGTAAGAAGTCGGCGTGGGCCTTAGTATTTATTCTTAGTAAACTTTAGTCTTCAGTAACTAAATGTATTTGTATTTTATACTTTTTATCATCTATACTATTATTGCAAATTTTCTTTCTTGTTTCTATGTAAGAAGTAAACTGATAAACTATGTACTGGAGTCGTCATGGAAATTCTTTCGCTTTTAGACAATATTTTAAACTATAGTATTTCCATTTCTTTATTTTCTCGATGACTGTTCTAATTTGATAGTTGTAGTGTTGTGTGACCAAATAAGTAATGATATCGATCGCATATATTTATTATATTTTGAACAAAGACAAATACAACAAAAACATTCAAATATATTTTTTCAAGGTGGGAACACTCAATGGCCCACCGCCATTTTGTGTTTGTTTTAATCTGTCACTCGCAACAAGACGGTCGTGCTAGTCACTACATTTCTGTTCGCTGAGTTTTTTCACATCCATACGTTACGTTGTGTATTTTGTGTTCCTCCGTGTTGATTGCTGCCCAGCTGTCAAATATCAAAATGCCGAAAGGATCTGTTCTGAAAAGGCAGGCGAGAGAACTGGTGATCAAGGTTCGTAATTACTTTGAAGCAGAGTATCAAAATGGTGGCCCGCTATTACCACTGTCGCAAGTGCGAGAGCGTGTTGCGGCCGCATTAGGAATTAGTGGACCTACTGTTTCAAAAATTACTACCGAAGCTTACGGTACAAGCGGCATGCAGGAAAATAAGCTTCGTACGCCGAAGAAAAAACGCCAACCACGTCGTGTGACATCGGTTGACAACTTCGACGCTGACGCTATTCGCCGTCATATATATGACTATTACTTGCGCAAAGAAATTCCAACACTTAAAAAACTTGTTGTTTCTTTACGTGAATGTGGTTTGTTCCATGGCCAAAAATCGTCATTAAGCTTGGTTTTGAAAGAAATTGGATTTTGTTATAAAAAATCGGACAAACGTAAAATATTGATGGAGCGTCACGACGTTGCTATGGCTCGCTGCGAATTTTTGAGCGAACCCAAAAAGATATCAGATTGGTCAAATGTTATTTTCACTGACGAGACTTGGTTAAATGCAAACCACACAGTATCTAAGAACTGGACTGACGACACCGTCGCTTCCACTAGTTCAGTGCCAATGGGAAAAGGTGAACGCCTCATCATATGCCATGCAGGGTCTACGAAAGGATTCATGTCAGATGCTTTACTGGCCTTTAAATCCAAGAAAACAGTGGACTACCACGAAGAAATGAACGCGGAGATTTACGAAGGATGGTTTAAAGAAATGGTGCAATCTCTGGAAGAACCGTCGATAATTATTATGGACAACGCTACATATCACTCCAGACAAATTGATAAAATGCCGACGCAGGCCAATAAAAAACAAGAGATAATTGACTGGCTCCAACGTCATGGCGAAAATGTGGATAATACTTTATTAAAAGTACAATTAGTGAATATTTTAAAATCGAATAAAAGCCACCCTAAAAGATATGTTATCGACGAAATAGCTGCCGAATGTGGTCATTGGGTTCTTCGACTTCCGCCGTATCATTGCCAGTACAATGCTATAGAACTAATATGGGCACAAATCAAAGGACACGCCGCTCGAAACAATACCCATCCCCCTTTTACGGCAAACAAGATGTTAGATTTATTAAAAAATGCATGTGCGGAAGTAACTGCCGAAAACTGGGAAAAAATTGTGAGAAGAACCCAAAACATTATATAACATTATAGCGTCGGATTGGGAAATTCATGTGGCATTCGATAATATAGAAGTACAGGAACTTATAATAAATGTTGGGGAGAGCTCATCGAGTGACAGTGACGATTCATCAGATTTTGATTAAAATAAATAAATAAAGATTACCTGTCATTATAATTATTTCGTTTCATTGTCGAGTACCTACCTATACCTACTTATTTTACAACAGCTTCGAAAATTTTAAAGAAGTTGGCATTATCAATCAAGAATTAACACGTGTAACATCTTGTAATGAAATATAGTATTAGTTAATAAATTTGTACAAAAGTATCCGGCAGTAGTTTAGTTTCTTACATTTTGTAAAAAAATATCGGATCTGTTATCGTGTTACGTTTATCGATAACTACATCCCTAAAATTGCTTTCTGGCTGACGTGACCTTGTTAATGAAATATGACGTCTTGGTGCCTAATTTTTGTTCGGAGTTTTAGGCGTTGACGCTAGAACAAAGTTATATCGACCACTGTGTGTCAGCTGTCATCGAGAAAATAAAGCAATGGAACTTGTATAATGCACATGAGCACGGTCTTTTTTTTTTTGGGGTTCCAACGGGTAGTCATAATATTTCGAAAAAAAAACAGCGGCACAAGCTTATTATGCTACTTTTGCAAAGCCAATGTAGATCGCTATTGTTCATAAAGTTAATTGCGACATATAATATCCACCAATCCATATTGAATCCTCGTGGTACATTGTGACCAGGAATCTCTGGCAAATCTATACCCTGCAGTGGGACATTATAGGCTGCCATTGAAAAAATCGATCGAGTGTTGTTAACGTCCTTATGTTTAAAGTTTATGTTAAGATGGTAGCAGATGAGCAAATGAGATGAGCATCTGGTAAGTAGATAATGTCGACCATGGATATTCGCAATATGTTATAATCAGCCAAGAGTGACAAACGTCACGTCCCCCATAAAGGCTCCTTACGTTTGGACATTTAGGAGTGAATTCTAAAAAAGGATGGTAAATGATAAGAAATGTGCATTATAACAGTATGATAAATTTTTCTTATCCCATTACACTGAAGTTTTCTTTATCCCATACCACCCCATTCCTCTAGGGAAGATTGCGATTGTCGTTCACTTTCAAAACTCGTTAGTACATTTCACGGGACTTCTGTATGTGAGTACTCTATTTAGGAGGGATGGCAGTACTCGCTTTAGGAGGGATGGCAGTACTCCATTTAGGAGAGATGGGAGTACTCAGCCGACCGGGCACATCCAGTCTCCTTTTCAATGCCTTCCGCCTTGAAACTCTTTATTATCTAAAAAGAGTTGATATTCGATTTTTTTGTGTCAACTTTAAATTTAAGAGCTTTTACGGGTCTACTGGGTTTCAGGTTTTCTTTTATACGTAGAATAGATGGCAGCCGAGCGTGCGCCCATCATAAACACCTTAAATATATTTTTTACCGTTATAGACGTGCTCTGTCTAACATGTAAAATACGAACATTTCGTTACAGGCGTGTGCTTCTCCGAGATCCGTTGTGCCTATGAGGTAACGGCCGCGCTTAAGAACTGGGAGGTGATCATTGGATCTTCTCATATCTTGACCCCAGACAACTTCTTGTCGGACCTCAGCTCGCTTACCGCCTAATCATCAAATAATTAATTATTGGTTCTAAATTTTGATTCTACAGACAAAATTATAAAGAAAAAACAATTTCGATGGCCGCTAAGTAAAACATGAAAAATTCCTTATTGGTTAGTTTACAGGAGAATCACATACTTTTCCTACTTATTTTTTATTTACTATAACATTCGTCGGACAATTTGGCTAAAAAACTAAATTTCTATAAAAAAATATTTGCATATAATTTCAATATTTTGGCAACGATATAAAAATGGTATTTTTGCAATTTTATATTATACTTATCGGCCGTCGATTTGTGAAATGTTGAAAGCTCATTGTTCAACACTTGGATAGGGTACTTGACTATTCTTGAAATTGAAATTGATAAATTATGATTTATTCAACAAGCGAAAAATGTAATAACCGCATATAAAAAAAATTAAGATTTCGAAGAAATTTACCTATTTAAGAGATGACTTCGAATTTCGGAAAATTTCAGTAATCGATTAGCTGAATCTAAAACAACTTTTACTATTACAACATAGTTTATGGTTCAATTGCAATGGCGCGCGCATTTCTCGACCGAAATTAAATAGATTCAGTAATTCTAAATTTACGGTGATATATTTTTTTCTAAACATCCCATTATAATCTATTTCCTTATTAATATAAACGATGTTGTTGGATACAACTCGTAAAGCAGCTCTACAACACTTGTCTATAAATTCATTTTTTCTAAACCATTGTAGCAAAACCGCGCTTTCGACAGGCATTGTAATTGTTGTAATGTCCCAATTAAATATAATACAAAATTAAACAGATAAAATTATATCAATGTATATTTAAAAGTCAAGTACCATATTGTGATTAAAGTAACGTGATCTACGCTGAGCGTCACAAATTTTATTTTATTTTGATACAAAGACTGTTCCTCGCTCCTCAGGGGGGGAATGGTAAAATAGAATCCAGTTTAATGAATAATTTAGACAATTTAAAATATACATTAGTTTAGGCAAGATTGTTTGCGGGCAAATTTATGACCATGTTGATACATGTTTATAAAGTACAGGTTTGTTATGTTGATTTTAAAACAATTGACTCATAATCACCTTAGGAATGTTGTTTGATGTTTATTTTGTGATATTTTGAAGCAGATGAGTTGAAACTCCTAAGTTATATTTGCTATGAATTATATTGTTGATGTTATCTATAGATTTATACTCCGTATAGAGGATACTGGTAACAAAATCGTTAATTATATGACACAGTATTTTAATTTATGCTAATATCATGTTTATTTAATTTTAAGATATAATTATTATTATTGTTTAAGTATCAATAACTCCATTAGTCACTAGATGGTATATACAGAAAAATTAAATCGTACTGTTGCTCTTTCTCAGCACTTTTTATATGAAAGGAATTTGGAACGATGAATATTAAAAAATGTCGGAATAATTTGATATCAACACCATTAGAAGTAATTTATACTAGACTTATTGCCTGGTATTTTGTGTGTTATTAGCTGTAAAATTGCTTTTTCTTCATATATTTTAATGCCAAATGCTAGATCTTAACCAGTGTGATAGTGGTAGCGTTTTAACATTTTATTGCATTTTAGAATCGAGAAATAAGCATGTAAGTGCGCCAAACATTAAATACCAACATTTAAATTACTAACTTAATACTACTGCACTATATTGCCTAAAACTCTTAATGTGTAGGTTAAAGTTCACTAGTGTTTTATTATTCCAATTATATTAATAACATTTATCATCGTCAACTGTTATCGTCGTTTACAATAGATTCAGTTAAACATTCCAATACTACTTACGTGTATTTGATAACACGTTGAAATATCGTAATACAATTTACTTATAAATACATACATACATAGTTTTCGTCACAATTCCACAGCTTCAAAATGTGAATAGCCATATTTGCAGCAAGCCCCTATCACATTGCTCTATGATACTGGTTTCTATAAAGTATCGTTAGAATATAATTTTCAAACGGCCCTGGGTGCATACAAGCGTGAGCATTATAACAATTGAGATTTTCGCATTTTTCACGCATATTTATCTATTTAAATAAACGCAACGTCGAGTATAATACATAAGGTAAACATACGCGCTGAGACCCGTTTAAATAGATAAACTTGAGCATCACCATGTAATGTAACGTTCTAACGAATGATCTGTTACAAGGACAATTATAACATTTGCTTTGATACAGTCCAACGTTACAAGTACACAGTACTAGTAAGTAATTAAATCGGCCATCTTCGTATTCCACAATCATTCAGTATGATTGCATAACTAATAAATAAACATCCAAACACACTTTCAGAGATCATTACGTTGTAACCACTATGTTATATACAGTCTCTCGGTGTTCGGTCACGGTTGGAATTACGAAGATGGCCGACCGACATGTAAACGCTCGTACCAGCAATCCTGACAATGGGCGGCCCACGATTGAGTGACGATTCTCTTAAATGTTACGTAACAAGTAAATGTTCGTTTGACCAGAGTACTTCTATTCGGGGTTTGAAACCGGTATCAAAAATACCAACATTTTTCGATGACTAACGGTATTTTTCATTTAGGTATTTGCCTACAGGTCCTTTCGGGAACCAGTTATGTTGGCGACTGACGTTTTACATTTACCGGTTCGGGCACCGTAATTGTGATTTAAAAATATACCGATACCACCATTATAAATAGAGGTATTATTTACCGGTTCCTTTAAAGCTGTTAATACTGTTAATGTAAATAACATCGGAATTTATAGCCCTACTTCTATGTAACTTAACATTCCAATGAATGAAACAAAAGCAACTGTTCGGCTTAACATTTTTATCTCGAACATTCGATATGCAGTTTACAGAATTTGCAGTAAAGATTGCTCGATGTTCTTTTACAAATAAATGCTCTAGTTTGTACTCACTTCTAAATTGTTTGTAAACATGATAAAAAGTTTGAAAGATCTTAGCTAACGTAACAAGTTTTCGTTACATATTCATTAATACAAATTTATTATGCTAGAGAATCATAAAAAATAATATATTTTATGCAATCAGGCGTTACCTTGCAAATGTCTATTATGCAATGATTCATGAAATGAATTCCGAAAGACAGGAAATTAATGCATCTTTTATTATTGAATAAAATACAATCTATAAATATTACAAATACAAGATATTACTTCATGTAGCTACAATCTAATAAGTTTCATGTATTTGGATATGATTGTCGTCTAGGTGCAACTTTCGTTGATATTGTTTATATAAATTTTCACTCTGCCCTCGATCTGTGTAACTGACATTGATTATGCAATTGTGTAGTGCATCTGCTAGTAATTGTCTAAAAAATACTTCATCAGTATTCAACTGTTAACAGTTTATTAAAGTTATATAATCGTCATATTGGTAATCTTTTATTTATAAAACCTGACACCGCGCTATTCACAGAGTACAGTGAATACAGTGAGTACAGTACAGTACAGAGTACAATTAAGTACAGTGCCAAGTATGGGTATATTTCGCTTGCCTGATTTCGTACAACACAGGATGTTATACATTTTGCTTTTTTCGTTATGTTATACATAAATTTCACCGTTTCATATTGTCATGCTTCTTACTAGAATTTGAATAAAAATGTTAAAGAAGTATGGTCGAGCCGTCTATAGATACCAAGACAATTCTAAATGAGGATAACCTCAATAAATCAATGGTGTGTACAAATAAATGTCCTTAGTACACTGACGTTTTTTGTAGTATGTACTAGTAGTGGGTAGTAGACTGATTTGCAAGTTTAAAGTCGCTCAGCGAATGAAGGAAAAGACTATAATAATCTTAGTCTGATTGACAAAATCCGCAAAAAGATATAGTCGAAAGAACCAGCAAGCAAAAGTGGCCATAGGCAAGCCATATATCATCGCATGACTGGTGGAGTAGACGAATCCTCGAATAGAGACCACTTACCAGAAGCCAGCATGGACGCCTGTGGTCAGACGAACTGACAACTTTATTTTGAAGTTAACATTATTATTTTTAAAGATTGAACAGCAAGAACATATGAATTTTGCTTTCCTTAGAGTTCACATAATTATTATCACACAAGTATATGCGTAACGTAATTTACGACCTCTGGGCTATCAGAAATGTTGAAAATAGTGAATTATTGACATTCTTTGATATAAACAATTTTGCCTGCAGCAAACAGACTAATGTGAGCATTTGTCTTGAGTAAACGCATAATGGCAAAAGATCTTGTAATTCTTGCTTATTCTGGCGGTTTGGATACTAGCTGCATTTTAAAATGGTATGGTATAAAAACATTACCACTTAAATATAATACAGGGTATAATAGAACCTTTCCTGAAAAAAGTCACAACTCGTATATCTATTGGATATACTATCTGTTAAAATGTTTAAATCTTTCCTCTACATATATATAAACTTAATATTTCTTTTAACTGTGTATACCTAGATGATACCTTTGTAAAAATATAGGTTGATCCAAAAGAACTATGATGTCGTATGCTACATGGCTGACGTTGGCCAAAATGAAGATTTCAAGAAAGCCATTGCAAAGGCTAAAGAAATTGGAGCTAAAAATGTAAGTACATACTTTCTTTTCATTATAAAATTGTTTATTAGATACCTTGTTTAACTAAAATGTAATTAATACATTCGGAATAGGTATAAATATATATGTATATTTAATTTTTTCTCAGGTGATTGTAGAAGACCTTCGCAAAGAGTTCGTCACCAAGTATATGTTGCCTGCTATTCAAATAGGTCTAGTATACGAAAGTCGTTACTATTTAGGCACTTCCTTAGCACGCCCTTGTATATCCGTCGGCATCGTTAATGCAGCCAAGTACCTTGGAGCTAAGTACGTATAAATGTAGCAGATGTTATCAGTGACACTGATAATAATTATTAACAAAATAAAATATCAATCTATTAGATCAGGAGTATTAGATCATTACTAGTTGGAGAACATACAATATCTATAAATTGTGGACATTATAATATGCGGCTATTAACACCTAGTTTAACGCCATTATGAGCCATGAGTCTCACGAGGCAAGTCCAAAAGTTTCCGGCCTGACAACATTGACCTAATAGCAAATAGGCGACGGGTCTAGTACAAAATTCACGAACAAAACGTCTGTAGTTAACATATACAATCGTACTTATCGATTATGAATTGTAAACAAATAATAAGGAATAAAATTATTCAAATTTAAGCCGTATGTCTCTACCATACTGCTTAATTTTACGTAGTATATTCAGTTAAAGCATTGATGTACAATTTAAAGTTGTAATGATTGACATTTTAATTTATGTGACACTAACAATGATAGCTTTGAACATCACTTTATTTTATCTTTGGTAGAGTGTTACCTACTTGAATAATAATTGGCTAGTAATTTTAGTACCGGTGCATAAAGTCTACCATAAAATATAGTAGACTTGATGCACCTGACGCAGGTGCATCAAGTCCACGGCTGCGTAAACTTAATGCACCCAGATGATTTACTCTTGGTGCATTAAGTCTATCAAAGCGTTAGGTACAATATATGTAGAGATAATATTGTGATTGTTTATTGCTTTTTATTGTACTTATAATGAATTACAATAATAGATAGCATAAGCACACAGAGGCGGACTTATTCCTAGAAGGAATCTCTTCCGGTCAACCTTAGAATTAGAATAATAGTTGTATTTGTTAAACATTGCCAGGTACATTTCACACGGAGCAACTGGTAAAGGCAACGACCAAGTTCGATTTGAACTGAGTGTGTACTCTCTATGGCCGGAAGGAAAGGTAACTTTAAACAACATTGTCAAAGCAATTGTGGTAGACAAAATTTAGCAGCTTTAGGTAGTTGTACGTGCCTAAAACTAAGTTACATTTTAAATAATATTTATCTAAAATATATAAAAGATAAGGTAAACAACTGAATAAAGTTTAATAACAACGTCGTTAAATGTCAATTAGGTCATGAACAAAAATAAAATTGTTTTCGGTAGTGACCTTCGTTATCCACTGCATAATTTCGTACATAATTATATTTTAATGTAAGTGAATATAACATTATAAGTGAATAAATGTGATTTTTTTAAATAGGTAATAGCCCCATGGCGGTGTCCTGAATTTTTCGAACGCTTTCAAGGACGAAGTGATTTGATTGAATATGCAAAGAAGGAGAATATACCCGTGTCAGCTACTCCTAAAGAACCGTGGTCCACTGATGAAAATATAATGCATATTAGGTTTGTCAATAATCATAATTATCCAGCAGGCTCTAGTTTATTCGCGGATGCAGGCTGTTGAATTTTTACAAGAGTTGTTAAACATACATAAATATCGTTACATATATGTCAGTATTGTGATAGTAAATAAAAAAATATAGCGACCACTGAATGTTTTCTAATGCATTTGTAGCTACGAGTCGGGAGTGCTGGAAGACCCCGCCGCCATCCCTCCAAATGGAATATACAAAATTACGCGAGACCTCCAACAAGCTGAAGATTACCCCAGTAAAATTGACATCCATTTTGAAAAAGGTTCGTATTGTTATTGGCATATATAGTTGGTTATAACGCAATTAATATCAAACAGTCACGATGGTGAAATATATTTTTTTCTAAACAAAAAATCTTGTTGCACAACAGTGCATTACTACTATTATTACTGTCACGCACAAGCTTATAAAAATATCTAAATTTTTTCAGGTGTGCCTATTTCAGTTGAAATTCCCAGTGGACATGAAAAGTCCTTGCTCATAACTGATCCGTTGTCTATTGTAGAAACTTTGAATAAATTAGGTGGACAACACGGCGTTGGTCGCATTGACATTGTGGAAAATCGTTTCCTTGGTCTCAAGGTAAATAATCTCTTTTATTTACTTATTTATTTAATTTGCAAGTTGCAGTACATAATTAAGGTAAGAACACCCTGCTAGGACACATATCATATTGTATTGGCTAATAGGCATGATGACAGTATTAAAGAATTAAAGAATAAATGATTTTAGAGAAAAACATATGTTGAAAGAATTCTAATAAATTAACCAGTTTTAATGTAAACATTGAGATTAATAATATTTTCAATAAAATAGAAGTATAAAATACTGCATTCGGCCATCTTAACTAAAACACCAATCAGAGCGAATGACGTCACACCTAATTAAACATTACCGTGTAGCTTGAACTTCGATTGATTTCGGTAAAATTTATTTAGTTAAATCATTTGTTGTTTATTAGAGCTTTTATGATAAAAACATAACATACAAGAATCAACAATGGAACAAGGTTTTATTAAGGCAAATAGCTCTAATTTGCCCAGAATTGATTTGTTAATGTTGGGAGAGTTTCTTGCATCAAATAAAGACTTTTGCTCATCTGAATTTCGAAATGTGAAAACTTCCTTGTAAGTACATTTTTATTAATCTTTAGTGCTAACTATAATTTAAATTACACAAGCCTTTTTAACACTATGTCATACATAGGTTATTTTTGGTGTTAGCTAACATAGTATTACTCGCAGCTAAAGAAAGCCATACTATTTTTACTACTAAGTACTTTTAAGAAAATATTTGAAATAACTCCACATGCAATGAATGTGTAAACTTACATATTTAGAAACACATCTACACCTATAAATTTAACATGTAATGTCAATTGTTTATTTTACTACGTCTGTAATATTAATCTAATCAATTTTATTTATTTTAGGACCTCGCGATCATCATATGGTGATGATGCTATAAGTTACGTGCAACTTAAACGTGAAGGTAAAATTTGCATTGTGAAATGCAAAATTTGCCCGGAACACAAAGTCCATGCAACGTTATATGCAGTTACATTGATAGTTGATGAAGACGAAGAAAAGGTAACATTTGTTCAATGCCACGATTGTGTTGCTGCTCAAGGGGGCTGCAAGCATGCCATAGCGCTCCTTATGTGGGTCCATCGCAGAAGCGAAGAACCATCTTGTACTGAAATACAATGTTATTGGCTGAAATCTAAACTGTCCAGAGTTGGCACTACCCTGAAATTTATAACAGCAAAGGACTTATCAAACGGCAGTTCTAACTTACCATCTAATCCCACAGTGCTAGAAAAATTTTTAGAAGAAGGCCAAAAGAGAAATCTTAGTAACTGTGAAGTACTGAGGTATCAACCAGGTTATATTTGTAATGACTTACTTAGTGCATCAATGCACCAACTTGTGCTGAAGTATAGAGAAAAATGCTGTGACATATTTTTAGATAAAATCAATTTGACTGATGGAATTATAAATGAAATTGAAAAGGAGACTAGAAACCAGTACAAAAATAGCCTTTGGTACGAATTAAGATATGGCCGGATTACAGCATCTAGGGCTTATGAAGTCAGTCGGTGCCAAAAAGATGATGGCATACTGATATCACTTATCATGGGGGGGAAAATCCCAGACACACTAGCCATGAAACGAGGTAGAAGTTTAGAGGATGCAGTGCGGGAGACAGTTGGTATGAAGCTGGGGAAGAAAATTAAGAGTTCTGGACTAATAATATCCAAAAACTATCCAATGATAGCTGGTTCACCTGATGGCATTTGTGAAGATAGCATTATTGAGATTAAGTGCCCCATGAGTGAAAAAACTCATCTCAATTATATAAAAAATGGGAAACCGACTATGAAATGCTACGCCCAGATGCAGATTCAAATGTATTTGAGTGGACTAAAAAAGTGTTTTTTTTGTGTGGCCGATTCTAACTACAGCACAAATAAAAATGTAGAAATTTTATGTGTAACATTTGATGAAGAATACATATCTGATTTTCTTAAAACTATAATTAAATTCTGGAAATCCTATGTATATCCATTATTATATAAAAGTACAGAGTAGTAAATAAAAATGCAGAAATTTCTTGTTTCTATTTATTTAATAATAGAACCTTGTAGGTTAATTAAACCACACGCTATTGTTACTACATCATCAAGAACTTTGACCAAACTTAAGTTAAGACAAGCATGTGGTTTTATCATATTAAATTCTCGTAAACGTCTAATGACCCGCTCAACGTGAATTCTCAAGCTGGCTATTTGTTTAGTTTCCTTAGCTTCAGTTTTAGACAGTTTAGCTCCAGATACGACACTTGGAGGCCGTACTAATAGCACTCCTATCTTACGTAAATACACTTCCACATGTTTGAACCCTCTATCAGCCATTACACACATACCCTGTTGCAAACACTTTATAAAGTCACAGGATTCTACTAAACACGTGTCTGTTATTCGTCCTCCATAACCCGGTGAAATATAGTTCACTAAACCATTTGGTGTACAAGATACAAGATACTTAATTGTGTTGGCTTTTTTGTAATCTGACCAAGAAAGAGCTTGATTTAATGCCTTTGAAGGCTTTTGCACTTCAATCTCCATACAATCTATTATACAGCTTACTTTGTTATATTTATGCCTAAAAGCCATAGGTAAATTTCTTTTAATCATTTCATTGTCTAGTTTTACAATGAAAGAACGTATTACACTTGCTAATATAGGTATATTTTTAAAAAATATTTTGCTTGCATAAGTTGTATCCATGGCAAAGTCATCAGCGAGTTCACGGAATGAATTATTTAATCTAATTTTTTTTAAACACAATAAAATATGGTTAGAGGGGATATTGGTCTGCTCTTGAATCAAATTAATCAAGTAGTAACAGCTTATAGGAACTCCAATGTAAGAACGTGGATTATTTGTGATTTTCTTCAATGTACATTCTAAAATTCTTAAAGCCTCTCGTTTTTTATCATCTTCTATCATCTCGCTGCAGTCAGAAGCAGACTCTATTTGGAGAGATTTTGCTGATGGTGATGATTCTGAGTGAATTACAGAGGGAGTATAAGAAGTATCACTATCCGATTTGTCTTCTTTTCTAAATGTTCTTCCCAATACACTTACACTGGGTCTTGATGGGTTACTATTAACACAATCACTGGTTTTAAATGGAGATGTAGAGACAGAATGCAAGTGCATCTTCAATGGCGATGTCATCTGACTTATCAATTTGACTTGTGTTTGGCTAGCTTTACTTCTGAATTTTTTTGTCATATGTACTTGAATTGATTTATCTATCATTTTTGATATCACTTGAGTTTCTTCAAGATTATGCTGAACTGTAAAAAAAGTATCTTATTAAATTACTTATATGTTTCTTTACATGGTGATAGAATAGATAAAGTAACAATGTGTAACAGTATAATAAAATATACCCTTTTGAAAGCCACATTATTTCCGCTGTTGATTTTGATTGACACAATAAACAGGATAGGTAGATACAATCAAAGGTAATAAACATCCAAATAAATTACCAACTTGTGTCATTATTTTGTTAAATTCCATAATATCATTTTAAACTTTCTTGTTGCATTAAATCCCGTTAAAGCATGAAATAATATAAATCTTGAAAAATATGTACCTGAACTTCCAGATGCAATTCCTACAAAATGTTCTGTAACCATACTACTTTCTTCCATTTCCTTTGCACATTCTTCAAGAACCATAATCTTTCGTTTCTTACGTATATATGGTCGTTCTGTAGTGTTAGATCGTGTTTTTCTATCTGGTTGGCATTCAAATTTTTTGGGAATACATCCTGGTTTCATAAGCACTCGTGACACCGACCCCATCAAATGATACTGCATATAATTTTCCATATCATTTGGCAGCTGAAAGGAGAACAAGTGGTCCATTAAAATTGATAACATGAATGATAATTGATAATAAAGACCAAAACAAATATAACCTCAATAATTTGCTTATCAACAAATACTTAAGTGTTTCGTCTCAAACAAAGATTTTGAGTTACGTACCTATCAATCTATAGTAAATACTTACATCAAAGTGGTCTTCACAAAAATAAATTGGTGAATTCGTAACTACATCTGCTGGTTCGCGTCGTGCGAGCTTAAGCCACTTATCTCTCATTATTTTCTTGTTTGGAACATAAACAAACAATTTGTTAGGTGTTGCTATTGATGTGTTCTTGCACAGAGGGACCGCACACCACTTGTAAACTTTGGAATTCATTTTTAACACACAAAATAAGCAATATTTAGTTGACTTTCTTCGTTGAGCGTAAACACAATGCAACGTTTACTTAGGTGTGACGTCACAAGCGACGCCATGACACCTGCGAGTGTTTTCGCGCATAATTCAAAGTAGATAGAAAAAAAATGCATAATTAGCCTTAAAACTTATTTTATTACTGAAATAATGTTATTTTCGGAAACAGTATACGCGAATCTACATTATAGAAGCGGATTTCAAAATCCGTCATCATGCCTATTGGGCATTCGTACAAATCGACACCGGAAATAAGAATTAATGTGGGTAAGGGACAAAATGGCGAAAATTATATACATCGTTGGATTCAGAATTTTGAGCTCTATATATTTATATAGTATCCATTATTTTCATTTATTTATATTTCAGAGCGGGAGAGTGCATATTGCAATCCAACAGCCACTGGGCGCGCTCTACTGGCCACGTTACCCCTCTCTCACAGAAGACTACCTTGAAATGTGCTGCATTTCCCAGTTTATCTTATTTCCTTAATGTACGTACGTGTTTCGATAGTGAATGAGATGTGCCAGAGCCCATTCCCATCCTATCCCTCCCCATTTTACCAACCCTTTCTCCAAATCCATGTCTATAGCTCCAAAGGTAGGCAGCGAGCGCATCCGGGGGCGTGCCAACGTTTCTCATTTTGGACTGATATTGCCATGTATCGCGGATGTCTATGGGCGACAGTATTCACTTACCATCGGGTGGACTGTATGCTCGTTTGCCGCCTTCGTACAAATAAAAAAAAGGTTAAAAGGAGTACCTGGTTAATATCACATATGTTCGAATGATGCGACTCATTTAATATTGAACTTAGCTTGAGAAGTTCATTTTATCACATATCAATTATACTCTATGTTACTGAAACTATTGATAACGTTTCAGTCGAGAGGTTTGTACGAAACCCCAGCAGGCACAATCCTTCATGAGGCTCATCTTGATCTCGAAACATATGCTCTTGACAGAGAAGTGTTACGGTGAGTGCACCAAGTCACATCCCCCATATTATCACATACCTACATACTTTTTACAAATACGTGGGACACATAAAAATTCAACTCAATAAGAATATGTTCTATAATATAAAATGTTATTATTACAACTTTTGAAAGTATTCTCCCCAGCCCGTGACCCAGGTGATGTCCAAAAATTGTGTTATCTTAAAGCACATAGTGCGCGGGCTCGTTCTCGTGATGCAGCAGCAGTCCGCGGAGCGCCGGCGCCATGTATGGCCTCAAGTCGCTCACTGCAGAAAAGAACTTGAAGCTAGCATGTGCTCACATATAATTTTGTATTGATGCTCCGTTTAATATTATGACGGTGCAGACAAAAGTTTACCAGTTCAAGTGAGCAAAACTAAATTACAAAATTTAACAGGAATATATATTTATTTCAGATTAAAAAAGTACCTACAAGATAAAATGGCAGACTTTGTATATAACGGTTTCTGGTTTTCGCCGGAAGCAACATACACACGGAAGTGTTTGGAATTATCACAAGAGTCCGTTACGGGAACCGTTACAGTGGGAATTTTTAAAGGAAATGGTAAACATTCTCAATTTAAAAAATTCTATAAATTACTCTAATTGACGATTTTTTAACATTTATTTCTTCTTGCAGTAACAATTTTGGCAAGGAAAAGTGCAACAAGCTTATATAACAAGGAATTAGTATCTATGGATGTGGCTGGCGGTTTCTCCCCTGAGGACAGTACCGGATTTATAAACATCAATGCGTTACGACTTAGAGAATACGCCAGGTTTACGAATCAAACTAAGTTCTGATTAAAGTAACTTAGTGAAGTCTTGTACTCTATACGCCATACATATACATAATACTGCATAATTTATTATACAGTATATTTATACACCCATAATTTTTCTCATCTGACTATAACAACTTACATTTCAGTTGGGGCGCCCTCTATCAGATATAGCGTTAAACAATCTAACTCAAAATCAACAATAACACTACTTTGAGTTGAAATGAAACCATTTTAACGCCACTATTTTAAACCTTGTTATCACCAAGGGGCTTAAGTAACAACGTTGTCAATTTCGTTTCGAGAGTAGATCACTGGTAAATATTTGTATTAAAATTTATTGTATTAAATTTACGGCCTTTTATTTTAGTAATAGCTTTTGCCGTTCCACGCGCTTACAATTCCAATTTCGCATGAAGAACCGAAGAATTAAAATGGATTACCTTCTCTTATGAAATTAGCTATATTTTTTTAACTATAAAATATTTACAACAATTAAAACCGCCCAATGGATAACCATGTACCTAGAGTACACATCTTATTGAAGAGATCAACGTCAGAGAGAGATGTTGTTATCCACATCTAGAAAAAAAAAATATAAAAAAAAAACGTTTTTTTAAAAACAAGTTTTTATGCAAGCCATGTACCTACTAAAACGAATAAAATAAGTTTATATTGAATTATTTGTTCTCAACAAGCTTGTCGCGATTTACAATACAATTTAAAGTAGGTACCATTTACAATTAACGCGACAAGGGCGAAACGATAACCGCTTAGAAGGCACAGGCCTCATCTAGTAAATTACTGGGGGCTTTCAGGTCACAATATACCACTTAAAGACCCAGTACGGATTAGTGTATACACATACTGACTAGATTATTTTTTATTTCTCTAACATGCCGGTTTCCTCACGACGTTTTCCCTTACCAGCGAGGTAGTGGTAGGTTTTTTTTAGTGATGTAACGAATATTCGTATTTGTGTATTTTTCAATATTTAGTATCCGCAAAAATATATCTGTAATAAAATTTTCAATTAATATACATTTAAATAGAAAAAAATATTAAACAAAACAATAACAACAATATTTTTATTGTTAAGTTGCATAAAAAAGTATTTTGATTTTGCAAAAATGTCGAGTACATTTTGAATTTGAGTACATCTTGAAATTAGTAAATATTCAGTTTTCATTACAAGTTAGTTAGTTAAGATTCAACTTGAAGTCAATGACTTCTATGCATTACTACACAAGCAGTTCTAAAGAAAAACTATGTTGTTGAGACCGGTCGTACAATAAAACTAAAGTCTCCAAATAATGTAATTCTTAAGGTTACTTACTGCATATATAGAAACTATAGGTATTAATAACAAACTCGCTATTTTAAAAACGCACCACGAACGCTCAGAACTGGAAAAGTCGACGAAAAAATGAGTTGAGAGTTTATAGTTATTTCGCTAACATTGAACGTGAGCTTGCTGAAAACAATAAACAACCCTTCACCTTCAAGTAACAAGTTAACTCGCAATGTTTCAGACTAATTCAATTGTTCTCCTCCCAAGTTGTTAAAAATAGTTGGTGATGTAATAATTCCCGTATTGACCAAAATCTGCAATCTTTGTCTGGAAAAGGGACAATTTCCTAACTCCTTTAAAATATTTCTTACACATCTCATATACAAGGGAGGGGACGGAAACAGTATTAACAATTATAGGCCTATATCTATATTGCTGTGAATCTTTAAAGTAGGTACCTATTCGGAAAAATTCTAAAGTACAGGTTACTAACTAAATTCTTACAACAGTAATTTTCTCGCAGAAACAGTTCGGCTTCAAAATGCATCGATCGACTGAGGATACAGCTGCAAAGTTATTCGACCTTGTTGTTGAAACTTGACAGTAAAAACAAATGTTTGGCAATTTTTCTTCATCATTGTTTAGACATCTAAAAAATAGACGACAAAAGATAAAGACTGGCAACTTTGAAAGCAATGTGGTGTCTGTGACGTATGATGTTTAATGAGGCATTATATTGGGTCCCACTCTTTCTAATATATATCAACGAGCTGTCGGATGACCGATCATGGCAGCATTGTTGTAATCTTCGCCCATGACACGGTTATTGTGTTTCACGGAGAGACGTGAGAACATAAGTACATACAGATATGCTGAGAAGAGACTTCACTTCATACTGTAATGAACTGGTTATGTAGTAATCTACTAACGGTTAACGTGACAAAGACCAAATTTAGGACCTTCTTACGTAAAACCACAAAACCTCCACTACATAACTGTGACATAGTTCTAAAAGCCCATAACTGTGACATAGATAAGGTGGTGGCACCAGTAATGAACCTGGCACCAGTGTTGAACAAATATCTACTAAACCCTCCCAAATAAGAATTTGCTGTACCATTTGACTATTGGCAGCACTAAACCGTAAATCTGTCAAACTTCGAAATGTCACTTTAGTTAACCTTAGTTTTATAGTCGTCGCCACCACTGAAGTCCGATAGACGCGGCGCTAAAATCGCGTAATGAAATGTTGCCAGCAAGACAGGCAATAATTTACCCCTTCTCCTAAAAAGTAACCTATTCTAATGAATTAATAAATCAATGCATATAAAAAAATTAAAGCAAACAATGAATTGCCAATTCATTCACATTGTTAATTTAGGATAACAAGCAAAGATAGATAATAGGGCTTTTAATAGGCATAAAATTAAAATAACGTATTGCACTAATTTATTTTTTATTAGATACATTTGGATTAAATTGAAAAATTAGGTAATTGGTAATTATGGTCATCATGATTTAATTCTTTTATACCAGACATATCACAATCGCTATCACTTGTATCCAGAAATTCACTATCATGATCAGATTCGGTGTCGCTATCACTCGCTGTTGATATTATGAATCTTTCCATTTCCACATCTATGAGTCCATCATTTTTGAAGTATTCTTCTTCAATATTTTCCACATGCTTGCATTTAATACGCCAGTCTTCTGCTGTGATGCTTGCAAAAGCTGCTTGTGTTAACTCTATTATTTGTTTTGGGTCTTGAGCAACATATTTTTCGGCAACCCGTCTTTTGGCAAGATTCAAATCGCAATGATATGGAGGTAATCTTACCGCTTCGTGATTATGTTGCCTTAACAATTCATCAATTGCATAAACTGGCGGTTCTTTGTTTTTTTTTATTATTTATGTCGTATAAAACTGGTTTTGTCCAGCTCTCTTCAAAGAAAATATTTTTTTCTCTCAACCATTCTTGCATTTCCGATTTAAGGTTAGACATCGTTGGAGGTTTATTAATCTGCGTGGAGTGATAAGGTGCATTATCCAGCACCATCAAAGATTTTTCAGGCAGATTTGGTACTACCTTTTCCGTCATCCATTTCAAAAAGTTTGTGGCATTCATATCATCGTGATAATCTGCAGATTGAGATTGTGATCTGAAAATCAACAATGCATTCTGCACAAATCCATTTTCTGATCCAGCATGTGCAATAATGAACCGTTTTCCAGCTGATTCCGAGACCAATAATCCATTTTCATCTGTGTTTTGCCAACAACTCTTCCCATGATAAGTAGGATGAATGTAGGTTTCATCTAAATACACCACAGGTCTCCTGTCAATTAATCTATTTCTCTTTATTCTTTCAATATATCTGGCACGCCAAGAGGTAATATCATAGCGTTCGATCAAAAATTTGCGTTTAGACTGACAGCGTTTGAATCGGAAGCCTAACTTTTTTAATATTCTTCGTAGCGTTGTATTACTGCCTTGAAAATTTATACCTTGTTTTAGTTCCAAACGCAGTTTGTTTACCGTTGGTATTTCTTTCTTCACAACATAGAAGAAGTGGACTTTTTGACGTATAGCACATAAATCGAAATCATCCAAATCAATCCTTTTTGGTTGCGGACGGCGTTTTCCAGGGGTGACAATTTTCTTTGACGTGCTTGCCGCTACTTTTCCTTCTTTAGTAATCCGTGAAACCGTTTTCACGGAAATACCTGAAATAAACAAATAGATTTTTTTCTGTTAATCCATTATGATATTTCTATGTTCAATCATAATTTTACATAAAATACAATGAACTATATCGTTCATTAGACAAAGATAGGCCTTATTTTTTTTTTAGTAATAGTTTTTATCCGACCAATTTTACCCATTTATTAGGCAAACACTTAAACTCTGGCATCCCTAAAATTTAACTGTCATGGCAGCGACTCGCATTTGTACATTATTTAACGGGATTAATACTCTTTTATTCTTCTGCTCCAATTCACAAAATTCCTTCACTTTAAGGATCATATCCCGGGCTGCACTTTTTAGTACTTTACGCGACATGATCAATGTAATTTCAAGAAAATACACGAACAAGACTCCACGGACACTCCTGACAAACTACAAGATGGCGGAGCTGTCAAATTTAGTTCCAATTGTTGTTGCGAGACTTCAGTGGTGGCGAGGACTATAGTTTTGTTTTTAAATCAGACAGACTAATGTAAAGACTAAACTGTTAAAAGTTGAGAAGTATAAGAAATAAAAGATTTTTAAGCATTTTCATATTGTTTCTTTATTGTTACCTGCTTATACACAAAATTAATAGAGTACACATTTATGGCTATCCATTACTAGAGATAATCCATTACTGAATATCTATAGTTGGGAAGTGTCCATTACTGGTGCTCAGAAAGGGTGTTACTTATTTTTAATTTTCTTTTTAAATTGTGTCCTTATAACTTACTTTTTGTTCCAAATTGATATTTTTTGAGATATTTTAGCATTTGTGCAGTTCGTAAAACTGATATTACCGAGAATTTAAAAAAAAAAGTCGGGAATAAAATACCTATTGCTTAACATAGTCCAAGACTGGTGCCACTACCTTACCTCTTTGATAATAAACTGTGCATGCCCTAACCTAGAATCTGTACCTACTGTTCGCTACTTAGATATTCTCCTTGATGACCAATTAACGTGGAAACCGTACATCGATCTAACATCTCCAGTTAGAAAATTGACATGGGTATTTAAGAAGCTCCGTAATGTCGTTAATCCTAAACTTTTAGTGATAAAGTAGTGCTTGTCTCGCTCTTGCTACTGTCCAATCGGCAATCTCATCGGCCTATCTCTGTCTTTCGATGTCGTACAACGTGACTTCAATTATATTTTATAGTTGTCTCAAGATGCATTCGAGCTTATTTTCAGTTGACGCAATGTAAAAACGTACCGTTTCCAAATAATGGACCGAGACCCAGAATCTTTTCGAATACGTTTCGTGACCGTTGATGAAACGTGGGTTCACTATTTTGACCCAGAGACGAAGAACCAAGGTAAGATGTGGAAAAGATCGTCCTCGCCGTCAGCCAAGTGACTCAAGGTCTCTGCGTCCGCTAGCAAGATAATGGCCTCGGTCTTCTGGGGTGCGGAAGGTATCATATCTGGACAACAGACAATAGCTGGAGAGTATTACGCAACATTTATCAAAACTAATAAATTGGCTAATAAACTAATAAAACGAGGAATTAAAAAATAAATGACGTGGAAAATTACGTGCCGGAGTGCTTTTTCATTATGACAATGCACCTGCGCATCGGTCTGATGTTACAGGCGCTACCATCCGAACGGTTGGGTTTCAGTTGATGCAGCATCCGCCATATTCTTCGGACCTAGTTCCTAGTGATTTTCACCTTTTTACCAATTGACAAAACACTTGCGTGGTATAAAATTTTAAGATGATGAGATCATGTGCGCTGTAGTCTTTTTTGACTTGAGCAACTTTCAAAACGTTATTCAAGGTTTATTAGATATAAGGTGATTACGTTCAAAAATAAATACGTTTCTTAAAGTTTCAATACTTTTCCAAAAATATATGTATTGATCAATCTAGTATAACACTTCATCACTTCACTGAGCTATTCTCGACTTACTTCTACATCTTGACATGGACAGGATATGTTTTACTCTGAAAATGTTTATTACGAAGAAAACATTCTGACGCTGGCAGAATGTTCTAACTACACCATTGTCATATATTAGACGAAAAGAAAACAATCACATTGACAGTCTTGACAGGACAGTATCATATGGTGTGTCAACTGTGAATTTGATAAAGGATAATTTCATTTATCTTGGAATTGTAAATAAATAAACGTTGAAAGTTGAATAAATCTATAAACCATCATTGGTTATTTTAAAAATGCATAGAAACTTGCCCCAAAACAAAGAAGCATTATTAAAGTCGTACACTACACGTTTAAAAGAAGATGTTAAAAGTATGCTGGAAAACTTTGAAGGTGCTTTTCCAAATATGTCTTCAGAACTTTTGGAAATAACTATTATATCGTACCTACTTGCTAATTATAACTTCCATGTTAATAATAACTTCCTTGCTAATGATGATCAATGAATTTTAAACGTAGTAGTAGTGTACGATTTGAATTCATTGATCATCAGCCCCTTTCTGTACTCTTAGTTTTACTTTACCATATTTTCAGAAATTATCAAGTTAGCCAAAGGTGAAAATGAATCTCAACTAAATAGAATGACTCAAATAGAACAGGACACATTTGAAATGCAAGTCAGAGCTGCAAATATAGGTAAGAGCTGTTATAAATAAGTTTTACGAGCAATTTCACTAATATGTGTACCCCATGCGAATTGTAATCGTTAATTTTAATCTTAACTTTGTGAATGTTTTTAAACAAAAATTTAATTAATATACAAAACATTAGTAATGCTACCAAGTAATCAGGTGGGAACAGTGTAAGTCAGACTTGTTTGCTGGGTTATTCCCTTAGTAAAATAATCTCTAATTTTACTTATACATGTTATACTTGTTATTAGTACAAATTGTAAGTTTAAGGTGTGTATTTTCATTAAACTAACAACATAAGTCTGTTATTAGAAAAAAAAATCCCAGGGACAGTAAAATCCAGGGGTACACATTTTAGTGAAATTGCTCTGACATAATTATTGCATGGTTAGCTTCATCTAGCAGTTATTAATCCATTTATTCAAGTTTATAATGCCAAGTTGTAAAATGTCGTAAGTGGTTTTGAGTAGCAATCATGATTTTATAAGTGATGTCTGAAACATAATACATTTTTAACATTGTGAAGATAATGGGGTTCTTCAAGAGAGCTGTGCAAGGATTTTGCAAGGTCCCGCATACCCTCTGGTGTTGCAGGTGTCCATGGGCGGCGGTAACACTTACCATCACATGGGACCGCTTGCTCGTCCGCCCACTAGTATATAAAAAAAAAATGTTTTGTGCTTTCAAACATAATAATAACAGCACACTCGGTGGTCTGAGGATTGCCTGTGCCATGAGTCTAGGATACATAAAGAGAAAGAACACACCACCTAGACCTGAACAAAAATTTGTTTTCTCGGGGCATCTGGAATTGAAACTGGGATCTTTTACAAAGGAGGAAGAGGGACTAGCAATGGGGCTAATCCATACCATACCATCACTACCAGCAGTAGTGTCTCTTCTACTGCTGGATATAGGCCTCACCCAAGGTTTACCACCACATAATCTTCACCTCTTCTCATACACCCAATACCTGTAAACTTCTTCAAGGCATCTGTCCACCTGAGCAGAGGGCATACCATACTGCGCTTGAACCTCTAGCTAGGGCTAATCAGTCATTAAAATTACAACAAATTTTTCTCTAATAATATTAACACTCAATTTGTTTGTTAATAGATAATCACTTTTTTATTTTCAGTGAGAGCTGGAGAATCTCTAATGAAATTAGTATCAGACATAAAACAGTACCTAATATTGAATGACTTTCCCTCCGTGAATGAGGCTATAACACAGAACTCAAAACTATTTCGTACAAAACAACAAGAGTGTGACCAGAAACTGATGTCACTTCGTGATGATATAGCAGCCGATCTTTATGATTTGGAAGATGAATATTTTACTAGTATTTATAAGTGATAATGAAGTCGAATACACTAGTTTCTTAAGATTTCATTACAAAAAAAAAATTTTGCATATGTATTGTAAGTTTTATTGCTGTTTTAAATGCACTTGCCTTTTAAATGCAATGAAGTGTCCAGATCAATTTGTTATGACACTTTCACATACTTGTCACAGCATTTATGTATGTTCTACTAAATTGGAATCACCATTAAATTTATTACTTTTCTGCTGAATGATCTTTAAAAGGGGATTTAATGAAAATTGTATATACTGTTCTGCAATAGAACTGTTCTGTATATAGTGTTGAGTGCATAAAATTTTGATAATTATTGAAATAAATCTAGATATGTACTTGGGAATTTTGGTAAAACAAAAGAAGTAACCAGTCTATCCTTAATCCTTATATTGATTCTGAATATAATGTTACTTATTGTACTTGTATCAGCCTGCACTTGTTATTAGTCCCACTGCAGGGTACAGGCCTCCCTTAGTAAATCAGGCCATAATCTATAACGCGGTCCCAGTGCGGCTTGAGCTAGTGACAATTTTCAGCATCGAGCTAGTGAGAATATTTTAAAATCTATACTTAAGTAGAAAAGTTAGTTGTATATATTATATGTAGAACAGTATGTTGTACGGGTGGAGGATTTGAACTCACAATCATGCAAATGTGTATTGAGTATAGACTAAAATATTACTAACGTCTCGTAGGAGGGCAATGTTAAGTGATGTGATGATAAATGACATATTATAACATCAAACATTTATAGAATACATTAAAATAAAATGTACAATAACTTTAACAAGCTTATAAATAAGCAATAGGCCTATATATCAAAATATGGTTTTAAAGGTTTAAACATTATGTATTTTACTAACTGAATGGCTGAGAATATTATGTATATCAATAAATACTTATAACAGGGTAAAATAGAATAATTTAGTTAAGCATAGGCAAAAAGAGAAAACAAAGAAAATACACCAAACTGTATTTTTCTAATAATTATGGTTTTATCTATTTTTTTTAATAATGCTATAATATTTTTTGTAGGTTTTAATTATGAGAAAAAAACTACAGATTAAACATGTTAATCCACAAATTGTGAACAGTTTCTAATTTGTGGATTAACTGTGGAGCTCTTCATTAAATTTAATTTAAAGATTAAATTTTGTAAATGATTCGGTGAAATTTGTATTTGTTCAGTTGTATCTGATTTAAAATTGAAGGTTTAATAAAAAAGTACTTCAAAACAATCCATAAATTAAATGTTTATTGAAACAATCTAATTACACAATTCTATTCACAATTGATCGCGATTTTAATTTAACTGTTAAAGAAATAGTGAGGTCCATTATGAGGATACTGTTTAGCAAGAACTGGCCTTCCCATCTTGTAGTCTTCTAAAAAGAAGTACAAAGCAAAGGATCCTCCAAGGACTGATGCAAGAAATGTAAATTGATACAACACAGAAAACCTTGGTCTCATGCTAATATCATAACGATCCTCACCGATGATTTCAGCTTGTGCATGAATCTTGAAAAAAAAAAGGTTATTAATACAAAAATAATTTCAAGTACATAATTTATTTGCACTGATACATATATTAGTGATCTTACCGGTTCGTTAAAGTTTCGTTTGAATTCTGGGCAGTCATAGGGGTAATGTGGATCTTTAGAATCTGCACCAATATCAGGCAGTTTGGGGTAGTCTCCATAACCGTCATCTTCGGGATACGGTTTGTATTCCTCAATCGTCATACCATATTTCTTGGCTGCGGCAGCACGCTCTTCCGGAGTTTTAGGATATGGACCGGGTTTGTATTGATAATTCCAATCTGAAAATGTGAAATGACGTAACAGTCACAATATTTACTGAACGTTTAGTGTCAGTGTTATTCAATAAAATTTCCTTACGATTTCGTGAAGCATTACAAAATATTTCAGCTGCCTTACGAAAGGTATTGGGATTAGTCAGAAAAGCCTTTTTCAGTAAAGTCGAAGCCATTACAAAATTGAATCAATTCTGCAGACAAAAACTCTTTTTCGTAGACAGATGGTATGAAAATAGCTATTAGTGTTGCCAACTTTTATAGCTCGAATATAGTACTTCCAAGCCTACCATGAAAATATAGTAGATTGGGAGAAAATATATATTGTTTTAAAATTATATTAGACAGAAGAGTATGTTTTACTAATTTTAACATTCATCAAGTTTGTCTTTATTTTTATGGAAAGCTTCATAGCTAAATTTAACTATAAACCTATAACTAAGCTTATAAGACTCGGCCAATTTGATTCTGAATAATCTAACCAATTGTTTAGATAATTCTGACTTTTTGTCACAAATGGCAACAAATTCCTCTTAGTGATTATGAACACATCAGAAAACTCTTGCTCTAACTTTTTCAGACTATTATTTGTCCATATTAAAAAATACATGATTTTCACTTTGTAGTTTGTTGCTTTATGTTGTGCATAATTTTGAAAATATTATTCGCTATTATTATTTGAAAATTTAGATATTATTATTCGCGGATGATATGAAAATTTTAAAAATAATTCGTATATTCTATGGATGTAACCTAGAAAAAGTAGATCTGTGATTAGAGCCTTGGGAGGTGGGGGTTACGATTATTAATTACTATTCTAAATTATTTTTTAATGAACATATAAATAATATCGTTAAAAATAGTCAAAAGCACTAGGTTTTGTTATTAGAACATTGGAGAACTTTCGCAATATTATATATTTGAAAGTCCTATATTGCCCATACGTTTTTTTTTTGACGTGCGCAGTTATATGGAATATGTTTTTCAAATCTGGAACCCTCAATATGAAGTCTAAAATAAACTTGCATTGAGCGTATTCAGAAAATATTTCTTCAATTTATTGATTTCAAGACTAGGCAAATATCTCAAGATTACCACCATCGTTGTAAACGCTATAATTTCCCACCTCTGAGTGAAAGAGTATGTTATGTATATGTTATTACTTCATGTGTGTAGCCAATGGATCAATTGATGGTCCCGAATTACCTTCCAAGATGCAATTGATTACACACAAAAATATCTATAAAAGCGCTTGTTACTTCACGCTCAAAATAAAACGAAGTACAATCAAAACTCATTTTTTACGAGGACTTAATGTTTTTAATAAGTTAGCCCAGTAACATACGTATTTTCCACCAGCACAGCATTAGTAAGACGAGCCCTGGCAAGGAACTTATTCACCGAACACATTTAATTGCACTGTTTAAATCACCAATTGTTTAATTTGTTAGTTTAGGTTAAGAGGTGAGAGTGCACGCTGCAATCCAACAGCCGCTAAGCGCGCTCGCGCTCCGTACGTTACCCCTCTCTCACAGAAGACTACCTTGAAATGTACTGCATTTCCCACTTTACCTTATTTCCCTAATGTACGTACGTGTTTCGGAAGTGAATGCGATGTGCCAGAGTCCATTCCCATCCAATCCCTCCCCATTTCCCCAACCCTTTCTCCAAATCCATGGCTATATCTCCAAAGTTAGGAGCACACCCGGGAGCGTGCCAACGTCTATCATTTTGGATTAATGTTGGCATGTATCGTGGATGTCTATGGGCAACACTCAACAGTATCCACTTACCATCAGGTGCACTATAAGCTCGTCTGCCGCCTTCGTACATAAAAAAAAGCATTTTATATTTAAAATATTTTGCTTTATTTATGTGTTTTTAAGTTTTTATATTTCATTATTTAGGCCTACATACATGTTTACCTAATAGTCAAATGTGGAGATTCAACTAACACCATTTGAGTACTAGAACATTTAAAATTTGTATTTGTCGTTGTATAATGGAACTTGTATAATTATACCATTGCCACATAATAAAAAAAAGATGACACGTTTGACGTTATGTCAACTACACCTACCTAACGTATAGTATAATAGTTTTTTCAGAAACGAAACTACTGTCTATCAATAGTCCTCAGTACAGTACTTCAAAAAAATATTTTTCTTCATTCCGTATTTATTATTTTTAGTCCTTCTAAATTGAAAACGGCCAAACTAACTAGTTTCAAGAAATGATATTTAGATAATCATATTCCTATGATGGGTAACGAAGCATCTCAACTAAATGGACTAGAAATTGATGAGAAACCAACAGAGATAACAGATTTTTGGTCTCAGTACCAAGCAACTATAAATGACAGCTGTAGATATTTTAGCCTGAAGTGCAATGGCTCTGTGTCTGTATTTAAAGGGCAAGCAGTTTTAGGTCCTCTGTGGGCTAATTCAACACCTTTAGAAAAATTTTCCAATGTAAGTAGTAAAACGACTTGCAATACATCATGTTTGTGTTGTAAAGAATGTTTGGCTATAGAGCATAAATTCCTCTCAACATAAGTGAACATGTATTGATTACTAATATTTTTGTGTAGAATCTTTTGAAGTATCGCCACCCGTGCATTGTGCGTTACATATCAGCCTGGCAGCAGAGATCAACACTTAATTTGGCCACTGAATTTGTACAACCCCTTTCACAAGTTCTAAGCTCACTGAACCCACTCCAGATATGTATTGGCCTCAATAATGTCTTGAGAGCTTTAGTTTTTCTACATGATCAGGTAACTATTTAATCTGAATGTTGTTTAATCTAATTACTTATCATTGTGAGAACTTTTAGTAATCAGTAGATATGAAGTAGTTACCTTTGTATATGAATCTAATTGCCTATGCTAATAAAGCACCTTATATGTGAACTTTTATATTTCATATAGGTATTGTAATTATTATTACTGAATGACTATGGTTACAATTTATATTGTTGGGTATGGCTAAATCTAATTTTTTTAGAAAATAATATAATGTGTCCCAAACATAATATAAATGTTTACCTAATAGTCAAATGTGGAGATTCAACTAACAGCATTTGAGTATTATAACATTAAAATTTGTATTTGTTGTTGTACCTATGTTGTCGTTGTCGCTATAGGTTTATTTATATTTTAGATGACTGTAAATCTTCCATGTATGTAAATAAATTTCCCTCAAGCAGTTTGACATATTTGTTGAAAATATTCAGTGATATTGGCATTCTCGCAGGTTGCGAGAAATCTAGTGAAAGAATCTAGTGAATATTGGATTCTTGTTTCTTATTATTCAGCCTTAGTCATGGATGTTGATCTGCTCCATACAATCTTTTGCACAATCTCTACAAAAAAGATGTATATGATTTCAGGGAAGCGTGTCTCATAATAATGTGAGTGTATCTTCAGTATATGTAACTGGAGATGGACAGTGGAAACTGGGTGGATTGCAGTATTTATGTCCATTCAAAGAATTGACCTCAGCTTACTTGAAACATGCTAGAATACACAGGTAATTTTGAATATCTATGAAATAAATTGTACATTAAAAATATTTTTTATTTCACATTTGAGGCATTGGATAAAATTAAAAGCAAAACCTGTTTTCTTTTTTTTGCCTTAATGGTCCTTCCTTTTTGCTTTTTGTTGATGCAGATTTTAGGTGCTGACCTACTTTTATTATGAACAACTCTGCATGTTTTAATATATTTATGATTTTAATCAGCACCCAGTTGCAGGCTGGTAAACTGAATTTTTGGTTTTGCACTTTGAAACCATCTACCTCTTTACCAAGATTTTAAATATTGCAGAATAAATGATGCAACATTAACTATAAATGATAAAGTTGGGGAGTAATTGGGGTTGTAAAGTATGTAGGTATTGATTAAGAAAGTACACTAGTTTTATTTCATAAAAAAATATCTATTTTGTATCTTCTATTCTGTTATTTCAGATATGACAAAGCAGTAGACCCTAATGAAGATTCCTATGAGGTCACCATAATGGCAGACCAGTATGGCTTTGCAGTTTTAGTGGAAGATGTTTACCAAGGCTGGAAAGATGGTATTATTTTAATGAACATATTATTATACATTTTTAATTATATATTTTTTTTTTTTGTGAAATGCTGTTCTAATAATAACTATTGAACAGTAACTACATGAGCAACAAAAAATACTGAATGAACATTTTTTTCCATTGGTTTTATGGGAAAATTGACGGTAGCAAATTTTAAGAACCTGAGTTTAGATTCTCTGGTGACCATAAAGAAATAAGTCCTGGGAAGCAGGACTTCATTAGACTTAGTGATGACATTCTTAGTAATTTGAAATTATTTACTTTAGTTATTCAATAATAGGTTTGTTGCGGACAGCCTATAAACCCCACGTGACAATCGATATGTGTTGTGCAGTGTTCGGTATTGTGTAGTATGTAAGGTGTTTAGACTAAGTATGTCATGTAATGTGTTTAGAATAAGTACCTATATCATGTAATGTGTGTAGAATAAGTATACCATGTAATATGTAAGGTATATTATGTATATAATTATTTAGTAACGTAAGATGTACCAAATAAAGAAAATTGATACAAGTTGTTCAATAAAGAGAATGCGAGGGAGACTTTGTAACCGAGGCCTAAGTAAACACATGAGAGACTAGGAATAACACGCCACACTAACACGAGAGCCCTACACGACCCAAAACCTATATATTCGAGAAAATACATGAATACTAGATAAAAATAAAGACAAAGAAAGCGTCCATGCGGTCGTTTCCCACGTGGGGGCAGCGACGCGGATTAGAACATCTGGCGCATGGCGTTTTCTCGGAATTGGGTCGGGTAGGGACCAACGTGCAAGAACGAGACGTCTGCACCGGCGCTCCCCACGTGGGGGAGCGAGACAGACGCGAGTACCGTTACGGCAATTCCGGGTATAGTTTGCCGTAACAATAGGGGCAGCGCAGGGTGGCGTGTTATTGGCCAAAAGGGTCGAAACCCTCGGTTGCAAACATCCCTAGTTGAGCAACTTGTATCGAGAATAAGAATAGGGCCATTTGGGCCACCAATTACAGTCGTCATTCAGCAGTCCTACGTGTTTCACTACTTCTACCTCAAGCTACCTCAAGAGAACCCTGCCTACTCGGCACATCAAGAGAACCGGCCTGCCTCCTCGAACATTCATTCAGTTGGGCCCTCAGTTGCCCCGTCGATCAATCATTCAGTTGGGCGCTCAGTTGCCCGGTCAATCGTCACCCGCCGCGACCGCGTAACGTGCACTAGCGCGTCTTCCGCTCGTATACGACCGGTCGGCCCGCCGAGCCATTACTATTAGTGAGCCGGTCGTCAACAAGGTTGTTTTGTTGATAATGAATTGCTGCTCATTTAGTATTTTTTTCTGCTTGTTTAAATACAAACCATAAATATCTTAGTACAAATACAAAGCATATAATATACAAGCAAAGCATAAAAAAATCAGGATTATTATAAGTCTCCATATAATTTTTTCTGGTAGAACATTATTAATAAAATAATTGTATTACAGATGAAGTACCATATCTAAGAGAATTTAGAAAATATTGTAAAGAAAGACTTCAGCACCACGATCCCGCAATGAGGCCAAGTTTATCAGAAGTTCTACAGCATAACTTTTTCAATCATGAATTCATTTCAATATACAAATTTCTCAATTTCTTGCCAGTAAAGACCGAAGATGAAAAGAGTCAGTTTTTCTCTAGCATTTTAGACCATCTGAAATGTTACGATGAAGAGACTGTCGCTAAACAATTTAGTGGAATGCTGCTCTCTAGATTAACCATGTTGGACATAACAGCGAGAAAGGATGTGATACCTTACATTCTTAAACCCAAAAATGGTATATATTCTTATCATTTTGTAACAATTTGACCATTGCAAATCCTTGAAAAACGAAAATTAACATTTATTAAAATTGTTACAGATAGGATACAAAACGGAGAGCATACAGGCTTCTTCAGCTTAAGTGTTTTCAAGGAACATTTAAAGCCTAGTTTGATGCAGCTGTTTGGTGTTAGAGACAGTCAAATCAGAATGCTACTGTTAATACACTTCTCAAAATTTGTTCATGTATTCACTCACGAAGAACTATCGCAGCATATACTACCAGAGGTATTGTTTGTTACGTAAGAATTTTTTTGAATGAGTATCTATAGGTCTTTGTATCCATCTTTAATATCCCAAATTTTCGTTTTTCAGCTCCTTCTTGGCATTAAAGACACTGATGACAATCTAGTTGCATCAACTTTAATATGTTTAAGTGAATTGGTGCCAATTTTGGGTGCTGACACAGTCATAGGTGGAAAAAGATCTAAATTGTTCACTGATGGAAGACCTAATTCAAAAACTAATTTAATGGCCAACACGACTACCAAATCGTATGAGGATGTATTAGTGCCATCTAAATCATTAAGAGACTTTACATGTTCTGAGGAAGCATTCCAGCATGATAATGAACAAAATACATTTGAAAAAACATTAACATTAAATGAACGACCATCTCCCGTTGGAGGAGAGTCAGTCGAGAATGAAGCTATAGTAACAGAATCACATGTTAACATAGCTGAGAGTGAAGATGACTGGAGTGATTGGGACAATCCATATCGTCAACTGACAATAATAGATTCAGCACAGAGCTTACAAGAAGTTGTTGATGACAAACCACTTGATCAGACTAATTTAGTGAACAAAAATGAAGCTATAAATTCAAATATTAGTGACAATCTCGCAAAGTCTACACTTATGCAGAAAGCAGCATTGGAAGCAAAGAAAAATATAGTTGACATTTCAGAGTTAGACATAAAAAATCAAAAGGTTGATTACTCGAAAAAAAGTGCAGAGGAATTTGACTTCTTTGCTGACATGATTCCTGTTATTGAGAAGCCAACAGTTGCGACTGTTCCTTCAGCCAATGTAGATGAAAACATTAGTAGCAAGTTAAATTTTGTACCAGATGAAGAGGTTGATGAGAATGAAGGATGGGAAGATAATTGGAATTAACTATAATATAAAAATAAAATTGCAATTTAGCTTTATAATATTTATTATGCGCAAATATGGCTACAAGGTATTCATTTTTATTTGAAATTATGTAAATAGTTGTACATAAAGAAGGTAAGAGGTTAGGAGTATTATATGGAGATTTTAAAACATTCCTTGTTACCATCACATACTCCATATAGACACGAGGTATTCTTTGTGGACTTTACGAATCAACTTGGATACTCATTTCTTTTTTAGAAAATCGGGTACTTTAATAAAAATACTTAAAACATACAAGCCTAAAGACAATAAACAGTGATATGTGAGATTGAAAAACTGCAGTAGTTCAAAATTTAACTAGTTATAAGGAAGAAGATGCAAATATAGCATTAATATTAAACTTGTGGAAGTAGCATAGATTTTGTGAAATATTTATTTATTACCAATTTTGAACATTCTAATATGTGCAATGATTTCATTCTAGTGTGATTTTTTATGTATCTTTGTACAATGTACTACCAAATAAGGGAATTGATACCATAAAGTGAACTTTTTAGTTCTATTTTGTAATATATTTGACCTAATTGGGTAATAATTATTTCACGAGAAAAATTTCCCTGTTTTCGTTTATTACCAAGCTACTGTGCTACTACTATGTTGATATTCATCAACATAGTCTTAAATAGTAGAAATGTCCTTAGATTGTTGAATGAAATTCGGATATTATATACAAACATGCTCACAACCTCACAGTAATTCTAAATAAGGTCATTGACAAACACAGCCCAAATTATAATTACATACATAATGTTATACATTTTGGCTTGGCCAAATAAAGGATTTTTATCATACATTTTTCAAATGTATTCTTTTATTTCATACCTTAACTACTAATGAATAAATATTTAAGCTTAGGCATTAGGATTAGTGTGACTAGTTTATTATATAATTATTTTAATACTCATTAATTGAGACCACAGAATTCTTGGATTCTAACTTATTCTATTATAAAAGCAAACTTTTGTCAAATAAAAGCTTATATTTTAAGTTTTTCTAGTTAAGTAAAATATTAGGAAGAACTACAAAGCATTGAATGTTTAAATAACTTTGCAATATTAGGATAATAAAACCCAAAAGGTTATTTCACTAGTTGAAGGAAACTAAAGTTTGTAAAACAACTTCTGTTTAACACAATGATTAAGCAAAAGTTGACATTTGGACAATGACTAGATAGATTCTTTAAACTCACTGGAAATGAGATTCTTTAAAGGTCAAACATTTTTAAATAGCAATTTTCTTTTGCATGACTAGATCCTTTGAAGTTTCATTGAAAACTTCAATCATTTGTTCATGAGCCATTTCTGAGAGTTTATCAATGTCATCACGTGTCATTCCTTTGGTAGGTATTGGAGGCAATGTAGTGATTACTACTTTCCCTGCAATATAAAATATATATATATAAGATACTAGCTTTTGCTTGTGCCTGCATCCATATGCTCACTGTCCCATGGGAAACTTTGTAACCTGACCTTTTCATCCCAAAAGGATCCATACAAACCATTTCAACCATTGATATGTGAAAGTATATCAAACAAACAGACAGTGTTTCATTTATATATATTGGTTAGAATAATGATAAGCTAACAAAACCAATTTACCAAATGTGCATTATTATTTTGATATAAAATTCATTAGTTTTTTATTTTTTTTAATCATCCAATGACCAGGTGAACTCTTGAAGAAGTTTGTCAGTAATGGGTGGATGAGAAGAGCAGAAGACAATGTGTCATGGCGAGCCAAGGGGGAGGCTTATATTCAGCAGTAGAGAGACAAACTGATGATATGATATTCAATTCAATATATATATACAACAGTGAATTTGAATTCCACAGCAGTATTAATACCTTGTAGTACCCGACAGACTTAATAGTCATTATGTTACTCTTTATTTAATAAGATCCCAAATTACTACATACCTGGTTCAAAAGTTTTACTATCACTGTCAAGGAAGTAGTACTGACTGAACACAACAGGCATGATAGGTATCTGGGCATCAATAGCCAAATAAAATGCCCCCTTTTTGAATGGCTGTATACTTCCTTTATTATATCTCGCTCCTTCAGGAAACACCCATAGTTTGGTCTGTAATTATTTAGAAAATTATGCCTACAGTTAAGGTTCCAAAGGATGTATTTCATTTCCACAATAAAGATTTTGATTGTATGAAACTGATAATGAGGAAACAAAATTGATTTTTTAATTATCGTTTAATAATTGGCATATTGGATTACCTTTTCGTCTTTAACCTTCTCAGTGGCTTCCTTCATTAGTTGCCTTGCTTTATCAGTTTTCAACCGATCAATGAATACGAGACCTGAGAGCCATGCTCCGAATCCGAATGCGCCAGCAAACATCAGAGGTCTTTTTGCGACTACCGTGCAACGCTTCATACGAGGCCACATCTCAAACATTCCTTTTAAATATAGAAAGATAAAGTATTATTTCATCAATTGTAAAAGTTATAAAATGTTAAAGGCATTATTACCTAATATATCTAAGGAACTCTGATGATTGGATATCACAATATAACATTGTTCAGTGTCCCAATGCTCCAAGCTCTTCAGTTCCCATTCTATACCTACTATGTACGAAGCATAGCGGCAAAATCTGGAAGCAACGCTGTAGAAAAAAAATTAGATTTACATAGGTAGGCACTAAAAATAATACTCCAAAAAGAAATAGTATAATATGACATTCAGAGCACAAAAAATAATCGATAATATCTTACACTAGATTTGTAACATCGCGAGGATATATTAACACTACAGGTAGTAATACTGTGCACGTAATTAACACATATGCATAATAAAGAAAAAACTTTAAGTAATATCGAAAAACATTACTTTTTTCATACAAAAAGGGCAAGGTAAATATAAACCCCGCCAAAAATAATTCAGGATATGAATAGGAGGAAGCCATAACGACCATCTGTCAAATAAAGTTGGGGTTGACATTACGAAAAATATTTCTGTCTGCTGCTCCTCTGTCCGCTTGTTGAACTAACAAAATGCGAGCTACAGATTGTAGTTATTTTTTATAATAGATATATTATAGTGTGATTTAATATATAGATATATAATTTATCTACGTTATTATTTAATTCTCTATTGAAAACCTCGAGAATGATGTATGGCTATTTGATTTCCGTTTCATTATTCTTGTAACATTTCATTGCAATGTCATTAGAAAAAATCTTTCTCTTCCGGTGTTGTTCCTTCAAGTTCATAACAACCGAGTATTTCGTATATTTTAGTTTTATTTAAAAATGGTGAGCTTAATTTTAAAAATATGGCCAAGAGTTTGTAGTGCAAATGAATATTATATCGAATGATAATATATCTTCTGATACTATTGTGTGATGATGTAAAAATTAATTGATAAAATCGCGGAACAGTTTCGTGTCAACGACAATCTTTTTCTTACAAATGATTATCTATAAAAAAGATGTTTAGTTCTTCCAGTGTAGTGTTATTTACCTGTATTGGTTTATTACCTATTCCTGTGAAATGTCCATCCCCTAACATTTTTGAATTAAGAAAACTAACCTAAAATGATGAAATACCGACACATGCGCGTCATCTGATGCTGCTGTAGAAACAAAATGATGTACTGTGCCATGTTCTATGTGCACTGTTATTATTTGTTTTGTATTCGAATGCAGCGTTTATGATTTTAAAGTGTCTCTGATCCTAATAATTCAATCATGTTTAGATTTAAATAAAAACCTTGTTTACATACTATCTCTATATGTTTTAGGGTTTCGTGAAAGTCGTAAAGAACAAGCAGTACTTTAAGAGGTTCCAAGTTAAATTCAAGAGGCGTCGTGAGGGAAAGACTGACTACTATGCTCGCAAACGCCTCATTGTTCAGGTAACCTATTTGTTCTTTTGCACAAATAATTTCGAATTAGAAGTTTGGTTAAATAAACATGTTGTTTTAGGACAAGAACAAATACAACACTCCCAAGTACCGGCTGATTGTGCGCCTGTCCAACAAGGATGTCACCTGCCAGGTGGCTTACTCGCGCATTGAAGGAGACCACATTGTGTGCGCTGCCTACTCCCATGAACTGCCAAAATATGGCATCAAGGTATAACCCTCACTATCTTGTTTAATTCATATAATGTTACTTTTTAAAATTTAAATATAAAACTGCCGCTATCTTTATACAGATTTGTTATCAAAAAGTAAAAGAAACTAAAAATACTTGATAAATATGAATTTGACTTATGTGATGATTTTGAACGGGCGGTCTGAAGCAAAGTACAAATGCATACAACCATGTTGTTCTATGTTCAATACTGACATCAAATATTCACCTTTACAACTGTCTTTTCCTTATTCAAATGTATCATGAGGAGATAATATTGTAGGTAGGTCTAACAAACTATGCAGCAGCATACAGCACAGGACTATTGTTGGCTCGGAGACTGCTGCAGAGGCTGGGCCTAGACTCTCTTTACACTGGAGCCACAGAAGTCACTGGTGATGAATACAATGTAGAACCTGTTGACAATGGCCCTGGTGCATTTAGGTAAGCATCATTCTTTCATGTATCAATTATTGTATAATAACTAAAAAGTCAGTTATTAATACAAAGCAGCCAAATTCTGACACCTAAAGTTTGTAGCAAAGTTGTATCATATCTTCATTTATTTACAATGCTATACCAACATTGTTTATTTCAATAAGTGGTCATTGAAATAGATTTTAGTTAAAAAAAACTGTTGGTTGAATAAAGATAGGTCAGAAATAGGTAGCTATGCGTTACTGCTGGAAGTCCTATACCTTATGGTTCCCCACTAAAGAGGCAAAATTTGAAACAAGGTGAGAAATACAACTGACTTTTAGAATAAAGGCCCAACAATCTGGACAGTTAAGTAAATGATGCACAGACTGATACATATTCAGTTTTCCTTGTTCTCTAATCCATCACTTTGAAGACTCATCTCATTGTCCAATTTCTAACTAGATATCTCACACAGTTTCAATAGAAATTTTCAAAATTCTTTAATTACTATTAAAGGCACAATATGTCACAGTGGGCAGCTCCATGACTTGCCTCCTCTAGTAAATTTTACGTCTAGTAAGCATTATTATCTGCATAAAATTGGTAGTTTGTGCTTTATTATTTATACTGTTCTAAACAGAGAAATTATGCATCATTGATTTATTGTTATCTGATCATCATTATGAATCCTGTTTGATTGACATTGTTTAAATTATTGTTACCAACCATTGATGTGAATGTACCAAGGTCACTCATATGTGAAATTATTTTTTTAGTCAATTACGATTTTCTTATTAAATATTAACTTAACTAAGCAAAGGGATCTTATTGTCAAACTCATAGTTCACTTTGTTAACTTTTTAGTATATTCAATTTTTTTTCATTATACTTAATAGAATCTGGGAAATAGTTGGGATTAAGAACATACACTCCTAATATCTATCTCACTTTTAAGATAAAACATTAAAATATTTTTTTAAAGATTTCGCTATAAATTAGCTCAATACAGTCAAAACTCTATAGTGAATCTCAAGGGACCAAACAATTTCTTTCATTGTAAAGAGTTTATGTTATTCAAGGAAAGGCAAAAAACAAAACATTTTTTGCAATATTTACGTTTAATTCAAAAAATAAATTATGCAGTAATTACACATTAATACTAATTTTAAATAAAAACTTTCAAAAGTATCATTTAAAATAATCAGTCATCTTAGTTTGAAACTTTTTTGCTGTGCCAATATATTGCTTTGGGAAAGGCTACGATCTTGGAACAATATGTCAATAACACTTGTTGTAAACTCACTGGTGCAGGAATCAGTTGGAATTGATCATCCTCTTCTTCCCTTTCATACTTCTTGCCTTTCATCACTGAATTGAGAATTTCTCAGTGATTGAGGTCTCTGCTGTAACCACATCTTTGTCTGCTTCTGTAAAGCTTTGTAGGGTCTCTAGAGAGAATGAGTGAGGTGAGTTAAATTGTTTAATCCACTCACTCGGAGGCAAATTGTCGTCACTCTGATTGCTCTTCAGCTGTTGCGGAAGCATCACCAGAACTTCCACAAAGTCTCGCATGACAAAAGGAATGCTGTATTGTTGCTGGTGTTAGCTCTTTCCAAGCGTTGCTCAAAAAATTCACTGCAGTTTGCATATTAATGGAGGCTTTTTCCATCCGATTCGATGATTGACAACATTTTCCTTCTATAGTGGCCTTTCAGGCTTTTTATCATGCTCTGGTGCATCGACTGTAAGACACTTGTGGTGTTAGCTGGGAAAAATGCTAACTCAATATTCTGGAGGTTGGACAGAGAAGGCTGAGCAGGACAGTTGTCCATGAGCAGTAAAATTTTCCAGCCCTTCAACTCTGAATCCCATTTTCGTATTTCTTCTTCAAACGGCTGTTAAGCCATCCAAGCCCACTTGCAGGCTTTGTATGTAATAGGCAACTGTTTCAAGTTCTTGAAACAGTGTGGATATTGCGATTTTCCTATTACCATAAGATTCCTTTTTTCTGTGCCACTCATATTGGCTGCTACAAACGCGGTGATTCGTTCTTTGGATAGTTTACTTCCCATGCATTTCTGTCCTTGAAAATTCCGAGAGTTTTGTCCGGCGTCGTTTTGTAAAAAATACCCGTTTCATCAGCATTGAAAATGTCATTCGGAGAGTACTTTTCCTTAAATCTTGGCCACACTTTATAGCCAAACCAACATGCCTCTCCATTCATTTGACCATAGTTTATTTAGTGCCGATTTTTAAATCTGCCCAGTCATCCTTCCGAAGCTTCGAAATTCATGATACCAAGTTGTCCAGAAAAATTCTCACCCTGAGCTTTCACAATTGACCCACTGACTGGCACATTATTAGAGCGTTGTTTTTGAAACCACGTCAGCATTGCCTTGTCCAAATCTTCAAATTACTGTTTTCCTATTTTATTTTACAAGAGCTTCCTTCCATTTCAGCCTGCGGAATCTTTTCTTTGCACTTCCACACAGTAGCCACGGTAGTTAGTTACACTAAGGCCGAAGCGTTAAACGATATCACTTTTCTTTTCTCCCTATATAATAGAAAATAGTACACTATGCTTAGACTGCCGAGTTAGGACTGATAATGTGTTTAGAATCCAATCCTAAATAAGCATATTCATTCAGCTTTATGTACCTATTGGCTTGTTTTCAGTGTAAAGTGCAATAAAACAATTTGTTTGTCCGCCTTTCCATCCCCCAGTAAAAATTAAATCACACAATAGACAAAAGAAACAGATATTCACGGATCCATTTGTCTCCTTTGGGCTGGACATCCTGAAACAAGTTTGAACTTACGGAAGGCAAATAATTGAATAATTTTGCTGATAATACACAGGTGTGCTTTCAAAAATGTGGTATATTTTTGATGTTATGTATGAATGTATGAAACAGATAGCAAACCAAACAAATGCATGTGATATTGATGTTAAAGTGAGTTTTTCGTAATATTGAGTTTCGCCATAACGAGTTTTGACTGTATTTGGAAATATCCGACAATAAGGTCCCTTGTCTCAGATAATGTCACAAGTTATCTATGATGATATATTACGGGCGGACTGAAAGCATCGTACAAATGCGCACAAACAATGTTGTATTGTAATTTACTGAATTTACAAATGACTGCTCATGGACATTCAGTTGGAAAATGAGTTAGAACATGTTGATGGTTTTCAGATGTTACCTGGACGTGGGTCTGGCTCGCACTACCACTGGCGCCCGTGTGTTTGGTGCTATGAAGGGAGCGGTTGATGGAGGCCTTAATGTCCCACACTCCATCAAAAGATTCCCGGGATATGATGCCGAAGCTAAGAAGTTCAATGCTGAAGTTCACAGGTGATTTAACTCACTGAAATTTTGAGTTTTACAGCTCCTTTCATCCACCGAATAATAGATTTGTCTATTAATCGGTCAGCCTTACAAAAGAGCAAAATCAAACACAGGGCTTTTGGTTGTCAAAAGAAACTTTTAAATTATTTCTTTGAACCAGTTTTGTGAACAATTTCCAAACAGAAAACTGCAGTGTAAACATACTTTTAATGTGTAAAGTTGCATCACATATTCTTAACAATGTTGTTATTGTAGGGCACACATCTTTGGTTTACACGTGGCAGAGTACATGCGCAACTTAGAACAAGAGGATGAAGACTCATTTAAGAGGCAATTCGGAAAATACATCAAATTCGGTGTCAATGCCGATGCTGTAAGTAGAATATTTTTACAAAATATTACGTCCGAACAAATTACTGCTCTTAACTAAAATAGGGGTAGTGTCGAAGTCGGACTAAATAATTGGCTAGTATATTACAACTTTTTTAAATCTTCAATGGTTTTAAAAAGTCAACTATATTGCAACATGCCCATTTTAATGTTTATAGAAATGCATGCTCTCTTCTCTACCTTTAGATTATTAATAAAATTGCTGTCAATTTGCAAAAGGTAATGGCGGTTAATACAATAAATTATTAAGTCTCACTAATTTAAAAAAAAACCATTTAGTTATATTGTTATTTAGGCCAACTCCGCGCCGATCATGCGTAAATACCCACCCGTTTGCAAAAATATACGTTAATAATGGCTAAATGCAATGAATGCAATAAAAACATTAATAGAAAAGGCCCCCGATTATAATGTGGCAAGTGCCACAAATGGCTACATGCAGGATGTGCATCACTTACTGTGGAATAGTTAAATAATACCCTATCGCCTACATCGCCTACAGAATCAATGGATTGGAAGTGCAAATAACAAACTGCGGACGCATAACAAAGTCAATTGACGACATTATAATTAAATCATTTAACATTAATCTACCTGACTTAACCAACACTTGCTAATGAGTTTAAGAATAATAATATATACAGTCCATCAATAGCAACACCTTCACCCGCCTGCTAAGTCTCGCCGCGATCACAATTCATGTAACTGGACCTAAATATCACCCTATACTATATAAATAATAAATCGTGAGTACCCCGTATACATATCAATTATTATGTTCAACCACGATAACAAAAAATTAAAATCTTATGTCGTTTTGTACGTAAGAGCCGTCGATATGTATATCCAAATCTCGTGTTTCATTCGTCCGGCAGACATTGTCACATCCAAAACTAGTTTCAAAGGTTTTTTATTTGTATTGTATTTTTAACAATAAAAAAGAAATCTTAAAGACACACAGATTTTAACTCTGATAATGATAGTTGACCCGACATGACTTAGGTCTTACCAACCGCCCAGTTTAATTTACCCCATTTAAAGCATATTTGACTATATAAAAAAATTAGCTTTATTGTATGTGATTTATAAAATCAGTTCACCCTGCTTGTTAATGCACCTCTGTTATGCTTACATAGATTTTACTTACATTTTTTTTGGTTTATAATGTTTGATTTTTTCGTATTCATTATTCTAAATTGTATGCAGTGACAATCTATAATTCTCAGGAGTATCTAAGTAATTTGAAATGTTAATATTATAGCTGTATGTGTTGTTGCTTTTATTGATTGTCCTAAATAAATAAATAAAATGATTTTTATTGCAGATTGAAGGTCTATACAAGAAGGCACATGAGTCCATCCGCGCTGACCCGACGCATAAGAAGAGAGAAGTCAAGAAGGACGCGGCCAAACAGAAACGCTGGAACAAGCGCAAGCTCACTCTCGCCGAAAGGAAGAACAGGATCAAACAGAAGAAGGCATCCTTCATCAAGAGGCTGCAGGCGCAGGCCGATGCTTGAATGGCTCAATAACAACAATAAAAGCCGTTTGAATTACAATGACTTTTTTATTTACCTATTTCAACTGCTGACTATATTTGATGAATTTAAGAGTGCTATAAGTTCTATAAGGCATACAATACACTAATTTTATGTTAAAAAAGAAATCTCTACAATAAACGAGCTATGGCTTGAATCAAAATCTGATACATATCAAAATTAATAACATAAAAAAAAATAGTTTTTAAAAATACTCCCGTACAACCTCTATGCACTTGTTCATTCAACTGAACCAACTTTTGAACATTTTGAAGTCTCCTAAATTCATTGACATCCTCATCCGAAGTCAAATTTTCGTCCACGTAACATTTTTTTATGGTGTTAAATTAAAAAAAAACGGTGCCAAATCTGACCTATATGGTAAATGGGGTAAAAATTGAACGTCCGTGGTGGCTAAAAAGTGGTGGTTCTAGCGGCCATCTGAGCAGGAGCATTGTCTTGGTAAGAAATAAACCTCTAGCGCCACTCCTTGGGCGGTCGTCATTCAACTTCTTACCTTGAGGCTCGCAATACCATTCACTAGTAACAGTTGTACCATCTAGTGGAATTATCCCTACGTCGGAGAAAAACCGTAATCATTTTTTTATTTACACTTCGACCGCCAACAACTCGTGAGTAAATCGTCGTCTTCGAACTTGTGTGGATTGTTGCTTTGTAAACGGGTCGTAGCACTCGTAGCTGTAGATCCAAAATTTATCAGTAATTAAGATGTACGATACTTGTTGCGAACTCCCTACATTGAACTTTTCCAGTATAAAGTTGCACCAATCTACATGTCGGGATTTTTGCTCTTCTGCGAGAGAACGAGGTATCCATCGCTAGGCAACCTTCCTGACTAAGATGTTCATGCAGGATAGTGGAAACCGTCCATGATCCAATCTCAGTTCAGCCTGAATCTCGATGTGTAATGTTCCGATGATTTTTTTTTTATAGACTAGTGGGCGGACTTGCAAAATCCTATTCACAGCTCTCTTGAAGAACCCCATATCGTAGCTTAATGGAAAGACCTCTTGTGGTAGTTCGTTCCACAGCCTACGGGTTCGCGGTATAAAGTAATTTTTGGACCGAACAGTGCGCGATACCTCCGTATCGAGGAAATGCGGATGGACCGCACTTCTGTGACTGGAGGTGCGGTTGTAGAAACCCGAGGTGGGAATTATATTGAACAATTCTTCAGAGCATTCCCCATTGTACAGGCGGTAGAACACACAGAGAGACGCAACGTCTCTCCGACTGCTGAGGGATTCTAAACCGCCCGTGAGAGTGGGATCGTCGACAATACGAACAGCACGTCGTTGAATGGAGTCAAATGGGTCCAGTTGGTATTTCGGTGCGCCGGCCCAGAGATGAGAGCAATACTCCATATGGGGCCTCACCTGAGCTTTGTAAAGCATAAGAAGTTGCCCAGTGGTGAAGTACCGCTTCGCTCTGTTCAGCACACCGAGCTTTTTGGAAGCCATTTTGGCCTTATTTTCCAGATGACCCCTAAATTCGACTTTGCTGGAGATGTCGACACCAAGGATCCCGATACTCTCCGAGATCTTAAGAGGTATGCTCTGAAAGCGAGGTGCTACGACAAAAGGTTTTTTTTTAGCGGTGAATGCCCAGATGCGTCTTACTGGGTTGAAATCCACTAGGTTCAGAGAACCCCAAATCGAGACTAGATCTAAAGTCTTCGATTTCAGACACAATTTCAGATGATCTTTTATTAAGCACTACCCTGATGACGTTTTCGTGTGTAACCGCAGTCGGCGGTCGGCTTTTGGTGAATTCCCATTTGCTAACAACCGTTAGCAAATGGGAATTCACCAAAAGCAATTTGTAAATTTTCGTGAGATTCCTTAAACGTTAAACCTCGTTTAGACTCATAGAAAATCATTGCATGAAATACTTCACGCGACATCTTCATTGTTGCAATCAATTATTTATTGACTTACGTCTTGTAAAAAAATATTTTAAAAAAGAACTAAATGAAGGTGGCCAGTGATTTTTACCGTACAGGTTACATTGAAATTACCCTCCAATCTGTTATAAAATATATAGGACAAATTGATTGACAGTAACAAATTAGCTAAAAACTTTCAGAACAGCCCACAGGTACATGCTTCTTATCATTTTCAAAAATGTTGGCATGCTGAAGATGAGTCTTGTAGGTATTCTGACAGTGTTGGTCCAAAGTGGATTATAGCCCACGCTGGTGGAAAGATTGGATTTGTTGAAAATGGATTACTAATTTTTAAATCTATGTCACCTGATTACCATATTTTTTTTGCGATGGATGAAAGAAAAAATCATTCCTAATTTGCCATCAAAATGTCTTGTAATAGATAATGTACTATACCATTGTACACAAATAAATAAAGCTAGTACAATGGGCAATCTCAAGGGTGAGTTGCAAGTGGTTGAGGAAAAATGAAATAGATTTGAAGAATGTTGCACTGAGCCTAAATTTTATGAATTAATAAAACAGAACAAAGGAGAGCCAAAATTTCGAGTATAAAAACTGTTGAGTGGACATAGGTCATTCGATTACCACCTTACCATTGCGATCTGAATCCCATAGAAAAAAATATGGACAAATAAAAAGACGGATTGCCTAAAAAAATGTTGGTCAGGCCGCAAACCAGATAGAATCATTATTTAAAGATGCCTTTAATACAGTTACTTTAAACAGGGCTTAACACAATTTAGAACTTAGTGTCCTATTCCTTTCCCAATTAGAGAAATTTTTTGTCTCAATTAAAAATTAACAGAATACCTACTGGAAAAGAGTGGGCTCTCCAATTTTAACCCTCACGAGTGTTACACCTTTCCTTAAAAAACGGTACTTTGTATTTTTGTTAATATGGCAACATTTTAGTACTGCGTTTTTCGTGTGCTTCCAAGGGGTCTTCTTTTATGTAAAGCCGGCACTGAGTAAACCTCTATCACATTATTGAGTGACTCCTGAATTACTTCGACGGTACTGGACATTAACAGGATACCTTTTAGACTTTAAAATTGTTAATGACGAAGGAAACTTGACACTGGCAGAATGTGCTAATTGCACCACTGCCATGCCATATATGAAAAAATAAAGTCATCGTGATCGAATAGAATTCAAGAGAAGTTTTTTCAGAATTTCCATAGAAATGCATTCTATTTGCCGCATATGTTTACAAGAAGTAAATGTAAATGATTCTACAGATTTATTTGCTATTGATGAAAATTCTAAGGAAGTCTTAAATAAGATATTTTTGTGCTTTCAATTAATCATTGAATGTAAATATTATTTGCCAAGGATCATTTGCAGTACATGTAAAAAAGAGTTGGAAGTAGCTAATAATTTCAGACTAAAATGTATAAAATTTGAAGAAAAATTCACGGTTTTATGTGAATTAATACGAAAAAACGGAATATCCCAGACATATAAAAATGAAACTAACGAACAAATAAATGAAACTCAAACTGAAGACACGTTTAAAAATGAAGATGATATAAACAATCAAGAGTTAGCTGAAATTATAACAGAAAATCATCATTCAGAAGAAAATTCTAATCTAAATGTGTGTAAAAAAACTAATTTCAAATGTAGTACCTGTAATAAAATTCTTAAAACTGAAGTATCATTACGAAAACATAATATTTCTATGCATGAAAAAAGGAAACATGTCGGTAAAGTGTCAGGTTTTGGTGCCACACGGCGTTATCATTGCACAAAATGTTCATACTCCACACCTCACAGCCAAACACTGGTGCATCACATGAGAAGGCATGATGGGGAAAAACCTTATCAATGTGAGTGTGGAAAGAGTTTTACACAACCATCTGGTCTTGCAGCTCATCGCAAAACTCATAGTGATACTGCATACCACGTGTGCGCTATCTGTGGCAAGCAATTCAAGCATACATTTTCATTAAGCAAGCATCAAAGTGTCCATGAAGGTGGTAAATTTCCATGTGAAGTCTGTCACAAAGTCTTGAAATCAAAAGAAGCGTTACAAAATCATGTACTCCGTCATTATAACATTCGCAACTACAACTGTGAGGATTGCGGAGAGAGATTTGTAACAACCTCAGAATTACATAATCACAGGAAGATGCACAACTCTGAAAGAAGTGTCGAGTGTCATGTGTGTGGGTACAAAACTCATACTAAAAGGATCCTTGTTGTACATCTTAAAAGGTAACTACAGATAGAATATTGTTTTATGGATCATGATTTGAAAGATTTGAAAAAATAAGATATAATTTTGGGAAATAAAGTTACAAGGTACCCACAGTAAAGGTAAGGCCAAGGTAAAACCCACAAGGTAAGGCTAAAACTTTAACCTGAGTATTTTCCAAAAAGTCCCTTGTTTTAAACATTTAGTGAGAGGGTGCATTGTCATGCTGTAGCAGCAGTTGTTACTCACTACAGTAAAAACATCTGGCAAGCATGTGGCTATGTACGATTGCATTAATGTGTTGGTTTCGTTAAGATACAGATATCAGGTTGCCAGTTAAGTGAAAAACTTAATCCTATGCCATAGAATCTTAATATCAGAATTTCTATTATATGTAAAGCGTAGCACATAGACATTTCAGTATTTTAAAGGAGTGATCCTGCAATGCCGCAGCTACTGTCCGAGTTACGCCACTTTCACAGAAAACTGTCATGTCATACCTGAGAGTGCTAAGATCCCATTGAATAGGGTATATAATAGGATAAGGGAAGTTTCTCATCCCAATGTAATTCCTACTCTTATTCCACCCAGTACCATGAGTAGGGGGATAATATATAGATAAAAGAAACATTTTATACTCTCTACTACCCATCTCAAGAAGAATGGGGAGTGTAATCCTAAGTCAAGTGTATATACACCTAGGCTATCACCGCTCTTCTTAGCTTACTATAAGTAATATTTTTCTCACGTTATATGAGTAACATTCTAAAATAAGAAATGTTTCTTATTCCAGACATTCTGGCGACAAGGCGTTCAAATGCCAATTATGTTCACGAACATTCTGCACAAGCAGCGACTTGGCGCGGCATGAGCGGGTGCACACACGTGCGAAACCCTTCCCTTGCCCAACGTGTGAACAACGGTTTACACACAGCACCAGCCTCAACAAACACATGCTGAATACACACGGAATACACTACAAGTGGGCAGACTTGAAGTTACATGAGAATAGGAAAGTGAAACCTGCCATAAAAGATGACAATCCAAAATTTTCATTAGGTGGGAAATCTTTACCATGTAGTATGTGCTCGCAGCGGTTCATGCATAATGGCAGGCTTAATAAACATATGCTCAATATGCATGGTACTCGCAAGTAGTAGTAATGACCTGTGGTCCCACCATTTTCACCGACTGCTGGAACAATGGGTAATTTTATTTCCTGTGAACACTGCACTAGAGCATGAAAAAAAGCACAAAAAATATAGATATATTCTTTTGTACGGGGAATAAATAAAATAATAAAATTGTTTAAGCAAACATTTTTGGCGTAGGACCCGTGGTCACATCAGGTTGTCACACCAGTGTGATTAATGGGAATTTCATTTCCCCTCAGTCACACCGTTAGTATAGGTTTCGTGCATGACCAAATTAAGGATGGGCGCCCGCCGGACCCGCGTTTTTCAGATGGTCCACTTATCGGCAGTACTAAAGCTAGTGTGACCACGGGCCCTTCATAAAAAATAATAATTTTTTGTCACTGGTAGTATGACTAACAGGAAATAAAATTCGCGTCAGACACTGGTGTGACCAAGAGTCCTACGCCACATTTTTATAGCCAAAAAAAAACAGACTAAAATAGCATAACATTTATCGCCTACTATCAGTAGTCTGCTTGACCGGGGACTATTGATTTTTCAGTCTCAGTAGTTCGATTGCGTGCATCAACCGAACATCTGAGCCGCTCTTGTATCAGTAGTCCGGTTGAGCGGACTGTTGAGACTTTTCAGTCTCAGTAGCTCGGTTGCGTGCATCAACCGAACATCTGAGCGGAATTGTTCACTTGATTTTCTGAGTGTCATCGTCGTTTAGCACGTTCAATATTTGCATTATACATGGATTTTTATTAATTTATTGTGAAATTCCATGCTTCTACGACATTGTTAGTACGATGACGCTCCGCAAATACGCACCATTTATTAATGAAGTTCGGCTTCATCCAATATTCTTCGAAGTAATTTTTATATTGGTATTTTTTTTCATCTTGTACTGGTATTTCGTTAGATGTGATATGGTGCCAGCCATCCTTTATTTTATTTATTGGCAGCAATGGCAGTATACAGCACAAATTAATTATACGCTTAAGATTTCTCGATTTTAGTCCATTTTTTTCGATTTCCGGTACAAAGCATTTCGAAAGTGAAAATGGCAACTGTGAATGGACGCATTTTTGCATATTTTCAACAACCCTTATATGGCAGCATTCTCAAAGTCAACGTGAGCGTCTTCAGGGCCACTCAGGAATCTTAGATTTTATTAATTGAAATACAGTCGTGTAAGCTTTTTCACTCTTTTGTGACATGAAAATATAGGTATGTCATATATGACCGGACTACTGATAGTAGGCGACATTTATCAATATTCCCGCTAGACAAGCTTCGCTGAGAAATATTGAAAGAAAGAAAATATATTTATTCGTTATCACAACACAATTACATATGTACAGTGATACATTAAATAAAAATATTTTATATCTAAATATATTGTAGCTTAATTTACTACAGTACCTGCCTAACAGATTTTTACAGGGAGTAAGATCATTCAACTCAAAACTCCCTGTTGAAAAAAGCTAACTTCTGAATCTCTGGAAAAAGGCAACCTACCTATAATGTAGCAGAACATCTCATCTCCAACTCAAGAATATTTCATGTGGCTCGTGAATTTGCCAAATTTAATCACTATAAGTTTTAATATAAAGATTTAATAGAATAACATTTCTGTTCTTTTATTCACTCTAGTGCAGTGGGTCCACAGAGAAATAAAATTACCCGTGGGAGCACAGGTCGTGATGCGAGAATAACTAGTGAAAAGCTGGTATAAGCGCTCAAGGGTTACACACATGGATGTGTGATGGTGCCAAATTATCACACTTCGTGTGGCTGTTTCGGATTTACGATCCAGTACTCTGGTCATCATAAGTGCCATACATTTTCAATCTTTATGGATTATGATAAATAAAACAAAGATGTTATAATTCATAGATATGAGTTTTATTTTATGCCAATGCACAGTAATATATAGTATTGTATGTTACTGTTAATGTCCATAGTGCCATTAGTCAACGTCAATACATTGACCAAGAGCGATGCTAATGCTGACGGGAATTTATGTACATTTGGGTTATAATCTGGTGGCAATTGACACAACAATGACTTTTTGGTTGACTAACAACTGGTCAACCAGCTAACAATTATTTAATATGTATTCAAATATACTTTTTGGGTCTATTTGTGCTGATATTTTGAATGAAAAAAGTGCACAGAATGGCATGCAGTGCAACATGGTTACCGCACACGGTTACTACTACTGCTTTAAAAAAAATGTGGAAAGCATTGATTGATCTTGTTTAAAGTTTCAAACAAATATCTCTGTCATCCATCATCCACATTGATGATTGTCAACTACCCACAGTCTCATATTTGAACATTCACAGTAACATTAATAAATTAAAAACATCACTTGTTTCTGTTGTATATGAATACAGACAGGACAGCTGTTTGTTGAAGATTTGAACATTAGTAATATTGAAATGTGACTGCTTAATAATTGAATGTTTATCATTTAATTACACAATTTCTTATGTATATTTTTATCTATATTCTAATTACTTATGTATTCTCTATATCCTAGTCAATTTTAAAATGTATTATTACATCAAAAAGTTTAAATAGAACTTTATAGGACCATAAATAAAATAAATTTATTAAGAGTTCATTTCACTGCAAAAGTTCTTAATTGTTCTAAACACATTTTTAACTTAATACTTTTATCCAAACGAGATTACCTATTGAACCTATAAATGTTACAGAAAAATTCAAGTTTAATTTTAATTATGTGTATGAAAACATATCCTCGCCTGAGTACAAAGATCTATGTATATTGTAACTAGCAGTTAGATTTATTAGGGTCAATTTATGTCTACCGAGAGGTGGCGAAGCGACCAATTCTATGACAATATAAACTAATTAAATAAACTTGTTAAAAGAATACAATAATAATTGTTAGAAACGTAAAATTGATGAGAGATATAATTGAGAGAGCAAGCCACCATTTTTTTTTTGCATGTCGCTTTTTCATTTGGTGGCTATCATTTAAAGTGACATACTATGTTTGTGAAATAATAGAGTATGTTTCTTTTCTGTGGTTTACTCATTGAATTTTGTTATGTGCAATAAACTCAAATGGAGATGAAATATAAATATTTCATATATTTATGTTATTATACGCCTAAAAATAGTCGCTCGATGCGCGCGCCCATGATCGCTCCGAGTCGCTCGGTTTAATTACCATTGTTATGCCATTTTCAAACTTATGGCAAAGAGATTAAAAGAATATTTTAAATTGTCATTTAATCGGACCCTCTGACGCCATTCAAAATAGATCCTTAAATCTATCAGACACGCTTTGAATCATGAGAGTGAAGGTTCAACATATACAGTGCAGTCCACAACAAATATGTTTACCTCCTTGTAGGAAATATATAACTTGCGGTGATATGTAAGTAGGATAACGCGATATAGGTGTAGTGACAGATGTAAGATACGATGGGCTTTGTAACTAACAGTTTAAATTCCGTTTGCACAATCTAGAAAACTTAATTCTACTTATTACATGCGTCACCTTCATACATACAATCCCAATTTACGTTTGAAATGTAGCGAGCGTAGTTATAAGTAACCTACTATAAAATATGACGTGATTTTGTTTATTAAACTGTAGAGCTGTATTAAAATGGAGTGTAACGTTTGGTATGTGCTGTGAATAATTCTGCTAACACTGGCTTCTCGTTCAGTCTTCCTCGTAGTCCTCGTCATCGGAGATGTACTTCCGCTGCTTGCGCTTTCTAGCGGGCGTGCCCTTGCTCTTACCTTTGAGTTTGATCTTCATCTTAACTGAGCGGTTGGATTCACCGTCGGAGTCTTCTTCGTCTGTAAATGGTGATATAGGATAGTTGTCTCTCTTTAGATAATTATATAGGGCACAGTTCAGTCCAGCAACTGAACCCTAATTGCCTAAAATAGGAATAAGTGGAGAAAGTTGAAGCCTTCTTTGAGCAGACAACTGGTGAAAGAAGGCTGAAGAAAAATAAGATGAAAAATACAATGAAATAAAATGCCACAAATGAATCTGTGAAATCAAAATATTTTGAAAAAGTTTCCAGTTGTTATAGATCAGAAGTCATAAATTAAAGACGTCTGTACCAATATGTTTCATTATCACAGTGATATTTACATCCTCCACGGACCATCATGCACGACAAAGCGATAATCTGGCTTATTATCTAACAGATTTGAAACTCTTTTTAATATAGGTCTTCCCTTGTAAATAGGTAGGAAGTTTCTGGTCAAAATACACCACGCGGATTATTTGAAACACATGCTTCAGTATTTTAATAGTTTTTTTTTTTATTATGTTGGTTTCCTCAAAAAATATTTCCTTTACCGCCAGGCTAGTAAAAATTTAAAATATGCGTCCTTAAGTAGAAACCCCGTGGTATAGGGCCGATAATTTATAATGCTATCGCCGCTGTTTTTGTGAACTGCTTTGGATTTGTATTTTTAAGTGATCTACACGTTCTTCATTAATTATGTGTTCGTATATTAATTGATACACCTAAAATTGTCCCCCAAATAATTTATTCACGTACGTTAATTTAGATACAATTGCAAACGGTTAAACAGGACGGTGTGCAGGAGACGACTGAAGGAAGCAGGGGTGTAAAAGGAAGCGGTTCTGCTTGTCCTCATCGCTAAGTGTGGGCAATGTCTCCATATAGTACCTATAAAATATGAATATACGAGAGAAGGTCCATAAGTTTCCGGTCTGATAAAGAAAAAGGACACTGAAGTTCATGAAACTATTTTTATTTTTCAATATAGTCTCCGTCTATTTGAACCTACTTTTCGGATAGTTGCATTTATAGAATGCTATAATATAAAAATAGTCATGAGTTTAAGCAAAGTAGCACTAAAATTGCTTTGTTTAACTCTATGGTCCGTAGTATTTTGGAGTACGCGAGCGTGATTTGGAACCCGTACTATGCATCTCATTCAAATCTAATAGAATCTTTAAATAGATCCTTTACTCGTCACTTCGCCTTTCGTACTCATGGCATCAGTACAAGAAGTGACCATGATGACAGACTACAATTTATCAAGCTACCCCGATACTTTCTGACCGTCATTGCTCCCTGTATTTGTTATTCTTACATAATATCATGTACAGCAACGTGCAATGCCCGAATATTGTTGAGATTTTTTTTTCCACGTTGGCGACCAAGCTCTCGACATAATCGAAGAGTCCTTTTCTATATTCCAGTAAGGAGGATAAATGTTGGCCGCAGTACTCCCTTAACCTCTCTCTGGCCGAGTGTCGAGCGCTATCAGAAATGGCGTGCCCTTTGTATGCCAGACGATTTCGCGCGTACTGCACGCGCGAGTTGTGCACTTAATAATTGTTTATGAAATTGAATTGTATTTATACAAAAGATCAAAATAGTAGATGTTATTTTTTTAAAAAGAAATGTATTTTTTACGTGGAAAGCAGTGCACTATAATTTTTACGTAACCGTTCAGAAATCGTAAAATAGGTCAATCAAACTAATCGTGTGCCAGAGCACTATATCGTGCTTCAGCACACAAAGGAAGCATCAAATGAGTGCACGGTAACGTGCTCCGGCTCGTATGTGTGATTTCTATTAGTTTCATGAAACAATTTCCTGAAATACATTTGGACATTTTTATGCGATAAATTACCAAAATTGAAATGTAAATTATTATCCCTGGGGTCTAATTCCTCGAATACCATTAATCAACCAACATCAGTTTAAAAATCTGTACATCCACTTCACTTGTATTTTCTTTATACCTTTTCAATTTATCTAAACATATTTTAAAATTCTAATTAAATTAATTATTTTTATTTTTTCGTTACTTTCAAATTTAGATCCTTTTTGTCTTACAATCTAGCCTTTATCTATGTTGTGCAAGTCTGTAATTGGGATACATACCGGACTTCAGTCTTATCTTAAATGTATACCCAAATCATTTTTGTATGTATAACGTTGCCGTGCCTAAATAAATAAAAAATATGAGTGTGGTGTGCGTGCGAGTACTGACCCTACTCGTAGTCGGACTCGTCGGTGTTGTTGCCGGCGGAGGTCGATGAACACATTGCACAGCCGCGCCGAGTCCTCGTATATCGTATGTCAGTGTGTAGTGTGCGTGAGAGTGCTCACCCTTCTCGTTGTCGTTGGAGTCGTCGGTGTTGTTGACAGCGGCGCAGGTCGAAGAACACGTTACGCAGTTGCGCTGAGTCCTCGTATATCGTATAATGTCAGTGTAAAGTGTGCGTGCGAGTGCTCACCCTTCTCGTTGTCGTCGGACTCGTCGGTGTTGTTGCCGGCGTCGTGCCGGCGGCGTATGTCGATGAACACGTTGCGTAGCCGCACCGAATCCTCGTATATCAGCGACACCTCCTCGTTGTAAGTTTGCGCGTTCGCACATAGAGTGAAGAAGTCCCGCTCCAAGTCCGTTATGTCGTTGTACTGCAAACGTACACAAGGGGATTTTGTTACAGCATTAAATAAGAGAAATAATTACATGAACAGCACAAAATACTGAATGGGCAGCAAATCAATGTCAGCAAATTTAAAAAGTTTAGGTTCTCTGGTGACAATAATTGAAGTTTATTTTACAATAATTAATTATTAATTAAGAATGTCATTACCAATACAACGGAGAACGAGACTCCTAACCTAACGCATCTTTCCGAGTTGCATTCGGTATTTTTTATTGCTCATGTAATTTTATGCGTCTTCTTAATTTAATTCTGCTTTGAAACTTGATAAAAGGTAGTGGCCGTATGAAGTATTTGCTTTAATCGACCGGAAAATGTGAGGAGCAGTAATAACACTAGCGATCCCGTGTGACTTCGCCCGCGCTAGCGTAATTTTAGCGTAAATAAGTATTAGTGAAGTTGTAAACTTTATTTATTCTCTTATATATTAGATTCACGTGCCTTTTACAGTACTCTTAATTAAGCAACGCCGACCGACCATCTTAGTATTACGAACAAAGAGAAAGAGATTATAAGTACAAAAAAAAGAAATATCCAAACACATTTTAATTCATTACGTTACGTTGTAACCACCCTAAATTAATGTGGATCATTCCAAGCTTTAAATTAGTACGTCATCTTAGTAGTTTACGTTAATGAAAAACTAATATTAATCATGTTAATTTTAAACACAAAAGATCTTCAATCTATACATCTATACTAATATAATAAAGAGGTAAAATTGTGTGTTTGTAGGTATGTTGGGGGTAATCTCTGGAACTACTGAACCGATTTACTTTTACAAATAGGAAGCTACATTATCGATGTCTAATATAGGCTATATTATATTTTGAAATTTTGAAAAAAGAAAAGAAACTTATAAACCGAAGCGAAGCGAGGGCGAGTCGCTAGTCAAATATAAACGTATTGTAATACTACTCTTTGACCTCTGTGAGCGCGCGGCGAATATCTACTTATTATTATTTAAGTAAACGTGTAGCCCGTGTAGGTTATGTCAGTAGTTACTATTTTTTTAAAAAAGACATCGTTATGGCCCCAACCTTGGATTCCCTGTACTATGGGGGAGGGACCAGAACAACTTTATACACATTATAATAAATACTTACACCGGGTGTTACAAATGTCGTGCATTGTTAGTGACGCACAAATTCACACGTTTTTTCACTTTTCTAAATGTCTCTGTATTACTTTTAATGATGTTAAATGCACTAACAATTCGGGACTTTAATTCTTCAATATTGTGTTATGCATATTAAATAAGCCGATCCTGCTATCCTGAGGATAGCCCTATCCTCAGATAGGGGGGGTTGAAAAGCGCCGTGGTCACGTAGACGCTGAACAGTGGCTATGATTGCTACACAGGATGGCATTATTTCGAATTATAAAAAAATGGTTAAATATCAATAAAATACTTTAGTGTCGTTTCTGCATGTGTTCAGGTGCTTGAGACTGTTCTAAAATCATAGGCGAACTGACTGCTGCAGGAACTAGAACTAGGCGTAACAGACACAAAAAATATATTTTTATTTCTATATCAAATGCCTCAAACTGTATCTTTCACAGGGTTCCTAATACACACATACAATGACCGTTTCGCTTACATCGATTTATTATTAATGTTCATCGTGTCTCCACATAGTTATCAAATCATTCATTTTATATTCCAAAATAAATAAATATTAACATTAACAAAATATTAACATACCTGATTATTAGACTCCTCCATATAATCCAAGCCTAACGTGGTACAAAACCGGTCAGCACACTGCTTACACAGGCACACCAACACACACGCCAATCATTTATCTTTAGTTTTTCACTCATAGACGTTCGTACTTCATTTCATTCCCTACCTTTCGCGCACACTGCAACACTAAGTCTGGAGTCGGAGCTCGCGTATAGTAGGTGCCACAAATGAAGTCTCTTAGGCGCGGCGCTGTGATCGGCCAACGTAAGACTTCCACAGCTTATTGGTTTCAATTTACTCTATGTATTTTTATTTACACCTACCAATAAAGATGTGTCTAGATTAGGAAGTAAATTATAAACGGACATAATATTATTTATTTTGGAGAACGGACGACCTGTCATATTTAGTTCTCTTAAATTCCGCAGGACTTCTTTGGTGGCGAGCACTACTTTGTAACGATTCATTCATTCATTCCTCATTCATTAACGATACACGAGAGTTTGTCACAAATTGAGAATTATTTATAAAATCGATGTTGTGGCTGATAATAACGTTATAATACATTTTTCTAAAACAAATAATAAAGGAGAATGCTCACGAAGTATGAAAAAAAAACCCAGGCTTGGCGCAAATGAAACATATCTCAATTTTTTAATATACACGTGAAATGAAATGCCACACAGGTGGCATCATCAAAATCGATGGCTAAATGTAAAAAAATGCTATTTGTTTAGTGGCAGGATTAACATTCAGGTATTTCAAAATCTAATTAAAATATTTACAACTAGCATATACTAGATAACAAAAAGAAACGCTTTACATTGAAACTGATGGCTGAATGTGAGAAATTGCTATTTATTTTATGGCAGGGGTAACTTTATGGTACCTAAAAATAGTTACAACTGGCATACTTACAGGATACCAGTTTTTAGTACTCTTCACCTTCATGGGCACCACGAAAAATAATGTAATTAAAAAACAATTTAAACAGAATCATCATCATTTATTGGTTTTCTATGTCTAATAAAATGTTTTCTAATGATAGTGCAGGGTGTTCAAAATCGTCTTGATATCTAGCCCATCCTAGGTAATATATCACTGACATCATATGGGCGCAACTGCCCAACGTTCTCTTTCCATGAATGCAAGAGCAATAATGCTCCGATATGCCATTCCTGCCAGTTTCTCTTTTATATAAAATATACGTATAATACGTCTTGCTCCTTACGTGTCTCGATTGTATGCGACATCTAATCAAATCGCAGTTTTCACCATTTAAATCAACGGGCACTGGGTCTCTAAAAACTTCAATTTCATACACGCCCGTCCTCTTGATGTGCTCGCTACAATACGAGCGAGCTATTTCCTTGTTGTTCCGAGAGTTGCTAGTAGTGAGAGCTGCAGTGAACTGGTGAATCGAATTGATTTATTGCATTTCAAAATCGGCCTACTAATATTCCGAATTTAGGTGTCTCAACTAGCTCCCGTGGTAATGAGAGGATTCGTGTACTGACTCGGGGGCGCCTCAGGCTATCTTTATTTAATACACAGGTAGGAGCGAGATGGCACATGATAAGGACAGACTATGATTAGAGAAGGACAGCAACAATATCAATGACGCTTACATTCTGAGTTTCACAACTTGCGTCGTCCTTCGGGGTTAAATCTAATTCGATGTCGTAACCTTTATTCATACACAAAATACATAATACACAAACTTTTAACTAACAATTATAGGGCATAGAAACTATATTTACAGAGATATATCTTACGTTACTAACTTATTTGAGGCGTCATCGTTAACAGTAATATAAGTGTCAAAAACAAAGTCGTTTAAACAAGGAAAGCACAGATCGCAACGAAGGTTTTCGAGGGACTGCACGCACATTGACATTCATTTAATTGATTGCGCAGGTGTAAAACAGAAGGAGAATACGCAGTATCTTGAAGAGTGAAGGACATAGCAGATGTTTCCATTGTTGTGTATAGTGCCGTGCCGAACCTCTCAGAACCGGTTGCCGTTGCGCCCACGCAGCCCCATCCGTAGTGACACTAGTGACTAATAATATAAATATCTCCCTCTCGCTCTTACTTAGACGTCTTATGGAGCGCTGTAGTGATGCGTACTATGAATACTACCAATAATAGAGGAAAGTCACGTGATTTTACGTAGAATCACACAGTAAAAAAAATATTTAAAAATAATCCCTACCACTAAACAAATAGCAATTTTTTACATTTAGCCATCAATTTTGATAATGCCACCTCTGTGGCATTTCATTTCACATTTTTACTTAAAAATTGAGATACATTCCCTTTGCGCCAAGCCTGGGTTTTTTTGAGCATTGTCCTTTCACAATGTTTTTTTTACATCATGTTTTTATGAATCATATATGTCATTTCAATGCGACAAAATAAAGTTGCCAAAACTATACATCATATTAACTTTTATGAAGTACTATTTAATTTAGTAGCATTACCAATAGCTCCAAAATAACATTACGCTGACATTACTCTTAATACACGATCATAAAAAAGTATAAAATATTACTTATTCACTCACGTTAAATTAGCTATTGCAAAAGAAGGAATACAGTAGTGTTTTGTTTTCAATTTGTAGCCCTATGATCTAATTAGCATTAACATAATCTAATCATTAGATCTCTGTGGGCTAAACAATGATAACAAGAGAAAATCATTTATAGAATGTCAGTGCTATACGAGTATATTCATTGTCAATGTCAATAAAGAATGTCAGTTACAAAACCATAGATAATTCTTATAAGCATTATCTATATGTATAAAAGAGGATGTTGGTATATTTGATGTTAATAGACTTCGACACCGTTTGACCGATCACCATGAAATTTGGCACATATATGTATCTTTTCATGGAGAAGGTTTCTATGCTATCGACATTGTTGTAACTCGCTACTAGATGGCGCTGCAGCACATTAACTTCTATTCCGTTCAACCGATCGCCATGAAAATTGATATACATAGGTATTTGAGCACGGAGAATATTTTCGAGCCATCGAATTTGTTGTAACTCGCCACTAGATGGCGCTGCAGCACATGAACTTTTATGGCAGGACAACGTCTGCGGGGTTTTGCTAGTATAATATAACAGACAATCTCATAAAATACTCATGTAAATTATAGTCATTATTAATAGTTGGAAATTACCACAAAGCTTTTCATATTAAGATATTTTTGCTCATCAGTATCTTCAATAACTCTTATTGATGTCTGTCACTGAATAACATGTTCTCTCTTACAGACTTCTCGTTTTGCATTCTAATAATGTTAATGTTTAAAATGTAGATATGAATAAACTATTAATAAATAATAATATTAATATATTATGAAATAGTTGACTTACTTTGCCGTCATCAATCCTGAACACTATCTTCTTTATGTCCATTGGTTTCTTGATAAGTTCATAATAATCCGGCAGTTCTCTGCGGGAGGGTAGTTTCATAAATGGCTCGGATAACACACGCCCATTTCTGTAAACATACGAAGTGAATTATTTATGGGGTCCTTACGCGAAACATGCTCTCGCATTCCCATAATTAAATATATTAAATTGTAATACAAATATCGTAAAAACAAAAATTGTATGATTAGATTGATTAGTTCAAGAATTGAACTACATCGTGCATCTTCCGGATTTGACACAAGTATCACAATTATTGGAAATTCGCGGCCTCGTTATTGTCTATAAATCATCTGGCCGTTGCCCTCATACCGCCGCTTGCTGTCGGGGAGAGCATGTCGCTTCTCGATACAAAAAATATTACGCGCAACTTGCGAACATACACAGAGAATATTTGTAAAGTGAACAAATACTGAAAAAGTAAACAAAGCAAATTGTCAACGTAGGTAGTAATTTGTATAGTTTGATTTTGGAAAATTCAATATGGCTCCAATATTACCATCCATAAAGAGAAATCTATTCTAATGGGATTTATGTGGTGTTCCTTGATACGATAGAAAGTTAAAATTGCCTACAGATAATTCTGAATATAAATATAAGGTTAACGTAAACATTTTCATATCTGGAAAATTCAACATGGCGAACTCAAAATTATAATGGATAGAATTCTCCATCCACTAAAGAGTTGGTAGAGTGTTTCTGACTCTTTATGATTACCTAGAAACATTGAAGAGGAAATTTTTTAGGTTTGGAAAATCCAAAATGGCGGATTTAATATAGTAGCAAGTTTACACAATTTAGAAAGCTATGCATATGGGGCATCGTTGAAAAGGCCTTGAGTGCATTTCACAAATGATTGTGCCTTGAATATTTTCAATGATTCAAGGTGGAATATTGAAAGTATTTTCCGCAAAGTTAGTAAACCAGAGTAATTTTTGTCACTTTCTGTAATTTTTTTGTCATTTTTATTATTATGTAAATTATGGCGCATTAAATGGAATATTGAAAATATTTTCCGGAAAGTAAGGAAACTCGAGTCATTGTTGTCATTATTTGTCTTTTTGTCATTTTAATTATTATCATTATTATGTAATTGGTGAGCAGCTATCAGCTGATGTATCTATATCTCGTGTTGAAGTATGCGTAGATCTTGGTCTGACTGTTGAGGAATCCATCACTTCTTTTTTGTAGTTTTGTCCTATTGTCATTGTTGTTATTTATAAATTATTATTATATAAATTTATTTAAATAATTATAAGTAATGATATACATCCAATCTAAGCATATACCTACAAATACAATGTCTAAATGTTCAAACTTCTTTATTAGACATTGAGACTTTTGAACCTTATTAGAAACTAGAGTAAGATATTATATTTAAGAAATATACATTTTAATACATTGTATAACTCATTAGATATACAATACAGTATACAATTGACAATATACAATTTGACTGTTTTTTTACTGATTCACATTACTTAATATTGATAATTATGTTTGGGTTACTTGTGAGACTTTTGCATTCTTACTTCTATGTATATTATAATGTATGGGATCTTTGCATGATTATGTTTTATTTCATCACAACTATGTGCAATTGAGAATTTACTGTAGATATATAGGTATAATTATACTTACCTATATGTAGGTACAGCAGTATAATTCTAATGTGACTTTGTTGTCGGTGCATAGTAGCATACTAGCATTCCTCTAAGTCTAACGGAATGATCGCATAAATAAAGTGTCACTTGTCTGTACACATACTTGGTTTCCTTTACACACTCTTAAAGGAATCAACACATAGGATTCTTTGATTAAAACTACTTACTATATAAAAGTTAAACTTTTTATTGACATTTTAGAAAGAACATTTACAGTCTTTTAAATGTAGCTTGATCAAAATGACAGCTGTCAAAGTGCCTCAAATAGTAACGGGACAATAATGATCAAATCGAGGTAACGTGTTTATTTATCGACTGCGTGTTATGCACTACAAATAAAAAAAAGTACGTGCTTGTATGTATGGCAAAAACCTGTGATTTTTATGTTTTTATAGAGCACTATTCGAGGCACTTTGACAGCTGTCATTATAATTAAGCTAGATGTAAAAGACTGTAAGAGTACACAGCTCACACTTGACCATTGTTTTTTTATCGATAAAATTTGAAACAGCTTTTAAACACGGTCATGGTAAATTGATTTAACTTTACATGTGTGCGTGAGCGCTCGATTGCTGTGTGCGAAACGACAAAATTGACAGCGCCACGCGCCGCCCGGGCCTGGAGTGGACCCTATATATATATATATATTAACTGTAATTCATGAGTATTTAATACATATTGTTTATGTGAAAGAACTTACTCATCTGCATACTCAATGACTTTATTCATGATATTTTTCATACGCTTTTTAAGTTGGTTGAGTTCAGTTTTGCTCTTCTTTTTAGATGAAGAGGGAACCTCGTCTTCATCCGAGTCGTCTTGGTTACGACTGTAAAATAAAAAGTATGGATTTTAAACATGTTTACAACTCCATTTTTACAAAAATGAATTCACTCGATTACTTGATCTAGCATTTTGCGTGACACTACCTTTTCTTCAAGTGATTACTGATTTACTGGGTGGAGGCCTGTGGCCCTGCAGTGGGACGTTATAGACTGATACAAGTACATTAAACTTAATAAATATCAATAAATTAATAAACTGACCGCCGCTTGCGTCCCTTCTTTCGTTTCTTGTCCAACACCTCGTCGTCGTCGTCTTCCTCCTCTTCCTCTTCGAACTCCTCGTCGATGGCCTTGAGCCACTCCTTCTCGGTGAGCGAGTCCGTATAGTCTACTTCCTTGCGTTGTCGCGACCCACGACCCAATGTTTCATCGTCGTCCAAGTAATTCCAGCCTTGACCCTATAAACATTATTTATAATTTCAACTTTGACCCTACAAAAATTTATCATTCCAACCTTAATCCTTTCAAAGACTTATAATTTCAACCTTGATCCCAAAAAGATTTTTTAAGTCCCAGTTAGATTCCACCAAGTGGTAAGTGGCTCACAAGTGGATTAAATTATAACACTAGCAGTGGATATTGTCCACCTATGAACATGAACAATAGATACAGTTTCAGTGAAGAACGACGAACGCTGGCGCGTCCCCAGTAGGGCCGTGTCGTGTACCTTTACAGATTTAGGGGTGAATTTGGAAAAAGGATTGAGAAAGATGGGAAATAGAGGGTATAAGATGAGGAGTTAACTTCATTCCATTACAATTTCCATTCTTCTTCAAAGGGTTAAGGGTGAGTAGATGGAGAGCAGAAAATATATGGGATTTCATTTATCCCATCATACTCTCTAGTGCATAGAATGTGAATGAGAACTAGAGAGTATGAAAGATTTTCTCTATCACATTATACCAGTGAGTTTGATGGGATGAGATAGCCCAGACCTGCTGACTAACGCACGGAAATTTAAAGGGCTGTGAAGTCTGCAATCATCATTATAGTCTTAGTCAGTCCATTATACTAGGAGATAAAGATAGGGACTACGAATAGGAACTCCCCGTCTTTCCCAACACTTTTTTCTTGAAAAAAGGGATCAAATACTTGGAGACAAATCCAGAGGTAGACTCCATTTACGTACGAGTATTGACTGTTCGAACAAAATAAATTTAAACTCATTTAAATAGATGTGTAGGTGGCGGAAACCGTAAATACAATTTTGTAGAACAAATCTGTACTTTCAGTTGAAAGAAATATTAATGGTAAAGGCACAATAATTCCTTTTCGTACGCAAAAGAATTGTGCAAACGCTCAGTTGGCAAATTACCAACGTTCGTCATTTTTGATTGATATTCGCATGTATCATGGCATGGCACGGCATGGCATCAGGCTATAAAACAAACATTTCTATAAAATAAAGTTACAATGTAGTTACCTTATTGCAGACGACTTCATCGTCATTCTTGACAAGCCAATCGGGTAGTTCCGACTCGTCAATCAAACGCGACTTAGTCTCGGTCTTCTTGCGTTCGATATCAATCTGTTTAAAGATCTCTAACTCTTCTTCAGAGCGCGCGATCATCTCGTTGATCAGGTCATCATCAGGGACCTCGTTCTCTTCCTGAAGACGAGCAGAATACATATTATTCATATACCAAGTCTTCTTAAATTCGTGGATATTTTTGTAAGGCGTAGTTTATTGAAAATTAGATATAAGAGCCTCGCCTGAAAGCAATTTTTTTCGGAATACAATATTACAGATATAACATACAGCGACCACCCACCCCAATAGACGTGAAATACGCAGAAAGCCCTGTTCGCCAATCGAGAAATTGCTCACTTTAGGTCGAGACTGAACCGCGTCTCATTGGTCGCGGCCAGAACACAGACATGTGAACGTTGCGTACAAATTTTTGGTTCGATTACGATTACGATTACGCATATACGATTACGCATTACTATGCCTTCCTGTGCTGTAAAGTGGCGTGGAAACCGTAATCGGAATAGTATTAAAAAAAACAAAACAATATCACTTCATCGGTAAGTGAATTAATATAATATTAACTATTTTAGTATCATAAGCAAGCTCAACTTGTATTGGTTCATAACCGTTTGAAATTCACTTGAAGAGCGCGCGTTGATGTCTTTTTAGGAAAGTCTTTTTCTTACGCCATACTATTTATGTGGCATTTCACTTTCGCATGCACGCACCAATTTCGCGGCACGTGACACATAACGTGTAAGTGATGTTACACATAAACGTAAAATACTTATCAATATTTATTTATTTATCTTTATTAGGATATCAACGGGAACAATTAGAAAAAGTAATATTATTAATTATAAATAGAACTAAAATGATAGGTGACCGACGTACAGTTAATAAAATTATATTAACACCAAACAATTGAACATTTAAATTAAACATTTATCTATTATTTATTATAGTTATTAATTAAAAAAATATAAAAGCGAGTATACTGTGAGGCTGTATGTGTGTGCGTATCTGTGTGTATGTGTTAGGCGTTTGATAATTATTTAATAATTTTATTTTTGAAACTCAATTTCGAGTTGCAGAATAGATCTACGTCACTAAACTGATTATTATATGCACACATGATGCGATACATCATGTTGTTGTAGCCGTAATTGGTGCTAGTAAGAGGTATGTCAAATAATAATTTCTGTAACTGTACTCGTGGAGGGCGAAGTTGTAGTTCCACAAAATTACAGTAGTACCACGAGTTTTGAGTTTGCCAGACCATAAAGAAAGGCCATGTCAAGTAAGGATCTACGGTCTTTGAGTAACCGTATCTTATATAATTCACATGACCCTTTATATGTCATTTATTTATCAAATTTGTAATTAAGGTATTTAACAAATTTCCGTTGAATGGTTTCTACTTTATCTTGATATACAGCATACTGAGGAGACCATATGGTACTAGCAAACTCCAATTGACTGCGGACATAAGCAGAATAAATAGTTTTTATGCAACTGAGATCTCGGAACTGTTTGCAAGTACCTATTAGTAATCCTAAATTTTTTAGTGCCTTTTTTGTAATGAACTCTATATGTTCAGACATGATCATTTTACTGTCTAAAATGACTCCGTCCTTTATGATGTATGTGTACTGAATTGTATTACTATTTTTTGGACATTTATTAGTGTTGACGCTAATACCATTAAGCTTGACCAAGCCCCATACAATATACCTATACTTGAAAAAAAACATTAAGTATTGACCAAGACGATTCAGATCTTCCTGTAATTTTAGGCTGTGCGAAAAGGAATCTATCTACCTTCAAGAAAATCCTTTTATCATCTGCATATAAAAGATGTCTAGAATATTGAATATGATTACAATATCTATTTGTAATACTAATAAGTTTACGTTAATACTAACTTTTTGTACCACGGCTACGCCCACGTAGATATTGTTTTAAAGGTAATGTAGGCCTACATTACTTTTAATGTCTCTAATTTAAATAGCCTTGCATAAAAATCTTCTCCCCCTTTGTTCCCCCCTTTCCCGGTAATATTTTTAAAAATCCTTCCTTAATAGATACGTATGTCATAAAATCTATCCACTGTGCAAATTTCATGTTTCTAGCTTCAGCGGTTTAGGCTCGGCGATGATCAACGAGTCAGTCAGTAAGTCAGGAGATCTCTTTTTTTTAAGTATAGATGTAAGATGTATATAAGCATTTCTAAGGCATTTTTAAGCATGTCATTTTTAAGGCCTGTTCAGATATAAGCGATATTCGCTGCCGCCTGCGGTAGCAATATCTTGGCGATATTCCACCTGGTATTTTGTACGAGTACCGCATTACCACGCTAGCCTGCCAGAGCGATTGAAGGAAAAAAGGAGAGGAAAATGATTATTAGATATTACTAATATTATTAGATTTTTTGTACAACAAATTTTAATTACATTTAATAACCTCGTGTATATGGTATTGCTTAGATGTTCTACACATAGAAGGTTCGTTGTGATAACAAGACTTAATTATCGATAAAAAGATCGACATGGTCACTTGCCTAATTTGAATTGCGATGACGTCACCCCTGTCGCCGCTCTTCAGGTGAACGCCAGACTAGTTTGTTTAGAAATTTAGACTATTGCACGCTATTGAGGTGGGTGGTCTATTTAATATAGCTATGATTGAAAATATTGAAGATTTTAAAAATCTGCGAAGTTTGTATTCTGTATGAACAAAGCCCCGGCGAGTGGCTACTGTAGTGAATAATAAAATGTAACCTCTTCATCGTCTCCATCTTGATGCAGAATGCTCTGAAGGAACTGTTGTCGCTCGGAGCCCGTCGACTTCTGGTCGAACATACCCGCCTGGATTACCTTCTCGTCCATGTTCAGTTTATACCTGGAAACAGAATTACAAACAATATTACAAACCTACGAATTGCCGCCATCTTGAAACGTCATTCCAGTGACAGTTTCAGCTTTAAATGTTATTTTCTGACTATTCAAACCCTGCTTTATAAATTTCTGGTAAATATAAACATTACATTTTTTTTGCTTAAATACGACGCTATTCATGCAAAAACCTAATCAATGTATAACTTGACATCGTTTTCCACGTTTACCCTAAAATATATCCGATGTATTTAACCTGGCAACCATAGTGGATTGTCACTTTACAAGTTGACATGCTACAATCAAACATAAATAAAATAACAATAATATATTCTAAAACACGTGCCGTTTCCATACAAGAGGGGTGTTGCGGCACTCTATATGACAATTACGCCAAGCATACATTTCACAATTACTACAGACTACTCTGATGTTACTGTGATGTTTACTACTGATTATAAAACATTCACAGTTCCTCGTTTGTGGCAGTGTCAAAGTTTAATTACTCAACCGAATTTACGTGATATTGTTAAGGAAACATTAACAATCTTAACATTAACTGTTTGGTGTCTAAACTCGCGATCGAGCAAGGCTACAGGACTGAAAACATTGTACTTAGAACATAGTACGAATTTTGCGGTGTCGACGTATGTCTTTGTTGCGTCGCCTTTATAGGTGTATAGTCAGCTAGATCGTAAGTGAATACGTCTACGGGAATCTGTAATATATGCCAACATCAATCAAAAGGAATGAATGTTGACACGTCCACAAATATACTGTCTAGTTATGAAGATTTATCGGTATCGAGACTACTTTTTTTTACTAACATGTGAATATTGGCTAATTACCATTTGCCGGTCTAAAGTTTACAGTAAACGTTTGGTTGTGTCCAGTAGCCGGATTTGAAAAACAGTCTTTAACAACACTTTTCTTAATTTGTATATTATAACATTTGTATACTGTACGACATGGGGCTCTTTAAGAGCTGGGAACATAATTTTGCGCGGTGGGCAGCGCACTCGCATACCCTGCGGTATTGCAGGTGTTCACGGGCAACGGTGACCACTTACCAATCATGTGGCCCACACGCTCGTCTGCAATCTATTCTTTAAAAAAGTTATTGAACAAACCTGGCGGCGGCAAGAATCCTTTCTTCTACAGAGTTAACGGTCATGAGACGTAAAACGCGCACTTCGTTACGTTGTCCGATGCGATGGGCACGATCTTGCGCTTGCAGATCCTGTAACACAGTAACCATTAATATTCCATTCAATTGAAAAGGGATAAAAGAGAGTAAAAGTAAAGATCTGGTGCACAATGAGTATACTTCGATAAGCTGTTAAGGATATCTTTCTGTATAAATAGAAGGTAGTGTCCAAATTTTACATTTCTAGCTTTAGTGGTTTCGGCTTGGCGTTGATGAGTCAGTCAGGTCAGGACATTTCTCTTTATTTATATCATATTTATTGTCGCCAAATCGACAGCCACTACAAACACATTGTGTGCACAGCAGCGGATTAAAGGTTCATGAGGCCTGGACTATGGTTTGCGTCACGGCCCTTTTCACAAAAACTTTCAAAATCATATGACCGGTAACCCTAGTTTGTGTTAGGGTTAGTAACTCGCCTTCCTCGGGTCAATGGTTTTCAAAATTACAAAATTTTAGAAACTACTATGAAGTGTGTTTGCAACTTTGTGAATTAATAGTTTCCGGTGAATTAATTGTTTAAGTAGGTTATGCAAGCATAATTTGACTGGCCTCGTTAAATCGTGAGTAATCCGTTTAGATAACAATTATTATGTTCAACAACGATAACAAAACTTTAAAATCTTATGATGATGTTTGATTATGATGTTTCTCGCGCTGGGACCCGCTACACCGCGGGGTCCTGGATTATAGCCCGTCAACACCCTCCCCCCCCCCCCAATCCAACCATGATTGTGCTCACCTGATGCGGATTCCAGTCGGAATCGAATATGACGACAGTGTCAGCGCTCTGCAGGTTGAGGCCGAGCCCGCCGGCGCGCGTCGATAGCAGGAAGAGGAAGTACTCCGAGTCCACGTCGTTGAACTTCTTCAGCAGCTCGCCGCGGTCCTCCGCCTTTGTCATACCATCCAGTCTGCAAAGTAATACAGTTTTAGAAGCTTATGACATTTAAAAGTTGTATTCAATTGGGTTGGGTTTAAGTAGATTGCAAAATTACGGTTTGTGTGTGCAAAACATAGCTTGTAGAAACATCTTCGGTTGTATGCTCTCTCACCATTAAAATCTGTAGAGAAGCTTTTTACCTGTAAAAGAGGGTATTTGACTATTTATAGAAAGTATTAAATTTAATTCAATAATTTTTCTTCATATAAAAAGAAGATGGCAGACGAACGGACAGTCCGTTTGGTGGTAAGTGGATACGGTCGCTCTGTTGTTACATCTGTGATACATGCCATCATGAATCCAGAATGACAAACGTTGGCACGCCCTCGGATGCCCTGTCTACTTTTGAAAATTTACAAATGGATTTGAATAAAGGATTAGGAAAATAGGGAGTGATAGGATGGGAATGAGCAGTGGCACAACTCACTTACTACCCATAACAGGTACATACATTGAGGAATAGAATAAGTAGGAGATGCAGTAAATTTTACGGAAAGTCTTAAATACTAGAATTCTTGAAGTCAAAAACTAAATATCTTGAAAAGGACTTGAAAGTCACAGACAGCAATAGCTCCCGCCATGTCAGTCAACCTTTAATATTTTTAAGCTCTTATCTACCCAATTTTGTAATGAATTATCATATGTAGTAAATCTTCATTTAATGAATTAAGTGAATCTACAAAAACGTTAATGATGTAGTAAATTTATAAAATTTGTAAAATTAAGTCTCAATAAATAAAAAAATAAAGATGAAACTGGAATAAAAATGTTACGCATAAATTCAATTTACAAAGAGCTTGTGGAAGACGAGCAGACAGTTCACTTGGTAGTTAGCACTCTATGGGTTAAAAAGCAGCTTGTAAACACCGAAACATTTACAATTGTGCGCTTTTTCAACAATAAAATCTAAGGCGGTGTAACAATTACAAACTGGCTTATGCCAGATGATATCTGTGCAAAAGTCAGCATATCTGTTGTAGAGCCAATGCGACATTTATAAATCTATGATAATAGGTATACCTATGTGTTTTTTTATATGTATGGCTGCAATGTTTTAGCGTCAAGATAATTATTTTTCTGTTAAAATTTAGTAAAAATAATATGGTTATTTAAAGACTGCGCGTTTTTTCCACTTTGCAACAAGAGGTTATGGACCCAGTTATACCCATTTAACCTGTTGCAAGAGCAGAGGAATGACTACTACGGCGCATTGTTGTTGCGGCGAGTGGTAAAACAAAGGAACGCGGCTAGGAAGGATGGCGATGGAGCGTGGGGGATAGAGCAAGTGTGTACTATTGTTAAACGAAGGAAAATTATACTTTATAGACTTTTATTATTACCAAAGTTGCAAATACAGCAAAAGTGAGTACTGAGTTAGATGAGTGAGTGGCATAAGAAGCTTGCACACCAAAACATGAGTTACTAGCGACCCGCCCTCGCTTCGCTTTTTAGTTTTGTTTTTTCCTTCAATTTTTTTTTTTCAAAATTTAAAACTAAAATATAGCCTATATTAGACACGGATAATGTAGCTTCCTATGTGTGAAAGAAATTTTGAAATCGGTTCAGTAGTTCCAGAGATTACCCCCCAAAATACAACCAAACACACAATTTTACCTCTTTATTGTATTAGTAAAGTATAGATGTTGAAGCAACATTGATGTGAAAGAGCAAATTCATTCAATGCCACAGTTGTTTGGGAGGTAATGCTATAAAGCAATAAGACGGAATGGTTGTACTATCTTCTTATAACATTTTTTCTTATAACATAACAATTATACAATAAAGAGTTTTATCTATATATCTAGGAATCGTTATCGTGTTACCTCAAGTAATTGAACCCCCTCCAAGAGAGAAAGTCCTCGATGATGGTCATGCACTGCGTCATCTGACAGAACACGAGCACGCGGTGGCCAGTCCGCTTCAGCTTCGGCAGGATGCGGTCTAACAGCTCGAACTTACCCGACGCGCGGTATAAGTCAGGACTGTAATATACAAAAATATTCAATTGTTACTATTATGCAATAGACGCAATAGACAAGCAGCTTACGTCTACATCTGTTTTTGTGCTTGAAGATTATTGTAGTCTATTTTTTGAATTGATTAATGTTCTTAAATGAGACGACTTTCTAGGTAATCCGTTCTATTGATAAGATCACTCTATTTGTAATGAAGTGGTAGTAAGGCTTTGATATCGCACGAATTCTTTGTAGCCTTGGTATTTTATGGTAAATATAGGGTATTTTCTATTTATCTATTTAAACGGGTATAACCTTGTACGGTTTATGCCTTGTTTATATTTATTTTTAGAGTCAGTTCGTGACCATGGTTGGTGCAACCCAACCGAAACGTCGAGTAAAATAAATAACGTAAACATTTGCGTTAAGACCCCATCAGCATATCAGCACCCCATAAATAAAAAAAATATCAGCACCTCATAACGCTGAATTTCTGTAGTGAAAACTGATAACTTCTTTTCTACTTTTTAAAATGTAGCATTTTTTCCACACAAATCACCACGCCGCGTACGTACATTCTCACCGATTTACATATAATACATGTAGGTATCTAATGGTAGTGGTTCGATTAGTGGCTGTTTTGAGATTGTTAATGTACGGTGTTACTGTTCTTAGTAGTGAAAAGTACAGAGTAATAAAGTCAGAGATTTCATTTAGAAAATTTAACAATTTTTTTGAAGAAAATATCCAATTCAGAATTAAAACTTATTAGTTTTAAATGAAAGAAGTTCAGTGTTAAGAGGGTATAGGTATTTTTATTTAACCCTGTATGTTGAATTCCTAAAATTTTTACTTTTCCGTTTTGCACGGCGACTTCTTAAAAAATTCCCAAAATGTTAAATGTTGATTTATGTCGATTTCACGAAATCCGGTCAGAAAGTTTATATTTTGTTTAATATTAGCCTTTTGAATACTACGACTTTAACAAAAGGAGATATCTATATACACTTCATTAAAAAAAAAAACGTTATTAAATTAAAACTAGGTTTTTAATCATTGTAATTAATTTTAGTTGAATTGCTTCAATTTTAACTAAATACAATTTTTGTTTTGGTCATGAGGATAATTTTGGGAGAATTCAACATTTTGGGAATAGACATTTTGAGAATTCAACATTTTAAGAAGTCAACGTAATGGTCCGAAAAGGGTAGTGTTCCATTACTGAAGATAAAAAGTTTTTAACAAAAAATAATAATAAATGCTGTCATGGAGTCCCTTAAACATTGTCAGACAGTATGTCTTAAAAACGGTTAAGAAACATAAAATCCAGAGCTAAGTTAAACTAAAACTAAGCGCGTTTTATGCAAACACCTATATCTATATCCTGTTTATGGGCCCGTGTCTTAGGATTGTTATGATAATCTCTTCTTCTTTTTAAAAAATACAAACTTTATTCTCCATAATTAACTTAACGTTAACTACGTTAAAACGTTGCACAAAATTTCTGTTGAATTTTGATCAATAAATTTTGGCATTTCCTTTGGCTATTGCTGGACGTATGCCTCTGCAATTTTTTTTCTGTAATCATTAAAACCGGTAAAAATGTCTAACACTCACCCTGAAACAACGCCACCCCCAGTGCCGATGTGATCACAAAACTTCTCCTCAATGTGTTGGAACATGAATGGGTGGTTGCATAGTTTGCGCAGTTGCACAATTGTATTCATTAGCGCCTTCGCACCGCCCTTGCCCTTGTTGCCCTTCTCCGATCCGTCTGTGAGGAGCACGCCCTTTGACTGCATGTGCCTGTGGGAGAAACATGTTCATGTTAAATGCATGTTCATGTGTACATGTTAGTTACTTAGAGAAAAAGTTATGAATGTATCATATAAAAACGACTATGTTAGCAGTCTCATTAGAAGACCTCATTGAAGATCATTTGACACATAATGTCCAAACAACAAAAGGTTTATATATTAACTAAACACGTTATTTATGATACAATAAATGTCATTGACTTATTCACTACGCGCTATAATTTCCCTCTTTACATGTGTTTTTTGACATACATAATTCCGAACATGTGTGGTGATTCTGATTGTGGATCCATCGGTTAAGTATTTTCAGTTATAATTGTAATGTATGAAAAATTCAATCTGATTTTACTAGCATACTACATCCAATCACGATTAATGTTTCTGATAAATCATCGTGGAATCAACAGTCAAGTATTCTATGAAACTATGAAAAGTCGAAATCAAATTTATGAATAGAAAATATTTAAAAAATCATCTGATAAATCATTGTGACTTCAAAGGTCAAGTATTCTATACTATAAGTTATAAAGTACGATGAAAAGCCGACATCAAATTTATGAACACGGGGACACAATAAGTAAGTACTGCTTAAGCAAGTAAACTAAAATAGTTATTATTAAGTAAGATAGGCCTCTCCCAAGGCTCGGCACCACACACTTTCATCCAATCTAGCTGATAAGACTAGACCACCTATTGTGCATTTCATGTGTTACAATGTCCGTTACTTATTTTGTTTAGTTTTCAATATGCAATAAAGTGTTTTATCTATCTACCCAAGGTAAGATAGTAATAATAATAGGAAGAAACACAATGTAAGGTTTTAGTACTAGATGACTCACTTGTAGAGCACTCGCTGCAAGCCGCTCATGTCGCATTTGATGATGTATTCAACTTTGTCGGGCAGCTGGCTCTCTACTTCCTTCTTGAGTCGCCGCAGTAAGAATGGACGTAGTACTTTGTGTAGACGACGAATAATCAGAATAGTTTCTTCCTCGTTCAATTCCACCTAATCAAAAAGATTCAATATTTAAAAAAAAGTAATTTCAAAATTAAGTTGAGAAAGATATTTATATTTTAACCGATAAATATACAAAATATACACTACCCGCAATTCAGAACTATTTTAACATTTCTACAGCTTTGTCGCAGCTAGCACGATTAAATTACATTGATTCTTTAGTGGACGTACATCGGCAATTTGGAACATATAACAGAATAATTAGCAGCAACTTTAAATCTGATTAACGCCACGAAATTGTTGAAGTTATAAAATTAACCTATTTATGGTAATTAATTAACCTAATTAAATTCTTGTATATTTGACTCCACCTGTGCGCCGCGTCGTGTCAGACAACTATAGAGTAGCACCACCCCTTCTCTTCCCGTGGGTGTTGTAAAGGGCGACTAAGGGATAAAGCGGCTGCCACAGGCCCTGAGGAACCACACCGGCTCTAAATGAATGGACTCGCCAACCCGCTTGGCCAGCGTGGCGTTTTAAGGCCGTACATGATGTACGGTACATCCCCCATGTCATGGCAATGTGCATGAGGAGACCCATGTTCAGCAGTGGATACTGAATACACTGGGCTGGTTGCATTGTATATTTATTTAAAACTGAAATCCGTCTGTTAGTATGAGTTTCTTGTTAGTTTGTAAAAATGTAACCACATTAATAGAAATAGAAAAATGAATTATTTAATAGAACACATCCTGATCTAGCGGTAGGCGCCGTAAAAGGAAAGCCAAACATAATAAAAAAAATTGTAGACGATTTGTTCAATATTCACATAAATCGTTTTCAAATATATGTATAATTTAATAAACCTAAATTTATATAACTACATAAACTACAAACTATTAAGATGCCCTTGCGCTAAACATGCTCTCGCGTTTCCTTCATTAAACATATTAAATGGTAATATTTCGAAGAAATAAAAAAGAATCACTAATTTTCGAGTTAGGGAATCAAAGTTATTTGTGTATATTTTTATAATTTAATATGGTCACTAGATTTTTAAAAATAAATACTCAAACATTCTTAATTTTGCCGCGTGAATTCTTTATGGTAATTTGTATGACGTTCATGTTCGCGCGCATGCCGGTATATTGTCTGCCTGTTACCCTAACACCGCCCGCACCGACAATACTACTCATACCGACAATATTTGCAGTGAACAAATACTGAAAAAGTAAACAAAGCAAATTTTCCGGTAATTTGTATAGGTAATTTGCTTGTTTGTTGAGATCAATTTTAATTCATCATTTATTTTTCACACTTTGAATATTCAATATGGCGGCTCCAATACGGTCACCGATAAAGTGAAATCCACCAATGGGATTTTTATGATGTTTTTTGATACTTCTTGATAAGATAGAAAGCTAAAATTTCATACAAATAATTCTAAATATACCAGGCTACACAGAAAGTTTTGCGACAAAGAGTTTTTATCTATGGAACACTGGTTGGTTTTGATGGCAATTAAAACTTATATCATAAAAACAAAACATTCCAAATATAAAGGAGATTGGCCACCAGCCCACACATTGTAGGCGTGACGTTACCGAAACTAAATTGATGCGTTCGCTAGGGAAATCCAAAAGTTTAAACATATCGAAATCACATTTTAATTAGCAATGGGAGAGTTGAGACATAACGGAATATATATGTGTTAGGTTATGTTACTAAACTCAATGTATTATGAGTACCTTTTTTATATAAAATACGTCAGCGGACGAACATACAGTCCACCTGATGTTAAATGGATACTGTCGTTCATAGACATCCACGATACATGTCAACATCAGCCCAGAGCGACAATCGGTAGCACGCCTCTGGATACGCTGCCTATCTTTGATGCACATGTGTTCGTGAGCGTTCGATTACTGTGTGCGAAGCGTCAAATTTGACAGCATGGTGCCCATGCCGGCCTAGGAAGGAATATATTTTAACATCTGTACCAAATTCAATAATTCCACATCTAAACGTGAACGCCTGGAGTTTCTCCTTCGGGCTAGCCGTCTCGCGATCTCTCTAACTTCTAGCATAGCAGCCATGTCGGTGTGTCGATTGTTCAAAAAGTTCTTTCATTAGAACAAATACAAAATACAGTCCACTTTGAGTCAGCATCCCAAACACGAAATTATAGCGGCACTCATTCACAATTATTGAGTGTGTTAAATAACCAACCTAAAAACGTACCTTTTCGCCGGTGGTAGCGAAGGGAGCATTGAACCACTGTTCGAAGGTGGAGCAGCTCTTGAAGATGGAGGGCAGCAGAAAGTTGAGCAGTGCCCAGAGCTCGGGCAGCTTGTTCTGCAACGGCGTGCCCGTGAGCAGCAGCCGGTGCGGCGCCACGTAGTGAGTGTTCAGCACCTGCGTCAGCTTGCAGTGGTGGTTCTTCATGCGGTGACCCTCGTCGATTATCATGTACTTCCATTGCACCTATTGTATTTTTAAGCACATAATATGGAAAATTAAATTGTCAACTATCCAGTTGAACTAGAATGTTCAATAAATCGTCGTAATTTCGATTTAGTAGCCAAAAGGCGCAATTCTCAAAATGGCAGTAAAACAGTTATTTTTAGAGTAATTTTGGTACGGATACACATGAATATGCACAATAATAGATACACAAAATTCAAGTGTGATTTTTATATATCCATCCGGCGGGCAACATTCTGTTGGACTTGCATTCGTTTTTGCTGCGTTTGGGAATACGGCGTATACCACGCCGGTGCAGTATATACGAGACACTTAAATAGCCCTTTATAGCCTGTTTATCAAATAAATTTACCTTAGCGAGCACGCCCTTGTCCTTAATGACATACTCGTATGTAGTAAGCAGCACGTTGAACTTGGTGGAGCGCATCTGAGTCTGTACCAGCCGCCGCGACTGTGGGGAGCCCTTGTATGATACCACGGATACTGTCGGCGCCCACTTCTCGAATTCCAACACCCAGTTCGATAGCGTACTGTCGACAAGAGGGTTCTATTATAATTAGATATTAAAGTTTTTTTTTCTATTTATAGAAAAAGGCGGCAGACTAGCATACAGTCCACCTGATGGTAAGTGGAAACTGTCGTTCATAGACATTTGCGATATTTGCCAATATCAGTCCAAAATGGCAAACGTTGGCACGCCCCTGGATGCGTAGCCCACCTTTGCAGATTAAGGAATGTTTTGGGAAAAAAGGTTGGGAAAATAAGGAGGGATAGGATAGGATGGGAATGGGCTCTGGCATATCTCACTCACTACCGATAAATTATCTAATAGATCCTGATAAATTATTTGTTTATTTGTTAATCTAATAGATAAATTATCTGCCAATTAAATCTAGCATACTGACTCTGATAAAAAGTATAATCGATTTTCTGATACCTTCTGATAAGTATAAATAAGGAGGTAAAATAAGTGATAAAGGCCCAAAGTATTTTTAGAAAATTATATGTGTCGTTATTACGGAAATGGGACCCTGTTGTCGGTTCTAGTTCGAGATATTCATACTTTAGTGAAATCACAAAAAAAAAATATAGCTTTTTTATATTGCTCCATCTTAAAGATCAGACACTAAAGCGGACAAAACACATTCTTAGAGCAACGAAATTTTGAAGAAACATGTCTTGTCCAAAGTTTTGGTGATCATTCATCCGCCCCCGTTATTGAATGAATTTTGTCTATATGGTTCTATGCCCGATTTGATTGTCGGTAGATTTATAGCAAAACCTCTGAACAAAACTGTACAATACCTTTCTTGGTCATAAATAAGTACAGATATTCTAGTTTCCAAATAACATAACATCTTGTAATTTCCAACGGGAACATACTTTTTCCCAGTCTTAAACTTCAAAATAAATTATATCTAATTCACATTTTATGGACCTTAAATTTCAATTTTTTTTTAAATATCTCTAGCACATTCCCTACATGACATGACATATTTCGATAGCTATTTTTATGTAGATTTTGGAAACATCAATAAGTCCTATTTAAAATGAGGTCCCTTTTCCTTGATAATGTCACATAGAATTGACCAGCCAAGCGCGGTTTGGCTCAATAGAGCTACTAATATATACAAAGGAGAACAATAGATATTCAAAGGTCATAAACAAACTAAAAATAAGTAAAGTTGCAACTCATAGAGCGAGTTGAGTGTCCGTACGCGGAAAGAGATTGTACTCAGTCAATCTTTGAAAAGACTAACTGGCCGCTTGAACAGAAGACGATAGACCAGAGAAGAGATAAAAAAAGATACAACGAAAAGACTATCTTCTTGAACGCAAGACCGTACGACGACAAAAGACTGTTCAAAGACGTTTATTCACAAGCAAGGTTGACGCGCGCTCGTGAGTTACAAGAACTATACTAGAAAATGGAAAGGTATGTAGAGTATGAATACGAGTGTGCCTTAAAAAAGTACTTTACCTTAATGGTACAATAATCAGGAATGGGCCATTGACTTTCTTCTTTTCCATGAGGTAGGTGACCAATGCTATTGTTTGGATTGTCTTGCCTAGGCCCATCTCGTCTGCTAGGATTCCGTTCAAGTTGTTGTTAAACAGCGATACTAGCCATTCCAAACCCTATAACAAATTAAAATGATTATACTATATAAGCAGGTCTACAAAAAATGTAGTGATGATTTTTAAAAACATACCTTGATTTGATATTCCTTCAAATTCCCGTTGACGAGTATGCTAGATTGTTCTGTGACAGACTCGTGGATCGTATGAGCAATGCTGCAAAATAAAGGTTTTTTTTTGGTGAATTAAAGCTTAATTTAAAAATATTGAATAACGTGAAATGGGGGCAGTATTTCTTTATTTTTCAGTTATTTATTTACAAGTCGCAAAATACATAAAGTAACGAAAGAAAATGAAATTTATATTTTGTGTTACATATAGCCAGTCAGGCCTGATTCACTGCATTCACATTTAGTGCAAAAATATGCTTGCAAAGATGCAAAGATTGATCCTATTTCAGCTTAAACTGATATCAATCGGTTTATGCGTCCTGCATGTTAGTGACGTGTTATAACCAATACAAGCTATTGCATGTGAAATGTCTTAGAAAGCAAAATTTTATCACAGATAAGACAAGAATTAACCCAAAACATATAAGGTAGGTCTGTCGTTATTGTCATTCAGTATTGACACTTAAAAATGAATCTTTTGTATGTAATATTATGGTCGACATACAAAATATTGGTAACACTTTAGAAACTGTACATCTACAGTTTTTATATCAACGTTTATACCGTGTTCTGATTTCTGTTTGATCTGGTGGTGACTGGTAGAGAATCAATCTTTGCAAGTCCACCTTTTATACATATACCATACTTGTGCAATGAAGTTTACATAAATAAATAAACCTGTAATATGTTTGTTCCTCGGTCTTGTACTCGTCGTCCTCGACCTTGGCCTTCTTAATAACCTCGCGCGCCTTCTCCTCGGCAGTCTTCTCCTTCTCACTCTTCTCGTCCTTGTGCCGATATCGTCTCTTCTCTGTATGGGTATTAAATTAATCAGTATGAGGGCAATATTTTGGATTTCAATAGATTCAATAGGGGTTACCGTGCCGTATGGTGTGGCTCAGCTTTAGAATAGCACCAACGCATCTTTTCTCGCGGGTGTTGTAAAGGCGACTAAGGGATAACCGCTACCATAAGCCCCGAAGAACTACACCTCCTATAAAAGAGTGAACTCGCCAACCCGCTTGGGCAGCGTGACGTTTTAAGGCCATACATCCCTCATGAACAAGACAATGTGCGTGGAAAAGCCCAGGTCCAGCAGTGGACGCTGAAAGGGCTGGTTACGGTTACGGATGTCAATGAGACTAACATATTCGTGTGAATCCGGGTTTGGTGATCGTAAGTGTATGAATGCAATGCCTTTCAATATTTTACACACTGCTTCTATAACAGTTAGAAAAATATAGTTGCATAAACATTGATAGAATGCACCCCAGAATGTAGAGGGCGCTTCTATGAAAACAAGTTAAAATTATACTTAGTAAATATTATTATATTTGTACACCAGTAATGGCTAGTGTGATATATTCTATTAACTAAATATACGTACCATCCCGTAAACCCTCATTATTATCATTATACAAATTTGTTAGACTTTTTAGGAAATCTTTATAAAGGAAGCAATACCCCTAATTGTACTAACCATCATCGTCCTGACTGTCATCACCAGAGTCATCTGAATCAGAGAGCACCTCCCAACCGGGGTGCACTTCCAGCCAGTCTTTCAGTTGGGACAGTAATGGCGCGTCTTCACCTTTACATACCTGGATTATATTATAAAAGTAAATTATTATATTATTATCAGTTATGTATTAGGCTAGCAGCTTTAGCTGATGCGCCCACATCCATACACTTGTGTGCTGCCTTCTTTATATCTAAACAGTTTTTGAATTTATTCACCCCTGCTTTAAGTGTCTTGTAATAGATTATTCCATAAGTTGACCACTCTATTTGAAAGGAAGTAAAAATACATTAAAAAAAATATGTACATAAAAACGAAAACTTACGTATGTAAGTAAATATATCATGGGCGGCGTTATCGTTATTTCTATAAAATCAATGTAGCTAGTCAGTAGTAGGGTAGTAGTAATAGTTGTACTCTCTTATACCTACATCTTAAGAAATATCTTGAAAAATTACAAGATCTTGTCACTTAGAAGTCAAAGGTTTTCGGGCACGCGGGTTATCATCGTTGAGCTAGTGTTAATTGAAAAAATCTTACTTAATTCCAATACGGAACTGATGACAGTACAAATGTGAGTCACGAATACCGGTAGGCTAAACCATGGGAACTGTAAGCAGTATTTTCAACTACCCACCACATTTGATCTTCACATTCGAAAAGTCACACAACACTAACAAAGTGCGCAGACGTCCGAATATGCCCGAGTACATTATTAGTGGTGTGTCGCAGCTTTTCCGACAGCAAAAATCAAATGTGAATAAGTGTTAAAACTGATTGCAGCATCCATTCTAGATTACCTGCCTCTTTATTGGTCAATTCGTAACAACGACCGAAGTAACCCGTGACAAACGTCGACTAGACTAGTATACAACAGCCATTGACTGTACCTGATTAGACCCGATTCACAATACAAAATGCGAAAGTATAAAAAGCTATACAAATTTGAGTATACAAGTTACATGAGAATCGACGGCATTACAAATGATACTTACATCTCCGGTCTTAGGATCGACCATGTTAACCCGCGAGTCGGAGGTCTGCGAGCTATCGTCGAGGGCGTCGATCTCGCCTCCTTCCAGTAACTTCTTCTTGCGAGATTTCTGCATCAACCAACATAAACATTATTGTTTATACATATTGTACTGTACATCACCTACCTGCGATCAAAATATTTATTTCCTCTCTACCCAAAGGTTGGCTGGCAAAGATCGCTGTTCATACATTTTGTATCTACAATATCTGTTTTTGTATGTTATTGTTTTATTTCGGTGTATAATAAAGAGATCTATTATATTTTTGCCAAATAACCTGTCAGATAAGAAATGTTGGACTATCACCGGGTTTCTACCATCACACCCCAAGTCAACAAGTATGGTGCACTGGCATTTTATACTCATGACTTGTCCCGTACTATCCAGCCTACACATCGCCTAAGACTTAATTAAGAGTCCCAATATATTCATTGTCTATGTTACAATAACAACCGAAGCATATCTGTAAACGTCGGCAATTTAGATCATCATTATTCGTATTCATCATCACTTTGCGCTCCACCCTATAATGCTGTAAGTGTAGATAAGTGCATGCTATCAGCATATACTGTCACTTATATTCGTATATGACATATTGTACAGTAGGTGTGTTAGGAAACACACCATACATATTATAGGATTATATAACATATTGTAAATCTTGTTTCACTATATCAAACATACGTAAAAACGGGATAATCATATACTCAAAGTGATGTATAATATCGACGGTGTAATTTTCAATTGTCGCAAGGGACTACAGTGACTACAAGTCGCAAGGGACTACGCAAGGGAGACACTTAATAATATTCTCCAAATAATTTATTTCACATGAATTACTTTTGACACAATTACAAATAACGGTGAAACAAAACGGTGAGCAGGAGACGTATGAAGGGACCAGAGGCGTACGGTGCTGCTTGACCTGTACTGCTGAGTTAACAAAACACTATCTAGCATTCGAAACCTTGTCGATACTGTGCGCCTCACAGGACAAAGCAGCAGTACCAACACCAAAACAATTAAAACAACGCTCTCTTAAGCTATAATTTGTTGTATATACCGGTGTTTTCTTTGAGGTAAGGGACTCATTTCAAAAGCTATCAAATTTCAAATATACAGAAAGATAGAGGAGAAAAAGTGGTGTAGGACTGTACATAAAATGTTTTTTCGAAAATATCCCTTACGCCAATAGAGGTTTCCACCGTGGATATCTCACCCTCTTCCTCCGTTCCTCCTCCTGCTGCTTCTTGCGCTGCTCCTGCTTATGCTGCTTGACCATCTCGGTGAGGCTGGCGATGTACTCGTCCGTCTGCGACAGGAGAAACGCCAGCCGCTTGTCTTTCTTTTGGTCAATCAACTTGCGGTAACCTTCTTCATCTTCCGCCATAAGACTAAAAATAAAAAAAAAATATCTTAAATTAGTAATATTATTTTATTGTTTGTAATGTCGAAAATACTGATATTGAAATTTTACAATCTGGTCGCTAATGACGGTAGTAAATTAAACAAAATTACATAGTGTTCTTACGTTGAAAATTTATGAATAAGAAACATTGTTGTTAGCCTTTATTACATATAAACATATATATATATATATACATATATATACATTACATAAAAATGTTTATTGGAACTCAATCTGTTTGTGTAATATAAATGTATGCTCTATTTGTGTATGTGTGACTGCTTCGTTCCATTGTATAATAAAATAAAAATAATAAATAAAGCAGTTGTTTTCATAAAAACATTAATCATTAGGTCCTTACCTATGAAATAGCCGTTTGTTCATAGTGGCCACTTTGAACTTAGTTATCTTACGTTTGGCTCGGAATTACAAATTCAAATTCATTTCAATTTTGACCTTTTTGACCTTTTCTTTTTGATCGCACTATAGGGAGCAACTCCATGTCAAGGAAGTAAAAAGCCGAAGTTCTTCAGAACATTGTATTGTTTGCTGATTGTAAATATTTATATTTTTTCTTTTCTTATTTGTTCTCATCCAAATTGTATATTTATATGCTTAATTAATAGTGTTGTAAGGTCTAACATATGTACTCGTATATGTGGTATTGTGTGAGTGTCTTGCCCACAAATATGTAACTGTGGCACATTTAGGTTAAGGGGCTGTGCTGAAAACCAGCGCTGGTTTAGTGTGCGGCCAGCATACACTGACGCGCAATCCCATTGCCAATCGATTAGATATAAAGTAACTAGATGTAAATGTTTAATGAGTCGTTATTGGCAATAAGGAGCGTTTATTTTTACTTTTTTTTAATTTCACATTCCCATTTAGGCGTTATAAAATACAGAGACGAAATGAGACGAGAGAGAGAGTATGACAGTAATGAGCAGAGGTCGGAATTAGGTAGTGTGATTTATGTACTTGCAATGATATCATAGAGCAAAAGAATAATATGGATATTCCTCAAATCCCGGGATTTCAGTTTAAAGCGTATTAAAAATCCGATGATTAGATTAGATAGAATTGTAAATATAAAAACTGAAACTGAATGTTACAGTGTGTAAATCATTAATATATTAAGTACTATTGAATAATTTTGTTTTATTTATCTTATCTCTGAGATATCGATACAACCCTAAAAACCTTCACGGTACCTTCAGATAGTAAATAAATATACTATTGGCAATAAATTACGGTTCCCGGAATTATTATTCAGAAAATACCAGAAATTTCCATGTTAATATGAACATTTCGTTGTAAGTACATAAATCACACTATCTAATTCCGATCTCTGGTTGTGAGAGACGGTATGACTCGGTGGTAACTTTAAGACAAAAACCCTTTCAGATTTCAGGAATGGTCTTTTTAAACCTTATATGTAACTGTAAAAATTGTGTCACTGCAGGGCTTTTACCAATTTTAGATGCTATGGAAAAAACAAAAAAACGAATACTGAAGTAAATCCAAAAAAATAATCTTACCGTCGCATACGCTCCTTCTCGATGCGTTCTTGTTCCTTCTTTTGCTCGCGCTCGGCGTTCGCGTGGTAGTTCATTATCGCCTTGTTCATGCGAGCCAGTTTAGCCAAGTTGTTACGGTGATACTCCTTGAAGTCCTTGGCTATATTATAACATACAAGGCATTGGGCATGTACTAATATTAACTGGCCTTGTATTATTATTAGTTTGTCAATTTTTATATCTATTAATTATATTTCCAGCAAATAATAATGGTTAATTTCTACAAATAAGGTTTTTTTAAACTAAGATAACCATGAAATGATAGCACTACCTTACATAAATAACTAAAATATGTGTTGAAGACAAATACATACACAGTTCTAATTCCAACAAATATGTAAAACATTGTTAATATTAACATTTTTAAAAATCATATTGCAAATTGTTACTCATTTAAAAAGGTCTTACCGTGTTGCAACACAGTCTGCAGGAACTCCTGGTGCTTCTGCCTGCGCTTCCTCTCGGCTTCTAACTTCTGTTGCTTCTCCAGCTTCTCCGTGGCGCGAGCCTCTCTGAGGCCTTGCCGCTTGGTGCGCTTGTACGCCTTGATATTCACAGCCGTCTCGAGGGTCGTGTCGCGGCGAACTTGACTTAAAATCTACAGGACAAATAGTGTAAGAGCCGGCTGCATGATTTCTACGTGCAACATGTAGTCCATTGAGGTATGGTGTGACACGTCAACATCTTACCAGTAATCTTTTTTAAAGGGGTCGGAAATATTATTTTTACAGATAAGCCAGTCTGTTTCGACCATTCGTTGCTCCTGCACGCATTTGTCTGTCACTGACTACCGTAGAACTTTAACTCTTATCCGCTGAGTCGTAGCTGTCCCTTGTATTGAGTTTTGACTATATTCTATTATCGAAAACACGGTTTTGCTAAACATGGTTTTGTTTGGTAATGAGCCTCCCCCATTAAAGATACTTTAAAATGCTTTTTTTAAAATAAGTAATTACTAAAGTAAGAATAGAGATAAGTAAGGGGAGCCTTGGGCCTATGGAGAGACAGGCTGATGTTACGAGGGGCGGTCAAAAAATTCGTGGAATGGAGGGGAGATAAACTCAAGTTTTTATTTTTCCTCTTCAATATATTCATTGACCCAAATACATTTTTCACTACGTTCGATTAACTTATTTATACCCTCGAAAGAAATTGCTGCCTTCACCTCTTCATCATTATCAAATGTCTTTCCTCGAAGGTCTTTTTTCATAGATCGGGGCTGTAAGGAGGGTGGTTTAAAATTTGGAATCTATATTGGTTCAGGGCAGTCTGCGCAACATTGCTCGTGTGCACGGGCGCATTGCCGGGCAAAAGCAGCACACCTTTGGACCATTTTTTTCCTTTATTGCCTCCCCTTCAATCGCCCCAGCAGGCTAGCTTATCAATCAATATCAGCAGTCAATCAATAATATACCCTGGGTATTCCAAAAAACTAGCCATGAGCTTTCCCCTGACAGCGACGACATCTCCTATAAAGTAGTCTAGAGGGGTTTCTCTTTGCTTCGTAACGAATTTAATGACTGCGCGATATTCAATTTTCTCCATTCTTGACGATTTCTTCCAGATTGACTTGCGTACTCGGCGATATCTCAGAGGTTAATAACACAATGCGGCTGAAACTTGGTTATATACTAATTATGAGTCACTCAACTGGTACTGTGGAAACGAGCTACCCTACACCTTTCCATCCCCTCCATTCCGTGAATTTTTTGACCGCCCCTCGTATAAATGATGGTATAACGGGGACGTTAAAATTTTCTTAATAAAATAATCTTCTTTTTGCGGACAGAAGCCACAAATATAAAATACTTTATTAATAATACCATACTGTTGTACGATCCTCTCATCTCATCGGGTGGTGTGATTGAATAAAAGAAACCTAAGGATTAGGATCAGTGGGATCCTAACAAACATACACAATGTACCACCTCCCCCTTCTCCCAATAAAGAATGAGGAGTGTAAATGGATAAAGAATAACACTGATCCCGTAGTACTCCTTCTTCTGTATTTGTCTCTAAAGACAGGCGGCGAAATCAAAAACGTGTCAGTGTTCTACTAATGTTGGATCAGCATACCTCAGCCCTCAAGCTCTTCTGGAAGTTGAGTACCCGAAGAGCCCTCAGTTCGATTTGCGCCTGCAAGCGCAGGTCGTCCGGGATGTTCGCGGGCAAGTTTGACAGCACCTCTATACGATGAGCGATACGTGCTGCGATCCTACACGAGGAAAATGATAAGATTTTCAAGAATTAGTTTTAGGGTGCCAATAACGTAAGAGTCCACAATAGACTAAAATCTCGTAGAACCTCTGTCATAGTGCAATCTACAGTTAGATTACTCTAGCTAGGATATATGTGTATAGACTGCAGAGATAGCCAGAGTAGTTTCACTGCTATGTACTTATGGTAGATTGCTCTATGAGAGGCGCTCTACGAAATTTTAGTCAATTGTGGCCGAGGCCCATTACAAAGTACATAGCTATGTAACTCCAGCAAATTAAATTAAATGTTTGCGCGTGGGTCACTTTTTCTGTGGGAAGTTTACCGGAAACTACACTAAGTTAGCTTAGTTTAGCTCACGTTGTAGAGGGTCTTCTACATATTTTTGTGCCCACTAACGAAAAAACGTCAAAGCGGTCTCGTTGTGTGCCCTGATGAAAATTTAAAATGCCAGTAAAGGTATTTAATTAGTTCAACAAACAAATGTTATAAATTATTATAATTTTGTATTACATTTATTAAGAACTAATTTTTCTATTATCACCAGATCTACAGCAGAGGAAACATGTTGAGGGAACACGCGTGTCTGACGTGAAATAGCACGTGAAAATATCTGGAGAATGTGGAAACAACTATTAATCAGTATTAGATCAGCGACACTAATTATGGTTCGTAAATCTCTCAGTATTACAAGAACATTATAGGACATTACATACATTAAGAGCATCGCTAATAGTGCAATTTACCATGCTGTACATAACATAATTCTGTAGCTATATAGTCTATGCATCCTAGTCAGAGTAGACTTACTGCCATGTATACGCGGTAAATTGCATTATAGGAGACATTCTACGAGATTTTAGTCTGTCTTGGCGGAGGTCCCTTAGGGATGAGATATTATAGGCTGATGTCGAAAAGTGTATTTGTAAATAAAGCGTTTTCACCTATTTTCCCTTTCATTCAATATCTGCAGTGGGTCAATCCCCACGGGCTTCGGTATACTGGTGACACGGTTTTGTTTTGCTCCCGGTGTTGGTACGCCTGGCTGGAAAATGGAAATCATAATTCAAACACAAATGTTGTGCTTTTTGAAAAGACAATACCACCCTTGTCCGAAACCCCTACTACAGAGAAGGGCATGACTTACAGTCTCACAGAAAATTGCTATGAAACTTACCAATGGGTAGCAAAAGTAAGTTACCATTTTTCTTTCTGTCCAATTCTAATAACAAATTCAATCGAATATTGATGTTTTCAAATTGTGATATCTAAGCAACGTTTTTGCAAGTGTGCATGTGTTTGTCAGTTTAGACTGACGCTGACATATATTGCAAAAGCCAGTAGCCTACCACCAGGCAGAATGTCTACTCTTATGTCAGTTTTTATTTCATACCTCTACACCAAAATATATCAAACTGTTTGAAAAAATAGATATGAAGATAGAACCATAGTTATCTACATAAGGAGATTTATTAAGTTTGAAGAGTTTGCATTATCATGTAATACCTGTGTGGGCTGAGGGACAGGAACCCCGGGTCCTCCGGGACGAATGAGGGCGGGACCCCGCGGAGGGACACCACCCTGCATAGGCTGTAATGAACAACAGTTATAAACGTTAATGCAATTGAAAAGAAATTTATACAACAATGTCTTATTATCATCTCACACAGGCACGTCAAGCACAAGGTGACACGACACGCCTGGTCACGCTGTCGCGATCACGTGACCGGCTCCGTCACGGTGTGCCTGACGCCTATGCAAGTGCAGACTGCAGATATATACTGCAGACTATACCGTATATTATATAAATATATATGGTGAAACCATCTATATCACTGTTGTGTAAACAAAGAAGCGAAAACAAGGGTATTAGCTTGTGTATAAAACCTAGTCTTCCAAAAGTTTTGTGAGTCTTGTAAGCCCTTGTAATTAGTGTTGTACAAATGAGCACCGAGTGAGATGAACATTTAAGACTCAACGATAAACGCTAGTGAGCGTTAAAGTTCAAATATTTAACACTTCATGGTCTTAAACCCTTGTGGTTATAAACTAGAATATAAAACGTTTACGATTAAGTTTTTTTTGGTTCATAACAAGAGGTTAACGCTCGAACTCTGTGCGCTCGTTTTTATAACATTACTTGTATGACCGACCATATTGGTTGTCACTCCAAAAATCACTGACACAGTTGGCAGGATTGTAAGTGAGTGGCGCGTTTTACGCGAGTAAGGCATATTGATGAAACTTTCTAACTCTGTTTGTGTGGAAATTTTGATCTGTGTGTAAAATGATGAAATTCAAAATTACCGGATTAACGAGTGGTGGGGTAGGCTGCGTCGGCGGCGCCATCTGCCCTGTCATTGGTAAAGGCGTAGGAGGTGCGCCACCGCCGCCCCTCGCCGCATCCACGCCCCCCGCACCTACTTTCCCTGCACCGCCTGCTGTGGAAGTTGGCGGCGGCCCTTGACCCTGCCTGGAGGTACGAATTCAGTTTAATGCATACAAAAATATCAGTTCATGGGACGGCTCACCTGATGAACTACACTTTGGTCACATTCTATCCATGTAACAGTTTAATAGTGAAATATCAACAGGTCAGTGGAAAAATGTCAAATGAACTTTTTCGATTATATGTAGGACTTTTTTAGCTTTACTATTGAATCATTTATTGAAGTCAATTATTGTATTCCAATTGCACATTCAGTTTTATTACACAGAAACTACCACATAATCCCATCCGTATCCGCCCCCTTATTGAGGAGGCCCATGTACGCACTATTAGTCAAGGACATCCTCATTCACATTGTTTTGTGCGTGAGAGATATATGACCATAAACGCCACGCTGGCCAACAGAGGTGGCGAGTCAACACGTATAGAGGTGGTGTAATTCTCATCACCACACAGGCATCCATAACTAAATAATCAGTACTAATTTTCTAATGTATTGCAGTACCTGTAGGGCGAAGGCGGCTGCGCGGGTGGCGTGGGGCACTCAGGCGGTGAGTCGCCGGCGCGTTTACCTGCCGCCATTAGCGCGATCTGCTGGGATACCGGTTGGTTTCGTGCCAGGTTATGGTATGCGGCTATCTGTGCCCTGACAACAAGGAGTTTTAAATCAAGACGTTAGCTTATTGCATCCTTGTTATGAGCTATGTTATAGTTATTATGAGTGATGATGATTACTGAAGTACTCACTTAAGCTGATTCAGTTGAATATTGGAGAATAGTCCCTTGTTCGGGTCCTGAGGATTTGACCGCGCTCTGAGCGCTAACAGCTGAGAATATCTTGGATCTTCTTGGAGACCTTTCTCTTCCATGGAATCGATAGCTCTCTGCAACGCGTTCAAATTATCGGGACCCGGCGCAGGCAGCGATCCCTGCATTGGGGACGATGACGACGCTCCATTAGTAGATAAAGTGGGAAGAGGACCCTGGACGTGAGGAGGCGTTTGAGCGGAGGGTGGATGTTGGGCGGAAGAGCCGGGTTGAGGCTGGCCGGAGGACTGTGCGGCCGGTAATGGTGGTCCAGCATTAGAGGCGGGAGGTGCGTGTCCGCCGTAGCCGGAAGCATGTGGCGGCGGGCCCTGCCCAGGCATCATGGGGTGGTGCGGAGGGAGATGCGATGGCGCGCCGGGCGGCATGCCCTGCGGATGAACGCCGTGCGGTGGCGGCCCAGTCGCAGGTAGAGGCACTCCGCCCGGACCCTGCGGACCATTACCGGCTGATGGCGGGCCACCGCCCATTGACAGTGGCGCCTGCAATAATTACCCATTTTGTTCACTCACATCTAAAGTGTTGTAACATTTCAAATAACATAAATAATATTTTAAAATAAATGCAGTCGTAAGTGTTTCCACGCAGGGACTGGCGGTGGAGGGACCGATTCCTTAACAATTTAAACTCAACTTTAACTTTTTTTAATATGTATACTGATGAAAAAGGCCGTATCATGCGCCAAACGCCGCTTTGAGTTCGTCGATGTTAATTACTCAATGTCATTTTGAACACTTATATAAAGAACACTTATTTATCAATTTAAGTAATTTAACACCACTCCATACTCTCGGTAGGAGAGAAATGGCCCTTATGAGTCAGAGCCACATAGATAACATGCATCAGTATTGTCAAATAAAATGGAACGTTGTAGTGTAGTGTGGATCATATTTAATATCATAATATTCAAATTAACAATGGCATCTTACATTTCAAATTTCTCAATATATGAAGTAACTGCTTTTAATGATCGCGAAAGATTGGTACTGTATGATTTACAAGTGAAAGAAAATAACATAGTATTTTTAAACGGAATTACTAATGAAGCTATTATGACTATGAACGTAGTTGTAAATAATACGTTTGAAAGTAAATTTGAAAATGAACTTCAGAAAAATACTATACAATACTTTCATAATGCAAAATATATTATTCAGTAAGTGTATTTCTTAAATAATAGAATTATCATATGTTTACTAGCATTGCTTTAATAATTACTCAAACGTTTTGTAACAGGAATATTAATGAGAGAAAAAATACAGTAGGAAAAATCGAAGATTTTGATTTAAATGAGGATACACATTTTTTTAGTGAATTCCAAAGTATAAACAGCATAACAAGATGGCTTAAATATAAGGAGAGTAAAAATGGTCTCATCTTAAAAAATATTTTAATGACTAAAACTTATGAAGAACGTGAAATGCTTTTAGTAAAAATTTCAAAACGGAAAACAAAAATGGCTGTAGTAATATTGGCTGGTGAACTAGGCAGAGACTGGTTAACTCCAGCTATTATTTTAAAGTTTATATCAAACTTGCTTGGTCCAAGTTTAGGGAGCAATACATTTGAAAGTCTATCTGAGTTCTATGATTTTTATCTTGTTCCAAATTTTAATCCTGATGGATATGAATATAGTGTACACAAGGTAAATCATTTATTTCATTTATCATTATGCTTATATTATAATTTTTGGTAATTATTGTCCAATAATTATATTTCATATAAATCTATAGTATATATATATATATATATATATATATATATATATATATATATATATATATATATATATATATATATATATAACTATGTATTGGAACATGTAAGTCGTATTACCCGTTTATGATTTTTGTTATAATAATAATGTGACTATGATTCCAAAATAAAGTAAAATAAAAAATAATATTATTAATAATTTAATAGGATATAGAGGGTACAGGAAGGGCATGTATATAGGTATATTTGTTATAAAATTATTGAACATTCGGGACAAGACGCAATTACGTAGTCACAGAGCAGGAGTCTATTATTAATATTATTAATATGCATATTAACACTTATTTTAAAAATCTTATTACAATTATAGATGTTAAATCATACTTGGATGTTTGTAGATAAATAGTTATTGTGCACGACAAAACAACGAGTGTATAGACAGTTCAATGTGTCCAGTGACATCAAAGTGAATAAACAATAGAGTGCTAAAAAATAGTGTAAATAGTGGATACGTAAAAAGTGTTGTAGTTTCGGAACAGTCTAGGAAATAATAACATAGTGATACATTCGGTGCATGTGTACTACCGTTGCAAATCTCGGAAAAAGAGGTGGTTGTGCAACGGGCAGTGTATAATAATGTGTTGTGTATAATGTATATTGTCGTAACCTTATTCAATGTTTATGTCCTTTTACTTTTTGCTTTCCATTTTATTTACATTTAACTAGGTTTAGGTTGTAAGTTAGGTCTTATCCATAATCTAGGAACACTAATAAAAGCTGTTTTTGATGCGTATTTTCTTTTAGTAATAAGAAATAGGGGTAAAACATAATGTAGCAAACTACGTACAAAGGGACAGGAAGTGACGTCAGAGCAAACTGGCCTCGGGGGGGCGGTAGATTTTTGTTGTTCACAGAGGGGAGGTAGGTACGGGAAAGATACGATTAATTTAAGGGTCTCCTCCTCATTTAAGGTCATTTCCTGTCTCTAGGTAAAGAAATTAATGTGCAAAGCAATAATTAAGACCTATGTACATATTTGCCAAATTGCAACCTATGGAAAACTGTGTAAAGGCGAATCGTAATAAAGTCCTTAGGGAATGGGGGGGTATCGGTGGCAATACGCATCTATAAATAGGGGAGGTCCGGCCCTCCCGACACAATCCGACATGAATTATCTCGTCGTTAATATGTAACAGTCATTAGTGGGCGGAACCTCTGCCCGAATGTGAGTTCTTTGCTGATTGCCGCTCCCCCTGCACCCGGAATTGTGTGGAATTAGTGATGTTTTCTTTACTTTCTCCCCTACAATCCCATTGATCATGAACACTACACTGTCAACAGTAATTTTTTGGTAATTTTAGGATATAATGTGGGGGAAAAACAGAGAGCATTTTAAAATAGAAATGAAATGCTCTGACAAGGAAGTGCCTATAGGAGTCAACATAGATCGAAACTTTTATTTTAAACATTATGTGAGTTAATTTTCTTTTCTTTTATACTTGGCATAAAATAATATATATGTGATTCCAAGCAAAAAGAGACCAAGGGTCAGTTTCTAATTTCAAAGATTCTCATTTGTTTTGTGAAAAACTACATTTATGAGTATAAAATTATATAGTTTTTTTTTGCTTCGACTGGACGCTTCGATTTACTCTCTTTTTATTACTTTGGTGTGTAATATAAAACTAGGCTTTCTGTTTATTTGCAATATATTATTATATTCGGAAATAAGAGTAATAACACTGCTGTAATAGTATAGAGTAATAGTATAGCTATAGAGTAATAGTATAACACTGCTGAATTTATTACAATCGATTTTTTTTAACCTAAAAAGGAGAAAAAGTATAAAAAAACTAAATATTATATAACTTTCTCGAAGTCAGAAAAAAAATCCTATGTTTTTTATTACATGTGGTCGGGCAATTTTTCTAGTTTAGTAATCTGCTCTTAATTCAATAGGTATCTCATTGATTGATCTTTTTTTGCGAGGAAGCCCAAATATAATTTTCACTTTATATCATTTAGGTTTTGTCGAGTTACTATAATGTTTGTGACTCTGTTTACATGGGACATGAACCACTTTCATCAAGAGAATCAAAAGCCTTAAAGCTTGTTTTTGACAAATTGGCCAACAGAATGATGGCTTACATTAATGTGAGAGCATTCAAGACATTAATAACTACACCTTATGGAGATACTACAGAGTATTGTAATAACTATGCTGTGTTGGTAAGAGTACTTTGAAGCATAATGCTCATTTTGAATTAACTAAAAAGGAAATGTAGCAAATTTGTAGTAGGTACCTATAGCAAAATGTAAATTGTGAAATCCAGATTTAACATTTATGAAATTTTAAATTAGAACATCTTAAGGAAAATCAATATACCAACCATAATACCAGAATACCAACAATAAGGTCCCTTTACTCAGATAATGTCACTTGATATTTGTATATTTGAAAATATACACTATTTTTCCATTCAGTGCAGGGCAGGACCTAAAGCTATGATAACCTATGACCATACTGATTATTTTGTATGGAGATATGACATTATTTTCATTTAAGTTTTGTAAACAGTTATTGATTCTAGTTAAAGTTCCCTTATAGGGAAGTCATGTCATTCATGGTAATACATTCAAGCTATCTGTTCCTACTAGATGGAAATATTAACATCCGCATGTGATACATTAAAGAAACAATACAATGTGACATATTATTTTGGAAACTCTATACGGTTCATAAGTAAGTTAAATATACTATTATATGTAGAATTCTAAAATATCTGTTTGTGTTTGTCAAAGTACCACTTGTAGTTAGACTCTTGTGGTTTTCACCATACTTTAAATTACATATATCAAGGAGTTTCATTAGTTATCTATATAGTTATTAGTTTATTAGGAGACCCACGGGATGGCAAGTTACTGCCACCCATGGACACCTGCAACACTAAGGGAGATGTGTCAACCTTACAGAAGCCTATTCACAGTTTAATTAGTACATTATTTGCTATGAGACTGTGACCTTTGAAATATGGGCATGGATGTAGTTCATGCATCAGTCCTGATATAATATTTGGTTTTGCAGCATAAATGAATTAAAAATATGATTTCTTAATATGAATTTAAAATATGCTTCATACACTTATTACTTCATTTATTATACTTTCAATTAGAGACATCACCCATTGAAATAGATATTAATAAGTCAGTGGCTGGTAGATCGGAATTTGGTAGCTTTCAAGTTAATGTATTATTTACAGTAGTATATTTTCTTCTTTTTAAGTTTAATATTTTAAGTTTAAGGTGTCTGAACACACTTGTGCTAAGATATTAAAGTTGCTAAAAAAAGAGAAAAAAGTAAAAAAAAAACAGTTTTGTTTTGTTTTGTTACAGATTTCAAAGGAGGTAGTGCAGACTTTGTGAAAAGAAGATATAATGTTCCACTTGTCTATACAATATACATGAAACATGGTAATAATATGCTACCTGAAGTCAAAGACATAGAACCATTAAGCCAACAATTCTCTACAATTATTGAGGAAATATTAATTATAGCCAAAGACATTTATGGACCCCTATTTGACAAACAAAAAAGAAACATTTCTGATGCAGTCATTATACTTGTGTTATTTATTGTAACATCATTATTGTAAACATGTAAATATTTTGTTTTATCAACTGCAATCGCTTGTTATGCTATTAAAGGAGAAAAATTCAGTTTATGCTAAGAAATTGCTTAAATAGAAGTAATGTGACTTAGTACATAGAAGAATGTGTTATCTAAGTAAACGGTATCTAAGTAATGGACTTATTAACTTAGGTAAAGATTTTCAAACTTAAAATTTCATTGCTTCAAGATTCTGTTTAAATAGGAACACGCCTACAATATATGTTTTAGAAAGACACCTATTGTGGTTGGATGAGAAGAGCGGAAGACTGTGTGTGGTGGCATTCCTTAGGCTCTCCTAAGGAATGCCACCACACACAGTCTTCCATCAGCCTGACTCTCTTCACTGGTGGATATAGGTCTCTACCTATATCCACCAGTGAAGAGAGACAGGCTGATGGTATGGTAAGAAAAAGTAATAGAAAATGTGTTATTTAATGATATTTCACTTAAAATGTGCATAAGGAGGCCCATATGCTAGAGTGGATACTGAAAGGGTTGATTGCATTGCATTACATATTTAATTTAAAAGCCTGACAGGGGTACCACAGGCTGCCATGTTTATTTACATTTTGGATAAATTGGACTGGAATATAAATTACCTGTCCAGGAGGCATGTGGCCAATCTGATGTTGCATGTATCCATGTGGTGGTCCTTGCCCAGGCATGTTGGGATGCTGAGGAGTTCCAGGCATATTGGGATGTCCATTTGGCCCTTGTGGATGTGATCCAGCTGGACCTATTGGATGCCCTGGGGGACCGGGCATGTGTGGCCCCACCATATGAGGAGGCATTTGATGTCCGCTTGGCGGCATACCCGGATGTTGTTGCGGCACACCGGGGGGTCCATTTGTGCTCTGGGGCATGGGATGAGTAGGCGGTCCCGATGGCGACATATGGTTCGGCATTGGAGGCTGTCCTGGTCCGGGAGGATGGGACGGCGGTGGACCGTTAACATGTTGTTGGTTATAAGGGCTGTGTGGCGATTGTGGCGGTGCTGGACTTTGCGTCGGGGGTCCCATAGGACTTGGCGCTTGCGGCGGTGGCATAGGGCTGCTCTGAGGAGACGGACTAGCCATGGTGGTACACTTATCTTCTCGAAATTTCTATTGCATATTATATACCACTTGTCACGAAAAATGTATCTTTTGTGTCTATGGCGCGGAGGGACACTCGACAGTGTCTTGTCGCATTGTAGTTTTACAGAAACTTTTATCGCCAAACAGTGCAAATGGGACAGTAATTATACCTGCTTTACTAATTTATCACAGGAATACTACAAAAATTGGTGCTAAAATGAAGGAAATGGGCAATTATAAAATACCAATTAACTTTGCTCAATCTCTGTCAAATACACAGCACAACCAGTGTGACCAGATTTCATTTGACGAATCTACTGCTTGTGGAGGTTAAAAGCTACTGAATTCTACCAAAAGAGAACGAGAAAATACTAAAAATCTATTATATTTTTTTGCTGTCGTGTTACAACGTAAAAACATGAATGTTTTCTTGATTAAACGATAAAATAATAAAAATAACAAAGAAACCACCATTAATTAAAGAAACCAATGTTTTTTTTTTAAATTAAATTCTAAATAAAAATATAATTAAAAAATAATAATAATAAAATGAAACTTAAAGTTAAGATTCTTCGTCTTTATGTTGGGTAACATTGTCATAAAGCTGTTTTGAGTCCATTAACTTGATCATACTTCTGTCAGGATCAAATCTGCTACATCCTCCTTCCAACTGTCGTAGCCCCTCTTTTCCATGCATTATTGCAGCAACATTCTTATTATTAAATCGATTTCGATCTTGATTTTTAATCCTATTAATATCGGAAAATATTCTTTCTACTTTGGCGTTTGACAAAGGTAGTGTCGTCATTTGCTTCACAAATCGGGACAAATTGCCATACTTTGGTTTGCTATTCGCATCACAGATTTGGCTGACTTCACTCCAAAATTTATCCACCATAAAAGTTTCAGACGTCGAACTAGAAGTTGACAATAAATTAGACACGGAAACATCTAATTTTAATTCCCTATATTCATTGTCAACAATTTGCATGTTTTCTGTTGCAACTAAGTTAGGAAACCTTTGGGGTATTCTTATCAGAGTTCGAAATTCACCATACACTGCGTTTTGGGGATCGATGAACGACAAATCCTGCAAAAAATTATCTTGTACAGGCAGTCTTTGCAGAAATTGGTTACTCAGCTTGATCAAAAATGATTGACATCTGTTAAGGAATTCTTCAATTTTAGATCTCATTCGAACATCATCTTTTAATGATTCCAATGTCATTGCTACGTTTGTGCCCAGGTACATGTTTTGTATAGGAAGGAAATGCATTCTTGAACTTGGATCTATTGACTGAAGCGGAGTAGTTTTTATATAATTTATCTTCATAAAGCAACTCAAAATGGAACTCATCATGTTTTGTATGTCTGTTTCAATTTTATGAATAAGTGTCTGATTACTGAAAAATAACGTTAAATTTTGTAGTTATGGGTAATATAAAATCTAAAAAGTAAAGATAAAGTTTTGTCTCATCGCTGTTAAGGTGATCAAATATAAATAGTCCAGTAAAGTTACGTTAATTTCTGGGGTTAAATCGCATTAATTCAGAATAGTGATTATTTTTCTTATTTTATAGTTTAATAGCTTTTAAACCGTATGGTGACTGAATCCACCCAAAAATATGACTGGAAATTTATTAAATTACGTATTTTATCAAAAATTAATTCATAAAAAAAGTACCAAAAATAGTAATTGATTTTTGTCTTAAATAAAAATTATAATGATTTTTATTGTTTCATATAATAAGCAAATCCATCAATATAAACTAACGGAACAAAGAATAATATGCGACTTATGCGGAAAAATCTCGTAAAAATGCGTAATTCTAAAATAAAAAATATTAATAATCAAGTTCTTTTCTCGTTGGTCATTATCTATACGTTGTGAAATAATTATCTGAAAATCTCCCCATGAAATATTAATGGAAACATAATTTTACGAATTGTTACGAAATATGCCATTGAAAAAAATATAATAGTAAATATTTTTGGTAGACTGCAGTAATAATGTTATTTTAATGAATAAGAAAAGAATCCAATTAAAAATACTTACAACACCATTAAAATCTTTAAAATTACAATCATCTATAGCAAGTTACCTAAAATGACTAGCGGGGTGAGTGCGTGCGGTACGCGGGGCGGGGAGACCACTTCCGCCCGCTCTCCGCTCACCCCGTGCGCTTGTGTACATGCAGAGACACGATCGTATTTGATTGTTATTACGCGTCGAAAGAAAATCAATCGGAGTGAAATTATTGATAAAATAGTTTAGTGGACTTATATGCGTTTATATACTAGGTTGGTCAATAAGTTTCTGGAATTGGATACTTTACATTAAATTATTGGAATGCATTCTATTTCATTCGAATCTCAAATTCAGTAGTAGCCAGTACCAAAAGAATTAAAAAAAACTGTCACCAATATTTTTTTCGTTGTTTACATTTGCGGGAATTTTATTAGTGTGCAAAATGGAGAAAATCGAAGTTCGTGTGGTTATTAAATATTTCTGCCTGAAATTTTTTTCAACGAAATGTGTTTTTGTAGAATCGCAGTCTACTTTGGGACACAATGCCCTGTCTTATTCTACAGTAGCATACTGGTGCGCGGAATTTAAACGCAACAAAAGTCTTTTTTTTTTTTCGGATTGACTAAATTCTTGTGGGCCTAGTGGCCTTTCAAGAGTCACCGGACTTGTTTAGATTAAGGCGAGCGCAGAAGGCGCTCAGCCAGGAGCAAAAGTGTGTGTTGCAACGAGCCTAAGGGCTCCCCCGCCGGTAAACCGGCGGAAGGAACGGACCTCGGCTTAGGGCGTTGCATTGGGGGGATACCGCGGGATCGCGAGTCGGCGAGAAGCGCCCAGGCACGTGTCTATACCTAGTGAACATGTTGGCTGAGGGCCGGTGTGTGTTAACGGTGTATCGGGGGGGACGTCCACGTCTCCGCCGGCGGGGACGGTGTCTGTGTGCAGTGTTCGAGTGCAGTGTGAGAACCGCATTGGCAGCGGTGATCGGGTCGTCCAGGATGTGCCGCGGCCGACGATAGCGGGGAGGGGCACTCCTGTCCGGTGTGTAGGTGAGGGAGGAAACAATCAGAGGATTGGGATGATGTGGTATAGCGTCATAGTAGCGTCGGGCAGAGTCTTTTATGTATTTGACGATGGAGGGAACCTCAAAGTCCTTGTGGAGGTCGACGTTACGCAAGTACCATGGTGAAGCCACGGCCTTGCGCACGAATCTGTTTTGGTGGTTTTGGAGGGTTTTGATGTTAGAGGGAGCCGCGTGTGCGAACACAACGCTAGCTTTGGTCATGATGGGACGGACGAGAGATGTGTATAATGTCAACTTATTTCTAAGCGACATTTTACTTTTCCCGCCTATGAGGAGGTTGAGGTGACCGAGCACAAAGGCGGCTCGGTTTCGGACAGTTTTAATATGATCTCGGAAGGTCATTCTGTGGTCTAGAGTGACTCCGAGATATTTGGTCTTTTTGACGAGAGGAATCGTTTGACCGAGAAGGGTTATCGGGAGAGGGGAGAGATTAGGAGTACGACAGCCAACCATGGGAAAAGGGAAACACATGGCTGCACTTTTCCCCGGGTATATCTCTATCCTCCACTTCACAAACCACTCGCCTAGGGCGGTGACTGCGCGCTGGAGGCGTAGAGAGAGCATGCGTACGTTCCTATCTGAGGCGTAGAGGGCGGTGTCGTCCACGAAGAGGGCGAGCTCTATTCCTGGGGGGTGGGGTGTGTCGTTAGTATAGAGTGAATAGAGCGTGGGTGCTAGAACGGAGCCCTGGGGGACTCCAGCTCTTATTGGGCGGGGGCTAGACAGCGTGCCTTCAACTCTGTAGCGAAAGGTGCGATTGGTAAGGTAGTCTCTAATGATGAGAATGAGACTTTCGGGCACCTCCAGTTGGTACAGTTTATAAATTAAACCGTTGTGCCACACCTTATCAAAGGCCTTCGCTACATCGAAGAAGACTGCTAGGGTTCTGAAAGGTTTCTTTTGATTGAGACCTGAAAGTATGTGCTCCGTTATTCGGTGCACTTGTTGGACAGCGGAGTGTTTGGCTCTAAAGCCGAACTGTTCGTTGATTAAAAGGCCTTTTGAGTCAATGTGTCTCAGTAGGCGGGTGTGTGTGGGTCTTTCATAGATTTTAGCCATTGTATTCAATAGGCTAATGGGTCTGTAGCTAGCGGGATCCGAGCGGTGTTTGTCCGGTTTGGGGATGCCGATGACGACGGCTTCTTTCCAGGCGACTGGAAAGAGATGATACCGCATGGCGGCATTGTAGATGGCCGCGAGAAGAGCGATCAATTGAATCGGAAGACTTTTGAACACTTTGTTGGGTATTCCGTCGATACCAGGAGATTTCTTAATTTTAAGATTTTGAATAATCTCCTGGATTTCTGATACCGTAACCGGTAGAAGGAAGTCTGAGGGAGGGATGGAGGCTCGATGACACCTCTCCGTCAACCAGGTCGACGTGGGACTCGTCAACCGGCTGGCGGCTAGGGGAGCACTGGGCCTCTAGGCTATCAGCCAGGCATTCGGCCTTCTCTGCATCGTCAAATGCGGGAGGACCGTTCGGTCTTGTCAGTGGGGGCATTGAGGCAGTATTGTCTGTTTTCATAGACTTCGCTATCCGCCAGTAGGCTGTGTGTGAAGGCGAGATCTCTGACAACAGGGCTTCCCAATTGTTGTTTCTGAATTCAGCGATGCGATTCTTTACGTCCCTCTGTAAAGCTCGCATTCTACGCCTATTCTCGATACAGGGGAAGGAGTCGTAAGCACGGATGGCTGCGTTCTTGGCTCTTAGCAGCTCCCTTATGCCCTCAGGCAGCTCCCCCTGGAGGAGCTTTGAATTAAATCTTTAAGGTGGCTGCCGAGTCCAGAGACCGCCGTGTTTGTGTCATCCGCACTGGTCAGGTCGTCGGTGATAGAATCGAGGTGGGGAGAGCTAGAAGCCTTAAGGGCTTCTTTTAGCTTGGCCCAGTCGATAATGGTCTTGTCTTGGGGAGGTGAATCGGTCTGCCGTCCTAATTTCATGATTATGGGGCGGTGATCAGAGTCTAACTCGGCAAGGGTTTCTAGCGAGTTTAGACGTAGGGTAATGTTTTTAAAAAGGGCGATGTCGAGGACGTCGGGTCTGTGGGTAACAATACGAGGGTAATGAGATGGCGTCGTGGGAGCTATAACGTCAAAGTCGAGTAGGTCGATAAGTCTGTAAAGGCGATTTCCGTTACGGGTGGAAGTATGACTATTGAAACTGGGGCGCTTGCAATTGAGATCTCCTGCCAGGATGACTGAGTTACCTAAGTCGAGGAGTGACTCGAGGTCAGTCCTGAGCAGTTCTCTGTCGGGGGGCAGATAAACAGATGCCAGAGTGACAGGTTGATGACCTGTCATAGCTATACGGCAGACCGAGGCCTCCATGTTAGTCAGTGGAGGGGTAGGAATGGGAATGCAGTGTAGAGACCTCTTGTGGTAGCCGCTGGACTGGTTGCAAGGGAAATTTCTTCTCTGTCGGATTATCCGTACAATGTCAGGGGGGAGAAATCTCTCCAGGCGAGTACGGAGTTGATAAACAAGTCTGTCTCTCTTTATTAAACGCTCGAACCCATACGAAACGGTGTCTATTTCATTCTAACATAAACATTACACAAGTTTGCCGTTGAAGCGCTAGTTGTTTCGTGTCCGTCCTTTGAGCAAGACGAAAACAAAGTCGGTCTGTGGTTGTGACTTCACATAAGGGCGTTAAGTGTTTGTGTGTTTTTAGTGATTATGGTGATATTTACTATCTTCAACAACACAAAAGTAAGTGCAAGCGATGATGATGATCCTAACTGATACTATACAAACACAAATAAAAAGAGAATTTTCGTTTAAAACTACATTTTGTTATGTTGCAAGCAAAGTTCCCATGTGTAATGTTTACAGTCTAGTAGAATAAAAAAAGTAACACCACAAACTTGTCTTGATAGACAATCGTAAAGCCCTTTTCAAACACTATACAAAAAGCACAACTGAATGCACTTTAAAGGGTCTGTGTGTCGTAAAATAGATGTTTTATTGCCTTCCTCGTTGACGTGCATTTCAAGGTCAAGTGTCTCGGCATTGGAGCTCCTCTCAGGAAACTCTCCATAACAGTCAAGCGGGTAGATGAGGGTACCTCCGCCATTTCTGGCCAACCTGTCATTCCGTACAATGTTGTACTGGGCGATTTTGGGATCGCGGTGACTAGGCTTCAAGAAGGTCTCTTGCACTAGCATTACATCTATTTGGTGATTTCTGAAGAAATCATGGATCTGGGTGCGTTGGAAGCGGATGCCGTCAGCGTTGAAGAACGCGACGGAGAGGGAGGAGGGTTTGATTCTCTTGGATGTGGTACCCATTTTAGAGAATTTAAAAAGAAGGAAATTTAGGGACAGGCCTTGAAGAGGCCAAGGGCGCTAAGTACGGGCTCGTACCTTATGATGAGGTCCAGACGGTTGCCGTCAGTGGACCTGAGAGCTTGGGCCAGGTTTCTAATTTCCTGGAGATTTATGGTCCCCAGGAAGTTGCTGACCAGGGCCAGATCCTCCGTAGACCAGGACTGGCCTGGGCTTGAGAGGAGGTGACCTTAGGGGGCTGCGATTTAGGGACAGGTTTGGGGGCCGGCGCAGGGGCGGCTGGAGTGATCCTCCAAGCTTGCTGCGTGGGTTTGGGCAGCGAAGGGAAATTCGCGGGTGAGAGCACCGCGGCTGAAGTGGGTTGCGCAGAAGGCGCGGGTTTGGGTGCCTTTCCTTGCACCGACATGAGGGGGCCAGAGGCGCCTGCGTAGGAGGGCGCTTGGCGGGGGGAGGGGGTCCGGCTGGGACCCACCTGGATGGCCTCCGCGGCGCTTTAGATCAACCACAATAGTTCGCGGGATGCCCCAGCTGTCCGCAGAGGACGCAGCCATTATTTATTTTTAACTTCTTTGGTTACAGATTGATACGATTTTCAAAACATCAATTATTTCGGAAGAAGTAAAAAAAGCAGAAATCAGCATTGTAGCTGCCTTAGTTGAACATAATATTCCTTTTCGCGTAATGGATCATGTAAGCGAAGTTATTTCAAGGGCATTTCACGACTCCGAAATCGCAAAACGTTTTTCCTGTAGATGAACTAAATCTGCCGCAATTGCCTACAACGTCTTAGGCAATAACTTCGAAGAAAAAATGCTTGCAGAATTACGTCCAAGACTGGAAAATGAAACTGAGAGAAGCCCAGTATTTTCGCTCATTATCGACGAGAGCACAGATGTCAGTACTACCAAGGTACTTGCAGCAGCAATAAAGTACTACTCCGAAAAAATGCAATCTCCACAAACAAAATTTTTGTGTATGGTGGACTTAAAAGGTGATACTGCGCAGGATTTGTTTGATAGTTTAACATGTGCCTTATCTGAAAGAAACCTTAACATAGCCAATTTAATAGGGTTCGCTGCTGATACCACGAATGTTATGTTCGGCGAAAGGAATAGCGTGGTATCTAAAATTAGGGAAGTCAACCCAAACTGCATTTTTTTCAAATGTATTTGCCACTCAACAAACCTTTCAGTGAGTTATGCATGCAAAAAATTACCTCGTTCTATAGAGTTGTTTGTCAAAGATGTTTTTTCATACTTCTCTCACAGTAACCAACGACAAAGAGAGTTTGCCGAATTTCAAAATTTTACTGACACCAACTCACCATATGCTTCGTCATTATGATATCAGGTGGCTTTCTCTACATCAATGCATTCACCGAATTATAGAGCAGTGGTCAGCATTAAAACTTTTTTTTCAAAATGAGTTTTTAGGGAATAAGAATGCAAATGCTACCATGGCTTGAAAGGCCACTATGGCCATGAGAATTTAGCCATTCCGAAAAAAAACATCCTTCAAAAACAGGCAGAATAAAGAAGTCGAAAGACATATAGAAAACGCATGGAAGAGCTATTGGTCTATGAAGCAGTTCACGAAGGGTAGCCTGCCGATACGACTGAAGCACAAACTCGTCGACATATGTATTCTGCCCATTCTAACCTATGGTGCACAAACATGGACACTGACCGAAACTCAAAAGTACAAGCTCAAGATTTGCCAACGGGCGATATTACGTGATGAGACTGGGCTGGACACGTCTGTCGCTTGCATTCAGAAAGGTGGCCGAAAATTATTACCGAGTATCCAATATTTTTTATAATTTCTTGTTATATCGTCAAATAGCCAATAGGTCAATACTATGTATCTATTTCGTTTACTTTTAAGCCGCTTGATTCAAGCACGTAGATTTTGGCTTGAATCAAACCATTTTGATTGTTTTCATTAACTTGCTTGACGTGACAATAAAGCATCTACAATACGTGCATGAATTGAAGCGTGCTTGATACGATACGATATTTGTATATTTTATGTTTGATGCGACAGCTTGACATAACCATAAAACCGTGTTTGCGACGCGCTTGATTCAAGCATACCCTTTTAAAAGTTTTAAATTATTAAACTTCAAAATGCCTAGTATCGGTGCATAATGTTTGTGATAACTAAATAAAAGCGTAATAATTAAATATATAATAATTCATGATATCCCCCTCATTGGCGGGAGCTCGAAAAGTTGAGTTTTTCTCTGATCGTTGTAAAATTGTATTAGGCGTTTTATGGTTTAATATTGATAGTTTTTTGTGCGTTGTGTTTGTGATAATCAAATAAAAGTGTGGGATTTCGTTGTTCGTGTGCTTCCAAGGAGTCCTTTCCTGTCTTCATTATTGTATCAGTCTTTCTTCATAGTTTTACTGAGCGACTTCTCGTAATTTGACGGGATTGACAGGATACATTTTAGACTTTGAAATTGTTTACTAAGAAAACTTGGTGCTGGCACAATATACTAATTGAACCATTGCCATATATGAAGAAGAAACAAAATAAAAAAATATATCTGAATTTTCATCTAACAAGTGCATTTTTACACTATACAAAATATAAATTCATTACCCACTACGACCGAACTAACTAAATTTATAAATAATGCTTCAATTAAATCAAGTGGCTTGATGTATCTCTAAACAAATCCGCGTCAACTCGAAACAAATGTACGCCTACTTGACTCGCCTACGGGGTTGACCGTCTCGGGAGTTCCTGCTTCCGTTTCAATCGATGTATTTAACACCACTTGACTTCTGAATCAAATTTAAAGATTTTCAAGGAAATTCGAGAAAATTGTATTTGATCAATCAAAGTTAACTATTTTTTCAGCATAAAATAGTATATGAAACAATGTTCACGACCAATATTAAACTTGAATCTGGGATACAATTGCTTGCAAGATTAACTAAAAAGTCTGATATACAAAACTTTTATCCTGTTTTATTTGAAAATGGACCAAGACAAAATGAAGTCATTGAAATATTTAGTGAAATAGATGTATCTTACCTTCTGCAAGACATAATATGTGAAGCATTAATCCCTAGTAAAAAGGGTGGTGTTGAAGCTGGTGTACTTATAATAAGTACTGATGGCAATTTCAACTTTGAAAGTTTTGTCACTCTATTGAGAAAGAAATTGATATTTAAGAGTATGCCTACTGGTTCTTTAGGACATAATATAGACGACATAAATAGTACACTCCAAGAGGCCCTTACTAATATAAATATATTAGAAGTATATGATTCCACTCAGTTTTATACTACAATATATAATCTTGAAACTATTTTAGTAGAGCATCCGAATGTGTCACTAATTGTATTTGATACACTTACAGCATTTTATTGGTCAGAGCAAAGTTTTAAAATAACTAAAATGGATGTTTATTTAAAAAACTTAATTAGGATTATTCAAAAAGTAACTAAAGAATACAAGACAACTATTCTTTACACAAGACCAGAATATTTTAGTTCAAGCAAAGATTCTATTGAGAATCTAGAACAGTGTTGTGAACATCCAACATTGGAACATATCAATTATAGAATTCAGTTAATACAAAACAACAATGATTCTGCTGGTTATCATGTAAATATACAAACATTTAACAATGTGTCTGTAAACTACTTTACTTTATCTGATGGTCAAGTAAAATGGCAGTAACTTTTAGTGTAACAGGTATAAATAAAACATGTTGTAGATGAAAAATTGTATTTATTTCCCAAAGGCAATTTTCATAATAAAGGTAAAAAAAGGTAAAACCATAATATACGCGATATAAAAACAAAGTTTTTGCTATTAATAATTAAAGCATTCTTAAAATACTATGTATGTTGCATAATACTGAGATCATTAAGATAAGGAATTTTAATATGTTAAAAATTGTAATAAAATGTACTTGCACATACTTGAACTTACTTTTTCATTAGAATCACATCATTAAATAAATTATATACATAGCAGCTACAAAACCATGACTAAAATAATTGAGATTCTCCCATTTGCTTAGTGTATGATAATATGAGTAACCAGACTCTTGCACTGCAAAGCAAGCTTCAAACATAACTCCTAGATAAGCGAGATGTATTATGGTTATTATAGAAAACAATGTATTTATAAATACAGCTAAGAAAGTATTTTTTTTGTATCTGTGCTCACACTGCTTCACACATGGGTTTGCTAGACAACACACTTCCAGAGCTGATGCAACTTTATGTCTGAAATTATACTCAACATAGGAAAAGGTCCCTACACTCAAGAGCACAGCAGAGAGCTGGAAGTTTAAACCATGAAGAAGTGAGGACACAACATAAGTAACAAATATGGATATAAATTGGCCATAGGGTTGACATGTTTTAAATACATAGTTCTTTAACCATTGGTGCATTGGTATGTTCCAGTATATTACAACCTGTACTAGGGACCTCGGCAGTTCTATGAAAAAGGGCTTAGTCACTAGAATCTCAGAGTGACAATCATTTGTCAGTCCAAAGCCAGCACTGATCATTGACACTATTGACATAGTGGAAACAAAATAATGAGACATCCTGAATGCCTGTGCATCGCGATAAGCTACCAGCCATTTTGTTAAGTCATCATTAATATACCATGGTACAATACAGTTTGATAAAATTAAGAATAACATTGACAGAAAGAGATAAACTATAATTAACTTTATCCACCTTCTTGATAGGAATTTCACATCTAGGTACTGATTATATGTATGAAAAGATATCCATGGACCCAAAGTGCAATTTGCTGGGCATAGTACATATCCACCAAATTCAACAGGATTCAACATACGCTTATATAAATCCCTATCTAACTCTATCGCTACAGAAATTATTTTCATTGCTGCTATCATTTGGATACCTCTTATTTGTTGCCACATTTTTGGATTTATAACATACGCTTCACATAGTAATAAAAAACTAATTACAAAAATACTTATCAAAAGTCCTCTCCACTTTTTTGTAATAAGTGATAGTGCGAGAATTAATACATAAGAACCGATGGTAATAGTTAGAGTCCATATAAACGCCGGTCCGGTGCTGAAGTATAGAAGAAAACTTCCTATCACCAATGACAGGCTGTGGCGAACATTGTGAGGCACGCTTATGCTCTGTATAATGATACGTAAAAATATATTTGCAATTATTATGTCTTTAGCAAATTTGAGTCCTTCGTACAACGTTGGTTCGCCACATAAAGTGACGTACGTCCATGCGTCTTCTGTGTAGTCTTCTACATCTTCATCCATTTTTCAAGAAAGTACCTACTTATTACAAATTACTTGGTTACGAGAAGCTAAATTGAAGTTTAATCAGGTAACACATTTTCTAAAAACAAGGCGATAAGTTATGATGACGAATAATAGGCAACAGAAGATAAGACAGGCATTCCTGCGAAAATCCAATCGAAATACCGGATGGGGATTAGTCTGGTGAGTGACACTAGTGATGGGCGATTGCGTTGCATTGCGAGAGGTTTCCATGGGTTAGGTCAGGGATCGGCAATTGGCGGACCGCGGTCGGCATCCGGACCGCGGAGGCTATAAAACTGGACCTTCCACCTTTCTATCTATTTCTATCCATTTATTTCTATTGTACAATCTGCATAATGTGATGCATTTTTAATATTATTTTCGCGCCATTTTTAAAGCGAGAGAGCGATCAGTTACCATTAGTGTTGCCAGATGTCCCGCTTTTGGCGGGAAGTCTCGTTTTTCAGCCCTCTCAGGACGCTTCCCGCCAGCACTCTAAGCGGGACGCTCAAAATCCCGCATTTTCATCTAAGCAATTTGGCGCGATAGGTACTTTAAAAAAATAAAACAATTGGCCAGCGTAGGAAGTAGCGTATATACGAGGTGAGCGGGCGGCGGATGATGTACAAATTGGGCGACTTGCGACTGACTGTGCGACGCGCGGGGATTGAGGCGGGGGCGTTACAAGCGGCAAAATCAAGCCCAAAATATGTGTTCTCTAAAAGATAATTTATATTTGTGTAACGTTAAATAATTTAATATCGTTGATTCCTTACATTGCTACTTCATTTTGCAAATAATAATATATTTTTGTTGAATATAATAACATAAATTTAATAATTGTTTATCTTGATAGTAAGTGATAGTAGTAAATCTTAAAGTTTTATTGATCTCATTAAAGTCTGTGATTTTGAATTAAAGGATTGTAACCATTGTTTTGCATTTTTTCAACGTCCCGATTTTTTGTCCCAGTCCCGCTTTATTTCCATTTATGTCACGATATTTGGAAAAACGGATCTGGCAACACTAGTTGCCATGCAAGCGGTGAGCGAACGAGTACCACAGTTTCTAGCTACATAACGACGACGCTCTATTATGGCTACTAAAGCTTCATATTAAATATGAAAATAATTATTATATAGTTTTTATTGACCACGTTCCTCTTTTGGCATACAAAGTTGCTTTTAATTTTTTTTCTGGACTCGATTGAAACATTATAATCATCTGTACCCCACTTAAAGTTAATTGCCGACCCCTGGGGTTGGTTCAACACGTAAGCGCAGAATAACGAAGTGGCATAAGCGATTTGGTAGGCGCTGACATGCACATCTGTATTTATTCAATCAAACTTGTCAATAAAGACATCAATTTAATTTTTCATTATAGACACCATTTTCAACCATTTCACGTTATTTATTTATTAGATAGGTATGTGATTAGTACATTATAAGGAGCAATGTAAATTAATTCTAAATTAAAATTAATTTAATATTATGGTAGTTATTGATTTCTGAACTAAGCTCATTACTGACAAAGAGAAGACCTTATTCAAATAGTTTCCAGGTCATTACATCATGCTGAAAATACTCAGTTTTTGGTTGACAACTTGACATGTCAGTCAATGTCACTGTTAAACTCGAAATTTCAATTATTCGATACATTTATTCAATTGAATATTAAATCAAAATTAAATACTATTTAAGTGGGCAACTATTTCAAATCAAACATTATCTTGCTCGTTGATTTTAATCTAAAAATCATAAATATCCACACATCTGTTTATTATAGTGTTTGCATCTTACAAGTGTGCAATTTTTCTCAGCAAGACAATAATGTTGTGTTTTAGATTCAAAACTATAGGCATTGTATTGTTAGTGTTAATTTGCTTCTTTGAGTACACTGCCTCTGAAATCATTACTGTTCTGTTGAGTTCCGCCTTGATTACTGGTGGCTGGTATAAATGGGATACAATAAAGGATAACACCATTTGTCATTATATTGAGTGTTGCAACGCCAACTACGTATCATATGACTTAAATAGTAAGGGCTATAAGTGTATACTTGCGATGTCAGCGACTTCATTCGTGTGAACTTTGATTCCTGTGGGAACTTCATAATTAATATGGATAAAAAGTACCCTAAATGTTAATCCAGCATATAAGTTATAACTGTGCCCAGTTTCGTTAAAACCCGTCCAGCGGTTTTTTCGTAATGCGCAAAACAGACAGACAAAAACCTATGAAAAATATTTTGGGGTCTGTATCACATGTACTCACTGCATTGACTTCTTTTTAAAAAAACATTCAACTGATGATGCAGTGAAAAACGCCATCAGAGAATTCATCGATTCCCACCCCAGTAATTCTATACCAGAGGCATTAATCAACTTCCATTTAAATGGCAAAAGTGCATTGACAATAATGGACAATATTTCAATTAATTAAATATATGATTTTCATACAATTTTTTTTTTAATTTTTCCATATAAAACAGCAATTTCATTGGTAAGGGCCTGATAATAAAATTGTAACAAAGTTGTGTCTACAATTGAATTACCGAACCCAAAACAACCACTTTTAGAATTTTTGTCTGTCTGTTTGAATGCAAAAATGACTGAATCCATTCAGTGAAACTAGGCATAGTTGTAGCTTATGTACTGGATTAACATTTTATCCAGATCTGTTATGTAGTTGCCACAGGAATCACTTCAAAGTCGCTGACACTGTTAGTTATTTAATATATGGCTTAAATTTCTTCCAAAAATATGATAATTTTATTCATACATGATTTGTTTACAGAATTGAAACAGTCTTTTTCACAAAGGATGTTTGGGCAACCTTTAGTGAATGAGTTGGTGAATATACTCAGTGCCCACAAAGAAGCAGTGTATGATGAGAGAAATGGCAATAAGAAGGCATTAGTGATCAGTTTGCATGGATGGTCAGGGGTGGGTAAGAACTATGCTGCCACAATGATTGCAGAAGCCATATATAAAAAGGGTATGCAAAGCAAATATGTCAAAGTTTTTATGGGAAAGAAAGATTTTGACTGTACAAATTTACAAAAGAGAAAGGTGAATATCAATTCCTGGTTATCTTTTGAATTTAATTATTTCCATGTTTATTATTTTTGTACCAGCTTTTACTTGTGGCTTTGCACATGTGAATGTTGTTTATAAATAATGAAAACCCCCGGAAAAACTAATCAATATTCCAGGATAAAAAGTATCCTCTGTCTGTCTTTTTCCAGATTTCAGGCTACCTCTGCAAAATTGCAGTGATATTGGTTTAATAGTTTAGTCATATAAGACAAAACAAACATATAGGTATACAAACACACTTGGAATTATAATATTAGTGTGGGTAGTGTAGATATTATAAAAATGAAACTAGTTCCATAATATTGTCTAATATACATTTTCCCCCCTTACTTTTTTAATGTTTAATAATAAGGCCACACTCAATGACCCAATAGAATTCCCTTTCTTCTGGGTCTAGAAATATATGCAAACAGGAACACACCACTCATACCTAAACAAACAGGAACACACCACTCATACCTAAACAAACAGGAACACAACACTCATACCTAAACAAACAGGAACACACCACTCATACCTAAACAAACAGGAACACACCACTCATACCTAAACAAACAGGAACACACCACTCATACCTAAACAAACAGGAACACACCACTCATACCTAAACAAACAGGAACACACCACTCATACCTAAACAAGCAGGAACACACCACTCATACCTAAACAAACAGGAACACACCACTCATATCTAAACAAACAGGAACACACCACTCATACCTAAACAAACATGAACACACCACTCATACCTAAACAAACAGAACACACCACTCATATCTAAACAAACAGAACACACCACTCACACCTAAACAAATATTTGTCTTGAATAAAATGTTTAGTCACAAATCAGACCCAGAACCTTTTACACAGTAGGCATGGGTACTAATGACTGGGGCCAATCAGTTCCCAAAAATACTTTCTATAATAAAATGGCAATCTTTCAATAATAAAATGATGAATATTGTGCTGTGACAGATTGCAGTAAACTAAAGAAAAAAAAATATTTGAAAAAATGAACACTAAAACATGGTAAATATAAAAAAAATGACTTTACAGGAAAGTTTAATTGCAGAAGTGGGTAAAATTGTAAAGCAATGTCCAACATCTCTGATCATATTTGATGAAATCCATGACATGTGTCCATCTGTTTTGGATGCAATAAAACCTATGCTTGATCATCATCATGCAGTGGATGGGGTTGATTACAGGTATAGAAATAGAATTTGAATATATTCTTTTGTTATTTCCAAAAACTTATTTATTTATTGTGTTTTCAGAGATAGCATATTTATTTTCATTTCTAACATCGGAGGTCAAGAGATAGCATCAAACCTGCTAGAGCTTTATAACCAAGGTGTGAAAAGGAGTGATGTTGAATTCCAAAACTTCGAACCTATAATAAGGAGAACTGCTTATTATACAGGTATGCTGTTATTTAATTTGGTATTATATACCAGTGAAGTCCAAAAGTTTCTGTCCTGATATTAGTAATGTCTAAAAAAAAATAATACATCATTGGTCATTGTAATTTATCCTGTAATTTAGTTTTTATTCTTTAGTCTCTTAAAACAACAGTAGTTGCAAATGTTTAAACTGGAATATTGTTCCATGATTTAGTTCCTTACAAATGAAGTTGTTAGCCTGACCAATATCAAACAAAGGTTGGATAATGGGGATTCTTCTCCATCATTTTGCCACAGTTAAAGATTATTGTAAGTAATTTCGTTTAGGATGAGAGTTTATCGACGACGCGTAGAGGTACTCACTCCAAACAACATCAAATTAGTGGAAGAAGTTCTGAGCGATCGACGGCTAAACACGAAAGAAATAGCAGCAAAGACAGGGATTTCAAAAACAGTCTAGGATTCTTCACGACCATAAGCGAAATTCGAACATAAACATTCATATGAATAAAGTTAGTGCGAGGTGGGTGCCAAAACTTTTTCAAGTGTGCAGTAAAGTGAATGAGTAGAGTGCTCTAAGGATCTTTTGGAGGCCTTTCAAAAAAACGGAAACGATTTTTTGGATTCAATTGTTACTGGGTATGAAACTATGGTTCTTTACTATGATCCCCTCTCCAAAATGGAGTCGATGGAGTGGCATGAAGCACCGCCTAGAAAGACAAAGGTGACTCAGTCCACCAAAAAGATTATGGCTTCGATATTCTGGGATTGAAAAGGAATATTGCTTATAGACTTAAAAGAACGCAATACTACAGTGACTGGAAGCTATTATACTAACCTTATAGAACAATTAATACGAGAAGCAATCAAGCAGAAACATCTTGGAAAAGTATGCAAAGGTGTGCTGCTTCTCCGCCGCAGTTAACACTCCTAACTATTTTTATACTGGGATGGAAATGCTAATTAAACAATTAAACAATCTGAAAAGTATCTTCAAATAGACGGAAACTATATTGAAAAATAAAAATAAAAAAAATATCACGAACTTAAATGTCCTTTACCTTTGTCAGGCCAGAAACTTTTGGACCTTCCCTAGTGTAAGTAATACTATTTATTATACACCAAGAGGATACAGTGAGTGATACTATTTTTTTTTAAATAAATAAACATATTACTATATGATATATAAGTCAGATAAGCCGGAAGATAAGAATAGCAATAGCAAACAATTTGTACAAATTTTTCAGGCCTTGAAGTACTAATGTGTCCTAAAAATATGATATTTAGAAACATAATGATTTTTCAGGTGGCTTTGAGAAGTCATCGGCAATAGCAAACCACCTCATAGACCACTATATCCCATTCCTGCCATTAGAACAGCAGCACGTGGAGATGTGCGCTCTTGCAGAGTTTCGCGCGTTCGGAGTTTACACTCCCGGTGAAGAGATGATGGCGTAAGTTAGGGGTGTTACACTCATATTCAACACGATATGCACGTTTGGCATTCTTTGTATGGCAAAATATTTTAAGAGGGAGAGGATGTACGCTGCAATGCAACAGCCGCTGGACACACTTGATGAACTTGTTACTCTTCTCTCACAGAAAACTACCTTGCCATGTACTGCATTTCCCACTTTATCATATTCCCCAATGTATGTACGTATTTCGATAGTGAGTAAGATATGCCAGAACCCATTTCATCCCTCTTCATTTTCTCCACCATTCCAACATCTCCAAAGGTGGGCACCGCATCTGGAGGCGTGCCAATGTTTGTCATTCTGGACTTGAAATTGGCATGTATTGTGGATGTCGATTGTATTCTCGTCTGTCGCCTTCTATAAAAAAGATCCCAAGGAACCATGACACAATCTGCTTTTACACACAAAGGAAGTTACCAAACCCGAATTCCAAAATAAATGAAACTTTGTGGGTATTTCGAGTTCATTGTGAAATGTGAATACAACCATATATTTTCCCAAATGACCCTCATAAGGAATATCAAGATATAGTTATTTATAGGAAATATTATAACATTGTACATTACTTCTAGGGAGGCCATGTCTATAATAACTTATGGACCGACAGAGGTCCAGCCGATTTTCGCAAACAACGGCTGCAAGAGATTTACGAAGCAAATACCTTATGTGATTCAAAAGTACAAGAGAAAACATGAAATGAAAAGTGAACTTTAGTATAAATAAGTTAAGTGATGTGATAATGTTTTCTTACAAATGTTAGCTTAGAGCTAACCGAAACTAACTATAATCATGTTTGAAACATGTCTGAATATTAACATATTCAAGAGATGTGTCAAGTGCAGTGAACAATACAGTTAATATGGGTTTTTGTAAAACATTTTAGATTTGTAATGAAATCTAGTGAAATTCTTAAGTACAAAGTAATATTTTTTTCTTCAGTATTGAAATTATAATATCATTGGCATCAAAATACCCTGGAATCTCAATTCATTAAGAGTCAGATAAATAAACGATTCTTAGACTATTCATTGGTTAGTCAGTCTGAAAATTAATTGTACAATTACCCCTGTCTTAGAGTAGTAGTCCGAGATTTGTTTTACAGCAGATTTGTTTATGTAGTCTGGATAGAGAATATTTTCAAAATAAATAGCTTAAATAGCCGTAAAACATAAAACAGTGTTAGCAATGACGTACGTGTCTATCTTAGCCAGTGATTTTGGAAACTAGCAATTAAACAGACTGCATAAAGAAATTATAAACACAATCGGACTAACTACAAGGGCGAGCATAGTCTATTATTTATTCAGGTTTCCCTCTTTATGAAACTACTTTTTGAGCTTTGGTTACTAAAACAATTTGCTTTGCTCTCTGCTTAGTAATTGTGTTGTTCTTTGCACAAGTGAAGTACCCGATTTCTTTGATGGTACATTCTTGTTGGCTTTATCCTCAAAGGAAAGTTTTTACAGGTATAGTAATTAAGTTCTCTCACATCTAATTCTCTACTAAAAGTACGAGTATACTTAATTAGCCACCTAGCGATAATTCAACACAATTACCCATTTCACTCAAGGAGGGGAGTAGTTATTTAAAACATATAGTTATATTGTTTTTTTTTTATTTCAAACTGCCTTAGTATAAACTACCCTGGAAATTTTTAAATGTATATAATATTTATTGATCAATGTGCACATCAATGTTACCATAAACTCCGAATTCCTTGTTTTTATTCTTTTCATGTATTTATAAAGTTACTGAACTTTTATGTTAATGCATTTTTTGTATTTATACAATTTGTATATAAAGGGATATTAAAAAGTTTATTTTTATTTTTTATCATGAGATTATTATGTTACATATTACCAAAATGAAACACTGTATTAATGCAATAAGCTTTGTTTTTCACTTACAAAATAAAATGAACATAAATATAAACAATATGTGTAAAAGGAAATTATAATAAAATGTCCATTTAGCACAAACACAAATGCAGGAAGTTGTCTGGATAGCTCATATGTTCTGATAGCCATTGTAATGGAGTGTCTGTAGGAATCATTATTCCATGTGTCCGAAATTTCACTGAAAAACAATTTATAATTAAAGATTTTCCAACTTTTATTTGGTTAGTATTGTGAATCTTCTACAAAATGGGAAACAAACATTTACAAACATGAAATAATGAAACTTTCATGCAAAACTGATTTAATAATTTAAAGTTATTACAATTAAAGAAAAATATATAGGCATGTCTTGGATTATATTATTTTATAATTGACAGAGTCATGTGTATCGAGTAATCATTGTCAAATATATATTAAACAGGTTAAATTTGAGTTTAAAATACCCATCTGCTTATTACAATGACAACTTTTTGTTCATTTTCAATATAGACCCAAATTTTTTTTTAGGGATTTTGTGTCTGAAAATGCATGACAAACCATGGGACATATTTTAATAACATTTGGTATAGTTATAACTTATGTGCTTGGGTTAACATTTATATCCAGATCACTTATAAAATGCCCATGGAAATCAATCTAACCACACACCGACGTGTATACGTCAGTATAGACAAAAAGTAATGGGCACTGCTAGTACAAAATAAAATTAACATTTTATTTAAGATATTTTTAATGGCATTATCTTACCCTCGGGTTTATCGGGATAAAGATCTGAGATCATTTGTTGTAGTATTTTCCTGCTACCATCACTATTCTTTGGACTGACTAGGTGTTGACTAAATGTACCATCATCAGAGTATATTCTTACTGGAATGTGCTTGAATCCATCATTGTCTCCGTGTGACTCCATTAGCCTTCTGTTTATCGCCCAGAATTGATCAAATTTATCTGGAAAAGATTTTGGAACCTTGTTAATATACCAATGCATATTTCTTTTTACTGTATGCTTTTGCATATATTTTTGTAGGGAATACATTTACATACATTTATCTTCTGCTACATTTACGTTCATGAATAAAAAAGAACTAAGAATAGATTTAAAATATCAAAATTACAATTTGATGGATTAAGTTATGGATTAAGAGTAATTCAATTTCAATATTTAAAATAATTTCACTTCACTTCACAAAAAGGTTTTTGTCTCCCCCTCTTCCTTTGTCAGCAAAAATAAGGGCAATTGTGACCCCCCCAACCCCTTAGTGGAATGCACCCTTACAGTAACACAAAATAATTCTCCATAGCACAAGATTATTGAATAAATGTATAAATTCAATATTTTGTATTAAATAGTAATAATAATATTCTATTGCATACACAATGACACAAAAACAAAATATACACATACTTAAGACACAATTGGCAGCCTTGTCGGTTAAGCAATCTATTCCAGGCAACCATTGGTCACATAGGAAGAAATAAAGGTAATACAAAGAGTTTGAATAGCTATAGCAATAAAATAAATAAGTAAATGCATAAACATTAATATACCACACACTATAGTATTTCCATTTCTTTATTTTCTCGATGACAGTTCTAATTTGATAGTTGTAGTGTTGTGTGACCAAATAAGTAATGATATCGATCGCATATATTTATTATATTTTGAACAAAGACAAATACAACAAAAACATTCAAATATATTTTTTCAAGGTGGGAACACTCAATGGCCCACCGCCATTTTGTGTTTGTTTTAATCTGTCACTCGCAACAAGACGGTCGTGCTAGTCACTACATTTCTGTTCGCTGAGTTTTTTCACATTATCCATACGTTACGTTGTGTATTTTGTGTTCCTCCGTGTTGATTGCTGCCCAGCTGTCAAATATCAAAATGCCGAAAGGATCTGTTCTGAAAAGGCAGGCGAGAGAACTGGTGATCAAGGTTCGTAATTACTTTGAAGCAGAGTATCAAAATGGTGGCCCGCTATTACCACTGTCGCAAGTGCGAGAGCGTGTTGCGGCCGCATTAGGAATTAGTGGACCTACTGTTTCAAAAATTACTACCGAAGCTTACGGTACAAGCGGCATGCAGGAAAATAAGCTTCGTACGCCGAAGAAAAAACGCCAACCACGTCGTGTGACATCGGTTGACAACTTCGACGCTGACGCTATTCGCTGAGTCATATATATGACTATTACTTGCGCAAAGAAATTCCAACACTTAAAAAACTTGTTGTTTCTTTACGTGAATGTGGTTTGTTCCATGGCCAAAAATCGTCATTAAGCTTGGTTTTGAAAGAAATTGGATTTTGTTATAAAAAATCGGACAAAAGTAAAATATTGATGGAGCGTCACGACGTTGCTATGGCTCGCTGCGAATTTTTGAGCGAAGCCAAAAAGATATCAGATTGGTCAAATGTTATTTTCACTGACGAGACTTGGTTAAATGCAAACCACACAGTATCTAAGAACTGGACTGACGACACCGTCGCTTCCACTAGTTCAGTGCCAATGGGAAAAGGTGAACGCCTCATCATATGCCATGCAGGGTCTACGAAAGGATTCATGTCAGATGCTTTACTGGCCTTTAAATCCAAGAAAACAGAAGAACGAAGAAATGAACGCGGAGATTTACGAAGGATGGTTTAAAGAAATGATGCAATCTCTGGAAGAACCGTCGATAATTATTATGGACAACGCTACATATCACTCCAGACAAATTGATAAAATGCCGACGCAGGCCAATAAAAAACAAGAGATAATTGACTGGCTCCAACGTCATGGCGAAAATGTGGATAATACTTTATTAAAAGTACAATTAGTGAATATTTTAAAATCGAATAAAAGCCACCCTAAAAGATATGTTATCGACGAAATAGCTGCCGAATGTGGTCATTGGGTTCTTCGACTTCCGCCGTATCATTGCCAGTACAATGCTATAGAACTAATATGGGCACAAATCAAAGGACACGCCGCTCGAAACAATACCCATCCCCCTTTTACGGCAAACAAGATGTTAGATTTATTAAAAAATGCATGTGCGGAAGTAACTGCCGAAAACTGGGAAAAAATTGTGAGAAGAACCCAAAACATTATAGCGTCGGATTGGGAAATTCATGTGGCATTCGATAATATAGAAGTACAGGAACTTATAATAAATGTTGGGGAGAGCTCATCGAGTGACAGTGACGATTCATCAGATTTTGATTAAAATAAATAAATAAAGATTACCTGTCATTATAATTATTTCGTTTCATTGTCGTACTTATTTTACAACAGCTTCGAAAATTTTAAAGAAGTTGGCATTATCAATCAAGAATTAACACGTGTAACATCTTGTAATGAAATATAATATTAGTTAATAAATTTGTACAAAAGTATCCGGCAGTAGTTTAGTTTCTTACATTTTGTAAAAAAATATCGGATCTGTTATCGTGTTACGTTTATCGATAACTACATCCCTAAAATTGCTTTCTGGCTGACGTGACCTTGTTAATGAAATATGACGTCTTGGTGCCTAATTTTTGTTCGGAGTTTTAGGCGTTGACGCTAGAACAAAGTTATATCGACCACTGTGTGTCAGCTGTCATCGAGAAAATAAAGCAATGGAACTTGTATAATAATAGTAATAATACACATATAAATAATAGTATTGCAATAAAATATTCTTTTATTTAGTAAGTTGAATCTTATGACACTAATGTAAGGAGTTTTATGTCAGTACCATTCTGCAATCCCAGCCAAAGTTGGTTGTGATCTTTTTTCTGCATTGTAGACATAACTTGACCTCTATGTTTGAGTACATCAGCTTCCTTCACAGTGGACATGTAATGTGCCTCTACAACATCTCTGAAATGATAAAATCATAACATTATTACCATAAAATATTATATTGATTGTTAAAAGGCTACTTGATTGAGTTTTAGTTATATACATCATTTAGACATTCACATTTTGTATGAATTTTATATTGTAAAGGTAAACAAATACCTTTTTGTTAGACCAGATTTACAATATGAAATGTATATACAGGGTGTGTAAAAAATGGTGTGTGGCGAATGGTGTAAAAAAAATGTACTACACAATCTGTGCCCATTATTTTAAAAACTTGTCCAATAAATGCAGATTCTAAAATGATATTAATAATAACTGATTCCATAATGTAAAAGAAGTTATTGCCATTTCAATTGAGAAGGAGCAGAATTTAAAAAATACACTTTTTCATTTTAATCAACTATCAGTATTGCAAAATGTTTTGGACCCATTTAGAAGTAAATTTTAACTTAGCTATTAACAGCCGAGTGGTATTTGAGTCACGCACAAACATATCACAGGTAAACAAACGTGTCTCATGTAAAAAAAAGGGTACTTGGCCAGATAACACAAGACTCATTGAAACACCTCAGTATAGAGCGCATGAATAGTGAAAAAATCACAAGGTTTTTTTTTATTGCTATTCTCTTAAGTATGTACGAGACAGACTATGTCAAGAAGATATTCGTAATAATCTAATCAGTTAAAATGCTTCAGTGTGATCCCGTACGTCGCATGCGCTTCTAGTCTGTTTATCCCGCCGTTAATTAAACAAAAATTAAAGTTAATTAAAGGTGGGGAACAAGTAGTATTATGGGATATAGAGTCAATATGATTATTACCACCAAACATTCTATAAAATACCTTATAAACTCAAGTAATTTTAAAAGATCAGCATGCACTTGGTCTAAAGAAGCATACTCCAATATTACAGTCTTACTCTTCTTTTTTAAAAGAAAACATCTATTATGAAAGGCGATACAACTTACTTATTAGGACAGTGGAGCAAAATGTCTTCTGGGAATTTGGTAAAATGCACAGTCAAATTCCAAGGCAATTGGGGATCGTTGCCACAGAACAAGTCATATAGAAACCCAATAGGGTAGTGCCATTTCAGAGGCTGCCCATTATAGTCCAGCCACATCTCATTGTCAGCACTCTCTTGGGATATGAACCGCAGAAAATGTCTTTTCATCTGTGAAAGTTGGATTGTAAGATACAGAGCTGATAATGAGTGCATTTGCAATCATAAAAAGGTTACAAACAATTACCTCAGAACAAAAAGAAAAATATACAAAAATTGCTTCTAAAATTTTTATGTAGGCAATTAACTTTACCTTATCAATAACAAGAGGAAAATAACTCAATCTTGGGACCATAACATAGAATGGGTCGGGTTGTTGAATCTCCATGATTTCTTCTTGATCTAATTGAAAACATATCGGCAATTTCCCGTCCCATATTTCACGCAATACTTCTCTGTCGTTAGCCATGAAAATATATTGATGCAAAAGAAAAAAACTTCAGAATAACATACTATTCTTTTATTTACTTCGTTTGCAGCTTCTAGAGAACAAAATGTAGATTCTTTATCACAAAACTATTGAAATAAATCCCATATGCCATTGAAATTGATTGAAATGACAAAAAATTTGACAGAAGATTATGACATTGATATTTTTATGAACAAATAACATCTGTGGCTATTTTTATATAATTTATTTGAACACTGGCACAGCTATTGGTTTTTAACACGTTACTCTTTAACTAAAGTCGAAATATGAATTGCTTAGTAGTTAACTAAAATAGGTTTACTGAGGACAGAGTTGGATTCCTTGGAGGAACACGGAAAATACACTCTCACGCTTTTATTTAATTATCACAAACATTATGCACTGACACTAGGCACTTTGGAGTTCAATAAACTATCACTATTAAACCAAAAATCCCACAATACACAATTTTTACAATAATCAAAGAAAACCTCAGATTCCCGCGAAAAAATGTGTTGTAAAAAAACATATTTTTTAATAATATATTTGGACACTGGTATAGTTATTGATCTACACACAGCAAGTAATAAGACGAATTTTAAATAGGCACTTTTAGTATCCCTATTATACCACAAATCTCACAATACACAAATTTTACAATAATCAGACAAAAGTCGACTTTACTTCTCAGGTTCCCGCCAAAAAGTACGACTTCCATTTAACCGATTAAATAATTTTGTAACACATTGAGGATTAAGGTGCATTAACTATTACATTATGCATTATTTTATACTAAACAACAATAACTAACAAATAAATTTTATACTAACAAATAAAACGTGACGCAATATGAAATACGCACATAAATAATCTATGGTATAATGTACAATAAACCACAGATTAATTATGTGCATATTGTATTATATTACTTTCGTAAAGATTCAATTTATTTAATAGCCGCTTTATTACTTCAGAAGAGGTCTATAGGATCGGTGAATAAGTTATTGAACGAAACTGTCAAATAAACAAAGACAATTCACGTTACTTGACCTTCACTCACACTACACCTATAAAAAAAAATCAACAAAATAGAGCACGTGTGATTTGAGAAAAAATTTATGTAAATAACTCAATTTCACCCTGGTTCTTACGTATATTTATTTGAATTTAAGTTACATCAATGGGTAAAAAAAGAAAACTTCTGGCTAAAGATGACGAATTTGAATATGATCCTATTCCTAGACATTTAGTAACATCTCATATAAAGAAGCAGGAGAAACGGCTTATAGTGATACTAGAAAATGCACAGTTGGAAACTGTTAAAGTAAGTACTTTCTAAACAAAACACATATTTAACAGATATTAAAACGTATCTTTATTTGTTTCCTAATTTGATCAACTCGACCACACCACTACCGCCCGTGGCGGCCACGGACTTTAGTACAAAAGAAAATAATTGAGTCAAACGAACTTCATATACCTTGATAGGTTTATTTACATAATAATATACGATATCATCAGACTATGTCTCTCCACTGCTGGATCTATCTCTCTCCACCTCTTCCAAAGCTCACCACCACACACAATATTCATGGACATTTGGATCTTCATCAATTAACTGCCCTATGACATTATTGTGATTTACAAATTATGTTCTTTAGGGTTGTTAGGAATATGATATTTCAGATACCTACATCTACACTTCTGGACATCTGAATTGAGCCACCCTGCGTTTTCAATTTTGATGGTCTGAAGCTTAAAAAAATGTTTGATCAATCAAAAAGTGGAATGTTCTCCCATTCTTCCTCAATAGCAGTTTTCAGCTCCTGCAAGATCTGCAGAATTGGCTAGTGAGCCTGAACATGCTTCTTTAGCTCATCCCATGCTCTATGCCCTATGGGATTTGTATCTGGGCTTCTTGCTTGCCCATTCTATGACTGTGATACCAACATTATGAAGGTAATGCCCGACAATTCCTACAGTATGCATGCGCTCTTGCATTATCATGCATAAAAATGAAATCTTGCCCAACGAACCCTGCATATGCCATCACATGAGTCTCTTGGCATTGACAAATGTAACAGCTGCCATTGGTGGCAGTCGTGGCCCTGTCACAACCTGAAGTCCTGTTTTAACCTTCGCAGGAATTCCTACCCAAACTGTCCTACCCACTTGCTCTTCAACACAGCACTCCACAAAATGTTCTCCCTGTCTTCAGTACACCTTCCTCCTTCCATCATTACCATACAATATAATCTGGATTCATCAATGAAGAGTTAATGAAGAGTCAATGCTCCATTAATATTGAGTCCAATGCAAATGTTCACATGCAAACTGAAAGTGCACCATTCAGTGAGCTAGTGTTAGTTTGGACCCATTGGTTGGCTTATGTGGTTTTATATCACATCCTTAGAGTCTCTTTCTAACAGTCCGAGCACTAATAGCCACTCTATGAAAATCTTGTATCTGTACTGAGCTCAGGTGACAATTTCGTAAGCTGGTCGTGACAATAAATCTTGTCTTTCCGTCGTCACTCTAAATTGTGGTCCTCTTGGACAGCAAATGGAGCCGCCACTCTCTAGGTATTGATGGTACACTCTTTGAACATCAGAATGGCTTAAACGAAGTTGTGTACTCACATTTCGCTGACTAAGCCCAGACTGAATAATACTAAATTGTTAACTAAAAATTTTTTTTTTTTATTTTTTAAGTAAAAAAGTACAGGTAGTTGATTTATCGTATTCTGTTTTCTACAAAAGAATATCATTAAATAGTTAATTTTATAACTTTCAAAGGTTTAAATGGACCTACTAAATGTAAACATATAAACAAATTTGGACTAAAAGTTATGATTTTTGCAAAAATTGTATATTTTTCTTGTAATTAGTTTTACGTGTTTAGTCAGGTTTAACCCTTTACAACTAAAAAGTAGTTTGTATCCCGATATAATTAAATTAATTTATTAATCTACTAGCTGTACCCGGCCACGCGTTGTTGTGGCTGCCCAACAGATGGTGCTTACCCTATTTTAACTGTATTTGGGTAAAAAGCATGTTTTTACCCTGTGACAGGTATATAAAAACACGCGCGTATTCGAATGCAACGTTGTCAAAATTTCAAAGCAATCGCTGAAGAATTTTCGGAGAATTAAGATTTTGAACAAATGAATATTTACATTTTTATTTATATAGATAAGAAATGAAGATTCATCTAGTATCAACAGCTATGTAACTTCAAGGTTACTTTTCACAGTCCCTTTGAGTACGATTATCTCGATTGGTTTTTTTTACTTCAGAAAAGGTAAATTTTTGTAAAGAAATAACTATGACATCTAGAGATTTTTTTTTTTTTCTGAACGCTTAGTTATTCTAGTTTTACACAGTACCAATAACTCCATAATGACCAAGTGGTACCTTTGCCATGTCACCATCGCATAATATGATCATTTAATAAAAAAAATAATATTGAAATAAAATAAGTAGGTAATTAAAATTACAGTGGATTCTAGTAAAATTTTATAGTTGCCTAAAATTTGGCTACAGCTTATGTTTATGATGAATTTTTTACAGACAGGAAACAGTTTTGAGTTGCTGAATTGTGATGACCATGGCAACATATTACGCAAGAATGATCGTGATCCAGGTTCATGCAGGCCCGACATCACCCACCAGTCTCTTCTTATGCTGATGGACTCTCCACTAAACAGAGCTGGATTACTACAAGTGTATATTCATACAGAGAAAAATGTGCTTATAGAAATAAACCCACAGACAAGAATACCAAGGACATTTAAAAGATTTGCCGGATTGATGGGTAAGAAAAAATCTATACAATTTGCTGTCATAATGAGTAATTCCTGGATATTTGAAACCTCTTCTGTTCATTATGCCAATTTTTTTTATAGAATTGTAGGCAAACGTGACGGTGGGCCACATGATGGTAATTGGTGACCGCTATCCACGGACACCTGTTACTCCACGGGGCACGCGGATCCACTGCCGACCTCGCAGAATCCTGTTCACAGCTCTCTTGATGAACCCCATATTGTAGTATACTGGCAGTTCATTCCACTATTTGCACTCTATTTGCAGATTAAGCTTATTACTGTCAAATGTCCCTATAATACAAAAGTTTTTAATATTGTATTATCATTCATTAGTTCTAAATTAATGCAGAATTATCATAAATTAGCATAATTATCATTTAGTGTTATACTGTTAATGTGCCGTGTGGTGTGGGCCGGCTATAGAATAGCACCATCTGTTGCCGTGGTTGTCGTAGAAGGCGACTAAGCGATAACAAATTGGCTACCACAAGCCCTGAGGAACTACACCATCTCTAAAACAGTGGACTCGCCTTACATCTTTCATGCACGAGTCGATGTGCATGAGGAAGCCCATGTCCAACAGTGGATATTGAAAGGGCTGTTTGCATTGCATTGCAGTGTTATAATTGTAGATAATTTTAAATGTTTTTGCATCCACCGTACCATTTCTACATTCTCTGCAATAAAGAATAAATAAATAAATCTAGAAACATATTTGAAGCTTTCAAGATGTTGATATCTTGAACACCTTTGTCTGGAATGGTTCAATTTTTAGCATTCCATGATAGGTTCAGATTTAAGGGCGGCGTGCATACCAGCCCGAATGTCAGCCGGCTGAATCTGAGCCGGTGTTATGCTGTTGTGTAGAATTACATACGAAATTGCGTTTACGGCCACACCAAGCGGACAATCCGCCATTACGCAGTACGTAATCAGTAGTCACCGAATGTCAGCGGCCGACTTATTAATCCGCCGTGCGTTGGTACGAGTGAGCCGCGTGGCGACGTAAATTTACATTGGCTAATCAAGTAATCATCAACTCCTATTCCACTACTTTCTTTATCTATCTTCTTTCAAAGTTTTATCAATAGCAACCATCATAAAGCAATAAAGGATTCATTTTACTTGTTTTAACACCGTTGTAAGGAACCTGTACAAATGCGAACCTCCGGACAAATTGGCAGTTGAATGTTGGCCAGAGAGTACGCCACAGCATATTATCCGCTTGATGTGAACGTAACTAACGGTCGATTTTTCGTGCATACATCGCTCACAGTCAACCGACCGACATACGTAGGTATGTCCACATTATGTACGCCCTAAGATGGTTCCATTAGAGATATACCTTTATAAATTTATCAGAAGTAAATAATAACGCCAATCGCCCACTGTTATTTCTTGACCATATTGTAATCCAGCACATAGAGCGGAAGACATCTCGAACTGAATGAAAGCTCCTGCCAATTTATTTCTTCTTAAGCATACTCTAATTAATTTATGAATCACTTTAAATTGAAATAAATTTTCCTTTTCAGTTCAACTCCTGCACAAATTCGCTATCAGAGCATCTGATGGTCCAATGAAGTTATTGAAAGTAATCAAAAATCCAATAACGGCTCATCTTCCAGTAGGTGTGAAAAAAATTACTATGTCTTTTAGTTCCAAAATGGTGAAAAATTGCAGAGAATTGGTACCCAAAGATGACCCAGTAGTACTGATAATAGGAGCCATGGCTCACGGGAAAGTGGAAGTGGACTATTCAGAAGATGTAATATCAATAAGCAATTATCCTTTGTCAGCTGCTCTGACTTGTGCAAAATTATGTACAGCTTTTGAAGAAGTTTGGAATATTGTATAGAGGTAATAAACCTGTTAAAATTTACCTATGAGATGTTTTATTATTAATTTATTTTATTTAACAAACTTCATTGCACATTGTCGTAAAAAGGCGAGCTTTAATGCTCTTAGACATTCTCTAGCAGCTAGCCTCTGGGTCGATCACAGAGATACATTGGGAGGTGCGATGAGAAGTATTAGGAGGGGGAGAGTGCACGCTGCAATCCAACAGCCGCTAGGCGCGCTCGACTGGCCACGTTACCCCTTTCTCACAGAAGACTACCTTGAAATGTACTGCATTTCCCACTTTATCGTATTTCCCCAATGTACGTACGTGTTTCGGTAGTGAGTGAGATGTGCCAGAGCCCATCCTATCCCTCCCCATTTTCCCAACCCTTTCTCCAAATCCATTCCTATATCTCCAAAGGTAGGCAGCGCATCCGGGGGCGTGCCAACATTTGTCATTTTGGACTAATGTTGGTATGTATCCCGGATGTCTATGGGCGACAGTAGCCACTTACCATCAGGTGGACTGTATGCCACCTGCCTGCCGCCTTCGTACATAAAATTAAAACAAAAAAAACAAAAATTTCCTTAAATATACGTAATGAATACATAATAATATAAGTATATTACATAAATGTACATATATAAATAATACAATATACATACATTTATAAACATACCTAAATTTTTATTTCATACAATTTCATGGTTAATAATAATACAATTTTTTCTAGTTCACTACACACACTAAACTTGTGATGAGTTTATGACGCAAGCTAATGTGCCCGGATTTACACCTACTAACTCTACTACATTCTTTAACTCTACTACTTGACCCTGTTACACATTTTGGCTCTAATAGGAAATCATAAATAGGAATTTTACTTCTCAACTTTCCACTCATTAAGATCTCTGTAGGACAATAACCTATGTTTTTTTTTGTTGTATAGAATGCATGGCAGACGAGCGGGCGGGCCACATGATGGTAAGTGGTCACCGCCGCTTACGGATACCTGCAACCCGGTAGGCTTGCGGGTGCGCTGCCGACCTTGCAGAATCGTGAAGTGAGATATAGGTGTAGTTCTATAATTTAACAAGGCACCTTTAAGATCAGTAATAATCTAATAATTATACCAACAAAATTAATTCTGGGAAAAGTTAAAGATAAATATGTAAAAAACGAACTAAAGAAGAATTTATAATAATAGAATGCTATAGAATTGACTACATCGAGTTACGAAACATTCATAAATTCATAGCATTTATATTTCTGTCAACATTATTTTACATGTAATAAGTTTGAAGTTGACTAATTCATATTTTATTTATTTTATCGAATTTTTTCAACTATAACTATCGACAAATTTTTATTGGGACAGTTAGATGGCGCTGACCTAATGATGGATTAATTTTGAAGTAGTTACATTGCGTAAGATGGCGCCACTTGCTTTACAATCGTAAATCTATTTTAATCTAAGTATGCCAATGTTCTATTTAATATTCTTATGTTTAGTTACCCACGCTCTATTCCCTCTACACTAATGGCATCTCCCACTCTCCTGGAATAGAGCTTGCGAACTTTGCGGATAACACTGCCCTCTACGCCTCAGATAGGAACCTACGGAGTGTCTCTACGCCTCCAACGCACAGTCACTGTCTCATAGGCGGGAGAAGTAAAATGTCACTTAGAAATAAGCTGACATTGTACAAAACCTGCGTACGTCCCTTAATGACCTTCGCTAGCGTTGTCTTTGCTCACGCAGCCCCCCTCCCCAACATGAAAAATACTCCAAAGCCTTCAAAATAGATTCGTGCGTAAGGACGTGGTACCTCCACGAGGACTTGGAAATTCCATCCATCGTCAAATACGTGAAAGATTCCGCCCGACACTACTATGACAGAGTACTTCACCATCCCAACCCCCTAGTAGTTGACAGCCTAATCTATGTCCCCGATAGGAATGATCCTCCCCGTTGCCCTCGTCGTCCTCGACGCTTTTTGACGACCTCGACAACCCAATTACTGCTGCCCAATTATTGCGGTACTTACACTACACTTACAGACTTCACATTTACACCATCCCCGCCGGCGGAGGCGAGGACGTCACCCTCGCTACACCGTGAACACACACCGCCCTTCAGCCAACACTGTTACCTGGTATCGGCACGTGCCTGGGCGCTTCTCACCGACTCGCGATCCCGCGGTACCCTCCCAAAGCAACCCCCTAAGCTGAGATCCGTTCCTTTCGCCGGTCCACCGGCGGGGGAGCCCTTAGGCTCGTTGCTGCACACACTCTTTGCTCTTGGCTGAGCGCCTTCTGCACTCGCCCTATACCATACATGTCCGGTGACTTGAAAGGCCATTAGGGGGCCACAAGAATCTAGACATTCCGAAAAAAAAGTATGTTTAGAACCGCGAAAGTTATACGGTCAATTCTGTTTTTGGTAGCTATTCGATTATTGTAACAAGTATTTTGCTAAATTATTATGGCAAATGGTACCAGTAAGTAATCTAATATAAAGTAAGGCTGAAATTAAAAAGCTTACAAAAAATGTATTGCGGTTCGTGTGTAGTCCTCCCGACATAATTTGTAACAAATGTGCGCGTTTCCCCGGCGCAGTGGCAGACGGAAACGGCGACATCCGTCAAATTAGCGCACCTACTAACACCAACCAACAAGCTCCATTAATGACACCCTTGTCTCTACAAATATCTAATTAGTGAAAGACTACCGCCGTGCACCATATGTTTTTCTATTAAAAATTAACTTCTTTTCTTCTATCTGCCTATAAAAATAATTTTGCGTTTATCATTTTGTCCGTGCTAATCTCAGAAACTTCTACGCAATTTTTGCGACCTTCAACAGTTTTGTAGGACTATCATTAATTTCGGCAAGTGTTACGGTCAAATCTCGTCTACGAAATGTATTTTTATCAAGGAGTTTTTTAAAATTACTGTGTGTAAATCAATAACGACTTTTCAGGCGCAACTGGGTTCCAACTTATCAAAAACAACTGTAATCGACCCACTCTCATTACCATTTGTTTATTAGTATTACACAGTACACTTCCCGGTCAAAAGTAATACACATCGGCTAGTTCACATCGTATAGCCACACGACAGAGACGACGCTCTACAAAACCGAAGCTAGCCGATCATAGTCATAGCCGATGTGTATTACTTTCGGCCGGGATTTATACATATAGCATCACTATATGCGTATCTTCACTATTGTAACAACTATACATATTATAATCTGTATCTATACCTATTACCACTAATTAGAATTATCCGATAGGAGTGTTGACTCGTAGTTACCTACTTCTATTGTCAATGCGTTCACTACTTTGTTTATCGCCAATGAGCATTGAATACTTGTTTAATTTCCTAGTAAAACCTACCACAGATTACATAATTAATAGCCGTGTGGTGCGGCCGGTTTTGGAAAAGCACCACGTGAGTGTTGGTGAGTTTTGGTTTTCCCGTGAGTGTCGTAATAGTCGACTAAGAGATAACAAAGTTACCACAAGCCTTAAAGTACTCTAGCACCTCTGAACGAGTGGACTCGCCAGTCGCTATCCCGCTTGGCCAGCGTGGCGTTCTCAGGCCATACATCCTTCATGCACAAGACAATGTGTATGAAGAGGCTCATGTTCGATTAGCTAATTACTGCTTAGCCAATGTACGATATTTAAACTGATTATTGTTCACTTCTCTCGATTTTTTTATAGAAGAGGTGACTGACGGCGGGCGACTCACCAGTCACCACGATGGCAAGTGGTCACTCACGGTCGCCCATGGATACCTACAGCACCAAGGGAGATGCACGTGCTCTGCAGACCTTGCAGAAGCCTGTTAACACCATATTATGAGCACCATATTATCATAGCTTAGTAGAAAAACTTCAACAGCCAGTAGTTACTCGTACATTCCACAACTGTCGGGTTCGCTCGCAGTAGATATCTACTACACGCAGTATCTTTATGTCAAGGAAGTGCGGATGACCCGCTCAAAGAAGTGTGATGACGTCATCTTTTTTATAGTAAGAAGGCGGCAGACGAGCATACAGTGTACCTAGTAGTTGGTACCTACCACCAGCGGCACGCATGCTCGTCTGCTAACTACTGCTGATATGGGGTTCTTCAAGAGAGCTGTGAATAGGATTTTGCAAGGTCGGCGGCGCGCCCGCATACCCCCTGGTGTTGCAGGTGTCCATGGGCGGCGGTAACACTTACCATCACGTGGGACCGCTTGCTCGTCCGCCCACTAGTCTATAAAAAAAAAAAAAAAAAAACATGGTACCCGAGTGAGGACTGTCGCCCATGGAGATTTGCGATACATGCCAACATCAAGCCCAGAATGATAAACGTTGACACGCTCCCGGATGCGCTCGCTACCTACCTTTGAAGATTTAGGGATGGTTTTGGAGAAAGGGTTGAGGAAACGAGGAGAATTAGGATGGGATGGGAATGGGCTCTACCATATCTTACTCACTACCGAAACACTTACATTGGAGGAATAAGATAAAGTGCGAAACGCAGTACATTTTACGGTAGTGTTTCCCCGATAGGTACTGAAAACTACTAGTAATCTTAAAAAACACATAATTTTCCCTATGCTTAGATAACGTCACATATCAATACTCTTGAAAACTATACGTAAAGCAAGGAGATGTATAATTTAATATGGTTCAATAAACATGTCCTTACTGCTCAAATGTTGTGTTGTTAACATAACAAAACTGCTTTTTGTTTGGGTTCGCATACTCGACGCCGACTGTCGGGCAGCTATTATCTATGAAGGAATGCAAGGGCGGGCCGGGAACCGTGGAATGCGTTCAAGTTTTGTTGTTTCTTAAAAAATAAAATAAATGGGGCCCATCAATCTTCGCAAAGAAAATTAAATGGTTTCAAATGAAACACAAATTTAAAGGTACGATAGTGTCATAAACTTAGATTACGAGTTTATCGTGACCTAATATAATCATAATAATCAAGTAAGTACATAATATAATATATTGAAATCGTATTAGGTAGATAAGTGCCTATCTTAATAGGCTATGTAGGAAGGTAGGTAATGTATAAAAGTAATATTTTTATTTAGGTATTTGAAGTCTGGTCATAAAGTCAAAATGATTTTGCATAATTTTCATCATCAATATGAGAATATATCGACGAGTGGAATTCATCGATGACGGCGTTCCCGTCTGTCTTGCCGAGTTTACTCAATACACAGAAATTAAAATGTCAGATATTTCAGTCTAATTCCCATCCCATCGAGTGGATGTATAATGAATTAATGATATAAGAGAGGTCTCTCATTCCAGTATTATTATCCTACTAAAACTAGTAGGGGTAGGGGAAGGTAGCCCAAAGCGGGTACGTTAACGTTTGTGGTATGATAAAAACGACTATTTAAGACACACTCATTTTATTTTTTATATATGTATTTAGCGTGTATCAGTGACCATTAATCTAAAAATAAACTCAAAAAAAATCTTACAATTTTATGAAAAAATAAGAAAAACTAATAACTCTCTTTTGACCCGCTTTACCTGACCTAGGCGCCTAAAGCGGGTCTAAGTTTTGGGCAAAGCGGGTCTAATATAATTATAATGAGATCAATCACTTTATTACGCTAATAATCTTTATAATTACGTTTACATCAACATTTTATAATCTTCAATAACAAAACAAACTTCACCTACTAATATTACATAATCAGACTCTTTCAAATTGCTTTCAACCTTAATCAGACTTATTAATTTGTTATCAAACATAATTATATAAAATAAACAAAAAAAATATTATTCTTGACACATATCACAGTAGTATGAGCCAATGCCTGAATATGAGGAGCAAGCCTCATGGGCCCACATGTGGCAGTCGTCACATTTAATCCAATCCTCTTGAGGAGGATCTTTGTATGGCTCACTGCAGATTAGGCATCTATAGATTATTTCTTTTTTAGAATTTCTTTCCTTTTTCTTCACAGTTTTGTTTGAAGCAGCATCTTTATCTTTGGTAAATTTTCTTTTTACAGCTACATTTTTTTTAAGTTCCTTAGCATTTCTCTTCAATTCCTTTGCTTTTTGTTCTTCTTTAATGGGTGTACTGGTGAGTACCTCAGCTTTTTGTATTCTTCTTTTACGTGTAGTTTTGTTCGCCTGCATTTTAGGAGACGGTCTTATGTCCAAAGGTGTGACATAAGGTATTGAGCTTGCTGCGATGTTTCCAGAATAGTTTTTAGCATTAACGTCATCAATGGAAGTAAAATTTTGTGTCAACTGTTCTGTCTCTGCTATTGCCGGTGTAGGAGTTTCACGGCTAGTAGGTTTGCAAATAATTTCGTTATTAACAGCATAATTCGAGGTCAAGTTTTTTCCCGATTGTCCTGCGACTAAAATAGCCGGTGATGGAGTTTTGCGCCTAAGGTGGTTCATAATAATTTCGTCTAGAATTGTTGGTGAGACTGTACGGTCAGAATCAATGGAATCACGGGTATTTAGATCCTGGGCTCTTTTGCGCTGGGACCAGCAACAGCGACAGTTTCGGATAAATCATTAGACGCAGGCTGATTGGCTTCAGCAACAATGCCGGTATTTGTTGGTTCTGGTCTGTCCGTTAACGTTGACGGGAGGAAATCGGAATCGTCGAATATGTTTCTATTTGTGGGCCAAATGCCTGAGGAGGAAAACCCATTCACAGCATTTTGAGAACTGGCCGCTTTTAAATAGGCCTCTCCAAATAATCTTGCCACCTCATATTGAGAAACAATGCGTCCAACGTGGCTTCTTTGGAACACAGAAATTGCTTGCTCGAAATAGATTTTAAGAGGGCCATAGACACATTTATCAAGAGGCTGCATTCGATGAGTTGTATGCGGAGCCAGAGACACGAATATCACATTATTTTTTGATGCATACTCCAAGGCTTGTAAGTATTTGTGGCTCTCGTGGTTGTCCATTACAAGCAAAATCTCTCTCTCTGGCGTCGGTCTAGTTATATTAACAAAGTGTCGCAACCATTCAAGGAATGTGGGGCCGTTTATCCATCCATTATCTGTACATGTGGCTGCTGTGCCAGGTGGAGCTCCGTCTAATAGTCTACCAACCATTCTTTTACGTCCAAAGATCATGAAAGGTGGTATAAATGCCCCTGCTGCATTACAGCAGCACACCACCGTTGTAAGTTTTCCTCGTTCAGTACTGGATATAACCCCAACTTGTTTTTTTCCTGATTTACTTAGAATCCTGGGCGGTTTACTACTCGTAGTTTGAATGCCGGTCTCGTCTATATTATACAGACGAGTAGCATCAATATTATGCTTGTCGATCTGGTCTTCCAACAGGTTGAAAAAACGTTCAACTTGAGGTTTGTTGAAGCCTCTTGCGCGTGCTATTGACGTAGGTTCCGGACGGCGCAGAGTAAGGTCAGGATGTCGAGCTTTGAAACCGATATACCAGTCTATGCCTGCAGTTCCATTTCTGAATGGGTGCGAAATCTTGTTGGCATCGGCGTACTGACACACTAATTCTAAAAACTCAGATTTTGTGAGTCCATAAAACAAATTATCCATATGAAAAACATACTGGAGCAGTTCCGATTCTTGTGTTTTCGTGAAAACGGTTCTAAATCTTCCCAACTTCTTTTTGAAAGTTCCTTTTTTGATATGTCGTTGTAAGGTCGACAAGTTTATATTGTATTTTTTGGCAGCACTTCTAACGGACGACTTTTGAGCTTCTTCCATGGCGAGTTTCATGGTATTTTCATCCCATGTCGCCTGGGTAGTCTTTCTTTTATATTTATTAACCATCTGCAAAAATAAAAAATATGATAGTATTGAGCTAACTTACAAAAGGCAACCCGCTTTGCCCCTACCTGCTTTGCCCATCCGCGTGTTTCTTTAAATTTCAAGAGACATAACCTACAAATCAAAACTAAGTGGCCAACTGTTTTTGAGGAAAAGTAGGGTGACTTACTACTAAATAATCATACAATAATGGTATACATCTAGCATACACAGTTTTTGACTATTCACTTCTTAAAAATAGTTAAATATTTTAGTGAAAATGAAATAAAATAGTTTTTTGTCTTACCTTGAAAACTTTCAACGCCAGGCGAGCGGGCCGACTGACGCTGATTGGTCGGCCGTCGAGGCACAGCACTGCACTCACACATTCACAGTGATGTCGATAGCTTACGGTTAGAAGTGGTATACCCGCTTTAGGCGGTGTACCCGCTTTAGGCTACCTTCCCCTACTAGTTTTCCTACTATCCTACTTTCCCCTATCTATCCCATCCCTTCCTGTTCCATTGAGTAGAGAGTATAATGACCACCAATTCCCTGGGACGTAATGGGATGAGTAAAATTTCTCTCCTCGTTATCTATATTAATATAATAAAGAGGTAAAATTGTGTGTTTGTAGGTATGTTGGGTGGTAATCTCTGGAACTACTGAACCGATTTCAAAAATTCTTTCACAAATAGGAAGCTACAGTATCCGTATCTAATATAGGCCATATTTTATTTGAAATTTTGTCAAAAAACTTTTGAAAAAATAAACAAACTTATAAACCGAAGCGAAGCGAGGACAGGTCGCTAACTTACTACTTCATAATCCCTCTAACTGTTTTTCCAAGTTCTCTCCTAAATAGCCAAAAGTAGACGTGCATCCGGGGCCGTGCCAACGTTTGTCTCTCTGGACGTTGGCATGTATCGCGGATGTCCATGGATGACAATATATACTTACCACCAGGCACATTATACTGTCTACAACAAGTCTGCTACATTTGTATAAAAAACATACTTCGAGTTTTTTAAATCTTAAGAGGTTGATGAATAATTGTTTTATTAATGTACTAGCCATGCCCATGAGTTGCAATGCGTTAGATTTTTTTTTGTCAGAACGTTTGCGCGCGCGCGCGCGCACAGCAACTCACCAAAGTTACATTGAAATCGGACGAATGGTTTAGGAGCGCATAGAAGACGAACAAACCACAAAATAGAAGACATCAATTTTTATATATTAAGATTAGTGTATAATTGTATATTGTATTTGTCCCATGTTTATGTCACTGAAATTACTTACTCCATCGTGTTCGTATTGTACGTTATGAAGTGTTATTCTTTATCTTTTAACGAAAATGGTTTATAAATAACACTGCATGAACCGCAAAGATCAACTAAGCGTACAGCTAAGAATTCAAATCGTACCACCTTCACCATAAGCAAGAAAAATCGGAACCAACTATCAATTGGCACACATTTACTAATAGTTGGAGTGGCCCCGAGTCCCGACGAACACGTGTATTAAGAAATGGTTAATGGTATTTTAATAGGTGCTGTTACGCACATTATGATAAATGACGCATAAGACATCTCTTGTAACCACGTCAAATACATTCAACTTTATGATTATTATTAATTAAATATCCAATGTAGGTAATACTTTTTACTGCACTTTAAAAACGGTTTAAAGATCTTTAAAATCCTTCAAGGAGAAGGTAAAAAAAAACATCATCGAGATAATAATAGACTTGTGGGTCAAGGGGAAGGAATGGAATGCACCACAAACATCTCGCCGCCCGAGTCGCTCGGGTCAGGATTCGGATTTTTTTTTATCTCTAATCTAAGCTACAATCAGCTACATTTTTGATAGTATAAATTCTTAGTCACCTTTAAGAATAAGTAAACGTCGTATCAGTGGTTGGTTTACTAGGGGAGGCCTGTGCCCTGAAGTGGGACGTTATAGGCTGGCTGATACAAGCACAAACGTACCATAAATAGTACTTATAGTTAACTCTGTTAAGTTTACTTTAATTGAGTCGTTCGCTTATTTTTTCGTAATAATAAATTTTAGATAACATAGTGGAATTCGTTTTACATATAGTCCATTAAAAATATGTATATTTTTTTAAATATACTAATCTTCTTTTTGGCAAGATAGCAATTTAAATGTGTTTATAAAAAATTAATGTTTTTGAGGCGCGAGTACAAACTGAAACGTACACATATTTTATTAGAAGTAATTTTGAACGTAATTTTATTAGAGTGGATCTATATATCGTTTATTTCTATAAATATTGTTGTATTCAATATTGTATACATTGATAGTAGGTAGTAATGTGTAGTGTTTAGCAGCACTTCATCGTATTTAGAACGCAATTTTGATCATGATCTTTCCTTCTTATTCCTTCTTAAACACTTCATTTCCTACACTCGAAACACACTTGCATTTCATGATTACCTTTCGTTACATAACCGCTTTATTTTCAAAACTGGGTAGCTATTCGGCCAAAGATATACATATCTATATATAAGAACATCAGTAAAATTCGTAACAAAATCGTTTTACGCCGAACGAATAAACAAACAAACAAAGGTTGTTCTTTATAAAGTTCAAGCAAAGATAAGTGATAGTGTCTAAACAAAAGATAGATTTTGGTATGTAAAGCGGTTGTCTCATCAACAGTCCGAGAAGCCGAGCTCGGGAACTAGATTCTTGACTACATGCCATATATGGGCTATTGCCTGACTGTGAGCCAATTAACTTCACGAGAACGTTAACTACTAACTGTACAACATAATATAACAATGTACTTGTAATACATAGTCTGTTCCAATTCAATTTGCCGAAAACAAAATCAAATCAATGGAATATCTCAACATTTAGCTTTAAATCCAAGGCAAACTTGTAGATCCGATGTATAACATTATGGATATGTAAACAATTACCACCTCACTATCTAATTAAAGGCCGTGCCAGTTACCTCGGGCCACCATGTTTGTTTACATATGGATAAATTTGATTGGAACGAGCTATAGGTTTCTATATGCTTATATTAAGTATCACATATAAACTGTGTATACCTATACGTTTAAAACATGTCAAAACATGTTTAATTTAATTAACTATAATTGTATGTGACGTTATTAGTGCAAATAGATATCGTTACCAGTGCTTATTAACGTAGGTATTTACTTTTGTTAAATTTTTTAGCTTAAACCTTGTTCTAACATATCTACTATTCTAATAGAAACATGATTTTTAAGATAAACTAATATACCTACATATATTTTTAATTTTATATCAGGGATATTTAGATGAGTTCGAGGAACAAAAACAGAAGGACGATCAAGAGACATCGGGTTCTTCCAGCATCGAGAGTAAACAATGGATTTCTAAGAAATTAACCGAAGCTTTTTAACCACCGCCACATTGTAATGCAAATATTTGAATTAAACGATCCCAACTTTGAACGAAGTTTTGAAGTTAACAATAACATTTGTCGCGCCTATAATAATTAATTATAAAGGTTACCTACAGAGAAATTCATGAGAATAAAAAGAAAGTAACTATTCAAAAGCTTATAGAGGACATTTTTATAAAAAAAAATAATCGTAATTGCATTTAATATTTATGTTACAGTAATTAGATAATTACTTTAAGAATTATATTTATTATTGGACTGTTTAATGTTAGCTCCAGGTCTTATTAGCTATGGTTAGAAGCGAAACAGTTTACCCTGATCACAGATCAGGCATAGGTACTATAAATTAAACGTCTATTTAAACATTTTAGATAGATATATAAAAATCTTTATTGCACACCAAAACAAAAGAAGACAGACATTGAAACATATGAATTGCACAAAAGGCGGTCTTTTCGCTATTAGCGATCTCTACCAGACAACTTTTGGGTAGAGAGGAAATATACATAAATTTTAATCCCGGGTAGGTGGTGTACAGTATACATAAATTACATACAATACGTATATATCAATACACATATAGACATAAACATAATTATATATTTATGCATATTTATATATGCATATATACACATTATACATAATATTATATGTCAGTAACTGAATGAATGATTACAAAGCTAAATAGTGTTTAGTAAGTTGACTTCTGAAGCTGAATAAAGATTGAGAACGTTTTAGGTCGAGGGGAAGAGAGTTCCACAAACGATCCGCTTGCACAGTAAAAGAGTAAGAATATGAAGTAGAATGGTGAAAAGGAATGCTATGAGGAAGGTTATTCGAAGAACGAAAGTGAAGTGAGTGAAAGCAGAGAAATTGAAAACGCTCTTTTAAATACTTAGGAGCTGAAGGATTAAAGAGTATACAGAGATGAGGGAATGGATATTCCGTCGGAGGCGAATGGGGAGCCACTTGAGCTGTCGGGGAAACTGACGTGATCATACTTTCAAAGGCCAAATATGAACCGATTGCAAATGTTTATATGACGCTCAAGTTTATCTAGTTGATCTTCATTCAGATCAATATAACAAAGGTCACCATAGTCAAGGATGGGTAGAAGTAGACTTTGTGCAAGCATAACCCTGGTGTCACGTGGTAGGAAATTACGTAGTCTCCTTAAAGATTCCACGGCAGCGAACATCTTCCTGCTTACCTCAGCAAACTCTAGACCCAATCATAAATTTCTGTCAATCGTTATTCCAAAGTTCCTGACCTGACTATTGAAAGGAATAGTAATAACGTTAAACCAGCGAATGGAAGTAGTTTCCGGTGTACCTTTGCAATAAGTTTTGAGCTACCCACAATAACACATTGAATTTTTGCTGGATTGACAGTGAGCCCGTAAAAATGAGCCCAATTCCCAATGATCTGAAAATCTGTATTCGTTACAGCAATGGCTCGGGAATGTTCATCTACAGGAACCTTGGTATAAATCTGAAGGTCGTAGGAAGAAGATAATTGCTGGTAATCGTAACTTACATTACCTACTGTGTGCTTTATTTTGTCTAGACATTCCATTTTCATTAATAAAATTAGCTATTTTAAAAATTAAATTGCTTTAATTTAAAAATATGTTACTTTTTCCTGTCTGGGAACCAATTTGTTTTTACATAAAAATGTTTGAAAAATGGGTTTCGTTTTTGTCCCTTATTTTAATCTGCCATAAAAGCGAGGATTGCCTGTATTAATATTATTTAAAGGCAGAGGTATCTTGTACTGATAAATATAAGTAGGTTATCCTTACTTCCATAAAATACCCAGTCTTCTTTAAAGAAAGCTTTAAAATTAAAAGTTTCATTAATTTATACATTTAGATAAAAAATAGATTTTATCAGTGAAGTGCGAAACCGACACGCGGCGTTATCTGTATCTGCAATGACGAAGGATCAAAAAGGCCACAAGGCTATTCGAAATTTCTTGGAAACCGCAAGACGGCGCGCGGCGCCCGTAACGCGCATCTAACATCCTCTACCACCAAACGCTATCGAAATTATCACTACTATGGAAAACGGGTAAAATGAATAACATTCGGTACGATCATGAGCGATACGATATCCTCAAATGGGATGTGATGGTACGCAGTGGGGATAAAGTATTACTTGTGCCCGCAAAAATATCAAGTTACAAATACAATTCCTTGAAATTGGATGTGGAGTTTTTCAATTCACATGTAACTTAACGACATAATGATGTTGTTTATTATTCACTAATTTCTTAGAATTAATTACATAAGGTTTATTATTATTTTAAACGTACAATGTTATTAAATGATGTTATAAATAAATGTTACTTTATTGTTTTCGACATGTATCGGTACAACATCTAAAGTACCTACTTGGATTTGTTTTGGAATTATTTTCTAACTACACAGTAACTAACTATATATAATTATGTAACATTAGGTACCTGAGCGAAGGGACCTTATTGTCGATATGGACTTATTTGACTCGGTAAAGGTTTAAACTACTACTTAAAAATTAGTTTAAAATAAAAATATATTTAAATGGAACCTTGCTGTAACATTTGATTTTTAGAATTTTTTTAATACATTTTTAAGATTTCGCTTTTCTCACACCTTATCTCAGGTGATGTCGTAATACTCGTACGATGTCCAAAGAATGTTGAAAATTAGACCGTATTGTATAAATGTCCATTTTTACTCATATTATGTGAAAATCACCCATGTGACTCACTCACTCACTCAATCATGTTTTACTCATGTGAAAATCTCACCTTTTTATCATTATCCACGTAAGTATAGTAGTAGGTAGTCTTATTAGACAGCTTATTTCTTATTATTAGAGTATCTTATGAAAGTGGCAATGAAAGGGCTCTCTCCACATTAGTGTTGATGATAATCATAATTTATGTCCACAGCTCAGATCCACACTATCCATATTCACACCATTCTCATCATGTTCACAGTAATATTATAAATCTAAAAGTGTGTTAGAGTTACGGCTTCACTACTAAACTATTGAAACGACATCAATGAAATTTGGCAGAGAAACAGTCTGAAATCCAGAGAAGGACATAGGATACTTTTTATTCCGTAAAATTGGATTAGTTTCCATGGGGAGCCAATTACTTTTCAAACAAAATTCATGTGGGTGGAAACGAGTTTATAATCTGCATAATGTTCTAGAAAGTGAGGATATTATATCAAGGTCCTCTATATTACGAATGCCGGACAATTTATAGGTGGGTAATGAGATTTTCCTTTCATTTTTCACCTTTCTGAACTCGTGTTTGCTTTAAAATCGGGCATCTGGCTATGTCACTTAAAGCTATATGATCTGAACAGCATTCAGCATACGAGTAAGTACATAATATAAACTTACACGCATTGGCGATGCACTATTAATATGTTAGACGTATTAAAGTGTTCATGTAATTTATCTACTATATACAGTGCTATGATATCTACCTACATATTGGAGAACCTGATGAAGCACGTGGAATGCGACGTACTATGACAACGCTGCGTCAATGCAACGTAATGTTGACTCAACCGGAGTGGCGTGATGTGTGACTAAGTAGAGAATGTAGTGCAGATTAAGAATACCACTTATACCTACAAACCAATACTTCTACGTAGTCAAGTATATTACGCATTTCCTAAAACCAGTTTGTTCACCCACTTAACAATAACCTGAGTAAATACGCAGTTTGTTGTGGTTCAAAGTTATTTGTAAACGACTTGTTAGTACTTGTAGCAATATAAAAGCATACCTATAGTGTACAAAGATCTTAGTGGATAGAGGTACGCTTGTGACATTGAATTAATAATAGCGTGTGTGTATCACACGAACGGTAGCGATCGGCTTCATTGTGTGCCGGATTAATTTTGTAAGCGTCGTTATTAGGGAAGCGCAGGCGCGTCGGCGCGGGGCCAGGGGACACACATCGTATTGTATGTAGATGCAGCGCGCACGCCGCTCCTCACCCGCCATATTAGGTGGATGTGCGTGACAAAGCGTGTCGAATAATACAGTACGTATCGGCCGAGCGAGCCGCACCAGACACAGCGGCGTCGTGCGACGGCACCGGCAGACTGTTCGGCGCCTGCGCACAAAGGACTCATTGTATTCCTCCTCGGCAGATTCTATAGAAGGAACCCTTAGCTCCTTCGGTTTTTTTGGAAATTCTCGATACAGGAATGACATTCAAACAATGGGTTTCCGTCCCTTTATTGGCACCTTATTTTTTGTCCCACCTTAAATGGACCTACCTACGTTCTAAACAAAATCTCAACCTGTTTGGATGTCGGCAGAGATTTTGCTGCATCCCATTATTTATTTTTTGCACAAAATCGTTCAGTGACTTTTTTACGATCTTTTCCAAAAAATTAAAAAATGTCGCCGTCTGTAAAGTTACTTATTGGTAACTTATAATAGCGGTGAAATTTTTAACATATGGAAATAATAGGAGACCAATGAAATAGGAGCTTATTTTTTGCATTTAGGAACGGAAGGGGTGAAACATTGCTTCACCGAGTTCCAAGGAATTAAAATAAGCAATTAAGTATCCTAAAGCACTAAAATGAGATTCGATATTTTTCTATTATGTTTGTACAGTAACGTGTTTCTTACGTTTTTTCAGTTATGAAGTGTGAGATGAACACCATAGACAAGATATTAAATAGTGCGTAGAACAGTCAAGTGGAGCTGGTGTTAGGTGCGGCAGACGCCCACGGCCGACGTCCCACCAAACTGGTTTCCTCTCACCGTGTCCGCGACGACCACGCTCACTGACCGACTGTATATCTACCAACAGTTCTCTAGAAATTATCATCGACCGCATTAAATAATATATGCATTGGTATATATATATATATATATATATATATATATATATATATCTGTTGGTATAGATATCCTTTTGGATAATGCATTGTTTTATAATATTTGTTAATTGTTAATTAACGATTGGTAGTCTATAACGAAATCTACATTAATGTTTCAAAATATTTGGCTACTTTATCTATCTATTTATATAAAAGAGGATGTTGGTATATCTGATGTTAATAGACTTCGATACCGTTTGACCGATCACCATGAAAGTTGGCATATTATATATCTATCTTTTCATGGAGAAGGTTTTTGTGGTATCGACTTTGTTGTAACTCGCCACTAGATGGCGCTGCAGCACATCAACTTCTATGGCAGGACAACGTCTGCGGGGTTTTGCTAGTCTACTATAAATATTTTTATACGATGGTTTGGTCTGATGATACCTCACCGACGAGACACTGTCTTTGTTTGTCCATAGTTTAGTATCCGTACGATAGCAGGCCATACGACAGTACTCGTATATCATACTTGACCTACTTATATCATTAAAGTCATCGTTTGAACTAGGTTACTTCAAACGAGATAAGCCTCTCCCTGAATTGTTGATTTTTTTGTTATATTTAGCACTGCCCGCAGCTTCGCTCGAGTGAATTGCGTTTAGGTAGGTAATAGTGATTTCATATTAAATATTGACACCTCTTTTCAACAAGGGATAGCGAGTGTTTAATAACGAGTGTTTTCTAGAATATCTGTAGACTCTTCAAGTAGGAGCATCAAATATTTTTTTCTCTGTGGATACAAACTTTGTAACCACGTTTCACTTGTATATAGATTGTTTTTCGAAAAATATTGTTACCTACCTAAACCTAAAAAATATTCGAAGCTACTGTTCAAATTTCATGTTTATAGCTGTAGCGGATTCGGTTCAGCTCTGCTGACTCTGTCGGTCACTCATGACATTCTCTTTATGCCTGTAGAAGAGGAAAGAAGAAGATGGAATACGTGTTGAAAGATATTAAAGTGCTATAAAACTTATTTTATGGTACACTTCCTGGCCGAAAGTAATACACATCGGCCTTTAGAATGAGACTATTGGCTAGCTTTGGGTTTGTAGTGTCGTCTCTGTCGTGTGCCATTACGACAAAGACCACGCTCTACAAAACCGAGCTAGCCGATCATAGTCGATGTGTATTACTTTCGGCCGGGATGTGTACTGTGATTGATGTAGGTGATGATACTCCACCAAGTGCACCAACCACCATTTTTATTAGATGTATCAACAAGTATACATATTTACTATTTCGAAATTCTTACAAAGAACTTGTGTTAATGTTTCTTATGTTATTGTGGTACCTCTTTGGACCTAAATAGAACAGAATAAATTGGTATGTATCTAGTTGTTATTATTTATATTTTCATTATTTTACTTAACAATTATTTACTTATTAAGGCCCAACACTCAATAAAGATGTTGAAAAGGAAGCCATAAAAGAGCACAAAACTTTGCTCACGCTTTGTTCATACAAAACTCTGACGAGTTCTTTGCGAAATAGTAATATGCAACAAATAAAAATGATGCCTCGGTGATTTTCAGTTAGATGCTATCTTTTTAATGGCCACATAAGTAGCGTGTTTATTGTTTATTTTCGGGGAGAATTCGGAGAAATATATTTTTTGTCGTTTTTGTGTATGAGGGAAACTGAAAAATTACTGGACGGATTTTAAAAATAGTTTCACTTTTAGGTAGACTTATGCAGATTTACATAGAACATGTTTAGATTCCCGAGGAAATAGCAAGATTGTAAATCAGTAATCGTTATTTCAAAAAGAAAAAAAAAACGGCGCCCCGGACTACTACCTCACCTGAGGCTTCATTAGTGGTGGGTAGTAATCAAGACTTCTCAGAGAGTTTTAACTCACTTAATTCTGCTCCTCTTGCAGATCCGACTCCTCTTAGTTTCACCTTAACTCTTTTGATTCACCTACTTAATCACCTTCCGAGAGAGTGTAAATATAAATAAATTTATAATTATTTTTTTATATAGGTACATGTTCGGACGAGGAAGCGGTCCCACGTGTTGTTGCATAAGCAAAAAAAAAGGTCATGCCATCATTGCATCTCGATTTTGAGCCCCCGACAAGTGTCGATGCGCGATTACACTCACAATCGTGATTGGCGCCGGAATCGGAATGAATAACAATTCGATGGAACAATTAAGGGATTCTGTTCCGCTTGCGGATTCAACTCTTTTGATTCATTAACTCCGGAGTTACTCATCACTAGTCTTCATTCATAAGGCGGATCGCTAGTATTTCACATGCAGACATAAAATGCAAGTGTGAACTTGAATACATTTTACAGTAATGGTTACAACCTTACAACACATGTATTATGTTATGCAATACGAATAACTAATCAAACGGACGACATATTTTCACATGTCAACGTCATCTCAGGTGTACCTACGTGCTTCATGCCACTCGCATAAATTCCAGTAACGATTTCGTTCGATGATGTCAATGCAGCAAAATGTTATCTACATCCGCCTGTGGCATCCCCGGCAATGACGCAACTCTCGTATCGAAAATATTTACACATTACTTCTATAATTTTTAAGTAACGTACTTTTTAGGATTACAGTTTAATGTGCTACGACCGATAAGATTAGATTGAAAAAGATTCGAAGGACGTTGGAGGCCATTTGTTAGCACATACCAATAATAAAATTAATAAATGCATTATACTTAGATGGTAGATAGTAGGTAATTTTAAGTAATTGGCATGGACTTGACGGCATCAGGCATGGGCTATGTCTTTATTCGTTTATATTTGATTCAGCTGTTCATGCGTGTTATAGTAGAGTCAATATTTATCTATAATAGTCTAATAAGCCTAATGATAAGCCTAGCTCTGATTTCACAAGATCAAAGCTAGGATTTGTCTATGTGGAATGTTGTCCTACCTATCTTTCAGCTATTTTTCAAGGAATCAGCAAGTTGCAGTGGCAGTAGGTAGGTCATATATGCCGCAGGATTGATAACCGATTGGGGTGACGAGTCCTCGAAGGAGACCACGTACCTAGCGGACCTAGCTTGAAACAGCGTAAGATGCCCTCCGGGCAGGTGGACTAACAATTTGAAGAAAGTCACCGCTAGTGGCTGGATGAGAAAAGTTGAAGACCGTGTGTGGTAGCGGTCCTTGGGAAGACCTATATCCAGCAGTGGAGAAATACAGGCTGATTTAGTGATAAGATCCCCAATTGCACTTCTAATTACTTGTATTTTTCTTTTTTTTTCTTTTGTTTGTTTTATAGTGTAGGTACATTAAAGTATTATATATGTATGTATATGTACAATATATAAAAGTACATATATTAATCTATCTACCCATTGGACTATTTTTATAGCAGGATTTTTCTGTTTTTGATGTTTCCTGTCAATTTTTATACATTTCTAACAATGATCGTATGACAATTCGCTTTTGGTTGAACTTTTCATAGACTCGCTGTGTGCAGTAAATCTCACTTGATTTGATATTGTTTTATATCTAGTCTAATTTTGATAGAAAAGAAACCAACTAGAAGAAGGTCGTTATAAATAAGGCTAGCTCCGCAAATAGCCGATTGCATTAGATGGCCGTGGTTGGCTGGCGAGGCGCCACCGCTCCGCTTGCACAACTGTGGCGCTCGCCCGGCGTCCGACATTACCAATATAAATAAATGGTGATAGATTTATATAGGAGCCTCCTCCGGCAACGGCTTCATCGTCGTCCGCTCAAAGAGGAAGAGGTCTGCAAAGACCTCCTCCCCCACCTCCCCTACCCCCCCCGCACCCCCGAAGTCGGCTAAGCCGAACCTACAAGCCCAGCCTGGCGCAGCTTCCCGCTCTCGCCAGAGCACCCCCCAGCCCCCGCCCGCGGTCCCCCGCACCGAAAAGCCCCCTCCCCCTGTCTTTATCCAAGACAAGGCCCGTTGGGAGCACGTCCGCGCCGCCATGGAGACGTTAAAGATCTCCTTCACAAGGGCTACCAATACTGCTGTGGCCATCAAGGTCCAGGTCCCCTCCCCCAAGGACTTCAGGTCCTTAACTGACTATCTTCGGAAGGAGAAAATCTCCTTCCACACCTACGCCATCGAGGAGGAGCGTCGTCTCCGAATCGTGGCCCGTGGCCTCCCTCCCCAATTGGGAGAAGATGAGATCCTCGAGGATCTCATCTCCCAAAACCTCCCGGTGCTAGAAGTGCACCGTCTTTACAAGGGGCGCGACAAAACCCCTTTCAACCTAGTATTGGTTGTCCTTCCCCTCACCAATGAGGGGAAGAAAATCTTCGACCTCCGCACTATCTGCGGGCTCTCCGGTCTCTCTTTCGAGACCCCCCACAAGCGTGGCGGTATTGGGCAATGTCACAATTGCCAATACTATGGCCACGCAGCCCGCAACTGCTATGCGCGACCTCGCTGTGTCAAGTGCCTGGGCGACCACGGCACCAGCGACTGCTCCCGTCCCAAGGGTGCCGAGGACCCTCCTGGCTGTATTCTCTGCGGACAGCTGGGGCATCCCGCGAATTACCGCGGATGCCCCAAAGCGCCGCGGAGGCCTTCCAGGTGGATCCCCGCTAGACCCCCACCCCCCGCCAAGCGCTTCCCTACGCAGGCGCCCCTGGCCCCCCTTATGTCGGTGCAAACAAAAGCATCATCACTCGCGCCTTCTGCGCAACCCACCCCAGCCGCAGTACTCACACCCGCGAGCTTCCCCTCGCTCCCACCCAAACCTGCGCCGCAATCCTGGCGCAGAACCACCCCAGCGGCCCCTGCGCAGCAATCTTGGAGGATCACTCCAGCCGCCCCTGCCCCGGCCCCCAAACCCGTCCCTAACGCCACCTCCTTCCAAAGCCAGGCTAGTCCTGGGCTAATGGAGGACATGGCTCTAGTCAGCCGCTTCCTAGGGGCCATAAAACCCCAGGAAATCAAAAACCTAGCCCAAGCGCTCAGGTCCACTAACGGAGACGCTCTAGCCCGTCTAAACCTTGTCATCAAGTACGACCAAGTACTTAGCACCCTCGGCCTCTTCAAGGCCTGAGCTCCCTTATAAGAACCTGACGACCCGATCACCGCTGTCAATGCGGCTCTCACTCTGTACCCAAACACAGTACACAGACACCGTCCCCGCCGGCGGAGACGTGGACTCCCCCCCGATACACCGTTAACACACACCGGCCCTCAGCCAACATGTTCACAAGATGTAAACATATGCCTGGGCGCTTCTCGCCGACTCGCGACCCCGCGATATCCCCCCAATGCAACGCCCTTAGCCGAGGTCCGTTCCTTCCGCCGGTTTATCGGCGGGGGAGCCCTTAGGCTGTTGCAACGCACACTTTTCTCCTGGCTGAGCGCCTTCTGCGCTCGCCCTACATCAATGCGACCGGTGATTCTTAATAGGCCACAATGGCCACAAGAACGAGACATACACGATGTTGAGGCAATCAGGTTTTTTAGTCGGTAAGAGTCCGACACTACCTGGTACCACCTAGGCTGGCCCAGCCAGGCTAGATGGTACCAGGTGTCCTATGCAGGATTTTTCCTGATTGTCTCTCCTAACAAAAAAAAAAAAAAAAAAAAAAAAAAATATAGGAGCCATGAAACTTTTGACACACTTGAGTCTCTTCTTGGAAGATTCATCAGAAGATTCAGTTCAAAAATGTTCTTAGAATGTAGAATAGCTTGTTGCTATGTAAACCAGCTATTCTACATTCTAAGAACAGTTTTGAACTGAATCTTCTGATGAATCTTCCAAGCGAATAGCTTTTTACTAATTCACCATACGATTGTGGCCCTCGACGTCCCATATTACTGAAATCGATTTAAATTAGTGTTAAATTTTTGTTGTCCTATTAACCCGAAACGATTGTTGAGCGTAGTCTCAATAGTCGTTTGGGTCAACGTTTGAAGTGTTAACAGTATTTAATCAACAGATTAATTCATCAACGGATTACTGGATAAATAAAATTTGCAAGGAAAACATATGGTAAACAGATGGCATATGATCAAACAGCTCAAAATTTTAGTAATTAAAACATCAGATCATCTGAATGAGCCACCTGGTAAAAAATGGAGTAAACGTACTTGATATTCGTTTTTATTTCATACTCGTGTCGTTAAATAATTTATTTCGTTAAGTCACTAAAAGAAATGATAGTTAACAACTATCTGTTTGTGAAAAGCGATATTCGGGATTATGATTAATGTTCGAAGTGCATAGAAAGGAAGGATCCCCACAGGATTTATCAGAACTATAAGTTAGGATTACAATATTTTTATTAAATGTGATACTGATAAAATTCAGTAGTATTATCATCTGGCTGAACCAAATTATATAGACGAATCTGAAAGCAAAGGTTAATCCACTAACTTTTCATATGAAAAAAATATACAAGGTTTTTATATACCTACCTTGTTTATTTTTGTCTGAAAAGCTAATTATCAAGTTAGTTATAAAACATTCGCTGGATTTGTTTTACTGTTGTAGCGGGATGATACGCGGCGGCGCGGCGGCGCTAAGCGAGTGCCTCACGCCGTTGATGACGCGTCCAGCTCCGGATTCCACGCTGTTCCGGATTCCGGATTCCGGATACTGTATTCCTCACATTAATACAATACCTAATTTACATCCAGGCCCGTTTCTCGTCGAGATAATTATTTATTCTCGATTTGTAATAATGCGGGACGTGACATCAACTGAAGTGTATTTGCGCGCATCGTGAATCTATGTAAATATATATTCCTATGAACATGGCATGCACACCAGCGAACGTAACTCCTATAGATCATTCCTGGGTTTGTATGAAGATAGGCTACTATTATGTTTCTATACTATGACCCTAAGACTTGGCAATATTTCACCTTATCTCATGATTCATTACCTCATGACTCCAGCTAGGCAAACTGAAGTATTGTTAGTGAGGTTTAGGGGCTCTGCGAGTCAGTAGGTATCTCTGCGACCATAGCTGATCTATTGTGATCGCCACCTTTTTTATAGTTTGCTGACTATTGACAGCTTTTGTCAGCAGATATTTCTTTAGCTTGCAGACATCGCAGGATAGTCTTATGCTCATAAGTATTATTGTATATTATTTTATTAGTGTATTGTATCACAATATTGTATTTTTTGTACATCAAAGGACTACATTTTTTTTATGGAAAAATGGCGGCAGTCGAGTACACAGGCCACCTGATGGTAAGTGGATACTGTTGTTCATAGACATCCGCGATACATGCCAACATCAGTCCGGAATGAGAAACGTTGGCACGCTCCCGGATGCGCTGCCTACCTTTGCATGTTAAGGAATGGATTGGGAGAAAAGGTTGGGAATATGGAGAGGGATAGGATGGGATGGGAATGAGCTCTGGCATATCTCACTCACTACTGAAACACGTACGTACATTGGAGAAATACGATAAAGTGGAAAATGCAGTACATTTCAAGGTAGTCTTCTTCTGTGAGAGAGGTGTAACGAAGCCACTCGAGTGCGCCCAGCGGCTGTGGGAATTCAACGTGCACTCTCCCCCTACATAAAGTGCATTGGCATTCGCAAAGTAGGTGCATTGGCGTTTCATCCTGCTCGGAACAAAATCTGCAGGTTTTGAAAGAAAAACTGAAGTAAGAATTAATTTGAAGTTACAGATAGATGCTATTTCAGTTTCAATTCAAGTGCAGTTCAAGTGATTCAAGTCCAAGTGACTAGTATAATACGTCAGTGACTAAAAGTGTCTTTTCAATCCTTTCACACCTGGTGTCTCTCGCTCTATCTATTAATTAAGTACTTCTAAACATTTCAGAGAAGGAGAATCTGTCACCGTCTCTCCAGGCTATGCGAGATTTTTACACTTTCGATTGAAATTAGAATGATCATAAATCAACCTTTTTAGAATCTTAAACGGAACTGTGAGCTGCGAAGGAGCAGTAGGTACTTGCAAATAAGTAGAGTGATAACAACCCTGGGGTTGTATTCACCACCGCACGCGTTGATTCCATTTGATTTATGCATTTGATTTCCATCGAAATATCTGCTATCAATGCCTGCCTGACTGTGCGCGTGACTGATAAATTGTGTGATAATCATCTGTCCAACCTTTCGATGCCATGACATCATATTATTGTTTTGTTTACCATTTTAGTATATTCCTATTTAAATCGTTTACATAATAAACATGTATATATATATATATATATATATATATATATATATATATATATATATATGTATACATATATTTAATAATTAGATGTAGATATTATATTCTATTACAACATCTGAAATAAAAAACACAATACTTTATACATTATAATTTACAATACTCACTCCCAATTGAACCTCTCTGATCAAACCAAAGCTCAAAGGTACGGAAGCTAGTCTTTCGTATGATAATCTGCAATGAAGTTTATAAATAAATAAATAATAAAGTACCCACCATTTCATGTTTTATCCCCGTCTATAATGGACTTAAACAATTCAATACTCCGAATTGAGCTTTCACGTAAAATCAAAAATGTCATCGTTGTTCATCGTACTGACAACCTCACATTGAATGGTGCATTCTTCGGTAAAATATTAACAGTACGGAGACCATATTGCATCCTGTGTTATGCCTCCATCCGTGGGGACCATCATCAAGGCACCGGGGGCGGATTAAAGCTTCATAAGGCAAGGCCTGAGCTACGGGTGGCGTGCGTCAGGGCCCTATTTAGGAGGACAATCTTATTCGACACAAACAAACTTCCAAAATCACATACGAGAAGTTTGGGTGCTCGCTCCTGTCGTGACACTCACTTTCCCTCGGTTATGTAGGTTCGGTTCGGAGTTGACCTCAAGTTCTTAAGCTATTTGTTTCGTTCGCCTTTCTTACGAGTAAATAAATCGTTTTCAAAAAATTCTTTGTCTACTATGAAGTTACTCTCGAATCGCGATGAGGCCCTCCAGACATCGGGGGGCTCTGGGCTATAGCCCATCAAGCCCCCCCCAAACCCCTCTCTTAAGCCGACCTTGCAAGGCAAAGCTTAAAGTAATCTGTGATTTAGGAGTCGCTTTTGTCGGACATCATCATATTGACAAGCAAACAGCTAGAGTGGAGACATATTTTATTTAAAGTAGGTATTACATGAATATAAATGGACTAGGTACGTAACTGAGCGACAACGCGATCCGGCGCACGTAGGCGCCTCACGAGCGTGCGAAAACAACCGATACTAATGTATAGTAGTGATATTGTACGATTACGTATGTAAGTCGTAAATATTTCTGCGGGCAATTTATTATCTGTATTGCTTATTCATAAAGTATATACGCGCGAACGATCGGCCTGTTAGCGTTGCTTATAAATACTAATATTCCTATGGGTAACCGTTGACTTTACATGCACTGGCAACCGCTCGGTAAACCATTTTAATGTCGTACCGAATGCAAATACATTTTAGTCATACATTAAAGTTTCTTTACGACACAATACAGAAGTTGTTGTTGAATTTACGAGGATTGTACTAATATGACGCAAAAATATCGATAAGCCACTTGGATAATGTTATTGCACTGTGCTATATTTGGAAGTGATGCAACGCAATCGACGTGGTGAATGATTGCAAAATTGATACCTATACCTATAGATAAACAATTGACGTAGATAAAATAAAAGAAATACAACTGCCTAAGATTTTAATGAGTAAGTAGGTAGTAATAAGACAGGCTTGATTTTGAAAATATTTTTTAATTGTTGGTCTTGGAAGCTTCAAGGCGTTAAGTTCGCCTTTAATACAATAATGTACAAAAGTGTTTTACGAATTAAATTAAATTAACTAACAGGAAGGAATAAAATAAACCTGGCCATCATTCAGCAAGTGGACGCTGAATAAACACATAATAAACAAGAATATATTGTGGGTTTATCAAACTGACATAGGTACACTCAGATTTGGTTCTAAGATTGATTAAATAACATTAGAACCGTAATACCAGTCCACGTCAGTAGGTATGTGTTGCCTACATTAATTAATTATTATGATACATACAAACATTTGTTAAACATAGGCACGATATCTGTCGTCATGAAAAATGGCGGTTTAAATCATATTTTATTCTTCATTACATGAAACAATAGAACAATGTCCATGCTTTTCATACTGACTGTACAATTGAAGTAGGTATCTTATACCACTGTATCGGTTAATATACATGTAATAACCGAGCACGAGGTTAATTAACTCGGTATAATAATACTAAGTAGTTAGTAAATTGTGTTGGTAGGTAACGGTTTGCACCGAGCTAGGTAACTCATCATAACACAACAGAATGGCATCGGAAAGTATGGATCCGTAGGCGGGCGCCAAGATATTGGGTATGTGTGATATTTTATTCACATTTTCAGTGTTATATCGACCGGCTATAGAATAGCACCACTCTATCTCTTCCCGTGGGTGGCGTAAAAGGTGACTAAAGGATAAAGCGGCTGCCACAGGCCCCGAGGAACAACACCACATCTAAATCAGTAGACTCGCCAACCCGCTTGACCAGCGTGGCGTTTACAGGCTATGCATCCCTCATGCAGATTGTCGTGTGCATGAGGACGCCCACGTCCTGCAGTGGATGCTGGAAGGGTTGGTTTCATTGCATTGCATTGCACACATTTCATTTCAGGGGTAAAAGAAGGGGGACAAGACGGTGGCCCTGGACAAAAGGAGGACGCGCAGAATTTTTAAGTTTAAACTTTCTTCTATCACATTTTGGAGTGCGAAATTAGTACAACGCCCCATGTTTACATTGATTAATGATAATACTGATTCATCGGGTTCAATATATTATGTATGTACTTCACGAGAACTGAAATGAATTCAATTTTTATGAAATGATGATCGCTTCAAAACTTTTCCTGGACATTGAAGAGGCAACGCTAACTATAGAATAAGAGACTCCATGTAGTTTTTTAAATATAAAACTTCGTTCTGTTTTCGTGTTGTTTTTAGTAGTTTCGTTACGAGTATTCATATTAGTCGACAATATTTTTTTCTGCAAAACCGTAATAAAACGGTAACCAGCCTTTTTTTCGTCCACATACACATTACATTATCTTGTGCATGAGGGAGGTATGCATGGCCTTACCTCGGCATGCTGGCCAAGCGGGTTTACGAGTCCACTCTTATATAGGTGGTGTAGTTGCTCAGGGCTTGTAGTAGCGGCTTTGTTCTTCTACTTACTGATAAACATATTGTTAGAAACTATTGAAATCTAAAATTCTTACAGGTTTAGTTGTTTACAGAGAAGTATCACAATAAATACTTATTGCTCAGTAGAAAGCTAATGTGGTCGTGAATGAGGCGAGGCCACAGATTATTGGAAACGCAGGTGAGTCGCGATGACCAAAAACCGGTTATCGGCGACCGGACGTCTCGATGGAGCTGACGTTTACACCCATAATATTATCTCTAATGTTGCTTTTGCAGCGTTATTTACCTACTCATTTTATAACATTTGAATATAAAACAGGTAACTCGTAACTTAATACAAGTTAGAATTAAATTATGAGGTAACAAAGTTTAGAAGTAGCAAAAGCTCCATTAGCCATAATATCGCTTTCAGAATAGCCTTCCCGAGATCTCGGAGAGGGTCACGATCTTTAGTGTGTAGATTTCTAGCGAATTCTTTGCAAAGCTCAAATTGAACCCTATATGGAGGAATACTGCTGATACCTCTGGACCGTTGCGTCGACGCTACTTTTCCATTAACCGGACTCATTTGATTTTTTTCCAAGGCGCATTTTTCAAATTGTTGACTATCCCATTCTCACAGACGCCTTAGAACCTCTCAGTGCTAGAAGAGATATTGCGTTGCGTCCTTCTGTGTGATCGACCTACTGTCTGTACAACGGCGAGCGCTCTGAAGAATTATTCGATTTAATGCAATCTTGGTGTTACTACATATCAACCGCACTTCTCGTCACCGAGGCGTAGTGCATCCATACTTTCTAGAGAAGGTGGGATGGAGCCAGTGTGGACGCAAGTCACGTTCCGTATAACAGGTACGACCCATCGTTCACGGCACCGATGACATACTATTTGAGCCTATCTCTTGCTATCGTCACGCGCGATACCATTTGGTTTTAGTAAGGGCCTGTACGTTGAAAGTTGCAACAGATCAGCGTGTATTGTCATCAAAGGTTGCATGACATGAGAAATGGCCTGCGTTCTAAAGACAGGCAGGACACACTTTGCCGTCCCAGTTAGTAGAAAACTTTAACACTATATTGGTGTAAACTAAGGCGCAAAATATTACAGTATATTCAAGGTGTCATAGTCTCGTATTAGATAGCGCCAGAACAATGAAGACTAGATTATTACCTAATGTCTTGAATAAAATGGCGTTTGATAGGTAGTTAATTAAACAAGGTCTTTCTCTTTAACTACAAATTTGTTTGTCAATTAACATGCCTATGAGTGAAGATCGCGCTTATTGACTATAATGTGATGTGCAAACAATAGCGCACGTGTGCTGCGTATTACTAGTGTGTTTTTCTGGCGTTTGCTTACACGTGAATAGAGATCTCATTACGAGGAAATACGTCATTGTGATAGCTGCGTTTTTGAAGTTGTTTCACGCGATTACGAGGAAGCTTATAATGATTAGGTACCTGTTATATACTTGAGAGCACTTCTCGATTGAAACTAAAACATCGGTATTAGTCCGAAGGCGGCGACAGCGACAGACGACACCGGCGGATGACAGCGACGCTATTGCATTTATTTACAAAAAAATGCATTGACGACCTATGGATTTGTATAAGCTAGTGTACGAATGCAGTGACCAGTCTGGAGCTACGTGTCGTCGAGAGGCGACCGGCAACTTCTCGCTGTCACCTGCCGCCTTCGGAATCATATCTTTGGCTACTTTATGAAAGCAGGTACTGTAGCTCTGCATTAAACGACATCGCCAATCTTGTAGATCGAAAACGATTACAAATAGGCAAGTCTAATTGGAAATGAATGACGAACCATTCAATTACCTATATACTTTAAATAGTGTAGGAACGTAAGTTAATACGGTACAATACTCGTACAAACAATAGGCTCCGGAATGGATTATTGAGTAAACACTAGGGACATAAATAATGGTGGGTAGTACTAGCTACTTACCTATATAAAATTATGCATAAGAAAACAGCTTACGAAATCATCTGAGGCACAACTAGGTGTGTATTGGGAGAATGGTTGGCTCTATTTGCATATCTCAAGTATTTAAGAGATTTATCTACCTACTGGTCGAACCACTTTAATATTAATATCATAATGTTGTCCTTAATACCAAGCCATTCGTGTGACAATATGGAAAATTTTCCTACTAAAATGTCACACAAATGACTCCGTGAAAGACTTAATAAACTAATTCTATAAATTTACTAATGGTAGGTAAAATATTATATTAGCAATTAAGACCATTGTTTCAATAGATTCAAAGAATTAAAATTAGACATATTTGGGTTTGATCTACCTATCTACTACTTGAATAATATAATTTGATTATATTTATACAATGACCTAAATTATTATCAAAATATCAATCGCTTTTTGATTTGTAGGTAATGTGCTCGTATTACCACGTCGCATGACGTCACATGACCACGTCCACGTCTGTCCACGTATTGTTTAGTCCGATTCATAAAATAGCTTTTTCGCAGGTCAATGGAAGAGCCTGTAGCTACTTTGTTTGTATTACATCATAAATAACAATGACAAGACAGTAAATTGTATGAATAATTATTAATTATGTATGTGGTACACTCGTGTTGTTACTTGTAGGCATTTATTTTATTTATTAGTTAACGGGTGTTTTTGTTTACTTTAAAAAAAATACGGTTTATTTAGTTTGCGTCATCAAATGGTATTAAAGAAAACATCTTAATACAAGTCTAAAACTACCTAGTTTAATATAACAATTAAAAAAAAAATTTCAATAGGTCAGCAACTTGGGAATAACGATTGACAGAAAATGTATCGTGGGGTCCACAGGTTGCTGAGGTAAGCAGGACGATGTTCGCTGCGGTGTGATCTTTGAGGAGTCTACGTAATTTCCTACCCTAAAACACCGGGGCTATGCCTGCACATAGTGTACTTCTCCCAATCCTGATCTCAATGTGGATCAACTAGATAAACTTGAGCATCTTCAAAACATTTGCATTCAGTTCATATTTGGCCTTCGAAAGTACTACTAAGTCTCTCAGTTTCGCCGACAGCTCAAGTGGCTCCCCATACGCCTCCAACGGAACACTCATATCCTTTCCCTCCTCTACTGTATACTCTTTAGTCCTTCAGCTCCTAAGTATTTAAAAGAGCGTTCTCAATTTTTCTGCTCTCATTCACTTCACCTTCTTTCTTCTTCTAATAACCTTCTTCTTAGCATTCCTTTTCACCATTCTACTTCATATTCTTACCCTTTTACTGTACAAGCGGTTAATTTGTGGAACTTTCTTCCCCTCGACATAAAACGTCCTCAATCTTTATCCAGCTTCAGAAGTCAAGTTAACACTATTTAACTTTGTAATCATTCTTTCAGTTACTGACATATATATTATGTATGTGTCTTTATATATGTTGTGAATATTTGTATTGATAGGTACATATTATATGTAATTTGTGTATACTATACAATACACAATCTATCTACCTGTGATTAATTTTTTTATTTCTTCTCTACCCAAAGGTTGTTTGGCAAACACCGCTAATAGCGATAATACCGCCTTTTGTGCAATTCATATGTTACAATGTCTGTTACTGTCTTCTTAATTTCGTATTTCTAAATGTATAAAGTTAAAATTTCTGATACGAGTATCTCAGACAATCAAAGTCCTAACGAAGCGACAGTCCATTAAGATTCCATAAAGGACAGCATTGATACAATTATCAACGTTTCGATCTCGGGAGATATACTGGTATTGCTCGAACTGGTCCCCATTTGGGTGATGCTTGAAACGCACGTGTGCCTGACACTTTAGCCTCCATCGGTTTCGAGTGATCAAACTGTCATAGAATTGTAGCCTTTCTTCCTTCTGTTTTACGTGTCAGATTGTAATGCAACAGCTCGCGTTTACGTCATTTTTGATATAGCATTTCGATTACGACCGTAGTGTTTTATAGCATCAGGATAGACGTGGTCTTATTACAAAGGTCTTTAAGGTATAAAGTGTCAAGGGTTTGTATGGTCGATAGGCTGTTTTGAGTTTGTGGGGGGCTCATTGATATGGCGAGAAGGCAACGGGCGCTCGGGCGTCGATGTGTCTGTTGGTCCGATTAGCTCATTTATTATATTACCGCCCGGTCCGTTATCTTGTCTGACCGGTATTTAATTTGTTTGATAATAAGTAGGTAAATTATAAATAAGCGTATCCCAAGTAAAATAACCAAAAACGGACTTCAGACACGGCAAAAAGATTTAAAATGATCACGTTCATTACTCGGCTTTTGACTTTTTGAAATCGTTGTCAATTTTTTGTTAGTATCAACACTTATTCTTTGTATTGACACCAACTTCAAGTAGGTAATCGTAATAAGCTCGTATATACAGAAAGTGCCTATTAAAAGGGGCCTGTTGTTTAAAAGGTTTCGGCATGAATTTGGTATAAGAATATTATTTTTACTCTTACATTTTTCGGGTAGTAGGACCGGCACTTAAATTCTAGTTAAAACCGCATTAAAAACTATTTGGATACTAGTTAACTGACTTAAAATTGGTTAAAGAATTCTCAAGTAGTTCTATGATATTCGTAATACAAAATATGTATATAATAGTATCTACCTATATAAGGTACAGACAAATTAATTCCCTGGAAAACTGCCCGCATCCTAACAGAAAAATATGTCCTAAAACCAGTAATTCAGTAGGTAGCGACTTCACTGACACCAGTTACGTTACCATTTACTTCCTGTTTTTAATTATTAATGTCACTGATACTCAAAGTTTCAGTGTGAAAAATAACTAAAACAAAGCAATTTTTTTTATATCAAAATCAGTTCACATAGGTACATACATACGAGTACAGACATAGGTACATATACGCATACACAGATGCAATAGTGTTACATGTATTGATTGGGTGAATTGAGAAGCTTTTATGAAGTCGGTTAAAAATAAAAAAGTAGTATATAAGCTTAAAAGTTTGGTAGGTAGTTCGTCTCTCGCAGGAACGAACTCGCAGGTGGAACTCTATTACTAGGTACAAGGAAATGTCGAATGGCTTCTACATTATTTATGTCCATGTTAACTATGAATACATTTGGAAATCTTAAATTAAAAAAGGTAATTTGCTATACTATTTATTCACTATTGTTTGTAATCGCAAGCAACTTATTATGTGCAGGTGCACGAGAACAGATGTATGTACCTATACATTTACGGTATTGTATAACTTACATAGCAACAGAATCTTTGTTATTCTGATGAACATCGTTGTCTGTTCATACTGAACAAAAATTTACTGGAATATGAAAAGTAAATAAAACACACTAGTAAGTTAATCAAGTACGTAGGTAGGTATTAACCAAGTACACAAACACATCATTTCAATTACAATAGGCACTGCATGACACCCACGGCCGACATCACTTGTCATCCATAATAGAGAATCCAATGAATGAACATACATACTTACATACATTCGAGCAACATGTGAGTGAGTCAGTCGTCTCTACAAAATGGCGGAATTTTACGAGATCTTTCCTATGTTTCTATGGCAACAGTCATCCTAATTAGAACACAAAAAACTTGTTATGCAATTAAGGCAGTTGTCACATTGCCGAGGAGTAGCGAGTAGCGTGTTGGCAATCGTCAAGTAACGAGTTGACGAGTAAGGAGAGAATGTGAAGTAATTGCGAGACTTTATTCTCAACAAAGATCATGCGAGTTCTCTAGTCATTCTATATCTAGTTGAGAACAGTCAATTAGTTACCTCTTTTATTGCCGAATACATTTTCATGCATTCGGTGTCGAAACCTTTAGCCTACGGCCTACGGTCAAATTTTAAAGCATTCTGAAAATTCATACAAATCCAGCGAAGTACCAAGTATATAGTACTTACCTCGCTATACCAAATTTACGTGGCACATGCAATGTGCTTTTGCAGGATGCTCAATATATGTGTAGGTACATTTAGCATGATGTACTCGTACAATAGATATAACTCTAGGATTAGTATAAAATGAAATATATTTCCTTTAATAACTTCTGTTAATCTTTCTGCGTTACACGGCATTATACTATATGAGTACGTATTTTGCACATTTCTTGAGCCGTAAAATAGTTAATCTTCTCTCGCTTTGTCGCTGGCCGGCATAATGAGTCTGGTGCCTAACGTTTCTGTTCTTAAATCTACAGAATTTGTTACCGAGTGAAAATTGGCAGTAATTTAAAAATTAAGAAAATGTGGTTATCATTGATTAATAAAACATCTTTGGTGGTCTTTTGCCAACGTGCAAAACACAAATCTAACCAATTCCCTTTTCTTTAGAAAAAATAATTATCTAAGCCATAAGCTAAATCTATACATATAATAAAATAGTAACAGAGCCGTGTCTGTACATGAAAACTTTTTTGAAAAAAATCGTTGCCGTGTACTCTACGTACATAGCCATTTATTTATAGATTTTATGTTTGTCTGTCTGAACGCGCATCACACAAAAGACAGTGGACAGAATTCAATGAAACTTGGTATAATTATAGCTTATGACCCGGGTTAATATTTAGGGTACATTTGGTCCCGATTGGTTGTAGAGTTCCCATCGGAATCACTCTACAGTTCACGCGAACGAAGTCACTGGCACCGCTAGTATTAAGTATACAAGCTCAAAAGCTCATTAATTATCGTCATCTTTCTAAAATCAGGCAAAAATATTTGATTGTTAAATTTTTTTTGATGTTTTTTTGATTTTCGAAGTTTACATTAATTTTTTGATGCTTTTAAATAATATAAGAATTTTTAAATAAGTAACTATCATGTTAGGCTTGCTATTATTTTAATTTAAAGCAATTACTAAATGCTAAATTCAATTACTTTCAGATATTGACAACAAATGGTTTACAAATCAAAGGTGGAGTGATGCCCTCAAAATTACTTTGAAAGCTTTATAGTGCTTATTGGGGTACTAAAATGGCGCCCTACTATAGCGCTATAAATGGATTGTATTTTAGAAAAATATTATTATCAATTCAGGCTTTTGAAAGGCCAAGGCCTCTTATGTAGATGTTTAATAATGGCCTTGACTATACGAATACGACGCCATAGCTCGGTGTTAGATACCATGCCATGAGAATTGCAAAAACCAAGCGTGGTCGGTGGAATAATACTCGAGCCGACTTTCGGTCCGAACGCCATGATGTCATGGTGGATTAAATTACTCGGTGCTATGACCTTGTTTGTCAGTTGTCGGTACTTGGTAACATGTTGCTTACCCGTGCGACCACTCTATGGAAGTAATGTGTGGTAATAAGTACATGATGCGTATGTGGAATAATGGAACTTGAAGAGCACGACGTCATTATAGGTAGTGTAATATTAAATTAATTATATTTATCTGTAGCAATGATCAACTTTATTCAATATAGGGAGCATTCTTGAGTAAAACGCCTGGAAGATTACTGTCATAGGTAACATTTTGCAAAATAATTTATATATTTATATAGCAGATAGTAAACTCGCGTGACAGCCAACTCGTCGCCTGGAGGGGCCTCATTTAATAGCGTGGATTAATTCCAATCAAGTGTGTTTGGTTTGATGTGTGGATGAATGATGCGGTAAGCGATCTTGTGTGCCGGTTTGGCAACTTTGTCCACACGCACTAGGAGACGTGGGTGTTTTCCGGCACCGGACCTGTAGCTGCACAAAAAAGAACACAGAAAAAACCGGTCGAAAGTCCATGATCACCAAATAGTACCTACCTACCAATGGTACTTACCAGTCTATATGGAATATCCAGTTGTTGCCAGGCGGATGAGTGGAGCCGTCTATCCGTCTGACATAACCTAATATTTTCGCCTATTCATTAGTTATTATTATTATTCGCCTATTCATTAGTGTATTCGCTGACAATGTAATCTATACATATAATAAAATTGTAACAGGCCGATGTCTGTACATTATAGATATTGAAAAAAAACCAATAGTCTTTATTAGAGCAACAGAAGCCAAAACAACAGTTTTTAGAAATTTTGTCTGTCTGTCTGTCTGTATGTTTGTACACGCATCACGCAAAAACTACTGCATGGAATTGAATGCAGTTTTCACCGATGTATTGCTAGAGGTCTAATTTAAAATATAGTCTCCATTTTAAAGCAGGAAAATATCTTATTCTGATTGTTTTAAATTTAATAAACCGAAGCGAAGTGAGGGCGGGTCGCTAGTACTATATAAAATCTCAGAAGAGGTCCTTGGTTACATTTATATGACTGAACAAAGCAAAATTTGTTTGCAGCAGTAAGCATTGTAGTAAAGGTATAAATGAAGGTATATCATATCATTAGAGTAAACGATATAACTTTCGATTATTTTTTACCAGATTAACGATTAAAAGTTTAGTAGCAACTGAAATACTTTGAGTGTACACCGGGATATACACGGGTACCTACTATATGTAATACTTGATGCTCTCTGGTAACCAATTCTTCCGGCGCTTATTACACGTCATAAGTCACTACATTGTCAGGGGGAGTACTAAGAAAGTCATGACTCAGGAGTCATTGCCGGTGATTTACGTTCTTTAGGTAAATTTGTATAACTCAATCATTTTTTCTGAATTACAAGAAACCTGTGTAGCTCAGCCGGATTTTAACAATTCGGTACCTAACCAAATTATGATAATTAGAAAAGGATATAGATAGATTTGAAACAGTCACAAAGTGGTCGCCTTAAACATAGGAGGTACCTACTCGTACATATAATATCATCGGGAATTTAATAGATAATATATAATAATACATACATACACTTAGGATGTTGTGTGTATCAAATCATCGATAGAGATTTGATATATAGTTATATATATAGTTATATATATAGTTGTAGAATTTTAGTAATAGATAAATAATAATTTGTCACATTTTTCCTTTAGAAGCGTCGTTATAATTTAGGAGTTACAAAGAAACTTCTTTAGTTATATGACCATTGCAAAGTCAGAGTACATCGAATATTTAGCACACCGTGTATGTTGTAATTAACAAATGTTACTTGGAAAATTAATAACTTTATGTGCGTTGCCTTTTTTGCTTGTTATGTAAGTACTTATAGATTTGCAATGCTATGTTTATTTTTTGTAATACCTACCATAAGTCTTGTTGATGTAACTAAAGAATATGTAGGTATAACATTATAAAAATTACATGGAGACAATCTTAAATGTTCTGTGGAGACAATACAATAATCACCGTAAATATAATTTCGATATCAATATGATGTTATATAATAATAGCATTGTTAAACACATAGTAACATTTGTTTAACTGGCTGTCAATTTGTATTTGGGTTATACCAAGATTGAAAACCGGTTCAAAACATTTGACTATATGGCAAAACTATAAAAACTATACGACGTTGGTTATGGTATGTAAAGCTCTACAACTTTTGTCTAAACGCTCTTTCCTTACACATTCGGAAAATAGCGAAATCGAAGGGAGATTTCGGTATTTTCCGTATGGGTTTGTTCATCTAAATAAAGGAAAAATCGCGAAGAAAAACCGAATGTAAAAATTTCTTCAGAAATAAAAAAAAAAAAATTTGTTTTAAATTTAATTTAAAATTACAGAATTAAAAAAATGGGAACATATAATAACCTCCAATCCGTACCTGTTCGCGTGGTGGAACAAAATCCTCTCGTGATTTTGTGATTATATATACCCTATTGGTACTGTAGATATAGGTAGTACATTAACATTAGCGCATAGTTCTCCACTGCTGGATATAATAACCTTCTGTCAAAGCTAGCCACCACGCACAATCTTTTGCCCTTCACATCTAGCGTTTGAATAAACATAAACTTCTTTTCTTTGCAGTTCATTATTAACTTATTCAATGGACGGCCAGTTGACACCAACCGCAAATATATCGTTATAAAACAAACATTTTATCAATTAAATTTAAAAAGTTAAAAATTGCCTCGTTAAAAAATCTTTTCAAAATTTATAATCGTGTGTACTTTCGGTTATTCAAGTTATAATTTAATTCATATACACCTTACGAGGTGTAAATATCTCACCGCTTCTTTGCAGAGACAAAGTCACGTCCAATTATGTCCTTACACTTATCTGATCGAACGTGATGAATATTTACGATTTTTGTATATAAAGGGCTAACGAAATATATTCAAGTGGAAGCGATATCTAACGACTATCTTAACCTTGTAGGTGTGGGCCTTATATAAAGACACAGTACCTAAAGGCAAAAAAAAAAAGGCAACGACATGTCTGGATGATAACAACCACTTCACCTATTGGTAGACGGTTGCTTATGCCGATGTTTGATGGCAACCTTTCGAACAATCAAAGAAATCAAATGGGATATGTCTACAAAGTCTATATCATTCGTTGGCGTGCATTGGTTATGAAACTGGGGTACAAGCAATAATGGCAATTCCCAGGTACATACATAGGTTTAACAGATCCGGTAATGTGCTAGCTAACATTATCGCGCCTGCACCCCATACAAGCAGTCAAGCAGAACTGATTATTTAACAGGGTAGGTACCTACTGCTTTGGTACCCTTTCTTCTATTTCTTTCTACAATATAAAAAGTGTATTTTGTATGATTTGTATTTAGCAAATATTTAGGAAAGATATTGTAAAATGTAAAAAAAAACATTTTTTACAATTAACAAATTTCGTTTTTCCGTACAGAAATCACGGTTTCACAGTCACGGGGGATATGTTTGTTGTTCCTTGTATCGTGCAGAACATTCAACTTTCCTGTAATTATAATTTATAGTAAGTAATTAGGCAATAATTTATGAAATGTCAAGGATGGTGTTATAGTTATGGAGGAAAATATTACGGTTTTCCTGTTTTTTCTATAATAAAAGTAGATATATACGTATGTCGGGTTATATAGATTTTTTTATGTAAGACATATTGTACTAAATATGTACAAACATGAATATGTAATTAATATCTAGGTAGTATTATTTTTTTTTTCTTCTACCCGGATTCTGTACGTCTAATCAGTTAATTTTTATTATACAATTAATTTAAATGCAGTAGATACCTATACAAGATATCATTATGAGTTTTATTACTAATTATCACTATTTATTAGAGTCACGTTTTACAATTAACAATTAGAATTGCTTTACGCTAAATAAGTATACCGGATATGACTGATATATGAAAATTCTGGCAGACGTCTGCCGATAATTTTGATAAACTTCCGCCACTTGAAGATAATGCATATAAATAAGTAAATAAATAAATAATAAACCGTATATTTTCAAAAATATTTTCCTATTTTTAGGGGTGCTTAAAAGTCTTGTATTAAATTATTTCTGTTTAAATTATTGGCAGGTACCTAATAATTGTAGCATTAGGTCATAGTGTGTTTGCCCTGAAGCACGCTTTTAAACGTCTACCAAAAATCCCTTGAAATCGTTCCAGCCGTTTGATAGACAAATAGTTACGTACAAGATATCTTGAATCTTGCTTCTAAGTACGAATTAAATGTGTTTCTGAGTGAGATATGACAGAATGATATCCTATCCCATCCCAACGAATGAAGAGTATAATGGTGTAATATAATAAATAATAATAATAATAAATGTATTTATTAATGGCATAAAAACACATATAGATACAATAAAATAAAATAATAATGACAATTAAAGTTAAAAAATTAATGTATATTCACAAGTCAATGGTGCATTAATATGCATTTATTTTTTAATTTAATAAAATATAAGAAAGTTCTCTCATACCGTTATATTCTTTACTCCCTATTCCTTCCCTATTCCTGTCCCAATGGGGCTCTTTATATTATATTATGGGACTATAATAGGATATCTTTTCGTGCTAATAAACTCTTTACTCCCCATCCTCCCCAAGGGGGAATATATGGTAGGTGTAATGGAATGTGGAAAAAACCTTGTTCTATTATACTATGTATTCTCCATCCCTCATCCTTCCCAACCCTTTTTCAAAATACATTCCTATGTCTCCGAAGATAGGCAGCGTACCTACGCGTACCTAGCATACCTATGCAGGGGCATGCCAACTAACGTTTGTAAATCCACATTTACACAATACAGTTTCTCGAACGGTTCAGGCGAGAACATTGTATACGTTATACGATTCTCGTATGCGACTAAACTACATACAATTCTCGCATACAACTGTTCACATAATGATAAAAACTCGATGGTAACACGGAGAACAGTGGTCAGATGATGATAACAGTTATTTATAAGTACTAGTTATGTTCGAGAAACTCGCGTTCGGGAAACTCTCCTTGTGTAACGGATCCATAATTCTAAACTGAAGTTGACATATATTGCTGATATCCTGAGGCGATAGTATCCACTTACCACCAGCTGGACACTGCCTGTTTGCCATTTTCCTTCCATAATAAGTATACGATATATATCTATTGATTTATTCGTATAACCTATATCTATATATATCTTGTCACGCACGACACACCAAGGTTGCAATTAATTAATTACCTATCGCAAGCTTTCGACAGGATTGGACGCGTTATTTAAAATCTTTATAAAACCAAGTATTTTTTAAAAGTTTTCAATTTTGCGCTTTATTTTTAAAAGCTTATGTTAAGTTTTGTAACTTTATAGAATATACGAAAAGCATATTTTATTGTTAGTTTATCATCAAGTTTATATAAAATAATAATAAATATTCATAAATTATTTAATCATCACTGGGGAAGGACGATTCCGCAAGGCATTTTTAAGAGTCGATGGACCATTCTAGTGCGCTAAATTCGAAAATAATTAAATTTGCTGAATTGGTCCTAGTTTTTGAGATAAAGAAAACTTACATAAAACAACAATAACAGTAAAAAATATATCAAATACATTTTAAAACTTTATATCCTTGCATTATAAATAATAATGTAAATAAAATTAATCATACAAAACGAAGATATATAAAAATAATTAAGACAAACGTTTTCTATACGATCCTCTCGAGGCAAAGACATTTCTGTGTATGAGAAGACAGGTGAGGCAATTACAATACTTCAAAATTGCAGTAGCAGTTGGTATAGAAGGTTATATGGTGTTCTGTCTAACCGATGCTAAAGAAGTAGCTAAGATCGTATCGAAAATCGATCTCCTGGCAGTACCTACGTCTAGGAAACTTATATCACGACTAGTCCGAATTAATAGAGGAGTTCCGCTAGGTTACTTTCTAGGTCCTATATTTTTTATAAATGACCTCATAAAGTACCAATGTATACGATAAAGTGACAAATGTACACGAATAGTGTATGTTGATGATACTAATGCGATAATATCAGACACTAACAGTTCTAAACTAAATGATAGAATAAATTTGGCCCTTTCTGTGTTCGATTATTGGTTTCCAGCAAGCAATCTTAGGCTCAACACACAAAAGACTTGAGCTATACTTTTCAAGACAACTTCTCTTAATGAAAGGTTAAACATAGCATTGTGGGATGGAAGCACGTTCCTAGGGGTGATTCGCTCTTGAATTGGAAGGCTGAGCTAGCAGCAATCGAAAGCTCGATATGCTCGGCTTGCTATGCCTTATGAAGCTTAAGAGAGCAGGATTCCATTGAGCAATTAAAAATAGTAAGTACACTATATTAATAGTACACTAAAAATATCTAAAAAATAGAATATCGCAGAGAGAATCTTGCAGACAACACTACAAAATGTTAGACATACTGTCTCATGTCTGTATATACTATCTCATGTCTGTATATAATGGTAATCGTATGTGATATTAGATATAGTCAAACGCAACCACTATGAAAGCGAAGAAGAGAAAAATATTAGGCGGCAAACTAGGAGAAAAGATTTAAAATGCGAGATATGGCCCAAGTTAAGAATAGTGAAACACAGAACACTAGATATCAGTCCATTAGATTATTCAATCGACCAGCATTCGATTTAAAAACCATACAAAAATAAGAAATCTTCAAAAATAAAGTAAGGCAGCTCTCGTGCTTTTATAGTATTGATGAATTTCGTGAACATTCCCACTTGAAAAACGACATGTGTTTCTGTAATAGATACGATGCGAATCTATACATAATAATATAGGTAATAAAAGGTAATAGGTAATAATAAAATAAATATTATTATTTGATTACCTACATTGATAAAGAACATAATAAAATAATATAATACATACCTACGTATTATTTTAATATAATATTTAAAAAAAGTCAACTGATTAATACACTATTAAGTATTAATTGTTGGTAAAATTCAATATCATTTTAAAAATTGAATATAGCTTTAAATTATCTTTAAAATAAATATGTAAAAACATTTCGATTTTTTCTCAAACATTTGGTTTTAAGATAATTTTTATTATCGAAATTCACATAAAGAAAAATATGTAGGTAAGTCCAATGTCCAAGTAAATATGTCCAATAAAAAAATTACAAGCAATGAATTATGAAACATTTATCAGTAGATATTATAGTTAATAATAAGTAATATAACATCACACGTGTATTTTTTAAATGTTACAAAATGCGCGCATAGCGGACTTAAATCGCTGTTTTCACGGTCGCCGGACGCAAGGAAGGCGCGGCAGGCGGCCGGCCGTCGCTCACACCAAAAAAACAACTTTCCTCGAAACGGCGATGGCGCTAAGTCTTTAACGCGGCGCAAAACGCAATAAGCGCCCATAGATGGCATATCACTTGAGTCCTTTGTCCATACACCATCTTGAGCCGAAATAACTTGTTGATGTGCGTTGCGGGCGGGGCCGTGTGTGCGGGTGTAAGGGAGACTAGCGCCGTCGAGCGACGGCCTGTCTACGGCGGCGAGCCGGCGACACCCTGTCTGCCGCGGTCTGCGATGTTGCCGTTGCGTGCGCATTCCTGTCCGCCCGCGCCCCCCTCAAACTTATGAACCGCCTGCGCGCACGTAGTGGCAACGTCGCATGCAAACTTGTTTCGTAAACGGATGTGGCAGCGACCGAGGCAGGGTAATTATCTATCTCGTTCTTACCTTAGCGGTTTTATGTGAGTGAAAAGGAAAGGTATGGTGGCGCTACGTGCTATCGGCTCCCACTTGCGGCATTTTTTCACGCCGAGAATGAGGCGAGATTACTGTGTAAGGCGGACTTCATACACATACATTTTATTTCTTTATTTTTAAATTAACCATTAGATTTTTTTTTTATTTCTCGATATATTATATCAGAAATTGTAATTATAATTAAGTATTTATCTATCTATCAAGATAAAATTTAATTATTACATTGAGAATTATTGTAAACAAATACTATCATAATTAATATAAAACAGCAGATTGCTATTCAATATTTTTTTTATAATTTTTGAGCCTAATGTAAACTGGCATCGGTCGTGTGGGGATTTTAAAGCGTTAAAGCGTTTAAAAAATTGCTAATATCTTTTAAAAACATGAGCAAAAACACAGACTGCAGTTAAAACATTTGCCATTTTCGCTAAACTCATCTGTCTACTGAGCTCTGTGGTCGGTGAATATTAAAAGTAAGTCGTTCAAAAAGTATTGACTAAAATTTTATGAATTTTGTGCCAATGAATATTGTATTGTTTCTGTTCAAGGAGATTTATTGAATTTGTTCCAATTTTATTTCTGTTTTCTAGGTTTTAAGTTCTTTTTCTTTGTAATTTCAAAACTATGTTGTAAATAATCACAAAAACTGAAATATTATAATTAAATTATTGTTTTATAAATTAATAATAACCATTATTATTCTTTCTTACAATTCTACAATCTTTAAATTGTACCTAAATGTACGTCAACGAACATTTTTTATTTTTGACGATACATTGAATATGAATCTATCATACTGCAGTCTTTCAAAGGCGTGAGTATGCGATTTTCCTTATAATACTATATTCCGTTATGTATAGTGTGCCACAATTGAACTATATTCACTATTTGGTAATAATTTCAGGGTACGCGTGATTTATATGGCTTTAGTGTATTAATTTCAATCATCTAATCATAATTATGTTTAATATGAGATAAGTGAGCAATGGAGAAATATATTATTATTAATATGGTATGGTATAAAAATGTAAAGGTGAACGGGACCTAATGGGCACACGAGCTCGCGTCGAGCGCTCACGTCAGGCGGTGCGGCCGCTGGCAGCGAGCGCGCCACCAACATCCGCCGACAGTCAGTCCGGCGCCGACAGCCGCCACGCGTACACGTTCATACATTGTCATGGCAACGGCCCATACACACTCTGCTCCTGCAGCCTCCGACCGCCGTCCTGAGGGTCGAGCAGGTTCTCGTCGTATCTTTCCACCACAATTCAAATTGCAAGTTTTAGAGGCTTATCGGCGTGATGCTCAGTGCCGAGGAAATCAACGTGCTACTGCGAGGAAGTTTGGTATCCATCGCCGCCAGATCCAAAAATGGCTTCAAGCGGAACCTGCATTGAGAGCGGCGCTTCTGAGACGGGCTCCACAACCGGCGCCATCTCCACCACCATACGCAGCTGGTTCCCCAGAGAGCGCAAGATTACCATCACCACCGCCTGCGGTGCTTCCCACACAAGTGCAAGTGCCTACGCCTTTACCGGCCCCGATGCCCGTACCACTGCCCACTGCCGAGCCCATAGATCTCTCCGTACGGCGGCCTTCACCTCCACCGGCATCAGTTCCAGCGTACGTGCCGACTTCAGAGCCCGAGCCGCCACGCAAACCCTTTAAATTATTCAGGCCATATCTTATGGAAGACGAGGAAGAAAAACGACATGCAATGGCATCGCTGCCCGTGTGTAGCGGCGTGCACGTGTCGGCATTCGTACCGGTGCAGAGCGCGGCCGGATGTGCGATGGCCGCGTGTCCCACACAACGCTGGTGCGCACCGGTACCCTCTTTCCCGGCTCCACTCAGATGAGAGGACGCCTCTGGGGCTCAGCCCCGTAACTTCTGTGATCTAGTCGCCGACGCCTTCTTGGCGCCGCCCGGGGCGTAGCCCAACATCACACCACCGTGCCTTAATGTACACACACACGCCGCCGCAGTGCATTATACTGTCATATAGAAATGGCAGTTTATTTTGTGTATAAAATATAAGAACGTATTTTTATATGTGGAGTTTATGAAGCGTACATATATGAAGAATGATTAATTATAACTATATTATACTATTATTATACATAAGTAAAGAAAGAGTTGATTATTAAAATGCATTTTAATTCACGGCGCTCATACTCCTCACGGCAGGTTGCGCCGGCGCCTCCACTACCTGTCTAATCCTTCATTCCCTATGATTTTTTGTGGGCTTTTTAAATGACGGCTCCTGTACGAGCGTAACACACATTTGATCTTTTTTATTTAGTAAAGTTCACTCAATGTTTTCTGTTCGAAATTGCAATGCGAAATAAATGTCATGAAAACCAAAATAAAATATATTTTACTTTTTTATTTTCACGAGTAATAAGCGGATTTTTTTGTTCTAATGTCTAATAGGACATATTTCTCTTTTGAGGTATATAATATAGTGTTATATAATAGCGAACTTATTCAATAATAATTGTTGTCACAAGTATTTTTGGAACAAATCCAGGTGCAAAAATATGTCTGCATATTTTGTAAAGAAGCATCATTTAATGACCAAATAAAATTGAACGAAAATGATTAATAAATTAATTATAAATTCAATCCATAGAAAGTTAAGAAAAGTCAGAAAATAGCCTATAACCCACTAAAGGTTTTCAGGCCATAATACACCATGCCGGGCCAGTGTAGAGATGGTCATTAACTTCTGTATGTGTAATGTGTATACACATGCCACACATAGGTACATAATTCAATGAATTGCTCACTTGAAGAAACTTATATTCTTTTTTAAAAGAAAACAAATTTTTCAGGATCAAAAACGATTTTGACTTTATTTCTTATTACGACGAGGTCGCCAGTTTTTTCTTACTAAATAAAGAAGAAAAGATAATACTAACTGAAACCACGTCACCACATTGTTTGTTAAAGGGAAAATGGTTTTATATGATTATGTAACCTTCTAAATCTACAGGCACCATAGAGAATCGATTAAATTTCATATTACTGCAAACTAGACTATGTTTGTGGTTATCTATTAGAAAAGAAGTGCTTTAACTACTGTTGAAGTTTTAAAAGTGTGGACTAAAGAAATAAGTTACAATGATACAATTACATTTGATGTTTTAGCACTTTAATTTTTGTAATAGATTTTCTTCAAAAAATTTGAGACTAAGAATAGTAAGTAAAATAAAAAAATTCTCATCTCATTATTCAAAAATAAAATAAAATAGGCTTTTAATACTAATATAAACTCGTACAATATTATTAAAAATTCATCCTTGATGAATTTCATACTGCAACTTTGTCACACGTTAGATATTAGAAGACTGTTAATTAGTAACATAATTATTAATTGTATATTGACTTCTGATGTATCACCTACAATCTCAAGCGTAAGTTGTACCTACTAATTAATTTCATTACTTACGAATCTAATCAATGTCCTGAAAAACGCCGCCTTGAAAATGGGTTTAAAATGTATAACAAAAGTTTTAAATAGCCCTAAGTAAGTTCTAACGTTTTATTAAGAAATTCCATTTTCTGAGATTTCTTTCATTAAATATATATAATATTGAGTGTATTTTTTTATAATTTACACAAAACAAAAATATATTTTTTACTGGTTTTTTTAAACAATTCCTATTGGAATGAATCATAACATAAAGAACCTTTACTCGTGGAACGTTGTTCTGACAGGGTTACGAAACGTCAGAATTTTGTGACTTTTGTCAGGATTGCGGCCGGACTTTGGAACCGTCAGGATTTTTCGATTATGCAATAAAATATAAAAACATGATTATATTTTTTTATTTAAAAAAAATCTTATCCTCTTTGGCTTAATTAATAATCTAAAATATAATAATCATTTTTGAAAACACTAATTATTTTTTTCGTACTTACTTGTAAGATAAATATTACCCTCTTTGGAATATAATAATAAATATAATGGATCATATTCAACACAATTGTTTAAACAACTATAATAACAACTTAAACGGTTTTAATCAGTTTTTTCGTAGTTGTTGTGTCCCAATCCCTTATTAAGCAGGTTCTTTAGTATTTAGTTATTGTTTTATAAAACACTTCGTACGTCATGTTTTGCAAATTACATCGACTAAAAAGCAAAGCCCGGACTAAAGATACCGTAAATCGGTTTCGTTCTTTTGACCACCAAGCTCCCATGATAGAGAAAACTCTTTCTACATTCGCGTTCTGGGTTTAATAGCAAATATATATGTATTGACAAATATGCAATAACTCCGGTATCAAGTAATGAATCGATGAGACAGTTTGGTCAAAGTCAATCTTTTCGCTCTTCTCTAACACCAACAAACGGAAAACTTTAAAATTATTTAAAGGCTCCATCCACCTGACCAAGTACTCAATGCTAGTTTGACACATATTTATGACATTTTGCTTGAAAGTTTCTTTGTTTAACTAAGTGCACTCAGCCAGCGATTCTCCGATTTTAAGATATAAAGTTTGATTCTGCTCATGCATATAGAAATTCATGTGTAGATTGGAGAATTCTCGCGATGTCCAAAACGGAGTTGCTTACTTTTTCTATTTCTTGAATTCTCGCCTGATAAATTGATATCAGAGAGTGGGCGAGAATTAAATATACTTCGCTTAATTCATTTTCAAAAAGTTCTTCATATTTCCCGGTACTCCGGGTGTAGTCAGCGGTCTTGTCTTACTATGAAACAAGAGCTTCTGATTATTCACATCAATGTAGTCGCATATTTCTTTCAACGCTTCACTTCGTACCGTGTATACGGAAAAATAATTAAAAAGCTTCATTACTAAAGATTCAATGTCTATTTTAAGAATATCAGTGCCGTATTGCATACAGTTATGCAGGATGTGCGCCGGGCACCCAACTCCAACGCTATCCTTTTCTAGTGTGGTTTTTAAAATCGTCCAAACATTTCGTCCTGGTTGCTTTACAAGTTTACATCATCAAAATTAACATTAGCGATATCCGTTGTAAACGATACACACTTTTCCAACAAGTTGTGCTTCTGCAAACTAGTTTCAACTATCTCGGTTATCGTGTCAGCAGTTTCATTGTGCGTGGTTAACACATCGAGTACTTTTATTTTGATGCCAATCAAAGAATTGTCAAGTATCAAAATAGGAAATATTATTTCTGCGCCGTGGTTGCTCGCATCTGTAGTTCGTAGAAACACCTATGTAACTGACATTCTCTACTAAGATTTTTATCTGTTCAATGATGCATGGAGAAATTACCCCAGCAACAAAAGTGTTAGTCTTCATTCTTGCACAAGAAATACTGTTTGCTGTATTGGTCTCAGGAAATAAGGTCTTCATCAAGCGGCTGGTGCAGTCCATAGACTTAAATGAATGGTCATTCTTTACCGTGTAAAAAGCAAGAGTAGCCTTAGCGGGTTTTCATATCAGCAGCTCCTTTGAATTTAGTTGAAACACAACTGTCACACAATGAACATAACACTTCAGTAGCTTCTCCACCTTCTTTCATTACTTGCTTGGAGAACGTCCGTAAACTTAGTTTCGCGGTCGTTTACCTACTACTTACTCGACGCTATTTTCTCGCGCGCAATCAGTGTATCCTGTGCTAGGACTTGACTTGCTAAATTTAAAAAAGATATCAGCGAAAATAATTTAAAATATAAATTAAGAACATATTTCTTGTCAAAATTATAATTTGTTCACTGCTCACAGGTAGGTTTTTAATGTCTCGACTACTGATTCCAGCAGTACTCGTATCTTAGACAAATATGTATGGTTTATTAGATACAATTATGTTAGCTATATACTTACTCTTTGTAAATTTGTTAATAATAAAAAAAAAAACCTGTGACTTCGCTAACTTACTATGAATGAAAAAATAAATAAACTATATAAGAATAAATAGATGTAAACAACATGTTCAGTCCTGTCGCTACGATATTTTATCGTAGCCTTGGGCATAAGAATAATAACTATTATTTATTATTCTTATGGCTTGGGTCACCGTGCGTGACGAATTTATATCTATATGTACGTAATAGGTAAGTACATAGATGGATGATGTTCCTCTGGTTTAAATTCGTGTGGTATGCAAATATTACTACTACCTTCACGGCTACTACCTACTAATACTTTTTCTATATGAAAATTTCAACTTTAGCACTATGCTGAAGTTAAAACACTTTTTACTATGTTTGAAGCCTCTAGGGCTTCAGAATCGTAGGTATGTTAACACGTTCGGTGCATGGGTCCGTGGAGCTGACTCTCAGCTGTTGCTATATTACAAAGGACTATTAGACCTGTTACATGACTTGTTATATATTATGCGTTATCAGGTCGAAAGTACCTGTTCGAAAATTTTACTTCAGGTGTGATTATCTCATTCAATTTTATAGTAATATTGTTATGTTATTTTTAACGTTAATACGAATTTTAAATATAGTACCTAGTTGACGTTTGCTTCATTAGTAAATTTAAAGTATTAGGTAAAGGATATGTTTTAAAGTATAAAAATATTTAATTAAAATTATTAGGTCCTTTTTGACAGATATTCGCATTAAATGTTAAGTATATCGATAAAATTTTAGTGTTGAGAAATAAACATGGATATCAAAAACACGTCTTTAAAATTAAAAAAAAATCTCACACAGAATTAGATATATATGTACTTTTCATTATAACGTTCATAGCAATTTTTTCTTACATTTTTTTACCTTTTTTACTTTTTAGCAGCTTCTTTGCTATTTAATTGCTGTTCTAAAATCAGCTCCGTCCCTTTTTAATATCACTTAAGCCCCTATTTTAATGTGGAGTCGTACACAGGCATTTTTTCACTTTTTAATATATATATATATATGAATATGTTGTGATTTTTCTCATATTCATACGACAGCGACACGTAAAAACGATACACTAGTTTTCGACGTGAATTACGTTCGATAAACGCACGAAGTGAAGTTATTTTTACTCTGGTCGCTATCAGGTCGAAAAGATCCGTTTTTTTTTTTGCACTAGTAAATAGGGTTTGATGAGGTAGTTACGAAACAGTATTTGCTTCTTTGCATATCCCATATCCAAATATGCATCTCACACCGGGGGTTGGCAAAGCGTTTTTACGCCCGCCCCATAAGACAATTACATGTCAGGCTTTTTGGACCTGATAACGCAGTTAACGTGTTAAATAGATGTAGATATATCCATAGATAATGGTATGTAGTTTACAAGTCTTGTGAGTCACTCGACAACCTAAATATGACATTTATATTACTCGTATCATAAAATTTTGATAGAACTGACCAAGTTAATTAAATGTGTTTAAGGGCGAGTAATTTTAATAAGGTGGGTTGTAGGTTGACAAGCCGAAAGACAAAACCCTTGCTAACCTCCATGTGCCCTCCATTTCATCATTATATGCATGTCGTCATATGCATCATAAACGAATTCAAAGGCAGTTGATCTACTATCAATTGCTGAGGAATTCACATAACCAGCCATCATTGGATCCTCAACTCTTCACTCCGTCCGACGCTATTACAGTCGCCGCTGTCGTCCACGGCACGTCCAAGACGACCCCGACGACCTAATTACCGCTGCCAATGTTCTTACACTACAGTCACACACTACACATATACACCGTCCCCGCTTGCGGAGACGAGGACGTCCCCTCACTACACCGTCAACACACACCGGCTTTCAGCCAACACTTTTACCCTGTATAGGCACGTGTCTGGGCGCTTCTCACTGACTTGCGGTCCCGCGGTACCTTACCAAAACAACGCACTAAGCAGAGGTTCGTTTGTTCCGCCGGTTTACCGGCGAGGGAGTTCGTACGCTCGTTGCTAACATTTTTTGCACTTGGCTGAGCGCCTTAATCCTAATTAAGGATTAAGCGGGCTTAATCCTGAGCCCTAAATTGAAAACTAAATTGAGTGACCCTTGAAAGGCCATTAGTCATTCCCAAAAAAAAACCAAAGTAAATCCTCAAAACCCTTCAACTTCATCGAACATCTCACTATATCATATGTGTGAATTTATTTTAGACACTGGTCACTGATAAACTGATTTGGAAATTGTGTTCTAAAGGGGAGAAGACGTGGTTATTCCGGTAGCCAGGGTAAATTTACAATTATGTGTCGTAGTAGTCGTAGCTGCGGGCGGGTAGCGAGGCTTCGCTACCGCAGCGTGGTTACGATATTGTAGAGGCTCTACGTCAAAAAGATTGCAATGGTAATAAAATAAATACATATTATTAAACCTAACTGAACTTAAACGGTTTCATCTACATCTCCTTAAAGTAATACGATTGTTATAAAAATGCACATAGAAAAAGTCAATTATAAAAAGTATTGTAGACACGTGCTACAACGTTGCGGCTACGAGATTATAGAGACTACGTCTACTAAAAAATATTTCAAAGGTAACAAAAAACATTCAACTTTTTACTTTAAAGTAAGTACGTACTTATATGATTTTGTTATCATTTCATTTACGAACGTTATAAAAATGTACAATCATACGAGCAGTAAATCACAAAAATGTGTCGTAGACACTTGCTATAATGTGATGGCCACAACAATTCTATTATTATACATGCTCTATGTAAAAAAACATTCCTTTGAAAGCGGGAAGTTGCATATGTCGCAATATGTATAGTACAGAAAAATATATATAATAGTAAAATTCTCATTAATTTAAAAATCAAGCTAGAAACTTGTAGTTTAGATGAAACATAAAGAATAACCATTGTTTAGTCTCAATGTTTATTTTAACTTTTCTTCCCTTTTCTTCCTAGGGGACAGTATTAATTATGATTTTTTTTATAGGGTGTATCCGGACGAGCAACCGGTCCCACGTGATGGTAAGTTAGCGCCGCCGCACATGGACACCTGCAACACCAGGAGGTAAATATATAATGGATATATTGCAATATAATGGAAAGACCTTTTGAGGTAGTTCGTTCTACAGCCCACGGGTTCGCGGTAATATACATAATAATGTGTACTTTACACACGCTACCAAAACGTGGACTGTGACGGTTGCTCTGATCCATAAGTTAAAAGTCGATTAGCGAGCTATGTAGAGAGTTATGCTTGAAGTTTCATTGTGGGATAAAATCTAAAACGAGGTTCGACATAAAACCAAATTCACCGACATAGATGTAGGCTATTTCTGCCGCAGAACAGATAACAGATGAAGTAGATGATTTCTTAAAACGAGGCCACGGATCCCAATCCGAGCCCAGAGGATATCTCAGATTGCACTTCCAAAGTGCAAGTCGACCTATCACTTGAAGAAGTAGAAGTTTGCCGATAGTGGTTGGACGAGAATAAATAAATAAAAATAAAATAAAAAAGAAGGAGATACTGTGTGGTGGCCTATACCTAAAGTATCCCATTGTAGTGGATATAGGCAGTAAATATAAACTGATAGTATGGCGATAGTCAATGGAATATTTGTTGACATAATAGTTCAATATGCAGTATATGAAGTCCTAACTGTATGTAGGGGTACTACATACTGCATGGTGCACAGCTATTCGGCATACCGCCACGGGCGGCGCCAAATAGGATCAAATCCGCATGTTATTAATGGCCCCAACAACATCCCGAACCTTGATGCTGAGAGGTACTCGGGGGAGCCGTAGTCTCATTTCTAGAGCCACTTCACGATACTCCAGAATCGCCCCTTCCAGTATGCTTCTCATATGCTCCAAGTCCTGAGCGACTATTATTATTACTATTACCTGTAATAACCTTTCCTTTGTAATAACACTATGACTGTATTTCCTTTTGGAACAAAGGAAACGAACAGTCATATTTTATTTTTTATTTGAATTATTTTTAAAGTAAAAAAGATGCACTGACTGAAACTACATAGGAACATAATTAAGGTGTTTCTACAATGACTTTGAAGGTGTAACCTAGTCACACTTTAAAAGCATTTTTGTAAATCTAAAAGTATCAACATTTGTGTTTAGGAGAGTATTCTGAGTGACACATATTGAAAAAAAAATAGTTAAAAGTACAACTAAAACTCTAAAAGTTCTCAGTCAATCAGATTCGTTAGGCGATTCTTAAACACTGTTTAAAAAATCATTAGACGCTGTTTTAAAGCGCGTCTATCTTTTGTGATATGAGGCCGTATGTTTATGTAAAATTTTTCACATTTCATGCAATATCTTGTTCTTGGAATTCCGTGACACAATCATAACCACAAACTATAAACTTTCCAGATAGAAGTCAAAAGAACAATGGGATGCGTTGAGTCACCCATGTGCATTGAAGACGCGTGATTTTGAAATTCGGTTCTTCAGAAAAGTGAAATAAAATAATAAAGTTACTGGGTTAAGTTAAGTTATATAATAAAGAAAATCTGGGTTCACATTTGTATGAAAAAGATTTGAAAGAATACTGATTTTATTCTAATATGCGTATTATAAACTGGAAAAGGATTTTTATTTATAGGTTACGCATCGATTTAAAAAAAAATCTGCAGAATGTATTTTGCAAATTAAATTGTTGCACTGTGTTGCAATTGTTGAATATTTCTGGCCATGAGGTTTCTAACGCTATAACCGCGAAACTTAGAAGTTGTTAACTTTAATATTTAAGATTTTTAATTATAAACTGAAGAAACTTGAGTTCAACCCAGACTGGACTGGAAGATCTTTCTTGACATTATGACTTAGTTGGGATAATTAGTAAGTTTCTAAACTGTACGTAACTCAAATGAAAAAAACAATATTTTTGTTACTGAACTTAAACTAATTCGAACCATTTTTTTAAAACCCAGATTTCAATTTTATTGTTTCTAATAACAATTATCAATTTAATGATTATACTCGTATTATTAGTTCTGCTGACATGATTTTATTGAATAATTCCTATTATTTAAACGGAATTTTTAAATAAATTCGTACCTTGTAATGTAATCAGTTATTAAATAATGTTTGATATTAATTGTACTTATCATAACAGCAAAAATAGGTTGCTTTAATAGTCATTCAATTCCTTTGTGTTGATAATGACCACCTAGATGCCCTTATTGTAATATATAAATGCATGATACATGCATCTACTAAGCTAACTGCGATTGCAAAGTCCAACTTCACGCATACCGATAAGCAGCAAATGATATGCGCTGTCGTTATAATGCATTATTATTACAGTTGATGCAATGTCATATTGTGAGGTTTCATTATTATATACGTTAAGTAAACACTACCTTTGTATTGTAAAGTCGCTCCAGAATAGTTTTTTTTTTCAACGGGGAGTCATTTAACCGATAGTTTCCTCCGTTATAAAAAAGTAGAGTTAATACCTTTTCGTGAACCCGTTTGTTCTGCGAGACGGGTCGAACTTCATTTTTACTAAATGTGTAAATATTAATTAAAAGTATCAAACTACATATTTAACATTACTCGACACTATTCCATAATTTTGTAGGGCAAAACATTCTTAACGTTTTATCTATATCTATACTAATATAATAAAGAGGTAAACTTGTGTGTTTGTAGGTATGTTGGGGGTTATCTGGAACTACTGAACCACTTTCAAAAATTCTTTCACAAATAGGAAGCTACATTATCCGTGTCTAATATAAGTAGGCCATATTTTATTTCAAAAATTTGTAAAAAAAAATTGAAAAAAATAAACTTATAAACCGAAGCGAAGCGAGTGCGGTTCGATAGTGAATAAATAAAATGATACATATCAGTTGTTATTTTATTAGCTAATTTAATAGTAGATGTCTTATTATAGGTACTTAAAAGGTTATCATCAGAACATATTGACAGATGTTGTTAGTATTGGTAGGTATTTAATAGTATTCCTAAGATAAAACAATCATAACGATATTATTGTGGGGTGGCGACATTATGTCTGCCAGGATTGTAGCTTGTAGATTCAATTTATATATCGTAAACGTTTATAATGCGAATTTGAATAAAGGTTACATACAGTTAATCATATCGTTCATTTTCTTTATTTACATTTAATATTGTTGTCAACTTTAAATAGATATATTTCTCCGAAATCTGCTTAAAATTGACAAAACAAACATATATTAATAATGCAGCCTCCAAATAAGTAAAAAAAGTTGCAAGTAATATGCTTCATAGTGTTTCAGCCATATGCTTGCAAAAGTCAGTTTACAGCTTTGATCACGGGTGGTTGTGTTTGAGTTAGTATAGTGTGCAGGAGCGGCGTCGAGCCGTCTGGCGAGGGTCGGAGGCGAAGGCGACGCGGAGTCTGCGGCCGCACACGTGCGGCATGCCTTCACGTCTCGCTGCATGTGTAATGGATCCCTAGTGCAAACATGCCACTCGAAACCGACTGCACACTCCACCTTAACAAGGTTATGACCTGCAATTCTACACCTATTCCATACTATAATAACTATGAGTACATTTCCATTTGTCCTTCAAGAGCTTATACTCTTTAAAAAACACTTCGACAAAATTCTTATTTATAAATAGAGTACATACTTACATAAACAATGTACTTATGTTTTGTAGCAAAAATATGCATAGGGCCCCATGTATTTTTGTGCTCGCCCGGGCTAGAAACACTACGTGTCTTTGACGTCTTGTAATATTTCTTAGCGATACAAATTTTAGCGAATGACGCGACTCTCCCGAGGCTCAGCATCTATCGAGTCGTTTGAGTTGCACATGTTTTCTACATGTTGGTTCCATTTGCAGATGGCTGCAGTCTGATATTTATGACTCTCTGCCGGACGAATGTGATGGGCAATAAAGCACAAGTTGTAGGCAAAGTACCAGCGATGATGTCAGGGATATTTTTGGCACAAATAGGGCGTATGCATTCTGTATGTTATGGGTAATTAAACTTGGCTAAGGCTTGGCTACATGTATTAAAGGGGGTTCTACGAAATCGTAGATATACGTAAAATTGTGAAAGTAAAATTAAAAATTATTAAACTATACGTAAAATTGTGTGAAAGTAACAGAGAAAATGTACGGGAGTTTGGGATGGAGAGATTTGCGGAATGTCTTCGGTATAAAAATATGTTTTTTGTACATGAAGTTTCGAATCAAGTGGGTATGTAACTTGCTTAGATCCAGAAACTTTTAACCCAATCGGTAAATCAAATAACAGCAACTATCAAGGGCTACATTTCAACTTGAAAGGTGAGTCATAAGAAATTGTAATGTAAAACGGATTAATAAGTGGACATTCGATCAAGGTTAACTTAGCACGTATTATTTATTTCACCACATACCTACTTACTTTTGAAATAAAGGTTCTTGTCCTTGCTTCCGTAAAAAAATCTTCGAGATCTAGGGCTATTTTTGGTGTGACGCATTTTTTTGTGTAGAACGACTTCAACATGTCTTTGAAATAGAGTTTTTGTTTTTATAATCATTTATTTTAATGACCTGTGCCATGATAAGTTCAAATTTTTTTCTCTGGAAGGTGGTAATAATCTAACATTTCGAACTTCCACATTGATTTTGGGTTATCATTTTATCAATTGATGACTTAAAATTAAAATTCAGGCCATATTCAATCCCAATAAGTTTTTTAAAATGAGGGAGTACATAAGAGAGGCTGTGATATACCGACGGACGTCCATGGTGAAATATAAAATGATTCCTAGTTGGCTATGGAACACTAAAACTTACATATATCTTTTTATCTAATATAATTTACCTACATAGTATCATTATTAAACAATATTATTATCGAATTATCCAAAATAAAATCAGCAAAAATTACTTTTTGCGAGTTATTTATACAATCCAACAATGAAAAAGTTGCCCTCATGACATTATCTTTGGGGTTCTTTTTCTTTTGTGTTTGTTACTTATTGTTAATGCAAAAAGGAAATAATTACCTCTCCCTTTAATAAATAGCCTTTCTCTATTTGTGTATTCCAGAAATTCTGTGTTTTATTTGTGTACAGTTATCGGATTATACCTACTTCTATAATTGATACTTTATCTTCTTATAACTTATTTTTTTAGAACCGTTTGATTCAGTCGAGCTCTCAAGTAGTGATAGGTAGACTGTAAAACGATTTTATATGTAAAATGATATTAGGTTGTATACATTTATGCAACTTCTTCGTACATGTACTATTTATATAAGTACCTACTTTTCATAATTCCTAGTATTTATTTTAAATTGCGGGCAAAGGCTGTGCGATTCATCCGGTTTATCACACCACACATTCATGATGTAAACAGATTTGTTAAACTTTACACGTCAAATGAATAAAAAAATGCGGTCTACTAATATCGAAGGCCTTAAATCAATAGAATTAAAAAAAGGTCATTTAACAGTTCTTTGTGGTTAATTATAACTGCTTAAATCTCGTGATTGTAAGGGAAGGGTTGTACCTACACTGTGGTGTGACGTTATAGTTTTTCCATTTTCTTATTTGCTCAATGGCAGTTGCTATAACGTTGCTATGTCGTTTTCTGCCAATTTTATCGCAAAAAATATTCCCCTTAGATTTTTTTTTTAAATATATAATTTTATTCAGTCACTACATTTATCACTTGTGAAATACAATTTACTAACAATTTTATAATATTTTGCGAGAAATAGCGTAATCTTACTTTTTTTTAAATATTACAGTTACATTCTATTGTTGACTAGCGACCCGCCCACACTTCGCTTCAGTTTATTAAATTTAAAACAATCGGAATAAGATATTTTCCTGCGGTAAAATGGAGCCTATATTTTAAGTCAGACCTCTAGCAATACATCGGTGAAAACTGCATTCAATTCCATGCAGTAGTTTTTGCGTGATGCGTGTACAAACATACAGACAGACAGACAGACAAAATTTCTAAAAACTGTTGTTTTGGCTTCTGTTGCTCTAATAAAGACCATATTAGTTTTTTTTCAATATCTATAATGTACAGACATCGGCCTGTTACAATTTTATTATATGTATAGATACGAGCAAAGGGATGGGGCCGAATTTATTTTAATAAATCGATCGGGCCCAGCGTAATACGTAATAATTGTTTCATTATATTCTTATTTATGTCCTCCGATGTTACCGCTTAAAAGGGTTGTTTTCGTATTTAAATAATAGTGAATCTAACAACCAAATAAATTAATTAAGTAAGAGCGACAAGGTTTTAAATCACATAAAACATTAACAAATATTATCAATGACTTCTATGTTTATTTTCTTCATTTTAGTGTATTTTAATAAAAGCTTGTTTTTTTGAAAGCCTTTTTAATGTTTAATTTATTTACTCCTTTTTCTGTTCTAAGATGCAGAAACTTCTCTACGAATCCATCAAAACGAGTCCAAACACGACGTGTCGACACGCCGTTGACGAGTTCCACAGTGTACTGGCCTTTGTAGCTGTAGCATCGGGTTAAAGTCATGACACTAGGGTGTTGTCATTAAAACTATGAGGTAAACGAGCCCAAATATGACATGTCTACCGTTCGCCGTTGAGGAGTTCCACAGTGTGCTGGCCTTCCTGGCTGCAGCATCAGGTCAAGGTCATCAGATTATTGTATTGTCATCGGTTTTATATACACGTGTAAGTGGGTTAATATCAACTTGCAAGATTTGACTTTAATAAACTAACAAACAAGTTGAAACAAGTGACGTTGAATATAATATAAGCTTGTAAAAAACAGTTAACAGTAAAATTTTAGAAAACAATATATATATATGTAAACTGGTGTTAAAACTTTGAAAAAGAGACAATAGTACTTAGTGACAGCACATAAGTGACACTGTCAAATATGAAATCCAGTATCCAGTAATCACAACATATTAATATGAAATTCAAAATGTTTGTTACTCGAACCACCACCTCTCGACATAACAACGAATCGTAATTAATTTAAGCTACGGAGAACAACACAGGTTACTTTCTACCCAGATTTGTTCGTATTTTCCCTCGGGAATCACTATAAAGATCTCGCAAACGAAACGAAATCATGCGCAATGTTACTAAAATATATTTTTTCTAAAATATAGCGACATAAGCACATACTGCAAGGAACTGCAGTTGTAAGAACAATACAAGAGCAGAATCCGTTATACTGACAGGAACAACAGAATAACAAGACTTCGGATAATCCTCCATAACCACCACAAAAAGAACGATTCTTGGCACATTACTTATCTCGTGGTTTAGAATGCAAGAGGATCCAGTCAAAGAAGTCTTCGGTGTGTTTTAATCAACACCTTTTTGCCTTGCGTATTCGTGACTTAGCTTTGAATTTAGACTTTTGATTTTATATCTATATATTCAAATACAATTTATTTATTTGCCAGAACACAGGCAAAGCAATATAGTGCATACTCAAACTAAATACTATGCACTCGTATATTCAAACTAAAACTCCACCTGCGTCCTATTTTCTGTTTGATCTGATGGTTGACTAGTAGAAAATCTCGTAAGGCATTTGTATTGGGCATTGGCAATCACGTCACGTGATTACTTTGTCGTATCATAATTGGCAAGTAAATAGTTTCTAGTTTCTATTTGAATATTTTCATTCTAGGTATTGTATATTTTTACGCCTTTATATATGAATAAGTATATTATAGATTTTTACTATGTGTATTACATTATTAAATTACCTATACAAGTCGTCTTTTTCAATTTAGTTTATTTTGAGGGGGAGAGTGCACGCTGCAATCCAACAGCTGCTGGGCGTACTCGACTGGCCACGTTTTTTTTTTTATTTTTTTTTATATAATAGTGGGCGGACGAGCAAGCGGTCCCACGTGATGGTAAGTGTTACCGCCGCCCATGGACACCTGCAACACCAGGGGGTATGCGGGCGCGCCGCCGACCTTGCAAAATCCTATTCACAGCTCTCTTGAAGCTTAATGGAAAGACCTCTTGAGGCAGTTAGTTCCACAGCCTACGGGTTCGCGGTATAAAGTAATTTTTGGACCGAACAGTGCGCGACACCTCCGTATCGAGGAAATGCGGATGGACCGCACTTCTGTGACGGGAGGTGCGGTTATAGAAACCCGAGGTGGGAGTTATATTGAACAATTCTTCAGAGCATTCCCCATTGTACAGGCGGTAGAACACACAGAGAGACGCAACGTCTCTCCGACTGCTGAGGGATCCTAAACCGCCCGTGAGAGTGGGATCGTCGACAATACGAACAGCACGTCGTTGGATGGAGTCAAATGGGTCCTGTTGGTATTTCGGTGCGCCGGCCCAGAGATGGGAGCAATACTCCATATGGGGCCTCACTTGAGCTTTGTAAAGCATAAGGAGATGCCTAGGAGTGAAGTACTGCTTCGCTCTGTTCAGCACACCGAGCTTTTTGGAAGCCATTTTGGTCTTATTTTCCAGATAAGTTATTTTCCTTTCCAGATACGTTACCCCTCTCTCACGGAAACTACCTCGAAATGTACTGCATTTCCCACTTTATCTTATTTCCCCAATGTACGTGCGTGCGTGTTTCGGTAGCGAGTGAGATGTGCCAGAGTCCAGTCCCATCCTATTCGTTCTCATTTCCCCGACCTTTTCTCCGAATCCATTCCCATATCTCCTTCCCATATCTCCAAAGGTAGGCAAACGCATCCGGGGGCGTGCCAATGTTTGTCATTTTGGACTAATGTTGGCATGTATCACGGATGTCTATGGGCTACAGTATCCACTTACCATTAGGTGGACTTACCACTTACCATTGTATGTCGCCTTCGTCCATAAAAAAATAGTATTAAACATAGATATTAGATATACAATACTAAACAATTTGTTGTAATTAATATGTTACCAGAAACGTACTTTCAGCAAATTTTGTTAGAAATATGGCGTTACAGCTGTTTTGTTTCATATATTTCGATCAGAGAAACTTTGATAGAAGTAAAAGCGAAATATGTATAAAGTGCTAATGTGACGTAAAAAACTAATAGTAGACTCGTCTTATTTTTCTTAAATTTATATGAAAATATATGTGGGGACAAAGTGCATGAAATAGGTAAATAAAGTTGCGGGAATTAATAGATGGAGACAAAGTGGAATAATCCGACAGGTGTAGGAGGTAGGTATTCATTGTGGTTGCAGTGACCAAGTAGTGATGCAATGCTTTTAAATTTGGTGATATGATAACGAATGCCGATTGTTGAATTGATGACCAATTAAATCAAATAGTTATGCAATATTTATTACAAAATTGTGCATTCACATGTTGTTTATTACCTACATCTGTGTAATTATTAATAAATGTGTACGATTAATTTATGAATTATAAAATGTACATTTTTAAAGCCAGGTAATATTTATTACTTATTAATATAATAATAATTAGTATAATATAGTCAGGTATAATATATAATATAGCCCAGGTATAATATAGCCAGTATAATATTGAATAACATAGGTGAAAATACACATTATTGACTCGGAGAAAGTCACGAAAATCAGAAAATAGAACCAAAATACTGATATGATTTTTTTGTGACCGGTATGATATTCTTTTCTGATGAGACTTTAAATATCTACCTATACATAATGTACCTATTTAGAACATCTTATTTACAAGTAGAGTTGTGTTTTTCAGTCAAAATTATTCCCTCGTTTTATTTATTATTGACTTTACCTGCATAAACAAGCCGGAGAAGCCATATATATAGCGGTGCTCATTGCAGTGCAAATGCAGTAGCTAAATTAAATGCTCACTGAGACAATCGACAGTCCAGTGCATTATTAAGGTTTCAGCTTTACCTACTTATGACAACTGACTACTTTATACACATACTTGTGATTGCTACACCAACCAATATTGGCTTTCATCTATTTTGTTTTCATCTGGGACGAAGATTCAGTGGCCCACAGTGCACTATGTACAGTTATCGAGCAGTTTTTGTATAATACTGGCCTGAAATTCTGCGATAATTGTAATAATAGAGCAATCTTTAAATCTACCAGAAAATAACTTTTAAATAAATCAGCTCGGCGTCACCGCAGCACATTAAAATAGCTCGAGTCACAAGACAGACGAGGTGGCGCGGCGGCGGGTCGGGCGGCGCGCTGTGGACGCGCACATCGCGCCATTTCGAATTCGCGCCTCACGGTGTCACCACCGAATATATTAGTGTCACACAGCTCAGAGCGGTACCAACCTTATGAGCCTACACGGTCGTGGATGCTGTCCTGCATTGGCCGCTCCGCTTGGCGCCAACGCCGCCGCCTGCGTGTTATTTCCGACGCCATTACTCACTCGGCTTCGACTAATTATAATATTATGCTGCGAGCTCACATCGCTCACGTCCACTGACCGCTCACGCATCCTGAATAGCAAAGTGATCTTGCGAAACTTCATTATTAAATAACCTTTGCAAAATGTTACTTTAAGTACCCACTACTTCTGAAAATAATATAGCTACAATAAACAACTGTTCACTTCTCTCTATCACCTCTATAAACTTCTCTAAGCCCTATAATTAAAAAAACAAAACTAAAAATATGTCAAGGTGAAAACAAACTTACCTACCTGCTCATCATTTTTTTAAAACTATGACGCATGGCAAGGTAGTCATCATCTGCCATCCTTCATCGTTGAGAAAGAGGCAAAGAAATTAGTATTATATTTCATCAGTCAAAGGTACAGGGTGCAATACTTACTTTTTATTTTAACTTTTAAACACTATTGTCATAATATAGTGTGTAGTACACAGATTGTAAATTAGGAGATAGAGTGAGATAAAATAGAGTTCCTAGCTTAGGTACATACAAAAAATTTGCTTAGTGTAATAAATCTTTACATAGTATAAAACAAAGTCGCTTCCCACCGTCTGTCCCTCTGTATGTACGCTTAGATATTTTAAACTACGCAACGGATTTTAATGCGGTTTTCATCAATAGATAGAGTGAGTCAAGAGGAAGGTTTATACGTATAGTTTAATATTGTTTTGTGTTAATTTGCCGGGCATGCAACGCATGCCGGGCACAGCTAGTTAATAAAAAATATACTTACAGATTTAAATAGTTACACAGCGGATTTCTTGTGATAACTCGGTAACATCAAAGATTTGTCGGCAACGTTGATCTAAGTACTTACATACTCGTATGACAGTGTCTCGCAATCGGTGCGCCCTCTGACATCGCAACGACTTTATTGATAGCAAACTCGTCACAATAGATATCTATCACTAGTGATTGACTGCGGTTTCGCATGCTTTGACCGTGATGATACCAGGAAAATTATCAAATTTTATTGCTTCTTTGCAAGAACAAAACTCGCAATAAAAATACGTACAAATTGTTTTTTGTCTTTTCAAATTCAAATTTGTTTTGAATTGTATCTTTATCATTAATCTTTGTAAATAATAAACGCTTCTGCAGTTAGATTAAACTACTTTCAAATTATTTGTAATCGTTAAGAGCTATAAATATAAGGTCGACAGGACAGCGCACCCGCATGCCCCCTGGTATTGCAGTTGTCAATGGGTGGCGGTGACCACTTACCGTCATGTGGTTATGATCGAGAATGACAACTAACTACTACAGGTTTTTGGGATGTAAGATTGAATTGAATAACTCAATTCACACTTAAAGGTGACAACTTCACTGACGCCAAAATCTCTGGAGGAACTCAAATATATCAATCCCGCGATTATTCTTTCCAAAGATAAGCGTTGAACGATATTATTTTTTTAGTTTATGACACGTTAAAAGACGAAGCTAGCTTGTCATTTCGTTAACCTTGGCTGGAGTCACGGGCGATGCCGGCAACACTGCGCCTTCGCGACAAGGGTCAATGCCGTGACACCCGCTTTTTAGACTTTTTCGGGAACGACGACCGACCGTGACGCAAATGTAACCAGTGCCAATGAAAGTACGAACAGTCAATCCACTGTTTCGGCTTCTGTGGATAGTGATTTTCATTATGTGCTTTGTTACACGAATACCATGACATGCTAAGTTAAAAATAATTGTCAGAGGCATAAGTACTATGCGGTATTTATTTTCGAAGAATTTTCCCGCAGACATGTTTCAAGAAAGATGGTGTTGTCGGTTGATTAAGTAAAAAAGTATCAGTTACGAAGTTTCAGTTAGTTGCTCTTTTGATAAACTCTTTCCGATAATGCGCCACCCGTGCTCCGGACCACCCGAAAGAAGAACGTGTAATCGATGTCATAAATATCTGTGGCGCAATGGGGATCATCTTGACGTGCCACACTAAGCCTGATAAGCTTCAGATATGTGACGAGTCTGTTACACGACAACAATGTGTTTAACGTGATTTAACTCTATTAATCCCCGAAACCACCATCATCATACGAGGTCTGCTACTTTTCTCTGTTTTTCTATATCTAATTAATTTCTTACAAGTAGATAATGTTCTCTAATGTATTGAGTAACGTTAACAAAAGTTACGAAATTGTTATTTCTTATCAATAGTTGCAAATCCATATTAAGTAAATGACCCAGTTTGTGAAACAAAGAATGAGTCAGGCACTTGTCTTGTCATTGTGAAAATATGCACGACTCTACAACACTAGTTCTAAGTTCTGAGGACTAGTGTTTGGTTTCATATTTAAATAAATGCTTTCAATATTGTTTTTATAACTGGTACCTACAACGGCCAAATGTGATCTAACTTGAATGTTACCTGTTGATAGCGTCATAAATTGCATTTTTTTGTTCTCTTTGTGAAACGATTTATTAAAACCTGGTAGGAGTTCATTATACGAGCGCAATATTATATTTGATGCCCATTTATAGGATTTGTTGAACTGGTTAGTAGTTGGGTGCGCCAAGCAATTTGCTGCGAGGTGCGGAGCGAGTTGTCCAGGGGCAAGGGGAGGCAGCGCTGAGGCTCAGCGACAAGTTGTCTGGCAGGGCCGCCGGCGGCGGCGCCCGGACCTGACCCCGCACCCCGCCAGATTATATATGGATCTGACGCCGCCCCGCCGCCCGCGCACCCGCCTCGCCCCCGCTTCCAACCGCTGACCGCTGCGTCCGCGCAGCCGATACACTAACACGCTTCTCAGAAAATGATACCACCGATATCCTCACGCACATACGTGACTCTGGGAGACACACATAATCCCACACACCGTGCATCGGTGTATCTTTGAAAGGAGAGTTAATTTTATGGTGTACTAGCTGATAACTTCTGTATATTTTATATACATTGTATGTACATATTATAAAAACGGAGCTATAATCTGCAGGTAATAAAGTAAAGCTTTTTAAGTAAAGAGAAACTAAAAGAAAACTAACAAATATATCAAAGTACATTATGTAGATAGATCTAAACTAAACATGTTTTGTAAATCATACAATATAAAAAATCAAGGCACCATTTGCAGTACATTAAAAGAAAATTTTGTACCTAGTGTAAAAAGGCCAAGTCATAAGATGAAATAGCTCGTTTCTGTGTGTTTTTTTAGTCCTATACCGAGATACATTTTACTCACGAACGTTTATTGGATGCTGGACGAGCGATTGAACGGCTGATGCAATTGCATCATGAATGCAATAGATCACATTCAAATCACTAATCACCAACACAAAGGAAAAATAGACGTATACACAAGCTCTGGTCACGCGCATTCGCACACAACACGACACACACACACAATACACATGTGACCACTAACAGATGCTATAAAATATGTAAATTTTGTTTGCATTTGTGTGATTACCTATAATTTATTAGCGAACGTCGTTGGACAGCGGTGAAATGATGAGGTAGATGTAGCTATATACGGAGACTTGTCCAATTCATTGAAGGAATTACCAATAGACCTAGGTTTCTCCAGAATGACTAATGGCCGTTTAAAGAATAAAGTAACTGTTCTCTACACATGAAATGCGCTTTCCAACGTTGTAATTTACAAACTTGGAGTTAACTTTCTTTACATGCACGTATGCTCACAACGCATAATATATTATATAATACAATATGTTTGATTTTATTAAAAAGGTTAGAGGTATATCTTTTTTATGTTACAATATGTATATAGCTAAGTGTAAGTAGGTACTCGTAATAATAGCTTGGAACGAAAAGTACTGCTTCTAGTTTGGAAATGAGATTGTCAGAGAGCATGTATATTGAATATGTAGCATGTGTACTCGGTGTATTGAATAGAGCAAAGCATTACTTCACCCCGGAGCAACGCTTGTCGTTTTATAAAGCTCAAGTTAGACCCCACATGGAGTTCACACCTTTGGGCCGGTGCACCGAAGTACCAGAGGGACGGACCCTCTTGACTCCGTCCAACGACGCGCTATCCGAATTATCGACGATCCCTCTCTCACAGGTGATTTAAAATTGCTCAGCATCCGTAGAGATGTTGCATCTTACTGCGTTTTTTACCGCCTTTATAATGGGGAACGTTTTGAAGTGTTGTTCAATTTGATGCCAACTTCGGGTTTTTAACATCGCACTGCTCATGCGATCGTCATGCGATTCATCCGTACTTGCTCGACAAAGAGTCGCTGCATACAGAGCGGTCAAAAAGACTTTTTATACCGCGATCCCAAAAGTTGTGGAATGAATTGCTAGCTGAGGTATTTCCGTTACGCTACGATATGGGGCTCTTCAAGAGAGCTGTGACCAGGATTCTGCAAGGTCGGCAGCGCACTAGCAAGCCCCCTGGTGTTGAAGGTGTCCATGGATGGCGGTGACCACTTACCATCATGTGGCTGGCCCGCTCGTACTTTATTCCTAAAAAGTGTGTCTGTTAACAGTAGAAAAATTTAAATAATCATATCTTATGTATGATCTTATAAGTTTTATCAAACATTATTCTACAGACAGACAACTGCTTCACGAGTCTCAATATGAATGCAGATTAAAACTCGCGAGGTAGGCAGCTGCTCTGCTGACAACAGTGGGCGCTTGAGCACATGCATAGTGAAAGTGGCGCCTGTTGTCATCCGCGTGCCGAGTATAGCGCCATGGCTGCTCGCGAGACCTTTAAAGCTTTTTTATTATGTTATGACATGGTTATGTGTGACACTTAGTAGTTTCACTATACAAAACAATAACATTAATCTCGTAGATGTATTGATTTATGTTACTTTAACTTATACCATAGTTTTTTATTGCTCTGTTAGTATTTTTCAAACGCAGCACACACAGTTTGTATCTTAACGATTTATCTATTATCTATTAAGTCCTATCTATTAAGTTAATAATAAGAGCAAATGTGTGAAAGCAGTAGGTACCCTTGCTATTAAAAAAAGTGTACTTATGAACCTACAACCTATCAATTAATTTCACATTTTAGTTTTAAATTCCGTTTCGGACACTGCTACAAGTTCCCACTTTAAAAATAAGTTGCTAGTATGTCGTATATTAGGAGTATTTACATTTCATTTTAAATATTTTTCTCGCACCTTTTTAAATTAAAAATATCATACTCTTCTAAGTTAACATTTATTATCATGCTGTCTAACGTAGTTTTACACTTTTCACATAACTGAGATTTCCTTGTAATATATTCCACGATACTGTGGATAGCAATTACATTTAACATTTCATCAAACATTTATTGTCAATTTTGAATAATAAGGAGAAAGCGATTCTATTACATTCATTTTATTACAGTACTCTAATTTTTTATTAGCACTTTTATATCATTGAATTAGCTTGTTCCTCTAACGCGGCGCGCGACTACCAAACCGGCAATCTGTAGATTTAATTTATTTTCTGGGTGGTTTATTTCATGTTTGTCTTAGCATAAAATAACTTGGCCGTTATTATGTTTTTTAAGAAAGGAATTTGTATTATATTCTGGGTTAAGAATATATAAATCATAATAATAGATAAATAATTGTTGATGATGAGAGCCTCATGATTCTGTAAAAAACCTGATTATAATTAAACATTGACAATCCGTCTATAAATTAGAATCACAACTAATCACCAATGGTTTTTGGCAAAATAATATATGTATATATATATAATATATATATGTATATATATATAAATATATATAAATATATTTCTTTTATTTGAGTTTTGTCGCGCTCCGCGCTGTCAGTAAATCTATCATAGTGTCGGGTCGGTAAAACAGTGTAGGATATGGGAATATGGCGTCAGGTGAAATCAAAATTGTGGGTAAAGTTAAATAAGAGTATTGTAAGGAAAAATAATAGATTGTAGAAAGGATTGAAGAATAAACTTTATATGTCGTTTCTTTGTATACCGAAGCATTACAATATAGTTAGTTTCATTTGACAATCCTTAACAAGAGAAAATAATCGACATAAATAAGAAATTGAGTTAAATAATTATTATATTGTACTCTGTAATTACCTACACATTGTTATAAACAATAAAGCGGTCTGTTATGAATTGATACAATCTTTAATATTTTTTACAGTTAGTTAATTAAAACTGTGTGACTTGCTTCCACTACTTCAATGAAAATTAAAATCGACCTCAAAGTAACCTACCTCATTTAAAGAGAAATATTTTTATGTAAATTGATAAATAAATCACACAAAAACAGCGTGAGAGTTAATATCAGGAAAGAACATAGTGCATGTGTAAAATTTCGCGTTTGATTGTGGTTTTTGTTATGTATCATATGACTTTTGAGCTCAAGGGCCTAGCGTGAGCTAACATTTTACAGCAAGAGCTTTACATAATGTTTGCAAACGTTTGGGTGAAGAAATATTTTTAATTTTTGACATCAGGTGTTATTTGGTCCCATCATGCAATGCCATAATGAAACATGCATTCTTTGCTACATCTTTCTCTAGGTACGGGTTTATACCCAGTCGCTATTGAATATAAATTGGCAAAAACTGTAACAATACATGCGGAACATGCAGTAAACATTAATGCAATTAAGCATCCGGAGGCGCGTCAACGCTTGTTATTCTGTACGATGTTGGTATGCATCGCGGATATGCATGAGCCGCCTTCATTCTATTAGGCCCTTACCTATGAAATTGCCATTTTATATGGAAAAATATATTTTTTTGTATGAAAATTATGTATTTATTTCATCGAAGTATAGTTCATTATTAAAATGGTTCTTTTGCCATTTTAATGGAAGTTGATTGATGCCTCTGCTATAGAATTCCTGGGGACGGGAATCGATGAATTCTCTAAAGGCGTTTTTCACTGCCTCATCGGAGTTGAATTTTATTCCCTGTAAAAAGTTATCCAAAATTCGGAAATAATGGAAATTCGGAGCAAGATTCAGCATCCCTTCAATTTTGTGCCGGTTCAGTAAAGTAAGGCAGGCTTCGACATGTATTTGCAGCTGACTTTCATTAAGCCCATATGGTACCATTTTACGTTGAAATCACTTCAACTCCAAAGATATTGCAGTTTGAACACACATACCTGTAATACGCCGAATTTAAATGGGCTAAATTTAAATTTAAATCACTCTTTTAAATGGGCTATATTTATCGATAAAATTTAGTGTTCTATTTGTCCTTAAAATTTGCACAGACCATCACCAAAGACACGTAAGTTAAGATTTTCTAAGTTAAAATTTCGTTTTTTCAAGATTCTGTTTAAATGGTAACCTACTTTAACATCTGGCATCCTGACATCTGTAATACAGGATTCTCCTAGTACTAAGGAACATAGAAATTGATAATTATAAAATTAAAAAAGGAAATATCTTATTTAATCATTGAATTTTAATCGATTTACAATTTAAAAATAAAATAACAGTGTATAACGTCCCACTGAGGCACAGGCCTCCCCTAGTAAATCATTCGGGGGTTTCAGACCGTAATCTACCACGCGGGCCCAGTGGGTGGTTTACTTCAGATTTTTCTTTTTTTTATTTCTTTAGCATGCGCGGGTTTCCTCCCGATGTTTTCCCTCATCGTAGAACTAGTTACAATTTAAAAAAAAAACGTATTTAAGCAAAAACTGGTACGCGTCGAGGTTTCGTACTTACGATCACACAAATACTTATAATTCGAGTATAGACACCCCAAGGCTATTACACACTATTACAGCTCTAGGCTATTACATAAGGCTCTAGGCTAAGGCTATTACAGCTCTACAAATATTATTTGAAAAAAGAACCCAATTTTCCGTACATTTTTTTTAAACATAACTATTTTTAAAATTTCGTAATCTAAGAGAGATCTTAAACACACATTTTTATTAAAAAATCAATGTAGGTATTCTAAAAAAATTCATTTTTTTAAATTCAGTGGAAAATTTTCAAAAATTCTTTTTTACAACATATTTATAATAATCAGCGATTAAAAAAAACCCGGACTAATATTTTCTCGTCGACAATCAGATTTAACATAGAAAATCTGTAAATAAAAAAAAATAGTTTAAAAATATTTTCTGCCCTCACAATGATTCTTATTTCAAATAATAAACAATAACAAGCATTTAAACATCAAAACTGCATCTGTTGAAGATTATGAAGTTTTGACGATTTTTAAGGTTCATTGACTCCACTATACCTACGAGTTGGTAGTTTTTGTTTTCGCTATGGTAGAGGACTGTGTTTGACTAACATTTGGCATGCACCTACAATCACAGACAAGACGGGGAATATTCTACAATTCTAATTTATTACAATGTTATTTCACTTGCATCTACCATATTATTAAAAGGCTCAAGGTTGTCTGGGAGAAAATACTTTATAGTTTGGAGATTTTAAAATTCCATCTTTTGCGAAAGCAATGAAGTATAAAATAAAATGAAAATATTTTGATCATCAATTCTGACTGGACAACTGGTGCACTGCATCTCAACGTTGCCGGAAAGCATTGCTATTTGGCGACTCAGTTAGCTGGTGAAGCTAGGTAACAACGTTATATGCAGTACGGATCAGAGACCTGCCATCACTCAAAGGTGACAAAGAAAAAAAACTGTTTTAAAAATACAACTAAAAATGTGCTAAACATGGCCGCGCTCTTTTAATACAAATTTTAATATCTGAATTCAAAGCAGAATAATATGACAATAATACAAAGTACAATATTTCTATAGCATAGCATAGAAATATTGTATCTCGCTTATTGTAGTTGGTGCTAAAATACAAAACATAGCCCGCTATGAAGAATCGACAACGACTTCAAGAGGTCATAATATTATGTACATCAGACACATTAGTATTTAAGTTTTTGGGGGAGAGTGCACGCTACATTCCCACTAATTATTATTAAGATTAACAATAGATTCACAATTATCTTGGAAAGTCAGTCCATTAAAACTAAATTGTTCTCATTTGTACATGCCTTAAGCTTTATAACTTTATTATTATATTGAGAGAGCTGTTGAGAGACAGCTCTCTCAACGTATTACGGCTACGCCTACGCCTGCCTGCGGTATGGGATCATTTTGTGGGGTGACAGCACGAACGCTCGTCAAATTTTCATAATGCAGAAAAAATGCATTAGAATACTTGTTAACATACATAGCAGAATGAGTTGTGGACCATCCCATCCCATCCATGTGAGGATGGATGTATGGATGTTTGTTACTCTTTCACGCAAAAACTACTCCATGGATTTTAATGAAACTTTACAATAATATAGCTCATACATCAGAATAACACATAGGTTATAATTTATAAAGATATTGTGTAAATTGGCCAAACAGATTTATATTTTCTTTTAATAAAATTCCAAAAAGCGTAAAGGCCGAATAAAGAATTAACATTTTTAATAGCAAACTTATTTTTTTTTATGTAGTAAATGATAAGTATTACTCTACGGATGATTTTTAACAGACAAATCATAACAGATAAATAAAAATATAAGTAAGATGACTAAGAAGTAACTAAATAATAAATTAATTAGAAACAAAAGTGAAAATGTCAGTGTAAAGATAGATTATATTTATTATCAGCTTTTGGGGACCTCGCACCGTCCCGTGCAACAATTTGAAGATGGTTTTATGGTCGTCCTGTGACTTCTGTGACGAATGAAAACATCGAGGCGGTAAAGAAAATGTTGCACGAAGACCCAAAAACACCTACAAACAGATAGAGGAGACTTAAGATTTCAACGCCGGTTATTCTTGAAATTTTACAGCAACACCTTCAAGTCAAGAAGCTTTGTTCGCGTTGCGTTCCTCATTAACTGACTGCTGAATAAAACTAAGCTCGCGTGACATTTTTTATTTATTTATTGGGACTTACGTGGTACGAATCCACTGATGGACACGAGCCTCCTAGCTAGAGGTACTGTATGTAGTTCCTCAGGGCTCGCGGTAGCCGCTTTGTTATTCCTTAGTCACATTTGAAAACACCTGCGGGAAGAGATGGAGTGGTGCTACTCTAAAGCTGGCTGACACCGCGCTGACATTGTGTATATGAATACAGAAATAAAATAAAACCCTTGTAAAATATTGAGTCGAATGCGCGCTGTTTTAGCGCCCTGTGCGAACGAAGCCTTTAAGGTTTGTATGTTGGAACGACACGCAGTCAACGAGCCTTTCAATGGCCACGGTGTAGAGTTACACATTGCATTATATCATGGCCAAATTAGCCATCCATGCACGTGTGCACATATGCATTACACTCGAATGACGATTTCTATCGCGGTAGCGGTAGGTAATGGTAATTGTTCACTGGGGCGACATTTGTCTTAGACGTGTTTATCGCATTTTTAGCATCGAAATAAATCTTGTCTCTTTTTACCCCCCCCCCCCCCCCTCTTGTGCTAGGGGGCAGACAGAATGCTTCTTCACGCTACTGATTCCTAACTGGTAAGACTAATTTCCTTCACTACCGATATGACTGGGCGTCCCCAGGTTTGCTAGAGTTGTGTTTACTCTGGGGATTCCAATCCGGAGTTCGTCTGGGAATGTGGTTGTGATCTCTGCACAAAGCCTTTGACGTCGTATCTGTAGATCATAAGGTGTTTAGGACCCGCCGCAGGCAACGTCACAAATATAAACCTGGAGATATTTGAAGGTAAAATTATACTTAAAAACTTAATGAAATAAAAACAAATATTCAACTATCAAGGTTCCGTTGCTCCTACAACTACATACTACTTTTATACGAGTATATACCTACGGTCCTTATTTTCGGTTCTATAGTTTCCCAGATTAATGAAATCTTAAAAAAGAAACATTTTTTATTGTCTTAAAAATCACATATATTTCTATTTATAGAATCTTGGAGCAATAAAATTTTAAATTAGAAAATCTTTAACCAAAGTTAATAAGTCCATACCGTCAATAAAGTATATTTGTAACGTCCAGGTAACGCTACAGAATATAAGGTATAGCGTGAGTTAAAATATAGTGAACCGAAAAGAATCGCTACTACTGTAATGTATACTTACTGTAAACGTAATCAGCCCTTTTAGCGTCCACTGCTGGACATTGTCTTGTGCATGGGGGATGTACGGCCTTAAAACTCCACGCTGACCAAGCAAGCGTGTTGGCGAGTCCACTTTTTAGAGGTGCTGTAGTTCCTCAGAACTTGTGGTACCGCATTCATTATTCCTTAGTCTCCATTGCTCCATAACGACACTTATTTTTAGAATGTTTTCTAAGAAACAAACTGTTCGTTGTGTTTATAAACATTAAGGTCTGTATAATTAATTTGGTTAGCCGTGACTACGTGACGAACATTGGAAACTCGAGGGAAAACCTTTCACAGTTACATTAATTAGATTTTGAAATGAGTGTCCTGTCTGTAATATGTGTCAGTATGCACAGATGCGGAGTCTCATTTCTAGACAGACAAAAATTATAGATACAATTTATTGCTCTTTGGTTGAAAGTTATTATTCAGTTGTGCCCTCTCCTTATATGAAAATGTATCAGTGAACTTGCGTGTTTCATCTGACACTGCGAACCCGAATGTAATGGGATGAACTTTAAACTGAAGCTTTATAAAAACTACGACATGGGACACTTCAACAAAACTGTGACTTCAGAAAGATACTGAAAATTGGCAGCGGACCCACATCTCCCATAATGTTCCAGGTGTTCAAGGACGGCGGTGACCACTTTCTATCTGGCGGATCGCTCGTCTCACACGTCTCCTACAAAAAAAATGACTGCATTTTTTCTGCTGTTCTGATTTTTTAACTTATCGGTATAAATCAAAATCAGTAAGACTAGGAGCAATGTAGGTGTGTAGAAGGTACAATCGCCAAGATAAGGGCCTTTCTGTGCACCTCAAGGTGAACGGGCAGTTGCGCAGCGCCAGTGAGTCTGGTACGATAGGTGAACCCCACCCGCGCCTTCGTCACACCGCCTAACTACATAAAGGTACATTTTAGATGCATTGAAATGGCGCCATAACGACCCCTATTTCTCGAACTTTACATCCGCAATATCGAAGTGAATCATTGCGGTACAAAATAATCTATTTTTTTCCAAATAAAAAAAAAGGGAATTAATCGGGAGAATCAAGTCGTACGATAAACTGCAAGTCACAAGCGTTAAACTGCAAGATCGAAATAACAGGTATTTGGTTACCTTAAGACCAGTTCCGGGGAGAGAATATCACTTGTCAATATCCCTTAGAAAATGGGTATGATTTACTAGATTTATTGGGGCAATTTTGTTACGTTATTTATTTATTCCCGTATTTGATTATTTTATCTATTTTATTAGTATCTAAATATAACGGTATTTTTTAAATAAAATTCGTTCAGTAGCTATTAAAATATAACTTATTTCTAGCTTTCTTTGTCGAAAACGATAACTTTTCAACAAATACTTTTCATTAATGTTATTAATAAGAGGTAGTCGGAAAAGTTCGCAGCCTTTATGAACGTATGACTTTAGCGTGCTATATTTCTGGCAACACTGATCACTGGTGGGAAAGTAATATACCGCTTGACAGCTGACTTTTTTGTAATGAAGGTGAATTGAAATTACAAGATAAAACTTTTATCTTTTAATATTTTTTAACAATTTTAAAATGGAAGTTAATAAGGAGAAAATTAGAATGACGGTAACTTGGAAAACAGTGCTTTGTGCCAGACCTGGTCAAAAGCCTTTGCGATGTCTAAGCTAATGGCTATAGTCTCACCTCTACTATCAATGGCGTCAGCCCATCGGTGTGTAAAGTACACTGAAAGATCGCCAGCTGAGCGATTATAACGGATTCCATACTAGCGATCAGCAGAATTTCCTGCCGTTGTGGCTAAGGGTGTAAAGGAGGGCGTATTTCCGGATCTATGAAAGCGCGGACATTTGTTAGTGCTGCCTAAGAACGACGGGAAACTACTGACCGATCCAAAGGCCTACCGTCCGATCACGTTACTTCCTGTCCTGGGGAAAATTCTGGAACGAGTTCTCCTCGCGAGTGCTCCGCACATAGCCGGTAAGATGTCTGAATGTCACAGCATGGACTTACTCCGGGTAAATCTACAGTAACGGCGCTCAGGATATGTGGAATTCAGCCCCAGAAAGGGGGAGAGTGGAACAGGGAGAAGATGAAGAAAACTTGTAGGGAGGCATAAGATGCGCCCGAAAAAAATTAGTACGGCGCGCTCCTCCCACCATTCGGTCCGTATAACCGTAACGTTGCTGGAACCATGGGTGGAGGTGGGTCGGTACTATCGCCTTTTTTAGGCAGCGGGTGGACATATACCACTTTATAAGATTTTAGGAAACGCCTCGTGTAGTAAGAGAGCTTAAAAAGTCGTGCAAGCATCGCAGACAGAGGTGGTTTGGTTACACCTTTTAAATATTAAGTATGATTAAGCTTTGCCTCGGAAACAGATAACTTAAAAACACTGTAGAAATTCGGTTGCATTAACGGGTTACAGGGTACTGAGCCGTTTCCAGTCACAATTCATCACTTATCACATCAGCCTTGTATCGGTCGCGTGTAGTCAAAGTATACCTTAAAATAGTTCGCCTACGCGTAACCGATCGGCCTACGCGCCCACACGTCTTCGTACCGTAAATAATTCTAACGTACACATACATGATAGATAAGGTAGTTTATTTGTGCTTATAGTGTTAGTGCCCACCAGGTATCAAGCTCCTCACGCATAGGTACATGTTTTATAGTGACAAATAGACGGGTCGGCACGATTTACTGTTACATCGCTTTGATTTACATGGACTTACTTACATATGCGTTAGATAGATAACTTCATTAATAGTTGTTAAACGGAATGTAAAAGATAGAGTTGATATAATTACGGTACTAACTTTGCATATTAAGTAGCGCATTAGATATGCACACAATGTCAAATTTCACATAACATAATAATTTTAAACGAAAAATTATGTCACTTAAGAGGGAAGGATAAGCGGAAACGGATTTCAAAATAGGTGTTTTACACTTAATAGGGGTTTTACATAAAGATTCTATTCAAACCTAATCTTATTCGTATTCGTATTATTCGTATCAAATTCGTATATACTATTCCTATACTACAAAACTATCTATTAGGTCCTTACCTATGAAATTGCCGTTTCATAACATGGAAAATTCAAATATTTTTGTGGGTGATTAATTAAATTATATATTTAATTAATCGAATTTAAACCAATGCATTATTATTATTACTATTGCAATTTTGCCATTTTAATGGAAGTTGATTGATGCCTCTGCTATAGAACTCCTAGGGACGGGAATGGATGAATTTTGTAAGGCGTTTTTCACTGACACATCGGAGTTGAATTTTTTTCTTGTTAAAAGAAAAATTCAAATTCCGAAAAAAAAAATGGAAATCAGTCTGGCGAGTACGATGGGTGACGGAGATTTCCAGTCGAACCTCCTATAACTTTGAAACTGTCTGTCGTGCGGTGTGTAGGCGAGCGTTATCACGGAGAAGAAGTGCACTAGAGCGATTGACCAGCCTCGTTTGTTTGATAGCAAGCTTGTCCATCATCCTTTGCAGTTCTTCACAGTACACATTTGCATTAACTATTGTGCTAGACTTCAAGAAGCTGTCACCATGAGCTTCTTTTCATTCAGTTTACGTGAACGAAAGATATTGTGACCATTGTGACGAACGTGTACGATTATCATACAGGATCCACTTCTCATCGCAAGTGACAATATATTCAGAATCCTTTACTTCGTTTGAATTTTACTTTACTTTAGTTCGCTGCTACCGCTAACTCAGATGTGGTTTGAGATGAAGCCGCTTCCACTATTGTTTTCAATTCGCCATTATCGACTTTAGTCTCCAGTCGTCCACGAGGATTGTTCTTGAGGTCGAAATTTCCAGAACGGAAACGATCAAACCAAAAACGCACTGTGCATTCGTTTGCGGTGTTTGGTCCGTACACAGTTGATATTGCTTGCAGTCTGTACTTCGTTGCTGCCACGACGGAAGTCATATTCGAAATAATGCGAATTTTAAACTTTCCCATGGTCGCAAACACAACAACATCTAAGCTAGAAGTTGTTTGACGGAAAAACAAATGAATAAGTTGAATGAAAAAATGAAAAAGAATGTCGTAGCTTTATATTGAAATTAATTTGAATTTGGAATTCCAAGCCAAACGCACGATAACTAAGTTCAAAGTGGCCACTATGAACAAATGGCAGTTTCATAGGTAAAGCGATATGCGATATATAAGTATACTACGAACTTACATAAACATGCTTAACCGCTTACAAGTAAAGACTTGTAGTTATGTAGGTATAGATATGTCATCAACTGAAATAGTTATTAAAGGACTTGAGGTTATCGATACCTTGAGGTCAGGGAGTGTAACGTCTCATTAAAATTATCAAATGAATTGCGGATACGAAGCACCTTATGATAAAACATTACTCACGTTTCACATATGTATGTCTTCAGTGTACCTACATATAGTGTAAAAGTTTATGTCTGTCTGTTTCTTCACACCAATCTCGGATTTTGTCGTGGTTTTCACTGTTGAACTTCCCAACAAACACTTAAGCACTAATAAGCGCGAAGATAAGAGCTGAACTGTGGTGTGCTGTAGACACCCCTCCGGTGTACAAGAGCGCTTAAAACTAGAGCTCTAGCTCTAGAGCTTTAACTGAGCTATATCTCCGAAAGTGGATCAAAATTTTACAGCTTTAAATTCTTTACTACTGATACAATTGCGTCAAAAGGCGCTATGCTAGAGCGCAGTGGGAGTTGTACTGTAGTGACCATGGATGGCTGGCTACAGTTCTATAGAAGCCATTATAAGAGCCATATCGTCGCGTTTAAAATTCTACAGTGGTGCAAATTCTTTAGTTAGACAATAATTCTTCATTACCGATTGAAAACTTATTAATATTTGAAAACTCTATACTGACATATATGTTATACATTTATATGTTGCGAGAATGAAGATTAACGGTACTTGTAGCTGCTAATAAGGAAGTCTTGTATTGATTGTAAAGATGGCGAAGTAAATAAAAGTTTTATTATTGTAGTTGGTTTCATGAAGTTATAGGGTTAAACGCAATTGCGGTGAACAGATTTATGTAAATATATATAAGTTTCCATCTCAATTGTAAAGCGCCTCGAAAATATCTACCTACTTTTGTTAAAATCAAACATAATTAAATAATGGCTTGTTCACAATTTTTTGGCAATTACCATCTATGGCTATTTTATATAGGTCCCTAGGTACTATAGCTGTTTATAAAAGAAATAAATTTGAAAGGAAATGGTGATGTAAAATAAATCGTTTTCTTGAAAATTTTATAGGTTATTTTTGTAAACACAATGGCGTGATTTCTAGACACTTAAGGTTTTCCCTATGTATGATTCCATAGAACAAACGATAATGTTTGCTAAGTAATGTAAGTAATTTCTTTTCACTCGCCGATAAATGTCGCCGAGAATTGGTTTTCTTTAATTGTTTAAGATAAGCAGGTGTAATGTTTTAATCAATAATCAGCAAATAAACCCTTTACCTGATAACCTGTTTTATTGTGTCAAGTCTATCAACATTCTCTCGGAAAAGTTTTGGATGCTGTGCATCCTGGCCGGCCTCACCTATTACTCTACTATTCCATTTATAGCACCTTTAAAGTGGTAGTTAGCGCTTGCAGTTCAACAGTAAGGTTTTAAAATCTTTAAGACAGTGATCTTTACAGGTTTCTTTGCTTAATGGTGTCAAATAAAGGCTTAAGCTGTATATTTCTTGAAAGTTATTCCTTATGTCACGGTTTAGTTAAACAATAAATTTGTTGTTTGGGTGAAGTATGTGAAACAAAGGAACGTTACTTCTATCCTTTTCCCCACCTTATGGTAACTTCAAATATCAGTCAAGAATGACAAGCATTGCCACGCCCCTGGATGTGCCACCTACCTTTGAAGATTTACGAATAAAAGGATTATGAAAAAACATTGGAGGGAATGATGACTGAGATGGCTATTCAGATGATAATTGGGAAAATGAGCAGTTCCGCATCACAATTTACTCCACTAATCCTCATCTCACTTTAAAATAACCCTTAAAGTGGCTAGGAATTTTATTGTAAAGGAAAGATTTCGGATACTTTTTATGGCAGATTAGATGAAGGACGAAAAAACAGTAAACAGTTTTTTTTATGTTATTAAACGGTCCAGTAGTTGTCGAAATTTTGGGGGATGCATATTCATAACCTAATAAAAGTCTTTTGTTATAATTAAGTATTTATGTGTTGTTACAGTAACTTAAAAATATTTAAATAAATTCTAGTTACTTAGTCAGTTTAAAAAAATATCTTCATTTTGAAATCCATCAAAGAAAAGGTTAATAATAGATACAAAGACAACAAATATTAAATTTTTCAAAAATGAAAGAATTTTATAAAATGAATTTTGCGTACTCCGCACTTTAAAGGCTTATTTGTCGAAGGATGTTATATGACCCACGTAAAAATATTTTCTGTACTATAAACATGGAAAAAAACACTAAAAAGTGTAAATCTGTCATTATTGATAGGAAAATACTCATTTTACTTACATATTTTAATGTTTTTCAGCAAATCGAATTATTTTTTATGGAATCAATAACAATTTTTCATTCAAAAAACATCCAATATTTAAACGTTTGCCCTAGGTATTGCAAGTCTCGTGTCATGATCGTTTCATTGTACTTAATAATCCACAAGAGTAGTATAAGTTAAAATGAAATTAATGTGATTCAATTAAAAGATTAGAAAATCAATCAATGCAGTAGCTTCAGTTTGAATCAACATGCACGCTAACGTCTTGTCATTGAGCACTGCCTTTGGATTTCTAGGTAAGCCTTATTATTTTAGCTTTGTAATTTGATAATAAATTTTGATAGGTAACTACCATGTATTTATTAGAAAATTAAATTTAGAACAAATTACTCAGAACTACAAAATTACACAGACTAATGAAACTTTTAAGAGGTAAAGGTATCGTTGAATCTACTTGACATATACTGGAAAACCTAGTGTAGCACGACCTCAGGTCATTGTGGCATCATCTTGTACAATCGTAACTACGAGTACCTTCTACAGTAATTATGAGTTGTCATATGCCTAGTGCGTGATGAGCTTCTAATACAGACAAAAAGAATAAAACCACGAAGTGTGACTTCTAACATAAATGAGTCAAATTGGTTCTGTCTAGAAAAGATTTAAATTCAATCTCATCTGGATAAAGTAGAAATTATCTATTTGTGATTGGATAACGTACACATTAGGTATGATTTATTGTTGTTGAATTTCGGACTGTATCCAAAGTCCTTAGACAATGCTAGCTTTATCCACACACCTAACATTAACCGTAACATATACAAAACTATACATCATCGCTTTTTAATTTGCCACCTCTGCCCTGTGACTTCATCAGCCACTTTCTACAGTAATTCTAGGAGTTCTCATATACGGCTTAGCTGTCGCAGCCGGGCTGCCTAGTGCGTAGTGGAACGGACAAAATATAGGCCAATTCGTGTTTGGTTTTATGTGGCGCTATATATCCGTATTTACAACTGATATCACTAAATAAAGTCGCAAATAGTGACTGGATGAGAAGAGAGGACGAGACAATGGTTGACAGGCTGATGGTTTGGTATTGTATGGTTTTAAGTTTTCAAGAACGTCCGTCCGTAATCCGTACGCCTCTATTAAACAATAGACATATACGGCAATAGGAGAACAGCTTGGCATACAGTGAATAATTATTATCGAGCACGAGATATCTAGGCATTGGGACAGGTAGGTAATGATTCATGTCCACAAGATGTCTCGGGGTCGGCATGGAAAAGGTTAAAGCTCACAATCTAATTACTTTAGTATTATTAGTAGTCTAATTATCTAATAATAACTCATAATTACTGTAGAAGGACCACCTTCCGAGTCTACCCTGTACCCTATAGTCTACCAAGACTGATGAAGTTCTAGGGCAGCGATGATGTATAAATCTATATAGATATTTGTACTGAGTGTTATTACAAATCTAATTATGGATAATTAATTTATTACGAGAATGAGGCGTGTGCCCGTATGCCGATATTTTGTCGCCAGACGGGCACACGAACGGGCAAACAGCCAAAGAGAGACAGCGGACCCGGAAAGAGGTAGCGAGTGTTACCACAATATATACACTTATAATATTAAATGTAAATGCTGGACAGAGTAATTGTATCCAAAAATAACTCTTTTTATAAAAAAATCTGTAAACAACATTTGGTAAATGGAAGTAGACCTACATACTGACGAGGCTTATAGGAATTTGCAAAAATTTTGGTAAGAGTTTTCGATTATTACCTATTTGTTTTTTATTTCGTGGTTTGATTAATTGCCTTCTTTTTAAGCTAAATGATTTAACTAAAGCTTGTTTGTTGATAATTTTAATGAACCAAATACAACGTGTCACTGAAATAACAAAAAAGCTAAAATTGGGTTGTTCCGTATCAAGAGTAGAATAGATTTTACAATAAGGTTTACGTAACTTATTGTTAATTTCTATAGTTTATCTTTTATTCTATGCGCAGTTGCATTATACGCGCATCGCCTCTGCCGAGCGCGTCGCCTAGTGCCAAGGAGCTCGGTCATTACTCTGTACTAAATAATCAACGCTACGAACGTTATAGATAGAACAACAACACTTTACATGTTTGTACCTTTTGATTTATTACCTAAAAATATTGTATATTACGCTGGAACGGTTTTATATATTTTAAAATAGTTGACTTGTTTCAGGTTTTGCATTATATCGGTGACACATTGTATACTTACATACTCTAAAGTTCATGGGAATGAGGTCATAGGCTAAGCTAGTATATGCACATACATACATATAATAAAATTGTAATTTCACGAAGTCTGAAATTCTGCTCATAATTGTGATTCTGACATAATAATATGCACATAATGTTACGTACTTATTTATGCATATTTGTAAAAACATAATTTTTGGGGTTTTGTGGTTAGCGTATGAGAAATTCGTAAAAATTCAAAAAATGTTTTTTTGCAACGAAACACGTAAAATTTTCATGTCAATGAATTCCGTATCGTGCACGGCATCCTGCATCACACCTTGCATCATAGCATGGTGATGAACGTGAAGGAACTTGTGAGCCGTAGAAGTAAAAATATCTGGGATATGTGAGGCTTATTCAATTCAATGAGGAACATTCAATATTCATCAATTCGTACTGGACTCGAGTGATAGATTATAACAATCCAAAACACTCGTATAAAATCTGTTATTTCAAATAATTACGTCTAGTCCGTTTGCTTAGGTTCAATCAGTAATGGTTGGTTAATTAGATTTTATTTAATTTTTTGTTACTTAGGTCTATGTGAATTTGTAGAGCCCTTCATGTTGCCACCGCAACTAGAATATAAAAAATATCCAGCCCCGGATAGTCACAGGTTAGTCGTGACGTTTCTATTCTTACGTACTTCCGAATTATGAAGTATAAGTTTACTTCTTACACATTCCCTACATACATAGAGACTTATTTTCATGATAATTATTGAAAGAAAACTTTCAATATTTTTTTAGAGATTTCACGAAAATCATAAATAGTAGATAGGTATCTATCATCATATCGTCCTATCATACACATGTAAAATTATTGTTCTTGATTTTCCAAACCATTTTTAAATGATTATATTATACATAATAATAATATAACTTATTCTAATAATTCAAGTTCTTATTCAGATGCGGTATATGTCCCACGTACCTCCAGAAGGTATGCGCGTTTAATTTTCTTGACAATTCCACATACATATTTGATAATCACTGCATAATGGACTTGTACAACTGCATGGAGGGCACTGGTAAGTTGACATAATCATTCGACTAGTATAATTGCCAAATGTTCGGCTTGTATTTAAAAGATAAGGGCATTGACAGGAACTTTTAGAACGGTCGTAACGAGAAGGTCTTTGGAACTCCTAGGAGAGTAAGAGAGAACATCAAACGGGACATCGCTACGCGTAAAACAGCTTTATACTCTTCACAATATACCTTTAAATACATTGTGCGAAAGTTACTTTTCGTGTATACGACGGACATTTATTCACAAGGCATGGTTGACGATGCTCTTTGTAATCCCAATTAAAGTTGGGCGATTTAATGTAGTGACACTTTACTCCGAACACCAGTTTTAAGAAGCTCAAACGAGAAGTTAATTTGAGAATTTAATTGATGAAGCTGTTTTTTGGCCGTGTCGTGTCGGCCCGCCTTAGAATATCACCTACCCCACTCATGGCGTGGGTGTCGTAAAAACGACTAAGGGGTAACAAAGTCGCTACCACAAGCTCTAAGGAACTATACCACCTCTAAAAGATTGGACTCGCCAACCCAGCTAGGCCGGTGTGGTGTTTTAAGGCCGTACATCTCCCATGCATAAGACAATGTACACGAAGAGACCCATGTCCAGTAGTGGATTTTAAAATGGCTGAATAATTTTTATTTTTTTTACATCTTGGGAAATAGAAATTATTTATTTGTGCTATGAAATATCCTAACGTGGAAATATCTGTTACAATACTATTCGTCTTCTTCTCGTTTGTTGTGCTGTTCAATATGTAAAGTAATGGAATCTTAGATCTAGTTTTACATTCTTCTCTATCTTCGTTTCGTCAGTAATAAGTAGTAATTCGTCAGTACCAAATGGACAAAACAGTAAGTACCAACCTACTTACTGTCTTGTCCATCTGGTACCACTTTATTCGACTCTAGAACTTGACGATACGGCGTTTGAATCCATCACCGCGTTCAATGTGGTGTTAGTTCGGCTAACGGTGCCTGTGATCTATGTTACAAGAAAGATGTATCTCAAACTTTGACTTAAATTTTATCAAAACTACGTACACGTGCCGCAGTCGTTGCCGAATTGTACCTACGCCTCATCGAACCTGTGTGGTGAATTATGGCACAAAAACCTTTTCGTAATTGCTGGGGGTAGCCTGTACTGGTTGAAGGTAATAGGCTAATATCATAATAGAGCCATGACATATAAAACGAAGCACGGATAATATGAAAAATGTGTAAGGATTTCGTGTTGGCTATATAATCCTAAAATTAAGCCAATATTATACTTACTGATGTTTTTTTTATTCTGGTCGTTTTCAAATATTATTGATATTTGTAAGGATTATGTAAATTTTATGACATTTTCAGAGTATATCGCAATGAATTACGAAAAGTGCCTTTACTTCGGCAACTTTGCTTATGTTCACGGATTTAGCGCGGACGAAGAATTTGACTATGGGGAAAGCCATTTTATTCTTCAAAGTTCTAAGAAAAATCCGGATTTTGCCAAATAACATGTTGATATTCATTAACTAATAAAATAAAACACTCCAAAATATAATATTAAATATAATTTGTGTACTTAGATAAGGGAGAATGCCCATTTGTAGACCCTAGTTTTACGATGGAACTCTAATGTAAATTTCAAATTTCGAAGCATATTTTAAAGGAATCTGTACGAAGGATTTACGCAATTTGGTTGTAGAGATAATATTTCATTAGTAATAATTGCATTGACACAGATTATAAAGACTTATTTATGGCTTTGACTCTAAAGTAGTAGCATTTACGAATTTTATTTGAGATTATTGTATTCGTTTTATGACAAATATTATTTCACATCGTTGAATAAAAAGGTTAGGTACTCGTTTTGTAGGTATTGAATTATATCTTGCTTGTGTGATATGATAATATTTACATACGATTTTTTTTATTAATCATATTTTTATGTAATCTGCGCGATTACACGCACGATCATGATGGGGCGCCGGAATCGGAATGAATAACAATTCGATGGAACAATTAAGGGATTCTGCTCCGCTCGCGGATTCAACTCTTTTGATCCATTAACTCCGGAGTTACCCATCACTAGTAGGTACCAAGGGCGTAGTCAGGATTTTATCCGGGGTGGGGCAAAAGCAAACAATTTTCTTATAATTTAAATAGAGGTAGTGTAATGCAGAAAGTATGTTAATTATATTTCCCTGTGCTGGGGGCTTGGGGGAGGGCCCTGCCCCCCTGCCCACCTGCCCACCGTGTCTACGCTCATGATAGGTACCCGATTTGTTTTTTTTTACATGCCTATTTGTCATCAGTTACATTAAATCAAGGAAATAATGTACCTACTACACACATGGCTGTAATAATAAAATTCTGTAATTCAATTAAAAGATAAAGCAAATCAATCAATACAATATTTTTTAGACTACCAAAAAATTTATGTTACAATTTTGTCATTGTGCTTTGTATTTGGATATCTAGGTAAGTTTGTCTTTTGTATATTTATGTTCTTCCTTATGTGTAAAAATGTTGAAAAATAATATTTTATGAAAGTATTATTCAACTAAAATAAAAATAATATTCAAACTGAAAGAGTGAGATATTATTATATTTACATTAAGTAAATATATTCGCATATTGAACATACTTATTAGCGGTAGGTTCATATATCGTTTGGTCCAAATCGCAGCTCGTCCAGACGCATTTGGTCTATATTAGTCCAATATAGACCAAATGCCAATTGTGGTAGCATGCGATAAAGGCGAATATCAAATTTTTGTTTTAGGAATATATATATTTTTTGTTTAAGAACATATGAAATGTTTATTTAATGTGTTTTTTTTATTTTCATCTAAACTGTACATAAATAAATTGTTACCTTGGCCTTACTACGAATATAGACCAACTACGTCTAGCTAGACGAACTGAGATTTGGACCAAACGCTAAATGGACCTACCGCTAATAAATCATCGAACATAGCGTCACCTATATTGTACTCAATTTTTCGAAATTAAACCATTATTTTTTATTTTTATTTGTAGTTTAGGTGTATGTGAACCTAAGGAACGTCTTTCCTATCCACCACCACTAGAATTCAAAAAACCTCCTGTCTCGAACAATCTTAGGTCAGTTTCAGATTAGCTTCACCAACGCTCGGACATAACACCTAAGTCGCCACCCGCGGAAGATTTGTGGAAAGCTCACTGGGCTTTCCACAAGCGGAATCCCTCCGGTAGGCTTGATCGCATAGGCTGCGTCAAGAAAGAAGACCAAACCAAGGCTACTGAAAGCTCACTGGGCTTTCCACAAGCGGAATCCCCCCGGTGGGCTTGATCGCGCGGGAGGTGTGAAGAAAGAAGACCAAACAAAGGCTACTCGCAAGAGTGGCCACCTCAGAGACCTGCCCATAGTAGCGGGCAGCGAATCAACCTCTGGCAGTGGTCTACTAGCCCAGGTACAGAACTCCACTCCCCTCTACGGGGGGGTTTGAGAATGCTACTCTCTCTTCAATGTAACGATATTCTTAAATTATAAGAGCTGCTGCTTGTAGTAAATCCGCTTTGTAACTGATGCTATACTGCGCCATAAACGAGCGATGATACCACCAGTTACAGCCATAAAATGCATACGAACCAGTAGTCGCGACTATATAGGCAACCATATATAGCGATAATATAATGTTAAAAGTAAAATTTATGTAATAGTTAGTCGGAAAAATGCGCGGCCTTTTTTGAATTTAGCGTGGTATATTTCTGGCGACACTGATCACTACCGTTTGACAGCTGAATTTTTTGTAATGGCGACAAATTAAAATAACAAGTTAAAAGTTTTATCTTATCATATTTTTTAATAATTTTAAAATAGAAGTTAATAAGAAGAAAAATAGATATTTTTACACTTTTTTTTGACAAGGGTATCGAATTGCGGTAGGGCTTAGCATTCACCACTCAACAGTTTTGGATCACCTGCATACACTGAATTTTGTAAAACATAAACTGATGTTGATATAAATGACATAAACTTGGTGAATGGAATTAACATATGCGAGATGTTGCTAAAATGAAATGATATCGATCTATTTCTGAAGAGATTGGTAACAGGCGATGAGATCACCTACGATAAAAAATTCGAAAACGATCTTCGCTAAGCGAGGTGAGCCACCACAAATGGTCCCAAAGCCAGGCCTCACTCCGAACATAGTCATGTGTATGGTGGGACTGGAAAGGCACATAAAAAGTATTACGAGCTTTTGCCACGTGGCCAAATAATTAATTCTGATGTCTACTGTCAGCAATTAGTAAAATTGAAACAAGCACTTGAAGAAAAACGCCCAGAATTAATGAATAGAAAAGGTGTAGTTTTCCATCACGACAATGCTTGACCGCATTGTCAAAGATGTACATCTTTGATGACTAAACAAAAAACTGATCGACCTTGGCTGGGAAATTTTAACGCATACTCCATACAGCATCTTCGGATTATCATTTATTCTGCTCTTTACAAAATTCTCTATGTGGAGTAAAATTACATTCAAGAGAAGCCCGTATAAATCATTTAAATGAAACCCTAAAAAAATTATAACGATGGGATAATGGCTCTACCAAAAAAAAATGGCGAAAATAAGTCGAATTAAATGGACAATATTCCGTTCAATAAATATTTATGTAATACAAGGCTTTATTATTTTCACTGTAAAAAGGCCGCGAACTACCTAATATAAATATTAGACGACGCGTTACTAGTCTCGTAGAATTTTTTCCCATTTGTCTGTTACTACATCACTGAATGTAAAAATGACCGATTGGATTTAGTCACTGTTTCCAATTTCATATAAGTAATTGAAAATACTTAAGTATTTCCAATAAATAGTAATAAGTAATCCAGTTTCCAATTGTAATTAATTTTGCGTCCGGGTTAAGATCACAATTGTTTAATCATTTTATTAGGTGTATGGGGGGACTAAGTAGCGGTCGTTTTATCACCCAGAAAATATTTTCTATATTTTCAAAACTACCGGCTCGAATTTAACACGGAGCACATTAGTACTTTCCGAAATAAATAAATATTACAGAGAACAGCGCATTAAAATCGATAATTATACGTATAAGCTACGTAATAAGAGTATGTCCTCAATTAGGGCCAATCACATAAATTAATTGTTAATAAACATAAATTCGTCAAAATGTTCCGTTGTTGGAGAATAATCTGCCGTAAGACAAATTAACGCAAATAGGAGACAGACGCTGTCCTAATGTTTCTTACAAACATTAAGCCAGATCAACGCCAATTTGTGGTGTGCTATGCATCATGGTCCAGGAAGTTTTCAGTGGAGATTTATGATTTCTGTGCACGTGTAATAAATATCACAGGCGTCGACAGTGAAGTAAAATCAAGAAGAAAATTGGTATGTCAGCTCATTTTAGAACTGTTTCCTGTGTATTGTACATTTTAATGAACATTAAAATAAGTTCATTTTAAAATAAAGTGTGAAAATAATTGAATCAAATTGTACATTCAAAATAAGGTTGTTTAAAGAGTAGGTACTACTCGTAATATAGGCAACAACATAATAAACAATAATAATAATAACAACATAAGAAAACAATTTTCTTAATTCAATGTAACTGCTTTAATCGTTAGCTATAATAAATAAATAAACGAAGTAAATAAGTTCTGTTCTTATTCAGGTATGTCCCACGTACTTCCAGAAAGTATGTGCATTTAATTTTGCGGAAAATACCACATTCGTATTTGATAACCACTGGCCAATGGACTTGTTCAACTGTATCCAGGGCACCGGTAAGGTTATATGGAACTTGTAATTGATTTATTCGCTTCCATGCTTTCTTCAAGTTATTTGCAAAGAACCTTATTACAGAAAAAAATACATAAACTTACCTACCTAATAGGATAGTTGCCTGTTCGCGTTTGAGAAAGTGACCTTGTGTAAATGAGCCATTAGTCGTTAACGTTTGGTGGTCAAAAACCCCTAATAACTGTAGAAAAGGCTAGGGATATGGAATATTCAGTATACGGAATATTCCAATGAAATTGCTAAAAACCGTGTTTGGCAGGAGTTACTGGAGTTACTTGGAGATGGAGAAGTATAATTGGAAAAAAATACTTTCTAGAGCAACCATAAACATATTGTTCCTTCGACTTCCATCTTTACACTTAGGTAAAACTCCGCTCCTCTCCTACATATCCTCAGGGTTGCGCCTCTGTCTGAACAATCCAGTTTCTAAACGATCCCTACACGAACATTAGTACAAATCGCACACACGCTAGAATATGAGATTTTTGGTATCCGGGTGACCGATGACATTGTACGTCTAGTGGGTAAGTCTATGAATTAAACACCAAAATCATTTCTCGAGAATATAGAATTTATTTAAAACGAAATTACAAACATAGGTATGAATGATATGATGATGTACAGGAACAGGTACCGCTACAAAGAACCATTGGTAAAGTGAAAGATGGCCTAAAGTATAAAAGACAATTTTGCTGACAATAAATAATCACTTTCAGCAAAATTTAATACTGCATACATACACATATGCCACCAGCATAGGCAGGGCGGCTGGCACCGGCAGGATTTTACGTTTGTAAAAGCCGCAAACAGGCAGCGACATTATTTAAATTTTGTTATCATTCAACTCCAATCTAAGCGGATTGTCCGAGTGAATGCAGCTAAACACGGGAGCTAACTCATGACGTCCGTTAACACATTGAACTTCATTTTATTTATTTAATTTGCAAGTTGTATACATAATTAATGTATAACACCCTGTTAGGGCACAGCAATGTTACATTAGGTATATCTATTATTACTAAAAATTCCATTATAAACTGTTACAAACTAGATAATTATTAATTATTGGGTTATGTACTATTTTAATATTTAATTTATTATATCTCCTTATACACATCTTAAAGTAATATAAAATTTGTTATTATCAACTGCAAACACGAACATACCCACGTTTGATGATTAATAACTTAAATAGACTTGACTTACATTATATAGAACGATATTTCTTGAACAGCAGTTAGTCAAAGAAAGAAAATGAACAACATAAGTCGGAAAGAAGCTAAAATAGATGTCGCTTTTGTAGTTTTAACTTTTCTCAGTTTTGACATTTCAGTTTGCTCCTGAATCCCCAAAATCAAATACCTATCTGCAGTTCTTCCAACCGTCGATTTGGAGGCATGCCGATGCTATTGCGCCCTCGGGTGTACACAGTCTGGAGAGATTGTTTTTGAATATAAGCGATATATTCTGTTGATTATACTGTACACTTAAAACAAACATGGATTATGTGACCGCCATGTGACCAAGTCGCTTGTAGTCGATCTTGTCGAGCTGCACTAAAGGTCGTAGTTGGTCGGCGAATGCGCGCATGTCTTCTGCAATCGCGTCCTGGCCTTGAGGCGCTAGCACCTAGAAATATATAGTGGTTTTAAGAGACTTAACAACACTAAATGTTCGACACAAGGAGTTTCTGGAACGGTACCAGCGGAAATATTATATGAATCAATATTGACGATGAATTAGCCCCGTTGGTGGTGCCCGTGCCTGCTATGCAAAGGTCCCGGGTTTTATTGCCGGTCGGTCAATCATTTGTTTAAGACAGGCATTTGTTCGGGTCTGGGTGTTGCATGTCTTGTGTTTGTATTTGTGTGGGCATTGAGTGTGGCGTCATTTATTTATTCTCATATACGGCAGAACTTTATGCAATTCTCGCCTGCAATTGTTCACATGATGATAAAAACTTGATGACAAGAGAAGACAAAAGCTAGGCGAGCAAATACTTGACCGACTTTCTCTCCAGCCCGCATTCGAGAAACTTTTCTTGTGTAAATAAGCCTTTATGGGAATTAAGGGACTTTTGAATTATTTACTTAATTTTGCTTAGCATTCATAATTTTAACGTTTACCACAGTTTACAAACCATTACAAAGCAGTGAAAATAAAACATATGACTTCACTTACAGATAACTCTACTAAATAGCTTTGTGATATTGGCTCAGGTGGCATTGCAGTTTGCGATATTTTGAACACCTTTGCAACTGTGATTTTCATCCTCCCTTTTCTGAACATGTAACCTGTAAAATGCAATAGCTGTACTTAATTACTGGAGTATAAATTAATTCTAATTTTATGTTTAGCATGTTCTATTATACTGTTTGTACCCTAAATACAAATAAACTTCTGTAAATTGAATATGAAAAACTTTTAGGTGTGGAATATGAATATCAAAATTCATATTCAAGAAAAAAAGATTTCCTTAGGCCATTATTCCTTTGAATGTAAATTGAAAAACTAATGGGTCGGGGAGAAATTCTTTTCGTCTTTTGTACGTATGAAGTTGTAATCATATCTTTTTGGTTGTACTATTTGTCTATTTGTAACTGGCTGTTTGTAATACCATTAAAAGTAAAAAAAATAAAAATAAATTCATTCTAAAATTGAAATATTAAAAAATAAACTTTTTTCCGCCATTTTCCCTTTGTTTTCCAGTCTGTGAAAATGATTGAAAGTAACAAAGAAAAACGCTAATTACAAAGGCAAAAATACGATACAAATCGCAAATAAAATTGTGTCGTTTATGGATCTAATGCGGTATCGGTAAGGGTAGCACAAAGTTGTAGTGATGGGTAACTCCAGAGTTAATGAATCAAAAGAGTTGAATCCGTGAGCGGAGCAGAAAAGCGGAGTGTTCCATCGAATTGTTATTCATTCCTATTCCGGCGCCAATCATGATTGTGAGTGTAATCGCGCATCGGCACTTGTCGGGGGCTCAAAATCGAGATGCAATGATGGCATGACCGGGGAGAAACTATTGATTCTGACCTCTACTGCTAGCAATTGATGAGATTAAAGCAGCAATAGAGACAAAATGGCCTGAGCAGATAACAGAATGGGTGTGATCTTTCACCATGATAATGACAGACGACACACATTTTTAGCCACTCAGCAAAAATTGAGAGTACTTGGCTGGGAAGTGTTGATGAATCCACCGTATAGCCCTGACCTTGCCCCCTCAGATTTCCACCCGTTTCGGTCACTTCAGAACTCTTTAAATAGCGTGAGGTTGATGTCAAGAGCGGACTGTCAAAACTACTTTACGCAATTTTTTGGCCAAAAATCTCAGAATTTCTACAGCAATGAGATCATGAGACTATCTACAAGATGGCAACAAGTTATCGATCAAAACGGCACATATTTATTATATTATAAGTAAATATAATTAAACTGTGGAAAATTATGTCTTGAATTTCTATAGAAAATACAAAGAAACTTTCTGCCCGACCTAATATTTATTACTAAAAAATAATTCAATGTTGTCCTTCATCAGCGTACAGAAAGCAAGAAACAAAAGTTTTTTACCTTTAACACTATATTCAAACTCAATCCTGCATCCAAGCTCATTAAGGAATTCAATTAACATCCCACTACAGGCGATGTCAAGACTGGAGCGTACCACTGTGGGTCTGTTCTTATCTCCCAAGTCTGGCTGACCAATGTACCGCAGTTGGAATGGCATGTCACGTGCATCCAGCGCTTTACGCACTCGCAACATTAGTGGTGCTGACTGAAAGAAAATAATTCAGTCACATCTTGTTAAAGGTGATTATTTGGCAACTTTGCATATTATCAAAGATAGCTAAAACTGAAGATATTGCACACTGAAATTAAAATTATTCAGTGTAAAATGTATAAAAGGCGATCGATTATAGGCTAAAACAAGGATGGCGATACTTTTTAAGTGGAGGGCTGAATTGAAAAATGAAAATTTATGGCCGGCCAAAATAAATAAAACAATATTACAAAGATTTGATTAATCTTTTAATTTTTCAAATGGGTCTAACTTCTAACTAATGAATTGGATTTCATGCGAGGGTTGACGATCATTCCTTGCTAGAAGTGGGACTATGTGAGATATGAAATTGGCTACGTGATTTCATCATTTCTTCGTGATTTCATCATTTCTTCAAATGCTGGACTCATTTGTAGGACATGTTTGGATATGTTTATCCTTCTAGTGATTTATAAAAATCAAGCTTATTTTTTATTGATGACATTTTATTATTGATTTTTAGAATGACAGATAGTGGTCTTATTTGGAGAGAATTCTCGGTGGTGAGAGCAAGATGGGGTGGGGTGGGGTTATAACCACATAGCAAACGAGGACAACAAATCGTTTCTGACCTGTCATCCATCCTTGCTTGTGTTTGTTTACCTAGCTAGGTCCTATTCAAAGACAGAGACGGACTTTGCTCACTAGAAGCAGTGGAGTGCAAGACTTGGTATAATAGCGGGTTGTACAGTGTCATAGGCCAATTGTTATGGTTGCCATTTTGTTTATTGGAGGGGTGGATATAAAAAGCCCTTTCTGTTCAGGCCTCTAATGAAACTGATGCCCATTGAGTCAGCTACATTTGGTCAATAATTATTTGTATTGTAAACATATTAGTTACTAGAGACCTGCCCTCGCTTCGCTTCAGTTTATAAGACTTCTTTTTTTTCAAAATTTCAAAGTAAAATATAGCCTTTCTATATTAGACAGGGATAATGTAGCTTCCTATTTGTGAAAGAATTTTTGAAATCGGTTCAGTAGTTCCAGAGATTACCCCCAACATACCCACAACAAAAACACAATTTTACCTCTTTATTATATTAGTATAGATATATAACATTTTTAAGTTGAGTAGTATATAATCATAAATAAATATGCCCAAAATAGAATCTATGAATAAAGTTAAAAATATTTATTAACCTAACTATATTATGAAATAGAATACATAGATAAAAGATGTTTTAAACAAATAATATATAGAACATTGTACATTTACACCCATATATACATATAGATGAATTACAGAAAATGGTCCACTGAATAGGCCAAAGGTTATGGCCCTGTATACAGTTTCGACTATTCTATGTATTACATTTTTCAATAATTAAAGCTTTCAGTTTTTTTTAAAACCTAATCTGGATTGACAGTTTCTAATAGTAACAAATCAATGAAATATCTCAACATTACCATTAAAACTAGGGCAAACTAGCAATTTTGATGAATTAAGTTATGGATATGTAATAGTAATATTTTGTAGAAGTAACAATTATAATAAAAGGGGAAAAAGTAAAGTGGTAACAATGCAAACACCAGATTAGAACATGTGTCAGTAGTACAGTTGTCTGGTGTAGTTCTTTCACAGAGGAGTTAGTTAGTAGTTTTTTCACACGTTAGTTATCTTACCTGTTGGTTGAGATCTCGTAAACTAAAACAAACTTCCTGATCGTCAAAGGTCTCTGGACCAGCGTCAACATTATCACATAGGCCACGAAGTCGATGCAATAAAACTTCTACAGCTGAATCAAGCACAGAACCCTGAGGAAATAAGGTAAAACAAGATTGTATCCAAATGTTACACGAAATGTTCGAAAATTAAAATAATGATTCACTCTTACCTGCAATAGATATTCTTGATTAGGAATTATATTAGCTTTCAACGCCTGGGTTAGACTATCTGTAGCAGTAATAGGTGCTGCATTTGAAGCTGACATTGTTTATCACGATATTAGAAATTACCGTAATGATATCTAAAATAAAAACACTACATATATGAGGAAAAACAAATGATAAGAGTAGGTAGGCTATTTAAATTAGACTGTTGTCAGATGTCAGCCAACTGTCAAGCTCAAGTCAAATTACATGTCACACACACACGGTGGCCGCAGCGTTGCCAATTCTACGTATTTTTGCGTAGATCTACTTACTTTAAGCAATTTTTATTAATTCTACTTAATTTTCTACGTCTTTCCAAAATCCGAATTGGCAACACTGACGGTAGGACTTTTTAGCGGGAACCCGAAAAGTAAAGTTGAGTTTTTGTTTGATTATTGTAAAAATTGTGTATTGTAGAATTTGTGGTTTAATAGTGATAGTTTATTAAACTTCAAAGTACCTAGTGTAGTCCATAATGTTTGTGATAATTAAATAAAAGCGTAAGACTGCATTTTTCATGTTCTTAAAACAAGTCCAACTCTGTCCTCAGTAAACGTACTATAATCATATCACTTTACTGAGCGACTCCTACTTCGACAGGACCAGTGTTGCCGTTCTACAAAATTTAATGTCCCTAGATAATCTGAAAAATTCCGCTAGATATGGGAAGAAGAGCGACAATAACTACAAAATGCTTTAGTTGAGTCACCTGGCACAGGTTTCAACCAATATTTGAACTCTTCATAATTTTCCCATTCTCCTGTAATTCTGCGAGTAACACTTTTTTTAACGGGACATGAGCCTTTAGGCACTGTAGTCGTCACCTTTGGTCATCTTCTTGACAGCGTGTTTCGCGTCGTCTCTCTGCCTGCCGACGCCGTACAACAGTATGTGCCTCTGGTTGGCGTCGTGCGGCGTGTGGTCGGGCTCGGCGGGCGGCAGTGGGAAGTGCATCGTGTAGTGGTAGTGCCGGGACACTGTGCCGCACGCGCCCGACCCACTGCCCGCGCCCACTACGCTCGCGGGACCCGCGCTAGTAGTGCGAATGCCTACAACACAAGTACAAGTAACTTTGAGTACCTACTGAAGATGAGTTGGTTATATCAAAACGTAATTGAAAACAATTACATGTTAAGTAATATACCGCAACCGCGGCTAGCTCTTTGAGTATCCACTGCTGGACATGGACCTCCTCATGCAGATTGTCCTGTGCACGAGGTATGTATAACCTTAAAACGCCACGGTGCCCAAGCAGGTTGCCGAGTCCACTCTTTTAGAGGTGTAGTTCCTCACGGCTTGTGGCAGCTGCTTTATTATCCCATAGTGGCCTTTTAGATCACCCACGGGAAGAGATGGGGCGGTGCTATTCTAAAGGCAAGTAACATATCGTATCGACATACCTGAAAACAGTAACCGATATCCGATATCACAATAACTGTCATGTATGTGGTTATTGACTATCGATCGTCTTCGATATATTCGCTTTATCTCTTTTACACGACCGTGTGCACAAATAATTCGAGAGAAAGGTAGCGAATATTGGTTAAGAATAATACTGTAAGCAAATACGAATGAATTGTTAAATATCAATCCACATTTTCGTCTCACTCATTCTTGAATTTAATGAGCGAGAAAGACAACAAATGAACGAACATTGACTGACTCGACAGTTTGTATAGAGCAAAGAAATTCCAGTTTACAGTTCCAGTAAAGGTGCGGGTCTGAAACTGACCTTAAGAGCGTTAAATATCACAATAAGGCCGCACCTTTAGTGTTACAACCGTTAGACTTGAAAATCGAACATTACTTTATTTCATTTGTTTACAAGTCTCGATTAGTATTTCTAAAAAAAGTAGCCTACCTTACGGGTCAAAAACACGCTAGAAGTCGCTAAATATTTATTTGTCGCCAAACCAAAATTTTACACGCTATACATTCATAAAATCTCCTAGATCTAGCGATTAAATCGCTAAAACGGCAACACTGGACAGGACTAGACAATAACTTAATAAAAACAATTCGGGTTTTATTATTAGAGGTCTACCGGAATCTCATGGCAAATGGGGAAATAAAAATTTGTTGTGTGCAATACTGGGGAAATTGGATTAAACGACCTTGATACTGTTTAATTTTTATTTATGTCTTTAGTATTAATGAACATGAAGTATATTAGGTATGTGTATGAAGAATGTTGTTATACATCGGGTTCTTAACATAGGAAAATATGTCATGAAAAATAAATCAATCGTATGTTACTTTATGTACTAATTTATTATATATCATTTAAATCATACTACTAACTTAACACCTCATTCAGAACTAGAAAACGATTCTAAGAACTCCACTTGCATTTCTTGTTCTTCATCAGATGATGAAGATAAAGAGATATTTATTATAAATCGCTCTTCCAGCATTTCAATTATTCTATCTTGCTCGATGAAATCGTTTTCAATTTTCTTTACATGTTCACAACATTTTCGCCATTCCTCTGCACCAATTTGTGAGAAAGCTTCTTCTGTTAATAATTTAATGTCACTTGCAGGCCTATTTACATTTTTATCAGCAACTTTTTGCTTCATTATACCCCAAATCATTTCTATGGGATTCAATGTGCAATGATAAGGTGGGAGCCTTAAAACTTCGTGACCGTGCGATTTTAATACTTCATCTATCTCATATAAGGGCGCAGACATGTTTTGTTTCACTACTTCAAGTAGTTGACATTTACGCCAAAGATCATCATAATGTACATCATTTGCACGAAGCCATTCTTTTATATCAGCGATACGATTGGCTTGTGTGGGCGGTTTGTTCATCCGTACGGAATGATAACTAGCATTATCCATAACAATTAGTGAAGGTCTTGTCAGATTTGGAATTAGCTTCTCTGTCACCCATTTTGTAAAATTGTCCTTATTCATATCGTGGTGATAGTCAGCAGATACACTTGTTGACCTGTACACCAGACAACAATTTGGTACAAAGCCATTTTCTCCACCAGCGTTTACAATGATCCACCTCGCTCCAAGTAAATACTTTTAGATGGACCTGCAATATCTTTGCTTTGCCAGCACTTGTTCACAGAACATGAACCGTGAATGTAAGTCTCATCTAAATAAATCACATCCAATTTATTATGTTCTTCAGCTTCGCGGTTTTCGTTTATACGCTTCAAAAACTTGTATCTTTGTAGTTTTATGTCATCTCTCTCCATCAAAATGGTCCTTTTTGATTGGCATTTAACATATTCAAAACCAATCTCCTTAAGTATAAGTATGTAAAAAATAATAAAATTTATCATGTTACTCAAACGATAGCTTAGTCATTCATCATCATCATCATCAGTCTATATACGTCCCACTGCAGGGCACAGGCCTCCTCTTACGAGTGAGAGTGAGAGGGATTATTACTTAATATTTTTCTTACCTCAATGATTCTCTACCTCCGTTGAAATCAATATCTTGTCGAAGAATTTGTAACAGTTTCATTACTGTTGGAATTTCCTTTCGAACTGTATAGAATTCATTTACTTCATTCCTAATCAACTCTAAATCGAAACTGTCCAAGTTGATTTTCTTCTTCCCCCCTCTCCTCTTTTTACCAGGCGTGGAAAATACACCATCATTCGATGTGCCCTCACCTACGATTCGCCGAAACCCCTATAAAGAAGCTACAATTAAGTAAGAAAAATATAAAATAAACTAAAAGTATCAAAACAACTCAGTTCAACTTACCGGTCAACTCTACGACGCGCTTTAAAATCAAAGATTGAGTTTGATTTACGCCTTCTTCTTCCCTTATTTTACGATACACATTGAAAACAATATTTCTCGCTTGAGATCGAAGTGGCTTTTTAGACATTTTCACAAAAACAACTAATAGAAGATATCACAAAATCTCAGAAGCGGTTGACAAATCTCGTACTTTGATTTGACAGGTGACAATTGACATTGCCATATGAAAATCACAATTTTTTTTATGCCATGAGATTCTGGTAGACCTATAATTGTTGTGTATAGACCAATAACTATGCCAGTGTCCAAATAAATCATAAAAAAATTGTCCGAATATTATACATACTGTCAAACAAAACAAAACTTTACAGTAGGTACTTTCGGGAAATGTACACATCTTACATTATCTGTGACAAATAGATAATTGTAACTTTTACATGTTTAATTTACTGTCTCTGATACGTTCAAAATGACTGGTCACGTGTCAATTAAACTAGCTTCCGAAAGAGTTAATCATTCTATTCCCTCTCACAAAGCATTGCCGCGGTTTTATACACCCGGTGAGGTTATAACTGGCATCCAAGATTTTATGCGGTAAGCGAGAATAATACTAATTTTATCGCATTTAATAGACACATAGTTTATTTACTACGTTAAAATTAGAAAGTACAAATGAGTGACAGTGTACAAAAGTACAATGAATGTAGAAAATGAAAGTAGCTTAGAATTTACAAATAACCTAGTTTTATTACCAATTTAAAAATGGTCCAGTAAGAGTTAAATATTTCCAATATTTAACTCCACTTACATATTGAAAGCATTGTACAAATTTGGCCCGTGGCTTGCCGCAAGTACAAAATTTGGTACCTTGGTGCTACAAAGGTACCTACTAAGCTGACAACATTATCTCGTTGAATGGCCAACTGCTAAGTTTGAGTTATTTTGCTAAGAACAATGTCTTATAACATCAATAATTTGCAGTGGTCATGGCACTTATGAGGAAGATGACAGCCTCAAAGCGTCGGTTGCAGGTGTTATGCAAAAAGTGAACAAACTTATCTGTATACGACCATTGAAAAGTAGGTATGTGGGAGAGATTGGCGACATAGTCGTCGGACGCGTGCTCGAAGTGCAACAAAAACGTTGGAAGGTAGATACAAACTCAAGACTCGACTCCATACTGCAATTATCTTCAGTCAACTTGCCTGGAGGTGAATTGGTAAGTGGTTTGCTTGCATTCAATAATGTTATATTTTCTGTACGTACAAGGGAGTCAAAAAGAGGAACGTCAAAAAGTTCACAGAATGGAGGAGATGGAAAGGGTTAGGGGAGCTCATTTCCACAGTACTAGTTGAGTGACTCGTAATTAGTATATATATCAAATTTCAGCCACATTGTGCATTAACCCCCCCACACCCTTTGAACAGAGCTTGCTCATTTTTTGCGGATGATACCATCCTCGTTGCTCTATTTGAGTGGTTTGTGAGGTGGAGGATATAGGTGAACCTGGAGAAAAATGCAGCCATATGCTCTTCCTTTTCTCATAGGTGGCACTCATAGCTCTAGGTCTCGTCTATCCCCACTCGCAATATCCCCTTTTGGTCTAATTATCCCGGGTTAAGAAGACCAAATATCTCAGAGTCACTCTAGAAACCATTGACTGACCTTCTGTGAACATATAAAAACTGTCCGAAACCAACTCACCTTTGTACTTGTTCACTTTTATAGGCTCTCACTCTCATAGGCTGGAGAAGAAAAATATCCCTTAGAAATAAGCTCATATTGTACTAAACCAGCATAATGACCTTCGCTAGCTTTGTCTTTGCACATGCTTGCAAAGATTTTGCAACATTAGAATACTCCAAACCCTTCAAAATAGATTCGTGCGTAAGGCCATGGCTGCCCCATGGTACTCCCACAATGTCAACTTCCACAAGGATTTGGGACCAATCAAGTCAAATACTATATCATCGTCAGTCTTTCACGACTCCGCCCGACACCACTATGACAGAGGCCCTCACCATCTCAACTCCCTAATAGTTGACAGCCTAACTTATGTCCCCAACCCCACCTCGCTACCGTCGTTCTCGGCACGTCCTAAACGACCCAACTACCGCTACCAATGCGGTTCTTGTACTACACTGTACACAGGTACACCATCCCCACTGGCGAAGGCGAGAATGTCACCATCACTACACTGTCAACACATACCAGCCTTCAGCCAACACTTTTACCAGGTATCGGCATGTGCCTGGGCGCTTCTCACTGACTCCCGATCCTGCGGTACCCTCCCATAGCAATGCCTTAAGCTGAGGTGCGTTCCTTCATGGTTACAAATGATTTTTATTCATTTTGTGTAGTCGCTGTTGTGGACCAGTTAGATTTTGTAGTTTGTTTCAAATTGCACTGATCTGGAATACAAACAGAAATACAAATGTATTTCTGTTTTTTCTAAATGTATTGTTATTTTCCTATTATGTCCAGTAGTTAATTAAAACACACTGTAAGTCGAGATCTTGTATTCAGCTCGGTAGCCATTGAAAAATCGTACACCTGTCATTGTTTTATGAATCTATCCCTTAATCCACATTGTTTATTAACAAAGCAGAAAAGTGTACTAAACTACCCACATTAACATATATGACATTTCCTCACCTTTTAATTCCTATTAATATTAATTTTATTAATGGCTCATTATAATTAATTATAAACAATGTATTTTTTGTCAGATGAACAGTAATTATAAACAAACTATGATATTTTTTTGACAGAGGCGCAGATCAGCGGAAGACGAACATATGATGAGGATGTACCTTCAGGAGGGTGATCTGGTCAGTGCAGAAGTACAGAGCACATTCTCAGATGGATCATTATCCCTGCACACTAGAAGTTTGAAATATGGAAAGGTATTATTTTATAATACATAATTTATTGTTCACATAATAAAAAGAAGAAAATATGTAAAAAAGTCAAGCTTATCTGCTGCGAAAATTTCTTCTATCAGACCTTTCTATCAGAAAGTGAAGGCAGAAAAGGCAAAAATATGCATATACTATAATAGTATATGCAGCTGACTATAAAATAGTAACAATGCAGTTTACAAACTTGAGTCAATTATCCAGGTCTATCAGTATAACTTTATAAACTTTCGCGTTTTGTTCACATTTTGTATTGTATTAATGAATTTAGTATAATTAATGAATGAACACGATTTCTGATTTTCAGCTGAATCAAGGGATTTTAATGAAAGTATTTCCATCACTTGTGAGGCGCAGAAAAAATCACTTCCATGACTTGCCATGCGGCATTAGTGTCATTGTAGGCAATAATGGCTATGTATGGATCAGTCCTCAGCCACCAGCTGTGTTACCGGCCCAGGAAAGCCAAGAGGAAAACCAAGGGGACAATCGTGAGGACATACAAGATCATACCCTACAGGTTAGTGGCATCTTTAGTTATTGGAATCATAATTACCACCTTTCTTTTGTTGGTGTTCAGACCTCGGTGCATGATCAGATGATCACGAATATTTTCGCTTTGGGGTGCTAATCCTTTTCACCCCCAATCCACTTACTATCGTTATTTGCTGTAAAAATGCGGGCTCGGGTGGCAGTTTTTCAAGGACACATCAAAGGAGTATATCGCTCGAATATTAAATGATGTACCATACTTAGAACAAATATTCTATTCTGACCACACACGAATTTCCGTTCTTCTCCCCCAGCCACCACCTCCGGCAAACTGCTATGTTCAGTCGTAAGTTTCTAAGTTGTATTGCAATAAAAATCACCTCAAGGAAGAAATGTTTGATTTTAGTTATTCTAATTCTACTAGGTGCATGCTTGCATACAAAATTTAACTTTCAAATATAAAACATTCTGCACCTAACCCGCGTTGAAATCACCGTAATAATTCGTTTATGAACGCACAAATAGTTTGTGAACGCTGGTTCACCAATAATTAGGTCCACACCACATGCCAAAATTTATTTTTAACTACAATTACTTTAAAAATCTTCTCTTTTATTTAACAGCCTGCAAGCACTTCAGACCGAGACACAATGGCAAGGATAAAGAACTGTATAGCCGCTCTTGTTGCCTCTAGAATGATGATTGATGACACAAGTATAATATTTGCTTATGAAGAGAGCTTAAATTACGATAACGCCAAGGAGCTGCTCGACCCTGAAGCTATGTTACATATTGCATTTCTGACACAACACAGAATAAATAATATGATGCAAGAGTAAAATTTGTTTTGTGTATAAATATACCTGTTACTCTCTAATTTCGGGACTCGTCTAATTCGTTTAGATCTGTACCTGTCTAAAGTTAGTAGTTTGGTAGTTAGAACTTCATATGTTTGGTAGTTTGTTTAAGTCAAATCTTGCAAGTCGATTTTAACCTACTTCCACTTGTACTACTGCCTTGAATGTTACATATATATATATATATAACCGATGACAAAACAATAACATAACCTTGACCTGATGCGGCACCCAGGAAGGTCAGCACTGTTTGGTTGTAGTTGTTGTAAGTAGTTGTAGACACGTCGCGTTTGGGCTTTTTTTGATGGTTTCACAATTTTAATAACAAAAGTTAATTACATGGGCGTCGTTGACATTGGTCTGTAACCTGTCTAGGGGAAGGAAAACTTCAAAATCAAACGAATTATTGCATTACTGGATATGCATAGGTTGAGAAGTTTCTGCAACCTAGAACATTAAAAAGGAATAAATAAATTAAACTTAAAAAATATATTTAAAACTTTTTAAGCCTTTATTAAAATGGACTAAAATTAAGAAAATAAACGTATGATTTTCGTACCAATTTAATTAATTATTAATACAATATTTTCAAGTTACAAATCTCGCAACAAGCTTTTTAAATCAAATAAAAACATTAAGATAATGGGGCTTAATTACGTCAAATAATAGTAATAACATCTATGTTTATTTCCTTCATTTTAGTGCATTTTAATAAAAGCTTGTTTTAAAAAATTTCTTTTACGTTAATTTATTACTTAATATAAAATAGTTATGAAAAAACCTTCGCGCACAGGGGAATTTAAAAATACAAAATTTGAAAATTCTGTTATTTGTTTATTTTTTTAATTCTTGAGCTGACTCAAAAGTCAAGTGATGATTTTCATTCATTATAGACTGCAGTATCTGTATTATACGTAACTATAAAATATCACCCTCCGGACCACTTGTGCCATCAAACAGTACCTACCATTAATGGCACTACTGCCACTGATTTATTTTGATATTTTTTAATTTGTCGCACTAACTAATTAGGCTGCGGTCCGACCAAGAACTATGAGCGGACAACAAACTATAAACGACTAATGTGGAGCGAGTATACAGTTCCGACCAGTAAGGCCAACTGTGCAACGCATTTAATGTCGCTGGATGAGGAATGAGTGAAGCGAGCAACATTAACGAGTTAGAAGCAACTCGCTAGTTCAGACCGTCGCGTCCCCGCGCAGTAGTTGACGGTCATACTGCAGGCGAGTTTTACTGAGCGAGCTCTTTTGGCTCTAATGGGCGATAAAATTAAAAAGAATCCTCGCTTGCAATAAGACCGTTGAACTATTATTTTTATATCTGTAGCCTTATTAAAGTGTATACTATTATAGTATACATTATAGTTATAGTATACATATTGTTTTATGGAATGTGTGCGTATCTAAAAATAGTTCAACGCTTATAGTTTCTCGTTCATGGTGAGACCGTAGCCTTAGATGAGTCCCTAAATTAAACGAGTAACGAATTTGACGATCACCTATAAAATCAAATAAACATTGATTAAATGTGAGAATGACAAAAAAATAGGGACTGGTGGAAACTGAATAAAAAAACAAAATGATTGAAAAGGTTTTATTTTTAAATCACCTTTATTAAAAAATTGTTATCACAATGAATTAATTGTTGTATAATATACAAATAGAAATATTAAAGTTTAAAATTATCAGCGCACGTCAACAATCACTCCCAGAATATTCAACTCTTTATGTAACAAAATATTCAATGATAGTATTATATTAAAACAATCATACCAACTGTACAATACCGATAAACATTTATCAAAATCTATAATATTATACCTTACTTATGTATCTATGTATATGTAAAAATATTTTGGACGTGTTGTGATTTCGTTTTTCTCGACAAAAGACGATGGAAAAAAATATATAGGTGTCCCAACAGTGTATTTGTTGTGATCTACCATAAGAGTTACTGCTAAAGCTATGGGGATTTTGTTAAAACTATAAAAAATAATAAAAAATAAAGAATAGAACTATGAAATGAAAACTTTCAAATGAAAGTGAAATGAGGTATTCAAATTCCTCAAATGAGGTATGTCAAGTGATTTTATTGGGACACTTACCCACCGTCCTTTGTTATTCATAATAATATTTATTCAATGGTTTTATAAGAGTATGTTCTATCAGTCACTGACGATAACGCCGCGGCTCAAATATAGACCGCCCCCTACCCTTCCCCTACTTAGGTTATCAATTAGGTTTTCTTTAATACAAAAATGGTGGCAGCTGAGCAGACCGCTTGCTGGTAAGTGGATACTGTCGTGTTACGACATTCGCGACACATGCCAATATCAGTGAAAAAAACGGCTGCAGGATGCGCCGCCTAACTGGAAATTTGGGGAAAAAAGGAATATTAAGGAAGGGAATAGTGAGTACGTAAAGATATGGAGGAGTTGTCCTCATCTTATTGAATTCCCCATCATTTATTTTCCTTTCGGAGGATGAGATCAAGAAGGGAAGTACTAAAGGGTATAAATGGTAAAAGGGATTTCCTTCATCTCATTATACGCTGTATTGGGTGGGATTGGACAGAAAGGGATCTGATAGGTAGGCAATTGACTCTGGTAAATCTCAGTCACTTACGAAAAACGGTTTCACGGCAGTGTTCTGTATGTGAATTGATTACAACAAAATTCACTGATCACAATTATAGATTTTAAATCATAAGGAATTAACCATCGTTTGCTCGTAGTCATACTGGTATGACCATGAGGATATACATACCCACCTGGTTATACAGCTTACCAAGATTAGGGAAAAAATATTTTACTTCCTTCTCTTCCTGTTTAGGTGTAACCGAGAAGTTATATAGAGATTTTTTTTAAAACGCTGTCAGTATTCTTTTTTTTTATTGAAGAACCCAAAAATGCTCTCTGTACACTTGACAGACTTTACTTTACACTTTTATAAAATTTTCAGGTAATAAAAATATATTTTAGATTTTTTAAAGAGTAGATATACATACCTACTTAGGTAATACGGGATGTATGACCAAGAGGATATGTATTTTCTCGTCGTCATACCGGGTATGAGTACGAGGAAACGATTTTTAACTTTGATAAATGTATACAATCTTACTACATGACTTATTTTGCGTGTTTTGAAAAAAAAACACACAGAAGTAGTTTCATTAGTAAGCCTAAAATTAAAATAATAATGAAAATACTGTATAAACATCTAAAATTATTTGGAATTTCAATACATCTACGTTTTATAAAACATATTACGAAGATCTCTTGTGACAGTCATTATTCACGAGAAGTTTATAAGTCATATTTCAGCTTAACAAGTCATATTGTACTTGTCACTATTTGGCACTATTTGAGCTTTCGATTAAGCATTTTTTGGTTTCTTGTTTCTTTTTCCAAGAATTTTCATAAGATTTTTGGACATAAAGTAAGGTTTCTCTGGAGAGCCGTCGTTTCTTTCGCAGTCTTCCACTGAAACAAGAATTGTTACTTAAGAATTACTGAAATGAGACTAAGCATTAAAGAATCACGGTCAAAATCAGAAATTACTGTTTAAATAATGACCTTAACACAAAATTAAACCACGCATCAGTCTATGACATCCCACTATAGGGCACACAGGCTTTCCCTTGCAATCACGAGGGGGGTTTCGGATCAGAATCCATTACACGGACTCCGATTGGTGGATATTGTACGTGCTCCGTGTGGTCTCGGCCGGCTTCAGAACAGCATCAGGCCCTCTTTCCGCGGGTGTTGTAAAAGGCAACTAAGGGATAACAAAACAGCTACCACAAGCGGCGAAGTGGGTTGGACTCGCCAACCCACTTGGCCAGCGCCGTTTAACATAAATCCCTCCTGCAAGACAGTGTGCATGAGGAAGTCCGTCTCCAGCAGTGAAAGATTAAAGGAATCGTTATGGTTACATACATCACAGTTTTTTTTATAGATTCTCCAAAAACGGTGGTTTGTCGCGAAGTTTCGTTCCCCGTTCAAGTTAGTGCTAACTGAAAAATCTATTTAAGTAGAAACTCTACTGAGTTCCATAACTCATACCAAACCTGGTCCATACCAGGTTTCAAACTCATGACCTAAATAAAGGTGCCCCATTGACTCCGTTTGTTTTCGACGCGTTTATTATACGTGCGTTTTAAAACTATATTAGACCGATATCATGCGTTAATTGTTAATCGTGGGTATTCACGATTCCTCGGAGTGTTTCGCCTCACTTAATCCGGATCGCAGATCCGACTTCTCTTCATGATTCCTCGACTCCTTTGATTCACCTATTCATATTTTATAGGAGCCTGAGAGCGACTCATTCGCTTTGCATCATGTTCGTTCATGTATTTTTTTATAAAAATATAGAGTATAGAGCATTATGTAATACCTATGTAGTCGAGTCACTATTTTTAGTGTTTACTTACAAAGTTTAAAATTATAGTTCATTTGACTTCCCTCCGTAGGGGAAGATTGGCACCCTTCGTACAAGGGGCACTTTCGTACAGTAGTCGTTCCAGATAAACGAAGTGAAGTAAGGACACATCTTTGCATGTGTGCGTAACCTATCGGCGACCCAGCCGCTTGACCGGGAAGCCGCGCCAGTCGCGCCATTGCGCATGAGACAGTAGGTCGTAATCTGTTTTTGCACTCGGTGAGTAAATATTTTACAACAATTTACGATCGCATTGTGACTAATTTTATTACATATAAAGCAAAATAACTACTTTTATAATAAGTAAATATCCTTAAGAAAGTGCTTTAATGACAAATATTTCTCAGTTTACACTATTCTAGAAATGAGGTTATTTTTTCTTTCGTATATTCTATGGGGTACATTCGGACAACAACTAGAGGGGTACATTCGTGCGTACGAATGTACCCCTGATATATTTGATTTATTTTTACAGAAACATGGTGCGAAAATACAAAAAGAAAGAGACGAGGAGCAAGGAGGTAGATGAAGATTCGATGCGATCGGCTATGGATGATGTGATGGAAGGACGTTTATCGTTTAGAAAAGCTGCGGATAAATATAACATCAAACCATCAACATTGGAAAGTCGTGTAAAAAAAATTAAAACCAACACTAGTAACGAAGTTACTAGAACTCGTATATTTAATTCAAAATTTACGAGTCTTCAAGTATTTTCTTTAGAAGAAGAGACACTTTTGAATGAATACATTATAAAATGTTGTAAAATGCATTATGGGCTCACAGCAATTCAAGTCAGGAAGTTAGCGTATGAGTATGCTAAAGCTTTGAAATTAAAGTATCCCCAAAATTGGGATGAAAACAAAATAGCTGGGATAGACTGGATGCATGGATTTAGGAAGAGAAACACCAACCTTAGCTTAAGAAAACCAGAAAATACCAGCGCTGCCAGGTCATTTGGTTTTAATAAAACAGCAGTAACTGAGTTTTATACTAATTTAAAAAATATTTTAGAACGACATCCTTTTACTGCAGACCGCATATTAAATTTCGACGAGTCCGGGATATCCACGGTTTTAAATACTCCCAAAGTTTTAGCACTAAAAACACAAAAACAAGTCGGGCAGATTGTTTCTGCTGAAAGAGGCGAGCTGGTAACTTTTGGAGGCATTATTTCAGCAAGCGGAAACACGATCCCACCGCTATTCGTCTTTCCACGCGTGCATTATAAAGATCATTTTATAGAAGGTGCACCTGAAGGTAGTATTGGCAAACAAGAGTGGCTGGATAAATGCAGAAATATTTGTATCCGTTCTGAAACATATCCAGAAGCATATGCTATGCTCGAAAAGTAACCCAATATTATTACTGTGTGACAATCATGAAAGCCACATTAGTTTGGAGGCTATTAACTATGCTCGAGACAATGGGATAATTTATTTATCGTTTCCTCCGCACACGTCTCATCGGCTCCAGCCATTAGATGTTGGTGTATTCGGGCCTTTTAAATCTAAGTTGAAAACTGCTTTCAATAACTGGCACATAATGAATCCTGGAAAAACTGTCAGCATTTACAACATTCCCAAACTTGCAAAATTAGCATATTTCGAGTCATTCACAGCAAAAAATGTTATTAGTGGGTTCACTTCACCAGGCATATGGCCGTTTAACGAGTTAGCATTCAGTGATGATGATTTTGCCCCTATTGAAGTGTATACTTCAACAAACTGAAAATGAATCACCAATTCAGAATGCGAGTAGTGAAAATCTACCATCATGTGCATCGCCGTCAATTTTGGCTCATATCTATGAGCCATTGACTTCTGCCTCGAATGATCTTCATGAATTAGCCGTTGAAACCTGCCAGCCTTTGGCATCTCAAGATCTACGAGAATCTGCTACTGAAATCTGCGAGCCATGCGAGTTAACTCCGGCTGATCTCTATGTTCAGTCGACTTCTGCATTGGAGGATCAACAAGAATTAGCCGCTGAAACCTGCGAGCCATCTACTTCTGCTGTCCAAGATCTACAAGAATTACCCACTGAAACCTGCGAGCAATCAAATCCCATAATATGGGAACAGCAAAAATCTCACGCCGAACAGTCCACGCTTTTACACAAAACCGTAGAATTTAGCACTCCAGTAACACCAGAATCAATAAGACCATATCCAACAGTTGTAAGAAATATTAAAAGCAAAAAAGGAAGACAACCGGGAAAATCACGAATATATACAGACACACCTGAAAAAAACAAACTTGAAGAGAAACACAGAGAAAAAGTATTGAAACAAAGTGGAAAAGAGAGAAGAGCAAGAGCTAGAGTAATTAAACGTGCTTTACCGGATCTTAATTCGAAAGCAAAAAAGAAAAAGGCGAAGAAAGTTGTAAAATATGATTCGGAATCAGAAGGATCTGAAATAAGCTTGCACGAAAGTTCCACATCCATGATTGATACTGAGGAAGATAATTGCGACGAATTTCAAGAAAAAGCAATTATTGACGTTAAATCAGATAATATTAAAGACAACTGTTTTATACTAGTAAAATTTGAGAAGAAAAGGTCAGTTGTCTATTACGTGGGAAAAGTTATAAGCCATTATTCTAGAACCGAATTCAAAGTTTCTTATCTCAGAAAGAAGCCAGGATCGTCAAGGTCATTCGTTTTCCCAAATATTATAGACGAGCACACAGTGTACATTACTGATGTAACGATGATTCTACCTGATCCAAAACCACCATCAATTTGCACAGCTACAACTTCTAGACTATTTACCTTCTCGGTTGATTTAAGTAACTTTAATGTGCAGTAATTTAATTTGTTTACAGTCTTAATTATTTGACTGAGCATTTCATTTTCATTTTAATAGTTATTTTGCACTATAGAGATCGCAGAAATACATTTGATCTCTTTTTGACCAATTAAAGTAAATATGTATGTTACGTAACGTAAAAATCAATGTTATAAGCAGAGTTTTGAGCAGAAGTTGTAGAAAGTTTGTTTTTTCTTTATTTTTCATATGAAGATTATATTTTTTGTTGTCTAGAAGTAACAAAGACATTTAAGTTAGAAAAATTGTATGTTTTTATTATGATTAAAGTTGTCTGATTAAAATTATATTGACTATTTTAATGTTCGTACGAAACCGCCCCATTGTGTCTGAATGTGCCCCTATGAAATATCTGTGCTGTATGAATCTGCCCCATCCATGGGGCAGATTCGTACAAATTCCATATTCAAGAAAAATCACTTTTATTCAATAACCCTCTGAAATAATCATTGTGTAATTTTTATCCTGAAAATTGAGTATGTGTGCTACTGCAGGATGATTTCCTTGCAGTTATTAATCAACTTCCTAAAAAGAAAAAAAAGAAAATGTGAAAAATGTACGAAGGGTGCCAATCTTCCCCTACTTAACAGATTTAGACATTATCTGCCACAATTTTATTGTCAATGTTCCATTTACGGATTTGTTTTTAGAAATTCTGCCAAATTGCTGGTTGTGTGACTATCAGAATACTGCACACAGTCTAAAAGATAATTTCGCAATTTTGTGTGTTCGTCAATGAAGTGTGCACAAAATTGTCCCATATGGGACTTCCCTTCTTCTTGAGTTGCAATCTGTCACTCGTTGTCCCGGTATTATCACAAAAATTGAACTACATATACATATAAACAAGTAGCTATACAAACTAATTAAATACCATACTTAATTAAAATTAACCTATTCGCAAAAATACTTTAATTTAACGCATATTTATTTACACGGTTATATTTGTTTCTTTTTATATACTAAGGCGGCCGATGAGCATACAGTCCACCTGATGGTAAGTGGATTCTGTCGCCTATAGACATCCGCGATACATGCCAACATTAGACCAAAATGACAAACGTTGGCACGGCCCCGGACATAGGACCTTTGCAAACATGGGAATGGATTTGGAGAAAGGGTTGAATAGGGAGGGTTAGTTAGGATGGGAATGGGCTCTGGCACATTTCACTCACTACCGAAACACGTACGTACATTAGGGAAATAAGATAAAGTGGGAAAAAGGCAGTACATTTCAAGGTAGTCTTCTATGAGAGAGGGGTAGCTTGGCCAGTCGAGCGCGCCCAGCGGCTGTTGGATTGCAGCGTGCACTCTCCCCCTCAAAAAAAATTCTTCAGAGCAAACAAACGCATGCAGAAAACAACGAACTAGTCCGCAAATGCATTTAGACGAGGTGATCAGGCGAGATACAAAATGACAATGCACAATATTCTTATATTATGTATTTGAAAAGAGCGTACAACGTAACTTGATCAAGCAAATTTTAATCTTATTTTTTATTGCATAAAAGAAGTTTTTCACTACTCGTAAGGCGGACTGAGGCAAGAGCAGGAGCGTCCCGCGTGTACGCATTTGAACGACCTACTCTCTTGCTTTCACATACAGCTCATGCTATCGTCACATCTCGCTTTTGCTCGGACTCGCGACAGTTGCCGATACGCGGTCACACGGCGACTGAACTCAGCAATCCAAAAAAGAAAGGAATAAATAACTCCTCGGAGTCGATAACAGTTAGCCGAAATCATTAAGAGGTTCGGCTCCGCTCGCTGTTTTGGATCTTTTGATTCATTAAATCCGGAGTTACCTATCGCTAGTAGTCTTGACCCTTCGTGCGTTTGATTTATTACTAGAAAATGGATAACTGCGAGGAAACACTGCTAATTTTAATGGAAACATTAATAAAACGAAAATATCGTAATCTACGATGTAATGTTGACAAACGCTTAGCACAGTTGCTAGTATACCTTCCTGCTGTACAAAAGGTCCCGGGTTCGATTCTCGGTCGGACATTAATTTGTTGTTTGACAAATGTTTGTACCGGTCTGGATAGTGTATTCGCTTTTGTATGTGTTTCTGGACCCACGTCAGGGAATCCTAGTTTGGATAATTGAGTGTAGCGTTCTTTATATATTTTTAATGTTACATGGATGTGTAACGTAGCTTTTCGTTTGAATGTTCTGCAGTTGTCTTTTGTTCTACTATCTCACATGCTAGTCGGGATTTCATTTTAATAATAAAATGCTCATTAATAAGCATTGTTCAATCAAGAATATATGCATTTTCCAAGAACTGAGTCGTACCGCGGCATATACGTAAACACATACACCGTTCTGATAAAACGCACCGTAAATGTACGTAAAACTCAGATTTTATGTATACAGTTAAGTAATTAATTAATTAGACTCGTGCATCTGTGAAGATATTCTACTTGTTTTTTTACTGTTAGTTGGTAACCTAGCCTGTAAGTAGGTACTTACGGAAACAAAGGAACAGCGTGTCGACAGCCATCGCGTACACGTTGAAGAATATGGTGCTGATGAGGTAGGTGGCTATGGTGAGGATGATGGCGGGGATGTAGTTGTAGTGCAGCCGCTCGCTCTGCGTCACCTCGTACACGAAGCTCCACTGCAGGAGGTAGTACACGCCCAGGCCGATTCCGATCGAGATCAACAACTTCGACAGGAAGAATATAAAATCTGTGACCTGAAAGGAATGCCGATAGCTTTTGAGCAAATGACAATGTGTTGAATCTGCTTATATCTGATATAGGCTTCTCTCAGGGATCGCCAACCCATATGCTTCCGATCTTCTCATTCAGTCTACATAGGTAACCATAGTATGTATTATAAGAGTAATCAGCAATTGTTAAAGCACATAGCAGGCCTTGAAACCTTAAGAAAATTTGCAGTATAGGTAAATAAGCAAGAAAATTCACGAAGAAACGAAATTCTTTGTGGCCTCTTCTTGCTCGCCGGTGCCGCCCGCGAGTCGCCATTGACACGTAGGACTTACAAATTCCAAATTCATTCAATCAAAATGATGAAAACGATCTTTTTGATGTTCACGTGAAAATACCTTTAATTGACCGGTTAAAGAACTTCTTAAAATTTCCCAAATCCGGTTTAACTGTCAATTTGAAACCGCCTTCAACCTCTGGCACATAGGTTTGTGTGCATTTTATGTTATTTATAAATACAACGAGTAACAATGACCAGTGTTTACTGCAGTTTACCGGTGCTACGAAACTGAGGTTAGATAAATGGTATAGGATTATTAAAAAAGCGACCCATTCAGAGTTGTTTAGTCCTCTATCATCCGTCTATTGACAGGTTAGGTTAGGGAATATATAAAGGGTAACAAACAGAACTAAATTCAACGATCCTTCATTAAGTTACTTAATTTTATTGAATTAATAGATGGACGAAAAAGGGTCAAAGGACTCTGTATGATCCAGCTGGATGGTTTAATTGTATAACATTATTATAAAAGGTACTGCGCTACTGGAGAAACTGAAGAATCTTACCTTATCTAATATAACAACTCTAACGATATTCCTCATGAGCAAAGAGAAAGCGTCTCTCGCACTCCTGCAGAAGTTTTTCCCGTGAACTGCGCACATGATATAAGCATTCTTGTTGATGAACTTGAGGAACTGCTCCAGGCACCAGAAGAAGCACTTGCAGCAGCATAAGATGGCGCGTGTTAAAGGATTGTCGAATTTCTTCACTTTGTGGTCTATGTACTCAAGGATGACTCGAATTACTCGCACGATGGCGATAATTAGGGCTCCGAAGGCGACAGTGCCAAGATGGTAGCTGTAAAGTATTCAACGGCTTCAGTGTTATGTACATAGGTACAAGTTAATTAATCAAAGATTATTTATTTTTAATGTAATAAAAAATCCATGAATGCATGTTATTTTTTAGATATAATAGTTTCAGTCTTGACATATTACAACAATTTACACTATTTTTTTGTAGGAACTTATATAGGAAACGGTGGCAGACGAGCAGACACTGCGCCTGATGGTAAGCGGTTACTGGTGCCCACTATCGCCTACAGACATTTGCGAGACATAACATTTGAGATTTTCGCGTTTTTCACACATATTCATCTATTTAAATGGGTGTTAACGCGAATGTTTACCTTATTTACTCGTATTTTACAAAATAGACAAAAAAATCCAGTAATTGTTGTTTTGAGCTCTGTATCGTTGGTACTTTAATTGCGACGATTTCTTTAAAAAAATATTAAAATTACAGACCCGTGTCTGTAAATTTTATATTTTTGTTACGATTTTATTATATGTCGGTATGTATAGGTTTATTATATGTATAGATAGATTATTAATGCAACATAGATTTCAAATTGAACAATCACAAAAATATAAACTACTTACCGAAGGGTCCTACAAATGCCCGCGGTAAGGGTAAAGAAGGGTAGATCCCTCTTGTGGAAGGTCCAGTACCAGGTGGAGAAGGTGCTCGCTAGCATCATATCCGCCACGCCACTGATGAAAAACATCATCCAGAAGAAACCTAACAGGTTCACAACTGTAAAGGGAAATGATAAGAAATTATTACTCATCAGTATAGCTACCCACCTCCACAAGGCGAAAACTGAATTACTATGTTAACTCGGAGTTAATTTTTTACAGAAAGAAGGCGGCAGACGAGCAGACAGTGCATCTGGTGGTAAGTGAATATAGTCGCCCTGCGACATGTGCGACATGTTCATGCCAACTTCAGTCCAGAATGACAAACGTTGGCACGCCCCGGGATGTGCTGCCTACCTTTGGAGATTTAAGAATGTAAGGTACCTGATACAAATAAGGCCTATGCTCAAATAAGGCCTGCAGTGCGGAAAAGTCATTTAAAATATATTTACATCAAAAATACTTTACACACGCATAGACCACGACGCCACGACTCGGCAAAAAATGCGCGAGAGGCTCGCTCGCGCTCACGGCGACAGTAGTGGCCGCTCGTTTGTGACGGACGGGTGTTTTCATTGCGCGTTATTAATTTTTCGTAATTTCTATCGGATTTTAATACGTTATTTTTTGAAGTTTTGTTTCAAGTAATGTATACGGATCACAATATAACTCATCAAATAGGTAAGTATGACTATAAATTGTAACTTTTAGAATATGCGAATTAAATACTGCTTATAACATTTATGAAGTATAATGTACTAAATAAAGCCTACTTTTAAAATAGGCCTTATTTCTGACCCTAGACCTTAATAGGAATTCTGTTGAATTTTAACTTTATTATGTTTATTTACAGATTGATTATCTCAGTATGTCTTCTCCAAGACGAAAACGGGCTACGTGGTCCGAAGAAAGCTTGAGAGCGGCAGTTAATGATGTGCGTTGTGGCCGATTGTCGACTTACAAAGCTTCGGCGCAATATGGCATTCCGAGAAGGACTATTAGAAATCATCTCAAAAGTGGTATTTTACATAAGAGCTTAGGCAGAAACGCTATATTTACGAAAGAGCAAGAAAAAGATTTCGTCAGCCGTATAATAAAGTTTGCTGAAATAGGAATACCTCTTACGCCAAAAATGATTCGGATTCAAGCATTTGCTTTTTGTGACAAATATAACATTCCCAATAATTTCAACAAAGAAACAGGACTTGCCGGAAAAGGCTGGTTGAGATTATTTTTACAACGAAATCCAAACTTAGCAAAACGAAAAGTACAATTCCTAAAACCCTGCTCGAGCCCAGAAATTAAATAAAACTATTGTCGCTCATCATTTCAATAAAGTTCGTAAACTTTATAATGAATTAGATCTTCATTACCATCCTGAAAAAATTTTCAATATGGACGAGAAGGGCTGTCGGCTTACATTACATCACCAACAAACAGTGATTGCTCAGAAGGGTGTTAAGAGGGTGCACATGCTAGCCTCTGAACATGGTGAGAACGTCACGGTGGTTGGATGTGTTAATGCAATAGGGAATCCGATACCACCCATGATTATTTTTAAAGGAAAAAGGAAGAAGCCGGAGTATGACGATAATTTGCCTGCGGGATCAATTGTCCACATGGCACCAAAAGGAAGTATGACAACGGAATTGTTTACAGTTTTTATTGAACATTTAGCAATGTATAAAACCCCTGGAAAATGTCTCCTCATATTTGACGGTGCCACATGTCATTTGGATTTTCGTATTGCCGAAACAGCTGAAAAACATGACATTGTGCTTTATTGTTTACCATCCAATACGACGCATGAATTACAGCCTCTTGACAAAGCTTGTTACAAACCTTTTGAATCGTATTGGGATCAAGAAGTTCTGCAATATATGTACCAAACACGTGCCAAACAGATCACTAAAACACGATTTAACGTAACTTTACCTAAGTCTGATGGTGAAGACACTGAAGATGACGAACCTTTGGCTAAAATTGCTAGAAGTAAGAAGACTGATTTCCAAAAATTTATGCTTACACCTGACTACAGTGTTTCTAAGAACCGTCCACGTAGAAAGGCTTTGAATTATAAAGGTATAGTAACCAAAGATTTATTTAATACAGATAAAAAACCAAAAAAGAATAATTCGAATAACACAAATAAAGGAAAAAAACATTTAAAGGCACCAACAAAAAAAACCCACAAACAAAACAAGAAACGTTCGATTAAACCAAAATCAACTGAAGATACGAGTACAGAACAATGGCACTGTCTTGCATGTAAAGAGGAGAGTATTAAAGATATGAGACAATGCCTAGAGTGTCATCAGTGGTACCACGACGAATGTGTCGGCTTGACAAAAAGTGATCTAGACGCATTTGAATGTCCTAATTGTCAGGAAAATTAATTTTATAGTTACATCTACTAGTACTTACTTATTATCAGTAAGACTGATTAATGTTCCTAAGCAAATTATGCTATTAATTAAGTTCCAAGGCCTTATTTAGTTACCTTGTTTAATTAAGGCCTGTCAAAATAATTTTATTTTTTAATATTTAATAATATTTTTGAGAAGATATGTTAATTTTCTAATTTTTGTTTTTTTGAATACGTTTTTTTTTTATATTAATCTTTATTTCTTGTTAATATGCAACTTCAAGTCTGATTAGCAATTTAAGCATACTATTTAGTAAACAAACTTAGAAAGTTGTTCAAGAATCTCATGGAAACATTCGGTAAAAGGCTCAGAAATATATATTTTTATATAGTTACTACTCTAATAACAATATTTCTATAATTTAAGAATATAGGCTTTGTTCAATCACTATGTTTTAAAAAAGCCTAAGGCTAAGGTTCCAGAATTATCTCTTTTTAAGTGATTTTTGATTAAAGATTACAATATGTTTTCTTAATTACTTAAAATATATAAACCAAAAAATAATTCCTTGCTTTTATTTATCACATTTTTCGAATAATTTATCAATATTTAAGTGTTTTAAATTAGGTAGGCCTTATTTGTATCACTTACCTTATTTGGAGAAAGGGTTGGGAGAATAGGGAAGGAAAGGATAGGGCGGGATAGGAATGAGCTCTGGCATATCTCACTCACTACCGCAACACGTACGTACAATGGGGAAACATTTCAAGGTAGTCTTCTGTGGGAAAGGTGTAACGTGGCGAGTCGAGTGCGCCCAGCGGCTGTGGGATTGCAGCGTGCACACTCCCCCTCCAAATATCTGTGAAGTAACTAACTATGCATGTAGATGACGCTGTGCGGGTTGTCGATGCCGGTGAAGTGGCAGGAGGCGAGCGCGCACGGGCGCAGGTAGCCCGCCGAGCTGCTGTGGCACTGGCTTGCGAACCGCAGCGGGTCGCAGGTTTCGCCCTCCTGGAACATAAAAGAACAATTTAATTGATCTACGTATGATAGAACAGATGAAACACATAATGTTGCTGAAGCAGACTCGTAGCACAGAATAGGTACAGATACATTACGAAAACATTGGCCATCCGCTAAGAAACACCCGAATACGTCATCCACGCCTATGGATTACCGTACCTCTAATTGCATACTTTATTACGAGATACTTTATTGCATAGATGTAGATGACGCGTTCGGAAGTTTTCGGATTATCCGATGCCCAATGTTTTCGTAACGTATCCGTACGTACTCGTACTGGGGTTGTTGGGCATATGATATTTCTGTTTCGGTAACAGATACGGATATGAAATTATTTCTTATATGGTTTTCGTTACGAATATGTTTTTAATGAACTTTTTAAGAAATTTATTAATAAACTAGCAACCCGCCCTCACTTCGCTTCGGTTTATTAAATTTAATACAATCGGAATAAGATATTTTCTTGCTTTGAAATGAGCCTATATTTTAAGTTAGACCTCTAGCAATACATCGGTGAAAACTGCATTCAATTCCATGCAGTAGTTTTTGCGTGATGCGTGTACAAACATACAGACAGACAGACAAAATTTCTAAAAACTGTTGTTTTGGCTTCTGTTGCCCTAATAAAGACCCCCCATATTAGTTTTTTTCAATAGCTATAATGTACAGACATCGATCTGTTACAATTTTATTAAATGTATAGATGAAAGCAAAGAGAAATAAAACCAAATAGGGAATAATTACAATTGTAGTCTCATAAAGAACGAGCGAAAAAATTTATCACAAATGCAAATAGCAAGAACTGGTCAAATCTCGTCTCGTTCAAATTCCGCCTCTAACAGCAGTATATAAAATTATTCGTAAAATATATCCGAATGTCTTATTTCGGATTCGGTTTCAAATATTTTTTAATTCGGATATCCGATAGTTTCCCCGATAAAATCCCGAGTATCTACCTCTCTATACTACGGCAAATAGAGCATTCGAACAAATGCATAGATACAAACTTCTTTATCTCATTAATCTCATTATTAAGTTATTATTAACTCCAACGGGAATTCATTAGTTTCAATAGGCGTGTTTGAACGATTCTTAAATTTTGTTGGGTATAATAACGGTTTCTTTATATTAGCTTTATTTTTATATAGGACGGGGAGGTTGCACGCTGCAGTCCTACAGCCGCTGGGTACACTAGACTGACCAATTATCTCGACCGTAAATCGTACTACATTTCTCACCATATCCTATTCCTCCAATGTGCTTCGGGAGTGAGTGAGATATACCAGAGTTCATTCCCATACCATCCTATTTTATTCCATCCAATGAAGAGTATAATGAAATAAAAATAACTGCCTATTCCATTGTAGACTTGACTATATCTAACTAATATATATAATCAATACAACCTCACCCTGCCGCAGGCAGATCGTCGTCCTCGGAGAATTCATTATTCAGTTATGTTTGACTATTCAGTTTAAGAAATATATTCATTCATTTTCATCACACTTACTGTATTGTATACACAATTACAATCCGAGTCGTTGCGGATGTTGGCGACTTTGAAGGAGGACTCTCCAATGGACATGAGGAACATGAGCACGATCACACCGTACGCAATTACGAAGCACTGCAGAACCCACGGGAATATCGGCAGGAATATCGATGATTTGATATCCGACACGGCTCTGAAATCCGAGATAATAGCCAATTACCCTCTAAATACTATACAAACAAATGCATTGTATTTGAAAAAAATAATTAATGATTATTGTAACGTGTCTGTTTTTCAGTTATCAAATTTATCACTCATGCATGCGACGGAGAAAGAAAACATCGTGAGGAAACACGCTTGTCTGATAATTTAACCAATTCTAGGTAATATCCACTAAGCTGCACTGATACCGCGTGGTGAATTATGATCTAAAATTCTCATTTTATATGATTGAAAGAGAAGGCCTCTTCCCTGTAGTAGGACGTTATAGGCTGCTAGCAAATGGTAACGTTAGAACATTGATCGATTAAAGGTTCATTTACACAAGGAGAGTTTCTCGAACAATTCGGGCGAGAATATTGTATACGATTCTCGTATGCGACCAAACGCGAATACGGTTTTAGCCTGCAACTGTACACATGATGATAAAAACTCGATGATAACAGCGATCATATGATGATAACAGTTGTTCAGAATTGGCAAGGATACTCTACTGATTTTCTCTTCAGCGCTTGTTTGAGAAACTCTTTGTGTAAATGAGCTTTAGATACTGTTCAAGTGCAGATACTAACTTGCTTCCCTCCTGAATCAGCGCTATAGCTATCGTGATCCGGCTTCTTAGAAAGATGATAATAAGTATCAGTATGAGCAGTATGACTGCTGCCGCGATTAGTATCCCGAGCCAAGTCTCCTTCTTAGCAAATATGGACTGCGTGTAGCCCGCTAGATTGTTCGTCTGGTACATGCTGACTGGATTATCTCTGTAGTACACGTAGTTTTTGTAACATAGGTATAGAGCTGAAAAAAGTACAAAAAGATGGTCTGCGATTTTGTTCCGGATAAATTCTGCCATTATAGCTGTCAATCACGCTCGAGAACTTAATTAAGGTTTGGAATGCCATTTGAGAATTACAACGGATTTATACATTTTCTCATGCAGAATTATATTGTTCACAGTAGACGAAACTTATTTATATATTTATGCTAACTAAAGCCTGCACTGTTACACTGCAACAGAAGGTTGGGCGACAAACTGAGAAGCAGAGTCGGGGTGTGTTCCTATAGAAGCTCAAAAAGATTGAGACCTGCATTACGGGTACCTAGGAGTGATGGCACATCATTATATATATGATCCTTATTATATAGAATGATAGGATTAGGCCACTGCCTAATTAGGTCATCACGTGAGAATTTTTTTTTATTGACGAAGCGGTAGACGAGCATACAGTCCACCTGATGGTAAGTGGATACTGTAGCCCATAGACATCCGTGATACATACCAACATTAGACCAAAATGACAAACGTTGCCACGCCCCCGGATGCGCTGCATCCGGCACATCTCACTCACTACACGTACGTACATTAGGGAAATAAGATAAAGTGGGAAATGCAGTACATTTCAAGGTAGTCTTCTGTGAGAGAGGGGTAACGTGGCCGGTCGAGTGCGCCCAGTGGCTGTTGGATTGCAGCATGCACTCTCCCCCTCGTAAAATAGTTTAGTTTAGTTAAATTTCTTGAAAAACTATGTTTTGTTTTGTCACGCCCGCCTACATCATTAATAAATATATGTATCTACTACACATGGTAGATGTACTAAGTGATCAAATGGCGGTCAAAATGAAAAATATATATCTTACAGAAACCGAGCAGTCCGATGAGGCCGACGATGGAAGCCCACACAACTGGCGCGACCACCCACCGCAGCAGCAGTATGTATATGAAGCAGATCAACACTATCACCACCAGGGCGCCCGCCATATACCAACGAGTTTGCACCAAGTCCTGAACTATTTGCGTGGACAACTGCAGGAGAACAAATAACCATGAACTGGGCAACTTAAGCCAAAAATAATGTTTTAAAAATAAGCCTTACACAATGTAGTAGTGAAACATATTAGCAATAATTAGCAATTTGTTTGATAGATTGTGTATTTAAAATTATAATGAACATGCATTGTATACTAAAAGGACGATTATGTAAGAAAGACACTCGTATTACAACTTCTAAGCAACTAATGATTTATCTATTATCTCATTAAAGGAACAAGTAGGTAAATTACAGTTTTATACATACATGTAGGGAAAGAATACATACTGTTGTTAGGTCACTCTTAAAACTAAGAGTACCGTTACATAAGAACTCAACAACACTTTTTGGTTAACAAGATTAGCAACACTTTCTCCATGCAAGTACTTATAAATCGTCTTTTATTCCCTTTGTAGAGTGAACTGGTCTTTATTTTTTGAAATAATAAAAGTACTATGCAGTTTCTATACCTCATTGAAGGATATCAAGGCGGCGATCTGTTTGATCACGTCCGTGACGTTCCCGCTGATCTCTGTTATCTCGTTTACCGCTTCTGTGACGTTCACGAAGCACCGGCCCATCACTGCTCCGCCACCATACACCAGTCATGCGCAGCACGGAAGCGTTAGTAAAATGAACTTAGGTACATGTGTATAAATAACTAAATTTATTTGTACATTAGTTGTAAGTTGGGTACAGACAATAGTGAATTTCTACAGTGAATTTAAGTGACAATAGTGACAACATATAAAATGACAATAAGTAAATCGTTATCCAGACTACAGCATTTAGTGCATTATGTCTTTACGTGCAGTTTTAGTAGGATTTTTATAATACTGGTGTTAGTGTTAAATGTTAAAGTTACAATCTGTTTATTGACAATGCTCATGCAACAGGGACAGCTACACGTGCGAGAGGAGTGCAGGAGTGTCGCACGGTTACATACAATATGTGTTTCCTGATCATTCCTCGTGAAGAATGTCACCCAGCTAGCGGCGATCCAGCCTACATATGTGTCAAGAGCCGTCGCACTGCTCAATAGGGATTTTTGAGCTTCTTTAGGGTTTCTCACACAAGTCTCGCGGGATATTGGATTTTTGGGCAATTTCGACCTTGTGTCCTCGCATTTCAGCGTCGATAGGTCGCCGATGCAGCGTTTTAACACTGGAGTGGAGTTATTGTGTTTGTTGATCAATTAAAACAAAAACGGGAAACTTAAAAACATTTCACACTCTGAATAAGGTTAGTGTAAATTCCAGTAGGTACTATAAAAAAATATCTACGTGTAAAATTAGCAAAAAAAAAAACATGTCAAACAAACTTTTAGAATAATTCAAAACATAATCACCTGGTTGACTCTGAAGGACGTAGCTGGCACATTTTTCTTCTGTCATATACTGCAGTGCTTGATCATAAGTCATTGTGTTGATGTCTACGTCGTCTGTGCACACCATTTTGCTTCTTAGCACCCCAAATGATGAAGGATTGGCAGTCAATTCTGCTTTCAATAGATGTGTTGTATCGGGACATTTCTCTACGCAAGCCTGTAAAATATTATGTAGTTCAAGAAAATGTGCTTAACTATGACGATAATTAACACTCCGTTCAATGGGAAAATCTTAACTACTTAGTCAAGCAAGTAGTTGTTACTAAGAACAGTTAGTAAGTAGACACTTAGTTGTCTAGATAATCCAACTTCCTTTCGATGTTATGTAGAAATATCACAATGTACCGTGAACTACAGAAATGTGCTAGTAAGTTGTTAGAATCAATATCTGTAAAGGACAACGTCTGTCTGCCTGTTATGGGGTACTTTTTTATTAATAGGTCCAGTAGTTTTAAAAACAATGGGCAAGGGTCATCACGGTTATAACACTGGATAACACGTCCTATCATTATAAAAAAGGCACCTTATTGTCACTGAACCCACACTAGAATACCCTGTGTCATGAGTCCAGAGACACACTCAAAGAAGAACGCAAATCATCCAGTTCCAGACAAATATTGTCCTATGTTTATCCAGCAGGAAATTTGATTAATCGGTCGTCAATGTGTTGGAATTAAAATTTGATTAATTGTTAGATCTTCTATGGTTTCGTTAACAGTAATTATAATACATGCCTGAGTCGTAGGACAGCCAGTAATCGGTGTGCCGGGCGAAAGACATTTGGAAATGTCGAAAAACACTAAATATGGCTTGTTTTCTAATCCTGAGTCAAGTCCGCATCTTCGACCCTTTGAATCTATAGGAGCCAGCAGCTTCTCCACGTCGCCATTTCGTATACCTGAAATGTAATAGTAAAATTAGATCTGTATACTTATATATTGTACTTTAATTTTTACCCCTAAATATAATAGAAAACCTTTTGCATTGTCAATATGTCAAGCCTCGATTTCAATATTTTAAAAATTACACGTATTATCATATCCTGATTTAGAAAAGTTAATGGCTCATTTACAAAAGGAGAGTTTGTCGAACGCGAATTTCTCGAACATCGCTCAAAAGCTAGTATAAACAGCTGTCTGACCACTGTTATCATCTAGTTGTTATCATCATGTAAACAGTTGTAGGGGAGAATTGTAGTTTGGTCGCATACGAGAATCATATACAATATTCTCGAACGAAAAACTTCGAGAAACTCTCCTTGTGTAAATGAGCCTTTAGACAGGAGAGTACGAAACGAGCTGATTTAAAGTTGAATTAGAAAAGATCGCTTATTTACTAGAAATGGAATAACATAGAAAAGCATTCTTCAATTTTTGTGGGGTAAGTTACTATGTAATTATACGAGTAAGTACTCCTTGACGAGAACTCAACCGGGATAATTCGTGTCGTGGGTGATGTAAACAGCACATCTCATACTCCCTTTTATCCGACTACAGAAAAACCAAAAAAAAACAGTTATGGATTTGTCAGCCTACGTATGTTGGTACTCGTCTGTATAAGTATGGATGTTCTACTACGATTCTACTGTACCTATGTACCTTCGGGTATGTGTGTTCAATGTTCTACTAAATTACTGGGCTGATCTTAGCAATAGGTTTTTTCGTGTAAAATAAATTGACAGCATTATTTGTATTTTTTTATATAAAATAAAGTAATAATAATTTAAAAAACTGAGCTCGAAATGTGGGGTGTTATATTTAGGCACGGAGTAGTTTTAGTTTTGTAACTTCGTTATTAGTTATTATTATTATACCTTAACCTTACCTAATTATTGCATGGCACTGACGGAGGTCAATCACAAAGATGTTTCAGAAAGTCATTTGTACATTGTATAACAATTTAAATGAGTACGATATACCGAGTTGAACGTTTTTACTTACTGTAAAATCCGACATAGCCCCAAGCTCCGAGGAACACTATGAAAATGATGAGCCACACTATATCCGTACAGGATCTGTTTTTGGTGGGCCCGTTGAACGTCGGATCATACCCAAGAGGCTCTCCTGAAATAATGAACAATTTCTTTAGTTTGTAAAGTGCCTTTATAACCTGGGTTATTGGGTGTTGGAACAACCTAGAGGGGGCGATGAGCCCTTGGGCTACTAAATATTTTTTGTTTAAAGTAGGAGGCGGCGAGCAGACAGTGCACCTGGTGGCAAGTGGATATGGTCGCGTATAGACACATCTGCAGTGCGTGCCAACAAAAATAACAAACATTAGAACGTCCCCAGAAAGGTTGAGAATTGAATTAGGAAGTAGAATTGGAAACGAATATGTTATATAATGGCATTCTCATCGCGAAACCTCCTCAGATTTTCTCATTCAATTAAATTCCCATATTGTTTTTGTGGATGGAACGGAATGGGTGGCAAAGAGTATAACGGGACAAGGAGTTTCCTTTATTTCCTTAGGCTCGTTGCTGCACACACTCGTTGCTCCTTAAACTATACATATCCGGTGACTCTTGAAAGGCCATTAGAGCCACAAGAATTTAGCCATTCCGAAAAAAAGCCACGAAACGTTAGTACGTTTCGTGGCTTTTTTTCGGTACGTTTCGTGGACATGTATATTTACGAGAGAGCATTAATAAAGCATAGTTGCTTTATTAATGCTCTCTCGTAAATACGGTATAATCGAACGCAGTTTGTCCGAGCTCTGCGGAGGAGTCCATTCCGCGCATCTTGTGGTGCACGTACTTCGTCGTCTATTTCATAGCATACGAGGTAGAGCAAAGCATTACTAGGGCAGCCCCCTAGGCAGCTCGGAACAGCACAACTCAGTTTCATGGCCTCACACTTATACTGTCTACTCATGGGATTGGATGGCATGGAGTGTGCGGTGGTGATTATGGAATGAGCAACTTGTCTTATCCCATCATACTCTCCTATATAAATATAAACTATTTACCTTCAAGGGAAGACAAAAAATGATCTTGTCCTTTTAAAAAAGTCTAAATCCGCTCTGATAACTGCATATTCATTGCTCTTGCTCAAAGCTCAGAGGTGGCCAGGATGGTTACAAACTGTGAATTACGTCATAATAGCACATAGTCACAGAACATATTAGAGTCTATCCTGTGCTATTAGCACTTATGATGCAAGGCTAGTGGCGAATGCAGGTTATTGTGACAATTGAGGGGAACAAATCTGTACTCGTATTAAGTTGCACATTTTTGATAAATATTATACATATGTACGTATAATATTTGTAAACAAATTTGTAAATACGTATGTACGTATTATACATAGTTATACGTACTTAGTTTATATTTCCATTTACATTATATGTTCGTATTATGAACGTTAGTGTTACGTTTACTTACATACCTACGTGTGCAGTATGTACCTACTAGTATACTGTGCATGTCTGTAGGAAAACGTAACCCTAAAGTATGTGTAAGACAGTATGCATACCCAATCAGTTCAGCGTAATCAATAATACCATTGCATGGTATAAAATAAAGATAGATTTTTTTTTTATTTACGAAGGCGGCAGACGAGCATACAGTCCACCCGATGGTAAGTGGATACTGTCGCCTATAGACATCTGTGATACATGCCAACATTAGTCCAAAATGACAAACGTTGGCACGCTCCCGGATGCGCTGCCTACCCTTGGAGATATAGGAATGGATTTGGAGAAAGGGTTGGGAAAATGAGGAGGGATAGGATGGAAATGGGCTCTGGCACATCTCACTCACTACCGAAAGATGTATGTACATTAGGGAAATAAGATAAAGTGGGCAATGCAGTACATTTCAAGGTAGTCTTCTGTGAGAGAGGGGTAACGTGGCCAGTCGAGCGCGCCCAGCGGCTGTTGGATAGCAGTGTGCACTCTCCCCCTCAATTCCACAAATTTAACCTTACCCTTTTACTAACTACATATAAAGGACATATCCTACTTTAAATAATTTTTGATCAAAAATATAAATCTATCCTTTATTGTACACCACTGGAATAAAATATTTCGGAAGCTGTGCCTACATCATCGATATGAGATAATTCTCTTATATATGTATCTATACATATAATAAAATTGTAACAGGCCAATGTGTGTACATTATAGATATTGAAAGAAAACTAATATGGGGGGTCTTTACTAGAACCACAGAAGCCAAAACAACAGTTTTTAGAAATTTTGTCTGTCTGTCTGTCTGTCTGTATGTTTGTACACGCATCACGCAAAAGCTACTGCATGGAATTGAATGCAGTTTTCACTGATGTATTGCTAGAGGTCTAACTTAAAATATAGGCTCCATTTTACCGCAGGAAAATACCTTATTCCGATTGTTTTAAATTTAATAAACCGAAGCGAAGTGAGGGCGGGTCGCTAATCGATTATAAGATTATAAGGGTCTACCTACATGTTATGTAAAAAAATTTACATACCTACAATATTAAAATTCACGTGTAATCTGAATCTTTGTAAAAGGATCACACGAGGATCGCTAGACGGACTTTGGTAGGATATATTTTAAAATGAGAGTACAACAGAATATAGATAGATAGATAAAATTCTTTATTACACACTAAAATAAAACAAGACAGTAACAGATATTTTACAGTTAACACAGTTCTCTTTACCACCCAAAGGTTGCTGGAAGAAATCGCTTTAGCGATAAGGCGGTCGGTTGTACTTCTATAGTCGGATCTTTTATTCAAGTCAGGGATATGACATGTAGAACTGTCAATAAAGTATCATCTGCGTACAAATTTCACTCTGTTTGACAGTTCTACATGTCATATCCCTGACTCGAATAAAAAATCGAATAAATTTTTGGTGTACAATAAAGTGTACCTATCTATCATAACCTTGGTGTCATATAGTAGGAAATTACGTAGTCTCCTCACAAATCCTACTGCAGCAAACATCTTCCTCCTTACCTCATCAACCTATGGACTCCATTACCAATGATAAATGTCTGTCAATCGTTATTTCCAAGTTCCTGACTATTCAAATAAATAGTAACACCGTTGAAAACAACGGATGGAAGTAGTTTCCAGTCTACTTTTGCAATGAGTTTTAAGCTACCCACAATAATTTATTGGGTCTTTGCTGGATCGTGAGCCCATAAAACTGAATCCAATTCCCAATGATCTGTAAATCTGTATTAGTTACAGCAATGGCCTGGGAATGTTCATCTACAGGAACCCGGGTATAAATCTGAAGGTCATCTGCATACAGGTGGTAGGAAGAAGATAATTGCTGTGTAATTACTCAGCTATTGATTAAAATAGAAAATAAGAGAGGGTACAACACGCCATCTTGCGGTATGCCAGCAGTGACGTCACACCATGAAGATGATATGCTCTCAATCAAAATGCGCTGCTAGCGTACATGCAAGTAACTATGAAATCAGTCAATTATCGGTGGAGATATATTAAGAGAACAGGATACTTAATAAGATATCGTAATTAATCGTATTAAATGCTTTACTAAAATCTAACAGTGTCAGTACTGTAAGATTTCTTACATCCATCCACAGCGTTTATCATCAGTAATTTTACTAAGGCTGTTAAGAATATAGTTAGATCAGTTAGGTATGTAGGCTAATATATATCTCGCTTGTAAATTTACTCACGTCCTTACGTCCACGCAATGGCGATAAACAAAATCTAGCATCTTCAAATACAATCCATGAATCTTATTTGCATCATTGTAAGTTTTTAAATCTTTTTCGTTTTCTCGATCCACAAACATATTCATTCATAAGTCTAAACCTATTAATAATGCGAAAGTTTGTTCGATTGTTATCTAATAACTTTACAACAATTGTAGGTGTGATTCGTAGGAGGGATTAATACCTAAGATTAGGATAATTTTTTATTTCACACCCATGAATCATTCCGCTTGTTCCCGCATAATTTTCATAATTATGGAATTGCATTGCATAAGCTCATATTTTCCCGCTTGTTACAGTAAATATAGGATAATATAGGATAATATAAAGTAATATCGCAGCTTTTCTGTGGTAATATACAGTAAATATAGGCTGCCGCCTACCAATTATAGTTCGTCAACTTCGTCGGCAGTTTTTGTCGGTACATGTGAGACGAGCGAGGGGCATGACGTGGTTGACAGCATTGGACATTAAAGACGCAAGGAGAGTATCTCGAACGTGTACAGGAGAGAAAATCGGCCAAAAGCTAGTGTAAACAACTGTTAGCATTATGTGACCATTGTTATTATCGAGCTTTTATCATCGTGTGAATGTGAACAGTTGCAGGTGAGAATCGAATGATGTGTGGTTGCATCCGACAATCTTGTACAATATTCTCGCCCGAATCGTTCGATAAATACTCCTTGTGTAAATGAGCCTTTACGATTTGTACGACATGTATATGATGCCGACATCATATACATGTCGTACAAATCGTATATTTATATACAATCGTACAATATACTTACAATACATGTCGTACAATCGTATATATTTACAAGTATATGCATCGTCATTCATTATTCCTTCTTTATTATTCCGAGCGAACCGATAGATACCGGCAAATACAGTTGACAAAACTAAATATAATCTTGGCATTGAAAAATTTATAATAAAAAAACTCACTGGATTCATTCGATGGCACGCAGCAGTCATCACAACAACCCATTTTGAAAACCACTTCACACCACTTTTATATGATTAACTTAGTTTCGTATTTTATTTCACATCATTATTGAATTGTACACTCCACTTCGGTTGCAAATAACATGCCTCCCACCTATCAAATATTACACGCTGACTGGGCTCCTTATCGTGGATATTGATAAGGCGCATATGACTCGATCAATAATAAAATTTTGTTCTTGATAAAAAAGAAATTGCAACTTTAATATAAACAAATAATATTAAACAGAACAGGTAAATCAATGACAATATTATACAAAGCATAGCCTACGGGATCAGACGAGGAAACCGCATATACCCTTGTCTTTACTTCATTTGCAATTTCGTCCACTTTCTTCTCCTCTTGCAATTACAAGAGTTTTAGGCCACAACCACGCGGGCCTGGTGCGGATTGATAGACATGCCTCGGAGCTGTCTCTCACCCCCTCTCAAGGGGAGCGGAGTATCCTACTTGGGCATTTATGGCCCACAATGGAAGTAGCATAGCTGCCTACAACTGCGGGCAGATCACTGGCTTGGCATTGCTGTGGCGTCTTATGATTCTTTGCCGTCCGCGCGATCGGCCCACCGGGGGTCGGGAGAATTTCGCTTATGAATAGGCCAGTGAGCGACTACGCAGTGGGCAGTGGATGGCTACAAAATAGACATGCCCGGATTTTTTATATGCCCCTTCACTTCACGATATTTTCCTTTGACGCCGTGTTAGTGATCACTAATTAATTACTCGTAGTTTATCAGATAAAAGGTCTCTTGGATTAATAGTGAAAAAAATAACAAATAACAAAGAAAAAAATTTGCCAATATTTTATCATAAAAATTAGATTTTAGAACATGTTTCTATTTATTTTTTTACGTGGTGGCATTGGGATACCTGCATCCCAGCAAACAATAGACAAACAATAAAAGGTCAAAGGTCATTGCTTGATTGGTTAAACAGAATTTGAAATTAGAAGTTCTTAACCAAAGTTAATAAATTCATACCTTTGTTTAGACAATGTTACAAATATCGTAAAACAGGTACAAATTTTAATGCATTTTGATGACATTCGAGAAAAATACGAAAATTTTGTTAAAAATTTCATTAATCAAGCTAAGAAACTTGGAGTTTTAAATAAAAGAACAACCATAGTTGAAATATGTTAATATGTTAAATATGTGTTGTTGTTATTGTTATTGTTATATTGTTTGTTAAGTTGTTGTTCTAATATTGTTTAAAATAATCAATGTTTTTAATTTCGGAATATAATGTTAGGTACCTAGTCAAGTTTCGGGAGCAAGGGAAATGCTTTTTAAAAACTAAAAATATACTATACTAATTTAATGAGATTGAAGACAAGTGGCAGAACTTGATGCCAGTATTCAACTATCCTATTTAATTACATCTAAATACAAAGTAACCTCTTATCGCTACATCCTAAATGCTAACTAAGCGCTAGGTTCCTAGAACTATGGGTTCGACCACCCACCCGGTTCTGCTGACCCAGCTATCAACAGTAAGGGCTTGGGTGACGTAACTACCTACTTATGCTTTTTTTTAAAATGTTAAGTAGGTACTTCTTTAAAATCTTTACTAATCTTTAAAATGATAAGGACTGTGATACCACTGAAGGAAGTACTATCAACTGTAACATAATTGAGTAGGTACCTACTGTACTGTATGACCTTCACTTACGTCGCGGTTCAACAAACAATTTAAGCAGTACCTAAATAAAGTTCACTAGTCGTAATGATATCCGGATTGTTTAAATAACGGAGTGATTCTAGAGGAATAAATGTGACGTTTTCTGAGGAATGGAACCTCATTGTAGACGTGGACTATAGTTAAGATTTTCTAACTTAAACTTTGGATTTATTACTATTATTTCTGATCAAAGCAATAATTTTTATTATAAAGATTTTAACTAAAATTATAAGATCTGGTAGAGATAATATCATACGTCACTGAGACCAAAGGAATAGAAGCTGGCTAACTGCCGCTGAAGCGACGATATCGATAACATAGTAGGGAAACCTTCGATTAGGACAGCGCAAAACTTAAGAGTTAGCGTGCATTAGAGGAAGCTTGTCTCGTAGTAGACAAGCAGATGCAAAAACTATTGATTGGCTTGTTGGTGCGCAGTTTCACTCGGAACAATCGTTTATTCTGGACTATTCTTTTCTTTAGGTATAATACTTAAACGTTAAATAGCTGATTGACTGACTTTGATAAAAATATTTTAAAATTTTAAAAATAAATTATTTTATAGGCATTTCCTTTTTCCTAATCGTTCTAGGGCATTGTCTTAGAAATCGCACTCGTAGTTTCCTAGATTAAGCCTGACAAACAAACAGATGTAGCAGTTATAATAATAATGAAAAATAGTGCCCGTTGTGGAGTTACTTTGCCCTATTTCGGGCTCTAAAAGTCCTAATTAGTAACTACTAGTAGTTACAATAGTTATTAGGTATACAATAGTTTAGTGCATGCTGCATTCCCGCAGCCGCTGGAAGTTACTCCTCTTTTACAGAAGACTACCTTGAAATGTACTGCATTTCCTACTTTATCGTATTTCCCCAATGTACGTACCTGTTTCGGTAGTGACTGAGGTATGCCAAAGCCCATTCCCATCTCATCCTATCCCTCCCCATTTTCCTAACCATTTCTCCCAATGCATTCCTTAATCTGCAAAGGTGGGCATCGCATCCGGGGACGTGCTAACATTTGTAATTCTGGACTGATGTCTATGGACGACGGTATCCACTTACCATCAGGTGGACTGTATGCTCGTCTGCCGCCTTTTTTTCTATAAAAAAACTGACTATTTTTTTTCAATGACCACGTTTATCACGAAGAAAATCTTTAGTTAGTAAGACTTTAAACAAGATAACACTGATAATAGAATGATTAGAAAAGGCTTCTTATAATCATTCAGCGCAAGGTCCAATTTCTAACAGTCTTATTATTACAAACATCAATAAGTACTCCTATGTACTTATTGTAGGCTTACTAAGTAGGCGTTCAGTTAAAAAATATTTCTACGGAATTACTTCTGACATTCTTGTTAATTAAAGGAAATCACAAAGGAAAAATGAAATTACATTTGTTTCACTGTTGAATCGTTTGAACAAACTTTTAGGAATAATTCAGGAAATGATACTAAGATTATATTGAACTATAAGTATTACAAACTACTTCCGTTTGTCCGTCACCGGCACCACACCTTTTATTGTCCACTGTTGGACATCTCATGCACACGACAATGTGCATGAGGGATGTGTAGAACTAAAATGCTACGCTGGCCAAGCGGGTTGGCTATTCCACTCTTTTAGAGGTGGTGTAGTTCTTCAACACTTGTAGTAGTCGCTTTGTTATCCCCTAGTCACCTTTTACGACACCCACGGGAGGAGATGGAGTGGTGCTAATCTAAAACCGGCCGACACTATAAAGCTTTCTATATACTATAAAGCTACTTACGGTGAACGAAAATGTTTGACCACGGGTTTATGAAACTTGACACATGTACGTATGCATACGTATACATACATGTATATAATTAGTAATAACAAAATCTTAGTAATAAGTACTAACATAGTCTATAAGTTAAAATTGTTACTAACACCTAAAAATGAAATGAAATATGGATCTTGTCTCAAATAAATGAATTATTATTATTATGAAAGTCATCTAAATCATAATGGAAGTTGGCACTATGGAAGTAAAACTAGGAATATTATGCCAGAAATGCCAACTACCAGTTTTTAAAAGTACCCACATAAGGTTTTGTGTGGTTTGGTAGAGCGTGACTGATCACATCTTGATTACATTTGTGTGATCATTAGTGCAAACGCCGAGTATCTACTTGGGAGTGCAGGTTTTTTTATTATCTATCACTAGCTTGGCGATGAAGGAAAACATCTTGATGAAACTCGCGCGTCCGACAATAAAAAAATGCTACGGTATGTGGAATATCCACCGATCCTCACTGGGCCCGAATGCCGAATTATAGCCTGAAACTCTCTTGTGATTGTAAAGGGAGGCCCGTGTCCCGCAGTGAGACGTTAGAGACTAATATCGATCCGTAGGTGAGCTGTATACGTGTTAATAAGTGATTGATAACCCATGATAAGCCATTCATTGAAGTCAGTTAAAACAATCTAATTTTACTCATACCTATTTAGGTACTTCAGACCAATAGCAATTAAGAACATTATCTTTTCTAATCTTCTTAATTGTTCCTTATTAAGTGTTTCCTGTATGAATGGAATAAAACGTTTGAAAACTCGCATCAGAAATATAATCGGTTATGTTAAAAAGTTACTGTTCGAAACATGTTTTATTCTGTAAACACTGAATTTTAATTCTGATATTAGTATTTAGATACATTCATTTTTTTCATCCTGTAAAACTAGATAACTGAATGAGTCAGTGACAAAAATCCAATGTCGCGTGTGGGCCTATCGTAGGTAATCGTACTTTAAATTTAGAAATGGGACGATTTTATTTCGTGCTCGCGTAACGATGAGCAAACCGGTCAGCGTGGTCACTGGACAAAAACAAAATGAAACAATGTATCTAGCATAGAACAAGATAAAATTACGTATTTGCCGAGAGTAAGAGAGAGATAGGAGATATATTTTATGATAAGAAATACCATTTCAAGAAATGTAACACCATTAACTTTCGTTTTTGTTTGGCAAATTGGCAACCCGTTTCTTTACACTGTTATTATCACTGTCCAAATAAGCACGTTATAATAAACAAATTTATGAGATAATATTATCTCTATCTATAAATGTATGCACTCTATAAAGTCACGTTGGATACTGTGTTCAACTTGCGTAACTACGAGAGACACGTAGTTCTAAGGGACGGTTCACATTGTCTGAACGAGTTACACTATTAAAAATTAATTAGGTACCTACATTTAATTGGAAATAAATTGATGCAATTGTCGAGTATTGTGGAAAATACCAGCATAATAATAATAATTACTAGGTACCTATTAATAGCTATTTAATGCAACTTGACTCGGTTTACAAAGATACACTAAGATTAATAAATCTTAGTGTAGTTAGTTTTCAGTACAGTTTTTGAAACTATGTACTTAGGAACATGTGCAAAATATGCAATCGAGGATATTCCCGCGTGATTTCCATTTGCACACATGAAAGCACACATATATTATCAACAGCACATCTAATATAACTAAACAACGGAACTGACACAGAGGGAGCGAAGCGTGGGTGGAAAAAGTAAAAATGTAAATCACACACAAAACCAAAAGGTTTTATCTGATATAATAATAAGAAATATATGTATAGTTATTTGATGAATAAAAATATGAAAAACAAGTCGTACTGCATTGACATACCAGCGAAAATGGAACAAGAATATTACGCCTGATGTGTTGTTATCTGTATATGTAAAATAATAAATATTATTTAATGTTATCACAGAATAAAGTAAGCCTTATGAAGGCATGATGTACTAAGCCTAATGTCAACAGAGTGAATGACGGTGACGTTGTCTTTATTTACGTCCCGCGGCCGTAATGCCGGTGATCGGTGGAAGATGCGCCCGCGCCGCAGATAGTTCCTAAATGATTTTATTACGCAATGTTATGTTCATCTCTATTTAGGTACAGCGCAACATTTGTCTGTCTGTCTGCTTATTCAAGTTTATCTTGAGATATATTCTAATGGTCTGATTCTGTTGTGGTTTTAACATCGTGTAAGGTTTTTAAACAAAATGCATATTTAGTTTAGAAATAACGTGAAATAATGTGATTTTCTTCCAGATGAAATTGGGTATATATCAACATACTAGTTTGTAGCCTATGTCTCTCCGCTGCTAGATATTAGACCTGTTCCAAGGGTCGCCACCACATACGATCGTCGGCTCTCCTCATCCACCTACCACCGGCGAACTCCTTAAAGTCATCGTCGGTCGACATAGCCAGAGGGCGTCCCACACTGCGCTTACCGGATTGGGTACGTGGTCTCCATTCCACGTTATCGATTCTGCGACAAATATGACATGCCCATTGTCACTTTAACATGTTGATTATGTGAGTTAGGTCGATTCTTTGGCGAATGTTTCTTTCGTTAATATAATATCTATTTCGTTAATATTCGTTTAATATATATTTATCCTGTTAGATAAACACTAATATTCCCCGGCATATCATTACCAGAAATAAGTATATACTTAGGCTTTATTGGAATTTATTGATAAAAAATAAATTAATAAAAATAAAAAAATAAAAAAAACAAGACGAATACATGAGTGCACACAGGGTGAAGGAACTGAAGAGGTATTTTATAACTGATGCCCTCCAATTTGTTGAACACCTGTGGGGTAATCCAAATGGTTAGAGTAATGCAAAACTAGAATCTTCATAACACACACAAACATAATTAAGCTTAATATATTATAATTACTTTGAATAAACGTTATAAATATTATATAAATAGTAAGTAACAAACGGAGAGAGACTAAACATTAACTGAAGAATTTTGTGGGATTTATCATATTGTAAACTTTAAGAAACTAAAAAGCTATTGTAGTTTTTAAGAATTTTAAATATTGAGATCTTATATTTACTAAATATAAAGTAAAAATACTTACTTTGATATTTTTTTAAAATTTAAATATGAGTTCAAATTAAATGTTAGTATATTCTTTGATTTATCTACCAAACAGGGTATCCATTAAACATGTGTCGTAATTCTTAATGTAATGAGAATTAATATTAATAATTAAGACTAATTACTAATGAGCCTTAATTATTAATATTAATTCTTAAATCTTAATGTGAGTAACGTTACATGTGAATGACGTCTAACTTTAATGATTAGAATATGTAGACATTTATAATAAAAACGACGTCTAGAACCCACACCAATAGGACTTTGGGACCAAAGATTTAAATTGTTGCTGGGACCATTGCCGGAGAACGCGTTTTTGCTTCCAAATGTCCAACGTAGACTACCTGCCAGCATCCTTGCTTTTTGTCGTCTTACACAAAAACACTATTTAAATTTAACGTTAAATTACTTAAAATCTCTTATTCGTTTATCTATATCCATACATATAATAAAAATGTAACTGATCGCTGTCTGTACACGGAAGATATATGAGAAAAATATTATTGGGGTCATTGATGTACATATGACTAGATTAGCAGTATTCATTAGTTAACGTTACCACTTCGTAGATGCCTGCAGGCATATCTGACTTCAGTTGCTAGCTTGACGTCGGTGAGCGTGAACGTATCTGCGGCCTAACGATAAAGTTACCAAAATGGTGAAATGTGGCGTTAAAATTTGTATGTCACGGTCCGAAAAGGATGATAAAGCAAGTGGTGTTACTTTTCACAAGTAAGTTTGCACAATTTTGTTCAGATTTTCCAAAATAACATTACAAAACGAAGTAAATTTATCACGCATTGTGTTTGCCATCAATGTTGCCAGTAAAAACTATTTTGATTTTCCCACACCGTTGGGAGGTTTGTAAATGATGAATGACTGTAAGTCAAAAGTATTAATAGTAATTTATGTTTTTTATCATAATCTGTAATCATCATAAAATAGTCACTTGAAAACACTTGAAAAAATTCAAACCAATTTGTCGATCAGAGAATTTGCAATTCATTCAGCGGAACATGTGTCGTCATTACAAATGGATCATTCTCTTTTGTTGATCAACGCGATTATTCACAAATATATCAAAATAAGATTATACCACGAAAGTAAAATGTTTACTTTAAATAACAAAAAAGAGAGTAAAAGGCAATTATATAACAAACTCATGTTACACAGTGGTGTTTGATCAATATAATAACTTTTGAGGTTTAAAATAATATATTTACAATTTAATTAATTTACAATTGAAATATATTTTTTTAAAATGATTGTCATAAACAAAAAAAATATTATTCCATTTTAAACAATAATAATTTTACACAATGTAAATAGTCTTAAAATATAATATTTTCGTTAACGCATATAAATATTTTTTCTTCCTACCTGTAATCCTTGTCAATTTCATTAGATCTATATGATCTATTGAAAGTTTCATTACAATCTGTTAATAATACCTGTTAATAAGAGCCTTTATACCCAAGTAATTCATTAATTCTGGGGAAATTATTTCTGACCACTGGCAACTCTCGCCATTTTTTCCGATAACAATGTCTTGTTTCATTTCGACGTGATTAGTTGAAACGAAGAAGTTGTGTAGAAGAAACGAGACAAACATAGTTTACTTTGGAATATTTATCGGTTTCAAAGCTACGTCTTTTGAAGTCGCAAGTGGTTACATATTTCTGAGAACAGTTTGTAAGACGTTGCCACTCTAGTATTTAGAAGCTCACTGATTGGGGTCTTTATCAACCCAAAACAATGATTGTTAGAATTTTTTTCTGTTTATCTGTTTGTATGTGCGTTTGTGCGCGCTAATCTTAGAAACGGCTTAACCGATTTGGGTGCGGTTTTCATTAATGAATTGTGGTAAGCTTCACTTAAAATTTAGTGTTTGTTTTATTTCAATCAGTTCATAAATGAAAAAGTTATATCAATTTAAAGAATCACGCCGAACATTTGTTCGATAAAAAATAAGCTATAAGAAATAATGTGTGTGATCGTTTTTGAAAATACCAAATACCCCTAAGAAGGTAAAGACGGTGTTTATAAACTAAAGTCCACGCGGACGAGGTCGCGGGCAACAGCTAGTTACAAATAAAACTAATAACAGGTCGGAAAGTGACAAAAAAATTTAAGCCATGATTAATTTAAAACATTTAAAACAATACATTTTAATCATTGTTTTCAATTAAGGATTTTTAAATAAATAATAAAATAAAAGAATCAAATTTAAAATAATGGAGTTTATTTAAATACCTCATTGTTTATCTACGAGTACGTTTTAGGAAGCGAAAGTGTAAGTAATAATAACCGATGAATTCCCGAAGCAGAAAACGTGGATTCTATTCATAATTCTGAGTTATCTTTGTCTATTGTTAGTTACTATTGCTAATTTTATTTTTGTCGACAGCGGCCACAGAAATGAGCAAGTTATAATGACTGCTCGTAAATGTCATAGTGTAGGTACTTAAACCGTGAATTGTATTTCTTGAATCCTGACCAGATAATGACGATAGAAAGTGTGTTACTAAACCATAGCTTTAGATAAAGCTGTGACTATGATTTTGTCTATTTGAAAATTTAAGACACTGTCAAAGAAAATAAGGACTTTTGTTCCCAGTAGTTCTGTGCTGCAGTTCTATACACAGAACTAGTGAGACTTAATTCTGTTTACAGAACTGTAACTTACAGTGAGACTTTTATTTTAGTTCAAACGGATCAAAGTTTGAAAATCGCAGTGAAAACCCTTGAAAAAATTTAAAGAGGTACACAAAGTATAACATGTTATAATACATATTAAACAAAATGTACTCACTTGGAACTCAAATAGTGTGACATACTCATAGTAGCACTAGAGTAATTTAACATCCTATGGATGACAACATATGATGTAATTGCTTTACGAATATAGCTGATAGATTCGTTTATGTAGCATTTTATCATTTAAAGATCTCAATTTAGCAAACTAAATTGTGTTAATTCTCTTTGTAAGTGAAATTTACCTTTAAACATAAGTTATACGAAGAAAGTTACACAACAAGTTATAATGTTAATCGTTAGAAATAGTAATAATTGCGTTTAGGGTCCGCAAAAAATTTAGAGGCCGTATTATACGTGCTCGTGAAGATGAGGCGTTACGGAAAAATAATTGTCATGGTCATGAACATGAACCAGAAAAAATATAATCGCCAAATAAATATTAGACGTGATGGTAACGCAAATATATACTTATTCCTTATATCTAGTAGGTTCCTTATATCTACAAGAATGGTTTAAAAAGAAAACTGCCAGTTTTAATTTTTTTTCGTGTATAATGTATGGCTTATATGACGGCAATGGCTAACAGTCACCCCTCACCATTGGTGATACATAACAAGAATCAGGAAATAAGTAGGTAGTTACCAGAGTTGAAACAAGAAACGGTTAAAAGTTGACCGTCGTCATTATCTTCTCAAACCGTGAACGCTGTTGACGAAAATATGTATCAACTGTTAAACTCGTGAACAGGTTGATTTAATTATTACCGCCAATACATAGACTCCGTTGACCAACGTTGGTACAATAAACCTGTTTCACTTGGCCAGTTGACACGCTGGCGTTCTTTGATGGGTACGCTTATCGTTAAGATTATAGTAGTACGTGCCTTTTATCAAACGAAATAAATTCATGGGCGATAGTTTCCACTTACAAGTTAGGTCTACCTGACTTACAACTCGTCTGCCGCCTTTCTTCCATAAGATAATAATGTTTGTATTGTATTATATTGTATTCAAATACAAGTAATGTAAACAATTATTGACTGTTTAGTCTAGTTAATTTAAACTGATCTCAGTGATACATTTAGTGTAATATTTTTTCAAACTGAACTCATGGAGGAATTTAAAGATATACTATAAATGTTTTTTGTTTTCTATTTACTTTTTATTTAAGGCAAATTTATTTTAACTATCCAAAATATGTATTATTGGCATAGTAGAGACTAGAGAACACGTTACTCCTTCAACAGCTACCAGCTTAACACGGAATATTATCAGTTTTCATCAACAAATCACAGCCAATACCTGTTTTTATCGACAACGTCCGCTTATAGCACGTTTTAACATTGACAACAGTTGAGGAACGCCTCAGCTGTTGTCAATGTTAACAGTTTTCGTCAACAGTAAACGTCAACAAGTTTAAAAGTAATATCTTCTTGTTCACTTCTTCACTGGCGGATCTTAAGGCCTCCCACCACAAAAGACCTGCGCTCTTGTCGTACAATCACAATACTAGATTTTACTAGAAGCATAGTACTTATATGCCTATGGTTTATCGGAATAGATTTAACCATACATCCTTCTTGCGATAGACAACCAGCGGCATTCCTATCTCAGCAACATGCAACATTCCCATACCTACCCACTCTTCATCGTTGGTAACCTTTTTGCATCCATTTCTGGATGCAAAAAGTTTCTCTCAAAAGTCTTTTATCTCTGCATTAAAACATACACTAAGATGTTCATGAATGTAGTATTTTCGTACGTACATGTCGTAAAATAAGCATCTCGCACCCGTAAAGCAATAAAATATTTTATTGAAACCACTATGGACCATTACTAAGAGTTCCAACAGCTGTCAGAAATAGCTATTTTGGATACACAATGAATTGAAAGGTGCATCCGCATGCATTGCTACTTAGGTACCTACGTATTTTCATACATTTAACAAGCAAATATGCAGTTTTATTTTACCAATAGGTATATCAAGAATAACATGAAAAACCTACTAAGAATTATGTAGTAAAACTACGTAATTAGATGAATATCCCAATAGTCAAGGAAGAGCGATGATAGCCTAGGGGTATCTATATTCGACTCACATTCCTGAGATCGTGAGTTCAAATCCTCGGCCCGTACCACTGAGTTTCTACTTAAATACCGATTTTTTTTTAAATTGTCACTGTCTCAACAGTAAGGGAAAACATCGTGAGAATACCTACATGCCAAAGAAATATAAAAATAATCTGAAGTATGTGATCCACCATCCCGCACTGGGCCCGCGTGGTGGATTTCGGCGTGAATCCTAAGCCCTAGTGATTTACTAAAGAAGGCCTGTGCTCTGCAGGGGGACGTTATAGGCTGATACAAGTACAAATTCAAATTATTTATTTGCCAAAACATTATTAGATAGGTACCATATAAAATAAAAAATATAGATCGTGTTATATATACGCTTGAATATGATTAGGTAGGACGTGGGTCTCTCCCCGATTGTGGTTTAAATCAAACTCGTTAGCAACACGATTTCCTCTTTACCCGATAACGTACCAAAAAACAAGTTTTAGCGAAAAATTGTTTCAATTTGATTTTTTAGGACAGATTTGATTACTATTATAATAAGTTAATATTCTTTTCTTGCTCTAGTTCTAATAAACTTACTAATAAGTAAGTAAGTATGTACGTACCTACACTTTTTTGCACATCAAAGGCTATAATATTCGGTACTTACGTATGAAATGACCGATTTTATTACTGGTCACTTTGAGTTTCGATATCTTCTGTTCTCGCGCATTCGGGCCACAATCCACCACGCGGGCCCAGAGCAGATACACACACTTCAAATTTCTTCTCGAGCATGTGGGTTTCCTCGCGATGCTTTCCCTCACCGCCGAGCTAGTGACAATTTCTAAATATCCTTGAGTTGACTTGAAAAAGTATAATACTTGAGTTGACACTCAGTGGTATTACGGGCCGAGGATTTGAACTCACGGTCACACATACGATCAGGATACTACAGTATTTTTTCGATTCTTGCTGAATCTAGATTCAGCATTCAGATTCCAAGGATCCTATGTCAAATTCTACCAAGATTAAAAAATACCAAGATTAAGATGTATTAAAAAAACCTTTGTAAATGGGGTGGGCGTCATCATAAGCGATGTTCAAAAAAATTTTTTTACGTTGCGCCTATTTTGTTATCTTCAACAAAAATGGTAAATCTCGTTGTTTTCAAAACAAATAACTGTTTTTAGTGTCACAATGCCTACCATAAAGTTATTCTAGAATTAAAAGAGAGTTATTTTTAATTTATAACTTCTTAGAGCCCCTTTGAAGTTGGTTTTGTCTTTTAGAAAGTTTTAAAAAAATAAAAAAAAACTAGTTTTTTATAGAAGCCGTCTACATTTTTTAAACTTTAGTTATATTTATTATGGTCATACACACTCATAATATTCCCCATATACTACCATAAATGCGAAGGTTGGTTTGTTGGTTTGTTACCTAATAGTACGTAATAAGTATAATATCTCTGCAAGAAATCAATGAATCTACTTCTGCTAGTAACAAATAAATTAAAACCTTTAAAAAAACTTTAATACAGCTACGAAATGCAAATGAAGGTATGTTGTAAACCAATTCCCAATTTCACCGCCATTTAACAATAGACGATTATTTTAATTAGCTGATTTCTGCAAGTAAATTAAAGGGTTTTTTTTTTAACTTTATTTTTCATATTACGACAATCTTGTATTTTTTTTAAATAGAATAGATGGCAGACGAACGGGTGGGCCATATGATGGTAAGTGGTCACCGCCGCCCATGGACACCTGCAACACCAGAGGCCGACCTTGCAGAATCCTGTTCACATATTTATAGTTTATTTATCCATACTACTTTCTAAATTGTAATAAACGTATATTAACAAATTAAAAACAGAAAATCAAAATTTAACCATCTACGTATATATACAATTAATTTCGTTTATTTTATAACGCCACACTGAATGGTCCACACTTGTATCCTAGGTCCAGAGACACAACAAAGATGAACACAACACGTGCAATACCCAGATCCGAACAAACACCACACCTGTTTATAAACAAGGCATTGGTCCCAACCGGGAATCGAACCCGGGAACTATTGCACAGCGGCCAGGAGCAATACAACGGGGCTAATTGGTCGTCACGTATTGTCTTTAAATTAGGGTTCGCTAATATATATCAGAGGATATATTTTATATCAATTTATTTATCAATTTGAGATATTTATCGTCAAAACTAGAATTTTGGCAGATCCCATGCTTTTAAATTATTATACTGACATAAATAAAAATTATGACCACTGCCAATGATCCAACACTAAAGATTATAATTATAATTTAGTTGAATGTTGATTAAGTAGACTGATTATTAATGTCAGACTCTAATTTTTTATTACTCTATTTTTACTCTTATTATTTGTTTTGTTTTATAATAAATAAGTATATTCAAACGCAGTTTCATTTAACAATTTTGACACATTAAAACCACTTACAGAAAAAAAAGATCTTATCTTTTTTATTTACATGATACATATCCGATATACATCGGATATATTAATCAAATATCGGATATTTTGATATTTATTAGAAATATCGGATTTTCACGAACCCTGCTTTTAAGACGTTGGCAAGGTATTTTGGGAATAGACCTTTATAAAAAAAAACCTATATATGGAAAATACTTACCGTAATCATTTCCCATTATGAATAAATTATAGCACTACACAGATCAAACTGATACACTTCTAAGGCAATCCGACAGTAGCATAGTATGGTAGTAGAACTTCAATTGAGAGAGCGTTACCTCTACACTACCATCACAAGTTTTTGTCACAATTAAATCTATTCAGTCTTCTTTAAATCCTTATTTTTGTTATTCTTGAGACCATGTGTTGTTGCACAGAACGCGTGTTTTTTATTTCCGATTTTGAATAGTTTATTTGCTTTAATTTAAAAGTGAAAGTTTGATAATTCGTGCGAGCCCGGAGAGCTATGACAAGAAACAAAGCGCGTTAAAATGTGTTCACTTGCCGCGCGGTGAGGTGCAACTGACTGAATAGTGAATTGGAAGTACGAGGACTGGCTGAATCATTTCATTTGTCTCGACTACGACAAAGGGCGAGTGCGATCGCTTGGGCATTAAATGCATAGAACAGTGCCACAAAGAGCTCCCATTTTCCTTCCCAACAAATAGCAATATCTGCGCGCTAAATAAACCTTGTAAAGTGAGATGATGTTTCACGTCTCATATCTGGAGAGTATTTAGTATCGATTCCAGTTTTTAATTAATCCAAGATTAAGTGGATAAGCGTTGGACTAACTTTTGATTGTCGCAAATGTCGATTAAGGTTTGTAATATCAATCGTTTTAAATATTACTCGATCTTTAGCTATTCTATTGGGCGATAAATCGGTAAAGTTTGTACCCTTAGAACTCAACAAAAGATTATACTCGTATAATGTAACTTTTTCATTAGGTGCATTACCTAGAAGATTTTATAATAACTGCTGTAGTTTCTTTACTGTATTTTTGACAATTATATTCTCTGTACCATTATACTGTGTTATATTTGCTGACCTACTGTTATCAAAACATTATTAGGTATAAACCGAATTTATAAAACATATATTTATTATAATAATAATAATTATTATATTTTTATATCTCGTTATCTCCGGAATTCCCCTACCAAATACATCGGAGTACAATTGGAATTATGCGTTAGTATGTTTCATCATTGTTTATAAAATTGTACCAACATTGAATTGGAGTAGTCAATCTAGCAAAAGAAACAGACAATTGCAGATTCCATTTCAGTTACATGGCGTTGCTGTCTGCCTAACTATGGTAATTACATTCTTTACAAATTTTTCTCTATTCTACAGCACATCATAAAAACCCAGTTAAAATTCATTTCTAAAGTGACTAAGAAAATATGACATTACATTTCGTAGATACCGATACATTTCTTTTTATTTTATTTAGATAACTATCATTGATGAGGACGAAGCCTATACTTACTCACTAAATTCTTGTTTAAAGTTAAACAGATCTGTCAAACATGATTGCTGTCGAATATTATTATTCGTATTCTGGATGCATACGATGCCTTTTTCAACTTCAAGTGTCCAATTTACTAATAATGACGTGTTCTGTAAGTGCACAGGACACTTATCTATTAGATAAGCGAGTATTCTAGCCAATGTTTGTCAAATTTACAATCAAGAAATCCTTTTTATAACAATGTTTATTTAGCGAACTCAAGCAAGGTTGTCTTATCCCATAATAGATAAATCCTGGGCAACTTTGGTGGCCCTAGATTTGGCAACGTGTCGAGGACATGCAACGATGACTAATGACAGTAATGACAATGTTGTTACAAATAACCGTAGCGTGGATAGTCTTTGCGATAACCTTTTCTAAGTAATATTTATTATCTAATAAGGATAATTCTAACAGAGGTGGAAATTGGGGTTATAATAACCCTGACGTAGGTGGTGGTATACCGTATGTAACGTCCATAGTTGGCACGAAACACAGTTCGTGATTTGTTTGTTAGACTATTAGATTATATAGTTTTTATTATTTGATTATAAAAACTGGTAGAAAGATAAAATATACTTTATTTCAATGTTTCCGATTCTAATACATTTTAAACCTTTGATTAGTTGATGATTAGTCTAAGACTCAGAGTACCCACCGAGTAAATTCAGGGACAAAGGCGTGTACGTACGTACGATTGCGAAGTTGCTCCCAATGGCCTTCTGGGAAAACACAAGTACACTCATCGATGACCAATTTCTACTCTAAATAGAATTAATTAATTTTTTATTTATTTATTTTTATTGTTTATCCCTCTTATTTTTTTATCCTTGTCAACTGATTCTTATTTACAAATTGATATTGGGTGCAATGTGGATGTAGATATGTATGTATGTATTTATATATCATTATGTATTTATGATTATTAGTATTTACGAGTAACTATATTTATTATCGATATTGTCGGTAGGTATATATTGAACATGATCCATTCGGTGGATATCGGTCATTTTGCACTACTTACCTATATCCCTTTTTATTTTTCTCTATCCTAAGGTTGTATGGAAGAGATCGCCTTAGCGATAAGGTCGCTTATTGTATTCTTTTATTTATTATTTGTGCACATGTAATAATGTAATAAAGAGTATTTACTATTATTATTAATGAATAATAGAATTAGTGACATGTCCATAGATGTAATGCTGTTATCAGTGGGAAATAATCTTATCACACAATTTGGTATAAAAATGTAAATATTTTTACTAAAAAGTGTCACCTAATCCACATTGCAGATCTATAGTTCGTTCCAATCCAGTTTGCCGAAAAGAAAATCAAACCAAAGAAATATCTCAACAGATTTAAATCTAGGGAAAACTTGCAATCTTGATGAATCAAATTATGGATAACTAGCTGTTTGGTCACGGCTTCGCCCGCTTGGATTTTGTTTTAAAAGTATTAATAGACTCCTCTTTGAAAACTCGGCGATGGTGAATCAGTCGGTCTGTTAGGACATTTCTCTCTTTTTATATGTATAGATATCTAAACAATTATCACCTCACTATCAGTTACCTCAGGCCCCCATGTTTGTATACATTTTGTACAAAATGGATTAGAATGGATAATACACACTGCAATGCAATGAAAGTGCACTATTTTATTTATTATTAAAATAATTGTATTTATTATTAAACATGTATTTCCGGTGTATCATATTTATGATTTAATGCCTACAGTGTCTTTAGTACTTATCTCTTGTTTGTTATCCGATAGTTGGAGGCACAATTAGGTATTATCTAAAGTTTTATGACTAATTAATTACATAGATATTGGCATTTAATATGAAATCTAAAAGGAACAATTAAATCATTGCGCAAAATCTTATCTTTGGTTTGAATAGCTATGTTTTTTTATAGTAAATGAGACAAACGGGCAAGCGGTCGACGTGGACAATTGCATGACAAGACGTGGACAAGACGTGCGGGTAAAATTCTGGTCACAGCTTTCCCAACGAAACCCATGTCGTAGCGTAACGGACAGCCACGTGAGACCTCTTGAGGCAGTTTGCTCCACAGCTTACGAATTAGCATAAAACGATTTTTGGACCACAGAGTGCGTAACACCTCCGTTTCAAGGAAATGCGGATGCGCATCGCATTTCTATGTCGGGAGGTGTATTGTCGTCTAGCGATGCCAGCGACTGCTGTTTTTCCCACTTTATTTTATTTCCTCAATGTACGTACGTGTATCTGAAGTGAGTGAGATATGCCGAAGCCTATTCCCATCCCATCCTATCTCCTCATTTTCTCAACCTTTATTCTAAATACATTGCTATATTTTCAAAGGTAGGCAGCGTACCGAGGGGCGTATCGCGGATATCTATGGATGACAGTATCCACTTGCCATCAGGTGTACAGTACAGGTGCTCGTTTGTCGCTTTTATTTCTAAATTTTCTGAAGAATTGTTGGACATAACTCTCACTTCGGGGTTTTTAGAAATACCTAAATATAATAAAATGTGTCTGTATATAAAATATTTTCTGAAAAAAATAGATTGTAGTGTATTATTCCTATGTCCTAAAACACGTTGGAGGAAGTTGAATAAAAATGTAAAATAGCCTTAAAAGAAAATAAAATACTACAAGAGAATGTTGACATAGTAAAGATAAATTCCTTCTGTTTATTACAGAGTTTATTGTTTATTAAAGATGGTCCGAATTTATTACAGTTTCCAGCATTATGACCACTACATCGGTCTAGTGCTTATAAAAATATTACCTGATTTTTGTACACAAAGTAGAAGAGAAAAAAAAAAATATTCTTTCAAGGAAATAGACTAATTAGCAATTAATATAAACATAAAAACAAAATCACTGCATTATCCTCTAGGTATATTAATTCATTGAAGCAACTGTTCCCTGTAAGAGGAGCAAAAATCTTTCGGGAACTAGATGATGTACTTTAGCGTCCAAACAAAATATTAAAAAATATAAATGTAAAAGTAGTTAACGCTACGAATCAAATCTTTTCAAATCGTGGCTACCACGAATTGGCACCATAAATAACTAATTATAAAGACTACTATTGATTGGTTTTGAATGGCTTGACGTGTTGTTGTTGATACAAAGATGCAGTGCAGTTAACATTGTAAACATGGGGTCCGGTATACGGTTTAACGGTGCATAATTGTTTAGTTATCAGTTTTGACAGAAAGGCAGGTACGGGAAATTGTAAGTTTGTGATCAAAACAATGAGCGACCGTAGTTTTTGTGAATGACATCACGCAATTAGGAGGATCGCATCATGTGGAGATGAAAATAGACAATCTCATATAAAGGACAACGTTTATTTGTCTGTTAGTTCGTGTCGTCTCGGGTTGCTCATGTCAAATTCAATATTTTATGGTTTTATTGTGTTTCATTACAGGGTATGACAGAAGCATTCAGTCAAGCCGATGGTAAGCAGATACAGTTGCTCATGAACATATTTGCAATATATACCCTCTAGTACGTACTAGAGGGTTCGCTCCAAGGTTAAAAAGGTATATGTCTGAATATTAAAACAAAACATTATATGTATACAAAAATACACGAGCCGAGCCTTGGGAGAGGCCTATATCCAGCAGTGGAGAGACGTAAGCTGATGATATGGTATGACATACAAAAATATCGGAACGGTAAACGGTCCCCACCGTATACCGTTCCGATATTGGGAGACATATTAATGTTCGGGTGGGTTACTGGTGGGTCGAAGCTGCTAACATTAGTAATAGCATTAATTAAAGTAAAGACAATGGCTAACTTTGGGGAGTTAAGAATTAGGATTTGGAAACAGCATTGTTCAGGATGAGGAGTTTGGAATCTAATGGTTAAGATTTCCTTTATTCCGTTTAACCATATGTTAGAAGGGATTTGATTAGATGGGATGGGATTGAATGGAATAAGAAGGGAAAGGACTCTGGCAACTCTCGCTTACGTACTGCCGAAACACGTTGGTATACCTATATCTCAGCAGTCATCTATGAATGTGCGGTAATTGTGTTGTAACGCGTTGCGAATTTATTGTGATAGATTTTAGTACATTTTTGACTCGCCACTGCTTTTGTATGTGGCCTATTTATCTGTACAAAATTAATACATCTCTAACTGGGGAAAATGAAAAACCAACTCGAAGATATCCCTTACAACAATAAATTAATAGTATTTCGTAGGATTATGTGGAATAAAGTTTCTTTAAATAAAAGAAATGAACAATTTCATTAATAGCCCAGAGATGAGTTGTTGATCATGTGAATTTGAAGTATATATCGTTATTTCCATACATTTTCAAACAGTTAGTCCATATTTGACTATCGCTGTTTTTAAAATATTAATTATGGACAACGCTCAGGAACGACACACAGAAAAATATTAAAGTAGATAGAGTACGTAAACCGACACTAAGTATATATAGAGAAGGGTAAATGTCCCTGCAACTCCTGTCGGTGAACGCGAATGATCCTAGCGCATTTATGTCTGGCTGTTGACCCTTGAATTAGGTTCAACGACTTTAATTTCATTACTTTTAAAGAGATTAACTATTTTAATTGCCTCAGTGATCTGTTACACACTACCTTTATGCACAATAAGCTAACTTCGATATATTTTATGCGCTTAATGTACCTAAATTGTTGCATTGGAGTCTGCTTGTTATTATTACGATAAAAAATATCGCATTCCATTTTACCATCTTGATTAGTCGAATTGCTGCCCAGCTACGGACCTAAGTATTTCTGCCTTGCTTGCTGACTTTCAATGACTAAGCTAGTTAATACCCAAACTCCAGGATAATTTTCAGGTATTCACTAGTCTAAATTGTATTAGCGTGGTCTTTCTAAAATTCCAAACCCAGTGCGTATCCGCGAAACGGAATAATAATTTATGACAAGACTTATGGTAAGAAAACGAAAACAAATTAGTGACCAAATGATATTTTTTTATAACGTGCCCCTTATTTATTAAGATTATTAAATTAAATTATTTATTATTAAATTCCATTAGGTGAAGACATTAGAACACTTATTTAATTACGTACTTTTTAATTTGATTTGGAAAAAGGAATGTTATTCCATTATTTGTCTTTTGGTTTTGTAATTCAGTCCTTGTTTTTCTGTTTTAATATTTTCACAATCGACAGTATGGATATGTTGAAAATTCATGTTATTTTCAAATATGAGTTTCTTCGCGCCAGTAATGTGACCCAAACGATACCAAATATCCAAAAATATCCAAATATCAATGCTTTATACGGACTGAATGTCTGTGCTTTAGTAATTTAATAGCTAAGGTTCTTGAAATTTTGATCTCAAGATCGTCTGAAATTTTATTGTCGGTTTAATATGGAGCAGTTGAAGGTGACTGTGTACGCGGATCCATAATAGACTACGGCTGAGTAAGCAGAAGATTTTAACATTAGTGTCAAAACAATATTGACGCATTTGGTTAAATAAGAAGCTCGAAAAATGGGTACTAATTGAACAGAATTTATTCACATGAATCAAATGAAGAAGCGTACAGCAGATCGCCACAGAAATGCAGATTGTGAATCTGGTCTGCAATTCTGTCGCAATCGGTCTATGATAAAAATGCGTTCTGCAATGTCGACAATCGTGAATATTCACGATATAGATACAAGCTATACAAGTTCACGACACGGATTAAATAACAGATATTAAGCATCGATATGAGAATACAATATTAACCCATGTTCACAGTGTAATGGTTCTCTGCCGATATTAATTAGACAATACTTATCTACAAACTAATTAGGATCTCACACAACTGTGATTCTAGGTACTGAAGATGTTCACTCTTAAGAAGTGTCTATGATGATGGAGAATCTCTCGCTAAATATATCTATAGTCTTGAAGTGGCATATTATAATAACTGCAGCGTCACGAGATTCTTCGTCACCCACAGTAGTCACTGGACCTTGCACCAACTTGCGTCTATTTTTGTGTGAATTTAAATTTTTAAAGAGGAACTTCTACGTATTTAGGCACATTCGACTGTCCACATTACCCCTCTGTCACAGAAGACTACCGTGAAATGTACTGCATTTCCTACATTATCGTATTTCCCCAATGTACGTAGTACGTGTTTCAGTAGTGAGTGAGAGCCCAATGAGTGAGTGAGTATATGCCAGAGCCCATTCCCATCCCATCCTATCCCTCCCCATTTTCCCAACCTTTCCAATCCATTCCTTAATCTGCAAAAGTAGGCAGCGCATCCGATAGCGTGCCCACGTTTGTCATTCTGGACTGATGTTGGCATGTATCGGAGATGTCCATGGGCTACAGTAGCGATGCTAATTAGTTTGTATAGTTACCATTATTATAAATTATAATATATATGAATAGCTAAGGTATTTCCTTTACGCTACGACATGGGGCTCTATAAGAGAACTGTGACCGGGATTCTGCAAGGTTGGCAGCGCACCCGATAAACCCCTGGTGTTGCAAGTGTCCACCATGGACGGCGGTGACCACTTACCATCATGTGGCCCGCCTGCTCGTCTTCCATGTATTATATATAAAAAAAGTTGTGTAGTTAGTAAAATATTCATCAAGGCATCGCCATTGGATTGGATAAAAGGAATTCAAACATAATATGACACACGCTCTGTTTAAAATAAACACTTTTAATTAATATACACATGATCTTGTTTCAGTTAGTTCGTTGACACAATACACAATAGAGTACTATATCAGACCGCATCTAAGTTAATGCCATTAATGCATCGACATGGGAATATACTTTTTAGTGTTGTTGATAAAGAAATTCATATATACTCGCACGACTGCATTGCATGTGCACTAATACAATGTGCATTAATAATTTTCTGCACGCAATCGCCGCTGTTACCTGATGTATTTAAGAACTTACGAATGAGGTCATTAAAACGATGCACTGTATGTAAATATGTTCGTTTTATTTCTTTTATTGCACTATCAACTTTTAATTATATTTTTAGATTTGTCCTTACCACCGAAAAGGTTCATGAAAGAAATCGCTTTAGCGATAATGCTGCCGGTTTTACATTCATTTAGCAATATTAATTTTACCCGAGTATTTGTATGTTTTATAGTACCTACAACAAAGTCTTATCTGTTCGTCATACAAACGATCGTCCACGTGCATTCTGCATAAGATGCAGAACATCTGTTCATGGTGACCCGCATAGCGGGTGAAGCTATGACCAGAAATTATCTACCAATATATGAATCAAACTCCAAAAAAATCAAAAGGATGACGGTAGAAACACAAAGGCCCCGGCGAGATTCGAACTCGCGATCTCCTGTTTACTAGACAGGCGCTTTAACCAACTAAGCCACGGCGCCTCTGAATTCTTACTGCATAATCAGGAATAGCATCACAAGGTATCTAAAAGATTCAATCTGTAAGTAGTTTCTTATATTTGTGTAATATATAGGATTTACTTAGTGGTTATAAATGAATTACGATAAAATGTACATAAATTACCTTATAAAATTATATTTTTACGAGGCTATAATCTAATCTACATTTACTCGTAAATTCGTTATATATGTTGATTTATTTAAATATTCATGTTTACCAATTTTCTGTACGAGCCTTCTTATTGTTTCATTAAGATGAGAGAAAGAAAGAGTAAAGAAAGAAAAGAAGAGAAAGAGACTAAGAAAAGATGAGTAGTTTTTTCTTGCGTTTTTATGTCACTCTTCAAAACTAATTCGTTGTGTAGGTCTGATGTAGCCAGCAGTGAATCGTTACAGCATTTATAGGAATTCATAGTTAATTGTAGTTCTTGTTTACTGGAGGAGTTATCTCGACAGAGATTCAACCTGCTAGCTCGATATTTGCCATCGAGATTCCTTAGCCATGCCGTACTTAGTAATTCTTTGATCGTGGCTATTAATCATTAATTAAAACAAATATTGGTCGGAGGTAACGCATGAAGGACAAACGTTGCTTGATTTCATTATTGATTTTACAAGTAGCACGCAAACTGGAGCATTCATAATAATTACCTACAGCTGATAAGGATAATAAACCTAGGTATAGATATGAATAGATAAAACCTGACCTGTAAGCATGAACACTTTAAAACGATTAGTATTCCTTGTGTAGGTTGCGCAGAATCAGGGATGTTACATTAGTAGGAGGATGAAAGGAATATATTAAAACATACATAATATTGCACTCATTCGGTATTCGTTGGAAATAATAACTTTACATGCGATAAGATGGCGAACCCAGTGCAGATTGGTTTTACATTTTAGATTTCGATTCCCTTCACTGATTTAATTTTACAGAACATAATATTCGCCGTTCAAGTAGAATAAACATTAAAATAATCAATAACTGTAATTGCTGTGAAGGACTTGAAGAAGTTCGCCAATGGTGGCTGGATGAGAAGAGCCGAAAATCGTGTGTGGTGGCGAGCCTTGGGAGAAGCCTATATCCAGCAGTGACATATTGGTATTGGTATTGGGATCTCTTGCGGCATCTCAATCTGAAGGCACCGAATCGCCCTGTACGTACCGAACAGCTGTTTGACATACCACGGGCTCGAAATAATGTTTCTTACAATAATCCATTTTATAGAATATGTCGTTATTATAACGACCTGTAGAGTTTGATATATTCTATTTAAACAACGCCCGTTTTAAAATTCTGTTAGATAGACATTTTTCCTTTTAGATAGTTTATATATATATATATATATATATATATATATATATATATATATATATATATATATATAGTTTCATTTTACCTATTCTGCATGTTAAGAGTTAAAGTTATGTATAACTTTAAGTGAATTTACGAACGTACAAATGTTTTATAAAATGTGTCTGTAACTAGATAAGTTTGTAAATTTGTTGTTATACCTAATAAATAAAAATAAAAATTAATTAAGTAATAAATTGGAATATGGTATTGTTGTGAATCCCAGGCCAGGCAACCAGAAGCGGCGCAAGGCGTGGGCGACGTGGGCCACCGCCTACGGCCTCGCGGCCTGAGGGGCTTCGCGCCTCGAAAGTTCACGCAGCTTTGATTCGTGAAAAATGTGACAATCAGCTAACCCTGTGGGCCAGCCCTAAAACTTCCCGCTGTGTAAGAGGTTTTCAAGCTCGCAAAGAATATTAAAAATATATAAGCAAAAAGCACAACTTTTAAAAACATTTTTTATGTGTTCCTGATTATAATATGTGAAAATGAGAAATACAGTATTTTTTTAAATTTCGCCCACATCTAATTTAGGCCTTGCCCCGCCGCTGCAGGCAACATACCCGTACAGTCGGCAACACGTTATGGATCCAAAACCATTCAACTCTAGTTTTTATACCAAACCCATTAAAGATTCCCAACATGTACTTATGGTACATGCTCTACTCATTAATATTAGTATACACATTATTTTAGATCACTTCTTCACACACCAACTTTTCTATTATGTGGGTACCTATGTATATCTATACATATAATAAAATTGTAACAGGCCGATGTCTGTACATTATAGATATTGAAAGAAAAACCTAATATGGGGAGTCTTTATTAGAGCAACAGAAGTCAAAACAGTTTTTAGAAATTTTGTCTGTCTATATGTTTGTACACGCATCACGCAAAAACTACTGCATGGAATTGAATGCAGTTTTCACCGATGTATTGCTAGAGGTCTAAATTAAAATATAGGCTCCATTTTACCGCAGGAAAATATCTTATTCCGATTGTTTTAAATTTAATATACCGAAGCGAAGTGTGGGCGGGTCGCTAGTAATATTATAAAGAAACAGTTTTTCCTACAACTCCTCAATCGATTATTAAAATTCTTTCAATTTTAGAATACAGATGGATGGTACTTACTGTTTGGGTTCCCTAGAAAATCGTTACGTCGCGCCGCTTGAGGAAAGCCAGCACGGGTCCCTAGTAGGCACTAAAAGGGATATAGTTTCTCTGCAGTATTTTTTATAAAACAGGACGCAGACGGGCAAACGGCTCACATGATGGTAAGTGGCCACCGCCATCAATATACACTTGCAACACCAGGGAGTATACAGGTGCGCTGTCGATCTTGCACAATCCTATTCACAATACAACCAGCCTTTGTAGTATCCACTGGTGGACATGGGCCTCCTCATGCAGAAGATAATGGTATTGTGTGTCATGAGGGATGGCCTTAAAATGCCATGCTGGCCAAGCGAGTTGGGGAGTCCACTCTTATAGAGGTGGTGTAGTACCTCAGGGTTTGTGGTAGCCGCTTTGTTATCCCTAGTCACCTTTTACGACACCCACGGGAAGAACCCCCCATTTCGACTATAAATCAAATTTATAAAACCGAAATTTATAAACTCTATACGTTACAATCACAACTGTGGCGCCGGCTGGGCGACACTATCCATGTTCAGTGCAAACCCCTAGTGAGGGTAAAGTTATTTTGGCTCCTGTCCAAACACCGGATTGCTTTCGTGCTACTATGTTAAACAATCTGTTGTTTATGATTGTAATATCCTATTCAGTAAGTTTGTAGGTACTAATTTTATTAGCCACTTATGAAAATAGATGCTTAGTCTGTTCTTGTAAAATTGTGGATAAGTAAATATAATTTTACATAGTATAAAACAAAGTCGCTTCCCGCCGTCTGTCCCTCTGTATGTACGCCTAGATCTTTTAAACTACGCAACGGATTTTAATGCGGTTTTCATCAATAGATAGAGTGATTCAAGAGGAAGGTTTATACGTATGTTAATTTGTTATAAAAGTGCCGGGCATGCAACGCATGCCGGACACAGCTAGTTAGGTATAAATGGCGCTTGTCGGTATTTGTGTTATCTGTAACAGGAGTAGCTAATGAGATGAGCTTGAATTGTTTAGCTTCTTTTTGCATCTAACTACTAGTATTTTCTTTCTATCGGCTGAAACACTGTTGGTGATAAGTTTTTTTATAGTAAGAAGGCGGCAGATGAGCATACAGTCCAATTGATGGTAAGTGGATACTGTCGTCCATAGACATCTACAGTGCCTACAGGCAGTGCCGGCTTTACCTATGGTGCAGGATGTGCGCCGCACACGTGCGCAGGGTGTTAGGGGGCGCCGAGCGTCGCTCGCGACGCCTCCAAAAAGCCTACTAGAGGGCGCCAGGGTATTGATTGCACCCAGGCGCTACATGGGCTAGAGACGGCGCTGCCTACATGCTAACATCAGTCCAGAACAGGCCCACGAAAGCGATGCCTACCTTTTTAGATGTAGGAATCGATTTGGTGAAAGGGTTGGGAAAATAGGGAGCAATAGGATGGGACGGAAATATGCTCTGGCACACCATATCTTACTTAGGTACTACTGAAACACGTACCTAGGTACACTGAGAAATATGATATAGTGGGAGATGCAGTACCTACATTTCAAGGTAGTCTTATGTGAAAGATGGGTAACGTGGCCAGTCTAGTGCACCCAGCGGCTGTTGGATTGCACGTGCACCTTCCCCCTCCAAAAACTGAAAACATTTTAAATCATAAGGGTGACTTAAAGTAATAGAGTACCTAAATATAAATATCGTAAAAATATTCTAGATTTAAATCAAACCCCTAGAAGTTCCATTATATGTTTGCTCGTCGACTTAATAAACAAACATTCAATAGTATAATTAATTAATGTCTTTTTAAAACTTTTTTCTTTTTTAAAACTAAACATTTCAAAACGATGATGAAAATATAAAAATATTAATCATAGTATAAAGGTACTCGCAGTTTCTATATGCTCCCGGCGAGATTCGAACTCGGGATCTCCAGTTTACTAGACAGCTGCTTTAACCAACTAAGCCATAGTCTCTGAATGTTATACGGGTTTAGCGGACAATGTCCTCTTCGCAGAAAGACGCCTTTGTAAAATGACCCCTTTTCAAAATTTTAGCAAAATGACCCGTAAAATGTCACTTGTGCATGGTGATACTTTATAAAGTTACGAAAATATGTGGCAAAGTATTTTCTACGTTACAAGAAGGTTTAACCACTTCAGAGCCATTAAGTGGGTAGGTATATCTAAGTGTAATTTCGTTTATCTTAGTCTTATCGTTCAATTTTCAAAATCTTCTTCACAAATAATATCTATAGTTATGTGATAAAAATGTGCTGTGCTGTATAAACATATATTTAGGAATAGGGACTACTGAACTTCTTCGGGTAGGAAAACCTAGCGAAGTGAGTAGCAGAAATTCTATCTGGACTCAACTCGAGTGTAGTTTCTGGGAGGCTTGACAACCAGTGGAGAGATTATCGCCGATATGGCATGGCGGCCAATGTATTCAAACTTACAAAATCCGAACATATTCGAAAATCAAATCAACGATTTGGATTGGATTACTTGTATACGTCCATGATTACATCCATTATTGCAGGGCAGCATAAAAGAAAATTACAGAGCAGGGTCGTCGTCTTTATAACTGTATACCATTCATCCAATGACCACATCTCTTCTTATCGTTGCCACCTTAAATGGCTTCCAATTCGTCCAATTCCAATTTTTCGAAAATTATATACAAAGATTTGAATGTTACATTTTCTAAAAATATAAGCAGTCATACAGGATCCTAAAGGAAAAATTGTTCTGATAGCCACCAGAAGAAATAATTTGTATTACATCACAGATAAAAACAAACGAGTTTGACGAACAACATGCGGTGACAATTTAGAAGATGGAAATAATAATTTACAGTCATGGCATAAAAAGTTTGGTCATATCAATGAAACTGATTTAAAATTGTGTTGAGAAAGAATTACTCAGGACTAGAAATGATATTATGATAATGATAATACTAGAATGATAATATTCAGGATCTGAATATTAATACAAAATTAAATGATTGTGAGACATCCATAAGTGGAAAGTTCTCCAGACCACCATTTCGAGCCACTGAAGAAAAACGAAGCAGCGAGCCAATAGAGATCATATACACAGATGTGTGTGGCTCCATGAAAACAAAATCGCCCGGGGCGTTCAAATATTTCGTTAGATTTATAGACGATTTTACAAGATATACAAGTGTACCTTGTCTCATAAAAATTGAGTACAAAACTTCACGGGAAAAAGAATAGTTTCTTCAGTGATAATCGAATTGGCGAATATTTAAACAAAGATTAGATTTCACTGAATACCTCAAGAGATGGGGCATACAAGTGCGTTTCTGCACCGTATACGCGACAACAAAATGGCGTCGCAGAAAGAAAGAATCAAATGCTACTATGTAAGTCCCAGTGTCTACTCATTGAAGCCAAACTACCAGAGATATTTTGGGCGGAGGTTATTCATACGGCCAATTATCTTGCGAATAAAGTACCTATAAAAATCTACACCATGATACTCCATTTAAACAATGGGTTAGTCGTAGGCCATTAGTAAGACATATTCAATTGATTCATTGCCTCAAAGGCAATTACTTCCTATAGGTCAGTACTATCTGCAGGTAGGTAGTTGGTGTCGCTATGGGTATATTTTCTACTTCCTTTAAATAATAATGAAGATATTAACATATCTTTTCCAGTCCTACAGTTCAAGTATTCGTCTTCGCCATTTACTAAACGAATACTAGAATAGTAAAAAGCCCATTTTTTTTCTTTTTATAGGATTTTCTACTTTAAATTGAACTACAAATTAGTTAAATACTTTTCAGAAACAATTAATGTGCAGTCTATCACCCTCGTCCGCTTAGATGGTTTCAACGCCACCGGGGCGCGATGTCGCCAGGTTTAGCAAACACAAGACTAGACTGACATCAAATATATAATGGGCTTACGTAACAAAATGAAAGAAAGTATCCGGTCATAATATTTTATTCGCATATAATAATTGATTATGATACATGGAGCATCGACGCGCGCCGCGCCGACGCCGCGCGGCCGTCTCCGCTCCAAATTACATTTATATTGCATCGACATTCGTTCTGTAAAACCGTCGCTACATATTCACTAATGAGAGGTCTCGAGGCAGCGTCCGTCAGTTCGACGTACAACGTACCGAGCCGCCGACCGTTCGCGTTTAAACTTACAATGTAACAGTCAAATATACATATTTATCTATTAAACTGATCTCAAAACGTACGTTTATATTTTTTAATAAATATACAAGGTGTCGCCGAACCTTTGCCGACGCTTGAAACCATAGATTGCATTCATGATTCGAAGTTCATTGTCATGAAACAAAATTACGATTTTTTTTGTAAAATATGTTTTTGAGTTCCTACCAAAATGTGTCAAGCTATAAATACGAACTCAAAAATCAAACAAAAAAACCTAACATAAAAATCATAAAAATAAAAATAATCATAACATAAAAATCTGGCCCCGGGAAAGGTTCGAATACATGTTGCATATGCGTTTAAAACTCGTTTAATAGATAAATGTGCGAAAAACGCGAAAATCTTAAAGTTATATAGTCAAATAGACAGCCGGATGTCCGTCCGATTATATATATTTACATACAAACAAACGGAGTGCCCTTCGCATGCTACCGAAGCCGGCTTGAGGGGCGCACACTCCCATCGAGACCGGGCCACGGACGCGGCCTCGGCCCGGAACGAAAACACCCCTTTAAATGTTTAAATAATTTGTCAAATTTTACCTGGTCCAATGTACGAGTTTGACAAATAACTGCGCAAACAATCAAATTTGCCAAATTTGGCTTCAACTATGAAATAACTCCCATCATACAGTCTTTCCAGCAAACTTCGCTCTTAATAATGTAATTAATGTCGCGTCTCATTTTTTATTAAGATAACTGAAAGAGATCCACCGTAAAATTAGATTGTTGGTTAGTTTTGCATGTTTTGGAACTCAGTCTTATTTGACAAACACTCGCGTCTTCAAACATGTTGATCAAATATGGCGTCAATTAAAATTTCTCTCAAACATATTCAAACCCGTAGTTGGCGGCTCATAGACCTACAATAATGTAATTGCACAATATTATTGAATCCCAAACGAGTTTCAATACATTCCCTAAACGATGAAAAACATTGCGCAATCTGTAAAATATTATTGATCACCTAGGGTGCTCCAGGTCATATCCCATTCCTAAATTGTCTGCTTTCCTAAATATCGGCTTCCAAAAATGACTTTCTCATAATATCCATTTTCCTTTCCCTACAATGTCCACTTTCCAAAATATTTAGGACATTTTTGTGAAGAAGATAATTTTGGAAACACATTTAGTGAAGCTGACACTTTAGGAAGAGGACATTATAGCCCAGAGTAATCTAGGGGCTTCAGCACGTGAAATAAGATTGCAAACGGTCAAATAATATAGTGTAGTATAAACTAGCGTAGAGCGCTCGACGGTCGAGCGCTGAGTGAGCGCTAATGAACATTTAAGACTAGCGTGTGAGCGTTATTATAGTCTATATTTTTAATGTTTGATGGTCTTAAACTCTAGTTAAAAGCTCGAGTCTAAAATGATTAAGGTTCAATACCACTAATATAGGGCGCCATCAGTCGAGCGCTGCAGCGTCATAGGTCCATTTTAACAACATTAGAGTTATAGAGGTAAAATTAGTCAAATTATTGGAACATTTGTAGGGTCGTTCATACAAATAGTCATCACTGCCGTAATTTATGTGTTTAAAAGGTGCGTGTGGTGTGTTACTCGGCCTTCACCTCGGCGGGCTGCGGCACCTCGGGCGGCGCCGCGGGCTCGGGCTCCTCCGCGGGCGCGGGCGGCTCGCCCTCCGCGGCGCGTTCGCCGCCCCCCGCGCCATCTGCAAATATTTATTTTATTTAATTCAAAAAACTTTATTGCACATAATCGTACAAAAGACGAGGTTAGTTGGCTGGAGGCATTCTCTACCAGCCAAAGTTTAGGTTGAACCTTAAGGTTGGCAAACCTCAGATTGAGAGCGCACGTTGAGTGCGATAAAAATATAACTAAAACGATGATTAGTAAAATTCTAAATTTATATATACTAACATCTTTTTATATATGCTTATTATTATTATTTTATACTTCTATTATAACATGTCACTAACAATGGGAAAGTGCTGTGCGCATGCCTGTAGCTGATGTGCCACACTATCATATTGTAAATGACGTTTTGATTATGTATTGTGTGCTTATTGTAGGTGTCTTTTCATAAATAAATAAATTATTAATAATTATTTTATATAAATACTTGCAACAACTATATATCTACTTATTACTTAAGCTGATGGATGAATGCCGGGCTGCGGGGCGCCGTTAGGCCGCTTGTTAACGACACGGTTTTCCGTCATGAACTGACCGCGAACTGACCTATGGCGAACTGACCGCGTCGCTAGTTGTATGGGCCACTATGGGAGCTTGTTAACACACACGGTGAAGTCACGGCGCGGTGCGTTCGCCGTATGCACCGTGAAAACGCACGGCAAGATATGGAGCAGTGTTGTATGGAGGTTTATGAGAGTTTGTTAACGACACCGGACGTTTTCACGGCGCACGAACGTCTCGTGACCGCTTACCTGTGCTGTGCTGATTAGAGCTTTATGTTATTTTAATTACTTTTTCTTAGCTTAACATTCTAAAATGACACATGAAGTCCGCACCTAAAATACACTAGCCCTGGCTCCACGGAGCGGCTATCTCGCTGTACCGTAGAAAAACCGTGTCGTTAACCAAGGGGCTTATGTGGCCGCCACAAAGACCGTTGTTGATCGAGTCTCTACTGTATACGCGGACCATATGTGTACTCACTGCGGTGCATGTGCGGTAGGGCGCGAGCGGGCCGCGGTAGGGCGCGGACGCGAGCGGCCGCTGGATGGGCGCAGGGTAAAGGCTCGCACATATTACGGTGGGCCGCACCGAAGCGCATAACATTGCAAAAGTCCTCCTGAATCATTTTCATACATTTTGTATAAACCATCGCACACTTCAGGCGGGTCGCATCGCGCTTCACTGCCGGATTGCTTGCCAATCGTATTTATGCGCCGATGTTATACGCTGCGACGCGGCCTGCCTCAATGTGCGATGGGCGGGCACAGTTAATGGATGTAATTTAAGAGTTCATCGCTGTGGGTCGACGTGAAGAATTGCACTAACTGACTTAAACGATTGCGTTGAGGTGGGCCCCGCCGCGTCTGTGTGTTGTCGCCGTTTTGCAGTGCGATGCGGCTGTAATGTGCGCGAGCCTTAACGCGGCGCCGGCGTGCCACCGTGCGCCATACCCGCCGCCGCCCGCGCCACCGCGCGCCATGCCGCCACCACCACCACCGCCATCGTAACGACCGTTGTTAATCGAGTCTCTACTGTATACGAGGCACGTGTGTGTACTCACTGCGGTGCGCGTGCTGGTAGTACATGTTGTGCCTGGGCGGCGCGTGATGGCGCGGCGGCGCGGGCGGGCCACGGTAGGGCGCTGGCGCGAGCGGCCGCTGGATGGGCGCCGGGTACCGCGGCGCCGGCATGCCTCCGCGCGCCATGCCGCCACCGCCTCCGCCTCCGCCACCGCAACGACCGTTGTTGCCACTGCCCACCATCGCCTGCGACCAAGTGCACACGTTACAAACTCCACCACATACATAGAGGGATAAATAACGGTAGCTGTCCGTCAATGCGTGTCCAAAGGTGATGCTAAAATCCTACTTCTGGCGCCGTTAGTCGTTACAAAACTAAAAAGCCGTTATAATCAATTGTAAAATTTCGTCAAGAGTGGTAAACCGACTCGAAAGAAATGTTTACTCATGATGTGACACAATCGGTTTCTATAAAATTTCGCGAACTTGCGGTGTCTATGTCTCCATTATCTACACATTACAATATTTCCTATGCACACTATTGTAAGCATTTTGGCTAACTTTACGGGACAGTCAGAAAAAACGCAAAAAGAGTCATAGACTTTTCATGTATAACTCAGAACCATGAACAAAATCCGTGGTTTCAAGCTTCGGGAGAGGTGCGAACACATACTGTATAACGTAGAATAGAGATAGAATAAATAGTAGTAATAGAATCTGTAGTAGAATAAAATATCAACAAAACAAGATAATATTTGAATAATCCATTTGCAAACTGCCTTTTTTATTGCTATTTCAATTTTTATCGGATTGCTTTTTACACGGGAATTTCAATAATTGCTAAAACGATCCTAGAAAAAATATTTTTAGTTAATTTCTGATTTTAGCACTCAGATAATTCATTACGTTTGCTTTTGACCAACTAGTGATGGCGTATTGGTGGCCCAAGTCCAAGACTACTGGTTGCAATAGTTCACGTTACACACAAATAATATTTCCATCGCGCACGTCCAAACTGGATATCTACTCCAGCGTGTAGACAGACTGGTCTATGCAACCAGAAAATGTTTCTATATTTTGTCTGATGTAAAACAACCAACCGATTGCAGCTATCGTTTCAACGTCCATGTCGAATGATATCAACACTATAAATGAAGCCAAGCGGTCGACGTGCGACCATGAGGTGAGTGGTTTAAGCTTTGGTGGCCCGTTTGGATTACAAGCACCTGCGACCAAAATGCGATCAGTGGTCTTGGACTATCAGTGGATGAATCACCCTTAGAGATGGGGAGAGTCCTAATACAGTACGGGGTATCATCGTTGCACTCACCTGCTGGTGGTGTTGGTGCGGCGTGTGCGAGGGCGGCGGGTGCGGCGGCGGCACGTGGTACTTGTGCTGCGGTGGCGAATGCGGCGGCTTGTTGGGTTTGCCTGCGCCCTTCGGCGTGGGAGAGGCCGCCTCGCATAGTGGCGCGAATCCGTTTGCGTGCTCGTGTAGTGGGCTCTTCAGTTGTTGTTGAGGCGGCGGCCGCGGCTGTGGCGGCGCGTATTGTTGCTGGAGCGGCGCGCGGTATTGTTGCTGTCAACGACCACAACATTGTTTATTTATTTTCAAGGATAATTCAATAGTTTGTGATACCATACCATCAGCCTGTGTCCACTGTTGGATATAGGCCTCTCCTAAGGATCGCCACCACACACGGTCTTCACATTTTGTAATTTTTTTTTATAGACAATTGGGCGGACGAGCAAGCGGTCCCACGTGATGATTAGCTTTCTGTCATGTTTGAAAGCGGTACCCCCTCCATACGCCTCTCTTTCTCGCCTTTCTCTCGCTCGGACACGGTATGGTCGGTATTCGGTAAATTTCGGTATACACATACAGATTTTATTTCGAATTACATTCGGAGTTTAAAATAATGCGTGAGGATCTTCGTTCCTGACGGGGGTCTCCTGATCGCACACGTTTTTTATTTCTTAATATCAATCGCTTCACGTACAATCTTGAGATAGTAGTGACATTCAGTGGAGAGGATTTTGAGAGTGCAGAGTTCTATCCAGTGATTAATTTCAGCGTTGAGAATGTGTCCGGCTGTCGGTGATTTACTCGTAAAAAAACATAATAATAATTATCGTAAGAACAAACACATAACCCAGATCTGAACAAACATGTTTTTAAACAAATAAATGTTCGACCGGGAATCAAACCAGAAGCCTTCTCCATATCAGATAGGAGCACTACTAACTGGGCTAATCGGTCGTCAAAATGTGTTTAGAAATAAAAATTTGTTCATTGAAGATGCACATGTAGCCTGTCTGCAATTAATATTTTCTAAAAGTCAAACACCTGCAGCTGCGAGCCTAATGCTTCAGACTGCGGCGCGGCCGTGTGAACTACAGCGGGTAAGTCGGCGCCGGTGCAGTCAGCAGCTGGTACGGCAAGTTGTACGATACCGCCGGCAGCGCCAGCCCGGATAAGGAATAGGGCGAATTCTTACCTGCATCTGCTGTACGGCGGCGGCCACCTGCAGCTGCGAGGAGAGGAACTGCGAGCCGAATGCACCAGATTGTGCAGGCTGTGTGAACTGCAGAGGGTACGTCGGCGCTGGCGCCGTCGGCGGCTGGTACGGCGAGTAGTAAGAGTTTGCCGGAGGCGCCGGTCGAGGTAGCAGCCCAGGCAGAGAATAGGGCGATTCGCCCACCGGTCCCGAGTACCCGAGGTATTGCTGCTGGTAGGTGTTAACTCCGCCCACGCCGCCGACTCCGCCGCCTTTGCTTCCTGCAGACATTTCCACGGTTATTCTTATCATGGACTGAAGTGATAAAATTGTATTCTTTAACAATAAAAATTAGGTGCTTACCTATGAAATGACCGATACTATTACTGGCCACTTTTGAGTTTGGATATCTTCTGTTCTAATTCCAATTTAAAAAAAAAATGTATCTAATAGCTACAATGTTCTTTTTTCAAAACTTTTTCTTTACCTAAATTTTGTTCATGTGATTGTCTTCAAAATAAAATGGATAAATTGAAAATTCGTGCTATTTTTGAATATAAGTTTCGTCGCAGCACCAACGTAAGTCAGACAGCTCACAATATCAATAGTGTGTATGGGCCAAACACCACAAACGGTTACACCGTGCGTCGATGGTTTGAACGTTTCCGTTCTGGAAATTTCGATCTTATTCGAATTTCGACCAAGGTTAATAACGATGAACAAGGCTATAGTGGAAGCAAATCCATCTCAAAGTACAGCTGATTTAGCAGCAGGGTTTGATGTTAGTGATAAAACAATGTTGGTACATTTGCGTCAAATGGGTAAAATAAAGAAGCTCGAAAAGTGGGTACCGTGTGAACTGATCGAACCGTCAGCGACAACAACGTGTTGAAGTGTGCACTGTGTTATTGAACCGTCACAAAAACGAAGGAATTTTGAATCGCATCGTGACTTGTGGTGAGAAATGGATCCTGTATGATAACCGCAAACGTTCGTATCAGTGGCTGGAGCCAGGAGTTGCAGTCCAACAATGTCCAAAACGAAAAATAACTAAGAAAAAGCTATTGGTATTAATTTGGTGGTCCTGTGCCAGAATTCTCCACTATAATTGGGCCGTTCTTATAGGTCGGATTTTACATATGACGAACAATAAAATCCACCGATGTCAAATATTAATTGTCATAGACGCAACGCTTTCAAGAAAACGACGCTTAAAATCGATCGAGTTATATTAGTATCGTGTGGTGGTATACCTACTATTACATTCTTCTTCTTCTTCAATCGTTCATCTCCACTTCTTCATGACAATGCCCGCCCTCACACTTCTCTACAACAGTTTTAAAACTTCAAGAGCTTCTAGCGGTCCTGGATACTCTCCCTCAACTACCATACTCACCTGACCTCGCCCCCACAGATTTCCATTTCTTTCGAAAGTTAGAAAACTTTGTGCAAGGAAAAAAATTTGATTCTGAAATAGTTGTTATTATGGATTTTGAAGAATTTGTTGATACCCGTCCACAAGATTTACAGGAGTGGCATCAATCAACTGACCGTGAGGTGGCGAGAAAGTGTGTACATAATATGGGTCAATATTTCGACTAACAGAACTAATATTTTATACCAAAAACAATTTTTCAGTTTCTCATACAAATCGGTCATTTCATAGGTAAAACACCTAATAGTACACACAAATGTTGTTTTGCAACTCACGTATGTACTTTTTGTTGGTAAAACCATGTAAACTTTACAATGCAAAGTACGAAAAAAAGTACTTTAAAAACCATTAAGTTCTAGTCTAATAAAAAAGTGTTTAACAGTCAATGCATTAAACTGCTCATGATTAAAGAATAATAATTAATAATAAATTAATAAGTGACAAAAAATAGAAAAAGTATCATATTTTACAAACAACAGTTAGTATTGTTTTAATTAAGCATATTATTTAAAAAAAAGTGATTTACTATAATGCAAACCTATAGCACCAATCTGCTGACTGGATGGCTTGACTGTAGCCGACATTAGAGAGTTTGAAGTGCTTGATATAAGAACAGTGCTTGGGCTATTTCCCAGCTGCCCTGATTGTCCGAATGCCGCACCACCGCCCGCCGCTGCCTGAACATACAATTCACATTATTAAATATCCAATAATTTCGTTTTTTAAAACATAAAAGCATAATTAAACTTTCTTACCATCCTGTATTGACTTGGAAGGCTCTGAAACATGTCTGGTGGTGGTTGATAATTGTACGGGGCTGCGTTACCAGCACCGTACGGAGTTCCCGGGAAGCCTCCGAATTGACCCCGGCTTTGATCGAGGAACGCGCCATAGAGACCGCCTTGTTGGGGGAGCTGCTGCGAGGATCCCAACAACTGCTGTGATGAGCCAAACAAAACTGCGGGAGGCGATGGAACTGATAAACCGCCATAACCACCTTGATATCCCATGTGGTTGTAATGCTGAGGCGGCGGCGATTGCAATTGCTGTGTAGGTTTTACTTTACATACGTTAGGCGGAGCGCCTGGCTCCGCGTTAGCCTCCTCTGTAAATGCGGCAAATTGTAATTCCTCGCTACCCTCAGCCACTGCCGGCATCTCCCAAACCTTCTTAACGCTGGCGATTTTTAAATTGAGATCCGCCGCCAGAGGAGAAATTGTGTTTGAGGTGCTCATATGCGTGCTGCGTGGCAACCCTAACTTCGCCGACTTGTCTTCAGTGAGCTGCCCAAGGTCAGAGTCAAAAGCAAAGTCCAATTTCATGTCGGAGGAATCCTCCGGTTTTCGAGTTGTGTCGAAAGGCATCTGTAGACCCAAAGAGTTCTCTCCGTCGGTCACCGGTCTGCCATTATCGGCAATAAGTTCCTGTATAGATCTAGGAGGAGGTCTCACATCTCCATTGAATGTAAGTGATCGCGAATCGACCTCTGCAGTGATCTCCTCCCCCTGGGGTTTGGCAGCATTAGCACTAGGTTGATATTTCTGTTTCAAGGCCTCAGCCGGTGGAGCAGTCTTATAATTAGTATTCTCAAATATAATAGTTTCTACAGGCGGTGTGGTCCCATCGAGAACACCAACTTTATCAGCAGAGGGTGCGCAAGTAGCCTGCGGAGCGCTTTTTATTTCAGTCGCAGCGTCTGCAGGTGTGCTGCGCTGACTTGACTGACAAGATTTATTTTCAACAACTTCTACAGGCTCCTCGACATTTCCGCGCAATGTCTGTGATATTGGCTTATCCCAAGCGTTTACTGTGGGCGGAGGAGGCGCGGCTCCGGTGTCTGGACCGAAAGCAGACACCAACCCCATCTGTTGCTTTTGTCTCTGTTTTACGAAGCGAGGCGCTAAATTGGCTTGACGTGGGCGATCATACTGTGAATTAGGCTTTCCAGAAACTGGAGCCGATCCCCTCGAATTTAACTTATCATTTGAATTCCTCGACGACGATATATTTCGGACACCACCTTGATTAGAATGAGATCTTGGCTGCTTGGAGTGTTGACTTTCCTCCTTCGAAGATAGACCTCTCACATCCTTGGGATTCCTTTTATTTCGTACCTCCTGGAAGCCGTCGTCGACTACTTCCTCATCCCTTTTACCAGTAGATAGCTTTAAATCAGTCATAGCCTCTGTAATATCAGCAGTCTTGAGATCTCCCGAAAAATCTTTTTTAGCTCCTTGCGAGTTGCGTCCATTTATTTGACGATTGCCGGAATTCTGATTACGCCCTCCATGACCTCTCTGGGATTGACCGGATTGTCTCCCTCCAATTGATCGACGCCCGCCGCCTGTTGCGGCACCTTCGGAATGTTCGGATGTCGTCTCCCAATTCTCGTCTTCCCCACTTAACGGCCCGCCAGCTGCCTTGGGTCGCCGATCGCGTCCTCTACCACTAGATGAGCCCGTGCGAGGCTTATTATTATTAGCTCTACCCTTATCGTCGGGCTGAATATCTTTGTTTTCCTCATTTTCTTTCACGGCTCTATTAGCTTGGCTGAAAGGACTCTTAGTATTGGGCGGTCCGTAACCAGCTACTCTTTTAGCAGGCGCTGGAGGACGAGAAGTGCCTTGGAAACCGCCCCTGCCTCTTCGCGAAGGCTGCCCTCGGGGTGCGAACGGTTCCGTCCTGATTTCCATGGTATCTGCTAATGGTGTAACTTGTTCCATTAACAGTGGCCGGTTAGGGTCTTCGGACCTATTGTCAATTTTCTTGGGTCCTCGAGGGCTGCGCGGCGCTCTTCGACGCTCTTTACGTTCTGCATTAGGTGCTCCATCTGTAGAGCCATCGGATTCACTGGCTCGGTTATTAGAACGAGAGCTACGGTGTGAGCGTCGTCCGCGAGATTCTCTAGGTCCCCAACCTCTGTTATAAACGACAGGGTAGCCGCCGCTACCATAACCTCTGCCTTTCTTTTCAGACCCAGATCCACTAGATTTGCGTTCAATGGGCTCTTTCCCTGGAATTTTATTAAGCTGTTCATTGCTGAACCTTTCATTCCTTTTATCATCCGTAGGTCGCTTTTGGGAATCTACAATACTATGAAGAGATTCAGCAGAATGTAAATCACTGTTCTTTGTTCCTACCAAACCTACTGGATCTGTACTAGATTTTGATGCAATTGATTCAGATTCTGAGAGTTCTTTTTCAGATTTCTGAGAAGTAAATATTGGTTTACCTGTATTTTGTTGCATTAATTGTTCCAATGATGGTGGCTTTTGACTTTGGCTAGTACTTGTAAGAGCTTCGTTTTGAAGAGGTTTAGAGAGAGATTGTGTAAGTTTAGCTTGGTTATCAGTGAAAGAAGATTGTGATTGATTAGAAGGAGCAGTAGCTGGTGATTGAACATTTGCAAAGGAATTAATTTGAGGTACCTGTGGACTGTGAGTGAAACTTTGCACAGCAGGAGGATGATTTGTGTGATAAGGCTGACTTTGTGATGCTGGAGGCGAGGTATTAGGCGAATTCGTGTTTTGTTGAGGTGATTGCACTAAGGAAATTTGTGGTGGAGATATGCGTTTAGTTTCTTCATTATCTTGCTGTTGCGAATCTTTATCTATTTTATCAATTTCCTTCAAAGGCGTCATTTCCTTGTCGACGGGTGACTTTAGTAAAGTGTAGTTAGTTTGCTCATCTTGCGACGCTTCCGCCCATGAGGTTTTGTCAAAGTCTTTTTCACTAGATTCTCGCTGTGATGAGCTCGACGGTGGTGAATTTCGCCTCTCCTGTAGTTGTGTTTGCACTGGAGGTTCTGTATTGGCAAAAGGTTCTGTTAATCCTATGCTTTTCCTCTCAAAAACTTCGGTCAATTTATCCGCAGCAGAAGTTCTACTATGTGTGGGGTGTGTTTCAATAGAACTCTCCTTTCTTTCAGGTTCGCTTCTTCTGTCTTTATAGTCACTATAATCTTTATATGAATCCTTGGAATTGGATCGATCTAATTCCCGTCCAGACCGATCGTAATCTTGCATCTCAGAGCGCCACTGCGGTCCAGGTCCATCTTTGTCTCTTCTAAAGTCATCCTCACGGTCTGAGTAGTCTCTGTAAGAAAAAAAATTAATCATAACCCAAGTTAATTAAGTGTATCTGCGATTAGATACCAGCGAGGTCCAAAAGTTTCTGGCCTGACATATTTATAGATGTTTAAAAAAAAAAATATCCCTCTATTCACATGAATCCACAATTAAGCTCCACTGGTCCATGGATAATTTTTCCTCCTCTTTGATCCACTTCGGAATCCGGAATCCAGATGTAATTATGTATTTCTAGCCCACTTCAATTCACACATTTGTCGAGGTGGCAAAAGTAATGATACAATAACTAAGCAATTTATGTAACACAATAAAAATGAAATTCATTACTAACAACTTCGATTCATTTGTGGATTGAAGAGGAAAAAAGAATTATCTATAAATCCGCTTGTGGATCCAAGAGGAAATAAAATTATCCATGTATCCAGCGGTGGAGCTTAGTGATTGTGGATCCATGTGAACAGAGGGCAAATTATACGTCATTGTAATTGTCAGTTATATTGCTATATCGTGTATAATTTTTAGAGTTCAACCTTCGGTAGTTTTAACTACGCGAGTCTTAGAACAACAGCCGCCAAACGGTTAAAATATTTAAACTGGAATATTATTCTGTGATTAAGTTCCTGACATTAACCTGACCGAGGGACTGATGGCTAAACACGAAAGAAATAGTAGCAAGGACCTATACTTGCTACTATTTCTTTAGGACTGAAAGCCCTAGCTTTCAGTCCTTTATATGCTTTATATACAAGCCCTAGCTTTCAGTCCTTAGGATTCTTCATGAACATCTTCATATGAATAATGTTAGTGTGAGGTGTTAGTTCTTTCAAGTGTGCAGCGAAGTGAACGAGTAGCGTGTTCTAAGGAAATTTTGGAGGCCTTTCACAGAAAAGGAAACGTTTTTTTTTGGAGTCAATTGTTACTGGGGATGAAACTATGATCCCCTTTCCAAAAGGGAGTCGATAGAGTGGCGTCGTTCTGGTGAAGCACCGCCTAGAAAGGTAAAGGTGACTCAGTCCACCAAAAAGATTATAGCTTCGATATTCTGTAATTGTCAAGGAATATTGCTTCTAGACATAAAAGAACGTAGTACTATGGTGACTGGAAGCTATTATGGTAATCACATAGAGCAATTACGAGAAGCAATCAAGCAGAAACGTCATGGGAAACTAAGCAAAGATGTGCGGCCTCCCACCCGTCCACGCCGCCGCAGTTGTGACAGCTGTTTCAAAGTGTGGCTTGAAGGAAATTCGTCACCCGCCCTAGTCTTCATTTGGCTTGGTAGCCATTTTGAAGAGAGAACTTGTGGCTATTTTTGTACTGAGATAGAAATGCCAGTTAAACGATGCGAAAAGTGTGTTCAAGTAGACGAAGACTATATTGAAAAATAAAAATAGTTTCATGAACTTGAGTGTACTTTCTCTTTGTTGGGTCGGAAAACTTTTGACCTACCCTCGTACAAATGTCAAGAATTGTATGTATATAAAATATTGTATATATTGTAAAATAATATAAAAAAAACGTTTTTTAAAATCAAATAACAATACTAACAAGTCGAGTTGAATAAAAGCTTGTAAAAAGCCGTATATTTGATTTTTGTTTTTTAAAAGGATCTCCAAGAACATACATAAACTAAGAAATATGTAAACACCAAAGTGCACAAACACCAAATATTGACTATTATTCGATTATTACTACAAGACTAAAGGCAAAATTACTTTATGCATTTATATAAATTAAATTTGTATGTTTGAAGTTATTTCATATAGTGGTTATATCTATGATAATATTTAATAATAATTCTTTTGAAACAGACCTGGAATAGGAGCGTCGTCCATTATGGGGGGCGTGTCGTGGGGCATTGTATGGTGGCTGCTCCTGCCGCTTGGATGCCGGCTTGCCAGAAAACGCCCAGCCTTTATTGTGATCCTCCTGCTGTCTGTTCTGTTGCTGCTTCAAAAACCTCGGTGGTATATTTGCTTGGAAGGTTTTAGAAAATGCTGGGTTCGTTTGGTCGCGGCCGTAATCCCGATCTCGTTCTCTAAAATCACGGTCGCGATCTCGGTCACGGTCCATCCTGTCGCGGTCGCGATCCCTGTCGGTACGCTCCCGCTCCCTGTCGAATCTGTCCATGCGATCCCTGTTGTCGTTGCGGTCTCTGTCGCGCGCATCCATTCTGTCCTTATCACCTTCCCTATTGTCATTACGCGGTCTATCCCTGCTTTCCAGTCGATCCCTGTCGCGGAAATCTATACGGTCACGGTCGCGATCTCTGATGTCACGCTCGCGTTCTCTATTATCGAATCTGTCTCTGTTATCAGCGCGGTCTTTGTCTCTCAGGTCCCTATCGCGGTCGTTGCGCTCCTTATCCCTGTTGTCGAGACGGTCCCTATTATCGGGTCGGTCTCTGTTGTCGGTTCTATCCTTATCTCTTTCGGTTTCTCTGTCTCTGTCCTTGGTCGGCTGCAGCGGACCACTCGCCTCCCTCATCTGTCGTCTCTGTTCCTCCTCCTTGCGTTGCCTGGCGCGCGCGACCGCCTGTGCCACTTCATTACTTTGTTTCTGTCGTCGTTCTGCCCACAGTTGCTCCTCATCACCGGGCTCTTGTATTTTGGAATCAACCACACGTTCAGTTTCAATACTAGCTCGGTTGTTATTATTTTTACTATTAGTTTTACTTGGCGCAGGAGTTGACTCTCCGTCAGAGAAGTCCAATTTTTGACTGTAAAAAAGTAAAATATGTCATAAGTATAATCTATCTAGATAAGCTAAATAATAGCTTTCGCTCCACATCTGAACATGTCTGATTAGTTTCTGTTTGACCAAATACTAAGTTATTGGTATATTACCAGTGCCCGCGAATTCGTGCGAATAGACGTTAGAGTATGTGTGGGTAGCTTAATTCCCGCGGGATTCATAATTGATTTGGATAAAAAGTATCATAAATGTTAACCTGGCACATAAACTATACCCAATTACACAGTTTTATTAAAATTTCGTTGTTCCATTAAAACAAAAGTTTCGTTCGCGTCGCTAACGCCCCGCGATCTATTTCTATACATACATACATTATATACGTACATATATAATACACATAATATATATATATATATATATATAGGTTATGAGCAACACTCACTCATAATCAATGTCATCCTGCTGCGCCCAGCCCGCGTCGCGCGATATGTCGTCGAGCGAGGAGATCTGCTCGTCGCGCAGGATGGGGCGCGGGGTGAGCACCTCGACGGCGCGCGGCGCGGCGGGCGCGCGTTGCACGGCTCGGGCTCCGCCCGCTGCCACGCTGCCGCCGCCACGGGGCTCGCGGAGCGACCCCAGCCCGAGCCCGCTGCCGCTGCTACCTTTCATCAGCTGCAGCACATAATATGTTTCATAATTTTATTTATTAGTAGCGGTGCCAGCGACTTCGTTCGCATGAATTTGTGATTCCCATAGGAATTTCTGAAGTTATCTGGATAAAAGGTAGCCTAAATGTAACCTAGCATATAAGTTCAACTATGACAAGTTTCATTAAAATTCTTCCAGTGGTTTTTGCGTGATGCGCGTTCAGACAGGGACAAATTTCCAGAAATTGTAGTTTTGGGCTCTGTATCACATATACTGTTGACTTTTTTTATAAAAAAATCTTATAAAGATTTGATTTTAAAAAAAACGTACAGAACACTGCTTGCTCTGTTATGATTTTATTATATGTACAGATTTACAGTGTTAATAGCCGTGACAAATGGCTGCAACACCATTATCTGACTTTCAAAAGATTTTGCAACTTCAAAAGGTTTCACAAATTTTCTGCAGAATTATAAATCATCGTAATTAGTTATGTCATTCTCGACTAATCAGACAACGCTAACGCGATATAAAATCAATCATAGGCATACAAATTACAGATAAAGTGTGACCAATGTGGTGCAAAATTGGCAAATTTAAAAATCCTGGGGTCATAAACTCCAATATAAGATTATAGGATAGGAGATGAGATGAGATCCCTATTTGGCATATCTCACTCTCACTCACTATCGAAACCGAACATTGGAGGAAATAGCATAGGTATGGGAAATGTAGTACATTTTACCGTAGTTATCTGTGAGTACCGTAACCAGAAAACCAGCGAGGAAAACATCGCAAAAAACCATTGTGTTGGAGAATTGTGGGTCATTTACACAAGGAGAGTTTCTCAAACGCAAGTATTTCGAACATCGGTCAAAAGCTAGTTTAAATCAGTTATCTATCATCAGGCGATCACTGTTTAGCCGTTTATCGTCGAGTTTTTATCATCATGTGAAGAGTTGTAGGCGAGAATTGTTTGTGGTTTGGTCACATACAAGAATCGTATACAATATTGTCACATAAACAGTTTGATAAACTCTCCTTGTGTAAGTGAACTTTTAAGAATGGGGCATGTGAAGCTGTAACCAGCCCATTTTGTCGTCCACTGCTGGTCATGGGCCCCTGCATGCACATAGTCTTGTGCATGAGGGATAAAGCCTTAAAACGCCATGCTGGCCAAGTGGACTGGTGAGTTCACTCTTTTAGAGGTCATGTAATACCTGACCGCTTGTGGTAGTGTCTCCTTTTACAACACCCACGAGAAGAGATGGGGTGGTACTTTTCTACAGCCGGCCGACACCACATGCCCATCTGCGAGTAGTTGAAGTAATACACATGCTTTGCATATTAAGCAGATCAATAATTATTAATCTGCTTCATTGCAGATTGATGTTTTAATCTGCTGAGGAATGACGAATGTTGATCTTAATAGCGCAGCTCCTACCTAGTTTTGGGATCTCTTTTACATTCATTCAATTTTATTAATATCTCATTAGCTGCATGGTCTTGTTTACATGTACATGAATGTAATTGATCAATGTAAGTGGCACATTACTGAACAAAAATAAATTTCACATATCAATATAATCTACGTATTAAAAACTTTATTTTAATCAGAATAAATAATTCACTTCAAAAACAGATTGTAAAAAAGACATTACCTCCTTCATCGTCAAACAGCCACCACAACATTTTTTTCAAAAGGACCACCTATAAGTACCGTTCCATTTTTATATTGAACTTTCCTATAATATTAAAATTTATAACCATCTCGTAAAAGCACAGTCCCTCCGTTATATTTTATATAATGTATAACTTTATTAGCCATTAAATTATTTTATATAATAAAACAATTAAATAACACATAATAAATTGCAAATGCAAAGAAACAATTCGTTTATGACATTGGAATTGTCATCTATTGATGTTATTATCATCAAACATTTCAAGTACTTGACAAGTAGTTAGTCCTTTTTGAAGGATGGATCCAAGTAAACCCTAGAGTTCTTTAGAATCCATTATTAAATAAATTTTGTTGAGTGAACTCAAAAGAAAAAAGTGTTGTTGGATTCATCAATGGAGCCATTCAATGGATCCAAGTGTGCAGAGCGAAAAAGTTTGTGATTTATACACATCGTTGATATTGCGTGCAGTCTGTGCTGCGTTGCTGCCACGACGGAACTCATATTCGAAAATAATGTTAATTTATAACTTTTACATGGTTGCAAACACAATGTATCTAAGCAAAAAGTCGATTGACGGGTAATAAATGAAAACTGACTTTAAAAAGGAATATCAAAGCTTTAAATTGAATCAGTTTATATTTGGAATTCAAAGCTTTAGAAATAACTAAATTAAAAGTGGACACTATGAACAAACGGCAATTTCACAAGTAAGGCCCTATTATGTACTTATAAAATAAAATAAGAAAAAAATATTCCCATCTTTATTTTTCGTCTAAATATGCACAATGTTTCTGAAAATAAAGTCCGTTTTTTCATGTAAAAATTAGTTTGGTTCATGTTACTTCTTAAATAACGTTCATAAAAATGGGCACGCCCTGTTTATTAAAAAAAAATATATATTGTATTGAGTACTCACGAAGGATGGCAAAATGGCACGGAAAGCGGGTGTCTGCTGTGAGGCGGGCGTGGAGGCGGGCGTGGCGCCGGGAGATGGGGCGGTTTCCGCGCGGACGCCGCCCGACCCACCGGACGTCCAGCTGCCTTCCGCTGCAAAAATACAACGTGCCTTGGTTAGACAAGCCCTACACAGACCTAGAGGTGGTTGAAGGCGTATGTTTAACTATTGTTTTATTATTTCCATAATTTGTAGTCGTGAACTTTGTAAATGAATAAAATAAATAAATGTTATCAGAGAGTATGACAAGGTTGCTGAATGGATGTTAAATAGACGTAACTGTAACATTAACTGCTGTCAAGTGGAATAGAGGCATCGAAATAAAGGCAAGTGTGCGCGACTTCCAGCGCGTAAATCGGTTAGGGTATGTCTGGTTAGGTTGATTTCTGTGGCAACTTTATAATTGCTCTGGATAAAAAGTACCGGCACATAACATAAATTATTGTATAAGTATGCCAAGTTTCCTGGTTTTTGAGTGATTTGCGTTCAGATAAACAGACAAAATTAAAAAAGAAATTGTGGACAGTTTTAAAGGTGTTCGCAGCTCCCTTCCTGAACTACCCACCTCTTCAGTCAACTGATCACGGCTGGTGTAACCAGTGACATTGAATGTCGAGTAGAAATAAAAGGTAGAAATAAATACCTTTGTTATACGCGTTCAGACCCGATTTACAATATAAATATTTAAATAATCTTTATTTGGGCTCCATATCATTTGTACTTTATATTGCAATCACTTTTTCAAAAAATATTACATGTACAGACACGGATTTTTCAAGATTTGATTATATGTATAGATATATATGTTTAATGAATACCAAGAATAGTGAATCAATATCTTAAGGTATGTTTACAGTTACCGTTCTGAACAATACTAACTGAACAAATTTTCATTTGCGTAAATGAATAAGCTAACAGCAAGCAAACATGGTTTGGTAGTGATCAACTAATCTATGAACAATTAATTGCTCACTCTATTTATAAACAAACACCTGCTCACTCCCAATTTTAATTAAATAAAAATCACTTTAATTTGCGAGAATACAGTTCCTTGAGGAGTTGAAATGGGTCTAATTTTTATAACATAAATTCGAATGTACCTAATGAAACTGAACTTGCTAACTACTAGTTATTTCCCAATTATATTATCTGATATATAGTGATAGCGGTGCCCTGCACTGTTCAGTTATGATATTGTGGTCCATTGCACCACACTTTTTCTTTGTGGTGAGCACAGACTTTGTAGTCATATTTATTTAATATTCTCAGTCGTAATTTTTTAATGTCGTACCTGCATTTATGAATGTAGGAAATTTGTATTTCTTAGTAACACCAGTCGTTAAGAGGGATTTGGGAGAGTTCATTTCTGATTCTTAGTCCTTCTTTTCTTATACTCAGATTAATGTTGTAATATGAACATAACAAACATATCTCCAAAAATTGATACACTGCTTTAGTTCGAAAACAAACATGTATTTTTTTTTATTTATTCCTTGAGACACATTAAACATTTCTAAATGGATATATGTTCCGACAAACTGCACAGCATATTTCACAGGAGGCCCACGTCCAGTATTGGAGACTATAAATAAGGGTTTGTTATGATATTTTAGTGTACTTTATTCACCAATCTGAACTGGGCCCACATGGTGGATTACGGCCGTCTAGTGATTGACTAGAAGTCTTTGCCCTGGAGTGGGACTTTGAAAAGGCAAACAACCTTATGTGTAGTTTTGGTACTCACATATTTATGTTGATTTGTGAAATTTGAGCATTTTTTAGAGAAACAGTGATTATAGTAAGGCCATAAGTTCTTTTAGAAATCACAAAATTTAGAGATTAGTGTTTTATTGAGGAAAGTAGTGCATGTCTCACATTGCGGCCTGAGCTGCAGCTGCGGTACGTGCTCTGTGGTGCGGTGCGTGTGCGAGGGCTGCGCGGCGGCCTCCAGCGAGGGGAACTCCGTGCGGAAGTGCGGCGACGAGGGCGGCGGCAGCGTCACCCAGCCGCCCGCCACGCCCGCACCCGCATTGCTCGTCACTGTTGTGCTCTGAAAACATATACGAGGATAATTAAACAAACAGACTATATAATGCCGGCTCTACAATCATTGTCGACTGCTGTGCATAAGGTCCCAGGTTCGATTCCCGGTGAGACATTTCTTTGTTTAAAGACCAATGTTTTTTCAGATCTGAGTGTGTGGCTGATGTTCGTCTTTGTGCGTGTCTCTGCTGTACACCCACTACACGGGGAATCCTAGTGTGGGGCAATGAATGTGGCAATTTTATGCATTTATTTACAAAAAAAAAAAAAAAATTGACGTAGGGAGGATTTCCCACTACACTACGACTGGGAAGAAAGCTGTGAATGTAAAACAATCAGCATATCTATATAACTTACTTAATAAGCATATAAACAATTATCCCATGAAATACTATAATTGCAACTAACTAAACTTCTGCGCTCTCCCTAAACCATACATATATATGAGGTGCAGTGTCTCTTGAAAGGTCATTAGGGCCACAAGCATTAAGCCCTTCCGAAGAAAAAGGTACTTATGGTTATGCACTTACAGATATACACATACATACACACCTCAGCACCATTCTTCTTATACATACTTAAATTTTGCATTTCAATTTTTATAGTTATGTCATAATAATCATATATGTATAAGGATGTAACTTGTCATGGAAGATTGTGGTATCCTGGCACAGGTATTTCTTATACTTAAAAGGAGACCCCCATCATGTGTATAAAATACACATAGTATAAAAGAGTTAACAAAATAAAATTTATGATTTATTGTAATAATAAATGTTTCAATCTATATAGTGTAATGAATCCACAGATCCATATGGGGCTTATGGATTATGTCCCAAAACTCCCTATTGATTTACTAGGTCTGTGCCCTGCTGTGGGACATTATGGGCTGATATTGATCAATTGAATGGATAAAATAAAATATGTTAACACTTACTGTAGTTTGAGATGTACATGTTGCTGGTGTAGATATAGTTGTAGCAATAGCAGATACAGAGCTGAAAGGAAAAATTATGGTAAATTATGTGGTTATTTCTTTTTTATATATAGAAAAAAGGCGGCAGACGAGCATACAGTCCACCTAATGGTAAATGGATACTGTAACCCCACAGACATCTGTGATACATGCCAACATCAGTCCAGAATGACAAAAGTTGTCACATTCCTGGATGCGCCACCTACCTTTGCTGATTGAGGAATAGATTGGGAGAAAGTATATTCTATTATAATAGTTATCATGACTGGAAAAATTTGAAGATATCATACATGCAACAGTAATTATAACAGTAACAGTAATAAAATTGGAAAGCATTCAATTCTTAATTTTTTTACAGCTTTCTATTATAAACAAAATCCGTGTTAGACCTATGAAGATATGTGGCATTATCTAAGCAGTCAGATAGCTTTAGAATAGCACCACACCATCTCTTCGCATGGGTGTCGTAAAAGGACTATGGGATAAAGCCACTACCAGAAGCTGCGAGGAACTACACCACCTCTGAAACAGTGGCACATTAGGAGTTCAACCGTGTTTCAAAAGGGATATAAATAAATAGAATAAATATTATTGTAGGACATTAAAGTAATGAGAACTGTGTAATTTCTACTTACTTAGCGTTTGGGTCTTGACCAGTTTCAGTTTTCAAAGAGGGCAAGTTGGCTGGGGGGCGCCTCGAAGGTACTTTTCCAAGGCTTTGCATTCCATGTTTGCGGCTTAATTGAGATTTAACTGAGGACGGTTCTGAACTTTCGTTCTGCAATTGGTAAAAATTTTTTTTAAATGATAACTCGTTTTTTTTGTATGCCCATAATCAGTTGTGGACTTAAGGTGATGCTTTGGATCAATGATTTGTTAAAAAAATGTGTTGGAAGTAATTATTTACACTAATCCATAATACTAGATCAGCCTAGTGCAGGATTAGGTGTGGTGTATTTTGAGATCTGTATGTTTGTACACTAGAGGTAAGTCTTAGTCTATGGCCGGTAGTCCAGCTTGTCAATGGTTATGTCGGTAATTGTTGTCTATTGTGTCCTTGTATTATGTCGAGTCAAATATAGTTTATATCAGTTATTACAATGAAGTCTTTTACCATATGAAATCATCCACAAACCCACCCCTCGGAAGATCACCACTTAAAGGTGGAAAGGGTAGGGAGGAGTCTTTTGACAGAAGGCAATTTTGCCAAAAATTTAACAATTTAATTAAGTACAGTGACATAATGTAATGTAATGAGAAAGATAGACACCAGTACCAATAACTTCTACTAAGAAACACTATAATAGTAATTATTATATTATATACATTATATTTATATAACATAAAATTCCTAAGAGTATACACTCATATGCTTTACATTTAATTTAAATCTAAGAATATATCTGAACTGGATCGTAATATTGTGACCACAATTATACAAAATTTGAAATTATGATTACTTGTATCAGCCTATAATGTCACAATGCAGTGCACAGGCTTCCCCTAGTAAATCACTAGGGGCTTTTGGACTGTAATCCACCACAACTGGTGTAGATTGGTGAACCACATACTCTCTATTTTTTTTATTTGTGGAGTGTATGCAGGTTTCTTTATGATGTTTTCCCTCACCATCAATATAAAATAAAATTTAAAAAATCCATACTTAGTAGTACTGGCCGTGGATTTAAACTCACAATCACATAAATGTGAGTGGAGTAAAGATACCCCAGGCTATGACCACTCTTAAAAACAAATTATGAATTTTAAACTGATGATAATGGGATGGACAAAAGGGTCTATAAATTTTCAATTTAAATTTTACAATACTTTATGTTAGACAAACTTTTATCAATATACATAAATTTTGAGCTAAAATTTGTAAAAAGTATATATTTTTTTATATGGAAAGAGAGTAAGATTGTAGACAAGTAGATAAGCCACCTGGTGCTAAATGAAAAGTGGATGACATAAGAACATCCACAATATATGCGAACACAGTCAAGAATGAATGCCTTACCATTGGAAATTAAGAAATGGATTAGATTAAATAATTGGGAATGTTGGGGAATATGGTGTAGAATGATGCAAAATTTTCCTCATTTCATTATAATAAAATTCCTATAGGGGAATAGGATGGTATGGGGTGTAATGATTATAATGGGACAAGAAGTTTCCTTTATCCCATTAGACTCAATGAGAATAGGATGGGAAATCTCACACACTTTCAAAACACAAAGTGACGGCCAATCGAGCATTCAAAGAAATGCGACCTACTTTGCAGCTCATTATCAATTTATCCAATAGGTGGATAGGTGGCACCTATTGCAATCAAAGTTGTAAAATAAGCATTTTCTCTCAGTTAAAGCATTGAATAGGAAATCACATTAATAACTCATTTTCAAAAATGCTTTGTAATTGTGCAAATGCTTGGTTGGCTAATACATAGCACATTTTTGGTTGTCATGAGAAAATTTAACAAAGCAATGAAGCCTATGAAATTTAAGTTCTTTAAATCCAAATACTAAATCAGTAATAAAACTTTCTCACATACCACATGTGCCTTGTCAAATAATGCAAATGGTAAGGTGTGCAATACAATTGAATGTGAGGGTGCAACAAACAGTTTTGTAAAGGTTATAGTGATGTCATGACATGAGTGGACTGGTCATTGACCTTTGTCAACAAAGAAAAAATTCTATTTTATTGGTAGATCCTAAAATTGAATACTTCCTAAAATGTATAAATTATCTATAAGTAAAAGATTTATTATTTTGTATAAAATCCAATTAACAACAGTAGCTTTACTTTTTTTCTATTATGAATATTAATTTCAAATAAAAATAATTTTACAATATTATAACAAAGACAAATATTACTCACTTCCTTTACAGGAAGCAAGGCCAAATGGTAACTAATACTGCTAACACGGAGACCCAAGGTCAATCCATTCAACTGTAAACTGAATCAGTAGCATACATTTTTGAGCTAACCAAAAGTATATTAAATGAAAACTTTAGGGAATAATAATAAACTAGGAATAAAACTGTGTTGTAATAATGCTAAAATTATTTGAAACAGTACCCAATATGATCCTAACAAAAAATAACAAAATTATTCTTGTGATGTGCCAAAACAGCAAAATTAAAAATAGGAAATGTCTAAAAGAATACTTTTAAACACAAGTCTATTATATTTGTGGGCGTGTCTAGCCATGACAATGACACTGTTTTGGATGTATTCAATGTAAAAGATGGTAACTCACTCTGTTAGCGCAGTACAAGCTATTGATGTCCAATTTTTGAAATTTTTGCTTGCCGGACGTGGGCTTCGTCTGCGCCGTAGTGCCTCCGCCGCCCGGCGTCGAGAGTGCAGACATGCTGCGATATACACATCAGGAGTACACCCTCGCACCGACCACCAACTGCAACCAAGCGACACTTCCCACTAACAAATAACTGCAATCAAACTACACTAGAGTAACACGGGCAATTACAACATACGAAACTCGTTTTTCGTAAACCTTATGTTTCACCGCACTACACAAAAAATTTACTAATTTGATCAAGGAGTTATAGACACTTGCAATAGCCACAGAAACAGAGAACACTTTCACGGGTACTGATGGGACAATAAATTCGAGCCCTGCCCTCCGATGTCTTTATTGACGTGTTACATCCGTACCCAGAACGCTGTATCGATCACCACTAATTTGTCTCTGATTAATGATTAGGTTTCTACTCCCTTTTACCTTAAGAAGTAATTTTAACCAAGACTAAATTAACGGTACCAAGACAAGATAAAAAGAACGGTAAATAAACTAATTTTTATCGCTGTTTAGATGAAATAACAAAAGTAAAATAAATGTGTACCTTGGTCCGTTATACTTGTTATTAGGAAATAAAAATTATCTAAGCGCGAATGCTAAGTTCTAAACAAAGATTACTTTAGATTTTTACTATATTCTACGCTACCAAAACTTATATCACTTTATTTTAAGATGGCGTCTGCAAAAGACTATTTCGTTTGCAATCAATACAGTGACGTCACAAAGACTCGACACGGCGCTCTCTAGCGGATTTTTTATGATATTTGTTCTTTTTTTAAGGCTAGATACTAGATACTTAGTGGGGTTATTGTCATAAAGTTGTGATCAGAAATTTACCATTTATTTATTTCCCGCCAATCGACTTTGCCTTTATTTATTTACGCCCCGAAGACATGTAAATTGCATTCCGATATGTGGATTAATCCGAATAAGAAGAAATTTGCCTTCTAACCGGTCCACCGGCTAAAAACTCGGAAGAGTTTCGGTAGAGTATTAAATATATTTAACAGTGGAGAGAAAGCTAATTTTATAATACGACAAGTGCATCAAAAAAGAGTAGAAATTAATGATTTTGAAACTATTTTTTTGTGTGCCTGGCAACATTACGAAAAGTGTCAAACTCGCAACATTTCCTTCAATCTTAATGTTTTTTTTTTGGTTTTACTATTTATCTTTCGTTATGGAATATTATTAGTTTAATTTATTCGTCATTATTACAGTTTAAAGTGCGACTAACATGATTTTGATACTTACGAGGTGATTTATATTTTGTTCTAGATAAATCTGAAAATACCGTTCGAAGAATTATTTTGAAGCAAAGACAAATGAAGGAAAGTTTGATACGCCTGCTAAAAATCGGAAAGGTCGTCCTGCAAGAGGAAAGCCTTCCTCCGCTGGTTTTTAATAGTTTTAGAGTTATTTTTAAGTGATTATTATGTAGACAGATGTCCTTTTTTTATACAGTCAAACAGTCAATTTTGATATTTGTCCAATCTGTCAGAGGCGACTATAGACTTACCAAAATATTAGATCTGTTACATCAACCATTTGGTTCATTGATGAATGTGAAAATATAGCTATAGTAAGTCGTTCGACTCGTGATGACTAGTCATCACCGAATATATTCAGATTGATTTCACAAATTGGTATATTATTTCTCTATTGTAGTATAGTAAATTGCCACTCTTACATAGACAACATACAAACCCCTTGGCACAATATGAGTAGTAGGTGAACAACAAATTTAACATTGTGCATTGCATATACGAGACAACTTAAGTGACTTAACTGTTAAGATAAATAAATCTCGTTGATATAAATTCTTATTATGAATAGTAGTAGGTGAGGCATTAGGGGGAAGAGTTCGCAATCATATTCATAACTTTGTTTAGAACTTTACGCTTTATCTCATACATACTAGATTTTGTGATACCTACTGAATAGAGAGTTCACTCTTTTTTTTCTGTACCGCTTCTAGATAATCCGATTATTATTATGAATGCCAGTACCGACAGTGAAATCGGCTGCGCAAATTCGATATTAGAAAGGTTTTTTGATAGAAAAGCATTTTACTAGATTGTGATTGTTATGACTTGATTCTGAGATCGACATATCGATATGCATAGAAGGTTATCGATTTGATAATACATAGATGAAGATGACACATCTTACGTTCTTGCCGAAGAAATTAGGTTGGCCGTTTTCAGTGGGAGGAAGCATATGAGACGGGGTTCATAACGTAAAACTAAATAACTAAAATTAATATTTAGCATCATTGATATGGGCGTAAATCGAGTAAATCATCTATTGAGACATCTATTGTTCAGTAGCAGAACTAAGAACATAGTGCTGTGTTTTCACTGCACAAAATAATAGACACTCAAAAAACCACGGAGGGTTTGTCCGCTCCGGAGTGAATATATTTTTGCACAAACAACATTCTTATTGTTCAATTCTTATGCTCTAGCATTAATGGTTAGCAAAGACAACTTTGTTGTGGCACTGATCCTACAACCCTAGTAAATAATACCTAATTTCATGTTGAAATAGACTTTCTTGGCTATACGTAGTCAGAGCCGTATCACACTATACGTTTTTGAACGTAAGCGATGAGCGAGGGGCATCTTCGCGAAACTGCCGCGATATCGTAGCTTAATAATGTTATACTTGCTGGTGATTTCTCAGCACCAAACGAAATGCCTGCATCTTTGCGAATTTAATAGGGATATTAAATAATAATAGCTATTAAATTTTAATATCTAGCGGTTAAACCTGTTAGATATATTTATTTTGTCAAAGTGGAAGTTTATCTTTGTAATAAAGAACTATTGTGGTATTTACTTGAAATAAATAAATTAATTTACCTTTTGTAACATCGTAATCTCAAACGAGAATTAACTTTCTTACTCCCACTTCAATTCCTACATATAACTTCGTGTATAAAAGTGTAGAAGTTATATGTACTTTCTTCAATGATTTTTCTCTTCGAGATAGCTATATTTGTTGTTCTCTTCGTCTGCACATGCGCAATCATTTACTTTGTACCCATATTGATGAACGAAAAATCAGTAAGTGAAGATCTGCGGAGTAGCTCATAAAACGAGGAGTGTTTGAGAAAACCGGCAGCCATGGCCGGGAATATGGGAATGGAACAATTGATCCCAATTGTTAATAAACTTCAAGATGCTTTTACGCAATTAGGAGTGCATATGCAATTGGATTTGCCTCAAATAGCTGTCGTGGGTGGACAATCTGCAGGGAAAAGTTCGGTGCTAGAAAATTTCGTAGGCAGGTAAGCGAATATGTCATTTCCTTTTTCAATTATTTTGGGACATCTACCTTAAATTCAAAATAAGGAAGTTAGGTAGTACTTCTGCACTTTTACATATACCTATCTACACAAACCTATATAATAAAAAATAATCGATAACAATCTAATCGTTTCCTTTAAATAGGAGGAAGAATTTGGGTCATCAATATATTTCATTCTTATACAGATAGGATTATACAACACGAATAAAAGTAATATATAACAGCTTTTAATATGAATTTAGTTCCTACGGCATTGTTTTATAGTCTTGCGCAAATTACTTAGGGACTTGGACAATTTAATATTATAGAATGAAATACATTCTAAAAGATGTTCTATTTATTTGTATTTATGAGATTATATATATATATATATATATTTTGCATAGGCACTGGCCTAGATATAGTGCGCATGCCAAATAATATTGATTTTCGAATGGTTAAAATGTCATTGGGTTTAATATAACATTGCTGATATGTTTTTACAAAATAAAATATTTATACAAACTGTTTGCACATTTATTATACAATCACATTTTATTTTAGATATTTCATTGTTTCAAACGATTGAATGGTAAGTGTACAGGGTAGCTTTATGTTGGGGCGATTGAAAGAGATAGAACATGTTTTGAAGTATGCTGCGCTTTGTTCATTTGACAGTTGTAACGTAACCACCCACCATATTGAAAAATTTAGTTTATCGATGATGAGCAGCTTATTCAAGTGATTTTTAAGTGCAAAAAGTTTAATGTATTTAAAAAAAGATGGCTGGAAATTATGGGATGCAACAGTTGATACCCATCGTAAACAAACTCCAAGATGCGTTTGTGCAGATGGGCGTTCATATGTCTTTAGATCTTCCACAAATTGCAGTTGTGGGTGGTCAATCTGCGGGAAAGAGTTCAGTGTTAGAAAATTTTGTCGGCAGGTGAGTTTTAATAAAAAAAACGACCACAACATGTTTCAGTCATTGATAGTAGTAGCACTGGAAGTCTAAATTATAGGTACTTTATTGTTTATTATAGATTACATACTTCGTTGATGTAGATATAGAAGGGTTTTGTTATTTTACTCTTCTATAACGAATTAAATTTTACTCCAGTTACTATCGCACGATGAGTCATATTCCACTACATATAAATTAACCAACTTTGAAGAAGAGATTGAATTCCATAAAAAAAGCTTACCTACTTTTCAAATCAATGTTTTTTAAAGGACATGAAGATGATTAAGTATCACTCTTATACAAAATTGTTCTCCCCTGAAACTCGTAATGGAATTGAACAAAACAGTGTAGATTTTTTAATATTATTTTTAGTTGTGTGCAAATATAAAAAAATATGAATTGTTTTTAATAGTAGAAGTTATCTAATATGAAACAAAATCTCTAAATGAAGATGAAGCGGCTGCAGATTATTTTCAAAAGCTATATAGTAATAAGAAAGGGTTAATAATAATAATAATAAACACTCTTTATTGCATACAAATAGTTATTACATGTGCACAAATAATAAATGACAGAATACAATGGGCCTATTCATCACTAAGGCAATCTCTTCCAGGCAACCTCAGGATAGAGAAAAATAAAAGGGATATAGTCATATAGGTAGTGCAAAATGACCGAAATCCACAGAATAGATCATGTTCAATATATACTTACAAAAAATTTTGATAATAAATATAGTACAATAAATACATATAATAATAAATAATAATATATAAATATATACATACATATCTACACTGCACCCAATATCAATTCGTAAATAAGATTCAAAGTTGACAAGGATAGAAAAATAAGAAGGAATTGAGGTCTCTAAGGGATGCAATAGAACAGGTTGGAAACAAAATGGTAGCAAAAGGAAATCATTTGGAAAGAAAGGAACTAACTAACAGAATAATGATTTCTAACTTGCCTTTTTAAACTAGACAACAGCATCTCTAATGACCACTGGTAAGGAATTCCAAAGCCTAGCGGCCTGCACAGTGAAAGAGTTAGTAATGAAATTTGAAGAAGGTGGGAAATTTCAGAAGTAAATTTTCAGAAGAATGTAAGTATGTGGATTGTGAAGCAAAGAATTAAAATGCTCTTTCAAATATTGTGGGGTCAAGGGGTTAAAAAGTACAGAGTAGAGAAGTAAAAGTAAATATATGAAGTCTGATTGGACGCCACTCGAGCTTATTATGAAAATCAGAAACATGGTCATATTTACGCAGTCCAAATATGAACCGGATGCAAAGATTTTGGAGGCACTCAAGTTTGTTGAGTTGGTCCTCCGTTAGGTCAAGATAGCAGGAATCAGCATAGTCAAGTAAAAGGAAAAGTAGAGATTGAACTAGTGCAATTTTAGTGTCTGTCGGAAGGAATGCTCGTAAACGTTTCAAGGGGCATGTCGTAGCAAACATCCAGTTGCTCACTTTATAGATTTGAGGTCCCCAAGATAGGGTTTAATCTATAAGTATACCCAGAATTTTAACTTTTTCACTATACAAAATATATGACAGGAAGGTGTTGCCAATCAATTTTACTAACAAACTTAGAACTACGGACAATAATTACTTGACTCTTTGCAGGATGAAAGAGAATTTGAAGTATTATTTTTAACCTTGTCATTAAGGTTGAAAGAAGAAGAAAAATGCTGGTTAAGCATATTGACATCAATAGAATTATGAGTGATGTTTGTACATGACTTTCCAACTCCTAGTGACCTAAGGAATTTCCAGACCTGTCCTGGGTCTGCATTCTCGACGTAATTATGGATGTGGCGTCGTCGTGCATCCCTACACATCCTATTCCATTTCCCACAAACTTATATTTAATATGGTTTTTTTCATTGGGATTAAATTTGGCCTTAGGCGGGTTTGGTTTCTTCCGACCATAAATGCTTTAATTTCGAAGAATTCAATAATCAAAGCATTGAATAAAATAACTTGTTCGTCTACAGCAGATGCATTGTGTATCACATCCCAAGTAATTTCTTGTGCATCTTTATGAAAGTTATGTCTTTATGTCGATGGCACCAAAACCATGTTGTAGAAGAATTTTACATCTAGATTTAGGAGGTCTAATTTTATAGGACAAGAATATTAAATCATGATAGGAGAAAGCATCTGCAGTGCATTGACCGTATTTGAAAATGTGATCAGGAGAAGAGATAATTATTAGATCTAGAAGAGAAGGATCAGTGTGGAAAGAAGTGTGTTGCGTTAAGTGGTAGGAGATTGATGTTTAGAATGGAATGTTTAGAAGCCTTAGAATGGAAGTTGTTCTCGAGGAGGCAAGTATTAAAGTCTCCCATTAATATAATGTCCTTATACATTTACAGGAATAAGGTTGAAATAATTAACTGTGATGGAGGGACTATAAAACTCCTAAAAGTATCTTGTTTAAACCTGTATAAACCATTAACCTGTTTAAACCATTAGAACCTGTATAAAGAGTTACTCCAGTGAATCTAAAGAAGACGGATCTGAGGCTAATTGAAAAGGGCTCTTGTTAATGTAAACATAATGAACAGTTTGAATAGACTTGTACAATATAAATGTTACATGTGTATTCCATTCCTTAATTTGTAGAAAAATGTACAAAATTGTGATGAATGACCTACTATAATGTGGGAGATAGTGTTTTTGATACTTTATCACCAGCAGAATACATGTCCTGAATTCCTATCACATGCTTGTTATCTATGTACAGTTATGAATTAATTTCCTTTGAGAAATTAATTGGATCCTGTTTTGTAATAAATCTATACAATTTAATAATTATAAAATATCTAGTCAAGCTATAAATATTGTTAAAAGGAAAACATTGATTTGTTTTTATATTACCCTTTTATTACATGAATTTGTGTGGTTTTGGAAATAAATAGGTAAGAATTTATGTTATTTTAGAAATAAATAGGTAGGCATTTCAAAAATGACGTTTATTAAAAATGGTCACCATTAGCTTTTGGGAAAATTGGGAACTGTCTCCCTTATGGAAGTTTGAAGGATCCAATATTATCATGGCGTTTAGAGCATCTTTAAGGCGTCTTAAAAGCCGCGAGCCAAGATCAGCCCGTAAGCACGTGCAATCCTGCCCTGCGGCAGAGAGCTGGACATGCCTGGCATCCAACCTGGCACACTTCATTTTATTTTGTAATAAAAATAATAATCAGGTGTTTTTATTCACTAAAGAACACAATCACTGTCGTACATAATCTAGTACTCAAAGTGTAACATTAAACATTTTAATAATAAATAATTAATGAGATTTATCTAGCTGTGATTTTTCACAGACAATTGTTTGCAGTTGTGTATCAAGTTTATTAGTCCAATTATCAAAACCATCTTAAGATGTTTCATCAGTCATGTAGAACTTGGACATGTAGAATTTTTTTGTGTGTATTTCGTTTTGGAGAATGTTCCAAAAGCAGAATAAAAGTCACAAGCAAATTTATGCAACTGATCAAACTGTGTAAGTGAAAGTCTTATAAAATTCCAGCAAACATGAGTTTTAATACTTTAAAAATATTGCTGCAATGTAAATCAATCATTTCCATTTGAAGTTCTGAAGAGAGAGTTTCTAGGTCTTGGCCCTCGGGCCTGCCATAAGTCGCAATCGAGCGGATTAAGATCGGGACTAGATGACGCCAGTCTTTAGCTCTAAGCTACACCTGTGTTGAACGAGCCTTATGACCTGGTGCTGTCTTGCTGAAAGGGCCATTCTTGGTTATGGAAATTCTTTACGACCTTTTCAAGAATCGTATCTTGAGCAAATGTTTTAATACCTTTTTCACAAAAATATGGTTCAGTCACTTCTGGATAGCTATCACCTCACCAAACGATCACTAAAGCCGGATAATGGCCATGTTGCACCCTATTGACCAATTAACCAGATTCTCTAGAGTTATGAGCATAAACTCTGATCATTCTGCTTGTTTAAATGTTCCTCAATGGTGAACATTTTCTCGTCTGTAAATAAGATTTGTTTGTCAGCTCCCTTTGCGTACCGCCAAAGAAGTTGTTTTGATTTGTTAACCATACTTATTTTTGAATTATTAGTTCAGAAATGACCAGTACATCTTTTGTAAGCAGCAAGTCGTAAATTATATTTTAAAATACGTGACATGATTCTTGGTGCTATTATTCATCTCTCTGGATAAAATCTTTTGATTGTCGGTTGGTATTTCTTCGGTGTCTCTCTGTTGAGTACGTTGTTTTAATAATCTGTTGAGCACGAATAGTGCGTGGAAGGCCAGACCTTTCTCGGTCACAAACGGGATGTTTCAGTGTACCTAATAATAGCCCTTTGTGTACTGCAATTACAGCAATACTGTTTCCTTATCACCCCACCCCATTTTAATATTAGTACAATATTTAATAATGATTAGTGCCAAAATGAGAAAACATTTCAACTTCAACTTTCAGCTAACTGGCTTCTATTGTGACAGTCACAATCATTCGCCCACGACCACGTAGTAAATGAAGGGAAAATTGCAGAGAAAAATGTGCACTTAAAGTTGCCATCGCCCCTTTTGACACGTTTAGCGGAGCGTTACCACCCCTTTGGGAGCCTTTACAATTATAATAAAGAATATAAATCTATTTTATTAGAGAAGAAGTTCATCCTATTTGCTAATGTGCAATTATATAGGGGAGCTGTGTATAATATGTTCTGTATTAACTACCTACACTATGACTCGCATCATTAGGAGCGAAGTGGATCCTGTAATTTGTTTGACACCAATCAAGTTCAGTTCAAGGTTCATCACATTTAAACAATCTCAAAGTTGTTCACTATTTTTGTTAATAAACAGTAAACTTCAAAAATATCGGATAATAATGTAGGTATGTTTAGTACGATAACTTAAGATTTAATGTGGTTTCTAATTTATTATTATAGATGAATTAATAGATAATTTAATTGTTAAACTCTGCTTGTATTAAATACAACAAAGAGCGATTATGAATGATGCTGGTTCTAGATCAGATGACAACAAAGAAACTTTGATGACAAGTACTTTGATAGTACACAAGTACTTGCTCACAATATCATCATGTAAAGGCTGGATTTAGATGTATTATGTTGATAAATGTTTAACTAAATTTGAAATGAAAAATTGATGTGCAAACCAAATATTAAGTAAGCAATACTTATTCACTTGCTACTTTGGAGAAATTCATACTTAAGTAGAAAGTCAGTGGTACTGGCTGAGATTCGAAATCACAATATCGAGAAAATGTGAAATGAAAATATGTGATGTGATTAGAGCAAAGGGACTATTGTCGGTATGGACTTATTGAATTTGGTTAAGATTTTATAATTTAAGAAGTTGTTTCATGATTTTTTTAAGATAGATACATGCTTTAGCATCTGATTTGTAACGTAAAGGCTAAAAAATAAAGTCACAGTGTAACCCCGCTATAGCGAAACTCAAAAAGAACTCACTTTAACATCAATATCACATGCATTTGTTTGGTGTGCTATTTGTTTCAAACATTGATTATTCGCTATAACGCATTGGTCACCAGTTTTATCATTAAAAAATAGCACATTTTTGAAGGCACACCTGTGTAATATCAGCAATTACTTTGCCTTCGGTAAGTTCAAACTTGTCTCAAGATGCCCAGCCCGGGTGACATCAATCAACTGCCTGTTAGGTGGCGAAAGTGAGAATTGTCTTATTAATATTATCTTATACCCATATTAATGGGTCAATATTTCGACTAACATAATATATATTTTATAATAAAAAAAAATAAGTTTCTCATACAAATCGGTCATTTCATCGTAAGCATCTAATATATTTTTGAAGATTTTACTAAAATCTAAATTTGATTATGTAGGAAACCAGAGACGAAGAAAAATCCCTTTTCCTAGATAATTTCATATATTATATTATAATGCTTATTATGTATGTATAATACATATGTTTACTCATAACATTGTTGTAAACATAGATAACTCTATTGATTTGTTTCAGAGATTTTTTGCCTCGAGGCTCCGGCATAGTTACTCGACGACCTTTAATTTTGCAGCTTATACATGCAATTACAGGTATGCATGTTTCTTTTTTCATAGAAAGAAGGTAGCAGACGAGCAGACAGTCCACCTAGTGGTTAGGTTAGGTAAGTGGTTAGTGTCGCCTATGGATATCCACTATACATGCCAACATCAGTCCAAAATGATAAATGTTGGATGTGCTACCTACCTACCATCGCACATCTCGTCATCGAAAAGCAGAGTAACCACATGTCCTTGACAAGGAGCTGTTGTGTACAATGCGGTCTTCGAGACACTACACCGCCAACCCCAAAGTTGTGGAATGAACTGCCACCACAGGTTTTTTCACTGAGCTACGACGTGAGGGTTCTTCAATACAGCTGTGAATAGGATCCTGCAAGGTCGGCGGCGCACTCGCAACCCACCTGATGTTGCAGGTGTCCATGGGCGGCAGTGACCACTTTCCGCCATTTGACACGCCCGCCCGTCTGTCAACTCTCTGTATAAAAACGTTTGGAGATTTAGGAATGGATATAGAAAACATGTAAAGAAGTGCCAGTGGCTGTGAGATTAAAGCGTTCCCTGTATAGTTTAGTTAGTCCCTGTATATAAATTTCTGTATAGTGCCAGTGACTAACAGTTCACAACACGTATGTTCTGCGTAATACATTGCAAAATTAGGTGGTACCCGACAATGTTTCAGAGAAATAGCGGTGATAGTTAATGTTTTAAATTGACGAATGTAATAACAATAATTTATTACAGAATTATATCCTCATAAGTAATGTATGTATGTATAAGATATTAAGCTGGGAGGGACGCTGCAAGTGCACGATCCCACAATCGCTGGGCACACGATTAGCCACATTAAAACTCTCTCACAGAAGACTACCGTCAAATGTACTCATACATTTCCCACCCATTCCCCCAATTTACGTACGTGTTTCGGTAGTGAGTGAGATATTGCCAGAGTCCATTTCCACTCCATACTATCCTATCCTTCCCCATTTTCCCAACCCTTTCTCTAAATCTATTCAAAGATAGGCAGCGCATCCAAGAGCGTGTATCGCGCATGTGTATAGTGTATAGGCGACAGTATCCACTTACCACTAGGTGGACCGTATGCTCGTTTGTCGCCTTTCTATAAAAAAATAGCTACATATATCGAGGAGTAATGAGTCCTGCTCTCGAAAAAACGCGACTGTCATGTCGAAAATTAAATAACGAAATAAATGGTTATGATATTCGACGAACATTCTTTAATATTCTAATGACTGGCTTCTCTATGCCAATGAACGGTAAAGTTTTTACGCGACCATTGTTTTCTGCCAGAATATGCGGAGTTCCTGCACTGCAAAGGCAAGAAGTTCACCGACTTCAATGAGGTGCGTGGCGAGATCGAAGCGGAGACCGATCGCGTCACCGGCTCCAATAAGGGCATATCGCCCGTGCCCATCAATCTGCGGGTCTACTCGCCCAACGGTCAGTACTATTCAATAGTGTCTATGTTAGCCTTTAGGACTGTGTAAAGTAAGGACGAAGAGAACTCTAGCCTCGGTTGCAGTAAATGCAGTTCCTAGTTATTGCCCACAACTGCATTTGCCGTAACCGATGACATTCCATAGTCTTTATCGCATTTTTTCGCGTGATCCAGTTAACCTTGAGAGAAGCCTATATAGACTAATGATGATGATATTCTTACCTATGTTAGCATTGTATTTCCCTCTTGATTTATTAAATTAGATTTATCATAGTAATAGGTAGATTCACATCTTGTATTATTTTAAGGGTTAATCCAAACATAGTCTTAGATACGTTCTTGTGTAATCGTATGTTTCTAACTCCTTTTATAACCCTAAAAGACAATTCGACTAATTATTTCGCAGATTTTCGCGACTTTATCTATTTAATTTTATACCTGATTTTTAATATTGAACTTTATATGACAAAGGATGAAAGTAACACACCTTAGTATTCTATGCCCATTAATTTTATCAATATTTTACGTTTGCTTGTAAATATAGACTTGAATGTACACTTTATATTATTCTTTTCATTCGTTATTTTAATTATTCGTCGTTTTAATTTTTCTAACATTCACAAGAAATTAGTTTTTGTGTAATTGCAAGACTCGTAGAAGCGCACCGTTGCTCACCTCTGATAGGCATATTTCCGATCAATCAAGCGAAGCACCTTTTGACCCACGTTGACCCAGTTATTACTTCGTAACCTATTCTACTCAAGGAACTATTGTCTGAACAGTGTTGTTATTTTATAGATATGCCTATTTTAATTTGGTCTCGTAATCAGGCATATAAAATTACCCTAGGAATTTTAATTATAATATTATGACGTCATGGATTGCTTAATTTTATTCGGAAATTAGGAGGTAATAGTATAAAAAATATATTAATATAAATGGTAAAATGTTTAAAATGATTTTCTGATTTTGTTTCTAACTGACCATCCGAAATGTTTAATTTTATGATCAAGTTTAACCTTTCAATACTTTGTTAAATTGAGGAGTGCTATTGTAAAGTTTAGAAGCCAGCGAAGGACAGTAAATAGTAAAGAAATATGTACGTTCATTCAGTTTTTCACATGTTGGTAAACAACGAAAGGTTATGATCTTCATCATAAAATAAACAATTTCTTAGATCATAGCTATGACTTATAACTATGACATATCAATAGATATGTTTCACAATAAAGCTATGTATTCCACTTTAAACATTTGTTTATAAACACTATTTAACAACAGTGTATCTGTATGTTTCTGATACATTGGAAACATGTTTCTCTGCTCCCGCGCTGCGAGCGATCACACGCCGATACATGCATGCAGTTTCGCGTCAACTGTTGCTAGGTGAGAACGCTTGTTGCTTTGTATCCGAAACATGGATGTAGTGTACGCAACGAACAAATATCGAAATTTATTGAGCTATATCAACAAAAAGTATATTATGGAACGGGTCAATTAAACAACATAAGGACAAATTAAATAAAAATGATGCTTGGGAGGCTATTTCTAAATAAATAAACATCCTCTTGAATTAAAAAACAAGGAATTAAAAAAAAAATGCACACACTACGATCACAATTTGCTCCTGAAAATAAAATTGACTTCGTCAAAGAAAACTGGAAGTGGCACCGATGAAATACAGCCATAGTTTATGGTTATGGTACGATACTTTGAAATTTTTATTACATAAAATAAATAGGCCGAACAGAGCAACAATACTTCCTCGGGTGACATTCTCACAACAACTGCCTAGTAAATACACAACAAATGTTTCGAAACTGTTTTGCGCGAAACTTCTAGATACATAGCTACCTTCTATTCTATGTTTACATTACAAAGAGATAACAACTTCCTAGATCTCCGTTGATCTAAATTATCGTATTTCCCCAATGTACGTACGTGTTTCGGTAGTGACTGAGATATGTCAGAGCCCTTTCCCATCCCATCCTATCTCTCCCCATTTTCCCAACCCTTTCTCCCAATCCTTTCGTTTCTGCAAAGACAGGCAGCGCATCCGGGGGCGTGCCAACGTTTGCCATTTTGGACTGATGTTGGCATGTATCGCGGATGTCTATGGGCGACAGTATCCACTTACCATCAGGTGGACTGGACTGTATGCTAGTCGGCCGCCTTTTTTCTATAAAAAAAATACCCAAGTAGGGTTACTTAGGTGTTACTTTAGTTCCTTTATATTTACGGTCATCAAAACACACACTAACAGGTTGCATTTCAAAGTGAACGATACAAATAGGGTTAACGGGCATTGTGGATAAAGAAAGACCGACACAATTTATATGAGTTTTTACTTCGCCATAACTTCATAATACATTTTTTTATTATCAATAAGACACGTGTCGCCGCGTGCGGAAGTAGGATCTGTTGTTTCGCATGACGCTGGTTGATGAACCCGAAAAAGTATAACACAATTACCCTTATTACTAGACAAATAATTAATAAAACTTATAAATATATTAACGTGTATGTTAATATATTACATCCAATATACTAAAATGTAAATAAATAACTGACTGTTACGCCCAGTGGCGTAAAATGAGATTACAAATGATTACAATGTATATTACAAAATTGAAGCCACTAAGGTTGCACCATACAGTAATAATAATTCTTAACAAATCCACACACAAACTGTAATAATCTTCAAGTAATAAAGGTTCACGCCATGTACCTGTTGCTCATGTGACGAGAAACAGCAATTACGAGTTCCTTGAACAATGAACATATCATTCAAGGAAAAATCCTACAGAAAAGGAGGCTTGGTAGACGCGCAATATATAAGAAACATATTGTCACTGATTAAATTGATTGTTGTTCCTAGCGGTCGTGTCAAAAGTTTAGATCGCCTTATTAACATATTACGGCATTGTAGACTATTACACTAAGATGAAACATTCAATATCAAAGTTGGAACATTGTAATAAATACACAGATTCATTTATGTTTATGTACACTGATCGTAGACTCTGCTGCTTCAGTGATGTGATAAGTAATATAAAGATCTAACCACTATCTTATCTACACTTATCTGTCTGATTCATGCTCGTGTGAACCGTAAAGTACTATTTCTCGTTACAAAATAATTGCGGCATCTATTTAGATAATTACCGCTATTTTGTCCACCTGCTTAGTCATGTTGACTTTGATCTTTCATGACGTGAAGACAATGCCACTCATTATTTTTGGATGTCGATGACCTTGTCTTCTTCCCATCTCATACATTTAGCCGCTGAATTTGTAATTAGTCTTTTTTGTTAGGCCTTTTATTGTTTTTCCTCGATACGAAGGTGTTGCACACTGTTCGGTCCAAAAATTACTTTATACCGCGAACCCGTAGGCTGTGGAACCAATTGCCTCAAGAGGTCTTTCCATTAAGCTACGATATGGGGTTCTTCAAGAGAGCTGTGAATAGGATTTTGCAAGGTCGGCGGCGCGCCCGCATACCCCCTGGTGTTGCAGGTGTCCATGGGCGGCGGTAACACTTACCATCACGTGGGAACGCTTGCTCGTCCGCCCACTAGTATATATAAAAAAAATGGCTAAAACTGACATGTAACAGTTATATGTTTTGTATATATGTAGGGGAATTGTGCTTAAGATGACATACTCAGGTAAGATGACATAGTGCCTATATCCGTTCAAATATACGCGCCAGAAACGCCTAAACGACGATCACACATCGGCTCACAGATAGCGTCACCACTCAAAACTTTTGTGAGCGACCGCTTGCGTTGTTTGGATGTGGTGTGGATTGTTTTGATTTCGACACTCGAAAATATTATTTTGTTGAAAGTGTTTGTGCCAATAAATATGTTCAGGTAAGATTTTAGTTGTGTTTGACTACTTTGATATGAACTGTGGTTAATATGGGTTATGAATATTGAAGAATAATTAAAGTAACTTTAAAGTTTTTAAGTCGCAAAAGGTGGCAAATATTTTTTACCTCGTAGGGTAAGATGACATAGCAACAGTCGGCTTAAGATGACATAGTATGTCATCTTACCCTGAAGTTCTTGCGTTTATGAATACTTTAAAATCCTGTTTTATTTTTGTTCGGGACGACCGATGCGACAATAGTTTTAAGTCTTTGTTTGAGTAGATTTTATTATTTAAGTTTTCTTATAGTATTTATTTGATAGTTAACATTGTTATTGTTTGATTGATACGATAGATCCTGCAACAGTCGATCTAGTTCAGCGTGCTAGCCAAATCGTTGGTGGACCTTCTTTCTCAAAGAGCACTAAAAATCCTACATCAGTCGGTCCAGTTCAGCGTGATTGCCAAGTCATTGCTGGATAGTCTACCACCCAGGAGATACCAAATAGAAATTTCTCCATTTCCGAAATCAATGTCTACGGGGCAAGCAAGAAGCACGAAGAGGAAAATCACTGGCTCTCGGGTTCTGACAGGCACTCCTTTTATGGACGAAGTTAAAGCCCAAGTCCAAAATAAAAAAGAGAAGGAAAATTGCAAGAGCGTTAGAGCTCGAAAGCAGGTGAAGCGTACTATCCTTCAGGATGACTCAGATGGCCGGATCTATGGAAGATTTTAATCAGGACGCTGATGATGTTGATGACTCCGATGCTGCATGCCTTTATTGTAACGAATTATATAGCAAATGGAAGCCAGGAGAGCATTGGGTATGCTGCCAATTATGTAAGCGATGGTGTTACACTATGTGCTGGCGTTGCACCAAGAACTAAGGTTTTCAAAAGTGAAATGTACACCGATAATTAGGTATGTCAACTTAGACTGACGTGTGTCATCTTACCCACATGGACATGATTGGTGTTTTTTTATTTTATATCAATTATTAAGTTTTCTATAGCGTCAAGATTAATTTTCGTGCGTCGTAAATAAACGTTTTAAATGTGTAGCCTTACATTTATTTTTTATAACCTTTGAATTTTCAAATATTTGCCTCAAAACAAAAAGTATGTCATCTTAAGCACAATTCCCCTATGTACTTGACAATCAATAACGATTATGAGATCACTTATCCCGGCTTTCTATTTGTATTATCAACACAATTTTTAACTAAAAATTACATATATTTGAGTTACTAATATGTGTCTATAAAAGGCCAACTAGAGCTCAGCTTGAATTAATAATAACAAAATAAATCTGTAATTGACAAGCATTTGTGGTGTGTTCAGAACATTTCTAGATATTCACATCAACAAATGTACTTCCGAAAAAAAAATTATGTTCACTTTTGAATTTCAAGACGAGCTGTTGGTTGAGCTTTGATTATTGTCAAATAACGGTGCCCATGGCTTAGTTCACATACGAGTATATATTAGTGGTTAGCTTGATTTCCGTTCTCACTTTACAATTGATCTGGATAAAAAGTATCCTAAATGTTAACCTGGCTCATAGCTATAACTATGCTAAATTTAATTAAAATCCATCCAGTGGTTTCTGGTCCAGTGGTCCAGTGTGGTGCATCATACGTTCAGACAAAGAAATTTAAATATGGCTATTTTGGGTTCTGTATCATTCGTAAAACACTGTAACAACTATTTTCAACAACTTCAATTTAACACATAGTTAATTTCAACTATCATTGTTTCCAGTGCTCAACCTAACCCTGATCGACTTGCCGGGTCTGACCAAGGTGCCGATTGGCGACCAGCCGGTGGACATCGAGCAGCAAATCAAGGGAATGATCTTCCAATTCATCCGTCGCGAGTCCTGCCTCATCCTCGCTGTTACGCCCGCCAACACCGACTTGGCTAACAGTGACGCCTTGAAACTTGCCAAAGAAGTTGACCCACAAGGTTTGTTTTTGATACTTTGAGCTACATGGGACCATTAAGAATATTTACCATTCTCATCTATCTCCATGTCGCAAGAATTAAATTTTCTGTACATTTTCCATTTTTCCACCCCATTCTCAGCGATGTTTGGTATGTGTGTAACTATTACTATAATAACTATTATAATGTTCTGCCTTTCGTTTTTATATTTTTCCGAAAATTAGTAACCATTTGGTTATTGCAGTACCTTTAAAATAGAATTTGAGATATGTGTCAAAGACGGAGTCAGATCGACTTATGAATGACTCCAGTTGTTCTCATTCGCGTCGCTAATCTGTTACATCTCTTTGGTTGTTCTCAGGTTTCTTTTTTTTAGTCCTTAACAAAGTTGTGTGATATAATCTGTTTGAAAAATGTATTCTTTTGCGCAGGTCTCCGCACAATCGGCGTAATCACAAAGCTGGATTTGATGGACGAAGGAACGGACGCGCGCGATGTTTTGGAGAACAAGTTGCTACCGCTGCGACGCGGTTACATCGGCGTCGTCAACCGTTCGCAGAAGGACATCGATGGACGTAAGGATATTGCCGCTGCGCTCGCCGCCGAGAGGAAATTCTTCCTTAGGTAATAGATGAAACCGTATGTGATATCCCATGATTACGAAAAAAATACTTAAGATTTTAGACAGTCAGAAGCACCTGCCCGTATCTGTCTTGAGTATCACGAATGCCCATGGGAGACTTTATCCATGTAAAAATAATGAAATGATTGTTTCTTTTTGTATAGCTACCCCTCGTATCGCCACCTCGCCAACCGGCTGGGCGCGCCGTACCTACAGTACTTGCTCAAGCTGGTCTGCCGCGTTTTTTTTATAAAATTAATGTAACCATTATTTCTTTTTGTACAGTCACCCCTCGTATCGTCATCTTGCCGACCGCCTGGGCACGCCGTACCTACAGCGCGTGCTCAACCAGCAGCTGACGAACCACATCCGCGACACGCTGCCGGGCCTCCGCGACAAGCTGCAGAAACAGCTGCTCACGCTAGAGAAGGACGTTGACCAGTACAAGCACTTCAGGCCCGACGACCCCTCCATAAAGACCAAGGCGATGCTGCAGTAAGTAACATTTTACATTCTGATTTTTATACCTACTATATTTTACCGTAACCGGCCCTTTTATCGTCCACTCACGAGTCACGACACGGACCTTCTCATTGACTCATCTTGCATTTTTTGCCCCTCATTGTACATGAGGGATGTCTGGTTTTAAAATGGCATGCTGGCCAAGCGGATTGGCGAGTCCAATCGCTTAGAGATGGTGTAGTTCCTTAGAGCTATTACACAAAACATATCTAACAGTTTGAAACCCTGGAACACGCAACCACAGCTTGCTATATCTATCTCTCTATATCTGTGTTTATACTTGATTTTCTCTTGTTATAGTTCTTTCATCTCACGAAGGCGGTGTGCTCGTACATGTTTATTGTTTTAGTATGCGCCGCGGTCTCGGGAACTGAACTGAACGTTCTCAAGTTTACGCACATTAAAACAATGTACTTGTACGAGCGCAATAATTACTAAGTGTAACCCGCCTTCATGAGATTAAAGAACTATACCAAATTATGGTTAATATGTTCAAATTTCACTACTCTTTTCAGAATGATCCAGCAGTTGCAAACGGACTTCGAGCGCACGATCGAAGGGTCCGGCTCGGCTCAGATCAACACGAACGAGCTCTCAGGCGGCGCCAAGATCAACCGCCTGTTCCACGAGCGGTTCCCCTTCGAGATCGTCAAGATGGAGTTCGACGAGAAGGAGCTACGGAGAGAGATCGCGTTTGCTATTAGGAATATACACGGTATTAGGGTTAGTATAGTCACAGAATACGTTATAAATTCACTCCTACGTACAGTAACGCCCAATCGAGCAAATATAAACTTCTTTGAAGTTCATTGTCAATTTATTAAATAAGCGGTTAGGTAGCGTCAACCGCAAATATAACTTTGTAGAGCAAACCCGTTCATTCTGTTCGAGCTACCAATATGAACAAAAAAAAAAGTTAATCGTGCGTGCGAACTTTCGGTTAATGCTTTACCAAATTCATGGGTTTTATAAAATCCATGTAAGTAGCATTTCTTGAATTAAACATCTTAAATCTACAAGAAGGTTGTTTCATATTTGGTTTAAATAGATTTGTCTCAAAGAGCATTGGTATTAGTAGTTAACTTATGATTAACTTGAAGTTATATTACAATAATCCAACGGACAAAACAGGCTACAATATGGTACACATTAGTCAGAAAAAATGTGGGTAGTTACATTTTATTATCATAAACATAGTTCCTAGAACGGTTTTTAAAAATGTTGTGATTCTATTTTTATGTCTATTTTTATTATGTTAGGTTAGGTTATTGTTGTTTAACTACACTTCCCCATATATTATTATATTTTGCCATAATTAGTTCTAGGTGTGCATTGTTGGAGATTGTCTGAATTTTATGTAATTGTTAATGCAATTTTCAGTAAAATCATTGATTTTTTATAAAGCAGGGCGACGCATGCAAGAGCGTGTGAGCATTTGTCATTCTTGACTTCTTGACTGATCCGTTTATCTGTCTGTTAGTTTACCACCTTCTACAAAATGTATTTCCAGCATTCCGATTTTGACTTAAATTATGGCTTAAATTTTGCCATCTGTTTTTTATATAGAAGAAACGCGGTAGACGAGCATTCAGTCCACCTGATTGATGGTAATTGAATACTGTCCTCCATAGACATCCACAATACATGCCAACATCAGTCCAGAATGACAAACATTTGCACACCCCTGGATACGCTGCCTACCTTAGCTGATTAAGGAATAGATTGCGAGAAATGGTTGGGAAAAAGTGGAGGGATAGTATGGGATGGGATATTGCTCTGGCATATCTCACTCACTACCGCAACACGTATATACATTGAGGAAATACGATATAGAAGGAATGCTGTAAATTTCAAGGTAGTCTTCTGTAGGAGTAACATGGCCAGTTGACTACGACTAGCGGCTGTAGGAATGTAGCGTGCACTCTCTCCCTACAAAAGCTGAATCCCTACACTCTAGCGCTAAGATTTTCAAAAATGCGCTATAATAATGACATGTACTGCATTATTATTCAGTTATTTTGCTCATTTTTATCATCATTTGTAATGTTATGTTTGTATCGTAGGTGGGTCTGTTCACCCCGGACATGGCGTTCGAGGCGATAGTAAAGAAGCAAATCGCGCGACTAAAGGAGCCATGTCTCAAGTGCGTGGATTTAGTCGTCCAGGAACTATCCAATGTCGTCCGTGTTTGCACTGAAAGGGTAAGTTATCAAGTTCTCAGTTACGTAACTTATTAGTTAGGTTATTAATAACAAAAAAATACTACAATTACGACACACTGTTAGTAGTGAAGTGACTTGTCACGAGTTCGTAAAAGATCGAGTATGTGCTGATTAATGATTTGCTATTGCTATGTCAGAGGACCGCGTGGTGTCCGCCGGCTTTAGAATAGCACCACCCTGTCTCTTCCCGTTGGTGTCGTAAAGGCGATCAAGGGATAAAACCTCTACCACTAGCGCTGAACCCACTCGAACAGCGTGGTGTATTAAGGCCATACATACATCCCTGGTGCATGAGACAATGTGCATGACAAGCCCCGTGTCTAGCAATGGGTACTGAAAGGGTTGCATTGCATTACATAATTAATTAAATTGCACCCGCGTTCTATTTATGTTTGATCAGGTGGTTAACTGCTAGAAAATGCTATATGGCATTAAGTCCGCCATTTGTATAATGGAGATGTATAAAATTTCGTTTCGTCAAAATGATTCGTTATTCATAAATTTTTCGAAAGAAACATGTACATCTGGTAAGTTTTATTTTTTTTAGGCAAAGGACTAGGAAATTATAGTGAGAAATGTGAAGTATAAGCGATGACGTCATAGTTACATCTATATGGATTGCTACTTTTGTCTATAAAAAAAAAGTAATGTCACCACAAATTAAAATAAACTTCACTGTCACCTGTCATCAAGCTAAACAAACAAACACATAACATAATAATCTGTTTGTTGTGAACTGACTGCGGTCTGTTTTCTTTCTTTCTTTCTGAGCTTGAATTTCTGGTTATTTACTACAATATTGTATTCGAAACTGCACAATGAATGGTTGCGCTACGTTTGTACGCTAATTAGTGGAATTTGCCTAAAATTGATACATATATGTATGTATGCTTGTAGAGTACATGAAGATTTGTACTGCCACTTTGTGGTTCAATCTATATCAGCCTTTAGCCTTAAATGTCCCATTGCAGGGCACAGGCCTCCCTTAGTAAATCACTGGCGGTTTTGGGCCGTAATCCCCTATTCCAGGCCCAGTGCGGACTGGTGGATACATATACTCCCGATTTGTTTTTTTATTTCTATACCATGCGGGTTTCCTCGTCGTCGAGCTCGTGACAATTACGATGACATAAAGCCGTACTTAATCTTCCTTATCCTTATCCCTAACGCGAAACATGCTCTCGCGTTCCTATAATTAAACATTAGTTAAAGAGTTGAACTACATCTGGATTTGACAATTATTCAGAAAAAATCTGAAAGGTCATTAAAATCACAAAAAACGACATGTGACATTCCCATATACATATATATATATACAAAATAGAATGGCTCATTTTAGAGTTAAGGAACCAAAGTAAACTTGAACACATTTTAATAATGTAAACTGATCACTAAATTTTTTAATATAAATACAACATTGTTAATTTTGTTTGCGCTCGAATTCTTCATAGAATTTTTTTAGGTTTGGTAACGTCAAAATAGCGGATTTGATATAGTAGCAAGTTTTCAGAATTTAGAAACCTATGTATGTTGGGATATCGTTGAAAAGGTCTTGACGAGAGCATTTCAAAAACATAGGCGCCTTTAAAGAAATATTGAAAAAATATTTTCCGGAAAGTCAGGAAACCGACTCACTTTTGTCATTTTTCATGTCTGTAATTTTTGACATTTATATTATTATCAATATTGTGTAATTGACGAGCACCTAGCAACTGCTGTGCCTATATTTTCCGTTTTCTAGTCTCGATTTCCCCACTATCCCCTCTGTTGAGGAATCCACTTCTTTGTTATCATTTTGTCCTATTGACATAATTTATAATTTATGTTATTATTTATTACCTTTTGTTAATTGTGTCGTGTGTATAGATGTCGCGGTACCCGCGCCTGCGCGAGGAGACCGACCGTATCATAATGTCGCACGTGCGGTCGCGCGAGTCGCAGTGCAAGGACCAGCTGATCATGCTCATCGACTGCGAGCTCGCATACATGAACACCAACCATGAGGACTTCATAGGATTCGCCAAGTAAATACATCCTTACAAATATGGAACGCGACAGCGCGGCAGTGCGAAATAGCGAAGAAATTTTATAGCGAAGTAAAAACAACGTTGGGTTGATAAGTATTTATCGATAATTTTAATTTACGTTTTATTATTGTAAATTGTTATATATAATCTAATTAAAAAAAATTAAGCAACAAAACTATTAAAGCTATTAGACTCGTACCTCAATCGTACTCCCACGCTGTCGCTTACTGTAGACAGATAAAACTCTTTGTTGTAAACAAGAGTAAAATAAATATTTAATCGACATACAGTTAGAAACGAGGTAATGCATACCCATCGGTACCTTAATACGCTTGTAATAAGGATTAAAAATGAACGGTTTTCGGTTAATTAGCATGTTGCTAACTAAATCGTATTATTTTTTCAGCCAAACATACTTAACTTTAGCACCTCTTTAGGGAGGGGCAGGGTGTATGTTGAATCGCACAGCCGCTGGGCGCACTCGACTCTCACAGACATAATACTACCTCACTCTCTAACATAGAATACTACCTCACCTCGACTCACAGAATACTACCGTGAAATGTATTGCCATTCTCACTTTATTCTATTTCCCAAATGTATGGACGTCTTTCAGTATTGAGTGAGATATGCCAGTGCCCATTCCCATCCTATCCCTCCTCATTTTCCAAACTCATTATCAAAATGAGTTGTATCTCCATCGTTTGTCATTCAGGACTGCTATTTGCATGTATCGCAGATGTTTATGGGCGACAGTATGTCCTCACCACTTGAACCGTCTCTTCGTATGCCACCCTCTATCAATAAAAAAAATATGTATATAAATTTTGTAAATTTTGTAAAGTAACAGATAATAAATAGTGTAAATAATTTTGTGTTTTGTAGTGCTCAGAACCAGTCAGAAAATGCAAATAAATCGGGACACCGGGCACTTGGTAATCAGGTCATCAGGAAAGGATACATGTGCATACACAACCTGGGCATTATGAAAGGTATTACAAATTATTAATATCTGGAATAACCCAACTCTTATAAAATTGATTGACCGTTAATTTTTTTACTCAAGAGCAGTATAAAAGATTTTTTGCTATCAGTGATTCAAATCACAATGCCGTATTAATATATACAATAGTATAAGTGATCACAGATCAATTGATTATTTATTGTTAATTTATCTATTATTATGATATTAGTTTACGCCTTTCTTATAAGACAGGTTTTTTTAAGTACTTCCCTAGGTGTTTCGAGCCTTAATACACTACCAAATGGGATAGGTGGATACATATGCTCCAGATTTTATTCTTGATCGTACGGGTTTCTTCACGATTTTTTCCGTTACTATTGAGCTGGTGGTAATTTAAAAATCCACATTTATGTAAAAACCGAATGTCTATACATTTCACGAATAAGAGTCGAGAATAGATACCCCTGGGATATCATCACTTTTAAGGTGCACTCAAGGTGCACCTAGATTGCGGTCAATCTCATCGACAGCTCAAATCGATTTAGTGTGGTTCTACGGCACTGAATGACGTCGCGACTGTTTTTAGTATTATTCAATGTCGATAGGTAATTTGGAATGGATCATCTATCCATCGATCGTTTGCTGATCGATTATCGATTGATCACCAATGGTCTTATGGAATTGTCGATCAACCAGTTCAATAAATTGAGTGTATTAGACGATTAATATCGACTGATCGACGTCGATCGAGCGCAATCCAACCGCTTCTTTACTCGTACCAAGATATTCACTACATTAACATACAACGGTGGTTTGTCAGGCGGTTCCCGCGACTATTGGTTCGTACTGACCTCTGAAAGCATCTCATGGTACAAGGACGAGGAGGAGCGCGAAAAGAAGTACATGCTGCCCCTGGACGGACTGAAGCTGCGCGACCTCGAGCAAGGGTTCATGTCGCGCCGGCACATGTTCGCGCTGTTCAACCCCGAGGGCAGAAACGTTTATAAGGTAACTTACACCCTTAAAAAAGAAGTACATGCTGCCCCTGGACGGACTGAAGCTGCGCGACCTCGAGCAACGGTTCAGGTCGCGCCGACACATGTTCGCGCTTTTCAACCTCGAGGGCAGGAGTATTTACAAGGTACATTTACAAGACTGAAACGGACTGGACTGATGCACACAACCTGCAACTATACCAAGTTTAATTAAAATCCGTCCAGTAGTTAATGCGTGATGCGCGTTCAGATAGACAGTCATACAAAAATTCCAAAAAATGTTGTTTTGGACCCTGTATTACGCGCACTTTACACTGCAATGACTTTCCAAATAATATTAAATGTACAGACAGCTCTGTTAGGATTTTATTATATTATTGGTACCATGGTTACCAATGTGTAACTCGTATGGCTGCTCAAAAGTCGAGAGATGGAAGACTAATTGAAAACAAAACAAAAATCATTTATTAAACAAATACACCTGTTTATCATATCATGCACACTTTGCCCTCGGAACTAGCGTCATGTATAGAAATAGATGGGTTGGAAGGAAATTGGTTTGCATACATCTGAGATACTTCAGTTAATTGGTTTATCTCAAAGGAATTGATTATCATCGAATAACACCCCAATTTTAAAATCTGGCAGGACGTCGACAGTGAACTCAATATTTTATGCGATAAAATTATGCACTTAGCATCAAGTACAAATTTGCAGTCTGGAAAAATACATGTTAACATGCATAATTGCAATTAACCAATAATGAACAAGCACACAAATACAACACTGATAAGTTGACGCGTATCGCACTCTAACGTCCGATGGCGGACCTAACGTGACCTCAAGACAAACGGGAACCACTGAGCCACCGGTTGGTCCACGTTTCTCTTGATAAAGGGTATTAACACTTTTTCCATTGAATGATGGATTATCGCAAATTAACACCATAAATTATATCTTTACATAAAGTATCCATAATTTATATTTTTACAGGATTACAAGCAGCTCGAGTTGTCGTGTGAAACTCAAGACGATGTTGATTCGTGGAAGGCTTCCTTCCTACGGGCCGGCGTCTATCCAGAGAAAACTTCAGAGGCCTCTAATGGAGACGAGGTAATTACACAAATAAAAAAATACATATCTGACATTATCAGAGGACAAGAGCTTATTGTCGATTCCAGAGATTTTTACTTTTGTGAGACTTAAAAAAAATTGCTATTGCTTTATCTTAAAAAGCAAATACTTAGTTGATATTACGAAATATTATGGCCCCGCTCACGAATTTGCCGATGTCAAGTTTTGGTAAATATGTACGATTTGATATGGTAAATATGTATGGCTGTACCGTATACTATTCACGTAGGAATAAACAATTTTGATACTTATTGACGATAATTATTGATAATCAAATCTTGATAATAATCAAGATAATAATAAATATCTTGATAATAATAATTGATGTATCTCATTAATAATAGTGTATGCTTTATTTTCGTAAGTCTGTTATGTAGCCATTTGTGTATTATATCCCTAAGTAAATAAAGTTTATTTATTTATTATTACTTCCATTTTATAAAAATAAAATAAAATAAAATGAGACTAAAAATATGATTTCATTTGTTTATTTATTTACAAAAGGCGACCTTAATTAATGCCTTATTATACTGTTATTATTATTTTTTCTTTTTTTTCTAATTCTTTTTTTAATCAATCGTACGGAAAATACTTCCTAAATACGAAAATGGCCGTCCGGCATACTGTACGTTACACGCTAAAAGTGCGGTAACTTAGGCAGTTGAGCTTGCCCAGCGACTAAAAGATACAGCATGCAGAGAAACCATATTTCTTCTTGAGTACCTCTTTAGTTATTAACTACAGAAAGACGCGTTCAAATACATAAATGCATACATTTAGGAATTATAATCTAATTGGTACACGTCGAATCTTCTGTGAGAGATAACACCCAGTCAGACGCATCCAGTCGGCTGTGGGATACAGCATCATTCTCATCTGTGTATGAGAACTGTTCATTGGACCAAGCAACTTCAACAAATGTCTCCAAACACCATGGTTATACCGTCAAATTTCAAGTTCTCTAACCCAGTTTCGGCTTTAGCATCAGATGCTTTCGGTTATGTGTAAAATATATACCTTTAACTATTCACTTAGAATGACTCATCCGAATAAGTAAATTCATTTAGAAAGTATAAAGCATTACAATTTTTAATTTGGTACAGTAGCACCCCCTGGTGAGTTAGAATCACAACACCCATCCAGGAATACCTCCAAAGTACGATTAAACGTTTACCCCAAACCGCATCAAAATCGGTTCAGAGAAAAGTTGTTATAAAGGGGTACACAAACATATATAAATACATGTTTTCCTTACCTATGAAATTGCCGTTTGTTCATAGTGGCCACTTTAAACTTAGTTATCTTGCGTTTGGTTTGGAATTCCAAATTCAAATTAATTTCAATTTAAGCTATGATGACATTCTTTTTCAAAATCAGTTATTCATTTGTTTTTCCATCAAACGACTTTATGCTTTGCGACCATGTACAAGTTAAAAGTTCGTGTTATTTTCGAACATGAGTTCTGTCGTGGCAGCAACACACCACAGAAAGCACGCTACGATGCGTACGGATCAAACACCGCAAACGAACGAATGGCGCATTTCTGGTTTGATCGTTTCCCTTCTGGAAATTTCGACCTCATGAACAAACCCTGTGGACTACTGGAGACGATAATGACGAATTGAATGTAATAGTGGAAGCGGATTCATCTCAAGCACAAGAGATAAAACAATATTGATTCATTCAAAAAATCGGGAAGTGAAAAAGCTCGGAAAGTGGGTGCCGTATGAGTTTAATGAAAGTCAGCTGCAAACACGCGTCGAAGCCTGCCTTACTTTACTGAACCGGCACAAAAACGAAGGGATTCTGAATCGTATTGTCACTTGTGATGAGAAATGGATCCTGTGTGATAATCCTAAACGTTCGTCACAATGGTTGAACCCCCAGTACACACGACCGAACAATGTCCCAAACGTAAACCGAGTCAAAAGAAGCTCATGTTGACTGTATGGTGGTCCTATGCCGGTATTATTCACTACAGCTTCTTGAGATCTGGCACAACAATTAATGCAGATGTGTACTGTGAAGAACTGGAAACGACGATCGACACGCTTGTTATCAAACAACCGAGTCTGATCTAACACTAGTCCACTACTTCTCCATGATAACGCTCGCCCACACACTGCGCGACAGACAGTCTTTTAAGTTACAGGACCTTCCACTGGAAACTCTCCGTCATCCACCGTACTCGCCAGACCTTGCCCCTACTGATTTCCAGTTTTTTCGGAATTAGTATAACTTTTTACAGGCGAAAAAATTCAACGCCTTCAGAGAATTCATCGCTTCCCATCCACACAGCAGAGGCATCCAATCAACTTCCATTAAAATGGCAAAAGTGCATTGATAATAATGGACAGTACCTCGATTAATTACATATATAATTTTCATACAAAAATAATATTATAACGTTTCTATATAAAACGGCAATTTCATAGGTAAGGGCTACCATATCCGTTCCGTCGTGGATAAAAATTATAATATTAATGATGATATCGAATACTGGACTTTAACTAATCAAGATATTTATTTAGACTTAAAAATATTTACTAGATATTACTACTAAAGTTTACCTGAGCGCAATTTAAAAAGAAAAGAGAAAAATATGAAATGAGATAGAATAGACAAAAACTGTTCCTGTTATTATTACAATGATGAGAAATGTGTTTGGTAAAATTATCATTTTAATAATAACGCAACAAATTATTTTACAGAACAGGGAAGTTTTTGCTAAAATTACATAAAATTCCCTTTGATTTTCAAAATATTTCTGAATGGGAATAAAACATGTTTTCAAGCGAATGTCTTCGTAATTTCATAAAGATGAGCTTACTAGTTATTTTTTCTCGCTATGGTTTAAAATAAATGAGAAATAGTCATCTTAAACAACGGCAATTTCGGAATTTTGCGTGAACACTTGTGGACTTCTTTTCAAGCGATTGTCTAGAGGAAGGACAGTTCTTTCTACATTAGCAATTGTTATGGTCATAATTGTAGTTATTTTACCACAAATGTCCGTGAAAATTACCAAATATGCGAGAAAACCGTGAGCAGCCTCTTATGTCAGAAAATCTTAACTAAACTCGTTGAGTTCACACCGACAATAATATCTCCCTGCTCAGTCAATGTCACATATGTGTTGTGCTTGCCTTATTTTCCAATATTTCACGCCCCCTCAACAGTTTTTCTTTCTTTACCTATTAAAACTTACAACGGAATATATTTTAATATATTTGCATATACCTAATATAACAGCGTATATGTCATTATTATTTATATAAATGTATTGTGTTTGCCATGCTATACAGGGCGAAGGAACAGAGGTTTGTTTATTGTAGGCTTTGATATCCATGTCCCCACTTAGATAGCATCTTTCATCTTTGAACATCTCGATTTGTGTGATCCAGAGATGTGGATTTTAAACATTTTTTATCTATCATAAAATTTGTTTATCATTGAATCTGCTTGATTTTTTACTCGTTTTCTCACTTATTTTGGAAAACTAGCCGTATCGTCCATAGTCCTTTCATGGTTTTGTATTCTGGTTACAATCAAATATAGCATGGGCATGATAATTGCTAACTTTTTGTTTGTGTTTGTGTACTCACGCGCAGTGAGTTCTAGCGACACCATGTGACTAACTCCAAAAACACATTAATAAACGCTAAACACTGTATAAACATCATTACAATTTTAACACTAACTTAATGTAAAAAACAGAAGAATAATTTGTGATATTAAAGGATAATACAGTTAAAATTTTAATCGGTCTGTTTATTTTTTCAACTTCAATTTTGTGTTTACATTTCTCTATTTTTATTTTTAGTTATTACTTCCTTTCCCGGGGTTAGGTGACAGAAAGAAAGTAAGTCCCCACTTATTTTAAGGCTTTGTTTGCTACAGTTTGGAATGAGATGGGTGACACAGTTGGTATTTCCTATATTCATACAATTGCATGCAAGTTTAAACATTCAAGACAAATTATGTAAATACAAAATATGAAGCAAGTTTTATACACAGTCCTGTAACATTGTATACTCCATTGGTACTAATAAAACGCCTCTGTAATTGTATTTGGTGTGTGGTTATTCATACTATAACCGACATTGACGTTGGTGAGTAATACTATAGTTCTTGCAACTTACAAGCGCTCTTCTGCTTTCCTTGCAGTGGTACGCGTAAAAAGTGACCTTATTTATCCTTAACAATATATGTACTTTCACATGCATTGACGCGAACGTGTCTTTTCGCGTATACGGACTTTTATCCACGAGCAATTTTGATGCACCGTCGTTTGTTGCAAGCACTATAAACAATTGGCGAAGTAAAAATTTGTCCATAATAGTATCGAGTTCTTTACAACTATGGTGTAAATTGTATGTAAAGCGACAATATTATAATGTGACGATTTAAAATTTTGAATCGATCTTTTAGTAGTAACAGATTGCATACTGTAGTTAACTACCAGAAGGGGTTCTGGAAAATTGAGTTCAAACGCCACTGTTCATTACACTAACAACTGAATACTAACCGGAATTTTTTTCTAGAATATTGGTTGCTAGTGGATTAGGATACTACTGATTTTCAGTCGGAAACACAAATTCTGAATATCGCTTACACAAACATTCTTGTATCAACTAGGCTTGTGTTAAGCTAGGCTTGTATCAACTATTATAGGGCCGTCGAGTCGCGGCGTGTATGGCGTCGTCAATAGTGAGTCGACAAAATCGTTTTCTTTATTGATAAAATAATAGTTACGTGCGAGTTTAACTCGTTAGGACGTTTAAATACAGTTTTGTGAAAAAATAACGTAATGTGATGCTCTTTTCTTTTTTGTTTAAACCACTATAGAGACGTTTGTATTAAAAAGTGTATGGTGTAAAAAATCCACGAGTGGAAAACTAATATAGTTTCAAGTCTTTGTTTTTAAATTAATGATTTTATTATTTCTTTACCTTTTATCGACAGTTATCGATTGAACTGACATTGAACACATTTGAACTCACTATCTACCTAGTGAGTTACTCGCAATTATAATGTATCGATTTTATGTACGAGATTTTTTTATATAACTTATATAGATCTGTTTTTTTTATATAACTTTATTGAAATGCAAATATCATACGCCTTTCATGCACCTCCAAATTGAACATTTCTGATCAACCCAAAGGTTGGCTGGTAGAGAAGGCATTAAGCTCACCTTTTGTACAATGAAAAATATAAATAAATAAATACGCGCCATATCTTGACGGCCTTGCAATAGAATGATAATATGTACATATATAATAAGAGGATTCCTTCACAAAAAAATCACTTAGAGCTATAACCACATAGTTAAACTCAATAAGTACGGTTCTTAGACTCCTCGCCAAATAACTCTGCGCGCGGCCGAAATCGGAACTAATCGTGGTCCGCCATGTTGTCGTAAACGTCAGGTATTGTTTGTGGTCGAGTGCTCCGTGTTTTTACTTGTATTTGTCTTGCTAAACTATTATCATCATTCGTGTGAAACAGAACGTGACAATGAGGAGCCTGTGGTACCATTTTCTAAAGTGGCGGGCTCGTGTTGTATTTTTAACAGGTAATTTTCAGTGTGACCATTTTATCCACATTAGTTATAATTTATATTGAATTTATATTTTCAAATTCTTATCGATTTAACATTGTTTTGTTTCTTATTCTTAACGACATGGTACTTTTATAAATACTTAGTATACATGATTTTATTTTAGTACGTGCTATAGATCTCGTTTTAATTATTTCATAGTAACTATTTACTATCGGTCTACCACGCAAGTCTCTCGTTTCATCATAAGGTTTATTAACATTAATAAGATATGTACTTATACACTGCACACCCATTGCATGCTTCTTACCATTTTAAAAAATGTTGGCAAGCTGAACTTGTGCCTTGTGTCTGACAGTGTTGGTGCAAGATGGATTATAGAGCCCATGCTGGTGGAATGACCGGATTTGTTGAAAATGGATTACTAATTTTTAAATCATCCAATTACCGTGACGATATGAACTCTGAAAATTTTTTGCGAAAGAAAGAAAGATGAAAGAAAAGATCATCCCTAATTTTCCATCATGTCTTGTACTAATGGATAATGCACCATACCATTGTACACAAATAAATAAAGGTCCTACAATGGGCAATGTCAAGGCTGAGCTGTAAGAGTGGTTGAGGATAAATGAAATAGAATGCTGGACTAAGCTTCAACTTTATGAATTAATAAAATAACAAGGTGAGCCAAAAGAACAATGTCGATTACCACCTTACCATTGCGATCTGAATCCCATAGAAAAAATGTGGGCAATTGTAAAAAGACAAATTGCCGAAAAAAATGTCGGTCAGGCCGCAAACCAGATAGAAAGAATCCTTTACTAAAGATGCCTTTACTACAGTTACCTCAGAAGAATGGGCAAATGTTTGTGCCCATGTAGAAAAAATTGAGGATCAATATTTTGAGTCCGACAGATTGTTAGACATAGAACTAGATAAATTCATAATAAATGTATAGCGAAAGTGAGTCGTCAGAAGAGTCTGTCGACTTTAATAATAAAATTGATGGTATTGGCACGATCACAATTATTGAAAAAATATTATATATAAATTAATAAAACTGATTATTATGTTGTTTGTTTCATTTTGAGTCAAAATAAGTAAATCTCTTGAACGGGAGTCTACTCTTGAACGGAGTAGACCTCATTAGGCCACGATAATCAAGTCATAATACACTCAAGTTAAAACAGTTACAACACGTTATAACAGGGCTTGCTTATCACAATTAAGAGCTTAGTTTCCTTTGCCTTTCCCCATTCCTTTGTCAATTAGATATAAATTCTGTCTCCACTAAAAATTAGCAGAATACTGCAAAAGAATGAGCTGCCCAATTTTAACGCATAGTGTTACAGTTTTCCCTAAAAAAATTGTACTTTTTATTTTTGTTAATATGGCAACATTTGACACGCCACCAGTCACGCGCAGAGTTATCTGGCGAGCACTATACCAATGCTTGCTATAGCCTACGCGATTCTATACACGCAGAATGCACAGAAATCCTTGGAGGCTCACTTTTTATTCAAGCTTCTTTCAACAATATTAACAACTTGCTAACAATCTTCGCTCAGCTACTTCATGTGTTTATTACTATACTTGCAACAATGAACTAGGCCGTTAGTATTAAGTGCTTGTTCATTCAGAACTTGTGTTATTGACTTTGGCATGTTAAGGTGTGTACAAACGAGCGAAATGTTTCACTGATATACATTAAAGCTTATTACTAACAAGTATCCATACCCGGATTCTCCAAAATGGAATGAAATTTTGTGGGTATATAGGTTAGTTGATTGTGAACACAAATTTAAATCTAAGTGGATCAATTTTTAGAAAAAATTATGTACGGTCAGTAACACGCTAATGTACCCAAAACCATTCAAAACTGATAATAGCACGTTATGGTACCCATGGGTGTAGGTTGACCTGTTGCCGACTAGATTACATGATTTCGTAGTCTACTAACGCACTTTGTGGAATTTTCAATGTTTGTAAACATTTTTAATTCTTCATACATGAGATCTCATGATGCCTACTGTTTATAAATTTACGTAGTCCCAGAATGCCATTAGTTTTGTGTTCAATACTTTTCATAGAGCAAATTGCCGAAAACGTGTACAATCAAATTTCATAATTATGTATTTTATTTCATAACCGGTAGTACAAACAAAAAACTTCTTCGAAGAAGCTATAATGAATTATACAGGCACAGGACCACCAGACTGATCTTACAAATAAACATCTAAAAATATAATACAAGTGAACAAAACTGCACGAAAGTAGTGCTATCACAATCATGTCTTTTCAAAGATGGCAAATTGCGAAGTAAGCTAAAGCAAGCTAAGCTTGCGAAGAAAAACAAAAAAGTAGGCATAATGCGGTTTCATGTATGAAGAATTAAAAATGTCATTGTGTTATCGAATGTATGTTATAATTGAAAATTCGACAAAGTGCGATATTAGGCAATTATGCTACGAAATCGATGACGATGACATTGCGACGATCGTATTTTTTTTTTTATATTTTTTTTTTTATATAAGATTATCAGTAAGAACGGAAAGCGATCTGAAGGTGTCGTTGAATTGATGTGTCTTCAAAACATTTTCATAGACACAATTTTTCGTCCTTACCTCCTTGAAAGTCATATAATTTTCTAAGAAATAAATTAAAAAGTTCGTTAAAGGTTAATTTGTGGGTAGTTGTGGGTATACAGAGAATAGAGATAATAAACTCACAATGTTTATTTCATTTTGGAAGGTCCATGTACGTTAACTTTCCTTGTAAGTATTATTATGTATTATAACATTCCATTGAATGATAGACTAAGCCCTGACTGACAACTTTATCTTAAATGTTCATAACTAGATTGCCAGTTTAAGAAACTGTTCTAGACTTTATGTTCGGTTACAACTAAATGCTCTCGTTTGTACGCAGCTTTAGGCTCCATTTGACGCCGAAACATTATTGAAAATTATAAAAATTACTTGTTTTCAGAGTTCGGACAGTGCAGCATCCAGTAGCATGGATCCACAGCTGGAGCGGCAAGTGGAGACAATTAGAAACTTGGTCGACTCATACATGCGTATCGTCACTAAAACCACTAGAGATCTAGTACCCAAGACAATCATGATGATGATTATCAATAACGCCAAAGATTTTATCAACGGGGAACTGCTCGCGCATTTGTATGCTTCTGGTGATCAGGTAATTTCTTACTAGTTTCTATATTGAAGTGATGAAGGTGTTCATATGAAATTTAAGATTAGTTCAAATTAAAGTGATTAATATGAAGGTGAGAAGACTATCTAAATAAACCTAGGTAATTGTCATGACATGATACATAAACCATTTTTAATTTCAAGTTGATCATTGAATTTTATTAATCTATAAGAATACTTTCACTTAGTAGTTATGCTTCGGTAATTTTTATAACTTTTCTGGGTGCCAGAACTTTAACATTTATCAAAAATTATAATAATGGCTATTATTGCGAACAATTAAATGTTATTTATTGATTTACTTTTAAACATACAATATAATGGTCTGTATTTTGTATAATATTTCCATGAAATAACAGCATCGCTTTAATTTGGAATTAAAAATGTCAATTAGTATCTACCACCTGGTCGATTAAAATATACTGTTTTAATAAAACAATCTTTAATTTTTCATTATTCTGTTGTAAGTAGTTGTTTTAAAAGTACTGGACTAATTTTAGTGAAAAATATGATATTTTAAAATTATTGTAGAATAAACACCGAATAATAGTGAAAATACGCATCAAAATCTGTTGAATAGTTTCGAAGTTTATCGTAAACATTACTGACAAGTACGCATTGGGTGGGTGGGATACCGCGATGCGCGTACCATATCCATGGGTCGAAACATGGAATATATGAATGTAGTTAGAAGTCGCAAGTTGCTAATTTTGTATGGAAACCCGGTGTCGCCACACTCACACATTGAAATAACTACAATACATCAATAAAAGCATTACCCATTGCCTATTTGTGTTTTTCAAAAATTATCGTTATAACATAAAGCTTACTATTTAAAACCTACTTTATTGTGACAACAATAAGCTTTTTTTTTCCATAATATTTAATACCTATTGGCGAACATTGGACGTTGTGTCAAAAGTACATGAAAATACTCATATACAATGAATTTAAAGCTTTATGTTAAGTGGTATAAGATATCTTATTTACTGCACTATGTTTAATTTTATAACACTTTCGTATTTAAAGTTCCATGACAGGAATAGAGTTGGGGGATAGCTGTCAGATCGATTATTACTAATATATTTATCACACAGACTTAAAAAATATTTCACTAGATGGATAAAAGCACTAAAATAAAACCATTTATTTCATATTACCCAAATACTAAAAGTAAAGAAAGTCGAAGAGGTCAAAACATTAATGTAGAATGCCTTTTTATTTTAATAAAGCTTTTGCTGTTTGATTCAACTTGACTTGGATTAGGGCCTCACCTATGAAATTGCTGTTTGTTCATAGTGGCCACTTTGAACATAGCTGATCTTGCGTTTGGCTTGGAATTCCAAATTGAAATTAATTTCAATTTAAAGCTATGACACTTTCAAAATCAGTTATTCATTTGTTTTTCCGTCAAACGACTTTTTGTTTGGTTGTTTGTCAAACACCAGGCTAATGGTACATTTCGACATTATATTTTTATTTGTTATGTTGTTATCTGTTTCGCTAAAATTACTTTTAACAGAAATACATTTTACTATTATATTAGAAGTGTTGTATTTGGTTTATGTATGTTGTATTTGCTAAATATCTAAAATTAATTACCTCATCAATAAATATAAATATATCAACAAAATGTCAATATCAAGCAGCTGCGCTGCGTCAAAGCCATCTTTATATTTTATAGAATTGAACTATAACATCCAAAAAACCTTCTTACGCTAAAATTTAAATAAAAAATATTAATAAATTGTTATAATATATATAAAAATAATAGTTTAATACTTCTCACTAAATGTTACTAATGCCTACATACATTTTATTGTCAGGTTGTCTAGAAGAGATTGCATTTTGCAATAAGACCGCCTATTGTATTATTTATTAAGCATTTTTGTGTGTGCAATTTGTTCTCTATATATATACAATAAAGGAAATGATATCCGTATGTGTTATTAATAATATGTTATTAATTGTAGTCGCAAATGATGGAGGAGTCACCGGAGGAGGCACAGAAGCGCGAGGAGATGCTGCGCATGTACCACGCGTGCAAGGAGGCGCTGCACATAATCGGCGACGTGTCGATGGCGACGGTGAGCACGCCCGTGCCGCCGCCCGTTAAGAACGACTGGCTCGAGAGTCGGCTCGACTCCAACCCGCGCCTCTCGCCCCCCTCGCCTGGCGGACCGCGGCGGGCCACGCCCGTGCAACAGGGTAACTATTGGGAATCACATAAACCCTACATTCACAACCTTATATCATTGTTTCAATCGTACATTCTCAACATTATTGTCTCAGTTATAAATTCATAACCTCTCATCGTTTCAATCATAGATTTAGTCTTATTTTGCCATCTCAATCTTACATTCACAACTGTATCTCATCGTCTCAAGGGTGAACTCAACAGCATTGTGACGTATCTCATTGTCTCAAACAACATTCTCAACCTTATCTTAACTGTACATTTACAACATTATTATCTCAACTATACTCATCGTTTCAACCGTACCCATACTTTATTTATTTACTAATTCGTACAAACAGAATGTTACATTTTATAACACTTACATAATATTTAAACTAAAATACGGTTTGAGTAACATATCAAAACAGGCAAACATATATTGTATAATATGTACTAACATACACTGAGTTTCACCATAAATAAAGATAAATATATATACTAGTATGGAATATATTGACGTTATCTCATCATTAACATTAGAGATGGTGTAGTACCTCAGGGCTGGTGCTAACTGATTTGTTATCCCCTACTCGCCTTTTACGACGCTGGGGAAGACGGGGAACGGGAAGAGATGGGGTGGGGTGGTGCTATTCTAAAGCCGGACACCACACACACGGCCATGACATGGCAAAGCCTTGGCTACCTTGGCCTTGCGAGGGCTCGCACGATTACAAACATGTTTGGTGTTCGTTAACGAGTTATTACTTTAATTTACTCTAACCACCCCTGGGTTAGAGTGAATCAATTTACCTAAACTTTTTTCGGTTGCAAGCGCCTTTTCCAAAAACTATTAAAATCGTTGAACATTTTGGGAATTACTGCTCTAACCTAATGAATAGGTTTTGTTCTACAACGTTATATTTGCGGTGACGCTGCCTAATCGTTTTTTGACTAAGTCGACAATATAATATTTGACACAAGCGCGTTTTGTACATATTTTATATTGTAAATCTTGCCTAAACGCGTCAAATTAAAGTTATTTACCTTTTATTTCTTCTCGGCCTTTCGGCACGGGTTACACCAGCCGTGGTCACGAGTTGACTGAGGAGGCTGGTAGTCCAGGATGGGATCTGCGAGCAGTTTTATCAACTACCCACCTTTGATCTTCATATACGGAAAGGCTACGGTCTGCGAAAGTATTCAACGATAAATCATAAGGTTTAAATTTGTTAATCACTGGATTCCATGTGGACGACAGTTTGTATCCATCTTCCTGATTGAAAGGAGCTGCAAAGTACTTTGTACGAACGCTCGTTTGCCTGATACATCATACTAGTTGTTAAAATGTGTGTATATTGCAGGTTCGCTGGGTCAACGTGGCGCTCCTCCCCCACCCGGTGCCGGCACGGGGCGCCCTGCACCGCCGCTGCCCTCCCGGCCGGGCGGCGTAGCGCCTCCGCCCCCCGGTGCCCGCCCTACGCCCGGGCAGGGATTACCCGCACCCCTTATACCCACGTGAGTACACTGCACTATTACACATTGAAAGGCCATGAGCCAGAATACCATCCGAAAAACAAATAGTCTAGCATGTTAAATCGTCTGAAAAGCAATTTGTCCAAAATTCATTTTGGAAAATCTTTGATGTTACTATCTATTTGTTTTTTCTGTGGATTACTATTAATTAATTCATAAATCTTAGTAATGAGTATTGATCACACTCACTGCTTGCAGAGAACTTACAATATTATATGGAAAAGCAATCCTCCATTTTGTAGTTTCAGAAATGACGAGTTTGAAAATTATTTCCCTCTGAGTTCTATTTATAGGCGACGCCTGGTAGATACTAGTTGGTTTAAAAGTAGATTACGAGTTAAGGGCTATTTCACGATCTCAGAGTAAAGTTCTGACTAAGTTAACCGTTAATTAAAGTGACCGATGTTTGTAGCATCACACTTCACCAAGTCTGAGTATCGCTAATCGGTGAAATCGATAAGAGATACTCGGCAGTCTTAATTGCTGATTAGCGATAATTGTTAAGTAACAAATGGTAACTATACTCCAAGGTGGTGAAATAGGACCTTAATCCATCAAATAATGACAATACCCGGCAGTGTGTTTAGGTGCTAGGTTTGCCAGGTGTACCATTGCAATAAGGAAGGGTTCAGCATATAAAAACTGTATCTAGGTCGAAAAAGGTACTTAAAATGTCCTTTAGATACTAAACAAATGAAAATTATTGACAAACTTCGCTATTCATTCTATGCAATACTCAGTAAATGATAAACAGCCAAGTGGCAACTGATTGATGCATTTAATAAATGGAATGAAGAATAAGTAAAGAAATGGGTTTCATCCCTTCGACAAGTTTTCGTTCGCTTCATTGTATTCTGCACGGATTTAAAGTAATAGTTGTCAAGAAAATCGGAAGTTTTGACGTCCCGCCTAAAAACCGTACGTCATTAGAACTGAAAATGGAGAGCTCCCTACAAAAGCGGGGCACCTGGTAAGCGCTTATTCACATTATCCCTGATCAACTCATACGCTTCCACTTATGACGAAACTATTAGATCAAAGGTTTCCCAACGGCGGTGGTACCGTCGGTCCTCTTGAAAACCTATCAAGAGGTAATATCTACCGATCCACACTAGTTCTGTGTCGTGAATTATGACCCGAAACCCGTTGTGATTGCAAGTGTAGGGCCTGTGGCTTACAGTGGGACGATATGCGCTCGTATTGGTACTCGTGCGTGACGTAATAATTCTACTATTTACAAATGGTTGGTGCAGTTTTGTGACGTAGGGCAGATCCTTATAATTTACTTCCTTGTAACGAAAAAAATAAAATGGGAAGTTTTTACATTAATTGTAACATGTGTCGTATTTATTCGTATTTTGTTTGTCAGTTGGGTTTATAAAATATTTATCAAAAATATTTTTGTCGGGTATCACCCTTGTATATGTCTTTAAAAACCTTGGAAAATAAGCCAAGAGTGAGCAATGTTTTGCATTTAGGTACCGTTTTGTTTTTTGTATTTAAAATATCACGAGCGCGCTTACGTTCGCCACGTTTTTTATAGCGGTAACAAAGGTGTGAGCTTTGCTTTACTATAACGTGAGGTGTTGTATGGGTAATGTAACAGCCATAATTTGCATTTCATTATGTAACAGTAACGCTTCGTATACACTTATATTTAGAATTTTGACTAAATATATATTATGTATTTATGTACCTGTACTATTTCATATACAGTATGTTATCAGAAAATTTCATAAAAACGTAGGTTAATAAGTTGGGGTTAGCGTTGTTTCTCATGGGTGCTATTTACGTGTGTGTGTTATATATAACATTAGCGTGCAAACTTGCTAAACACTGGAGTGCAAAACTTGAGCGTGTGGTTGTTTTCGCAGGCGGCGCTAAGCGTGCGGCTCCGGCGTGCCACTAACTAACTAACATAAGTAACGTAACAACATAAGGTACTAATACTGATGGGCTTGTTAACTTAGTACAGTTGAATTTGCTCTGGGTGATTCCATGAATGTTTTACTAAGTATCATTAGGCTTTCACTGTTTAATACCTATTGCTTCTTATCTCTCACAATAATTTATCTCGGTTTCTCCGTATATTAGAAGAGTTATTAGAAAAAGGTGATTGCGATAACAGAAGTGGTGGACATAAAAATACGAGAAACAACAAGGCACTCCAAAACATACATGGCTCTTATAATTTACACAACTTGTTACAAACTATATTTTATTAACAAATATTCGATTAGTTTGTTCAACGCATTGTAGTAAGTTAACAACTGTCGGAAAGTTAATAAATAAATTATACATATGTTATATACAATATTATTAGTTATGTAAATGATTACAACTTATGATACGTCTGAAAGAATGTCGCTTCCAAAAATATTAAATTTAATAGTAAACTATATTTACTCGTAGTATACAAATATTATTCGCTTACCAAATCTCTTACAGGCAGCCCCCACATAGCTGAGAGCGTTGTATAACATCCTATTCCATATTAAGTTCTTATATTTTGTGGCTTGACTTGAGGTTGTGTATTCATCGAACGCTCGCTTTATACACAGGCTGCCTGTAATGAGGTGGTTGAATTATATCAGTCAATAGTCCATACTAGGTGTCTGTGCGCAGGTTATAGTTATACACTTCTATCTTATGAATTGGTGTGAAAGAGCGAGCAAGATGAGGGCCAATATCTGTCTTTTATTAACAATATCTACTTGAACATCATATATTTTTATGACTTTATTTATGGAGTGTGTTTAGCAAATAAATATAAAGGGCAAATCTATTCAGCCACTACCTGTAAGATACGGTTATGAAATTAGAAGCACTGCATGTTTTAGTGTTTGTGTGTGGTCTTCATCTTCAGCAATATGGCTGACTTTTAAACTTTGACAGTTTCTTTTAAATTTAATTTTCAAGAATGTTGGGATACTATCAGTACACGACATTTATTGTCCTTTAAGATATTAATAACAACATAACAATTTGTACCAACAATTTTCATTTTGTGTGCTAGGAATTCACAGTTCCACTGTAAGAGATGTATGATTAACATAACAATATTGCTTCGCTGAATGACTATTATGGCGGTTACATTACTCTGAAATGTCTTACAGAGAAGCTGTGAGATCTTTAATCTCTCCTTAACACTTTGTCTATATATTATTATAAAATTTATTGAAGGATAACAAAACAATAAGAGTAACAAACGTGTAAACGTGTAAACGCGTTTACACGTTTGCGCAGCCGTTGCGGGAATTAGCTACACGTCCATTGAGTGTCTGCTTACATTGTTTTGTATGTAAATCGTTAAGTCTTGTTAATTAGCAGTTGCTATAATACGCGCCTATGTCGCCAACGTAAGCGGTCTGATACGTATATATTACGGATGTAGGAGACCTGGCGGCGTGGCGGGGGCTGCGGTTGGCGCGGTGAACCAACTCCCGCCACACATGCGGCAGCAAATCAACCAGGCGGTCGGACAGGCCGTCACCAACGCCGCCATGAACGAGCTCAGCTCAGCCTTCGCTAGATTCAAGTAAACTATTTGACAGACTGTTCGCAACGCACCCAATACGTACTAACGTTAGTGTATTAAAACCATGTTCGTAAGCCAAACTCGTGTCGGATATATATATTTATAATTCTTAAATATGTATATAGAATTTATAAAAAATAGTCAAAAGTCGTGAACCGGGTCAAGTGAAATGTTTTGTGTCATCTGCATCGGTAAGTGGTTTCTCATCACCAAAATTTACTCGTAGCAACACACTTGGTTTTCATACAATTTCATGATCTTGCGTTGTCTATCTATGAATGGGTCGATATTTTCGATGTTAATTTGAAAAATAGGTAGCCAGTGATGATAATCCCATAATTAAGCTCAATAATCTACGTAAATAAAATGTTGTATATGAATTAATGTAATAATTTTTTAGGGTAAAAATTTAACGCAAACATATAGTTTGGTTTACGAATATTGGTGTTAGCGTCTTAAGTTGTTAAAGATGTTTTTGTAAAATGTCGCTTTCCACATTTCAAACTTTGTGGCGTTGATAATATGTGCGATAGTGTTCGGTGCGAGTTCCTGTTCTCTTGTGCTATCCCTTTCACTTGTAACTACGTTATTACGTTTCAAGAGAATGCGAATGATTAACGCTCAATAAAGGGAAATATAAACATCGCTTATTCCTTGTTGTGTTTTATGTTTTGTCGTTACTGGATTTCCTCAAGATAAATATTAAACAAGCTATCCAAAAGGTCCGGTTCGACATTTCAAAATGTGAAAGACGAACTATAACTATAACAACACTGTCTATATAAGTCTAAACTTCGTAATCTCCTTCAACCTTACATTAAGTAAAGAAACAGTTCCAAATTAAAGTCTGGTTTAATGAATAATATTCTTGATACTTCGTAATGTCAAACCCCACCTTTTAAGATATCATTAGTATAGATTGTCAATATAATTTTTAAGATTTTCGCGTTTTGCATACATTTGTATATTAAACAAGTCTTAAACGCTCACGTTTCTCTGTTTTATTTTATTAGACATTTCGATCATGTTGCACCGATCGTGTTCCTAAATTGACTGTTAACCTCACTGTTATAAGTACTCACGACGCATGTAGGAGCTAACTATAACATCAGGCGCTATAGCTCGTGACAAGTGAGAGCCAGCTCGTGATAAGCGAGAGTCAGCTTGTGACAAACGAGAGTCAACTCGCGACAAGCGAGTCAACTCGTGACAAACGAAAGTCATCTCGTGATAAGCGACAGTCAGCTCGTGACAAATGAGAGTCAACTTGTCATAAGCGAGAGTCAGCACGTGACAAACGAGAATCGACTCGTGATAAGCTAGAGCCAGCACGTGACAAACGAGAATCGACTCGTGATAATCTAGAGTCAGCTCGTTGCAAATTAGCGAGAATCCGCTCGTGAAAAGCGAGGACAAGCAAGGCTAACTCGTGATAAGCAAGAGAACACGTAACAACCCAGGGTCAACTTGTGACAAGCGAGAGTCAACATGTGACCAGCGAGAGTCAACACGTGACCAGCGAGAGTTAGATCGATACGTCAAATAAAAAATAAAATAGATAAACATAATGTATCTTTGAGCCCCATTTATTGTCAATATTTGATATGGTTTTATTAGAAAAATAAACAAAGCTGTATTGAAATAGCTTTCCTAACGTGTACCTTATAATAGTTTTATGATCAATATTCCAGTAACGACGTCGAATGTGTGTGAAACTAACCCCCCCCCATACACATCGCTTGTATGTTTTTGTAAGCGATGTTTCAATGTGTTGTTAAAATAATCATCAGTTCTCAATACATGTTTGTATGACATGTCTTGTCACATTCACCGTGCCTGTTTAACATGTGTTGTTGCGCACACTGTAACAATTACAACACTGTTTGTGACATATAACTAATGTTACCACTGTACATTATATCAATTGACATGTAGCGTGTTCCCAAATGAAAACCACGTGTTATACGCGTGAATCATATTCTGTTTTCCTCGCTCAAAACATATTTACAGCAATAAAGATTTGCTCAAGAACAGACAATGAAGAATATTTGAAGATCACACATTCTGTACATTAGATTATGTAGAAATACTGTTTCGAAGTTAGAAAGTTACCCAGTCGTGACACATGTACAAGGTAATAATCTGTTTGTAGGGTCCCACTTTTGTTTAGTCTGTTCGCTTTAAGAATGCAGTAACTATCGCCTAAGATATTAAGCGTCACCTTTTTTGATCAATAGTGTTCCTTCGAATTCTTAGGTCTGTTTCACAGTACAGGCACATCTCAGTCTCACTCAATACTTTTTGCGGGCCGGACGTGTCCATTGTTTCGTAAAGTATTTTAGATCGATTTTAAAATGAACACTTCCACTTTGGTTATTCTTAAAAACAAAGTGAATCGATAAAACACATTGATTGATCATAAATAAATACAAATCATAGTCTTTAGGTTGAGAATTAATTATTATTTATAATTGTCTCTTCACTATAATTAACATTTAAGTGTTGTATATAAATAATTTTTTAGTAATAATAATCATATTTGCATTAGTGTCTAATTTTAAGATTTCTTTCTATGCCAGTAAATATAGATTACATCTATTATTTTTAATTATAGGAAATCAGTGTGAACATGCCTTTACTAGTGATGAGTCACTGCATCCTTAACGCGAACAGACAGTAGTGTATTATAACGATTTCGAACTAGTTTCTGTGTGTTAGATCTATGTTTAAACAAATGTAAGAAAACAGGATTGAATTGTACTAAAGTGTAATTAAATGAGAAGTGCGTTGAACGATTAAAGTATTAACTGGGGATGAAATTGTCGTCGAGAGTGCTTTACGATATTTTAAATGTATAAATACCCACGTGGATGGGTTATGTATTAAATATTTACGTAACGGACTTATGTAATTAAAGTTATGTTATATAATTGTAAATGTAAAATTGAGTGGCTTAAAATAGGTGTATATTGAATAATTTCGCTGCGGCCGGTGCAACAGGCTCCCAGATTGGCAGGTTTTGAGAAGCATATCAATATTGTTTTATTTGAATGTGCTAGAGTTGTACACGTACATGTACACGTAATGTAAATCGCTCGTTAATGTCGCACTCGACACTTGTCACGTAGTGTAGGCGCGTAGCCCGTTGTTGCAACATGTACCACGTCGGTGTATAAGTGTTACAGTAGCATAGGGCGCTCAAACGCTTCCCTCAATTCCCAACTAGCAACAATTAGCGAAGTTAGCCCTCTAAACACTAGGTGTACAGTAAGTGCTACTAATTACTTAAAAACCATCTTCATATTGCACAACCATTTCAACATGAGTGAGAATGAAATAAAAATATACTGCATTTCGGTAGATGTGCCAGTGAGTGGGTGAGTGAGATACCAGAGACCACTCCCATCCCATACTATCCCTCCTCATATTCCCAAATACTTTCTCGGAATCCATTCCTAAATCACCAAAGGTAGGCAGTGCATCTGGTGGCGTGCCAACGTTTGTCATTCTAGACTGATGTTGGCATATACCGCGGATGTCGCAGGGCGACAGTATCCACTCAGGTGGACTATTCGTTCGGTTTCCGCTTTATTTCATAAAAAAATACAAACACACTTAGAGTTCATTACGTTACGTTGTAACTCACTCTATTTTATATACAGTTATTTAGCGTTGTGTGTCACCATAGTATTTATTAGTAGTACTGTATACGTGGCAGTGTAGGCGGCATTGCGCACACGCGCACCTGTATAGCAATTTAGCGATACAGTTATTCTATAATTTGTTGTTGCAACAGATATGTCAATATATCTTTAATATCACTCTTGTATGGTGTAGTGCATCCAGTAAATGTATTTTTGCTAGTTGGGTAGTCGGTCTCCGCCGCGTCCGGTGGACGAGGCAGCCCACATAAATAATATTGATGCATTTAATCGACCATACTCGTATACCCCAGCTTGGTTACATTGATATTTACACTTTTTAGTGTTATAATAATCAGATCATACTAATCGCATGAAATGACATTAATAATGTATAAATAAAATTGTACTTATAATGGCTAAGACCAAAGCAGTTGTCTCATATATTGTTGCTGTTAGCAATATCTTTGGTCAATTATTAGATTGTTTTATTGATGGTGATACATATGAATTATATTTAAAATATTACAATTATGGACATTTTAATCTTTAAAGTTACCGCTAAAATAGAAGCGGAAACAATACACGTTCATTAAGTAAAGTATTATGAAGTTCCGTTTAATTTTTATGCTACAGTAGGTAGCTCCAAAAAACTGATTCCATATAGCCGGACCATTCCGAAGCGTTCCCACCTTATAATAGTTGAGGGCATCCACAGATAGAGGGCGTCAGCTAACCGAGTTCCTACATCATCAAACGTTTAAAGCTATATTCTATATACGATATTATACAAATAATAAATCATCTAACGTTTTGCTCTCTCTTGTTAATAGCGTTAGTACAATCGAAAAAGGTATAGGCAGTGATTGTTGGATTTGATATAGTTTATGAATATTGTTAATCTTATGCCTGTATAAATAGCGTAATTAAATGCTATTATGTGTACTAAAGATGTTTGATTTATTCCAGTAGGTTTTTATTGCATTTCTAAAAATGCCTTTGGCTTCGTATTTCTACTAACTGTTTGGATAACATAAATTACAGGATATTTTAGGTAAGCTCAGTTTAAATTTTCGTAGCATAATACTGCATTGAGAACGGTTTATTAATTATTTTCAAGTTGTCAGATCACTGAACAAATGGTTAAGGGTATTACTTTATGGCCGTTCTTAATGCAATATTAAAATTAGTATAACGGTCTTGCTTGCATTCGGTTTGATAGACAACGGTGCATGTGTTTGTCATTCTACAGCTCTATTACGAGTATGGACTAAACTCGATTGCAGTTTATTTTAACAGGTTAGAGAGTAGTCTGCATGTATGTACAGAGGGTGCAAATATAAATAAAAAACATCATTAACCATTAATAAGACTATGATGTCTAGGAATTACATCATTTTCTCACTATGTATAGATATATGGGTTATAACTTATTTGAAAGTTCATAAAAACAATGAAATTCACTTATTCGTATTTGTCCTTTCAAGTTATCTCTATTTGTTATCACAAAGCTTGCTCAATTATAATAATTGTATTTATAAGCATTACAATTTAGTCATCATTCGAATTGTATCCATATCATCGTTGTTACACCCGCGTTCATTACATTCGCAATCACTGTAAATATGTACATTAACACGTATTATATACCCAGATGTAGTAATGTTCCTTTTGTTTCTATATAGCCGACCAGTGCCGAACGTGCCCCCGAAACTTCCCGAACGACCGCAGAATGGACGGCCATTTTGAACGCTCTGTTATCGCCGCCATCTTGTGATACGATGCACTGTAAATATGTCTCCTACTCATGTGTATATCAATTTAATTTTTAAGTAATATTTAATGCTTAGCATTGATGTGATGTAGATTTAAGTATTGATCATGTGACCACCATCGAAAATCTTATCAATGTTAATTCAATTTTTTTGCGTGAACAATAAAGTGTTAAACGAATTCTTCTTTAAATATTAATAAAAATATTAATGTTGCACTTAACACCTACTTAGCATTTAAAAGTTATAAGCTTGTTAAATGACAACATTACTGAAAGTTGATATTGTGACAATAATCGAATTCGACTAACTTCTCGTTGTCTCTATTAATAACTATTTATTATAAAATGTAGATGTATATTTATTGTAATTATATGCCTCACGTTGTTCAAATATAATGTTAAAGGAATCGTTAAAAATATATACCTCAAACAATATGGATATTTGTATGAAATTTTAGAAATTGCAAGTTTGACTGACGTAAGGATGGTTTGTGATAGTGGACGGTGCTCGTACACAAACGGAGCTGTGAACAGTGACGTATGCATGTTTGATTGGAAATTGTTAATTATATTACTGTGGCATTTAGTATTATCATTTGGCACGTGAATAAGGAATCGTCAAAGGCCAAACGCGTGTTGCTATAGTTGCTACTAATCGCTTAATTAATAGTAAAAATTAACAACATATTTTGGCTAATTAATTTACAATTTATGTTCGTGGTCTCGGTAATTAGAATGTTTAGGTATGTTACTAATACGTTGACAAGATTGATACATGTCTGCAATCGTCAATTCAAATGCACTATTATGTTTTGATGCCCTATTTATACCATACAATACAAATACAACATTTATACATCACTAATGTGTGTAATATTTGAGACAAACCATACAGAAAACTTGATATTTAAAGCATTTGAACTATTTTGTAAACTATTTTGTAAAAACTTGTCTACATAATAATATATATATGTAAGTGAAGTGGCAAAAGGATTTTTTGATTAATGTCTCCCAAGGGCGAGATGCACATGATATACAACTGAATATGTGATTACACGTGCTTCGTAGATGTAATTAACATGTTAAAGATTACAGATGTTAAATGGCCTAGATAGTTAAATGAATAGATTTTAGGAACTAGTCAAAATAATTCTTAATGTTTCTTCTTTTTTTTAAAAGTATTACAAATTTATCTGATGTGAATGTGTATCCGATACAACGTGTCACTGAAATAACGTAAAGGCTAAAAATAGGTTGTTCAGTATCGAGACTAGAATTAATTCTACCAGTTTTTACAATAGATTTTTTTCCATGATAATTCTAGTACATATCCGAGTATATATAGTATATATCCGTCGTCCGAGCCGCGAACGCGCGCCGCCTAGGCTCCCAATCTGCCTAATGAGCGCTACGAACTTTTTAGATAGAACAATAAAACTACATGTTTGTAACTTTTGATTTATTCCTTAAAATAATTTTATTTTTCACTAGAACGGTTTTATATATTTTAAATGAGTTGTCGTGTTTCAGGGTTTGCGTTATTTCCGTGACACGTTGTGCACCTGTTCAATAAATTTTCATACATTCCCCTCCTGTTGTTCACGTGCCACTAATATTATGTATTTGTATATAGATGTAAAAAAACATGTAATAAGTGTTGTTTATATTTTGTGTACTGTTGTATACAATTGTAATAAATGTATAAAATGTATTAATCGTTTCCTTTATATTATTTTTTTCGTTCCATAATAAATCAAGATTTATAGTTAGATTCTATTATTAAGATATCCTTTTATCAAACTTATTGCTATCGTTAGGAAGTAACACAAGAAAGGGTTGTCATAGTATCGAATGGGATAAGTTTGTACGATAAACATAACGATATTGTAGTTTATGAGGGTATTTTGAAACTTATTATTTCTGGGTCATTAAATAGAAGATTTGTCCTAATAGATAAACGTGTATTTTTGTTGATGTAATTGTTGCAGTATACGCTGTGGGGGCGGAAATAATCTGCTACCCAGCTAGAATTAAAAACTTGGAGAGATTGGACAAAATAAAATTTAAGTGGCAGACGAGCTGACAATTCAACTGACCTTGAGTGCCAACCATGGTGGAACGTGGTTCATGCCGATATTGGTCAAGAATGACATATTATTTTCGCAAGTTTCTGGATGAGGCACCCTACCTTTATAAAGATTTTTGCCGAAAATTGCATAATATAAAACAACCTTTAAATATGTCTAACTCGGATGCGACATTTAACATGACTTAACTCAAGTAATGCTAGTCGCATTTTACCAATATCCTATGATTTTGTGGCATTTTTCATCAAAATCTAATAATGAGTATATTTATTTATTTTCAACTATCTTGCACAAAATATTTACAATGGGCTGACTTAATTCAGTTTATATAGCCATTACATTGTCTTCCAGTCAACCCTCAGGAGAGGGAAGACGTAATAACGACGCGGCACCATCAAGAAAGGAGAGAAGCAAATAAAAACAATAAAATCAAAAGAATAATGGAAATATTAAGAAATGGTGTATATCCGCTTGACTGTTAGGGAGAGTTTCCTGAGAAGAGCTCCAATGCTGAGACACTTGACCTTGAAATGCACGTCAACGAGGAAGGCAATAAAACATACCTAATGTCACATACTTCGATCCAAACCCAAGCTAATAAGGCCCGGGTCGCTGTAATTGCAAACCCACCTCGTAAGCATTTTTTTTTTCACGCAATGTTTTGTCTGATTACATTTTCCTCTTTCTTGTCTGCAACTTTTGATAACTATCTGTGGAAACTGATTGGCTTTAATTGTCTGTCCATCTCAACTCTTTGTTTGCATATTGTTTTGTTGATGCTTGGTTTTCCACGTAAACATAAAATAAAAAATAAATAAAAGAAGGAAAATGGATATTTCAATCAAAATTGTTGTAGTCGATAGAACTATGCAAAAGGATCATGAGACTTGTTGCCTCTATATAAAAGTCAAAATGAAACCTATTGATATTGATGTGCTCCCCAATGTACTTTTAAATCTCCGAGGGTTGGGTCCCTGTCAAATTAAATGTACGCGACCCTCGCTTTGTGATCGAACTACGTTAGCAAACAAGTCTACGTGATCTGAAATCAAATACATCGTAATGCGAATGAAGGATATGGTGAAGTTGCCTTTAAGAAAGGTTACACATACATATCACACAATCAGTGGAAAATTAAATAATTAAAAAGCTAAAGTATCTGAGCGGTCCCTAAAGCCTATGAAACAAAAACTTTGGTAAAAACCAATAGAACAGGAGTTCTAGTTTTAAGTATAATTGAACTCAGTGGTGTAAGACCTATCTCGGCTGGATTAACTTCACCCACTTACCTAGCTTCTCTAGTCGTTTCTCTTTGTTTTGATGTCAGATAGACTAGTCATCTAACTGGTCAGACTGCTGCCCAAATTGGTCTAAAATAAATTTAGGTCGTACGCTTAATGGAGACGGGAGACCTATCCAGCAAGGGAGTGACATATTTTGTTGATCTCTAGAGCTTTTTATTGACAAATTTATTTACAATAAATACTAAGCGATACATAAACTACCTTATAAATGAGAAAGAGCGCTATTTTTGTCTTTCCTCCGTTATTCACGCGTGAAGTCACGTCAGTCAAGTGACTTAACAAAAAAAGTATTTCGGTACCTAGTGTCGTCTCATTCATCATGTCATTGTACTGTTTATTGTATCGTAATTTAGTATTTTGTAGTGTGTATTTTTTGCTTACTGTCTATAGTCTTTTGGAAAAATGATTCGGAACTCAAAAAGGCGTGGGGTGAGTAACTTTACTCAAGTGGCAGTGGGAGATATTATCCGCCGGTATATCTCCCACCTAAGGTCATTCCTGAAGACTGCAGAAAGGTAAATTAATTATGTTTTGAATCCAATTTCAAATTAGTAATTTTATTTCTCTCAGATCTATTTATGGAAATGTCCTTCAAATATAAACAAAGAAAACAGCGGAACAAAAAATAAAAGCAATTTAGATACGTCGAAATAAGAAGTGAACTGGATGATATTAGCCTAGAGTTTACCTTTAGAGGAAGAAAAAGCACTTGCAAACTATTTTCTGACTTGTAGCAAAATGAATTGTGCATTGACTAGAAATTAATCGTTATAAAGTCATTATAGATATGTTTTGTGCCTATTTCGACCAAATGTTTAGATATACCTACTTAAGCAACTCGATTTTGAGATTATAGCTAGTTTATTTTTTAGATAATTTTATTTTAAAAATATGTTTAAGTCCAGTGCCTTTAATTTTTGATACTTTTTAATATATAGATGTCATTATCACCTATTGTTTTTTTTCATTAATTTGTAAATTTAAAGGCTCTGGTCAAAGCTCCCACATGTAGGGTCCCAGGTGGGAGAATTTATGTATGGGTGTATTTTTGTTTCAAAACGGTGCCGCGGTGTGTCTAACAAACGTGCGCATAGCAAGAGTGCGCACGCGCATACTCGTGAACACTGCGTGCTCTTGTGAACCGTTTTAATATTATAATAGGTAGGTATGTTTTAGAAGATGTACCTATAGGGATATAAATGCAAGTCCATTTGCATCATCCGAAGAATTCACACGCATAAATGAAGAAGATCCAATTATTGAACCTGCAACCTGCTCTTTTGTAGATATTTTGCCTATTCTAAAATCTTTATCTTTTCGCAAAAAATCCAAGCGAAGTAAGAAATCGTAAATCGTTATCTGCTCATCATAAACGAGACAATTAGATGAAGGAATAGGGATAGAGAAGACATTAAGAAAACCAAAGAAACCACTCAATAATAAGGAGAAAATGTGGTAATCTCTTGGGTACAAAGAAAATTATAGGGTGCCAATAACAGAAGATGGAATCCAATGCCAGTATTGTACAGGTGATGGTATTATAAGTAGGTATAATTCATGTATAGAAATTATATCATACAAATGTGATTTATGCCAGTAAATGTACTTTCGTAATGTTAGCGACCCGTGCGCATTGTTTTTTTTTAATGAAAATAGGCGGCAGACGAGCATACAGTTCACCTGATGGTAAGTGGATACTGTTGTCCATAGACATCCGCGATACATGCCAACATCAGTCCAGAATGACAAACGTTGACACGCCCCCGGATGCGCTGTCTACCTTTGCAGATTAAGGAATGGATTGGGAGAAAGGGTTGGGAAAATGGGGTGGGATAGGATGGGATGGGAATGAGCTCTGGCATATTACTCACTATCGAAACTCGTACGTACATTGGGGAAATACGATAAAGTAGGAAATGCAGTACATTTCAAGGTAGTCTTCTGTGAGAGAACGTGCCCGGTCGAGTGCACCCAGCGGCTTGGGGACTGTTGTGCGTACTCTTGCGAAATAGCAATGGTAAGAGTGCGCAAATATATTGATGGCATTAATTAATTATAAATAAAAAAAACGTGCATGACTGTTTATATTAAATATACTTTATGGAAGTTTAGTAACGTATCTTTAAAACAATATTTTTACAATGTCTGGAAAGCCTTTATTATTCGATATACAACATTATTCAAAAACCGCGCACAATTCGGGCACCTTACCCTACTTAGTTGTGAAGTTTGCGCTACTTACATTAGTCCCCGAGAGACTGTTGACGAAACTTATCTGGGCGTTCCCCAAAGACCACGGAGCAAAAAACTTGGTATCTAAAAGACAATGACATGAATTGTTTGATACGATTTTAGTTCCATATTTTCAATAGGTCACCTACTTCGAGACAATCTGTATTTGAATTCCTATTTGTCTTGGGCCAACTATACAACACGGATATACACAGATAGTTTTGGGACGTTACCCACCTACTTCTCTAAGCCAATTTGGTCTGCAGAAGACCCGCCACCGGAAAATCGTGTGTATAGGTACTCACACGTTTTTCCGTTCTTCTCATTCAGTCATTACCAGCGACTGTCGTCAGCTTGTACTCGTAGGCCTATGTAACGATGATTTAATTGTAGGTACTCAACATAAATATTTTTTTAAATAAATCAGTTTTTGAGTGGACAATAAGTATTTCGTGAACGAACGATTATTCCCACCCGCTTGGTCGCTAATTGCCGAATCGCATGACTTTAGGCGCGTTTCACAACGTGAAAACGTTTCCGAAAACATGCTAGTTTTTCTTTATGAATTAACTAACTTTGGAAAGGCTAAAGCTGACTTTGATGGCGGCGATTATGCGTCAGGTACAGTTCCAGCTTAGTGTCAGGCGACAGCTCTTACTAAGCTAGAAATAGCGACTAGAATAATAATGATTTTGGGCACATTAATGCCTCTCTACTTAAGATAGGTGTATAGGTGTTAGTGTGGACATATTACAGATTTTTTGAAATAAAATAATTAAGATGTATTCCATCTGTGAGAGTACACGCTCAATGTACACCACAAAGATAAAAACGGTCTACATTATTACGATTTAATGAAGAGAGAAAGCCATTAGACCAGAGACTTGATTAAATCGTCTGTGAGCAAGCGGTCCTGCCGCGACGCGGCGCCCTCTGTCGCGGCCCACGGGGGCTTAATCGCACCGACACGATTCTGATTACGTGTGATTGTTGTATCAATCATTTCCCCTATCAAATTATTTAGTGGCGGGTAATTCTATCGCTTTCGTAGGTACAATAATGGCCTAATACGGGAAACAGTAACTCGTCTTGGTTTGTTACTCGTAATTCATATGCTATTAGCGACGAAAATTAGATAGAAAATTGTCGCCGCGTCAGTATAAGGTTTATTTATTATTTTATGTTGCATCGTTTGTTTCGATTGCGCTAAACTCCGTCAAGAGCGAATTGGCTCGTTTAGGGCTAACGAGCGATATGTAAATGTAGTAGTTATAGTCACGAATGTAAATCACTGAACAGCATATTTCCCTTATCGGGGCCTGCTTGTAACCGAGCCGATTAGCTATGCAAATCTGAACAATTTACTTGCGTACGTTTAACGCTACAACGCGATACTGAACGGATCCACGTAAGTGTTAGGTACGAGTATATTTATTTACACTAATGGGCCATGTTATTTAAGAAGGAAACAAAGATTTTTCATTACTGGGTTGTAGTTTGTTTTACGTGTGAGTAACCACTATTTGTGACGTTGTCAGTCATCATACGTATAACTGGACATGGGCTTCCTCGTACACATTGTTTTATGCATGAGGGATGTATGGGCCCTAAAACGGCCAAGCGGGTTAACGAGCCCACTCTTTTAGAGATAGTGTACTTTCTCAGGGCTTGTAGCATCTTTGCCTTTCACGACAACCACGCGAAGAGAGTAATCAGAGTAAAGGGACCTTAATAAGGGAAATAAGGAGACAATATATCCTTATGTAGAGTATTTTCTGCTGCTCTTGATGTTTTTTTTTAAGATTTCACTATTCTCAATGTAAAGGACTACCGACTACATTAATAAATAAACACGATTTTATATATCTTATATTATAATTATATGTTTTCTCTCGTTTTTTTTAATGGTCCTGTCGGTATGGACATGTTGACTCTTGTTACGATTTTCTTAACTAATTTCGTTATTTAAAGATTCTGTTTAAATAAAAACATGCTTTAACATTTGATTTTTAAGAAAAATCAATAGTACCAATGTTGTTTTTTAAAGATTTCTCTGAAGTTTCAATATCTGGAAAACTAGAATCGGAAATAAGGTCTTTTTATCAGATATTATGAATCACTTTTATCTATCTTATCTTGACTATCTATCTATTTATCTTGGCATTGGCCAAACGAACATCGTACGATTACAAACTTTATGCGTTCTAAAACCAGTTATTGCGGTGAATTTAAAGTTTATATTCGTTGCTCTAACTGCATGAATAGGTTTATTGTACAATTTTATATTTGCGGTTAGCGCTACCTTACCGTTTATTAAATTAGTTAATAATGAGTTGCAAAGAAGTTTGTATTAGTGCGAACGCTCGATTGTCTGCTACTGTAGGCAGATATATTTAACATATATTTAACATTTTGTAGGTGCATAAGTATGTACCTACAAAATGTTAAATATATTTCAAATAGAAATTTAAATAATGAGCATATATTGAGGAATAGGCAGATAGCTACTTAACTTATTGTAAAATATCCCGATTTACTAATATCGAAAAAAGAAATTAAAATAGGTAAAGTTACAAAATAACAACGCGCTATTTAAGTCAGTTTAATTACAGAAAATTACCTTATTTCTTATGATTTGTCGTATTAAATCACTCCCCTTACGTGAGCGGTTGAAAAAAAGCTTTTTACTATGTAGATAAATAGCCCTAATTAGAAACCACAAAGTAACAGGGTCTAAATTAGCGTCAACTTATATAATTAAACAGTTGTCTAATTTAATTGGCAATAGGCGAGTTCCCACAAGTCAGAAAGTCACCCTCGCTCATTACCGGGCCGAATTTTCCCAACAATTAAAGTGTGAGGTCTGTATATAATAATTGCAGGTGTGCGGCTATAAACGGTGGTTCAATCACGCCACGCGACGCGCGACGGACAGCTGGTGTCACGCGATTGACTTAATATTATGTTATATTAATATTATATTAGGTTAATATTGATATTAAATTACATTAAAATCGCACCACGTCATTTGTTTCCCGTGGGTGTCGTAAAAGAAGACTCGAGGGATAACACAGTGGCTACCACATGCTCTGAGGAACTATATCACCTCTAAAAGAGTGGTCGAGCCTATCCACTTGACCAGCGTGGCGTTTTAAGCCACGCTTAAAACCATCATGCACATGCGCAGGCCCATGTCCAGCAGTGGGGGATAAAATGGGCTGGTTACAGTTTCACATGTACCTACCAGTAATTTTTATAGGTTTACACAGCGAGAGTTACTTGAACTGTTCGGGCGAGAATACTGTATATGATTGTCGTATGCAACCAAACTACATACAAATCGCCTACATACGGCATGAGGTATTGCATTATCGAACAAAATCATTAATTCGGCTATCAGGGCCGAAGTAGGCTGTATACGATAACAAATGTCATCAATGTTCCATAAATGCAAAGGAGTCAGAATTAAGTACCTACTTTGGATGATGTCAACCTTCTTACAATCCCACAGCGGAGCACAGACCTTCTCTAGTAAATCACTAGGACGTTTCAGTTCATAGTCAGTCACGAGGTACGATAAACATTCTTACGATGTTTATCGTCAAATAGTACCTAATAATTGAGACATCCGTATCTTCCTAAGTGGTGCAGGCTGGGTTTCGATCTGACGATCTCATAAAGTTAAGTTATCCCTAGACTATATTACTCTTTAACTGCAGGTAAGTACCTAGTTACTGACATCTAAAGTTTCAGCGGATATGAATATGCCTAATACGAGCAAAACAGCATAATCAGTTATATGGACGAGTAATATGTAAGGTATATGTAATCCAAAGAAATTTGTATGTGGCTGTATATGAAACAAACTGCGTGATGACTCTTTGAACAATCGCATGTCACGTAATTACAAAGTGAATTGCAATTACTCAAAAAGTCATTAGGTACTTTTATAAGTAGGAAACTAAAATAAAACTTGAATTAATTTCCCATTTGTGGGTAGGTATATTGTTAACGGTTTATGATTGCCGAGTGTATGCGATTACAATTATTATTTATTTTTATAAGTCACGGTAATTATGTTCCTTCGGCTGGTAATTGAAAAAGTTTTTCATCGATAAAGTGGCAAACAGCCGAAAATTACGCTTTCTTCATATTTCATCAGCTCTAAGATTCGTATCGGGTTTATTAGCGGTTATTACTATTTGAACTTTTAATAATGTGTTGGCCGCGATGGAAGGATTCCGTGTGGAACTCTTGACCATTAAATTAATTTATAAACTTTTATGACCCGTCTTTAACTTTACGTGATCGTGTCGGCATTAGAGAACTGAAGCGAATTTAAAAGAAAAATCAAATCTTCCCGGATAAATTAAATTTCATCAAAGTTTCATCAAGTTTTTAAAGGAAATACAAATATATTGAGGACACGAATAACTATGTTTTCAGATAGACGTTTCATTTTTTAATAAAAGCGCTATACATAGATATAAATCAGTGGAGTGTATACATTTGTCGCAGGACTGATAACCGATGGGGAACATAAGCCATGGAATAGAGACAACGTGCCAGAATGCCAACGTGCTAATGATTTAAAATTGTCTGTAGGTACTGACTGGGATGAGAAGAACAGAAACCGAGTGTTGTGGCCGGCCTTAGCAGAGGCCCATAATAAGCCCGTCTCTAATGGCCCTATTATGGTTAATTTTATGGTAAATACACAGCAAAAACAGGGAAAATCTTTTTTCCATTCATAACAAACTTACTCAATATCTGAGTTGTTGAAAATATCAACCCTAATGGGCCTAGGCATTGAGCAAATAGAATGTCGGTTAATGAAATAAGCAGCGAGCACTTGAGCGCTCGAGGAGCGTTTTAACTTTTTGTAAAGTGCAACACTTTCCCAGCCCTCGGTGCCCTTCAAAATGCTACTGCGATTAGACAAATGAACACCGTTGCACCCTCCACGGCACACGCCATATACACAGACATATTGTAATACGAGAAGCGAAAAAACGACAATTATAAGATATTTTTTTTTAGATTCTCGCGTTTTGTACAATTACTGGTAACTGTATTCATTGTTAACTGTATTTACGGGTGAGTATAAGGTAGTTAGAAACGTAAGATGACTATTATAGTAATTGGTCTAAAAATCACATGTTCTAATGTTATATTCATCAATTCTTAACGAGTTGTATTTATGCAAACATACTACCGAGACAACCTACGAACTAGACGAACAAAATAACAGTAACGTGTATTTATCGATGCATTTTAGATGAATTGATAAATGTAACATTAGACGATTTGATTTTGAGATCAGTTGCTATTATAGCCATCTTGCGTTTCTTACTTCCTCGTACTAACCCGTAGTTACAAGTGCGCGTATAATTACCTAAATATGCTTGCACGACTTTGTAGTTGGTGAATGGATGATCACTTGTCGAGAGTTGGATCTGATCAAACCCTTGGCGGCGGTTACTATTGAGTATAGATATATCACTTGGTTAGAAGAAGTTGGCGATGACTAGTCAGTCACGTTACGAAGTAATAAACGTCATCATTCTCTATAACATTTTGAAAAGATATTGTCATATTATTAATACATTTGGGTTATTTTTTTCTTTAAATTTGTATTAGAAGATATCGAACGATAGAAATAAATGTTTTGATGTGTGTCATATGCAATTCTCATAAAGATTTAAAAGAGCATCAAGTAGTTCGGGGATTTATGGATCGATGTTCGATGTGGCCGTACTGAGCCTCATAAAGTACAATACTTATGTATGTGTAAAACAAAACTATATAATTTAACACCACATTCGCGGTGTAACACATATTACATATTAGGTATAACAATGCAGTTCATAAATGCTAAATTTAAAATAGTTGCATTCAGTAATTCATATAAACAATGTTTTATTATAAAAACATTTTTAATAAATCTAGAATTTAAAGAATATTAAAGAAGAGCACTTTTTTTTAAAGACGACTGCTTATTGATAAACTCAAAATTTGATTTTCTGCAAATTACTATTTAGATCTACGCAGAATAAAATACAACTCTTTAGTAAAAACTTAAATTGAAGTAAAAGTAAACGAAGAAACATAAAAATATTTAATTATAAATGTGAAAGAAATAGTTAAACTGTTCTGTCTAGTTATGGTAACTCCGTGTTATACACAATACGAGTCTCGCCACAAAATGGCGGAACTCGCGGGACAATAAATCAATTGGAGTGGGTGGTTGACTTTTCACTCAAATGTGTGGTTAATTGTAACCGAAAATGACTGTTGATCGAGCCACACTTAATTTGAGTGGTGCTTTAATGTATTTGTAGGGGTTGCATTTTGTACCGATGGGGTGGAAAGTAAGTAATGGTTCACTTGGTTTTGTGTTTACATGATATTTGTACAATTTTGTGTCCCGGAACTAGTGCGGCAATTAAATTTAAATTAGGATAATGTGTAGGTACCATGAAAGTTGTATTTGACGTATTTGGTCTTTTTGAACATTATCTCCTATTTACAAGTAGTAATAATTATCCCGTCACAGAAGTGCGGTCCATCCGCATTTCCTTGATACGGAGGTGTCGCGCACTCTTCGGTCCAAAAATTCTTTTATACCGCGAACCCATAGGCTGTGGAACGAAGAGGTCAAGAGGTTCTTCAAGAAAGCTGTGAATAGGATTTTGCAAGATCGGCTTGTGCCTTTCCTATCTTACAACCATATTATATCTTCAGTTCTTCGAAAAATTGCTGATTATTTAAAAATTGCACCATTTATTGTGATTTTTTATGTATTTTCTTCTTACCACCCAAAGGTTGGTTGGAAGAAATCGCTTTGGCGATACTTTTTTCGCCGTCTGTTGTACTTTTCGTATTGCTTACTTAAGATATCATGTGCAACAACAGAGAGTTTATCTATCGATCTACCGAACGAATCCCACAAATTTGGCAGCGAAAAAGCATTCTTCCCTGGTTTTACAAGTGTCCATGGGAAGTGATCCTTACTTTACCAAGTATAATAACTAGGCCGCACGTCTCTTCTGTTAAAAACCCGTGGACACCTTAAAGACCTTTAAGGAGAGGAGGAGGACAGAGGAGGACATTTAAGTACATTAGGCAAAGTACATGTACACAGGAAAAATAACGTGGGTATAATTCTATGTAGTTTATTGATACGCACAATTATGAAGTTAAAAGAAAAGGTACATTTCGAAAAAAAATAGTGCTTACTGTTGAACTACTTTTCAGTTTTAAAATCAATGCAATTAAAACTTAAATTAAATCAAATTTAGCTTGTAAAGAGTTATTATAGTAGTTATCTGCTCAACTAGTGAGAGTTAACGGCTATAAAATAGACATAATTAACGATCCTCAGTAGGCCAGAAGGAGTTGATTATCTTTTTAAGTTTTTCATCCAGTTCTTTATCTTCTGGAGGCTGTTTTCCAAGCAGAAACACGAACTTTTCATGGCAGTCCATCATGCCGAGGTATTGATTCTCTACGATTTTGAGGCGCATCGGGTGACGGTGGATCTCTGCAATGTCGAATTTGGCTGCAAAGAAGTGAAGTATATACAAATATAACACATATTTAGGGGGCTGATCCAAGGAACTAGACACCCCCACCTTGGAAGCGAAGCCCTTGGAAATAACAAAATAAATTATTTTTTCTTAGTATTGTTTTTCATATTGATATATAAGTGGTCGTTTAAAAGGTGATGATCTACATAAAGTAGAACTAAAAATACCATTACAATCATTTGTCATGGGTATAATGTTATTTTTATTATTAATATTATATGCATTAAAACGTAATTAATTTCGTATTTTTATACGCGTCACATACTTGGTCTTTCACTCAGATACTGCAGAAACTGAATGTGCGTATATATTGTTTTAAGAGAAGAGTGGTTATATATTCGTAATAATGTAAATTGTATACAAACCAAATAGATAGGTAGGTACTACATGAGATGCATGCATGAGAATTCTAGGAAGCGTAATGAAGATTTTATTCACATAGTCGACACCAGGTCAACCTATAACTTATCGAAAGGAACTTTATTAAACTAAGAATTAAAGAATTAAATTAAAAATTAAAGAAAATTAAATTAAAGAATTAAATTAAATTAATAAGAATTAAAAATTAATGGCGTTGTATTATAGTTTACCGAGTCCGTATAATAAAACTTATTTGATCGCATCATTTAATGAGTTGTCAATTTCATACCCATAGGTGGAGGCATCGGCAAGGTTCTGTATGAACCGTCTGTACCCAGTCTCTCTAAGTAATAGTCTCTGGTTCGGTTGGATTCTTTCTTGGGACAAGGAATCTGCATCTTTAGAGACAGGTTCTCCCATATCAAATTTTCAACATATTTTTCTATGCGGTCTTTTAGAGCTTGTCGTTCCTGAAAGTAAATTAATACATTTTTCATCTTTTCACACTTATTTTGAACTCGTGCTACTATCCTCTCTTGATAACTGAGCTAGCTATTCTGCTAGCGATCAGCTATGTCACATCAAACCACAGTTACATCAAATTGTAAAATAGCAACCATTTCCTTAGCTCAATGCTGCCAGTGGCGTAGTTATTCAGTATTCTAAGCGCCGTAGTTGTGACACCACTTCGGCAAAAAATAAGATTAAAGCCCGGATAAATAAAAGCTTCTAACAACCTTTCTATGTTTCAAACATACATTGAGTGGCTCGAAATTATCCTCACTGCAAATTGCATAATGTATTCATATAACGATTCGAACTAACTCTAGAATAATAATTAAAAATGTTCTCACTTCATTATTAACAGGAGAGAACAAGACACAATGTGAGTCGCTAGATTCGGTTATTGGTTGGATTTTGTAATGCAGTAGGTACCAGGTGCCAATTGCCTGACTGTCATTGAAGGTCACCCCCTGGGAGAACTCCTGGCAGTTAGGGTGCGGCTTCTCGTGAGATTTTGTTGTTGCTGCCGCGGATGCTAGCAGATAACTTGCTGGAAGACAAAAAATGATAGACATCAGATAGAAATCTATTAATTCACGTATCTAATACGTATGAGTGCAGCTAATTTTAAAGATATAATTAACGAATAAGGAAGTGACGAATTATACGAGTACTGGGATATATAATATTATTCAAACGCCTATTTTTTCTCTATGACATAAAAACGAATAGTCTTATTAAATGATCTGTTGATATAAGAATATTTGTTTATGTTAGGTTATTAATAGTTTCGTAAAAAAGTTATCATTATCATAAAAATAGGATATTTTATGAGGTAAAGTAATTTGCATCCGATTATTTATATATGTTCTTAACTTATACGAGGGGAGGTCCAAAAGTTTCCTACTTGACAAAGAAAAAAGACACTCAAGTTCATGAAACTATTTTTATTTTTCAATATAATCTCCGTCTATATGAACACACTTTTCGGATCGTTTAATTAGCATTTCTATCCCAGTATAAAAAAAATAGTCAGAAGTTTTGTCTTCAAAATGGGTAAAAACCGCAGCGTTCACTTCATCACCAGTGGAAAGTCTTTCGTCTTTAGCCGTCGGTCGCTCAGAACTTCTTCCACTAATTGATGTTGTTTGAAGTGAGTGCCTCAACGGGTCGACCAGATCGAAGTTCGTCGTCGATGGACTCTCGTCCTAAACGAAATTTCTTACACCAATCTTTGACGATGGAAAATGATGGAGAAGAATCCCCGTATATATTAACCAACCTTTATTTGATATCGGTCGGGCTAACACCTTCCTTTGTAAGGAACTTAATCACGAAACGATATTCCAGTTTCAAGATAGGAGTCATTTTAAAGATTTTGCGATATCTCGTTGTTCTAAGAGTTGAGGAATCAAAACTAATGAGGGCTGAACTCCAAAAATTATACACGAATGAGCAGGATAAACGATAATTACAATAACTACAATGTATGATTTGTTTTTTTAGGCATCTAGAAATATGTTGGGCTAGAAACTTTTGAACCTCATTGGTAGGTACTTATGTTACAACTGTATATGTTACAACCCTTAGCCATTTGCTGTAGTCAATTTAGAATTTCATGAAAAGTCTAGACCTAGGCTCAAATTAATTGGTGTTTTTTGAATAACACTGTATTATTAAAAATATTTAGTGAAATATATATATCGATTTTAATTAAATTACCTAAAGTAGTAAGTAGAAGTGTCGCAGCCATGGTACGTAGATCTTGCTGCGATGAGGCACGGTAATCAACTGAATTACTTGATTGTCCTTTAAGGATTAAACTTCATAAGAGCATTGAACATTTTGATGCGGTATTTTTAATTGGATACGTAATAAATTGGCCGTGTGGTCCCGGCTGGCTTGAAAATGGCACCACCCCATCTCTACCTGTGGGCCGTAAAACGCGATTAAGGGATAATAAAGCCGCTACAACAAGCCCTGAGGAACTATACCACCTCTAAAAGAATGGATTCGCCAATCCACTTAGCTGCGTGCCATTTTAAGGCCATACATCTGAGATTTGATTCCCAGTTGGCAGGGTTGGCCTTAGCGGTTTCGCCGCTCTGTGCGAGATATTCCATTGCGCCCCCTCCTTATGTATGCGCCCCTTTTTCTGTATAGAGCGCTCTTTCAATTCTAGGCGCCCTCTGTGCTATAGCGCCCCCATGGCCACTCGGCTCCTCTCCGGACTCTCATTTGTTTAAAGCCAAATGTTTGTGTCTCTCGACCCATGACATAGGAATTATTAATGTAAGCCATTGAGTGTGACATTATTTATTTACTTTTCATTTTCAACTTTCAGCGTGAACATGAACATTTTTAACATTAATAGGTAATGTAAGGCTATTTTCTTTTATCCCGAAAAGTCAAGTATTAAGTTTTTCTTAAGTATCTGTTATTAAGTTTTTCAATTTCTTTAAATTTCTTTAAATTTCAATTTATTGAATTAAGCGGCTCTGGACTCCATATGCGTGGAGCTCTAGTGCCGCACAATCGGGCTACCGGACCTCTCCAGTTAGGAGCCCGGTGGTACAGTCCCACATGCTTCGTATCGGGGAGGACTTCCCGCACCATTGCTTTGTAACAGTCCATGCTGCCCTCAGCAAACTTTGCGATGTAGAAGAGTGGCAACCCCACCAACATCTTAAAGCTATTATTGTACTGACCGCGCATGGCATTGTAAGCTCTGCTTATATATATAACTGATCCACAAGCTGCAGGTGTAAAACGTGTGCATTTAAGCCTTAAATAGGGTTATTTTGACGATTTCGATAATCTAATTTATTTTTACAAAACTTAGGTCTCTGTGTTTTCGTAACTCAGCGTCCCGCGTTGGCGGAGACGATGACTGCACGGGTAAACAGAATAAACAGCCACATCCCGCTCCAACGTCCTTAACAAATTGACACGATAATTTCCTCGAGACTATTAGGCGAATAAATGTTGTGACCATAGTCTAACATAAGTACTGACAATGCTGAAAACTGCCGAAAACACACAACAGTATAATTTCTCGTACCAGGCGTTACTGCAAAAGTCCATTATGCAATAATGACAGATGTCTTGCTTGGTGCTTCATCGACAAAAGCAGTTTGAAGCCGAGCGAGGCTCTGCTGAGCTGTCAAATTACACTTAAAATCGTAGAAAATCATACAGCGAAAATTTTCACGAGTTAAATCCATCGTAATGCAGACACGCAATTTTTATGTATTGCTATGTTTATGTACAGACGTTTATATAATCGCCTAGTGCCATTAAGGTATCCATCGTACCACCAGGTAGACTGTATCATCTGCCACCTTTTTCTATAAAAATAAAAGTGCCATGTCATGCTTCTACCAAGAAACGCCACTACACATGGTCTGTTCTTCTCCTTCAGCCATTATCGGAGAATTTCTTCAAGACGTCAGTCCACCTGGTCGGACGGCATACTACGTAATGTTTACGCTGGGCTATGTCCCACGCTAAATATCAACGCTGCTGTCCGTAACCGGTGCGAGAGTCCTAGACTGCTATGTCCATCTCGTCTGGCCAGCTGGTGATTAGTGCATAAGGTTAAGAAATAGAGCTCTCTTATACAATAAGTAATGGAAAATCTCATACTGTAGTAAGTACAGATATTTATCTATTTATCTCTTAACTATTATGTCTACCTTATTTGTTTTACTGCGTTGGGTTGCACCAACCATAGTCACGAGCTGACTGAAGAGGCCACATCGAGAATTACGAGTAGTTTCATCAATTACCCGCATTTGGTCTTCATAATCGTTAAAGTTGCTTCACACAACACACAATATCTTAAGTAGACTCAGACGATAAATTGCGAGGTTAAATTTTATTAATCACTGGATTCCATATGGAGGACAATTTGTATTCGTCATTTTGATTGAAATTTTTATGTTTCTCCATTTCATATGTGAATCTCATTTTTGGATGAATGGAATTCAGGTGTTACATATATATTTCTACTTCCTTTGATAATGGTGAAGATGTAGTCGACATATCTTTTCCAAAGTCGTACAGTACAAATATTGCCCAAGCACTATCGCTTTTCTTGTAGGTACAGACGACGAATTCCCTGATAGTAAATCTAGTCTAGGAGTAAATATCTATCTTACTTATGTCGCTCCTTACACCTGATTCTAGTTTAAGGGCGAATATATTGTATGACAATCTAGGTAGCATTGCTTAACCAGGATAAATGTGTGGTTTGTAACATTTAATCCAAGAAAAAGTATACTGTTACCGTTGCACCACAAGTTCTTTTTGAACATATGTGGTTAAACGGAAGACGAAGGGGCGCACGTGTCTTTTGTTCTAAATCATGAGCGTCGTTCGTGCAAATTGTTATTTAGGTCTTCTTTTTGGGTTTTGCATGCAAATAAAAAGGAATCTTGATATTCTTCTACTTGAGTTTTATTTAGAAGTTGAAGGCATTTTTGTGTGGGGTTACGGTTAGTGGTGCACGATTTTCTTGAATTCACTATGTTTAATAGGACTATTTTGTTAATGTGACATATGTCGTGTTTGCTTCTTTAGGACTGTTATAACCTCAGTCTACTTATTATTTATAAGGTCATTTATTTATAAGTAAATAAGTAGTTTGTTTATCAATTTAATTCAATTAAAATACATAGTATTTAGGCCAATATTTTGCATTTTTTGAAGTTTTGTATGTAAACCATTTATAAAACACAATTTGTTTATAATGCATACTTTAGGTAATTAGTATTCAGTTCATAATGACAGTTAAATGTTCATTATGTTATACAAAATGTAAATTTAATAATGAATAAGGAACAATAGCAATAATTACCACTGCGGTAGAAGCTTTATGTGGATGCATAAATGCTATGCAATTATTGTTGTCTAATACGCTTTCTACCATAGTCGAACTACCTCATCTCGCCCTGTGGGTGTCGTAGAAGGAGACTAAGGCAGTCGCCTTAGTCGCCTTAGTCGCACTTTGTAGTCACAAACTATTTCCACAGTGATTTCCTCACCACTCTAAAAGAGTGGACTCAATCCACTTGGCCAGCGTGGCGATTTATGGCACAAGATAAAGAAGATAATGTGTGAGGAGACCCATGTCCAACAGTGGATGATGAAAGGCCTGGTTACGGTTACGACTGTAATTATATATACATCTATACATATAATAAAATTGTAACAGACCGATGTCTGTACATTATAGATATTGAAAAAAAACCAATATGGGGGGTCTTTATTAGAGCAACAGAAGCCAAAACAACAGTTTTTAGAAATTTTGTCTGTCTCTCTGTCTGTATGTTTGTACACGCATCACGCAAAAACTACTGCATGGAATTGAATGCAGTTTTCACCGATGTAATGCTAGAGGTCTAACTTAAAATATAGGCTCCATTTTACCGCAAAAACTACTACATGGAATTGAATGCAGTTTTCACCGATGTAATGCTAGAGGTCTAACTTAAAATATAGGCTCCATTTTACCGCAGGAAAATATCTTATTCCGATAGTTTTAAATTTAATAAACCGAAGCGAAGTGGGGGCGGCGGGTCGCTAGTTAATAATAAAAAAACATCATCGGTCCATATAAACTTCCATATAAACTAACTCCACTGTGTTTGTGTAACACGCTGTGTAGGTACACCCATCTAAAATTACACATCAAGAAATAACCAGTTTCTTTTACGAAAGCAATATACCTATATATGTCTGTGCTCGTATACTAAAGTCATATTTTGATGATAGTACGGATATGTATAATATTTTCTCAATTAGTCACAGCTCACGAATGTGCAATTTGAGATCGTTGCTGAATGTTGTTGGCTGTTCCGTTACAGCTATGTGGCAATTATGTGGAAAAATTTATTCTGGCATCGTATCTTTTTATTAATTGCTGGGTAAAATATGTTTCTAGTATATATTCCAATGAAAATAACATAACGACATCAGTAGCACCAACGTTCCAACATCATTTCACACAAAATAACGAATAAAAATATAATATGCTATACAAACTTGATAATGTTTTATTAATGCTAACGTTTGTTGTAGTGATAAAAATAACCAGGTTATACTTAGGTACCTACGTATAAATACTTAGGTAGATAACTATGCTTTTGATTAAGTATTTTGATTAACTATGATCTGTTATACATTTTTTATGGTTCTATTTTACGGTTTATTGTGAAAATCTATACTAATATTATAATGAGGTAAAATTGTGTGTTTGTAGGTATGTTGGGGGTAATCTCTGGAACTACTAAATTGATTTCAAAAATTCTTTCTCAAATAGGAAGCTACATTATCCGTGTCTAATATAAGCTATATTTTATTTTGAAATATTGAAAAAATAAATTGTAAAAAAAATACTTATAAACCGAAGTGAAGCGAGGGCGGGTCGCTAGTATAATATATTTTTTAATGTTCAGTTGGACATACGAAATTACTTGCAGAATGATTTAGTAAATATGAAAAATTCTGTAGAACTACTTAAATATACATTTATTTGAGTCATATTTAATATAATGTCATATTTTGAGAAGGAATGTGACCACAGAATATACCTACCTGTTTTACTAAAGTGAGTTTGAAATGTTCAATATGTTCAAATAACTATGTTCAATTTTAACTGTTATTTTTAGGACGTTGAAATTGTCTCTAAAATGCTGTAGAGATGTATCTGTTAATAAAACTTATGCAAGGGCAAGTAAACTGAAGATTATTACCTTCTACGAACAGACAGTCCATGTGGTGCAGCCTTATTTAGCTTGGACGGATGCTCGCGCATGAGTTGGTGTGCGCCCCAAACTGTATATAACTCGAGAAGAGATAACGTACTTAGGGTTGATATCAATAACGCGATGAATATTTAAAAGCTTAAAACCGTTTATAAGTTTGATTACAAAATCTTAGGTCAGGATTAGGGTCATAAGAACACAGTACTGTATGTCGATTTGGCCATTGCAAAAGCTGTATCTTATTTATACATACAATTTGACATCTTACTTGGCATTGATTATTCTACATTTTATTTGGCTTTGATTTCTAAGTGTTTTCTTGGATTCTTTTTATGATTTTAGAATATGTAACAAATATCTTTATGGATCGTAGGAGTATTACAGAAGCAGATAATATTTTCTCCTGTGATCTTGCTTAGCCTCGAAGAGCCAAGGCTCATTCAATAACTAAGAGTTAATAACTATACCAAAACGTTGTAAAAAATACAATTTAAGTAACTCGAAAAGTATAATAGGCGGCCTTATCGCCACAGCGATCTTTTCTAGACATCCTTTGGGTGGTAAGGAATATATAGATAACAATAACAAATAAATAGACGTACTTTCTAATAAGTAGGTGCCATGTCAGTAACAAAAAAGCGTAACAAAGCATTACCTTAACAAAAATAGATTAATTATATTATTTACTCATATCGATTTTACGAGTCGATATGAGTACAATTATATCTACTATTTTTATATAGTTCTTTCATCTCATGAAGGCGGGTTATGCTTAGTAGTGATGGTGCTCGTACATGTACATCGTTTTAGTGTGTGTGAACTTGAGTACAGAAGGTGACTAGATGAATATTGAGATACTCAAATTTCAGAGAGAGAACTCATTTAGCTGTACCGTTTTTAAACATCATTTATTTGAAATTCGAATTCCGAAAGCCATTTAGTCAAAACAAAAAAATATTAAAAATGTTGTATTCACTTTTTTGTTGCATTTCGCGCGCTTTTCTTTGCAACAATGGAATTCGAACTAGAACATTTTCGAGCAATGGCATTATACGATTTTAAAGTTGGTTTAAATGAAAGTAAGTCTAAAGATAGATTAGTATCAGCTTTCGGGGACCTCGCACCGTCCCGTGCAACAATTTTTACATGGTTTTCTCAATTTAAACAAGGAAAATTTTCCTTGAAAGGTGATGAGAAAAGTGGCCATCCTGCAACTTCTGTAACGAATAAAAACATCGAGGCGGTAATGAAACTATTGCACGAAGACCCAAAAACTACCCACAAACAGATAGAGGAGACTAAGATTTCATCAGCGGTCAGTCATGAAATTTTACTCCAACACCTTCAAGTCAAGAAGCTTTGTCTGCGTTGGGTTGCTCATTCACTGGCTGCTGAACAAAGACAAGCTCGCGTGACGCGGTGCAGGGAAATGATTGTACAATTCAAAAATGGAGAAGGACTTCATATATTTAATATTAACACTGGATATGAGAGTTTAATCTATCAGTATGACCCAGTAACTAAGCGGCAATCAACGGTTCGGGTGTTTCCAGACGAAGAGCCTCCCAGGAAGGTTGAACGTGGGCGCAGTGTGGGCAAAAAATGGTGGCAACACTCTTCTCTGCGGGTGGCCATTTAGCGACAATTTCTTTAGACGCTCAAAAAACTGTTAATGCCCAATGGTACAGTGATGTGACTGGTGTGTGTTTACCAACTGTATTCGATGTGTTAAATTAAAAACGTTCTAAAACAGGTTTGAGAGGGCTTTTTTTGCATCATGACAATGCTTTATATAACAAAGCATCCAGGGCTATCCAAGTATCCAAGTGTTTTTGAAGACCACAGAGATTCAAGAATTGACCCACCCTCGTTATCGCCCTGATTTAGCTCCATGTGACTTCTTTCTCTTTCCAAAAGTGAAGCTAGGACTCCGTGGCATTCTTTTCGACAGGGCTGAGGACGCTCGGAATGTTTCTATGGCAGCTGTTGAGGACCTCACTAGAGAAGAGTATCGCCAGTGTCTTAAATCTAGGTTTATACGAATGAATCGCCATATAAAGACTAATGGAGAGAATTTTGAGAAGTTATAATAAAAATATGTGTTATAAGTAACTCAAATATATTTTTTATATCTCAAAATTACCTAGTCATCCACGTACTACGCTCAGTTGGGATCCCAACGACGCCCGCACATGCCGCACGTGTACGTGTAAAACTAAAACAATGTAGGTATGTATACGAGCATAACCACTACTAAGCGTAACTCGCCTTCATGAGATGACAGAACTGTAATTTGTAAATCATATGTACAATAGGTATTGTTTAAAAGCACCTAAAAGGAATTTTGATTTTTTTTATAAAAGAGGTGACAGACGGGCAAGCAAAGCAACCCACGAGATGGTAAGTGGTCAGCGAGGACCAATTACCATAGTAAGTGGTCGACCATAGACACCTTCAACACCAGGGGATGCGGGTGTGTTGCCGATTTTGCAGGATCTTATTCACAGCCTTATTGAAGAGTCGCATGTCATAAGTAACTAAAAAAAAGCTTTAGTAGGATTAAACGAATTTAGTCAGTACTAAGGTAGCGAAAAATACACAGTTTAGTTTGTAAGACTGCCAACCCTCAATCCAAGTAAAGCGTTGCTTTCTAGTTTATGTGTCGGGTTTATCTGGATGAGATTAGAGCGCGCCGTATCTCCGTAAGACTCACGCCCACAGCGGGCCACCACGGACTGCGAAGCTTGCTTCCATAAAGAAATTGTTTAGCATTTATGAATTAACCACAAGTTCTTATCGAGGTTCCCCCAGGTATACGAAATGCACCATTTTTTCTAAAAGCTGCGGAAAGTTTGCTTCATAGCGATATGGCTACTACTAGATACTATATAGATACTACTTCTGAATGCCCTGTTGATAATAATTTGGACCTAAAAGTTTCAAAGTTTCAAACCCAAAATCCACAGTTTCATTATAAATATATTTTTTTTCTCTGAAACAATTTATGTATAATATGTATACTCTTTGCATCTAAACTGTTGGTTAATCTAATATAGGATGGTATTTAGAATTTTAAACTACGAGCGTGCTCTAATAGGTTCCTACGAAATACTATAATTAGGCTGTTCTAATAGGTCGGATTTGACATATGACCATATAATCCACCGATATGAAATATTAATTGTCATAGACGCAACGCTTCAAAGAAAACGACGCTTAAAATTGATCGCGTTATATTAGTATCGTGTGGGTGGTACAACTCGATCAATTTTAAGCGTCGTTTTCTTGGAAGCGTTGCGTCTATGACAATTAATATTTCACATCGGCGGATTATATGGTTCATCATATGTCAAATCCGACCTATTAGAACGGCCCAATTATAGTAAGTGAATTATGTAGTTTAGTGTTTAACACGGTACCCAATTATACTTTTTAGTAGATATGAAGAATAAGAAATAAGTAGTCTCATAGGTAATTGTATGAGGCAGGTGCATTAAAATAGAGATTACTATTCTAGTTCATTGTGAGCGATATTATCTTTGTTTCCGTAACTGCTCGAGATCACCTGCCGAGGAATTAGCGAAGCCATAACTCATCGAGTGTCATTAGTGAAGCTCACCTTAATTGGTGAGCCCGTTTGATTCGTGCGTTGCCGCTTTTGTTCTCTGCTTAGGCCCCCAGACTTCCCGGCGAGGTTTTAACTTTTAATTACCGCTGGGTGAACGCGTTAATGTAATCAAAGCTCGATACATCATACTCGCGCTATCGCTCCGCCTCGGCTTGATTAATAATTCTAATGAGCGGCGGTGCCTAAACGAGTTAATAAAGCGTCCGTTTTTTAGTTGCCGGTGCCACTGGGAGCGGTAAACGGGCGCATCAATCACCGCTTTGAGCCCGCCGCCGAATTTCTTAATGATTGAGATGACGACTGCGCTTGCGCCGCGCTGTGCGTGCACCCTGACCCGATGAGCCCTTGAAACCCTTGCAGGTATACTCTGTATGACCCTGCTCTACGAACCTGATTCTCAGTAGGTACGATATGTAGTGATCTACTAAACTAAACACGGCGAATATTATAAGATATACAGAATACATTATATACATCGAGATAATCATCTCTATGACAAAAAGATGAGGATGATATGTTTATGTTGCTGTATTTTCGATTAGCAATAATTGTTAAATAAAATTGTTTATTGTAAATTGTCTGTAAAATAAATCAAATAACTCTATGCAGATGGAACTTTCATACTATCTGATTCTTATTACAGTGCTAATATATACCTACATACAGTGCAGTTGCTGAAAAAAACTACTTAAACTGTGACAGAAAACAAACTTACATTTACATTTCGTAATATGTTGTCTTATGTTGCCTGGTGCCGCATACAAAGGCACGCATTAGATGAATTCATAGGTATACAAATGATAACACAAAAAGAATCGTAATAAACTGTTATTAAAGCAGTAGCTAAATAATGTGGTGGAAACCCCGCGGCGACTGCGCGCTACTGGTCAAAAAGGATTTCGTTATAAAATAAAAAACTTGCATATTAATCATTTATATTCACGCCCATATCGCTTTTGGCTCCTATATAAAATATTTATATCCTGCGATTGCCAAGGCATATGTTTTATGTGCCTCAGTATTCACGTTTTTACATAAATCGTGAATCTTCAAGAAACTAATTTTTTTATGTTGAAGGTTTCATTGTGTAAAATATTATAAATAAATTTTCATTTAATAGGCAATACTTATTATTGATATTGAGAAACTTGTAGCTTCCTACTGTAATAGCTTCTGGGCGATTAATTATATTATAGCTTACTTATACCTACATCAAATGATTTAAATGTAAACGGAGTAGAAACGTTTTATTCTTTTTTTTATTTGGCAACCAGGATTCTAGAGACAAATGGCGAAGATTAGTTTGAATCAAAACAGTTTATTCTGTAAAACTATAGTGAGAACGGTTCGTCAAACACGATCAATCACTCGGCGTGGCCACGCCGCGGGCTGAATTGCTTTAATTTGATAAAACGCAATTAGCTACCAAAAAGAAATCTAATCTGTGGCGGCGGCATCAACTTTTTTAGCAGTTGTATTTTTGAAATGCGTTCCACTTTTGTTTTAGTGTTATTGAGTTTTATGTTATTAGTAAAACAATTTTGTATTAAGTAGTGTGGTAACTTATGAAAATAAATTATTACTTTGTAAGAAGTGTGGGATTTTTTAAAGTGATTTAAACGCCGGACGGTGTATCTATCTATGTTTATTTTCTACAAAAAAATGGATACCCATTGACCAGTGCTACCCATTGATACCATTTGATTATGCAGATGCATAATCACACTTGGAACACAAACAGTTAGAAAATACCTTAGGCGTGAAATAATAAAAACAAAATATTTTTCAAATACTTCATGGAAATAGATGTTTAGTCACGCATTATAAATTCAAAAGTAGGTATATACATAATGAAAAATTGATTTCTAATGTAATTGGACATGGATCAAAAATAATGAAAACCAAAATACAAGTAGGTGTACCAAAATGTTTTCCTTTGCTCTATTGTGCTTATAAGAAAACGAAATCGTCAAACTTTATTATTGCAAATTATTCTTCCGTATTTGTTAGCGGGTTTTAGAGTTTTAGGAATTGGTAGGTTTGAAAAGCTCTACAGATTGATCAAATAAAAATAGAATTTCTGATTTTAAAGTCTTTTGGTTGAAGTGTTTGAATATCATTTTTCAAGTATTTCAAAACAAATATTTCTAATAGTACATAGAAAAAAAATTGTATTTCTTTTGTGTAAATTTTATATTGAGATCGTGTTTGTTAGCTTCCTAATTTGCTATTGCTGCTGATGTCGAAAGGTAATCAGGGTATGATGTCTGCCAGTTTGTTTCGTATTCTATAAAAACCTTTAAATATCTACATAAATGTTATTAAAGTTTATTATGATCCTTATTACGGTTTTGGCTGAGTACACTAATGTACATTTTGATAGATACATTTTTATGGTCAAATGACTTATACGTAGATAATTTTATTGTTTGGCATTTTTGGGCGAGTCATTTCAGTGGCAGTATCAAGTGGAACGCCGCGGGGTTTATGTCTAATTCACTGCGCTACCAACAGGTGGCAGCAGCGAGCCTTTTCAAATCTGACAGACGCCATTGCCTTTACGTCAGAAAGCCGCGAATAAAATTAATGATGTTCGAGCCTTAATGACGTCTCACGACGCCGCTCCATTGTGTCCGTAATACAACAATTATTGAGATCATTTATTAAGTTTATTGATCTTTTAACTTAATCTTTTATTTCGTAATTTAGCTTCGTGCGAGCGCGCGAACTCTAAAAAAAATATCTCATATGCGGACGCATTTTTTGGACTATTTTTGTCATTATACGGCGTGATGTGAGCGGCTCTCTGAATGTGAAGGCAATTACTGCCCTGCATGTGGTTTGATTATGAACGACGGTTCCATTCCATCTAGCGGTGCGGCTATAAAACACCGGTAAAAACATTACTAAAACCTTAGCCGACGGTAGTTTTTAGGCTTCCGTTGCTAAATTGAAGTTGATATTAAGAACTATTGTTACAATTTAGGTTGTTACTTTGTTTTTTATGATGCCAAATGGAGATTAAGAGAATGAAGAGGTGCGATCGCTTCTCGGTTTAAGTATGATAGAGGCACAGATATAAGGTTAAGCGTGAGCTTTGTGTATGGTTCATTGTAAATCGAATTAAATATCTTTTAGCTTGTATTTCTAAGCGAAGTAGAAGAAGTTCCATGTAAAGGAGAATACGTTGGTGAATCGAGCTACGATAGCAGTTTATAGACGCTAGACGCCACATTAATATGAATTAGGTTACAGAAAGGCTTCTTTGACGTTACGTAATTTTAAAGCATCTGACTTCAGTTCAAGCAAGTTCCTATATATTTACCGCATAAGTATAGTATAATATCAAGAGTGTTTATAAACTCTTTAAGTATCTACTTAATAGTAACTGAAGTTGCATATCATATATTCTACTTTTATTATTAAAACGAAAATACATACGAATTTTAATGGCAAGCTTTCTGTTTAATTTTGCTTTCACAAAATTTTCCAATATTTACGCCACGTGTGTTGCACCACATGCGGACATTAAGTTGATAATTTTTAAGTAATTTAAGTTTCCTCTTTTTATAAACATCTTTCCATTTTCTTCATATACAATATAAATGTTCTGTATACTTTTAATTGTACCAAACATTGGAGATTGTATCCTGTTGATATTCTTTTTAATTTAATGATGTATACGGGGCACAGATCTGTGTTCGAGAAATCATCTGATAATTGGCATAAGTGCATTGTTATTTTTTTTGGAAAATTATAATTTTTTTCGGCTTTGCATTTAGGCAAATTTGTATCAAAATTTTGGGTAAACTTACAATTTATTTGTTGCAATAAAAAACAGATGCGTAGTCAAACTTTCATGTCAATTGAATGAACGTAATCCATGATTTCAGGTATCGGGAAAGGTTCGGTTACATCCCGTGTATGCGTTGTTGGTACCTACCTATGTTAAATAAGTAAATCCTGGTGTTATTAGGTAGTGGTGGTAGTGGGTAGGCAAAACAAAATAAAGACACGAGAACATCGTGGTTCCGCCAATCAAGTCTAACAATCGGAAAATTCAGATCTTATCTATTGACGAGAAATAATTTTCTCAACAAGGAACGATTTCTCAAGTATTATAATTTCAGGCCATCGCCTACATATTGTTGTACCTAACTACATATTCACTGGTAATTCCCTGTCTTCGATCCACGATCGTCGGAAACCAGCGCAATTAGATGCAATCGTGTTGGAATTATTGTAATAACCAAAAAGAATCGATGTTTTAACGATTGATCGGCGCACGGCGATTGGTGCAGCGTTCACCAATGCGCGCGCGCTTGATCGCCCGTCGTTAGGCGATCTACAGATGATAAACTAATTATACAGCTACAGCGGACGTCGGTTGTTATTCTACTATTCACCTCTATTTTTCAGATGCTCTATGGTACATATTAAACGGTGGCTTATTCGGGATAGTTATTAATATTTCATAATGAAACTGATACCTGAGCTATGTCGGTTTCGTTGTTTGATTCGTGCGATCATAAAAACATTAGGAAATTTGAGCGTGATGTGAGCAATGAAGGAAGGTTATAGTATCTACTCTGGATTCACATTCGTTAGTTCGTAAATGCATTTCTCCTTAAGTGCGGATTTTATGGTACTAAATAATTAATTAATTAGCACAGAAGATTACCGTCAAATGTAATACTTAAATGCATTTTTTTCTTTATAGCAAAAACGTGGCAGACGACCACAAGGGTGTAATCAGGATTTAATCCAGGGTGGGGCAAAGCAAACAATTTTCGTATAATTTATATACAGGTAGTGTATTGCAGAAAGTCTGTTACTTATTCTTCCCTATCCTGGGCTATGCTCCGTACCCTATGCCTTCCCTCCCCTATGCTTCCCTATGCCCCAACCTGCACCGTGGCTACGCCCATGTACGAGCATGCAGTTTACCTGACGGTGAGTGGTTACTATCGTCTATGGACATCCGCAATACATGCCAACATTAGTCCAGAATGACAAATGTTGGTATGCCCCCGGATGCGCTGCTAATGGAGATATAGAAATTGATTTTGAGAATGGGTTGGGAAAATGGGGAAGGATAGGATAGGATGAGATGGGAATGGGCTCTGACATACTCACTCACTACCGAAACTCGTACGTACATTGGGAAAATAGCACAAAGTGGAGAATGCAGTACATTTCAAGGTAGTCTTCTATGAGAGAGGGATAAGTCGAGTGCGCCCAGCAGCTGGGAGAATGCAGCGTGCACTTTCCCCCTCCAGAATTCCATATCCTTTTTCGTCATATGCACGTATGTGTTTCGTAGTGTAAGTCTCATTGTAGGGAATACAGAAATGAGAAGATATGAAGAAACGAGAAGAGTGTAATGAAATGAAGAAATTCCTTATTCCATTATATTCTTGATTCCCCTTTCCACTGCCATTACCCCAAGAAGTTTAATGGAATGAGAAAAAATATTCTTTCCGTTATACTTTGTACACTCTATTATCCTAATCCTTTTCCAAATCCATTTCTAAACTTCTAAAGTTAAGCAGCGCAAACGGGGGTGCCAGCGATTGTATTGAAGTGAAGAAAGTGCCACGTCAGTCAAGCATTTGACTGACGTGGGTATGTATCGCTGATGTTGTAAGCCGGTCGCCTTCACTCACTGCTGAAAGACGTAGGATAAAGTGGGAAAGGCCATACCATCTACTACCGTACTATCTTACAGTAGTCTTATGCGAGTGTATATGATACTTAAATTTGTTCCTGTTAATATTTCAACGTTTAAAATATGTTCCTGTGCGGTTAGAGGCCAGACCATCTGCGCTCGTGGCCGGTTGGTCGCTCGGTCGCGTGCCTGGCCACGGGACCAGTCTTCAAGTCGCGTGACAGAGCAACGCCGTGTGAACGTTGTTAAGCGAATCCGTAGAACTCCTTTAGAACTATCAGTGGACTGGTCGGAGAGTGCCCGCGACCAGAGTAAAGTAAAGAAATAGTAAAGGTCAGCCAAAGTAATAGACATTCTTTAAAATATGTAGAAACAATCAAAACAATATTAAATTAGAAATTCATATATACATAAGCAAGCACAACAAATACGGGTTAAGCACAATTTATGGGTATTGTCATATTATGGAGGAAGACACTAAATCCAGTGATACATGCTTTCCTACAGGGGTTAAGGGATTCATAACAATGTTATGTCAGCAAAAATCTGTTAACAATGAAGATTTTATTTATTTACAAATCGATCTCTAGAATGTATGAAATGTACTAGATTGTACTTACCTACATATCTCGGTCACGTCCATCTGTCAGTACGTGTCTCTATCCCGATGTTGTGGGTAGGCATTAAACGCAGCATGTGGCCAGCCTGTCATTATGTACATATTGCTGGAACATAATAGCCGTACGTCCGTGTAAATTGTTGTTTAAGTTAAGGGAAAGATGGAGTGCAGTGTTTCAGCTATTATTTTTTGAAAGACTAGGCAGACAGGCAAGCATCCAACTTGAACACCAGGGAGTATGCCATTATACAACCTATTCCTGTTATTAACAATAGGCTATAGCCTATGGGTATCTATTCCCGATTCACATCCAAGGTCGTGGGTTCGAATCGCAGTAATTCGAAATCGTTCGAATTCGAATATCTTTAGTTCAAATCTTAGTTATATCTTTAGTTCGAATCCTTAGTGTTATATTATATTATTAACATTTTATTATAATCCATGTATGTATGTATGTTTTTTATTATTGTTTAATGCACCCCGTTTCTGTTTCTCCATTTATCCAAAGGTTGACTGGTAGAGAATGCCATAAGGAATTAAAGCCGCTCTTTGTACAATATGTATTTGCAGTAAAGTATAAATAAATAAATCTTAGCCCGTACCACAGTTTCTATTTAGGTATGGATTTTAAGTTATGATCATTTGACGTTGAAGGATAACAATGTGAGGAAACGGACATAGAATTAAAAAAATAATCCGAGGCACGATCCACCAATCCGCGCTGGGCCTGCGTAGTCAATTATGGCCTCCTCATGATTTCTAGAAGAGGCCTACGTCCTGCAGTGGGACGTTAGAAGCTGATATCTATCTCCATTGTATTCGTCCACTATGCCGGATAATTTTCGATAGATTCCATGACCTTTAATTTTTAATCTACAAACAATTACGATGGAATAGTTCAGTTGGTAGTGTCCCTGCCTGCTGTGTAAAAAAAGGTCTCAGGTTCGATTCCTGGTCGAGCATTCATTTGATTAAAGAGAAATGTTTCTTCGGGTCTGGTATGTCGCTTTGTCGTGACACAGGCAATCCTATTGAATGTAGCGTTATTATCGTAAATGAAAAATATATACATATGTTACAGTTAAAACCCGTTTTTAGTAAAACGCACTTTTCCTAGTAAAAGCTAGTTTTGAATGAACTCCTTCGTTACAACTAGTTTTTTCCAGTAAAAACTAGAATTTACTGACAAATAAATTTGAATATTAGTTAGAACTTTATATATGTACTTAGTTAGTCTTTATATACGTACCTACATGTATATAAAGACAATAGCAAAAACTGAATTATAGAAAGAGAAGTTAATTTGTATAAATATTAGTGAGTAAGGGTATACACGTAATTTATTGGTAAGATAAAGATAAAAACGTAAAAATGTAGATACGATATGTTTATAGAAAGGTGTGGTAAGTGGATGCTGTCTCGTATGGATATTAGCGATACATGCCATCATCAGACAAGAATGACAAACGTTGGCATGTCCTTGCGCCGCCTACCTTTATAGATTTAGGAATTAATTAGAGGCAAAAGTTGTGAGCAAAATGAGCGTTGCAAAATCGGCGATAATGAACCTTATAATTTTAACAGTTTTAGACTAGAGCTTTTAACATCACAGATCATCATCAAATCATCAAATTCAGTTTCAGATCATCAAATTCAGTTTCAGATCATCAAATGTGAAACTTGGACTATATAAAACTTACGGAAGCTTAGCTCTTAAAGTATTAAAGGTTTATCATAGTTTCGGAGTTTGAGCGTCGAGCACTCGGCGCTCGTTTTTACAACACTAAGAATGGAAAATAGAGAGTTAGTATAACGTGGTCTACAACGTATATAATTAAGTGATGAATTATTCTCATTCCATTTCTGGGATGGACAGTAGAATACTGCCCTCTTTAGAAGAAAAGGCATTATAAATATTTTGAAATTGAAAATAAATATACAATGGTTATTCTTTTTATTTTATCCAAAGCTTCAACTAACTTGATATTAAATTATTAAAAATTTAATTAGAATGATAGCATTTTTTTTATTATCATCAAAATACGAAATAAAGAATAGAATAAGGCATTTATTTTATCCTATTTATTACACTCTATCTATTCTATCGCTTTAAATGCTACCGTTGATTATACTCTTGGTAAAATATGCTACCCACTAAAGAAGTAGGTGAATGCAAAGGAATTGTTCTTCATAGAACTTTTCTTTTCTTCCAGCAGTTTATTTCATCACTTCACCCACCTGTGAACCAAAACCCTCTGCGGAAACCAATTTAGCAGAATAAAATAAAATAAAAACAAAGTATAATATTATAATTGTAAATAATTTCGTGACATCTGTAATTGGACGTAACGTTTGCGGTATTTGCTGCGTTGCGGAACGCTCGCACCAAATGTCACCTGCTGGCTGCACATGCGCAAATTACTTGAAGAGAGAAACTTTTCCAAATGCCATCGATATGAGAATATATAAAGAGGGCATTATAAACCTTTATACCATTTTATATACAAATCTTATTAAGAATTTTATACAAACATTTGAGAATTTTATTATTAAATGTTTCACCATTAAAATGTTGCAATCAATCGATTGACTGACTACCGAGATGCCGAGAAATAAAAAATCGACAGTACATGATTCGGATGTATATTTCTTGTTGAAACTTTTGTAATACAGAATATATTATTTGTAAGTTGTAATCTAGTTGAACAATTTTTGCTATTTCTTGCTTCAATCTTGAATGCACATGGGACGAAACATGTACTATTTAAATGTAACACCATTGTAAACCTAAAGAATACTTATAAAGTTTAATCCAGACAATCGAGCTTTAAAAATATTTAAATGAAGCACCCAAAAGTCCACCGCATGTCGTTTTAGAGTAGTTTCACCATAATAAGCTATAATTGCTTGCGGTTTCACCCACCCTTAAATGCTTAAGCAAAACGTGCGTAGGCGCTTCGGCACTAGGCATTGCGAATAATTTCACAAACAAGCTGTAATGATGTATAATTTATATATTATACTTGTCATTTCATAATTTTTAGTTTCCTTTGGCTTTTTGACTGTCTCCCGTAGTATCCACTGCGGTTGTCACGAATCTACTAAGCGCATTAAATAAGGAAAGCTATTAATATTTATTAGCAATTTTTTCTTGAAACTCAATTATTAAACTAATATGTACATTTGTACTCAAATGTACAATGTAATGTACTCAAATATAATGTACTCAATATGTAAATTATTTATAATAAAATATTATATCATTTATATAATGTTGTATTCATAAGTTATTTATACATAATAATGGCTCCATTGGAAATCCAGTATACGTAAGCCAGTGACCAATAAATTATATAGGTATTCTAGCAAAAATTATTTACACAAATAAAAGTCTGTCTATGGATGTCTATGGGAGACAGTATGCACTTACCATCAGGTGGACTGAATGCTCGTCTGCCGCCTTCATCCTTAAAAAAAAGTCTATGAAGATATACAATTATACATTAATCTATAAAGTTCATATTAGTTCAGAACTCTGATGTTGGCATCTATCGCGGATGTTCATTACTATAGAAAAAATATATAAGATTGCGTTAGTTGTAAAAACATCGCCGCGTTGGTAAAGTTCATAGACTAACATAGTATAGATCATATAATCTTAATCTCTAACGTTCGGATAAATAGATGATTCTAAGACCGTTTTATGTCTTCAATGTAAATAGAGAGGTTCGAAATTAACTTCTATTAAAGACTGCGCAAGATGCTATAAAACACGACTTAGACTAATTCTAAGACTTGTTTATCCGAACCTGAACTTTAATACCACGCGGCAAAGTTAAATTCAGCAAAGTAACGCCTATTTCATTATCATATTTCATTCAACGTTGGTTTAATTAAGTGTTACTGTTAGATTTAGGTATTATTTTTATAGAAAGAAGGTGACAGAGAAACGGTCTGTCCACTTATTGTTAAATGGTAGGTGGATACATCGGCGATACATGCCAACATTAGTCCTTAGGACTGGGGAGGGTGGAGAATAGGGAGTATAATGGGACGAAAAGTTCATCTAATTAACTCAATTATTAACTTTTAACACAACATAGGTAGGTATATACTTAGAGATTCCTTGATATCTAAGTCACATGAATATTTCATCTAAATCCAGGTAGGTACATGTCAATGTATATATAACAATGTATATTATTTCTACGTGTAGGTATACTATGCGCCATTATACTGGCTATTCTTAAGCGCCCAGTGTGAAATGTGCCACAATGCAGTTATTGTTTTGTCAGTTGGTGTCGTTTAGGCGCTAGGTGGTGTCGCTGGCGGCGGCGCGCGCGACGCGCGTGGGCGCGACACGGACAACCCATTTGTTCCGATGACGACCCAGAGATTTTATTATAATTCATTTACTGTGTTTTTACTAACAAACATCGTCTGAGTCACACAAAGCGTTCAGTTTAGTGCCAGTAAATTTGACTAGCGAATGGCCTTTGTAATTTTATTTGATGGCATCAAAAGTTTGTTTGGCGAAACTAAATGCCTTATTATGTCAATTTTACCAATATAAAATAAAATGAATTCATTAGAACCAGGCATGTAGTTGTTTTGAAAGGTAACTACCACCTACCTAATTTAAATTGATTCCAATTATTCATATTAAGTAGTATATCCTTGATAAATTTAAGCCTATATGAAAGCATTGGTATTTGTTTACTTTCCTACCCACTTCACCTCTAGCCAAAGGTTGACTGGGAGATAATGCTGAAGGGCATTTTTGTGAATTATTACAATTCTGCCTTTTGTAATAATTTGCAAAAAAAAATAAACAGATAATAGTCTAACTAAGGGAGCGTTCGCACACTTTTTTTTTTGCGTTTTTCCGTTTTGCGTTCGCACACATTACAAACTTTTTTTCGGGCGGTAACGAGTTATTATGGTTACTTTAACATTCTTAGGTGTCGCTCAAAGTGAATGGATAGGTTTGTTCTGCAAAGTTATATTTGCGGTTAACGCCGCTTAGCCACCCATTGAATATATTGACAGTGAGCTGCAAAGGTGTTTGTATTTGTCCAAACTCTCCACTATTAAATACCGTAAGATCTGCTAGTAGCAGTAATTTAATAGTACCTATATATCTTATATTTTTATTACTTTCTTCACCTTTATCTGATTCTTTTATCATCCATTACTGATTTCTCGGGACGTAAAAATTAGAGCCTGAATAATATATTCCTAGTTAAGTATATTTTAATAGAAAAGTACAGGTATTTAAGAAATATTACAAGAAAATGCGAAAGAGGAATCAGAGGAATACGATATTCTTCAGGAATCACACATATTGTGCATAATAGAAAGAATTAGCATTTTTAAAAACAAATTTATTTTTTTGTATGTTGTAGTAAATGCTTATTACTCTATGGATGATTTTTAACAAACAAATCATAGCATGTAATAAAATAAATAAATATATAAGATGACTAATAAATAAATAAATAATTAGTAAACAATTCATAATTTATTCATAAATGTATAGTGATTTAATAATATAATATTATAATTTTATAAATAATAATTTAATTTATTGTAATTTATAATTTAATTAATAATATACCTAAGCATTTAAAAAAAAATTGAATCGTTGTGCCCTAGCAGGGTGTTGTATGTCATTAGATGTAAGTTTAATGTTACCTACAACATAAAATAATTAAATAAATAATAATAATAATAAAATAATTGGCTAATTTTATACGATTCTCGGAATACAATCTAAACGCTGTTTCGTTCGTAGCTTTATAAAATTAATCAAATACGGACTGCACTGGGGTACGAGCGCGTAAAAAAGCTAAACTTTGTTATGTCTTCGGCGTGCTCACTCACGGGACATAATCGGTGTATGAAAAAGTACAGGAAGTCATTAGTGGCAAAACGGACGGCTTCTATTTCACGAGAACGTTCGTTTACACAAACACAACCGCCGGTTACACCGATGTGTAATTTCCACGCTCTAACCATTAGGCTTTAATTTTAACCTTTATATTGTACAAATACTTAATTAACACATGTATATCTATCTATTCGTATATAACTTCATTATAATACCCTTCAACTTCTGTTTCAATTATTGATATAGGTAGGCCTCTTATAGGGCTATTTCAGTATTAGTAATTGGAAAAACTTTTTTATTTTTTATTTTGAGTTTTGTACTTCTTAACACACTTATGTTTCAATGTTGTAGCGTTTTTATAGAAATTACAAATTAAGAAATATTTATGTGCCTACTACTTAATAAAAGAGACAAATGAATAACGATGGTTGGTTGTTACATATCTTCTGTCCATAATATATATATATAAAGATTTACAACAAATTGATATTTGGTAATCAAATCTAACTTAAAATATATGTATTATAAATATCAACTAATATTATATTACCTAATACGTAGACTTTATATGTGACGTTATTTCAACAAAGGAACCTTATTGTTGTTATTATGGCTAAAAATTTTCTAACATGAAGCATTTTTTAAGATAAATTAATATAAAAATAATTATGTTATTTTTTAATAACATATGTTCTCTTCTTATGTATAGTTTTAATATCAGAAAACTACTAGAAAGGGGGGGACCATAAAGTCTCTTGCCTCCGGTAACATCAGATATTAATATTTTAGGGTCTCTCTGGCAAGGTACTGGCGGCACTATCTCGCTGAATCACAAGGATAATTTTGAAATTAATTAATTACACGAATCCCTAAATGTATCGAAAAGTAAGCAGATACTGTGAAATCAACAAAACATGAGCTTTGCGTTTGTGTGGGTGTACACCGAAAGTGTACAGTGCGAACCATTTCGACAATCGGATTGGACAATTCCCCACCCACTTATACAGATGCAAAGCTCATGTCTCGTTGATATCACTGTACAATTCTCTGTCGGTGTAATAAACAGCAACCGTTGGCCGTCACTAATATGCCATGCGTCCTCGCAATTTGACATTTCAGACATTTTAATACACTTTTAATTTGCCTTATGAATAGCTCTTTTACGCGGTTTGTACTTCATTAATATAATGCTAATGTAACTCGTTATATGTGGGCAGCCAGTGGGAAGGCCGTTAGAGATCTATGTCACCCATTGTTGACGAGCGTTTTGTAACTATTGTGACTGAGTTTGACATTGTTTGCGACAAAAATTTAGTTTAAATGAACACTTAAAAGTACCTCACGTGTCATAAGCACGTTTTTATTTAGAACGTGCCCTTCTTTTACTCGTATTTATTCGATTAAAAGGAAAATGAAATAATTAAGGATAAGTTTTTTTTTTTTACTCTATCTTTCGCCAGTTACGGGATTATTCAATAGATACAGCAAAGTACCGCCTAATTTTGTAACTTACTTAAATGTAAAAGTATATTAAGTAGATATCCAAAATAATAAAAATACTTAAGAAATAAATATGAAAAAAAATCTGTTATTTTTTTAATATTAATATTAATATTTTAATATGTTGTAGCCTACTTGTATGTTGTAACGCAACTCCTCTCGGTCTAAGAAATTCTAAGGATAAGTCCGCCTGTGTACTTACCGTGATATTGTATCTAATGTCTTAATCTAACATTTCACTGTAAGTAGGACCAACAACTAGGAAATGATTAATACAATTATTTAATACTTTGTAAAAATCGCCAATAAATATTTTCTACATCTAATAAAAGAACGTAACTTGCCTAAGAATTTGGGAAGCACTATAGTCATTTATGCTATATATGTATGTCAAACATAACCAATTTATTATTTATCTAAGTAAAATTGTGTTATGTAGGATGATTGAGAGAGAGCCATAAAGCGGATATTCAGAATCGACACCCATAAAACCTTTATGATTAGTCAAACTGCTAGCGAGGACGATTCATTATGGGCCATTATGCGTCGTGTTTATCGACTTACTCTCTACAAGCCAATAAAATAACGAACGACCGAGATAAGAGCCGGACAGTCCTCTAATCTCCGGAACAAGGGACACTAATTCGATTGTGGTTTTGGTCGAGCCTTTTTTGGGGTTTACGACACAAATTGAAGTGTTAAAAAAACTACAAATTGGCTTTTTCGAGGGCCATTCATTAGTTCGACGTTGAATGGCGTTGCCTGTGTCGTTTTCGCTCAATTAGTTAAACGGAAATTCGAGTTGAGCGCCGCCGCGCCGCCCCGCGCCGCTCTCACACGGCGAGCCTTCCATCCCATCCCACCGAAGTGAGAAACATGTACCAGTATTTTATTAATAGATAATATTTTATATACTTATAAAAAAAATGTCGTGATACTTTCACTGCATTTATAATTCAATGAATATTTTGTAATTAATTGAAATTTATATCAATTAGATATCACAAAACTAGTAAACAGGTATTAACACATAATTTTTAACGTTTTTATTCCTTCCTACGTTTCTGCTGGTTTACACCAGCCATATTCACGAGCTGACATGCTCGCATATTTAGAAGATAAATATGTGTAAGAAATGAGAAAATCTAATAAGTTATATCACAAAACTGCCTATATTAATCGACACATTGTGTATTGCTGGTTTGGCAACGTAACAGAAGCTACCTTAGTTTTATATTGCACGGTGAACATTTTTTCATATCGAATTATTTGAACATACTCGTGCATATAGACAAACTTTCTGTTAAAGTAATATTAGTAGATTTAGTTCTATTTTTCCATTACATTTTCGTTTAGATTTATTTTAATATTAAATACCTAAATGAGAAATCGATTTTTATGATAAAACTAAAACGAATTTAATTTAAAAATTAAAATAACATACCAATCCTGTACATAGACAACAGTGAAAACATGTTCCTAATAAAATATTTATCTTCGAGCTGGACGTCTTCTAATTGTGTCGTATCAAACTGGTTTGACAAGCATATCAATATTACTTGTCTTAATAATTCTTTTTATGATAGTTTTAGAGTCATTAGCTAAATGTTAGACAAATGTATCGGTGACAGTTAAATAATATGGGCATGTCTAAGCTTATTTACATAAAACGGTCGATCGCGAACGAGCTCTACGCCCACATGTCGATCACGTCTAAAATACTCGCATTATTAAATTGAAACTTGAAACTAACGATTGGAAATCAAACAAATTAATAATGTGTTTATATAATTATTCATATGTATATCGATTTAAATATCGTTAGATGATTATATTGCATGTAATAAAAATGCTTCAGATGATAAACAAAGAATGTTTTAAAGTTAAAGTAATATGGCATGGAATTAAAAACGGTTAGGTACGTACGAACGCACTATCCATAATCCACGTATGTATTAGCTCTAAATTCCCAATAACTGTTTATTCTTCTTCTAATATACTCCTTTTGTTTTTCTCTGTTTGCCCAAAGTTTGAATGGCAGAGAATGCCATAGGACACTAAGGCCGCCTTTTGTCCGATATATATATATATATTTATATATATGCAATAAAGTATAAACATATAAAATAAATAAATTAAAGTACGTAAAATACCTGAGAACGTAAGTATTTGTTATGTAAGTCAAAGTTAATACGATAAGGTATACCATACCTAATCTATGGTAGAAGATTTCAAAGAGGTAAAATAAATCAATGTCTCCATGTTCAATAACTTATCGAAGACAATTAAACGTGTAATCGCTCGATAGGCACGCAGGTGACAGTCAACGCAACACATTCCACAACATAAAAACACCACAATAAGGTGATTTTAACACATTTAGCGTATCGTTCGTATAGTTAAAAGCTGTATAATAGCGTTATCTCAGGGCCGGCACTAAATTGGGATGTCTCGACGAGGCGTGGCGGGTTCTTATCAGTTTTGTCGTGTTCATCTTGAGTTGTGTTAGGCTTTACTCGGGATATTTACGTCGGTCGACGCCGGGGTGGCAAGCCTACACGGGACAATGTCGGAAAATTATTGCCTACGTGCCTGCGCGGAATGCCGCCTTCAACGTTGTTTTGATATACGAAAGGAAAGCATTGTTTCGAAATATAGCGGGGTTTTGTGCAAACCCTGATAGTTAGATACGCCACCCTCGTAAACATATTTTGTTCTTAATACGTTGGATAGAATGTTCGAATATCTACCGATGTGTTGTTTGGATAAACACATTGAAATAGCAATAAATAGATAGGCTGATTGTCGTGCCCGCTTAAGCGACAACCCTTGCCGGACGCAATGGTTTGATAAAGAGCTTTTCTAATACTTTTTCCCACTGCTTTTTTTTTGTTATTGTACGTGGTCCATTGATAAACCGGACAGGTATACGTACTCAGACAGGCGCCAACATTCCTCGCCCCGACCTCACACTTACTCGTAGCCGTATAAAAACGGGCACACTTTTTTATTCTAACACTTTTTGGACTTATTTGCCTCCCTTTGTGTGCGTCGCTGTTGTTTGTTTTGGTTATTAGCGCGGCTGTAGGAAGTGGACGTGATAAACCTATTGGGCCTAAGCGTTTTATTGTACCAATTTTGGATATCCGTTTTCATTTCACTTTGAATTATATTGAATTTCTACACCGATGGGATGATGGGTCCGTGTTATTTATTTAAAGATAAGTGTGGCACATTGTATCCATTAGCACTTTGCTCTTAAGAAGGCTAAAAGCTATTTCTACATCGGTTTCTAAACGCGTTCAAAGGCATTACGAGGTCGTATCTTATCTATTTAGCGTAATAATATGGACAAATTAAACGTTGCCGGGTGTTAATTAGGTATAATATAATTAGAAATAACAAGCTGTATGTCGCATGGCCGCGGGCTATAAAATTCGCAAAAATAAAACTTGTCGTATTAGCATTTTATGAATGGGCTTAAACCGTGTAGCAGACATTCGAAAGTTGTGATGTCACCGATCCGAGCGGAGAGCACTCCATGATGGATAACACCGGTTCTAAAAACATTGATTGGACTGATAATTTTGTCCACATGTTGTTATTTATTGCATTTAATGCGTGGAAAACAAACTCTTTTATAAACATTTTTACCAACCACGAAGTAGAGATTACTAATCTCAGATTAGTCTTATAAGTATGTAGGTACCTACTATCTATACGTATGAGTACCTATGTATTTACTACAAAAATAGCAAATGAGAGAATGTTCTTTTTGAGACGATTGTTTTTTTAGAAACGTGTTAATTTAAATCGAATAGCTTTTTGAGAAATGTTAGCGGAGAAGTTATTTGTCAATCATGTAATAATAAAAACATTATGTGTCTTCACTGCTTGATATATTCTAAAAACCTGAACCTTTTCCAAAAGCTGCTCTTTACAGACGATCTTCCGCTCTTTTCATCTGAGCGATGACTGGTGTGATGAACTAACAATTTATTACAATAGTAACAACTTATCTATAAGAAATAATAAGCGTGGAAATATGGAATAATAAGCAGTCTGTAAGCTTGCTGCTCACTATGTGTGCTGGTGCCAAAAATAATCGCCTCACGAAATGGCGTTCACGATACAGGCTCTGCCTAGTGTGAGGACGACCTCTGACTCTATTGTATGAATATGCGTACTGCCATAATATGATTTACTTTGAATAACTGTAAATTGTTAAAATATTATAAAATCGTAACTTCATAATTAAATCTATAGTAAATGTTAATTAAATGAACATATAATTAGTATGAAATTAAATGACATGTTATTATGCTAAATGGCCACAACACACAGTATTGTGCTGCAACGCGGGCCGCCGCGCTGTTTTCCAGTCGCAGGCAACACAATAAAGTGACGTTGTATGATTAATGAAAATAATGCTAAACGTTGAGATATTGTAGATTCTCATACAATAACAATTATTATTATTATAGCAACTAATAATAATAATGATGATCCTAATGAAGAAACAATATTTCATGAGAAATATGAATCAGGATAGTCTGAATAACGGCGAGGTATTCCTGCTAATCTTAAGAAGTGTTGGGGGAAAATATGAGCATCGGGCCTGCGGTCACCCAACCACATAGAATATGCTTTAACATATAGCAGATCAGCCAATATTAGACAGTCGAGCATATAGATCGCGAGTCATCTGCTCTGCTATCTAATTCAGCTAATCTGATATATATTAAATCAAGTTTCATGTCGTTGGGCGACAATAATGCCCGCAGGCTCGACGCTCGTGTATCGCTATTTTTTTTTCTTTTTATGAATGAACATCTATGCCATCGGGTGTCGCGGCGAATGCCCTCGGGGCTTACGGGGACCCGTGAGTGGAATTAGGCACAATTAGTGTGACTGTCTCCGACTCGTCATTTCTCGTGAATCTACAGCAAAACAAACTTACCAGTGCGTGCAGAATTGCCTTTAGTTAAAGGACAAGAACGTTTCTGCAATGATATTACTTCATTCAAATACATATTTATAAATGAGGAATAAATGAATTTTATTAACGAAAATTCTTTATTGCATTCCTGTGGCAACTAATTAATTATAGTGAACATAATGACATATTATACAGAAGCAATAGGAGGCCTTATCGCTAAAAGTGATCTCTTCCAGGTAACCAACCGGCAACGAAATGACTTAGTGGACTTAGAGGAAGAGGTAGACTATGCAATAAAATAAACTTGGCTTGGTGTAGTGTCGTGCCGTGCACCTTGATACAGATAATAAAGAATGTATATATATATATATATATATATCTGTAAATTAACATACGTTATATTTGATGATGAAGTATTAAAGCTTTAAAGGTTTGAACTGTTCTAAGGGCAGTCATTTCTGAATTTTATCATACGCAGAAATAAGTTTGTCGGGCTATAATGAATAGCTGAACGTGCGTTGTCGGTTCCTTTGCTGCCTGCGCAAACGCTCCTCTAATAACAACGTTTAGAAGCTTTAGTGCAATTTTGATTTATTTAGAAAAGGGACCATTTCCGGCACTAAATGTCGATTTAGCGCCCATTCATGGTTTTTTGTTTGTGTTAGGGTTTGGTGTATTCCTTTTTAGAAATAATTGGGTAAAAAGTTTGCTTTGCTAATCAAATTTAAATAATTATTTAGACGAACATTTTAATGGCTGGTCAAAAGTAATATCGAAAGGAAAAATAAGGAATATTAGGTTCTATGTGAAGTTTATTTATGGGTTTTTATTTAATTCCTTCTTTATTTATCATGAAGGCTTATCTACCTATTTATAAGTTGATCTAATTTTTGTTGTACAAATAGGTCAATAATTTAATATTTTAATGCGCTCTTTAATAAGGAGAGGATTCGAATGGTATTAGCATTAACATGATAACGAATAAGTCTCACTTTCACAGGTTTACTGGAAGATATCATAACTCTAGACAAGCTTGTCTCTTACACATCTTTAAAATTTCATTGTTTATTATTTTTGTGTGTACAATATAATATTAAAATGAAAAATACAACGATTTGGTACGACCTGTCGCTGTTACCGGGTATTCAGCTTTTCATGGGAACGAGGTGCTTATTTTCTATAAACGTTCTTAATAACGTTTTCATCACGAAATAAGGTTCAAAACGACATAAACGTCAGAAAAATCTCAACACACTAAAGTGGTACGAGCTCCTGAAAGTTTGTGTAACCCAAAAAATGTACAAGGTTAAAAGATTCTTCTACTTTCTTCTAGCCATGTACCGTTACGCGACGTTGGCTTTTATAATCACGATATGGTCCCCCTAGAGCTCTTCCCTAGAACATACATCTTCTTTCAAAATCTCAAACTTTTTACGTCCCTTTGGACAGTGATCAACCATGTGGCCTGGTCGATCACTGTCTTTCTCTTGTCTGAAGCCATGGAAAGACAAGGAAATGTAATCGTCAGGTTTGCGCTTAACGAGCCCGTACTACCATTATAGCCGCGCCTGTCTTTTAGTCTACTATTTTTATCATCATTGTTATTGTTATCTATTGTTATTCATTGTGAACTTCATTCTTGAGAGTTACGTTAAAAAAGTGACTAGTGTGAAAAGTTTAATCTAAGGTATTTATCTAGTCAGGCACCTGCCTTATCATAAATTATTTAATTTTACCTTAATACTGAACAATTACCGATGTCGTTTCCGATGGTTTATTTATACATTATAATCCCCTTTTTGTCCTTTAGGTGGTTTCAGGATTGAGTTACCATTGAGCGTGCCCATTGCTGCTAGTAAGGATGTCCGGTGATTTCGGCTGCGCCAGCCACCGCTGTTCTCTCTAGAAAAAATCAGAAGCTATTTTGGCTTTTTACATACATCCGGGATTATTTGTAGAGTACCTCATATCTTAGCAGCTCATGAGCTGGTATTTGCTCTGCCTCCGTGTATAGGTACTCTGCGTACAGAACCTTCAGTTGTTTCTATAATATAATGACGACTTAGATACCAATTCCGTACATACATCATCTTTTTAATTCAACAGCACGTTATAAATTGCAAACAATGTAGTAATTTTTGCTTGATTGCATAAACATAACTGCTATTATTTGTTATTAAAAATGAACTCAACCTCAGCAATAATGTAAAGTCGTGCCAGATAATAGTTAATAATGTAAAGTTATGGCAGGTAATAGTTAATAACGTTAGCATTTGCAATTGCAGAGGATAATTATATGTATGGCTGCCCGATACAGCTTTTGTTTGTATTATACATAGTCTGATTACATAGTTGATTTCTTTTATTTAATTTTCAGGGAAGATGTAGTAGCTGGTTATTCTAATCTAACCAAACATATACAGAAATGTTACATAAAACACACACTACTGATTAAGAATCCCCACAAATAGTAAAATAAATCCAAAATATGAACATAAATATCCTTGAAATAATAATTTTGTTTCTTTTTGTTTGTTTGTTTTGACGGTACATTATTTGACATTTAAAATTATATCGACACCTTGCGATTCTATTGGCGTAAAAGCAATTTTGGCGAAAATTACTTATTTGTACAGTTTTGATTAGTTTTTACGTTCTATCGATCTGTAGGTATATTTAAAATGTCGATATTTGTAAAAAAATACTTTTACTACTTACTATCTTGTGTGCCCTAGGCAAGATTTTCACAGAAATGTTGACGTCATGTTTGACAGAAATGTTTGAGGGGGAGAGTGCACGCTCCAATCCAACAGCCACTGGGCGCGCTCGACTGGCCACGTTACCCCTCTCTCACAAAATACTACCTTGAAATGTACTGCATTTCCAACTTTATCTTATTTCGTGTTTCGGTAGTGCGTGAGATGGTGCCAGAGCCTATTGACATCTTATCCCTCCCCATTTTCTCAACCCTTTTTCCAAATCCATTCCTATAGCTCCAAAATAGCTATCCACAATCCGCTTCCTATAGCGGATGGTAGACAGCGCATCCGGTGGCGTGCAGACGTTTGTCATTTTGGACTGATGTTGGCAGTATCGTGGATGTCTATGGGCGACAGTATCCACTTACCATCAGGTGAACTCTATGCTCGTCTGCCGCCTTCGTACATAAAAAAAAAACCTTAAAGACAACATTTTGTGCCACAAGTTTGCCTAGGATGTAAAAGCAGTTTGCTTGAATTTCAAATGCTTTTAAAAGCCACCTTTCTTATGGTCGTACCCAAATGGCTTTTACAGAAATAAGTACCATACGAATAGAAATAATAAATATTATGACCATGAAATAATAGATTTAAAAAAAAAAGTTTTTTAACTTCCCGTGGCTTTCGTACATGGAGATTAAGGGATAGCTAAACCGCCGAGGAACTACACAAGCCCTGAGGAACCATACCACCTAGAAAAGAGCAGACTCGCCGACCCGTTTGGTCCACGTGGCGTTTTAAGGCCGTACACTCCTCATGCACAAGACGACGTCCAGCAGTCTACGATAAAAGGACTGGCTATGCTCCTACATGCCTACAACTGCTGTAACATCTGATTTTGAAGATAAAATAATAAAGAAAATATGTTATTATTTTTAAATGGGTTCACTATAGTCGCAGGAACCAACAATGTGGTCCCTTAAGACAGATAAATTTACATATTATATATTTCTTATGTTAGGTAAGAAAGACAATTATATAGAATGATTTATCAATTTATTGAATGTTTTCAAAAATTAAATTTTAAAAAAAAATATAGTTTCCTTTCTTCTTTTTGCTATGAACTGTATTATGGCAAACATCTGTTTATTTGTACTTTTGTACATCTGTATGCCATATATTATAAGTTCGAAACATTTTTAATATATATATGTAATAATTATCACTCACAAACATACACACACACATCTTTACACGCGCACCTATATCACATATATATATCCTATATCGTTATGCACCCATATCACATACACCACACAACCTAGTATTGCGTTCGAGTCTTGAACTACCTAAGTTTATTTATATAATACCAGTATGTATACATAGTAAAATCCCTTGTGGCGATAATAATAATAGTTTACATTGGTGTAAGTTTCGTTTTAATTGGTTTCGCTGTGGATTTGTGTTAATAAACAAATTATACAAGCTTCGGTTCTTATAATTCGGTTCTATACGTATCATTGAGTTGAAGTTAAAAGAAATCTTCCCACCTAATTAGTCTTCAGCCAAGTTTTCACGTTCATATATACAGGCTGTTTGAATCTGTATAGACGGAATAAGTGTTTGTATGGGAATTAGGTTTAAATGTTTATAATGATGCACATATACTATACATATAGATACACATATTTTATATTTGGTTCACAGATTTAGTCGTATTGACATAGGGCAATATTTTTATTTGATGTTCGTCAGTCCAAAAGCAAATTTACCCAAGGGCTGACGATAAATCGGCAGAGTTACGTTATTTACATGGGCTCAACTTTTTCTTAACATTTACACTAGCTCGCAGTATTTCGAAACAAACTGTTCATTTTGATACGTTTAATGGAATGACAAATATTCTCCAACTTTTTTTTATAAGTCACTTATCTAACTAGTAATCGCCCGCGACTTCGTCTAAGTTAAATAAGATACTATCGGCTTGGAGTATCGATATTTGTGTATATATGAACTGTCTGAGATGTATTCTAACATCTATGTTAAGAAGAATACATGTGCTACGAGTGAGTTTCCATTATTGAACTGTATACGTATCGTCACGTAAAAAGAGCGCTGGACGTCTGTGGAAGGGATGAGTCCGCGCATCGGTACAGTTGCGTACGAAATTACTTATTGTTTTATATATTATATATCAATACTTTAGAGTAAAGGTTTGTTTGAAACTAAAATAATATTAACCTATAATGATTATACGGTGTACAGGTCGCCCTCTTCTTCATTCCCTCTATCATCACGACGATCAACTACAACATAATCTACTTGGAAATTCGATTGTAACAATGTAAGATGAAAATATACTGATCATTTATAGCTACTATTTTAACATCAAATTCTATTACTGTATGGAGGAGGCATTAAAACTTCCCAGCCCAGGTTCATCAAGTTGCCGCCATTACAAAAAAGTCAGCTGTCAAACGGTATATATCACTTTCCCGCCATTGATCAGTGTCACCAGAAATATAGCACGATAAAGTCGAAAAGTCCGCAAACTTATCCGACTAGCTAATATTTAAAGACTACAAAGAGGAACACTTATGTACAATAGTACAATAATGTTAGTACACTCTATTAATAATGAAAACTGTTCAAAATCAAAATGCGGTTCACGATATAGTTAATTTTATTGTCCGGATAGTTTTAGTACGAACTGATTGATATTTTATGGGTTGTATTCGATAGAAATATATAGATAGACGATGGGGCCAGTTATTTATTTAATCTTTACTGTACAGGAAGTTGTCTAGGGGCGAACCTAATGTCTGTTGGCATTCTCTGTCAGGCAACATTTGGTTAAGCTTGTCTTCGATAAAAATAATAATATGTTGATAGATATATAAATACAATACAAATACATAAAGAACACACGAACGTTTGATACATTTACATTTAAAATCATATCTCATTAGTGTGAAACATTGCTACTGATGAAATACATTCTCCCAAGGATGGCTTTACGTTTTATCTTTAGGTAAAATTATCATTAGCCTTTGTGATAAATCTATACACATATAATAAAATTGTAACAGACCGATGTCTGTACATTATAGATATTGAAAAAAAACTAAGAAGCCAAAACAACAGTTTTTAGAAATTTTGTCTGTCTGTCTGTATGTTTGTACACGCATCACGCAAAAACTACTGCATGGAATTGAATGCAGTTTTCACCGATGTATTGCTAGAGGTCTAACTTAAAATATAGGCTTCATTTTACCGCAGGAAAATATCTTATTCCGATTGTTTTAAATTTAATAAACCGAAGCGAAGTGAGTTATTTTATAAAAATTGATAAAACAAACTCTCACTGTTACTTTTACTCGGGCAATGAGATGTCGCGTAAACAAAATGGATAGATTCATGTTTCACTTCAATACGCGACTCTCGGAGAGACACATCAACATTATTGACGATTAACGTATTGTTTGCTACTAGCTTGTTCTTGCAATTTCGTGACATAACGTTATTTTTCATTATTATTCATCACATAGACCCGGCTGTATATATATTTTATAGATTGTATAGATCCTAGTTTTACTTGTACATAAGTATAAATAACTTAGATAACGGTGTCTGAATAAGTACAACTTCAAGCATTTTATTACATCACGATCGGTTAACAAAAATATTTGATTTTGAATTATCCATATCTCTCCATTTACAATACGTGTGATGTCATTCTGTCTTCCAGCAGGTGTCATTAAGTACTTTTTCATTGACAAAATTTATTTAATTTTGCGATATCAATTTTGTAATTCTTAAGTCTGTTAGTTATGGTCGAAAATTGAATTAAATATATATAAGATAAAAGCAAACAAAACCCGTTTGTATGTGTGGGTTATCTGTATCCCGTCTTGTGACACGTCCACCGGTCTCGTTGGACTTTGTTGACACTTTTAATACCCAACTGGGAGACTTGTGGCAGAGCATTTGGTAGGGGAGACCGAGGAGGGTTGTGACAGAGGAGAGTTGTGACAAAGTCGATTTCTCGGAAACTATGACCGTTAGCAAACTGGCAATGACGCGCATTTATTGCTTTTTCGTTGCACCATTTAATGTAGTTCGCGTCGGCGGCCCATGGAGAGCGGTTGTGTCTGTACGACGTTTGCGTCAAAAAATTGCAAAAAGTAAGTTTTTGACCAATATTTTGATATCCTATTATTCGATACGTATTATGTTAGTGTTATTGTGGTATTTTTTATAAAATGCATTGGCTCTTGACGTTTCATTAAATTATATTGCTTTTTTGGGTTCGCCTAGTGTTTGGAGGTTAAGAGTCATTATTCTGACCGAAGCACGATTTTCTGCACCGAGGAGAATTGTGACAGCTCTCCTATTTTGTATTTTTTCTAGCAATAATGTTCGACGGTGTGACTTTGCATGCGGAATTATTATGTTATTGTTTCAGAATGCTTAATAAATATGTGAGAAAAACTGATAGGAGAATGTCTAATGTCGAAATATATGAACTGGCCTTTGAGGAGGTGACGTTAAGGGATGAAAGTCTTAGAAAGGCCGCATCCTCTTACAATCTCAACTACATGTCACTACAAAGATATATTAAAAAGTAAAAGGCATATCTGGCTAACCTAACAGACGAGCCTCCATCTGTCGGATATGCCAGTCCGACGGTTTTTACAGAAGACGAAGAAAATATATTATGCGAGTATTTGTTGACTTGTGCAGCATCCAATTATGGGTTGACAACAAAAGACACGAGAAACTTTAAATGTTGCAGAAGTGACGGAAAATCAAGAAAGAGCCGCTACTCCAAAATCTGTTGATATAGCTGAGTATGAGGATGTTGCAATTGGACAACATCCAGAAGCAAGAGCCGCTACTCCAAATAAATCTGTAGATATACCTGAGAACGGGGACGTTCCAATTGAAGAACATAACACATCTGCGGACAGTCCATCTATTTTGAGCAATGATGCCAAGGAGCCTGCAAACAATGAACTTGTTGCCTCTGCATCTAAAGCTCGTAGTGCACTGCCCGCCAACAATAAACCTGTTGCCTCCACATCCACAACTCGTAGTCCACTTGCCACTACATCCAGAGTTTTCTTGCAGGAAGCACTTAGACCGTTGCCAAAAACTCCACCAAGAAAAGGGAATCAACCTAATAGACGCAAGATTAAATCAGCTGTGCTAACTGACACACCTATTAAGAACGAAATTTCTGCTGTAGAAGCTAGTAGAAAGGTAAAGAACGTGAAGAAACGTATTTTAGCGAGGAAAAGACGAAGTCTAAGAAAATAAACCGAATACGAATAAAAATAAAAATAAAACCGATGACGAACAGGACAAAGATGCAGAAAATAATTGTTTCGGCTTGTGTTGCCTCGAGCCCTTTGCCAACAGCAAATCAAAAGAGAAGTGGGTTCAGTGCATCAAATGCAATGAATGGTCATATGAAGCTTGCACTGGAGGAGAGCTCCGATATATATGTCATAATTGCTTCTCGGACTAGATTTTGGACGGAACTTGATTGTAATTCCATTGATCTCACACAAATGCCATATTTTATTATTATTATGTTGATAATATATATAATTTACATTAATTGTTATTGAAGGCCACAAGGATGTATCAAATAATGATTAAAACAATCTAATTAGTGTTAAAGTAAATAGTTATTGTTGGTCATAATTACATACCAAAGTTTGATAAAAGCAGTAAAATTTGAGTAATGTTTATTATTAGTAGGTATTAAAGTTTTTTTTATTCACCAATAGTAGCGTTTAAATTAAATTTCTTACCTTATAATTACCAAATACATAGGTGTCACAACTTATCTCGACCTCTGTCACAACTTACCTCGGTACTAGGAGAGTTGTGACAAGAGGAGTTGTTTCAGTTTTCGTCGATTTTCTCATGGACCCCGATTATTTTTATTTGTTTTTATGTTAATTTCACTTAGGTATAGAACTAACTATGTTGAGTTATAGATTTCATAGATGTAGGACTTTTATTGACTGAGATATGCTAGTTACAGTGAAAATTGTCACAATCCTCCTCGGTCTCCCCTACTTTAGGTACAGAGCATTTTTTGAGTAAAGACAAATGTCGTTACTCTTTAAGTACCTTGAGTATTGAATTTGGAGGGAGCTAATTGTTGTAGACATTAATCCCTCCTCATTTTTCAACCCTTTTTCCAAATTCCGGGGATGTGCTAACGTTTGACAACGCCATTCTGAACTAATGATGGCATGTCCATAGTCCACTTATGTCCATGGGCGACAGTATCCACTTACTACCAGGCCACTGTCTGCTCGTCCGCCGCCTTCTTTCTATTAAAAAGACAATTTTTCGTGCACCAGCTTGTCGAGCTGGTGTATCTTATCTACTTACATACACACTAGTATTTAATATCCCATTTTTATTAAAAAGGAAAAGATAGTGACCAGAAAAACATAAGAAGAGATAAAAATTTAAGCAGGTAATATCTGTAGGTACTAGAAAATACTTAGATGCGACTAAAAGTTTGTCGTCTTGTCAGAAATGATGTAGGATTAAGTTACAAATATCAGTTATTATTTTAACCTTACCATCATACGAGAAATATGATGTCACCAACTTAAATTAGTTACGTCTTTAAAGGAAGAAATGTGATCTTTAAACGGAGAGCTTTATAAAACTTTATATAACTAATTAGAATCTCGTCAGAATTAGTTAGGACTTTTTTAATTAAGATTACCCAATAAGAGTGAATTTTAAAAATAATAATCCTGTCAAATTATTACAAAGGACGACGGGTAAAATTGTCTAAATAAATCAATATGTACCAAATCACTTGAGATATATATCAAATGAAAGTTTTTATTTCATAGATCTTTTAATGTTAAGGCAGTTAATTTCAAAGCAATAGGCGAATCGTGATATAAACCGCTACTCTATCCTTATTTTTTATTTGTTAAAAGCTTTGTCATATATTTTAGTAAAAAAACATCGTTTTTCTAAGGTGTAATTACAAATAAAGATTACGATTGATCATAACAAATACATTGTCATTAAATTTATGTATGTTAGTGGGGTGAGAGGACATTTATACATTTTCCCAATAGTCCTTTATCTATTTAAAAATACTGGGTCAGTGAATAAGTTGTTTGTTTTAAAGACGTAGCCTTGTTTGAACACGTATTTTTTGTCGAGAGGCGCCAAACCGATTAGTCGCCCACGGGCACTTTCTGATTAATTTGTTTTAACATTAATAAAGGCCTTAATTAACCAATTAGTACCTAAGCCGCGTGTGAGTGGGAGCGATAACCGTATAATAAAATCGGAAGTAAACAAACCGAAATAAATCAACACAAATCTCAATTTATTGTATGGAATGGTTTGTGTTGCTCTAAAACACCACTTGTTGATGCTTTCTTATAAGTATAGGTACTTACATATAAAGCAGGTATCTAATCGTACTACTGTAGTAAAAATAAGCGCCAACCGCCAAACGTTGAACGCTGTTTCAGCACATTCGATACTTTTAATAATCGGTGAATTAGTTACTTATGAGAAGCTAGTTGAAGTGATCTAACACTTAAAAGTGCTGTCGCACGATTTCTAGCTGCGAAAAGCTGCTACCAAATGTATTTCTCCGCACAGTAGGAGCAGAGATTTAGGCGACTGGTGTTTACTGATCGACAGCCTCCCCAAACGCCTGTTTGCCAAGCGCGCGATTATGATGTCGCAATCGAGCGCTGACAGCCGCCAAAACGTGATGCAGCATTATATCAATCGCAAAATAGCCAATCACAGATGCTTAAAGTACCTAAGACTCAGCGTTAGACGCTCGTGAACCATATAGACTTGAGCCTTTAACGCTCAAGGGTTTAAAATTCGTAAGCGTTAAAAGCTTGAACTACGAGTATAACGCTCACGAGCGTTTAACGCTCAAGTTAAAGTTAAGTTCATTAGCTGACGCAGCGCCCGATGCTTGACGATCAGCGGTCATTTTTACAATACTAGTATCTACTGCTACACAAGCGGTGAACGTGAATTCCAACACGACCGCTAAATCAAAAATTCTCACAGAATCTGACATTTAATTATAGGAATGGACATAATGCGTTTCAAACGATTTATTATTCTTGTAAGCACGTCACGTACAATCTAAATGATCGGTCAGAGAGCCGAAAAATATACCAAGATCGCTCCTATTAGCCTACGAACGATTCAAATCGATATGAAATCGATTCGTATCGTGGATAAACACTACAATCATAACTCGTTGCAGCTGTTAGATACATACGACGTCAGCCACTAAAATAATATGACACAGCCTTTTCTGAATCTTCCTCACGTTCTCCAAAAAAGGAAAACATAGATATGAGCCATATAATAATTATAAGTGTGTACTGGCTGCATAAAAACTTAAAAGTTGTTTTTGATTTACATCAAAACTAGAATTAGAGTTTAAGACAATCATGTCTCGAACTACACTTATGTTATAATTGGGAGAGAATCGACGATTTGTTGCTAAGTTTTAGGTAAGAAACAAAATTCAGTGGCATGCATTGGTTTTTAAACTTAATAAACGATACTGGCGGTGTGCAGTTATCTATGTGAAAATTGTTTATAATAACTGGACTTCCAACGCTAACGTAGATTTAAAGTAGATAAATGTTAATTAATTTCAACCTAAAAGTTTTGGAAAAGGATAGATGTATACCCCTCAATTTCTTATTTATAATATTACTTATTTCACTATGTATAAATGTATGTATGTATGTATAAATGAATAAATTAAAAGTAATATTACTCAATAGTGTAATGATAAATATACTCTAAATATGGCTTATTTCAATGATATAAGCAATTAGTTGGATTGTATAGAAATATAAATATTTACATGCAGAGTTTGCTTTGAGTATTATTCTAAAAATATTTTTTGATTTTAATTTATAAACTTGAAAGCTCTAAAATCAAATCAGTTTAAGTCAAGTTTTTTAATTATCCACAGTGCAGACAGGTTTTGAAGCTTCTGAGTAATAATCACTAAAAATCAGGAGAAATAGTTTTTTTTTTGTTTATCTCAAACTTATATATACGTATTTTCAATTTTCTTTGCTAGTTTGCTGACTATACGCGGGGATCAACGGCAGACTATGTAAGTGGTTACTCATGCTTTCAGAACCTATAATTTGACAATATTTTGTGTCATTTGGGGTTTATTATTACTTGTGGCATTACACGTCTGTGGATATAACCTTAATACAGCCGCAGGGACGATTAAGGGCGAACTAACCACAGGTTCCCCTAATTCAATATTAAAAGCATCCTACAGCTCGATCGGCAACTAATAATAGTCTAATTTGGAGAAATGTCCCTGAGAAAATGTCGGAATGTCAACCGTTTTTGATTTTTTTCTAACAAATGAAAAGGCTGTTTTGATAGGTTTGAATTACGGTGTTTAGGAATAGTCGAATTGGGAATAATGTCCTTTAGAATCGAAATAATTTTGATGTCATTAATAAATGAGAAGACATAAATAGATTTGTTAAAAAGTGATACGAGGTTTATAAATAAACGTATAAGGTAGTATATAATGCTTAAATCAGAATTTTTCCTTTTTATAACAGAACGTTAAGAAAAATATAACTCAAAAAATAAGTATAAGCATTTGCGAAAAATATATATATTTCATCGTTTAAGTTTAATTTATACGTTTCATCGCACCTTCCAACGCGCCTCTCAGTTCAACACAAAGGTCGGCTGATAGTGAACGCCTCCAGGCATTAATCTCATCTATTGTACAACTAAGTGCAAAAAAGTTTTTAAATAAATAAGTAAATGAAAAAAGCGTTCTCCATTGAAGCATCATTGTAGAGCACGTTATTATAACAAATCCAAATTGAGTTTGCGTTCCGAGGATATCTGTAAAGCAAGAATCGTTTATGTGCAGCGCGGTTGTTCATAATGCAGCCGTCGGGCCCTGCAGGGCGGCCCGTTCCCAGCCCATGCATACTAACGCGCTATGTAATAAGTAGCCTGATTTCATGTTTATCCCTCTCCTTTGCCTCCCCTCCACCTCGCTTCACCCTCCTGTCTTCAGCCTGGGTTTAGTAAACATAGATTGCCCACAGCTAACATTATAAGAGGAAACGTTGTAAGCGGTTATCTTTGGATCTGCTGTATTTTGTTTAATAATCCTTTCAATACTCACAACGATTATTTAGAATTTTTTTACCACTGAAGGGTTTGTGAGTAGGTATTTATTTTTCGCCAAACCATCTTACCAATCATACATACAGTTTATAAAGTATGAGTATCTTTATAGACCGATTTTGTAAATTATTTCTCTTTTAGGAAGCTAAATTAAAGCTCGATATAGGTTATGTTTAGGTTGTCAGCTGAGCAAAAACGGAGCGGGTCGTTAGTACAATATAAAATTAGGTGCCTAAATAAATACTACGATATCTAGCTAGTTATATAAAGAAAATTTAAAAAAAGAAACTAATCTTCTTACATTATCTGAGAAAAAGGACCTTATTGTAGGATATAGTACTCAAGTATTGAGCCTTTAGCGAAAAAGATTTCGCTTATGTGATCTTTTTAAGAAAAAAAGGTATTAAAAATAAAATGTTAGAGTACGTTTCTATTTAAACAAAATCTTGAAACAATGAAATTTTAAACTTCAAAATCAAACTAAAATCAATAAGTCAAACTGACAATAAAGTTCCTTAGTTCCTTTGCTCAGATAAAGTCAGTTACACTTTATTAAATTTAGGTAGTTTAGGTAGTTTGGTTTAGTCTAATCTAAAAATAAATATTGTCATTAAAAACGTAACACAAACTCATACAAGGTAATTTTTGCCAATAAAATGATATTTAATGAGTGTTTGATGCAGAATTAAATTCTTATTGTCGTTGCAACCATTATTTTATTAATAGCATTATAAATGGAGGTGAATTGTCATAGGAGCGGATAATGAGGAGGTTTTTGTCATCTGTCCTTTGCCGAGAGCGCCATTACGTGCGACCCTGTCGTTGTCGCTACGCTCCGTCGCCGGAGAGCCAATCACGAGACGCCATTCCGAGGACAATTTTCGAAAATAGTTGTGTTTTGAACGCTTTTTATTAAGTAACGACCATTCACCGAAATAGCTGCGACCACTAATGAACGATACGTGGAACATAATGGCGGACAGTGATATTAATTTCATTGTGATAGCTTTGAAAAATCCGGTTTACTGTAGTTTTTGTACATTATTATATCAGAGCAATATTTTTAGAATACATACGCTAATTAATCTATTTATAGGCTAATTTACCGCTAAATGGGTAATTGTGCGCAGTCGCAGGTCCGTCGGCTATACGCGTTCAGCGTTGCGTAAAAAGCACTAAGCCGAGAGCCGTGTGTTACTTAATACAGATAATGAGACCATCATCGTTTACAGAAGTGAGTTTAATTAACGTAAAAAGCGCGTTTACTCTAACCGCCAGCTTATCGCGGCCATCTCGCCACTTATAATGACTTTTGTTCATTATTTTGTTGCCGTGCTCCGTGTCTGTGCCATTTCCGGCCGCGTGATGATTTTAAACAGCAATTTAATGGTTATGTGACTGTTTGATTTTACATTGTGCGTGCACTGCTTTTGTTGGGAATTTAATTAATTAAAAACAATCATAACCTATCTCGGTTCTAAGTTTTAATTTTTGTAGGTAATTATTTTAATTATAATTATTAACATGCAATTAAAATAACAATGTTTAGAGAGCTTTCGTTGGTATTATCGTAGTGAAAGGTAGTGAGTATTACCTCTACTACTTACATACTTTGCACAATATCATTTTATAAAAGCATTTAATAAAATTCCGGAGTTTCTACCACTACTTTGTCTTTTTCTCTGTGGTTGTTGTTGTTCTTGTTCTTGTTTTTCTTCCACAATTAGTCGTACGTAGAGACCATTTTGTGTCTACTACCTGAGCCTGAACTCTACTACCGGCGATTTCTTCAAGTCGTCCGTCCACCTGACCAGAGGGTGTCCAACGCTATGTTTCCTGGTAGGTGATCTCCATTAGAAAAAAACCTATATAAAAAAAATTAATGGTGTCAAAATGTTGTCTGACGTAAAGCGAAACGCCGTAAAACGAGGACTGCTTGTACGTGTAAAAGGTGACTATGTCATAAGATACCTAGCGTTCCTATAAGATCATTATTGTAAAATTGAATCTGCAAATAAATTAGAATTAGTATTTGAAAAAAAGGTAAAAAATATCCCCGTATTGAACTCCTGTCTACAATTATGCAACTCTTGTCGGGTATGTACGACGCAAAGTGGTCTAAATGAAAGCAATTACGTTCCCTAGTCCACGGTCTGAGGAGTAGATATGCACATTATACTACATTCCATTATATTTTCACGCTCCAAGACATATGAACGATTGCACAACACCCATTACTGAACTCGTATTTTGGACAGTGACAACATGTATCTACCAGTGATTCATCTTCCCTGTTTAACGTGACCCCAATAAGGTATTTGACTCATAATTTTATAATTAAATTACTTAAGATCAGTGCCGGCTTTACCTATGGTGCAGGGTGTGCGGCGCACACGGGCGCAGGGTCTTAGGGGGCGCTGAGTGCCGCTCGCAACGCCTCCAAAGAACCTACTAGAGGGCGCCAGGGTATTAATTGCACTCGGGCGCTACATGGGCTAGAGCCGGCGCTGCTTAACATTTCAATTATAGCCAACAGCCGCTGGGCGCACTCAACTGGCCACGTTACCAAGACTACCTTGAAATGTACTGCATTTCCCACTTTATCCAATTCACTAATGTACGTACGTGTTTCGGTAGTTAGTGAGATATGCCAGAGCCTATTCCCATCCCATCCTATCCTTCCCCTTTTCCCAACCATTTCTCCGAATCCATACTTACATTTCTAAAGGAAGGCAGTAACGCATCCCGGGGTCGTGCCAACGTCCCCTGACATTGTGGACTGATGTATAAAAAATCTGAGGCAAGTGTAACATTCATTGAGTCCATGTGGTGGATTTAGCTCCTAACCCTGCAAGGGGAGGCGTCAGTGTGGGAAGTTGTAAGTTGATAACAAAGTGTTAGAGATCTTAGAGAAAATAGGAGAAAGGGATTCATTTACTGACAGTACTTATTAACCGTTTATTTGAACAGAAAACAAGAAGATTAAGTTTGTCTTATTTGATTATTTTTAAAATATTTGTCAATAGAAATAAATTTATTGTTAAATATATTTTTATCTAAACGACGCGTCTAAACAAATATAGGATGCATTTCAGCCGGCAGGGAAAGTGTTCTTTTTACTCAATTGACTCATATGATCAAGTTTATTAATTTGAAAAATCTCGGTAATGCATTGACTCATCTAATTTAATCTTATTTAATTTCACTTTTAGACATTTAGACGACACATCTAATCTGACGAGTTCAAACTGAACAGCTCATACAAGTTCCTAAAAAGAGCAGAGTACTCTTATTAAGAACGTAAAAGAGAGTTTTTAAAGGAGGTTTTTAATGCATCCGAGGCGGTACCTCGGGTCCGTTAATAATGCATATTTTATTATTTTTACCATAGGTAAAGTAATAAAAACAAAAAGTAATACATGTGTCTTATAAAAGCAGTAAACTCTCATAATACTTAAAGGAATGCAGAATTCCGACAAAGTTTCGCCATATAAATACTTTGTTTAGTTTCCCGTTGAATAATGCGTCTCGGTCGGGTGCGGACGTCAAAACGCTCGAGAGGATTACGATCCATAAACCAATAAAGGCTGGGAGCGAACCGGCATTGTTCGACCAAGTACATACCTCTACCAGGATTGTCCGCTGCATTATGCAACAGTTACAAATTGCGTCGTCTCCGATGCGGACATACAACAACTGAAACAGAGGAGCTACTCTCATTTTAGGTACAACAAAGTTTCGGAAATCTGTAATTTCCTCTAGTGGTAAAAAATCTAAAACATTATTCGAATAAATATAAAAGAAATCTTACTTTGGGCGATAACTGAATGCCATTAATCTTCTAGTTGACTTGTAAAATAATAATAAAAATAATTAGTGTAAATTAAATAATTAGTGACTAATATATAAAATAGCATGCGGATTTCCTCACAATATTTTCCTCCCACTGCCGAGCTAATGTCAACTTTTTTAAATCCGTACTTATGTATAAAATCAGTCGTAGGGGCGGAGGATTTGAACTCACGATCGCACGAATGTGAGTTGAGTATAGACACCCCAAGTCTCCACATGCTCCAGAAATAAAAAAATCCGGAGTATGTGTATCCACCAATCAGCACTGGGCCCGCGTGGTGGATTATGGCCCGAAACCCTCCAAGTGATTTACTAGGGGAGGCCTGTGCCCTGCAGCGGGACATTAAAAGGCTGATACAAGTACAAGTACTCATTCATAAAATAGAACATAATAATTTACGAATACAAAAGACCAAATTTACGGCAGACTGTTGTTTTTCATTGTCTTTGTCATTTGTTTTTCAGTAGTTCTAACAATATATTTACATAAGTTCTTCCTGTCCAACTTTTGATTGAATCTAATTGCAACATTGTATTTTTTCTATTATTAAGTACACTTTAGATTGTGTCTCAAGACAGATTAAAAACATTATATGTGGTGAGGTACCTACCAAACTGATACTGATGGGTTGTGCGAGGTAGTTGCCGAACCCGCGCAGACATTAGTATAAAAATGTACAATTTAATTTCTAGATTTTTGTACAATATTTTTATGACGTAACAGCGTCGTTTTGTACAATATTTTTATGACGTAACAGCGTCGTTTTTTGTCGAATATACCTCAATGTCAATCAGAATATTTCCCCAGACTCACATAAATAACTTACTACGTGTCTACAAATATTTTAAAAAATATTGCAGTGTTAGAAATATTCGCGAGAATTGTGATTCATAAATCAATAAAGGCTGGAATTAAGTACTTTTCAATGAAATGTCGCTGTTGTCTACTGAAATGCCTGTCATATAACTAGGTATAAGTTAATAAGTAAGTATTATGCATGTAAGAACAGTCAATAAACGTCTGGTAAACCATACGAAGGTTTCACACAAAGCTTCTCCTAGTACGCAGATCTCGGAGTTACAAATTGCATGGTCTTCGACGGAACATACTCCAAACCAAGATGTTAACTACGTACTACAGATTATATAGGTGCCGTTGTATTAAGGAAGTTGTTAAAAGTGATGGAAACAAAATAAAATTTTTGACTTCCAATTTGAATAACACGTTTCATCTTTCATATTCAGATGTGACTACAACACGATCAGCGTGTAGTTTTAGTGACAGGAGATTCCTCATTAAATAATTAAATATGAGTTTTAGATAATGAAATAATTAAGTTAACTACAGGAAGAAGATGGCAGATGAGTAGACAGTTGCATGGATGATGATACTAACTTGCTTAAAATACAATGAATGTGCTCGTCTACACTAATTTTGTAGAAAATATACTTAAGTAATTGAATTTCACATTGTAAATAGTAACGGGGAATAATTATTAACTATTTCCAACCGAGAACTGGAATACCCTACTGGAGCTAGATTCTTAGAAATCAGAAATTTAAGTGTTTGCAAATTAAAATGATTGACTGATTATTTGGTATTGATTCTAGAATAACATATTAGATTAGGTAACTACCATTACTAGCAGTACTAATAATATTATTATTGAGTTAAGAAAATGACATTAAACAATTAAACCAATCTAATCGATTCCATTTTTTCTTAAAGATAACATTTACAACAAGTTTTCGTACGAAATTCTAAATCTATTCATTTTTCCCTCAAGTCCCGCTATTAAAATCCCGGAATGGGTATGTCCACACGAACATTTCCTGGAAAGTTTAGGTATATAGACACCCAAATTTCCTATCACTACTAATAATTGCATCAGTTCTGTGTATAATCTGAAAGTAATCTACTAAGTTATTTTCTACCTACACGATGATTGCAAAGTAATTAAATACAACATATTATTCTTTTGCACTGTAATATTAAGAGATAAGAAGGAAACGAGATAAGAATCTACATATAAATTTAAAAGATACCTAAATCAGTGCTCGAGAGATTATTAATGTTACAGATCCACTCACTTTCCGCTTACGTAGTCAATGCTTATGGTTATGAGAATCCAATAATACAGTCTGATGCTCTAATAACAAGAAAAATCAGATTAAATGCATAAACACGCGAACTCTCGCTAGCATGCGCAATAAACTCTATACTTTTTACTCCTACTATGAGATAGTTTGCTTGCACAACGATCAAAATTGTACGATGTGTACCCACGGTTGCATCACCCATATAATAAGCTAGGTGGAACAAAGAGAGGCACAATTAACTAAGTATTTGTTAAGCAGACTTGGAGTAAAAACGCTCGCTAATTTAATATGCGCCACCAGCTTCCTGATAATGAGTAATTATTGCAATTAGAGTACGGTCAGCGGGTAAACTGTTACATATATCATGTGGACAGACTTTTTTAATTAATTATAATCACATGATGCTCACAAGTGATGTTATGGTAATTTAATTTTGTTTAGAAACATAATTTATTCTTAGATAACAATTAATGTTAACGAAGGTAAATATTCTAATGTAGATTTCTGAGATAAAATCGTGTTATGAATGAGAACAGTTAGTTACCTACTTTTGCTTTAATTACAAATGAATAGATAAATACTGAAATTATTATAACGCCCATTCAACATTTATGCCGCATATCTGTGGGTAATGAAGATTAATCTAGGACTAAGGTTTTTATGTAGCAATATTTGGTGCTTGCTAAATATATTAAGAGAAGGTCTAATGAAATAAAGTATTTCATCATTTTTTCACATAAACACACAAACATCAAATACAAAATACGTATATTATAAAGTACTTTGATCAATGAACTAGTCGAATTAAAAGTTAAAACTAGTTCGAGTTAAAACCATGCCTACTTTCTTTTAGTTAAATTTTGTAATAAATTAAGGTCAATACATACATATCATATCAAATCATATGATTTGTAATACTCTGTGTACTGGCATAAGAATAGATACCTGTGAGATAATTAGTTTTGTAGACTAAGGGCCTACTTCACGATCCCTGAGTAAGCTAACGGACAACGACAATTAAAGTGTCCGGTAATTGTAGTATCACATTTCACCAAGTACGCGTGTCGCTAATCGATGAAATCGATTAGAGATACTCGGCAGTCTTAACTACCCATTAGTCATAATTATTAAGTAACAAATTGTAACTTTACTTGAAGATCGTGAAATAGGCCCTAAATAAAATACTCGAATATGTAATAGCCAAATAATGTTTACATGTTCTTCGATTTCAAATTATTAATATTTGCATAATTTCATTTCGTTTGTAGCATGTTGTCTGTACCCGTCGTCTCAGTAGCTTGTAGCGGTGCGTGCAGCGTGCAACGCGCGACACAATTATGTCATGAAGCACATGAGGCACATCGATTACGTGGGAAAAACATAAATTAGATCTTTGCTACAGTCAATTGGTTTATTAGCGTCAGATCGATATATGTATTATAATTAAAACAGAAAATAGAGGAAATAGAGGAAAGCGATCGAAGTAATAGATAGTTTCCTGTGAAATTTTTAATTCCCGAATTCTATTATAATATGTGTTTTCTTTTGATTTTTTAAGCCTAAACCTCTCACAAAAAAAGCTTTCTTTTTTCTCATAAAATCATCTATTCCTTAGTGGCAACCTTAGTGACGACGCCTAAAGTGACTTTGTGTGTAAGGCGAGAGGCATACGGTGTCGCTGGTCGCGGCGACATCCGATCAGACGACCAGGCGTTATAACGAAGTTGTATGAGGTCGCTTGAAAGTGTTCACACAGCCGCGTAGCGCTTTTGCACGACTTGGTAGCTGGTTATGCAACATATAGCATTTTTATGACGCACATATTATTGACCCCTCTATGGTGTTATCGATCGATTTGACTAAACGATCAGTCGCGGTCGCCGTAACTAATGACCACAACAGTACCTACTTTTATTTCTTGTTAGGTAAGTATTATCATTACATTTATATTTAATATATGTATTATTTTAAGGATGTATCCTACATCAAAAAGTAGTTAAAAGCGGCACCGCTTGATAATTTTAGCGTTTTAATTAATAAAAAACAACAGTTCCGAGGAAATCGATAGGAAATAACCACCACGATACCGGGAACGGAAACGGTCGATTAACGTTCTTGTTTGCAGAGTTGCTGGCCGCTAATAAATGTATTATCATTTAAAATTATCATATTTGTAATATAAATTGTGGACGGCCGACTTGGATGTGGAATGATTAGTGTTTTTCAGTGCTAAGCGACGGAGGCCAGCGTGAAATTACTGCCAGTGCGCTCTTGAAAGCGCACAGTTTTTACCATAACCCGGTGTAAGTATCTCTCTGTACAGTTCACGACGACGTCCGTCTGTCTATAAGAACATATCTCACATAACATTTCTTGACCTGGTCTTCTTCTTGTTAATGTACATTCTTTTTCGGGTATTATATCTCGTAATGAAGGTTGGTAATCCTCACGTGGGAGACGGAATAAAGACTTCGTGCTCATTCGTGCTTTGTACTCGGTTCCTTAAAATTTTTGAACTAATATTTCCGTATTCTGCCCTGTTTGTGGCGACCGTGTAACTTAGCCTGCATTATTAATTGCAAGAGATGTGCAATTGAGATATTTGGCCAGTTATTAGATAGATGTATCAATAAAATTGATAAATAATCAAACTTTCAGTTTGTTAATTTTTTTAAAAGGAAATATTATATTTATGTTACGTAATATTATATCGTATATTACATTTTCACATTGTTACATTATACAAAAATGATTACATTTCACTTTTTTTTTTAAATATATTTGTATTTCAAAAACTGTGTCGCTGAACCCACGACACAGGGTAGGTACTCTAGCATTGACTATTTCGTCATTGATTATTTGATTATTTTCGGGTAAAAAATACAAATAACACGAGTAGAGTCGTGGTTTAAAGAATAGTCTATTGAATATTCTCTATGGTCTTTATTGTCGCATACTGGCCACTATCGGTATGAATTAAGTAAAAGTACTTGTAATATTAAATGGTGAACATGCGATTAAGAACGCATGCGAGCGTAAAATAAAAAAATTAAATCTTACCCCGTAATAATGTCTGCCGATCTATTTATGTAGAATACATACGAGTTTTTATTTAGCTGTAACAAAATTGGGTTTAATTTATATCATGGGAAAGCAGATAGTTAAGTTTATCTGATTATTATATTACTATTTTACAATTTACAATCATATTTAAGTGCCTACATTCTGAGATCGTAAAGTTGAAACGTATAAATAATAATAATAATTACTATTTTCAGACAAAATGTCCATAATATGTGTTAGTAACCGTAAATCTTAACCCAGTGTTAGTACCTAATGGGGAACAAAATGGCATAAAATAAAATTAAGATTAAAAATAGGTAAAAATAATTTAAAGTAAAACGTCCACCGATGGAACTTACAATTGATTCTATTAGTTTTCTCAATTCTCTTTAATTTTTTTTTTATTAAATATAAAATACAAACCATGAAGCTTAAAGCAATTAAAAACGTAACTGGCAGTAACTGGCAACTAACTCACCTAAATATAATTATTTAAAGATGAGTCGTTTCTTTCAATTTTATTTCTTAATTGTTTTCTATCTTTTTATCTACTTCCATGACATTATAACAGTAGAGCGTCAATAAGTTAAAAGCGGATTACAGATATTATCAATCTATAATGACTCTTTGTAGGGTATAGGCCTCCCTAGTAATTATGAGACGATTTAGGACTATAATCCACTACGCGGGCCTAATGTGGATTCGTAGCTGTGTGTACATAACCTATTCTTGGGCACGAGGATCTTCACATTGTGTGTTACTTCACCGCCGAACTAGCAATGATTAAAAATTCGCACTTAAATGGAACCTCAGTGGTAGAAGCTAAGGTTTAAACTCTTCGCGAATATAAGTTGAGAATAAACACTCCTATTCTATCACTGGATATCAACCTGCCTTTACCACTGCAGAGAACCGGCCTCTTTTAGTAAAACACTAGAGGGTTTCAGACCGTTTTTTACCACACAGGTCTAGTACGGTTTAGTGGATACATACGAATATAAGTATAGTACACGGCAGCGTGGGTTTTAAAAATCTTCTAGCGATGTAAAAACAATCGCTGTTTTTTTAATAATTTTAATTTATATTTATTATTGTAAATTGATATACTTGTATTTAAAATAATTTAATTTATAATAATGAAACAACAAAATTAAATCGATTAAACTTACATTTCAACCGCACTTCCGAGTGACATCATGTCCCCGACATTTTTAAAATTCTCTAGCACGCGAGTTACCTCACGATGTTTTCCTTCAACGTCGGGCTAGTGACAATATAAACCCGCCCTTAAATAGAAACAGTGGTACGAGCTGGCGTTTAAACTCTTCACGAATATAAGTCGTATCCCTAGGCTCTAACTAAATAAGCTAATTTTATACGAGTATAATTACGAAACATGCATCATACAGCCATGTCTCAGCACAGACGTGTCATTTATCACTTTAAAAAAAACGTTGCGAGCTGACGGCGTTCGTGTATTTGTATGTATGTATTTGTATGAAGTTGGATTGTCTACCGTCTACGAGTACTAGAATTGTCCGCGTAAAACGCGAGTGTGCGCCGGAGTCGCTCTAGTGTGACCTAACAGTAATTGCAGCGCTAATACAATTTTTTTTCCGCATCCATTAGACCTCTTTACGAGCTGCAGTGATTAAGCAGGAAATACACCATATTCGATTTTTCATTTGAAGTTTTTTTACTGTTGAACAGTTAGTGGACTGTAATCTTTACTTATATTTTCTATGCTTCCATTGAAACTGGAAAACCGCGGAGAATTAAAAGGAAATTAATAAAGTTATCAATAAAAAATCATATTTTCACATTCTATTCCATTACAGTAAATTGCGTTTTAACTTTTGGAGTACCTGCCTATATAATTATTGTTTGGTTTCACAAATATTTACTAGATTTAATCCACTCATCGTCAAAGTTCGTGGGTGTACTATGAGGCCCTAGCAGAATATCAGCGCTTGTAGTATATTTCCTTTTGTTCCACAGCTTTATGGTGACAGCTGAGCTAGGTATCGTGTTCGTCAGCGCGACACACATTCTCACACTTATTTTTATTTATGCACACTTGATGTGTTATGTTATTCATTACTAATCATTTTCTGTATTTTGTGTGCCGTGTTGTGATAAATAAATTACTTTCTTTTTTTTCTTCATTCTTTCTAAAAATAACAAAAAGAATAATTTTGATACTTCAGTACTTATATAATGTGCACCGGAGCGACGTCATGGAAAATATGAGAATATATCGCTCGTCGGCCGCCTTACCATAAATAAATGAATATAATAAAATATGGCGTTTCCCTCATTTTGTTATGCTTTCTAATAAGTGGAATGCAAATAATTATAATTTACTTTTATATCAGTAGGATGGGATTATGGGATGGAATGAGATAATATTGAATCAGATTGGTGGGACAGGTTGAAATGGAATCGGAAGCAAGCTTTGGCAATTCTCACTGTGAATATATTAATTACACTGAATAAGTTGCTGTGAATGCATTGTATTTCACAGCAGCTTCTGCGCAAACTCGATAATATTATAATAAGACAATGAATTCTAAAATTCACGCGAACGAAGTCTTGGGCGCAGCTAATTTATACAGAGTGTGTTCAAATCTTTTCCGAAACCTGAAATCGTCGAGCTAGCAATAATGAAAAAGTTCGCCACATTTTTATTTCATACCCAAAAAAAGTTTTGAAAAATTACAAAAAATCTAGTGATTCTTTTTACGCCTTTTCAAGTTGGATGTTGACCGAGCAGCGTGTGACGTCACAATACATTTACATACAAACTTACCTACAAACGATGAAACTCTAAAACTTTTATCTAAACATATGGATAGCTGAATAGCTAAATTTACCTTTTAAAGATAACTAAGGCGTTTTAAATGCCGTATATATTATGACGTCATCATTGCAAGAAGCGCGTTTGAAACTTTGAATAGCCATTTTGAATAGCTAACCCTACAGCAGTGAGGGATATGTATAGTAATTGTTAAGTATGCCGAGCCCAGTCTCTGACGTGGATCCAACGATGTTGGACTAGATATAGGAGACTTGACCAGGTCAACGGAGTATGGAAAGGATAGGATCTGGGTAAATTTGGGCTGAGCGATGAGAATCAACACTGTCGGTTACAATTTATTTTATTCATAAAAATAATACTTTATATACATTTTACACATAAAAACTAAATTAACATGAATATCACTATTTTCATATGTGAGTGTATTTTTAAACAATGTTTTTCAGAGTCGGTGCTGAGCTAGCGCTATATTTAGCAGCTTCCATGATCAACTCGTTGGGTTGAATAACGTCCGTTTTGCTACACACTATAGGTAGCGATTTTTGCCAATTTAAACGGGTACATTTGACAGATTTAAAAAAAAGAAATTAAACTAGTAGATGAGCAGACGGCCCACCTGTTAGTAGGAAAACGTTACCGCCCATAGACATCCGCGATACATGACAACATCTGTTTAGGGTAAGGGACGTTGGACCGCACATGAGCCGCCTACTTTGAAGATTTAGACGAAAATTTGGGAAAATAATGTGTCCAATCAGTTTTAGAAATGAAAGACCACTCAAACCTATGATCTAGGAAAGTACCTATTTGTTTATTTTTTATTCTTTAGCCGGTGAGTAAAGGTGCCCATAGCCCTGCAGCCTTCTGAAGTACGTAATCTCGTAAGTACGTAGGGCTTCAAAGGTCTTACCTATTTAACTACTATAAAAAGATACAAAATTTTCTAAAAAAGGTTTCTTACTTTTATCTAATTCAAATAAATTGTTTCCTCTTTTATTGTGTATAATACGTATGACTTAATTTCTTAGGTATTGTTTTGATAGGTAATTATCCATAGTTATAAAATTTATAGTTATAATTTCTATCGCGACCTCTCATACTCACTTCAACATCTATTCTCTGGTAAGAATTATCTAGGCAAGTGTTTCGCAACTTATAGATAATACTACAAATTGTTGTAATGTACCTAATCTTAATTTTGTGGAGTATATAGATAAGTCTGATAAGACTTATTTATTATACCTAAAATGCTTATTATACTCAATTATACTCAATTATACGTATAACTTTTTAAACTTTCGCGTTTTGTGTATATTTTATAATCTGAATCGGGTCTGAACGCGTATAATAAAGGTATTCGTTTACCTTTCCTTCCTACTGGACGTTTCGGCGCGGGCGACAACAGCCGTGCTCACGAGTGTTATTATACGCGTTAAGATTCGATTTAGATTATACAACAATTATACGTAGTTGTAAAGAATGATTGACGGTACATAACGTTATCGAAGACAACCCGTTAATATTTTTTTTCTAATATGTTCTCTTTAAAACAAACACACAGGCTATCCTGACATATGTAAATTAGATGTGAGAATTTAGATATTTTATTAAACTCTAAAGTATTTAGATTATAATCTTACATGGTTATCGTACATAGCTGTAATTTATGAAATTTTTAAACATAAACGGCAGTCGACTGTCTTCAAAAGGGACAAAGCTCCCTCGGCGCATACGACACGCTAGCCCCAATTTGGCGGGCGTGAACCAATTACGAAAATACAGTGTCGCCAATTTTCAGTAAAACGTCGCCATAAACTGCGATATCCCGCTGCGAGAACGTTTTATTTTCCTATAAAAGCGTTTTATCCACGTATAAAAGCTTAAATCCGCGCGGAGCTTTCTCCCGGCGGCAAGTCGGCAAAAAGAGCATTAGTGCTTCCCCGCAAGCAACATGGCAGCGGCACGCCCCGCGCACCACGCACCGCCGTTGGCTGGCGTGGCCGCCCGCCCGCCATTGGTCGGCGCCGCCTCCTGCCCACACCGGCGCCGGCCGCGCTCCACTCAGTCACTGCCGAGACCTCGACGTGCGTGTTGTGCGCTGCAATACTGACGTCGCGAACGCGAACATACATCGTTACACACTTATTAAGTTTCCCCTAACTACACCGCAAAACCGGTATCTGCCACAGTGAACTTTATTTTTAAACTGTTTGTGCGGAACTTTTAATTGACGTTTAGTGTGCAAACTTTCACAACACTTCCGCTTTTATTTAAATACGTGCAACTGTCATTTTTTTGGCTGGATGAAGATATATTTATACGCGTAACCGTGTATAAAGTACAATTATCTGGGTAATTAAACAAAAAAGTGAATCAAGTATTGAGGTGGTGGTGCGGAAGTACGCGGATACCCTGCGCGTGCGGCGATGCGCGTGCGGAAGAGACTCTGCACTAGCGTGACAAAGTTACATAAAGTGCTTCACGTTTGATCAACGGGCTGATTCGGTTTTGGCGGTGGAGTGCCGCAGGCGGTAGGAGAGTGATGTGCTGGGTGCGGTGACCGTGCGGTGTCGCGCGGTGCCGGTGCCGACAGCAGGCGAGCTGGGGGCGAGCGAGGTGCTGAGCGTGGGGCGGGGGTGGCGCGGGGGTGCGCTGGATGCGGTAGGGGCGGCGGCGGGCAGCGCGGGCCCCGCCGGCGGCGCTGTGGCGATGACGGTGCAGCGGGACGAGCGCGACGCGCGCGCGCCACGCACCAGGTTCATGATCACCGATATCCTGGATGCGGCGCCGAGGGACCTCAGCGCACACCGGGACTCCGACTCGGACAGATCAGTTACAGACTCACCAGGTTAGAATATAATACATGTCACAGATATTACCAGTGATCTAAAAAGATTTCAACGATATCGATGAATCAGTGTCTCAAGTGGATCGTAGCTACCGGCTACGCCGTAGCGCGTGGGCCTGCAAATAAGTAAAAAATATAGCTAAATAAACGTTAAGATTTAACCGTTTCTTATAAAATAAACTTAAATAAGGTGAAAATAAATATTTTAATTTATTTTTCACTCATAAGATCTACGACATCATTATTATCAATTAGTCTAACAAAAGACTTCAACGACTGCGTTACAAGTGCCTTTATCAAAATCATTGCAATTATGGTTACTTTAAATTAATATGTTCCTAATATATCCATTATTATATAAACATTAACACTTCCATTATATGAATGTTTAAGAGTAGAAACTAGTGATATAATGCTAGCACGTCTCATGCACAGTAAACGCTTACAAAAGTGCAAAAAAGTTCATTTATAGGAATGTGACATTTAATTATTGAAATAAAATAATTTAACATTATATTTGCGAACTTACGCCTAATCATGTGTGGCAAAATGAACTCATTTATTATAGATTTATATGTAATTTATTTCTAATTGGAGGCATGCTAATTGACATGAAGTTGACATCTTGGTAAAGACATTAATTTGAACAAGATTCCTCTGAACTTTAATCGTAACTAGTAATCAACCAAATTGATTAAGTTTCAAATTTTAGGCTTTATAGATTTGATTGTATAATATATTTCCTGGTACTCTTATTAATATGAATACTGTACTACCTTTGAATACTCACTAGGAAATAATCTACTACCTGTATACATATACCTATATACATACACACATACTTTGGGCTCAATGAAAAAGTATCAATGAAAATGTAGAGGTTTAAACTTAGATAAATATTTGTAAATACTTGGAAGTAGCTCTATATTATTGGATTCTATATTATTATTTTTATATAGGATGCATAAGAACTTTATGTTTGCAAAAATATTAAGTTCTAGAGTCTACCTAGTAATTTCGCTAATAAAACAAACATAGTCATTACTGGAAATATTAAAAGAATTATTTTTATGCATATTTGCAGAAATCAATATGAAAAAAGTTTTATTTCTATTTACAGAAAGATATATGAAAAAATAATTAGGTATTTATAATAATAAATCAATATATTCATTACACATCCATCGTGTAATATGACTAATGACCTTCTATTGTCTGTATTCTTTTGCCCCCATTGGAATAAAAATCGCTTGATAAAATTATTTATTAAAAACATATGACACATTTAAGATCCAACTTTTTACTCGCAATAAATATTCCTAAACCACGCTGCGTTGAAATATTTATTTCTTATTATTTAATCCATGTTTTTTTAATTTTTTCGTAATCGAGTCTTATTTTTTGCGTTTGATGATTGTTACCAACTCGTTGTCTTCTCCCTGATGTACTCAACCGCTGCTAATGGTAGTCACTGAAATTTTATTAGCATTTGCCTGTGGTTTCGCCCGCATATACACCAATTGTACCCTGAAAATAAAAAAATAAATATGACCTAGAATCTTGAGGAAAGACAAAATGAAAATCTATCAATTTATCCCGAAATTAACACAAACATACATTTAGCGACATTCAGCGAGTAGAAATAAAGATTCTGAATGGAACCGCTTCAAAATTTGTTTAATACTTTCGAGTTTATAGCGAATACACATACCTACATAACTGTGTCAGGGAATTCATTTTATAATATGTAATAGCCTAGACATATAAAGACAACACAAGTTCATGAACTTGTGTGCACTTGTGTGCACTTGTGTGCACTTGTGTGCACTTGTGTGCACTTGTGTGCACTTGTGTGGGAACCACGCGTTTTACTTATTTTATACATTTTATAAGTCACGAGTAAATTTTTGCGATGGGAAACGATTCACCGATGAAACGAAACATCTCCCTTGACTCGGTTCACTGTTTTTGACGAACTTTTACAATTAATTATTATAGATTTTACAATTAGGCATTTTTGTGTTTGGTAACAACCGCGAGCAGCGCGAGAGTAGAGTAGAGTAGAGCTTAGAGCCAATTTTGGAATATGCAGCGACGGACCGCTGCCGTTATCTTTTCCTAGAGGTTTACCACAGACACATTACCACAGGAAATACCAAAAAAAGGTTAATCAAAAATAAAATTACATATATCTACAATCAGAAATCCCAAAAAATGCGCTAAATCAATAAGACGAATGATTCACAGCAGTTCAGATACGAGCGGTCATTTATAAACAGAGATACAGTACATTATCGGATGCGTCCGAGAGGTGTCTAAACACAAAAATCACATTTATCGACCTCCGCCCGCGGTCGGGTCAGTCGTCACGGCTGGCGGTGCGGAGGCTGTAATCTGATCCCAAATGAGGCTTTGTCAACTGTCCTCTCTGGCGACCCACCTTTAACTGATTTTGTTTGACCTAATTGTATGAATTTTTAGATTATGTAATCGTAGTCAATGGATTATATTACGTATCTTTAAGTATTTTAATTTAATGTGACGAAATATATATATACGTAGATATTATATGTGTATTGGTATTATACTTTACAATATTGTTTTTGATTATACGACGAACCGCCCATCGTATTTCTATTTAACCAAAGGCTCAGTCAGCCTGACAAAGGCATAACCAAAGGCTGACAGAGTATGCCACTAGGCATTAAGTCCGCCTGTTGTACAAAGTTTCTTTGTGTATTAAAGTTTAAATAAATAATAAAATAAAAGGATAAATTACTTAATTACTTGGCCATTTCTCATGAGTCCTTGTGTTATCAATGTTAGAGATACACGAATGGAAATAGTAAAGCAATAAGAAGAACAATAAGCAAAAGCAATAAGCAATAAGAAGGCTTTGCGTATATTAGATCTCACAACTTTTATCGGCTAATCAGTCGTGAAGATTGGCAACATTGCTATAGAAATATTTTCACAAATATTAAGAATATATTCAAATAGAAAAACACTGTCCCCATAAAATAAAACTGTACACGTAACTACTTAGAGAATTGATTGTTGGAAAGCAACATACACATTTGCATTTTAAATATATGGATTTTAAAATTAATACAATAAGCAACGGTTTAAAAATTAAGTGTATTAAAAGTATACATGACACATTAAGCGCTTTGCATATTAATGTAACTTTTATAACTTTTTATAATTTAAACATAAGTCGTGTACTCTTTACTTAATTATGATTTCTCATTAATTTTAATTCATCGCAGCTTAAAACTAATTAGTGTAAGACAAGGCTCATTATCAAGGTGACTCAAAGTTATAACTATCGTTTAATTAACATTTTTAAGGGTCTCTAAGCAAATAAAAACAAGGTTTTCTGCAAAATCCATCTCGTTATCAAAACATACTTGTACAATGAAACTTATTTTATAATTTAGTTACCTATTGACTTTGTTATTTTAGTGGTTAGAACATATAATTTAAAACAAAACACTAATGATCTTAAAATAACAAAAAAAGGTATTTATTAACAAATCATAAAATCTCACAAGCAAAACACTTAAGAATTAACATAAAAATTAACAAATTTAGATAACACTAAACAAATGTTTAAGTTTCGATCGCATTATCCCGTCGACGATTTAATAGACAAGTCGATAAACCGAAGGCGTTAAATAAATTAAATAATAAAACGTATAATGGCTACGATAAATACAACCCGTTCCGAACACTCCGCTCCGAGATAAGTAAGCCCTTATAAAACGGACCAAATTAATCCTGGCTGAAAGGACTCTCGAAGTTACACGAGGGAAAAAGAAAAAAACTGACGTCATAATCAGCTTTTTGTCAAATGTCAAGCTACGTTCGCTTTTTAAATAGCTCAACGAAATCCAGAGCGTCTATACACGAAGTACAATCGCGCGCGTAACGTTCACAAGACATTATGCTGCGTGTGAAATAGAAGTTAGTTATTATACGTGTTATTGTCAAGCAAAAACGCCCCGGCTATTATTTTTCCTTAACATACATGTTATCTTATGAATTTACCTCCCAATTACTGGCTAACATCCGCTCTTGGCAATTAAAAGTCTCGTGCAACTGTAAATACGAATCTTTTAGCATCGTAATTTAAAAAACCCAATACTTAGTTTGGTACGTACCTACCTACTGTGAATGTGAAAAATATACAACGTTTAGAGCAATTAGTGTCCACGCAAGCACCGCTGACAATTACTTGTCTAATTAATCTTTGTGCACAATTTGGATGCGCAATTGTTATTGAAAGAAAATGACAAATTAAACGTTTTTATATTCAAAACGATACGATATAAGTATATATACAGTTAAGCTGGCTTTTAAATGTAAATTAACTGAATGGATGGAAATGTTCAATTAGTTTATGTTATAAATAAACGAACTAACTAATTTTCTATTATTCGTTTTTATTAAGCTTTTATGGTCTTCTAACTTGTTTCTTGTAACGGATTTTGATCTTTCTTTAGATTGTTCGAAACATCAAATGATAACTACATGTACACATATTTCCCTTTTCGGGGCTCTACATTACCTAAAATATCTATCTATAGTGAACACGGTGATTGTAAGCAACTGTACCCCTAGTAACCGAAGCCACCGTCTCGTTACACGAAACGTCAAATCTAACCTCAAATGCGCACCATCGCGTCGCTAAGCTGCTTAGCATACCTCGCATAATATTGCACTTATCACACCAAGTCCAACTTTATCCCCATCAATATAAAGTCGTTACTTATTCAAGATTAATTTACAGCGTGACTTTAGCATCGCGATAAGGGCAAGAAAAAGGTGACAATTCTTTCATCGCAAGTTGATAACATCACAAGTTTTTATTGTGACAATAAATAGATTATCATTCATATAAATAGGGTCAGTTTCATTCCCTCATAATACAGCTTCTATTCGCAGCTTTGTGTCGCGTTTGACAGGCGATGCGAGCTGTGAAATTGAGTCCGATTTAAAATATAAAGGTTCTTCTCAAGACTTTGTGATTAATATTTTTTGTTTGGGGGATTACTTACAGTTTGTTTAGTTGTACTAATGGTGAAACTGTCAACTGAGTCGTAGGTACGATAATTTGAACGAAAGGTAATCCGTGGGAGTTCTCATTGATTTAATCATTGCCGTATGTTTGTGTAATTTTCGTTTGTGGAAGTTCTAAATCTATTACACTAAGGAGACTTAAGGGTTATTTAGACAGATATCTAATTAAATGTAAACTATATTTATTAGTAAGTATGAGTGCATTTAAGAAAAATAAACTGCCTGTAAATTACTTAAGCATGCATAATGTTCGAATGTTCCTTATTGCTCACTTATTTACAACATAACCAGTATACAAATGCTTGTGCGGGTACCGTGAAATAGCCTCTGAGCGTCCACTTGAACAGTTGCAAGAAAAGTATCGGAAAATGCATAATTTTTCATCCGATTACACATTGATATAGCCAAATATGTAGTGTAGCGACATCGCTATGAATATTTACATTTATTGGATTCATTTAATGTTATCGTAATAAAGTCACTTTTTTAAAGTATTTTGTGTTTAATCATACTAATTGGTAATATAAACCTGTTTGTTGTAAAAATAAGCAACAAAAACTGGTTTAAAATAAAAGTGTTTAATTTTTTGACGAATCACATGTTTTGGCCGCTGTTTCGACGACTGTTACATTTTGATACATTTTACAAATTGTATGAACTTTTTAATCCATTTTATATTTAATCCATAGGTGATTGATTCCATACGGTTAAAAACAGCGCAGGACCGCGGACGGTGGCACCAACGACAGGAAGCTTATACTCAGCAGTGGGTAGAAACAAGCTGATGATGGCGGTGAAGACTTAAAAACAACATATTCAAATTTAATTTCATATACAGTTTCCGATGAACAAATTGATAGGATTACTTTTTGTAAGAAATAAGAAAGTGTTAAAGATGTGAGCGGGGTGCGCGGGCGCGCGCTGAGAAGGGCGCGGCGAGAGCGACAGCGGAGACGAAAATTAGACACCATAGCGATAACCACAGCTCGGCATACTGACGACGCTACCAATATCTACATACAAAAAACAAGCTTCATTCCAATGTTCAGCTATTTACAAATACTTTATCCCCATCTTTTCTAATTAGGTAATGGCGTGACAAAATCATGCAGAGTATTGAAGCGGTATTAATAAAGTGAACGTAATCGTTAATTACGGGAAACTTATCATACATAGATGAGAAACATTCTTGCACAACAATCTAACTGCACTAGAGACGGTAGCTGCTATCTCTTCAGTAATATGTAATAAATATGTTACGTTCTCGTTCTTTATTCATTGTGTCATGTCATAATAGAGATATAAACGGTACTCGAATATAATCCAGGAACGCCTGGACAATTATAATCTGATAAAATATTATTTAAGATTGTCGCATTTTTCACGCATTCGCGGGTCTTCAACTTATATGTTTATCTCTTTATTTTATCCGATGTGTCGGCTTGGGTTACGCCAGCTATTGTCACGACCTGACTGAAATGTTAAATAAGTAAAACATACAATTTTTGGGTTCTTTATCTAGTAAATTTGTATGAAATATTTGATGGAAACTTTGATTTCTTGCAAAAGGCGATTCGTGGAATTTTCGAGTCAATGAACTCTAGTCAATGGCAATGAACGGGATTTATGGTTTCAGGCTTCGGGAGACATTCGGACACGTTATGTATGTTATATGTTATATAAAAATGAAATAAAATATATAATGCTCGAGTACTTGTATGCAGCTTAATGCAAGTTACTAGAAAATATATTTAGCGATGCGCAGGGTGAGTTAGGGGTAGGTGCAGAGCGGGCGCAAGCCGTTACTCAACTCCCGAACATTTTCGCAGCTTTCTATTTTTCTATTTCTACTCTATGCGTCCCCAGCACCTTTAATAAGTCGCCGACTTCTAACTCACATACACACAGTGTTGTTAGGGGTCTAACTAAACTCACAATTTGAATGCATACCGCCAGAGTCACCCACCGTGAGTGAACCATATTTGCATTCTTATCCATACCAATAAACACATCATAATATGTTTGGTGGTGTATGTAATGTTATGGCAAGTAGTGACATAACATGCGCTCACGCTGCATTCGTGGCTGCGCTCGCCGCTCACACGGCCCGCCGCCGCTCACCGCCATTACACTTCAATTAATTTCTTGCACTGATGCTCTGGAAAGCAAGCGTTACAGTAATTAGGCGAATTGTATAAAGAGCAAATAGGCGATTACCCACTAACTCACTGCCGGGTTACTTTTACAATTAAATTAGATAAACATCTGAATCTAGCGCAACTGAATTTCGTTATAAAACCCGTCTAAAACTAAAAATAGATATTCATATTTTAATATTTTTAACAAATAACAGGCGTACGGTAAATTGTGTTTTTAAAAATGTTTAGGCCGAGACAACAAGTTAGCGGCAGTGAGAAGTCATAGATAAATAAGTAGAGATTGATAAATTATCGCATTTTTTTATATCCCGAATATAGATAAATATCACGATGGAATCGGAGTTATGTGAGATCCAAAATAGACCTTATTAAGTACCTAATGTATGAAATGAAATGAACTTGTCATTTATTTGCTTGAGATTTTGGGTAGATACAATTAGGTGTTAATTGTTTCCTTCAAAATCTGCTTACAATTCAAATATCTCAAATGTCATTAAATTATTCTAATTAATAACTTCAACATTAGTAAATTTAATCATTACAGTGTATATTGTATAATATAGATAAGTAATAATAAATCTAAATACTAAATGTAGAATCTAATCTAAAAGGTCCTCAGTTTATCGTTATAAGCGATTGAAGAATTTATATCGTAATTATTGTACTATTAAAACAAAGAATATTCCCCCATAATGGTCGTTAATAGAAGCCGTAATTATGAAGATCGCTATTGTTTAAGTTGATTAAAGATAATTAAAGGGGTTGAAGAGAGACATCTAGGGTTATATATATTTAGGCTTTCACTATATACCGATTTATAAGATAAAAAGGTATTCAAAATGTATCATTTTATCGAATAATCCATCGAAGTGGATCAGTGTGGTAGATAGCACTTCAAACAATCTTGTAATGTCAAAGAGAGGCCCATTTTCATCAAACACAAAAAAGACGTTAGCAAATATTAAACCCCCCAGGGGTTGAAAATAGACCACTATTTTTATGGTTTTTAGTTCACATTTAACCCCCAATGTACAGTAGAGAGCAGAAATGTTACTAATATACTTTGCATTTATTATTATCCTTCCATTAATATTTTTTGGCATTCCGTTTGAAATTATTTTTTGTTGGTTGTTTGATAAAACGGCTGCTAAAAAATATAATTATTTGGAACGATAATATAAGGTAATCTACTTACATCTGAAAAGAGATAATTGTTCTTAAATATCAATTTACAGCTAAGGTCATTGAAATTACACTACGGTTTATAGAGGTTATTGTTGTCCAAACAGTTTATCACCTTGCCCGTTCACATATCGCCTCTCTCTGCGGTGTCACGCGCCGAGGTCGCTCCACTCGATATTACACATGTAATTAGACTACGCCTACGTTGAACTAATTAATTACTATTTAAAATGTCTAAATGTACTTAATTTATTTCCAGAATTTCTGTTTTTTTTTTGAATAAATGCTTATGTAAGTTTGAAAGGATTCTTTCTGTCTAGGAAGACTGAATTTTACTATTCGGTGAAGAAAGTAATTAGGTGCAGTTATTTTATGAACAAACAAATAACACGTTATCTGAGCAAATGGACCTTACTGGCTTATTGACTTCAGTTAAGATTTTCTAACATAAGACTTAGTGGTTTCTAGATTACGTTTAAATACTAGCATGTTCTAACATCTAGTTTTTAGGTCAAAGTATAATAATATATAGCACCTTGTATAATAATGGACTGAAATTATTATTTATTTATTACGTTTATTCATTACTATAGTTATAGATATTTTATATTTCAAGTTAGTCTTTAATACTTTAGTTTTTAATAAACATATAATATTGCAATACCTTACTTTGTTACTTATAAAATTGTTAATTTTTACATAGGTAGAACCGAAAACCGTTTCACATAATGTCAGAAATATCAACATAATTTATGCCTAAATTTAATTAGGAAACGACTGAAGTAATATAACAGCAATTATGATTAAAGTCGCATACGATAGAAATAATCATATCGATAATGACCTATGCGTATAATACCTATGCGATAATGACCAATACTATGACGACACTATAAGATCTAAGCTGTGCTTATCCTACCCGAGATCAATAGTCTTAGACCAGCTAGGCCGCAACTTAAGCAATAACACAAACAAATACGATAGGTATCAATCTGTTTCATAACTTGATATTCAATTACCGGCTTAAAATGAGCGATGTTGTCCTTTGCCGAGATATCTAAACGACAGGCGCGGATACGAGGCCGCTGCATTATCTCAATTATAAACGCATTAACAAGTCGGCACCTACGCACGTTTCGTCTCCTATTTACATTTAACACAAGGGTCACGACAGTTGTAAACGCGCAAAAAGACAAATCATAATTAACACTTATTTCCTGGCAGTCAATTGCAAAAACTATTTTAAACGTTTTTGTTAATACTGTGGTAATGACATTCATTACTAAAATAAATAGGCTGTAGGTAGAATAAGTTATTTGTATATAATAAAAAGATAGGCTCTATAGATAGATAGTAATCGTAACCAGTCCTTTTGGCATCCACTGCCATGCGCAGTATCTTGTGCATGGAGTACCTATGTATGACCTTAAAACGCCACGTTAGAGCCGGCCATGTTGATGGATTGACGAGTCCACTCTTTAAGAGGTGGTACAGTTCGTCACGGCTTGCTGTAGCCGCTTTGTTACAACGCCTACGGATAGAGACGAGGAAATATTTATATATATTATTTTAGTCATAACTAGCGAAAAGCCCTGACTTTGTTCAGGTGACATAACGATTTTCTAGGAACTTCAAATATAACCTACGTCCATCCGTTTCATTAATTCTTAGTTTAGGTTCTTAAAAGTGAAAGAATTACCCAAATCGGTAAAGTAATTTTTGAGTTTACGTCTTACATAAAAACAAACAAAAAATATAATCTCTCTTTTTTAATATTAGTATTAGATGAAAATTATGTAGAACATTTTAAATTTGTTTCTTAATTGCATTATTAAAGCGTTTTTAGAAAATTGAGTTTACATATATCGGTTCATGCACTCGATACACAAATATTCTGTTAACACGCGAAGGGAATTGGAGACGATAGTACGTATTTGCATCGATGCAATTTCGCAATCGACTCATGGCTCGATTCGATAGCGATTAATCGATCAGTAAAAGCTTCGTGTTTCGCCACACCGGGATGCAGAGTATCAAAACGTATGTAATCGATCTGCTCGGTGGTCGTTTCACTGAGAATATTTACATTGTAATATCGGATACGAGTACATAAATCCCAAATTGGGTATCGATTTTGAAGGTTATTGCCGTTTATGATACACCCACGGCTTCTCGTTGCGCGTTACTTTCTTTTTACAAAACTGGCGGTCCGTTCTGGCTTTATGCATTACTATTGTAGCTTCGTCAGAAATATTTAAATTCAGTAATTTTTCGAATTTATTCTAAACTTAACTGTTTAACTTCCTTTTGTCATACATTAGCCCGTATATGCGTATTTACCTGCTGTGAATTGGAAAATCATTAAATTAGATCACCCTTTCTTACAAAACTCACTTTCTCCCTCTCTCTCCTCCATGCTTTAACCCCACATGATGTCAGCCTTCCTCGTCGCTTTCTCCACTCCTTTCTATCAGCAACGTCGTCCACTGAGACGTTTCACTACCGCATGTCTTTAAGGACATCTGTCCACCTGCTATACCTTTAAGAATACTGCACAAATTTTGATAAAATATACACGTAAATCCTTTACACACACACGTCTTCTAAAATTTTCTACAAAAAAGGAATAATAGAGATGGGTGGAAAGTCGCCCAAGGAAGAATGGGTCACTTTTTTGGAGAAAAGAAGAAGAGTATCGCCAAGTGGCAGTAGAAACCCCAGAATATAGGGATAAGTTAACTGTATGAGTTATGACAGGAAGAATGCAATTAAGAATGAGAGTGACCATGGACGTGCTCACATCGTCATAGCCAACGGCCTTGAACTTTGTGGAACTGAATAGTCTACGTATCTCTTCATCGGACACAGGAGAAAAATTAAAGGAAGCGGTGTTAGGACTTGGCATATATGAAATAGTGCTACATTGCACAGTGTCATTTAATAGAAGTACAGAGGAAAGTTGATAAGTCATTAAGTGAGAAAGAAAATAAATGGAGGTCGGTCAGAGGTGTTCTTAGGTTGAGTGTTTTAAGAAATTTCCACAAATCTGCTGGCGAGGAGTTGCAGATATTGCTATTTACTCTATATTTCGTTATCAATGAGTTTATGCATATATATGCTCTAGAATATGTCTTTATATAATATACCACCCAATCTCTTCCGTTGGGTTTCGTAAAAGGCGACTAGAATATAACAAAGCCGGTACCACACAAGCTCTGGTTTCAACCATAATTGATTATGATTTGAAACCTTATGATTGTAAAGGGAAGTTTATGTCCTGCGGTGGGATGACATAGGTTGATATCGACCTTTAAATAATATGCCATTCCTTAGCATCTTACTTAAGGCAAACTGCAATAAAATTCCTTGTTTTAATGTTTATCGCTAACATACATAAATCCATGTTGCGGAGATCTTTCACTACCCAACCTATAACATCCCACTGCAGAAAACAAGTCTCCACTGGCATCCGGGGAGTTTGTCGGGACAATCGACCAAGCGGTCGTTTGGTAAATATCTATTAGTTTATAGGATGTATCCGAACTTTTCCTCATACTTTAAACCATGGAATGGCCTCATAATTCCGTATTAATTCACATATAATGTTATAAACATTATTCTATAAACATATAAAATTTTTGGGGTTTGTATTTAGCAAATTTATGTAAAAATTTGGTATAAACTACAAAAAATATTTCTTTCTTGCGATAAAATATTCGTAAAATATTTGTGATCATAATTTTTATAGACACTACCTGTATGCTTATTAATTCATAGGGATTCATATTTTGTGGCTTCATCTATAATAATCTCTAAATTGAATATTGACCACGTAAAAGCAGACAGATAAATGAATTTTTTTTTCAACAAATAATTCCAACATTCAAGAATTACCCGCCTTTAGCGCTTCGGGGAATTCCCTTTCCTTATATGGGAATACTAAGAAAGCACGTAAATATAGCGGTACCTTAAAAGATTTTTAAGGACTAATTCCTACTAGAGCGTTAATGACATTAGCCAGTACAAGTAATTTGTCCAGTAATGATAATAATTTTCACGGTCGAGTAAGTGCAGTCAGCAGTTGGCCCCCTTATTACAACAAATAAAGGTAAAACATGTTGAAACCCCAATGGGGTCTGATAATTATACATATACATAAGCTGCTAAAGGCTCGTTGAAAACAAGAGGAAATAGCGATTGAGTGATGAAAGCGGTAGTGATTGGTGCCAAAAATATTTGAACTGTTTGCCAATATTGAATCTGTATTTCCTTTTTAATTGTTATCGTGTATTTATTTCTTTGAAAGTTTGTTTATTATCTACAGTTTAAAAGATTATAGTTAATCTATAATGAATGGCAGATGAAATGTAGACACACATTCGTATTATATTTTAGCAATTTATCGACATTATTATTATAGATATTTGACATAGCAAAGAAGTATTTAACTTATAAATTGTTTGACATTTACTAAACCAATAAATAGTTCCATTAATAATTAAAATTACTTTGTAATATTACTTATAAAATAAATTTCAATTAATTGTTATATACTTATTTGTTAAGGAACCACCGTCTGTGCAAATAAACATTTGAATTTGAATGAAAAGTTACAAACATCTCTAACTCTCCTATATATTTTTAAATTAGTTAATTGTGTTACATTGCTGAATATGAGCTATGAACGTGGTCGGTCTACTTAAAGAGTAATGAATGATGCACAACTTGTCTTATTAATTACAGTAGTGATTGTATGAACCGGTTGGTTTGTGTTAAAGACTAATAAGAATCCTCTTTTCCAATAAGAACATCCATTCTCCAATCAGACTGCTCATTGCCACTCTCATTGGGTAGTGAAACAGCGTCTAGACATTTTCGGTTTTAAATCTGTAACAGTACTATTGTGGAAGCTTTCTGTATTCATAAATTCGATTATTGGAGGGGGAGAATACACGCCGCAATCCAACAGCCGCTGGACGCACTCTATTGGCCTCGTTACCCCCCTCTCACAGAATACTACGTTCAAATGTACTGCATTTCCCACTTTATCATATTCCCCAATGTACGTACGTGTTTCGGTAGTGAGTGAGATATGCCAGAGCCCATTCCCATCCTATCCCTTGTCATGTCTCCAACCCTTTTTCCAAATCCATTATTCATCAACAAAGGTAGGCGCGCATACGGGGGCGTCCCAAAGTTTGTCATTTTGGACTAATGTTGGCATGTATCGCAGGTGTTTATAGGCGACAGTATCCACTTACCACTAGGTAGATTGTATGCTCGTTTGCCACCTTCGTTCTATTTTTTTTTTATAAATAGCTTTGTCGCAGACTATTCTGTGTTAGCTATTCTAGACTATTTAGACTATTCTATCGCTATTAAATAAATATACATTAACAGGGTTTTTGTTATATCTTGATAATAAAGTCTGGAGTGAAGCTTAGCTGGTATCTATTATTATCATTGCGAATCCCTATCTACCTAAGTGAGCATTATCGCTTAATGTTCAATTAATTGTTCAAACCACACGAACAAGACCTATTTTATAATCGCCATATACAACCTTAATTTTTTATCGATATACAGGCTGTAACCGATCAATTTACAAAACATGAAACCATAGATGTGTTACTTGACATGAAAATTTTCCGAATTTGTTTGGCAAAAAAATTATAATTCAGTTTTTGTAAAAAATATACATGCAATATAACTAAACACAAAAACGCATTTTTACAAAAAAATACGTAACACTTTAATCATGAGCAAAATCCGTTATTTTAGGCTGTATATTAATTTTCATATTATTGTCGGTCGGCTTTAGGATAAAAGTATCCCATTTCTTCCCGCGCGTGTTGTAAAAGGCGACTAAGGAATAAAGCAGCTATCATAAGCCTCGAGGAATTACAGCTCCTCTAAAAGAGTGAACCCGCCAGCTTGGCCTGCGTGGCGTTTTAAGGCCATTTAAGGCCTCATGCACAAGACAATGTTCATGAGAAAGCCCATGTCCCAGCAGTGGAGGATAAAAATGCTGGTTACGGTTATTAATTTTCGTAATAAGAACGCGTTTGACTTGCGTGTCCGAGCTCCGAACCGATGCACATATACCTACTCGTATATAGGAAGAGCGCGAGTGCGGGTGGCAAACCGCAGCGACGACCGCTCCTACACTCGGCTGCACTAATTCAACAATCAACACGTTATGTTAATCCTTTGTCTCATTTACCTTAAGCATTTAGAAAAATACACGAATAATAAATTACGCGGAAATTATAATGAGTTCATTTAATTTTCCATACATTAATCGCGAATTAACTCAAAAATGGAACTAGGCATCTTATTTGAGTATCCTAAAAACGATTACAATGGAACATATTCCTATTTGTTTTCTGATTTGATGTTTATTTAGGTTAACGCTTTAAAAATCAGCTGCAATATCTAACAATGTTTATCAACCAATGATTTAAAAATGAGATACAAGATGTTCAATAGTATTAAATCCACGAGCCACCGGAAAACCATGTGCAAATTTCAATTACAAACTGTCAAAAATTATTACTTTACCAAAAACTATTAAATTGTCCAAATGTTATTATCAAGAATATCGCAATTAACTATAGTCATAACATTCGTTATAGTCCTTGAAGCCGTCCACTTTGCCCGGCCATATTTATAAAAGCATAAGTCTCCTTTTTTAAGAAATTCGTCATTAGAGTAGAAACATTCGACAATTAACCATATCCGTAAAAATTTATAGAATTTGTTTGAAGGTAAGTAAGTCTACATAAAAAAAAGGAATCTGTTTTGAAAGGCTGCTGTATATTAATGATAACATATAGTAACAATTTTGCCTGAGCAATTTGTAAGAGTATGTTGGCATAACCAAAGGAAGTTGAGTGGCAGCACGTCTATTTATGCTTTCTTTGTAAAGGGTCATATTTTGTCTTACAAATTTTGTCGCTTTGTATATGTACAAATACCTACCGTACCGTTAGTAGCTTATGTTGTTTTAAATATAGGTCTACATGATTCGCTCGACTTCATTTTAGAGATTGCTCGAATGCATTTCTTTTGGGCGATAAAAATTCTATCGATATTAGTGAAGTTACCGCATAGAATATTGCAGTAACGTATAACCCAAGAAATATAAGCACGATATACCATAACCGTAGTTTCAACACAGGTAGTATTTCGGATTATTTTTAATGCAAAAACTATTGTATTAATATTCTTTGAAATGGTGTCTATATGCTCCTTCCAGTTCAAATGTTCGTCAATGGTTAACTTGTAACTTGTAACCAAGAAACTTGTAGCCTTCATTTGCTCTATTCTTTCCATATTAAACGCCACATCTATTTTAACACTATTATCATCGTACGTTTCTCACTGCTGGCCATTGGTCGACATCAATCAACTACTTATTCCTTTGCAATCTTACTATTTATTACTTGGCAGTAAATACAACTTATAAAAATGTATAGAAACAAGTCACATCAATTATTTATTATTACCGTAAAAATCAATGGCCAAAAATTTTTCTACTCAAATTTATTTATTTAGGAAGCTTATTATTTAATACAGTCAATAGCTAATACACGAAAACTACAATTTTACATATGGTTATAAGTAGGTATTAAATGTTTGTTTAAGGGATTATCCAAGTTTGTTTTTAGTGCAAGGGCAATGATGTCGAAGGAAGTGTGGCGAAGGCTCCGACCGCAGGAAGCCGTACTGGAGACGAGGCTTAGGTTCGAGGACATGAGCCGAGGTTTAAGGAACGCGTTTAACGTTACCAACCTGTCCTTGGTTAGGTATTATGTTATTGGTTGGATATAAACATTTATTAATGTTCGAGCAATTTTAATTACTATATGATTTTTTAAACTAAATTATATGCATAACTGTATGGTTGAAATCTTATTAGTTACAAAACAGACGCCTTTTTCGTCTTTATAATACTTATATACACAAACGTATTAGTAAGTTCTTCAAATTAAAAGTGATTTGAGAAGCAATTATTTCAAATTAAAGTAAGTGTGCTTTTTGATGGTGGTGTGATGTAGGCCAGCTTTAAAATTAGGCTTTAGGCATTACACCATCTCTTTCCGCGAGTGTCTTAAAAGGCTATTAAGGGATAACACATCCGCTTTCACAAACGTTGAGGAACTACACCACTTCTAAAAGAGTGGACTCGCCAACCCGCTTGGCCAGCGTGTCGTATTAAGGGCATACATCCCTCATCCACAAGACAATGTGCTCATGTTCAGCAGTGGATGTTAAAAGGCTGGTTACGGTTACAGTATATAGTTCGTGTAAATTTTCAGTGTTTTTACCAACTTCATTAGAAATGTTTTTGTTTCACAGGTGTCAAAGATGACTCAGACGATGTATCGAGCAAGAGCTGCGGTGGCGACGCGTCTGCGCTGGCTAAGAAGCAAAGAAAAGCAAGAACAGCTTTCACGGACCACCAGCTACAGACCCTTGAGAAGTCCTTCGAGAGACAGAAGTACCTCAGCGTGCAAGACCGGATGGAGCTTGCCGCCAAATTGGGCTTGACCGACACGCAGGTCAAAACCTGGTATCAAAACCGAAGGTATGTTTTTGTTTTTTTAACTGAAGAGTTAAAAAGCCATAGAGCCCAAGGAGTTGAGCTCTATGGCTTTAGCTTTTGTCTCTCCCCTACTGAATGTAGACCTCTCCCATACCTTGCCACCATACACGATCTTCGGCTTTTCTTCTCAAACCACAACCGACGAACTTCTTCAAGTAGTCATTGGTCCAGGTGGTCGGTGGACGTTCCACACTGTGCTTCACAGTTCGTAGCCACCATTCGACGATTCGTCTACACGTTTATGGCTTTATTAAAAATAATTTTGCGAGTGGCCGCTTTCAACAATCTTTAAGGAAATTTACATAAGATTTACATAACAGTGGTGTCGTGTTATCGGAATAAGCCTATACTTATTACGATGTATGTATGTGTTATGATATAGATCATAACACATACGCAATAGTCTACACTAGCATTCCCTGTCTTCCAAAAACACCCACAAAGACCTATTAAACAAAAATTACCTAAGTATATTCCGTAATATTTATTGTACGTCACATTTCCACAGCAGACATTGATATTTTTTTTCTCTTTATTAAGTCGACAATATTTACTGTGCTAATGAAATGAAATATGTCTATTTTTTCATTCTCTTAGAATTTCTATCGAGTATAGTTGTATATTTATTTACAAAGCAAAAAAATATATATCTAAAGCTAAATATATTAAATTTAAGTGTGTAAGGTAAATAATAGAAAGTGTGTTAATAATAATAATAATATATAATATATTAACAATAATAATATAAATGTGTGTTTAAGTGTGTAAGGTAAATAATAGAAAGTGTGTTAATAATAATAATAATATATAATGTATTAATAATAATAATATAAATGTGTGTTTAAGTGTGTAAGTTAAATAATAGAAAGTGTGTTAATAATAATAATAATATATAATATATTAATAATAATAATATAAATGTGTGTTTAAGTGTGTAAGGTTTGTCAGCAGAAATAATAGAAATTAAAATAAACAAAAGTATTGATAAAATTCAATTAAAGCCTTTTTAAAGAAGTAATAAAGATGAATCGGGCTTCGCCTGATATCGATTACTTTAATTATTTTTACACATTCTATCTATATATTCAATTAGATACAATTTCTAATAAACTTGTTTTAGTTATATTATTACAATTCACAAAGAAATAGGAAATAAGGGCTTATATTGAGTATCTACTAATGATATGAACACAATAAGTCACCAATATACTTAGTGTATTTATTCAAATTCATTATAGTAAATCTAATTATGAAATAGGAAAACAAATGTTTTCAAAATAATTTAATTACTTTGCATCTTTATTTAAATTATTATATCAAATTATTTATTTATCAGGAAAAGCTTCTAAGTAGCTATTTTTCTAAGTACTTGCTTATAATCGACAATGTAACGAAATTAAAAAGAATTGGTGTGTAGGAATAGCCGCCCCATAAAGGAAACAATTATCGAATGTTTTGTTGTTTGGTCTAAAAGTAAAACTGATGCGGACAACGTTATCAAACTGTAAATCATCTATTTTTTATAATACTTCTTGAGATATGCTCTGATTAAAGAAAAAAAAAACACTATTTACATAAAAAGAAACACATTTATTCAAGACATTTATGAAAATTATGCTTATGCTATAGCTTGTTATATCCTATTATTCACTTAGTTGCGACATGGCCCAGTACAATTCAAAACAACGAAGGCCATAATTCATACAGCTTGATACACAGATAATTATAATTATAACAGATAATTAAAATAATTATAAGACTAAAATTTATAACAATTGAGAAGTATTTAGCCATATTGTCGAGGTACTTAAGCAAGCAATATTTAAGCTTAAGCTACAAGATACTTACGCTTGCATATAAATAGTAAGCATACGATTATCGTCTGGAATTCGGACATAAGTAAGCACTTTATCAAACTTTCAGACGATCGATCGACTCCAATGTAAGATTGAATTCCACGCGATAATGGTATGCTCACTGTATGTGTTAAAATAAACGAAACACAATAAATAGTTAATACGTCTCCAAAATCTCAGAAAGCTGGTAAACAAAATGTGATAGATAAAGAAAAATTTCTCAAGCTCATATCTAGTAATATTTCTAACGAATTTGAAGATTTCTTTTCAAGATTTGGTTTCGTTATTCTCTGCTTGTCGAATAAGCCATAAAACATATATATCAATTTACAACAAATTACCGCATTAACGATAGAATCTATCTACAATAAATGACCACGGCAATCTTAATCTGACCAACATCATTTTATCTATACTTTGTCTATGCTACAACACTATCATGATCCCGTTTCATTTCTAAAAGGAAGACATAAGAGGTCAAGAGGTCAGCCCACATTTGTATTTTTAAGCCTAAATGGAGGTGCTTTTCCGCTAATCGTTAGTTCCTTAAGTTCGTTACCAAAAAAAAGTACTCGTGAGATAGTCGGCGAGGCACAAAGCGATGCTGAATCAGCATTTATCGAGATATTACCGCTACCATAGTAAGAAAAGGAAAGTACATTCACTCCAGCAAATTCTTCGAGGTAGTTACAGAGTTTGCCCGAATCATGAAGCTGTCACAATTTTGTTTTATAAATAATTATAGGTAGCCCCCTATATTGTTTTCAATATAGGTTTTCGACACAGAATTTCAAATAGATTTTTATTAAAAGACAAGACCAATGAACATTTGTATAATAGTTGTGTGGTGTTGTAATGCCGTAATATCAAACTTTGGATTTGAAACAAGATTTGTAAAATTTCTCGGATTTGATTCCAAAAATACTACTAAAACGAAAAGAATAAATTGATGACGTTGTCTAAATAAAATAGAATGAAATAACTACTTGTCAAATGACCAATACTTTCGCAATTAAACGCTACCCGAACTGCAAGGGTGTGAGGCCGTGTATGATTCTATGTAGGTGTACACGAACTTGTGTTCCTCATCACCACTTGCATGTGCACGTGGTGAAAATAATTCGATTGTATAATGATGATGTACTCTTCTTATATTACTATACCGCTATCGGCAAAAACTGTCCTAAAGAGACGGTAGAACAATAGAATAGATTACTTACATATTTTATTTGATGTATTTCAATCTGTGCCCATATACATATCTATGTAAAAACGCTTTCTTACATACATACTCGTACATTAATAAAGCGCTGATAGGTATTTTACAAATATACTTTTAGCATTAAAACGACTGTTTCAACACTAAAGTTTAATGACAAAAACTAAATTATAAACAAATTGAAGTACTAAAAGACACCTAGCACCATTAATGGCAGAATGAATTATTCAGCACAGGTATTTTAAAATACACTTAAAATAAATACAATCCCAAAAAATACACCTGATTGATGTGCCCCGATAAACCTACGAGCCACACAAGAGTTTACAAGAAAACTATTAATTATTATTCATTTACATCCATTGGGGGTTTCAATTAAAATACACGGTCGGCTAACAAGTTCCGTCGCCGACTGTACCGAGCCGGCCCGAGCGGCTATTTCAAAAACAAACGATTGTAATTAGGCCTTTGGCTGACGCCGACTGCCTTCCGTACACACAAAAACTACGGTAGCTAAAAACATCATATTAATTTTCTATTGATATAAAATAATTATGTGGGTACATCAATTTTAATCAATCGATATTTACTGTAGTCGTGCGAGTGCTATTAGTTTGAATAGGTCGCACTTAGTATTGCAGACTTCTTGCCACGACATCTTTATAATGTTTTATATCGCTGCCTAAGAGGCAAATGAACGTATTTGCAAAAATTGCTCATTATAATCTATTTTTGAATGGTATTTAATATACTTTGTTTTAGTTCGTATAAAGATATCTTTTGTTTTTATGTTAGTATAGTATTGGCGAAACTATTAAACGTATAGTTTACATCATTTTGGTGCATGTATGATCAATTTAACAATTGATCAATATAAGTCAATTTATGAAACGAAACTATTTCGAATGTTTGGAGATCATTTGGTTCTTAAGCATCGATATTTAGATGATAATATGTTTTTTATAGGTAAATCATATTGTCATTTCGTCAATAAACGGTCATCTAAATGTGTTCCGTGTCGATAGATACTGATTTTAATATAATATCTATACACATTATATTTAATAAATAATTCTTTAAGCAATTTCATATTCATCTAGCTACCATTAGATTTCATTGATTCACAAATACATAGACATCATTCATGATTCCTCTTTATTCTAGAAAGTTATCCTTTGAAATAATTAATAACTTAGTTAAATAATTATTAACTTATTGAATAACATAATTAACATAAAAGCAAAAGAAAATATGTAAATATGTATACATTTACATACCTATATGTATATGTACATATAGATACAGACGTGGTTCACGCGTTCGCCTGTTTCCAGATTAGCCGATGGCCAATGTTATCGTAAGGTATCTGTAAACAGTATATATGTAAATGAATTAGAAACCCTAAGCAAACATCTTATAATAACGCACATTAAAAGAGTTCACAGAGTACCCAATAAAGTTTCTATCTTATCTCGGCTCTCATGTGTCATGTAGAAACATTAGGTGCGATTAAAAACGGACATGTTTGTGTTTACTTGTTGCTGTGTTCTTTGTGACGTCACCGGGGTGGTTAATACTCCGTGACGTGTCGTCGGGCGGCGCGGCGGCCGGCTGAGCGGTGCGCCTGCGCCGCCGCGCGCCGCACACGGCGATGACCGTGTCCTGTCTAAAGGTTTTTTCTTCTGCCAACACTTTTTGCCACACTTTTTGTTGGTTTTCTATAATTTTGGTTAAACTAATGTTTGGGCTTCGATTTTTCGGTTCGTGAAAGGGTGTGAAATCGAAGTTAATTGAAGGATTTAATGGCTTTTGTGTGCGGTCACTTTCTTCTGTTTTTTCACCGACACGGCTCAAGTAGGATGGTAGGTACTAATTTACCATTGTGGGAGCGGTGGACCGAAGCATTTTGTGCTTTGTAATTGTTATTTTACATAAGCAACATGAGGATAATAATTCTTGTTAAGCGTCTTTAATTTATTTATAATTAGAAACTAAACCGAAATAATTAGCTTTAATTACAGACCGCTGTTTGCCTTTTCAGTAATTATAAATAAAAAATAATTAGCCAAATTTACACCTAAGCATTTAGATTAATTTAATTACCTTTTTTTTTCTTACAAAAATGTCCGTTTCTGTGGCGAAGGAGAAGCTCGGTGAAAAACGGCTATGTTTGGAAATAACAATGAACTACACAGAAGTATTATAAATTTATTCACATTCAGTCGTTGTAATACTTATTCGGGGCCTTTCTCACCACCCCCTGATCCCTTATCAGAAGGTGGTGCGGAAATCCTTTAGTCTAAACTCATTCTTCGTTGTAGGTAATTCTGTTAGACACTAAAATTATATTTTGTAGGTACGCACAAGTGATCGCATAGATAACAATTTCTACTTATACGAGTGAGATGCCTTAAACAAAATCAGACGAGACCAAAAAAAAAAAAAAAAATCACGTTTTTTTTATAAATTTTATTATTATACAACACTTCCTATAAATCACTTAGGATCCATAAACCAGCACTGGTTTGTACGAATCCTGCACATTCCTCTTGTAAGTTTACAAATAGCAGATAATTAATCAATCCATAGAAAACATTAAAAAATTTAAAAAGAATCTTTAAAAAGGGTAAAACAAATTAAATTAGTTTTGTAGACAATCTGCAATAGTCGAATGCAATCTGACCCCTGGCCTCAGCATCAGATGCTGACGCTTATGTGTATAATATACACCTCTTAAACTGTTCACTTCAGAAGGACGCATTCGAATAAGTAGTTTAGAATTCGTGTAGAAGTTATAAAACATTACAACTTTCAATTTGGTACAGCAGCGCCCCCTGGTGAGTTAGAACCACAACATCAAAGAAACCGCTTCAAAATCGGGCCAGCCGTTTCAGAGAATAGTGGTAACAAAGGGCTACACAAACATACATTCTCTTACCCCAAATGCATATACCATCTCTGTTCCGTCGTGAGTATAGAAATAAAAAAAATATAATTAAACAATGCCATAAAATTTTCTTCTCTATTAGATCTCTCCAACACTTGTTGATGGAGTGTTCCCGGAACGAAGCTGAGAGGAGGGTTCTGATAGGAACTCCAAATTTGAACAGGTGTGATGTAGGATGTTCCATAAAATTCTGTCCGAGCCAACATGGAAAGCTGCGAATATTCTGTGCTAATTTGATAGTTGCTATCAGAGTCATAGATAAGTTATACTTAAGTAGGTGTTTAAGAAAAATTTTAACTTTTAGGGTACGATAGGGCTGACATACACAAAAGTGTAAAAGTCTCTACATAAACAAAGAGGAAAAACAATCTCTGTGTGTGTGTTATCGTACTGAATCAATTCAAAGTAATAAATTCAAATAAGCACTTACCACCCACGCAAGTAGTTATGTTACTCAGTCATAGATGGCACACGTTGTCGCATGCATAGCCTACATTTGAAAATATTATGGGGAGTTTAGATTATATTTGATTTTATCTTACGAGCTTCTTTTATCCCATTATACTATCTGCTCGATGGGATTAGATAGTCTTTCCTAGTCACTCCCATCGAGCCCTAACTGCTCGCTGCAATCCCACAACCGCTGGACATTCTCGCCTGCCCACGTTATCCCTATCTCTCTTAGAAGACTACCGTGAATTGTACCGTATTTCCCCCTTTATCCTATTTCCCCAATGTGCTGTACATGTTTCGGTAGAGAGTGAGATATGTCAGAGGCCATTTCCAGCCCGTCCTATCATATCCCTCTCCATTAAACAACCTATTCTTCTAATCCATTTCTAAATCTCCAAAGGTAGGCAGCTGATCCAGGGGCGTGCCAACGTTTATTAATCTGGACTGATGCTGGCATGTATCGCGGATATTCATGGGCGACAGTATCCACTTACCATCGGGTGAACTGTACGGTTGTCTGCCACCTATTTTCCATAAAAAGAATAGTTTCCTTTGTTCAGATCATCCTAACGTTACGGCATCATCCTAAAACACGATAAGTCTTCTTGTTCGTTTCTCGAAGACGATAAGTGCATTACAGATTCACTTCATAATAATAATTGCATACTTACTGCATCTTACAAGAATTACTTAAATGGGAGGACCTACGTGTGAATGTCGGTCGATCGATGGTCTTATAGCTCACACACATAATTCATGCAGTCCGTTGACATTCTCGTGTGCCTTATTTATATGATAAATAGAAGTGATAATCCCTTGTATGAAAAGTCGCATTTTAGAGTTTAACTGAACGTCGTGTCGACGGGCTTGCAAGTCATGGCCTGGTCGGCGCCGATGCGGTGCCACTCATTATGGGGCTTCCGCCGACACTAAATTTGACACTATTATTTATAATATACACCTATGGGTCCACTTAATTGTTTTTCGAATAGACTGGCCTCACTGAATAAGCTGGTAGACAAAGTCTTTGATAGTTTGTAACAGAGATGTGCCCCGTGGTTGTTAATCACTCGGTATTCAACATGTTCAACATAATTGTAAATGTTCGTATTCACGAATACTAAGAAGTCCTGAATACTAAGTAATATCGTATTTCGTTACAAAAATCAAAATCACAATTAATATATTTTTCAAAGATAAATTTAGCACGATTTACCTAAATTTTTACCTAATAAAGTAGGCATCATTCTCGATATACTCGTGAAACATATACAATATGCTGTTTTGTTTTGCATAGATAATATATGTTGAGGTAAATTTAGATGAACTAATACATCCCATACATCCCCCCATTCACAAGACAATGTGCGAGAGGAGGCACATTCCACTGCTGGCTTATTTTCAACAGTGGATATTGAAATGATTGGTTGCAGTTGCAGCTGCAGTTGTAGTTTTACTTCGAAATTTATGTTTCACCACCGAGCTAGTGATAATTTAAAGTTCGTAATTGAGTAAAAATTAAACTGTATGAGCGGCCATGTTTAAAAAAAACTCAAAACTAAAAAAAACTCACCACCTTAGGAATGATATGATGGTCCAGTATAGAAATCCTTAAGCTATCACCGCAACGCATCGAAACCAAAATTAAATAAAATTGGTTGTTCGATTATTTTATCAAGTGTATGTTCAGCTTACCTTTACTTTGGTATATATAATCAATAAGTAGGTACCTAATATTTTTACCCATAGACTTTAGTAGTCTTATAACTAGATTTAATCATTATCTTTATAAGCAAATTAATCAAAAGGGCTGATGGTCTAGCTTGTTAGAACTGGACGCCGACATAGCCGTTGGCATTATGCAAACCCCTAAATTACTCAATGTTTGCACTAAAGAGGTCGGTTTTATTGCGTTCTTTTATGCCTCTTAACGACATCCTGTCAGCATTTATATTAATTTAAATATCACTCAAAGAAATCATTTACAAAAATTATGGGTTATGGCGCCTCTGCGGTGTTATACAAAAGGATTGATAGGTTCTAAAAGTGGGCGTACACAAGCAAAATTCTGTTTTAGTCATGCGACAACTTCTGGCTGCATGTCTCGCAATGGATGCATTCTTAAAGTAATTTACACATATGTTAATATGTATAGTGAAATCGTAACATAGCCGTGAATGTACATTTAATGTTTTTTGAAAAAGTCACATCAGTGGAAGGTTTTGAATTTTTGTTTGTCTGTAAGCGCATCACGCAAAAAACCACTGGACATGTTTTAATAAAACTTGGCATACTGTTATTATAAATTATGATTTAGATATCTACGTTTTGTGATATCTGAGTGATCCAAATATGGGTATCAGTGTGGCTATCTCTTCAATTAAACAATAGGGTATTTGATTTTTTTATAGGGAAGTATTCAGACGAGCAAGCGGTCCCACGTGATGGTAAGTGTTACGCCGCCCACGGACACCTGCTACACCAGGAGGTAGGCGGATATGCCACCGACCTTGCAAAATCCTATTCACAGCTTTCTTGAAGAACCCCATATCGCAGCGATATCATCGGCATAAGCTAGTCAGTAATGAAGTCACTAACATAGACCACAGTACCAGTACAACCAGGAATGAGTGATTAAGAGATAGAGATAGCTCCACCTCAAATATTCTCAAGCTTATGTCGACATAATTTTGTAACAAATTTGGAAAAGTATATTTACAATTTGGTTTATTTCTCCTCTGGTTATCGAACAAAGTCCTAAAACACGTACAATTCAAATCAGATACCTTTGTAATGCCACTGGAGCTCTACATACGTATAGTGACTCAGAATCGTGGCTAACAGCCGAATTATGGCTAAGTCGTGTGTAAGGGGTCTAAATATTTTTCGCGACGGTCTGTCGATCGTAAATTCGTAATTGGCAGAGGGCTGCGGGCGAAACGACGTAAACGCCGTTTATCGGCATTTACTTCTCAGCGACGTGTAATCCGCGGCGATTACCTAATGACGCATTCCTGTAATGACACAGGCTGGCGATTATTGTACACTAACCCATCGTGTAACGGCATTGTCTAATATGGTTATGATACAGTAATAATAATAAGTTATAACAATATTCTCCGAAAATGATCCGTTCTCATCGACGCCGTCCATTACCACCTTAAGACGGCAAAGCTGGCCTTACTTTTCTCGACGGAGAGATAGATATTCTGCGCGGCCGATACATCATATCTTTATTACCTCGGTTACACACTGGAGCATTGTTTTGTGCGACGTGCTGGGGTATGCATGTATGTCCGGGAGGATATCTGTTGCCGCCTCCTCCTCCATTTTGAAAACGGGAACCTGTCGATTCTCTGGGGGAGTAGTACCCGTAGGTGGACGGAGCCAACCTTGGTTTAGTCAGTCCTGCAGAGAGGCCCGCTATACCGCTATAACAAACAGGCTGCATACAGGGCCTGGGCCAAAGCACAGGAATCTGAAGATCCGAATGCCACAGACTTGGGGAAGAAATTTAACCCTGCCTCGAGGTGCAGTAAGAGGATTACCTACAGTCAATGCAAGGAATGAGCACATCCGTAGAATTGGCGATTGACTAGCAAGCTATCCTTCTGGAAGCCGAGCTTTCTGGTCGCTCCCCAAGGCTACTGGGGGTAACTTCTGTCATTCGTCCCTCCCACCAGTGCGGAGGCTGCCCATGGGACGAAGGGAAAAGCCGACCTCCTGGGCTATCTCTTTGCCTCAAACTCGACTCTGGACGATAGAGGTGCCTCACCGCCATCATTCGCGCTGCACAAGCTCCATGCTGGAGATCTGTTTCACTCGGCGTGAAGTCCGGCGAGCTCTAGCATCTCTTGATATCCGAAAGTCGAGTCCACTATTTGTCCAATATTCGTCAGTTATAGGTACCAATTTATCATATCATTCGATATTATCAGTCTGTATTTCTATATTGCTAGATATAAGTTTTTAAAAGCCTCGTCCGCACACAAGACTTTCCGTTTTTCTCATCTAGTTGTTACATACCAAACCATCAGTCTCTGTCCATAGTTGGCTTATCTCAGGAACCGCCTCCACACACGATTTCTATTCACCACCGGCGACTTTTTTTTAAGTCGTCAGTCCACCTGGTCTGGAGGACGTCACACGCTACATTTTCCACACATAGCCACTATCGTTTCTTCACGTGGTCAGACATGTTCGGCCAGGAAATGATGAGCAATAGAGAATATAAGGGGTTGAAGTTCTTTTTTGGTATAGGGATGGGATAGAATGGAGATATTTTGAAAAGCAATTAATTATAAAATTTATATGGTATGGTAAGTACCATACCATCACCCTATGTCTGCTGGATATAGGTCTCTCTCGTGGCTTGCCACCGCATACGATGTTCCGCTATTCTTATCCAGCCACCACCGGCGAACTTCTTAAGTCGCAGGTCCATCCCACGCTGCGCTTTCCAGTTCTACTAAAACAAATTATCATTTTTTTTAAGTTAGAAAGGCTTATAATTCTTCAATGTGGGTAATGGTTTAATTTGTCATCATCATTTACTACTTCATAATTTTCCTTAGTCGTTCCCACAGAACTACTCAATATCTGACGAAATACTAAACTAAAACTTCAAGGGTTATGCAAACTCGGTAGAGACTTAACGGTTTGAAGTTAGCGTTAGTAGTAAATTCGTATCATTTGTATAAACGGCACATCTACCTGATATGTGAATGTGATTCTGGACTGATTTACACTACTCGATTTTTATCAGTTAATCTCTATCCTCGTAAGGCCTAAGATAAGTTTGACCAATCTTTGACTTTCATTCATTCTTGACCCAATGGGAACACTAACACAAAAGAAAACAATAAAAGCTATGATAAGTTAATTAGTTAAAATTATGATCCAACGCCCTAAATTGCAATCTGATAAGTAGCTACAACTGAAAATATCAACTGTTTTTTTGCTGTATGCTGCTGAGTTGTGGTCCATTAGACTCTTGCAATGCACAGATAAGGAAATACATTGATTTAATGAGTATTTATTATTAGTGAATACTTTTTAGTATTCATTTCCTTTCTTATTCTTTCGTTCTGAAAATACATTTATTATATAAATTTATTTCTTTTAACTATTTAAGTACTTACTGAATATAGATATTTTTATGTCCAAATTTGTTGGTTACTGGAATTTTGATGTGTAAATTGGTAATGTTGGTAGCATTAAATCCAAAAGCCATTATGTTTTTATTTTATTTTATTTATTTGCAAGATACACCAACAGCATTTACACGAAAAAATACAAATGTTAAAAACTTATAGATTCAAAATACCACTTGCAATACTTTAATAGGTGCATATAAGTTCAACACAGAGGCATGCGAGTATGATACAATATGCGAGTATGACCCAAAAAAATAAACATTAAATGTGGATGTACATAAATCCAATTAAATAAGGTTAAATTACAATTTACTATACTATTTAATTAAACAAATGAAAAAAATACAAAAATAAAAAGTACAATTTACGTAAAATTTTGCGTTTGAAACTTGCCAAAGAATCATTAAAGATGTCGATGTCATGAGAATTCAACACGTCATAAGTATTCAGAAGACGATTTAATGGCGAGAATTTACCCAGGTTTGTTTTAGAAGGTAGCGGTACTAATTGCTTGCTTAAAGGATATCTTGGGATAGAGCGAGGAACAGCAAAGCCAATTTGGTTTACCACATCAGGTATTAACAAGGCGCCATTTAATATTTTGTGCAACAAAACCAAGCAGGGAACCTTCCGACGCGATGTTGCGATGGTTATAAATAATACGACGTGGCTCAGCTCGACTGTTTGTCTATTAGTCAAACTGTCAACTACTTACCTATTTCAATGAAATATTGGTAGGTACCTTTTAGTATTATTATTAATTAAGTGAGAATTAGTTGACCCAAAAGGCTCAGAAGCATCGTCACTGCGATCTGAAAAATCTATTGTGACCCCTCCAACTTACAGCTCACTCCCAAAACCCACATGTTACATGAACTGAACCCACATGTTAAATGAACTCAACAATAGTCCTGATAAGTGCCTTGGTCAGATCTGAGGTCAAAGGGTGACCTCCCATAAAAGAGCTTCGTTTAGATGCCAAAGCTGAATAGTCATAGACCATGTTAATTAGAGTTTCTAACTCTCTATGATCCTCTTGGTCGGTTTTCGACTCTCTTGGTACGTACCTTATTTTTAATGTGTTTAACTCCATACGTGAAATTCCATACGTGAGTGCGCACATATTCTCTAATGACATAATGCGCGGGTGCCTGAGAGGGCTACCAAGAAGCAGGCTAATCGGTTATAGCGAACCCTTCCAAATTACACGTCCGCCAGAGACACGGGAATCGAACCAAGGTCGCTTGGGTCGCATGGCTTATCATTTAACCACTAATCATTATACTGCCAATGCCATTTCTGTTTTTGGTCCGATTTTAATAAGCGGGATCGCGAGGCCGGATTTACGTAGTTTATAATTTTGTTCTAACTTAAATCGTGAGTCGAGTTTTGTGAATATTAATTATATATGAATAAATATTTTGATAACTATTTAATTAAACATTCTAAATCCATGAGCCTAGTTTTGTGAATGTTTATTTTGTGTGAGTGTAATAAATATTCACAAAATAAATATTGCGTACAATAAATATTATAAACATTGTAAAGAGTAGGTACTTACCTACCTAACTGAGAGCGATTCGACATCATACACAAAGCTTAAAGGTTTCTGTGATATATATATAGTTAAATAAACTGCACAATGTAAAATGTAATAGCTAATAAATGATTTTAAGTTTCTAATAATATAAGATCGTGTGTGGTGACCGGCCTTGGGAGCGGCCTCTGTGCCTGCAGCAGTAGAAAAACATTGACTGATGGGTATAAGTACAGTGGTATATAAATAAACTGGACATACCAACAAAGCATTTAGTTCACACGTTGATGACGCAATTGCTTTTCTATTTTAAATATTCACGCAGCTATTTATCTATTTAAACGGGTCTTAACGCAAATGTTTACATTATTTACTCAACGCCGGTATCAGTCGCTGGATAGAACTCCATGGTGCAAAAATCCTCTCCACTGATCGCTATTATTTCTCCAGGATTGCGCGTGAAGCAATTGAAATCAAGAAACATTGAAATTTTAATCGCGTAAATTTAATAAAATTAAACCTCGCGATTTTTCGTCTGACGCGACTTCTGATATTGTGAGTGTTGTGTGCCGCAACTTTTTCGGAATATGAAAACCAAATGCGGGTAGTTGATTAAACTGCTCGCAACTTCTCGACGTGGACCATCCGCCTCTTCAGTCAGCTCGTGACCATGGTTGGTGTACCCAACCGAAACGTCGAGTATAATAAATAAGTTAAACATTCGCGTTAAGATCCGTTTAAATAGATAAATATGTATGAAAAACGACAAAATCTCAAATGTTTTATTCACGCAACTATATTAATACCTACACAATTAATATATTCTAATCTGGTTGGCTGTGTGGTGTCGGCGTGCTTTAGAATTGCATCACCCCAACTCTTTCCGCACGTGTCGTAAACGGCAAGTGAGGAATAACAAAGCTGCTACCACAAGCTTTGAGCAAACTTAAAACCCTAAAACCGCTAAAACTCGCAGTGGACTCGCAAACACACTTGGGCAGCATGGTGTTTTAAGGTCATACGACCCTGATGTGCATGATGAGGCCCATATCCAGCAGTGGATGAAAAAGAAATAAAAAGCGAGCTGGTTACGGTGTTTACGTTACATTTTAATCTAGTCGTGGCAGGTAGGATAGACTATATTTAGCTAGTGGGTAATTTACGCTTTAGATCTGCTATCCGCGTAACTTGGTACCTACTACGTTGAAGATACCTGCTTGTCAGATCTCTTTCACACTATGGGAAGTGATCTTAGAGACATCTTTTTTTATAGGTACTATTTGTAAACTTAGCTAGTGGTCTAGGGCAGAGTCTAGTAGGTACATAATTATTTTATTAGCTACGTAACTAAGTAACTAATGGAGTATATATGTGGGTATAAAACTTATAATACCATCCACACGTCCAACCAATGTACCGGAAATATTGGTAAAATATGAAAACTGTACACGAAAGTAAACACAATAGATCTCATAACGCGCGTTCAAATTTCAAGTAATTCCCATAAGAACACAGCACAAACATGTTCCTGAAACTTTCTAAGCAGCGTATAAATAACCGCTAGAAGCTCAAATTGGTCCGATTCTTCTCCAGCAGTAAAGGCGTAAGCGCCAAACGCAATGCAAACAGATCCGAATGTTCCGATCGATGGAAACACTCTTTGTGTGTCGGATATACAAGCCGAATTCGCATCACGTCTCTCAAAAACCCAAATCGAGATAAACTACCTCCTCCTAGGAGAGGACGTAAGCGGAACCGTTTTACCGGACTATTTTCGTCTTTAACTTGAACAGTTAAGGTGCGTTTTTGAATGAGACTCACTGTACAACAATTGAATCAGTTCACGCAGCATCAAATCACTAAACCGCTGGGCGGAGCGAACTCAGACTCCGCCGGGGGACTTGCAGGACAGAGACGGCAAAAACTCGCTCCTGCGGCGTCTCGTTATAAGTTAGAAAGAGACAACCGTATTGTCTGTTGAGCGGTCTCGAGATGGCAGACTAAATTTAAGTGCGCTTCGAGAGCTTTTTGTTCGTAGCCTGCGGCGGCAATAAAGAGAATAGTGTCACTGAACAGATTGCCTTCCATTCAGCTCTTGACAATTAAATAAGTGTTCTTGAATGACGTTCCTTAAGAAGCACCCGTCATAATAAATGATTAATGTATCCATATACGCTTTCTATCCTTCAATTGTCGGCTACTGATGATTAAGATTTGTGTTTAAATTAACATAGTATTAACTCGGTTAAAGTCTACGGGTTACAAACGGTATCTTATTGCAGTCGTATGTTCATATTAAATAATCTATAAATAGAACAATAAACTGGAAATTAAATTATACAATTGTGGTAGCGTTATTAATGTACGGCAATATAAATCATCTAACAAAGGGCTAAACATCTGAACTCCCCCTCATTTACATTTAATAAAATTAAATGATCCATTTACAGAAATTAATTAACGAGGTAACCAGTGGAGCGTCTGCTAACAGGCGCGACCCCACGAAGACACCACAATAACAACGAACTAATAATAGTAATGATGAAACGCATCACAGTAGAAATGATCCCTCCGAATTAATAAAAAACTCACTCGATGACAATAACGAACCACTTTGGAACAAATCGAAAACTAGAGAGCGAAATTAAATTTTCAAATTCAGGGGACGCATTGTCTGTTTGGAGAGAACGTGTGCACTATTTTTTTTATTTTGTTATCAGTAACAAATATAATTAAATAAATAAAAAAGCATGACTTTCCTTTGATTCGGCTATTTTAGAGACTGCGCAAATTTCAGATGATAGTACTAACTAACTAATGCAGATGTTTTAGATCATTGATATAAGTAGATACGTAGGTTAAAAATAGATCACTTTTTGCATAAAGAAGGAAAGACAAAACATTTCTTACTGAATTTCAGAAAAAATGCGGAAGATTACCAATATATATGAGTACCTATTTGAGTATCTAAGCATGAATATCCGAGCATAAGTATCTGAAGCTTTTTGCTACTTATAAGTAAATAAAAATAAAATTATGTCTCTTTTTTTGATGATGATCAAAACCTTTTACTCCTTCGATTACACTTGATTTTATACTAAAATTAAGATAATAATGTATACTTATCTAATCCATTGACTAATTACAATGCTTTGTGACCTATAGGTATACAAGATATACCGTTTTAATAAACGCGTAGACCGTATTAAGTGCAGCAGTATTTATTTTGTTAAAGAAAGCATTTGATACCATTATTCAAACCCGGTGCTGAAAAAATTAAAATTGTTACTGACTTATCTTATGGACTTTTAGGTTGAGTTTCGAAATACACGATTTATCAGGAGGTGGAAATAGATCGGTGTAAATAGCTCAATCATTAAACCCGTCTAATGCCACAGGGATATCAACTTGTAGGCCATTATTTCATAATGTAAAAAGGGAAACAACCTATTTCAGAATAACAAGAAACAAAAACAGCAAGGAATATCTGTTAGTTATTTGTTATGTACTTTAATATCATTATAATATATCATCAACTTCGATAAACCGTTAATATTTGATTGCAAAAGTGTTGTCATTAGAATCGATTCGATATTGGTTGTGTGATACACAAACAGAATCTTTCAAAGGATTAATCTTGGAAATGTTCGAAGTTTCCGCTAAATTGCTTTTGTAAGTTGTCTATGTAAAGAGAGATTTAAAAAATCAGTATTATACCGCAGTAATGTTGCGATGCGTAATTTACGAGCTCATCCTTTCCCAACCGAATCAAATAAATCAAATTATAGCACTAGACCACGCATCAGCGAGCACACGAGTGCTTAAGACGTTTTGTCAAATTTATTATTATAATTATACTTTTTATTATTTATTTCATTGCGGCATCTTCATTGTGCTCTCGAGTGGCCTGTGACAAATTTGATGACGATTGGGGTCACAAGCGTAGGGTTAGTGATGTATGAGTTCAGGGGTCGTAAATGATAGTTTAGACAATTTTAGAGTCGATTTAAGTTGGTAATGTGGCATAAACCGTTTTTATGTAATTTCTTGTGGGATTCGTACAACGGTCCAAATGGATATATTTGATGGACTGTAAAGGCATTGTAGATTTTTTTAAGAATATCACAATAGATATCATCTGCTTTTGCTAACCTTCTATAACAACCTATAATTATGTTATTAACCTATCAAGCTATAATAAACAGGCTAAATAGTGTTTAATTATTGTATTGTTATAATCTCAAACAAAAAGAAATAAATTATATTGCTTCAAGGTATATAGGTAGGTATATATGGCCTTTTGGCCTTCAATTGTCTCCCTTTGATATTTTTATTGAAAATTATTAGTGACCTTGTTGGGCCATGAGCAGCTTAAAATAAATACCTTATAGACTTTAAAAGTTGTATGTAATATTAGTAGATTTATTATGGTAATTTACTATACAATAGAATTGAATGATTTATCCTTGTCTTATTTTATTTGTCAATTATGAATATAATAATATGTATTAAGTATGAGTTTCCCAACACCTTTACCAAATATTCAAACGTAGACAGCGTATTATGGAGCGTGCCAACGTTTGACATCTGGACTAATGCTGGCACGTATCGCGGATGTCCATGGGTGATAGTATCCACTTACCACCGGTGGACTATCTGCTGTCTTCTTCCAATAGAAAAATCTACTAAACAAAGAATCGCCTAAATTGTTCCGCATGTAACGAGAAGAACGAGCATTACTGTGAATAATATTCCTAAGAAGTAACTAAGCTAGAAATTATTTTATTCACAGGACGAAATGGAAGCGGCAAACAGCTGTAGGCCTAGAACTACTAGCCGAAGCCGGCAACTACGCTGCCTTCCAACGGTTGTATGGCGGCTACTGGGCTGGAGTGCCGGCGTACCCCGCCCAACCGGCGCCGGCTGCGGCAGACTTGTATTACAGACAAGCGGCCGCTACCGCTGCCGCCGCTGCGTCAGCTACGGCTAACACTCTTCAGAAGCCGTTACCATATCGGTGAGGATCGGCTTTAACCATACTTACGGCAAACTGTTAAATACTTCACTCATCTATCCACTCAACTTATTTTATTGCTAGCTTCCTTTTAACTGTTTTATTAAATAAATATTCTTTTAGATGACAATACGATTCTAAATTTCTTTACATTTAAAAATACTATTTAAAAAAGTTTAATTAGTTAATTTCTAATTTGTTTTTTTCAATACTTATTTTCAAACTTTTACCACAGGTTATACCCTGGCGCGCCCCTAGCTGGTGTTCCACCCCTAGGACTGGGCTTGCCAGGTCCTTCTGCGCACCTAGGATCTCTAGGGGGTCCGGCTCTGGGAGCCTTGGGGTACTACGCGCAGGCGCGACGCACGCCGTCCCCAGACGTAGATCCCGGTAGCCCAGCACCCCCTCCGCGTTCACCACGAGAGCGTTCTGTTGAGAGGCGCTCGGAGGATGAAGACGACGACGAACCAATACATGTTTAATTCAAGTGATTCTAAAAATCCTTTGAGAAGAAGAATGGAACAGTAAAAAATGGTGCAGTGAAATAAGAGATAAGTGCTGGTACAAATAAACCTTAGTGAGATCTTTCATGTGACATTCACAATGTTAATGTTAAAAGGCTAGCGAGACAAGTAAAACTTAAACTTTAATGGGACTATTTGTGTGAAGATACTTACGTTCCGTTACCTCCACTGTTTTAATATGATTTTGAAAATCTGTTTATTGCACCTAATTCACACCTATGAAATGGACGGACACTTCAGACTCTGTGCTCTAAATTACTGTAAATCTTTCTCTGAACATTTCTCTAAAGTTTGGACAATGTTTGTCCAAAAATGTGATATTATAAGCCCAGATGTAAGTAATTGTAAGAACTTAATGTGTAATATAGATCGATGTCTTGTAATTATTAATAACCAATAGATAACTCGCTTTATAAGTTTAAAGTATTGTTAATAAAAACATGAAAATAGGCTGGAAAAAGAAGTACCCTTGACCCACTCATATTTAAATCAAAAAGTTTCAAAAACAAAATAACATAATTTTTTTTTCTATTTTTTCGAATAAAATAGATGAGTCTTAATTATTATTAGTACCTACCTGTAGTACCTAGTAGTACCTACCTGTAATACCTACTCCTTTCTTTTAGTTTCGAAACATAGTAAAATATATACAAACAAACATTATTTAGTTATTGCATAGCGTTTGGCGTAGCTAAAATTTTTTAATAATATATTGCTTTATACATTTCTGGATATCATCATTGTAATTGAAAAAGGCATACTTCCAATTGACAGAAAAATTGTCGACAAAAGACAGAACATTTTGCAACTGTAAAATACGTATATATAAATATATATAAAGTTATTCCTATAATGTATGTATCGTTAGTATAAAATACGCAACTTAAAGTATTAAATGTATGTAATAATGTACCTAATGCTATTATACTTATGGCGATGTACTTAATAAGCAATCGGAAATGTGGCATTTCATGTCCAATAGATCTTGTGGTGTTTTGTAATTAAAATGTTGTCAATTAAAAATTAATAGTGTTTTTCTCAATAATTGGTCGACTACACATGCCGTTTTTTATAAAAATGCCTTTACAAAAAAAAGGACCGTTAGCTGATTCTGTACCTACCTACAAGTACCTATGATTAAGAAGAATATCGCATTAAATTAAAAACTTGCAATAAAACAATTGGTTTTAATTATTTCGTCAACATAACAAGATTTTTTTTTAAATAAATTCATAGAAATTTATTTTAATACATTATACTTAGTATTTATCTGAATCTTAAAATAAATTGAAACATGCAAAAAAGTATCAACCAATTAAACTTTCGCACAAATACAAACTCCTTTCCAGCTCATTATCAACTTCTTCAATGTGCGGTTATGCTCCGTCCACTAGGTATGTTATTTTCTCGATGACAGATCGGTGTAGTGATGTCCGAATTGTTTCATACCGATTAGCAATTATCGATACAATTCTAGTATAATTTGCATTCGCTTTTATAGATTCCATTTATTAAAAATATATGTCTTAAATAATTGATTTATTAAATGTATTTAATACGAAATCAACATAATAAATCGATTGTATTATATGTGAACAAAAAAATCATAAGTAATAAAATAGTAATAAAACGCAGAACTTTTTTATTCTAGCAACACTGGCTATGGCGAATAATAAATAACTATAACACATTATTTTAGTTGTTTTATTTGCAAATAAGTACCCACCTAAAAACATTTCTTCTAAATATACTTTATTTCAAAACTATTATTTTCAATTTATTTTACGTATGGTAGCTTATATATAGTCTGTAGTATGACTCAGAGAACGTCACTATTTCATCGCCCTCAACGTTTAAGTATGACATTGTTTCGAGTACACTTGACTTGACATTGTTCAAGAAATACGAAACATGATAGGCGTGCAAACGTCAAATAGAAAATAACATAGTGGATGGAGTACAGTATTCATTCCGTTAGAGCAATGATGAGCAAAGTTATTAGCTGAGTCGTTAGTACTCGGCTAATAATGTTGAACTACTCTTAATCGATACAATAAGTAAAAGTACAGAGTATATACTTTGCAACAAACGATTTGATACATATGCACACGTCATAGAACTCTGAATAAAGTCTGTAGGTATTGCATAAAATAAGTATTTGAATGTATTTAACACCATGCAGATAAGCAGTTGTAACGTATACGGCAGTGGTAGCGCTGCTGCACACCACGGACTAATTCGACTTTGTCACGCCATCGGTGTCGGAGTTTCAGCTAATGGACACGCGCTAATTGTGTGTGTTATCTCCATTCGCTGCCTTATTACGTGCTTGCATTGTTGTGAGACTTGCCTGGCGCCCAATAAATGATTGCCATCGGTGGAAACAATACCGTTAACCCAAATAATAGTTACTTGTACAACTAAGTATGTACACAATTGCGGTATGAGATTAAATGTTATTTCGAATACTTAGGTACCTAATTTATTTCATGAATTACTTAATAAAAACAATGAATTATAATGATTAATTAAAAGAAGTGCTTGAAACAAAATAACATTGTCAAATTAAGATATTTGATTCCGGGACATTTGTGAAAGATTGAATATATATAATATTTTTTAAAAGTTGTAGTGTACCTACATATTTTTAAATCAACATTTAAACTCGAACTTCAAAGAATCACAAACGAACAGGTGAATAAAAATGCACATGGAATGATTTCATGTTGTTTTTTTTATGTTAGGTACTTTAAATATGTATTCTATAGAATAAAGTTAAAATTCCGGGACCCAACTTCACTTTCAATTCTTGGATACGGACAGAATGAGCCATGAAATTACAAGACTTTTCGGAATTTTCCGGACATTCGACAAACCTTATTATCTTTTACCTGCACTCTGCGCATGGATTGATATATTATTATGCATTTCACTCTAGTGAGAAATCTTTGATAATTTTATAGTTTGAAAGTGTTGTCCTAGCTATAACCTCTTTTTGAAAGCTTTCTCTATCGGAACAAGTAAGCTGCTTGCATTTTACCAAAATGCTAATCTGATTTTTTTTAATTTTCGCTGCATCTTTTGCGTCGCTCATTTTGGCAATTGTACACATGGTGTTCTACGACGATATGCATGCATGACTTACTAGTTGATGAAGTGAATGAGCATTTAAATCGCTGCGCTGTATTGGGTTTTCTATTCTGATTCTGCTCTGCTGGCTGTCACTAACACCGTTAAGAGAATGGTAAGATTTTACCACTTTGACGAAAATTCGTTAAAGCCAAGAAGTCTTAGCGCATATTATTAACATGCATTAGAAGGTTTTGTTTGCTTGCTTGCTTGCTTCAGCCAGACTGAATCATGCTGTGAAGCGTGTCAACCTATTAAATACTACGTAACTTACTAAGTGCCTACTTACCGATACTTAACCTAACCGTCAGTCGGGCAAACGCTAACGGAGCTGAAACTAGTCCTTGTCCTTGCTGACTAAGTTGAGGAACTACAACTTAGTCTTTACAAAATCTAGTTACCGTGATAGAGGATCACGGCAACACTACCAGGACTTAACGGTCTTCAGTCCACTCGATGGTAAGTGAATACTGTCGCCATGCGACATTAGCAGTACAATGCAACATCAGTTCAGAAACACCTAAACACCTATCCTAAACACATTTGGAGATTTAGTAATGGATTCGAAGAAAGGGTTGGGAAAACGGGGAGGGATAGGATAAGATGGGATGGGAATGGGCTGTAATATATCTCACTCACTACCGAAACATATACGTACATTGGGGGAATAAGTTAAAATGGAAAATACAGTACATTTTACGATAGTGTTCTGTGAGTGTGAGATAGCGTGAGTCGAAAGTGTCCAGCGGCTGTGGCATTGCAGTGTGTACTCTCTCTCTCCATATTCCTTAACTTATCATTTCCCTAAGTAAGTATACAAGGCTTAAATTAAAATACAAGCAGAGTATTTATGTATTGATTTACACACTACGTATGAGAAATATTCTGTAACTTTAAGTTGTCTTATAATTCTTGTAAAACTTTTAGTTGTTTTTTTTAACTATAAAAAACTTTGTAGCCTAAACTTGCCGCACGCTTAAATAAGTAATGAGATTTAAATAAAAAACGGTTATTAAGTTCCATCTAGCATTCTTTAGTATTTGACCTAATGATGCCACCAAATAATCGAAACATTCGTATTTCTGTACCGTTACGGTCGTCAACGCTCGCGTTTCATAAAACAACTTGTCCTCGCTCGCGTTTACACAATCGTACCTCACGAAACTCGGGGCTTTTCTTTGATTACTTTTGAAACATTTTTAGTGGGCATAAAACCTATTTAAAAAGCAATCAGTCAGCGGTCGCTGATTGCCCACAGTGCACGCCATAGAACGTGTTCACAAAACGGAGCAATTAGCAACACCCCTCCTCTCCCCACATTTTTCTTTAACCCACCCTCAGCCAGCTGATCTAATCGCAAAACGACCGTTTTCTAGAATCGCCTCGACAAACTACTGCGTGTTTTATCGCGCGCGGACACACAGTGGTCGAACCTCAATGCCATTTTCGTAAGAAATATTTGATCTTCGAATACAAATAATGTCAACAAAGGCCCAAATTGGCTTAAAGCTTAAACACAAGGAGAGTTTCTTGAACAAGAATATTGTGTACAATTCTCTTTTACGACTGTTCACATGATGATTGAGACTCGAATATAACAAGGATAACAGTGATCGGGTGATGATAATAGTTGTTCATACTAGCTTTTGACCGATGTTCGAGAAACTCGCATTCGGGAATCTCTCCTTATGTACATGAGTCACTAGTTGTCTGTAGACAGTATTTAATACGTGTTCTTCTCTTCACTGTCTAAAATATAATTAAATATTATTAGGGTCATTAAAAAGTATCTAAATTTGTCCTAAAGAAATAAATAACCTAAAGAAAAGTATATTTATTGCAAAGCAGATAATAACACATTCTAGCGATGAGAAACATACACATAATAAATATGAGTTACCATAGGTAAATAAGAGGGTCACCAGTGAAATTTTAAACTAAAGAAAACAATAACCATCCGTCCAGACGCATAATCCATCCGATTAATGTACCCGCAAACTCAGTTGATACTCAGTTTGCAAATACAGCCACTATTATTCGAACACAAAGCTAACACGCTAGATAGGTACGGTACACACATACAAATAACAAATGAATATTTATGCCGTTTAAACGTTCTTTAATCACGGCCACCACGAACGGTTTTTGTTGCATGTTTACAAAAACGAACAGTATTCCGAGTTGAATTTTACGTGGGATAGCGACAAGAATATGATTCTTTCTATTCGCTCTACATTAAATTATTTGAATTATTACCATTACTGTTACCTATTACATATTACCAAACTGTATTATTTAATATTAGTTTAACTGTTAGTTAGTATACTTATACTTATATTACTTATTTGAATTAATTGTTGGAATAAATAACTTACACTTAAAAAACAATTAAAATATATCCAAGTAATAGCGAAGCAGAGCAAGCCATTTACAATATTAACAAGTATTTTGTACAGCAGATTATTGCAGGATTACGTTATCCTAGGTTTATTATTATTGCAGGATTGCGTTAGTCTAGGTTTATTATTACCTAAGTACTTCTATATTGTTGTGACGTAATTTAAATCTGACTAGCACTAATTTCAAATAACTTATGTAGTAAAAAAATAATTGGACTTTGTTATTACAACGTTAAAAAATAGTACCTACCTACTTATTGCAAAACTAAAATAAGCCTATTAATTGTTCTTTTAATTGGTAATGTTTCCTTCCATTTATTACTATTAATTATTGATGTGTCAGGCTATTATTAAACATTATATATTATTTCTGATATTTATTCACGCAAATCAGCGTGTCCTAAAAATCCTTTACATCGATTACAAAACATCTGCTTGTATCGATTGAACATAGCGTTTAACGAGTGTTTAACGCAAGTTTAACACTAAATCAATGGATAACAGTGAGCGACCCCCTCCTCTCTAACCCCGCTTATTTCCCGTGCGTTGTAGATTCATATCGGTTTCCGCCCGCGCCGCCTTGTAATTACTCATTACAAGCGATTTTCGTCCACGCCGCCGCGCGCGCCGCTCGGGGAAGACACACTGGACGACAATTTTACCGGCCCATAATATATTTCAGCGCAATTCGTTTTTGTATCTAAATTTTATTCACAGACTCATCAGCTAATTACAAGAAGTGGGCCTTAATGACGAAGATCTTAAAGACATCACAAGCCCTTTTAACGTCCACTGCTTGTCATGAGCATAAGAATAAATAATACCATATAGGTAGAAAGGAATCGGCTTTGTGCGTGTCCCAAAAGCCGCGAAATAAACACCTACTTCCATCCTCAGCCCGTAACGTCGCCCACGGATTCCGTGAAGGCTCTTGCTTATTTAATAATTAATTTATGTATATCTATTAGGTTAGTTAGGTAAATTGTAGTTATTAAAAAAAATATTAAGTATAAAAATCATGAAATCGTTTTTTCATAGTTTATAGTTTTATATAAAAACAAAATCAGGCGGCTCGGGGCAGCCCTGACTGACGGCTCGTATGATACGATGCGAAACTGTAGGCTATTATCGCGACCTGGACTTCCAAATGATATTATTTATTTTTATGACATGGCACATTGTTTTGTACATGAGGGATATATATGGACTTAAAACATCACGCTGGCCATGCGGGTTGACGAATCCACTCTTTTAGAGGTGGTGTAATTCCTCAGGGCTTGTGGTAGCCGCTTTGTTATCCCTGGCCCTTTACTACACCCACGGGTAGATGGGGGGGGGGAGCTATTCTAAAGCCAGCTGACACCACACGGATAATTGTCGTTACCTACTTACTACACACGAAATGAAGCAAGACTGGTCACGTGACAATAAAATTATGCATATAATACATAATAAATGTAACCCGTATTTATATGCATGCATTTTTGTATCAATGTACTCGTAATAATAATGACAATTATAGAGTAGGTATATCTTACCTGCTTGCCTTATTATTTTCAGATCGATGTGTGGGAAAGGCTGTTAAATAATACTTCCCTACGGATCAACTACTTGGTCGTCGAGTTGGTCCGTTGTCAGCAAGGTACAAAACACGTAGTAAAAGAGATTGGACTGCCAGTGCAGTAGAGCCGAGCCACTATTACCTATACGATGCTTCAAAGTATAATGAAAGTCCGATGGAGACTCGTTTTTCTATTGTAGCTGTGTACTCTCCACTCGGTGCGATTGGATAATATGGGATGGAGAGTCGTTGGTATAAGAGTAGCGACTTCTCTTATTCCATTACACTTCTTATTGTAATGAATGGGAATAAATTTCACTCACTCCTGAAACACTTACGTTGTGGATCCACCGGTGGAGCCTGATTGTGGATCCATGTGAACGCAGGTGTAAATTTTACGGCAGTAACAGAACAAAACCTTCGTTTGCAGACTATGGATATTCTATTCTTGTTGTATATTTCAATATTTATAGAAGAATTATTTATTTAAAAACTTTCTTGCACTTGTCGCACAAAAGGTGAGCTTAATACCGGGAGACATTAAGAACATTTCAGCGTGCTTTATTCCCGGCGACCCCATCACAAGGGTATTATAGTAATAACCACGTATTTACATATTCATTGGGTCGGCAACGAATGAAGTTAATTGACGCAATTAGAATAGTTTAATTGATCATATTGCATGCATTTAACGTTTTAATCATAGTAACTCTAATTCCGATCCTGTAGTTGATTGCAATTAGTATTAGGTAGACTAAATTTATACGCAGTGCATATATAAATTATGGTTCAAAATAGTTCATTGTGACCGTTTACGTTGTATAAAATATTTTTTTAATAACGCCGCGTCATTTGTTTTATGATAATGTGTGTACCCTGTCTCTCCACTGATTGGATATAGGCCTCTTAACTTCGCCGAGGCCCGCCACGATACTGCTCTTCTCATACAGCCACTACCGGCGGCTTTCTTCAAGTGGTCAGTACATCTGGCCGGATGACGTCTCACGGGACGTTTCCTAACACGTGATCTCCATTCGAGGACTCGTCTCCCCATCGGTTGTCGGTGTACTATAGTAATGGGCGCACTCTTTCAGTGGTGGTGTAATTCCTCAGGACCTGTAGGCTTTGTTATCCTTCAGTCGCCCTTTAAGGCACTCACGGGGAGAGATGGGGTGATGCTACTCTAAGCTAGACTTCGGACCCAAAGCTGGCCGACACCACACACCCATTAATATATGTCAATATATAATGTTTCATAATGTATGTTAATATACCTATATTTGTAACATTTATAATGTACTGATCGTATACTGAATTTAAGGACAGTTTAATTAACTTTCTTATCAATTTGTGTCAGCAATAATAACTAAGAATAAAATCTAAATGTACCTATCTATTTATTTCTATATATTGTAACGTCAACTTGGAGAAATATCAGTTCATAGCGTTATCTCTCTATTAAAACACGCGGGTAAATGGTCAGACAGTTAAATTTGAATAGCAAAGCGGGGCAATTTTTATTATACACGATCGCGATAGCATCGCGTCTGTAATTAACCGTACCGTTTAGTCGTAGCCGTAAACGATTTTGAACCGCATTTACACGAATAAAATCTCTATGAATTTATAATATAGATGGTTACCTATAGAATACAAATATTCAATGCCTACAACGACCTACATTGACAACGCAAGTTCGTAAATATGGAAATTACTCATTTTGTATCTATGATTAAGTCATTGATAGATGTCAGTGGTGGTAAACCAATCAACGATGAAACTAAACATCTCCCCTGACTCGGTTCACCAATTGATATAGAACAGTTACATATTTTTGTGTCTCTTGTAACAATGACGACTTGTATGAATATTTATAGATTTTTATGAAATCGTTGCAGACCGCCACCCACTTTAACATCCAGTCTTGGCTGACCTCATGTCAATGACCAAAATTCTTCCTGTTCATGGCGCGCGCTTTACTTGTTATACCGAATGTAATCGAACTTTTCCTGAGGCCTGAAACCATTGATTATGTTCATAACCCTGAATTAATTGACATTATTTTTGGAAAAGTATGAAATTAACGTTGAATTTAGAAAAATAAAACATTTAATTTAAAATTTTCTTTGCAATCAATAGTTACAACCTGTATGTTAAAAATTCTGTATACCCTTTATAAAAATTGTTAAATTTACAATTATAATAAAAAAAACATTGTAAATCGTTACGCTTGTAGCGCTACATACCTATCTAGATTTCACGAACCCTACCCAAGCGTTACTGTTTACCTTAGTTAATTAAAGCAATGAACATTTTATTTTTAATACTTCAATTTTAATGGACGTCAAAATGATTAACAAAGTAAAGTTTTAAATATATCGTGTGTCGTGGTAAGGTTTGACGGGCAGTGGCGCGGTACGAGAGAGATTTTATCGCCCGGCCAGTGGGTAATTAGTCGTTTCATTTAGTCGCGTTTTGCCGCGATACCGCGCTTGCACGCTTTGTGTGCACTTTTTTGTAAATAATTTCTTTTTATCGATTGATTCGTGTATGTTTTTAGCCGTGTTTGTGAAGCTGCAGTACTATATACTTCAGGCGACGTGTTTTTTTTTTTGTTTTTTTTTTCTTATTTTTAAGGAACTTTTATGCCTTGGCACGTGTCAGTTCAGGCGACGTGGTTGAATAATTTCACCACAGATTATTAGACTGTCAATAGAATGTTTAAGAATATGTATATGTTATAGTTATTAAACCCGAAATTGTTCTATTTATACTCCTATATGTAATGTCGTTTTATATTGTAACATAAGAAACAAATAGTGTTACAAGAAAATGTAATTTACAAATAGACTAATGTTGCAAAGGAAAAAAATACGACATGAATGAGTCTTAGAGATTCAACTTATTACGCTTTAACACGTTGACATTCGTTTGGATGTATACATATCGAAAAGTATTAAGTTGTTCACAGAGTGAATATACATTTGCACTGAATATAAAATGTGTAAATTTGTTGCTTATCTTATATTATGTAACCTATATCTCTACCTCGCTAACTAAAACTTTAAATTGCTTCACACCAAAGTACGAAAAAACTGATTTTCGTAATTTTTGAAGTTAAGTAAATGTTATTAGTAGTATCTACTGTAAAACGCAACACATTAACGTTATTACAGAAATTAGTTACGTTAAACACTTTTATTGCCCAGGTAGAGGTACCTATCATATTTTTTGACAGGCAAATTGGATAATGCGCGGGAAACGCTTGCTGCGCGGCATCACGTGGCATTGTTCAGCCAACACCGCTCGATTGTCAGCACTTTTCGTATTTTAATCTGCCATTTTGTGAAATTATGGAAATAAAATGGACGTTTCGCGGTTAGCTGCCCAGAGTTTACATGAATTGTATGAGTGTGACGCTCTTTTGTAATTTTATTGTTCTGACATTGAATTAGTTTTATATCACGTTGTTAGGATATTTAGATCAGTGGAACTGAGGTAACGGTTTTGCATGCACGGTTTTTATATGATAGCCCGTAGTTAAGTAATAATAATAACGTATTGTAAATGACTGTATTACTATTGAAATAAAAAAATAGTTTATTTATAGCAAATTCGGGTTTATGTCCCTGTTATTTATAGCAAATAATCATTCAAACTTGTAGAAATTTAGGTTACGTTAGGTTTAGGGGTTTTTTTATGATCAAAATAATCGTTGTATCTTCTGAATAAAGTACTATTTAGGTACCCATTTTACCTAAAGTAGTATTCCTATTATTACTGAAATAAAAGTATTAATAACCCGCTCTTATTTGTAACAAATGTTCGCCCAAAATAGTTAAATAAGTAGTAGTAGTTTACGGACTGCGGTAGGTTCAGCCTCTATAAATTTTATTTATTTATTAAACTATTTATTGTTCACACATTACATGAAACTAATAAAAAGGAGGAAAAAGAAAAGATGTACAAAAGGGCAAGCTTATCTCTTGCGGAGATTTCATCCATCAGACCTGGGAACGTGAAATATAGGTCAAGACAGAGAGGCAGGCGTATTGCGTACGGGAAATTTGTATGTATTATACTTTAATAATACAATAACGTTAACAAAATATATAAATACATATTTATATACATATACAATACATATACCTGAATAACAGATATTATACATTTAAAATATATACATATTATATATAATATATACATATATTTAATACATATTATATACAGAGACTATTTATTTCTGTGAATTTTCTGTGAAGTCCATAGCGAAGTCTCATAATAATCACAAAGATACTCAGTACATGCTCAGTATAATTAATTATGTATAGTCTGGTACTAGGTGGGTACTATGAATATTTGGTACAACTTTTATTAGTAAGCCATTATACCTACAACTGGTCGATCGATCGATTTTACCAGTCTTTACAAAAGCTATTTAATATAGCTTTATTATAATTTATTTAATTTATTTATTATTTATAGCTTTATTTAATTTATTTAGTATAGCTTTTATTGTACGGATGTTGCTCGCGCCGCGCCGCCTAGGCGCCCCGGTCCGCGTAATGAGCACTACGAACGATTTAGACAGGACAACAAAACCTCAGTTCGTTTTCGAGTAGTTACAAAGAACTCGTTTTTTTATCAATATAACATTACGAGTAATTTGAACATCACTACTTGTAACCGGTTAAAGCCAACGAAACCAGTAGAACCCCACGCTAAAATCCATTACCCCGGCTAAGTTGTGTCAGTAATAAGCCTGCGATATCGGCCGTTTTGTAGCGAGTAATCGCGATGTTATCGCTTGCCCCCCTCATCCCCTCCTCACCCCCCTCAATACCTCCCTCACACCGCGGCTGCACCAGAGCGTAACCCCCTCCGGACACTCGCACCACTGGTCAACAACTCATTTGCCCTGTTGTCCAAGTTTTTGTCACTAGACTGGACACTGTCTTAATTTGATAAGATACATACTTGCCGATTGTTGATATCAAAAGTCTCCTAGCGAGTTTGAGAAATTAACACAGAATCTAGTGCTATTGTTATTATACAAACTACATTTATATTTCTTAACTATACAATGCGGGTGCGATTGAATATACCTTAAATACATACATATATATATATATATATATATATATATATATATATATATATATTGGTGAAAGTGAAATGATTCTATAAACTTGCACAGGATTATGGAGGACTAATGGGAGGGAAACATTTTGCACGAAATTTCGACTTAGCGCGGTTATAGCTGTTCATGTTCTTTGAAAATAAATTTCTTGAATAAACGCAGCTACTTCGTATTAATTCGAATCCATAAATTTAGGTCGTCCAGTTAGAACAGAGAGAACCAAGTAATCCATGCAGTATGAGAGCGTAGGGTTTTAAATTAGTTTTAAGTTATTTATGATCCCCATTCGAGAGATTCTTGGCCCAATACCCAATACATGTAGACTAAGTTGTTTATATTATTTATGTTTTTCTAGCTCTTACTAGTTCCCTGTACTGTAAGTACCTACCTCTATGTATAAACAATATACCTTACATACATTAGAGATATTTTTTGAAAACATTCGTTGCAGTGCATTCTATGAACAATACAGAATCCAAAAGTTTTCGAATTTTTGTCTGTCAGAACGCGCACCACGCAAATACCACACTATAGAATTTAATTAAACTTGGCATAGTTGTAGCTTACGAATTGGGTTAACATTTTGAAGTTCATTTTATCCCGATCCGTTAAAGAGTTCCCATGGGAATCACTAATGTTCTCGCAAATGAAGTCGCTTGCACCGCTAGTTATGAATATTTCTCACTTTGAAAACTACAGTATGTTACTCTAAACGTTAGGTTATTAGTGAATGAGTCGGACGAATGAGAATTTATTTGAAGAACAATGACTTCCCCACAAATTACAAACTTAATTACCATACAAACTGCTTTTTAAGTTTGAACGCATCAAAAGTCTAAATTATGAATAATGAACAGGATTTTAAGCTTCGTTACATCTTGACTGTTATAAGCTTTTTTAAAAAAAAAACTATATTTTAATAATATTAAGGTGTTTCATTCACAATATGACTAGTTAAGATAGGTGTTTGTGGCGAATATGTCGTACAAGAATAATCCATTATTTGTTATACTTAGTCTATAGTACTTACTCGTACAAGAATAGAGTGTCTTTCATGAAATACCACAAAGATACCTTTGGTTAGTTACTTACTCTTTACTCAAAATATATTGGCTTCATATGATTTATAAAAAACTGTTTAAATAACAGCAAAAAGCAAAGAGTTAACGAACGTTACACGCTAATTAAGCAGTAAGCCTATTTCGCCGATCTTGTAGGGCAAGCCTAGGTAGAACTGCAGTGTGTTATTTTATCAACGTGTTCGTGTATCCTAGATCAAGTTCTAACTACAGATACCTAAATGAGCTGGTAATAGCGACTAGAATGGAATGATGAAATGGTTAATTGGTCAACTGTACGTGTGTTGTTGTGTGTGTCACTAATTGCTACGTCCGCCGGAAGTGGCCGGTTCCGAGGCTGGTGTCAGGTGACGCAGCCCACCTGTGTGCAACGCTTTGTCCAATACAAGTACATATACACACACGCACACATTTCTGTACGCACACAGATAGGTTTAGACCACAGATGTCAAAATATACCTATTCGTCACAACCAGATTATTCAAAATATACCTATTTCAAAAAATTCAGTAGATACGATTACATAAGTATAATATAAAAAGGTATTACTTATTACTCGTAAATTAGATTAGGATTAGAAAATAGAAGTACCATGTAGGAATCAAAACCATGCAAAACAGTAACAAGGCGAAATTGTTTTTTTTATATATAGAAAAAGGCGGCAGATGAGCATACAGTCCACCCGGTGGTAAGTGGATACTGTCGTCCATAGACATCCGCGATACATGCCAACATCCGTCCAGAATGACAAACGTTGGCACGCCCCCGGTTGCGCTGCCCACCTTTTGCAGATTAAGGAATGGATTGGGAGAAAGGGTTGGGAAAATGGGGAGGGATAGAATGGGATGGGATTGGGCTCTGGCATAACTCACTCACTACCGAAACACGTACGTACATTGGGGAAATACGATAAAGTAGGAAATGCAGTACATTTCAAGGTAGTTGAGAAGGGGAACGTGGCCAGTCGAGTGAGCCCAGCGGCTGTGGGAATGCAGCGAGCACACTCCCCCTACATTGTGGCTCTCTTGTAAAACCAACTGTAACGAGTCGGGCAATTAAATTGCCGATTAAATTACCGGGCAAGGCTATTTTAGACTGTACCGAACATCACAGATGCCTCGTAAATGTAATAAATACTTGTAAAATTTAAAGGAGTTTAGTACATGTTTATTCTGAGCAAGTAAGATGCTAAAGTTTAATTTTGCCACACTTTTCACATTCATATGTCTTCTCTGCGACAATAGATATATTTGTAACTCTGTGGCAGACTTGCATATGTGTGTGACAATCCTACGTATTCACGTAGTTTAACAATTTAAGTACTTGTGATTTGGCTTTACATTTGTGTGCGTGCGTCGACTAATTAGGTAGCCTTTGATTCAACGATTACAATTATAAATAATTACCTGTTGTAACAATTAAAAAACTCTACATGTTGCTTCATTTATTGACTGATTGCTTTGAGATACCTAAGTTTGATCTGTGTAGGTATCTATATGTTTTGTATGCATATACCAATAAACCCTAAAAATCTTTCCGAGTTAATTTTTTTGTACTTAGTTTCATATAGTTATGAAACTACTGACTAATCACACTGAAGGAGTCATCACGAGGGAGAACGAATTGCAAATCCGTAAGACCATCCTGTCGGAGTCTGAAGGTGGCGGGCACTCGTCATCATCATCCTGTAGATCCCTGACTGTAGTCTCCAGTTGGTATTAGCCTGGCCTGAGCTGTCATTAACCTGATCGAATGGTTATCTCCAACGGGATCTACTCATGGCTTTTCTCTCCAGTATTACCCATGCATCTTAATTGACGTCGTCATGTTATCGTCAGTCATGTCAGAGTAAGTCACCACGTACTGAACTACAAATTTTTTATACTTTTTTAAATAGTTAAAATATTACCTAATATTAATTATTTATTATCAGGATTAGGTATCCTGATAATAAATAATTAATATTTTAGTACTTATCTATATATTAATAAAGTAGGTAAATCTTATTTGTTATTATTATTATTATAAACCTATTTAACTAATAAATTCCAACCGTCTTTCTTCACTGCCGAAATGCTAATTATCATGTTATATCATATGATGCATCTATAATTATTTGTTATTTTGACACACGAGTAACACAGGGCGTAAATACATTGACTCCCAAATTAGGGAAACCTGTATTTCAGAAGCCAGTCCCATCCCACGCTACTAGATCTACGATGTAGGTACCTATGTCAACAAATTGTCTCATATTAAATTCCATGTCCATGTCAGTATCCACTTACCACCAGTTGGACCGTAAGCTCGTCTGCCACATTCCTCCTATAAAAATGTCACGTATGATAATTAATAATTATCTTATCATTGGTAATTGATTACATAAATTCATACATACGAGTAAGTTCCAATAAATTATAGAGTTCTGAGCATAACCGTGACACTTATGAATAATTAAACAATTCCATTCTATGTGTAGTTTTTTGAAAAAGCTCTTTAGCATCTATCTTTGAAAAAGATATTTAGGTAGATATGTAGATAGATATCTATGTTGATAATAAATAACAATAATAGATAATAAGAATGTTTACTGCCGACAAACTGTACTGCAGTTTGTCAATTACCATTTGTAATGCCTCAGTTTATATATTCTATTTTTTATAAAATAATAATAATTATAAAATTACAAATAATTTGCAGAACAAACTATGTAATTGTAAACTCTCCGTATCTAAACGTTATCTATCTACTTTTCTGTATTTTGCAGGTACACGCACTAGAATAATCCAGGTATTTAAAACATTATTAACTGCAAATGCTACTACTGCACTTACATCATGCCAAACGTACCCAATTAGTAGATCGGTGAGTATTTTAAATTCTTCGAAATGTAATAATAACGTTTGGTGGAAATAGCGTTTCGTTAACATCGTTTCCAGAACATGGATTGCAACTTGCTACTTTGTTGCTGTTTTTTAATTAAAAGCCGACTGAGTTGGAGTTCGTATACTTCGATAATAAACAAATAAACAGGAGTCACAGATCTTCACAGAGTATCTGTGGTTCACAGAGTGCCACAGTACACATTGCGTGCCGAAAATTCGGCAACAGTAGATGCATATAAATTTGTTAGATGCCTCTCATTCAAAAGAGCTCAAAAACAAGTTCGTGTCGAATGGTGCCGTAATATGATAACAAAATTTGAAGCAGGGTCTCGGCGCGCTTACGACGTTGTCACAGGTGACGAACCTTGGATCTACCAGTATGATTTAGAAACTAAGCGTTAATCTACTGTCTGGCTGTTAAGTGAGCCAACACCCACCAAAGTGAAAAGAGAAAGAAGCGCTGGAACAATTTTAGTCGCAAGGATTTTCATTTTATCTGGCTACCTGATATTTGTACCTTTTTTTTATATAGTAAAAGGCGGCAGACGAGCATACAGTCCACCTGATGGTAAGTCTATCGTCCATAGACATCCGCGATACATGCCAACGTCAGTCCAGAATGACAAATATTGGCACGCATTAAAGAATGGATTGGGAGATAGGGTTGGGAAAATGGAGAAGGTAAGGATAGGATGGGATAGGAATGGGCTCTGGCATATCTCACTCACTACCGAAACACGTACGTACATTGGGGAAATACGATAAAGTAGTAAATGCAGTACATTTAAAGGTAGTCTTCTGTGAGAGAGGGGTAACGTGGCCAGTCGAGTGCGCCCAGCGGCTGTGGGATTGCAGCATTCACTCTCCCCCAACCAACGAACCTTTACCCCTACCTTTACGAAACCAAAGCAGCACTAACGCAGAATGGTACGTAGCCACCAAACGTTTTTACTGCAGTCAGTAGCAACCGTCCAAACACAGGTCTCCGCGGACTGCTGGTGCACCACGACATCGCGCCTGCTCATTCAGCGCTTGAAACAAGGGACTTTTTTGACAGTTCCCCAGTTAAAGGCCATCCTTCTCACAGTCCCAACTTGGCACCATGTGACTTTTTTTATTTCCCAAAATTAATTCCCAACTAAACGGGAAGGAATTTTAGTAGCCGGAAACGCGCTGGCTACTTTCGAAGAAGCTGTGAAAGAAGTACCTTCGAAAGAGTGGAAAAAATGTTTGCAAAATTTTTCAGACACATGAAACTTTGTAAATATGCACGCGGAGAAGAGCACTTTGAAAAAATGTATTAAAAAAATTGGAACCCGTAGAACATTTTTTTCTTTTTAGTAAAATTATCTGAGTTCCCCGCGTATATAATTGCGTTTTAAACTGAGCAAAGCAAAATTACGGAAAAAAATGTGGCACACGCGAACTTGAATATTAGTGTTAGGACCGTTCTACTTAATTTATATCTGTGTTTCAAACCCATGACTTTTCAAAAAGGTAGTCATAAAGAAATGTCGTAAGCTAATGTGTCGACTCGAACGGGCGCCAGGAATGCTCGCCATTTTGCCTTTTTTCTCGCCCCATAATTACGTAATTAGTGCCGATGAATTGGAAGTGCATTTGTGTTGTAGGCCATTTGTCCGCAGCCCCTGCGCTTGCGCCGGCTTTTGTTTAATGCTCCACAGCTGTTCTCTGGGTGTGTAGGTTTTGTAACTTTCGCACTTGACAACTGCAGTTATATTTTTTATTGATTACATCATCGATTCTTTTTAGTAAGAAATATATTTTTACTGTATAAATGTATTTTTTAAAAGTTTTTCCAAATATAATACAGTAGGTACCATTTGACTGAAATTATAGAAATAAATAAGCAAATACCTAAATAAATTATACTCTTGCTCAAATTAATTTAGCCCAGTCTAAGCCGTAGTAAGTCTACATAAGAGTTATGGGCCGTATTCAATGAGTGAATTTCAGGTGATAGTGCAGCATATAACACGAACAACAGAAGAACTATTGTAGCATAATGAAATCATCAAAACAGACTGTGAATATCTATCTGTTCCGATGCACAGGCACAAATTAATTAAGAATAATCATAATTTTTTTAAAGCTTTTTTTGTCGTGTGATGTCGGCCGGCTTTAATTAAGGGATTAAGGGATAACAAAGCCGCTACCACAAGACTTGAGGAACTAAACTAAAAGAGTGGACTCGCTAATCCGTTTGGCCAGCGTAGTGTGTTAAGGCCATTTATGTCTCATGCACAAGATAATGAGATTAAAAGGATTACGGTTAATCATTATTTATTAATCTGTCAGTTTATTCATCGGCATCCCATTAGCGATGTCAACAATGGACAGTTTCACCCGATTGCGATGAGAGCCGTCTGCAATAGTCGTCCAATAGGCCGATCGGACACGGTCTCGCTCCGAAGGGTTACGTCCACATTTGGCGGGGTCGACTGCGGTCACACGCAATTTACTCTTGCAATGCCAATCGTAAATTGATTATCTATACGCACTCACGTCTAAAAATATATGATCGTTTTCATATATGACTGTGCATAAAAATGTTAAAATCTAAATTTATATGAACTAGCTAATCACAAAACAAAAAATATGTTAACAGTGAATATGTTAATAAAAAATATCTGAACCCCTAATAATACCTACATATGTGATCAACTTCAAAAATATGTGAACAGTTGGACTTGCATTAATATCTGTACTTCAAATTGACAAAACATATGAACAATATCTAATATACATATATTCTATGATGGATGTATTTGATTTAATATCTGCATACCGACATAGTTAAAATATGTTAACATAATATGAAATCAGTTTACTCTGTTTATTAATAGATCTATTTGTATGAATATCTGCACACCGACATAATTGAAAATATGTTAACAAAACATGAAATTACAGTTCATCTTAAACACTCCATTTTGATTTGCTCTCAAACTATTGTCAAACTGCTCAAAGTTCCCTATGACATTTGGTCAAGTACTTCTTAGTTAAGTGTCTACTGGTTGAGCGTAAGCAAGCTTCAGGTAATGTTTCTCTGTGAGCTCGGCCTCCGACTTCGCAAGTTAGTGTGGGTCGAAATCTGAAAAACTATAGCTGCCATCTTGAAAAATGGCGGAACCGAAAAACGGTCCCGGAAATTCTTAATCGGGGCCCGCCATAAATTCTCAAGTGCCAATTTTCAGATAGCCTGAATGAAAAGATTCCGACCTAACAAAGATACAAGATATTTTTTCTTCAAATTTTATTTTATTTTTCTACATAGTCTCCTTGTAAGTTTACACACTTCTCCCAGCGATGCTCCCATCTCTTTAACCCGTCCAAATAGTACTCGGCGTCTTACTCTGCAAAATAATTATTTACGAAGGTGATGGCCTCCTCATTTGACTAAAATCTCCGTCCTCCGAGCGCAACTTTTAGCTTAGGGAACAAAAAAAAAGTCGCTTGGGGCTAGATCTGGTGAGTAAGGAGGGTGCTCAAGCAGGTCATACCGTAATTCGTGGATTTTTGCCATGGCAACCGTGAAACGTGATACGATTAAGTACGAAATGTAGTACATTTCTAGATAGTCTTCTGTGAGAGAGGGGTAACGTGGCCAGTCGAGTGCGCCCAGTGGCTGTGGGAATGCAGCATGCACTCTCCCCATACAAAATATAGATAGATGCTAGCAAATGTTTCAAATATTAACTAAGCACAAAACGAGGATCTGATTTGGACAAAACTACGTTGTAAACTTTGACTTTCTCGATCGAAAAATACATCTAGAAGGAGATGCTAGATTTGTTGTAAGTTACCCAAATGATATCTAATTTAATTGCATATGTCATATCCACATACGCAATATAATCAACTGACTTTCTCTTTGACCGCCTTAAGGGTGCATCAGCCCTGACACAGTAACGTCATAGAAAGTTATCAACTTTCTAAAAAGTTAATCTATTATACATTGTAGGATGGAAATTACAACCGTTTGAAGTGAATACAGTTAAAAATTTTATTCGAGCGAAAAGATTTAGTAATTCTATCAAGAATAGCGTAGTGATTTACTACCATACACAATCTTTAAGAATACATTTCTGAATGCCGTTATCTCGTACGCCCCAGTTTATATTAGATTTATAGCAGGACGCGGGATGATAATAATTCCTTTTCAATTAGCACTCAATGTATATCGCGGTTGAATTGCGTTCGAGCGGTTGAACGTTTCGTCACGCAATATCGATGCGCGAACAACAACCGATGGCTCCATTCATCATTATTATAAATGTGCCACACTCGCTTATTTACGGAAATCGATATTTTTTTCGTTGTCGATTCTGAATACTCGATTTCGACACGTCGATAAACGTCACGGTATTGTTGGGGATGACCCCGGCATTGTCGGCGCGGCGGCCTGCTGAGCACTGACTCCCTGCACTCGACGAAAGTACGAACCGCCTGATTAGTTCCGCATCTATAATAATATAATTTTGTAATTATTGATTATGTCAGGTCACGGTTATTGGTGAATATTATCGTTTTAAAACAGGCCGGCTTAATTAATGACCGTGTGTTCTTTGTGGCGCTATGATTACTTTAATTATTATAACAAAGGCGATGACAGAGTTGCTGGAACTATTTTTCATGGGCCACCGTTCGTTTGCTGTTAATATTAATCTATAGAACTATTTATAATAATTTGTGTTATAATGAGTGCATTGATGCGAAGTAAATGCTAGGTGGGATATTGATAGAGGCACCGGTCGGTCACCGGACAGAGGCGTGCAATCAATGTGCGGCAATTTGCGTGCGATTGTCCGTGATGAGACGCGAGCTTACGCAAATTGGATCCGAGCTATTCACGATGAAGGCGACACCGTTAAATCCACGAAGTACTTGTACTTCTAGAAGACTAACTATGTCCGTACATCGTATATACATACCTACGTACAAATGCGTTTAGTATCTATAAAGAAAATATGTTACGCAAGACAATGAGCAAATATTCTGTTCCTGTATATAAAATCATTGTTTAACCGAAGGTTTCCATGGATGTTCAGTCTCTCACGGGGTCAAATAAATGTCTAACGAGAAATATGATTGCGCAAGAAAATAAGACCAATATCAATTCAATACTCGTTCAAGCTCGCAATCTTGAAAACAAATTTGCCTTCATTTCCACTCGGTACAAGCGTACCTACTCCGAATCCGGCAATATCTCTTATAAGGCGGTAGATCGTAATGGAAACCATTTCTCATCAATTTTCTAAATAAAGGCGCACAGAAGCCGGATAAAACAAAGCGCGCGCGCTCACGACATAGATTGAGCTGAATTATCGCTTTACCGCAGAATACAATCTGCCTTTTTACTTTGTACAAGTACCATTATAGGTTGGTACGAACATGTAATGGTACCGCATCGTATCACACTCGCGCTGTACTTACCTATCCTTTATCTTCCAGGGAACACTCAACTTCAGATAACAAGTGTGAATTATGTTAAACGTAGCCAGTTTTTCTCTCTTTTATCGATTTACTTTATCACCTGTTATCAAGACGAATAGAGTTCGTAACTGATAAAAATATAGTAGAAAAAGTTTAAAATATATTGAAGCGCCTCGTTGTATCTTAGAGCTTGCGCACCCGATTCGATTGGACGCGCAGTTTGACTTATCTCATATTATACGATATTATATAATATCACCTAAATGTTACTAGATTAAATAAAAAAAACAATAAAGGTAATTCCAAAAAATCAATTTGTTAATCAATTCATAATTCAATACGTGTACACTGGCTGACTGACATTTGACTCACAGACATTCGAAAAGCTCCAAAAAAAACCTTTCCAAAAGTTGCTTCGGACTTGCTTCGGCTTGAAAAAAACTCTTGATTTCTCGTAGGTCCACTCAGTTCCTCTTGATTAATCTTTTCTTCTATCCTCGCGTTTGTCAGTAACATGGTTTGTATTATCTGATTATCTAGATTTTTACGTGGATATTTTATTTAAAATAATATGTATTTATTTGCGTTTAAACTTTGGTTATATTATATTTATTCGTAGATATGTACATATATGCGTGTATATATATACATTATTTGTAATGTTATATATTATATATAATAATAATACATTATTTGTTGTATATTTTAATTATTATCTCATTTAATTCTTTCTCGTACCTCCCAATAATATAGTCGGCTAATGATAATGTTGAGCACTTCAAAGTTGAGTTTCAATTTGACATTTCTATAACTAGACGATATTCGTTTGCAAATCTAACTTGCTTATTTATATTTGAAATTTCTCTTTATATTTGTTCTTTCAATGAATCAAACACGAAATTGCTTGACATTTTCATGATCCACAGTACGCATGCGTCGCGCAGCGAACTACGCGTGTACAGGACCCGTGTTTGCCTTTGCTAACCCTTGCCTTCTCCTCTCTGTCAGTTAATTATCGCAATAAATAGGGAAAACATGTGTTCTTTGAGAATGCCTCAAGGCAATAAGGTAGCGTTTACTACACTTTATTGTACGATGATGTGCAATAAAGTGTGTGATAAATAAATTAATTATAAGAATAATCTTGTTTTAAAAATAAGTTATAAAATAAATACTTATAAAACTTATAAAAATAAGTAAATAAAAACAAATATTATTCTGGCATAAAAATATATTAATATTAGGGGTGTTACGAATATTCGCATCCGCATCCGCAAATGCGGAATATTCGCATTAATTCAGACATCTGCATGGAGTATTGCTCCCATCTCTGGGCCGGCGCACCGAAATACCAACTGGACCCATTTGACTCCATCCAACGACGTGCTGTTCGTATTATCGACGATCCCACTCTCACGGGCGGTTTAGAATCCCTCAGCAGTCGGAGAGACGTTGCGTCTCTCTGTGTGTTCTACCGCCTGTACAATGGGGAATGCTCTGAAGAATTGTTCAATATAATTCCCACCTCGGGTTTCTATAACCGCACCTCCCGTCACAGAAGTGCGGTCCATCCGCATTTCCTCGATACGGAGGTGTCGCGCACTGTTCGGTCCAAAAATTACTTTATACCGCGAACCCGTAGGCTGTGGAACGAACTGCCTCAAGAGGTCTTTCCATTAAGCTACGATATGTGGTTCTTCAAGAGAGCTGTGAATAGGATTTTGCAAGGTCGGCGGCGCGCCCGCATACCCCCTGGTGTTGCAGGTGTCCATGGGCGGCGGTAACACTTACCATCACGTGGGACCGCCTGCTCGTCCGCCCACTAGTATATATAAAAAATCTGCATCCGCATTCACATCCGCATCAATCAATGCGGAGTTTTTACGGATGCAGATTCACATCAACAAGTAACTAGTAACGTTTGTTTTGGTAATTGCTAAGTTCATTCGGTAACTGACGAATAGGAAGGCGCACATTGGTAACAAGATCCTACAGGTTTTGTTTGTTGTGTTTTTTCTCATTGTCAATAAATTAAAGTTACAGTGAGTGTTTATTGTGTACTTCATAGTTTTTTGCGTGTTTAATGAATATTTTGATATAAATATTAAGTGAAATGTCGCCACCAATAAAAAGCAGTATCTGGACTTATTTTACAATAGACAAAAATGATCCGGAGAAGTCGGAGTGTAAGATATGTAATAAAAGTTACTCGCGGAAGGGACGCACTACTACTTCTTTGAAAAATCACCTGAAATCAATACACCCAGAGGAGTTTTGTTTATTCCAAAGTGCGAATAAAGAAAAGGAAGTGAGGAAAAAAAATGATGAAGCAGGTATGTATCGGAAATATCGGAATATCGGATTTACAATCATGTTTTACAAACTTAGTTACGGTTAAATAAATTGATTTAATTTCATTAATAATTTACTGTTTTCATTTCAAATCATGATAATTATACTTGGTGCTAAAAGGGCCAATATCTATAATCCTTCCTTACTTTATTATATTGTAGTGTGACTAAAATATATTGTTGTTATTGGTCACATGATTTTATGTTACTTTCTATATTAAATTTAAAATAAAAAAATGGTATTATTGAAAATATTCACTTCTTAAGCTTTTTTAGCTTAACAAGAATCCAAAGTTAGTTCCAAATTATGTTTAAAATTAAATGCTTAAGTCTTGTTTCAGTTCTAACTTTATTGTTAGCAAATTATAGCCCTTTTAACACTTAATTATTTGAAAGCGCACACCACATTGGCCTTTTTTATTTTTGAAAATTTCAATTATAATGCGTATTATTTACTTTTAGTTTTTTTTACATCGAATTTTGATAAGTATACTTATTTTTTTATTTAGTAGATGGTTTGTGTATATTATGTTGTATTTTTTTACAGGTACAATTGTGACTCCGTTGCAACAAGCCAAGAAACAGCTTTCGTTAGAGGAAGTACTACAAAAAGAAAAGAAGTGGGATACTAACAATCCTAATTCAAAAAAGATTGACAAACTCATTGGCGAAATGATAGCGCTTCAAAATTTACCTTTTAACTTTGTGGAGGGACTTGGATTTCGCCGTCTCATACAAGAGTTAGCACCGAAATATAATTTTAGAGGACGAAATTTTTTTACTGATTTCGTGTGCAATGAGCTATACATAAAACTTGCTGGAAAAGTTAAAGAACTAATTGAAGAATATGATTACATGTCGTTCACTACTGATATTTGGACAGATCCCAGCTCAGGTGTTTCTTTGCTTAGCCTAACTTGCCACGGAGTATCAGAAAACTTTGAACGATCGTCAATTGTGTTAAAATGCGAGACTTTTGATGACCGTCATACTGGTGATATCATTGCAGAAAAATTTAACACAATGCTTGCTGAATGGAATATTTCAAATGAAAAAGTGCATTGCATGATACGAGATGAAGGCTCTAACATGAAAAGAGGAATGCGATTAGCATTGCTAAATGATTTAGATTGTACCGTTCATAAGTTGCAAATTGTTATTCGGCATGGTTTACGATCGCAGGAAAGCATAGAAGACGTCAAACAAAAATGTAAGAAAATTACTACTCATTTTAACCATTCAACCTTTGCTCAAAAGCAACTTGAAAGAATTCAGGACAGACTTAATCAACCGCATCTTAAAGTATTCCAGGATTGTGTGACGCGCTGGAACAGCACGTTCTACATGTTTGAGCGTTTTTTGAAGATAAAAGATGCATCAAGTCTTTATGCCAATGACAATAACATTGAATCAATTTTGCCTGAAGAGTGGAAAATAATAGAATGCTGTCTTGAAGTATTGAAACCGTTTGAAGAAGCCACTCGTGAAATGAGCAGCTCTCAGGCACTCATATCATCTGTGATTCCTATCATACAAATGCTTTTGAAAAAACTTGACGACTATTTAACAAAACCACGAGAAAGTGATGCTATTCGGTTGGCAGTCTCTAATCTGAAATCACAATTTTCAGCGAAATTTTCTTCTTTGGAAGATAACAACTTATATGCAATTTCCACATATTTAGATCCTCGCTATAAGCATAAATTTTTTAAACCAGTCACCGAAGAAAAAATAAAAGATGAAATAATAAAGATGGTAAATGACCATGTCATCACTGATTCTCCTATATCGCCGGCGGAAAAAACAAAAAGAATGAGAATGGGAGATTCTCTCGATCCTGAACCAGGAACGTCCAGTAGGGGTAAAAAGACTTGCTTAAAAAGCGATCTTGCCATGATGTTAGATTCATCGAGCGAAGATGAAGGTGAAGGAGAACCGGACAACAGTAGCCCCGATGCTCTTCTCCGCAAAGAATTTGTTATTTATCGTAACAAAAAAAGACTGGATTTAGATGAAAATCCACTTAATTGGTGGAAAGTTAACCGTTGTGAATTTAAAATTCTCTCCAAATTAGCATGCAGATATTTATCACCTCCACCAGCCAGTGTTCCCAGCGAACAACTATTTAGTGGAGTTGAGTTAATATATAATCCACTAAGAAACAGGTTGGAAGCTGAGAAGGCTGCAATATTGCTATTTATTAAATATAATTCACCAATTTTTAAGTTTAATTATTAAACAAAGATTTTTTATTATGAAACTCGAAGCTTAAAATTCTGTTGTGTCATAAGTAAAACTAAAAACTTGTGTAATTTTGTTCTAAAATTATGATTAAATAAATAAAAACTTAAAATTAAATTGATTTTCAGTTATTTATGCACTTAAAATTTAAATAATTATCCTTTTAAAATCCCAAAATCCGCATCCGCATCCGCATATCCGCATCCGCATCGAATCCGCATCCGCGGATGTGAACTTCTAATAATCCGCATCCGCATCTGCATCCGCGGATGTCTAAATTTTTGCATCCGTAACAACCCTAATTAATATCAACAACCGTACACAAAAGAATTACCGTAATTCCGCGACGGGACAATCAAAACGTAGAACCAAAAACTAATTGGGTGAAAGTGTGACGCTAATACACGTACACATGACAAATGGCTGCAATCTTGGCAATAATATCTGCCGCGGATAATGAGTCCAAATCAAATGGTGAACAATTGTAATTCGCATGTCAAAAGTTTCATTATGGCTGTGCGTGCTGGAACGCATTACCGCCAAATTGTGGGCAAAACGCCACGCCCTGTCAACTAGGTTTGTAAAAAATTATACACCACTAATTGCAATATATTAGGTATATTTTTAGAAAAAAATGTAATTGAGGAAACTGAATTGTTTGCAGTGATTCACCAATCTTAAGTCGCATTTAAGATGACGAATTGGAAATTTTAATGTCGGGGATATCGATTTTTCTCAGCAATTCCGGAAAATATTGGAGTGATATTCAGTAACACGATTCTTCATTTCATTGACTTCATTTTGTCAGTTACCAATACACGATTTATTAACTTTTATACCGGCGAAAAAAATATCAAAAATACCTTCTTTTTGACAGAGATTTACATTTTATAAGCAAGCGGTACCGATTTAAACCTCCTATTTATTTCTGTAAATCAATCGAAACACACACTTTAAAATACCAGTTGGATTTTTTAAAATATATTGTAGTTTTTATTTAAAACGATAAAAACCCATTTGTCGGTTACGACCTTACGACATAACCTAGCGCATTTGCGTTTTTGTATGACGGGGGCCCGCCTCCAGTGCGCTCCTGACTAGTGTCAACGACGGATGTATGCCTGTCAGACGCCCGCCATCGACAAATGTAAAATATTTATCTTGCGATATTTTATGATTGAAAATGGGCAAAAAGAGCGTCACATTTTCCAAAACGAAAAGAAAAGCTCACTTATTAGAGCAATGTAAGAAAATGACCGTGAAAAGGTAAGTTATCGATACATTTTGTATAGTAAAAATGTCAGAACAGATTTCGGAGAATAAATCCATGGAGTCGTCTTTGGATAAAGATGAAAATGATATAATGTCAATAGATGTTTTAGAAGGGTATGTGTATATTAATTTTCAAGGTTCAAAAATAAGTACTTTCATTTGAGCTATATATCTACATTACTTTGTATGTTATAGGAAACAAGACAATATTTCACCGCATTATGCAGACTTACAGAATGTTTTACACACGTAAGATTTTATTACTAAAATTCCGACTTTTTTTGTAATATATTAGATTTAAAATTAACAATTTACACTGGATCGCAAAAATTCCGGGTCGCTAATAAAAACCGTGATATCTCCATAAATTATATACCTAGATCCCTCGAATAAATAATATGTAGTAAGGAGGTTACTAATGCTTGTTCTAAATCTCTAAAGAGGTTTCATTTGTACAATTTACAGATTTAAAAAAAAATATTCTGCATTTTGAAAAATTTCAAAATTTAAAATTAGGAAAAGAATATTGTTTCTGCTTTTGTTTCAAACGGAGCTGTCATTATAAATGGTTCCTTGGATTGATCAGAGTATTCAATGCAATATCATGTCGTTATCACCTGAAGAATGTACACGGATTATTACCATGGTACAAGAAGGAAGAAGTCAGCGTAGCACTGCTAGAACAGTAGGAGTATCTTTATCAACGGTCCAAAGAGTACTCCAGCGATTTCAAGAGACCGGCATGAGACCAGGAAATGGCAGGCCAAGGTGCACAACTACACGAGAAGACCGATTCATCGTGAGCACTATGTTAAGAAATCGACATCTCACGGCTGTTCAGGTCCGAAACAGTCTTGAAGAAATTCACCACAACAATGTGAGCTCTAATACGATTCTGCGACGTCTTCGTGAAGCTGATATAAAGCCTTATAGACCAGCAAACGGCCCCAAACTGCTCAGAGAACATCGAGTTGCCAGGTTACGGTTTGCTCGAGAACACATCCGATGGACAGATGAAGATTGGTCCAAGGTTATGTTTTCCGATGAGTCCAGATTTTGTTTATTTACGCACGACGGGAGACGAAGAGTATTTAGACGGCCAGGAGAACGGTATCATCAAGCGTGTTTTGAAGAAAAGGTGCCATTCGGTGGAGGATCAATAATGGTTTGGGCTGGGATCGCATATCTTCAGAGGATCGCACGGAGTTAGTGATCATAGAAAACGGTTCTCTGACTGCTGTCAGATACGTAGGAGAGATTTTAAATGAGCATGCTGGTCCATTCTTAGTGAATATGGGTGCAATTTCCATTCTTATGCACGATAATGTGCGACCACATACTGCTCATTTGGTCAATATGTATATTCAAGACGTCGGTATTACCTGCATGGAGTGGCCAGCTCGCAGCCCAGACTTAAATCCCATAGAACATGCATGGGACGAGCTCGGGAGATGCGTGAGACAACGCTCTCCTGCTCCCGTTACCTTACACGAGTTAAAGAATGCGCTAGTGGAAGAATGGGCAAATATAGACCAAAATCGTATTAAAAATTTGGTTTACAGCATGCCACATCGTCTTATTGAAGTGATACGGGCTCGTGGAGGAAATACAAAATATTAAATTGACAAAAAAACTTTTATTTTTTAAGATTTACTGCGAAGTGTATTTTTGTTGTCATAAGTTAGAAGCGAAATCTTCTTATGTTTTAGTATTTAATTAAAGTTATATAGTGTACAGAACGTGTTACACATTTTTTTATATATATTAATCAGTCATCTACAATATACTATAGTTTCGCAAATTAGTCTTATGTATTTAATAAAACTATCACGCCATTTATTAGCGACCCGGAATTTTTGCGATCCAGTGTATTTTAGGTCTGCAAACGAGGATCATGAAAACCTCCTATGTAATGATGGACAAATTCCTAAAGCTACTGTACGTATTTTGTTTATTGATAATTAGGTAACTGTATATTCAAACGTAAAAATTAGATACCTATTTATTTATGTTTTAGATAGGAAAACAATGTGAAGAGTATAGTGCTCCTCCAGATATGCTATTAGAATGCACTTCTGAGGCACCAGTAAGCATTGTTTATTTTTTTATTTTTTAAAATTGTATATAAGTTATATTATAGTAAAAAACACGTTTTAGGTTGTGATTTTGTATGGGAAGTCCCAATTTTTTTGGAATATGTTCCTTGTAGAAAATTGTTCGGTTTGATGCTCTGAATCTTTACCTAAGAGGATTTGCGTTATAAGACCACGTACAATCTATATGCCATGGAAAAAAGTATGAAAAAATAGCACTAGAGCAACTATCTATAATGAAAAAAGTCAAAATTGAAAATTGCGGCTTATTTATAGATGAAAATTATCCTTTTTTGGATGCTTCACCAGATGGCATCACAAACAATACGCTAATAGAAATTAAATGCCCTACAGCACCATTTAAAATTGGTATTGAAGAGGCAATGGAAAAGAACAAGATGCATTTTTATAATTGCAAAAAAAATCATTGTTTGTTGGGAATTTGGTATGGCGACAAAAAATAAAAACATAAATAATTGAAAAAGATGACAAGTTTTGGGCAGAGGTAATGGAACTGAAATTGCTAAAATTCTACTACGACTGTCTTCTTCCTGAGCTAGTCGATCCAAGACATATTAGGAACAAACCAATCCGTGATCTGGAATACGTGATTGTAAAAAGTAGTAAGGAAAATACTGTACCAAATATTATGACCGTTTCAGAAAAAACATCAAACAAATCGATTTGTCCTGATATTACTATTGCTGATATCAATAAAGACGATGACATTGCTGACGTTATGAACGTGTTGCTGACGTGTTGGTGAAGTTGCTATCATTGACAATTCAAATGTCGTTATTCCATTTTCCGAATATTGACAGCAAATTCCGTACATACCTGTATGTCTCGTTTCGTTTATTAAAAGAAAAAGGAAAAAATAATGTATAAATATGTAAAATGAATTATATAAAAAATTGTAAATATAGATATTGCAAAAATAAAAAAAAATGTAACGAGTACCTACTTATAATGTATTTTTTAAATAATCATGTAAAAAGATTGATGTAAGATTGTAAAAGTAATATGTAAAATGAATAATTAAAATTAAAATAAGTAACCGAAACAAAAACAAATGTAAAGGCAACTCTCAAGACGTCTATGTTCTAGCCCACGTGGTCAAGCGCGTAGTCGCCGCGAGCCGCGTAAAAGTATTGCGGGGTGTGTAGGTGGCGGCGGGGCGCATTCGTTCTCTTCTTGATTTTATTGTTTATCAATGCGTCGCCTTAATGAAATCTTATGTTATTTCTACGCACATATTAACTCATTCTCGGGCTATACATCTGCAAACGGACTCTATGTCACTATGAACTTATCGACTGGTTAACATTTTCAAATCTAAAAAATTGTTTTGTCTTAGGTTCTTTTTTAATAGAAACAATAAAACATTATGTTGTTTTTTAATGATTTATTTCACTTGTCTCAGTTGGGCAGCTGGAACAGAAAATAAGGTCCCTTTTCTCAGATAATATCACATATTTATAAAGTTGTGAACAAAGGCATTTACAGGGATAAATAAGATAATTTGTTGAGATTACAAATTATCTCAACGTTGTGTGTCGTAAGCAAGGACTAAATGATAAAAAAGTAATAGATAAATATAATATTGGTTAATCAAGATTTCGATCAAAACACAAACTTCACGCAACTCATTATCAACATATTCGATAGGCGGCTCGGCGGCGATAACTGCAAATACAACGTTCTAATAGTCTATAGGTTTGGATGTTTCCGGATTAGCCGATGGCCAATGTTTTCGTAACGTATCTATATAGCTACATCTATTTTACATCTTACATACATCTTACATCTTACATTACATCTTATTACATTACATCTTAATTACATCTTACATCTTATTTTATACCAAGCCGATAGAGTTCTTCTTCTGTATTTTGTAAAACTGTAGATTATTCCGAGCGTCATCGTGACGTCTATCAACTTCTGGCAGTGATGACACCGATTAGAACTTTTTCTCAGATTTCTTAAGTATTTTCTGTGCTTTTTAATTGTTTTTGATAACTATTTTATACATTGCCGGCTGTCAGTGCGGTATTGTGTAGAATACCTAAGCAAAAATATATAAAATAAAGCATATTTCATAGATTGCCTGACTGTTTTAGATATTCTATAGAATGCTTACTAATCAATCCACACTGGGCTCAACGGTGGGTTATATGAATGATCCGAAATCCTTCTTTTTACTAGAGAAGGCATGTGCTCTTCAGAATGACGTTCATAATGTACTGTGCTATTGTAAAAGCTCGAATAGTGGTCAATGTTAGATTTTACGTATAAATTTTAAGATTTTTATTTTTAAGGAATTTAAATTTTAAGATTTAATAATATGAGTTAGTAAATGTTAGGATTGAGAGAAAAGAAGTACGGTCATCAAGATATTTTATACCCCGAAGCCGAAATTTGTAGAATGAACTACCAGCTAAGGCTTTTCAACCATACTACGACATCGGGCTAATCAAGAGAGCTGTGAAAAGAATTCTGCAAGGTCGGTGGCGCACCCGGTGTTGCAGGTGTCCTTGGGCGGTGACAACCACTTATCATCGTGTGGCCCGTCTTCAAATCGTAAACATAAACGATACAAGCTAGGATTAACCAATGGAAATTGGTAAAAGTTGTTTTTGGGAATAAAAGTAGAATTAATATTTTAAACAAAGAATGAGAACTAAGAAAACATGAGAAGAAGAAGTTCTTACCTACTTCTTGTTCTTGTTCCACCACATTTCTTTCCATTTCTGTTGTAAAAGGCGACCAAGGAATGACGAAGCCGTTACGATAAGCCCTGAGGAACTATACCACCTCTAATAGATTGGACTTGCCAACCCGATTGATCAGCGTCGCATATTAAGGCCATATATCCCTCATGCATAAGACAATGTGCATGAAGGATTCCCATGTCCAGCAGTGGATGTTAAAACGGCCAGCTGGTTACGGGTACCGTACTTCTTATGTATCTAATATCAACTCCTAATCACACAACTTAAGAAAACACGTATTTAGTAATTCTAACTTTAGACGGAGAGCTCATAATCGGTCCGAAGTCGTATCGCATCGCTTCTCCACGCGTCATTTTCACGTGTTAAAATGTGTCCATCGGCTACCAATTGGGTATTTGATTACTTTCTAATTACCATCGCCGGTACGGTATTACACTTTATTGCTTGATACGCATGCTGCTGTTCGCAGTATCTAATGTATCGTTTGTTGTTTGTTACAGCCTATAATGTCCCCACTGCAGGACATGGGCCTCCCCTAGTAAATCACTCTGGGGCGCGAAACTATTACCTACACAGGCTACATATGTTAACGAAATTTGAAGTTAGAAACTCTTATCAAAGTCTATGAGTCCATTAAGGTCCTTTTGCTCCGATTATAATACTTAATTCACCCTGCTCTATTCACCCAGGTGAATAGAGCAGGGTGAATTGTGGATTTAGGTAATTAACCTGATAAAAATATAATTAGAAATAAATTAAAGTAAATTAAGTCCGCTTAATTTAATACAATATTTAAGTGTACTTAAAAGAAAGAAAGTTTGAAAGAAAGAAAAAATATTCAACAAGGCACATAAAACCCACAAAGAAAAAGAAATAATTATTAACAAGATAGCAATAGAATAATTAACAGAAAATAATTATGTGATAGAAATAAATGAGTTCAATAGTTTTAGAGCTGCGAGTATATTCGCGATAGGCGACAGACATTGAAAACTTTCACAGGTGCCTGTAAAAGCTTCGAATGCTTACCAATACAACCTTTTATAAATATCTTCATGCTTATTGAACGAGAGAACATTTAATTAAAAATTGTTTATTTATGTGGATTTAATAAAGCATTGGCTGTTGTTAATTTTACCCTTAGAAGAGAATTTAAGCCAGCATTTCTCTAGTGTTACCAATAAAAAAGGAAAAAGCTACATCAGCTACCCGTCACCGCTGTCACAGTAGCGTGTCTAACCCGGCGACACCTGCGCCTGCGCCTAATGGGCCCTAATGGCTCTGACTCTGTCTTACGCTAACACCGTGACCGATGAGAGTTATACTCGCCTTTATGTACGTTTACCGCACATAAGTAGCTACGAAACATCAGCTGGTCATTTGTCAACTGTTTGTATTAATATTTACATGTTCATGTATGAAGGTGTACTTGCATTAGCAGCAACAACATAGTATATTATACATGAAAGGATTTTTTGAGCTGTGATAGCCTAGCTAGAGATTCTCTAGTCTCATTTCGACGGTTACATTGTGAAAAAACTCACGTGCCTGAGAGATTAAAAATCTGGGGCATATTAACATGCACCGACCCAAACTGACTCTGCGTAGATGATTTTATTATGACCCTAAACCCCCTCTTGATTGTAAGGACGATATAGGTTGAGTTTTATATATTTTTTATACTCTTGTTAATTTTTTGGTATAGGTTTACATGATTATAAAGGGTTTACATAAAATACAATTTAGATGTAATTATAAATTGATTCCAAATACATACTTAGAAAAAGTTAAAAAGTTCCAAATACTTAGAAAAAGGAGTAATTACCACCAGATTTTGAAGAAAAAAATCACAAAATACATAATTTTAAGTACATACCTACCTACTTACTTAAAATTACAATACACAAATACACAAAATTAAGGAAGTAATGCGCATACGGCGCATTACTGAGTACATTCTTAAGTGCAAATAAATTCATCACGAATGGGTATAGTTTGTTTAATCCAGCTTTTCTAAAATGTGTTCCAATCATGTTTTCAAAAATTCAATCGATGTTAGGTACTACCACATAAACTCCCACATTAAATACATCCAAAAGGTAATTAAACCGGGCGACAAAAACAGGCCGCATCGTATCTTCCCTTTAAAACTGTAATCTGCCGTCGAGGCTAACGCGCGCGGTGTAATCATCGAATATTCCGTATCTAACTACAACTTTATACCTCGCCGTTATCATCGCCGTATAATGAGACGGTCACATTGCTCGTTTTGTGTCCGTCACATCGGTATCGGGGAAGGGCGTCATCCATCATCCTCCGGGACTAATTGCTTGCTACCTTGCTTCACTCTTATCCTTTTAATTCGTCCTCGTACGACCTATACGACGCCGAGGTGAGCTGTTACAAATAATTGCTTGCGAGATACGTGCCGCCTCGATTGCAGAATTAAAACGTACAAGCAAAAAGTGACGAGCATTTGTTGTGGGATATAACGTTGATATATGAATCTGTATATAAATTTTCCAGAGCACAGATAACGGACATGGCGTAATTGTGCTATTAGGGAAGTGGGAAGGATTTTAAAATTCCATTTATTTATTTATTTTAACTTTTGTTGCACAGACACAAACACAAGATACTTATGGCATTCTCTACCATTCAACCTTTGGAAAAACAGAGAAACAATAATTGTGTATCATAAAATTTATAAACATAGCACGTAGAATATAAACACAAAACGTATATACATAAAAATACATAATAATTAAATAATATATGTAATATAAAATATACATTTCAAATACAAAGAAAATGAACTATCGATATTAAAAATAAAAAAATATAAAATAAACATTACTAGAATAAACATATTAGGAACACTTAATGCAATACAAAAGTCGTGCGTCCAAATGGTAAGCAATCCACTCGATCATCGGGCCGCTAGTGGCGGCTAGTCACGAACGCAGGACCATTGGCAATAAAAATAAGCTGGAGGACAGAGCGCTCCATCAAAAGGGGTAGCTCGATTAAGTGTCGGTTTGAGTTTTATTTGCCATGAGGGGAGAGGGGTGTGCGTCGGGAGGGGGGACGTGTGAGCCCGGCGCCGCATTAATCATTAACGCAGGCTGCCTAATGACACCGCCGAAATGGGCGGCCTAGTGACGTTCCGAACTGTTGTCGATTGTTCTCATTTTGTAAATAATAGATTCTAAGATGACTATTTAAATCCAGTCACATCAAGGGCAAATAATTTTTTTAAGGAAGAGATCGTTAGGTTTTTTTTGATTAGGTTTCTGAACTCGAGGAGTGAAGTTGAGTTTTTGTTTGATTATTGAAAAAATTGTGTATTAGGCGTTTTGTAGCTTATTAGTGATAGTTTATTAAACTTCAAGGTGTTTTTCGTGTGTGGTGTTTGTGATAATCAAATTGTGATAATCGCGTGCGACTGCGTTTTCGAGTGCTTCCAAGGAGTCCTCGTCTGTTCTCAGTAACCTACTATCACTTTACTGAGCGACTCCAGACTTGCTTCCACGGAGCTGGACATTGTCGGGATACGTTTTATACTATGAAATTGTTTATTGCGAAGAAAACTTGACACTGGCAGAATGTGCTAATTGTACCAATGCCATATATTAAAAAAAGAGATCGTTTTTAGCGATAAGGCCGCATACTGCTTCTGTACTCGTGTATGTTAATATAATTAATTAGTTACAACAGGAATGCAATAAAGAATTTTCATTCCTTCATATTTTCAGCGAACAAGTCAGGAAAATCAGAGTAATCAAGAGAGATTTAGTGTGAAATCGATTGCTAAATATTACTTATTAGGTATTCATGAAAGTTATTTACACCGATTCGAACATAACTACAAATCTAACCCGTTGGTAACATGTTATTGCGCTGTAACAATAATTCGTTGATATATCGTTGCCTGTTTTACATTTTTTTATGTATTATACGAAGGCGGCAGACGAGCATACAGTCCACCTGATGGTAAGTGAATACTGTCACCCATAGACATCCGCAATACATGCCAACATTAGTCCAAAATGAGAAACGTTGGCATGCCCCCGGATGCGCTGCCTACCTTTGGATATATAGGAATGGATTTGGAGAAAGGGTTGAGAAAATGGGGAGTAATAGGATGGGATTGGAATGGGCCCTGGCACATCTCACTCACTACCGAAACATTAGACATTAGTTTACATTCATTAATTAACGATTTGTTTATATTGACATTAACCGTGTCGTGTAACTTTTTCTTTGGAATTTTATACGTATTTTTTTCGTGTTATATTTACATTAAAATCTCTGAAATTCTTTACATTTTAACCCATCTAATAAAACATAAATTGCATTAAACACCCCTTGTATGCTGGGGACTACGGGAGATGAAGACGGTGCATCTTAATTTTCGACTTCGGATTCGAGTTCAGCAAACCCAAAAACCTACTGGTACAACCGATACCTACCGACCTACCTACAGATTTATCGCACATTAGATTAGAGAATAAATGCGGGTATTTTTGAGGGGGTCACTTACCCCTTATCCCACTTGAATTGAAAAACCTCATATCGTTCCTTCTTCTATAGCGCAAAAGCTATCCTTTCCACAGATAAACAAGTTGCCACCTCGTCGTGGTCATCTAGTCGTCTTTTGACGGAATTTTGGGGGTTGATTGCAGTACTACATCGATATCGATAACAGAGGGATAACATCCGTACACCCGATATTAGATGTCGCTATTAACTCCGCAAAACGTAATTAATCGAATAAGTTTATGATTGATATAACCAGTTTGTGGGGCGCTTAATTCACTTTCCCAATTCCTTAGACCCGCTCGCTTTTATAAAGTTATCCTTTAAGGAAATTGATTGGTTCTATCGCAACGTAACTGATTTTGTAATGATTCAATTACTAATTATACTCACTCACTGTAGCGTTCGAGGAAGCGTAAATAATAACTGAAATTAACTCAAAGGAACTTACCGATAATAATATTGTGTTGTTACATGTAGTATCTACATGTAATAATTCGTTCAATGATAGTGTAGAAATACTAGTAATTCTACATGTATTTCTTGTTCAAAATACGCCTGGGTAAATATTTAAATAAACTTAAACAGCGCGTACAACCTCACGGAATATCTATTGATTGCCTTTTCGCTGTAGTTTAAAATTTAGGTATTAATAACGTAAGCATAAAAGGTTTTTAAAATTCAAGGGTAATTCTAGACTTAAAATAATTCTAGGGATCGATATCGCTTTAAATCCAATCACATCCTTACATGCAAATCAATTCCTAAATCTCCAAAGGTAAACTGCTTAAATTCCTGGACACGGGACACAGAAACAAATGTAGGGGTAATCCAGGACACCTGGCAACCTTAAAAATTACATTTCTCTCATAAACCTTAATAAGGGAGCTTAAGGAGAACCTAAAAATATTTTACGTTGATGTTGTAATTTTGTCAGCATCATAAAGGGTCCAATTTAAAAATTTGTTAACTTACTTCAAATGCCCATGTAACCAGATATGTTCATTTAACACGTTTGTGATCGAACACCCTTGATGGAATGGCATGAAAAATGCGATATAAAAAGTAGGGGGAGTGGAGACGGAGTGGGGGGTGGAGACGCAATTTGTAATATTTCACGAGCCAGTAGACGCTTATTAACTAGGCGTGCAAAAAAAACGACGCTGCAGAGGTGCGCGACCTTTGGAGAGAGGTTTTTAAATAAACATGTAAAAACCAAAATTTAAGAGAAAGAGGAGTAAACGAAGACAAATTATGATTAATTTTTACAGGAAAATCTATAATTCTCGTAGAAGACTTCCGAAAAATTATACGAGTAAAGTGCATTTAGATGCGGTTTTCAAGATGAAACAGAACAATAGGAGCACAATAAAAACAAGGTTTTATCTCAGCAAGTAGCTCACATTCTACATAAAAATACGAAGAAATGTGCAGCACTCCTGGCTAATGCAAAAAGTCGTATCTAGTCAGAGGCCAGAGTATTACAGGACGGAGGAATTGCAGGGACGGATTCATTCGTGTCCCTTAAAATTATAAAAACATAGTTTGTTTACCATTTTCTTCAACTTTTCTGTTAGCTTTTCTATTTCAACTTTTCTGTTCAGTTTGTTTTAGTTTACATATCTTTTTTTAAGTTATTCATTATAGAAATCTTTTAAACTAGCAAACGTCTGTTTGGATTTAATTAAGTCTAAGTTTATTCTCTATAAGTTATTATCACATTATACCTCCAATCTACGTGTAATTATTAACTAACCGTCCACCATGCAAAATTCAATTTAACATTAGGTACTTTAAAAAGTACCTAATGTTACCTAATCAACGATTCAAATTTCAATACCTATTTTTAATCCCAACTCCGGCCCTGTTCCCATAACTTTTACCGAGAGGTTATTAATCGCGTCCCGGGGGAGCGGGGAAGGGCGGGCGACGACACTTATCCAACGGATGCCCACTCAATAACCAGCGCTTTTCAGCTCGCCAGCGGCGGTGCGAGCCCGCCAAATTGACTGTTATAGCCGCTAAAGGGTATTGTTTCAAGCGGGAACTATTATGAAAATCTACGGTAAGGTACAGAATTAATTGTAGTGACGTAGCGGCGGGGCTGGACATGGAATACTACAAAATAATCAGTTTATCCATTCAATATTCTACGCAAATCGTGAAAGGTGTTGGTCCGCCCAATAGATGTTTTGTATGTTACAGACGTATAACGGTATGTATAATATACCCATTATAAAAATCTATAACGTTATGACATCACTGTCATTTTCCAAACAACTAAGTACATCTTTCCATAAAAAAGTCTATGGAGGCATGGTAGGTACTCAGAGTAATAGTTTCAGTAGATTACGTTTTTCATGATAGGCAAGTACCTAGTTCCCACTTTAACATAATGTAAGTTCCATAAACGAATTACTGGTCACCAAAGGAATTATTTTAGTTAGGAAATACAGCCTACGTATTTATTGTAATCGAATGTGGCGACCTTGAATGAATGAATGAAAATTCTATATTTGATAGTATAACGTCCCACTGTAGGGCACAGGCATTCCTAGTAAATCGCCGGGGGGGGGGGGGGGGGGTTTCGGGCTGTAATCCACTCGCTACGCGGACCCAGTGCGGATTGGTGGATCACATACACCAGATATTTTTCTGGAGCATGCGGGTTTCCTCACGATGTTTTCCCTCACCGCCGAGCAAGTAACAATTTTTGTAAATCCGTACTTAAGTAGAAACTCAGTGGCACGGGCAGAGGATTTGAAGTCACGATCACACGAATGTGAGTCGGGTATAGATACACCCAAGGGCTATCACCGCTCATATAAATAAATCATATATCACTAGCCTATGGCATAAGAATAATTCATGTTACAAGTATTTTTACTGTTCTAATGCCTCTCACCACCACTGATGGATATGGGGCTAGTTCACTACCACACATGTTCACTACATGTTTGAATCTTTTCATCCAGCCACTATCAACGAACTTCTTGTCGAGCAACCGAGCAGAGAGCGGCCCATAATGCGCATCCCCGTTCGTTGTCTCTTGAAATCCACGTACCGGGAAAACAGTAACACAGGATTTGGTCAATATTAATTAACAAACGCCACTTGCTAAAGGTAAGATAAGAGAATTTTTAAATGGCTGTGACGCTGGCTTGTTTTCACCGTTCTTTCTTGATAGTTTTTACTTTATTTAGTACAAGATTTTAGGCAATTAATATGTAATTAATATACCTAATAGGTTTGTATTTATAACAGGGTGGTTCTCGTTATCGCCGTATAGGGTATATATAGGTACTGAATCATATGTGAGTGTCTGTATATCTTTTATACCGTCACTGATCTTTACTTTCACAAAAACCTCTTCAAGTAGGTATCTTGTGAAAGGGAAAACAGAAACGCCCTGCTTAATAATAGGTAGAAAGAACCGTTTAAACTATAGGTAGAGATATTAACAACATGTTACTGGGACAAGGTTCCAGCTAGCAACGCGAATACAAGCTATTTTCAACAGTAAAAGAAGAAAATAAGGTGCATTTTAGTTTAATTTGTGAGTAAGATTGTCGCATTAAAATGTGTAGGGCGGGCCGCCCAATCGTTTAGCGACCGTTTAACGAAAGCCTTGAGGTGGGTACCACAGACACACCCACGAGGGCGAAATATACTCAAATATTCTCTTAATTCCTCATAACTACAAGGCAAACATTGATCATTTAAACCTACTAAGTAGGTACTATATACAAATTTAGGTATATAAGTCTTTGATATAGGTACCTACTAGCGGACACTCTTTTAAGGGGTGATTAGAATCAATCAATATCAGTATGCACTGCTGATTCGACTAGTCTCTGTTTCACAGGTCTGCTGGAAGAAATCACCACAGCAGATAAGCTTGCTTTTTGTACAATTTCTCTTATTTAGTCATGTAGATATATTGTTTGTATGTGTACAATAACATATTTAATAAATGTTTGGATACATACATACCTCATCCACTATTGAATATTACTTTTAACATTTTTTATTATTTTTTCACACTATTTTTCTTCTGTCAAACGTTTGTATACCAATTTGATGTTACTCAATGTTTCGGCTGGATGACTCCACTTATGTTCATGAGCTGACTCAGCTTAGTCAGCTTTCACTCACTGACCTTGAGCTGACTCGCTGAGTTATGATATCGATTGATTTGTCGATTGTTGATTTTTTAGACATTAATTATGTCAAGTAGTTAACGAATTCAGTTTGTATACTTGTATTTACAATTAAATTTTGCATGTCTGTTGGGGCAGAACATAATACGACATATTTATATTTAACAGGATATTTGTAACCAATGTTTTTGCAAAATAAGTGATTTGACTTGATTTGATTTATCTCTCTGTTTCTTTCTGTGTGTGTTTGAGAATGTGTATACGTATGTATACTATGCTACATATATTTATAATTATGTCCCTATATAAAAAATTATACCTAAGCCCCTTCCCCCTAAACCTAAGCGACACGGTTTTCCGCCGGTGGAGGCACGGCTAACGTATTTTAGGGGCGGACTTAATGTGTCATTTTTGAATGTTAAGCTAAGAATAATAATCAAAATAACACAAAACTCGAATTAGTACAAGTAAGCGGTCACGAGATATTTGCGCGCCATGAAAACGTCCGGTGTCGTAAACAATCTCTCCATACAACACTGCTCGATACCTCGCCGTGCGTTTGACGGCGCATACGTTGAGCACGCCGCGCTTTGGCATCGTCGTGTGTTAACAAACTCCCATAGTGGCCCTTACAACACTGACGACCGTAGCTTTTTACGGCGGAAAACCGAAAGGTTAACAAGCGGTTGGAGGTACATACGTTAAAGGGTGTCGTTAGAATTAATTTGTGAGACTTCTCTCGCAATATACCTAATCTAATTTAAATTTAAGAGTGGTAACATTAACCAACGCTCCCTCGAATTCGTCGCCATGTTTTGAATATGAAATCAAAATGAAAAGCGCGCGAAACGGCGGCCATGTTGCTTTTAACACCCTTTAATAGGAATAAAATAAAGCGCGCTGATTAAAGTGTAAATGAAGCAAATTGATATTTTAGCGAGTGCTCGCAGCTATTTATGGTAATAACGGGGAATGCTTTTTATTAATATTAAATAGGTTTTAACTGATAAATATTCGAAATATTGCGTTAATTATATACCTATGTACCTACGTAATGAATAGGCACTACAGGAATTATTACATAGCTACAAAACATGTGCGAATCGAGTACCTACTTACATATTATCTACTTACCTGTGTATAATATTACATTATTTATCTACAATATCATATAGGTATCAATTTGATTCAATGTATAGTAAGTATTTAGATACTTAGGTACCTATTCTATATTGAATGGAATTTATATAAAATGGGACATTTGAGACTATGTAGGTACCTAATATGAATCTTAAATTATGCATTAATTTTTTATTTATCAAAACTCAAGATTAATTTACCTAAGATAATGTGAATTTTAAAAAGTATTAGGTATTTACCTATGAATTTGCAGTTTTATATGGAAAAATACAAATAATCTTTGTATGGAATTTATGTATTTAATTATTCGAAGTATTCTCCATTATTATCAATGCACTTTTGCCATTTTAATGGAAGTTGATTGATGCCTCTGCTATAGAACTGGGGGCGGGAATCAATGAATTCTCTGAAGGCGTTTGTCACTTTTTCGTCATCGTAGTTCCCTGTAAAAAGTTGTCTCAATTCCGTAATAATGGAAATCAGTGAGAGCAAGGTGTGGCGCGTGCGGCGGGTGACGGACAGTTTCCAGTCGAAGCTCCTGTGACTGTGAGACTGTCTGTCGGGCAGTGTGTGGGCGAGCGATATCATGGAGAAGCGGTGGACTAGATCGATTGACCGGTTATTGATAGCGATCATCTTCACATTACACATCTTTATTAATTGTTGTGCCAGATTTCAACAAGCTGTAGTGGACAATATTGGCACAGGACCACCGTACAGTCACCATGAGCTTCTTTTGACCGAGTTCACGTTTGGGACATTGTTCGGCCGTGAGTACGGGTTCAACCATTGTGACGAACAGGGTCCAGGTTAGCATACAGGGTCCACTTCTCATCACAAGTGACAATACGATTCAGAATCCCTTCATTTCTCTGCCGGTTCCGCAAAGTCAGGCGAGCTGCGACGCGTGTTTGAAGCTGACTTTCATTAAGCTCATACAGTACCCTCTTTCTGAGTTTCTTCACTTTACCAATTTGATGCAAATGAATCAATATCGTTTTGTCACTTACGCCGAAGGTAGCTGCTAACTCAGATGTGGTTTGAGATGAATCCACTTCCACTATTGTTTTCAAATCGTAATTATCGACTTTAGTCTCCGATCGTCAACGGGGCTTGTTCTTGATGTCGAAATTTCCAGAACTGAAACGATCAAACTAAAAACGCACCGTCCGTTAGTTTACGGTGTTTGATTCGTACCCATCGTTGATAGGTATTGCGTGCCGTCTGTGCTGTGTTGGTGCTAGCACGGAACTCATATACGAAAACAACGCGAATTTTTGACTTTTCCATGATCGCAAACACAACTGATTTTGAAAAATAATGTCATAGCTATACATAGAAATTAATTTGAATTTGGAATTCCAAGCCAAACGCAAGATAACTAAATTCAAATTGGCTACTATGAACAAACAGCAATTTCATAGGTAAAGTATAATTTTAATCAATCACATGATGTAAAAAAAAAAACCTAACCGCCATGATAGTTCATTAAAGTAAAGTATAAGAGTGACGTCATAGATACAGCAGCGTTTTCAATTGTATTTAAAAGAAATAATTTAAAATGTTGTTTTAGGCTACTTAATCGTTACATTATATGCTCTTTTACTCAGAAAGGTTTATCTTATTATTATATCACATATATTTTTTAAAACAACCCTAACATCTGCCACTTTTCCAACTATTTGGAGTAGTCATACGTAACACCAATTTTAAAAGTGGCGGTAAGTATAAATTATCACTAACACCAAAATTATTTGAGACAATTGTTTGTGATAAAATCAGTGCTCTCATCAGACCTGTAATAATATAATACTACAACCACATGGATTCATTTCCAAACGGCTTACTCAAAGTTATTTGTGTGAGTTCATTGATTATTATGTTGATTGATTTCTTTGTTTACCTGGTTTGTTAACACTTGGAGCGATGAGAATCCATGAGAAATTCAAATGAATCCCCAAAAATCGTCCCTTACTTCTTCCAAAATGAGCAAGGAGCTGCACTTACTGTCAGCGGCGACAGGTATCGGGTGATAATAATCGATTATTTGTAGCCCCGGTTAGATGATATCGACATTAGTCAATTGTGGTTTCAACAAGATGGCGCCACGTGCCACAGCACATGCAGCAATGGACATTCTGCAGGAGAAGTTCGCCAGGCTCCACCCAGATCGTGTGATCTATCGCCCTTAGACTTCTTTTGGGGTTACGTTAAATACCAGGTGTATGCAAATCAATTGTAAACAATTGATACCTTGAAGGCCAGTATCACCCACGTCATTAATGAAATCAAGCCCGATTTATGCGATAGTCATCGAAAATTAGATCTCCAGAATGCGCGTCACTCAATGTAGCCGCGGCGGACATTTGTCCGATATCATATTCCATAATTAATGCTATCGATTGACCTTCCAAATAAAAAAATATATAACGGTATCGATTATACAACGTGTTTTATTTATATTTAAAACTAGAGCGCACTTATTGAAAGACCCTTTACTTTTAATAGATATAGGTACTTTGAACTGCATATGATACATTTTCGATTAGGTCTAAGAGTAATTATGCGATATAAAATGAAAAATGTTAGACATTTTAGTGTTATTTTTTAACGGAACAATTAAAAAATAACACAAGTCTCACTTTTACTGACTGTACATATTAAATACCTATGCATTTTTATTATGCAAAGGTGTAATAAAAATGATTTTGTATTTAAAAATAAAATGTCACAATAATAGAGAAACAAAAGTAAGTACACATTAGATTAGTACCTAAATTAATGGACTTTTCGCGATCTATGCTCCACACAAGGGTGTCGCCAGCCATCGGCGGCCAATGGGTCGGGGGGGGGGGGGACAAGATGAGAGAGAGGATGGGAGAAACATGAATTGTAGGTACAAATACAATTTTTTTTGAATCTCTAGAAGGAGGCAACTGCCCCCCCCTGGCGACGCCCTTGGCTCCACACACGTCAACCGAATCAGGAAATTATTGAAATGGTCGGATTGTCAAATAACCAATAAAGTAAAATCAAGTCAGTCTGGTCACCGTTTAAATATGTCTGATTAATTAATAATTTGATCGATACAATAATTAATTGAGCTGTTAAAAATTTATTAAATCTATTAAATAGTGATAATGTGCCGATAAAGTTTTGTCAATAGAATAATTTTAATGCTGGTAAAATATTATTAAGTCAGTTAAATATTTATTAGGCTGTAAACACTTAACAAAAATAGTAATTCACAGGTCAAATAATTGGTTCCCTTTCTTTATTAGAAGTTGAAAACTGAGTTTACATAATTTATATTAAACTAGCGACCCGCCCTCGCTTCGCTGCGGTTTCAAAATTTTTCAAAATTTCAATATAAAATAGCCTATGTTACTCAGGGATAATGTAGCATTCTAATGGTGAAAGAATCTTTGAAATCGGTCCAGTAGTTTTTGAGTTTATTCGTTACAAACATACAAAAATACAAAACTTTCCTCTTTATAATATTAGTATGATTATTTCGTAACTACACTTTCGTATTTCGCAGTAATGGAAAAATAACGCCTCCACTAAGTACATAGGTACATATTTTTTCTTTTTACTAGCAAGTTTCTTCAAAGCAAAGCAACTGAGTTCGTGTTACAAATTCGCAATTAGCGAACATACAGCTCAGTTTATGCCGGCGTTTAAATTCGTTAGGAGCGGGCCATGTTGTATTCGTTCGCGGGTTTACCATAGAACAACATTTACAGACGAGTCACTTTATAGAACAAACCTACAACAAATGTAGCTACAACACAGTCTTCGACACAAACGACAATGTATTTCGTTTTTCCATAACAATACGTTTTCATTATAGAATTTTCTTGTGAGTCCGGAAGACGGTGACGCCAACGCCGCCAGTCGTCCCCCGTGCTCCAAAATTGGTAATTCACTTTTAATGTATTCACGTATTTAACCAATTTTTTTAAATATGGAAATGGCACGAGCATGCGGTCCCACGTGATGATAAGTATTACCGCCGCCCGTGGGCATCTGCAACACCAGGAGGTATGCGGGTGCGCCCCCGACCTTGCAAAAACAGCTTTCTTGAAGAACCCCATATAGTAGCTTAATGGAAAGACCTCTTGAGGCAGTTCGTTCCACAGCTTACGCGTTCTGATATAACACCAATATAATTGCGTGGGGGAGGCTGCACGTTGCAATCCCACAGCAGTTAGACGCAATCGACTGCCCAGTCGATTGCATCGAAGTCGATCTTCTGTGATAGAGGAGGAACTCTTACAGAAAATTACCGTAAAATGCATTTCCCACTTTATCGTATTCCCCAAATGCACGATCGTGTTTCGGTGGTGAAAGAGATATGCCAGAGCCCATTCCCATTCCATCCTATTCCTTCCCATTGTCCCAAAGCTTTCTTCAAATCCGTTCCTACGTCTCCTAGGCAGCGCATCGGGGGACTCCACCGGATGCGCCATTTGTCATTCTAGTCTGATGGCCGATGCCTACAAGCCCAACGAGAAATTGTACAACAACGGACTTTAAACGCTCAAACGCGGACTTTCCTCAAAAAGATAAATTCCGACTAAAAGATGAAGAGTATACAGCAAAAGATAACTTCGGCGACGAAGTATTCATGCGTCACTGTGTTTTTTTTTCTTATGTAAGGCGAACTTCGCAGATGACCACATCTGGAGAGCGTGTAATGAGGAAATAGATCATGATGTTGAGGGCTTGGCGAGATACATAATTGATTTCTGTGACTGTCGGATATCTTCAAATTGTGGATAACATATTTGACTACCTACACCTGATATAATAAGAATTTAATTATATCCACTGAGAACATTTTATTTCCATTATTAGTTTTCTTTCGTTTCGCATTGCTGAAAATCTTATTCGTGAGATCGTATCCTTTTCATCTAGGTATTCATCTTCTGCCGTTTATTAAAATTGTTGATATAATAATGAATTATATTTTATCAGGTACCTATCTACATACATAATCGTCAGAATCTGTAAACGGATAACGAAAATATAATACCTAATAGCTTTTTAATGATATGGACAATAACCACGCCGACTAAGCAACATTCGTATCCATTTGTAAGACTAGTTTTACAGGATTTTAACACAAATAAACAAACAATTTCAGCATCTCGATAAACGCTGACGGGCAGATTGGGCAAGAAAAGGAATATTACAACTCAAACAGTAGGTAAATAATTACAAATGTAGGTGCCAAAGCGTTTAGCCAGCCCGAGTTTAGGTGCCAGCCTGAGAATAGGTTAGTTTAAAATCTGGTTCTACTCGGTTTAGTCTTTGCCTCCGCCATCACTTGCGTATGTGAGCTGCGTAGCCCGCTAAGTGGATCTCCATTTTAACTCCTGAAACAAGCCGGTTGAGGCTTTCAGTCGGATCTCGGCATTTGCATGATTGGCATTACGCTGATTACGTCCCTCCCGCCCTCTCGCCCCGGGACCCTACCCTGCTACCCTCGTAAAATATACCACTCTCACTTCAGAAAATGGCGTTTATTAAGCCAAACGTATGCAAATTGACGTTTTAGAGTTTTAGCAGACGAGCGTTGAGATTTAAAAATTATAGAACATATATTTTAGAACAAATGTAAGAGAAAGGAGCCCTAACCTTATGTTGAACCTTTAGTTTTTTTATTGGACATGAAAAGAGCAGAAAACTCTGTGTGGTGGCGGTCCTTGGGAGAGACCTATATCCAGCAGTAGAAAATCACGGGCTAATGATAACTATGGCATCCAGTAGACATCGCCATTATAAAATTCATCACTGAATATCAAGAGGCCTGAATGTATTTGTGATATAAATATGTAATTAAATTTAATTACAGTAAATTAAACACGCAGTGCTAAGATAGAAGTCCTTTATTTAATTTAACTTATTTAGTCCTTTATTTATTCAAAGGTTTGGTTAAAATAAAATAACTTCCTTACGTAAAAAGAACATTGGAATACTATATTGTATACAAATCCTCCTTATAAACCTCTTGCCTATATATTAGTTAGTAAAAAGCTAGTAGAATTCACTTGAATTGAAATAACTCAAAGACCGGCTTTAGCTATTTTTTAACGATAAAAATAAACATCAAATAAATGGCCTGTTTTTAAGACATATTTCATTTTTATACTGAAGTCTTTTGCCCCAACAGTCATCATTATTTAAGATATTTCATTTTTATACTGAAGTTTTTGCCCAAACAGTCATCATTATATTAATGAAAATATGATTTTAATTGCTATTATCAACAATGGACTTGTTTTTCACAAATACGTAATACTTTCCCCGGTGATGACTATCCATTGCATGTAAATATTTAAAAGTTGCATGGTGATTCTGAAGTGATTAGGAAATACTAAATATTTACCATTTACTACCAATTATATACCACTCTTATATACCATTATAATACCACACCGCTAGTTAATAATATCGAGCAGACGCTGGTAATTTTAATAGTCATTCTCCCCCTACTCTCTCTCCTCCAGTCCGTTGAAAGTGCTCCAGAAAGTGTCGTTTATGTACTCAAAGCATATGCAAATGGATGTTTTAAAATTTTAGGGAGCGAACGCCGCTTTACTCCCAGAAGCACTCGCGAATATCAAAATGTAAATTCACCCTTTTATGTTTACAAATCTTGTAAATGAACGCGTTCATTTTATTGACTTTAAGGCGGTAAAATGAACGCGTTCATTTTATTGACTTTAAGGCGGTAAAATGAACGCGTTCATTTTATTGACTTTAAGGCGGTAAACATTGACGATGTTTCCAATACTGGCGTAATGCAAAGTAATTTTAAAATCTGTGACAAATATATTTGTACCTACGTGACAGACGAACAGACCTGGTGGTATTTAAGTGAATACTGTCGCCCAAGGACATCTGCGATACATGCCAACATCAGTTCAAATGATGATGAATCTATGTATTCCCATATCGATGAAGAATAGATTTTCCACACGTGCATACTATGCTACATACTACGCTACATACTACTGTAACTATGCTATATATTATATGAAGATATCCCAGTTCTGTGATTATACCACCATTTATTCTACACAAATACGTATAAATACTTATAATTAATTATCAAACGCGTGTAAAACATGCTTGTTTCTGACGTAAGTATGTATCTACCTACCTCATTTTCCTAATCAGCTCCGTCACTTTCCCAAGTGATGGAGATGATAGTATAGAATGAAAGAAATATATATGTATAACACTATACAATTTATACAATATGATATATTTTGCTACACATGAAAAACAGTGTTTTTTTAATTTTCAATAAATTACCAAATTGATTTATCACGTTCCTATACCTACACTTACCCGAATAAATGCGGTTTCAATTTAATTATTGCTTAAAATTCTTTGTCACACCTAAGCAATTTTAAATTCTAATTGTCCTAATTGCTATTTAAGAAAAGGTCATGAAGTTACAAGTTATCCACTTATAACATTTCTGAGCAAGCCGGCTACTGGTAAACAGTACCTTATGTAGTTACTCATATTTGTTCATTATAAACAAATAAAAGCTAAAATTTACAAAACTGTCGATTTTCCACTAAAAATTAAAACTGTTAAAACCTCTTTTTTAACGGTAATATTCTATCTTACTATATAGACTAAATATAAATATAAACACTAAAATAAAACTGAAATAAAAAACCCGTTCCGTTTGAGCTCATTCTTACACAATAATGTGTTAAACAACACTTTTACGATTTGGTCAACAGTTTACTTGTAAGTGAGAAGTAGGAAGACGGTGTCGCGCGGTCGGCTGCGCTTGTGCACCGCGCTCTCAGAGCGATTGTGTTACCGTGAACAGATATGCCAACTATCTTTAATGGAGAATAGCAACACTGTGAGAAAGCATGTCATCCGTAAAAGTGTAGAAAAAAAATAAGTATGAGGTTTCAGGAAGTTGTTACATAGTTAAATGGAAAAGGAGAAAGCTTAGATACGAGTATCTATCTATTTGTAGAGTATGTTTAATATGATCTTATAAGTAAAAATATGATTAAGTCTATTCACAATAAAAGCACTAAGAAATTGAAATAGGTGATGGTCATGAAGTACTAAAGTCGTTAATAATTAAACATATGTATTTTCTGATGTAATTTTTTCCCTATTCTGCAAGGAGGCAGACGGGCAATGGGACCACGCGATGGTCAGTGGCTACCGCCGCCTTTGAACTGCCGCAACATCAATGCAGGTGCGCTGCCGACCTTACACAGTTCTCTTGAAGCACCCAATATCGTAGCGCAACTGAAATACCTCTTGAGGCAGTTCGTTAGACAACCGCAACGAAGTTGGGTTCCCAGTGTAAAACAATATTTGATTGAATCGCACCGTACGAGACGCCTTCTTATCGAGGAGATGCTTCTGATAGGGTTGTAGAAACCCGAATTGTATCGAATAGTTCTTTAGAGAATTTCCCGTAATGGCAATCCGGACTCTGAGGGGTTCAAAACCACCTATGAAGAGGGATCATCAACAATTCGAACAGCGCGTCGTTGGACAGGGTCAAATAAATCCAAGTGAATTTCTATGCGCCGCGCCGCTGGCCAACGTCATTTGGACGCATGTTCACATGTATCGTGGACGACCACGGAATAAAATGTCCACTCTGGTGGACTGTTCGTTCGTCTGTTACTTGCTACCATATTTTGTAAAAAAAAAAACAAATCCGGTGCAGTTTTTTAGATACAAGCGGTTACCATTAAAAAGTTATTCGCGTCAGTTAGGCAGGTTAGCAAATGTTTTTTGTCGTTCCAACATTAAAACATTCACCAGTACATTATAATAGATATAATCATATAACTGTAGTAGTTTACATTAAAACAACATCAGTGGACAAAATAACAAGCTCAATTATATCGATTACATGGTATCCACTAACATTTTTTACAGCCGAATCAAGACTACCAGTTAAGAAGCTTTATAACAAACCGTATTATCGACCGCATATCAAATACTGTCTCTCTATATTTACTTCATTCCGTGCAGTATTGCCAACTTAAAAAATGTCCCGTCAGGTCTAGCAAATTCGAATGGGTTGGTATCATAAAGAATCTTTCTCGAAATGACTAGATCTCGATTTGATTGGGCCTCGATTTGATTAGGACTCAAAGGGTCTAAATCTCAGATAGACTACATCTCGATATGACGTACCTACTGTGAACTGTCTTATAAAATAATTGGAAGTATTCTTTATTGAACAGTTCTGATTTCAAACAATTTACTTTAACATCTTTTCAATGCCACTGATATTTGAAGTTGATGTAAGTAGTCAGTATTAACATTAATATGAAGTTTGGATAATTAACACAGTGTATCATTAAATATAGGTAGTTCACGGTACGTTATATCGAGATGTAGTCAATCTGAAATTTAGACCATTTGAGACCTAGTTGAATCGCAACAGAGTCAAATCGAGATCTAGTCATATCGAGATTTAGTCATAATGGCTATCTAGTCATTTCGAGAAAGATACTGCAAAATTAAGTTTCTTTGTGAAATTTTTGCAGCATAATACAGACATATTAAAATTAGTTTTATAACACAAGTTGAATGTCCCACACTATTTGGAAATAGCAAATGAAATACGGTTTATCGGAATTTCATCGTTTAATCGATGGTATTTAAGAATTTTAGTTGGCCACACTGTTACTCCGTGTCAAGCCAATGAGTCGAGAGAATCAGTGGCTTCTTAACATACTATATCGGTTAGGTATCATGTTCACTTAGCCTATTAAACACATGGCATCTGAATGCATTAAATACTAACCACAGTTTATAATACTTGCTTACAACGTGTGGTAGCGAGGGAAAAGGTCATTGCTAGTCAATAGTGCATATATATAGGGCATATAAATATCACATTATCTGAGAAAAGGGACCTAGTGAATAAGGTTGTAGTTTCTCAGATGTTTTAGGACTTTAGCTAAATTATAAAAAAGTAACACAATTATGTATTTTATTGTTTTATATTAAAATCAGATCTGTTAAGGCGTGGTTCTATTTAAACAGCGAAATTTTATTAAGTCCGCCTCTGTACAACATAGTGCAAAAAGAGTAAATGCATAAATAAGTCCATAGCGATAACGTCACATATTTGGATATTAAAAATATATTACCTAAATAAACAATATGTTAATTCAACATTGGCTTAGCTACGTTCGTAATGAAAAATATCAAGGAACAAAATTGATCGGTATCGAAGCTGCTTAGAAATAAAGGCTCTATTTTATAATTAAAAATTAGATATATCTTTTAATGAAAAATCAGAATTGGTAGGTAATGCAAGCATCGTTTATTAAAAATAGACAAATATTATAAAAATTATTAAATTAAGACAAGATTTATTACTTATTTAAATGTTTAAACATGGCGATAAGTTTTACAGCTCTTTCAGTACCTAGTCGATTCCAGACCAGAGTGTATGAACTGTCAAACTGTCAGTACCAGTATCGACCGACAGGTACATACTAATGCCACCATTTATGTATTAGATTATAATGTAAGTAGGTACTACTTGTTACCTACATAATCTTTGATTGTAACTAACGTGGATTTCAAACATTACTAATATGTTACAAATATGTTTTTCTGTTTGTAACACAAACAAAAACTGATTCTTTTGTTCGAAATAAGAAATACTGTTTTTTTCCATCCTTGCTCGCGGCTTCACCTGCAAATTCACCATAGTTTGACTCTCCACTACTGAATATGCCTCTCCTAAGGCTCACCACCACACACGATCTTTGGCTCTTCTTATCCAGGCACTGCTGATGAACTTCTTCAAGTACCTACGTAAAATATCTTTTTAACCAAAAACTAAGTTACCAATTGATTAGGTAACAAACAAACAAACAAATTATTTTTTGCACCTAATGTAATAACTAATGTAAGGATAAGCATATAGGTACTAAAATGACAATGGTTTTTATCTATTAAAGCACACACACAAATACTCAGATACAAATAGGTACACACAATACACTTCTATCCGCATCAGTATAACGTTGTTAAAGTACTTATAGAATTTAGTTACAATTACAGCAACTAAACATTTTTACGTAGACGCCGCTAAAGCGACATACAAGGAAATTGCAATCAAGGAAGTGCAATAATAATGTGAATATAATTACGTAAATAATCGAAACGAGATTGCATGTAATTCAATCGTAAACTAAATATACACACACAAACCGGGCGATATACAATTCCACCGTACAGGTACAGAATATGTACGGTAAGGTAACCTCATGTAAACATGCTAATGGCGTATCGTGCATGCTGTAGCGCTGTCTTTGCCTTGTAGTTTTTCTCCTTTACAAACGTTTGATTGATTTGAACAGTGAAGTTTGATTTTGCTTTATTTCGTAGAAAAACTTAAGATTGTTTTTTCCAATTACATGAATACTGAATACTATACATATTTTGACAATAGATTGCTGCAAATAGATATAAGTAAAATAGTTTTTGTAAACTTTGGCAATACTCCTCAAGTGTCAACCCTGGATATCATCGTGAATACCGTCTCGCATGCGCATCGTGTCACGATATCCAGGGCTTCTCTGCGGGTGACGCAAACTTTTTAAAATATTATTATGTAATTAATTTGCACTAAATATAGATAACTTTGTTTATTTAGCACATTTAGATCAAGTTACCACACTGGAAATATCTGTGTTCTGATAAGTGTGCGTGTGTGCATTCTTGCGGTCGCCGCGGATGACTTGGTAAACGGACGATAATCTCAACTAAACACTGATCAACTGCTACTTACCCCTTACGTTAGTTCGACGGCTTCTAGAACGATGGTTTGCTGTTCGATTCTGGGTGAAATTAAATAAGTGTGGATATGTAGTGTTTCTATGATTTAGTGGCGTAAGCGTATGAGTTCTCTAGAGTGATTCACAGTTTCTTCTACCATTCGTAACTCTCTGATGTACGCAACCCTATTCTACCGGCTACCATATTCCATATTCTACCGACCTTTTATTTTATAGCGGCAGACGAGCATACAATCCACCTGATGGTAAGTGAATACTGTCGTCCATAGACATCCGCGATACATGTCAACATCAGTCCAGGATGACAAACGTTGGTACGCCCCAGGATGAGCTGCCTACCTTTGCAAATTAAGGAATGGATTGGGAGAAAGGGTTGGGAAAATGGGGAGAGATAAGTTAGGATTTTCACATCAGAGCTCTTGATCATCTAGCTACAGCATCACCGAGTAAAGTGGTTAGTTGTGGGATATTGATACCAATTAATAAACCTCGGTTAATACTTAACGATAATAATGACAGTGAAGTTACTCGTACCTATAGTAACTGGTCAGTTGTAAATCGATATGATCAAGTTAAAGTATTGGTTAATGTATCGGTGACGGTAAGATGAGAATCATGTGGCTACCTCTACATATAAAGGGATTGCTTCGCTGTTATTACTTCACATTATTGACGGGAGAAATTATTTTTAAAATTATTATCAATAATAATTTTAAAATGGTGAAAGCGGAACAGTTTGTATTTACCTATTGTTTAAAGTTCATTTTTCTCCTAGTGTTCGAATGCTGCTAGGTAAACAAGAGAAATACTTCAATGTAAGGATAAAAAGAAAACTTGGCTACTCAGAACCACTGATTATTCCAATTTCGATAAATATCGACAAATTATCACGACACCGCATATGTGTTGCTACATCGTGGTCTCTCACCAATCCCGCAGTCAATTTGCAAACAGTCGTTGGATGGGTGTCACGTTAAGTTGCAAATAGGTATGTATGTACACAGTTTCGGGGTCGTAAAAGCACAATAATTTCGACAAAAACAAAATAATGAGAAGCATTTTAAAGATAAGATGCAAATATTATTACAACAAAGTATCTGATAACAAGGTCTTGATAAAGTCAACTAATACATAAGTACCCAATCGTGAGTAGTGATTATCGTCTATAGTGTAATTTGAAGTCTACTACATGTTATGACTCCGCCCGACGGTACTATGTATGACAGGTCCCTCACCATCCCAACCCCCTAGTAGTTGACAGCCTAACCTATGTCATCGTTAAAAATGAACCTCCTCGTTGCCGTCGTCGTCCTCGGAACGTTTTAGACGATCCCGACGACCCAATTACTACTATTAATGCGGTTCTTACACTACACTCACAAACTTCACATATACACTGTCCCCGCCTGCGGAGACGAGGACATCACCCTCGCTACACCGTGAACACACTCCGGCCTTCAGCCAACACTTTTATTAGGTATCGGCACGTGCCTGGGCGCTTCTCACTGACTCGCGAAGCCGCAGTACCCTCCCAAAGCAATGCCCTAAGCCGAGGTCCGTTCCTTCCGCCAGTCTACCGGCGGGGGAGCCCTTAGGCTCGTTGCTGCACAAACTCTTTGTTCCTGGCTGAACGCCTTCTGCGCTCGACCTAAACCATACATGTCCGGTGGGTCTTGAAAGACTATTAGAGCCACAAGAATTTAGCCATTCCGAAAAAACATTAGAGGATTATTGAAGCCGTCCCGCAAGATTTCTTAAACTCACCAGTGCTTCTTAAATAATCGTGAATCGAAACTTATACTGCCTTATTGTACCTAATATTTGCATGATAACGTGCATATTTACATCGTCGTTAAATTGGACAGGATTAGATGAAGGAGTCGGGCACACGGTATCGGACTTGGTCAAGCAGCTGCGGCCCCATACAACTATTGGTCAAGCAATTGCTCGCCAAGTCGCCGGTCGCCAAGACTTACATCAAGTATAGGTAGGTAGTACCTACCTAATGTAGCGAAGGTTGTGTAGTGTAGTTTGTACCTGTTTGTAAGTACCTATTTAAAGGAAACATTTTGGAATAATTTTACTTTAGGGCTAGAAAATACTATATTCTTTCCATAAACAAATTTATAACAAATGACTAAAATACTAAAATGACCCTTGACATCTCGCCTACTACTGCTGCACTTAGGAGACCACTTTTATTGAACAATTGGTCGAGCGGGATATTTTTTCTTTCCTGTTTTATTGAACAATTGATTCATCAAAACAGTGCTTCGTGTATAAAACCTACTGGCCATCACCTCGCCCCCGTTGCATGCTTACTTGCCCCCGTCGCAAGTGTTTAACGTGGCTTGTTGTAAGTGTGAAGCTCACTCACCGTTCATTTACCCATGCATATTAATAAACCAAAAGATTATTCCCGTCAGTTCCCAGCAGTTTGGCTACATCTGGTACACATATTGAGATAAAACATTTCGGATGTTTCCCTTTTGTCCGTCACTTTTTTTCCAATAATTTTATGTTTTTTTTTTTTTTTTTTTTATAGATTAGTGGGCGGACGAGCAGGCGGTCCCACGTGATGGTAAGTGTTACCGCCGCCCATGGACACCTGCAACACCAGGGGGTATGCGGGCGCGCCGCCGACCTTGCAAAATCCTATTCACAGCTCTCTTGAAGAACCCCATATCGTAGCTTAATGGAAAGACCTCTTGAGGCAGTTCGTTCCACAGCCTACGGGTGAATGTAAGGTTAGAAAAATATACCTTCGTATCGTACTATATCATACCTCATACCACTTCACCAGTCTGTGTCTCCCCACTGCTAGATATAGGTCTTTCCCAAGACTCGTCACTACACAGGATCTTCGGCTCTTCTCATCCAGTTGCTATCGGCCAACTTCGGTCTACTGCCCATCAAATAATAATCGCACTTTATTAACCTAGAAATAAATTCAATGTAACAATAACAATGTAGGTAATAATAATGTAGGTATCCAACGACACGCTATCCGAATTGTCGACAATCCCACTCTCACAGGTTGGTTAGAATCGCTCAGCATCCGTAGAGATATTGTGTCTCTCAGCGTTTTCTAGCGCCTTTATAATGGGGAATATTCTGAAGACCTGTTCAATTTAATGCCAACTTCTGGTTTTTACCATCGCACCGCTTGTCATCGTCGTGCTGTTCATCCCCACTTCCTTGACATAGAGTCGGTGCGTACAGTGCGGTCTAAAAGACACTTTATACCGCGAACCTGAAAGTTGTGGAATGAAATGCCAGCTGAGGTATTTCCGTTACGCTACGATATGGGGCTCTTCAAGAGAGTTGTGAACAGGATTCTGCAAGGACTGCAGCGCTCCCGCAAGCCCCCTGGTGTTGCCGGTGTCCATGGGCGGCGGGGACCATTTAGTATCATGCGGCCCGTCCGCTCCTCTCCTATCTATTCTACAAAAAAATAAGGGAAAAATCGTGAAGTTACAATATTCACTTTTCAATCCGCTGTTCAATACCTAATACACTAATATCCAAATCCGCTTTAGGACAGAATTATACGAGTATGTTAGCCAGAGTGTCACGATTCTTCAATAGCATTACCAGTTCAGTCGATGTACTCGTTGGCGAAATTCAAGAAAGTACTTGAGAGAGATGACCTTAACTTATTATGTGTTATGTGTATATAAATTGTATATGCCTCTAGACGTAGGAAATTGTGTAAATAATCTCTGGCTGTCTTTAAGAATAAAAATAAATAAATAAATTCACCACCACTCAGTGAGTACCAAAGTGGGTGTCAAACGAGAATAAACCTAGCACAAGCGGACTTCAGCTCAAAGCGTTTGTAATGACGCGGGTTTTTGCCTCCGACACCATGATTACTTGTTGTAAAACGGTTCTTTCTTGCTATTTATTATTCAGTGTTTTACGAACTAGTGTCTAGTTTTTCTTATCGTTTTTAATTTCCTTGCAACGGAATCAGATTGGTCATTAAATAATCGGTTTATGTGATAAGTCAATTATTAATAATGTATGTATAATTAATAATTTAATGTTAATATTATAATTACCTAATAATAATATGTTAATCCCGTACTTCTAAAAAGTCTACTTTTTAGAGGTGATGTAGATCCTCAGGGCTTGTGGTAGCGGCTTTGTTATCCCTTAGTGGCCTTTTAGGCATGACATCCACGGGAAGAAATGGGATGGTGCTATTCTAAGCTGGCCGACAGATCGACATTTTTTTAATTCATATTTTTAAAAACAACTAGATATTGGGTAATATTGGACTGTACTGCTGTACGTAAATACGTAAAACAATAGTGAGAATTAGTAACTGTTTAAGAAAACATGTATAACAACAGTTCCCTTTATACAATGTAAAGTGTACATATCCGCGGGTTTACTATATAATTGATAACCTTTCTCGTTCGCTCAGTTATATGAAGTGGAGTGAGCGCGGCAGTTTCCCGCTTTGAAACAATAACGAGGCAGCATCTCGCGAACAATGACACTGCGCTTTGACTGCGGCGACCATCAATGATGTAAACAGCAGGAAAAATGAAACTTCGGAAAATATTAAATGACTTCAACAACTTTTCAGTTTCATTTTTCGTCGTAACACAAAAATCATCCTAACGCCTTCATTTTATTTCCTTTCTTTTTAAGTATCGCCATTTGTAGCCGTGTTCAGTGTAAAGATCCAGGATTTCCATCACCGTTGAAAACACTGTTACAGATTTGTATATTGTTTATAATTGCAATTAGAGCAATTGACACATATTCTAAAATAAATTCAGAGGTGAATCGTGAGTGTCGTAAAATGCAACTACGGTTGATCAGTGTGGTATTTTAGGACCATACATGCCTCATACACAAAATAATTTGTATGAGAAGGCCAATGTCCAGTACTGGATATAAAAAGGGATATATATATATATATATTATGGATATCAAAACGCCAACATTTTAGTACTCTGTGCCACAATACGCATGAAGATACTTATAGGTCATGGAGACATTATGTGACTAAATATGCACAATTTGCAATACCAGTAGTGTATCAATCAACGTGTAGGACAAATTCTTATAAATAATAGTTTTCCTATTTCTTATACAATCGTATAGGTAAATGTCTAGCTTACCTTGTAACTGCGCCTTCCAGTAAGTCATGTAAAGCCCACGCAGGTAGTAATTATTGACACAGAATTAGCTAATTAATCAATAATTAACAAAAACAAGGTTGTTGCAGCCGGCCTGTTAATGTAATGTATTGTCTTAAACTGTTATGAAAGTAATATAAGCTTAAATTGCCTTAAAAACTAACGTGTCTTTATCAGAGCGTTGAAAGGTAGCAATTTACGTAAACGTAGGGTTATATTTCGGAGTCACCTAGGGTGACCACTGATTATGAGTGAATAGCTGAATAATGCCTACACTAACCCTCTTGTAGAACCAACTACTGCAGCCGTGTTTCACTAGGCACTGTTTACTACGCGTTATATTTTTCCAGCGCCTTCCAGATATTAAAAACACATTAGCGATTAAAATATATTTCAGTCAGCATTCATATAGAAATTTGATTTGAAAACTATTTTTACGTAAAATGTAATTTTAAATCTATTTTAATAAAGTATATATATATACTGTTTGTTTTTAATATCCTTCATAAGAAGTGTCTTTAATCTGCATAGAATCACGGAGAACGCAATCTTGTAACCGACTTCTCACGGCGATGTTACTGTTAACTTAATTGCCTGTAAGCGGTGCACTCATAATAGTTGAAAATTAAAAGTTATTGTTGTATGTAACGTGTGAGAATGTTTAATTAGATAAATAGGATAAACGGAACTAAGTTCATATTTCCAACGAAAGTGACGACACATACGTAACTGGTAAACATTGTGCCACCGAAACGAGGCGCGTAATGAGATTATACTTAATGCCTTAAGAAGTTCCCAAGCTGATTAGGCAATATACTTTAATTAAATACACGACCAAATAGTAGCGAGTGTGTCGGAGGTAGGTATAATCCGGAGCGACAGTAACCATCTGAGAATTAAACATGGTAACGCCGGACACCCGATACGCGGAGAAAATATTAATCAGCTATCGAGCACAAACAGAAATTAGTTCCACATTATTTGACGTGTATCCTGGACTCATCGAAAATTAGTTTCGGACAAGTTTCACGTGAGCACGCCCCTCCCGCGTCATGTGCGGAGGCTCGAGCTCAGGCACTCATTAATGAGTTGGGCTCCAGCAAAAAATATGTTCGTCTACACAATACGGCGCATGACTCGCCGCTCCGCGATCAATTATTAATAAAAAGCGGGCCGCTTCATTGAAAGGGCGATTAGCTCAATATTTATATGGAATATTCGGTATCAACGGCGCTTTGTGTTCATAATTCGGTGGGTCGTGACGAGGCGCGTTTGAAACTCCGCCGGCCACCGCATAGAGCAACTGTTGCGGGTGCAGACCCGTTGCGCATACACACGTTACACATTTAATGATCGCATGTTTACACACATACACATAATAATTAACATTCAGAAAGAATGCTTTACAACCATTTACCTCTGTAAATGTACTATCTATCCATGCACTTCGTAGTTAATACGTAAGTATCCAGTCTAGTGGAGATACATAGATATATGAAGATAAAAATAAGTCTTATTGAAAAATCAATTTATTTAATTTTCATTGTCATACAAATGTAAACTAAGAGATGACTACAAATTAGATTTCTAAGATTTCTACTTTCTATTGGCGAAACAGAACATAGGTAAGGGCACGTCTATGAATGTCAATAATACACGTTTTTACCGAAATTGTGTAAAATTACTACCACATATGTTTATTCCTTAGAGCACTGCTTCTAAGAATCACTACAAGTATAGGCAGACGATAGAAAGTGTTTAACGTTAAATCGTAGAGTGCGAGGCCACCAGGGCGGCGAACATTCATTGTACTACCGAATTGACTCGCCGACTCTTTGAAAAGAATTCTCCGCCGTGAAAGCAGCTACTATGCCGACATAAATCTATTTAATCTGATACATTTGCTCGTACATCAATCACAGAGCGCACGTACGGAGTGAATCGCTAGCGAATTATGGGCGAAAATTAATATTATCTCCTATTGTGATAGACCTGACCTCACTCCTATCATCCGCTACCAGTTTTTGTTGCTGATAACTAATATACATTTTACAATGTAATCCATTCTTGGAGGTAGTAAATAGCATTCATTTGCATTATTAATTGAACTATTGAACAGATCGATTTAGCATATTTTTTCAAGAAGCTCCTTTTTATAATGGCTAGACTATTATTAATGATTCCAATTGCCTATAGAAGAAATAAAAAAAAAAGAAAGAACAATTATTTCAGCACGACACAGTACACACATGAATTAGTAGACAGAACAAGGACAGATAATAATAAAACTAGTTTGACAAAGGAATTCCGCGTATAGCAGCGCCGCACCGAAAGGGTGTGTTAAATATCTATACCTATATATATATATATAAATTTATATTATTTATAGTGTTTATACTCAAATGCTGTGACATTCACTTAAGATAACAGCATCAAAAAATTATACTATTTTCACTAATTATCTATGGTTAGTTATCAAGCTTTGACGTTTGGACCATTTATTGTTTGTCTGGTGTTTGCTCGGCTGCAGGAATCCTAACACCGACGTATTGACTAAATCAATTATGAAATAATTATTAAAAAGTAATTAATTATTTCCCTTCTTTTGAGCATCTAGCAAATAAGCCCCAAGTCTTTTCTTGAAAGGACCTTTACTTTGTAGGATCCTGATGGGCGGAGGAATATTATTCCAGCACTCGGTCTCGTTGCTTTCAGAATAAGTATCTATTTAATAATGAGTTACAAACTGGGTTCCACGAGTAGGTACATAGATAATTCCTATTTCAGATTCACATAATAACCAATGTGTTTGGCAAACGATTTTTCAGTGTAGCTGATGCTAATGAAAGGGCATTTTCACGAGCTTTGGCGCCGGCCGGCATGCAAATGTGCCGGCTAATGATGCGGGAAGCCACGCCACACAACTATACTCGCATTGTACACACAAAGAGAACAACATTACATAAAGTTTATTGGATAAAAGCCGACGATTCGGGGTTATTCACACTACGAGATTGTTAATCGATGCCATATTTTACCTGATTATCCCAAGTCCATCCAACCGCAAACGTGAGTCAGGATTACGGTCCGCGACGTGAGATCCTCAGACAAATACGTGTCACGATAAAGTCATCCCAAAATGTCTCGCCAAAGAAAGGCCCTTCAACCTTATAAAAGCCGGAGCTTACAGCATGAAAGCGCCACACAATACTCTTTTAATTTGTCATTATGCAGCAATAAAAACATCCTAAATGAGAGTTACAAAAAACTCGTTCAGAGTGTAACAAAAACCGCGAGCTGGGGCAAAATTCGCAATTCATCTCGCCATAATGATGGCCGCTTGAAAAAAATTTAAATATCAAAAGGCCGGACGGGGCACGGTAATGGTTTAAATTCATTTTTCATTCGAGTCACTCGTGAGTCAGAAGTATGGAAACGGTAGCAATCGGCTGCGCTTCCATTAGCCGAGACTGCCGATCACAATTTTGGACGAAGTCCATCTTCATTTGCCTTTAAAATAAACTTAAAAAGGTTTGTAACTACTTCGAAAGGAAACAACACAGTAATGTGAAGATAAAACATATGTATATTTACAATAGTACATCCATCCATTTACAGATTTTTTTTTTATTTATGTTTATTCTTCTTTTTGCTATAGTTATCTACCGGCGGCAGGCCGCTGTCGAACTCACTGGCGGTGTGCATGGAGCTCCGTTTGTTGACTGTCCTCCCGCCCAGAGAACCGAACTTCATTTTAGCGAATCTGTCAACGTAAAGCGCTAATATCACAAAACTTCTGAAATCTCGTCTTTTTGGCACTGGTTATTTGTGTAAATTATTTAAGGCATATTCATTAGTATTAATGACGTAAAATAACCAATATTTTACGTCCATCCATACTTATACGAGCGAAGTCATTTTTGTGTCTCTATATATATATATTCAATCTCATTTCTCTACTCGATTTTTTTATACATAGTAATATTATAACTTATTTATTTGGTCGAATAATATTAAATAGCCCTTACCCTGGTCTCCTCTTCTCTTCGTCCTCATGTACTGTGAGCCTGTTCTTCGGTTTTTCCGGCACCAACTTGGGGTCGCTTTTAGCTCGCCTGGCCAGATCTGCGGGCGTGTCCCTAAGAGCGAATGCTTTTGCCGCGTGTCCGAGGTGTATTTGTTTGGAATCAAGCCACTGGCGAATATCACGTGGATACGCAGCGTAGAAACGTACCCAAGATGTGTATGCTAGTGGAAATTAAAGTGAATGATTGTTTCAGTTTAGTTAAAAGTTAAAGTGGACTAAAGTTTGACATCGCAGAAGGCTCTCATCGAGAAAATACAATTAAGAATATTTCTAGAAAGACTTTGAAGCTATAGTCTAGTTTTATGAAATACACGTACTAGGACCTATAGATTACACCTACTATAAACCATCAGACCAGGGACCGCCATCAGGTATCAGCTATCAGATTTTTCTTATCCAGCCACTAACGGCACTTTGTTTAATCGTCAGTTGTGTTGTGTTCGTCTTTTCATGTCTCTCTGGACCCACGACACAGGGAATCCCAGTATGGGCCATTGAGTGTGGTGTTATTAATTTCATTATATTTCACCTCGCCAGACCACGTTACGTTTCCAGATGTGTGGTTTCCATTCGAGGGCTAGTCTACCTTATCAGTTATCTGTGGCAGACGCGCCCACTTCTTGTGCTTGCTAATTCTTTAAGTTACGTCATCAACTTTAGTTCTTAATCGATTTTTGTTTAATGAAGACTCCGAATATGCTGTTCTGGAAGGAGAACATTGCAATATTTTTCCTATTCAATCTTTTCTTGTTTTTTAGTTAGATGCGGTGTTAAAAACGAGTGTGTGTCGGATTCACGAGAAAAGCAGCGTCTTTTTCCGATAATTTAAGCATAATATCGAAAAATCAAACTTTTGAATTGTCTTTCAAAATATTCCAATATTCTTGATTGATCCAAATTTATTGACTATTATGGTTCCTTCTATACGAACCTTGTAGATATTGTGATGCGGTTCAAGGCAACAAATTGCACCTGATGAGATTATCGGAAGCACCACGGTGCATATTTAATCATGGGAAAAATCTTTCAAGATAATTGCTAGTTCAATTAAGAGCAAAAATAGCAGTAGTTTTTTTTTTATTAAATTATTTAATCGATGAAGCTTAAGTTTTTCTCATCTGTGGCCTTTATTATTTTTAATTTAAAACTTCACGCTCGGCGTTAAGTGTCTATTAACACGCTCATAAATAGCTCATTCGTATAGGAATTAGAATTAAATGGTTAACTGTAAGAAATTAAATGCAATGGTTAGATTAAATTAAATGCATTGGAGGGGGAGAGTGCACGCTCCAATCCAACAGCCGCTGGGCGCACTCTACTGCCCTCGTTACCCCTCTCTCACAGAATACTACCTTGAAATGTACTGCATTTCCCACTTTATCATATTCCCCAATGTATGTACGTGTTTCAGTAGTGAGTGAGATATGCTCATTCCCATTCTATCACTTCCCACGTCCCCAACCCTTTCTCCAAATCCATTCTTTCATCGACAAAGGTAGGCAGCGCATCCGGGGGCGTGCCAAAGTTCGTCATTTTGGACTAATGTTGGCATGTATCGCGGATGTCTATGGGCGACAGTATCCACTTACCACCAGGTGGACTGAATGCTCGTTTACCACCTTCCGTCTATAAAAAAAAATTAACCTATAGTGATAGCAAAAATCATACAAACAAAAATATTATATACTGGGCTCCAAAATTATTAATATCTCCCATGTTAGCTAAATTACATATTATGTTAATAAGTAATCACTTTCAATAATATTAACTGTACTATGGATACTGTCGCCCATAAACATCCGCGATACATGCCACCATCAGTCGAGAATAACAAACGCTGGCACGGCTCCGAAGACCTGACTCCTTTGGAAATTTAGAAAAGGATTTAGAGAAACGATTAAGAAAATGGAGAGGGATAGAATAGGAAGGAATGAGAATGGGTTCTGGCATATCTCACTCACTACCGAAACACGTAGGTACATTGGGGAATATGATAAAGTGGGAAATGCAGTACATTTCAAGGTAGTCTTCTGTGAGAAAGGGGTAAGTCAAAAGTCAAAACCGTCAAAATGAGGCCAGTCAAAAGCGCCCAGCGGCTGTTGGATTGCAGTGTGCACACTCCCCGTCCTAACTTCGTTTACACTAATATAAAGCACATACCTCTACTAGCCCTGGCGAGCCACTCCTTATTGCTGTGCGCGATGTGCTCGAGCCTCGCTTGTACGGCAATGGCGGCGCGGGCAGCGTTTGCAGCGGTCGGTGCCACGGTGCGAAGGGATTCCAAGACTTTTGATTCGTCTGATTGGCGCAACCTACGGTAACATGTACCAGTATATAACTAGCATGAATCACTTGCAGAAGTCGCTAGTGTGTCAAAACCAGACTTTACGTATCTTATTATCTTTATACTTTAATTATCTTTATATATTTTCAGCACTCATGTGCTAAAAAATATATACAAGATCAGAAATTAAATAAAATTGGTTCATTTTTCTTTTTTATAAATGATTGAAATTCCCGTGTAAGCTGAATCCGGTAAAAAAAAGTAACGTTTGCAAATGGAGACTCAGTACTGTCAGCAAGATATTATTGGATCCGAAACCATTTAATTGTAGCCTTTTTTATGTATATGTAGTTAATACGCAGATGTTTCACTAAGTAGGTGTCATTGTTTTGTTACCGAATAGTGTAACACTTTAGTCTAATTAGGATCACAGAGAATAACGCCGCCCATAAGACAAAGTTTTTTTTTTCATAAAAATCAATTTAAATAAACCATTAAATACTTAAGATAAGAAATGGTACCAGATAAATGGTATTTTAATACTAAATGTTAATTGTGAGAAAGAAACGGTTAATAAAGTTACCTGATGCGCTTCTGCTCAAGATGTCTCACGAACTCTGCTTCGCTGGGCAGCAGGAACAGGACCGCGGCACCAACCTGGGCCGCGCGGCCTGTGCGACCTACACTATACATAGGAAAATAATTGTTTTTTTTTAATGGAGAAAAGATGGCAGGTGAGCATACAGTCCGCTTGATGGTAAGTGGTTGCTGTCGTCTACTGTCCCATGTCGTCCCATTCTACTGTCATAGACATCCGCGGTACATGCCAACATCAGTCCAGAATGTCAAATGATGGCATGCCCCCGGATGTGTTGCCTACCTTTGGAGATATAGGAATGGAGTTGGAGAATGGGTTGGGCAAATAGGGAGAGATAAGATGGGTTGGGAATGAGCTCTGGCATATCTCACTCACTACCGAAACACGTACTTACATTGGGACAATAGGATAAAGTAGAAAATGCAATACATTTCAAGGTATCCTTTTATGTGAGAGAGGTAACGTGGGCAGTGCGCAGGAATTGTGGGAATGCAGAGTGCACTTTCCCTCTCCAAGATATGATCAAGTCCAGCAAGTCTCCTTTTTAGGTTGAACGTCAACGACGTAACTGGCTTACTAAATTCAGGCTGCTTCTTTAAAGTATTGGTTGGGGATTTTTGGGTAAATAATGCTTTGCAACTAAACTTATAGTGTGGATTCAATAATGTAGGGATCCCATAATGCCTTCTACATCACTGCTCATGATGTAAACTGATCAACTCTGAATTCTCCTCTGTCTCTCCACTGCTGTATGCAGGCCTCTCCCAAGACTCGCCAACACTCACGATCTTCGGCTTTTCTCATCTAGCAAACTTTTTAAAGTCATAGATTCACCTGAGCGGTGTCACACTTAAATTACCGGACGTTTAGAGTTACGCATTCTGCAGACTCTTTAATTCAGTAAATCGTCTTGGTCATCTAAAATAAAGATTTTTTTTATAGAAAGAAAGTAGCAGATGCGCTGTTTACTTTTGGAGATTTAGGAATGGGTTTCGAAAAAGGATTCGGAAAAATATGCAAATCGGCAATTCTAATTTTAAATTTAGCAAAACCATGTTGGTCATCTAAGCAACAAGTTGACCTTTGAGATATGCAAATAAATATTGATACAACGAAATATTTATATTACCGGTGTACATAGTCTGTGGCGGATGTCGGAGCGCAATACTGAAGCACGAGGTCCACTCGGGACACGTCCAGACCGCGGGCAGCAACGTCCTTTTAATATTAATAATTATTCATTTAAACACGCATGTCCATAATAATAATAAATGTTTATTTGCGTCGAACATGTTATATTACAGGTGTCATTGTTGATCACTTTGCGCGTGCATGTTTCGCCATAGAATACTAAAAAATATGACATAAATATAATTATGACATAATATACCTACACATTAATCATAATAATATGTATCTAAATCGTCATAAATGTAATTAACCAATCATAAATGCGATCATAATACTTTTTACAATTTTAGGTCGAAAAATTCCCTAAGACTTTCGATGTAGAAGAAAGGTCGTCTTTCCATAATTTATTCACAAGAAACCTTTCATAATTTATCTGTAAATTGCTGTTTGTCAATCGATTGAAAGATAACATACAATACCCTTACAAGATGAAACGCAAATCGTATTACGTAAAAGGTATATATAGCCTAAAAATTAGGTACAACTCGATGAAATTTTTATTTTGTGTCTGATTTATCCGTTTAATTAGACGACGATCACAGTAGACGTTACCGATTCACTGTTCGCCATTTTATTTTTTAACATACAAATAATATTAGTTTCTAGTTGGGTTTGCGTGTTGATCGCCCATTGTTTTTACCGGTAACGATGGGATTGGCAATATCGATTTTTCATGTATTATCACGGATGTAAGATGCTAAAGATCATTAAGTTTGTATGTAAAAAAGGGGAAAAAAGGTTAACAAAAGAATCAAGTACTTGTGCATAATACAGCTTATGCGTGTTATACTTCAACTTCTCATTGTATGAAGAAGTTTCGTATGGATGTTTGTGTTGTGTTACACAGAAAAAAAATGTAGATTCAGTAAATTGCAGTAAAGTGGAATAACCGCCTTTGTAATAGGTAACATGCATGCTCTCTAATACAATAATCCCCTAACTCAAGCAGAATGTCCATGTTTCTATCAACGGTGCATGTGTTTTGGATTACAGTGTGTTTCGTAAAAAAAGGTATTTAGAAAATTATATCACAGGTGAAATTAGATCCCAAGCGAGGGAAAGCACGGGAAAATCCTACTTCCGAATATGTAGGTAAACGCATTTTAAATTGTAAATTGTATCAGTACAGGGCACAGGCCTCCCCTGGTAAATCACTAGGGGGTTTTGGGCCATAACCCACCACGCGGGTACATTGGTGGATCACTTACTCAATTTTTTTGTCGAGAGCATGCGGGTTTCCTCGCGATGTTTTCGCTTACCGTCGAGCTGGTGCCAATTTTTAAAAATCCGTAGCTACTTAAAGTATAAGCTCAGTGATATGGGCCGAGGATTTGAACTCACGATCAAAAAAATATTAATGTGAGTCGAGTATAGACTGGGGAGTCTATGCTCGACTTACATTAATATTAGGCCCACCTAGGCTATCACCGCTCTTACATACTAAAATTACATAATGCATTTAAAGTACTAAATACAATATACGAATTATGTTGTTTCAGTGATGGCAGCCATATTATGTATGCAATCCAGAACAATGAAAACGGACAGATGTGCTTGCAGAAGAATTGTTGGAATCCAACATTAGTTATTTATATAATATTTTGTTACAAACTCAACTAAAATGATAAAATGATTTTTGGACCGAACAGTACGCGACACCTCCGTATCGGGGAAATGCGGATGGACCGCACTTCTGTGACGGGAGGTGCGGCTGTAGAAACCCGAGGTGGGAATTATATTGAACAATTCTTCAGAGCATTCCCCATTGTACAGGCGGTAGAACACACAGAGAGACGCAACGTCTCTCCGAATGCTGAGGGGTTCTAACTCTAAGGTGAGAGTGGAATCGTCGACAATACGAACAGCACTTCGTTGGATGGAGTCAAATGGGTCTAATTGATATTTCAGTGCGCCGGACCAGAGATGTGAGCAGTACTCCATTTGGGGCCTCACCTGAGCTTTGTAAAGTATAAGGAGTTGCCCAGGGGTGAAGTACCGCTTCGCTCTGTTCAGCACACCGAGCTTTTTAGAGGCCATTTAGGCTTTATTTTCCAGATGACCACTAAATTCGACTTTGCTGGAAATGTCAACACCAAGGATCCCGATATTCTCGGAGATCTTAAGAGGTATGCTCTGAAAGCGAGGTGCTACGACAAAAGTTTTTTTTTCAAAAGGGTTTTGCTACTTAAAAGCTATTTTATCACGAAACACATCTGCTCAAGACGTGAACCGATCGCAGATCTTCAGAAAATAATTAATATATTATGAAATGATAATTTATATAAGTATAAATAAAGTCCGCACCAATGAGGAGTACAGAAGCTTATTATTGTGGAGTTGAACCAAGTGAGTGCGGTAGCGGCCGCCCGCTGAGTCAGTGATTGAAGACGATACCATCGCCAAGGAACCGCTCCCACTGAAAGTAGAGATGTTATAATAACGATATTATAACATTCTGGTTTATTCGTATAAATTTGAACTTCAAAATTAAGTTGCTATTGAGAAATTAAGTGTAAATACACTGGCGTCCGGTAAGCAACATTAATAAGTGCTAATGATACAGGGATAATAAAATACATGATGTTATAACATGCGAAGACCATGAATGGGTTTCTGAAGAAGAAGAGCAGATCTTATGTAGTGGCGAGCCTTGGGAGAGGCCTATATCCAGCAGTGGAGAGACACGGGCTGTTGGTATGGCACGACACTACACACTATCCTGCTTTCATCCACTTTCAGTGTGAACAAGCCCTTACAATTATATTTCGATTAACGGACTCTATAAAGGACGACAATATATTACCGTTTTAATGTGCTTAGATAATAAATAGAACAAATTTATAATGCACATTTATATTCTAAACAATATTGAGTCAAAATAAATTCGACTCGATTATATCCTACATCGATGCTATCGAATCGCCACCTCTTACGGTAAATGTAATAGCGATATATGAAAAATAGTGATATTCATTTGTTTAGAATAAAATCCGGGAGTTCCCAATTCGGACTCTAATTATTTTGGGTGAGTACAGACTATTGTACTAAAACTAAAAATACAATAAATCACGGACAACCGTTCGCGAATTCGTAAAATATGTATACGTACATAACTCAATGTAAATATATGTTTTTTTTAAACCATGCCCACCTAGAGATTACCATGACTAGAACTCGTTACCATAGTTACAGAATACTGAAGAGTTACTTATTCAAATTCCACAACTATTCGAATAATATCGTGTAAGTGTGAATGAACTCGTGCTTGTGGTACAAATTAGTTACTTGTTAGTGTTTAGAAGATTCAAATCATATTTTATGATAGAAGTAACAAATAAGTAATATATTTGCTATCAAACTGTTTTGCGGCACTTACAGTGGAAGCGCAATAAATACCAGTAATGGTCATTAAAAGAGACGTATTGTGTTCGAGGTGAGCGTCGCATGAATGACTAACTAATACGCGAGTTAACTACGAGTATATCTATAGATACGAAGGTAAGCGGACACGTATTGATGCTGGATTAATATGATGTTAATGTAGATGTAAAATTGTTTTCAATGATCCATCGGTGCTTTTTGTATTAAATGTTAATAATACATTCGTTGTAATTAATAATTATTATTATCTATTATTATATTATTGAGAATTATGGACTGCGATTATTGCTGATCTATTGTGATCACGGCCTTTATACTTCGCTGCCAATGCTTATGGCTTGCAGATACTGCAGGATAGCTTTAGCAGCGAGTAATATAATTGATACGGATTTTTTTATACGAAATACGAAAAATGTTTAATATAAAAATATAAAATATGCCTTTTAGACTATTTAGAGATCAAACTGTCTTTTAGAGACTGTGCGAACTCTTAAAATTTATATATAAATATATACAAAGGATGTCTGTCTATCTGTCTGTTTGTTTCACTAATATCGGAATTTAATAGGCCGATTTTTATCCCTAAAGATTACGGGGCATCCTCACCAAGGTGGGTCCATTCGTTTTGATAATAACGGACAGGAGTTTTCAATAAAAATATCGGATAGCTTATTTAGGGTTTTAATGTGTATTGAGTAAAGTCCAATGACTTTAGTCCAATTAGATTTCAAATCGTAAATAACATAAATCGTCAAAAATAGGCACCCTAATGAATTAATTTCGGAATTGGTTCCAAGTGAGCGGAGATGAAGGAAGTAATTCACAAGGAATCGAAAATAAATCTCTGTGAAAAAATAACTACAACTCACCGTACAAATAAGCACGCCGCTCCTTGCGGCCCGGAACTGTTTGAACACTTCCATCCTCTGTTCGTGCGGCATCGACCCGTGCAGGCTGAACATCTCTAGCTCTACCGGCGCTAACCCACCTTCAGGTGGAGCTTCGTAGTCGATATTGAATTCAGAGCCAGAGTCTTCTGATGATTTCTCCTTTTCAAATTACAAAAATATTATTATGATCCGTTTTGTTTAGGATTCCTCAAAAATTAAGGTATTTGCCATCCATGTACGAAACGAAAACATAGCTCAGAAATGTACTTAAGGTTGATAGTTTGACTACGTCTGTTTAGCTCGATTCAAGAGTTTTATTATCTAGCTAGAACGTTTTACGTGCTTTATACTATGCGATAGCCATTCAGAAAGATTTACAATATGTAATATATATGAATGTGAATGTAATATACAAATACATATTTTCAAATTACAAATAACTGTCTATAACTAGAACTAAGCTGACAAAAAGAAAATAAATATATTTGCGAGACCAGACAAAAAGCTTATGGTAATGTATGGTAAATATAATATAATCCAGACTTTTCCATACAAGACAGAGCTATGCGCCGTATGACGATTGACTGATGTCCGAGAATTTGACGACTACAGACAAACGACGGAACAGATAGTTCTGTGCAAAGGCGAGTATGTTTATCTATGAAAAATATCCAAACTAGCAAAATATCAAATAACGGAAACACAAAACAGGGATAAATCCAAAAGCGAAGCATTTCAATGCAATTTAAATGTGATTCAGGATTAAGATATTTTTACCTCATCTGCTTTTCTCTTGTTAGTCTTGGAACTCTTATTTTTTTCTTGATCCTTTTTCTTCACTTTTACCTCCTTCCCGGTCAGAACTATCTCTATAAGTTCCGTGTGGTAATCTACCATTTCTAACGTAGCCATAAACACTATCATTTTACCGCCCTTTTTATTTAGAACACAATGTTCAACAATAAGGGAACAAAGTGTCACGAGTCTTAGTTTCATTGGAACAACAAGGAACTTCTGATTCACAGTAGCTGGTAACACTAGCTCATCTTCAGTGATTGCCGTTTTAATAGCATCCTTAAAAGTGTTGTCTGTTTGCGAGGGTTTGACTTCTTCTATAAATTCTTCTTGAGTTACAGTATTTTTAACTTCTAACTCTTTTTGCATTTTAAAATATTCGTAATCAGAGTCACTGTCACTGTCTTCGGCTGCATTTTTAATTTCAACTGTTGGTTTTAGATTATCGCCTTTAGAAAATAGCTCTGGATGATGCAAACCATTGAATACTTTCAAACCTAAAATTACAGTGGTAAATGGTAACGTAAGTTTTGCATCACATAAAATCTATTACAATATTCTAAGTTTTGCACAAATACATGATACGAACTGCTATACAATAAAAATAACAAATTACCTCCTTTACTTATTTCGGCATCTCCCATATTATCTGAATAAGAAAAGTTTTTGCTGTCTTCTGCGGGTTTCTTATCCTGTCCCTTTTTATCTATTTTATCCTTTTCAGGTACTTTATTACTAATCTGTTTAGGATTCATAGTATTATCTAACTGTGGTTTCAAAGAATCTGCTACCACTGTCCTACCTTCAGATGTATCTATAAATACAGGGTCCACCATCGTAATTCCTGCTAAATTTTCCACAGCCTATGAAAAAAAAGCGTTACATAAATTTTAGGAATCATTATTGCAGTATCGTTACTTTGCAAAAGCTCATTATAGCATTAAATAAATTAAAGTAAAAAAAAATAATACAGTGTGCTGGCGATCCTGGCTTGGCCTGATTCTACAATCAAGTCAAGGTCATGGCAGTATGGTGTTGTAATTAAAACTACGAGTCAAAAGAGACCAAACACGACATGTCTACCGTTCGCTGTTGAGGAGTTCTACAGTGTGCTGACGTTCCTGGCAGCATCAGGCCATGGTCATCATTGTATTGTCATCGGTTTTATATACAGGAGTAAAATTTCAAGGCAGTAGTACAAGTGGAAGTGAGTTAAAATCGATTTGGAAGATTTGACCTTAGCAGACTACTTGTAACAAACATGTGAAGGTGAATTAAAGCTTGTTATTACAAATGTTAAAAAGCGATTCTATTATCTGCCATTTTATAGGTATCAACACGTATAAAGTGCATTCTAATGCATAAAAAGTGCATATAAAGTATAGACATCATTATCATATCACATATAGTTTAAAAATAAGGACTAAATTAAGAGCTGATGCTTATTAATTTGTTGTTTGAACCTCATCGACTACACGACTACGACTATGTACAATTACATCCACGGTCTTACTACTAAAATTGTTATTCAACATTTTCTGCACCAATATATAACATTTATTAAATAGGTACCTTGGTAAGTGTTGCTGATAATAATACAGTTTGTTTTTCTTTTGAGAGAAACACTTCAGTTAAGTGATGTTTTACATTTGGATCTGGAACTTTTGCACTTTCTGTTGTGTTCTGTGATTCATCATCACTAGGTGCCTTCTTATGAATTGTCTGTTTCATAAGTGCTAAAGGATCATATGTTGCTGCCTTTTTGTGGTCCTCTATTGCTTTCACAATAGCTGCCACATCCTTCTCATAACCCATGTCCAGTAAACGATCAGCTTCATCTAGTATCAAACACCTATACGGAAATGCAATTTTCATTAATCTTTGCTCAATACTTTACTCAATTTGTGCCATGTGATGTCAGCCGCTTATATAGCACCACCCCATTTCTGCCCCTGGGTGTTGTAAAAGGCGACTAAGTGACAACAAAGCCGCTACCACAAGCGCTAAGGAACTGCACCACCTCTGAAAGAGAGGATTCTCCAACCCGTTTGCCCAACATGAAGAGGTCCATATCGATGAGGGGGAAAGGGCTGGTTGCGTTATTCAATTTACTTACTTGATTATTTATAGTAATGATATATAAAAATATAAATTTTAATCAATGTGTCAGCATATTCTTAACATTGTCATAATTTTAATAAGTTTAACATTTTGACTACAGAACCTAATTCCAGTCATCATTCAAACGCAAAGCCTTGTCAATGCAATAAATAAGTTTTCAGGATTAAAAAGGTTGAAATTTATGTTATAGATATATATATGTTATATTTTATTCACGAGCAAGCAGGTTTTCCATCACCGCCAAACAAGAAATAATTTTTAAAAAAATCACCCAACTTACCCAGCTTTAGCAAAATTCAAAGACTTTGTCTGCCTCAAGTGATCATTTATCCGTCCAGGAGTACCAACCAGTATACTCAATCCTTTTCTTAGTCTCGCTTTCTCCGCTTTCCTTTTTTGACCACCACTTAGTAATCCAGGAACAATCCAAGTAAAAGGCTACAACAATATGATCCAATATTATTACATGTATGTCACGTCACATAAAGTCAAACTTTTCTTTCTGTTTTATTTTGTCAGTACCTTTTTTGTGGAAGAAAAGTACTGCTCCTCTTATAATCTTTTATTATAAAAGACTTATAAAAGACTATTTTTTTTTGTGTAAATCACATGAACTACAGAACTGTGCTGCCAAATTTTTTAAATAATAATACCCTTTCAGAAATAAGTTTTATCATTTTGGGGGTATTGAATTATAACACCACAACAAAATTATGTGTAATAAATAAATAATGAGACCTTACCTTTACTAATTTGACAAACAGCTCATAAGTTTGAACAGCCAATTCCCTTGTAGGCACTACAACTATTACTCGGATACCATCATGCCTATTAATTTTAGGCCTAATTGCTTGCACCCCTTCTATAATTGGTAATGCATATGCTAGGGTCTTCCCTGATCCAGTCTGTGACCTGAATAATTTAATACATTGTCTATAATCCTATTACTTTTTGACGAAATAATTATAAAGTTTTAAGAATGTATTTTTATTAATTCATTTCCAATCTAGAAAGTTTCTATTATTATGAAACTTTTGCTTTACAATATTTACCTTACCTAATCAAGACGTCTCGGCCTTGCAATATAATAGGAATAGCCTGTCGTTGTACTGTCATCAACTCCTTTAAACCTAGATTTTGTTGTAAATTGGCAACGCTATGAGGATGAATATCTAAATCTGTGAATGTCTTGCCAGCAAACACCCTCTCTACTAAAGGTTTCACAGCTCTTTGGCCAATACGTGGGACATCAGGATTGTTTTTAAATAATGATGAAATCCAACTGCCTCGAGGTTTCTGTTTTACTTGGATTTCATCACTAAGTTCCTGATAGTTCTTTCCTTGGAATTTACCTTTGCTCTCACTTAGATCTCGCAAATTTGAAACTAAATCTTCTGTTTTTTTCACTTTAGCTTTTGGTGGTGAATTTATCAACTTTTTCTGAGGCTCATCATCAGTATTTTTGACTTCTGTACTGTTTTGAAACACTTGTCGGGTCCTTTTTCTAGCTATTGTTTTACCAGTAAAGTTTGGTTTAGACAAAAATTTGTATTCTGAAGTGTTTGTCCCTGTTGTACCAGATTTCTTACTAGCCTATAACAATAGTTAGTAATTATATGAAAGCATACACAACCAACTTGAAGTTTCATATAAAATAAACACATACCTTTTTACTAACAGAAATATTTAATTGTAAATCATCCATTTTCACACACAATCTATTATTTTCCTTCTTACACTTCACAATACACTTCTAGGTTATATCAACACGCTGGTTGACAGCCATATGACAACATGAAAACATGACACATGACAACTGACATACTATGGTGCGTTTAAAAGCTTGTAAAACTACATCAAAACTTTAACACAGACTCTAAAATAAATATGCTTTACGGGAATTTTCGAAATATTAATTAATTTATCTATGCTTTTCGACTGATGCATAAACTGGCTATATCTACTATAATATTTTTACCAATTTTACAATAAAGGCTTGCTTTTATTACGGCGGGCCGCAACGCAGCTACGAGAGCCACACTGAAAGTTTCCGGAATGAATAAGAAAAAAATACAATAAATGGCCAAAAATCAATTTTAGTTTCCCAAAATATTCTCTGTGAGCGTCAATACACTTTTTTATACCAATAAACCAATTTCCATAACGTTTATTCCACTCCTCCGTGGTGACCACGGAAACATGTTTTTCATACTTTTCGACAGCCTCATCTGCCAATAAAAATCGTGGACCACGTAATTGGTTCCTAGTTTTTGGAAACAAGAATAAGTCACAAGGTGCCAAATCGGGACTGTATGGAGGATGGCTCATGATTTCTACGTTTTTCGCCTTCAAAAACTTATTTGTCTGTGTGACCGTGTGAGAGCTGGCATTGTCATGGTGCAAGATTATACGGCGTTTACGGTTATTTTTACGAAGTTCGTCAATAACTTTTAGCAAGCAAATGGTCGTGTACCAATCAGCATTCACGGTACGACGAATCTCCAAAGCAACATCAGCCACGTATCCAGTTTTTCTAAAAAGAGAAGCGACCATCTGTTTCGCGGCACTATGGTGGGGTTCGGCTTATCTTGAAAGACCCAAATGGTCGATTGCTGCTTTGTTTCGGGGTCGTAGCAGTAAATCCATGTTTCGTCACCTGTTACTATGTTACGGAGCAAATTTGAAGCCCGAGCTCAGTCAAATTGTGTGGGGTCCACCGCGAGCACAGCTTTCGCACAGCCAAATGTTTGTGTAAGATTGATTGAATCTAACTCATGCCTATGCCTAAGGATGCCCGAATCTCATGGTAGGTCACATGCCTGTCTGTATCGATCACATGGCGTACAGCGTGTTTCATCGCCAAAAGCAGTTTGAAGCCGACCGAGGCTCTCCTGAGTTATCAAATTACACTTAAAATCGTAGAAAATCATACAGCGAAAATTTTCACGAGTTTAAATCCATCGTAATGTAGACACGCAATTTTTAAAATGACGCCACAATTAAAAGTCAATGACTGTTAGATGAAACAAACTTTACAGCGAAAGAGTTCCATTTTCAAAGATTGTAATTACTATCTAAATATTGTTTATGTAAGTGGCCAGTTCCGGAAATTGTCAGTGTGACCTATGTAATAACATTGTAAAGATCTTGAGAATCTTTTGAGAATGGTTTATACAAAATGTATAAACCATCGAACATTTCAGGTGGGTCGCGCCGCAGCGCAGCACACTGCCCAGCCACATTTATGCGCCGCTGTCATTTGTTGCGATGGCCCGCCTGAATGTGCGATGGACGGGTATAAATAGATGGACAAGATCCGAGAGTTATTTGGTGTGCGACGTGTATCATAATTTAAAATAAATATAGTTCTTCGTCTGAACTATCTATTGCAACGGCATGTATGGACGCAAATAATATTAACAACTAACTGACTTAAATTGTTGCGTTGAGTTGCGGCTCGGAGCGTCTGTCTGTGCGTTGACACAGTTTTGCAGTGCGACGCGCTGCGGCGCGATGCGGTTATAATATGCGCGAGCCTTTAATAACCAAGTATTTATCTATTTAGTAGTAAATGCAACATATACCTAGACTAACAAAAATGTTAGGTTAGGTTAGGTTATTCAAGTTAAGAAAAATATGATGTCACTACTACAAGTCAACTGATTCTACCTATTGACCAATTACGAGAGGGAGCGTTTCTCGGGTGATCAAGTTAACCCTGTATTGTGCTAAATTGAACGGGTGACGTCACTTTTTTGTTAAATGTGGATAGTACATACTTTCAGCCTATTTCTTCAAACGATCCTCGACTCTTCTCATCCAACCACCACCGGCGAACTTCTTGGTGTTTTCATAAGTTTGAAACAACACAAAGAGACTGTGTTGTGTAATTAATTTATTGGAACCTACATCGACAAGGCACATTCTCTTCATCGGTAAATGTCCCTCAAGATTTATGATACTAAATAAGTTATTTGAGAAATAACATTTTCCTGTTAAAGTTAAGAACTCAATTCAATTTCCTATTCAACCCTCTCTCCAGTAAAATTTCTAAAAATCCTTCCTTAGTGGATACTTATGTTATAAAACCCACCTACTGTGCAAATTTAATGTTTCTAGCTTCAGTGGTTTCGACTCGGCGAAGATGAATCAGTCAGTCAGTCAGGGCATCTCTTTTTATAATTAAAGATAAAAAAATGCCCTTTTCTAATGAGGAGATCTCATCGCCCTCCTCTCCATCTATTTTTAATGAAAAGAATACAATAAAAAGAAAAATAGTAGAGGCAGAAAAGAAACAATGCGAGTACCTATAAGATATTTTAATGAGACAATGAAAACAACAGAAAGATGTAAATCAAAGGAGTTCAAGTTCAGTTTGAAACTGTTTTGGAAAGTGTCACGTGGAGATTGTTTTTACTGTGTAAGCGAACTGCTACCCCGAAATTCTTGTGATAGACCAAAAGATATGAGTCAGCCATGGAAACGCTACACATCCATCACCGAAATACTGAAATGTGACAACACTGAACTGCGATAACGCTAAACTGCGACAACACTGAGTTGCGACAACACTAAACTGCGACAATATTGAAGTGCGAAAACGCTAAACTGCGACAACACGAAGTTGCGACAACACTGAGTTGAGACAACATTAAACTGCGACAACCTTTTCATTCAACTCAAGGTTTTCCACTCCAACCTTGAAACTAATGGACGATGTCTTGGACTTGGCTGTTGACCTTTAATCAAGACGCAGTAAATTTTTCAAAAATCAAAAGTCATTATCTGCCAAATTAGAAAGTTTCTTCGAAATCTACCTAAAAATACATCTTCATTTTCACAAACGGTTTAACTATTTTTTTTTAATAGGCAAATTTTCTAAGTATAGTTGATTGAACGATGTGAGAGATTAAAATTATTTCTCTTTCAAATCGATTAAGACTTATATACTTTAATTGATTGTTAAATTATTGTGTTTTATTTGACTAAAATACAATTATTGACATAGGTGATTTTTTTTGTAACTTTTTATGAAACAATTAATACGAATAAGGTTATTAAGTACCTATGCGACACTTAAAGATATTAAATGAATATTTGCGATATATTCATTCTTTTCTAACTGTCAAGATTGTGACTTGTCTCAAGTCTCTGTGTTGAAGTTCCATGGTAGTTGCAATTTAGTGCTGTTATAACGCAGTGTTATCCCATTTCAGTGTTGTCGCAGTTCAATGTTGTGGCAATTCATTGTTGTAGCATTTTTGCATTTCGGCGTTGGAAGTGTCCCATTTCCATGGCAGAGCCCAAAAAAGAAAAATATTAAGCATAAATGAAATGACTCTAAGACAGCAAAATAAGACAGACAGAAAAATAGATAACTGTAAAAACTCCGACAGACGTATGGCACAACGCACAACAAATAAATTGCATGTAGGTATAACAATGATAAAAACTTTTACGCTTGATTTCTCCTAATCTGCGAAGCCAAAATTAACGTCCTACGTAGATCGATAGGGCATTTGATATATATTTTGTATAAAAAGAGAATATATTTAAAACAAATAAATTTTGATTCTTCAAAAATCGAAGGCGAGAATGTGCCACAAATGTTCTGGTCTCTATACCAATTTTATTTTCTTTACCAATCTTTATTTTCCTTGATCTTGAGTGTATTGTGTGTACACACATTTGCTTCATCTACCCACATGTATTATACATTAATAGGTACTTTGTGCATTAGCGACTGTATGTGAACAGAGAGCACGGAACACGCGACGCGGATGTTAATTCCAACGAGGTTTGAGTGGCAGCGCGTGCCAGCACGTGGCGACAAGATACTGCTCTATGACGCTTATGGGGTGGAATAATATTTGTAATCTAAAAAGCCATGTTTATAAATTATAAGCCCCTTGTCAACCTCCCATGAATAAGACTATTTAAACGCATAACTTGATCAATGTCTGCATAACCAAGCGGTTTTGTTGAAATTGCCTCCACTTCTCTTTCCACAATTTAAGTGTTGTAAACGCTGAAAATTTAAATAACGCTGTTAAAACGCTATATGTTTTAACGATAGGTTTTAACACATTCGATGTCATGGTATGTTTCTCGTACTTCTACGGAAAACACATATAATATTGGGATCATCGAGGGTTAAAAAAAACAATGTGGGTACAAGCTAAAACACTCAGTTTTAAATTGAAACAACTCAAGGAGATAACCAATTATAATAAGGGGGTGCTTTCAAAGTCAAGATTTGTTTGCACTTGAAATTCAAGTTGCAAACACATCGGACGCACATCAGCGAGCCACAATCCGGGCGACCCTCGCGAGTCCGCGGGGAGGTGAGAGCGCGCGACGTGATTACCCGCGTCCGAGCGAAACGACCCGCGTCGCGCCCCGCCCATGAGAATAGCAAACACATATTACCCGTATAAGTGTATCTACTTATAATTTCTTTCCCCAATAACATCACAAAACAATCTAAGACGCAAATAAACGGACAAGGTATGAGCTTGTAAGTTTTTAACGAATAAACTTGCCGAGCTTACGACAGATGAAAATACATATATTTGAATATTACTGATGACGTGCATTGATTTTGTTGACGGGAAGTTCCATTTTTTCCAAAAAAATATGTTCAATTAGAACAGCGTTGCCCGTGATTAGAACCACATTTCGCCTGGCATATACCGAGTCACTGAACACATTGTCTCGCAAAACCGATTCGGCGGTCAGTGACCACTTTTTAAAATGTCTTCCAGAAGGTCTTTAAGGTCTTTTAAAGGTCCTATCCAGAATGATAGGACCACTTCTGGATTCTTGCAAAGACCACTCATTTCTGGAGATTCTGGACCATTTCTGGATTGGACCACTTCCTAATATGTCAATTGCTTGTCAATTGTGTAAACACAAATGAAAACGTGAGTTTATTTAGTTATCCCATAGTTATAAAAATCATAGTTTCAATTAATAACGAATTTGATTTAAATTAAACAAAACATAAAATTTTCTCTTTATAATAAAAAAAATAAACTGAAAAAAAAAAACTAAATTTTTATCTGAGATAAATGGATTTTCAAGAAAGTCATTATTAGATATTTATTCATTTTACAAGTTCTTAACAATATCTTCTTTGTCGAATTCAATATTTTTCTTCTTTCTGTTAATAAAATTGTTAGCACACTATAGGCACCTAAAGGCAGTGAACATACTAGAAAGTGGTCAAATCCAGAAATGATCTTCTCCAGAAGTGGTCTTTACAAGAAGCATACATTTAATAGTGGCCAAATGCAGAAATGGTCTTATCGAGAAGACAAGTTAAGAAGTGATCACTGACCGCTGAATCGCACAAAACCTGCTAGGTTTGTTTTCAAAACTACTTACTGTACCTTATATCTTCTGAGATAAAAGTATACCAATTTGTGGTAATACAACAGTGTAAACTGTGACTCAATAGATATTGGGTCGATTTGTCGAGTAGTCCTTATTTGTCGATTTGGGTCGTAGGAGATTCCTTGTATTAGTGCTAGATATTCAATTCACTATATCATATAGCAGAGAGCCGGCTCTAGCTCATGTAGCGCCCGGGTGCAATCAATACCCTGGCGCCCTCTAGAGGGCCCTCTAGCCCTCTAGACGGCTCTTTGGAGGCGTCGCGAGTAGTGCTCGGCGCCGCTTAACACGCTGCGCCCGTGTGCGCCGCACACCCTGCACCATAGGTAAAGCCGGCACTGTCATATAGATCAAAAGATCAATCTTATCGTAACTAAATCATCTATAATTATTACCTAAGTAAAATTACATTAGAATGGGAAACAATTTTCGAAACAAATGTAGGAATAATAGAAACAATGAAAAATTGTCATCGACTAATCGCCCTCGCGGATAATGGGCGTGCCATCAAGCTGTTTGATCTGCTGCAAGCGGTTGGAAGCTTGAGTGCGCCAGGTGTCCACGTCCGGTTGATTCTCGCATAGGGGGTTCCCGATGAACACCAGATCTCTGAGCGATGGACACTCCTGCACACAAGAAGTAGCTGTTACAAAAGAAGTACCTACAATCGAGAGGAAACCTAAATCCATAAGAACATCAATTCATTCTAGGCCGTCATGACTAATTGAGATTATTAATTGATATTTTTCATCATGCTCGTTACGTGGTCACGAGTCCGTGTGTAATTCAAGGTACCTACCTTTTTGGATACGAAATTGGTTAGTGGGCCTGTATCAAAGTACTTAGGTAACTAATTTGGGAGAACGGAATAATCAAAAGTGGAACCGTTTATCGCGCGGTTAATAAAATGAGAATATCAACTGCATCTATTTTACAGTTAAGATAATACATATTACAATTAACTTACGTAATTGTAATATGTAAACTTACTACTTACAAGTAACTTACTTACAAGTACCTGTAATCTATTAAATTCCACCCATTCCTTGACAGTGTTATTAGACATGTAGAGAACCCGTAAATTTTTAAGCGAACCAATACCCTTCATTTTGTCTATGAGATTGTAACTTATCCATAGCTCTTCAAGCGTGTCAGCAACTGTCTCCTGGAGATGCAAATATTAAGAGGTATTACTAACATCCAGTATTATCACGATATGGACCGTACCGTAACTGTAACCAGCACTTTTATTCTCCGCAGCTGGACACGAGCATCCTCATACGCATTGTTTTGTGCACGAGGGAAGGCCTTAAAACGGCACGCCGCTGGTCAAGCGTGTTGGCGAGTCCACTCTTTTAGAGGTAGTGTAGTCCCTCAGGGCTTGTGGTAATGGCTTTGTTATCCCATGGTTGCCTTTTATGACACCCACGGGAAGAGACTCTTATATTACTCTATTATATAATATAAATACCTAATAAATAAAACATAAATATATACGTGACCTTATCTGAACAAAGATAGATAGATACCTTATTTTCGGTGTGGATTTGGTAAAAAAATTCTAACTTAGGTAATATTTTATTGTGTTAAGATTTTACTAAAGTATCAATAATATGAGAAACTAGAACGACAATAATATCCCTTTTATCAGATAATGTTATTTTTTTAAAGCTATTTATAGACATTTATAGGTACAGATCGTGCACGAAAACATTAGCCATTGGGAATATTCGGGTATCTTCGGCAAACATCGAATTCATAAATATATATAGCCACTAAAACAATATTTTTTTCAGTAGATAATAAATTTTAGACGCATATATTTGCTTTCGGGTGTTTCGGGATTAGCCGATGGCCAATGTTTTCGCAATGTATCTGTAAAGACATATACACTTACAATTCCAGCAAACGATTTAATATTGTTCCGTCCGAGAGACAAAATCTTAAGACTTCTCATGCCGGCAATTCCAGCGATTTTATCGATCATGTTTGATGACAGACTTAGTTTTCTAAAATAAATACGTTGAAAATATGTTTAAAAGAAGGCTAATCACATATAATTGGACGATAGACGTCAGCCCCCGGGGCATGTAGTCTTCGAGCCCAAACATAATAAGTATCTCACATTTACTCGTAGATAGGTAGTAGTTTTATAATAAGTCGTCCAGCTTAGACCTTACACAATGTGGGCCGTAACGTTTCTTTTCTTCAATAGAACTAAAGCTCACGCCATGAGCAGGAAAAACCAAAACTGGAGACTAGATATTTGTATGAAATCATAATTGTTATGTAAACGGGTTACTAGCGATTTTATTATTTATTTATTATAACCGATATTTTGGACCAGTTACATGATTCAGTCCGCCCACACTGAAATTGTTTTTATTGGTTAAGTTTCTTGCACACTATACTAACAATATCACCACACACGTTAGTGTGAGTGTGGGCAGGTGAATCAAAAACGAACACGATGGAGGGTAGACAGATTTGTCTGTCAATAGCAACAACATCTTCACCCGCCCCCACAGTCTCGCCGCGACCAATGTTCATGTAACTGGACCGAAATATCGGCTAAAATTAATAAATAATAATCGACCTATATAACCTATTTATGGACCTATTTATGCTACTCATAGGTATAATAAATCAGCTCTCCCAATCGAAAATACTTTTAAATATTTGACAGAAACTTGAGGAAGAGTTAGCCTTACTGGCAGGCAACTAGTGTAGAAAGCGCTCCGTCCATCTTGTCTAGAGGTGGCCACTCGAACTGTAGCTCTATTACCGTGGCGTCCACTGCAGCTACTCCATTGCCTTTATCCTTCTCCCATCGCGCTATAGCTTCTTTACAAGTTGATGGCTTCAACGCCATCCCTTAAATATTTTTAATCTGAAATAGGTATGTTTGGATAATTGTTAGATAATATTTTGTGAAAATACTGGAAAAATATTCTGTCAATGAAATAAATGTTGTAAAAATGAGCGCTAAAATTAATTACGTTAATTGTTTTAGATTCGAGCTTTTAACCTAAAGACAATCGAACGTTAAAAATGTGAACAATAACACTTACGAGGTTAAACATTCGCTAAAGATTCATTAGTGCTCACACAGTGCTCGAGTGTCGAGTGCTCAACGCATATTTTTGCAACATTAATGAAATGAAACTGCGGTAGTAGGTACCTACGTCTTTGATTCATTGAATGGAATTTTAAAAAAGTAGATGGTTAAACGGATATTGTATACAATTCAATTTGGACGCCAATACTGGTAAGTGTGACGATCCAAAGCTGTAGGCAAAGTGCATCCAATATTGCAAGTGCATAGAAATAAATTGAATGGAATAGTTTTCCATAAGTTAAAAGACTTCTAACATTTAATTATGAGTCTATTAGTTTCAAATCATGTTATTAATTCGAAATGAACAAACTAAATAGCTGGTAAGCAGGTATTTATTATCAATATTCGTCTTTATTCTTGATAGAGTAGAACATTATATAGAACTGAACTGGAATATTTGTACCTTATGTCCGTTTTTAATACCTACATAAAGTTATTATCTCGTTATTAAAATAATAATAACTCATTATTAAATAAGCGTCGACCCAATAAGGGCACTCCAACTACAGTTTTTATATGAATAGTCAGGAAACGAAATAATCTGTTACTAAGAGACTGACAGAACGTTTTTACAGATGACAAAGGAGATTTCGTTTATTTCATAGACTTACATTATAATATAATACACTTCCGGACACGTGAATCGAACCACCCTGCATTTTTATAAATAAAGGCCCGAAACATTAAAATAATGTTACGTCAAAGAAATAGTTTTCGTGCAGTTTTGACGCTGGCACATTCACCATAATTTTGGTGTGCTATTGTTACAAATTGCAATTCACGAATTTGAACCACAGAAAAAAAGCCGAGTCAGTTCATTGTTTTGAAAAAAATGTGGAAGCAATAAATGTTGTTTTCAATAAAAGTTTTGTTATGTTTTTCTAGAGATATGAACCGTTTTTGACCTTAAAATTATGGATACTGCGCCTGAAGTAGCCGCGCAAGCTGTGGCACTTCTTCAGTCTGGGCTTAGTCAGCGAAATGTGAGTGCGCAATTTCATTTAAGCCGTTCTGCTGTTCAAAGAGTGTACCATCGATACCTAAAGACTGGCGGCTCCGTTCGCCGTCCAGGAGGACCACAATACCGTGTGACGACGGAAAGACAAAAGCGGTTTATCTTCACGATCAGCTTACGATATTGTCACCTGACCTCAGTACAGATCCAAGAACAGCTTCGAGACTTTCATGGAGTGGCTGTTCGCGCTCGGACTATTAGAAGAAGACTCGAAGAACATAGTATAAAACCACATAAGCCAGCCAATGGGTCCAAACTGACACGAGTTCACCGAATGTGAAGGAAAGTGAGTTATGGCGGGGGTCATGGACAGTCTGGGGAGGAATTTCGGCGAAAGGCAAAACTGGACTTCAGGTTGTGACGGGACCACGGCTGCCACCACTAAATAGCGACCGTTACATACGTCAATGCCTAGAGACTCATGTGATGCTTTATGCTGGATTTGTTGCCCAAGATTTCATTTTAATGCATGATAATGGCGCACACTACAGGAATCGTCAGGGAATACCTTCATAACGTCGGTATCACAGTCATAGAATGGCCAGTTTTCTTCAGTACTCTCAATTCAAAGGTACAGTGGCATACTGAAAACAGCATAAAAACTAATTATGAACCGATCAAACATTTTTTTTAAACCTCAGGCCATCAAAACTGAAAATGCAGAGTGGCTCGATTCGGGTATCCGAGAGTGTAATATGCCTATGAATAGACTACAATAGTTGAATTCGTTGAATAAAGCTACGTTAATTCACGTTAATTTGACACGAATATTTAAAGAAACTCTTTGAATCCACATTTCTTTTACCACATACACACACGAATATTCTAAGAAATGTGTGGTGTCCAAGAAGGTTGTTGTAGTATGTAAATATTTAATACCTACATAGTATCAACATACATAATACATAGTTACAATAATAATGTACGATGATGGTAAAACGAGACGTCCATGAAACTCGTTGCGTTACAACCATATTAGAATGCTCACCTGACGATAAATCTGACAGGACAATGCTAAAATCGGAACTGGAATATTTTTAATATCACATAAATCTTAAAACATCAACATGTACGTGACATGTACGTGACATGTATCCACAGAAAAAATGACAAATTAACATGTCTCAAGTAGGTGTCAAATAGGGCAATATGTCAATATTACATTTAGAATTTTACCCCTACACTTTGCATCTTGACCTCTAACAACATTTTAACGAACCTAAAATATGAGCTAAATTAGAAATAAATCCCGACACAGAAACTAAAGTGAGTTATTCATTGTTTATTTATTTTAAATTAGTTACTATTTTCCCTTAGGCATGGCGTTAAAACCTACAACCTGCAAGGAAGCTATATCTCAGTGGGAGAAAGCAAAGGGAGAGCCTGTAGCCGAAACGAAAGTGATGGAACTCCAGTTCCAGTGGCCACCTATAGAGAAGATGGATGGGGCACTATCCACGCTAGTTGCCTGCGAGTAAGCAAATTCTCCTTTGTCAAATCAAATCAAATGTTTTCATTGGGTTTATTTACAATACAATTGTATATCCTGAAAGTTATGAGCTCCACTAGTGCGGATTTCAAAATATCATACAAGATTTGAAGACTAGTGTTTGAATATAGTACCTAATAGGTTGAAAGCAGAGTTTTACACCTCAAAAGTGGTTTACGAGTGAGATATATTCGTGTTTAAGTCGAGAAAGCAATTGAACTCCTTGACTCCTTGTTCGCTTCGGCACCAGAATGTGACTTGTTTGTGACTGGGATAGTTAGAATGATAACTGAATATGAGAGAATGCTTGAAGCCAGAATGTGAGTGAATAAAATTTATTATAATATATTAAAGTTTAAGTTTGGTTGTTTGTAACGCTTTGGATTTTAACTGTTATGTTACAAATAATAAATAAAAGATCATCGTTCCTATGTAGTGTAATCTTATATATAGTAATTCATTCATACCTATGAATGACTCTAAATATTTTGTCACATATACCTATGTATTTTACGGCGTTGGATAAATATCTCCTAAATAATAGGCAATGCAATGCAAACAACTCTTGCAATATCCACTGCTGGCCATGGGCGTCCTCGTGGTCATTGTCTTGGGCACTTGGGATGTAAGGCCTTTAAACGCCACGCCTGGCCAAGCGGGTTGGCCAGCGCTAATACTAGGCACGTATCAGTAATTGCCACAGGCAGTAACACATTCTGAACACAATAAAAAGTGTAAACATAGTCATTTTCTTATTTAGGTAAACGGTTGACACATCGGTTAGGATGATTTTATTCCCATTTAAAATTGTTTTTCATTTCAGAAAACTGAGTCTTTCATCTAACATGATAGATAAAATCGTTGGTATTGCTGGTATGAAAAATATCAAAATTTTGTCGCTAGGAAGAAACAATATTAAATCATTGTCAGGAGTGGTACGTATTTTTCAATTTATACCTTACAACACGATCGAAAAACAGAAGCTGGAGATGCATAACGATAAGGAAACGCATTTTTCCTTTTTTGTAGTTGTCACGTGTTCGTGTTCCTATATGTTCCTACCTACGTGTTCGTAGAAAATAATTTATGTACCTACGCAATTTGAGTATTGGTTTATTGGCGAGAATTACATATAAAGAATCGGCCCAATACAAACTTCAATACAAGTTCATTATTAATGTGTCCATTAAGCGGTTCGGTGACGCCAACCGCAAATATAACGTTGTAGAATATAACAAACTTATTTATCAGTTACTACAACGAATTTGAACTGTAACATCACTGTATTAACTCGTTTGGAACGTAAAAATAGTTGTAATAGTATGAACGCTCGGTTAGCACTGACGTATTAAAGCATTGGCTTTAATACGTTTAGCTGATCATATCTGCGTTCAAGATACTTTTTGAAAAGTATAATCAACTTAAATGGATATATAGGTACCTGATTTCACGCTGGAATAATTCAAGCTAGCTGTCTAGGTATTACTGGATGGCTGTCACTGTCTATTCTCATTTTTTATTGATTAAATAGGTGACAGACGAACACGACCTGCGTGAGCAGTTTCTGTCGCCCATGGACATCTGCGATACATACCAACATAAAAAATAACGATTAGCATGTTAAAAGATTTGCTGCCTCCCCTTAGAGATTGGAAAAGATAAATGATCATTGCAATAATTGCCATCACGAACCCACTATCGAGAGGTTACCAGCTTTAATACAAGTTATTAAAAATATTTTACACAAAATGTTTTAATTATTTGTTTCATTCTACGTATGTAGGAAACAGTCGCGAACACGCTAGAAGAATTGTGGATCAGTTATAATCAGATAGAGAAATTAAAGGGTGTCGGTGCATTGAAAAAATTACGCGTTCTCTACATCTCCAATAACAACATCAGGGAATGGGTGGAATTTAACAGATTACAAGTAAGATCATATTCGATATCAGCCTATAATGTCTTCCTGCAGGGCACAGGCTCCCTTGGTATCATAAGGGGGTTTTGGATCATAATCCACCACGCAGACCCAGTAGGGACTGATAGATAATATACCAGGCTACTCAGAAAGTTTTGCGACAAAGAGTTTTTATCTATGGAACGCTGGCTGGTTTTGATGTCAATTAAAACTATGACTAGCTATAACATAAAAACTACTTTTTGGCGGGAACTCGAGAAGTGAAGTTGAATTTTTGTTTGATTATTGTAAAAATGGTATTGGGCATTTTGTGGTTTTATAGCGATATTAATTGAAGCTTCCAGGCTTCGGCTTCTCGAGTTGCGCTTGGAAGAAAGAGAAGAGATTCCAGAAGACCTCGGCCAAGTAGCCCGGAAGATTCAATTAATATGGACACTGGCCGAGAAAGCCTACACTCCTTTATAGTGATAGTTTATTAAACGTCAAAGTGGTTTCGAAAATACTTATAGATCGAACCCTGTCTTGAGGACCTCAAATCGATGAAGTGAGCAAGAGGATGATTACAACGACATGCTCCTTGAAACCTTTACGAGAATTACAGACACTAAAATTGCGCTAGTTCAATCTCTACTTTTCCCTTTACTTGACTATGCTGATACCTGTTATCTTGACCTAACGGAAGACTACCTCAACAAATTTGAGCGCGTCCAAAATCTTAGCATGCGGTTCATATTAGGATTGCGTAAATATGACCATGTTTCCGAGTAGGTACTTCGTAGGAATACGCATATATTTTCACTTCTCTACTTTTTAACACCTCATGATACCTTTTTAACTTTTTAACCCCTTGACCGCACAATATCAGAAGGAGCGTTTTGAATTCTTTGCTTCACAATCCATGTACCTCCGTTCTTATGAAAATTTACTTCTTAAGTCTCCTACCCATTCTTAAATTTCTTTGCTAACTCTTTCACTGTGCAGGCTGCTAGGCTTTGGAATTCCTTACCAGTTGTCTCTAGACGTGCTCAGTCGCTGTCTAGTTTTAAAAGGCAAGTTAGAAATCATTATTATATTAGTTAGTTCCTTTGCTTTTCTATTTTCTTTCTTTACCAAATGATTTCCTCTCGCTACCATTTCGTTTCTAACCTGTTCTTCTATTTCGTCCCTTGGAGATCTCAACCCCCTCTTATTTTTCTATCCTTGTCAACTTTGATTCTTATTTGCGAATTGATGTCGGGTGCAATGTGGATGTAGATATGTATGTATGTATTTATATATTATTAAATTATTTATTATTAAGTATAAGTATTTATTATACTATATTCATTATCGATATTGTCGGTAGGTATATATTGAACATGATTCATTTTGTGGATTTCAGTCATTTTGCACTACCTATATCCCTTTTATTTTTCTCTATCATAAGGTTGCCTGGAAGAGATCGCCTTAACGATAAGGTATCATTAGACGTCATTTATTATTTGTGCACATGTATTAACTATTTGTATGCAATAAAGAGTATTTATTATTATTATCACTATACCATACCATCAGCCTGTCTCTCCACTGCTGGATATGAATGTTTCCAAGAACCGCCACCATACACTGTACGGTTTTCTACTGTTCTCATCGAGCCACTACCGGCGACTTTTTTCAATTGGCCAGTCCACCTGGCCGGAGGGCGAGCCACGCTACGCGGTCACTTCAGCTCGCTGCTCTGTCCGCTTATTATAAGTCGGAAACCACCAAGTAAATAAACTGATGAAGTTTCTACTACTTATAGAATGAATTTTTAATTTACTTTCATGCAAGCGAAGCCGCAAGTAACAACTGGTACAATAATAAATAAGTAAATAAAATAAGACCAACTATCGACCTTTTCACTTAGCTTTAAAAATTCTATAATAACATATTAAATTAATTTAATTACTTCATACATAAGTACCATTGGAAAGCTACATTTAGTTAATCCGCTCATCGTTTGTTAGCCACCGGTGAAACTTTATCCAAAAGAAAACAATAAAAAGTGAGAGGTCAATGAACTTTTCTCCATTTCCGTCCATCGTCACATGCGATCAAACGATATAAACCATATATGACGATCGACAGTATGTTTTCATTTCGACGAACGATACAAATAAACAACTCTCCACATTTGGTAGTTTTAGCGATTGTCAAATCGATCAATATCGTCGATTAAATCAAATAATCAAAATATTGCACAACAATACCGATCAAAATTGAGCAGCAACTTGAAAAGTTTTGGTCGACTTTGGAAGTAATATCTCAAATTTAAAGTAATATTAAAATTACTGATTTAAAAAATATATCAACTGAGATATTTTTTTTCTGAATGACTAATTTCCTGTGGCCCTGATGCCTTTGCAAGAGTCACTGGACATGTATAATTTAGGGCGAGTGCAAAAGGCGCTCACGCAAGAGCAAAAAATGTGTAGCAGCGAGCCTAAGGTCTCCGTTAAACCGGCGGAAGGAACGGAAAGCTTGGGGCTTTGCTTTGGGAACCCTCGCACCCGCTGGGTACCGCGGGATCGCGACTCGGTGAGAAGCGCACAGGCATGTGCCGATACCTGGTAAAAGTGTTGGCTGAAGGCCGGTGTGTGTTGACGGTGTATCGAGGGGGACGTCCTCGTCGATATATTTTGTTGATAAAGGTACTGACGTCAATCGACAAAATCGAGTTTTATAGACACCTTTACAATATTTTTAGCAAAGTAGCTAAATATATAGTATGTAATAATACCCACAGGAGTGTGGAGAGCTGCGAGACCTCGTGTTTACCGGGAATCCTCTATGCGATAACCAGCCCGATGTGGAAACCTGGCGAACTCAGGCTTCCACCCGCTTACCTCAAATCACAAAACTCGACGGCATACCAATTGTCAGAGAAGACCAAGAATAACTTTTAATTGTATCTAACATTTTTTTATATTTTATATAATCATTTATTCAATTATCCTCTATATTATTTTAAATATCTCTACTAAAGCTGTCCAATTCCAGGTAGGTGAACATAGTTCTAACTACAATAAAATTGGCCATTTGTATCCGATATTTAACTGAACTCAATTTTCTATCATTATCAAGATTCCGTAATAAGTCAATTACACAACTATTTTGGTCAAAACGTCGCTGTCCATCGAGTTAATATTCAGAATTAGTCGTGATTGCGTGACACTTTCCGTAACAATGGCTGATAGAGGACCACTTGTTTAAGCTGGGAATTGAAATGACGATATTCGAAATAATAGCCGCGTAGCATCGCTTGCTTGACATTTATGACAGATTATAACGCTGGAAACACTAATAACCGCTGCACACGCTATCTATCTATTAGTTGACGCAACTTATACGATAGCGTTACGATTGAATCCTATTAATCTAAAAAATATTGTGGTGGACAGATTGAAGATATAGACTATAGAGCAATTCAGCCGGCTACACAAAGTGATAAATACGTTTGTTATTTGATAGAATCGCATCAACTGTAATATCTATCAGTTTGAAAGCGGTTTACAATAAAATGTATTAAAATAAAGAAAATACAATTCCTCAATTTAAATATTTCCCGAGATTATTGATTCACGGTAAGAAAAATTGCATGAAAATTGTTTTTAACACACTCAATAATCGAATTAAATATTTTATAACAACTTATTTTATAACAAATCGTCCAAATCTTCCTTTGAATACGTCGCTATTGTCCGTTCGGGTTTATGATTCGTCATACGTCTCAAAGCCGACTTAATAGCCTGCTTAATTCACGCCAAAAGGAAATACGAATTGGCGGGGAACGCCATTGCCGGCGGAAAAGTCCCTCTCTCCGACAGTAGACGCGCGGATGGCCCTACCATTGTGTTGCCACTAATAAAATTTAATGATGTAAACGGATAGCGCGAATTTATCTAATTCAGAAGCGAGAGGGAGACGAGTGCTGTGCTGGGGGAAATCAATTAACAACAATATATCAGTTGTAGAGCAAATTGAGTTACTGTTATGTTATTTGATATTATTGAGCATGAGCTTGTAGCGACCGAACATAAAAAATTGAACTGCTGTTAAAAGAAATAAAATACTATCAAAATAGATTTTAGAAGCTTAATATAAAAGTACACAAAAAGTTTGATTCACTTGCCCAAATAATAAATGTCCTTTGATTAACAAACACAGGTGCTATTAATATAACAATAATTTAAAAACAATTGATTTCGGATATTATCGTCGAAATATTGCGTGAGTAAATATCGGTGTGATACGGTGACATTTGAATGATATTCAATAATTTAATGGAAACCTGACCATTGTGTACTCAGCGTAATGGACCGATAATCGTCCATCCAAACAGAAGTAACTCTGTTAATCACAATGAGCTCACACCTTCCCCGCACACCCAGTGCGTCCCTCGTTAAGCGCACACATGCCGCCGACCACCACGTAGCCTACCATTATTTAATTATTAACACTACAATCGACCTAATTTTGATTTCTATTTGACATTTCGATTACGCGCCACGTAGCCTCAGGCGAGCGGCCATTTTGTGACATCTGTCCTCAAATGTGTTACGAACTATAAAATTCAATTTCCCCAATCGGCTAGCTCGGCACATTTATTATTCATAGGTCGGTACCTAGATGCCCAGCCGCTGACAGATGTGATATTTTACGTGAACGAATATAAAAAGATGACATCAGTATAAAGAGCAGCAATCTTGTGAGGGACATGAATTTAATATTCGGCTCGTGTGAATCCAATACATGAATATATAGAAATGAAGTAAAAGAAAAAATCTAGCGTGTTTACAGAATGTGCTATTCAATCGCGTGACAAGTGGGTCATTTCAGATATTGCTTTGACTCACGGTTCCGAAGAGTCATCTATTCTGCAGTACTGGGGCTCATATGCGATTGGCAGGTAATCGACTTCAGGGCAGGGTTCTGATCGCATTTAATACTTAAAGGTCACCGATTGGCATTCGTTGTAAATGACTGTATCGGTCCAGGTGGTTTTAGGTACTTTGCACATATGTATTCTTGAAATATTTATAGTTATCGAAGCCGGGTGTTTACTCCGGTTGGTCAATAAATCAATCCATGTCGTCGGTAATGCACAATCCATTTGCTCGCATGTTGCCTAATTGCTGTTAGCGCCGCCCAATGGGCACATTAGCCTGAAACCGCGCTCGCCGCCCGCCCCCGGGGCGCGGGAGCTTGACACACACATGTGACGGCTCGACTTCGCCTATTCGAGTGTAATGGCTGATTTTCTAGCTCAAGTGACGTGGCCGCGGCAAACGGGCGCGCTTACACCACTCAAAGGCGGAGAAAATGGCTTAAGTGCTTTCTCTATTATGCTTAAGGTCGTTCGTGAAAAGGATAATTTTCGACTCTCCACTCCGTTTCGTTGTTGGAATTGTAGGGATAAGAAATTATATTTAATCCCTTCTTATATTCTTCTTTTAGTGCTACTTATATCTTTATAAATACGTTTTCCAGTTTAATGAAAATTAGATAGGTAGGTATACCTATGTAAAAAAATCTCTAAAACATTGACTGAAATTATTAAACCTAATAAACAAATAATAACCATGTCAGGCATGTATGACTATAATAACCACGTATTTCATGGAAGGGTTGTCCAGCGAAAACGAACCACTCCCCAAAATCCCTTCTATAACATACCTACACCAGATAGAGTGATTTTTATTCGAGAGCAGGTCGTTAAAAAAGAAGGAAACAAAAACAGAAAATGGAAAAAATGGAAATGATAACTATCGTTCCAAATTCTACCTATTGGTTGAAATACCGCTACATGGGTACACTTCGTGTTTCGCGAATCACCCTAAAAACAAATCACGAATACGTGTCTAAACCATGTTCATACTTTTCCAACGTCAAGTGAGATAATATATTTTTAAGTTGGGTAACCTATTGTCGCGGCAAGCGGTGAGGGTCGCAAAATAAAGCTTTTCCAACAAACAATAGTTCCGTCCCTTTGTCATGCGCCGAGCAGAGTAAACATTAGTAGTTGAAGGCATTGTGGGACCGCCGAGACCGCGGCCTAAGAGGTTACGGCCAGATAACTTCCACTTACCCCTCATTACCTTTTGTTTGTTTGATATATTTTTGTCTTTAATAAAGGACACCGTTGTGTATTTTTGTAGGAAACCATCCATTTTAACAATGAATCCTTGAAATTTTAGACGTAGGTAGGTATATTTTCCACTTCTCATAAATATTTGTGTAGAGTAAAAAAGCCTTTACTCGAGTTTCAAGATAAATCGTTTTAAGTACAACATACTTGGTTAAGTAATATAACGTTTGGTTTCGTTGCGGGCTTGGGTAATTGTTGCAAAATAAATGCAACCCCACATGAAAAAGTGGAACTTCATTTAGAACGAGGAAGTCACGATCGTACCATAAATTACTGTTTCAACATTAACACCTACTTTCCATAATAGCCGATAAACCAAATTTAGTTTCCATGTTACGCACCCTACGCAGCTACTTATAATAAGCAATGATCAATGGAGAATAATCCTATTGTGTCGCGCGCAGACAAAAAACCCATGTCTGAATTATTCCGCCACGCTCTCGTGCTAATATCTCCATTACATTAGTGTACGAGTAGAGCTCATTGTTGTCGCGTGTAATATGTAAAGGATTAACGCGCCAAAATGTTGACAGTTGTCGAAGAGACAAAGAAAAGCGAATGCATTCCGAAATATGCATAATGGCTTGTGTTTATATAATTTAAGTCACTGGCAACACAGAATAATGGCGTGTTTTCGCCGGCAGCGCTCCGACTTGAGCCGAAGCGCCTCGGGGCAATAAAATTAATGAAGCATGGAGATGGGACCATTTTACTTGTATTATTCGACTCCTGCGGGCTGAGACTGGAGCGAATGTCCATTAGTTCTGTTTTAACATGTTAGCGAGGTTGAAACGTTGTAAATGCGATTTACTTTACAGAGAGGGTGGAAAAGTGGCCGGAGAGATTCACAACGATCGATAGCCGATACTATCGAAAGCGATCTAAAATATTTAAAACTAAGGGGTCATTTAAAATTATTGCGACAAACGATACCCTCATCTAAAATATCCTCTTTTCGAGTTAGAACCAATTTCGCTAACATCTCTCCACTCTATGTTGTAGTAGGGAACAAAAGAGCAATGTGTTTAATAAAACATTTGGTGTAAAGAACTACATTGTGATATTGAAAAGAGGAACAATGGACGCATTACATCGCATTAGCGGCTAACTGATGATCAAATGATCGCTGGGCGGCAGTTACGGCGGCTGCCAAGCGTCAAGTTCTTTGCGATAACATCTTAATCCGCAAATTTTACTCGCCTGTATTAGAACTACTGCAGTGCACTTCTGTGGAGAACGCTTTTATTTTTATGTACGCTAAATGAAAAGGATGGAAATCACTAATAAAAAAAAATACATTTTTATAAAATCTATTTTGGAGCAGATACAAAAAATTAACACACCTCTCAGTTATCTCAGTCATCTCAGTTAGGTTAGGTTAGCTAAACTCAGTACCTGAACCCTAAACTCATACCTAGCTAAATACCTGAACTCAGTTCATAAACACTTCATAAGTACATTTACAAGTATTCATAAATATGTTTTTATTTGTTTCATTAAACTTATACTGAGTGACTCCACACCGTTAGCGTTGTCAAAAAGTCTTTGAGAATCTTCTCAAGAAATATTGATGATTTATTAGTTGATATTGATAAATGAGAAACTTTATCAAAAGCCTTCTCAACAGTATTGCAAAGGCGCTAAACCGTCGCACGCTCATTACACGAACATTTGCTACCGCTATTAGCATATCAAACGGCCTTATCTGATGTAACGGCTGCCCGCCCGGCACTAGAACACGGTGCATGACATAACAGTATACAAATAAAAAGAGTAGAATCTACTTACGAATACGCGAACGAATATCGACAGAAACAGGTGGCGCTGTCTCGTCACCCAATACCGATTTCCCTACTACTACCGTAACCAGGCCCCTATTTTGTTGTCGTCTTATTGCATAAAGAATGTGTGGCCTTAAAAGGCCATGCTGGCCAAACTGATTGGCAAGTCCACTCTTTTAGAAGTGGTGTGATTCCTCAGGGCTTATGCTAGCAGCTTTGTTATCAATGTATCGCCTTTTACGACACCCACGGGAAGAGATGGGGCGGTGTAGTTCTAAAGTCGACCAAACGCCATACGGTATCTACTACTATTTTAATTTAATGTTGCCCATAAAAATATCACAAAGAACGTACCATTCTTAAAGTAATTATCATGCAATGCAATCAGCCCTTTCAGTGTCCACGGCTTGACATGAGTCTCCTCATACACAGTGTCTTGTGCATGAGGGATGTAAGGCGGCTACCACAAGCTCTGAGGAACACCACATCTAAAAGAGTGGACCCGCCAACGTGCCTAGCCAGCGTGGCATATTAAAATTATAATATTCTGTCTAAATAACTTTGTAACATCTTTAAGTTGACGTGTATTTGATTGGAATTAATTATCAAAGGCGCTGTTAATTTGGAGGTGGAGGGTGCACGCTGCGATCTCATAGCTGTTGGATGCACTTGACTTGCTGGGTTACGCCTCTGTCACCAAAAAAATATACTACATTTCTCACCGTATCATATTCCCTCAATGTACGTACAGTCAGCTGCAGAGAAATATGAACTCGTATGGCCATCTCAGGCCTGCTGTCTTGTGGTGTCGGTCAGATACAGAATAGCAAAACCCGATCTCCTAGCGTGGTTGTCGTAAAACAACAAGCTCTGAGGAACTACACCGGCTCTAAAAGAGTGGATTCGCGAACCCGCTGGGCCCGCGTGGCGTTTTAAGACCATACATGCACAAATCAAATGTGCATGAGGAGGCCCGCGTCCAGCAGTGGATACAGGAATATCTGGTGAATTGCATTGCATGGTCAGCTATATGACCATATGACTATATGTTAGAAATGTGATGAATATGGTGAAGGTGACCAATGAGCAGACAGTCTATATATGGCTCCCAGATACGATACCTAACTGCTTTGGGGGTTTAAGAGTGGATTTGAGGAAAAAAATTAGGAAGAAGGGGGTATATGAAGTATAACGGGACGAGGAATTTTCCTCATCCCATTACACATTGTACATTACCCGCATTCCCACTGCTGTACAATTTCGTAATATCATTTTCATTACGTCGTGAGATCACGTCAGTTATCCTCTATCTTAGTATCAAGCGGTAGTGATCTCTATCATACCTACTGCTTATAAAAACTGATGAATGCTTACATAGCTTAGGAACTACCTATCTATATGTTCATTGAAGTGCGGTATACTACGCTCGTGTTGTAATAATACTCTACCGAGCAGTCTTTTACCGGACTTCCTGGGTACTAAATCCCTGAAAAGTATTGGTCGCTAGTGCAAATGTTCGAAAAAGAATTCTGCGATCTCTTTCCTTCTAGACTTTTCTTTGCTAAATTTCTAATTCACTCTAATTTCTTTGGACATCAAATGCCTACACAATGACTCTTTTCCTATCTATTGTTTGATCCGTAAAGCCTTCAGTGTCAAATACTCATAATTGTGAATGTTCCAACACTACTAAATACCGCACAGCTTGATTGCGCATGGGACGGACTAGTTCTATTCAGTTACAAATATAAAAACACCTTAATAAGTTTTCTTGATTTTTCATTTACGGTTATCACTAATAAATTCCTGGAATGAATCTTTTTTGGAATGAAGAACCCCTACCACCTAAGCTAAAGTAAATTAAAGCAGATCAGGAAGCATGAATACAAAGATTGCTCACTAGTTCCTCTGTATACTATGTACACACATTTACTAACTAATGCCCGTACATGGACAATAACGCGATTACTGAAATAAATACACCGACAACAGACGCTAAGGGATTCGGTGTTCAGCGATTGTTATCAAAAGAGCCGTTTGTCATGAGTGTCAATATCGTCAATCTAGATATTTTTTTGTTTATAAAATTAAAAGTTACCTAGGTAGTACTGATATTTTATTTTCGACTAGCGGTGCCAGCGACTACGTTCGCGTGAACTTTTGTATGATTCCTGCGGGAAGTCTATAAAGGATATGGATGTGTATATTAACCCGGTACATGAGCTATACCTATCTATCCCAAGTTTCATTAAAATCTGTCCCGTAGTTTTCACGTTATTCTCATTCAGACAGACAAAAATTCTAAAATAGTTGTTGTGGGCTCTGTATTTTCCGTAGATTTTTGACATAACAGACACGGCTCTGTTACAATTATATTATATGTAGGTATAGATTCTTCACACGGAAAATTATGGTTGAAACATACCAGTAAACTGCGACCGTTTACGTCTTACGTTTTTAATATAGCATTTTTTTTAAATAAAAAGTGAATACTTAAATAAAAGTAACTTACTAGTCAATATTAAAGAACGAATGGGTTAATAACATAGACCGTGACTTCATACGGTCGCTGCTTGAACTAACAGAATAACTAGTTGAAGTGTGGTTGTGGTTGTGCTCGAAATGCATTTGGTTGCCATTTTAAGATCAGGCTATTGAATGCTCTATTCATTAAAAGTCGTGATGCGGTTTCTGGTGGTCATGCGTTAGAGTTCTGTCATAATTAAGGCCTAAAATATTGCGGATAACGGACGGTAAATATAAGCCATTGTAAACCATTACTATCAAATGGTTTCTTCCAGCTACTTATTTCAAAGATGTGTCTTGCCGCAAAATTAACACTACTGGCTACTCGTAATCATATGAGAGGCCATATTTTTTAACTTGAAATAAATATATACCGTACTTATATACGTACCGGTACGTTATATACGTACCGTACCGTATAATACGGATGGCAAACAAACCGTATGTTGTTACATATACCTACTTAATTGATTTTTTATGAAAAAATAAATCATTTCAGACTTGTTGTGGTTTGACCTTTCGCAGTCTATGGGAAAATGGTGGAGAATGTCTATAGTTGAAAGCTACATACCTTAGGTTGTTAAATAAACATTTCTTATTACAGTCTATTTATATATTTCTTAAAATACGAAAGGTTTTACATTGGAATGATAAACTTTTATGTGGCCGTTACATAACAACAATAGGCAGCGGGCGCGCCGAGTCTCGGCGGTTTAGTGCGTCCGATTTCCATACAAAAACTTCTATTTCCCGGACTAAATGGCACGTGAGAGCACATAAAACCGCGGGAAAACTACACCCAGTTCGCTGCCAGCTTTTTTATTATTATTTCACCCCTTTGCAATCCAAACAAATTCGAACATCCAAAATGACGGAAATAAAATGAGGCTGAATATTTTTAGATAGGTACGGTACACTTATCTACAGGATACGCAGATTTGGCTATTTTCATATCATTCTAATGTTGTACACTAACTACTCAATAACTCAATATATTCATGAATAATAAATAACATTAATAACAATAGCCTCAGGCGAAGTTAAAACTGTAGGTATAAATCAAACGAGGAGAATCTTAAGCAAGGGATCGTAAAAACTTGAGGGGATCCACTGGGCCCATGTATCCCACCACACGTCAAACCTAACTCGAGCCCAGTTAGGAAGTGATTTGTCAGAGCCGCCCCCTCTCGATTGAATAATTCAAATAATCGAGGTATTTATATGTAAATAGCGGGCCACATCTCCATTCGAAAGGGCCGATCGGTACATAAATTTGGCAAGACGACGCGAAAACTGCGACGCACCAACGATCTGATTTATTCGGCAAGTTTTGGAAAAAGTGGCGCGCGTCAGGAAATGTTTGTCTAATCGCGTTTATTGCCCCGACCCGGGATTTTGCGCCCCACAGCACATCGGGGGTGAACATGATTCCATACTACACTGGTTCCGCACAAAAACAAGTTTATTGTTACACATAAAATGTTTTTAGAGGCGTTTGTACTACAGACTTATCCTCCAAAGTTCTAAGATCTAGCCATAAGATGTAGTATATATTTATCTCAATGACCCGGTCGTCTTGAACCAATTAAATAAAATGGCATGTAGGTACATACTTATTGTATTTTTTTTTTATAGACGTGATAGATTAGCGGTTGCTCACCAGATGCTAAGTGATCACCGTCGTCCATGGACACTTGTAAGACCAGAAAGAACACAGTTGCTCTGCCGACCTTGCAGTATTCTGAATTTTCGGCTTTACTGATATTTAAAATAATTTGTTGTTTTTATAAACAATTATATGTATCAAACGTTTATTTACTGTAAAAAATAAAGTGTCATTTGTGCGTTCGCGTACAAATCCCGGGAGAAAGTAATAGGTACACATCGATTATGATCTTACGACTCGTACGACGGAGACGACGCTCAACAAAACCGAAGCTAGGCGATAGTCTATTTCTAAAGTCCGATGTGTATTACTTTCGGTCGGGAAGTGTACCAATTTTTATATAACAATAATTGGGCAATAAATCGATGGTAGCATTTAGGTTTAAATTCTCTGGTTTTACATTACATTCTTGTTTACTCCAGTTATTCAAAAATACGTTGTTGTTGATGACGATTTGCTGCTCATTCATTATTTTTCGCTGCTCGTTTAAATAAGTTACTTTTAATTTGTCTCAAATTAGTCAGATGTAAAACATTTTAATCAAAGAGGTCTTCAAAATATACTGAAATTCTCTAAACAGGGATTAAAATAAAAACTAACAAAAAGTAACGACTTTATCCTTCCTACAAATTAGATTAAATACCTCGACGTGGGAACAATAGTGGCACGTTGAAGGTATGTAGAAACGGTTCGCGGCAACGCGTATCATATGTTTGTGGCACTCTATTACTCATTGGAAGCGGGAACTCATCAATCATGCAGTGAGCGAGGAACACCACCTAAAGTGTTAGTAATCGCTGCCGCACTATTGTTTAATGTTTAATACACAATTCGCGTCTTTATTAGACTGTATTTGTAACGAATATAAATACTGTTTATATTCGTAGACGGAGAGTTTTAAAAGGAATGTGTTATTTGGAAATAGAGACACTGACGACTGATGGACAAACAACTTAAGCTCGTAATTTCTTATTTATTCATTGCCTATATGATTTAATTCAAAAACGAGTTCGTTCAAAACTCGACCACAGAATGCATTACCAATACTCCGCTGGAATTTACGTTTTACATTGCTCCATATTTTTTAGGAAAATTATATTTTTGAAAATCATTATCACGTTTTCGTTTATTTTCTATTTTTTATAATATCTCCTAAATAGAGTTAAATCTTTTGGACTATTATGTACGAACTCGTACAAATCATGTATAAGTAAGTGCCTATACATATTCGTATAATAAAATTGTAACAGCGCCGTGTCTATACATGAAATATTTTTTGGAAAAAGTCGTCGCAGTGTACTTACTCTATACGAACGATACAGAATCCAAAACAACTATTTTTAGAATTTTTGTCTGTCTGTCTGTCTAAACGCGCATCGCGTAAAATGAAACTTGGCATAGCAATGTGCCGGGTTAACGTTTAGGGTAGTTTTTGTCCTTTAAAGAGTTCCCGCGGGAATCACACAAAAGTTCACGCGAAGTCGCTGCCGCCTCTAGTCATACATAAGTTTCTTTATTTATCTATATTTACAACTCGGGTCGTGTCTGAACTCTGAAGTGTTCTTATTACTTAGTGAAATATACGTGAGAACTTAATTTTAGCTTTAAGAATAATAATATATTGTTTTATTTGTTATTATATTGAGTTTTTGGCTACAAGTTCTCCTAAAATGTAATAAATATACCTACATATATAAAATTGTAGAGTAAAGCCAGACACATCCTCGGTACCTATTGTGGGTATTCAACTATGTAAAACCCTTAAATTCTACCAATAATATCAGGTTATATGGAATAGAACAATAAGTAAGCGAGCAACAAAACGCACTTTATCAGGTGACAGCCGCTTTATCCTGCTAATGACCAACCCCTCCACAGTAATAAAAGTCGATATCAGCCTCTGAACTCCCACTGGTGACGAAATAATCTTGATACTATATACTTACCGAGGTGAATTCTAATCATATTTTATGCTTTGATTAAAAAGACATCTGACGTAATAGAAACTTTATAAAAGACTGATATTATTACGATTTTCAGTGATCTAAAATGTATCTTGTTCTAGAATATTCTAATGTATATATTGACTTTAGCCTAGGACTTAGCTTCTAAGAAATTCTCGGTTCACATCCGCGACATCGTGAGTTCGAATCCCGGCCCATACCAGAGAGTTTCTACTTAAATACCTATCTATATATTTATTAATACTAAAGCGGCGGTGAAGGAGTGAAAGGTTGTGAGGAATAATACGTATCCGATAGAGAATTTAATTGTGGCATATGTAGTAGGTACCTACACTACACTAATACACTACACCAATCCACACTAAATCCGTGTAGGTAGATTACAACCCGAGAAATTTGCTATATTTAACATTAACGTGATACAATAGGACACATATATTTAAAAGAAAGATAATAGAAATTAATAAATTTATTTTATATTACACTTACATATACGAATATGAAAGCACAAAAATGTATATTTTAAATATAGCTTAAATAAAGCTGCCGTGTAGCCGTGCTGCTTAATATTGGGCATGTGGTGTTGGCCGGCTTTTGAACGGCATCACCCCATCTTCTCCCGTGCGTGTCGTAATAAGATATAACAAAGCAGCTACCACAAGCCCTGAGGAACTACACCACCTCTAAAAGGGTGGACTCGGCAGCCCGCTTAGCCATGGTACATCTCTCATGCACTAAACAATGTACACGAGGAGAGGTCCACGTACAGCAGTGGACGATAAAAGGGCCTAGTTACGGTTTACGGAAATATAGCAGCAAAAAGTGCTAAAGGATCAAGACGTGTTCCACAGAGTTCATGTTCAGCGAAGCGCGGCTGAGAATTAGCGGTGGAGGGAAAGAAAAATGATTGTGACAGTCCGGCGAACACCACTAATGGATTCTGCGTCTGCGAAATGCTCCCACTTAGAGCCGAGGACCAGTGTGGACGCGCCTTATTGCTTACACCGCACATAAGTATAAAAAACCTAGTGGGTTGAACCAATTTAAATATGCTGTATTCACCCGTGAACAAACTTTATCTATTTGCTGTATATTAGAACAGTAATAGCTTATTCTATTATGGAGTTTCATTCGTGTGGTTGTGAGTTCAAATCCCCAGCCCGTAGCACTGAGTTTTCAACTTAAGTACAGATATTTAAAAATTATTACTAGAGGTGTAGTACTATGTCGTCAGGGAACCAGCTTGTTTAAGAATTTAAAGAATCTCGAGCATATGTATCCACCAATCCGCGCAATAGTCACTTACTAGGGGAAACCTATAATACCCTGCAATGCAGCGCCGGCTCTAGCCCATGTAGCGCCCGGGTGCAATCAATACCCTGGCGCCCTCTAGTAGACTCTTTGGAGGCGTCGCGAGCGGCGCTAGGCGCCCCCTAACACCCTGCGCCCCTGTGCGCCGCACACCCTGCACCATAAGTAAATACCATAAGTGCCCGCGCGCCCATTTCAAATGAACTTACACTCTATTGACTTAGAGATCATTTTGCTACCGGGCGGCAACGTGTCAAACGTACATACATACACTGTCTTTGGATTAGAGATTTTGCCGCGCGCGTGTTGTATTAAATAAAATTGTTATTTGTGTAGTGTAGTAATGCGGTATGACAAGCGCCGAAAGCGTAATAAAAGTAAAAAAATATTATTGTTAATGACTATTTTTTTTTTGCTTGCGCATACATATTTGTCGTAAGTAACAAGTATATAAAACTGTGCAATGGCGTTAAGTTCAATGAAATATCCAAAAATTCAGCGCTCGACAGGCGCCCCGGGGCGCTCCGCGCCCGGGTGCACCGCACCCCTTGCACCCCCTGGTAATGACGGCCCTGCTGCAATGGGACGTTAAAAAAACAAACGCTGATGTCGTCTATTCATGTCGCACTCGGTGTCCTCCTATCTCGTCCCGTAAGCAATACGAGTATTACAGGCGATGCACGTATAAAATTATTATTAGTAAACCACGTAGAAAAGGTGAATAAATTGATCAAAATGCTGTAGATTCGATGGTATTCTGTATCCCTCCAATTTCCCTTTCCATAAACGTAGATCTATAATCTTACACGGAAATATTAAAAGGTCCATTGAGTTAACAGCCGAAATTAGACAAGTAACAAATTTGAAGAATTGTAATGTAATTGTAATTGTATTGTACGAATGCAGCGCCGGCTCTAGCTCATGTAGCGCCCGGGTGCAGGGCGCCCTCTAGTAGGCGTTTTGAACTCTTTGGAGGTGTCGCGAGCGGCGCTCGGCGCCCCCTAAGACCCTGCGCCCGTGTGCACCGCACCCCCTGCACCATAGGTAAAGCCGGCACTGAATTCAGCGCTCGACAGGCGCCACCGGGCGCGGGGCGCCAGGGGTGCACCGCACCCCTTGCACCCCCTGGTAAAGACGGCCCTGTACGAATGTTTATTTACGTTTATTCAATATAATTGGTCGCGAATTAAGAGCAAGCTTTATTTTATAGGTATATCGACTGTTTTAAAATATAGTATGTCTACATGACCTACAAATATATCCAACTTATTTTGCGCTTCAATAGTCCTCAAGCACATTATGGTACTTAAAACACAACGTGAATGTATCCATAATACACTAATCTTAACTTTAAAATGATCAACAGATAACACTAAAATAGGGTGACTATCGGATACACGGATCTACTTAAATTCAAATCGCTATTGTAATAAGTGAAGGGCAATTCGAAACAAGTTGAAAAGCTCGCTGTAATAACAGAGCCCCACCCCTACGATACAACACTCCCCTCACAAATTAAGTGTAAAACAAACCTAATGAAATTTAAATATCTCCTCGGGCGACGCAATAACTGCACAAATAAAATCATGCCGCGGGGGAGCAAGAGTAGATAATCGCTTCTATTGTGTACACTTTGTGCGAAATTATTCCTAGCAACTTTGGAACTCTGTCACACTAACTCACAACTTGGCTTCCCTTATGTTGGTCTCAACTTTCAGCGCAGTGAATGTGACAAGGTAGCAGGGGTCCGGAATAACGTAAGAAGGGGCGGGGTTGCTCTCTAGACAGTAATAGGCTCTCAGAGTGATACGCAAACCTCTCATTGTTAGCTCGTTAACGAATTATTCGTACTAATGTATTTATTCAGTGGCTCACGAGGGTAGTAAATCTGCTTGTGGTAACACGATATATCTACTTATGTGGTAATTCCGATAGGTAACAGAAGTTTTATTTTATTACAAAACTACATAAAGAAATAACAAAAAGGAGTTACGTAGGTAGCTATTTCGTTTATTTGTTGAAAGTATATCTGTAAAGAATATAATTCAGATATATGGCTAACAGATATCTTGTTGTTTACTTTATTTATTATAGTAATCAACAGTCAAATAGAGAATATAATTATAAAGCTAAGAAATTACGTAGGTCTGTTAAATCTATGCTACAACATGCTACGCGCTACGAGGTTACGAGGTGCTACTGCTACGAGTTACTACAGAATGCTACGACATCTCCACGGCATGATTCATCTAGTTGGTTTCAATATTAATTTTATTATTTTGAAATAGTACGTACAAGTTCAAAATGCTAACTAAAGATAAAAATACAAAATAATATCGTATTTTTATCTTTAGTCACCACGCCATCTACCACAATATTCCACGTAATTGCACCTAAGGAATTTTACGGAAACATTATTATTCTAGCAGATTGAGTCGAGTATCCAAACGAATCTCTTAAAAACACGTTCTCGCCCCTCAAAGGGAAGGATACTAATTTTCTTTCAAGTTTAAAAGAAGCTTCCTTTCAAGAAGTGGAAAAAAGTTACAATCGAAAAGGAAATTTGCGTTTTAAATCCTCTAATGAACCCGAGAAGTTTGTAATGGAGGGGCGGAAGGCTGCGGGCCAATTGAGGAAAAAACTTGAGTCGTAATCGGAATTAGATCTCTGTACCTATTGCAGATATAAAGATAGGATTCTATCGCTGGATAGGCATCTTAAATAGAGCAAATGAAAATTGTAGCGACATTCTACGTGACAATTAGCAAACATTTCACAATTACTTCAGATGTCACCGCCACGGTCACGGCTTTTTATCGTCCACTGGTGGACATGGCCTCCTCACGCAAATTGTCCTGTGCATGAGAAATGTGTGGCCTTAAAACGCCACGCTGGCTAGTCCATGCTTTTAGAGGTGGTGTAGTTCCTCAGGGTTTGTGGTAGCGGCTTTGTTGTTCCTCTAGTCGTCTTTTACGACATCCACGGGAAAAGATGGAGTGGTGCAATTCTAAGGGCTGCCGTCACCACACAACTCATCCGAATTCACGTGGTTGGATTTTGTAAATGCATCTGATGGCGCGATGCGATTTGAAAGCTTGATCTGATGCAACAATAAACTGATTACGTGATCAGATGGAAACAACTCCTAAATTGGCTGGAGGTATAACAAGTTTTTGAAGAGTCATTGAAACAACAAAAGGTTTTGTATTAAAATTTATTTACGTATATAAATACAATATTATGTAACATTAAAATTCGATAACACGCTGCAATTGGCTAGCACTCATTTAAATATAAACAAAAAATAACTCCGATGTTAATGCACCGTTAGTGGTTATAAGTTAGTGCTATAAAAACAACTACACTCTTCTACCGGCCTGCACTCGCCTCCGCCAGTTTCAATTTCATTTTCAATTATTTCTATTTCTGTTAAAATAATATAACGAAAGTCTAATAAATAATATCCAAATAAATAAGTTATTATAATATTTCGCCTGAGATTTTGTATAGTTTATTATAATATATACAAAGTACTGCGGAATCAAGCTTTCGAACAAATACAAACTAGCTCATTATCAGATTTTCAATAAGCGGTTAAGTAGCGTCAACCGCAAATATAACGTTGTAGAATAAATCATTCATTCAGTTAGGAACAACGAAAATGAACTTTAAAATCTGTAGTAACTCGTTTACGAACATAATTTTGTAATCGTGCGAACGCTCGATTGATCAACACATTAAGAGTAGTTTAACTCAGTAGGTAATAATCCCTGTTTTAATCCTAGTTTTAACTGGGAAAGGAAAAGGGAGGAAGAAATTGAACGCAAATACAAATAAATTACACACACAGCACATTTAGAATTAATACCGAATAGAATCCATCTACATTTGGCTACGTTAAAATTCTGTCAACATATCCACGTGAAATAATAGTATACGGAGAATAGTTATGCATACCGCACGCACACTATCCTAAGTTACGTGTCCATTTTACAGTAGAGCCAATTAAAATAAGAATGTAAGTCCGAAGTTATAAAACAATACAGAGTAAATGATATTTTTTTTCAAATTGGTCATCACTTATAAGCCCGTCCTGGCATCGCTCAAATACCATAAGTAACTCAAATATAATTAGCTCAAATTAATTTAGCTTCCTAAAAATTAAAGAATTTTTCAAAACCGGTCCAGCAGTTTTGTTTAAGATTACCTCTTACATGCAGTTCAATTATTAACAAAAAAAACCTGTCTTTTTTTAAACATTAAGTAAACATTAACATATTTTTAAAAAGATCAATCCAAATTGATCGTGTAATGTATTGGAATCCGATCAAAGATCGTGATCCACGGTTCGTGATCTTGATTAACTGTATAATGGCCGCCTAAGATACTTTTTCAACCACATAAGAAACGGTAATTTTGTATAAACGAACTTAGAATAGGATAGAATATTCTTTATTGTATAGAAAATAACGTTCTTTATTGTATTTGAAAGAATGTTTACAGAAGAAAATCTTATCATTCTATGGCAATATCATCCAGACAACCTGGAAAAAGAAAGTTGCCACTAACAAAATAGTTAGGGCAAATATCTAACAAAAAAACTAGGATAGTATGAAACTGGTATAAAGAATTAGATTTGTATTGTGCTTGAATCAATATCGAAACTCGAATAGTGCCATTAGTATTTGACTACGAGTTTTTTTTTTTTTGTAATTTTTCGTCTGAGCATATCTTTATATTTTTTTTATAGAAACGTTAACTACCTATCTGACAATAATTAACATGATATTTATTTAGCTATCTACCTAAACATTCATTATGTAAATGAGGGCAATAAAAATGTAAATTAGTATGTCATTTAGCGGTGTGAAACAAAAGGCAGTGCGTTAAAGTTGAAGATGTAAGATCTATGAGTTTAATTGCAAATAGAGTTAACGGTTTAATTATAATTATCTGTAGGTATATTACAAAATAAAACACGGAACCGCAAATGAATTCGCGCTTTCGAACTTATCTGCGCACGAAGCGATACGATTTTTCCAAATACATCATAGATTCCTAACCTTAGTTGTGGTACGGCTCGCTTCCAGAAAAAAATACTCGCTGGGTTTGTAGACTTTGTTTATGTTTTTTGGCAATATCTCTGTAACGGCAGATAATTGATTCTAACTGTAAAGTTAGGTTCAGATAATTTTCCGTTTTCGGATAATTGGTTTTGATCCTAAGGAGACTACATGCATAAACCTGTATGTATCTAGAGAAAGATAGAGCAAAGCATCGTAATCGTGGAAACAGAAACAAGATGAAAAACAAGTGACAATGTTTGTAAGTTTGCGGGATCGTAATGTTATAAAGATCGTTTACTGTTCCTTTTTATACAGCTTGTGCCAGATACATTCACGATGACGAGATCATTCCATTGCGCCATGATTCTGACTTGACATGATTGACTTGAAATTTTCATAATTTGATATGAAAATTTTACGTATACTTATTAGCCAGAAATTCAACTGTTTTGAATTTATCCTAAATCCAAAAAAGAAATATTTTTCAAAATAAATACGTAACATATCAAGTAATTCAGAATCCATTGAAAGAATTCATGATTAGTTAGACCAGTATCGTCCAATCGAGCTCCTTTGCAGCTCATTATCAAGTTATTCAATAAGCGGTTAGGTAGCGCCAACCGCAAATATAGCGTTGCAGAACAAACCTATTTTCATTCAGAGCATCGAAAATGCAACTTTAAAATCACCGCATTAATCCGTTTACGAACGCAAAATGTTTGTAATCGTACGAACGCTTGGTTGACAGGTGTTTTATATTATACCATATTTATTGCTACTGTCAAAATAATGTATTGTTATTCGGCAGGCACTTGTGTGATTTTGACTTGAGATATTTTGAAGTGATCAAGGAAGTGTGTGTTACAATTTTTTAATTCTTTTTAAATATATCTTGACTAACTTGGATGTGCAAAAGGAAATATAGGTAGGTATATTTTTTATGTTTTTACAAAGATTTGATCGGACTAAAATTGACATTTTAAGAACAAATCACAAAGTAAAAAAATAATGAAAGAATGAAAATTACAACGAAACTATGACAAAGACAACTAAAAACGTTCGTCGGCTCTTTCGCATAAAGTTTATTGTAGAACAGCCGCGTTGGCGATAATGGAAGGAGAGTTGATAGTCTCTCCGAGACTCTCGAGCAGTTCCTTGCGGTAATCGTCGAAATCGCCGTCAACCTACAAAACAAATGTTTTTTATAAGATTCTAGTTTATTCTTGTTTTTAGTTTAAAGATACAGAATAATCCAGAATTGATGGACAATAAAATCAGGACTTTGTTAGTAATATAACTGTTTATGGGTGTGTAAGTAAAAGTTGAACGTTGATAAAACAATTCTGATTGATTCCACGGCCAAGCACGTATTGAACAATAACGAATACCGTCGTATACATCAATATATTTTTAAGTAAATAATGATGTGACACCGTAAACTGAAAACAGCACCATCTATTGCTGAAGGAGCGTACGTGATATAATGTACAATGCAGATTCACATCTCACCTCGTCGATCTGGTCCTCAATATCATACAAAGCGCAGTCCGTCTTTCGAATGAGTCATGGGACGCGCTAACTACCTGCTTCTTTTAAACTAGTTCATATCTTCATACTTGTACAATACAGATCCACATCTCACCTTGTCTGGTCTTAAATAACATAGAAGGTGCAGTCCATCTTTCAAATGAGTCGCTCATCGTGGGACACGATCACTGGCTGCTTCTGTATACTAGTTCATATCTTCAATTAACACTTTCGTACTTATACAATATAGATCTAATCTTACTTCGTTGATGGTCTAGTTCTCAATTACATACAAAGCGCAGTCCGTCTCTCGTATAAGTTGCTCTTCGTGGGACACGGTCGTTACCTTTTTTATACTGCTCGACTGATATCTTCAGCTAACAATTTCATATCTGTACAATTTAATTCTATTTTTTACCTCGTTGATAGTTTGGTCTTCAATAACGTACAAGGCGCAGTCCGTCTCCCGTATGAGTCGCTCGTCGTGGGACACGATCACGACGCCGCCTTTGTACTGGTTAATGGCTTCGGCTAACGCGTCTATACTCTCGATGTCAAGGTTGTTCGTCGGCTCATCCTAAAGGTAAAATAATTTCGTAAGTTTGTTACGTCCAAGTTGTTTGTTACAAAAAACATATTTTGCTCTTTTGATCGATCGATATCACCCTATAACATCCCAATGTAGGGCACAGGCCTTCCCTAGTGAATCGCTGGCTAAGAACGGTGTTAGCTCAGTGTAAATTCTCGACTCATTTGTGGGATTGTAAGTTGAAGCCCACCACACATCGGCCGATTTTCTACTTCTGAGGATTTTTAAAATCAAATTTTTGTGCTATTATTCGTATTTTTAGATGCTCGTTTAAATACAAACCTTTTGGAATATCTTTGTGCAAGGTGCAAGGCTTAAAGGACAGTCTGTTGCATTTTATTCTAGCTATCTTTTTGGTATAGTAGTAAACTGGCCCACTCTTTACATTACTTCTGGCTCAGTTTAAAATGTTCCAAATTACCAATATAATAAAGTCGGGAGCCATGAACGTCAGTTCCGCAAGTGCCATCCGCGCCTTATCCTCGACTGAGACTCCATCCCAATTGGTGTGCGCGTGGCTAGGCAGCACGAATGTATCCAGCGACTTGTCGAGTGCCTTTATTGTGTGCATAGCTAGACCCAAAGTGCTAGACCCGACTTGCAGCGTCGGCTCTAGCCCATGTAGCGCCGGGGTGCAATCAATACCCTGGCGCCCTCTAGTAGGCTCTTTGGAGGCGTCGCGAGCGGCGCTCGGCGCCCCCTAACACCCTGCGCCCGTGTGCGCCGCACACCGTGCACCATAGGTAAAGCCGACACTGACCACCTAATAACTAGTGATAGAAAATTCGGGTGTATACCTAAACTTTCCACGAAATGTTAGTTTGGGCATACCCACCCCGGGATTTTAATACCGGGAATTGAGGGAAAAATTAAGAGACTTGGGGTTTCGTACGAAAACTTGTTGTAAACGTTATTTCGATTGAATCGATTTCTTTCTGGCAAGAACGCACGCACGTGGAAACGTATTATTTTAAATTTCGGAGAAAATAATCGGCAATTTGAAACCATTCATTCATTACAGTGTTTTCTGAATCCCAGGATTTTTTGGATAAAAATAAATAGATGATTTTATTCAGATAGGCGTGTCCAATTGTCCATGCTATTTACTACATTTCATGGGAAAAAATTAAGTTTGAGTATATAGTCAATCAAATTTTCTATCACTACTGATAGAGACCCTCGTCTACTCATAGTATACCAACTCACCAACGTCGGGCACCATCAATGTCAGTTGCACAAGCGCATTTATTACCTTCGTATTTATTTTCGCCTTCTGCCCCCCGCTGAGTTTCTTATTTTCTCCTTAACACCAAAAGGTTGCCTGGAAGAGATCGCTTTAGCGATAAGGTCGCCTGTTGTACTTTTCGTGTTATTTAAGATGTTATTTTGCAATCATGTATTATTGTGTTAGCATACAATAAACACTTTAGTAGCAGTAGTAATTAACCCCTAGTGTAAAGGACTCACCAATATGACAACGTCGGGTGCCATCAGCGTCAACCCCGCCAGCGCCACTCTCGCCTTCCGCCCGCCGCTAAGCGTGGCTGGTCAGCCCGAAGCGTCTTTTCGAATGCTTTTATTATGTGCGTAACTAAACCCAAAGTGTTACCACTGATCACCAACCCGTAGTTGTACCAACTCACCAATATGACAACGTCGGGCGCCATAAGTGTCAGCTCGGCAAGTGCCACCCTCGCCTTCTGTCCACCGCTAAGATCCTTCATCTTGATGGTATGCGCGTGGCTCGCGAGGCCAAAGGTCCCGAGCGCCTTGCGCGCCTTCTCGTACTGCAGCCCGAACAGGCGCTGCAGGTACTCCACCGGGGTCTCCTCCGCCGTCAAATGCTCGCCAGAGTGTTGGTCGAAACGACCTATCCTCTGTAACAATACATCAATGCACATTTACAAGAAATTATAAATGATGTGTGCATAGATTAAATGGTCTTTCATACACTTACCAAAATGTTTTCTTAGAGAATAAATTAACGCCATCTGTAGTATTTTACAAGTACTGTGATGTAAAATACTAGAGCTGGCGTACTTTACGTAACAATGTAACTTTCTAACGGCGGGATAATTTTTAAAATGTATTTTCAAGTGTTTTCAAAGACGAATGTTGAATTATTTATTTATTATTTTTCTGTTGTTTGTCGCTGTTTCACAAAAAAAAAATTTTTTAATCCTTTTTTGTAAGTTTTATTTTGTGTTTTTTTACATTTATTTTCAGGACAATTTATAATTTTACGTCTCGATCTGGTATTGTGAAGTCAAAATCCTCAATGGAATCAAATCGGCGTTGCGTTTTCTCTCCAATTGATGTTTGTCAAATTGAAGTATCAATAACCAAGTCCATTACATATGTGACAATAAAACGCAAAATATAAACTGTTCCCAATAACTATGTATCTATCGAATCAGCCTACAAGGTTACACTGCAGAACACAGGCCGCCGTTTACAATCATAATGAAGTCCCTGGTACCCATTGCGATTTTTGCAGACAGTCCACCTGATGATAAATGGATATTGTTACCCATAGACGTCCGCGATACATGCCAACAGCAATCTAAATTGACAAACATCGGCTCCCAGATGCGCTGCCTACCTTTGGAGATTTAGAACAGGATTTGAGAAAATAGGGAGTGGCAATTATAACGGGACGAAGAGTTTTCCTCATCCCATTACACCTCCGAATCTTTGGTTCTCCCAATTCATCTTTGGAGAAATGGAGTTGAATGGAGAGTCAACAACATAGTTTAAGTTTCTTTGATTCGATGTGATAGGAAATGGGCTTTGACATGTATATACATTGAAGGGAATATTTTTCTCGAGAGTAAACATAGTGAGTAAACTTGCATGGGTTTACTCATGATGTTTTCCTTTACCACTGAGCACAAAACTACACAATCCTATACAAAAACAAACGAAGATTCAGTCTGGATAATATAAGAATGTAATAAAATAGAATTTAATAGGATTACTCATCGAAAATAAAACCACACAAACAATAATTTATCTAACCTAAAAATTGTATACAAAATAACTCACCAGTCTGTGATTCCTAATGAGATCACCACGGATTGGACCGAGTTCTCCCACCAACAATTTCAGGAAGGTGGACTTGCCCACCCCATTGGGGCCCACGATCGCCACGCGGGAGTTCAGGTCGATACCGAAATCGACGCCCTTAAACAAAGGCTTCTGACTGGGGAAGTTGAAGTCCACATCTGTTGAAAGATATTCAAGTTAGATCGTCATATATGTGACTGAGATTATATCGTAATGTCTGTGAATATTCCAGATTAGAATATTACATATACTGATACACATATATAGATGAATTTTCAAAATTAGGTCGCGTGTGTGAATATTCAACACTAAATCGTTACATCTATGAATATTGAGAATTAGAACGTCACAACTGTGGTTATTAGAGATCAAAACGATCTAATAGTTGTGTCGTGACGATACGAATATGAATATTCAAAACCAAAGCGTTATAACTGTGGATATTCGAGATTACATCGTCACATGTATCACTATACTTTTAATTATATTTTTAGTTCGTGTGTCGCCGAATTTTAAAAATAATATAGTATATGTGTGGCGCAAGAGAAAACAAGGTCATGGAACACTAATCTAGAACAATAAAGTTATGAAGAGGGCGCCTCAGAGCGCGAGGTGAGGAGTGGTGAGGTGAAGTGTTAGTTACCGTGCAGGCCCAGTATGGGTGGCTGCAGCGGCGGCGGGTCGGGAAAGTTGAACTTGACGAGGTACTCGCGCGGCCGCTGTAACAGCGCCGCGGGCGCCGCCGCCTCCTCCTCGCGCTGCGTCTTGCTGCGGTTCTTCTCTTGCTTGCGAGTTAGCACTTCCTTCTGCTTCTTCTCCTGTTCACACACAATAAGGTTCCATATTGAGAAAATTATATTTTATTAGCATTTGCCCTCGTCCAGTTATACTTAGTGTTGTAAAAATGTGCGTTAAGCACTCAACGCTCGAGCGCTGATGGAGCGCTAATCATGGAGCGAATTTGATATTGAAATTCCAAGCTAAACGCAAGATAGCTAAGTTCAAAGTGGCAACTATGAACAAACGGCAATTTCTTAGGTAAGGCCCTAATATATATGGAGACAAAGATTGCACCCCAAAAGATAACAAAAGTAACTAAATGCAGAACCGGCAGCTTTATCGGCAGCCTTATCGTTAAAGCAATTTCTTCCTGGATGTCTCGGGGTGTTTAGGAGAAATAGTTATTTAAAAGCATATAATGATCAATACAAAAACAGTTGAGAGTATGTATATATATATAGGAATATGAGAAAATAACTTATAGGAAATAATTATACAAATTTGGCAAATTACACAGAGTAAATATAGAGCAAACTAAGGTAATCAATGCAATTTACATTTTATTGTCACAGTGGTCACCAAGATAGCAACAAGATAATTTACCTACAGTTATTAAAATCAGACATCAATCAAAGATAAAAAAGCACAACTTACAGCTTGTTTCTTAGACTGTCCATGCGCCTTCATTTCCTTCAACCTCTTCTCTTGTTTCTCAAACTCCTTTATCATCTCTTTTCGCTTCTGTGCGTACATTTTCTTAAACATTGAGTAATTACCCTTGTAGTAGAAAAGTTTTTGTTGATCTAAGTGGATAATTTCGTTGCACACGTTATCTAAGAACGACTGATCGTGAGATACTACTAAGAGAGTCTTCTTCCAGCCTTGGAGATAACTGAAAAAAAAGTATATCTAAGAAACAATTATCATAAATTTAAAACTACTTAACCAAATTTGATGATTTTTTCACTGTGACTGAAGTTAAAAAATACAGAAAAACAAAATGATTTATCAAAATCGGTTTAGTAAATTCAGGGATATACGGCGTCAAATATACTATAATATTAGTCTGTGTTTCTCCACAGCTGGATATGGGCCTTTTCCAAGGCCCGCTAAATACATTCCCGAAAAATTACGTATCCGTTTGGAAATGTGCTTAAATTAAAATTTAATATTTATAGGTACATTTATAATGAATTTTGGATAATCTATACTAATACAATAAAGAGGTAAAATTGTGTGTTTGTATGTTGAGGGTAATCTCTGGAACTAATGAACCGATTTCAAAAATTCATTCACAAATAGGAAGCTACATTATCCGTGTCTAATATAGGCTATATTTTATTTTGAATTTTTGAAAAAAGAAACTTATATACGGAAGCGAAGCGAGGGCGGGTCGCTAGTATTATATAAATTGAGATAGATTTGAAAATCTCTTTTTAAATCGGCTAAAAAGAACTGATAAAAATATAAATCGTTGAAGTTGAAGATTATAAATTATTTATAATTTTCAGAAAACAGAGATATTATTAACGAAATTAAAAGATGACAAAATGGAGATAAGTAAAAAAAGAGCCAAGTAGATTATAATTATTTTTAATGTACATAAAAAGGCTTATTTTTATGACTAATATTAATTTTTATATATTAAGAATATGCAAATAACTCATTTTGTTAATTTTCGTGACTCTTACCCTTTTTCCATGTCACCACTATATTTATGGTTAGTATAACCGTAATTCCTGTAGGGTGTTGTCAGGTAGATATATTTAAATGAATGCCAATACTTCAAACTGTAGTGTACGTAATATTTTGGTATTTGTTTGTATGCCAAGGACCTTGAAATAAATAAAATAATAAATCTGTTATAAAACGCTCAATACTTACTTGTCTAACCAAATTACAGCGTTGAGATCCAAGTGATTCGTAGGTTCGTCTAGTAACAGAAGCGTTGGTTCTACGTATAGAGCTCTGAAAATAAAAACAGTATATTAACAGCAATGTAGAGATACGAAACCCTAACACACTATAAACTTTGATCTTCGATTCTATTTTCTTCTTCTCTTTTTTTTTTATTCATATAAAACATATGATCATTACATGTAAATACAATATATACAGATTGTCAAAACAGTAAACTTAACATACGCTTGTTTTTTTACAGACCAGTAAGCCTTTGCAAAACATTTCTTTAATTGTTATAATTTAAATTAGTGACATTATTGAGCCAAATCGCGATTGAAGTCGAACGGGTCTTAATTAGCAACAACGTTTATACATACAGCTTTAAATAAAAATTGGCAGTGTGGTTACAAAATCTCTTGCCGTGGCTGTCATAAAAGGCGACTGAGGCATAACAAAGCCGTACCACAAGCCCTGAGAACTACACTACCTCTAAAAAAGTGAACTCGCCGACCTGCTTTGTCATCGTGGCATTTCAAGGTCAAACATCCCTCATACACAAGACGATGGGCATGAGGAGACCCATCTCCAAGCAGTGGACCATAAAGGGCTGGTTACAGTATAGTATATTTGATATCAGTCTTTAACAAACCACTGCAGAGAACAAACCTCCCCTAATGAATGCGGATTTATGACTAAGGTAAGATAAATCTTACAAGTTGAGAAAGGGACCACAATACAAAACATTGAAGTCATATGCCATACGAACTACGAATGATAGAAAAATATAGCAATAGCTAATTCTCTAAGGAATTTGTTAAATTAATTATTTTTACGATGTTAACCTATTTTCATTTCCAGTTGTCGAATAAACTATGCAACATAAACTATGCGACATAAACTATGCGACATAAAGAGTAACAGTAAACTACGGTATTCTATAAAAGTAAATCTTGTTGTAAAAGCTTAATTTGATACAAACACTGGGTTAAAATGTACGATTAGGTACATAATATTATTATGAACATCTGTCGGAAATTAAAATTAAATTAAAAGCAGCGATCATACCTGGCGAGCGAGACCCTCATTCTCCAGCCTCCGGAGAAGTTCTTCGTGGGTCGATTCTGCATCTCCTTGCTAAAGCCTAAACCAGCCAAGATACGTCGCGCGCGCGGTTCCGCCGAGTCCGCACCGATCGCTTTCAGTTCTGCGTACACCTACGTAAACAATGCATCTTTTAACCAAACACTACAAATTAAATTACAGATTTAAAGTATTGGCTATCGAAATTCTTTTCATCTTCTTTTGCCGACAAACTTGCGTTCTGAGCCTGTAACAAATTTAAAATGAACAAGATTGACATAATATTATGAGCTTACCTCATTCAATCTATCTTGCTTGCTGAGATTCCCTTTTTCTATTACAGCCTCCAATTCCTTGCACTCGTTGAGCAACTCTACAATGGAAAAAATTAACAAATCAACCTATAATAATTGCTCTCTTTTGTATTAAGGGGCTTGTTGGCCAAAGATGCGTTTGATTGCTCAAATATAACACTATAATTGTATATAATTTAAAAAGCTAATGTAATATACAGGGTTAAATGAAAAATTCCTTCGCCCTCCTAACAATAGATTTCTTTCTTGAAAACAGACAACTATTGGTCAGGGACTTTTTTAAATTCAACAGTTTCGTTCACACAAACCACTCGATCACTGGCACCGCGTACGTACATTCGCACCGGTTTAAAAAGATGTACGTATCTAATAGTAGTGTTCAATTAGCAGCTGCGTATGAATAGCCTGTGCGGTGTTGCCGGTCGTGATAGCGTACAGTAAAGGCACATTTACACAAGGAGTTTGTCGAATGGTCCGGATGAAAATATTGTATATTTTCGTATGCGATCAAACTATATACAATTCTCGCCTACAACTGTTCACACTGCCATAAAAACTCGATGATAACAGGGATCACATGATGATAAGTTGCTTATACTAGCTTTTGACCTATCTTCGAGAAACTCACGTTCGAGAAACACTCCCTGTGTACTTGTGACTTAAGTACAGAGTAACAAAGTCGGTGACTTCATTTAATTACGTGCGTATACACATACATGAATTCCTCAGCGATTTATTTAAGTTTTAATAGGCGTGACGAAAGTTACTTCATTTTTCATTTTCTAAGCGTGACACATACCTAATATCACGTGATGAATAACAACCGTATTCGTATAACATAGTCTTAAAGAAACATTTAGTTCGTTCACCAACCTGTCCTCTTAACGTCAGCTTCCAGCAGAGTTTCTACGGCGCTCATATCACTCGCTGTGACTTCCTGCTCGCACAACAGGATGTCTATATAAGGTGGGAGCGGGAAGGCACGCTGGGCCAGGTGCCTTAGTAACGTGGTCTTGCCGTGACCATTCGGTCCGACCAAACCGTACCGGCGACCGTTGGCGATCAACAGATTCGCATTCACGAATAAATCCTTGCCCTTTGCACTTATTGAAAAGTTCTCTACTTTTATATCGACTGCGTTCTCCAGTGCTGCCATCTGACCTGTACATGACAAGTTTTAATGCTAGAACACGGTACTTATATTGTATTGAATTAGACACAAGTTAGTTTAACATGAAATTAAGATTTTTGGGTCTTGATTGACTTATAGAATCGCTAAACAATGCGTCTCAAACCACATTTCGATAAACGTTAGCATGGTACACCTCTATATCAATGGCATGTCTGATTTTAAAAGCAAGTAAACAGCGCAATATGCAGATTAAACAGCAGATTAATCAACAGCAATAAAAACATTAGCGCCCACATTAACATAGATAGGTTTTAAATTGTACACCTTAAAAGTGTATAATGTAAATGTATAATGCAATGCAATCATCAAATATCATCATCAAACTTTGGCATCGTATCATTAAATTTTGTCATCAAAGATAGCCAATACAAGCAGATTTTTTACAGCAAAACTTGTTATCTACCTGCAGAGTTGTTACACTTGTTACCTACCAGCACAGTTGTTGCACTTAATACCTACCAGCAGATTTTTGGGCCTGACTGACGGTGAAGTTTGCATCTAGGTCGCTGTGTCCCTGCCCACCCTTCTTGGTTAACATTTCCATTTGTTTCTCGTACTCCTGCTGTTTTTTCAACTTCTTCTTCTCTTTGTGACTCAATTTCTTCTCCGCTGGCTCGGACTTCTCTTTTTCTGGATGATCTGTAGCCTGGTAAAATATATAAGGTGTGAGAAAATCGTTCTCAAAGCCTAAATGAACTCATCGTGCTAAAAAAAAGCCTTCAATTTATAGTTTTTTCCAATTTTAAATGTGCGGTGCGCTTGCTACTGTGGCCGATTCCCTGGTAGACGGAGATCTAATTGTGGAAATAGCTTTTGCATTCGAGGCGGCAGAGCGGCACGCTCACGAAAGTGGATCAAGCTGCGGGACTACGACGGGGCATAACGGAGCATCGGAGTCAATACATCGGTTAGACGCACGAGCATCAAGTGCTGCGCGGCCGGACACAATACAAGGACATGGGAATGGTGCAGAGGTTGCAGGCGGCAGCGAAATGCACCCCGAGCGGGCGGCAGCAGCACCGGGCCGCGCACGACCGTGGTGGCGGTGCGGCTGGGAGCACCACGCTGATTGATGTAGTTTTAAAAACTATTCATGTAATATGTGCGGACAAAAAAGGCATATCAAAGTGATGTGCAAGAGGGTCGCATCTTCGGAGAATGGTAAGTAAGTTTGTGGAGGGTGGGGCGACTGGCGCGGTATCATAATTACATAAATAGTGATAATGAGTCTGATTACGATTTTTACAATTTAAGTGTGAACGGTAAGGGTGATAAATCGTACTGTGTCGTTAGATGTAAATAGAAGGAGCGCGTGGTTTCAATTGGACACTGGCAGTAAGTTATCCACTATTCATTTATACTGTTACGAAAAGTATTTTAAGGATGTTCCATTGTGTAATAATAAGGTGTGTTTGCGTTCTTATACCAGCGCGGTGATTGAACCGCTGGGTTATATTATTGTGTGTGCAGTACTTGGGGAGCATACAGCCAAAAATCTTAAATTATTTGTAATTAAAAATGGAAGTCCACCACTTCTAGGTAGATCTAGGCTAAGAGAATTAAAAATTGATGAAGTACAGATTAATGATTTATATTTTAACATGTCGGATACTATTGATATTATAAATAAGTTGCAATGTGATTTTCCAGCTCTGTTCGTCCCCGGCCTAGGAACGTGTACTAAGAAAATCTGTCTTTATTTGTCTGTTTTTATTAAATCCAGGTTATTGCCCCTAGCATTGCGCAAAACAGTGGAGTGAGAGTTGGAGCGACTCGTGGCCGAGGGTATCATTTATAAAGTTGAGTACCTACTCCGAATACGGGACTTCGATTGTGCGGGTAATAAAGAAGTCGGGAGATCTACACATTTGCGGAGACTATAAAGTAACCGTTAACTCTTAAACTGCGACGGGAGCCATACCACCTGCCACGGATCGAGGAACTGTTTACGGCGTTGAGTTCTCTAAAATCGACCTTATGCTTATCAACGTTTTTTTGAGGAGGAGTCTCAGGCTTGCACCGTCATTACAACACACGTTGGTACTTTTGTGTATAGACGCACTCCGTTTGGTCTCACCGGTAAACCCGAAGTTTCAAAAATTCATGGAAGACTTCGGGGGTTGCAGGGGTCATGGTCTTCTTGGACAATATTGTCGTGATTGGATGTGACGGGTGTGAACATCTTACTAATTTGAGAGCAGTTTTGAGCGTTTACGTGATGTCGGTTTAAGGGTTAAGTTAGAAAAATGTTCATTTATGCAAGATAACATAACGTATGTTGGTTTTATTATCGATAAACATGGTTTACATCCAGATCGGAATAAGGCTAGGGCTATTGTGGACGCGCCGGCGCCCAATGAGTCCAAGCAGTTGCGTTCATTCTTAGGATTAGTCAATTATTATACGACTTCATACCTAGAATAAGTTCAATCCGTTGGACCGATTCCTGCGCAAGGGTGTCATTTGGAGTTGGAGCCATGATTGTGATACAGCTTTTGATAGAGAAAAGAGACTTTATATAAAAATATTATGATAACGTTACGTTATGGACTATCAATGTGTCGTATTAAGTTTTTGTTCTAGTGATTTCATGTTTAGCATTAAATTTATACAAAGTTAACGAGATGGATTAGCTTTTATTATATTTTTAGTTTTTTGAATAATAGATATTTATAACCTTTTTTTTAAGGGGGGAGCTGTAGCATATAAAGGATGTTTTTTTTTTTAGAGGTATAGAACTTTGAAATGGAATAAAACAAGGATGAATTTTTAAAATTGACATGAAATTGACTTTATTCAAAAGATAATCTTTTGGCATTATAATTTAAATATGATTTCTGGCATATGACCACCACGGCTGGCTCGGACGTAATCCAATCTGGAGGTCCAATTTTCAATAACTTTTTCCAACGTTTGTGGCCGTATATCGGCAATAACGCGGCAAATGTTGTCCTCCAAGTGGTCGATCGTTTCGGGCTTATCGGCGTAGACTAGCGACTTCACATATCCCCACAGAAAATAGTCTAGCGGCGTTAAATCGCACGATCTTGGAGGCCAATTCACGGGTCCGGAACGTGAAATTATGCGGTTACCAAACGTTTCCTTCAGTAAATCAATTGTGGCACGAGCTGTGTGACATGTTGCGCCGTCTTGTTGAAACCACAGCTCCTGCACATCATGGTTGTTCAATTGAGGAACGAAAAAGTCAGTAATCATGGCTCTATAGTGGTCACCATTGACTGTAACGTTCTGGCTAGCATCGTTTTTAAAGAAGTACGGCCCAATGATTCCACCAGCCCATAAAGCACACCAAACAGTCAGTTTTTCTGGATGTAACGGTGTCTCAACATACACTTGAGGATTATCTTCACTCCAAATACGGCAGTTTTGTTTATTGACGTAGTCATTCAACCAAAAGTGAGCTTCATCGCTAAACAAAATTCTCTTATGAAAATCGGGATCAACGGCAATCTTGTTTTGGGCCCATTCACCGAATCTACGCCTTGCTAGGTGATCGCGTGGCTTCAATTCTTGCACGAGTTGGATTTTGTAAGCACGCAAACCAAGATCTTTCCGCAAAATCTTCCATAAATTATTAGTACATGTAGTTAATAAATAAATCAGTTTAACGCTCATCATTCGTGCTCCCGTATTATATTATAACAAATCTTACTAAAGGTAATAGCAGCCATTTATAATATTAAAAATAATTCTAGCTGTCTCATTCTTTATATAAAGAAAGCAAAGGAATCTTGTTAAACACTCTGTTTGTAACGAAATTTTTCTGATAGCATTTTGCAACATACTAATAACTATTAAATACCTTATCGTCTGTCTCCCGTGATGCTTCGTCATCAGACAGTTCGTCTTCATTATCACTTTCTGTTTTTCCTTTCTTCTTTTTATCCTAAAAGAAAACATAAGACACTAGTGACATCAAAAATGTATACTTTAGCGAATAGCGACGATACCTTAATACCATAAAGAAAATTATCTTTGCAACCATACAGTACCCTCAGCGCTATGTCTCTCTACTGCTGGATATAGGTCTCTCCCAAGGTTGGCTACCACACACGATCTTCGGCTCCTCTCATCCAACCACCATGGGTCAACTTCTTTAAGTCGTCGATCCACCTGGCCTTCCTACACTGCTTACACTACGCTTCACCTCCATTCAAGGACTCGTCTACCTCATCGGTTGTCGGTCCTACCGCAGACATAACCTGCTCATTGCCGCATCAGCATGCTGATTCTATGAGTCATGTATACTCGTACTCTCGCTTTGTAACAAATCTCTTTATTTGTAATATTATCTCGCAAATAAACTCTGAACACAGCTAATTCACACACAGTTTAATCGCTTAATAGAGTAACTGAGACATTGAATAGGTATCTACATAAAAATTAAAACTTGATAAATTTGTATTATATAATGTTTTACCATGTAATAGTGTAATAGGTCAAGTTTCCATGGATCAATCAATATATTTCTCATGACTTCCAATAAAAAATGTTAAGATAATCTTCACAAATTATATTTTTAAGACCTACCTTTTTTCTGATAAAAATTAATATCATAGATACAGTAATTCTAAAAATATTTTACATAACATTTGGGGTGTTATATTTTCAAAGAAACTATATTAATCATAATAACACATTACAAAATTATTGAAAAATAAGATAAAAAACATAAGTAAAAAAAAATATTTTATACCATAGATTTCTTTGGCTTTTCTAATTTTGGTAAAGACTCCTTCAGGTTTAGTCTTTTGATTTCCTCTTCAATTTCATCTAAACTTTCCTTTTTCTTTTGTTTCCCTGTTTAAAAAATTAAGATATCAATCTTAGTTAAAAGTGTAATTTTAATCTGATTGTCGCATAACAAAACACTAACCGCCATAATGTGTAAATAGCCACAATTGCTGTATTTTAGAGAAAAACATCTTACTTTTAAAATTAATTAAAAGTATTTAATGTTGAAGTGCTTTGATTGAAGTAATTGTCTTTTTCCCAAAATATGACAATTACAGATTTTTAAAAAGTCAATCGTACCTTATCTTAATCTATAAACATACCTTTATTTTTAACAATAGGTTCAGGCACCTCCTCCTCATCTGATGCCTCCATCTTCAACTCCTTATCACTGTCCTCATCAGGCCAATCATCCTTTTTACCTTTGCCTTTTTGAAAATATAAACAAAACAAAGACATTAATATAGAGATACAGTACAGTACTAGATTACTCCATCAGCACAAAACCACTGAATTTATAGTCTCTATCACACGGCGAAAATGTATCGCAACACTCCAATTCGTCAATTCCGTGTAAAGCACTGGCCAACAGAATGCTTGGATGGTTACAAACTTTTTAGTGTTTTTAGTATTATCATAATTACTGAAAATTCATATTTGTTACTCTACTCCATTGAATTGATCCAAGGAGTCCATGAACTTTTTGTGTGCCCATTCCTCTTTGGACCTTTCCCATCATTGAGTTAAATAATATATTCTAGTAAAGGAGGCAGTAACTCAAATAAGGTTGTCAACCTAAGTCAAACAGGTTTGTTCAACAACATTATATTTGCAGTTGGGGCCACCAAGTAAACTATTTCATAAGTTTATAAAAACTGCAAAGAAATTTACATTATTTCAAATACTTGATTGACCAATACTAGTTGCTAATACGAAAATAGCAAGCAAGCCACCACTCATACATTTCTGTAATTATCTCTCATTTACCCCGATTTAAAATCACTAAGAAATCTCAACTTTAATAACTGTTTATAATAATACCTTTTTTTTTCTTGGATTTAGCCGCTGGTTTGGTTGTGTTGCTGGACACATTGCTCACTACAGATTTGGCATCATCATGCTCATCTTCATCTGACGATTCAGCTGCTATATTTTTCTTTGTATTTTTTGCTAAAATAATAAAATACATTTTAGTCCTTTCACTTCACTCATGTTACAATTTCATTAGTACTTTATTTTGTCATTAACCAATAATACCCCATAGCAAGACACAGGCACATAGCACCTCCTCTTACATAGGCCCTCACAGTGGCTGAATAGTATTAGTAGATATTATAATATGATTTACTTTAATAAAATATAATAACAATATCTCATTATAATTTTTGTTTCAATTAATAGGAAATAAAAATTGTTTCAATTATTATAATAAGAAATAAAAATAATAATTTATGTATATAAGATCATAAATGGTACTGGATTGGCTTACTTTTCTTCTTAGTAACAGGTTTTGCAATTTCATCTTCAGATACTTCTTTGATTTCAAGGTCACTACCTCCATCTGACCAGTCATCATCTTTCTTACCTTTACCTGATAGAACAAGCACAATATAAACACTGTCACATAGAAATAATCATACTATATGTACATATTTACATTCAATATGGTTGTATCTATGAAATATTTTACTAGAGAAGTTTCCAGCTTCCATCGATCCATATCAACTTATAAGCATTCCCTGGAAGACAGAGACTTCTCCTAGCAAATCACTAGGAGCATTTGGGTCAGATTTTTTTCTGAATTTTCATCAAGCATGCAGTTTGCCTCATGATGTTGTCTTTCACTGCTGAAATAATATTTTATAAAATCTGTACTGAAGTGAAAACTCAAACCTATGGATCAAGGATTTGAACTCATAACTTCCTGAATAAGAGATGAGAATAAATACCAATAAGCACACACTATATTAGCTCACCTGCTAGTGTCCATTTGGAAACTTATTTTATATTAGTTATTTTGCACTTACCCTTTTTCTTTTTATTGGCTTTAGTGGTGGTCTTGGATGCAGTGCTAGTGGCATTGCTCACTGTAGACTTGCTGTCATCCAGCTCATCTTCAGAAGACTGTTCACCTTTTTTCTTATTTTTACCTTTATAACATTATAAACCTAACTTCATAAGCTGTCTTCATAAGCTTACAATATTTTTTTTACAGTTAGTTTAATAAAGGTGCTATATAATATAAACAATTACTTATCATTTGTTGAAACAGTAATTGTTTAGAGATTTATTTAATGTAATTTTTATACTGTGTTTAATAATAAATTTAGTGTAAAATAAAATAAATAAATTAAATAAACAATCAATCAACATTTTTTTGATCTCACTTGAGCAGTATTACAATGTGACAAGAAAAAAAAAACTATTTTCTTTCCTTTTTATTGAATAGTGGCAATATCTCCAACCAAAAAATTATTCAGTTTGAACCAAAAACAATCTGCTGACAAAACAAAACTAATGTTATATTCTGTTATCCCACAGCTTTGGTGTCATAGTAATAAAATAAATGCTTAGACTAACAAGTTCTAACAGAATGCATTGCTTTTGTTTGGCCGGCTGAGTTTTTGGTCCAACAATATATGAAATCTGAATGATGTCCGACCAATGTAGTAAGTAACCAACAGAAAAAATGTAGTGAATTTTTTTTTTTTTATATATACTAGTGGGCAGACGAGCAGTCGGTCTCACGTGATGGTAAGTGTTACCGCTGCCCATGGACACCTGCAACACCAGGGGGTATGCGGGCGCGCCGCCGACCTTGCAAAATCCTATTCACAGCTCTCTTGAAGAACCCCACTTCATATTAAATATTTTAGCACTTCCAAGGCAATATGTTTTATAATTGGCAACAGGATATTAATCATATTGTGTGTCATTAAGTAGTATCCGAAAAGAGAAGACTACTGACCTTTCTTTTGTGATTTTTTTGCAGCTGGTTTAGGAATATCTTCTTCATCAGACTGCGGTGCCTTCTTAACGTCTCCTTTAGCTCCATTATCACTGTCACTCCAGTCATCAGCCTTTCCTTTGCCTTTCTTTTTCGCTTTTCCTTTACCTTTTGAGGTTAACTCATGACTATTGTTGGCAACAGGTTTTTCGATGAAATCGTCTTCTAAGTCTTGATTCTTCTTGTTACCCTTTCTTTTAGACATGTTTACAAAGTAATTATAAAATAATTAAAGTTTTTGACTAGTCAAATCACGAAAACTAGAAAAAGTTGATGACGATTTAATTGTGAAAATGGTACCTAAACTTTGAATGCTGTACTGTCACTGAAATGTCATAATATTCCTCAATGGGTTTGAGAAAAATGCGCTCGTCAAAAATCGTCAGCACACAGCTTCTATATTAATATTCATAATATGGACAATTTTTTTGCCAAAATCTGCAATCTCTGTAGATCATTTTCTTTTTCAGTATCATTAATTTTTTTCGGGTTTCATAAACGAGGATATCAAGCATGAACGCTTCCGCAGATGCGACACGAAACACTTTTTGCCTACTTCCATTTTATCTCTGATAGTAAACTATTTTTTTTGTTCTCGAAAATTTGCGTGCTTGTAATGAAATCAGGGCCGTCTTTACCAGGGGGTGCAAGGGGTGCGGTGCACCCGGGCGCGGAGCGCCCGGGGGCGCCTGTCGAGCGCTGAATTTTTGGATATTTCATTGAACTTAACGCCATTGCACAGTTTTATATACTTGTTACTTACGACAAATATGTATGCGCAAGCAAAAAAAAAATAGTCATTAACAATAATATTTTTTTTACTTTTATTACGCTTTCGGCGCTTGTCATACCGCATTACTACACTACACAAATAACAATTTTATTTAATACAACACGCGCGCGGCAAAATCTCTAATCCAAAGACAGTGTATGTATGTACGTTTGACACGTTGCCGCCCGGTAGCAAAATGATCTCTAAGTCAATAGAGTGTAAGTTCATTTGAAATGGGCGCGCGGGCACTTATGGTATTTACTTATGGTGCAGGGTGTGCGGCGCACAAGGGCGCAGGGTGTTAGGGGGCGCCGAGCGCCGCTCGCGACGCCTCCAAAGAGTCTACTAGAGGGCGCCAGGGTATTGATTGCACCCGGGCGCTACATGGGCTAGAGCCGGCGCTGGATGAAATTATATATTATACATATGTAAGTATTGCAATATGAATTTAACCTATATCTAAATAAAAGAGTGAGTTCCAGTAAATTACTCATGTAATGTAATTTCAGCTATTACAATACATATATACGCACGTATATACTTAAATTACATATACATGCATAGATGATAGTTAGAGTAAGTAAACCTACGTATTTATGAAATGCTATGCCCTCGGAAGACTTCTTTGTCGTTTGAGAATAATTTTAGCAATATCGAAGTATGCAATCCGGCATTTTCATAAATATATTGTTTCCATTAGCCAATATCCAAGCAAACAAAAATCCAGGTAGGCTGTATCGGGAGCGCAGCCGCAGTGGAGTACGTAAAACGTATTGTGCGTGCTGAGGGGAGTGTATGGACACTAGGGTACAGAAATGATGTAATCAAACAAATACACAAGTTACATTTATTCACGCATTTTCTTAACTTATTTTACAAGCTTATGTTACAGAAATTGCGACACAGCTGCAGTTTCTGGTTTCAAATCTTTCTTGAACCACAACCGGTCACACACATCGCACTTGTGACCGAATTTGAACCGGGCTGTAGCCAACTTCCAGTGCCTATGGTACTCGGGCGCACGTGTAATCTGCCCTGGCTGTGGCCCCGTACTCGGACTGTGGGATGTACCCTAGCTCTTTCAGATATACCTACTGGCGCTCGAGACTGCCTAGCGCCGCTTGAGCCCGCAGCACTCGTAGGTGGTTGTGACTCCAGCGCTTGTGCTTGAAACGAACACGTTCTCCCATGGTCAAAAGGGATGGGCGAGGACCGACATCTCTCTGTCTTGCTACCTAAGTCTCTGCACGCCATTTTCGGATGTTACGTACCGCACGCGAGGGCGCTATAGTCGAGCATTCGTCAAATTTCTACAACAAATCACACAATGAGCACTAGTACGAGTTATATGGATTACACCTATTGTGAGCGAGTGAGCTATAGCAAACGCGACCACTCGTACTCGGAATAAACGCCATCGCCACGCGACATATTCATAATCGAGTAATAGCTTCTTTCCTATAAAGAACAGTAACAAAGTAACGCGCGCAGGTAATACGGTTGCAGGTAATACTGACGAATGAATTTAATTTACTTTGAATTCGAATATTTATACTGTATTTTGGTTTTAGGAAAATAAAAAATAAATGAGTTAATTAGGTACATAAATGAAGTTCAAATCTCCTACATTAAACTAAACATGTATAATAGTATTTTGTCGATTGCATCGTTTGATGTATTACAAAAAAAAAAACTTCTTTCGCTTGCGCGCGATCTACTAAAGGAGTTGTGGACAATTGACCGTCACGTAATGAGCAATTTTTAGTACCGTATTGCTTGTCTAGTTGAATTCATAGAAGTCATTGGTGTACTACATACATGTTATTCCTCTGTCTGAAGGTGGTCTGAAAAGAAGACAACCATAAATTAATAAACACTGGCCACATGAAGTAAAGTTACACATTCGAAAAAAGACAGAGAAATTAAATATAGAACTACGGCATCTATTCCTCTTGTTTTAAATGTTACCGATTTTTATAACAATGAAGAACGACAGAGATTTTTTACGTTTTCTGATTTTTGTGTTATTTTTAGTTGGATTTGTGACTTTTTGTGCCAGTGAAAATGTAAAGAAAAGTGTTGATGAAAACAGAGAAGATAATGGTGAAACTGAAAATGAATCCTTAGATATCCCCGCAGAAAATGAATCTAGTAATAATAATAATAACGACAACAACAGCAATAATAATAATAACACCACGTGTACTAGAAGACAAAATAGTCAAGTTCACGAAATACGTTCAGAGACATTCAAACAATATCCGTTTATGGCCGCTATAATATCTCATGATCAAGAATATTTATGTTCCGGTGTAGTTGTATCAAACGGATTAATATTAACTACTGGAAAATGTACTCAACAAGCAGCTAGCCATGTGTTACTGAATGCTACTGTAGCTAAAAAGAGTGACGATACGATCCTATTACATATCACAAAAAAAGAAAAGTTTCCAACGTATACCGGAGGAGATTCGATAAAAGATGTTGGGCTGATTTATACCGAAAAACATAACAGCACTATAGCTTCAAAAATTAAACTAAGTAACTTCACAAATGCTCGTAATATAATTGATATTGAAGCTTTGGGATATGGTTTAAACGCTGACGTTGGAGAACCTAAATATTTACAAAGTATGGGTGTGGAACATAGAGCTCCCTATGGCACACCAGAATACGTAATGATAGGGTACTTAGACTGCATAGAAACCAAAATTCTATCGTGTTATAAAGATACTGGAGGGCCAGCATTATTTGACGATGAACTTGTTGGTATTGTTAAAAAAGGTCAAGACGACTGTGTAAAAGAAATGACAACAACATATGCAGTCAATAAGCAAATGGTTGAAATTCTACCCACTTATGCCTTTAAAGCTTGGCTAGATGAGAAAATTAAGAGAAATGAAGAGCAGGAACAAGTGGCGTTAGCAACTTATCCAGCTAAACCATCTTATATTCGACGTGGACCAGTGAAAACGGTGGCAAGCGCAGGAAACTCGCTAACTATTTTTAACACCTTTACTCTTAGTGCATCCCTATGTTCGATTTTCAAAAATTTCTAAATTGTTATCTAGTTGCAAATTTTGTTATTTAAATAAATAATAGTGATTAAATTGTATGATTTAATAGTAGGTAATTATAATAATACCTTTATAGTAGCCTAGACATAATATAATAATGAAAATATGGCTAGTTTTTTAAGATGACCCAAGCAAACGATTTTAGGGAATTTCAACAATTACCGTACTTTTTGTCGTTTAAAGACACTTCATCATGTTTGTCATCAGGACCATTTCTCAAAATACCCACTTAGCAAAAAGTCCAGTTCTCAGAATGACCACTTCTCAAAAAGACCACTGGTTGTATCGTTACCACAAGTTCATTACTCTTGGATTATATTAATAAAAAGCTGGTTTTGTTAAAAATCCGCTAAAATCTTTATTATTATGTTTACAACAATTAAAAAAGTAATTAAACATTTAAAAAAGTTTCCTCCTAGTTAAGTCTTACTCAATCGAAATCGAAAAAATCGTAGCTTAATATAAATTACTTTTTTTTTTAAATTATAACGCTGACACCTCCCTATTTTTTCTACTTTCAACGTTATTTTCTTTATTTCCCGATCAAAGTGTAGGTACATATGAATTTCGTGTATTCTTTTTCAAGAGAAAACATGTCTCTCTTGATCATAGGGTCAAAATGTTTTGATTCCTTCCAAAACTTATGAATAAATGAGAAGAAACTACACTTTTCAGGAATTCTTGCATTCAAACTACGATGCCTCGAGAGGGTTGGTTGTCCTATATTTATGGTGTGCACAAGATTTCCGGGTCGAGTTTGGGAAACCATTGACCTTCAAAATATTTTCAAATCTTTCCAATTTCTCTGTTTTTGAACTTGTGCTAACGGTACAACCAGTAGTCTTTTTTGAGAAGTGGTCGTTCTGAGAACTGGACATTATGCTAAGTGGTCTTTTACAGAAGTGGTCATTTTGCGAACTGGATACTTTGCTAACTGATTATTTTGAGAAGTAGTCATGATGTGTCAAATCGAATTAAGGATGTAAATTTCAATGGATCTAAGGGACAAACCTCTACTTTTCAGACCGAATAAAAAACACCCACGTGAAGAGATGGAGTGGTGCTATTCTAAAGCCGGCCGCAGTTTCATGGTTACCTAATTGTATGCTTTTGTACGAGTAACATACATGTGTATCACAGCCCTTACCTACGTTCGCACTAGTTCAATTCAATTGATAAATATTAATTATTAAAATGGATTCCGGTGTTTACTACAATTTAATGGATATGATAAATCACTCAATGGATTCTTGTAGACATAGCGAAAACAACATTATTAAAAAAAAAAAAGCAAATTACATAATATATTTTATCTATTTTAGTTTGTTTGCCTTAATCTCAAGAACTATTTCATCGTTGTATAGAGTAATTTCGAAAAGCGATGGTGTCGTTTTATTCAAATCTGTCTTAATAGACAGACTCAAACTATTGTTTGAAATAATATGAAAATCTTTTTTGCTCAAAAATTGTGTGAGGCAAAATTAGTGCAGGTAGTAGGTACCTATTCCCTTGTGCAAGGCCGTCTCACCGTCCAAAGTTAAAATGTTTTGATTGCAGATTTTCACTGCCTATATGATCAAATTGATAGTAGACCTCATTAGTCCATGAGAATTGAGTTATAATTTCATAAATAATAATACATTCAAGTTCGTAAAAACAGGACTTATCACAATTAAGAGCTTAGTTTCCTTTGCCTTTTCCTATTCCTTTGCCAATTAGGAGAACAATTCCGTCTCAATTAAAAATTAGCAGAATACTGCAAAAGAATGGGCTCTGCCCAATTTTAACGCTCACGAGTGTTATGCCGGCTGTACACACTACACTCGGCGAGAGCCTCTCGCCGAGTCTCGAGCGAGAGCACTCTTGGCGAGAACACACCATCTACACTATTCTACACACGTTATATCAGTTGAACTGTATCAGACCCTTTGACTCGGGCGCAAAAAACCGAGACGCGACCGAGAGGTGGCGAGGCGAGACGAGAGAGCGGAGACGAGATGAGAGCACTATGTAGACACTCCCTCTCGGCCTGTCTCGGGGTGCCTCGCCGAGTGTGTACAGCCGGCATTACACTTTTCCAACTTTGTATTTTTCTTAACATGGCAACATTTGACACGCCACCCACCAGTTGCACTTGTTATGTGGCGAACATTATATGTTCCAAAATTATTACTCTTTGTCAAATTAAATCAACGATCCAAAAGGTGCTATTATCACTCTTTCTGTACCTAAGCTGCTTCCTTTTTTGTGTTATTGTTATAAAATAAAAAAGGATACATACGTATACCAAATTTAGATTGTTATAGAGCGACTTTCCGAACTTTCACACGTTTTTAAATACAGCTTAATAAAAACTTTTCTATCTTTAAACAAAAAATCAAAAGAGCACAAAAGATAAAGATCATGATTTATATTGTCAAAAAGTAATAAGGTAATTAGATAATTAATACGTGCTTGCTGCTAAATCAAAAAACGGTGTCTAACCTTATGTCTATTTTATTTATAATAAACTTAAACCAATCGTTACAACTATTACTGAAAAGTTCAAAGATTTCGTTTGTTTGTTTACGACCTCATGAGCAGAAATTACGAGGCGAGAGTAAGCTTTTTTTCATTGGGTAAATCAGGATATTTTAATTATGTGGATTTCGTTGATTATATAATTTTTTTATGATGTTACAGATTTCTGAGGGGGTTTTAATACCATTGGCGAGAAAAAGCATCCATAGCCACCTCAATTGCCCATTTGCTACCTGTGAAATGGGTCGATATGGATTAAATAAAAGAAGCATTAAACAATCTAATTCACCAATAGAACAGGGAACTGATGTGGTGGACAATGCTATGAGGTAAGGCAAACCATGTGTTAAGTAAAAATGAACTATCTACATAGAAATTTAATATATATTTAAGTAGGTACCTCTAGTATTTAAGGTACTTCGTCCTTTTAATAATAATTTGGCGCTAATAAATCTAATAAGTAAATTGTGAGTAATCCGTTTACATAACAATTATTATTATAGTCTGTTTTTTTTCGCAATGACAAAATTCTTGTGGCCCTAATGGCCTTTCGAGAGTCATGGGACATGTACAGTTTAGGGCGAGGGCAGAAGGGGATCAGTGAGGAACAAAAAGTGTGTGCAGCAAAGAGCCTAAGTACTACCCTCACTGGTAAACCGGTTAAAGGAACAGACCTCGACTTAGGGTGTGCCTGTGGGAGGGTACTGTGGGATCACGAGCCGATGGGAAGCGCCCAGGTGAGTACCTGGTAAGTGTTGATTGAAGGCTGGTGTGTTCACAAACCATTCGCCTAGGGCCGTGACTGGCATTGGAAGCATAGAGAGACACGTCGTAAGTTGCTATCTGAGGCGCTGAGGGTTGTGTCATCCACAAAGAGGGTAAACTCTATTACGGGGGAGTAGGGAATGTCATTGGTGTAGAGAGAATAGAGCGTAAGTGCTAGGCTGGAGCCCTGAGGAACTCCAGCTCTAATCAGAGTGCCTTCAACTCTGTACCGAAAGGTGATATTGGTAAAGTAGTCTCCAGTTGGTACAGTTTATAGATTAAACCGTTGTGCCAGACCCTATCAAAAGCCTTCTCTACTGAAAGCCTGAAGGGTCTCCTTTGGTTGAGACCTGTAAGAATGTGCTCGGTGATTCCGTGCACCTTCTGGACACTAGCGTGATTGGCTCTAAAGCCAAACTATTCATCAATGAGTAGGCCTTTTGAGTCGAGGAGAATTCTTTTGTAGATATTTGCTATTGTATTCAATAGGCTAATGGGACTATAACTATAGGGTTCCGAGCCATGTTTCCCGGTTTGGGGATGCTGATAACGATGGCTTCTATCCAAGCTACTGGAAAGAGATGATGTTCCATTGTGGTATTGTATATTGTCACAAGAAGTTGATTGGGAGGCTTTTAAACACCTTATTACAAAATTCCATTATAGTCCTGTTATATATTATATAGTTATATATGTTATATAGTCCTGTTATATACATTATAGTTCCATTATAGTCGGCAAGTATTTCATGTAAACCACGCGACTAAAGTCACGGGCAAAAACTAGTGCATATAATAATATTTTTTAATATATTTCGCCACCAATTTTTATAACACTTATACATGCGTAAAAGTAGAATTAAATAAGCAGCTAAACAATAACCAATAAAATTTTAATCTGATGAAAATTTATAATGAAGGGGAACATGCTCTTTATGCAAGAATTGCAAGATGAAAATGATCTTGCATAAGGTACCTACATATTCTCTAATTCTCTGTTAAGGACTGGCGGTCTCCTTACAAAAGGAGAAAACGTTTTCCTACCACTACCACTGAACTTTAAAGTATTAGTTGTATCGTTTGAGAAACACAATTAAAATGATAAGATAAAAAAAATCTCAATAGAATTAATTTAATCTCCGAAAATTTCCTTTTTTCGGTATAGTGTAGAAATGATAGCGAATTTATTAATTAAAGTATTATATTTAATTAAAATTAAGTTTTAAATAGAAATTAATTTGAATTTGAAATTCCAAGCCAAACACAAGATAACTAAGTTCAAAGTGGCCACTATGAACAAACAGCAATTTCATAGGTAAGGAGACCCTAATAGTTAAGTTAATTATAGTTTAAGGCAATTTCAACATGAGAAGATGTGTCGTCCAGTTTTTCAGCTATCTTTTCCTTAGGAAGAGCCTTAAAATACAGTAGACTACAAACATAATAAATACATATTATATTAATTTATGTTTATTATTTTATTTTGTTGTTAAGAGGCATACAGCTCAAAACTTATACATTAAATTCTTAACACTAAAATTATACATAGTAGCCTATGTATAATCATCTAAACATCATCTAAATATACACAAAAAGCCAAGTCAACAAAGATTTCGGATCCTAATCATACACTTGTAAGAATTACATTTAAATACAATCACATGTAGAAACAAACAACACAATACACAGGATTACACTTTGAACACTAACATATATTAAACAAGTAGGTCTAATTCTTATTATAATCACTTTTGTTATTATGGGTACTTTATTATAAAAAGGATAATTATAATTCTTATCATAATTTTAAAATTATTCAAAGTATTCCCAAAAATATCTACATCTAGAAAATATTTATTGTGGTCGTTTCATTCACGAGTTAAAATTTATTTTTAGAATAATTTGTAGATATAACGCCACTTCAAAAGTAGGTACCCTTATTTCTTGATTTCGGGCACTTGATACACCAAGGAGATGAGATAAGGGGAATCAATAACATTGTTTAAAATCTTATATAAGAATACTTGATCCTGACATAATCTACGCCGTGCTAGGGATATAGTATTAATAATTGAATTAGTATTACCAAACTTATAATTCATAATTTTGAAAAAAATATTTTGTATTTTCTCAATATCGTCAATGTGTAGGGCATAATTCGTACGGCATGAACCTAAAATAAATCCCCACAGCTACGAGAATTGTGAGAAGGGATATTTAACAGGGAGAAGGTTTGGCTTCTAAGGAGTCTAGACCTTGGAAAAATATACGAGAAACCATCACGCAAGTAGGTAGGAGAAAGTTTGTTAAGTACATTATAGAGGAGTGTAAAAATGACAATTACGGCGAGAACGAATAGGTAGGTAACCACAGAAGCTTCTTCAACTCAGAAATTTGGTCAAACTTGTGTAAATCAAAAATAAATCGTGGTTGAACATAATAATTACTATGTAAACGGGTTACTCACGATTTATTTATTATAGCCGATATTTCGGTCTAGTTACGTGAACCGTGGTCGCGGCGAGACCACGGAGGCGAGCGAGGGTGTTGTTGCTCTTGACAGACAAATCAGTCTACCCTCCGACGCAGACACCTACACACCTACACACCTACCACATTCACCTACCACACTGAGCTTGTTTTTGTCGATTATGTTCCATAGACATTATACTAACAATATCACACACACGCGAGTTTGAAAACGCATCTACTTTTCTGGGTTTGCAAAGTTCCCATGTACGTGCCAACTTAAATCCATCCTCACTATTAAAATTTCGGCATTTTGTGCCTTTTGTATTTAATAATTATTTACATTATTGGAGTCTTTATCGAAAACAGAAAGAAAAAAAAAAGTTAATTGGCAGAGTCCTGTCCATTCGTTGATGTTTGATTATTACCTATAATGTAAACAATCTAGTGTCATTAAAACTTTTATAAGATTTGTCTGTGAACCCCCTCTGCGTACCGCCGAATAAGTTGTTTTGATTTGTCAACTGTATTTTTCGTTAAATTATCAGTTAAGAAATAACCAGTACGTCTTTTATAAGCAGCACTCCTAAATCATTTAAAATACGTGACATGGTTCTGGGTGCTATATTCAATTCTCTGGGTAAAATATTTTGCTTCCGGACGGGATTTCTTCGAATTCTCTCCTTCACGGCTTCAATCGTCCGTTTAATACGAATAGTGCGTGGACGGCCAATCCTTTTTCTGTCACAAACAGAGGACGTTTCAATGTACCTACCAATAACCCAGTACACAAACATTCGGTTAATACCAAGTGGATGGAGAGTTTTAAAAATTGCGTTTTCCTCTATGCCTGCTTTGTGTAATGCAATAACAGCAATACGGTTTTCGTTATCACCCCACTCCACTTTAATATTAGTACAATATTTAATAATGATTGGCGCCAAAATAAGAATAAACGTTTATTTTTCATATGAGAATGACAGATTCCAAATTCAAGCGTATTTTTTAAATTTATTTTAACGGTATTTAGGGCCGGAGTAAGTATATTTGCTATCTATATTATCTTGTTTTCCACATGATCTTGTGCATAAGCGATAATATAAAGATAATATAGTTGCTTAAATAATATAATATATACATAATATAGATAGTATGTATATAAATACGACGCAGGCGTGATGACAGTAATTTATATTTCACTAGCGAACCGCCCTCGCTTCGCTTCGGTTTCGTTAAAACAATTTGAAACTATATACGTATAAACCTTCCTCTTGAATCACTCTATCTATTGATGAAAACCGCATTAAAATCCGTTGCGTAGTTTAAAAGATCTAAGCGTACATACAGAGGGACAGACGGCGGGAAGCGACTTTGTTTTATACTATGTAAAGAAGATGTAAATTATGTTTTTTTCCAATTCCAGCAAACATGCACGCTTAAGTCCTACAAAAAGATACAATGTACACAAAAGGAATTCCCTGACTCCAACTAAACGACAGTATTCAGATGAATCTGAAGATGAGTAAGTGCAAAATTGTCATCTATCATTTTTATACAATAGAAGAAAATGGCCAAGCAAGCTTTTACACTAGGTATTACAAACATTTTTTGCATTCATAAATGAGTTATTATGTAGAAGTTCATGAATAAATAGGTTTGTTCTACATTATATTACAATTGGCACTACCTAACCGTTTATCGAATAATTATCAGCCGCAAAGTATTTGTGCGGACTCTCGAATGTATCAGAATACTTTACAGAATGTAAAGTATCAGAATACTTTACCTACTATTATATCTATAGCAGAACCTATAATGTTTATCATTTGATTTAATTTTATCATACATATTTGCATGTAACCATGTCACATTACCATCTCATCCAGGGGTGGATGCAGTTGGATTTTGCAAAAAACACAATTTTAAAGCCTAATAATAAAATTTTGAAAAATTGTATGTGTAAGCTTTAAGCCTTATAGTTGTGACCTTTCCCCTCTGGATCCACTCCTGATCTCATCTGTTTCTCTTTAAAAACTTGTAGGGGGTGTAGTGCACATTATCATATAAACATCACCTATATTGATAAAAAGATCCCAATTCAACATTAACATCAGTAAGTCATTAAATTATTTTCATCTATAAAATCTTTTTATGTGTCATAGGCCATTAAGTATGTTGTATTCGTCATTCTTAAATTTTTGATATACTGAAAGATAAAACTGAAAAATAATGATATTTTAGTAAATCTGAAATTTGGGAGGGAAATAAAATCATTGTCTGATATATAAATATAAAATTATAATAACGTAGCTATATGAATAATGCGCAAGCATGCATAATTCAATTTAATGCATAATTGTTGTCAGCAAGAGACAGTTAGAGAGACGGTAATGTGTCTTTTATTACAGCCATATGCTTTCAAAATCTCTACCTGCAACACTTCCATCAAATTTCAATTGCAGTGATGACATCAGTAACGGGCCACCTAACAATCACCAAATAAATCTGAACAGTTCATATGAATACACGACAGGGGATTCAAGTGGTCATATGAATAGGAGAAGAAATGATACTTCAGATTCATCAGATTATTATAAACATTCACCTATCTCATTACAACAGAAATGGAAGGAATATGAAGATCAAACTAGCAGAGAACAGAGAAGCGGCAGTCAAATATACTATATGCTAGCATTGCTACTGGTAATATGTGTGATTATCATAGGATACATATACAATGTGTATTATGCAAAAAGTGAAGCTATAAATGATAAATATGATGGAATAAGATTTTCAAGGGATCTAGATTATTTAAAAGTAAAATACAGAATTAATTTTAACCCTATATTACAAGTACAAACAGGTGAGTATTTTTTTACAAGATTATATCTATGTCACATATTATATAATAATAATCTTAACAAATAAGACTTAGCAAAAATTGCACAAGAATTCTTGATTGTCGTATTTCATAATGTTGATGTCAGCCTAAAACATTCCACTGGAAGATACAGATCTACCCTAGTAAATCCACCACAAATAAGCCATAATCCACCATGTAGGCCCAGTGTGAATTGGTGGATACACAGACTCCAGATGTTTTTAATTCTCAAGCATGTGGGTTTCTTGATGATGTTTTCCCTCAGTGCCGAGCTACTCGTACTGTGACATTTTTTTAAAAATCCGTATATTTAAAAATATCCTTTTTTATAAGGAATGTAATAAGAAGTATATTCTGACCTTAGAAAAACGATAAAAAAGATTAGAGAAATATGCTAAAAACATGGGTAAAATTTTTATTAATTTAAAATGAAGCTAGAAACGTTGGATAAAACAAAAAGAATAATCATTGTTTATTCTCTGTGTTTATTTTTAATTTATAACTTTTAATTATCCTAACCTAACCTCGCATATGATGCACTTGTTGGTATCACATCACATGCTATAGAAAGTAATACCAGTGAAATAAAAATCCCTCAGTGACAATACAAGATCAAGCATTGCATGACAGCAATGCTTGATACATAAATAATAGAAACCACAACAAAACTAAAAACTGTCCAAATAATTGAATTCTTAAGGCTACCTAATTACTACAGATATAGGAAGATATAGACTAGATAAAAGATGTCGAAAGATATCGAGAAAATAGCTAATTTTAACCAAATTAAGAATAAAACAATTAATGACCTTTTAAGTGTTGAAGTCACCAAATCAGTTGAAGGAGTCAATAGTTATTTCGTTAACATTAGACGTGAGCTTCCTGAAAACATAATAAACAACCCTTCACCTTCAAGCAATAAGTTAACTCGCAATGTTTCAAACCCTAATTCAATTGTTCTCCTCCCAACAGACGAATCAGAAATTACATCCATAATTAGACACCTTAAAATCGACTGTGCCGTTGGATGGGATGGAATTCCAGCTAAATTGTTAAAAACAGTTGGTGATGTATTAATTAATTCCCGTATTGAGCAAAATCTGCAATCTTTGTCTGGAAAAACGACGATTTCCTAACTCCCTTAAAATATCTTTGATACATCCGTTCTTACACGATCCACGATTTCCGTTCCCATCGTTCTTAAGAAATTAGAGTGCCTAGGTATCATTGTTTAAACATCTAAAGATTATCTAAAAAATAGACGACAAAAGGTAAAGATTGGCAAGTGTCAGATGACGCTAGATCATGGAAGCATTGTTACCTTTGCCGATGACACGGCTATTGTGTTTCACGGAGAGACGTGGGAACATACATACAGATATGCTGAGAAGGGACTCCATACTGTAATGAACTGGTTACATAGTAATCTACTAACATTTAACGTGACAAAGACAAATTTATGACCTTCTCCTTGCGTAAAACCACAAAACCTCTAGTACATCTCGTTCTAATGTGGCATAGATACCTCTTTGATGACAAACTGTGCATACCCTAACCTAGAATCTGTTCCTACCATTTCGCTACTTAGATATTTACCTTGACGACCAATTAACGTGGATCTTCTAACATGTCGAATTAGAAAATTGAATTGAGTATTTAAGAAGCTCAGTAATGTCGTTAATCCTAAACTTCTACAAGCAATTTATATCGTTCTCTGTCAATCTATATAATAATAAGATTAATAAGTTATTGCATATCTATATGGGGAAGAGCTGCAAAAACTCACCTCATACCTATATAAAGGGCTCAAAGGTCCATTTCAAAGGCCACTTTATTCGGAATGCAAACTGCTTACAGTGCGTCAACTATACATACCGAATTATCTTCTTCATCTCCACAGTACTCTTCCTTTCGATCTTAAAGTGTAGTGTAACAAACGCAGAATCGATATTGTGTGTAACACAAAGACATAAAACTTATTTTATCCGGAGACAGTGATGTTTCCTTGTGGGTACAATTATACAATAAAATTAATGGACAGTTGCAGATTCATCACCCGACTAGATATCAAACTAAAAAAAAAATAACTGGCTGTTAAACCATCGTTATAATGACACGGAATCCTTACTTATAATAATGCGCTAAATTATTTTTAACAACCTAATATCGCATATCTAAAACCACACTCACACATTCACATACAGACATACTTACATAAAACACACACAACGTACATATTATACACAATAATTACCACCTGAATAAACTGTTTCCTTAAATACTTAACTGTACCTTAGTACTAAGAATAGATCTACGGGAAGGCGCTGACAGCTGTACAACCGAATATTCTAGTAAAGATGTCAACACACATTGTCCTCGTGAACACCTACTTGTAAACTTGATGTTTTTGTAAACTATATTACAAGTGACAATTACTGTTTCGAAAATATGTAAATGTCTTAAATAAATAAAATCATTATTTATATTTAAAAATGTTACTAATGCCCTTTCTTTTTGGGAAGTATTGTTTATTTGTGTATTTTGTTGCAGGTGTTTTAACTATATTTGAAAGAGAAGATACGGGTTCATTTATATTTGTTTACAATAGCAAATCAAAATTCAATCAGGATGTGATCCATGATTTTGTTAATGATGTTGCATCCAGTGCTGCCAGATATTTGCGTAAGATTTTGATTTTACATTCACGATAAGAGTTAAAGCATTTAATAAAACAGTAACAAGCAACAAGACAATAATTGCTACGTATTTAGTGATGATGCTGAGCCCAAAACTAGTTTTTAGAATTATTTTTAGCTGGCCAAGCGGGTTGGCGAGTCCACTCTTTTAGAGGTGGTGTAGTTCTGAGGTGTACTTGTGAAGCGACTTTGTTATCCCTTAGTCGCCTTTCACGACACCCACGGGAAATTTTAGTAGCCTAACGTTTTAAATAACTCTGATATTTACAACACCATTCTAATTTAATTAAATGTCTAAATCCGCAATATATGCTGCAATATCTGCACTTATAAATAAATATCCTGCAATATACATATAATGAAATCGTAACAGAGCCGTGTCTATACATAAAGTATTTTTTTAAAAAGTATTTGCAATATAATGTATAGAACCCAAAACAACAGTTTTTGGAATTATTGTCTGTTTGTCCGTCCGTCTGTCTGCAAAAACCACTGAACAGATTTTAATGAAACTTGGTATAGTTATAGATTATGTCGGATTAAAATTTAGGATACTTTTTATCCAGATTAATTATGAAGTTCCCATGGGAGTAATAGTCTGCAATAAATTAATATTACATACTGTATATCTGTAGGTAACGACAGCACAGAAATCCAGCACGTTGTAGTGGATAGCTCTAGCCTCGACATGGATACTCACAGCGAGCTTATGTCCAAGTATCGTGAGGACGTCGCTAGAACTGGTGTGATGCTCGTGCGGGATCTCGATAAACTGCCTTCGAGCCTCGCTATGGCGTTTCATTACTATTGTGATGAATACAATCCTCTTGTCAAAAAGAGCGCTATATTTTTTACGTTGGATTTAGCAAGGTGTTCTAGCATTTCAGGTAAGTTTCAATATCCTCTTCAGTAGCAATATCTCCACCGATGGATATAGGCATCTAACCATCTAACCGGGGCCACCAATAATTTGTTATCATTACCCGATACCTGTCACCGTTGACAGTGAGTGCAGCTCCTTACTCATTTTCCAAGAAGAAAGGACGATGATGAGCTCCGGACTAAAATCCACGTCAAACTGACGTTTTCGGGATGCATTTGACGCTCTTGAATTTCCCATCGCTCCGAATGTTAACAAAAGCCATTCATCCAAGAATGGGCTTCATCTACGCTTTGTTGAATTGTGTAATTTTCCTGATTAAATGGTGAAGCTCAACAAACATTACTGTCAAATATGACAGATATCTTTTTAAAGATACCGCAATAGGCGTTTAAAAATCGAGCGTCCCTTTTAACTACTTTTACTAGCTTTTGACCGATTTTCGAGAAACTCTCATTGTGTAAATGACCCATTACTGTCTTCTTTTGTTTTGGTGCGAAATACAGAGTTTTATCAATCTTTCAACCCAAAATATTAAAAATTTGCGAATATTTTATACTCTTTTTTACTGCTACTTGCACTAAACCTTTGAGGGGGAGAGTGTATGCTGCAATCCAACAGCCGCTGGGCGTGTTTGACTGGCTACGTTACCCCTCTCTCACAGAAGACTACCTTGAAATGTACTGCAATTCCCATTTTATCGTATTTCCCCAATGTACGTACGTGTTTCGGTAGTGAGTGAGATGTGCCAGAGCCCATTCCAATCCCATCCTATCCCTCCCCATTTTCTCAACCTTTTCTCCAAATCCATTCCTATATCTCCAAAAGGTAGGCAGCACATCCGGGGGCATGCCAACGTTTCTCATTTTGGACTAATGTTGGCATGTATCACGGATGTCTATGGGCGACAGTATCAACTTACATTCAGGTGGACTGTATGCTCATCTGCCGCCTTCGTACATAAAAAATATAAAAATATAAGTAAATTATATGTAAATATATATTTCAGATCGCAACTCAATTCACACACAGATAGAAAATTGTCTTAAGGAAAAATGGACGAGTGTACCAGAAGATAACATCAGACCGTTGTTGACCAGAGTTGTGAATGTAGTGGTAGACCTGACCAGTGTATAAGAAAATAATGTCCAATTTTGTTTGTTCTACATAACAATTTACCAATAAAATCAGTCGGAAGGGAGAACAGAAGTTGTAGAGCTTTACAGCTCTATGCAAATGTATAGTTTGTATATATAGACATTTTTTTTAACGTATATATCGTCTTGTGCCGTGTGGTGTCGGCCAGCCAGCGGCGTGGCGTTATTAGGCCTTAGATCCCTCATGCACGAGTCAATGTGCATGAGGAGGCCCATGTCCAGCAATGGATACTGAAAGGGCTGATTGCATTGTATTGCATATCATCATAATCCCTTTGTCTACTTGGCTCCCGTGGCAGGATCGCTTGGTCCGAGTAGACAGGGGTCATAATTTTGAAACTACTGAACCGATTTGGTTCATCTTCGAAATTAACCGAGATATACCCCCAAACTATTTTTCTACCATCTGGTGACCCTTAATCGAAGTGTGAATTTTTTTCGAAATCTGAAATCGTGATCGAAATCTCCCTACTGTTAAATCTAACTCGTTAAGAATGCAATTGAGTCATCGCCCAAGACAATCGGCGACCAATACTGTTAGAATTCTTAGGTCTGTTTCACAGTAAAGCCTAGTCCAGACGACACGATTTGATTGACAATTTGCTCGAATTGTCAATCAAATTGTCTGATGTAGAGAGTAGTTGACGATAAATTCAAATTGAAGGTCATCAGGTGGTCGGTGCCGCCCGATCAAATAAAGCCCGAGGCGGCCAATCAAATTGATGCTGGATAGCGATTGTCAATTTTCGGCTAAAGCTTGACCAAATTTCGGCCGAAACTGCTTCACACTTATGTCTTACTTAACTCACGAAAACTATCGTGGTTTTTTCTCATAAAATTATGAAATTCATCGGCTTCTCTCTTATACGAACTAGCTTTTTGGCCAGATTCTTCTTTCTTCCTCGTCAATATTAATCGTGACCCCCAAAACGAGCACTAACTTTCCGATTTCTTTTTTTTTGGATACGAATATAATTAGGCATGCTTGCGCACGTCCGTGCCTCAGGCCTCAGAGGTCTAAAATTAAAATGAGATTGGGCGCCCTGTAGACGGCCGATTTGATTTATGGCAATTAAATTAGCCGTCGTGTGGATACCCAATCTAACACCCAATTCAGTTGGCGATTAAAATCGTGTCGTCTGGACTCTGCTTAAAATGCATATCTCAGTCTTAATAGTTGGTGCGGGTCGGACATGTCTATTGTTTCGTAAAATACCACGTATTTTAATATCTATGTTAAAATGAACACTTCCACTTTTATTATTATTATTAAAAACAAAGTTGATCAATAATACACATTGGAGATGGTGGGTCATGGGCACAATAAAGGAAAATGTATAGATTTATTTTCAAACTCCAAATGCGTGGCAACCACAGTTCGCCGGACAGATCGAGAGAGAGAGAGACTGGCTTTTACAAATATTGTCTCAACGGGAGAAAGGGAATTTATTTCTTATAAATAAATACAAGTTATAATTTTCAGATTGACAATTATTATTTATAATTTTCGTTACACAATAATATTAACATTTTATATGTAACTAACTATATAAGGCATATATGAGTCGTTCCGCTTCAAAAGTCCTCTTATCCCTCTAATTAAATTTATAGTTATTTAAGATTTTTTTTATTAACGTAGTATAAATTGTAGAAGTGTAGATTTTTAATTAAGATAAAACTGCTAATAGGATGATTGTATTTTATAGCTAAAGGCTACAAATCAAAAGTTGAGCACAACAATGATAGGATAGAAATAAAATTGGATAAGATAAGTTTTGTAACTTCACTGTGGATAAAACAAATTTTAAAATATCAATAAAACGATAGTACTAGTTTTAAAAACTCTTTATACTTTGGTTGCTTTGAAAAAAAATACAAATATATTACGGCCTTACCTATGAAATTCCCGTTTGTTCATAGTGGCCATTTTGAACTTAGTTATCTTGCGTTTGATTTGGAATTCTAAATATAAATTAATTTCAATTTAAAGCTATGATATTCTTTTTCAAAATCATTTATTCATTTGTTTCCGCCAAACGACTTTTTACTTACATATCGTTGTTTGCGACCATGAAAAAGTTAAAAATTCGCGTTATTTTCGAATATGAGTTCCGTCGTGGCAGCAACTCAGCACAGAGGATGCAATATCAACTATGTGTACGTACTAAACACCGCAAATGAACGCATGGTGCGTTCTTGGTTTGAGTTTCCGTTCTAGAGAAATTTCAACCTCATGATCAAGCCCCATGGACGAAAGCAATGAAAGCTACAGTGTAAGCGGATTCATCTCAAACCATGTCTTGAGTTAGCAGCAGCCTTCGGCGTAAGAGACAAGACGATATTGATTCATTTGTGTCAAATCGGAAATGTGGGTACCATATGAGTCAGCTGTAAACACACGTCAAAGCTTGCCTTACTTTGCTGAACCGGCACAAAACTGAAGAAGATTCTGAATCGTATTGTCACGTGATGAGAAGTGGATCCTGTATGATAATCGTAATCGTTCGTCACAATGGTTGAAATCAGGAGACAGCCAAACAATATCCCAAACATCTCCATGATAACGCTCGCCCACACACTGCACGACAGACAGTATCAAGTTACAGGAGCTTCGACTGGAAACTCCGTCGCCCACCGCACTCGCCAGACCTTGCCCCTACTAATTTCCTTTTGTTTTAGGAATTTGGCTAACTTTTTACAGGGGATAAAACTCAACTCCGATGAGGCAGTGAAAAACGCCTGCAGAGAATTCATCTATTCCCGTCCCCGGGAGTTCTATAGCAGAGGCATCAATCGACTTCCAATAAAATGGCAAAAGTGCATTGATAATAATGGACAATTACTTCGATTAGTTAAATATATAATTTTCATACAAAAAAAAATGGAATTTTCCCATATTCAAATTAATTTATTTGACATAACCCGTTACAATACATTGCTTAATAAATGATTAAACTGAGTTTTACCCATAGTATTTACACTAAGCAAGGCTTGTCACGTGACACCCATGAGAACAGAATTAGCAATATTGATACAGCAGTATATTAGCAATATTGCAATATTAATAATTATCCATTATTATTAATATATAGCATATTATATTACTTGGTTATATATAATTAATAACACAAAAATAGTTAAATTTAATTGCACATATTAAATATTTGTTATTGATAGAATATGGCATTAACTAGATAATATATAAACACATTATTATGCATTATAAAACATATATGTATAATGTACAAATATATAAACTAATATATTTTTTTATTGAATTGCTTCAAATAAACAACCAGTTTTCTAATAATCTTTTTTTGGTTGTTCCTATTCCTGAAAATTCCTATATGGACTAAATGTTTTTGACTTCCATATGCAATTTGTCCCTATGCCTCATGCATCTGATGAGGCCAGAAGTTATTCATGGCTTGATCGCATACTGTTACACAATACTATTTCACGCGAATGTTGATCAATGATTGCCAATAGAATTTCTGTAATTCTGCAGCTAAAGATGCGTTACATTGGTCATATATTTGAGACCGGCTTGTACTGCGAACGTTTTTAGCAACTGAATCATTTGATTTTAACAACCTTTTGCTTCTTACTTTTATACATCTCGACCTTTCTTCGTTTAGCATACCAAGTGACGTCATCGGTTATGTCACTTTTACATATTCCGACTATACCATGCGATTAACTTTTAGAAAAATGTTAACAAGGCAAGTAGCCCCAGATTGGCTTTGTAATAGCCGGTAATAAACTATGCTCCGCCATATGCATAGAACAAATAATCATATGCATAGGAATTCGGTTACAACCAATTAGGACGACACTACCGTTAAGCCCAATATTGATAATATTGGTATCATTAGATACCAATGACTCAAAGAAATTGCCGCGATTATAAACAAATTTCTCATAACTCAGTCCCTGTCACAGGGTAGATAAGGCGACTTTTAAAACGGAACGACTCCTAATATGTTAGTACTATACAGGACTATAAAATATAAACATTTTTAGTAATAATAATGATATCTGTATCTCTGTGTAGTCTTAAGTTTTATTTCGGCTTTTCTATGCCAATAAATTTAAATTGCATCTTATTATTTTCAAATGTGTATTGGAAATCAATGTGAACACGCCTTTACTAGTGATCTGATGAATCACTGCATTCTTAAGGCGTTCCAAGGTTTATAATAACGTTGCAAGTTTTCTTGTTCTATTTAATACGGACAGAATATATCACCATTCAGTCCTTAGTATCCAGGCTTAAAATTAATTAAGAAAAATCCTAAATTGAATGTTTGATAGGAAACTAATTTATTATCATTGTTACTATATAATAATAACGAAATAAATTAGTGATCCTTCGAAGGATTTAACAAAATCTGCAACAACACATTAGATACAACACGAGTTTGTCGTATTATATGTATATACAATACGAAAGCAAACATTTCTAATAAGGCAATATTATAATTTTTACATATTTATTTAAAAATAAAATACCTATCAATTGTAAATAAAATATGATTAATAAGAGAATATGATACATGTGAAATATTATTATAAGCTTTTTTTATTTAATATATGTTGGCACTGATATTATTTGATCAGTAGTATTTATTGACCTCGTCGTTTTACATAATAACCACTGTTTAATCTAAATAATCTTAGTATTGGAACAAATCGTCTGTCAATAAAATTGCTCTTGTCTAGACGATCAATTATATTTGACGAATTGTACAATGTTTTGATTGTCTACGCCGTAGAACTCGTGGTAGAACTCTACGGGGTGTATTGAAACTCGTTTGGGTGCAGGGCGCCATTCAATAATATTGTGCATTGCCATTATTGTACAATTTTATTATAGTACTAGTAGTGCCGTGCCAGTGACTTCGTTCGCGTGAACTTCACGTGGGAACTTCATAATTAATCTGGATAAAAAGTGACCTGAATGTTATTCAATCAATCATACTAATATTATAATGAGGAAAGATTTGTATTTTTGTATGTTTGTAACGAATAAACTCAAAAACTACTGGACCGATTTCAAAGATTCTTTCACCATTAGAATGCTACATTATCCCTGAGTAACATAGGCTATTTTATTTTGAAATTTTGAAAAAAAAAATTATTAACCGAAGCGAAGCGAGGGCGGGTCGCTAGTAAGTTATAAATGTGCCGTCTTTAGTGCCAAAACGTCTACTTTTTAATTTCTCATAAATATTATTAAGATTATTGTGGCTCAACATGACAAAACATTGACTTGCCCAAAACCGTTTAGGTCCATAAGGTACAAAAGGGTCAAAGTATCAAAACGTCCACTTATACAAAATGACCAGAGTATTGTAAGAGACGAAATCCCTCAACGGCTACCTACCACAAGCCGTAGGGTTCAAATAACACATAAAAGAGTGGACCCGCCAACCCACACTGGACAGCGTGGTGGGTTTATGGTCTCAAGAAAATTTGACGTACAGATTGTAACCTCGTGTTGAGCTTATAAATCTCAATAAAATTTAAAAGTAGACCATTTGGGAAATCAAAAGTTGACAATTTTGGAAAGCGAAAGTAGACGTGGGAGACGTTTTGGCAATTATAAAATTGTCATTTAGGTAAGACGAGGACACGACGACCAAATTTCATCAAAATCTGTCCAGCGGGTTTTTGCATGATACGTGTTCGGACAGACAGACATGCAATAATTTAAAAAAAATGTTGTTTTGGGCTCTATCACATGTACTTTATACTGCAATGACTTCAATCTACACGGAAAAAATATTTCATATACAGACACGGCTTTTAATTTTGTCCAATCACTGTTATAGGCATTTCACTATCCTTTGGTAGGAACCACTGTAAAAAAATAAACTGCCTTTTAGGTTTCAGTCATTGTCACTGTCAATATTCATTAGGCCACAAAGCGCTCTGATCAGATGCATTCAGATCGGGTGTTTCATTCAAGTCATCTATGCCATCGGGCTCTAACTCATTGTTGTTACGAGCCGGGGAGTAGGTAGTGCGGATATCATCCTCCTCATCTTCGTCATGGGACTCCTCAGATTCATCAGACTCATCATTGCCTGGAAAAAAATATTATTTATGTATTAAGCTAGCAGCTTTAGCTGATGCGCGCCCATATCAGTAGATTTTTCCTGTTTTCTTTCTGTCTAAAGTTTTTGAATTTATTCACTCCTCCTTTAACTGTCTCATGCGGTAGATTATTCGAGCTTTTCCTGGTGGTCCAATCGATTGTCCAATCAATCGGACCAGTGGGAAGTTTTAATTCCGTTTGTCATACCCAGTCTAAGGAGTGGGAATTTGTGTCCCGTCATCTGTCCAATATTAAAAAATGTAGCATCACAGTTCAGTTACTTTTTCTAATAAATTATATTTTATTATTAACCTTTTGTCTGAATTAACATGGATATAAAAGAAAACTAAACTCTAACTCTAGTATCAATAAGGTCAGAGGTTGTCTACGTTTCTCGGAAAAACATTTACCCGCCTAGGGTTGCCAAGTGTCTGGCTTTAGCCGCACATGTTTGGCTTTTTACAGCCGGACGGCTTTTGTCAAATATATTTCATAGGATATATTTTTTTGTTCAATAAAAACTTTTATTTTATTATTGTATTGTTTGTTCTTCGATTTTATCTAGTATCCAGAAGACTTTGTACTTAATAAATACTTAATCAAAATACGTAACCGAATTTTTTTACTATAAAAGTTATGTCCAGCTTTGAAAAAGATATGGTCTGGCTTTTAGGGCAAAATGTTCGGCCTAATGTAGCCCTGAGTCCCGGCTTTTTGGGCAAAATGTTCGGCCTAATGTAGCACAGAGTCCGGCTTTTGTATTTTAGGGCCTGGCAACTCTATACCCGCCTCGACTTTGCACTTCGGAATGGCTAAATTCTTGTAGCCTTTCAAGAGTCACCAGACATGTATGGTTTAGGGTGAGCGCAGAAGGCGCTCAACCTGGAGCAAAAAGTGTGTGCAGCAACGAGCCTAAGGGCTCCGCCGCCGGTAGACCGGTAACGGGGAGAGGCATTGCCTATCAGGGACATATGTTAGGCTAGCAACGATTAGGTGGCTGGGGTGGTGAGGGACTCTGTTGTAGTAGCATCGGGCGGAGTCTTTCACGTATTTGACGATGGAGGGAAGTTCCAACATTGATTTCTAAGCGACATTTTACTTCTCCCGCCTATAACAGAGTTGAGGCGACCGAGTACAAAGGCGGTTTGGTTTCAGACAGAATGCGTTTTCGTAAAGTCAGTCATGGTCTAGCGTCGTTCGTCATCGCGTTCGCGGCGGTGGTTGTGGCTGCGGCTTCTCCTGCGCACGCTAGCGTGGCTGCAGACTGTCCCCATTGTGGAGTTAAGAGACCATGTGGGGTCTAGTTCCTATTTTTCTGAAAAGTTTCTTTGTAATCCCACTTCTGAAATATTGGGTATCTCAGAAATAACCAATCGAGGAGTGACTTGAGGTCAGTCCTGAGCAGTTCTCTATCGGGGGGGGGGGGGATTTGGAACCCTTCTATGGTAATTATACAATGGTAATTATGGTAATTATTTGTCAGTTGGACAAATAGGATTAAAACGTTCTACTGGTCACTTTGATCGGACCATCAGGAAAAACCTGATTATTCCACCAAATTGAGTTGTTCACTCTATCTAGTAATTGCTTGTAATCGTGTAGTTACCTTCTTCCTCATCTGTATCAGCTTCCTCTTCCATAGGCTCCGGGTCTGTCTTTCCAAGTGGAGCACGCTTCATATACTGCTGCCCCACTGAATTTAACTGTAAAAATTATCATTCCTACAAAACCTAGGTATACACTGAGCACCGAGCCCATGTCACAGATTATGGACCAAAACATTAGCAATTTAATAGGGGCGGCCCATGCTCTGCATACTATTTTTCCACCAAACAGTTATTTTTTATGGGACTAATAAAGCCTTCTTTCAAACACCTACATAATTGATTGAAGTGGACTGTGTAGAAACAATGCAATCTAATGGTATTAGCCTGACGTTGGGCATATATATTCGGTGATTATATCAGTATTTACTTCCAACGGAAATTTTAAATATAATCAAATAATCACCCATTGTTGGTTCGCTTGTTCCATTGCCGTTATTTCAGCTTCCTCATCGCAAGGATTGTCTGCATTAAACCATCTGGAATCTATTAAACGAGGCGTTATGCGAGGGAATTGTATATTCATTTTGCAGTGCAAAATTGAATTTAGTAAAAATATAAAACTCAAAACAGCTTGTACTAAAGAAACAGCAAAAATGCTAATTCACAAATTACCGCTAATTTCACGTGAACAAACTATATACAATCCCATGTCATATTGACATGACAGTTTTTTCGCATTATGCTCTAGCTGTATAAGCTCTAGATTCCAGAAATTTTGGGCCAATTTTCCTATTGTGTCACAGTACAGTTTTGTTAAAGGTTGTCCATAAAAATACTGGGAAAATTAATTTTGATACTTGAATTCAATAATAAAAATAATTTTTCAATTGATTGATTAATTGGATTCAAATATCAAAATTGTTTATCCAAAATTTTTTTATATTTGCGGCGCTTTTTTAATCTGAACTTTTATCTATGTGTTCGACAGTACGTTATACAGACTGTACAGGCAAACTTATACACGTAGGTATTTATTACTTTTTAGTTCATATAGAGCAAAAACTTGTTTTTTTTGTTTTTTGTGAAGAAATTTACTAAAAAAAGTAATAAAATGTCTTTCATTTCATACATAGGTACCTATTTCGTAAGTTTTTCTTTAAATACGATGTCAGTAGTCGATAACATTTGTTCTTTTCTAAAGGATTTGTATGATTCTTTTTTCGGACTGGCTAAATTCTTGTGGCCATAACCTTTCAAGGGTCCCCGGACATGTGTGGTTTAAAGCGAGCGCAGAAGGCCTTCAGGCAGGACCAAAGTGTGTGCAGCAACGAGCCTAAGGGCTCCCCCGCCGCTAGATCGGCAGAAGGAACGGACCTAGGCTTAGAGCATTGCTTTAGGAGGGTGCCACGAGATCGCCAGTCGGTGAAAAGCGCCCAGACACGTGCCGATACCTGGTAAAAGAGTTGGCTGAAGCGAGGGGGACATCCTCGTCTCCACCGGCGGGGATGGTTAATATGTGTGTGTAGTTTAAAAACCGCATTGGCAGCAGTCGTCGGTGTAATCTAGGCCGTGCCGAGGACAACGACGGTAACGGGTATTCCTATCGGGGAAGGATTTCTAGGGTGTTTTCGTGTTTTGTATGGAGTTGTTTGAATAACGTGCAGTCGAACATCCATACTTCGGTTCATCGTTATGTTGTTCAACTGCTCAAACGTTCAGTCGGAAATTCATTCTTCGTAGTTATATCGATCTATTGTGTCGGTCACACGTTTTGTCGATCTAAAATTCTTCAGCCGTGATTTCGAATAATCTGTGTTAGTAATCTGATTTTAAATTGGGAAAGTTGTAGCGTTTTCATATGGGCCTAAGTAAATTTTTGACGCTCAATTAAGAAAATTCCTTTGATTTTATAATCGTATTGGCTTGTCTCGCGACTCTTTAATCGGCCATTATTTTCCGGACCTTGCTCTATGAAAGTATTTATTATATTTTCTTAGGTACAAGCGTATATTTTATAGCCTGACCAAAAAAATACTAAACCTCGCCATGATACGTAAAACTAATATCTTCTACTGACAACACGTAAGTAGCTATGAAAAAAGCAAATGTGGCGCCCCCAGAGCAAGTTTTTTTTATTTTTCTGGTCAGGCTTTAATTAAAATCCGTTGAGTGGTTTCTGATGCCTGTTCAAACATGACCAAAATGCTGTGTTATTTTGTATTCCCTGGTTGCTATATTGTATATCATTTAATGTATACAGTACATACTTAATAATTATTTTCAGTTACGTTTCATGGATAACGATGAACGATTTCTTTATTATAAATTATACCTATGTATAAGACAAATACGAATAATATTCAATTTAATTTGATTTTGTTTAAGAACTTACGATAGTTGCTTTGAACACTTACATCGTGTATGAACATTGCATAAACTTTCTGAGACAGGGAACCAAAAACCAAATTAATTAACTAGATAGTACCTACATAAGTTTTTATACTACCAACTGAAGTATTGTACAGAAACAAGAACACCTTCCTTATACTAATTATATACTTTAAGAAGATTTGTAATGAAGCAAAACCAAAACAATATACAAGCATGTTTGACTGTAGAAGGTTAGTCAACCTTATCGCAAACAAAAATTTTATGAGCATTTGTGCATTGTTAAATCCGTCAACATGAACGAGATATAGGTAGGGAGGCAATAATTAAAGTGTTTGATAAGAATCTAGTTGTGGCGTGTTCATCCGTGAAATTTAATTTAAAATCTTGAGTATTTCATTGATTTCACTCAATTGATAATATCATGTACTGCTATAGAGGAATGTCTGTTATATTATATCTGTGGGTATGTTTAATTAAAATTACGATTTTTTCCATATGATTAATTAAAATGGCAGGCACTCATAAATAGTTATTTTGGTTACATGTTACAAATGCTCTGTGCCAAAAACCGTCGATATATACCTGACGCGCGACCGGTTGCTAATATCGACAAAGAGCAGCGATCGATGATTCTTTTACCAATTCTTACTTACTTTAAAATTCTATAGATTTCTATGAATTAAACAAATATATTTAATAACAATTATTTTTCTTTTGTTTCAGCTATTAAGTTTAATACTATATGTCTTACAAATTAATACAGTGCAATGTATGGCAATGCTAAATAAAACTTTATTTCTCATAGAGAATGGCGATGCAGGTAGCGATTTAGCAAATTTCATAGTATCTAAAGGTTTTCCACGTGAATCCGATTTACCTAAACCATTGTTAATTAAGAATGTTGGTGAGTAAAGAGGCAACTTTCTATTTAATTAGGTGCATATTATAATGAATCCACTATAATATGTTATTCTAAATTTTAGATAAGGACGGAACATATCTACTCTCTAAATTATCTGATCAAGAATTGGTACAGTTATTGAATGAGCAACCTAAGAAAGATAAATACGATATAGGTGATCTAATTAAAGCAGCTATAGATTCTAAAAATGTTCGGGAAGATGAAATTATATCTCATGAAAATTTCGGCAATAACAATAATTATAATAGTAACAAACGGTTCCGAGTTACATCAGAGAAAAATTCCGCTCCGTCGGAAAACGCTTACTTTAAACTTGATAATAAGCAAGTGAAAAATGTATCACCCGATCCTAATTATACAGCTCTTCAAAATCTCAATAATCTGTTATACAGTCGCCCAGTAGAAGAAGATAAAAGTATGGATGAAGAAAAGAAGGAATTACTATTTGATGTACTAGTAGCTCAGTTAAAAGCACTTTGCTGTAAAAGTCATAAGTACAAACATGACACGACGAATTTGAAATACAAATCATTCTTTAACGAAATCAATTCACAGACTGCTTACAAAAAAGTTTCTGGTACAGATCCCAACTCTGCATCATCTATAAACAAACCAGCAGTAGAATATTTGTTTCTAGTAATAAATGATGAAATCAAAAGTAGCGGCAGCGATGAATTAATATTTGTGGATCCTGATAGTCTGGGGAAAAACAGCAGTGTTTTATTACTGGGACCTATTAACACTCCCCTAACTGACATTCAGCTCAAATTAGTGGTAAGTTTCTTTTCCTCGTACATATTTATAAAAAGGAACAGACGCCTCACGTGTTGGTAAATGACTATCGCTGTGCTACAATATCAGGGTGGATGTGGGCGTGTTACTATACTTTATAAAGCCCTCTAAGATTTCAAGAACCGCCTGTTGCATGTCGTAGCATAACGGAAAGACTAGAAGGCAGTCTGGTCTACAACTTACAGTCTGGTCACGGTACAAAACGGTTTGTAGACAGCACAGTACACGACATGTTGTTGAAGTAGCACGAGATTGAAATCGAAAAGTTTTTAAAATACTCCGCGCTGTAGGTACCTACTGACGGAAGTCACGCCGCGATGATGTGACGTAACGCGACTCTCCTCATCTTGTCTGAGAAATATTGGCCCCTATAAAGGGCATTTCTAGTAGGTACTGCTGTCTGCATAGCAATGAATGTTACTATTTTGTAACAAATTTATATGCAGACGGATAACACGGAGCCTTGAGCGAACCACAATGACTTTGATTCTTCGTCCAGTCTACATAATCCCTCAATCACAATCACTAAGATAATTGCTTGGAAAGTAGGGCTTTGTGCCACATCGTATGAAAAGCTAAGATATCTAGACTGACAGTGCCTCACCTGTACTCTCGATGGCGTCAGTCAACACTATAAATACGTGAAGCTAACTAAAAGATTATTTAACTGCGCTAAACCATCACCAACCATATAATTAAGGCGAAATACATATTGGCACTCGCTGATCAGTGAAAATAATAGTTTATTATAGATACTGCAAAAATACGATTACCTACATTACATTCTTGCCTAATTTAAAACAAATATTTTATTTTTCAGATCAATCGTATATCAAAAGAACTCTCCAAAATGGAATACCTACCACTATTAAAACAACTTTCAGAAGGTTCTCTAATTAACAGTAACATAAAAATAACAAAAAGTTTACTTTCTGGGCCGGAAACAAGAAGATATATAAAACCTCATAGATGTAACCATCAATCTAAATTAGCACGAATATATGGTGGACCAAAATGGCTAATTTGTACTGGATACTTAAATTTAAATACGCCAAGTTTATATGATTAAAATTTGTTCAATACATAATTATATGATTAAATTTTCAGTCTCTTAGAAAAATAACTGTTTCGTTTTTCGCAAATGAGACAAAAAATAAAAGTAATAATACTTACAACTCATCAACTCCTATGTCAATTCCATAACTTTGTCGTAATAATAATAATAATAATAATAACGTTTATTGAACAACTTAACATTGAGATATAGGTTACACCAATAGTTACGAGTGTCGGCCAGGAAGCCACAATCACACATAATCCCAATTGAATACATCGACTCTTTACTGGAGAGACATTGCATTAGACTATAATTTAATAGGAAGCAATATAGTTAGATCCTGGTTATGCTACTAAATTATTAAATACTCAGGCAAATGATTTTGCCTGAGTATTTTTACTTGACATTGCTATTATGCAGAAACCCTTGCCGTTGCCTTTAAAAAAAAAACTTCGTCTGTTTTTAAAATAGTGACATTATAGACACTCATGTATGACGGAAATGGAATAATCGAGACTTTCCATAAAGTCTGAGGATACTTTGATTTGTTTTAATGATTCAGTAGTTCCAATCAGTGATATTAAGTTTTTATTAATTATAACTAATTCTATAGGTACTCCATGAAATATTGTTCTAAACAGATAATTAGAACTTATTAAAATTTATGCTATGTACTACAATAAACTTTGTATAGATGACAGTAATTTAAATTAACAATTAAATCAAAATTATGTACAAATAAACTCATTTTGTTACATGAAGACACTAGGTACCTACTCAAAAAGGAACCCCAGAAATATCTATACCTTGATATAAAAAGAAAAGAAACTGCTATTTGATTACACAAGAACACGTAAAGTGGAAAAAATACATACTAAGAGAACATACTAAAAATGCAATTAGTATAACATGGGAGAATGAAAAACAAGTATTCAGATGAATAAAATTTTAAGTGTTTGTGTTTGTTTATGAAAACAACAATAATTAAAAATAAGTAATGGATAATAAAAATAATTTAGAAAGTAACATAATTCGCTGTGGCTGGTTAAGTGAAGACCCACTGTACATTGCATACCATGATGAAGAATGGGGTCTCCCAAAATATGACGGCTTGGATCTATTTGAAATGTTGTGTTTAGAAGGACAACAAGCCGGACTTTCATGGATAACTGTTTTGAAAAAAAGAGAAAATTATAGAAAAGTTTTCCATAAATTTAATCCTTATAAGATATCAAAATTTACAGAGAAGGATGTGAAAAAAATCATAACCAATCCTGGAATCATAAGGCATAGGAATAAAGTTGAATCTATTATAAACAATTCTAAATGTTATATAAAAATGGAGATAGACGGAGAAGATTTTTCAAAATTTGTATGGAGCTTTGTAAATAATAAACCTGTTATAAATAGATGGAAAAATCATAGAGATATTCCTACTCTAACACCAGTATCCACTGCCTTTTCAAATGCTTTGAAAAAAAGAGGATTTAAATTTGTGGGTTCAACAATATGCTATGCTTTCATGCAAGCTTGTGGTTTAGTGAATGATCACATTACAAGTTGTGTTTCTTATAAGAGACCTACAGTTAAATAAACTATTAATATTACATTGTTTCAATTATTATTGTTTATTCCCTCATATAGTCAAAATTAGTTTGCTTTTAGTTATAATTAGAGGTGTCACCTTTGTAATACCCTAAATCTAAAGATTAAAAAATATGGCACAAGAAAATTAAATAGGAAAGTAGTAAATTTTTAATTTAATTCTAGTTTTAGTTACTTTAAGTTATATAACATATTAATATTCTCGATGAGATAATTTAAATTACGAATAATAAAACAGGTCTGCAATGAAAAATCTTTGGCTTTGAACATGAAAAGGACTCAATTTCTCATATCACATCACATTTTTTTAAAAAACAGGAATAAGTAATTTCTTTCATATCTATTTAAAGTGATTATTGGTTTAAATTAATTCAGCAAGTAGTCAATTTCAATTGATTAGAACTGATTGGATATGCATGACAGAACTGGTTAAAATTTGAAGACCTTAAAATTTAGTGGATGATTTTTTCCCAGCGAAAAGGTAAGTACTCAATTCTAATGTTTTCTAAGTGAATGGGATGCAGAGCTAGCTTACATTGACAGTAAGACAATAAAACTTGCCCCAAATCTGTTCCATGCTAAATGGAAGAAGGGCAATTAATATGACTCAATATTACACATTAAAAAATTATGAGTAAAAGATGAGCATTTCTAGTGTGCAAAAGTCCAACTAGGGAACATTCAGACTGTTCAAATAAATAAAAATTTGTTCAAGCCGGGCAAGTCCCCAGAGCGGTAAAATTGACGGGCGGCTGGCGGTTAAAAAAATATAGGGTTCAGTCGTGAACTGTATCTAACGCACAGCGCAGTTAAAGCCGAGAATAAGTCACTGCAGTTTATATGTATTATTTTACTCATCTGATATTGGAACTTTCAGAGGAGTTGTCAGTACTTTGTATGATTTTAAATAGTAATTTGTCTCCTCATACTCATCTGATATAAATAGATTAGAACTTTCAGAGGAGTTATCAGTCCTTTGTATGATTTTAGATAGTAATTTGTCTCCTCAAGAAGTTTTAAAATTTATTACAGATTTAAGATTTAGGTCCAAACATCGGTCAGTATTGGTCTCAGAATTCTTTTGACTTTAGCAGTGACAGTTGCTAGTGGTGAAAGAAGCTTTTCCAAATTAAAAATAATAAAACAATATCTGCGGTCCACATTACACAAAATTGTAGATTATCTGGATTGGCTATTATTTCACTAGAACACAAGGTTTGCGACAGTATCAATTTAACAGAAATAATTAAAGATTTTGCAGAACAAAAAGTGCGAAGAAAAAATTATTTTAGTTACTAGGTATAGTTTATTATTCTGAAAAAAAAAATGATTTGATTTGTTTATTTTTAAGATTGACTATTTAGAACTATTACTTAGGAAAAATTACAAATGGAAAAGTAAATATACACAACACAAAAGGGAATGAATCGATTTTTAGTACCTAGCAACATTTTGCTGACGTTTTGCCGGCTGCTGACGCTATAATTTTCTGTCGTATAATTGCCACTTTCCTGTACGCCTTCTCATTGATAGCATACTTTATAATGGCGGAACAACGTGAACGGACCTTTATCATGGTAAAGCCTGACGGCGTTCAACGTGGACTCGTCGGCACCATAATCAACCGTTTTGAGAAGAAAGGATTCAAGTTAGTTGCCCTAAAGTTAGTGTGGCCATCCGAAGAATTACTTCAGAAACACTATAGTGATCTGGCATCTCGACCTTTCTTCCCCGGTCTCGTTAAGTACATGAGCTCTGGACCGGTAGTCCCTATGGTTTGGGAAGGTCTTAATGTTGTGAAGACTGGACGTCAAATGCTCGGAGCTACCAACCCAGCTGATTCACAACCGGGCACGATTCGTGGCGATCTCTGCATCCAGGTTGGTCGCAACATTATTCACGGATCTGACAGTGTAGACTCTGCTAAGAAGGAAATGGGACTCTGGTTCACTGAGAAGGAGCTCGTTGGGTGGACGCCGGCCGTACAAAACTGGGTTTATGAATAAACTGTAATTATAAGTTCTAATGATAATTCCATGTAACCTATATTCGTACACGTGCGATAGGTGACTTTTTTAAGTTCAATTACAAATAAAATATATGCTAAAATTCATTGTTTTAATTGATCTTAATCCAAATTATAGAGGAACCAATATCTTTATTACTATAACAATGATTATATTTATAATCGATAGGTTAGCTGTGGGGTCAAGGTTATTGGTATAATTTCAAATCTGCAGTTTTATATACCACTATTAACAAATATAATTCTCTTAGACATGTATAATTAGAATGCCATTAGTCTCCTTTTGTACAATTTTTGTCCAATAAACCTAAAATAAGTATGTAGGAATAAAGTTATTTTTATGAGCTCTTCTAAATGCACTAGGTACAGAACCTATTGGATAAATACCTACTGTATACTAGTACTGTAACTACTGATCATGTCTTATTTGTTTTGCACTAATATTAAAAATTACTGAAATTGATTTTGTTGTTTTTTCGGACTCTTCTGTTAGGGTGTCTTCACCACAGATTACTAGTTCACTCCAAAATATACATTGGAGAGTAAATCACCATCAGATTTCACAGGATAGAGTAATAAAGACTAATAATTTTGCAGAAGAATTCCTAACGCTACTAGTTTGCAGTTGGTAAATTAAATCAAAACAACTATTTATCAAGGGAAGTTTCAAATTTTAATGTTTGTTTGTTCTCCTTTAGATCATGATCATGTTTAGATATCATTTTAAAAAAAAACTTATTGAAAATTCACATACAATATGTCAAAACATTTTATTTAAAATTGTATGTTAAAACTTATTCTTGCTATACATGTTTAAAAAACATTTATGGTTATACATATGACACTGAAAAATTTTCGTATCTCAAAAATGAATTCAGATATAAAGATGGAAGTTGTTTTATTGCCTTTTAAGTATTCTTCGCGACACTCGATACTTTTTCATGCGATGATACAATTGTGTGAAGCATTCAGCCAACCCATTACTGCCTCTTCTCTATTCACAAAACGTATTCCTCTGATAAATAGGATAAATCCTTAATTTAAGGGAATAAATAAAATTACAGTGCAAGGTCGGGACTGTATGGAGAATGATCCATTAACTCTACATTTACAGTACTCAAAAATTGCTTCGTTTGTCTGGCGGAATGAGCTGCTTCGTGGACGTCGTTCTTTGACTTTTCCAAAACAGAAGGCAAGCATTGTTCACATACCGGACCTCAGTTACTGGTCTTTTCTTTTTTAAAGTTATAGAAGCAAAGTGGTCCGATCTGTCAAAGCAGGACAAAATCATCTTTTTAGCACTGTCCTTTCTTCACTTTCCTCAGTACACTTTGAAAGGAACTGAGTAACATTGTCTGTAACATGGTCACCGAGGTGGGTACAACCAAGTTTAAATTCACTGAACCAATGACACTGAATGGGGCTTCATCACCAAATAAGTCTTTCATAACTTTGTTTCTGGTTGTCCACAACGAAAATCATAAAAAATCATTGAGAACGAAAATGTTCTCCTTAAATTCATTTTAATTTTTATGACAAACAATTTTCAAATTGCCGCCAGAAATATAAAACGAGCAAGTTCCATTTACAAAATTCGTTTTTTTTTCAATCGTATTGTACAGTAGGCAGTTCTAAAAAAGTTTAGTTTTGCCTATCGTAGAAATAAAACAAACGTTGGTCTAGACAATTTTACTATAATTATTTATTCATAATTAAAAAAATTCATAGTCTAGCTTATAAAATGCATCATTTTGATGCAAAAATTCCTGGACGAAGTGCACTTATAACAATATCAATTCCTTAAAATAGATAGTATTAAGCTATTTATTATTTAATGTATTGCAAAATCTTTTACAACTACGAACATGTTTTAACAATATCATTTTTGATATTGTATAAGTTCACCCCAGCCACTATCAACAATATACCTTTACAAGTTGGTGGATATGCTAAAATACTAAATCACATTTAGGCTCGCTACTTCACACCTCATCTAATTAAAATTTATATACAATTATTAATGAATCATCTCAGCAGGCCCACACTCGCAAAATGACACTGATATTACAAAAAGTACCTTCATTAGTAGTAGTTTCCGGCAGTTTTTCTAAACGTTAATTTTTTTCCCCAAAATCTTCAGATTAGGTTTCCGAAAATTACCTATTAATATTTATCTGTCTAAAATTAGAATTAGTGTACTACTAGTTTTCGAGATATAGTACTTCAAAGCAGCGCCCGGGTGCGATCAATACCCTGATGCCCTCTAGTAGGCGCGCGATCACAATGGAATACTTAGTTATATTTTCACCAGTGATCGGAAAGCCGATTTACTTCATATTTACGTGTTTACTCAAACATAATACTTGATCCATTTTGTCAAGGCTTATTTCACAAAACTACGGTGTAGCGGTAAAACACAACATACGCCACGCGTACACGCGCCTTTGAAAATGCCGCGTCCCTGGCCATTTGAATTTTATATAATTCTAATACAACCGTATTCGTAATGATTGTCGACGTTTTTTCAAACAAATCAAAACAGATGTCGGCAATCGGCATGCATGCGCTTTTGGTAGCGATGGTACACTACGCCACAAGAGCGTCACCAGCCAATGGGCCAGGGGGAGCAAGATGAGAGAGAGGATGGGAGAAATGTGAATTTTAGGTTCAAATACAAATTCTTTCGAATCTAGAGGGGGCAACTGCCCTCCCCTAACCCCCTTGGCGACGCCCTTGCGCCAATATAGTTTTTAATTATCTGTTTTAAGGCTGATTTCACGTTGAAATAAAAACTATTGTGTAGAGGGTGGAAAAATATGACTAAATTATCTATATTTGTAAAGGAGCCGCTCGTGGCGCGCCTTGCTACCCCCGCCGACGGTGTCGGCCATAACACGGGCGCAGGGTCTTTAAAAGCGCCGCGAGTGGCGCTCGGCGCTCCCTAAGACCCTGCACCATAGGTAAAGCCGGCACTGCTTCAAAGGTGGCCCTGGAGTGAAAGGCATCACAAAAGGTAGAACTTTTTATGATGTCAAATGGTCACTTGTGAGTGTGGGTCGGCTGTCGAGATTCAATTACAAGAGTGAGAAAAATTTCACAAGAATTCATGATTGAAGCAAATGCAATAGTCTATACATATAATAAAATTGTACCAAAGCCGTGTCTGTACAGGAAATTTTTTTAAAAAAAAGTGATTGCAATTTAAAGTACGATTGATATAGAGTCCAAAATAATTTTTTTTGGCATTTTCGTCTGTTTGAACGCGCAAAAACTACTGGACGGATTTTAATAAAACTTGGCATAATTATAGTTTATGTGGCGGGTTAACATTTAGGGTATTTTTTTATCTAGATCCATTAAAGAGTTCCCGCGGGAATCATTCTAAAGTTCGCGCGAAGTCATCAATAATAAATCATTTTAATCAATAATAATCATCAACACCGCAGCCAATTGTAATTTCCAAATTACTAACAAAAATACATTACGAAAACAAATTTGTATTATTTAACATAATTTAGATAATAATCGTTTGATCATAATTACAAAAAGGATTAGTTGCAATTAAAAGATCGTTCACTATCGCAAATATCTTCTCACATCTTGCTAACTGATTGGCAGTGACAACTCCAACACACCAGACCCTTTCTAAATATTTATACAATCGGCGTCAATTGACCAGAGAAATAAAAATTGAAAAGAAAATTGATAATATGTATTAATATTTACTTTAGTGTTATCTTAACTTATACCATATCACGCTCGTAGCCATTAAAAAAGATCAAATAGCAATTGAATCAAAACAATAGCTGTAACACTGATGAAAGTTAGTTATATATATAAAAAAATGATTTCTGCTCCTGAAAAGTAGAAATTTGGTCTTTACACAAATATAATATTCGAAATTACCGTCGCCACGCATAACGTTCATTCAATACGCATATTATTCGATTATATTCCAATGCGCGATGAATTTGTTTTCTGTTTCGAGGAATATTTCGAGGAAATTTCGCGGTGTATTTTCAACCCATATTTCCATCACCCCCTCGTACTAGTTTCTACTAGAAATTAAAACACTATTTATCGTGCATTGATAACCAAACATTTATGATCTACAGAATTTGAGTTGAGACTTTTATTTGAGAAAAGTAACCACCGATTACTACGAGCATAATAGGTAATAAGCCCATAAAATAAGAATGATAAATAAAATGTTGCGTGTCCATGGAGCTCTTTATTTTTCTGGTCAAAATTGGCTCTCGTAGCAACACCCCATTACATTTTCGTCGGCTAATTTATTTAATTAATTATTTACAGAGCCGATGTAAGTTGATTGTGCTTTTATATTAATTTTGTATGTACTTATCAGTCAGCCTTCATAATTGAGAGTATAGGGTGGGTTCAAGAGAATTACAGTTCATCTATGTTTAGAACAAAGCGACTCACTGGACTGTCATAATTTAATCACGACAATTTTCCGTCATTTTTCCAAAAGTTTCCAATTTTTTTCTTAATTCATTAACGTTTTGAAAAAAATCTCAGAAATTATCCATTATTAATCATAATCAAGTAGCGATTTATTGGTACTTGAGAGGTGGTGATAAGAGAATACAAAATAGAAATTGAAGCTGGTGGATTTTTGTGACAACTGTCGGATAATAGGTTTTGCCCCTAATGGCAACTTTGTCTACGTTGGAATAAAATCAAAAATTCACCAGCCCATCTATTGCTTAAGTAAGATTTAACGCGCTCGGAGACTGCGTTTCGCCTGGTCTGCGTCAGCCCTAAGAGGATGATTTTCCAGTATCTCAGTCACGTGTCTGATGTTGCTATGACAACGAGTCGCTCGGTGAGCGTCACGTACGCTCACAGTGGGTCGACGCGGTGCTCCACCTCCGCCGCGCCCTGCTGCTCGCCGGTAGTCTGCTGCAGCTGACCAGACTACTGCTGTTGCTGAATTTTTATGAAATCTGTTGCATGATCGGTTTTACTCCTAAAAGGGACTATTTATCGGTATCTCGGTCACGTGTCCGTTGTTGCTATGTCAACGAGCCGCTCGGTGCGGGCCGCGTGCGCTCAGAGCGGGTCGGCGCGGTGCTCCACTTCCACTGCGGGCGCGCTCTGCTGCTCACCGCTAGCCTGCTGTTGCTGCCCAGACTGCTGCTGCTCCTGCTGGATTTTTGACGGCAATGGCGCTGTTTGACCTGTCAAATTCAACGCGTTGTACAGTATTGCATAGTAGTGGTACTACTAATTAAATTGTTTAATTAAATTATTTAATTCTGTCGGCCATCTTCGTATTTACGGCGGTGACCGAATGCTGCGACTGTATATAACATAAAGTGGTTAGGTATTTCGGTGGTGAGTGAACCCATCCTCTCCCGTCATATACCTCCACATTTTCTCAACCCATCCTCCAAATTAATTAAATCTTTAAAGGTAAGACGCGCATCCAGGTACTTGCCAACATTTGTCATTCTGGACTGATGTTGGAATGTATCGCGGATGTCAATTGGCAACAGTAACCACTTACCACCAGGTGGACTGTCTTGTCTGCTCATCTGTTGCCTTATTTCCAGAAAATTCGGGCAGCGAAAAGACAATATTCAATAAATACACAAGTGAGGCATTTAAATAAAATGTTAAGACCGCTACTGAATATGAAAGGATTTACATTCAGAATTGAATCTCAAATACAAGCATTGCATAATCGATTTCATCCGTTTAAACTCGTATAATAAACCATTTAACTCGTAGACTCGTACAAAACAGGCTATTTCTAATACCACGGAATTGATTTTTTCTAAATAATCTTCAATATGTTGTATTCCTTGGTCCCGAATAACTATTTCAATTCTACACAAACCAAATCGCACGCAGATTTTAGTTATGAATAAAAATTAATACAATGGAAATAAACCTTTAAAAACAACATTGACAACTTCCGTTGCAATAACAGCGGCGAGTGGCGAGTGGCGAGCGGCGAGTTCGCGAACAAGCGACAGCACAAACAGGGGCCTGTTTGTGCTGTCGCTTGTTTGGCTACTGTTTATTTCTGAGAAATTTTGCGGGTTTGAAATGTATTATTAGTTTATGAATTTCCTAGTAAAAAGGGACCAAGTGTCGGCTCCTTAAACAGATCGGAACATTACACATCGAGAGATTCAGGCTGAACTAAAGATTGGATCACGGGCGGTTTCCACTATCCTGCATGAACATCTTAAAGTTAGGAAGGTAGCGATGGATACCTCAATCTCTCGCGGATGAGCAAAAATCCCGACGTGTAAATTGGTGCAAGTTTAAACTGGAAAAGTTCGATGGAGGGAGTTCACAACACGTATCCTACATCTTAACTACTGATGAATCTTGAATCTACAACAGCTACGACCCGTTTACAAAGCAACAATCCACACAATGGGTGTTCGAAGAGGACGATTTACCCGTCAAAGTGGTTAGCGGCCGAAGTGTAAATAAAAAAATGATTCGTGTTTTTTCCGACGTAATGGTCCAGTAGCGATAATTCCACTAGAATATCGTAAAACGGTTACTAGTGAATGGTATTGCGAAGTTTGCCTGCCCCAAGCCTTACAGGAGTTGAACGAGGAGGCGGAGGACCGCCCAAGGAGCGGCGGCCGCTAGAACCATAGACTTTTTAGCCGCTACGGGCGTTCAATTGTTACCCCACCCACCCCTACAGCTCAGATTTCGCCTCGTGCGACTTATTTTATTTCCCACCATTAAAAAAATGCTACGTGGACGAAAATTTAAGATTTTGGATGAAGCTGTTAATGAATTTAGGACTCTTTTTCGACTGGAAGGTCTTTTTCACAATGTTTCGAAAGCTGGTTCAGTCGAATGAACAAGTGCATAGAGGCTGGAGGGGAGTATTTCGAAAAACTGTATTTTTTTTATACACTTATTATTTTTGGTTTCATTAACATTTTACGGAACAGCCTAAGTACAGTCCAGACACAAAATTCTCTAAATGGAGTAAAATTATATTCAAGAGAAGCCTGTATAAACCATTTAAATTCGCTCAGAAACCCAAGAAATTTTATAGCGATGGGATAATGGCTCTGCCAGAAAAATGGCGAATGGTAGTCGAATTAAAGGGATTAAATGATAGATTAATGATGAATTAAATGATAAAATTCGTTCAATAATGTTTACATAACTCAAAAAGTCTTTATTATTTTCATTATAATATAAAGGTTGCGAACTTATCCGACTACCTAATACATATATACAAATAAAAATAACTTGTATTTAGCAAAAACTGAGTAAATCTGTGAACATTAGCTTCGAATGACCCAATAGAGGCACACTATCTAATCGCAACAGAAGCTGCTTTCAGAGATGTGCAGTAATTATATAAATTTATTGAAGTTATGCTCTTTATATAACTACATTGAAAAAGTAGTTATATAAAGAGTACACTATCGTCCACTGGAAACTCCGATCATATCAACTCGTGACTATGTTTGGTGCAACTCAGTCAAAGCGTAGAGTGTAGAGTAAAGGATGCGCGTTTAAGACCTGCTTAATATAAGTAAGATAAGAATATACATAGTGTAACAACATTTCGTTACATAAGATGTTTATCATTTCTCGACGGGGATGTGCTCGTATATGCATTCTCCTCTCCTCTACTCGACAAAGATCATTGCACAGACTACTGATAACAGCAACTGTTATTGCAACTCAATTTATTGTCTCAGTATGTTTATTTATTTATTTAACAATTTATTGTCCACACATTACATGAAACAAATAAAAAGAAAGATAAAGAAAATATGTACAAAAGGCGCAAGCATATCTATTGTTGAGATTACTTCCAGCAGACCTGGGCAAGTGAATATAGGTTAAGATAGAAAAGGCAGGCGTAGTGAGGACGGAACATATTTGCATAATAGATATGTATAATAATTTAATAGTACAATAATATTAACAATATACATAAATATATATTTACATACATATATATCTAAATATAATAATAAATACTATACATATAAAATATGTATATACATATTATATACAACATGGACTTATTAGGAAATTGACAAATAATGCTCTTTTAATCGGTTTTTAACAATAGTACCAGAAGGAGTATCTTTTATCCTAAGAGGGAGAACATTCCATAAGCGTACGACTTGAACCGAAAATGAATGCCCACAGCTACGAGAATTGTGAGAAGGGATCTTTAACAGAGAGAAGGTTTGAGTTCTAAGGAGTTCTATCTTGGAAAACTATACGAGAAACGGCCACGCAAGTAGGTAGAAGAATGTTTGTTAAGAACATTATAGAGGAGTGTAAGAATGTGACAATTATGTTTTTGTAGCCTTTTTAACCAAGAAGGAAGACCATTCGAATATAATGCTGTTAGTCCTGATCGAAAGAAGTCACAGGTGTGGCTACATCCTATTCTAAGTCACTGGATAGGTGGACTAAGAGTGAAGATGAAATATGAAGCAGATGCATGGCAGTGATGAAAGCAAGGTTGACAGTTGATAGATGATGAAGGATAAATGATGAACAGATGAGTGGACAATATTTACATATAAATAACGAATGATAACAGCACTAAGATAATAAACGACGATTCTGCGCGCGAATAAGTAGCGACTGTCTGTTTCTACCTGCCGTGACGTCACATGTCAACCGGTGTTTAGGGCGTGGGACAAGATTCATAAGCGGAGCAGATAATGCAGCGCTTCACCAAATTGTAAGGTGTTAGTCCAAGTAAAGAAACCGTTACACGGCACCGCTAGTAATGAAATAAAACAATAGATGTGGCCTCACCATATTTGTCGTGGATGCCCCTGTGCCGCTTGAGCGCGAACCGGTCGGCGAAGGCGGCGGTGCATATGTCGCACTTGAACGGCTTCTCGCCCGAGTGCACCTTCGCGTGGTTCTTCAGGTGCGCCGCCTGACTGAACGCCGACCCGCACGTCTCGCACCTCAAGAACAAGAACAGCTCTTAAGGCTCTTACACAAGGAGTTTCTCGAACGGTACGGAGAGAGAATATTGTATGATTCTCGTATGTGACCAAACCACATACAATTCTCATATATATCTATTTAAACGGGTCTCAACGCATATGTTTACCTTATTCTTATTTATATTACTCGACGTTTCGGTTAGGTTGCATCAACCATTGTCACGAGCTGACTCAAATAAAGTAAACATACGCGTTGAGACCCGTTTAAATACATAAATATGTGTGAAAAACGCGAAAATCTCAAATGTCACATACAATTCTCGCCGACAATTGTTCACATAATGATAAAAACTGGATGATAACAGGGGTAACAGTGATCATATGATAATATAATAACAGTTACGTATAATAGCTTTTGACCGGTGCGATAAACTGTGTAAATAAGCCTTTAGGCATGTTACAACAAATTATCAACAAACAACAGTGGTCCTACAAGCTGAATCCAAAACTACCTAGTCTGGCCATAAATAACGTTACAATAAAGAAAAATAAATAAATTACATTTAATTTGGGAATCTGTCATACTCATGTTTTTTCTCATTTTACTGCCACACATTATTTTTGAACTAATATTTTGTAAAAATGGAGTGGGGTGATATCGAAAACCGTACTGCAGTAATTGATTTACACAAAGTAAGCATGAAGCCAAATGCTATTTTTAAAACTTTCCATCCACTTGGAATTAGCAGAATGTTTGTGTATCGGGCGCTATTGGTAGGTACATTGAAATGACAGAAAAAGGTCTGGCCCTCCACGGACTATTCGTACTAAACAGACGATTAAAGCTGTGAAGAAGAAAAATCCAAAGAAATCCCGTCCGGAAGCAAAAGATTTTATCCAGAGAGATGAATATAGCACCCAGAAACATATCACGTATTTTAAAAGATGATCTAGGAGTGCTGCTTAAAGACGTACTGGCCATTTCTTATAAGATAATTAAAAGATAATTTAAAGAAAAATAGGGTTGACAAATCAAAACAACTTCTTTGGCGGTACGCAAAGGGAGCTCACCGACAAAAGATTATTAACGGATGAGAAAATGTTCACCATTGAGAAACATTTTGACAAGCAGAATGATCCGAGTTTCTGCTCATTACTCTAGTGAAGCAGCTCAATTGGTCACTAGGGTGCAACGTGGCCATTATCCGGTTTCAGTAATGATTTGGTGGGGTGTTAGCTATCACAGTGACTGAACCATATTCTTGTGAAAAAGGTATTAAAACATCGACTCAAGTGTAGCAAGATAAGATTCCTGAGAAAGTCGTAAAGCCTCTTAACAACACCCTGTTCCATAACCAAGAATGGTCCTTTCAGCAAGTCTCGGCACCGGATCATAAGGCTCGCTCAACACAGGCTTGGCTAGAAAGGAATATTCCCGACTTCATTCGAGATGAAGACTGGCCGTCATCTAGTGCCGATATTAATCCGCTCGATTACGATTTATGGTCTATTTTAGAGAGCGGGGCATGCTCTAAACGCCACGTTTGAAAGATTGTATAAAAGCAAATGTTGACCATTTCAGTATTGCCGCGCACGCCATGAGCGCAGGTTGTGCGTTACAAAGTGAGCGACATTTCGTGAATTAATCACATCTACCTACTTTACTTTATCGTGGATGAAAAATTATAAGTGAAGATGATAATGATAAAAGCGATTCGCAAATTATAGAACAGGAGTGTGAACGAAAACTTTCAAATATGACAAATTGGAATAATGAGGAAACTTCCGGAAGATCCTGGTGCCACTAGAGTTGAGATAATGTCAGAAAAAAATCCTGTACTGTTGACAACATATAACGAGTGTAAACTTTACATAACCATTCCTCCATCCATTCCTGACCCTTTGGATATGTTTTCATTGGATATTTGGGTTACATTTATAGAATTGGACAATGGGATTAAATACAAATTAGAATGCGTAAAAGATTTGAAAAGTAGTTATGAAAGTACATCACTGAAACTAGACGTGATTAAAGAATTACATGAGAAATATGCTGGTTGGTGTAAGGTCTTTATGGATGCGTCTAAGGATACAAACGCTCTTGGTGCTGCATACTTTGATCCAGGTACAAGGAAATCTGCTATTCATAAAACAAGCCGGTATCTCTATTATGACTATGGAACTTATTGCAATCTCAGAGGCTCTGGGATACGTTAGCAATATGAGTAATGAAAATAATTTTGTAATACTTACGGATACTTTTCAGCATGTAGCTCGATGCGCCTCTGGGTACAGAGGTGTATCGATAGCTTACAAAATTTTAAAACAGATTTATGTTCTTAATAATGACTACAAAAAACTGAGGTTGCAATGGGCTTCATCTCATTTAGGATTAATGTTTAACGAGGAGGCCGACAGACTACCGAAGTTAGCTGTTAGTTGGAAGTGAAATATTGATCATGTCAGATTACACAGAAGTATTCACGAAATTTAAAGGCAAATGTTATAACAATTTTAAGGAATATTTTGACGAGACAAGTAGAGACGAGGAATATGGTATAAAACCATACAGTGTCAACCTCCTCGAATACCTTGGTTTACCGAGTTGAAAATCCAGGCTTAAATTAGCTTTTAGACTACGTTCTGGGCACTATCCATGTAGAAAGCTTGGAAATTTAATGAAAAAAGTAGACTCGCCTAAATAAGAAGTGTGCGGGAGTGTGGAACATGTCCAACACTTGCCAATGGAGTGTGCCAGAAACAAGAGGGAGGGCGTCATTGATGCGATGCATAAATATAATATAAATATGCACAGTATAGGCGCATTTGTTGCCATATTAGCAGAGCCGCACAGTGACGCGGCAACTACGTTATTTAATATGTTTATTTATATTTAAGGTTTCGGTTACGGATGTTACTTATGAACTTTTTAAGAATGCATTTCTAACTAAAAGCAACGAAAAATAAAACCAAGTAGGGAATATTAGCAAGTTTACTTTCATCTATCAAATCATATGCTGCAAGCAGCGAGTACTTGTCATAACTCGCCTCGTTTAAATTCCGCCCCCAACGCCAATGAATGAAATCATTTGTAATACTAATAACATCCCAATCTTTTATTTCGGAATATGTATCGAATATTGTTTTAATTCAGATATACAATAGTTTCGGTTAAAGTTACGGAGCTTCAGAACATCCCTACTTTATAGATGGGAGTTTTTAGTAAGGTTTCACACTTACTTGTAGGGCTTCTCGCCGGTATGTATGCGCCGGTGGTTCCACAGAGTAGCGTGCCTCGCGAAGCCCTTGTCGCATACCTGCAACGTACAAAGGGATTAGTCGCTACTGAACTTTTACCTGTACTCTAAACAACTGATTAACCTAGTGGCCCTGAACAGTAGTGCAAAAGATCCCGAGTTCGATCCCTGGTCGGACATTCATTTGTTTAAAGACACGTTTGTACACTCCTATTCCTGGCAGGGACATAGTGATGGATTTGAATGCTGACTAGATAGGTAAAAAGCGATAATTAGTCGCAAAAAGGCAGAATTAGTCGGTTTACCATTTAAAAGTTATAAAGGTGTCTTTACTGTATCTCGAGAACTACTTTACATAATAAACATCTAATTGCACTCACAGTTGGTCACTAATTATTCGAAATTAGTCGACTTTTTACCTGCCCATAGGGACACCATGTTTGTTGACCATTTCCTTGAACTACTACTACGTTCTGCTGGTAAAGGCATAAGGATTAACATGTCCTCGTGCTCCTACTACTCGTATTAATAAGTAGTAGGTACAATTGTCATATAAAAATATTAATCTTAACATTACCAAAATAATGTGAATTACGCTCAATTTTAAGGTATTAAACTCGTCTTTTGTACAATAGAGGGCTTATAGTATGTGTAATAGTTTTTTTAAAATAAATAGATATTAATATATATTCCGCCGCGATTTATATATATATTTTTAATTTCTTATTTTTATCACAGATTTTTACAAAAACAAAATCGAGATAAGATGACTATATACATTGTTAAAAATAAAATAAAAACAGATCTAACCTCGTCTTATATAAAGACAAAAACATAGAATAAGAATAGAACAAGGATATAAATTAGAATTAAAAAATCACAGTATTATTTATAAAATTTACGTATTGCAGACCATGACGACTTTCAAATTTCGGAAAACTCCATTACATCTCGGTTAAGGGTTAGCAGCTGAATTCAAAATAATAATCAGTTCATAATTGAACTGATGAAGTATATACATATATAAAATATACATATGATGAAGTATCATAATGTATATTTTAGTAACTCTTTCTACATGTATCGTCTAATTTTTGCTGTCGTCTATAAATTAATGGATACTAATAATAATAATAATCAAACTCACCTCGCATACATATGGTTTTTCTCCTGAATGTGTTCTTTCGTGATTTTTTAAATGCGGCGACTGAGAGAACTGCATACCGCACGTGTTACACCTAAAATACAACACGTGTATTAGCCAGTATTATTTGTGATATTGAAGGGATCAATAAAATATTAAATATGATCAGCTAAAACTTACTCAAATTAAATACAGTCATTTGACTCATTAAACAAGTTCATACATGTTCTGAAATTCAATTTAATCATTTGACTGATTAAACAAGGTGTAAAAATCTCTCAAATACAATTAAACAATTAGTGAGAGTTCCTGATCAAAGGGATCCTATTGTCGGTTCCAGTTTTATAGATATTGAGAAATTAGTGAAATCTTAAAAATATCATATTCATAGTGTTTTATTGTAATACTTAATTAAATGTTAGAGCGCGTTTCAATTTAAACAGAATCTTGAAACAACGAAATTTTATATGGACATATGGTAGCCAATAATAAGGTCCCATTATACCTCACATTTGGCTCATTAAACAATGTCAAATTCAATTCAGTCAGGTTATCTTCTCACCTGTAAGGTTTTTCTCCAGTATGTATTCTTGAGTGGTTTTTAAGATATACAGCTTTAGCAAATGCAATACCACATATACCACATTTGAAATTCTTCTCTCCCGAATGCAGCTTCTTATGTGACCATAATGATGAATATCTAGAGAATGAACCACCACAAATATTGCAGTGGAAAGGTTTATCTGTGTTCGATTGGTTTAGCTTATTCTTATTACCACCTATGAATATTATGCCTGATCCATTACAGTTTTGACACTTTGTTACTGATGCTAAACTTCTTTTCTTAACAGGATGGTGGCCGGGTACTGTAAAAAAATGTAGTATAATTTTTGGGAAAAATGTAACATAAAGCAATAATTGGACATTCGACTATATTTAAAAAAATCGGATTTATTTGTACGAGGCAGGTTCGTATTCAATGTTTCGAGCTACAGCGGTGTCGGTCAGTAAGTCGGGATATGTGCACTACATTCAAAGACTTTTATAATATACCTATTATTAGCAACAAAAATTTTTTTTTTCTTACATTTCAATCGATGTTAGTTAGTGATATATTAGCCAAATTGAATTTTAGTTAGTGGTATTGTGAAGTAAAAGAAAGATTGTTTTACGTTTTGCGTTTCTTTTTCTAAGCTGAAAATTATTAGTTTTCAGTATGTTATACGCAAACATTTTATATTATACTAGCTGTATCCGGCAGACGTTGTCCTGCCTGTGTAGTTTTATTTGCCTCTGTATATAAAATCACAAATTATTCTGTTTTGCCGTCGATATGATTTTAGCGATCGATTGAACGGTATAGAAGTTGATGTGCTGCAGCACCATCTAGTGGCGAGTTAGAACAAGATAGCTCGAAAATATTCTCCGTGCTCAAATACCTATGTATACCAATTTTTATGGCGATCGGTTGAACGGTATAGAAGTTCATGTGCTGCAGCGCCATCTAGTGGCGAGTTACAACAAAGTGGATAGCATAAAAGTTTCTCCATGAAAACATACATATATGTGCCAAATTGCATGGTGATCGGTCAAGTGGTGTCGAAGTCTATTAACATCAGATATACCAACATCCATTTTTATATACATAGATAGATCAAAGGACTCGAATATAGGGATACGGAATAAAACGGTGTTAGTTCTTTAAATGTTATTTACATTTTTTATTATTCATATTTTGCTAAGTTCGGTTGGGTTCCGGCAGTTACGATCGAGTTTCTAACCATATACTTGTAAATTGTGCTTTGATAGCAATGAAATGTTATTTTGTTTCTAAGAAGAATCTTATAAGACATGCGCGTTTTTCTATTTTTTTGTTTATAAATGGATTATTTATGATATTCGTAAATGTGATAAGTCATGGATGTTCGGTATCATTCAAAATCAAAATGACGGAATCACATCTAGGGCAGAGGGCCGGCTCAAAAAAAATATTGTTATTTAATAATATTAATATTGTTAATATTATTAAATTAAAGTATGCACCCGATCTCTCCCCTATCTGCCCGATATTACTATAATATTTTTAGTTTATTGAATGAATGTTCAAAAAGTCAGCTTAAAACTGATTGTCATTTGCTGTCTCAGCTCTTGGACTATTTATATGTATAGATAGAACATCGTTTCTCAACCGTTTTAGTGTCGAAACTTCCTGATAGGACGAAATATGAAGTAAATAACCCCACGGCCGCCTTATTAACTATTAGATCCTAATTATGTTTTACATTTAATTAATTAAATGACTTTTTGCACATAAGTGTTTATTTTTTCTGACCAACTGCGACCCCTATACATATAGGCTTACCATCCGTCCTCTTTTCTCCGGATACTGTCTTCTTTTGAAAATCGTCCGAGGCCGTTCGGGCGATTTTTAAAATGTGTTTCTAGGTTTTTAACACTTTAACAGCCGCGCATTGTAAAGCGCGCATCTCATGGTACGCCAGCGATTTTTGACATTATTGTAAAGGTTATAGAACAATAACTAAAATAGGTATTGACGTAATTGTTTTTGTGTGTATTAGATCTACTATTATATTTTTAGGATAATAAATAAAATTAAATAAATTGTTTATATTTTCATTTAATATATAAATAATAAAAATGGTTCTTTTAAACAAAAAAAAAACTCTAACTTAACTTTAACCCTACAAATTTCTAAGTTTATACAGTGTAATCTTTTTGAGTGTGGTACTTTTTGAAGCAAGGGAAGTAACATAACGGTATATTACAGTTTGGGCAGTAATATACTGTTTCTTTACGACCCCGTTTACCTGTTTGCTTTTTATAAGTGTCTGCGCAAACTTTGCAAACTCTTGATACAACCGACTTTTTTTCTGTAGCTGGTATCCTATCAATAAAGTGCCTTCCCACTAATCTCGTCGCTTTACCGGTAATGTGTGGTCCATGAGAAGAGCCTTCGGCATCAGCAGGCACTGCATCTTCCACCAAACCTTCACCACAAACCATCAGAAACTGCGAAAATTGCTGTCTACGTCTTTGGGTTCTGGACTTGTTGAAAATAATGTAAGAATTTACCAATGATCTGGCCACTAGGTGGAAAAACATTTTTTTCCACCATTTCATTGATTTCCTGTTCAGAGAATAATATGACACATATTGATCATTGAGATCCACGCCGAATTTATGGCTGTTATAATCTAGGATGCAATTCGCGCCAAAATCTTGCACGTGTACACTCTACAGCTAGCTTGTGATACACTGATCCCGCGTCGCAAGCAAACCCTCCTCCCCACTTACTCAAGCGTCTCAGGTAAATGAATTGTATATGTGTGTGTAGCCTAAACATTCATCTAGATGTTCCGAAAACGCCGATCACGGAGCCATTGAGCGATTTTTAAATAAACAGTATGAAACTTAAACACGTAATCTGTGCGTGATCGGCGAGTGGGACAAAACAACGGCTCACGGACTCTTTCCGTGATTGGCTGTTAAAGTGTTAAGAAGTACGCAACGCACGACGACTACGGTGACAGATTGTATTAAACAAATGCAGATTCTCAACAAGACTGGTTTATGTTTTTACGAGTATGTTCAGTGAGTCCGGGGTTACGAACGCACTCTTCGGGGTTTTTCGGTCAAAAAAATCTAGTCTCACAAATTTGTGATTTAAATTTCTTTAAATATTGTATGTATATATATACATAGGGGTCGTGACTCCAGGTTGAGAAACGATGGTATAGAAGATGAAATAATATATTATTATATTGTGGTCTCACATGGCTTTTGCTGCGGCTGCTGGTTGGCGGGTGTGGGCGCGAGCGGGTCGGCCGCGGGCTGCACCGCGCTCACGCTCACTTCGAACTTAACATTCTCCTCCGTCGATGAGACGAACATTTGGGTCGCGTTCACTGAACACACAGATGCCGAGTTACTAACCACTTGGTTACATAGACGTATCGTCTACTGGGACGTGCGGCGTCGACCGGCTTTAGAATAGCACCAGCCGATCTCTTCCCGCGGGTGTCGTAAAAGGCGACTAAGGGGTAACAAAGCCGCTACCATAAACCCTGAAGTATTTTACACAGTATGTAAAAGAGTGGACTCGCCAACCTGCTTGGCCAGAGGGCGTCTTTAAGCCTATCATGCATAAGACAATGTGCATGAAGGAGACCCATGACCAAGTAGCAAAAATTAGCAAAGGTAAAAAGCTAAGAATGTATAGCATATAAACGCGTGAACATTTTTTTTGCGTAAAAACTGTGACAAATTGGTTTCCATGTAGATGAACGAATTTGCTACATTTTTATCGTGAATTTAAAAACGCGACTGATTTTGTGACTCTTTGATAATTCTTTGATCACGGATTTTGTGAGTGAAGTCGAGTATACAGGGTGTGTCGTAAATAGTGGTCCAACGTTAAGGGGTCGATACACCATATATTCAGCTATCACATACCAGAATTTGAAATTTTTTTTTTCCACGGGTCTCTTTTTTATTCATTATTATTATTATTTTGAAAAATCGATACCTTGAGTTACTAATTTGGCTGTTATTTCAACAAATAACATTATTTTTTTATTTTGTTTCTTGTTTATTATTGATAAATACATGTGCTATCACATACAATACTTTTTTTAAATGGAAACTTAAAGATATTAAAGAAAAAATGTCTTTATTTCAAAATTCAACTCTAATCTCTAGCAAATCATGTGAATTTGGGGGCGAATGGTGTAAAAAAAATGTACTACACAATCTGTGCCCATTATTTTAAAAACTTGTCCAATAAATACAGATTCTAAAATGATATTAATAATAACCGATTCCGTAATGAAAAACAAGTTATTGCCATTTCAATTGAGAAGGAGCCGAATTTAAAAAATACACCTTTTCATTTTAATTAACTTACCGGTATTGCAAAATGTTTTGGACCCATTTAGAAGTAAATTTTACCTTAGCTATTAACAGCTGAGTGGTATTTGAGTCATGCACAAACATATCACAGGTAAACAAACGTGTCTCATGTAAAAAAAAGGGTACTTGGCTTATATATAAAAATATAATAATATATAAAAAAAAGGGTACTTCTAGAGACTAGAAGCGCATGCGACGTACGGGATCACACTGAAGCATTTTAACTGATTAGATTATTACGAATATCTTCTTGACATAATCTGTCTCGTTCATACTTAAGAGAATAGCAATAAAAAAAAACCTTGTGATTTTTTTCACTACTCATGCGCGCTATACTGAGGTGTTTCAATGAGTCTTGTGTTATCTGGTCAAGTACCTTTTTTTTTACATGAGACACGTTTGTTTACCTGTGATATGTTTGTGCATGACTCAAATACCACTCAGCTGTTAATATCTAAGTTAAAATTTACTTCTAAATGGGTCCAAAACATTTTGCAATACCGGTAAGTTAATTAAAATGAAAAGGTGAATTTTTAAATTCGGCTCCTTCTCAATTGAAATGGCAATAACTTGTTTTTCATTACGGAATCGGTTATTATTAATATCATTTTAGAATCTGTATTTATTGGACAAGTTTTTAAAATAATGGGCACAGATTGTGTAGTACATTTTTTTTACACCATTCGCCCCCAAATTCACATGATTTGCTAGAGATTAGAGTTGAATTTTGAAATAAAGACATTTTTTCTTTAATATCTTTAAGTTTCCATTTAAAAAAGTATTGTATGTGAGAGCACATGTATTTATCAATAATAAACAAGAAACAAAATAAAAAAATAATGTTATTTGTTGAAATAACAACCAAATTAGTAACTCAAGGTATCAATTTTTCAAAATAATAATAATAATGAATAAAAAAGAGACCCGTGAAAAAAAAAATTTCAAATTCTGGTATGTGATAGCTGAATATATGGTGTATCGACCCCTTAACGTTGGACCACTATTTACGACACACCCTGTATAAAGACACTTCTAGCAATAGATTATCAAATGAAAAAACAGATATGCTACAGTAATTAAAACAATGTAATGATGGTCTCTTAAGTTACGAAATATCTTTTGACATGTCTTTATTTGGTTAATGAATGTATCAAGAAACTATGTCAGCGTGTCTTCGATTTATATTGGTAATTAAAGTTATGACACAAGCAGTTTCCCAGAAGTTCATTATGGTAATGATAGAAATAGGTGGAAAAATTCACATATAACAGGGAGTTACATTGCAATTTAGGGATACAGTTGTTATTGTATCTTCAATCTGATAATTTATTCATTAATCATATAATTATGCTCTGCTAACTATTTGTAGATGTAGATTTTAGTAATGATATGTTTACGTAGTTTGTTTGTTATTGTATTATGTTATGCACTCCCGGACACATGAATCGAGCCACCCCGCATTTTTATGTCTTTATACATAAAAATGCAGGGTGGCTCGATTCATGTGTCCGGGAGTGTAGTTTTCGTGTATTATTAGTTAGTGAGTAGTATTAGGTGCTTACCTATGAAATGACCGATTTTATTACTGGCCACTTTCGAGTTTCGATATCTTCTATTCTAATTCGAATTTCAAAATAAAACAAAAGGCATCTAATAGCTACGATGTTCGTATTTCAAAATCAGTATTTCATTTGTTTTACTGTACCTAAATTTTGTTCATGCAATTTGTGAATATGAGTTTCGTCGCGGCACGAACGCAAGTCAGACAGCTCACAATATCAAGTGTGTATGGGCCAAACACCACAAACGGTCGCACCACAAACGTTTGTGGTGTTTGGTGTTTGTTTGTTGAAGGCTTCCGTTTTGAAAATTTCTATCTTAAGAATAAGCAACACGGACGACCTGCGATCAAGGTTAATAACGATGAATTAAAGGCTATAGTTGAAGCAGATCCATCACAAAGTACAGCTGAGTTAGCAATGTTTGATTCTTTTTTTATAGACCAGATGGTAGACGAGCGGGCAGGCTACATGATGGTAAGTGGTCACCATTGCAGAAGGACACCTGTAACACCACTGGGCATGCGAGTGCACTGCCAACCTTGCAGTCTTGTTCACAGCTTTCATGAAGATGAATTCTTTATTTGGAGAGAATTTCATCTTAATAGTCTCTGACTGACTGAATGTTTCATTCTTTATTTAAGGAGTTTCATCTTATGGTCTCTAACTAAATGAATATTTGATTCTTTGGTTGGGGAAAATTTCATCTTAATAGTCTGACTGAATAAATGTTTGAATCATTATTTGGGAAGAAAAATAAGGTGAATGAGAATGAATGAAATGAAGGGTGTGAATGAATGGTTTGATTACTTACTCTGATTATTTCTCTGTTCTGCTGAATCTTGTGCGATGCATTCCTCGCATCTTATTAGTTTAGGCCCTTTTCTCTTAGGATTGTTATTGATAGGTCCACCACAGGTTATGCATTTCTGGACTTTGTCTAATATTACTGGTTTTGCTGAAATAGATTTTATTAAGCTTTAATAATTGAAATTTGTAAAAGTTTGTTGTAGTTTGTTAGTAGATACTCATGAAAAAACTTGCAGTATTTTCACTACCTGTGATCAAAATATTTATTTTCTCTCTACTCAAAGACTTGTTGGGCAGACATTTTTTTTAGTGATGTCTTTTGTACATTTTGTGTCTACAATATCTATTATTGTTTTGTTTTGATGTGCAATAATGTAATGTAAGATGTAAATAAAGTAAGAAATATTTAATGCTCACTGTCTTGTAATTGTACATGATGCTGCTGCTGGTCACTGTGGTCTGACGAGAGGATCTGTATGTGCGGAGGCATCGCCACTTCATTGCCAGTGCTCACACCTGCCGCCACCACTGTTATGTTGCTCTCTAAAATATAATACAAAATATTTATTAATGCAACTATATCTGGGAGGACAGGTATAACTTGAATATATAAAATTTTAAATAAGAAATTCAACAATACTTGATAGCTTCAGAAGAATTGATCTAATATTGCATTACAGTAATATTGCAACAATAGAAATTAAATTAATCATTAATTAACTTTCTAAACTATGTAATCCTAAATCACTCAAACAAATTAGCTTGCAATTGTGAGTAATGTCACAAAGATAAATCTTCTCACAACTTTGAAGTTTTGGATTTGGTCTCAAAAAAAACAATGAGACCTGGATATTTTAAATATATGGATGTCACATTGAATATGTGACACGAAAAATAAATATTCCTTATTTATTTACAAAAATATTGCTGAATATACCTTTGCCACTGACTGCAATGAAATAGATTCTCAGATGAAATAAAAAATTGTTTCTCAGATAGGGAAGTAAATAAAAAATGAAGCTTAACTTAAATTAATGTGACTTGGGTGACTGGGTGGATTACAAACAAATGACATAAAAGTAATTAATATATAGCAACTTAATTCACATTTAGGAACACTAAAGATAATGAAACTGAATCAGTAAGGTGACTTACCTGTATCTTGAGCGTGTATTCTTTTATGAGCATTGAGTAGAGTTAAGTGACCAAACATAAGACCACAGACATCACATTTAAAACTTATATTTGATATAGTGTTCTGGATTCCATTTGGTGCAATTTGCATCTGGTTAACCAGAGCATAGTTGTAAGAGAATGGTTGTGCTATATAGCAGGTTTTGTCATCACTTGTTGTCAATTGTGCTATATTCACACCGCCGGTTACACCCGGTGTGTTCCCAGTGCTTGCCCCAATCTTGCCAATCATATTCACATTTGCAGTGGTGTAACAAAATGTTGGGAATTCCTAAAATTACACATTAATAACTTTAAGAATTATCAAAAGCATTTCTTTAGTAGTGTAAAAACTAAATGAGCTGTGGGGATTTTCAAATCGGAACTAGACTAATGAAATGAATGACAAATGAGCAAGATCTTTCTCTTGCTTATACATCAGCACATGATATAGGCACATCAGCTGCTGATCTATTATATCATAATAATAATAAATGTTTAGTTACCTGTTGTTGTTGATGTTGTGTACTTTTCTGTTGCACATTTTCAATGTTTTTCCCTTGGGACTTCTGCGTGGGATGCTCCTGGTACTGCAGGGTCGGCACCGTACCGGTTTGCACAGTGTTTGCCGTGAACATCGCGGTAAACCCAGACAAAAACGGATACTATTTCATCACAACTAATCTTTTGTTGCGATGTGGTTTATAGACAATAATCTGTAGACAGAACATAATAAAATGCACCATTTGTCTATTTGTTAACATTCACCGATTTTAAAGAGCGGCTAGTTGTACATAAGCGAAACGGAAACTCCAAAACAAAGTGTGAAGGTAACAGGGGATATTTCTTATCAGTCTACTCTACTCGTAAAAATATCATTCGCAACCGTGTCTCCGTGAATAGAGTCGATATATGTAAGAAAAGGATGACGGACTATCTATAGACCCGCTTCGAGTAAAGGGACGCCATTAAAACATTTGACACCGACGCCGAGTATGTCAGAGATTATATCGTAGCTGTACAAATTTTCAGACCCAAGCTGATTACGAAAGTAAACACTATAGACGAACGTACCTAATTCTAAATTGTTTCAGATTTATCCAAAACCTTTTGTGCTATCGTTAAAACTTCAAAATATCTTGTTTCTGTCTCACTTCATAATGTCGAATTCTCCATCTCACAAAAGAAATGAAATGGCGATACAAGCAAAATGGCGATCGCAAACGCGTAGCAGTATTTTTTTTTTTTTAAATTGTTTTCTGACATTAGATTCAAGTCCTCTTAAGCCAATCGTCACCACGGACTTACTGGAGTCAGCAACGCACGATGCGTGCGTGACCTAGATTAAAAAAATATATCTAAAGCGGAACCTACTTCCACAAAAAGTTGAACATATTCGATCAGAGGATTACAGATTTTCATTTTCACTATTCAATAAATTTTCTAATACCATGTTACCTATGTACTCGCAATTAGTACCTACGTATGATTATAAATATGTTCTTGTAAAATATGGTCAACATGCCGAAGATTGCTAAGAATAAAATGTACTGGCACTTTGGCAAAAAACAGCAGTGCTAAAATTAAAAAAATCTAGACCATCTATAGTTATTCATTTTATAAAGGCCTAAGAATTTTCTACGTGGGTCTTTCTTTACTAATAGGAAAATATAATAAATACCTAATATCTTCTTTAAAAATACATTTAAAAAGAACCTGTCTCTTGATATCTTCTGTTCTAGTTAACAAAATTAAATTTGTAGTATGAAATTGTAACATAAAATGATGCAGAGAGAAATTATACATAGAAATAATAAAAATACGCACGATTACGTTGTAACGGGTAGGGGTAATCATAACGGTTATCTGCGTGAATTTCCTTTTATGTGATTAGCTCTCTTTGGAAAAATATACCTAATCAATTTCGTTTATTCCAAGCAGTCCTACTGGTTCCTACTATTTGGACAAAAATGTTCCAATCTGCTATACTGACTAAGAAATTGAACATGATATATTTGTTCCAAATAAAACTATTTATCTATTATTAATATTATGGTATTGTCATTGATGGGTACCGTACAAGTGTTTCAAAATGTAGGTATAGGTATAGTTAGGTAGGTATGAAAGCAATAGGAAGAGAGTTAATGTGATGCAAATACCTATTAAGAATATTTGAGGTCGATGTTGCTCTACATTATGTACCGATATAAGTTGAAAATAATGTTCAAACATTTAAATCGTGATCCAAAGAGAGTACATATTATAAGAGATTATTTTATATAAGACGTTAATATGTTGATAATTAACGGGGAAATCTATCTAGGATATTGTCTAGAAATATGAAATATTAAGATACAAAGACCTATAAAAATAATAAAAGTTCTTGCATAACTATAGTAAAAATAAATATATTATAGGTATCGTCACGAAAAAAGAGCGCTGGACATCTGTGGAAGGGTTGTCCGCGCATCGATACCTACAGTTGCGCATGAAACTACCGACTGTGGTTTCTATAATATTTTACTACTTTACAGAAAAGGTTTGTTTGAAGCTAAAAAATAAGTTTAGTACTTAATCTAATTTTTAGTATGATTAATGCCTTTTGTTTTTAACAGGAGTTCGAAAATCTGTAAGTAATTCGGAATATCTTGCATCTTTTACAATTAGTCTCACAGTTCACATGATTTTTTTTCAAAATCATGAACTGACTCAGCTTTTCTTATGTGGTTCAAATTTGGAACATCAAATGATGGTGAAGCTGGCATAGCTTCAAGAGTACATAAAAACTTATTCTTTGACCTAACATTATTTTTAGGTTTTGGGCCTTTATACATAAAATGCAGGGTGGCTCGATTCAAGTGTCCAGGAGTGTAGCTCTAGTAGTAGAACTTTCAGTAGGACTGCTTGAAATATTACGGAATAATGTCCTTCTACAAATTTCAAGATACCTCTCTAACAAACTATTGAAATGGCGCAGTACTTTAGTTGTGAAGATTTAACGAAAGAACAGACATGTTTGTCGGTTTTATAATATTAATGTACCTAATGTAAATAAGTCAGTTGATATTGGGTATTAGTTCGAAAAATATAAATAATAACGAAAAATGGGAGGGGATCAGAGGGAATGGTTTCCTATTCTAACCACTATCTCAAAAACTTTTTAACTTATGACACGAAAAGTTCTAAATACGAAGAGTATTTAGAACTTTTCGTGTCATAAGGAGCCAATTCCTTTTAAAAGAAAATTCTATGCAAAATCTACCATGAGATACAGATTTGCATAGAAAATAATAGTCTTTTTTGTCCCCTTTTTTGTCTAAGTGAAATATCACACCAAATGTCATATCTCTAACCCATTCTGCCAGCAATTATATAACTACAGCATTTATTATTACTTGAGTTGAAGAAAACTAAAATAAATTAAAAATATTTTTTTTTTACAAACAACTAAAACTTAGTAATTATTACGTTATTTAAAATGTACTAACTAATCATTATTACATCAGAATAACTTGTCACATCTCTTTCTGTATCTACAATATTATTTGTGTTTAGTTCAGGGTCTGGGTAGGATGCAATTCACTTTTAAACTTTCCAAGTGCCCATTGAGTCATATTAGCAATTTCCTGGCTTTGTGTCTTCTTCACATCGTTTTTGTTGATTTTGAAGATTCAGTTCTTTATCTACAATATTATTAGTATTTAGGTCCATTTCTGTATCTACAATATTATTTGTATTTAAGTCCATTTCTGTGTCTACAATATTCATTGTATTTAGTTCAGGGGTTTGGATAGGGTCCCAAACATTTTTAAACTTTTCAAGTGCCTCTTGAATTGTTTTAAAATTTCCTGGCTTTATGTCTTCTTCGGGCTGTTTTAGTTGATTTTGAAGGTCCAGTTCTGTAAAATAAAAAATGGAATTGTGATCATATTAGGAGTAATAAAACAAGTTACTTTATTATTAAAAAAATATCTTTTGTGGTGTGGTCTACACGGAAATAGTTAACTGCTATTGGTAACATTTTTTTCTTCAACTCATTTCATGGTACAAACTGGATGCGAACAAAGACTGTATCCAGATTAATCCACTTATCATCAGGTGGACTGACTGTCTAATCAGCTGCATAGCCAAAAGCAATGTTATACACTTGACCACTTTTTATTTCTATATTATACAGTGGTATCCCATTGGTTTTGGAACTAGACGGATTTTTTATTCAAGTATTTATATGACAAGTGGAACTGTCAATAAAGTGTCATCTCCATACAAATTTCACTGTTTGACAGCTCTACCTGTCATATCCCTGACTCAAATAAAAAATCTGTCTGTAGGTAAACACCAGTGGCAGTATGCAAGTAAAGAATTATCCTTTAAAGATTGTTTTAATAATCTAGAAATATCAGCGATTATATATTTTGGAATATCATTTCATTATTTATAATTAAATTATAATTTTATTATAATGTATCATTTAAGGATTGATAAATAGTATAACTTTAGTAAGCAATAATCATTTTATTTTATTTATTTATTGCATTCATATAGACAACTATTTATAATTATGGGACAGGATACAATTGTAAGGGCACAGCAATCTAATTACCTACATAATTCAAATTAATACAATTATTAAATTAAATATCAAATTATTCAGTTATAGACATGTCAAGGTAAGAGGAACTCAAGTGGTCATTGTTATTAACTTATTAAACTCTATATATTTATTTAAAATTTATTGCACAGACAAAATATACAAAAGACAGTTAATGCCCTATGGCAAGGGTCGGCAACCTGCGGCTCGCGAACCACATGCGGCTCTTTGGATGTGAAGCTGCGGTTCTAGTCTTTACTTGAATAACCATGCAAAGCCATCGCTCCCATTGAATTTGTTTGCTCAATTGTTTGTTATTGAAGTACAAGTTAGTGTTGTAAGTAAATATTTAATTGTTTTAATTTTTTACTTAAATAATAAGTGATTATCTAATAATACCATATATATATTATCTAATTTGTTGTGAAAAAAGACTACTTATATATGAATATATAGATATTTTTCTTATGAATAAATGGATAATTTTTTTTATCAAAAAACTATTTATGCAAGTACTATTTATTGTTGGCAAGAAAATTTTTTGTGGCTCTTTAAAAACTGAAATTTTAATTTTTGGCTCTTCCGACTCAAAAGATTGCCGACCCCTGCCCTATGGCATTCTCTACCAGTCAACCTTTGGGCAAACAGTTGTAACCTTTGGTAAACTGTTTATTAAATATTTATACTTATATTTTTATTCATATTAAGATTTGGTACTTTGGTACCGAGTTGGTACTTAACTGTATTTTATTAGTCTGAATTTGATTAGTTTTGCATACCTGTGCCTTCTTTTGGAGTGATGTAGGCATGTTCCATGTTAATGTATTTCCTTGTTTTGTGCACATATTTGAGATTTTTTTCCGGTAGTTTATCAAATAAAGGATCTAAGCATTGTGGTGTTGAATCTTCTTCAAAGAACATATATGTTCCTAGTGGGTTATCAAACTTTCCTGGAAACAAAAAATAAATAAAACTAAGGATAGTCAAAGAAAGAAAGAACTTTTATTTTTGTTAGTCATTTCAATAAAAAGTATGCTAAAATATTTCAGATTATGTGTTTCAAGTACAGGCAGAGTTCTGCATTGAGGTAAAGAAATCACTAAACAAAGGATGTCAGGATTTAGTAAAAGTTGTATTTTATAGAAAGAAGGTGATAGAAGAGTATACAGTCGAACTGGTGGTAAATGGATATAGTCTTCATGGACTTCCACATTACATACCACAATCAGTCCAGAATTCAAACATTGGTACATCCCTGGATCTGTTACCTACTTTTGTGAGATTTTGGAATGGATTTGGAAAAATTATTGAGATAATGGGAATATAATAGTAACAAATGACATACATGGAGAAAATAGTTAGGAGAGGGATGGGAAATGTAGTATATTATATGGCAGTCTTCCTTGAGTGTGACTTCTTCCAATCTCTATGCATTGGAAATTCTTGAAAATAAAGTTAAAGAAAAAATAATGCATAGGATATTTAGGTTAAGTTATGAAAGGTTTCTAAATAATGTAGTTTAAATATGAAAATACAAAAGTATATGTATTTGTTTCTATAATAAAAAATACCTGCGAAGAATGTATCATCCATTTGAATTATCGGATTTTTTTCATTAACTCCTAAGACATGAATATTTCTATACTTAGCTATATTGACATTATCTTCGAATTCTGCATATACAAGAATTTCTTCTTCTGAATCCGATTCATTATTCATTGTGATAAATTATTTTACTTTCTATTAGTTTCTCGGAAATTTCTTTAAAGTATTTTTGTAACTGATTTTTTTTTTTACACTTTTTTAACAAAAATATGTTTTTATAATTTATTTGGACACTGGAAAAATAAGAATTGGAATAGATTTTGACAGCAGATACTTCGGGTTCAAACGTCAAATTTCACAACGACCAGAGAGATAGATTCCTTTTCATGAAAGAAGTCCCGCGGTGATTTTTGGAACTAAATTTGACAGGTCGGCCATGTTGTCGTTCGTCGATGTTATCAAGTTCGTTTGTTGTGGTAGATTTTTGTGAGTTTGTAACTAGCTTAGTGCATTTTAAAGATTGTTTACAATGCCAAAAGTTGTAAAAAGTTCGGCTCGAGAAATGATATTGAAGGTGAAAGAGTTCTGTGAAGCGGAACAAAAGAATCAAGGTGTTTTAATACCACTAAACAATGTTCGGAAGAGAGTCGCCGCCATAACAGGTACTTTTTAGAGTTGCCATATAATAATTTTTTGCTGTATTGATGGGACTTTTAGGATATAAATTCATTTTTGCGATAAAATTGAACAAATACCAAACGTGATGAAACTAGGTAACTGAAATTAAAACATATATTACATAGTACATAAGCATTATAAACTTAAAGTTACTATTATTTTTAATTGTTCATTATTTAATTGCAGGTGTGTCAGAGAAAACTGTAACAAGAATTACAAAAGAAGGTATAACAGCGGCGAGTACTTCGAAAAAAATTGTCACCCCGGGGAAGAGTCGCCCGCATCCGAAAAAGGTCGACTTAGACGGGTTCGATTTGTGCGCTATCCGGCAAAAAATTCACAGTTTTTACGTTGTGCATAAAGAATTACCAACATTGGCTAAATTACGGGCAGCTCTGAGAGAAGACATCAATTTTCAGGGAAGCATCACAACATTGCACAGGATATTAAATAGGATTGGTTTCAAGTACAAGCGATGTCAATCCAGACGCAAACTACTTATGGAACGTCACGACATTACCGCATGGCGTGCAAAATATTTGGATAAAATACGAATAAATCGCACTGTGGAAAAACGACCCGTTGTATACTTAGATGAGACCTATATACACAATACTTATCATACAAAAAGTTGTTGGCAGAGTGAGGAGGAACCAGGAATGTTCGTCTCAGAGTCATCGGGGAGTCGCTGGATAATCGCTCATGCGGGAACAAAAGATGGATTCATAAATGGTGCATTATTAATGTTCAAATCCCAATCAAAGTCCTCAGATTACCACGATGACATGAACTCTGCAAATTTCTTAAAATGGGTGACGGAAAAACTAATACCTAATCTATCTGAAAGGTCGCTTGTGGTAATGGACAACGCTCCTTACCATTGCACTCAATTAAACAAAGCCCCTACAATGTCAAATATAAAAAGTAGTATGCAGGAATGGCTCCGGCAAAAGGGTATATATTTTGAAGACACCTGGAGAAAAGCTGTGCTGTTTGAGCTAATCAAACAAAATAAAGGTCCACCGACATTTGCATTGAATGAATTATTAACAGCTCACGGACACGAAGTATTAAGGTTGCCGCCTTACCATTGCGACCTCAACCCGATTGAGAAAATCTGGAGCCTTGTAAAAAGAAAGGTGGCGGATAAGAACGTGGCACAAGATCCAAAAGAAATTGTAAAATTAACTGAAGAGGCCTTTGAGTCTATTACGGCGGAAGATTGGACAGCTCAGTGCACGCATGTCGAACATTTAGAGGAGGAATATTTAAAAAATGACGGCCTTATGGATGAAGAGATGGACCGAATAATTATATCTACGGCTAGTGATACTGAAACAGAATTTGATTCTGATTCCATCCACTCTTCAGACAGTGATGTTCCTATGGCCGCTGATCACAATTATTCAATAAAACTCTGAATAAAAAATTGTAATGCTTTTCTTTACCCTATTTTCTCATCTTTTACATGTAAGTAGGTAGAACACCGCTTATATAAGTAAATAAAAATATACTTTTTACATAACAGAAATATAGGTAAATGGGCATTTTTATCAAAATGTCTACCAACCCACTCATGGGATGACCCATGCAATAAGTCCAAATAACTAACGTTATTATGACTGTAAGTGTCGTGTTATTATTAAATAGTTTCAAATGACTAAAGTTTCCTTTTTTACTATGTTGTTAGGTGCGAAAATTTAAAACAAAGTAATAAAAGCCTACGATTTTTGGTCATGACCGTTACCGAAAACAGGGGACAGTACTGGGAAACGTAGGATGCCACATTTCTGAGTTTAATTTTATTACTTTGTTTTAAGTTTCGCACCTAACAACATAGTAAAAAACGAAACTTTAGTCATTTGAAACTATTTAATAATAACACGACACTTACAGAGTCATAATAACGTTAGTTATTTGGACTTATTACATGGGTCATCCCATGAGTGGGTTGGTAGACATTTTGATAAAAATGCCCAAATATACTTTTGACTTATCAGAAATATACATGATTCACTAATCTGAACTATTGTTATAGTATGGGCTTGAGTAATGAAATTACAGCCCATCTAAAATGTATTTATTTCTTAATACAATTTAAGAGCTTATATTGTTTCATCGAAGTATGCAGGAAATAGTATTATTTGATAAATTACATATGCTAAATGTAAAATAGGTAAATTTTTTACTCATAAATGGCAACATTATGTCACGCGAGTACAGCGCTGCGTCTGGGGGACTTCTTTCATGAAAAGGACTCTACCTTTTAATTTTCGTTATTGTATTGTTTTATTAAAAACTAGCAACCCGCCCTCACTTCGCTTCGGTTTATTAAAAACAATCGGAATAAGATATTTTCCTGCGGTAAAATGGAACCTATATTTTAAATTAGACTTCTAGCAATACATAGGTGAAAACTGCATTCAATTCCATGCAAGTTGCGTGATGCGTGTACAAACATACAGACAGACAGACAGACAAAATTTCTAAAAAACTGTTGTTTTGGCTTCTGTTGCTCTAATAAAGACCACCCATATTAGTTTTTTTTCAATATCTATAATGTACAGACATCGGCCTGTTACAATTTTATTATATGTATATATACTAGTCTGGCACACAAAAGTTGAGCCTAGGGTAAATCGAAACTTTTCAAATGGCGACATTTAAATTTGAATTTTGTTACGTTCAATTTATTATTATTACAAATTGTCATATTTAACTAATTGGAATTATAAATGTTTTTTTTAATTGTTTAAAGACCTCACATATTTTCTCCCCACAGCTTTTGACCTTGTACCCATGCTTAGACCATCCATAGGTCTCTGACGGGCCAACTATCGTAGTCCCACGCTTTGATTTCATTATCTTATCATTATCACAAACACAACGTACGAAAAACACTGAAGTTTAATAAACAAAACTATCACTATTGAACCACAAAAAGCTATTTTTTCTCAAGTTCCCGCCAAAAAGTCAAACGCAGCCTTTGTTTATCTAAAACTTTACGTACGAAACGATATGTATGAAACGGCAAAACCGGTATGCTGCGAGAGTGCGAGTAGTAGACGATTGTGTGGTTGAACCCTAAGGTGAAAACGTTGTCTATGATTATAATGGATGAACTAAAGGAATCCATCACTAGAATACAATAAGAAAATACTCTATGATAATTTTGCTACGCACCATCAAGACTTGAACAAAAGCACAAAGCAATAAGAAAAATTGTAAGTTTATCTGGAATAACCAGATACGTGCATTCGAATCCGTGTTAAATCTGCCTTGCAAACATGTCCGATTGGGATACAGTTACAATCCTACGCAAGAAACCACCTAAAGCATCAGCATTGAAGACTGAACAGGCTGTGAATGCTGCACGCCGACAAGGTTTACCAGTAGACACTCAACAAAAATACGGTGCGGGAACTAATAAACAACACGTTACCACTAAAAACACAGCAAAACTTGATCGAGAGACTGAAGAATTACGTCATGAAAAAATACCATTGGATTTGGGTAAACTTATAATGCAAGGAAGACAATCCAAAGGTATGAGTCAAAAGGATTTGGCTACGAAAATATGTGAAAAACCTCAGATCGTAAATGATTATGAAGCAGGTCGTGGAATACCAAATAACATTGTTCTTGGTAAAATCGAAAGGGCAATTGGCATAAGACTACGTGGAAAAGATCGTGGCCAACCACTACAGCCTCCTGGAGGAAAGAAATAACGGATTCCCTGGGAGGCGAAGACTACACTCCGATTTGTTTATTGCATAATAATTACATGTATTTGATTTTTGCTGTTGGCCATGTTCTTGTATACTAACATTGCAAAAAAATCATCTAAGCATTTATTTTTTTATATAGAAAGTTCTCTCATCTGTTACCACCAATGAAACAAGAAAGGATACTATCATATTATGTGATAATCAATGAAAATTAAAATTCTGTTTAACCTTCTGCATTTTAATTACATATATATATTATTCATAATGTTTTAGCTGTTAGCTCCTAATGTTTTAGCATTTATCCCCGTCTAAAGAAATATTTAACACAATTTTTAATTTTAAGAGATTTTATTAGAACACTATAGTCAATGTATTTTGATTCAATGCGTGAAAATGTGAAATTTATTGTACACTACAATTATCTAAAGAAGTCCCAATGGTATATCTCTGCTTTACTCGACGAGCCCTTTTTTTACACAGAGTTACTTAAACTACTAGAATGGAAGATGCAATTTTACATATTGTGTCACGAAGTGGTAAAATTTCGCATGTTGAATGTGGCAAAAAAATAATATTAAATCGCTATTATTATTATAATATTAAATACAGAATAATGATTGTTGGCAATGGCATGTCTTGTCTTGTTTACTCTTTGTATTTATCAGCTATCAATTTTATATTAATAAAATGCAATTAATAATAGATATTTAAAGATTTCCCTATTGACCTCATCTTACCTACTTCCTTTCAGTATTGCAATTTGTTATCTATTTTACTTTCGTTTTCTTTGCTGAAAACAAGTTGCTGAAGCAATGGGCATTTCAAGAAAAAGTGTAATGAGAATTTTATAAGAAAATAACGAAAGGTCCCTTGACGAGCCGGCAAAAACAAGAACCCAAGGAACATAAAGCAAGAAATGTCGCTAGATGATTTCGATTACAGTGTAATACGGTGAATGAAATATGATTTCCATTTGAGATTTAAATAATTCCATACTCTGAACTCACTACGCAAAAATTACATTGTAATCTATTAACTTTGCATAGTACTACATGGGCTACAATTTCTACTTACCATCAGGTGGACTGTATGCTCGTTTGCCGCCTTTTTTCTACAAAATAAGAAATCAATTACTTAACCCTAGAAAGATAATCTACGTCCCCGAGACGTACGTCGCTTGAAAATATTGTTATTTCTTCTTAACTATAAAACGCAGTGCATTGCCTTTCTCAGTTAACTCAGTCGTCGTCCAGAGCTATGTCACGACTGTGTCGCAGCGGTAAGTACGATACGTAACTAGATAGGTATAGATGCGTCGTACGTCCGCGAGACGCATGAGTAATTTATTTTATTTTATGGTACTTAAAATATTGTATCACCGTGGCAAGTGGCAGGACATTAAACCCAAGTCAGATCGAGGCAAAATTGAGCGGAAGAAGACGATGATACTTCGCAGGAAAGCGTTAGCGAATCAGAAGAGGGGGGGGAGTGCACGCTGCAATCCAACAGCCGCTGGGCGCGCTCGACTGGCCACGTTACCCCTTTCTCACAGAAGACTACCTTGATTTCCCACTTTATCGTATTTCCCCAATGTACGTACGTGTTTTTGGTAGTGAGTGATATGTGCCAGAGCCCATTCCCATCCCGTCCTATCCCTCCCCATTTTCCCAGCCCTTTCTCCAAATCCATTCCTATATCTCCAAAGATAGGCAGCGCATCCGGGGGCGTGTCTATGGGCGACAGTATCCACTTACCATCAGGTGGACTGTATGCTCGTCTGCCGCCTTCGTACATAAAAAAAAAGGACCAGCTTTTTGAGGACGATGTTCAAAGTGACACAGAAGACGAATATGTTGATGAAGCAGTTGGTACTGCAGCGTCTCTGCCTATTACACTGGACTCAAACCAATCGACATCATCAAACCATCCATCTACATCTTCAAATTATCCCACAATAATTATAATTATCCCTAATTAATTAGTGGCATAATTATCCCACTCCGATGCTCGCTTAGAGGTAAGAATAATCACTGCTGGGCTACAAAGTGTCGAAAAATGAAAAACCCCTGTCGAAAGAAATATTATACATGAAAAAATTAAGTATGGAACTAACTTCAAAATGATTGAAAATGATTGAAACGGTACTTGCGACAGAACAAAGAATTGATGCCTAACAACGCTGGTGAAAATACTTAGGCAAAAAAGAAAGACGAAACTGTACCTAAACAGAAAAGATATTGTTCGTATTGCCCGGTGAACGCAAAAAGCATGGAAGCAGTCCTCTCATACTAGCTACGGTTAATTATCGACGCTAGAACTCACACAAATACAAAGTACGCACTCAGAACCAAAGTAATACTACACTGATCTGTCATCCGCATAAAAATCAACCTTATATGTAACGATTCGAGGTCGTTACTAGCTTGTACGCTACAATAGTTACGTCCTTTTGTTAATAAGTAGCAAACAGCTCTGCCATTGGGCGCCGCGTGCTTGGTGGTGTCATGCAATCATGAACCATGTAAGTGAATGTTACTGATTGTAAAACCAGAATTATTTTTTAAGTAGGTAGGTAAACTGTTTATAACTGATTTGAAAATGAATTATCACTAAACAGAATTAAATGGATTAAGAAAAGTATATTTATATGTAAGTACTGTCACAGTACTACTGTGTTATTATAACTTATATATATAAGGTGGTTTATATTCTTTAATATTTCACATAAATATTTATTTATAATAAACTAGCTGTTGCCCGCGGCTTCGTCGGTGGGAAATAATTGTTCATTTCCGTGGCACAGGCTATATTATATGTACACAAATAATTATGGAGACCGGTTGATTAGTTGAGCCGTGAAAGCACAACAAACAAACAAACAAAGTTACTTTCGCGCTTATAATGTTGTTATATATATTTTTAAGTTATTATGATTGATAATTGGCAAAGCGCAGGTACTGAATAAAACATAAAAAATGTATATGATATAATAAAAATAAAAAATATCATTTATTTATTTAAAATAATGACATACATAATGCACACAACTTAACAATCATCATCATCATCAGTTGTAAGATGCTGATGAACATAGGCTTCCCTCTTAACAATTATTATGAAAGTATAATTAGTTCGACCACATATGTATAATCACTTGTTATGTATGATGAAATTTTTATGTTCCGCGAAAAATTGCCAGTTTATTTAGCTTTTGGCGAGATAAGTAAAGTGACGAGTCTCTTTTCGTAATGTACTTAGTGCATACGAGTTGTTGTAAACTGTTGTAATGACTCTTTTAATCGGCGGTACATCATGTCTAGTATTAGTTGGATGCTTTTTTAAGGAATCGAATATATCTTTGAAGCTTGCGACGTATTGAAAACATTTGTTCGATATTAAAATCTTGCTAGGCATCCAATCACTTTCATGTCTCTCTAATCGAACAGCTTTAATCCATCGGTCCCTTCGGGTCTTGTGGGAATCTGAGGGAAAGAGAAATAAAATGAGACAGGCGTATTATTTGTCACCAAAAAGCACGACTTTAATGAAAAGCAAAAGGAAAATGCCAAATAACATTTGGGATTTTAGTCATTTTCACTCATATTTATCTATTTAAACGGATCTAGAAAATGTCTAATTTTAAAAGTAATATAAATATGAGCGTTATAACTTTATAAGTTTAAAATGGTTAGTTTTGCATAACACTAATCCAAAGAAATCTGTAAGTTGGGATATTTATGTATTACATTTTAAATAAATATCCAATCCAATATGTTACTTCATTTGGCATAATACTATCCCTATGATAAATTGTGATTATTATTTTCTTAGGTTCTACTATAGTTATCGGAGTACTTACATGTGGAAAGTGATCCCACTATCCTTGGGATCATTATCTGGATGACTCCTATCCCACTTTACCACATAGGAAGGCATTTTAATCGAAACACAGAATCGGTAAGAGGTACTGACTCACTGGCCGTCGCGACTAAACTAAAGCCGCGTGCGGAACAGTTTTTAAGCCCCGCCCACCGCGGTACACTTTTCGTTGCGCTATAATCGAGCGGTAGGAATGTTTCCATGTCTTTTCCGTTCACCGGTATTGCCCCTCCAAAATAATAAAGTGAATACGAGGCGTTATAAAAAAATAACTATTAGGATTTCATTTCAAAACATGCGAAAAATTGCTTTGACAATAATAATATGGTGCATTCTTTTAAAACGCATAAAACAGAAAGAGGACAGCATATAGATGACCAATCGGCTATTTCTACACATTTTGGAGAATAGGCTACGTCCATACACTTTCTCACGAGAACTTCAGAATATACTTTTTTTCTTTACTTACGTTTTTATTTCATTATTATAAAAAATGTGGGTTTTGTGGTATGGTAATTGTGTATTAAATTTCAATGTGTTTTTTTCGCAATGTTTGTGATAATCAAATTAAAAATTATGCATGCGTTTTTCGTGTGCTTCCAAGGCGTCCAATATTTCGGTGCTCGTAATCGTACTATTACTTTATTGAGCGAATTTTAAGTTACTTGGACGTTGATGAGTTGCGTTTTGAATAAAATCGATATTATGAAGAAAACTCAACTCTGGCACAATGTGTTAATTAATAAATTGACATATAAGAAAGGGAAAAAACTGTCAAACGTGTGTCAAAATAACAAAAATCAAAATACACGAATGAGTTCAAATGGGCTATATGAAGGGTTACGATAGAAAAGATTTCTAGCTGAAAAATCAGAAATCTGGAATTTTTGCTACTGCAGAAAACTCGATTATTTCAACAAAATTTCATCGACAGAGCGGATTAGTTCCATTGTGATTAGTTTTGATAATAAGTTTGTGACTGGATAAAAAATATTCGCCGAAAGTTGCAAAAAACTATATACAATGTCGTTTTCATTTGGATCTAACACTGCTACACAAAGCACGCCTTTCGGAGCTGCTACCAAACGTAAGTATTTACTTATATATCTTCCTATTTAATTTTAAAAAATAACCAAAAACTGATTGATGGATTTGTAGTAATTTTAAACAAGCATTAATGTCGTATTTGGACAATAATAACAATGTGTAATATTTAGTCATCGATTTGAGAATATATACTAGATATGTTATACAAGCACTGGGTCAACCACAGTGGGCCCACGTTACTAGTCTTACGAGTGCTGTAAAGTACATGTAGACGGTAGCTGAATTTTTGATCTTATTCCAATGTCTACAAATTCTGATGATGTCTTCCAATGTCTGATTGATGTTTGTTAATGACAACCACCCTGCGCTGCACTCCACCTGATCTGCACCAGCCCTTAGAGTCTTAATAGTGTTCTATGTTGAGTACCTCTTGAATTCTTTGATTCATATGTTTTGAAAATGGAATGGTACACACATCAGTCATCACATCAAATTTTTGATGAAAGTATATTGTTTTGTGCAATAAAATTGTGTAAAAATTATTACAAAGTAAAACAAACACCTACATTACTTATCAGTATCATCACTGGTATTAAATTTCACTTATAATTTATAAAAACAATTAATAAAACATTGTTCATTAACTTATTTAGGCTAGATTGTGACACTGACCGTTGTTGCACCCTGGGACTTGTTATTCTTACATAATATCATGTACAGCAAAGTGCAATGCTAGGATATTGTTGAGAATTTTTTTCCATATGCCACTGACCAATCAATCTCTCAACATAATTGAAGATTCCTATTCTATATCCCTTGCAAGGAGGACAAACATTGGCCTGAATGCTCCCTTAACTCCTTAACTTGTAGGTGTCCTCAACTCCTTAACTCGTATGTGTGATTCCTACAATAGTTCCATGTAATAATTTCCTGAAACACATTTAGACAATTTTAGGGATTTTAGACATTACCTAAATTCAAATTTAAATTATTATCCCCTTAACCAACCATATACAATATACAGTTTAAAATCTGTAAATCCACTTCACTTGTAGTTTCTTTAGACCTTTTCAATTAATCTAAATGACTTTTAAAATAGAATTCTTATTTTTATTCTTTTTTTATTTTCAAATTTAGATACTTTTTTGTGTCACAATCTAGCTTGTTATGAAAATACAATTCTTACATCCTTACAAACAAGAATTCTTACAAACAATGCTTATATACTTTCTAAAAATACAAACATATTAATTTTAAAAGCTGCCCAAGTAAGTAATCTTTCCAGTCAAACAAATAATGGGTAGTAGTAGATTTAGTGAGTGGTTAACACCACAAAACAAATGTGAATTCTAAAATTCTTTCATTAGAGAATTTACAATTCTCTAAGTGTGAATTATAACTGCAACCTATACCAAAGAAGTTCTATTTCAAGTGCAGATTTTTCAATTATTACTAGATTAGTTGTGAAGGAAAACATGACAAGGAAGAAGGAAAACTGATAATATCCACATATTCTCATTGGGTAAACTTGCTGCATTATGGCCCTTAAATGATTACATGTGGAGATTGGTGCCTTACAGTGGGATGTTATATGCTGATGTCAAAGTAGATGTAGATGATAATGAAGGATGAGGTATGTCATAGAAACTGTCATCATATGTATGGACAAAACCATGTCACATAGCCTGTTCATTTGAGAGATTATGACTTTTGCTGTTTCAGTATAACACATTTTAATGTTCATTGGATTGTTTTAAGTGTTTAATTAGATAATTCCATACCATGCCATCATCTAAGAAAAGGGACATTATTCTTGGCTCTAGTTTCACAGATACCTATAGAGAATTACTCAAAAAAAAAAATTAACCATTAGATTGTAACTAAACAATTAATTAATTGTAACTAAACATGTTATTAAACAGGATCATTTGTTTCATTTAATGTTTCTATTTAATCAGAATCTTGAAACATTTAAATTTTAAGATAGAAAATCTTAACACTGACACTGACAATACGAGTAAGATCCCTTTGCATAGATAATTTCACAATGTGTGTACAAATTGTATGATGTCACAATGTTGTACTGTACATTACAGCAACATTTTCATTTGGGGCTACTAGTACTGCAACTACCAATACTGGGTTTGGTGGTTTTGGTACTGCAATTACTTCTACAGGATTTGGAGGCTTTGGAGCTCCAGCAACTAGCACAGGTACTTTATTTTTTTATCTTATTGACACTCTTTGAACTGGATGGATATGGTGGAGCTTAATAAATGTATAGGAGGGTGGTTCAGTGGGATCAAACCTCAAAATAATTTTGGTTTAAAGATTTTGAATTCACTCTAAAACCAAGTACTGAATATGAACACATATGAGGGTCAATCAAAAAGTTCTTAGAAACACATGTTAATAAAACCTTTTTGAGGATAGTTTATTTTTTATTTTAAAAAGTCAGTATCACACAATATTTATGTCAAGTGTCACTTGATACAATCAACTACTTTAACAATTAATTATTTTCTGTAACAACTTGTTAAAAACATTATAAAGTATATATATATCTGTGTCTGAAAAAAATGTCCATGAAGGAGAATTCTTTTGGACATTCAGTAGACATTACGGGCCGTGGAATAGAGTGGAATTTACTCTATTCCACGGTCACTTACTGGGATGTTGAATTTAAAAGGGGCAGATCGAGTTATGAAGATGATCCCTGTTCTGGTCAACCTTCCACCTCTGTCCTTTAAGAAAGCATCAGAAAAGTGGAGGTTGGTTTTAGATGTCAGAAGAATCTCCATGAAATATTTAGCACAGACTAAAGATTCACTTTAGGATTCAAAAAAGTATCGGCAAGATGGATTCCGCGAATGTTAACTGAAGAAAACAAAAAAACGACGTTTTGAAGTTTCAAAACGGAATCTTGAACTCTCAGCATGATCCTGATAAATTTTGTCACTGTAATCATGGATTAAACGTGGGTCCACCATTTTGATCCCGAAACGAAGAAACAAAGCATGTCTAGGAAATGCCCATATTCTCCACCCATGAAAAAATTTCGAGTTACTCGACCGCAGACAAAGTTATGGCTTCTCTGCTCTGGGATTTCGAAGGAATCCTTTTAATGACTATATGCCGAAAGGAAAATCGATAACATGTGCCTATTATGTAGATTTGATCCCAAAAGTGCCTGAAGCGATTAATGAAGCGAGGAAATATTTTCTTTATGTAAAAAAGTGGGCGGATGAACAAGCGGTTCCACGTGATGGTAAGTGTTTCTGCCGCCCATGGACACCTGCAACACCAGGGGGTATGCGGGCGCGCCGCCGACCTTTCAAAATCCTATTCACAGCTTTCTTGAAGAACCCCATGTCGTAGCTTAATGGAAAGACCTCTTGAGGCAGTTCGTTCCACAGCCTACGGGTTCGCGGTATAAAATAATTTTTGGACCGAACAGTGCGCGACACCTCCGTATCGAGGAAATGCGGATGGACCGCACTTCTGTGACGGGAGGTGTGGTTGTAGAAACCCGAGGTGGGCATTATATTAAACAGTTCTTCGGAGCATTCCCCATTGTACAGGCGGTAGAACACACAGAGAGACGCAACGTCTCTCCGAATTCTTAATCACCCACCATATTCACCGGACTAGGGGCTACCCTAGTGATTTTCACTTATTTCCAAAATTAACGGATGTTCGTCAAACCAATTTGATAATGAGGTTATGGATGGAGTTTTTTGTGACTCAAGAAAATGTTTTTTTCCCGGAAGGGATAAGGGAATGGAAAACATTATACTAAATGTATCGAGTTACATTACTTAGAGAAATAAAATGTTTTTATTTGAATGTCTTTCTATTTTAATGACGAGTTTAAGAACTTTTTGATTCACCCACGTATGTATCTAGGTCAGCTTGTGATCATGGTTGGGGTAATACAGCTGAAATGTTGAATAAAATAAAAAATGTAAACACACATTTAGGTCCCATTTAATAGACAAATTCTGGTAGTCTGGATACAAGCTTGGGCCTTTGCTTAATAGCAGCCCACAGAAGGTTAAACAATAATAGAAATGAATTTTGTCTACATACTCTTTGAAAAACTTAATAGCACATTTACAGTGAGTAGTGTGATACTGATCTGATATCTAGATAAGTTTTGATATTTATGTGATTGGTCTATTTTTGTTATTTGATTGATTTTAAGCTAGCTGCTAGTCAAACAAAGAAGATCGAGCTAAAGATAATGTTGATTATTTTGTTGACCTCAATACTGTCTAAATTGTACTGGGCGACCATGATTGATTATGACCAGTATTGTTTCTTGTAGTATGTCCTGTGTGTATATTACTGCGAGAACTGTAATTCGCTATACCACTGTTATTAAATCCTGTAGTTACTTTAGATAATCTTGTAGATTTATATGTAAATACGTAAGTAAGTATTATACAAATCAACACTAAGTACTTGAGCGATAAGTTAGCACTAATGAACCTTAAAATTTTTAACTTTAATCCTTTTAGACTCAAGCTTTTAACATCAAGGGCTTAACACCGTCAAATATTAAAAACTTGGACTACAACGCTCGCGAACGTTTAACGCTCGACTCTTCATTAGCGCATAGTGTCGAACGCGTAACGCTCATTTTTACAGCAGTAATTATGACTGAACACCCCCTCGTAGTTATTAGGGGAGGCTTGTGCCTTACTGTGAGATATGTAGGACCAAAGTAGTAAACACTAAAAAGACACAGTTATGAAATAATTAACAATTACATAATAATAAGTAGTATTTGAATTTTTTTCAGCCACTCCTTTTGGTAGCCTTGGCTCAACAGCGCCTATAACGACACCCTCCTTGTTTGGAGGGACTGGTTTCGGAGCCGCTGCAAAACCAGCTACAGGTAACAGTTTTGTTTTAATACTAATGCTTATTCTTCTTTATGCTAGAGTAGCTGTATGATGAAACACTGTCTGAGTCCTTACGAAAATCTATCCATGAAAACAATTATAATAATAAACCATATGTTGTCTAAGTGAATGTCTCTGATAAGGGTTCAATTTCATTGTTTCATGTTTCTATTTAAATAGAAACATGGCCTAACATCTGACTTCTAAGATAAATAAATACAATTTGGGAATCTAAAATCGACAATAAGGTTTTCTCATATAATGTCATATATAATGATGATTACTACGAGCACAAAGTGTAAAATGTATGTAATAAAAGAAAGTTCCTCTAACATTGCTCATACATTTGATTATATAAAAAGAGATTACTTGAGACACCCACCTTCTTCATATTTTGATAACATTTAGATGTAGTAAAAAAGAAAAGTAGATTAACTTCACAGGTGTTAGTCACGACTAGCATGCAAACATACTATGTTTGTACTCATAACTACTCGTACTTAGAATCTCACTGAGTTTGATAGTGCTTCATGACACTATAATACTCCTATATATTCTATACCCTATTTAACTTTACACTAGGTTACCTGGTTCTAATAATAAGTTCTAAATAAATTTACCTTTGTCTATATTTGTCACATTGTTCATGTTTTCAGGTTTCGGTACCGGTGGCTTTGGCGCCAACGCATTTGGCACAGGTACCAATTTTGGAACTGGCACGTCAACATTTGGCGGTGCTGCGCCTACATTTGGCACCAATACTCTTGGCGCCAATACATTTGGAACACCGACGTTTGGCTCGGCATTCGGCACGAAACCAACCACAAGTGGTTTTGGAGGCTTTGGAACTGGCCTTGGTACAACTGCTGCATTTGGGCAGCAGCCACAGCAAGTAAGTTTTTATACACTGAGTTTTTAATGGTTTTAGATCTGGGAGCCCTTTATTGTATTAAGCATTAGTAGTATCAATACATAAGGTCAAATTAAAAATAATAATAACAGGGCAGTACGGAGAACTGTGCGAGTGTAGCTCCCCCGCGACCGGCGCGACACCGCTCGCACGCCGCTACTGCGTGTTCACTAAAGAATATTAATTTTTTACCCACCTTCATTTTTACCTTGAATATTGATAGTACTTCCTAAATAGAGTAATTACGCCACGGCTCTTTAGCGTGTATCTATTATTATCTGAACAGAAGGAGACACGCCTCATACATCCTCATACACAATTTCACATACACATACACACACTCACGCATCTATGCATACCATCATACACAATAACTCTCAGCTTCAGTGTAATCTCTACTTTTGACTGTTCAAAATTAAATTTTGACTGGAAATTAAATGCATTGTGCATTAACCCAACAAATACAACATTTATTTTCTTATAATGTAATCCTGTTAAAATGTAAAACTTTACATGAAGGTTAATTTGTCCACATTCATGGGAGTAGAGTGCAGAGCCCCCCAGCGGTCGTATTGAGAAACTTAATACCTCGCACAGAAAAAACAGTAGACGTGGACGCGATAGTAATTACTACAAACGATATAATCTTATACTTTAGCCACATTTTGTAGGTATTTTAAGTAGTTCCTAGAGACAGAGAGCAATCATAAATTAATGATCTGACTACTTACCCTCCATTCCCATTTGTAACACTGTCACGTTTTTGCTAATTGCTTATAAAATATTAATAAATAATGGCTATAATTAATTTCCTCATCAGGAGCATAAACTTTTTGTATATAATAAAAATATCATATTATCGTGTCGTGATGGGGCTCTTTGAGTCAATAAAGTCTCGTATTTCTGCGATTATTACTGATCTGTTATGATCACCACGTGCCGTTACGTCGCTGACTTGTCAGTCGTCATACAGACACACGATAGAGACGTCGCTCTACAAAACCGAACCTAGCCGAAGCTCTACAAACCGTCTCTTTCTAAAGGCCGATGTGTATTACTTTCGGCTGGGAAGCGTACACATATTTGATTTCCTTTACACTCTCTCAAATATATCTTTTTCTCTCTCTCCTTACACTCGCTCTCAAAATTTTATAAAGAAGATTTAAGAGTACACAGCTTGACCATTGTTTTTATCGATAAAATTTGAAACAGTTTCTAAGCACTATTTGTCATAAGCGCCATGGTAAATTGATGTAACATTATTTTTATGTGAGCGTAGTTTCCGTTGACAATTATTTTTTGGGTCTGTGTTGAGCTAGGCGTTTGATATAGCTGCTTACATGTTCAACTCGTTGAGTTGAACATTTATATTAATAACGCAATACTTTAGCAGCAGCTACAACCGCAGGCGGGCCCTGCGAGCGCCCATGAGGCGCTCGTGGCGGCCGTGTTCAACTGCACCGTGTTCGCCGACGAGCGCGACCAGGTACTCGCCAAGTGGAACCTGCTGCAGGCCCAATGGGGGACAGGTATATGTTACTACAAAACAACTAGATACAAAAAGAATGTTTTTTTTTTATTTGGTTGTAGTCATTTCAACACGTTGACTGGACCAGTCATGGATATGCATTGACATATAGAGTGTCAATAGAGTGTCACTCTATATGTCTAATAGACATATAGAGTGCTTGACATGTAGAGTATTGACTAATCGTGTATTCGCACAAACACAAACTCGTTAGCACATACACAAACTCCTTTGATTATCAACTTATTCAATAAGCGGTTAGGTGGTGCCAACCGCAAATATAATGTTGCAGAACCAATCTATTTATTCAGTTCGAGCAACGAATATAAATTGCAATAACCGTAATAACTCGTTTTTGAATGCAAAAAAGTTTATAGTCAACTTGTTATAATATTACATGAAGTAATTACCTATGATTATGTATGTATATTACATGAAGTAAAAACCTATGATTATGTATGTATATTACATGAAGTAATTACCTATGATTATATATGTATATTACATGAAGTAATTACCTATGATTATGTATGTATATTACATGAAGTAAAAACCTATGATTATGTATGTATATTACATGAAGTAATTACCTATGATTATATATGTATATTACATGAAGTAATTACCTATGATTATGTATGTATATTACATGAAGTAATTACCTATGATTATGTATGTATATTACATGAAGTAATTACCTATGATTATATATGTATATTACATGAAGTAATTACCTATGATTATGTATGTATATTACATGAAGTAATTACCTATGATTATGTATGTATATTACATGAAGTAATTACTTATGATTATGTATGTATATCAAGACAAAAGTGCTCCAGTATCAATGTTATACTCAATTTCGGACTTCTGCTCTCAATAGTAAGGGACTATGATATGGAGGTAGCACAACAATTAGGGCCTTTCTCATCCCCTTCTGATACGGTATCGGGAGGTTGTGCAAAAGGCCCTAAGAGCCTTTCGCACAACCTGCTGATAAAGTAACTGTTAATAATCTGATAGATAAATTATCTACTAATTATCTGCCAATTAAATCTAGCTGATACTGACTTTCTGATGAAGTATAACTGACTTTCCGATACCTCCCGATGCCTTATCGGAAGGTGGTGAGAAAAGCCCTTAATATTGAAATTGACTATTATTGAAAGTTTTTAAGGTTTCGTAATGAAATTAAAACTAGTCATGCTTACATTATTGACCAACAATACTGCCTACAATATAATTAATCTAAAGAAGTCCCATCGGCATATCTCGGTTTTAGTCGACAAAGCTCGATTAGAGACGAAGAGTTATTAAAACTACTAGACTTCATTTATATGAAGATGCAATTTTACATATTCTGTCACGTAAGTGGTTAAATTTCGCGTGTTGAATGTAGCAGAAAAATAATATTAAATAGCTTTGCATTATATCAAAGTATGGGCATCAAAGCATCAATCATGATAATTACTTAAAAATAGAATAATGATTGTTGGCATGTCTTGTCTTGTTGACTGTTTGTAGTTATCGGTTATCAATTTTGGATTAATAAAATGTAATTAATAATAGATATTGAATATTTTTCCTTATCGACCTTATCCTAGTTACTTCCTTTATCAGTGTTGCACTTTGTTATCTATTTTACTTTGTTATCCTGTTATAATAAAATTGACGAGGACTTTATTTCTCAATAAAGAAGAATAATTCTATTAAAGTTCTATAAGATATTTTATTAAAAGGCATTTATTAAAATTCGCATAATTTGTTATAGTGGCACTTCCGAACTGCTCCGATAAAATTCGAGATATACCGATGGGACTTCTTTAGATAATTGTATTGTACCTAAGAAGAAAGGCATAAGCAACATAATATTCCGAAATTAAAAGTAAACCGTATTTATTCTTTTTGTTTTATGCAATACTCCACGTTTTTAGCGATTTTAAATTAATAACAATTTTACCAATTATTTTTGCATTTGTCTCGAATGTTGTGCTTTTATTTCTAAGGAGGGCAGAATAGTTTGGTTTACTTACACTAACGAAATACTGTTGAATATTGCAGGCCAAGCGTACTACAGCAGGAACGCGCCGCCTTTGGAGCTAAATGAGCAGAACCCTCTGTGCCGGTTCAAGGCCGTGGGGTACTCGAGACTCGGCGGTCGCGAGGACAAGGACGGACATGTCGTTATGTTATTCAACAAAACAGAACAGGAAATCAAGTAAGTTGTACGGTCAGCAAACACGCTAATGTACCAAAAACCATACAAAATTGTCCCTTATTTAATAGCTCATTACGGATTAAATGAAATAAATTAATTGATAAAATGGTTGCCTACTATATGAGCTACTGCCGAGCGCGTCTACACGACGGATATCGCCGCGAGACTCGCTCGTGTAGTTGGCGCCTAAATTTCCAAAAGTATACGGCGCTTTCAGAGGCATGCATCATTAAAATTGATGTTTAATTTATTTTGATGTTTTTATGCAAAATTTTTTCATAATTTTTGATTTCAGACATTGGTTGTGTCTGAAATTTTTAATTCTTTTCTAAGAAGAGTCATATAGTTTTGTGGTTCTGCTATATTTCTAACTCTTAGGCTAGAGCACTGAAATTGAAGAGGTGGATTTTTTGTAGTTTAAGTGAAACACTAAACAAACCAGTCTACTATTGTTATCCACTATTGTCCAATACACTATTCCAACATCATCCTGATTTAACTTCCATTCCAATTAACTTTAATTTTTAAACTTATTGCAGAAATAATCAGCAAGCCTTAACTACATCTTTAGGCGGTCTGCTGGGCAACAAACCTAATTTAGCTGTCAACATTGACTCTGTGAAAGCTGTATCAGAAAACAAGACTCACGTATGTACAAATTTTAACAAATTTATAGACGTTTTATTATGAGGTTCACTGAATAACAACTGTGATTGTTGTATCTTACTAGGCTTGCCCACCTTGCAAAATTCTATTCACAGCTCTCTCGAATAGCCCCATATCGTAGCATAACGGAAATACCTCACCTGGCAGTTAATTCCATAACTTTCGGGTTCGCGGTATAAAGTGTCTTTTGACCGTACTGTAACCGTACGACGATGAAGGGCGGTGCCATGGTAAAAATCCGAATTTGGCACATCAAACTGAACAGGTCTTCAGAACATTCGCCATTATAAAGGCGATAGAAAACGCAGAGAGACGCAATATCTTTACGGATGCTGAGCGATTCTAAACCACCTGTGAGAGTGGGATCATCGACAATTCGGATAGCGCGTCGTTGGATGGAGTCAAAAGGATTCAGCTGGTACTTTGGAGCTCAAAGCACCGGCCCAGAGGTGTGAGATGTTCCATGTGGAGTCTAACTTGAACTTTATAAAGCGACAAGCGTTGCCCTGGAGAGAAGTACTGCTTCGTTCTATTTAGTACACCCGAGCTTTTTACTAGCAAGTTTTATCTTGCTCTCCAGATGACACTGAAACTCGACTTTGCTCGAAATATGGACGTCAAGGATCCCAAAAACTGTCAGAGATTTTGAGAGGAATGTTCTGAAATCGATGTGCCACGACAAATGGAGCATAGTGGTGAATGTAGAAACTTGTGTCTTGCTAGGGTTAAATTGGACCAAATTACATTTACCCCAAGTCAAATAAAAGTGTGTCAATAAAATATTAAATAAAACACAAAATAGAACAAAATAACATTGTTAATATTTGTTACTAGCAGTTGTCGGTAAGGTGTATGTAGACTGCGGGCGGTCCATGTTAGTTAGCCAGTCGATATTCATCACCCCAAACACAGTCGATGCCACTAGACCAGGGGTGGCCAACAAGTCGATCGCGATCAACCGGTCGATCGCCAAAGATACAGCGGTCGATGGCGAAAGAAAATAAAAAAAATTGACCGCTATCAAAATTTTCGTTATTGTTGACATTATCAAATTATACTCCTGATTTTGTTTAATTTGACAGTAGAAATGAAGGCACAAACTTCTCAATCTTTTTTGTTACCTATTGATATTAATTTTACCTATTCATGAATAATATAAAAAGCTATCTTATTATTTTATTCATCCCACTATAGCACAATTAAATGGATCGCTAGAGGTCAGATTTTTTAAAGTAAAACACTTCTTATCAAGTTGGCCACCCCTGCACTAGACGGTCCACGTGTCCGCAGATCGATTATCGATCGATCGACCACGGATCGGTATCTACGTCTATACACTTTGAACCGTACTTATAATGCACCTATATGTCTGCTACTTTGAGCAGGTCTAATTTTTCATTGGACTTCTTAGCGGGAACTCAAGAAGTCATGGTTGAGTTTTTGTCTGATTATTGTAAAAATATGTATTGGGTTTTGTGGTTTAATAGTGATAGTTTATTAAAATTCAAAATGCCCGATGTTTGTCTATAATATTTATGATAATCAAATAAAAGTATGAGATTGCTTTGTTCGTGTGCTTCCGAGGAGTCTATCTGTCTGAAGACACCTACTGAAGTAAACCTACTTTACTGAGCGGCTACTGACATACATCGACCTAACTGAACATTAACAGAATTTATTTGACTTTAATTACGGAGAAAACTTGACATTGAGAGAATGTGCTAATTGCACCATTGCCATATAGGAAAATATTTTTTTTTTCGATAGGTGGTGATCTTCGTGATAGATAAGAACGCGGGTGAGAGTCACGTGTCCGCAGCAGAATTGGCCTCGTTCTTAACAACGGGCGCAGCGCGGAGCGCGCTAGCGGGCGCGGGGTGCCCGGCCGTCACGCCCGTCACGCGGCCCACGCCCCACCTACTCAAGCAGTACTTGCAGACATCACCGCCGGGTACGTGCTTTTTGAACAGGTTTAACTTTCTTATCTGCGTGGTAGAAAAGAATGTAGGCGACAGCCACGTTTCCGCAGCGGAGCTGGCCGTGTTTTTGTTGCTGAGCGCGGCGCGGAACGCGCTGTCGGGCGGAGGGTGCCCGTCCGTCACGCGGTCCGCGCCGTACCTACTCAAGCAATACCGGGTACGGGTACATATATTTACACCTCAAAAATCAATGAGCATACCATGCGTCTACTCGTTGGTAATGATGTTTACGCTATATAGCAGCTCTTCTAGACCGGGGCCTGTGCAAGGGCTTATTACTTATACAGTAGAAATGATTTATGAGACCTAGCGAATACCTAGTCTAGCCATAAATATTGTTATGAAGAAAATATTGATTATTTTTTTGTATATCATTTTATTGGAAGAATTTGTGTTATTTTAGAAATAAATAGGTAAGCATTTTAAAAATATAATATTTATTCGAAATCGTTACCATTTGCTTACAAACACTACATACACTCTTTCAAACGTTGTGGCCAGTTTTCGATCGAAACCGCACCCATTCTATTGGAAAATTGGCAACTGCCACCCTTGTGGATTTTTTTTTAAGGGATTCAACATGGCGTTTAGAGTATGCCATGCTCTCTAAAATAGACCATAAATCATAATCGAGCGGACTAAGATTGGGACTAGATGATAGCCAGTATTCAGCTCTAATGAAGTCGGGAATATTCCTTACTAGCCACGCCTGTGTTGAGCGAGCCTTATGACCCGGTGCTGAGTCTTGCTGAAAGGAACGAATATAGAATTCAGGAATAAGAATAATTGTTATTTAAATGATTATTAGTTATTTTGTATAGCCCATTTTTATTTATTTCGGTTACGAACTGGGAGTTATTTTGTTTATTTTATTGTTTATTTTAGGGTGCTTTAGTTTAGGAAACGGTATAACTGATTCTAACTATCTGTTCTGTATAATAGGTATGGACATGCGACTGTGGAAGCAAGCTCAAGCAGACAATCCCGACCCCGCGCACTACATACCTGTGCCTATGATTGGATTTTCTGAGGTGAATTTTCAATTTAATGAAATATTTAACAGTTTTAAAGCTGTGTGTTAAAATTTTAAAGCTTGTGCATCTACAAGTTAAAAGTCAATCAGAGGAAAATGCACCGAAGTGAGTGATATCGACAACCGAGTAACCCACATGGGATACGTGTCATTTAATAAATAACAGATAAGTCACACGAATCAGTAAACCATCGTTATACCATAACTAAACCAGTGAGAAAAATTACAGAGATTTGAGTAGCATCGTGTGCGAAATTTTATCAAAAACTAGCTCCCGATTTCAGATAATAAATACTTTAGTTTGTTTTGAGTTGCGTTGTGTGAGACAGGCCTTTGTATATATTCCTAAATACCTGTTTTGTTACATTGATGCTTTGAAAAGGAACAAATATAAGAATAAAATAATTAAAAGTGCGTTGGGACTAGTTCCTCCCTATGTGTTTAAATTTAATAATTTTAATGTGTTAAGTTGTAAACTGGCTCACTATTTAAATTGTTTCTGGCCCAGTTGGCCACTAGTGATTTCAAAAAAGTGGTAAACTGGTCCGCAGTCCAGATGAGGCGATTTACGTGCGTAAACCATCGCGCGTACACCACGCGTACCACACGCGCGTTGTATGTAAACATAATGTATAGACTTAGCTCACCGCCACATGTGGACAAGCTCTAAGCCCGTGTAACGTTGTGCAGCTGAAGTTCCGCGCGCGGTGTCAGTCAGAGCAGGCGAGCCTGCAGGCGGGGTGGCTGCGGCGTGCGGAGGGCACGTTGGGCTCCCTTCGCACGCGCCGCGCCGCCGCCGCCGCCGCGCTCGCGCACCTCGCCGCGCGCTTCTACGCGCTCCGGCACACGCTGCTGCAGGTACGTAACGCGCCTCACATATTTAACTTTACAGACTCATGTACATCTTACATAAGTACTAAAGAATATTTAATCAGTCATTAATCCCACACTAACTTAACTTAAATACCTTAACTTAAATCTTAAATATGTTTAAACATGTAACATTAAATTGTTAATTTTAAATATTTGGGAATAATTTCGTGACACACTCCGGTTTACCGGGTTGTATTTCGATCACTTAACATGTTACAATATGAATGCCGTGTTCTCTTGTAAGAGGCTACCGTATATGTATTATAATGTTTGCATACAATGAAAATGTATGGTGTATCCTCGGTGAACCTAATAAAATGATAACTAGTAATATAGGAGAGGTTCGTGGTGGGACAATCCTGTGTTACAGGTGGCCAGCGGGTCTTACAGTTGTGTTGTATCCAATAAGACAAAATGAATTCATAAAATAAAGTTACATTTAGTACTAGCTCGGATGTACCACCTCTATAAGAATGCACTTACCGCCTCGCTAGTGTGACGTTTTAAAATCATACATCTCTCGTGCACAAGACAATGTTTATAACGAGGCCCATGTCCAATAGTAGACGATAAAAGGGCTGGTTACGTTTATGGTTAGTAGTAGTAGTTATTAAAGGGAACTTTATTTACTCTACGAGTAAATTCGTGCGGCTCTACTTAATCCCTTACGCGAAGCATGCTCTCGCGTTCCCATAATTAAACATATTAACGCGTAATATTACGAAGAAATAAAAATCGTGTGATTACTTAAAGAGTTGAACTACGTTGTGCATCTTCCGGATTTGACACAAGTATTACAGTTATTTAGAAAAAAACTGAAAGATCATCAAAATCACAAAAAACGACATGTGGCCTTCCCCCAGCTATGATATACCGATATAAATACAAAAAAGGATGATTCATTTTAGAGTTAAGGAATCAATGTAACTCGTGCACATTTTAATAATTTAAGTTAATTACTAGATTTTTTCAAATAAATAGGTACTCAAACATTGTATTTTTTATAGTAAGAAGGTGGCAATCGAGCATACAGTCCACCTGATGGTGAGTGGATACTGTCGCCCATAGACATCCGCGATACATGCCAACATTAGTCCAAAATGACAAACTTGGCACGATTTTGCCGCTTAAATACTCCATAGTAATTTGTATGACGTTCGCGGCCTCGCTATTGTCTATACATAATCGTCCTGTTGCTCTCATACCGGCGCCGGCTGTCGGAGAGAGAACACGTCGTTTCCCGCTACAAACAATATTACGCGCAGCTTATGTACATATACAGAATATTTGCAGTGAACAAATATTAAAAAAGTAAATAAAGCACATGCGTTATTTAATTACCTGCCTTCCTACATTACCACTACCTACATAGGTAGTAATATGTATAGTGTGTTTGTTTGTTGAGATAAATTTTATTTCATTTCTTTTCCGAAAATCCAGTATCGGTTCCAATATGGCCAACGATAGAGAGAAATCCACTCTAATGGGATTTCTATGGTGTTTTTTGATAGTTCTTGATGAGATAGAAACCTAAAATTTCGTACAGATCATTCTATTATATAATAAGTTTAACTATAAAGTTAACGTAAACATTTTCGTATCCAGAAAATGCAACATGGCGTACTCAAAATTACAATGGATAGAAACATGTTCCACTAAGAGTTGTAACATAGCGTGTTTCTGACAATTTTTGTTTACCTAGAAAGCTGAAACTCGCTTATACACCTTTATCAGCACAACCTTGACGATGAATTTTAGTTTTGGTAAATTCAAAATGGCGGATCAATATACTAGCAAGTTTTCATAATTTAGAAACCTATACATTTGGGGCATCGTTGAAAATATCTGACGAGTGCATTTAGAAAATGACGGCGCCTTCAATGTATTTGAAAAGATTTTCCGGAAAATGAGAAAACTGAATCAATTTTTGTATTTTTTTAAGCATTATTATGGGCCAGCTGGGGTATGCATAGATCTTGCTCTGACATCCATTTATCAGGAGCCTTTATTCATTTACAAAAACGAGCTCAGATCTTGGTTTCATTTAAAAAGCAAGTTAATAAGCCCTACTTGGTTTCCTTGATTTGAGTTCTTTTTACTTGTTTTATTTTTCCTTTTCTCTTACTTCTTTTTCTTAATTATTTCCGTTTTACTTTGGTTCGTATTCCACTTCATACTACTTGTCACTTGTCCTTGCCGTCAATGAGCTGCTAACTACTTGTAGATGTAAATTTTAGGAATGTTATGTTCATGTAGTTTCCTTGTATTGTGTTATGTTATAGTATCTGTGTATTATTCGTCTATAGTTTATTGTATATTAATGATTATGTATTTACTTATTTATTTTATTGCTATATCTAATCAAACCGCTTGCACTACCTTCACTTCTTCAATCATCTCTGTCCTATGGTTGCCTGGAAGAGATCGCTTCAGCGATAACGTTGCCAATTGTTTCTTAAGTGTGTCTATATTTTGTTTTTGTTAGTTGTATACGCAATAAAGAGTATTATTATTATCTAATCTCGATTTGAAAATCCCCACAATTGAGGAATCCATCACTTCTTTTATGTCATTTTGACCTTTAGTCATTTGTTACTTGTCATTTATTATTATTTATTTAAATAATAATTTGTTAAATAAATATAAATAATGATATACATCTAAGCATATACCCACTAAATACAATAAAATATCAAACTTTTTATTAGATCTTATTAAAAACTTGTCTTATTTAAGATTGAGATTTTTTATATATTGTGTTGGGAAAGCTCTCAGTGGAAAAACACTATCAGTTTAATTAGTGAATATTGTTTGTTAACAGATCATAGCTAAGCAAGAAGCGGTAGGGCGCGTGGGCGCCGCGCTCGCCCCCGAGGAGGAGTCGGCACGTGCGCGCCTGCAGGAGCTCGCCTCGCAACTAGCCGCGCCGCCGCTGTACAACGTGAGTACATACATGTACCTACCTACTGTATACAGATCGGTAGCGAAGCAAGAAGCGGTAGGGCGCGTGGGCACCGCGCTCGCCCCCGAGGAGGAGTCGGCGCGCGCGCGCCTGCAGGAGCTCGCCTCGCAACTAGCCGCGCCGCCGCTGTACAACGTGAGTACATACATGTACCTACCTACTGTATACAGATCGGTAGCGAAGCAAGAAGCGGTAGGGCGCGTGGGCACCGCGCTCGCCCCCGAGGAGGAGTCGGCGCGCGCGCGCCTGCAGGAGCTCGCCTCGCAACTAGCCGCGCCGCCGCTGTACAACGTGAGTACATACATGTACCTACCTACTGTATACAGATCGGTAGCGAAGCAAGAAGCGGTAGGGCGTGTGGGCGCCGTGCTCGCCCCCGAGGAGTCGGTGCGCGCGCGCCTGCAGTATAACGGACTTATATATGTTACATAATTATATAGATACATGTACGGTCAGCCAATAATAAAGTTGAGCAGTTCAAAATTGAGTTTCAATATGAATATTCAATATTTTAGCTTGCAAATCTATCTCGTCAATTTATATTTGGAATTTTATCGATTAAACCAATCGACCGCAAAATTCCTTAACATTTTCTCAATACACACCTCTAAAAGATTGGACTCGCCAACCCGCTTGGTCAGCGTGCAGTTACAAGGTCACACATCCCTCGTGCACGAGACACTGTTCAGTAGTGGACGATAGGGGCTGGTGACGGTTACGATTTACGGTTCGGAAATAGTGAAACTTCCTTCCTGGCTAATTGGCCGCTTTTGTTATAAAAATGTCTAATTTTAGTGCAAAGTCCACATTTGCATTCAGCCTAGGAATACATGTACGGTCTTTTAATACATGTTATTGGCTGATATCAAAATAATTATAACATAATCATCCACTTACACATGGGTTTTCAGACACATACAAACATTTAACCGTTATAAAGGGTGTTTTTTTTAGAGGTATAGAACTTTAAGTTGGCAACACTGTTTTAACTGGCGGCCATTTTGTCAGCTGTCAAGTGATTTGTGTTTAGTTTGGTTTGGCATTTCAACACGAATAGACTGACGCCTGAACAACGCTTCCAAATTGTGCAAATTTATTTTGAAAATAATGGTTCTGTTCGAAATACGTATCGCGCACTACGTCCATTTTACGGTCAACATAATCGTCCATCAGAGCAATTAATTCGACTAACTATGGACCGTTTTCGCACCACGTTTACTCTTAAATGATAATACGCATCTACAGAGACGTCGTACAGTGCGTACAGAAGAAGCCATTGCTGCTGTAGAGCGTAGCGTAGAGGAAGACCGGAATCAGTCTATCCGCCATCGTGCACAGAAATTGGATATGTGTCCATCCACTTTATGGAAGATTTTGCGGAAAGATCTTGGTTTGCGTGCTTACAAAATCCAACTCGTGCAAGAATTGAAGCCACGCGATCACCTAGCAAGGCGTAGATTCGGTGAATGGGCCCAAAATAAATATTGCCGTTTATCCCGATTTTCATAAGAGAATTTTGTTTAGCGATGAAGCTCACTTTTGGTTGAATGGCTACGTCAATAAACAAAACTGCCGTATTTGGAGTGAAGATAATCCTCAAGTGTATGTTGAGACACCGTTACATCCAGAAAAACTGACTGTTTGGTGTGCTTTATGGGCTGGTGGAATCATTGGTCTGTACTTCTTTAAAAACGATGCTGGCCAGAACGTTACAGTCAATGGTGACCGCTATAGAGCCATGATTACTGACTTTTTCGTTCCTCAATTGAACAACCATGATGTGCAGGAGCTGTGGTTTCAACAAGACGGCGCAACATGTCACACAGCTCGTGCCACAATTGATTTAGTGAAGGAAACGTTTGGTAACCGCATAATTTCACGTTCCGGACCCGTGAATTGGCCTCCAAGATCGTGCGATTTAACGCCGCTAGACTATTTTCTGTGGGGATATGTGAAGTCGCTAGTCTACGCCGATAAGCCCGAAACGATCGACCACTTGGAGGACAACATTTGCCGCGTTATTGCCGATATACGGCCACAAACGTTGGAAAAAGTTATTGAAAATTGGACCTCCAGATTGGATTACGTCCGAGCCAGCCGTGGCGGTCATATGCCAGAAATCATATTTAAATTATAATGCCAAAAGATTATCTTTTGAATAAAGTCAATTTCATGTCAATTTTAAAAATTCATCCTTGTTTTATTCCATTTCAAAGTTCTATACCTCTAAAAAAACACCCTTTAGTTCGGTTATAGTTTTAAGATTAACAAAACAAACTATTTTTGAATAACTGAAATTAATAATTTTAAATTACCGAGAATGTGCGCAACGTCGACGGAGCCCTATTTATTTATAGTCACCACGGAACCTAAGCCCGAACCTACCTTTACATTTGCTGCCTGTTCATTATTCATTATTTCTCCAATATATATTTTTAGAAGTTCATAGTTTTTCTCTACTGATATACATAAACCGTTTTGTTTATCATGTCTTTCGATAGTCATTGGCTATAAAAATAAGTGGTGTATTGGACTGTGGGCATGCCTATGTCCTTTTCGAATATTTATTTCGTACTAAGTGTATTTAAAGATTTAGATACATTACTGAATGGAACAGAAATACAAAATGTGACGTCACAAATCATGGCAACCTTTAACTCTTAAAAATTCAATTGAAAGAATTAAAAGTCTTAATGTAAAAAATATATCAAATTTTATGAATAGCTTTTTTAACACGAAAAAGTGTTTTAGTTTTGATATTTTGTCATTTTTTAATTATCTTTTCTGGATCGTTATTGTTTGTCATAATTGATTAATTTTGCGTGCATACTGTTAGATTATTAGAGCCTTGATTGAGAAATTTATGTCATAAAAATACACATGCATTTTCCCTATTGACTATAAACAAAAGTTACATGATATTATCAAACAACAATGAATTGAGCCAATTTAATCTCATACTTACAACATTACCTGCGACTAGTGATGTCACCTGCTAGATAATCGGCAGACTATTGTCGTGTTATCGCATGTACAGCTCGCAGGTAGCGATCGAACGGCCTTGTCCGCCCAAAACATGTCGCAACCCACAACACACACCCCGTGCGTGCTCTCTTATCGCTATCGAACCTCTATCTCCAGACATGGCCTAAAATAACCAGTTAAAGCCGGTTGCTGACGCTCGCTGCGAATATACAGATTAGGCTGTGAATGGAAATAGTTTAGAGAAGGCACAATTAGAGATCGTCCGATAGTCCTAATTGTACCTGTACTAAGTATAGATATAACAAATATAGTCTAAGATGACTCATGTCTACAAAATTCCACAAAACTTTGAATTGTTACACATCACTCGGTGGGAAATAACCCAATTCTGACATTACAATTAACATAGGTCTCTTATTGTATCTCGAAGGGGGTTTTGACCTGCAACTCGCCTCGCGAACTAATGAAACTATTATTGTCAATACGTAGATTTGATAGTTACGAGTACGCAACCAGCCCTTTGTCGTCCACGGCTGGACATGGGCCTCCTCAGGCACATTGTCTTGTGCCTTAACACCGTATGCGAGCGGTGGGCGGCGGGTTGCCAAGTCCATTCTTTTAGAGATGGTGTAGTTTCTCAGGGACTAAGGGATAACAAAGCCCAGATGCTTTGTTATACGACTTAGTTTAGTTTTAATCGCATTTTACGACACCGCGGAAGAAATGGGGTGGTGCTATTTCTTTCTAACACCGGTCGTCACCACACACATCAATATCAATCAATCAAATATTAGATAAATAAAAAAAATACTTATATTAACTGTCCTTATATTACTTACTAGCGACCCGCCCTCACTTCGCTTCGGTTTATTAAATTTAAAACAATCGGAATAAGATATCTTCCAGCGGTAAAATGGAGCCTATATTTTAAGTTAGACCTCTAGCAATACATCGGTGAAAACTGCATTCAATTCCATGCAGTAATTTTTGCGTGATGCGTGTACAAACATACAGACAGACAGACAAAATTTCTAAAAACTGTTGTTTTGGCTTCTGTTGCTCTAATAAAGACCCCCCATATTAGTTTTTTTTCAATATCTATAATGTACAGACATCGGCCTGTTACAATTTTATTATATGTACCTATAGATTACTAATTTAAATTAACCTTCATATTTATTTGAAGCAACGAATAAAGTTATTTTACACTCCATCAGTATGGAATATTTATGGTATTTGATAAAATTTATCTCATTATTTCATGTCACTAAATATAAAATGAGACCTTGATCATATCTGGGGTTGCGGTAGCGTTGTTTGTTCCTTGTTCACGAAAATGTGACAGTGTTTATCTTATTTTGTTTGTAGCCGTAAAAAAGTATAGTCCAAAAATAAAATCGTGAGTACACGACTATAAAAAGGGAGTTACACTAAAAGGTCACAAATATATTTTCCGTAAAGGTTACTGAGATTAAATAACAATTACCTAAGTAAATACTTAAAATATACTTTAGTAATATTACCAACCCCCTAGTAGTTGCTAGCCTGACCTATGTCCCCGACAGGAATGCCCCTTCCCGTTACAGTTATCGTCGTCGTCCTCGGCACATCCTAGACGACTCCGACGACCCAATTACTGCTGCCAATGCGGTTCTTGCTCAACACTCACAGACTACACATGTGCACCGTCCCCGCTAGCAGAGACGAGGGCGTCCCCTTCGCTACACCGTCAACACAAATCTGCCTTCAGCCAACACATTTACCAGGTATCAGCACGTGCCTGGGTGCATCTCACCGACTTGATCCCCCCAGAATATGCCCTCCCAAAGCAACGCCTTAAGCCGAGGTCCATACCTTCCGCCGGTTTACCGGCGAACGAGTCGTAGGCTCGTTGCTCCTGGCTGAGCACCCTCTGCGCTCGCCCTAAATTATACATGTCCGGTGACTCTTAAAAGGCCATTAGGCTCGCAAGACTAGCCATTCCGAAAAAAAAAGAAAGTGAAGCAAATCGTGATCAACAAAGCAACCTATTTTTAAGTAAATAAATGAATTATAATTCTAAATTATTAAGAATGTCACCACCAAGTCGACGGAAAGGGACTCCTATTTCTTTGCAGCTTTCTCTTTACTTCTTTGTAGCTTTCTCTTTACTTTTTACATTATACATTTTCATTTTAGCAGAGATCACCTTTAAATTTGTTACCATCCATTTTTTGCTCATTCTGTATTTTTTGATGCTCAGCTTTAGTTATTTCTTTTAAAATCTTACAATTTCTACAGAATGTTACAAATGCTAATGAACGATATTAGAAGTTGCGGCTTCGTTATTCAATATTTGAACTAATTGTTTGCACAGCGCCAGCGCGTGTGGTGGGCAATGTAATAAAAATGGTTATCAGTATATTTGGTTATAACCAGTTTGTAAAATACACTTTAGGAAGGTCATTTACCGCGTGCAATAAATGGAAAATTGTAAAGTATACTAACAGTGTGTGTGTTATTTCTTTAGTTTAATGTTCAATAGCTGACACTACAGTTCCTCGTGTCGTGGGTCCAGAAACACAAACCACCACCACCTAGACCACAAACAATAACACCACCTAGACCACAAACATCTGATCGAACTTGGACGTTTCACGCAGCGGACAGGTGCATTAGGAACTGTGGTAATCAGTCCCGAAATGTTTAAAAATATCATTATTTTTGTTTTATAAATAAGTAAAAAATGTGTCAAATGTGATAATATAAATATCAAAGTACATAATATTTCCTATTTTAGGTTTGTTTATCTTAAAAGTAACCGAGTGTAGCGTTGATGCTTATTATCAACAATTATGGCCTTCATTTCATATTAAAAACATCCATATTTGGTGTAATAAATACTACTTACATAATTGCGTGTGCCTATATAATATATACAGACTCACTAATAACCTACTGGCAAAACAATGCATGTTTATATTTGTGCGTAAAGGATGTAGATTTGAAACGGTCTGATATTTTTTTTCTAAAACTATACTGAATCCTGCTCTCAATTTTTCCCTTGGGTATGGCGAATTGCGCACATGTGTTATTTTATTACACCAAATCTTAAAAAAGGCTTTAAATGACAACAATGACAATTCTAGAACTATATTATACTGATTTAATGTTTCTAATTGATTGTATTTGAAATTGCTATGTTTCATGACTTATTCAACAACCAGAGATGTTGGTACTCGTAAATTAACCCACGTCAAAAAGATTTTTTATATTAATTAGGAAATTCTGTTTTTTTTTAATTTACGGTCGCTATATGTACCACTCACGCGGGAATGTAACGCAGCAGTGCGCTCCTTTACTTTTACGATAACTTGTCCTATAACTTGGTGATTGTTCAAGATATTTTGAATTTTATTTCACGAAACAATTTTTAGTATTTTCAGATATTAAATTATATAATTTTATTGAAAATAAAATAATCTGCGTTCTCATCCCTCGTTCAATACATTTTTTAGCGGTAATCAATTAATTAATCTTATGCCCCAATTTTTTTTAAAATAAATTTTATTTTAATTAATTTAAAAATCACATGTTCGCTTTTCGGTGTACTTGGGGTCGTAAGAAATTTACTAATGATGGATTGTGGTCGGTAAGGGTCGACTGAACGAGCTTCTATGCGCGGTGCGCTTGCAGCGCAGCGCTAGTGCGGGCGCGTCGCAGGAGCGTTACCACTTGGATCCAGGTGAGAAATGCATCTATATTTTTTCAAATCAAATCCTTCTATTTACAAACGCATTAGTTCGGCAGTGGGGTGTACACATATAATATAGATATGGTATTACAATGTTATAGTTATTCAAATACGACTTTGGAGATTTAAAGGATTGGATTTGGAGGAAGAGTTGGGATCGGATAGGATGGAATAGGGATGAACTCTGGCATATTTCACTCACTACCGAAACACGAACATATAATGGGGGAAAGTGGGAAACGCAACATAGTTCACATTAGTCTTCTATGAGTGTGGGTTAACCCTTCCCTATTCAGTTACATATTAAATTAATTAATCAATTAAATTACATCTACCATTTGGACAAGCGCCTGCCAGTCAAGTACCTTATTATAATATTATAGTAACGATCGGTACGACGATCACAAAAGTGCAATGTTCACGCAGTACCCTCATGGTCCTCATTTTCCTCTGTAGGCGCCCAAGAAGACTTGAAGCAATTCCTAGCGCTGCAACAGCGAGGCATGGCACATTTGTTGGACACCGCTCGCAAGGACCTCGCCGCTTTGAACACCATTGCCGAAGGCATGTCGCGACTCGTCAGGGCTTAACACCCTTTCAACCCATTTTCACTCTCACTCTGTCCAATGATAAAATGACATTTATGTGACAATAAAATGATTTTAAAGTAAAATAGCCATTTTAAGTCATAAAGATCTATGAAAGTATTATTTTTCAACCCTTTTTGGTGACGCGACCACGGGGTCGACCAGGAAAATAATGTAAATAACCTCACGACCCCCTTACTAATAATTATTGTACATCCTAATTATTATTTTTCAGTTTAACATTAATCGTTAATTAATAACATGTTTTCTTATACATAGGCGCTTAAATTTTTGGGTTTTGTACATACATAGGCATAGGTTTTCTTAAATTTTTCCTGACCTGTGATTCCCTGTATATGTGATGGCGACCCCCTCGGAGTCGCGACTCCCACGTTGAGAAACGATGTGTTTGACTCTAATAATTAGAGCAACCGTTGCAACAATTTATTATTCATTACAAAGACACAGTCATGATGCGATTAAATATAGTACTAAATTGTCACATATTGGAACTACAATAACATGATAATACCACTTAATTGCAATATTAAGTGCACCAAATCCTGGTTGTTTCAACGTTTATAGAACTTAATATTTGGTAATTTTCCTAGTTGGGAAGGGAGGGGATGGGGGGGGGGGTTGATATTGTATTGATATCTTCTGATTGAAAATAAATAATGTTTTCCGAATATTTTTGTATGTGATTTGTATGTTTACTGTTTATTATATTACAAATAAAAATAATCGCACAATATTTTGTCTTATTTTGCACTTAATAACAAATGATTCATTTATTATCTCTTTGTACGTGTGGAAGTGACAAGCAGACTAAATAATATGTCATCGTATGTAGCACTTTTTGATTAAATTATTCTCAACTCTCCTGAGGGCATTGAAATTATCGAAGGAAGCGGTGGAAAATTTTGGTGCACTTGTTGCATCTTTCTGTTCATTTACTTTAATAATGTAATCTAGGGGAAAGGGGTGGCAGGTCATGTAAGGTTACACCACACACAATGCCCCGCTAGTGGGTTCAGAGATAAAAAAGAGACGAACACAAACTATTAGAATTCGAACAAATACTTTCAAGTAAATGTTTTTCTGAACCCCGAGTCGAACTCTGAACCTTTCGTGCAGCAGAAATCGAACTACTAATATAGCAGAAATCACTACTTGTGCTAACATGTCTTCAAAAATTATCAGCACTTGTGTGACCTCCATTAACAAAAGGATGGAGTCAAAAACCTCAGTATACGAGTGCGTCTGCAGGGTAATAATTATCCTACTAAGCATGAAATTTATGGAGATTGATTTCAATTTATTGCGTTGTGCAACCTTAGGACGCATATTTTTTTCCTATCTGTGCCACCAGTGACACAAACTGGCAAACCACGGAATAAATTAAAAATATGGTCGTAACATGTTTGTGGGACGTCATGGCCATAAGATTTTAATGGAACGTGGCACCATTTCCTCGTATGCGCAAATAAATGGTGCGTGAGATATAACTTGACGTTTGCGATGACTACAAAGTTTTGAAAGTAATCTTACACGAGGGCGCCTTGTCACTTACAATATTATCATAGTGATAAAGACGTGCTGAATAATTGATAGGACATCATTATGCAAATGTTTAGAATGCTGCAGTACTGTAGTCAAAAATACTGTATAATTGTTTTATCATAAATTAAGATTATGCAATCAAACAATGTTTAAGTTGTAAATAAAATATATTTAATACTTTAACTTTTCGTGCTTAAGTCTAATGGCAAGTCTGTGTGTCTGACTAGATCCTTTATAGGTTTACACTCGATCCTTTTCACGCATTTCAAATTTAAAGGCAACTCTTCTACAGGACTGTATCGTTCCAGGGTTCTTTCTTGTACCGTCCTCATTGTGACGTCATCAATCTGCGTCTGTTCCTCGTAACTAATTTTCTCATTAACCGGTCCCAGTACTGGGTAACTGATGTGGTTGAAGTAGTAGTTTCTGTACGCCTCTCCGTACATCTGTGTGTATTCTAAATAAGACATCTCATGTGTGGGGACTCTTAGAGGATAGATAGGTTCTAATGGTCTCATATATGTTATTTGGTCTATCATAGGAGCATACTCGATGGACGTGGGTACGCCGGGTTCCGTCATGTGTATGACTGGAGCATAATTTGGTGATATATTAGTTCTGGGCGGACTGTACGCTATGTGCGCATGTATGGGAGATGTCTGCTCTATGTATGCAGAGGTATCTCTTGGTGGCGAATACTCCGGGCTGAGTACTTCGTCTGACGAGTCGTGCCTGGGGGTTTCTTTCGGTGTGAAGTGTTTGTAAGTCTTGACATGTTTTCTAAGGCTGGAGGGGTCGGTGTACCGTTTGTTGCAACCAACCACTTTGCAGCAGTAGGGCTTATCCACGGTGTGGGTACGGGTGTGCTTGAAACGGTCACTAGAGTTTGAGTACGCTTTGCCGCAGCCCTGAGGACAATGAAAATATGAATTCAAATACTGTTTAAAAATGTCTATAGTTCCAATTTTAAATACTACTTAGATAACCAGTTGAATTGTAAGAGTCAGATGCTCACCTCATAAGGACAAGCATAAGGTTTTTCCCCTGAATGTGATCGGAGATGTATCTTCAGATTCTCTGCTCTGGAGAAACTCTTGTTGCACTGGGTGCATGTGTGTGGACGCTCATTCGTATGTGTGCGTACATGCACCAACATCTTGTATCTGTTGACGAAAAAAATGTAATGATTAGATAAATCTGGAAAAGGTCATATGAAACCTAAAAATGTGTCATAATTTATCATATTTTTATGCAAATCACACAGGTTCAAAATACAGATTTAAGATATAAAGTACAGATTTGAGTATGCTGTATAGTTTCCAAAAATTAAACTAACCGTGCATTGAATCCTCTCTGGGGCCTGGTGCAGCCTTTCCATCCGCAGTAGAACAGTCCTGAACTGTGTGGATGTGCGTGTATTCGTGCGACGTGTGCGGATAAACGCGCCACGCTCGGGAACCGCGCGCCACATCCCCGCCACCCACACACGTTTACCTCTCCCTCGCTGCCGTCGATACGCTCAGGGGATGAACTGCCCGAGGAATCCTCATCTTCCACCTGGAAAAACATCATCAATTAGTTTCAAAATTATTATTTTGGATCTTTTGGGAAATTTTAGTTTTATTCAATATTAATCTAAACTATTAATAATATCGATTATTGTTTGTTAATCGGTATATTAATAAAATCGTTGTAGTTGTAACTGCATTAGTGGATGTCTGCGATAAAAAAAACAACGAAAACAAACAATGCACACCTGAGGAGCCGGAGGCAGAGCGATGGGTCTCGCTATATAAGGTGCGAACCTCTCCGCTGGCATCCACCGCTGGATTCTGCAACCCTCGTTGGATATGTCCGGTCTCCAATGCGGGAACACAAGCATGATTATTACACTCTATCTTGTTCACTATACAACACTTTGCTTTGTACTGGTCACAGCTCGATCGCTACGGACACAATGCTGGCGGGCGCCCGCTACGCTTACTTATAAAACGTCTCGGAGTGACAACGCTGATAAGGGGCAGAGTCCCCCGCGAATACTCGCATCGTAGGTAACCGGCGTGTTCCGAAATTCGATGTAATTGGGTAAAAACAGTTAAAAATCTTTCTATATACCTATTTAAAATAAATAGTTTCTCAAATCCCGAAAAAAAAATATAAATATGTATTTGAGTGAAGGACATCTTGCCACTGCAAAAGTAAAGCTAGTTTTATCATGTGCCAATAAGGTTGAATTTAGCGTAGCTTTGTATGAGTTACGCCGTTCAGTAAGTATTGCGTGTAGTTAAATGTGGGAGCGTTATCAGGAGCCGCCTGTCGCGGCCGATGTCCAGTTATTACCGGTGCGATAGGCCGCGGTTCAATAGGTGGCTGATATGACAGACAGTATGGAGCGACCTCTTACTGGTTATTTTCTTAAACCTTGAGGTTTGTAATGTTCTAAATTAGTACTATACAGGTTAAAAGCACCAAAAATTAACAATGGCCCAAACAGGTGGAGCGACAACGGTAATACACGTATGCCAACTCCCATAATTCAATATTGGGAAAAAATTATAAGTAGCTAATTATAATTCTGTGTTTTTCACTTCGTTATTTTTGTTCACAAAAAGCGGTTACAAAATAATTCATCCTGTCTTAGTTAAAGTTAGTCACGTCATATATACGTCATTTACTGAAATTCTTTTGATGCTAACACTTAATGCGATTTGCCTAAAAGAAAAAACAATTTTGTACACGTGCCTTTGTCATTTTTTTCCATTTATGTACCTACTTATTTAATGATAACCTACAATATAGGATAAATCCGGTATGATATCCAGACATGAGTATGCGACAGAGACAACTTTGCACTGGTTAACATTGCGCTAATGAAGTATGAGTTATATCTAGGTCACTGGATCTCAATGGGGGCGGTACTGCTTCCTGAGGGCTTTGAAATTATCCAATAGGGCGATGAGAACTAGGTGCATAATTTTTCCTGTACCTTTAAATTTATTTACTTATATAATAGGTCACTGTTTTTGAACGTGGTTTGTAGGCCAAACAAAGATGGGAATTTATGATCTAATTCTTTCAAAAAATTCCCACTATACACAGTGCGCGCCTCCTGAATCACGAGGTGCATTCGAGTGAATTCACTTTTTCATTGAATTCAGTTCGTATTTTTCAACTGCAATTCAAATTTTGTATTGGTGAAATGTACAGAGATATGCCTATATAAGTAGTGTATATAAACATATACAGCGCCGGCTCTAGCTCATGTAGCGCCCGGGTGCAGGGCGCCCTCTAGTAGGCGTTTTGAACTCTTTGGAGGTGTCGCGAGCGGCGCTCGGCGCCCCCTAAGACCCTGCGCCCGTGTGCACCGCACCCCCTGCACCATAGGTAAAGCCGGCACTGAATTCAGCGCTCGACAGGCGCCCCCGGGCGCGGGGCGCCAGGGGTGCACCGCACACCCTGCACCCCCTGGTAAAGACGGCCCTGAACATATACATAAATATATTAGATGTTACTAGAAAATGTTTTCATTGAATGATATTTCTGTTGACGATATCTTCCATACTCTTGTTTTAGGCTATATCATCTGCTATAATTGTTTGATTGTAACCAAATATCAATTTAATGAACTGTTAAGACTGAAATTGCTATTTCATGATCTCTAAATGATATGGAATTTTATTTAAATCAATTGTAATACAGTCATGTCTATAAATGTTTTTTACATTTCTCACTTCTTAGAGATAGGTATCTACAGTATAGTAATCGTGACGTCATTTAAATAATTGTTTCAGTTACATTTTTATGAGGATTGACTGGACTGGGATCAAAGTCCCACATCGCGGATACACTTAAAAGATATAGGTACCTAATATCGATGCGCAGACTGATAAAACGAACTGCGCAATTAGAGTGAATGAATAATGTCGGGACATCTTTTTGTGTGGTTCCAAAGTACAGGCGGGTGAGTCTACTGTGTCTTGTTTGATGGGTGTAGTTTGTGATATTTTAAAATAACCTAAATTAACTTTGGCTTTGCTCGTATTTGGCGTGTCGTTTACTCAGAGTTCATATGGTGCTTCGTAGCATAAAATTCGTAGCAATCATAGTCGTAGCACGTCGTAGACATAGAGATTTCGGTTTCTTTTTAATAGACTATTATGAGTCGTGATACATATGCGTGGTCCTCGCTTAAAAGCATACCAGTACTTGTACTGGCTACGTGCGTGTAGTCAATTATTGCCAGTCAAAAGCATGCGTTTTGATAGTACCACAGTAGATAGCAACCCGTTTGATTTTTCGTGTGCGTGTATCCGCCGAGAGGAAGTGGGGAGGGGAACGGGCATGCCAGTCAGACACATCGAAACGTGTTTGCCAGTCAGTACCTGGCATGCCGCATATAACTTTATTAGCCTTCAATTTATGGTCCTCAACTAGCACCCACCACTCATGATTTTTTTCTAGTAGGTAACTGTCATGCTTCTGTCTGTATTGAGTCGTCATCATTTGATAGTTACTAGTATGCCAGGTACTTGCGCCTGGCATACTTTTTTATTGGCATGTGTATCACGGCCCCCATGAAATAGACATTATTAATATAACAGACATTTCATTGCTCACCTATCGCTCTCCCAGGCTTGCTGGTAGAAATGGTAGAAAGGCGGTAGGTATAAGCACGCCTTTTGTAGGTATGTATTTTCTTTTGTAACCCTTTTTATTGAATAAGGCTTTTATTGAATTATTTTATTTTTTATTGAATTGAATGAGTAACTATTTTTATCGTTCGTGTGGTACAATAAAGTATATATATAAATAAATAAATATTTTAATAATAATGGTTGAAATTCATCAGAGCTCTGCATAGACCTAAAACTCTCCTTAGGGTCAATTCACATTGGAAATGCAGCGGCGCGCAGCGATGCGGCGCGCAGATAGGTACAGTGCAAATTTTACATTATAATTTATCTACACTGAAATAAAATATGATTTTATATGAGATCAAAGAACGGGTAGCGCGACACCGTAAGCAGCCTCGCGACCGCGCGCTCTCCTCGTGTCTACTTGTGTCACGGTGTCGTGTCACGGTACCCGGCGAGAAGGAGAAGTCCTTGTTAACACTCGACGTCGCGAGCAGCCGTGATGCCGCTTGTGCATTCGAATCTACCACTAATGCAATGCTCCTCGAATGCGAATTGACCCTTAGTCTGCATATTGTCTGTGCTTTCAATTTCTAAGAATGAAAATCTTGTAGGTATTACTTTTTCGTCGTTATGTATAATTTGTATGTTTAATAATGGTCACCGAGTAGGGGTTCTTAACCCAAAGCCTTTTATGAATGAGGACCCCCTCATGAATCCCTGAAAGGCTCTAGGTTAAGGAAAACGTTACTGCTCTACTTGTTCCCTTTTGGGTAGGTAATCTAAATTTAGACAGTTTATACTTCGTTACATGTGTAGGTACAAAGATAAAAGATAATCGACTAGGCCATTGGAAAATTTGGTGGCAGTTGGACGCAGTTGGATAAAACCGCTGTTATCTGATCACGTGAAAATGATCTACCAGGAAGCGTATGCTGTGGTGCTAGACCTGTGGAATGGCATGTTCGTCGTCTATTATCTATAAAATACATAATAGGTATTTATGCGCTTAAATCTGGTATAGTTCTCGCGTTGCATAAAGGAATAGTCTGCATTGTTTGTAGTGGCGAGTGCCGTATAACATATAAGAGACCTTATATGTTTCAATATATATTTTTAAATACATTGACACGAAAGTTATTCGCATAGGTATACGAACATTTATCCACAAGCAACGTGGACGCGCGCTCGTGAGTTGCAAAACTATAGTCGCGTGTAATTAACAAATTTTAAGAATGTAATTTATGCAGACATTATATATAGGACACAATCAGAGCGACATATATGTGACGAGATCAGAGCAAACATTACATTTCATGCATACATTTATTTCATTTTATTCGTCACGACGGTTATGTACTCAAGTGTTTATATATAGGTAGTCGGAAAAGGTCGCGGCCTTTTTGAACGTATGACTTTACCGTGCTATATTTCTGGCAACACTGATCACTGGCGGGAAAGTTGTAATACCATTTGACAGTTGACTTCTTTATAATGGCGGTTAATTGAAATTACAAAGTTCAAAGTTTTATCTTTTCATATTTTTTAACAGTTCTAAAATGGAAGTTAATAAGGAGGTAACTGGATACCTATGTTTTACAATTTTTTTTCGACAAAGGTTTGGCGGCTGTGGTCGTCCTATTTAGATAAATGTTGATGTTATCATTGAAAAAAATGAAACAGATCGACACATAAGCAGCCATCAAATTGTGGAGAGCGTTCAGCACTCAAAAGTTTTGGATCACCTGCATAAACTGAATTTTGTAAAAAAGCTAGATGTTTGGATGCCGCATGATTTAAACGATAGAAACTTGGTGAATAAAATTCCATATGCATTCGTTTCGTTTCGTTAAATTCATTTCTAAAGATAAGGGCCCTGTGAAGTGGATCACCTACGACAACAATGTTCGAAAACCATCTTGGTTTAAGCTAGGTGAGCCATCACAGTTAGTCCCAAAGCCAGGCCTCACTCCGAACAAAGTCATATGATGTGTATGGTGGGTCTAAAAGGCATTGTGTATTACGAACTTTTGCCACATGGCCAAACGATTAATTCTGATGACACTGTCAGCATTTAATAAAATTGAAAAGCACTTAAAAAAACTGCCTGGAATTAATGAATAGAAAGGGTGTAGTTTTCCATCAGGACAATGCTCGACCGCATACATCTTTGATGCAAACAAAAATTGATGGACTTTGGCTGGGAAGTTTTAATGCATCCTCCATACAGTCCAGACAGATATCACCTTTGGATTATATCATTTAATCCGCTCTCTACAATATTCTCTAAATGAAGTAAAATTACATTGAAGAGTAAAATTACATTACATTGAAAATACAATTAAACCATTCAAATTAGTTTTTCGCTCAGAAACCACAAAATTTTTATAGCGATGGGATAATTGTTCTGCCAGAAAAATGGCGAAAGATAGTCATTCTGTAATATGTACGAAAGTTTTATGTAAGTGTATTATTTTCACTATTAAAAGGCCGCGAACTTATCCAGTTACCTAATTTATGGTGTAATAAAAGGAAGAACACTTCCCGGCACGTAATACACATCGGCCTTTAGAAAGAGATTATCGGCTAGCTTTGTAGAGCGTCGCTCTACAAAACCGAGCTAGCCGATCATAGTCAATGTGTACTTTCGGCTGGGATGTGTAATGAAGTACTCTTAAGTAAGGAATTAAATTCAGGAGAAGAATTAATTCAGGAGGATGGTGCCAATATTGTGCGAATTATTATTATTTAAGGGGTTAACAAAAGTGGGCTAATTCCACAGCTCGTCCCACAAAATTTCGTCCTATTGGGACGAAAGGGGAATATTAAAAATACATAATATTTTTGTTCATTATATCTTCCCACTTCTTTTTTAAGCAGTTTGTGGTACAGTCAAGTAAATATTGGTTATTTAAAACGATATTTTTCAAATAAAACCAAGAGTATATTTTCTTATTTAGTAATTTTCCCTAAAATAATTAAATAATACCTTACTGACTGGTTATTCAGATAACTCTTGTGCTAAATATTTGCCCTTATTCTTATTAATAGCAAAATGTCTAAAAATTCACAAAAAAATGAAATTCCTGTAAAATTATGCGATTTTACAATTGTAAAATCATAACAGTTTTTTTTATGAAAAAAGCATAATTTTGTCTTTTCTAAGTCTATTTCTAGATATACCTAGCGTTAAGGCCGTTTAAGGTTTAGTTCAAATTTCCAGTCATGATGGCTATTTCGTCGGCGAAAAAAGGCGTTGCTTCGGCGAATATGAACAACACCGTTCACATTAATTCCTTGTCCTTTCCAGCACAGCATCCCAAATGCATCTTCCAACGCGTTCGTGAAGAATTTTGGAGATAGTATATCTCCCTGTCTCACCTCTCGACGAGCTAGATCAACCTGTTCTGATAGTCATGCTCGTAGTATGGTATAGACCTTTCAGCACCTCGACATACCTACTCCAATCGTCCTACCACCGCTGCTCTAAGGATCCTAGCTTAGATTTCGATAGAATCGTAGGCTTTCTCGAAACACAGGCGAATCCTAATGGATGGTTATACCTACTCTACAATCTTCTGTACAATCTTCTGTCGCGAGGTCAGACTGAGATCTACGGTGCCAGGCTAGGGTTCTAAGTATCAGCCTGCTCTGGTGGCTGGCACTCGTTAAGTTTCCAAGCGAAGAAGACAACATTAATAAATAGGATTATAGGTAACTATTGCTCTAACGGTTTGCGAAATCGATTTGAAAATAAAATGTCATTTAAAAAAATACTTGCATTATAAACAAATGTTGTCCTTGCCTATTAGATTTCCAATATCTTTAATAATCTTTGCTAAATTAAAAAAATTAAAAGTATATTAATTTTTTACCTAACTGTACTTCCCATTAAATTTGCTTTTGGGACGATTTAATGAATGAAAATGATATTTTCAGTATTACGTCCCATGCGACGAATCTAATGTGGGACGAACTGAGGAATTAGCCCAAAAATGTGACAAAGTGTAGCAAAAAGGATGGGAGAGGTAAAAAATGTCTGGATTTTGCATGATTTTATGAATGATGCATGATTTTGCATGATTTTATAAATATGCTATATAGTCAACTGGTACCATATGTTACTTACACACTTATTTAAATGGTAGTTTCAGCAAAGATTGAAAATGATTTTCAACAATGCTAAGCATACAAAGAATAATGACAAAGCATGAGATTCTCAACGAATCTTACAGCAAATATATAGCAAGTTCTGCGTCATTTACTTGTTCAAATGAATAAGTAGTGTGCTGTTATCAGTTGCTGGCGGCGTACATATGTGTGCAGCTTATAAAACGAGCGGCGGTGTGAGCGTGTGCGCGGCCCCCTGCGGCCGGCGCGTGCACTGGTTTTAGCCGGTTTCGTTATCAGCGCTGTCGTCTCCGACGTCAGTTGTTCGATACATAGTGCTTACTTATTATTACATACAATTTACGGTATCACAATTATGGACTAGAATGTGTGGTATATTTTTGCTAATTGAATCGCGGTCTATCTAGGGCATGTGTCTATTTATAATAGAGGACACCGTTCATTGGAATCAAGTTGAACGTTTACCCAGTAAATTACTGCTACGAGCCACTACGACGTGCTACGGAAACATACTTACCTATGTTAAATTGGACAAACTATTTTGCAGCTCATTATGAACTCATTCAATACACAGCTAATTGGCGCCAACCAAAAATACAACGCTGTACCGTCCCTTCAATTACACGAGTTATTCATACACTAAAAAAACATTTACCAGCATTTATCAGTCGATTAAAACCTGTTTATGGGTTCGTAAATGAGTTATTACGGTGAATTTACGGCTCATATTTATTACTCATAAAACATATTAGGTACTCATAAATATGAGCCGTAAATTCACCCTAATAACTCATAAAACATATTAGATACTCATATATATGAGCCGTAAATTCACCGTAATAACTCATTTGCGAACCCATAAACAGTTTTTAATCGATTGGTAAATGCTGGTAAATGTGTATTTTATTGTGTAACGTGCGATATCAAGATGTCCTGTTATTTATTATTGGTGAAATAATAGTTTCCTCAAATGTATTATTTGAAGTACCTATCGAACATTTGCGTATAGAGAATTTTAATTTTACGCCACCGAGCTGTTTACTCGTCCATTATCGCGCAGTCCGGCGGGGGCAAACAGACGGTTCATCTGCTCTGGTCCGAACTGGTTACCACTTATCGGAATTCTCGAATCCGAACAACAACAACTGCTTCTGTACTTTATTTCATCATCGATCACGTATTAATGGACCTATTAAAAACCCAATTAAACGTAAAATTTTAAGAAATAGGTGAAATTATTACAAACAATAATAATATTGTAAACTGCCCGATCATATTAGTATTTTTAGACTTAGTATTTTTGACTTGGCACTTTGGCTTGTTGCTGACACGTTTATAGATGCTCTCTGTGACAGCTTCGGTAACATCGTTTGGTGGTTGTGATCATGTTTTAATATCAACTTATTAATTTGAACGATGTAAACTACCATAAATTCATAAATTTCCCCCACAACACTAGTTCAACATAGCATATAAATCAGCCCACTGATCCTGATTTCTGTTTCCTGAACTGAGTAGCCATGCTATTATTACAAAAAGAGCTAAACCAGTCCCTAGATACGTGTTTTCCCTTTTGCTAAAGGAAATTGATGCTATCTTAATCGATATGTCTGGGAGAGCGCGCCTACTGTTTTTGCGTAACGTGAATAGCGTGGTGGACCCTCTCCAGGCTCCTATTGTAATATTGTTCGACAGACTCACACCCACTAGGAGTATATGTACAAAAAAATCTCTATTATCTATGGATAACACCTACAATTACGCGTATGGAGTTGACAGATATGGCTCACGATAGATATCGCCGTACTAAAAATGAAGCGTGGGTAATACCGTTATTATAAAGATTTAAAAAAGATGGCTTCCACTGCTTTGGTTACCGAGAAAACTGCATACTTTAATCATAGTATTAACTCAAGTCTCAAGGATACTACAACTGTCTGGAAAAATGTTAAAAATCTTGTTTCTGTTAACTGTAAAGGTCATGTTGAGTTGCTTGAACTTTTTAATGAACCAGATCTTATAAACAGGCATTTCATTAATTTACCTGGAAATGATAATATTAGCATATCCGACCTCACGTACTATGAATTTCGACGACGCGGATCTCTTCCAATTTCAAATTGAATCCTGTTGATCAAGATACTATTTCAAAAATAATCAACTCATTAAATCAAAAGCAATAGGTATAGATAGTATATCGCTTCACATGATTCACTTGATTCTTCCTCAAACATAGGGGTTATTACGGAGATAATTAATGCATCTATTGATTCGAATACATTTCCAACTGCATGGAAAACTGCAAAAGTTCGGTCTATACCCAAAAAATTAAAACCAACTGAGCTCAAGGACATACCTACGACCGGTAAGTATATTGCCGTTCTTATCCAAAATCTTAGAAAAAGTGGTCTGTCTGCAGTTAACATCTTCATGAAAATTAATCATGATTCATGAAAATGACATTAAGGCTAGAGTAGGACGGCACTTATTAGAAATTCCTCGTTAGAACACTGCAGCATTCCGTGGTAATTTCAGATATGCTGTTTCATAATTTGGATTAATGTACCACGGCCAATCCGGGAGACAAGAGGTCTAAATACGTTTAAAATTAAATACACATATTTTCTTTTAAATTATAAAAAACAACAACCACTTGGAATACGTGTTTTACCTTCTTATCTGAAGCAGCCATAATTAAAAAGTTTATTAACACTATTATTCCCTTTGTGTTTGTCAACATCTTAATATATCCCTATATTTGTATTTCTTTCATTTATTTTTTTACTTTTAATTTGAGTATTACATTCATCCTTAATTTAATATCCACTCAAAAGCAGCCCCATAGCTGACACTCAGTCACAACATATGCTGAGTTGGAGACCAGTTCTGACATCACAACACACACACATCTACACACACGCATTCATACCTGCTATAGCAACATATAGCGACGTGGCATTTTTTATTTTTATATTTTAATAATGTTTGTGATTTTCTTTTGCCAAGAAAGAATTCCTGGTGACAGTGACAAATTTAATTTTTGAAATCAGGCGAATTACATACCAGAAGATTCAGGAGACATTGCAGATTGAATCGGGGAGAGTGTATGAAATATTACATGGGCAATCTACGAGTCAGGAGGATAGTATCGCGCTGGGTGCAGCACAGCCTCACCGAGGCTCAAAAACAAGTTCGTGTCGAATGGTGCTGTGATATGATAACAAAATTTGAAGCAGGGTCGTCTCGGCGCGTTTACGGCATTGTCACAGGTGACGAATCTTTGATCCAGAAGCGCTGGAAATAATTTAATTGCAAGTTTTTTCACTTTAACTGAAAGCTAAACTAAAGCAACATTGACGTAGAATGGTACGTAGCCACGAGTTTGCCAAACGTTTTTACTGCAGTGAGTAACAGCCACCCAAACACAGGTCTCCGCGGACTGCTGCTGCACCACGACAGCGCGCCCGCTCACTCGGTGCTTAAAACAAGGGACTTTTTGGATAGTACCCCGGTTGAAGTTTTACGCCATCCTCCTTACAGTTCCGACTTGGCGCCTTGTGACATTTTTTATATTTCCTAAAATAAATCCCAACTAAAAGGGAAACAGGTTTTGTCGCCTGGGCCCACTGGCTACGTTCGAAGAGGCTGTGAGGTATCCGAGGATAAGGGAAAAAAATGTTTTCAAAATTGGTTCAGACTTCAAAATTGGTTACTTTGAAAATTGGAACCCGTTGAACATTTTTTTTCTTTTTCGCAAAACTTTCTGAGTTTCTCACGTACCTACTCGTCAAAACTTCAAAACAAACAGACTCGTATGTTACAATATTTTTATTTACTCGTATGTAGCATTTGTGTTAAATGGATTGGTCTTCGTTGTTATAACAATGAGAGAATAAAATTTATCAAATATACGGTTCGGGACATTCTCAAATCGATATTACGGACACAAATTTGCGATTTTCTTATAGTGAAAGCGACGAATTTCCTTACGACGAATTTGAATTTCATTCATATATCTCGTGGTTAGGAAAACAACAGACAGTGTAATCGTCTATAGCTTTATCGCGAAATTCTATACGTTATAGTCATCTATGGCCTATCAATCCTATGACGAACGAAAACGAAACTTTACAAATATTATATATTGACGGAAACTTAAAAAAAATAACGTGCATTGGTTTTAAAACTAGGTAAACAGTAGCGGCGGTATCTACATGAGTAGCAGCTGATGGTATGGTAACGATTTTTCATAAATATATGAAATACTACCCTGCTACTTCGTTCGCGTGAACTAGTGATTCCCGCGGGGACTCTTTCATCGATCGGGATGAAAAGTACCCTAAATGTTTAACCCGCCACATAAGCTATAACTATACCAAGTTTTATTAGATTCCAAAAAAATGTTGTTTCGGTCTCTCGTTCGTACTTTAATCAAGCATCAATCAGTGCAATCACTTTTCTCGAAAAACATTTAATGTACAGACACAATTCTGTTAGATTTTATTTTATATATATAGATATATTTTGCTTCTAACATCGTCCAGTTCGCCCACATCAACATACGTAGATAAATTATCGTGCCTGTCTTCTTAAATGAGATGCACGCCACTGGCACCTAGGTATCTGCCTAAGTCCGCAAAGTATAGACGTTGCGTAGCTTTGTCTAAATTATTTTACTAAAGAACATCTGTCGGCCATTCATGTGTTCTTATCGATAAAGTTGTATAGTCTAATAAATGATTAAATAACCTTGAGTATAAGAGAATAAGGGATGAATATTCATCATCATTCACGCTTCTAATTACCTACTATAAACCGCGAACAAATCTGAGACGGACAGCAATCTGACTAATCTGAGAGTAAAACAGGGTGGGACGACACCTATTTTGTTTGCCTTCGCTTCCCTACTTTGCTCTATAATACAATGTTGCGGATGGACATAACGCAATCTGCTTCCATCAAGCTTCTAATCAGTATCAATAAGTTGAACCTACATGGATTTACAGCGGAAGAGATAAGATGTCTACAGCGAAAATCCGCTAGATACCTGCTATCTGAAGGTGACATTGTCTCATCGATTTCCAGTTTTCACGTGTGAATAGATTAATGTATCTATGACACAAAAGATGATTAGGATTTTAGAACAGGTGTCCTAGAATTTGGTTTAAGGTGTCCTAGAATCTGATTGATCGGGAACCAGTTACTTCTACCAGTACTTATATTTTTTTATGTTGACATGTTTCTCATGTTGACATGACATGTTATTTTCTTAACAGTAAGAAGAGCGGAAGTATGGTGGTGAGCGTTAGGAGAGACTTATATCCAGCAGTAGATAAACATAGGCTGATGATATGATAAGGTAACTTTGTTGTCCTATTTCCCGGGGTTTGAACCCACAAGCTCTCGAATGAGAGTCGAGAGTAGCCCTAAGGCTATCACAGTTCAATATTAAACTCGTAATAATTGACAAGTTTAATCAATCATATTAAGCTATATCAGCATTCGTCTATATACATATTTCTAATAAATACCTACGCTACAGCAGTTTTATAGAAAGTTATATAAATGGCATAATAATCAGGTAGGTACGTTAGGTGCCTTGTATTTTTAGCATGTGTTAGCTAGGGCGCAGACATCTCGACACGGAGGTGGTGGTGCCACTGATAAAAGTGATAGCTAGATAAGGATAAGATAATCTCCAGTCTGGACATGCGGGTTACAAGAGTCATGATCACTCATCGTGTACATGAACAGACATTTTTATTATGTTTGGCAACAAATTTTTGTTCTTTGTCTGAAAGGTTCACTAATTTCATTCCATCTATAATATATCAATTTACTTTATATGTGGACAACTAATATTGAGGATATGTTGAATGAAAGTTTTACAGGATCGTAGAAGATTAAATAAGAGTAATAAGACTAATAAGGGCCTCTGTCACCACCTTTTGATAAGATATCAGGTGTTCAGGTCCACAATGTCCAAAGTATTAAAATGATCAGTGTGTCAAAAGGTTCAATCCTCTTCTGTCCTCAGTAAACCTACTATCGCTTTACTGAGCGACTCCTAACTTTGACGGGACTGGACGCTGACTGCATATGTTTCAGACTTTGAAATTGTTTAATAAGAAGAATACTTGACACTGGCAGAATATGCTACCTGTGCACCATTGCCATATATAAAGAAAATAAGAAACAGTATTTTTGATAAATAGGTGTACCTTATAAAAATAATCGCTTATTATTTTTAAGTTAGTTTTAAATGATATTGTAACATGATTTTTTTTTGCGAAATATATGTGTTAGGAATCAGAAAGAAATAAACTAAAATATATCTTTAATGACAATTGTTTGAAAACAGCGTAAGATATTTTACACCGAGGGTCTCGAAGCGGCGCTTGGCGATTGCGTCAAATGGTCATTTTCAACCGTACAATACTTAAAGTTAAGTTTAAAATGGTTATTGAATCAGTCGCATGGCCACCGTTTCGTAGGTGGAAAGTGACCCTAAGTTGTTAGTAAATAGAAGCGTTGAATAACATTGTTATTGTAGGTTTTGTTTTTATGAATGGTTAATGAGTAATTGTCAAATTATAATATGCATGTCATGTCCATGTAAGGTCCGGCAATTGTACTTATTTGTTGATAAGTATAGATGTAATAGATTTATTATGACGTCGATTATATTTATTTTATCATCAAACTAATCGACGTGATAGCAAAGCAAGGCCAGCTAGACATTGCGGCTTTCAAATCATAGTAGGATAAGAACGTATGCATCTACCAATAACTAAGTTGATGCTACTTTGACCACAGTCAGAATAAACCAACCATTATTATGGTGACTTTGAAGTTAACATTCTAATTGTAAGTACAGGTTTTGTTCTACAACATTGTATTTGCGATTGACCCCACTCTCTAACAATTGTCCTTCGAGCATTGTCTTTAGGCGGACTTCTTGGTTAAAAATTCCTATGAACCTAATGGCCACTAATGCAAACCTTCGAACAAGGATTCTGCGATTCTATTTCTTCTACCTACATTTAAAATTCGCTCCATACATCAAATGCCAGCACTTTGACCCATTTGTCATCCATCGTTCCATCTGTAAGGACGTGGCTAGTGGCTACTGCACTCCGCTAAAGCCTTCAATATGAACGCTATATGTAGGTATATTAATATTCATCTGATAAATATCTCAATGTAGTGAAGCCCTTGTTTGCGTATGAGACGCTGCATAAATATAAAGGCTATAAATATAAAAAAGTTATTTAATAATAAATTGACCACAATTTAAAGATTTAAAGGACAGGTTAAATTGACCACATTTATTTTGTAATAATTAGCTATAAGTGTTTTATATTGTCTCAGTGATTTTGTTATTTACGTTTATTAATGAAATCCTGGAGAGAAGACTTGCTTTTATTCTATAAGGAGAACTTCTACTTGTTGTTTAAACGAGCGTTCGAACGCTGGTGCGCTAAGTTGCCACTATTGAACTTTAACTCAGTCTTAGACTGGAGCTTTTTTAACCATAAAGGTTAACAACATTAAAACTTATCTTAACGGTTCATTAGCGTTTACTCAGCACTCGAGCGCTTAACGTTCATTTTTACAACACTACCCCTACCACCTGAACTAATGTTGCACTGCACTACCTAACCACATATTGGATAAGTTGATAATGAGCTGCAAAGGAGGTTGTATTTGTTCGAACGCTTTATTGGCTAACAAATATACCTACTGACTGGCTCTTCTCCAAATAGATGATGCCTCAACAGTTACTTATAAAAAAACAAAATACAACTCACCATTTCCTTTAAGTTTGCTTCCCTTTTCGAAACGGGTGAAGATTATCAATTCCTTTTCGAAAAATCGTAGGACAGCGGGTGCACCGGCGGATTTCAACAACCACTGTGACGTATTGTTTCCCGCCAAACGTAAAGAATATGGCGGCTCGACCACACGCGAACTACGCCAAAATAAAAACTCCAAAATAGCCCGCGATTATACCGCGGCGAAATTAAAATAGTCATACCCTGTCCGAGTGATGTGATGACGTTGGTGGTCTCGGCTTCCCCCCAACAGAGATTTTCGTAGAGTTTATGTTTACAATTTCACTACTTATCGGTAACCTATATAACATCCCATTTCACTGCAGCTCATAGGCCTTTCCTTACCATCACGAGATGATTAATGGATCCATAATCCACCACACGAACCCGGGGCGGATTGCTGGTTATTACATTATGTCCAATACTTTTTTAAATAACGTAAAGTTTTCTTTTTTCATCCAGGCTTTGGTAAAAGTTCAGACACATTCTGTACAGTAAGCTGTAACCAAAAACATAATTCTGCTGTCCTAAGAAGAAAAGGCATGGTAACATTATATTCAAAATTTAAAAATAAACAAGGAGAATAAACAATAGTTCCGATAAAGTACCAGGAGGTGGTGAGAAATTGTCTTATTCTTATTGTTTTATCCAAAACTACAAATGTCTAACTTGATTTAAATTGAATTCTATCACAATTTTAGTGGAGCGGACGTGGAATACCACGTGACGGTGTCACCGTCGTCTATGGACACCACTAATAACACCAGTTCGACCCTATTGAAAACTTTTCAAAATTATGTAGACTTTTTATTTCGATATCAGCCCACGCAGGCAAGAGGCCTCACTTAGTAAATCACCAGGTTTTGGGACAGAATTGAACACTAGGGCTCAGTGCAGATTGGTGGACTGAATTGGATAAACATCCAGATTTCATTTCAGCATTCTCGAGCACGCGGGTCTCGTCACTATGTTTTACTTCACCGCTGAGCTAGTGATATTTTTTCATGCTGCTGTACAGTATGTTGTGTATTGTGATTGGAGGTATTGTATCAGAAGGTGATTAATTAAACGATGAAACGTATTATATTGCTGAAAAACGTAAAACATGAAAATACGTAAATTGAATCTGGTTATCGCTGAGCGTACGACACAGGACGCCCAAAATTCTATCATAATTTAAACAGCGTGTCGTCATCTGTCGAACACTGTGTCGCTAAATACCACATTACCTACACCGAAAATCATATGACGGCACTAAAATATTGGAATACTGATTTGTGAAAGATTTCGTCGGAGCATAATAATTAGTCACTTGTATTAGATGGATGGTTCCTAGATTGAAATCGATCAACCACAGAAACGTTTCGGAATCGGTGTTTCGATTTTTCAGCGTCGGTCAAATGACTTTCAATCTATTTACATATTATACGACATACGATAAGGTGTAGAAATAAAAAGCTTCATATAAATATTTTACTAAAATTTATTGTATAAATCAATAAAATGTTAAGTATAGTTGTGCAATCATAAGTACTAAATTGTCTACTTCAATGGTACTATTTTGAGAGCTTTACCATAGGCACAGAGGTCGAAAAAACGACAATAGACTGGCAAATATTTAAGTACTTTAATTTCAATTTAATAGTATTATAAAATTCATACTTTTACTTCGATGTTCGAACAAAATATCGTATACATAAGTACAGACAACAAATTGAGCTATCAATTTAATTACACGATTTACTTAATAAGACTAATAAGTAGTCGTGAAATAATAAAAACGAGCTATAAAAATTGCATAATTTTACTTAATATTAAAAATGCTGAAGCAAGAACACAAGTTTACAAAGAAGAATTGACAAGGAACTACGTAAAGCAGATTGAAATACGAAGTATACAAGTGTAAGAAAAGACTTAATGAAAAAAGCTCTAAAAAGCAAAAAAATCTACACACATCACAAATACACAGTAAAATGCCAAAATATTTGCGGGAATGATAGTATAAGAGTCTTTTTGGTTTAAATTAACCCTTTAAGGTTGAATAAATATATAATGTTTTTATCATAAATTTAAGTAGATTTTCAGGGCAAGAATTGCTTCATAAAAATATTATCAGGAACGGTTAAAAGTTCATATTCCTGTTGTTCTGTGATGCATAGGTTCATGTTTTGTCCCTACTTTAATATATAAGTACACACAATCTGCTGCACTTTACAGTTATCTTAAGTGTCTTATTGTAAAAAATTACAACATAAAATTGTATTGAGTTATAGTATGCGTTAAGAATGCCTCAAAATTATGTTTACAAAGTAGTTATATGGTGTCGCATATTTCGCTTGGTGATTGTTGTCGTGTGGAGTTAACGATAAACATTCATTGGTTTTTAACGCATCTCCGTCGGTTGAACGATGCACAGACAGTTATGCAGTTTGCCACAATTAAACAGTATTATTGGATTTTAGGATAAATCCGCTTTATCTGCAAAGCGGTGAAGTATTGCTCCCGTTAAATAAACCGTGTAAGTTGCGAGCTTGTGACACTCACGTTAGGGTGCTAACAAGTAGAATGCTGGTTCTATGCTTTTAAGTACTCGGCGCCGGATAATAAGAACATCAACCGGTTTCCTGTTACCAAAGTTATTCTCATAGCACTTGGGGGCCGTTCAACTATTACGTAAGCAGAATTTTAATCATTTTCACCCCCCCCCCCCCCCCCCCTATGCTTACGTAAGCATTGGTATAATTTTTACAAAATCTGTTCAAGTTTCTTATTTAACCAGAATCTACTAAATTTTGCGAAAAAAATACGAAAGTATAATATAAATATTATACATTCGTATTCGTATAGTATAATATTATATTATACTAGCTGTGCCCGGCCACGCGTTGCTGTGGCTGCCCAACAGATGGCGCTAAGGGTGGACAACCCTTATCACTAAGGGGTATGAAAAATAGATGTTGGCCGATTCTGAGACCTACTCAATATGCTCACAAAATTTCATGAGAATCGGTCAAGCCGTTTCGGAGGAGTACGGGAACGAACATTGTGACACGAGAATTTTATATATATAAAGAGATATAATATAAATATTGCTGACGTAATCGCCATTCAGACACCCCCGTCCCCCCCGTGTCATCAAAAATAAGCAAATCAAAGACCCCCCCCCCACGCCTTTGGTGGTTACGTAATACTTGAACGGCCCCTTGGAACAAAAATAGAAGTAAAATATCTGGACAAATTGCGTCCCGCCAGCGCACTCGGTCGTTGAGGGATCCACACTGGATTGAATTGTTACAATTAAAATATATGAATTTAATTGACACAATTGGCAATCCTAGTTTTAACTCAAATGGTCATAGCGTGCTTGATGGAGCAGGTTCTAAGCACTGACCTGCTTTTATTTTAAACGGTTCTGTAGCTACATTTTAAAATTTATGACGCTATAATCGCCACCGAATATCTAAAAGTAGATTACCTGTATTCTTAATGTAAGCAGGTGATAAGCGTGGGATAAACTGCTTAACTATCTCGGACTCGAATTATAATTGTAGTGGTACTGATAAATACGGGAACGAATACAGGGAGGGACAGGATGGCAATGATCGCGCCGATGAGTACCGTTTTATGAAGTTGTGGGCGAGTGGTGTTACTCGACTAGTATAATGTACAAAGGAGAACCAGTGCGGAATCTTCATACAATGCGACATGAGAGACATTTGTCTGTCAACTCGAATTAGTCACCCCCAGCCACCCTTTGCCACGTACATCCAAAGATACAAGACAATAACCACACACAGTGAAAGGTAGGGATACCGTTAAGGTATGTTAGGGCGTGCAAAAACGGCCGCTTGATCACCCTATGGTACTCAAAATGATCATTAAGCGAACAAAATTCTCATAGATTACTTTCGGTAACAGTAATCTAACTGGTCGTAGTTTCATACGTATGTAAAATATAAATGTCTGAAATAGGTTTTCTGTTTCAAAAACCGGTCATTACAAGTGGTTTCCTTTTATAAATTTTTATTCAGACAATGGAAAATCAAGCTGTCCTGAAAACCTAAAGTGTAATTATTAAAGGCTCGACTCCATAGAGTTTACGAGCGTTCAATCAGCGGTCAAACGTCGAGCGCTCAGCAATCATATTTATAACACTATGTAGAGGGTATGATTGATTCCAGTTGCCTACAGTACGCCTTCGGCACCAGTGTTCACTTTGCATGTCTACACACTGACCACAGACTGTTTTTGTACAAAGATTCTACACTAACTCCTACACAATGTGATCTCATTATTTTTTGCGGAGATAATAAACAACGGTTGACAAACAATCAGAGGGAGTATGTGTAGGCTGAACATCTCACATGGGACCCAACCGCTTTAAGGCCCTTTCACTCATTTCATACCGCTTTATCAAGTGACCGTCTAAAGTGGCTTTCATATTGCATAGCTGCGTGATGGTGAACGGGACGGTAAAGCTTCCATACTAACTCGCCAACATTAGATACTAACCGTTCAGACGGCAGCCGTGCATTGGTTGAACAGAAATGCAGTTAGTGGAGAGTTACAATCCGGAGTGGACAAAATGGAATAATTACGGTATGAGAAGTGCAGTCAAATTATCGAGACATGGTTTTTGCATCTGTGTGAGTGGCATGAGTGAAGATGATGCCGTAATTTCAGGTATTGAAGAAACAATTTAAAATGAGAATCAATCATATTATCTATGTAATTATTCAATAAATGTTGTTGTTTCTCTCTGTCCGTACTTTCCACGTACATTCACCCAAATGTAGAAACTATGTATTGATGATTTGACTGTATTTGTCTGATAGCATGTCTTCGAAGACTTGACTACTGGACGGTGTTAAAAACTTGACATTGACAATCTGTCTACAATGACAACTGGAGCAGTCACAGAGCAACAACAATCAGTTTTTAAGAGCGCTAGTAGTCAAGACGAGCTATAGGCATCACGTTGCCAGGGTGGTAAATTTTCAAGGGGCAGTGTGTCAACGAGCAAGTGGCGTGTGGTTCGCGTCAAGCTTGCAATCCTCATGTTTAATATCACCCCCGTGCACTAGTCACGCGTACGTCAATCTGAACCTCTTGTGCAAGTGGTGAGCGGCGTTGAGCAACCGGTGGTGGAGTGTGAGGTGGGGGGTGAATGTGGGTGGTACGGGGGCGGGAGCGGCGCGCGGGGGGAGCGCGGGGAGGACGGCGTCGCTGTCGGGGTGGCAGAAGAATGCGACGCAGTGGCGGCCTCGAGCGCGAGCGTATGTTCCAGATGGGACGACTACGCGGTGCATCTGGAAAAGATGACGTATCTTTTGTTTATTTTGGGCTCCTTGAAGGAAAGTAGTAAGCAATACATCCACTGCTTTCAGTATCCACTGCTGGACTTAAAACTTAAGTATAGCTTTAAAACGCCACGCGGACTTGCAGGTTGGCGAATCCACTCTTTTAGAGGTGGTGTAGTTCCTCGTGGCTTATGGTAGCCGCTTTGTTATCCCTTAGTCACGTTTCACGACACTCACGGGAAGAGATGGGGTGGTGCAACTCTATAGGCGGCCGACACCACAAGGCATGTAAGCATCTACTCTTACTTCAACTGTGATAACTTAGGTTTCATATTTATTAGTTCGAGCCCCGGCAATTACCACTGAGATTCTACGATTTTTCAATTATCACTGGTGAAGGAACGGAACTCTACACTGGTGAAGGAAAATCACTTAAACGCTGCTTTTCCACCAGTGTAGAGTAACACAAAAGAGAACAATAGAAGGTCAAAGGTCATTCCGTGTGATAGGTCTATTTTTGACATTTTCTTTTGTATTAGTGGCCCTATGGGGCTAACTTACGCTTAATTAATCAAAACCCTTGTGCCCAAGTATTAAAAAAGCCTTGGTCATGTGTCATATCTGCTAATCAACACTGGATACGATTCGTAGCATACAACAATTCAGTTCAAATATTTTGGGGTAGGTAGCGGGTCAGCAGTGCAGCGATATACTGACGGTATGGTGTTTGGTTGTTACAAATGTCCAGTCAGACCACGTGATAGTCCCTTACTCGTGTGGAACCTCCATGGTCAATACGCGCCCAGAGAATCAACAGGTCCCTGTTTTCAAATTGGCTGACTCGATGAGAAGACACTCCGCCCCGGACGTACATACACGCTGGCGCGTCGTACAAACGACTGCTTAAGTGTATAGCCGGGGCAGTCAAGATAAGATGTGTCTTCCGGACAGGATATCCGAGTCCCCCGAGAAAAAACAAGGCCGTCTCGAGGTGGTGGTGGACGCATTGATGTTGCAAACCTCTAATATTGCAATACTCATCCTCATGCGCCGGGGCCTCGGAGCTCGCGCGCGGAGTATACGGTAGTGAGTGAGATATGCCAGATCTCATTCCCATCCCATCCTATACTTCCCAATTTTCTAACCCGTATTCTAAATTCATTTCCAAATCCAAAGGTAGGCAACGGGGCGTGCCGGGACGTTTGGGGGCGTGTCAACGTTTGTCTAGATTGATGTTGACTTATATCGCGGATATCTATGGACGACAGTATCCACTTACTACCAGGTGATATAGTCCACCTGGTGATAAGTGGCTCGTATGCCGCCTTCTTTCATAAAAATAAAAGTAGTAACAAATAGTACTAACAAGTGCGGGCAGAATGTTGGTGGTCCACGCGGCGAGGAGTTGGCCGGTCTGCACGAGGATGGCACCGGGGAGATGACCCATGGCCTGCCACTTGTCGCTGCCATTCAGCTTTACCTAGAACATTATAATAAACGACGTGTACTCTTCCATCACGGGGATAGGTTTAGCTGGCCAGAAGCTCGCCCCGAGAAGTGACAGAGGCTATTAGAATGATTGGTTTTTAAAATCCATTGGTGATTTGTTTGATGATCATCAACTAGTTCAACTGCAACAGCACTCCGTCTAATGTCCACTTAAATGGTATTGATTGATTACTTGACAAGGCCAGTATCAATTTTACTTTATTTTACTTATAAAATACTCACGTCTTAAGGAAACATTACAGATTTTAAAGTTATACCAACCGGTTCGATAGACCAACTGAATTCGATGCGCCAGTTTTGAAAGAATAAAGAATAGCAGTTAACTAACACAATTATGTATTTAAACATATTAGATACTGATGATTACTGGACAAGCCTACAATTTATTTTACTTATAATATATTGTCATAAGAAATATTACAGATTTTTAAAGTTGCCAACTGCTTCCATAGACCAAATGGTTTTGATGCGTTAGTTTTGAAAGAATAAAGAATAGTAGTCTACTCGAACAATGGGGTAATTAAATATTCGAGAAAATACATGAGAAAATATCCCACGACTCCAGTAGGTATTAGCTTTATTTACGTAATCATGCATTCATAGTATTTTATATTGCAAAAGTCGCAGCTAACTATTGAAATCTATTATTTATAGGCAAAGGGGGCTATTAAAAATTGTCACTAGCTCGGCGGCGAGGGAAACACCGTGAGGAAACCCGCATGCTCCAGAAATAAAAAGAAGTCTGGAGTATGTGATCCACCAATCCGCACTGGGCTCGCGTGGTGGACACGACAGCCCCCCCCCCCCCCATTAATTTACTAGGGGAGGCCTGTGCCCTGTAGTGGGACGTTGTGCGCTGATACAAGGTAGGTGGCTATTATAGGTACTTCAAGGAATGTTTAGTCACCTCGAGGCCGCCCTCCGAGTCCTGTGCTATCAGCGTGAAGGTGCCGAAGTCGAGGTGCGCGCAGCAGCGCGTGTAGGGCACGGCGTCGCAGCAGGGCCGCTCGTCCTCGGGCGGCACGGGCGGGTAGTACAGCAGTCGCATGCTCGACGGGTTGCGCTCGCTGGACAACATGCCCGCGTGGCACGCCAGGAGAGCGGTGGCCGGCAGACCTGCAAGGGCACATGGCTCATATATTGTATCATGATGTGTAACGATAGTTTATTTTGTGAGTTGGTGCCGATTGGCTTAATTTCTTTTTTTACTGTCCGCTCAATTTATTATATCTTCTAATATTGTAGTTATCGGTGAAATAATGTCAGTATAAAACAGAATGCGGCAGGCCCTTCTCCTCTAGATAATCTTCGGTTAAACAAAATTTAAATTGAACAATTATCTTTTGTGATCCTAATTCCTATCCTAACTGGTGTTATATATAAAAATAGGAGAATTTGTTGTCTAATTCTGTAACAAATCAACGACTTACTACTAAATTTGACATAGGTACGTGGAATGGGTTAACAGATGTGATAGTTTTCAATTCCAATCGAGCGAAGTCGTGGGCAACAGTTAGTAAGTACTTCATGAAGTAAATCTATCACGTCTATTGATATAATACTGTTTGTCTCTTAATCAGTCACGCCCCAACAAGGCAATAGATTAGAAAAAATGGAAACCTCACACCTGATGGACACATAATGCTTCTCAGATATTAGTAAGTCACTTCAAGGTTGATAAATGTGTTGATGTTGATCAATCAATCAATGTGTTGATATGATAAGCTGATGTACGGGTTGTAATTAAGGTTATTTATATATATAGAAAAAGAGTTGAGAATACCGAAGATTCGACTCTAGATTTTAGAGTACATAATTTCTGTTTCTCTTTTAAGGAACAATATTTACCGAAAGCGTAAGCGAGAGCTTGCAGCAGCACTCGAGAGAGGTTGGTGAGATCCTGTGCGAGTGGCACTGCGTGCTCCGTGAACTCCGGCACATCGGCGGTGGCAGGCAGCGCCGCCGCCGTCAAAGTCGTGATGTTGTACGAGTGCCTTAGTTCCTGGAAACATTAATTAGAATGTTAAGACGAATGCTAGGAATGAATAACTAATACTTCTTCGTAATAGATATTTCACTAACAAGAGGAATTTGAAACAAAAAAGTATTTTGGCTATCCAATAAGCAGAGCAAGGGTTCGTAAAAATCCGATATTTATAATAAACTAGCTGTGCCCGGCATGCGTTGCATGCCCGGCAATATAACAAATTAACACAAAACAATATTAAACTATACTATAAACCTTCCTCTTGACTCACTCTATCTATTGATGAAAACCGCATTAAAATCCATTGCGTAGTTTGAAAGATCTAAGCGTACATACAGAGGGACAGACGGCGGGAAGCGACTTTGTTTTATACTATGTAAAGAAGGATAACAATATAAAAGCATGGGGATCTGCCAAAATTCTAGTTTTGACGATAAATATCAATTGATATATAGCCGCTGATATATATCAGCGAACCCTGTCAATAAGGGCGATTTGAATTCACTGACAAACCATTATGTTTATCATAAAAATGCTACTACAATATGTGTATATAATATAGGTAAACATCTGATTCAAAAATGAGAACCAGAAGCAGCGAGCAGTGAGGTAGTAGATAATCCACAATTAATCCGCACTGGACACACATGGTGGATTACTGCTCGAAATCGCTAGGGGAGTGGTTTCCCTATAATGGGACGTAATGGACTGATACATTGAACATCAAAACTAATTGTAAAACCACAAAAGTAATTGAAAAAAATCAGCCTGAATTTATTGCTTGGAAAAAAAATCACTTTATTATATTTTATCAATTTTATTAAAAGATGAATTATTACTATTATTATTATTATTTTTATTGATTTATTAAATGAATTTTATCACAGCGCATTTACCTTTTTTGTGGCATCGAATTGATTCATTCCCGGGCGCGCATAGCCGTGGTTGCTCGTCGGATTACTTAAATATTGCTCCTGGCTTCCCTCGGGCAACGCGCAGAAGTTGTCCAAGTCCGCGTACACTGCTTTAAGCTGAAATACAACATTGGAATTGTTACACTAATAGAAATAAAATAAACTAGTAAATAAAATAAACCTTTTGTGAGGCAAAATAGTGAAGGCAAAACTCGTTTTCAAGATGAAATTACGTCAATTGCCTTGTTATTAGTAGGAAACGTTTGCTTTATTTAATTTGTTTCATGTCGGTTCACAATAATTTAATAGTACGGCCCTGTGGTGTCGGTGCCTTTAAAGTAGCACCACTCCATCTTTTCCCGTGGGTGTCGTAAAAGGCGACGAAGGGATAACAAAACCGCTACAACAATCGCCGAGGAAATCCACACCACCTCAAAAGAGTGAATTCGTCAACTCGCTTGGTTAGCGTTGCGTTTTACGACCATACATCCCTCACACACGAGACAATGTGCATGAGGAGGTCCACGTACAACAATGGACGCTAAAAGGGCTGGTTGCGGTTACATTAATATTTCTGAGATTTGTAAGTTTCCACGCGTATTTAAATAGTCCTTATTTAAAACGCAAATACTCGTAGAATACATCTTTGCTCAGATCTTTGCATAAGTATGAAGAAGAAATAGTTAGGTACATCATTGTCATTTATGAATTGCGATGTATCGCTAACGCTAAGCGCGAACGTTGTAAAAATGAGTAACAAATTAATAAATTGCCAGATCAACTAAATTGTCACGTGTTTTAATTAAAATAGCCGTTATGTAATACACAACACAAACGTGTATTCGAAGTTCCTGTCAGAAATGTGCATCAGCATTTTTGATAATACAATGCACTGAGTAAACAAAACTGAAATGATGTACAATGTGTAGGTAATTATAGCACTTAGGTATTTTGCCTACAGGTGCAAATTCTTTCATCCTCATTCTTTTGTTTTTCTCTCAATTTTTCCTGTAGAATTGCTCTGTGTGGTTTTGGTTGCTTCGTATTACCCTTATATAGGCTGCTGAATTTGTTACTATAGGGTGTCCCAGATTGAGCGCCGGATTTAAATTTGGTGCCATTTTTTTTGTTTGACGGTTGGCAACTCTGGTTTGTTTATAGATGTCATATATGACAGTTGCAATTAGTCAACATGGAACGCTACACAAAAGAGCAACGCCGTATGAATTTTAGAGCGGTATGAAGTGGACCATCGTTTTGGCGAAAAAATCATCTTTAGTAACGACTGACGAGGTCCATTTTCACCTTGAAGGATACGTCAATAAGCAAATTTGTAGTATCTGGAGCTTGGAGAATCCTCATGAGATTCATGAAAAATGGATGCATCCTCAAAGAGTTACACCTACAATTCTTTTTCGGCAATGTAGGTAGGTACCCTGGATTCCCCGTTAAAGTTTTTTATTATTTCTATTTAGAATACTGTGAAATTTGCTAAAAAGTAAGTACTTAGATACTGTCAAATAATGTGAATATTACCTTCTCCTCAGCGATACCGTGGTTGACCAGCATCGCGAGTCCCTTGTCACTGAGTGCAGAGAACAACTGCTGCCCAATGCGCCTCACCACAGATTTCATTGGACACACATCTGTACCTGCAACAATTAATATTAAACTGTGTAAAGATTACATATAAAATATGATTTATTCTTTTTTTGTCCCCTGGGTAAATCCCTCGATAATTTTCGAGAGGCAGAGGGTGTGGGAGTTAAGATTTTTCTTATGTTAATACAAAATAATAATCAAATATTTTAAATTAATAAGGTACTCTTTCTACACCAATTTTGACTCGGAATTCCCCGTTGGGCGCTAATTTCCTAGTAGTAGGTATCCTACTTCAATGCTTTTTCATCTATATATTATATAAAAATTAATGTTTCTTTGTTTGTATGCGTTCCTATACCATTCATCCGATTGCGATGAGTTGTTGTGCGCGCGCACGCGAAGGTTTCTATATTATCGCATTAAATTGAAGACCACGCGAACAAAGTCGCGGGCAACAGCTATTATAGTATTTAATAAAAACGTCTAGAAGCTCCTAATGTCTTATCATTTGGGGGAGCGGAGTTTAAATTCAACGAAATTCTGCTTACGTAATTCTTGAACGCTCTCATAACGCTATTTGTATTAAAAAGTGTAGTAGGTACCTATATAGACATATACCTAACATTATTTACATATGTGTACGATTTTCGAAGACTGTGAGCTACCCAGCAAGTCAATGCTGGCTTGCTTTAATGTCTTGCACAAGCGGTTATGAATTTAAAAAATATACGTACATTCCGAGTTAGCTGAAGGCTCGACCGTGACACACTTCTTACTTCTTTCCGCGACATATTTGTCGTTTACTACGTAGTGTTTAAAAATGCTGGCTTCGACTTTGAACAATTAAAAATGGCCTTATTTATGACAGATGTGTTAGGTCAACTTACGAGTGGGTATATAATATAAATGGCGTGTCGGTATTACTTGTATATAAATCTCGGACCTGTTCAAATGTAACAAGAGTTTTAAATGGTTATATTAAGTATGATTTAGCAACGCACCTATCGTGTGTCATATTGTGACAAAAATTACTATTCCAATTAAGCGTTTCCGTGAAGTTTTCGAATAATTACTTTTGATACAATTTGACATTGCGCTAAATAATCTAAATTCTTTTCAGCCTTTGCATCCCTATACAGGGCACATGACAGGCCTCGGTTGAGTCGAGAATTTACACAAGCAGAGTTTCTCGAACGCGTGCTACGATCATGGGATCATTGTTATCACCATTAAAATCTTGTTTTTATCATCATGTGAACAGTTGCAGGCCAGTTTGCTCTCATTTGAGAATCGTATTACAATATTCTCGCCCGACTCGTTCGAGAAACTATTCTTGTGTAAATGAGCCTTTACTCTATACCGCTCTAAATATAATACCTATTCTTAGTAACAAATAAATATAACTTTATAAACTTTCGCGTTTTTTATACATTTGCCGTGCTCACAAGTTGACCACGGCTGGTGTAATCCGTGCCGAAACGTCGAGTACAAATAAAAGGTAAACATATATCTTTGTTATACGCGTTCAGACCCGAATTACATTATAAAAATAGGTACCTACTAAATAAATACGTAGATACTCGTAGGTAGTAGCTTTGGATAGTTAAATGATCACCTTACTAAATAGATCTAATACTACTTATCTTTTACATGTAATATGGAGTTATTTACACTACAATATGATGATAATTATCATTATTGCTACAGCTATTATAAAGAGCTGATGAAAATGTAATGTTTAGGATTAAGTTAAAACTAGGTTGTTTACTTAATGTGATTATTTTTTTCTGTTTTCCCAGGTCATTGTGACAGGTTAGAAAATTAGATTGAAATTGTAAATCCCGTTATAAAGGCAATAAAGTAATTAGTTAGGTATATTTTAATAACTCAGCCACATAGGCAAAACATTTAGGTGCAGGTTAGTAGGCAAGCTCTTAATGAAATATATGGGTTCCGAAGCAAAAAGGAATCATCTCGACCAAAAAGAGTATTAAGGGTAGCTTATTATGAAACTAGAAAGAAGGGGTATCATTTTAATATATAAAATATAAAAAGAAAACCATTTGAATTTAGATTATAAAACGTTATCGCGAAAAGTGAATGAAATAAATTAGTTTTTTTTAAATAAGTTTAGTTTTAGCGGTAGTAGCGGTTTAGCGGTCCTAGTTCTAGTTTAGTTTTATTATACATATGTTGCAGTGATACGCGATGTATGTGGAATTGTTGAAGATGTCCAACACTTGTTGGTGGAGTGTGTCCGGAATTAACAGGAACGGGAGGCCTTAGTGAGGGCTCTCGATCTGAACAGGAATGATGTTTGTATGTTCCATAAGATACTAGGGGAACCTAATTCACGAGCAGCATTTAGTTTGTACAGATTCGTGAGCCCTCACTAGGGCTGATATATTGGTACCTACATTAATGTTGTAGAATGTAAGTTCAGGGCACGATGGAACTGACATGTGCCAAGGTATAAAAGTTCCTTAAAAATAAGAAGAAAAAATGTTGTAGTGATACCGATATTAAAAAGATAATTTCAACCATTTCAACGTTGACATCATAGTTCTACAGATTATAACTAAAATATTATAAAATACTTAAATCAAAAAGCCTGTATAATTTCCTGCTTTTTTTTTTTAAATATTTTGTCGGTCAAAAATAACATAATATGGACATGTAAAAGCTCAAAACTGTAAAATAGGTGAATTTAAATTCACACAATTTCATAAAAACTGAAAATATATTATATAATAAGTATGTACTTATTTTTTTAATTTTGAAACTACTTAGAAGTCCATACTTCGTGCCATTTTGTTCGGAAGCTTTAAATATCAATGAAAATAACGGTGAAACCGGGCAAGTTTTGACAACGCGTCCGTTAACGGGCATTCTTGTTATGGTCATTGTCGGGTGACGTCAGACTCCAACAACTTGTCATTCACATTGAAATTTGTTCCCGTCCGTTAATCACATTCGGACGCCATAAACATTCCCCCTTCAAAAGTTAATAATGCGTTTTTGTCACTCACTGATAAAGGACATCTAAACAATATTGGTATTGTGTGTGATATCTGGTAAGTTAAAACTATTTTATATAACACTTTAATCTTTTAGTTTTAAAAGATCGTATAACGTTAGTAATCGGTAGCATTATTAACCCAATTTCAACACTGTGTATTATTCACTGAAGTGATTTGTAACACATTTTTGATGACTTGGTTTCAATTATGGTATGAATCATCAGAATGTTTCTAGTACTAAAGAATGTAAAACATTCATTCTGCTGAGGTTTGATAGTTTTATTTGGTCTACATTGTCTACCTATTATAACATTTATCATCATTAATCATCAATCATCACTTTACCATTCATAAAATCATAACACTAATAATAAAACGCATCCTGTGAATGGGAAAATTGTAAACCACGGCATTTGTATGTAAGTGAAGTAAGCGCATATATAAAGAATTTAATCGTAAGACTTTATACTGTCTATAAACTCCCCGATAAACAAAATATACCTACATAAAAAAGTATGAAATAAACATAGGTGAAATAAACTTTATAATTAAACGAAATTTACCTAAAGTGAAGTTCAATCATAATTAGACGAAGTGCCTCGTCCTCAAGATTAGTATAAGTTTATTTACTTGTAGTAACACCTAATAAATTTATTTCAATTGCAGAATTGTTACAATCAGTATCGGTTCGTCTGTGATGTCGCCAACAAAAATGTTAAATTCTGTCTCTGTTAAATATTGAATTTGTCTATTTGTAGATATTTTTGACTGTCTTCTTCAATATTTTTTTTTACTTTTGTAACAACCTTCTATAGTGACTCAACGAAAATAGTGGGAAAAGAGAGAAGGAAAAAAGCAAAGCAAAGACAAATCCTACCAAAGTGCTCAAGTCGTGATACTTATACATTACAAGTAAATATTTGAGGACGAGGCTCAAAGTATACTATATAAATAATAATAACGTTATGTTAGGAGAAACTCTTGAAATAAGAAAGTAACAAAGATACTTTTTATTGAAGAACATACTTAAATAAGTGCTATAATGTGTTTATTACATATCTGGATTAACTTTCAAACTATGTAGCAGTCAACAAATGGCCATGTGGTCCAATTCTATACTTGGAATGGGGACGCGTAGTTTTTGGCCTTTTTAAATAGCTTCACGATGTTCACGCGGAATGAGTGTAACAAGTTTGTATTAAACGAATATGACTTTAATTGAAACATCTAAAACTCACTCGAAAGTATTACGAAACATCAAAATATTAATCATTCCTATAATGGTAATTAGGACGCTCTGTTATTTTTTGTTCTCTCGCTAATTAGCTTCACACGAAGATCATCGGTTCGAGTGAGATGAGCGTAGCATGTTTGTAATAAAACGTTACGCACTCGTAGGTAGTTAACAACTGCAATACGGATGTGGCTTGCAATTCTAATATGTAATTGTAACACGTCACAAATAAGGATAGGAGCTACAAGTATTTTAATCATGTACCTAATGCTTGTTTGAGTTTCACGATGATTTTTAATTACCTACTTTTAAATAATATAAAACAAAAAATTGTATAATTACGTAAATGTTTAATTGCATTTCTATTGAGCGTTCAGTTTTTGTCTCTTTCTCAACTGTCTCAAGAATATTAAGTTCCAAGTATTTCTATACCGGTTTATTATAACATTAGTGTTTCCTTATAAATGTTTTAAGTTATGTTTTCCCCTTGTTGTAAACAAGGGCGTAGTCAGGATTTTATCCAGGGTGGGGCAAAAAGAATCATATTTATTCAGGGTGGGGCAAAGCAAACAATTTTCTTATAATTTAAATAGAGGTAGTGTAACGTAAAAAGTCTGTTGCTTGTTCCTCCCTATGCCCTGGGGGCAAGCGCCCCAACCTGCCCCACTGTGGCTACACCCATGGTTGTAAATACAGCATTATATTCAGCACTGTTGCTATTGATCTATTGCGTCCGTTCTTAACTCTTGATACGATTTCATGGATGTCAGCAATCGATGGGTCGAACTAAACCTTCAAACGTATGTGTATAACTTCACATTCTGTACGTACCACTACGTATACCTATTATATTATGCCGATTTTGTGTTTTTGATTTAATTCCTAAACCCTCATTAAGTTTTTTGGTTTTATTGTACGTAGACAGACATTGTTACACGAGTAGATTACGTACTTGTAAACGTACAGTTTAAATTAAAATTAAAAGAGAATAAAGAATTTATAAACGAATAATAAAGTTATAAAAATAAATTATACAGAATGTTACAGTATCGCCTATTTATTGTGACCATTGTGAATGTGATCATAAATAAAATGTTATCAGATATCATTTATTATCTTGAGTATGAGTAAGTAAAGTGTACCTAAGAGGCAGATTCGAAGAATTTGTTTACAAAAACTGCGCTTTAAGATACATACCTATTTATATAAGAATATGCTCGCACTTTCCAATCTACGCATTATAAAGACGGATAAGATAATTTTAATACTCTTGATTTACAGACAATAAAAACAGACCTAGTATCCCGGTACACAGCCTAATGTCTTTTATAGAGTAGGTATTAATAGAATATTAATTAGGCAGCACTATCCACAGGAAATTAAAGAGCTTAGGCAAGACGTCACAAAAAAATACGTAATTTTAGATAGTGCAACATGAACGACACGTATTACCTTGTGTGAAGATTTTTTTGCAAACATTTCTTGAAATCGTTGATTGAAACCTATATATGACGTAGATATTCTAAACAAAGAATTAAGGAAGTAACGCGTAAGTACTACTCTGTAACGAATCTGTATGATGGAACCACGAAGGTCACATGTTTTGTCTGTCATGTCATGTTTAATGTTATTTTGGATCAATGGTTTATTTTGGATGCTATACCATATACCTACATATACCTAACATGAATCCTTGAAGTAATGCCATTTCGCATTTACTTCATGAATAAACTGATCAGCGTTCACCCAATGGCGAAGATGTCTTCTTATATTTGTATCTTACATATCTTCACGAGAGCTGTAAACAGGATTCTGAAAGGTTGGCAGCGCACCCGCAAGTCCGATGGTGTTGCAGGTGTATTATTTATCTTTATAGAAAGAACTTGGCAGACGTGCAGACAGATGGAGCAGATCGGACCCTATGTTAATAAAAGAGTTTTCCTCATTACGGTCCCTATTATTTCTAGATGGGGAATAGGAAGTAGAACAATGGAACGAGGAGAAATCCTCATTCCATTACAATTCCTCCTCCTTCCATGGACAGGGATGTGGAGTATAATGGAATAAGGAGTTCTTTTCTCCGATTATATACTCTCTTCAATGGAAAGGACGGAATAGGATGAGATGAAATGGGAAATGGACTCTAGCATATCTTACTCGCTACCGAAACACGTAGTACATTTTACGGTGGTTTTTATAGAAAGAAGGCGACAAACGGGTAGACAATTCACTTGGTGGTAAGTGAATACTGTCGCCCGTGGACATCCGGGATACACGACAACATCAGTTAAGAATGACAAACATTAGAACGTTGGAATTGGGAAAAACGAAGTATAGCGGGACGAGGGGCTTTTCATCATCACATTACAATTCTCCCAATTCCCAAATTCTTCTCCTAATTCTCCTTGGGGGATGGGGTTTAATCGGAATTGCATAATGGAATGAGATGTTACTCTTCTTTGAGAGAGGAGTAAATCGGAGAGTCAGGCGCACTTAGCGACTGTGGAATCAAAGTGTACACTCTCCCCTTCCATCAAATTTAGCCAATAGCTAGGTAAGCTTGCTTTCAATCATTCTCCTATCCAGAGCGGAGCTTCACTGCACCATGGGGGCCAATGGGAGAATTTGCCTCAAGGCCTGAAGAAAATACTTGCAGAAAGCCCCATATTAGAGAAGACTATATTCCTCGTATTTTCATCCATTGCAGGCCACATGATGTGGCCCGCCCGATTGTAATCAAATACCATATATTCTATAAAAAAAAATTGTTTATCAAATAAAAATTGAACAAAGGTGAACTGAACATGAGAATGAAAACATAAAACACCAAATCTTTATGATGGAGCTATAAAGTTTATATGTTTTATCCTTAGTTATTATTTTATGTCTGGATTTATCAGTTATGTTAGTTTGGATGCCAATATCTTTATAGGAGATTGATGTTATCTATGAGGAAATGTTAAAATAGAAGGGCAAGTATTGATAACGTTTCGCGAAATTGTCAAAAAATAACAATTCAGAGGCGAGCTGTTAGTTGTGAGTTAAATATTAAATTTGAAATATTACAATCAAATAGTATCAGTCTTTAATGTCCCACTGCAGGGCATTAAAGACTGATACTATTTGATTGTAATATTTCAAATTTAATATTTAACTCACAGCTAACAGCTCGCACAGGCCTCCCCTAGTAAATCCACCACGCGGGCCCAGTACGGATTGGTGGATACACACACTCCAGATTTTTTTTAGTTCTGGGGCATGCGGGTTTCCTCAAGATGTTTTCCTCTCACCGCCGAGCTAGTGACATTTAAAAAAACTTAAAAAACTTTCCCTACTTAAAGAGAAACTCAGTGGTACGGGCTGAGGATTTGAACTCACGATCACACGAATGTAAGTCGAGTATAGATAGATACCCCTAGGCTATCACTGCTCTGACAATCAAATAGCCTTTTTAGTTTTTATTTATTTTATTTTTTATATTGTGGAGAAAGAGTAGAATACAGGTTAAATTAAATTCTAGATAGCAAATTCGTATGAAACACAACACGATTCAAGGAAAATATCTCCCTGCCATGTGAATAATAGAACTAAGTATCGGGGCTTACATACTTATTTTTGGAACGAAGTTCCTTTACGCGGCTTGCGGTAGGTGTGATTCGAGAGAAAATGTAACGTCACGTAATATTTTTACCCCCTCCATACGCCTTTATCTTTCTCGCCTTTCTCTCGCTCGGACACGGTATGGTTGCGATTCTCGCGATCGTGTCAGTTCGTCGGTATTCGGTAAATTTCGGTAGCGGGCCGATCGCTAATTCTCTCCCGCATGCCTCGCTCGATCCGAAACGTAAATATCCGATTCGACTACATCGTCATCGCTGATTCGCTGAATCGTATCGTTGTTTTTCGATGTAATATATCGCATAGTGACATCGATGTTAGAATGATATATTGAAAAATACATCGATATTTGCAATACATCGATTATGGTTATAACATGCCTGAAAATGAAAGTATACGGATGCGTGAATTACATTCGGAGTTAAAAAAATGCGTGAGGAACCTTTTTTAGGCACTTGGCGTCGTCGGATGCATGCCATCAACATCCATCCACGATATTAATAGATAAGAAAAGAGATGATAAGATATTAATTTTCGTAACAGTAGGTGCAATGTTTAATATTAAATAAGTACGTCTCGTACATTTTGGTATTTAATGCTGATAGTCATGAAGTCATGATACATAGAAGTAAATTCTTGAGTCTACATATATATATATGCATGTATAAAAGCAGGTGTAAAAATAAATACTCGGCGCTCGACACTTGAGCACTGAGTAAGTGGTAATGAACCTTTAAGACACGGCCTTTAAACGCTCGTAAGCGTTAACGTGCAAGTTTTTAATGTTTGATGGTCTTAAAACTTTGAAGGCAAAGCTGGAGTCTTAAACGGTTATGGTTTAGGTATTTACCTACGATCAACAATACAACTGTTAATCATCTGTTAATAAAAGGTTCCTAGGTTCATTAGCGCTGACTTGGCGCTTGAGCGCTATGCGCTCGTTTTTAAAACCATAGTCAAAATATAATTGAATATATTTGTTTTTGTAAATACTAGCCGACCCCCGCTCTGGTTTCGTTCAGGTGGCAATCCAAATATAGTCTACGGGTATATCTGTTGGGTTAGCTTCTTATTTATTTGTCTAGTGTTATACTTTTTGAGTTTACCTCTTACATATAAACAAACAAACTCACAGTATATCTTTATAAAGTTAGTAATTGATGAGCGCATTCTAATTCTAACTAAGTAACTAGTAGGTAAGTACTTACTAAGTAGTGCAAACAATGGTTTAAACAAATACAAAGATTTGGGAATTATGAAAGTCACTAGTAACTCCTGATATGGTTTTAAATAATTAAAATATTATTAATTATTTATTGGAGCTTCTCTTGTACATTACTTTCACATTATAATATTTATAATGGAATATACATGGAAATTGTAAGACTTATCTAATGGTTTAAATCTACTAACAGTCTTATTTATTACATCGTGAAATTTCAGAAATGTGTAGGAAACTACTCACTAAACTTTTTGAATCCATTGAGGAAATGCAAGGAAAATGTAGAAATCAAGGTTTAATAAGGAAAACGAGGACAAAATATCCTGCTTTACTTTGTTAATGCGGGTTTTTGTGAGTCAAGTAAAGTACCCGAACATCGTTTAGGCGCTTTGAGGGTTTTCCTCATATGTCTGTTCGAAGAATGCACAAAAATACACAAAAAAGAAATTAATTACATTTTACAATAAGTGATAAGATATGTACGATAGGTCAAATTAAAAATTCTTAGAACTGGCAACTGTACGATATATAAAACAAATTCGTATTTTGAAAATGGAACTGCTTGTCAAACGCTATTAAATTATCAATGCCATCATTTGTTTTTTATTTCTGGAGGGAATTTGAAAATTAAGTGTTTGCGAGAAAATAACAAGAGAACATTTTCATTCAATGATTTTTTATTATTTTCGTTGCGGTCTAAAACAGAAACAAAATTATGAAAGACTTAAGTTAACATTTAGTGATAATGATCCAGTGCCCTGTTTATAGCCGGTTCAGTGAATTTAAATGTGGTCATACCCACCTCAGAGACGATGTTAGAGAAGGGCGTCGTGCGACGGCGGTGACGGAGTAAAACATCAAAACTGTGCGGTTCGTGATTGAAATAAATAAACGAACGACATATCTGTAGATACAGGTATCATTGGTATGTGTCAAATTCAAAATATTTAACATGGTCACCTACGGGCAAGGAAGTTTTGTGCTAGATGGATTCCTCACAATTTGAGCGTAGGTACCCCAAAAATACTGGCGCGTGGAATGGTTCTCCAAATGTTTGAAAATTTTGACAATAGTCAATCAAGTGCTGTTTTTGATATACTAACAGGTGATGAAAGCTGGATCGACTACTATGAGCCCGAAACTAAGAGGCAATCTGTGCAGTGGGTCTTTCCTTTCGAAGATTTGCTGACGAAAGTGAAGAAAGGACGGAGTGCTGAAAAGAAGATCATTAGCTCGTTCTTTGGCAGATCGATTGCTACTATAACTTTAGAAAACAAAATAACAGTAACCGGCCTGGTATGTGAACAGCTGCTTGCCTTCTGTATTGGAAAAAGTCAAAGGAGGCAATTTTTGAGTATGTTATTAATGTAATGTATTTTTTTTTAATGTACGAAGGCGGCAGACGAGCATACAGTCCACCTGATGGTAAGTGGATACTGTTGCCCATAGACATCCGCGATACATGCCAACATTAGTCCAAAATGACAAACCTTGGCACACCCCCGGATGCGCTGCCTACCTTTGGAGATATAGGAATGGATTTGGAGAAAGGGTTGGGAAAATGGGGAGGGATAGGATGGGAATGGGCTCTGGGATTACATGGGATGGGAATTACATTAGGGAAATAAGATAAAATGGGAAATGCAGTACATTTCAAGGTAGTACATGTACTCATTTAACTTATTATTAGTTAGTATAGAAAAGCATTCATGGTGGTAAACGTACATAGAATTAAGATACATAAGATGTTATAGATACTTCATAGGTATTATGTATTATAGTTTTGTGTCGAGCGGGTAGGAGCGACTGCAGCTTGTCACCTCAATATGTTTAGTAATACAATAGATATGTTTAATAACTAGTTAGTGTAATCTTGTATTAGCCTTGGTTTTTAACTTTAATTTTTGTTTATATATACTACGAATCGCTGTTGGGTTACAAATAAAAAAAAATCTAACGGACCTTCCTCCTCGATGACATTTTTGTTACACTTGTCTTTATTTTTCTAATATTTGCTTTCTCATTTGAATGACAATGCGTAGTGCAGTGCACAAGAGCGTCGCCAGCCAACGGGCTACGGGGGGGGGGGGGGGGGAGGGGGCAAGATGACAATCAAATACAAATTCTTTCGAACCTCTAGAGGGGGCAACTGCCCTCCCTTGCCTTGGCCTCCCTTCCCTTACCTTGGCGACGCCCTTGGTAGTACATAATATATGTATTAATATTCAGAAAATACCATAATTTATTGAGTTTAACGCGATAGTAACATCTCCCTCTCACTTTGGAGGTGATCGAGTGGAATGTTTTCATTTTCAGATATTTTTTCTCTTGGGTTGTATTCCAACCTCTATCAGCATGGCAAATTTCAGCTTCCTGACCCCTGGAAGTTCTTGATCATCAGTAAGTGCGTGATAAAATTTTGGTTTTTCGTGTTCATATGAAGTCGTAGAAACTTGATATTTGACAGTTTAATTTAGCTTCTAAACTTCTCGCAGGGGTATCGTTTTGAGCCATCTGTGTTTCTCAACTGTAATACAAGAGGGGGTTAAAAGCATGCTAAGTTGCTTCGAGTAAAAAGTGCGTGTTAGGTAGTGCGGAGTCTAGACGGGGGCACTACTGTGCCCCCTGATATACGAGTAGCTAATGATAATACGTTTATTTACATTAAAATTAATTATTTTTATAAAATGTTTTCTTAAAAGAATCGGTGATCAGAATAAAATTGAATAAAAATGTGTGTAAGAGAAACTAATTAGTAGGCTAATATGTACAAAATGCATTTGCGAAGGTTATACTACGCATGTACTTGTAATACTTGTATCGGGGTCATAGCGATCCACTGTATATACTCGACGATTCAAATAGTGCAAACTTTATTACGCTTCACTGAGAAAGTGACAAAACTACTAGATACGCTTATTTAGCAGGGTACATTCATAGTTTCATGATTCATAAGCATGTTGTCTGTAGAAATAAAGCAAAAAAAATCGTTTAAATAACGCAAAGAGTAACAGACATTACGGGTACTACTTTTTTAACAAAAAATACTGCCGGATTTTAGTTAAAAACGCACTAGCTAACAAATTTCACACTATATAAACATGATATCGTTTTCTAAATAAATAAATTTATCCCTCCACTATATTTTCAATAGTTTTCATTCGATATCGGAAAATTTATTGGAAAAACCAAAAGCCGCGCACCATGTTATATATATTTGAGTCATTGTGGAAATCTCTTCCTACAGCTGCGATACTTGAAAACATTACATATCACGTTACTTCTAGATAAAGACATGATTGGCGTTTCCAATCATATCTCAAGTGTCATTGCCATCAAATTGTTATTTTCGAAAATACTGAGATTACTTTGTGTACCTAGGTACACGAAATCGGTGGTTACAAGTATGTTTATTTCTTGTGCATTAGTAAATTAGCCATATACTTATATAATGAAATCGTAACAAAGTCGTGTTTATACAATTATTATTTTTTGAAAAAGTCATGGCAGTGTAAAGTACGAATGATACACCAAATTTTAAAAATTTATGTCTGTCTGTTTAGCTGTCTATTGCGCACCACGAAAAAACTACTGGACGGATTTTAATGAAACTTGGTATAGTTATATTATAACTTATGAACCGGGTACTTTTTATCTAGAGAAATTATATAGTCAAGTAAATCGAGCTAACCACATGTACTTTAACGTCTACACGCGGGAACTGCTAGTCGTGAATTTAGCAGCTCTGTTACATTTCTCAGAAGATATATATGTGGGTATAGGTACTTTGTTAAAATGTATAAATCAATTGCATCGTCACAATATAATAAAAACATTTTTGACGTCCATAAAAAAATGTACAATGCACTAGGTAGGTACATAATTGTGCGATAGTGCACACGTGTGCCAGAAAAAACGTGATCACTTATCGCCACTCTAAACAATCGAGTCAAACTAAGCTCGTTTATGAAAACAAAAATTTAGGTCGAAAATATATTTTCATATATATGATCCGTTCCATTTTCACCAGATTTATATTTCTTATATTTTTATGGATTATGTAGATATAGCTAACATTTTTTCAATAAGGAATAGATAGATAAACAGATTGCACAGATATTGTTGAAAACTGAAACCTTAGATTCTGTTCATGTATAATATCAGATTTAATTTTTTTGTAAATTGTATTTAGTAAATATAAAAATAAATAGAACAAAAAATAAAAAAGGAATCTAAAAAACAAATTATATTATCGCAAGATCTGGCGCGGGCGAGTACCTACCTGACTACTACATTACCCACTAAAGGTTTTGTCATTAATAGTCATTATAGTATATCTGTGTGTAAAGCAGCAATATGCTAATAACTCAAGACATATACAATTTTCAATAAGAAGTTCTAACACATTGTAACACTTTGATTTTACAACAAAAAAATATATAGCTTTGTGTCAGTTGAACGGAGATGATGGTTATTGTCTTCGGAAAACTATGTATTAATCCCTGTATAAAGGGCGAGGAAAAAGAGTATGTTTTAAAAGACGGTGTAATTAAATATTTAATACTTTTTATAGTGCAACGGCGGACTTTAATGCTATATAGGTAGTATTAGTCAAATTTACTAAAGGCTCGACGGAGAAGGCGAAATAAAGTTGTACTTACGTTATTATTATAAATATCCGCATAAACTTATAACGGTACGTAAATACACTATACGTACAATAATAGATACATTTTTATTAAGTTTAAAACTAGGTAGGTGTGTGATATATTAAAAAATAAACGGAATAAATTACTTTAGCTGTTTAGTTCGCTATCAAAATATGAAGTGATAAACCCACATTCAGTGCACGTGCATGGGGAAATATAAATAAACCATAATAATTATCATAAAAAGGTTTCTCGGGCGCATCGAACGTGCCCGTTCAAGCATTGAGCAAGATATTTTTATCAAAATTTTAATAACAATAATAAGTCTATTGCGTTCGATTTAAGTAACAAAAACTGTTGTATCACATTTTAAAATAGGTAGGCAATTTTAAGAAAAAAACTATGGAATTATGCGGGCGCGGGTGCATAGGTTTTGTCATTATTCTACTAATATTATAAGCGCGAAAGTTTGAATGTTTGTTACTCATTCGCGTTGAAACGGCTGACCCGATTTCGTTGAAACTTCGAAAGTAGATAATAGTACATTGTAATCCGGATTAACCTGATTCACGTAGACCACGCGAACGATTCTCCGGTACATCCGGGATTTGTCCTGGGAACCTCCAAGCAGACATTTCAGTATCATCCGGGTTTTTAAACTTTGCATACTAATTAAATTTAAAAAAATCTGGTATTTCTTTTTAACATTTAGTATTTAAAAATACAATTACAACTAAACTGTATAAAAGTGTTCTCATCGTGAATGTGCCACGGACAACGTGAAAATTTCTATTTTATTTTAGATATATTTAAAAAGTAGCAGTGGAAACTAGAGTGATTCCCGCGGGAGGTCTATAATGGATCTGGATAAAAAGTACTCTTAGTATTAACATAGCACATGAACTATAACTATGCCAAGTTTTATTAAAATCCGTCTATTAATTTTTGCGTGATATGCATTCAGACAGACAGACGAACATTTCAAAAATTGTTATTGTGGGCATTAGTACTTTACATTGCAATCATTTTTTTCTAAAAATATTTCATGTACAGACACGGCTTTGGTACGATTTTATTATAATAATATGTATAGATAAAGAATAGATGTGTGGGGGTTCAAATACAAAAGCGAGGGGGGTATATGAGCTTTATGTCCGAGATTGCTGATTTTACAAAAGGCTGTCCTATATTCGAACTCCTTACGCAGCTTTACGTGACCAGCGAAAACGTGCACGAAGCCTACTGTTTCAATAACGTATTAAAAAATTAAAAATTAGTTCCATTTGCCGTGAATAGAAATGGCAGCATTATGCCAGAATACCTTTAAAATACAAAGCGTTTGCCAAACGTATCGTGCTTGCTGGCGCCTTGACACGTGACCCGTGACATGCAGGGTTACCGCTAATGATCATTCTAAAAACTCTGATCCAATATAGCCCGAAATGTACAACGAATAGATACATTGTACATCCTTCTATTTATCTCTACTCACTGTGTTTTTCTTCAGCATTTTTACTGGTACGTTAATTATATTATGTAATACCTGATAATAAATAAATTAATTGTAAACTCATTATATTCATATTATTTATATTCAAATTTATGTGATTTTTACTAGCGACCTGCTCGGGCTTTACTGAGGTACAAACTATTGATTTATAAAGAATGCGATTTCCTCGGGCACCCAAACCTAGCCAATGTCCATCTGAATTAGTTTAGCTTCTTAAAAGTGGATGAATTTTCGAAATCGGTCCAGCAGCTTTGAGTTTATATCGTAGGTACATAAAAGAAATAAAAAGCTCTAGGCACCGAAATACCAGCTGAACCCTTTTGACTCCGTTCAACGACGTGCTATCCGATTTATAGACGATCTCACGCTCACAAGTGGTTTAGAATCGCTCAGCACCCGTACAGATGTTGCGTCTCTGCGTTTTCTATCGCCTTTATAATAAGGAATGTTCTGAAGAGCTGTTCCATTTGATGTCAATTTCGGGTTTTTACCATCGCACCGCTCGTCATCGTCGTGCGGTCCATCCGCACTTCCGTGACATAGAGTCGGTGCGTACAGTGCGGTCATAAATACACTATACCGCGAACCCGAAAGTTGTGGAATGAACTGCCAGCCGAGGATTTTCCATTACGCTACGATATGGGGCTCTTCAAAAGAGCTGTGAACAGAATTCTGCAAAGTCGGCGCGCATCCGCAAGCCCCGTAGTGTTTCATGGGCGGCGCAGACCACTTACCATCATGTGACGCGACCGCGCGTCTGCCATCTATTCTATAAAAAAGCACAGTGTTTATAATATTAATATAAAGTTGTGTATTAGTTAAATGTTCTTGTGGTCGCAAGAGGGGGCTGATATTGATAGATTTTAGTAAAAATCAATAAAATAGGCTCAATAATAACATTTTGTATTTAGTACAAGGGAAACCGACAAAAAGTGACTTCACATAAAATAGGAATAAAAATATATCTTCATTAACACTGAACGCAAAAAAAATATGTTGCGCAAAATTTCATCTTTTCCTAAAAAATAAAATGTGACGTTACCCGAGCAAAAGAACCTTATTGTTGGTTGGTATGGACTTATTGTCTTTCATTAAGATTTTATAACTTACTGTTTCAAGATTCTGTTTAAATAGAAACATGTTCTAATATATGGTTTTTAAAATAAAACAATTAATTATCCGGGATATTAGAACAGTTAATGAGGGTTGCTTTTTCAGATGTCGCGAAGGAGAATAATATTTTCTTTGCAATAAAATTATATTGTGATAATAAAATTTTATCGCGATATTTTGTCTTTGTGTTTTTCAAATCATAAATCACTGTCATTAATTTCTGGCTTATCGAATTAACATAAGGATCACGACTTAGCTTTAGATTATTTTTTTACCTAGAGATATGAACAGAATAAACACGTACTATTGTAACATAATACAGATGTTTTTTTATATTTATCTAGCATTTATTTTATTTAAGTAACGTAATAATCCATATTATCTAGCTAGATAAAAACTTTAATGTGTAACCAAGTATACAACTATGTATAACCAAGCCCTGGATGTTTTTCTTATAATTTATTTTAATAGATTGTTTCCACAGAAAATACTTACTTGTCTGAAAGTTCCTATGAACAAAACACATATTTATTGCATGGTAGAAACTTAGTACATAGGCATTTAACTATATCACCATAAGGCAGTTTATTTGAGGTCTTTTACAATTATTTTTATCTTTTTTTGATCTTTATGATTAGCAAAAAATCCTACAATTATAGGTGCTTAGGTCATCTATCATCATTTTAGGCAATCACGATATACTGACGACTATTAATTTACTTCAAACTTTCTACATATTTATGTAGATACCTAAGTGATTCATAAATCTCCGATGCACACCTGTCATTGTTATCAATTAAATTACGATTACCTATGGAAGATTTTATTAAAGTCTGTGGTACAGTTTCGAAATTAATCCCTGTACATTTATTTCTCCAATTAGAAAATGTTTAAAACTAGTTTTTTTTTGTTGGCATACGTCGGCTTTACGCAATTACTCGTAACTACTTTTGGCCAGTTAGAGCTAATTTAAACGGCGGAGGTGTTCTTCACAATGTTTGACATTTGAACTGGTTTCTCTTCGTTTGTAAATATGTTTGTACGAAGGGCTTAGGTACTAATAAAATAGCGTTATTAGGTAGCTACCCAGGATTTATGTATCGTCGGAAACAGGTCGATCTATAACCATGAACACCTTCATTCATGAATAATCTTGACTTTTTGCTTACGTTAGTTTATAGACGACTGCACTCGTACTTTGTGTACTACCAAATATATTGACTCATTTTTCGGTAGATATCCTTTTCTGTTGTTTTGTAGTCCTTTCTTTAAATCTCTAGTTTAATTTTCTTTACTTGTATTATTTTTGTTATACCTTTATCTTAAATTGATGAGATATTTTTTTTCTATTCTATTGTTTTCATTTAATGATATAACGAGTACTTATTTATTAGCAGCATATATTTGACATTAATAAAGAGCTATCAAGTGAGTGGTATCTACTTATATCTTTTGGAATTTGTTTCTACTTTTTAAATATTTTTTATCCGGCTCCGTAAAAAGCCAAGGTGACACGACAAGGATAGAAAGTGAAATCTAGTTAAGAAGTGCCGTTCACTGATTGCATTTCTGTTTAACAGTGTCGGTCGGTGCCTATATTTTTAGCGATCGCTTTTTATTTAGCACTCGGTTCAACGTTCAATTGACAAACAGACGAGATTAGAAAAGGTATTTTTGTCGGACGTTAGAATGGTCCAACTTCATGAAGCCTCGGTAATTAACAACGGCTATATCTAGGTATAAATCACGTCAATAGGAAAGACGATTAAGATGGTAACATCGAAATACAGAAACTACTAAAGATAATCTAAATATTGTATATATAATAATATTAGTATCTTCTATTATTTATACATAATTTAAGTATGTGTAATATCATTATTATCTTCGTCAAATCTATTATTTACTCAAATAATTTTGATTCTTTTAAAATATTCTTGTGATTCTTAGTTACAATATATAGTTTGTAAAAACCCTTACAGTCATCACTTTTTAATGGTAATATTTAAGTATTTACAATGGCTTTAAATCTCTGGTAACTGGTTACTACAGCCTTTACCACCCATGTTAACAATCAATAGAGTTCACTGAATATTAATTGGCTAATTGCATTGAATAGGATAAGATTTCGGCTCAATAGACCGAGGAACGGTTCTTCTAACGGATATTTATACCTTGTTTGTCCACAGACGGTTAGCTTCTAATGTTCATTCGCTTTCTAAACATTTTACAACACGTATGGCTTCTACGGTGTTTGTTTTACTATCATAGACAGTCGACCATTATTTATAGGAAGAAGGAGAACAAAACAAAAGAACTCTATCATTAACTTGCTGCTATTTATTGCAAGTAGCTTGCAGACGATTATAAGTACCTTGCAGACATTTGTTGGACACATTTTTATTTATTTATTTGGATAGCTTATAGCTATAGTACATCATATTTAAAATATAACATAGTTAAGTACATACCTACTTAAAAGCTATTTGCAGGCTACCACAAGTAGAAACTACATATATTATTATATACATGCCTAGAGTGGTTAAATTTAAAAGGATAGAATGGATAAAAAGAAAGAGAAGATAAAACTTTAACTGTCTTTATACTATATAAGAATAAGTTAATGCATTCGCCATCACTCATCACATATGAGATTAAATGCAGCGCTATTTCTGATTATAAATCTACTTTTCCGGTAGTTAGCGTTAACACACAGAATGTGGAATATAGTTTTGGATCGTGACAAGTGCGCTGGAGCCCTCAGCGAAAGTTTACAAAGTACTTCAGAACAGTCAATATAGGTATAAATACAATGTACTGTCGGCAATATTTCTGCGCACGCTGAGCGGTAAGTGAAGCCGAACACAGCGTTGATCAAGGGCGTAGTCAGAATTTTATCCAGGATGAGGCAATGCAAACAATTTTCTATGTATAGTGAGGGTATGGTTTGGATGACTTTATAGCTATGTTATTAATATGACAATTGAAAGAGAGTTTGTTGTCATGAGAGACTACAAGATCTGTACTCTCACACACTCTTAGTAAATGCTGGCTCTTCATTTCATAGTTGTAGTGGTAGGGAATATTTTTACGAGTAAAAGACATGACGGAATATTTAGAGACATCGATATCAACTTGGTTTATCGACAATATCATCTAGGCTTAATAAATCTTCCTGAAGAAGTATTGCGTCTGAAATACTATTCATAGATCGGGAAATTTTCATATCGTCTGTAAATAATAAATGTCTAGAATTTTTAAAACAGGCGTCAATTTCGTTTATAAATATAATGAACATGACCGGACCCAAGAGAGAACCTTGCGGCACTCCCGATGGCATAATCATCCAAGAGGTGAATCCGATTAGAACCACTGCTTGTGACCCATTTCGCACATAGGATGAAAACCACCTAAAAAGATCGCCTCGTATACCAATTTTATACAAATTCAGCAAAATTCATGCTGAAATAGATGAAGTCATTAAAAATTATCAAATTTGAGAAGGTAGACGTGCACCTTAATAATCCGTGCTGCTATAGTACTGAAGCAATGCTTTAGTTAGGCTATTATATTAATTGATTATAAACGATTCGTTAGAGTACCTTTGAGAGTAGAAAGTTTCGAAACAGAAATTTGGTTTGGAATTTATAGACCCCTTATACACTTTGTAGAACGCGTTTTGACTATAGAATAGTAGTTGTCTGTTTTTGCTACACACTTTATGTTTTGTATCAGGTTTAAATGTTCAGAATACAGTTCAAATCCTCCAACGTATTTTCCACGGTGACCGAAATTGGCGAAATGTAAATATCTTGTAAACGTGTATAGCATTAGTTAATAACTTGTTTTAATAACTATTATTTTGGAGATTATATCTCTCTATTGCTTTATTGCTTCCATTATAAAGGAAATGCAAGCATTGTCATGGGTAATAAAGAGCTTAATTACAAACTCCGTGCATGCGGTTAGCACGAAAACAAACCATGGCTTTTCCAGTTTATATAGAACAAGTTATTTATGGAATATTACATGTAATTACTATTATTATTTAAAATATTAGGTAGGTATATATAGATAGGCCAATAAAGTACAGTTTATTCACGTTATTCATTTTCATTCGTGCCACAAGTGCCGCTTCATTGATCAATGTAATAAATCAAATTGGACCAAACCATACCTACTATAAGTAGGTAGGTATATTGTGCATTTTGTTGCATCGGACGAGGCGGCGCGCACGCATCCAATTGGTGAAACCTTTGGAATTTGTGAGATAAGAAAGAATAGAAAATCTGAGGTAATTGGGACGGAAATAAAATAAATTCATGAACATACATGGAAGGCTTATCTCTGACGTGATTGTTTTTATAGAAGTGAACAATGTTTTTCTTTCTATCATAAAAAATGATTAATTATTTACACCCGTTTAATTATTTAGTAACTACTTATGGTATCCGCAGAGACATCTAAGTTTAGGCAAATTATGATATCTATTTAATTTAGACAATTATTATAGAATCCACTTCTCAGTAGAAAATGTAAAAATATTGACTTCAATTCAATAAGGATATCATTTTTGCTTTGTTTGCTGTGACGACAAACGTGTACAAGCGAACAATCATAGCAAATTTGGTGTACACAGATGGCAAGGCACACAATGGCCTCGCACGTCAGTAGGATGTAGGTAGACTACAGTATTTTAGTTGAGGACAATGATGGGCATACCAAGTCGTCATTAAAGACAATTTGAGTTAAAACAACATGGAAAAGTTTTAAAACTCCCCCGTTCACATGGATCCACAATCAGGCTCCACCGGTTGATCCATGGATGATTTTTCCTCCTCTTCGATCCACCAACCTAGAAATGCAAATATAGTAACATTTTTTTATACCACTTCGATCCACTAATTTCGGGATCCAAGTATAATTAATAAATATTCTTAGGCCCCTTCAATACACACATTTGTCAAGGCGGCGAAAGTAATGATTGGAGGTAAATACACATTTTGTTTAAAACAACAAAAATGTAATTCGTTACTAACAACACGTGGATCGAAGAGGAAAAAGAATTGTCCATGAGTCCACCTGTGGATTTAAGAGGAGGAAAAATTATCCATGGATTCACCGGTGAATGAAGTCTGATTGTGGATCCATGTGAACGAATATTAGTTACCTACATAAATAAAACACCTACAAATGGTCGATTCTGCGAAATGAGATGCTTTGTGATTTAACGGAATATGCTTATTATTATTATTTGTGTTGAACTATGTTGATTTAGAGAAGCATTTGTTGATAATATTCATAACATAACATATGCAGGTTCATTATATCACGAAGGTGACACAGACGTTAAAATGTTAGGTAATTGATTGAAACAAAAACAACTTGTTTGTACTAAGCAGATTTTTTTTATTGCAATTCAGTCGCATAGGTGGCCGAACGGGTGTTAATATCATAAAAAATCTTATTGTTAGGCAGTATAAGTACAAAAGCAGGTATATTTATTTGTGTAGGTAACTTCTTAAGTTATATATTTTTATAACAAATCATGACTGTAACATATAACTGTTGGAATTGTGCAGATACAGGGTATAGAGCTTTGATTAAATCAAAAGGAGGAAGATACGTTTTACTCAGCGCGCGAGGTCCTACAAAATGGAGTCCAATGAACCTGCTTCGTTTAGTCATCGATAGAACAGCGACTCGCTTGCACGTGATACACTCACACGGTGAACACAGTTTTGTAGTGGAAAATACATTTAAAAATGCCTACCTGTGCATTTATTCAGTGCAAAAATCACTCAGGGGCAAAAACAAGACATATGGAATCACTTTTCACGCGTAAGTACAAGAAAAAGTAATAATTTGTAAAGTTTTTTAAATCCTTAGTTTAGATTCGGCGATTAATGAGTGAGCGAGATAAAACTGAACGAAACACGACGTGCCTGAACCGCCACACGGCCATGCGGCGCGCGACAGGGGAATACTCACAGTGCTCGTCTCGCTCGTGCTACTGACTAAGCTTATCGCTCTATCTCTGTCGTTCAGTGTCGTACAGCGTAACTTGAGTTACAGCTGTACAAGTTTGTTTGCATATAGTTGTGCATCCGAGCCCATTTTCAATTCATGCAATGTAAGAACGTACTGTATCTTCCCCTTTTGCTTTGATCTAAGGTATAGAGTAACCGAGCCATTTCCAAAGCTTAAAACCACGGATTCTGCCTATATTGACATAACAATGTTAAAAATATTTTTATAAAAATGACAAATATTGGGCTTTGTATTTATCAAATGAAAAATTTGGCAAATGCAATGTAACCATGGTAACCATGGTGTCAGGCTTCGGGTACGGTCGGTTATACTCAGGTTCATAGAACTAAATAATTCTATTTATGTTTGCAGCCAAATGGTTCCTGCGCAGGCTTCAGCTGTTTTCCTGTTTTTTAAGAGTACATTTCAATCTTTGTACCTACATAAGTTTTAACAAGTTCTAAACAAACATCTATGCCGCTGAAACAGGTCACCTGCTTTCTTCATGTTTTCGTGGTCCCAGCGGTTTTTCAGCACGTGTAGGCGTAGGAGTTGGCTTGCTCTTATTTTGTAACATTTATAACGCCAATGGGCGCCGACAACCTGAAAGCAGGCTATCTGTTTTCTTTGTTTTCTCCCTAAGTCGGGAAGTCTGCAAACAAGTGCAATGTCCTACTGTCCGAGATCGAACGCTCCAAACATGTTACCAAAAGATAAAAAGAAAAATAAACCAGTTTAAACATTTTCGCGGAAGCAGCGGTACTCTAATATTACGGTATTTTTACTAACGGATACGTGGCATTCAGGTACCCAAAATAGGTTGTACTCATTGTTCTAAAGCTAAATTTATGTACAGCATAGGCGATTTTACATTGATTGTGTGTCGTTTACGTAATTCACTGTCTGACAAGCGCTTTGAACTATTGTTATAGAATGTTTATTTATAGATCTATGTTCCGTAAGTTATTGGACAATCAAGCGTACGAACAAACAAACCTTTGCGACTGATTATCAACTTATTTAATGTTCGGCCAGGTGGTGTCAATCGCAAATACATCATTTTAGAACAAACCCGTTCGTTCAATTAGAACAACGAATATAAACTTTAAGTCACCGCAATAACCCGTTTACGAATGCAAAAAGTTCGTAATCGTACAAATGCTCGGTCAGAGAATGATATAGGGTGTCCGTTTCCTAGTACACTTTATATAGAGGGAAAACATAATGTCATATCGTGTATTCAATGAATTCGTTATGAACGTTATCGTATGGAGTGCGTCCGTATGCGGTAAGAAAAGAGATCTGTTGACGCATTTGCTTCTGTCTCCACATTGGAATAATCGGACTATATTATTTTGGGGAATTTTTATTCTCAGTTAAATGTAAATGTAACTTCCACAGGCAAATCATTTTTAATAGCTCTGGAGTGAGTATAATTTAAATAATTTTCACGGAAATCGAAATAATTACAATGTTAGAATAATCGAAATAATTACACTATTCGCGAATACGAATAGTACCTAACCTACTACGGTCGCACTTGTAACATAAGTATGTAATTTGTAGTTCAATTTAAAGTTAGTACTATAAATATTTTCTTTAGGTCAATCGGTACCTACCTAAGTACTTTTTGGTTTAATTTTCAAACTTAAGTACCTACCTAACTTTAAATTAAACTATACATCACTTACTACTTACTTAAACTAAAAGATCAGATACGTAACTGATTTTCAAATGAATGTTTACTCTTAAAGGTATTTTGTTTGTAGAAAATCTATTTCATCTAATATTTACATTGGGCTCTTACTATTCGAGTATTCGTTTAGAAAATGGCGAATACGAGACCGAATACTTGAAAATTGGCGAGTATTCGCCAAAACGAATACCCACCTACAAATATTCTGAACATGACTAGTACAGCTAGGTTGCGCCATCTGTAAATACAAAGTTGTAGAACAAACCTCTTGGTTCAGTTAGAGCCGTGGTTCCCAACCGGTGGTCCGCGAGAACTAAAATATGGTACCTACGCGAAACATTTATTAATTTTACTGGGGATTCAACTGTTTATCAATTCGTATTTTCGTATTAATGTTGGAGAGGTTGCTGAAGAAGTCCAGGAAGAGCCCTTGAGGAGTTTTGGTGTAAATAAGCAATTTCATATACGGAAATTCGGGGAATCGCCAGCTTATGCCAGCTTTTTTTCACGACTTATTTATGTGAACAAAGATTTGTGCTTTGCTTTTAATTAAAAACAAGTCCCGCAATCCAAAGTTCAAGGTGATATTTGTGTAGCTTTGTGAAATAATATTGGCCCCAGGATTACACAACTTGCAAAGGAGATGCAAGCTCAAAAATTACGTCGATGTTTTGACAAATTAAATTTTCTATTAATAATGTTATTTTTATATTACAATATAAATAAATAATAGTAGGTACTCTCAGTGTATGTTACTATTAAGTTTAACGAATATGTTCAAAGTTTATTTTAAGATTATAATTCTTAAACCTTGTGGTCCCTGCTAAGAACAAAAAAAAATGTGGTCCCTGGTCCAAAAATAGGTTGGGAACCACAGAGTTAGAGCAACGAATATGAAGTTTAAGTCACTAACTCGTTTGCGAATGTAAACAGTTTGTAATCATGCGAATGTTCGGTTGGTTAATGCTGGTGCTGCTGTTATACATAGTTATGTAAAGTCACAGGTGTGTGACAAATACGTATGTTAACCTCGTGATGTTCAACAAGGCGTCTGCGTCAGACAAAACTGACTGATAGTGATGCGATGACACACTACAGGCTAGCAGTTAAAACGATAAATATAGTTAGTAAATAATTAAAGTTATATACACTAATGCTATCATGACACCTATTTATTGTGATCGATTGCTATCAATCAATCACATACACTTTGATATCTTAGCACCATAGATATGAGAGGAAATTCGTAGATAACATTCTGGCCCGTTATGTATTAGTAGGTACATATGTACGATAGACTAGGATTTGATTTATTTAATAAATTATGTCTAGAACATCAATTCTCAACCTTTTTAGTGTCGCGATCCGCTGAAAATGCCGAAAATATACTAATAACTTCACGATCGCCTTACTAGAGATTAGATCCTAATTATGTTTTCTACCGTTTAACATTTTATTACAAATTATGAATTTATAATACTGAATGTTATTCGCACATAAATTTAATTTTTCCTGGCCAACTTTGACCCCCTGTAATGTGATTGCTTCCCTCAGGATGAGAAGATATATTTGGCTCAAGTCAAGGCTGCTAATATGAATCGTTTGATGATTACTTAAGGACAATTAAAGAAGTGTTTTCAGAAGCACACATATTTGGTAAGTACAGTCAGTAACTATAGGTACTAATGGTATTTCTGTTAGTAGTGTTGTTGATTTTGACATAAAGTTTATGGAACTTTTATGGAGGTAACTAAGTAAACGCTTATACTGTCTTCCTTAGAAAAAAGGCACAAGTGCCTTTCGATAAGATTCAAGAAAAATGCAAAAAAATTTGGTATTTTTTTTATTTCATTTAAAATTAAGCTAGAAATTGGAGTTTTGGATGAAACAAAAAGAATAACCATTGTTTATTCCGTTTATTTATTTTTAATTTCTTAATATAATGTCACTTATGCTTTCGCTGAAGATGTTACTAATGTCTCTCAGGAGGAGGGTATAGTTTATCTAATAGACTTATTGGTTTACATGTAGGTACACATTTTAGATGGATAAATTACTCAAGACTTTCGGTATTTGAAAAAAACTAAATTTCACTAATTGTAAGATCATAACATAATATTATAAATGTGAATAGGTGACTCTGTCTGTTACCTTTTCACGGCTAAACTACTGAACCGGTTTTGAGGAAATTTGGTACAGAGATAGATCGAAACCCAGGGACGGACATAGGGTACTTTCCAGAGACGCACTTAGGGTATTTACCGCGATAATCGAATGCCACGCGGGCGAAGCCGCGGGCACAGCTAGTTAGGAATAAATGAAAATTTGGCAAGTACCTACTTAATAGAAAGGAAAGTATTATAGTGCGAAAAATACGATTTTTGTTTTTAAAATAACCATTTAAACGATTTTTGACCAGACTCAAGTTACTCGTTTGATGGTTCCTGTAGCAAAAATATTAATTGAAAATCGAAATTCTTGTATCTATGTAACGTGTATCTACTCTCATCTTTATGAATATTCCTACTTATACAAGAAAACCTTGTAGCATCATTACAAAGTTGGCGAAGACTACTTCACAAAGTCGAAGTTAATATAAGATAAGATTATAAGATAGATGAAGATAATTGACGAAGACTTAAAATTTTAACTGTTAAAAACAAATAATATTTTTGTTTGAAAACCTTTGTAAATAATTGGAAGACTGGTGTCAACATGTAACATGACGAATGAATGCGAATGTGGGTCAGTAGTCGTCTGGCAGACACTCGTGAGCCTCCAATTAGCAACAGCGGTGGACTGAAAATGTTTCTAATAGTGTCCAAGTAAAGAAACGTGTGAAATTCGATATGTAAATTGAATAACAGTTGCAACAAAAACTTTATTTAATATTATAACACATATTGTTGAAAAATACAAACATGGTGTGCAACTAATCTGGCAATTTAAAAATTGTATAGAAATTGATGGGTAAAAAAATAATGATTAAATTGAAACACCGTTTATGAATAAGAAAGGTTAGGAAGAACGATAGACAATGCTATCTAAATGCGGCGTACACATTTACAATTTGATAGCGTTTTGCGAAGCATGCATGGACGGCATTTTGATATAATGATAATTTCGGAATGCTATCCGTCAAATTTCTAGTTCCAAAAATACTTTTAAAATTAATTACCTACTGCTAAATATTTAACAAGTTTCATATAGGTTTGTCAACTCGTCTCGGTTTACTCGTCTCAATTCTGGATCGTAATCTATACGATAGGTCGAACTAAAAGTTCTTAGAACTGACGAAAGGAAAAAAAAATCGAATTTTGAAAATGGAACTCTTTGCTTGTCAAACACCATTAAATTTTTAAACCTGTCATTTGTTTTTTTTTATTACTGGCGGTAATTTTAAAATTAAGTGCTTGCGGAAAAATGAATTTGAATTTGTATAGAATGAATGAATGAAGAGAACATTTTCGTTCAATGATTTTTTATGACTTGTTGCGGTTTAAACCAGAAACAGCCATGAAAGACATATGTTAGCATTTAACGAAGAAGCTCCATCTAGTGCCACTGTTTGTAACTGGTTCAGTGAATTTAAACGTGGTCGCAGGACCCACCTCGGTGACGATTTTAGAGGACGTCCTGCGCGGCGGTGACGGAGGAAAACATCATAACTGTGCGGGTCATGATGATTGAAGCAGACAAACGAACGACATATCGGCAGATACGGGTATCATTATGTATTGGTATGTGTAAACATCAAACTATTTTACACGGTCACCTACGGGTAAGGAAGCTTTATGCTAGATGGATTCCTCACAATTTTGACAAACTTCAAAAATACTGCCGCGGCTTGAAATGTTTGACGATGGTCAATCAAATGCTGCTTTTGATATACTAACAGGAGATAAAAGCTGGACTGCTATGAGCCTAAAACTAAGAGGCAATTTGCGCAGTGGATGTTTCCTTTCCAAAAATTGCCGATGAAAATGAAGACAGGACGGAATGCTGAAAAGAAGATAGATGATTGCCGCCTTCTTTGGCAGGTCGGGCCACTTTGCTGCTATAACTTTAGAAAATAAAAGACCAGTAAACGTTCCGTTTTGGAAAAAATCAAAGAACGACGCCCACGAAGCAGAATGTTCCTCCATCACGTCTCCGCCAGACAAACGAAGCAATTTTTGCGTACTGTAAATGTAGAGTTAATGGGTTATTCGCCATAAAGTCCCGAGCTTGCACCCTGTCATTTTTATTTGTTGCCTAAAATTAAGGATAAACTCAGAGGAATACGTTTTATGAATGCAGAAGATGCAGTAACGGTCTTTCAAATGGTTGTTGAAGAGATGCCTAAAGAATGGTGGGCTGAATGCTTCACACGTTTATCGCATGACAAACGAACGACATTGCATGAAAAAGTCGATTGTCGCGGAGAATACTTCGAAAAGCAATAAAACAACTTCCATCTATATATCTGATTTCATTTTCGAGATTCTAAAAACATTCTGTGTCACCCACGTAGGTACCTATACTTTGTTTCATATTCATTTGAACACTATAGCTTTATCAATCAATTATTTATAACCTTCCTTTGTTGTATATAAATGTAGGCTACTGGTCCCGGTACTTGGTTTGGCCATTAATATTTTCATCATACGTTGCCCACATAAGGTCAAATAACAATCAAACAACAATTGTAATTAACATGTTTTGGCAAAAGAGAGTAAATTGAACTGTGTGGCAATCCTCACGAACTAATGTTTCATATCGGGAAACAGTATTAGTAGCGTGTTTCGCCGGCAGGGAGCTACAAAGGACCGGTCAGGCATTGATCCCACATTGCAAAGAATTTTTTTCGCCGGCTCTGTACCTAAGCATAAAGTTGCCGTTTAGTCAACCCTAGCCTTACTGAAATCTAAAAATGCTTAGCGCGTCATATTTATCTAAATTAACGATTACCAATTGATTAATTATTTCATAGTAAATCCTGATAATTGAGTGACGTATCAGTTGGGTAATTTGTTTATTGGGATTTTCGGAGTAGTATTCATGGAAACCTAATAAATTGTTCGTTACTTACTATATGTACCATGATGGGCTTGTCGTTGACTCATGATATCGCTTACTAATTGCGCTATATTGTATTTAATATCAAATGCTTTTTACTCATCCTTCAGCGATGAACTCTTTGTTTGCGTTTAAAGTTCCTCATATTAGTAAACACTTAATTATGTTTGCATGATGATTATATCGGAGATGAATAGGAAACGGGATTAGGTAGATGAACCCAAACCATTTCGAAGTGGTGTACGGTCTTTGAACTCAGCCGAGAGCGGGATGCACATATGAAAAAAACAAATAAAGCATCATCACATCACACAGCTGTCGTCTGACACGCAAGTGAGCGCGGGACGGGACTCAATGGGGACGAGCGCAGGTAGAGCCGTCTCTCTCTTGTAATAATAGTCTCGGCGAACAAATAAGTCGGCGACCAAGTTTTTTAATAAAAATATGTATGTGCATTTGCATATTATATGCAGGAAGGAAGGAAGCGTATCATTGATGAGGTTGTAACGTTAAGGTGAGATGCTCACCTATGTGTGCGAGGTCGATGATAGGGATTTCGCAGCGTGAGAGGAGGGTCTCCTCCTGCTGGGCCGCCATGGTCTGTGCCTGCTGAAGCTGCTCTGTCGTCTCGCTGCTTGCACGCCCACGCAGATAACGCCCCGACCGCTTATCAGCAACTCCCACAGTAATTAGCAATTAGCGATCGCGGTACCGAACGATGATAGAGAAACGATAGATAAACACTTAAACACTGTACGGTATAACCCAAACGTTAAAGTTTATTGAAGTTGTGAATGGTCTTTTGATTACCCCTAGTATAGAAGCGTTCAGAACTCATTTGCATAACCTTGTAATTCCTGCTCGAGGCGTTCTGCGATCTGACGTAGCAGCAATAAGCTATACTGACTTGACACATTAAAAATTGGTTTTAGTCTCTCTCTCACAGTAAGTAAGTATGTGTTAGGAAACGTTGCTCCCGCGTGTGCGACCCGACGGCGTCGCGCGCCCCCCGTCCCTCACAGCTGGCGAGTTTCGAATGTCTCTCCTCGAATAAACTGGCTCACCGTGCGCGATGAGCGTTACCCTGGCGTCCGATGGCGGCTCTCACTTGTATATCATCGCGCACACTTTCGCAACCGAGTGGCGTGTCGAAATAGCTCTGCCTTGAGCACGATGCCGTAGAGGGAGAGCGATATGTGTGCGCGAACGGTTAGACGGTCGTACTGTCACTGACTGAGTGGCGCGGCGGTCGAGCAATGAGGGTCCGACTAGACTATTACTGTAGTGAGTAGAGGTACTGACTCATGGGGGTTCGGCTCGTAGCTCACTTCACTGCGCTTCCTACGCGTTACGCACAGCGAGTTGTCGAATAGACGTTCATCACTGAAGTGGGCGAATTACATACGTTCATACGATTCTATTCATACAATAGCATGGTCTAATAAAACAATTTAAATTCATGTCGATGCCAATTGACAATTAATAACATTCTAAATTTACACATCATGTGGCGCCATCTGTACTTAACACTGGCTAAACCTCTTGTTAATTAATAGTTGATAAAATTTATCTCCTTGACATTGAGTCTGATAATTAAACTTGCTATTTTATACGAAATAGACTAATAAAAAATAAATACAAATTTAAAACCTACTTATTTGTAATTTCATGTGACTAATCAAATAAAATGCGTTTAAAATTAAGATTATTTTATTGTTTATGGTTAATTAATTTACAACGTTTGCGTGGTTCACTTGAGACAGCGCTCGAAGTATGAGGAGCCGACGTATCCGCCGCGCATGGCTCGCTGCACGTGCTGCTCGAATAGCCGCCGGTTGCTCTGCAGCTCGTCTGCCGCCTCCTTGTTTAATGGATCCTCGGGATTTGGCTCCTGCGAGATTACGTATTTATTTATGCTTAAACATTGTTCACTGCTTCGTAGGCATAGGTCAGAATAAAAACTATTGGAAAATTGGGAATCCAAATGCACGAATACGCCGATATGATGCACGTGACAAACATGATAATAAAATGCTTAGGTACTGTAAATGATTGCTAATGCTTAGGTACATCATGCGAAGGAATGTGGATATAGAGCATCTTTATTTGAATATCGATCATTGACTGTATAAATACATAATATTTTTTTATTTCCATAAATTAGTTTTAGATATTTTTAGATTCCATTGTAAGATGGGCACTATATTTAATGTAAAAATAAATATTATAAATCATTAAAGGTCATTCTATTTTATATATTTCTCGTAGTGCACAAAATATATAATCTGTACTTTTTTCTATTTTATCTAGGTATTAAATTAGAACTTCTGTACCAATGTTGATAAATTACACCTTAACACATAGCCAGACAATTTTACCATCTTATGGAAGTAGCATTTAAATCTGTTCAGTATACTTCAGCACCAAGCACACAAACAAGCGTTTTATAAATGCAGGGAAGAGATTCGGCTCAAATTTCTGTAGTATACAATATTTTTAAAATCACTTTTGTTCTTATAAAATAATAATAATATAACACTTGTATTTCAAGGAGCAGCAAAATAATAATAATATGACTTGTATTTCAAGGAGCAGCAAAATAATAATAATATAAGACTTGTATTTAAAGGAGCAGCAAAATAATAATAATATAAGACTTGTATTTCAAAGAGCAGCAAAATAATAATAATATAAGACTTGTATTTCAAGGAGCAGCAAAATAATAATAATATAAGAATTGTATTTTAAGGAGCAGCAAAATAATAATAATATAAGACTTGTATTTCAAGGAGCAGCAAAATAATAATAATATAAGACTTGTATTTCAAGGAGCAGCAAAATAATTATAATATAAGACTTGTATTTCAAGGAGCAGCAAAATAATAATAATATAAGACTTGTATTTCAAGGAGCAGCAAAATAATAATAATATGACTTGTATTTCAAGGAGCAGCAAAATAATAATAATATAAGACTTGTATTTAAAGAAGTAGCAAAAAAATCTAAATGAGTAACAAATTATGATCTACAAAATAAACTATTTTAGAATAATTGAAATAAATAATTTCAAACTACTAAGAATGTCATCACAGTCTATTTTTTATTGTCACAAGATAACGTAAACCTTAAATTTGCTGCCCATTTAATTATTTCTCATTACTAACCAAGAATAAATATTGCAGTCCGTAAACTATAGAGTTGACTGTGAGTACTGGTTTCCAGTCTTCCCTCAGTATGTTGAGACATACATTGCCTTCCAAGTCTATGTTCGGATGGTATACCGCTGTTTCACATTTCACCTTAGGCGGTTCATGGGGATAGTTTGGTCCTACCTGTTAAGAAAAACGCAATTTAATACACTAAACTATCATTTCATTCATTTATATTTATCTATTTTCAAGCTCGTGAGCATGGCTGGTGCAACCCAACCAAAACGTCGAGTAAAATAAATAAGGTAAACGTTCGCGTTAAGACCCGTTTAAATATGTGTGAAAAACGCGAACATCTCAAATGTTATACATATTTCATTTTACAGGGCTAAAAAAAATACCTGCACCTTCTTATTTTAAACAAAAGAAAATAATAAAATCAATTAAATCGGTCATTTTTCACTAGACTACTAGACTGTGTACTGAAAAAATATTGTACTGAAATATTAAATTAAAATATTTGAAAATCATTGTTGGGTATTAATTAATATGTTAGTGTTTAAAGTTACTTTAATCTCTAGGATAATAAAAATATTGACTACAATTCTGCGAATTATCACCTTTATATACTAAATAAACAGTGTAATGTATAATATGAGAAAATAATGATTACATAAAATCATTAGTTACATCGCATATTTAATAGATAATAGATAGTTAACTTATATTATTATCGAAACTAGGTAGGTATCATTCTATATCAAAATCACTTTGTATATTTACACTAATTTGACACTCTACGACACTATTATACATAAGTCTGTATGTTGGTTGAAGAGTTGAAGAGTGTGACATTGAACTTTCTTCAATTCTTGCATCTTTTTATCATCATCTTTGGGACATTTTCCACTTGAATAAGCTACTGGAATAGCAGTGTCATGATATTATCACGTTTTTCAAACGAACTTTCCAAAAATATAATTTGCTGATGACAAGGATAGCAAAACATGAAAAAAGTTCATGTTGGAAAGATTGGTCATAAGCCCGTTAGTACAATAAATGATTCAATTATCTGATAGGCCATTGAATTCGTTTCTTGAAAACGTAACAACTTTTTAAAATTGAACATTATTTTTTTTACAGAGATATAAAACATTTTTATGTTACTTACAAAAGCAATCTACTTGTGAAGCAAAAAAAATTCGGAACATTGACAAACTGTTGAAAAAACAGAAATTGTAAGCGAGCAGTGTGTTAAACAAAGACAAATAATACAAAGGAGTAACTAAGTTAAAGCCTCCATTTAAAAAAATAACTTTCCTATGAGGAAAATATTAAGTTAAGAAAAAAGTTATTAGTTGTATTGATATAAATTGTGTTAAGAGGGTGCAAGTATTATTTACAACCTTGACTTAGCATATAGCTTTAGTAAATGAATATCCAGTAAAATCAAATGTTTGATCCTTGAAATAAACTGCACTTTGTAAAGTGCAGTTTATAAAGAGGCATCATAGTATATCATAATGTTGCCTCTTTATACTCTTTATACCACGAGAATAAAATGAGGCATCGTCTGAAAAGGATAAACAAAATTCTTGAGAAAGCTTTGTTTTGATATTACTTAAATATATTATTAGATTTTTTTCTTAAAGGAAATTATTTAGAGAAGATGAAAGATGAAACAATGTAGAAATTAATCACTGGGAAATTTTAATTATGAGCGTGATTCATGCACTGTCGCTCATTAAACAGAAATTTTGATAGTGAAAAAGTAATATTTTGAGAACCTAGAACTGAGCTGAGCGATGTTAGGTCACGGTGAGTATTCCGTATATGAGATAAGTAGACAAAAAGCAGCTGATATAAAGTAATTAAGTGAGAAACTACATAGTGTATAAGTAAATACAAAACCTACTATTAAAATTTTTAATCATATTTGGTTCATTTATAACCAGTGGTGGGGATTTTTGGATTTGCGGTAAGAAAAATTATAAGGACATTCTCTTTTTCCGGGAATCATATTCTCGGGTGTCATTTTAACATTCGTGCACCAAATCTAGGACTTTAAACTAAGATTATTCCCATTAGTTTAGAAACACTTTCTTTTTAATCGTTAAGTTTTCTTGGCATGGAAGAGTTAATAAAAACATTACAAGGTCTTCCAATTTTCTAAAATAATTATGTTTGGCTCATGCCTTGAACCTTGTAGCTGAACAAATTCGTTTATAGTACACAGATGTGGATATATTAGTATTTAATGTTAAAAAGTATTTCTGAAAGCGATAAAAAAAGAAAAATATCCTAGTTTACTGCTGCCTCCAGAACTAGTAACTGCAAAACGGCCAGTACTACTTGGCTGGAGGGAGTATATTCTATTATGAGAAACATTTTGATGAAATAAAATCCGCTTTCTTTGTTAAATAGTCATTAAGCCTTGTCAACAAGAAAAGCTAAAGATATTATAAATAGCGAAAACATAAAGGACAACTAGATGTACATTTATGAAAATTTCGAAATACTGAAAATAGCATTAACTGCAATGCAGACAACAAATTTATCGTTTACAATTGTTAACTGAAACATTTGAAATATTCGATGAGGTGAGGGAAGTTTTGAGTTTGACTTTGTGTAACAGTGCACAAATAAAAATAGAAAATGTTATGAACAGAAATCCCGCCTTGGATACCGTTAGACAAATATATGTTATAAGCTTGTCGAAAGATATTTTTCATTATATAAATAGACGTTAAAAGAAATTCTTTGAAGGCAGAAAATATTGAAAAAAAATCACGGTTATTCATTTCAACTCTATGAATCGAATCACTTAATCTAAATATCCGCCTGACGCTACTACGACATGTAGTAGACTTGCGCTACCATGGTACCCTCCAAAAGCAACACACTAAGCCCATTCCTTCCGCCGGTTTACCGCCAGGGGAGCTCTTAGTTTGTTGCTGCACACACTTAGCTCCTGGCCGAGCGCCTTCTGCGCTCACGCTACACTATAAATGTCCAGTGATTTTTGAAAAGCCATTGAGGCTACAAGAATTTAACCATTCCGAAAATAAAACTAAATAATATTCTAATTTATTCAATATTTAAATATTACAGGAATTGCAACTGACACCGCAGCTGACAAATATTTCAGAGATAGAAATAGAATAATTCAAAAGAGAATGATCAAAATAATAGAGAAAATATTGCTATAGTGTGAACATTTATTATAGTTATATTTTCATATTTGTTAGAGTAGCACAGATTGAAAATCTATTTTTGCTTTGTACCTAAGTTTATTTCACTATATAACTGTGTTAACTAACTTTTAATCCTATTTCAGTGGACACCTGAATCAAGCCATGCTGCATTTTCAGTTTTGATAGCCTGAAGCTTAAAAAAAATGTTTGATCAATCAAAAATTTTTTATGCAGTTTTGAAGCTAGCATACTGACAATCATTTCAGTATGTCATTGTTCCAAATTTGAATTCAGTACTAAGTACTAAAAAAATTGAGTTTAAGTATAACATGTCGTGTGTCTGTCTTTCTCCTGGGGAAGACTTATGATTTTTGGATTTTTGAAGAAAACAATGGTTTAGCTAAAAAAATCGTTTATTCAGTAAATTGTATTGCGTCCAAGAGCGTTTACGACGGTCGTCATGCGGTTTGGCATGGAATCAATCAGTGTCACTGAAATCAATCAGGAATCAACATGTCATGTGTTGAGCAATGTTCCCATTTTTCCTCGATGGCAGCTTTCAGCTCCTGCAAGGTCACCGGAAGTGGATGGTGAGCTCAAACACGCCTCTTCGGCTAATCCCATAAATGTTCTATGGGATCTTTATTCATATCTGGGCTTCTAGGTGCCCATTCCATGACTGTGATATCGACGTTATGAAGGTATTCCCTGACGATACCTGCAGTGTGTGGTTAAAAATGACATCTTGGCCCACAAACCTAGCATATGGCATCACATGATTCTCTAGGCATTAGCAAATGTAATGGTCGCCATTGAGAAGTGGCAGCTGTGGTTCCATCACAACCTGAAGTCCAGTTTTGCCCTTTGCGGAAATTCCTCCCCAGACTGTCCATGAGCCCCGCTATAACTCACTTGCTTTTCAATACAGCACTGCACAAAATGCTCTCCCTGTCTTCAATACACCTTCCTCCTTGTATCATTACCATACAGTATAATCTTGGATTCATCAGTGAAAACTATATGAGTCCAATGTAAATGTTCACATGCAAACTGAAGGTGCGCCATTTGGTGAGTTTGTGTCGGTTTTGGTCCGTTGGCTGGTTTATGTGGTTTTATATCATGTTCTAACAGTCCAATAGCTAACAGCCACTCCATGAGTCTCAAAGTTGTTCTTGGATCTGTACTGAGGTCAGGTGACGATATTGTAAGCTGGTGGTGAAAATAAACCGATCTCTTTCAGTCCTCACTTGGAATTGTAGTCCTCCTAGGTCCTAGATGCTGATTGAAGCCGCCAGTCTCTAGGTATTGATGGCACACTCTTAGAATAGACTGAAGAAGTGCCACAGCTTGCATGGCTACTTCAGGTGCAGTGCAGTATCCATAATTTTAAGGTCAAAATTGGTTTAAATCTCAGGAAAAACAATTTAACAAGACTATTAATGAAAAAGAACACCATTAAATAAAAAAAACTGCCTCTATTCAAACTTTCTGCATCCTTATTTTTTCAAAACAATGAAGTGACAGCTTTTCTTCTGTGGTTATAATTTGTGAATTCAAATTTGGAACAATAGCACACCAAAATGATGGGGAATATTCATTCCAACTTCAAAACTGCATTAAAACTTTTCTTTGACCTAACATTATTGTTATTTCATTCAAGCCTTTATGCATAAAAATGAAGGGTGGCTCGATTCTGGTGTCCAGGTGTGTATAAGCCTCATAATAATGTGGATATATAAAGTGCATCTATTTTCTATAATCTGATACACACACAAACAATATTATACACATAGTTACAAGTAGTTTCAGTAACCAGATTCAGAATACCGGGAAACTGGGGTATATCCATATTAATAACTAAGCCCAACCACTGTTTATAACTTTACAATTAGAAATCATAGCTTTAAGTAGAATAAATTGAATTGGGTAATAGGAACTTCACCTGAAAGGGTAGTGTAGCCAAAATTTTACACAGGTTATAGATGGCAGACATGCATTGGCTTTGAAACTAGTACTGGCAATAAGCAGATCTACCTACCTATATGAAAATGGTTTCAAATTCACTGGAAAATGTTAAGTGGGATAGTGCAATCACTTTCTCGCTATGATATGATATGCTACAATATGGGGTTAATCAAGAAAGCTGTGAATGGTATTCTGTAAGGTCTGCAGTGCACCCATGGTGTCACAGGTGTCCATTGACGGTGGTAGCCACTTCTCATCATGTGGGGCAATGTTTACTTTATTGTATGTAATATTACTATACACACAATTAATTATACATACATACCTGTACTGTATAAAAAAAGTTTATAGATATTTTATACTAATAGGGTTAAAGAAAAATATTTAACCCTATTAGTATGTTTTGAACTGACCTAAGATAGAAGCTCAATAAAGTTAGCAGCATATCCTCATGTTGCAGTAGTTTTAGGTGTCTACATCATAGTTCACCATACACATTGCTATTATTACAAAATGAATTCTAATGGATAGTGCTGTCTTTGCCAAATATGTTACAAAATCAGTAAATAACAAGAACACAGTAAAGAATCAAAGGTTAAGGTATACTCATTCCATTAAGAATCAAATAAATTATTTCACCTTAAAACTAAATACAAATCTGCCTCCTCTGTAGAACCCTTCATCTGGGCATATTATTAATTTGAAATTGAGTAGGTCATCTGGGTCTGGAAATTCTGTACAGCAGGTCTTGGGCAGATTTAGCTCATTTAAATCTGAAAATAAAAAATATATAGCTTCGTATAAGCTGAACATTTTGTGAAATTTACAAGTTATTTTACTTATGACAGATTTGATAAAATTGTTTTCGAATACAAAAATAGAATCCCAAATAACGTCACTTTATAGCACCACCTTTATTTAGTTTAAATAAAATCTTGTGACTATTTCAAAATGAATTTACTTGATGCAGTTACCTTTTGTGATTCGCAACTGTGCTGCTGAGGCTTTTTTTTGTGAACCTCCCGGTCTTGCTGATCCTTCTTCATCTTTCTTTTGTTGTTTCAATGAAAAAAGTTTAATCATTTTACTAAATCTAATCGATTTTATAGAAATAGGAAACAACAATTTATTTTGACAGCTTCAATTTTGTACAAAGTGAACTTCAATTTCAATCGTAGCTTCGCAGCAGAGTAGCTACTGTAGGTAAATAAACATCAATTTCTATTGGTAACAATTTCAAAAATTAACATTTTAACCAATCCCGTTCCATAGAATTGATCTTAAAATGACAGCTAGATGACACTGACAGCTGTTTGACAACTTTCATAAATGGACCGAGTTCCGTGCGAAAATCACTTTTGTTAATTTAATTGCAGTACATCTTTTCTGTTTAAAACTACCAAGCCCGTAAAAAATATAGAAAAAAGCATGGTGCACATAACCTTAAGATAATCATTACACAAAATGTAAATTATTTACTCAAAAGTAAAAAGCTTATTTTTATGAAATTATATCACTCAGAGCATAAAAATAATGTGTTGATTTGCCCGTCTTTTATTTTGTACTATTATTACTTTTACTATTTATTCTGTGGCTTGTTTAACTGGTGTCATGGTATAGTGAAGCGACTAAAACATCGCTGAATAATCAAATGTAAAACAATAACTCGATGGAATCAAATTTTTTTTATACTCGTATATAGTGTTATGATAAGAATCCAAATCATTATTATACTTCGTTCGAGAGGTTGCCTCTGTATATTAAATAATAATGTTCATGTAAATTTCATGTTTTATTTATTTTATTTTATGTTAATTATAACACAATATTTTTAAAGAATTTATTGCTTTTTAATTTAATGGTTGGCAACCTCAGTCCACATCAATGTCACTACTGTCCTTAATTGAATAATTATCGTATTTTCAATTGTTTACAAACAATTCTCATTAGTAATCGAAAGTAGTAAATTATTGTTCCGGCTCGAATTCCGACCACTATTTTAGTCACAGTCAACTGACAGGTGTCAGCTGCACCATGCTACATGAAAATGATTACAAATTAAAGTGAGTATGTGGCACATTTTGGAACGTGGCTCTGACAACGTTAATAATGGCTTCTAGTTTTTTATATGAATTTTGGTCTGTAGTTGTCTTCTACATTTTGCGCTACGCGTACGTTGCGGCCTAGCGTGCGAGGTTCTATTAATTTTATTTTAAAATTAATTGCGTATGGTGCGAGCGCTTGCAAAGATGACGCCTGACAAGTGAGTGTTCGTGACTATCCAGTGATGATGTATGAATTTTTAACTTCTCAATAATCTAATTCATTTAATTTGTTGTAACAAGAAATGAAACTATATTTATATAATGATATTTATTATATATGGATTCATAATATTCATTTAGATTAGATATAGAGACCGTTCTAATTCTTGTAGTCCGCTACATGAAATGGAACTAATTTTATCCAATTTTAAGGAAATCCAGAGTACGAGGCAACACTATGTAATATATCTATTTAAAAGTGTATAGCTCAATTTCTCTCGCATGTGGCCACGCCGAGACTGGGTCTATAGTTAATATTATTTACTATAGACTATAGTATTCGTCTGTGGTAGACAGATAAACCTATGGGCCGGTACATGGTAGGTACCAAAACCCTAGATCATCGGCTGACCTTAGAGAACACATAAAGACTGTCGGAAACCGAGCCGCCTACGTACTCGTTCGTCTCAACCCTCTCATAGGTGGGAGAAGTGAAATATCGCTTAGAAATAAGTTGACATTATACAAAACCTGCGTACGTCCCGTAATGACCTTCGCTGGCGTTGTCTATCCACACGCAGCCCCATCCAACATTAAAATACTCCAAACCTTCTAAAATAGATTCGTGCGTAAGGCCGTGGCTGCCCCATGGTACTCTCGCAATGTTGACCTCCACCAGGACTTGGAACTTCCCTCTATAGTCAAATACGTGAAAGACTCCGCCCGACGCTACTACGACCATCCACCATCCCAGCGCTAGCCTATGTCCCCGATGGGAATGATTCTCCTCGTTGCCGTCTTCGTCGTGATCCTCGGCACGTCTTAGACGACCCCGATGACCCAATTACTGCTGCCAATGCGGTTCTTACACTACACTCACAGACTATACATATCCACCGTCCCCGCCAGGTGGTGATGACTACGTCACTCTCGGTACACACACCCACGCACCCACACACATCCACACACACACACACACACACACACATCCACACAAACACACACACACACACACACGAACGCACTATGTTTTTATTTGAATATCTGTATTACAAACAGTACGCACAAAAACACTTTGTAGTTTAATAAACTCACTATTCGACCATAAAACGCACTATACACAATTTTTATAATAATCAAACAAAAACTTAACTTCACTCCTCGAGTTCCCGCCAAAAAGTCTGTTAAAAACCGACACTATTTTTTATTATCTATGCAAGCTTACCTACTGGGTTCCAAAATATCCGACAATCTCTCCTTGACAATCTACATTGTTATGATGTATTTTTTTACTAACATAGTACTATAGAAAGAGATGGAGTATGAATTAAATTGTCAATAAGCGGTTCTCTTACGTTTTGGAACTCCGCCCAAATGAGTGACTGGACTCATGGACTTTTTGGCGGCAGCATGAGAAGTGAAGTTGAGTTTTTGTTTGAATATTGTAAAACTTGTGTATTATGGGATTTGTGCTCTTATAGTGATAGTTTATTAAACTCGAAAGTGCCTAGTGTTCGTGCATAAAGTTTGTGTAAATTAAATAAAAGCGTGAGACTGCATTTTTCATGTTCTTCCCAGGAATCCGCTTCTGCTCTCAGTAAACTTACTATCACTTTACTGAAGTTTACTGAGTGACTCCGATTTCGACGGAACTGGGCAATGACGCGATAAAAAATGTAGACCAATAGCTATGCCAGTGTCCAAATAAATTATATTAAAAAAAATGAGTGACTGAAGGAAATGGCATCCGTATTGCGGTTCAACGACAGCCATACGACAGCTGTAACAAGAAGAAAATTCATTTATAATAAAAATTATTTCAAATAAGACACGTTTTGTACTCTATAATGTGCGTGCATTACCCACTGTAATATACAGCTTCTTACAAAGCTTAATATTCTGTTTAAATAGTCGTTGCTTAGGCATCATAAGATGGCGAATGAGGCTGATGATGTGATAGAGCTTGGCTCTTCTGATGAAGAAGCGACACCGGCTCCAAAGAAGGTATAGCAATGATAATTAATTATAGATTTGTTTTATATGACAGAGTTCATTGATTTACCTTAGCATATACGTAATTGAAATTAGCACACATTTTTAATCCTTGTAATTTAGTATATTTTTTATTAATGTTTCAGCTTAAACCGATGCCAAATGCTATGGTACATATTCCAAGAAAAATCAATAATGTGACGATAAAACCAACTAAACCAAATTCAAAAGTTTTTCCTAAATTGGGCAAAGGTGTATCAGTTACAAAAGTACCAAATTCGATGGTAGCAATAAATACCAGTACACAAATACAAAGAAAAAGACCTAATATCTCCGTTCAAAAACTACCTATGCAAATGCATCCGAAACGAATATTACAAACACCTATGCCTGCTGCATCTAGCACAGCAATAAATCCAGTAAGTTTAATGTCAAAGTTGAAGTCACAAGTTATGATCAACAAAGTTCCATGTCCACCTCAATGGTTAAAGAATCCAATTGCTGTACGAAGTCCTAAATCTATTAACTTACCGCCCAGTATTACAGTAACAAAAACTTATGCAGGCTCTAAGGATAATCTTGCAATGATAAAGCAACACAATATCAATAAAAAACGAATAGTTAACAAAGTAGTCACAACTGTTGAGCTTGAGGATGATGATGAGTCCACAGCCCCAGCAACAGCTAGTCCACAGTGGTATTTGAGACCTGAAGAACAAACTGAAGCAGCTAAATTAGAGGAAGAGCAGAACAAGGAACCAGTGCCTACTTTAGTTGAAATAACCATAGACGACAGTCCTGTAAAGCCAGTTCTTAACAAGAGAACCTGTGAAATTGGTACAGAGCTTGCAATTACAATAGATGATAGTCCTGTTAAAGTGGTCACCGATTATGCTAAAAGTACATTGAGTAGCGATGAAGAACAAAATGATACAAGTAAAGTGCCACACAGTAAAAAGAAATTGGAATATCCAAAACCTGAAGATAAACCTGAAACTGAAGCTAATGCAAGGAAAACTGTTGAAATTGAAATTGAACCTATAGCGATACTAGACATAACAGAAAAAGACAGTAGTGAGCTTTGTATAAATGATAACAAAGGTGGGGAAAATCCAATAGAACAGGATTTGACAAAGAAAGTACTAAGTGAAGGAAGTGCACCAAAAAACACTAAGACTACCGTTATAAAGGAACCTGAAAAAGTACTTCCTACTATTATAGAAAGTAATGAATTTCATCCTACTTATCAGACATTCATTAACTTATGCTTGCAACTTGAAAATTCTGAGGACATGAAGAAAATAGTAGAAAAAAAGATTAAAGGTTACTATAAACAAGTCCCTACAAAATACACAGAGTGTGAAGAGTTCACTGATATGGTTTCAAGTAAGATCCTCTCAATGAAGGCCAGCCCTGATAAAATGTATTTGTACATCAAAGATGTTGTTGATGAATTGAATTTACAGAGAAAAATGATTAAATCACATCCTGTTCCCATTGAAAAGAAGGATACAGGTATAAATAATGCAAAACTTCTTGGACTTTGGTGGTATCACATGATAAACCTGCGCAGTACCTTATTTTTTAGGTCTGTTTAGTGGTATGGGCTGGAATGCCACGGAGGGGTATTTACAATACAATATGTTCGCAAGTTTGAGTGAGAAGCAACAATAACTTCCTACTCGCATAATCACCTTATTAAGTATTGTTTGAAATTGTGGGAGGGATATGTGCAGACTGTTGACACCCATTCAAAGTCAAAGCCCAAGAAGTTTTGGGAGAACTATAATGTAAATTATTATATTATGCTGTACTTATTATATTGAAATTAGTATATATTTTTTTTTAGGTTTGGATAAACTGATGGCTTCGTTTTGTAAACACAGTTTCTAACCATACCTATGTTGATGAAATCTGTCTGGGTGGCTGTTACACATGTCTTAATTTTTTTATTCTCAACCATATGGGTTTTAGTCATGATATTTTCCTTCATTGCCAAGCTTTTAAAAATATGTACTTATATAAACAATCAAACAGCAGAAAATCAGGCCCCATATTTAATTACTTACATAAATAATTTCACAGATATGAAGTCGCAAGGCTAGATAAGATAGTCCTAACCTATCATCAGGGAATATTTTTCGAAAATTTCAATCCATTGTAATTTTTAATCTATGAATGGATTTGGCCCATTTATGGTCATTGTCGTTCTTCGAAATATAGACCACTCACTATTATCCTGTCATGTTTCATTTCAGTTCATTATGAAATGTGCTCTCCACTTTATCTACAATTTTTCTTATGTATATCCCCCTACATACATGTTGTATATCTCGAGAACAATCTCTTGAGAGTATGAAGTTGTTTGGATATACCTGAGATTTAGCACACTAAAAAACTGATTTGGAAACCTAGTGTTTTTCGAAAATACAAAGTTGTAATCTCTGTAATCTAAACTCTGGTAATCTTAGGGCTCAACAGTTACTATAAATTAAAAGTTGTCCAGTTATTGACTTAAAGATTTGTTTTTTTCTGTGAACCGAAGCATATAGATTTTATTCATTTGTAGTTTTTTCATTATTCAACTTTGTTTTGTTTTCCTGTACCTAGCACCTCATTGCTATAAACAATACTATAACACACTTGAACTTTCCTCTTTCCAGAGTCTCAGAAGTTTTTATATGTTGAAGAAAGTGAATTTGGCTCTAAAAGGCAGAGACAGATCCGTAAATTGGAGAAAACTCTCAAAAAATTGCACAGAGCTATAAAGAAACTTGAGGAACAGCCAGTTGATTTTGATGATGAAGAGGATTCTGTTTATCTTTTAACTGAAAGGTATGTAACATTTAAAATCTGTACATGATAAACATAGCGCTTGCAATTTAAGTGTGTGTGTTAATGGTGGTGAATGTTTTACACACATACCTTATATATAGTGTCTATGGTGTGAAAGTTACTTTTCATATACAGTGTCTGTAGTAAATAGTGGCCAACCTGGAAACTAGATAGGTCAGTTCATGACCTATTGTATGACCACAATTTGATCTTGTGAAAGTTCTATGTTAATATGATTTTGGACCTTTATTGATCTTTGAAAAATTTGCACCTTTGGTTAATAATTTCATGCGTGCTGTACCTACAAATGAAGGAAAATGCACATTCTGTTTACTTTTCATTATTTTCGAGGAGTTGCTCTGTTACTCATAAAACAGTATTTTTCATTTACTGTCATGGTATCTTCATAAAGTTTACTTTTTCCTAATAATAGGCACAGGTGTGTCGCTACAGCTCCTAGGGAGATAAGTTAGCTAAGATACGCTCGCCTACTCAAGAGGGCTTTCATAAGAAGAATGTAAAGCCTGAATCAGGGCAGGCAGCAGACAATTTGAGCACCTGTAATTTTGATAATAAAGGCTTCCAAAAAGCTCGGTGTGCTGAACAGAGCGAAGCGGTACTTCACCCCTGGGCAACTCCTTATGCTTTACAAAGCTCAAGTGAGGCCCCATATGGAGTATTGCTCCCATCTCTGGGCCGGCGCACCGAAATACCAACTGGACCCATTTGACTCCATCCAACGACGTGCTGTTCGTATTGTCGACGATCCCAGCGGTTTAGAATCCCTCAGCAGTCGGAGAGACATTGCGTCTCTCTGTGTGTTCTACCGCCTGTACAATGGGGAATGCTCTGAATAATTGTTCAATATAATTCCCACCTTGGGTTTCTATAACCGCACCTCCCGTCACAGAAGTGCGGTCCATCCGCATTTCCTCGATACGGGGGTGTCGCGCACTGTTCGGTCCAAAAATTACTTTATACCGCGAACCCGTAGGCTGTGGAACGAACTGCCTCAAGAGGTCTTTCCATTAAGCTACAATATGGGTTTCTTCAAGAGAGCTGTGAATAGGATTTTGCAAGGTCGGCGGCGCGCCCGCATACCCTCTGGTGTTGCAGGTGTCCATGGGCGGCGGTGACACTTACCATCACATGGGACCGCTTGCTCGTCCGCCTACTTCCCTATAAAAAACAAAAGTATCACGTGGTACATTAAAAAAAAAACATTAAAAAAAAATAGGATCTGTTATATTTTTTTGTTTCTTAGTCTTTCTTTAGTCCCTCACATGGCTTGAATAAATTATGACATGAAATCAATTTAAGGCTCATTATTATTAATTAAAATTTAAAATTCAATTTAAATTATTGATAATTCTAATTTGTTAAAAATAGTTAAAAATAATCAAATTCTAATTTGATATTTTAATAGTAACATCACTATTTCTGAAAGAGGAAACCCGTGTGTTATACCATTTTAGAACCTACAAAATTAGGTATTGTTAAAAATAATTCACCACTCTAGGTTTGCTAATTTGTGGATAAATATGGAGATAAGTCAACGTGGAGGTACAGCAGCATCAGGCCTGGGTGGAAGGCAGGAGATCCCGTCGCTGTTAATCTTCGAGCCGGTACACACTCGTATTAACTATTAACACACACAGGCACTATTAAATATAATTTTAACTTTGACTGAAGTGAGATACCCATAAGACCGAAAAAGTGAATTCTATAAATTACTCACCTATGCGTACTGCTCCGAATTCTATAGCTTCGACTAAATTTATTCACCTCCAAGAACTAAAAGAAGTATTACCAAGCGATTCCCAATACTTTTATGACAACTTGCCACATGACAAAACTGGTTGGAGTATTTTTAAATAATGACCTTTATCTGGTTATTGAATATTGACTCTTGTTTGAAACTTTTTGAAATAAACAATTCAAATTTATATTCACTTTATTAATGTTTAGTTAAAACCACTACCTTCTAAATACATGTTGTATTCATTATAGTTTTAATCGTCTGTATACAATACCTCTCTTAACTAACCAAATACCAACTAAAATTATTTTAAAATAATAGACTATTATTAAAATTAAAGTATTCATTTGTATATAATTTTCACATAAATAGATAAAGCAACGTTTTTTTCGCTTCCTGTGAAATTTGGCTTCTGTCGGTTAGAAGGTATTGGTATATCGTTGTCGATATGCAGCTAGGCTACAGCACGCAATTTACTGACAAAAGTAACCTTTTAAAAAAAAATCACTACTGATCAAATTGTGGTCGTCTGATAGCTTATCGACAATTTCAAGGTTGGCTACTGTAGGTAGGTATATGGAGATTTATCCACAAGTGAAGTTGATGCTCCTGTGAAGTGCATTACTATATTTTGTTCTTATATAATGTAAAAATTAATCTGAGCTGTCAAGTCTGTGTTTTCTACACCTTGTCTTCAGGTACCTGACTATTATCTGGCAGATGTACGGTGTTAAAAACTTATTTGTTTTGTTGTTCTGTAACTTCCAATTGTCATAGTAGACAATTGAATATATATCTTTAGATACATCGAATTACCATTACTGGTTATAATAAAAAAAATATCTCTACCTGCCTATACATCACTCAACGCGTTTAGTCAAGTTCTTAAAGACAGGCTATAAGACATTTTACAGAAAAACAGAAAGGTCTTTGTTTTAGAACAATATTCATATTTTGGAAGTGGCAGCTCTGTATTTTACCCCATAAGAACTAGATAAATAAAGCACTGTAATTAGAGATAGTTCCTTCGCCTTATTGTTTAGTATATATGTTTTGCTCACCATTGGGTATCCATATGAACCACAAGTACATACTTTCAAACTGCCTTAATTTTACATTTTAATGTTTGTACAGTTAAACTATAGTTGTAAGCATCAAAAAATGGTCCATATACAAATCTGATCTCTTAATTAAGCAGGTTGCACCATGACGACCACAAAACCAATTTCATATACTAATAATAAATTGTTGTTGCAAACTAACACTTACTGTTTGTTAACATTTTGAATTACTAACATGTTCTCAAAAGCTCATTGTTTTTTACATTCATAAATAAGAGACCACAGTGCCTTTCATACTAAACATTGAAACTTTCATGTTAATTGTTGTTGTGAATTTGATATATTATTTTTATGGTAATTTTTGCCATATTGCGGCCTATTTCTTCAAGCAGAGCAACTGCTGCATCCTGTAACTAATAGATCTGTATTGGTAGATTTGTAAGTGCTACCTATTTGTGCCTATTGGAGATATCTCAATTTTGTTGTAATTAATGACATATTTTAATGAAGAAATTGGTCGTAAATATATATTTTACTAAAAAATATGAAATATGTATTTTAAAAAAGTAATACGTGTTGTATTACGCTTCTGCAGTGATGATGGCAGTTCTACCAGTAAAGACATTGATAGCGAACTTGAGCGAAACAGAAATGAATTGTTAAAAAGGTAATTTTAGATTTAAATTCACATCATGTTTAAATTCATTATTATAAATATATGCAATGCAATCAGTCCTTTCAGTAACCACTGCAGGACGTGGGCCGCCTCATACACTCTCTTGTGCATAGGGTATATACGGCCTTAGAACGTTACGCTGGCCAAACGGGTTGGCGAGTTCACTATTTCAGAGGTGTTGTAGTTCCTCATCGCTTGTGGTAGCGACTTTGTTATCTCTTAGTCGCCACGAGACGGCACCCGCGGCAGGACATGGGGGGTGGGGGGGGGGGGGGGGGGTGGTGCTATACACTCCACAAATACATACACTATATAAATTATTCATTATTATAAATAAATTATACTGTATCTTCATAAGTTATCGGACTATTCAATGAGTGTTTTATACAGTTTTATAATGTCTGTTAATTTATACATTCTGATAGTGGATTTTTCTTTGTCTTTTCATTTTTTTATTTCATTTTTACCATATAAATTCTTTGCTGTAATTTTTGCCATACATTTCATTCACACTACTCAAGAGACAGTGTTAATTGATAACTGATAATGGATTTTCTTAAAAATGCATTCTTGTTACTATATCTTTGCTTGAGTGTGGCGTTATTATTACTATATCCCCATTTTTTCATGTGGTGGTTTATGATGTTACGTTATGGTGTAATAGACAAAATATAACCTGTCCTCATCTCTCATAGAGAAAGACTGTGAAATGTACTGCATTTCCCACTTTATCATATTTCCTGTACGTACGTGTTTCGGTAGTTAGTGAAATATACTGGAGCCCATTACCATCCCATCCCTCCCAGATTTTTTTAAACCTTCCTCCAAATCAATTCCTCAATCTCCAAAGGTGGAAGCGCATCCCGGGGTGTGCTAACGTTTGTCATTCTGGACTGACGTTCGCATGTATCTATGTCTATAGGTATCCACCAGGTAAATTGTGTATGCTCGTCTGCCGCCATCTTTCCATAAAAAAAGTTTGCACACACCATTATTATGGATATGTATCCATAATAGTTCTGTGGAGATTAAGTTATTGACACAATACTTGCAAACCTTTGACCTTAATTGGATATAACCTTAGTTGTATCATATCCACAACTAAGGTTATATCCAATAACCTATAACTTCCCACTGTCAGATTACAAAGGAAGGGTATGGGCTTCTGATTTTGATTTTGAACTGCAATCTACCACCACTGGCTCAGCGCAAATTTGTGATTACCCATACCCCAGATTTTTTAAATCTTTAACGAAGCTGGATTTATCACGTTATTTTCCTTCACTGTCAGGCTAGTTATAATTGGAAAACAAATTTAAGTCGAGACAGATACTCCCAAATTATCATTCGCTGTGCTTTACGATGACTTAGATGCTTTGAATAATCATTATCTACATTATAAACTAACTATATGTAAAGAACACGCTTTGTCAGCTCTGGTAGTGAAGGGTTTATTTGGAATTGCTCTGCGTTCCCACGTTCATTGTATATAAATAGTACGTATCGTAAGAGTGTTTTGATAGCACAACGCTAACGTTCGCGGCGAGAGCTCACCGGCCCCTCTCCGCCTCACACTAGTCACGTGACTTATAATAGTTAACACTGGATCATATCCATTACCTATTTGATGTGACTTACCTATTTGTTTGTCTTTCCTCTATTTGAATAGATATTATTTTATTTTAATTGGTATATCAACTATTAACGTCTATCATACATTTATTATGTGTAGGAATCCTTAAGTTATATTCTTAAATGCCTTATTTATCTAGTGTTAAGTAATTCGTTCATATATTAGGTGCGCAACTAAGTTCTAGCTGTTTTTTTGATGAAAATGCCACTTTATGGTGAAAAAATGGTTACAAACGAATCATTCAAAATATTTCCCATCGCTAGCGACAACTTTTTCCCATCTTTCTGGCAGAGCTCGAATACCGTCACGGTAGAAGTGTTCGTCTTTCGAGGCTATCCACGAATCAAGCCATTTTGAGATGTCTTCATATGAGCGGAACTGCTGATTAGCCAGACCATGTGCCACCGAACGGAACAAGTAATAATCAGACGGCGCAATATCTGGGGAATATGGCGGGTGGGGTAGGACTTCCCATTTGAGCGTTTCTAAGTAGGTTTTAACGGGTTTGGCAACGTGAGGCCGAGCATTGTCATGCTGTAAAATCACTTTTTCGTGTCTCTGCTCGTATTGTGGCCGCTTTTCGCGCAGTGCTCGGCTGAATCGCATCAATTGAGTTCGATACCGTTCCCCAGTGATGGTTTCGCCCCGTTTCAACAGCTCATAATAAATAACACCGTCCTGGTCCCACCAAATACACAGCAAAACCTTCGAAGCGTGAATATTCGACCGAGCCGACGACGTAGAAGCATGACCGGGCAGTCCCCATGATTTTTTTCTCTTTGGATTGCTGTAATGAATCCATTTTTCATCACCCGTAACGATGCGATGAAGAAAACCCTTCCTTTTTTGCCGCTGGAGCAGTTGTTCACAGGCGAATAAACGACGCTCAACGTTTCTTTGCTTCAAATCATAAGGAACCCAAGTTCCTTGTTTTTGAATCATTCCCAACGCATGAAATCGCTTGGAAATGGCTTGGCGGGTAACTCCCAATGCTGAAGCAAGCTCATTCTGCGTTTGGCGCGGATCCTCATCGAGCAATCCCTCCAATTCAGCGTCTTCGAAGGTTTTTGGCCTTCCTTCACGCGAACGGTCGTCAACATCGAAATCACCGTCTTTGAAGCGACGGAACCAATCACGGCACGTTGTTTCACTTAGAGCAGCATCTCCGTAAACTTTTTGGAGCTCTCGATGCGCTTCAGCCGCCGTTTTCTTCGAATGAAAGAAGAAAAGCAACACTTCCCGCAAATGACGATTATTTGGCACAAATTCAGACATTTTCGCACAACCAAAAGTTACGACGGAAAAACAAAACCACTAATGTGTCAAAGCGGTTTGTTTACCATATGTCTAAGCTTGGTTCATGACGTTTTGGTTATGTCATAATCGTCCAGCACTTCCTAGTAGAGCCATCTCTTGAAAAACAGCGGGAACTTAGTTGCGCACCTAATACTTACTGTCAAATAAGTATCGGTAATTATGAAAAAAGAATGCCCGCGTAAAATGCCTGTGTAAAAATATATTGCTGTTAGGTCGGCACTATTGTAGCTAATTGTCATGTAAAGTTTTGGCGTGATCTGATAAATACTTGTTTGAAAATTTTCATATTTGCTAGACGACCTCGAGTGTACTTTGCGAATTTTACAATGGATAAAAATATCGAACAAAGAATTTGCTTCAAATTTTGTGTTGCCAACAATATCATTAAAAATGTTAGAGAAGGCCTACGGTGAGTCGACTTTATCAAAAATAACAGCATATGAGTGCTACAAAGCATTCAAAGAAGGTCGAGATGTGGTTGAAAACTTGCCTCTTTCTGATCGACCTTCAACGTCTTGACGGAAAATATATTATCAAGGTCTAGAACATAGTGATGGTAAATAGTCGCGCTAGCTTAAGAGAGGTAGCTCAGGAAGTGACATGTGTCACGAATCCGTTCGCACCATTTTGGTTGATGTTTTAAGTATGAAACGCGTCGCGGCACGGCTTGTTCCGAAGGAACTGAATTTTCTTCAAAATGATACCAGCCAACCGGTTGCTACGACATGTTTGAACGAGCCAATGCGCTGTCTCATACTTCAATCATCGTACTGGAATTTTTAGCCAAATATTCATCGAATGTCGTTAACCAAGCATCATATTCGCTAGATATGGCTCCGTGTGACTTTTTCTTATACCCCAGACTCAAATTACCACATCGTGGCAGACGTTTTCAGTCCGTTGAGTAATAAAACAAAATTCGCTAAAAGAGCTAAACCGGCCATACCGGAAAGTGCCTATAAGAAGCATTTCGACGAATTGATTATTCGCTGCCGAAAGTGTATTGCGTCCAATGGAGCCTATTTCGAGGGCGACAAAATAAATTTAGACGATTGAAGCAATATTTTTTGTTTTATTAAAAAAATTCTGAAACTTATTTGACACAGTAGACATGTTAATCACACATGTTGACATTTAATTTTATAGTAATGGAACTGCAACCACGCCTTTCACTCTTGTGAAACTTCAGTCTTGTGCGCTCGCAAGAACACAGAAAAAAGTTTTTGTCGTAGCACCTCGCTTTCAGAGCATACCTCTTAAGATCTCGGTGAGTATTGGGATCCTTGGTGTCGACATTTCCTGCAAAGCCGAATTTAGGGGTCATCTGGAAAATAAAGCCAAAATGGCCTTCTAAAAGCTCGGTGTGCTGAACAGAGAGAAGCGGTACTTCACGCCTGGGCAACTAATGCTTTACAAAGCTCAGGTTAGGCTCCACATGCAGTACCGCTCACATCTCTGGGCCGCCATACCGAAATATCAATAACACCCATTTTATTCCATCCAACGACGTGCTGTTCGTATTGTCGACGATCCCACTCTCACGGGCGCTTTAGAACCCATCAGCATTCGGAGAGACGTTGCGTCTCTCTGTGTGTTCTATCGCTTGTACAATGGGAAATGCTCTGAAGAATAGTTCAATATAATTCCCACCTCGGGTTTCTACAACCGTACCTCCCGTCACAGAAGTGCGGTCCATTCGCATTTCCTCGAGTTCGGTCCAAAAATCATTTTATACCGCGAACCCGTAGGCTGTGGAACGAACTGCCTCAAGAGGTCTTTCCATTAAGCTACGATATGGGGTTCTTCATGAAAGCTGTGAATAGGATTTTGCAAGGACGGTGGCGCACCCGCATACCCCCCGGTGTTGCATGTCCATGGGCTGCGGTAACACTTACCATCACGTGGGACCGCTTGCGCGTTCACTCACTTCTCAAAAAAAAAAAAAACGCCAACCTGGCCAAGTGGGTTGGCGAGTCCACTCTTTTAGAGGTGGTGTAATTCCTTAGGGCTTGCGGTAGTCACTTTGTTATCCCTTAGTCGCCTTTTGCGACACCCACGGGAAGAGATGAGGTGGTACTATACTATAGCTATTTTTTGTTATAATTCCAGATACAAAGAAAGAATGGTGAGGGTGCATGCAAAATTCTGTCAACTGACTAATACAAAAATGCCTTCGGAGCCTCGTATTCACATTGAAGGCCGGCCCGGACAGTCGTCAGGTCCGGCGAAACGGCTCGAGAAGTGGGTCAATAGGAAAGTACCAATCGGAGCTCCACTGCCTTTCCCAGACTTCCACGACGTGTTGCGTTGCGTCCGGGAAGCCAATGAGGAAGATAAATTGGCCTGGAGCGAGGCTGTTATTAAAGAAGAAGGTAAGAAAAAATAATGTATTTAATATACACGATGCGTCCAAACATTTACCGAAGCCTAATACCATGAATCCTGCTTAAAATTCCGATTTAACTTGCATTTAGTTACATAATCTATATAAATAAAAATTTAAACGTTTGTTCGTTCAGAATCTTAAATCTCCGAAAGTTCTTCACCGATTGCTTTGAAATTTTGACACAACGTTGCATTCGAATACGTTCGTGTTTTTATATACCTATCATAGGGTAAAAACATGCTTTTTACCCAAAAACATGTAAAAACAGAGTAAGCGCCATCTGTTGGGCAGCCACAGTAACGCGTAGCCGGGCACAGCTAGTATGTTTATATAATAATTATAATATGTAATGTATGATATATTTTTTAATATATGTGTTATTGTATATAATTTCTTTATATTTTTTGAACGTTGTATATAGGTTTGTATGAATAATTAAAAAAAGAAAATTAAAATATTGGTAAAATTGTCGGGTTGGTATCGTAATGTCTAGATCTCAATAAGACCACATCTCCAAAAAGTCTCACCTCTAAATGTCTAAGTAGCAGAAAGACTGGATATCAGAATGACTACATCGTGAATTGACTAGATTTCAATGACTAGGTGCAAAATGACTGGATTGTATATTGTTTTTGGAAGTACAGTTGGGGTGGTATCATGCCAAATGAAAATACTTTGGAACAGATAAAATAATAATTATGTATATGTACATACACACACACACATGTATATATATACATGTGTGTGTGTGTATATATATATATAATTGTATATATATATATATAATTATATATATATATATATATATATATAATTATATATATATATATATATATTGCTTCTGGTCTGTATTGCCTGATTTCTAACTTGTATATGCACCTTAAGGCTCGTTTATATCTATAGACATTGAACGTGCCAGACACGTATCGTCACAGACAAGGGCAGACTCCGTTTGTTCATATCTACAACACCGACCGGCAGTCACTAAATAGCTTTAGTAGAACGAGTAAAGAATATTATTTTGTCTGTGACTGTACGTGTCTGACACGTTCAATGTCTGTAGATATAATCAAACCTTTATTGACTTTTCATAATTACTTTTCCCAAAATGACTGATTTTCTAAGTGGCATAAAGAAACAAAAATAACTTCCATATAATAATAAAGTTACGACTCGGAGCATGACGTCAAAATATCAAACTGTCAAGATTATTTTTTTGTAAATAAATAAATAAATTTACTGTAAATAAATTCTCTTATTTAAAATGCATTTTTCTCATTTTTACGACTTTATGAGTTAAATCACTTCGAATCACCTTTTGGATTGTTTTGTCATAACCTTGTGTATTGCTATTGCTTGTCATTTTGCCATTTTGACCACTTGCATTTTTGACAATGGAACCGAACATTCTTTTTAATATCGTATTAACACTGTCTTATAATATAATTTAAGTAGGTACCTATATTCTTTATTGAGCACCTCTGACTTCAAACAATTCACTTTAATATCTGTTTATACAATTGATATTTGAAGTTGGTCAGTATTGACTTTAAAATATGAAGTTTAACACAGTGGCTACATATATCATTTGATATAGTTCACTGTACCTATTGATATAGTTCACAGATAAAATCTGAGATTTAAACCATTTGAGATCTAGTTAAATCGAGATCCAGTCAATTTGAGCTCTAGTCAAATCTTGATCTATTCATATCGATATTTAGTCATAATGGCTACCTAGTCAATTCGAGGAAGAGACTATGATACTAATCCAAATTATCATGTCGATGAATTCAGAATCATGAACCAGAATTGATGGTTTCAGACTTGCGGAAACAATTGAACACACGCAATATAATAATTACAAATAATGTGGTTGAATCACTGAGACATTCACCGAACATATTTTGTTGATTGTTGATTTTGGATTAAGAATAAACCATGATTATTTTACTGTTAACTTGTTACACTTGTTAAGAAAGTTATTTCTGAATATTTTGTTCTTAATGTAATAGAGAGCGCTACGGTATTATATACTCTTATATAAGTATATCCATTATTAATAATAAGAGATATTTCACATTTTCACGTGGATCAAAACTCTATTATTGATAAATAATCCATTTTCAAAAAAAATCCTTTTTGTCATTAGCTCTAGACTTATTTACCCGATGCGGAAAGAAACTTCAAAGACGCCGCCAAGAGAATGAATGGAGGTTAGCGGTATCTAGGATAACAGTGGATATAGATCCCGCTGAAGAAAATATGGAGTTGAAGAAAAAATTAGAGGAAAACAGAAAACTTGCAGCTAACAAAGAAACTGAAGTTCTTAATAAGTAAGTAATTTTGTATATGATTAACAGTAACACAGTTTTCATTTATAAGATAATAACTTCAATTGATTACACAGGTCTGTGATGAAAAAGCTTTTTTTAATAAATTTATCTGATTTATGGCTTCTGAACACTAATATTTTAACACTAACACTAAAACATGTAGGGGGTGTTTTTTTAGAGGTATTTGATGGCCATGATATTGGCTTTATTGGAAAGATAATTTTATACCATTAATGTTTAAATATGATTTCGGGCATATGGGCGCCGCGGCTAGCTCGAATAAAGCGAAATCTGGATAGTAATTTTGAACTACTTTTTCGAGCAGCTCAGGCCGTATATCGGCAATAATGCGGCGAATGTAGGCTTGAAATCGTCAATCGTCTCTGGTTTATCGGCGTACACTAACGACTTCACTTTATTTTGTTTTTCATATTAATATAAGTACCTAATCCAATGTATATATTCTGCCTATATTTATTATAAAACATGGTCTTAAAATGAATTTAATTGGTAGTGAACTAAAGTTAGGTAGTGAACTGCGGAACTAAAAGTTTAGATTGCAAAAAGATAATTGATCGGGTCGAAACAAAAATGTTCAAAAATCAAGATTCAAATAAAGTGTTATTTCCACCTCTACATGGTAAGTTGGCGCTGCTGAAACCGTTTGAAAAATCACTGCCTAAAGATGTAGAAACTTTCAAATAGATATGAACTTCGTTAATGTCAATGCTAAGGATTGAAAGTACAATGAAATTGTCAGGAAAATGCTTAATAGTTACGAAAACATCGGTTGCATCATGAGTACATTTTATGAATTCCCTTGTTGAGAATTTCCCGAATAATCTTGGTGAGTTCAGTGAAAGACAGGGTAATATAGTAGGTTTCGCCAGGACGTAGAAAGAAGATATTAATTAGGGACATTGGGACGTCAGCATGGTTAACTACTGCTGGATGCTGCACAGGGATGACACAATAAACTTAAAAATCTTATAAGCGAAAAGTGACAAAACCATATTGTATGATATTTACTATCAAAATCCCGATTTTACGATTTTTTAAAAATAATTGTTGTTATTTTACTGTATAATGGAAATGGGCCAATTATAACTGTATAATGGAAACAATTAAACAGACATGCAGAGCGAGTATGATTTTTTTTTGGACAAAGGACTTGGGAATTATAGCGAAAAATGTGAAATATCTTCGATGACGTCATTGTTACTGCTGTATGGAGTGCTATTTTTGTCATGTATAAAAAAGTAATGTCACCACAGATCAAAATAAACTTCACTGTCCATAACAAGCCACCGAGCTAAACAAACATAACATCTCGATGTGGCAATAATCTTATTTTTGTGAACTGACTGTGGTTTGTTTTATTTCTGAGCTTGAATTTCTATTAATTTATGACAATGTTGCATTCGAAACTGTGCAATGAATGTTGCTGCCCCATTTGTATAGGAAAATTCCACCAAGTTGCCTAAAATTGTAGAGTACATGATGACCAGTCACAAACATAATGTTGCACAAATCATAGGTGTTAAAGCATTGATGTGAGTATTTTCTACCCGTATTGCTTTTTATATAGGTATTATATTATATTATTATCAGGGATCGCAATAAGGAGATTTGTTAAGTTACCTTTGACATTGACATCCAATATTTTTTTTTGAAGCGAACGGTATTATATCCATGCAGTCGTTACTGTGACGTCATGCTACTTTTAATAAATGAAGACTGAAATGTTATAATTATAACTCATCTTTCTAACATTTTTCGCTATTATCGTCTTTCTAACACTACCACTTTGTTGTTCAATCTATATTTGTCTACTTTATATAAAAATAAACAAAAAATAGGGGGTTAGAAAATTAGGCCCATGTCCATTGAGACAAAAACAGTGATATCACGATCAATTCTTTGTAATTAGTAATAAATATGCCAAGAAAAAAATAGTTCTTGTTTTTCTTAAAAATCTATGTGACGCACCCCTTATATGCGACGTGTTATTTTTAAATACAGTTTTTTATATACGTAGTAGTATAATTTAAGATTATAAACGTATTATTAAAAGAGCTTTCAATCATTTAAATTTCGCTGACCTGTGTTACCAATAAATTTATTTCTAGGTTTGTGGATCGTCAAAATCAATTGAAATTGGAAGCTGAGGAGATAGGAGATAAGGAAGCAGAGGAGTCGTCCGTTGAAGAAGACGATGGTGACGACGAGGAGAGCACACCATTAGCAAACAAGGAAAAAAGAAAACACAGGCTTAGAAAATTAATTCAAGAGAAGAATATTAAGGCTAGTAGAGAAAAACAAGACGAACATTCCAAGGAAGCCCAGGTAATTAAAGGTAATGTCATTGGCGTTTCTAAAATCGTTGGGGACGGAACAGAGGTAGGTATAAGTACCATAGAAATAACTATTGACGTCGACGCATGCAAAGACGATAAAAACTATGAGGATGTAGAAATCCATTCACTAAGTGATGAAAAAATTACATCAGATGTTGATGAACTTCATCTTTTACAAAAATTACATTCTGAAGCTGAAATTAATAATTCTTCAACACTTGAATCGTCTCAATCTGATATTATAATTTCTGATACAGTCGAATCAGACAGTGACGCTCCGAATAACGGAAAGTCATCCGCTGACGTTATAAGTATTGAAAATTCTAGCTATTCTGAATCGGAGACAAATAATGCTGTAAATGATCATGAAGAATCTGTTAAAAATAATGTTCACGAGATAGTGGAATCAAAATCGGAAAATAATCCTTCTGATGTTGCCAATAAAGTTCAGAAAAATAGGAAAAAAACAGAGAAGTGTGATGAAGATATCGAAAACATACTACTCGCATCATCTGAAGACGAAGACGGTGCAAATGAACCTGAAAGTCGCGATGATAATGCGTGCTTCAACTTAAACGATGATTCATTATCAATTGGAGATACCGTTATTGTTGGTGATGTTCACACAGGGGAAGTAGCAGATACTAAAGAAAACACACATGATACAGAAAAAAATATGTCAAAAAAGAAAGACGAAAATAACGTAAAGGACGAAAGGAACAATTCAGATACATTTACTATAGAAGATGAAGGTGACACAAACGAAAATACTAATAGAAACGATATAGATGTAACTATGTCAGAAATGAATAAAACAAACATCAATGATGAAGGAAACAATGGATTTGCCGTAGAAGAAAATGGCGATCCGATTTTAAATTCCGATGCAAACGATACAGATGTGATTATGTCAGAAATAAAAGATACGAATGCCAATGATGAATTGCATAATGCAGATGTAATTATGTCAGAAGAGGTTGATTGTGTAAGGAACGAAACAAATAAATTGAATGTTATTGCAAAAGACACAGACAAAGAAAATGCAAGGGCTGATAAACTTTGTACTTTGAAAGAAAAGGACGCCACTGATACAAATGCAATAGATATTAACACAGATATTATTATGTCCGAAGAGGCAGATAATATTTTAAAGGAAAAGGATGGTCTTGATGCAAACGAAGAAGAAAATAATACAGATATTATTATATCAGATGAAACGGATATAAATTCAATTGATAACACTGTGAAAGACAATCAAAATTTGCAAACTTTTAGTTTATGTAATGAAAATAAAGATATAAATGTAGAAAAAAGTTCTGAAGTTGAACAAGACTTAAACAAAAATGTTGACCATACTAAAGAAAAGGTGGAGTCGCTTGATGATTTGATACATGATGTAAAAGCAACAACAGAGATAAAAGACGAAATTATAAACAAAGACGAAAATATTTTTAAAGATAATAAAATAATTGAACAAATACACAATGAGAAGTTCGATAATAATTTATTAGGGAATATATTACATTCAGATTCTAATTCTAACAAAGTGTAGTGTATACATCCAACAGTTAAACATTATTTACGTGATATCTGTATGTTTATTGCATTATGTCTAAAAGTGTTATTTTTTCACTGGTGCGACTGGAATGTTCCTTTTAAAAGAATCATATATGGCATTATGTTTTTCGCTCACAATACAGAGTTGCTTATAAATTGTAGACATGTTTCTATGAATATACGGTATTCGTAGCTTTGCTTGTATTATAGTATGCGGTTACAAATATTAATATATATCTTATATGTTTACTATCATTTTAAGCATACATTTTCAATTCACATAAAGTATATAAATCCTGTCTCTATTGTATTCATATTAAGTTGCTAAAGATATAGATAGATATTATTGTATATAGAAAACGGATCTCATGAAATATGTAAACAGTAATACGCTTAATGTATTCTTCGGTCTTACAATAAATGATTTTTATTCATTTCCTGTGCGGTGGTCTAGCTGAGGTGTTGCGGCTTACGCGTATATGGTGATGGCTTGCAGATAAACAACGATATTTAACTCAATCATAAAAAAATGTTTATTTGCCACAAATATTTTATGCAGTGTATGTGTTATACCAGGATAAAGCGGTGTTTTAGTGATCCTGAATCAAACTGTTGACATCCATCGTCGTCTTCATCATGTCTTCACGTCCTTGAACCCACACTGCTAAAATTAGTAACAGAAGATTTTTTCAAAATAGAATTGTTTTTGTTCAGATCTACATTCGTTGGTTATTTGTGAGTGTTATAAAGCTGTAATTTACAGTTAATCAGTATTTTACATTAGCAAGCGAAGTTACGAATATTCTTGATCTTGTATACCAAAGGAAAGACTAGAGTGTGTACTGATTAGACTGCCAAATTGGATATGTAAAGAAAGTTATAAATTAAAATTACTTTATGAATGAATATCGGTTATTTTTACTGCATAGTAAATAACTTTGAAATGTAATTATTATTCTGTTTGCATTACATAATTATATAATAACGTAACTAAGTAGCATCTGGACTCTTATTTCAGTAATTTCCATATTAACTTAAGGTTACATTACACAAATATCACTTTGAAGAGATTGTTATTAAATGTATTTAAGGGTCCAAGTATTTAATGTACTTAAATACATGTATTTAAATGTATTTTAACGACCCGGCGGCCCGCGGCGCTGTCAAATTTGACGTTTCGCACGCAACAATCGAGCGCTCACGCACACATGTAAAGTTAAATAAAACCATGACAGTGTTTGAAAGCCGTTTCAAATTTTATCGATAAAAAATAACGGTCAAGTGTGAGTTGTGTACTCTTAAATGTTCTTTCTAAAATGTCAGTAACAAGTTTAACTTTTATTTAGTATTTTTAATCGAAGAATTGTATGTGTATGTTCCTTTAAGAGAATATGTATATAAACAAGGGACACTATTAATGCGACCATTCCGGTAGAGGGAATGCTAGTGACTGACTGTATAATTCCTTGCATCGACAACACACAAAGTCACATACGAATTATACCGCTGTACCTACATATGGTAAGCATAATTATACCTATATATATCTATAGTAATAACTTCTCGATTGCACATAGTTATGGTGACATAAAACATAATCACTCACTGATCCCATACATTATAATATACATTCGTAAGAAAGCAAAATTGTCATAAGTAACTCAAACAGCTACTACCACAAGCCTAGAGGAACTACACCACCTCTTCAAGACTAATCTCGCTAAGCCATCCGGCCAGCGTCGCGTTTTAAGGCCACACATCCCTCCTGCACGAGAATGGATACTGAAAGCGCATTTTTCATTTTACAACCCAAACATAATTATTAATATTAAGTAATATGAATCAGTAAAAAACACAGTCAAATTTTATATCATATCCAATGAGTTAGACAATGTAATAAAATGTATATTTCTTAAATATAATATCGTACTAGTTTCAAACGTATCGATACTCCATCGATAAAGCGGTAACACAGCCGCGTCACGTCTCTATTAACAATGAAGTATGTATAATTTGTTTACACGTCACTATCGATATTTATGAAACCTGATAGGCGTGTAAACGTAAAAATCGGGAGTTTTATATATTCCCATTGATCCGAAACATTGTCAGTTTGGACAAATGATATTGTATAGCACGTGCTCACTACACGCATGATATAGTTATTATTATATATATTTGACGTAGCTAGCGATACGGTAAAACAATTAATATTAGTTTTTTATAGAACTTTTAAAGTGGTAAGTAAACATCAATCGGAGCAATTTAGTTAGATATGTATGTAGGATGACTACATACATATCATATATGATATTTTCAGGGTCCACTGTAAATTATAGTTAATGTTTTTAGAAAGTGAACATAAATCTTTTTGATTATAGATTTTTCATCTTATTTTGTTTCCGTTTTTTTTATTAAATGTCTATTTATTCTAAACTGACCCTTTTTTTTATTTGGCAAGTAGGTCTAAGGTAGTTTGGACTGACGAAGGTGTCCCAACTAGTCTTGCAAAAAACTAGTCTTTTAGCCCTATGAGACTCATCCTTTTTTAGAGCTTGTGTTCGCGACGACCGGCTCATAATCTGTACATAGCTTATAAGTATATAATGTATAACTATAGGTTAAGTACAAATACACATAGTTGATTCAAAACAGTAGGTTAAGGTAGGATACGTTTTGTTAAAATAGTTCGTTTCATAAAGACAGTTATGTCACTCATTGTAAAGGGATGTTGGAGTTGAACAATAGACGAGAAAGCGTGTAAAAAACCAACGGTTTACGCAACCCTGCTATAAACATTTAACAGACAAGGGACAAGAAGGCGCGTTCCGACCTAACGGTTTATACACCTTCACTATTGACACTAAAAACAAAGGAAGAGAAATCGCTTCCCAGACGAACGGCTTGCACATGCGGACCGTAACGAACACGTGGCCAAAACATCGTAACAATAAAAACGCCCAACTCCAGCATCCCTCATTGTATCAATATAAATAAGGGCGAATCCCAGCCCACTACAGTCAACTTGTAGTCACCACACTAGACGCATGTCTAACAAACAGTTAAGTCTGTACTAGATATAAACCTCAAGAATAGCTCATCGCGTTTTCCTTTTTCACAATCCCAGCAACAACACAGTGCGGGTAATATAAGCCCGCACATTCTGGTCCTTCGAACGCCGAATCATTGAAGAAAGAAAAACGTGAATCGTCGAGGAAAAGTAAACAGAAAAATAACAAGATGCCAGTAACAAGATCGCAAAGCGGAAATTCGTATCTACAGAACTTTCACGAATCGGACGACGGTACAAGTTCCTCGGCGACAAAAACCTCAACGGGGACGACAGCAACAGAAACCGCCGTTACCGGCTCTCCAGAGACTGCGATATCCGCTAAAATGACAGCAACAGAAACCACCGTTACCGGCTCTTCAGGTATTGCGATATCCGCTACAACAACGGACAAACAGAAAAGGACGGGGGTTGATATACAGCAAATTTCCACGACACCCCCACCTCTCAGCGTTGAAACTAGAAAATCATCGAAAAACAGTAAGAAATCGAAGTCTCAGCGCGCGCTCCGTTTAGCCAAAGCTAAAACAGACTTACTACGACTTCAAGTTGAACTCGCCACAGCCCAAGTCGCCGAAATAGAAGCAGAAAGTTCAGACAGCGAACAAGACGACGACACAGTCATTACCGACATAGAAGCACAGACAAGAGTCGACACCTGGCTACATACTACGCGCAAGTTAACCGTATCGAGGGAACCGCATCAACAGTACAGTACAGAAGAGGTCGGCGCTACAGTACAGAACAATCAAGCCCCGACTCACATAGCTCAAGATGCCGTTCGCCTCGCGTTGCCTCCACCTCTCGTGCCTACCTCCGCCCCCACAGAACAGACACCCGACGTAAGGAACCAGGGCGCGAACTACACAGCGATAGCCACTCACCGAACAGGCGTAACGACTACGCAACCGGCGGGAGCCACGGTCAACACGACACACCAGCAGAACCACATAGATCTAACAGAACTCGCTAGTGCGATCACAATGGCCGCTAGAACAGGACAACAGACTTCTCCACGCCACCACACAGAGCTACCCCCGTACAATGGGTCGCATCAAGAGTGGTTATTATTCAAGGCAGCCTACGACGAGTCGTCGGACTCCTTTACAGATACAGAAAACATCGCACGACTTCGCAAAGGCCTCCGCGGTCGAGCCAGAGAAGCGGTAGAGAGCCTACTTATTTACAATGCGAAGCCGCGCGACATCATAAAAACACTGGAGTCACGTTTCGGCCGCCCAGACTCTATAGCATTGGCCGAACTGGAGCGTCTGAGGGCACTCCCCCGCCCTTCAGACGCCCCAAAAGAAGTATGTATCTTCGCTACCCGAGTATCCAATATCGTATCGACCCTACGGGCGCTACAGAAAACATACTATTTGTATAATCCAGAAGTAACGAAAGCAACAATAGAAAAGCTCACGCCCGCTATGAAGTATCGCTGGTTCGATTACGCGATCGAACAACCGAAAGAAGAGCCCGATTTGCCAAAGCTCGCGCGATTCCTTGAGCGTGAAGCAGAAAGGTGTAGCCCATACGCTCAACCCCAGTCGGTCCCTACACAACCAGACTCGTACAATAACACACATAAAAGAGCGCACAGGACATTCACGACGACAGAACAGTATAAGAAAACGACCACATGTCCTGTCTGTAAACAAAGAGGGCACCCAACAATAGACTGTAAAATATTCCAACAAGCCGACGTAAATGCAAGATGGGATTTAGCAAAAAATCTACGCCTTTGTTTCCGATGTCTCAAATACAGAAATCAGACACACAGCTGCCGCGGACAACGATGCGAAATCGACGGATGTCAACATTGGCATAATAAACTACTACATTTCACAAAGACAGAAACAGACGACACCGAGCCAAAAACAGACGTCGTATCAACCGCGTGGACTCCAATAGGATCGAATAGGACGCAATCCTATTTGAAAATGGTTCCAGTTAGAATCTCCGGTCCCATAGGGGACGTTACTACCTACGCCCTTCTAGACGACGGTTCAACAGTCACACTAATCGACTCCAGTGTGGCACAGAGAATAGGAGCGAAGGGACCCGTCGACCCACTGCATATTCAAGCTATAGCGGAAACCGAATTGGAAGCGGCCCGCTCACGAAGAATCACACTCACCATACACGGTGCGACTCAGAGTCATAAAATACAAGCTCGCACCATCGAAAACCTACAACTCTCAGCACAAGGGGTATCGGAGAAAGACTTAGACGGCTGCCGCCATCTAGACGACATAAAAGAGAACCTAAAATACCCTAATATCAAGCCACAAGTTCTCATAGGGCAAGACAATTGGAACCTGCTCATCGCAACTGAAGTCAGAAAAGGACTGAAACACCAACCAATCGCCTCTCTCACTCCACTCGGATGGGTGATGCATGGCGCGCACACAAGAACTTTAGGGCGCCGCATTCACTACACACATCATCTATCCCTGCAAGAACAGAGCATGGATGAACAGCTAAGGCAGTATTTCGCACTAGAGTCCCTCACGATCACGCCCAAGCGACCTCTAAACGACCCAGAGGAACGTGCACTCAACATACTCAACGAATGCACGAAAGAAACAGAGCACGGGAGTTACGAAACAGCGCTACTATGGAAGAAAGACAATGTCGTTATGCCCGCGAATTATGACAACGCTTACAAGAGACTGAAGACGACAGAAAAGAAAATAGACAAAGATCCAGAACTTCAACACCGGCGGGAGCCCCACGGACGAGGGCCTTCGCTGAAGGAAGGAGATATAGTACTAATAGCAGACAATACGATGCCTCGCAACACATGGCCGCGTGGAATAGTCACAGACACCTATCCGGGAGCCGATGGAGTAGTTCGCACAGCTGACGTAAGGACGAAAGGAGGAACATTACGTCGACCGACAAAGAAGCTCGTTATCCTACCAACAGACCCGGTCGCGCGCCAGCAACCCAAATAGATGCGTAGACAGGAAGAGTCTACGCACGGCGGGAGAATGTTCGCGACGACCGGCTCATAATCTGTACATAGCTTATAAGTATATAATGTATAACTATAGGTTAAGTACAAATACACATAGTTGATTCAAAACAGTAGGTTAAGGTAGGATACGTTTTGTTAAAATAGTTCGTTTCATAAAGACAGTTATGTCACTCATTGTAAAGGGATGTTGGAGTTGAACAATAGACGAGAAAGCGTGTAAAAAACCAACGGTTTACGCAACCCTGCTATAAACATTTAACAGACAAGGGACAAGAAGGCGCGTTCCGACCTAACGGTTTATACACCTTCACTATTGACACTAAAAACAAAGGAAGAGAAATCGCTTCCCAGACGAACGGCTTGCACATGCGGACCGTAACGAACACGTGGCCAAAACATCGTAACAATAAAAACGCCCAACTCCAGCATCCCTCATTGTATCAATATAAATAAGGGCGAATCCCAGCCCACTACAGTCAACTTGTAGTCACCACACTAGACGCATGTCTAACAAACAGTTAAGTCTGTACTGGATATACGTCTCAACAGTAGCCCACAGCGTTTTCTTTCTTCACAATCCCAGCAACAACACAGTGCGGGTAATATAAGCCCGCACAGCTTGCCTCACAGAATAAGTTTCACAAGATTCGTGCTCTTATAAAAAACCTTTTAGGTCGTTTTTAAACTTGGATTCGTAATTAGAGTTGTTAGGTGAAAAACAGACTTAAGTCTTAAATAAGACTTAAGTTTTTAATAAGATTCAAAAGTCTCAATGACTAATAAAGAAGTTTAAACATTTCATAAGTTGTATTTAGTAGGTATATGCTTAGACTGATGTATATCATTATTTGTATTTATTTAATTATTTAAATAAATTTATTTAAATAAATAAATTATAAATAATGACAACAGGACAAAAGAGCAAAAAAGAAGTGATAGATTCCATAACAGTGGGATTATCATCTCGAGACTAGATAAATAAATGTCAGAGCAGGATCTACGAATACTCCAGTACGAGATACAGGCTCATCAGCTGCCAGCTGCTCGCCAATTATATAATAATGATAATAAGTGACAAAAATGACTCTGCTTCCTCACTTGTTGGAAAATCTCATTTTTGAAAAGCACTCGTCGAGACCTTTACAACGCTGCCCCACAAGCACAGGTTTCTAAATTGTGGAAACTAGCTACTATATTAAATTTGCCGTTTTGAATTTTCAAAACCTAAAATTATCCTGGTCAAGCTTGTGTTAATGTAGACGTGTGCCAAGTTACAGCTTTGTAGGTAATATAATAAAAAAGTGTCAGAAACACGCTACCATTCTTAGTGGAATATGTTTCTATCCATTGTAATTTTAAGTTCGCCATGTTGAATTTTCCTGATATGAAAAATGTCTACGTCTACGTTACGTTAATTGCCGTTTTAAATGGAAAAAATCAAATATATTTTGTATTGAAATTATACATTTAATTAATCGAAGTATTGTCCATTATTATCAATGCACTTTCGCCATTTTAATAAAAGTTGATTGATGCCTCTGCTTAGAACTGAGGACGAGAATCCATGAATTCTCTGCAGGCGTTTTTCTCTCCACCATTGGAGTTGAGTAAAAAGTTCTCAAAATTCCAAAATAATTGCATATCCGTAAGGGCAAGGTTAGCGAGTACGGTGGGTGATGGAGAGTTTCCAGTCGAAGCTCCTGTAGCTTAGGTCTGTCGTGCAGTGTGTGGGCGAGCGTTACCATGGAGAAGCAGTGGACTTAGAGCGATCAACCACACTGTTGTTTGATAGCGAGCTTGTCCATCGTCGTTTACAGTTCTTTACAGTACACATCTGCATTAATTGTAGAGCCAGATGTCAAGAAACGGCAGTGGCTTTTACCGGCACAGTACCACCATACTGTCACCATGTACTTGTTTCTATCTCATCAAGAAGTATCAAATAACACCATAGAAATCCCATTGGAATGGATTTCTATATATATGGGTGGTCATATGGTAGCCGCCTACGAGGATACCTGACACTGAGACCCACATCGAGTCCTCCTTGTTGGACCTCCTGCTTACTACGCATCCGGACGAGTACAGTGTCTTTGTCGATGTACCACTTGGTTCATCTGATCACTGCCACGTTCGAACAGCGCTGCCAGCTGAGAAATCAGCTGACATGTCTCCTTTTTTTATAGACTAGTGGGCGGACGAGCAGGCGGTCCCACGTGATGGTAAGTGTTACCGCCGCCCATGGACACCTGCAACACCAGGGGGTATGCGGGCGCGCCGCCGACCTTGCAAAATCCTATTCACAGCTCTCTTGAAGAACCCCATATCGTAGCTTAATGGAAAGACCTCTTGAGGCAGTTCGTTCCACAGCCTACGATCTCTACGTTACATAGCCTACGTTCCACATTTCTCCTGGAAATGAATGATCCCCAGGAATGATAGAAAATGTTCTGCGGCTGATATGACCTGTCCATTACCACCATGAAATAAATAGAAGAGTTGTTAAATGCAAATAAATCATAATTGTCGTCACAAAGTTTATTTACAATATTTACAAAGATCCTAACTTATGTACATAAGTAGCATTATCCTTATTTACAGAGAAGATAAGATTTTCACGTAAAGCAAACAGGTCCTACAGTGAATGCGAACTGATGATCCGCGTCCGTGAACACAAGGGGTTGAAAATCGCTTATGGGCAACCTGTCCATCCGAGATGTTTTCACTTCCAATACTATTTCGCCCGATCCCTCCTGAAATATTGAAATATACACTATTAATCTTAGGGTATAAAGATGTTTACTTATATGTGAAATACTGCTCTCCTTAATAAGAACATTTGAGAATATTGAGAAGAGCATAAGCGCATTGAGACGACGACATTCGAGAAAATTAAAAAAATGTTTTGGTAATTTTGAATCAAGCTAGAAATTTTTAAAATTAAACCATTGCTTATTGTCTTTATTTTTAATTTCCAAATATAATGTTACTTATGTTTTCGTTAAAAATCTTACTAATGCCCTTTCTTCTTGGGAGGGCAAATTATTTTACAAACTGTTTTTTAATTTTTTTCTAAGCAGATTTCAAATGATTGTTAGGTTTCATTGAAAGTTCGAGGTATTAGTAAATAAGCGGTAACTAACGTTAATGAATAAATTCTATAAATTGGTTGCTGGGCTTATTGCACTAGATAACTACTCTTTTGTGACCCCCGCTTACTCTCGACTCAACAATAAATAATAACTATTACTGTTTATTCTTATGCCACAAGTGACTTGTCCTACCACATTCGGGATTCTTTCACGAACATAACTTAAAATTTACAGTTTAGAAAGAGTTTTGTTTGAAATTACGTTCCCGCTCTTATTGTTGGAACTAACCGAAATAAAATAGTTTATTTAAAAAAAGTAAAATTCGAAACTGGTTTCGACCTCGAGACAAATAATGCCACATCATGCAGAAATACCTAAAAACAAAAACTACTTGTAGATAGTTGTATATAGATAGTTCGTCTTTAGCGGAAGGTTTGTCCGATCGGGAATTGGAATCAGCAGACCATTCCTGCTGTGAATAGGATTTTGTAAGGTCGGCGGCGCGCCCGCATACCCCCTGGTGTTGCAGGTGTCCATGGGCGGCGGTAACACTTACCATCACCTGGGACCGCTTGCTCGTCCACTCGTCTATAAAAAAAAGCAAGTACGTTTATAGAAGCTTACCTTGCAACTATCTTTTATCAATTGTGGCTCTTTGAATTCGATAGAGTTTTGTCCAATAAGCTTAATGTTGTTTATGCGGGTCACTTCTGGTGGAATATCAGATCTGAAACATTTTCAATCAATGAAATTTAACGCTGCCTCGAGGTGCAGTAAGAAGATCATTGTCAGAGCAAGGAATGAGCACATCCGCAGAATTGGCGATCGACTAGTTAGCTGTCCTTCTGGAAGCCGAGCTTTCTGGTCGCTCGCCAAGGCTGCTGAAGGTAACTTCTGTCAGTCGTCACTCCCACCACTGCGGAAACTCGATGGGTCACTGGCCCACGGGGCGAAGGAGAAAGCCGATCTCCTGGGCCATCTCTTTCCCTCAAACTCGACTCTGGAAGATGGAGATGCGTCACCACCGTCTATCTCGAGGTGCACAAGCTCCATGCCGGAAATCTGTTTCACCCAGCGTGAAGTCCGGCGAGCTCTAGCATCCCTTGATATCCGAAAGTCGAGTGGGCCTGATGGTATTCCTGCAGTGGTGCTCAAATTTTGCGCTCCCGAGTTGTCCCCGGTGCTTACGCGACTCTTTAGGCTCTCATACTCCACAAAAAGCTTCCCGTCAGCATGGAAGGTAGCTCATATTCACCCTTTACCTAAAAAGGGTGACCGCACAGACCCGGCCAACTACAGGCCAATAGCGATCACCTCCCTCCTCTCTAAGGTAATGGAGCATGTCATAAACACACAGCTCCTTGGGTACCTAGAGGATCACCAGCTGATTAGCGACCGTCAATATGGATTTCGCCATAATCGCTCAGCTGGTGATCTTTTAGCGTATTTAACACACCGCTGGGCTCACGCCATTGAGAGTAGAGGCGAGGCTCTGGCTGTAGGCCTAGACATTGCGAAAGCTTTTGACCGGGTATGGCACAAATCGCTGCTTTCCAAGCTACCATCTTTCGGGATACCCGCGGGATTATGCGAATGGGTTGCCAGTTTCCTGACTGGAGCATCAGTCGTTATCGATGGTAGCCGCTCCGACACCATGTCTATTAACGCTGGCGTCCCTCAAGGCTCCGTGCTGTCCCCAACTCTGTTCCTTCTGCATATCAACGACCTGTTGCAAATTGGTGACATACGTTGCTATGCAGATGACAGTACTGGTGACGCCTTGTACAGGGGCCGCGCCAACATCCCTCGGGTCGAAGTGGAAGAGAGTCGCTCCAGGCTTGTGTCTGAAATCGAAGACTCTTTAGATCTAGTCTCGATTTGGGGTTCTCTGAACCTAGTGGATTTCAACCCCAGTAAGACGCAAGTCTGTGCATTCACCGCTAAAAAAACCCCCTTTGTCGTAGCACCTCGCTTTCAGAGCATGCTTCTTAAGATCTCGGAGAGTATCGGGATCCTTGGTGTCGACATCTCCAGCAAAGTCGAATTTAGGGGTCATCTGGAAAATAAGGCCAAAATGGCCTCCAAAAAGCGCGGTACTTCACCCCTGGGCAACTCCTTATGCTTTACAAAGCTCAAGTGAGGCCCCATATGGAGTATTGCTCTCATCTCTGGGCCGGCGCACCGAAATACCAACTGGACCCATTTGACTCCATCCAACGACGTGCTGTTCGTATTGTCGACGATCCCACTCTCACGGGCGGTCTAGAACCCACTCTCAGCATTCGGAGAGACGTTGCGTCTCTCTGTGTGTTCTACCGCCTGTACAATGGGGAATGCTCTGAGGAACTGTTTAATATAATTCCCACCTCGGGTTTCTACAACTGCACCTCCCGTCACAGAAATGCGGTCCATCCGCATTTCCTCGATACGGAGGTGTCGCGCACTGTTCGGTCCAAAAATTATTTTATACCGCGAACCCGTAGGCTGTGGAACGAACTGCCTCAAGAGGTCTTTCCATTAAGCTACGATATGGGGTTCTTCAAGAGAGCTGTGAATAGGATTTTGCAAGGTCGGCGGCGCGCCCGCACGCCCCCTGGTGTTGCAGGTGTCCATGGGCGGCGGTAACACTTACCATCACGTGGGACCGCTTGCTCGTCCGCCCTCTAGTCTATAAATAAAAAAAAAAAAAAAAATCAACTTATTCCCTCCATGCACCACATTGTCATGATAATTTGATACATGTATTATCGAAGAGCTATGCTCCAAAATAAATGTGAGTTTAAAATGAAAACATGAATAGTATGTATGACGTTTTTCTTCAGTAAATAATTATAATAGGCACAGGTCACTACTACCTTTGTTGAGGTTTTGCGTCGATACACGTGTACGTGAAGTTCTGCCGCGCCCCGTTCGAGAGCAGCTTCAGGAATCTGAGCTGTACAGAGCCGGATCCTTCCGCATCGTAAGATATCTGTCAACAAAAGAGGAGTGCACTTTTGTTATAAACTAGCAGCGCCCGACTTCGTTCGCGTGAACTTCGACATGATTCCCGTGGGAATAGATATAGAATAGATCTGGATAAAAATTATCCTAAATGTTAAGGTCATAAGCTACAGCTATGCCAAGTTTCATCAAATTCTAAGTGTCTTTTTCGGGTTCCGCGTCGTTCATAGTGTAAGTACACTAACGACTTTTCAAGAATAATACCTATACACGTAGGTGGCCGTAAATGAAACCTACCTACGTGTATAGGTATATAGGTACCTACGTGTATAGGTATATAGGTACCTACGTGTATGGAATATATATAGAATATATTAATATTAATAGACTTAATGATGTTGAAGACTGCTGCACCGGTACGGACCAAAGGAAAGGCGGATGGAAATCGAACCCATGCGTTATTAATGGGCGATTCTTATACACTATTCCCACTAAGAAAAAAGTGACGTCCAATTAATGAATATGAAATGATGTTATTGTAGAAGGCTACACTTGTATGGACTTAAGTAAAACTGGTTGGCGAGCTGGCTCATGCGTTAGTAACGTACGGGCGATTCTTATACTCTATTGACATAAAGAAAAAATTGTACCATAACACAGCATTAATTGGTCAATCGAGGAACGCTCCCTCTAGTAATTGGTCATCATTTGACTGACTGATAGAGATGACATCACTTGACTGACTGATAGAGATGACATCACTTGACTGACTGATAGAGATGACATCACTTTTTTCTTAACTTTAATAGAGAACGTATAGAGTAGGTTATGTGTAACAGACTGTTGTTACACATAGCTGAGAATCGCACGTGACTTTGTCCGCGTTAATGGAAATTTTCCGTGGATAGAAGGATACATAGTAGATTTGGCGTAGATAAAGTACAGTAGATATTATCTTATACAGATTTAGTGAGAGAATCTTAGAAACAAACTGGTAAAGGTCAATCGGAGTCGTGTTAGTAGGAAGAAACGGGGTTTCCTTAATATGTAGGTTGTTCTATATTCTCTCTAACATTCTCTATATTGAATACAGATAATTTATTCGATTGTACGCATATAGTGGATCAATACATTTGTATTTATATACAAATTAATTTACATAGTTGTACGGATAAAATGTTTGAAGACGAAAGTCTTCAAATAGTGCGTCCTGTCCGTAATGACGTATGATGCTGAAACGTGATCTCTGATTGTAGGTCTGATTCATAAGTACAAACTCGCTCAGCGAGCGAGCTAAGCTGGGAGTCCCTTTGCTATTGCCGACATAGCTCAAAAAAATAGTCCCCGGTAGTGGCTGGATGAAAAGAGCTGAAGATCGTATGATGGCGGTTCTTGGGAGAGGCCTATATTCAGCAGTGGAGTGACACAGGCTAATGGTGTCGTATGATAGGACCATCACTGTGCCTGTATAAATAATAAAGCAACCTGTGAAGATAAGTTTTTACTATTGTGGTATACTGACCCGGTATCCATTGTCGAGTTGTGAGAACTTGAGCACATTAGGCTCTGCATTGAATATGTCAAACTGGTCCCTGTAGTCAGGGTACAGGCAGGTGTTGTGGCCCTTACAGTAGACTCTAATAGGACGCCTGCCGCCGCCGCGTGCGTCGATCCAATAGTATCCTGTGATACAAAATGTAATTTAATTAATCCCGCTAATATTATAAATGTGAATTTTTTGATGTTTATATAGTTGGATGTTTGTACAATCACATCAAAACGGCTGAACCGATTAAGTTTATTATTAACTCGACCGAAACTTGGCAAATTAATAGATTATATTCCAAATTAACACAGGCTACTATTCATGTAGGCCACAGAAACAGATTAAAAAATATAAAAAATAGGGACTTAGATCCATGTAATCCATGGGATATAACTAAAGAAGTATAAATAAAGAGCCTTATCTATGAAATTGCCATTTGTTCGTAGTGGCTGACCACTTTGAACTTAGTTATCTTGCGTTTGGCTTGGAATTCCAAATACAAATTAATTTCAATTTCATTTAATTTCATTCGTTTTTCCGTCAAACGACTTTTTGCTTCGATACCTATCGTTGTATTTGGAAAAGTTAAAAACGGAAAAGTTAAAAATTCGCGTTATTTTCGAATGTGTGTTGCGTTGTGGCAGCAACGCAGCACAGACGGCACGCAATAACAACGATGTGTACGGACCAAACACTTTTTCAAACACTACGTTTTGGTTTGATAGTTTCCGTTCTGGAAATTTCGACGTCAAGAACAACCCCCGTGGACGACCGGCGATTAAAGTCGATAATGACGAATTGAAAGCAATAGTGGAAGGATTCATCTCAAACCACGTCTGAGTTAGCGGCAGTCTTCGACGTAAGTAACAGGACGATATTGATTCATTTGCATCAAATCAGGAAAGTGAAGAAGCTCGAAAAGTGGGTACCTACCAAATGAACTTAATGAAAGTCAGCTGCAAACACGCGTCGAAGCTTGCCTTACTTTGCTGAACCGGCACAAAAAATAAACGATTTCGAATCGTATTGTCACTTGTGATGAGAAGTGCATCTTGTATGATCATCGTAAACGTTCGTCAATATGCTTGAACCTACGAGACACAGCCAAATAATGTCCCAAACGTAAACTGAGTCGAAAGAAGCTCATGGTGACATTATGGTGGTCCTGTGCCGGTATTATCCACTACAGCTTCTTGAGATCTGGCACTACAATTAATGCAGATGTGTACTGTGAAGAACTGCAAGCGATGATTTGGACAAGCTCGCTATCAAACAACCGAGTCTGGTCGATTGCTCCAGTCCGCTGCTTCTCCATGATAACGCTCGTCCACACACTGCACGACAGAAGGTCTCAGACTTACAGGACCTTCTACTGGAAACTCCGTCACCCACCGTACTCGCTAGACGTATTCGGCCCTACGGATATGCATATTTTTCGGAATTTGGATAACTTTTTACGGTAAAATTCAACTCTGAAGAGGCAGTGAAAAAAGCTTGCAGAGAATTCATCGATTCCCGTCCGCAGTTCTATAGCACAGGCATCAATCAACTTCTATTAAAATGGCAAAAGTACACTGATAGTAGATAATGGACAGTACTTCGATTAATTAAATATACAATTTTCATACAAAAGAAATATTTGAATTGAATTAAAACGGCAATTTCCATACATATATGAATATAATGAGAAGTTTGAAGGGCCTTAAAACGCCGCGTTGACCATTGTCGAAAATCGTGTGCGGTGGTGAGCCTTGGGAGAGACCTATAACCCGTTGTGGAGAGATAGACTGATAGTACCTACATAAGAATATAATATAAAAACGAAGTAAGACGGGATTTACTCAAGATACTGAAACCATGTTCCATTTTCTTGGAATTTCTTTATTTTCAAGATGCTTAACGGCTAATAAGGAGTTTAGAAAGGAGATATTCAAGTAAACTTCACTAGTGTACCACTAAGCAGCATATTTACATGTTTTTTAATGGGTTCGATTACCGATTTCGATTGGGTTAGAGTGGGCAGATGTTTGAAATAAAATGTTTCTTATTCTCGAGTTCGAGTTCATTTGAAATACTAATATTTTTTTCTAGACGTAGATATATGATGTGTTTATGATACATGTAATAAAACATTAGCGTGGCACATTGAGACTGATGGTAAAATTACTATAGGGGTAGGTTAGCCGAAAGCAGATTTTAAAAATACTTATAATAATTCGAGAAAATTAAGATTTATATTCTCGTGTTTCCTCCTCAAAAGATGCATCATTTATATATTTTTTTCTTACTTGCATTAAAGAATTTAAATAAAAGTTGTAAAGAAATAAAAAATCAAAACACAAGGAGATAGATGCTCATGGTATAAGATATACAAATACCTACTTCATTTACTAAAACTTATTTATATTATACTGGGTACAAACACAGAGATACTATTTGAACCCGCACTAGCATAACCTGTAGGTATCGCGTGCGCCCAGGTTGCGATTACATAAACCATCATTCACAAATATTGATCGTAGATTGGTTGTTACATCCTTCTTATTCAAAAGTATTCAAAAAAGTGATAAATCTATACTAATGTTGGGGGTAATCTCTGGAACTAATAAACCGATTTCAAAAATTCTTTCACAAATAGGAAGCTACATTATCCGTGTCTAATATAGACTATATTTTATTTTGAAATAAAGAAACTTATAAACCGAAGCGAAGCGAGGGCGGGTCGCTAGTATATAATATAGTGGTAGAAGATATCTGTAACGTATTCAAAAATAATAGCCCTATTGCCATAATTCAGGGACAGCAGGAATACGACAAGACGCTGATGTGGTCCCCTCCCAAAGAATAGACTTCTTACCGTCTGTTAAGTTGACGTGTGAAGTTCGTAGGTCACGGCAGGAGAGTGCAGGACTATCGTGCGTGCCTCGAGGTCGCCTCGCCGCCTCCAGGGCGGAACGCGCGGCCACCACTCCGCTTAAAATTTCGCGAGCCCATTCTATTTCTTCATCTGTGATAAATTATCATAATTTTAATTTTTAATATTTTTCTACAGATACCGTAAAAGTAGTAAATTCTACCGTAAAAGTAGTAAATTCTGGTATTGTGGGGTGATATTAGTGGCGTGCATAGATTTTTAAACTAATGTTTATTTTGTAAAAAGAAGGAGGCGGATTACCAAGCATTTAGAGAAAGTTCTAGAAGACGGCAGACGAGCAAACAGTCGTAACTGTTTGCTCGTCTGCCTCTTGCATTATTCCTCGATAAATGCCAACTAGTCCAGAATGACACACATTAGCATGTCCCGGATGTATTGTCTATCTTTGGAGATTTGATTTGAAGAACGGGCTGGGAAAATGGTGAGGGATAGGAATGGGCTCTGGCGAATCTCACTGACTACTGAAAAACGTACGCATATTAGGGGAATACGATATAAGTGGGGAATTTAGTACATTTTACGGTATTCTTCTATGAATGGTAGTAGTATGAATATAAATAATGTTTTAATTGGTTGGTTAGGAACATAGAAATCTAAATTAGATTTCTATAGTCAGGAGCAATAACAACACTAGCAAACAAGACAAAGGCACGACGTGACGCCAGTGCAGGCGAGAACTCACTTGTTTGTCCATAGTGATTGTACGCGGTGAGCGTAATTTTTTTATTCCGCGGTTCAATGTTCGACTTGTAGAAGGAACCCCTTATAAAAATGTATACCTTCGTCTAAGATATCTTCAGTCGCAGTTTCCATTGAATCATCTGCAACACTTCGACGGCGTCTGTAAGAGGTGAATAGTTCTGGCGGTAGTTGTGGCGCAGGTGCTGGTGGTCCTGGTGGCCCAGGTGCGCCTGGTGGTCCCGGCACGCCAGGTCTACCTTCCGGTCCCGGTACTCCTTTGGGGCCTAATGACCCTTCTACGCCTGAGAGACCAGTTGGACCAATTTCTCCTTTTTGTCCCGGAGATCCAATTGGTCCCTGAAGAAATTAGAACATACATGAAATTTAAAACATTATTAAAGTAGGCGATCGTGGGAATAAGCTATAAATAACAAATCGTTTATTGCATAATTTTCTGTATCAGTTTCTCCACTATTGAATATGTAGTCCTTCCCTTAAGCGAGGGACTGGGAGGCTTTTGCAATGCCTAGTTGCCTTGCAAAACCTTGCAATCCATTTTAGATCTTAACGAGCTTAACGATAGTTGAGCTAAACTATAACTCTTTTCTTACGGGGCCGTTTTCCAAAAACTATTTTTTTTATAAAAAAGATGTTCATTATATATCGTCCTACTGATTTTTGTAGCATATTTTACTATGCCAAAAAAGATATTCACCTAACATTCACGTTGAATTGAAAAAAAAAGTAAGAAAGTTTTCTAAGTGTCATGTTGTCAGTTGGCCGAAGATTTAGGTTATTTACAGTTCCGATAAGTGGGCTCCAACTCATATCTGGCCCAGGGCCCTGAAATCCTTAAAAATGACCCCCTGCTCCCTTAAGTATAGCCATCACTACATACTGGCAACTTATTTTATTTATGTGCAACTTACGAGATCTCCTTTAGAACCAGCTGGTCCTGTAGGACCGGGTGGGCCCCGTTTTCCTAGTTCACCTTGATCGCCCTTTAACCCCATTGATCCGGAGTCTCCCATATGTCCCTTCGGCCCTCTGTTCCCTTTATCACCTCTGGGTCCTGGTGGACCAGTTAATCCAGTTTTACCAGGTGGTCCAGAAGGACCTATAATGCCTGGGGCGCCGACTTCACCCTAAAACAATTCAATTTCAATATTATTTTAATATTGACTGGTTAATTTTTATTTCTTACCAGGTAAATTCTTACCAGACATGGGTAAATGTATTAAAATTCTTACGATAAGTCCAGGTGGTCCTCGTATTCCGCGTTGTCCTTCGTTCCCTGGTGGGCCAATGGGACCAACGGGCCCCGGCTCTCCTGTAACACCTGGTGGACCTCGATCTCCCTTTTCTCCGGGTACACCGGAGCTACCTTGAGCTCCTGCTTGACCTTCTGTACCCTAAAATATTTTCACTTCGTTACAAGAAACCAATGAAATTACGTAATTAAATTGGAATGTACATAACCCAAAGGTGGACTGGGGGATAATGCTGTACGGCATTAAGTCCGTAATATATTTGTAATATTTTACAAAAAATAAAAGACATTAATGGTAGTTGTTGCATATCCTCAAATATAAAATGTGGCGTTCTACAACTGAGGCGAACTAACTCAAAAAAGCTATGAATAGGATTATGCAAGGTCGGCGGCGCACCCGCATATCCCCCGGTGTTACAGGTGTCCATGGGCGGCGGTGACACTTACCATCACATGGGACCGCTTGCTCGTCCGCCTACTTCCCTATAAAAAACAAAAGTATCTTATGGTTCAAATTACATTATCATAAATCATAATGAACACTATATTATTAGCTGTTATAATCTGTTAGAAAAATAATTTTAAGTAGGTATTTTAATTAATTTTTAATTATCTACATTTAAAGATGAATTAAGAAAAACGCTTTTTCAACTTCACTTCGACGAGGAATAAATTAGGTTCCATATATAAATTACATAGATAACTGTTTCGATTCAATATTCTGCTTCTGATGTCATGCGTATGATAGGACTAGGTTAGTTTCATTATGATAAGCAATGTGTTCTGTTAATTAGTTTATTTGGTCTATTTGTTACTTACGAGTAATTAGCAAAGTTTATATATTGACTTCGGAACCTTAATCTATCCATTTTCTGAATGCACTTGGTCGACTTTTATTCGACTACAGCGAATCCAACATTGAAGTCTTTCATACGTATGTGTTAACTTGTATATAAATATATATATATGTTGTTACATATAGCCTAAATTCTTTAACCGATTTGAGCAATTGTTAGATTCGTTACGATGATGCTGCGAGTATCGGTGTTTTGAGAATCTGAGTCTTCAATGGTTTGTTTTAATCGAAAATTGATAACAAATGTCGACATTGCGCAAACATTGCTGCCCATTTCATTGCTCTCCTAAGCACTAAGCAGGTTAAGCACGCCTTTTTTATGTAACTATTTTTATCATTTGTGTCTACAATAAAGTATAAATAAATGCTTCCGTTATAAATGTTTTGTTTCATTACATCTACTTAATAAAAATCTAACACTGACTGACTGACAGACAACGCACAGTCGAAACCGGTGGGTCTAGAAGCATGAAATTTTGCACAGCAGTTCCTTATATAACGTAGGTGAGCACAAAGAAAGGATTTTTGAAAATTCATTTCCTAAGGTTTTCAAATAAGGGTGTAAATGTTCCTGAGTTGTTGCCGATGAGATTTCTCATCGGGTACACGGCTAGACATAAAATTCTAGGTATAAGTTTTGATTGATCACTTACGTACAACTTTGTATTGGTGTAAATTTATGTATGAGGGTCACTCGGCAATGTAGAACGTCACAAGAAATAATCGCATGGCAAAGCTACTTACCGGACTACCAGGCATCCCGATTTCACCCGGCTTGCCCATCTGTCCTACAGGTCCTGGAGGCCCTGGAGGTCCAGTGCTGCCTTCAGGCCCATCTGATCCTGGTTCTCCTTTGGTTCCTTGTAGACCAGGCTCTCCCCTGTCTCCGGGGAATCCCCCTGGTCCAGGGTCGCCTTTGGCACCTTCTAGCCCAGGAGGTCCCTTAGGTCCAGGTTCTCCTTGAAGTCCTGGAGCTCCATCTTCTCCTTTAGGTCCCGCAGGACCTCTTGGACCCTAGAAGTAAAATTTGCTTTAAGTTATGCAGTTTAAGGTTTAAAACTAATATTAGTAGTTATTAATATTAATATAGGTACTAGCGGTGTCAGCGACTTTGTTCGCATGAACTATTGAGTGATTGATACCCGTAAGAACTCTGTAACGGATCTGGATAAAATCTACTCGGAATGTTAATTCAGCACACAATCTAAAACTTCGCCAATTTTCATTCAAATCCGTCTAGTAAATGACGCGTGATGCTCGTCCAGACAGACAGACAGAAAAAATCTAAAAATATTTATTTTGGGCTCTGAATCGTTCGTCTCTACGAACTCGTGTACGCTTATATTGCATTTTTTTTTAACGGTTTTGTTATGATATTAATAGATTTTAAGTATAGATGAGATGAATAAAGTGATATGATGCAAAGCCGAGGATCGTGTGTGGTGGCCAACCTTGGGAGAGGTTTATATCCAGCAGTGGAGACAGATAGACTGATGATAAGGTATAATGTAATTTACCAATTTCCCTTCTGGGCCGGGAGCACCTGGTGGACCCTGTGCTCCTGTGCTGCCTACTTCTCCGCGTTGACCTTCAACTCCTCGTGATCCTGGTTCGCCTTGTACACCCTTAGGACCACGCCTTCCCGGTGGACCGGTGAGACCAATGGGACCTGAAGCTCCTATAAATAGGCAATGATATTCCATGATATAGTTATTGTTTTTTTGGCGGATTAGATATTTATTTATTTTACTTTATTGCACAATGTCGTACAAAAGGCATGCTTAATGCCATAAGGCATTCTCTACCAGCTAACCTTTGGGTTGATCAGAGAGATATGTTGCGTTGGGATGTGCGATGAGAAGTATTATTATTATAAATATATAACTTAACGACAACTAGATTATTGTAGGAATGTAGTTTTCATTGATTTATTTTCTAATATTCTTAGATAGTCATTTATACCCATAGGTCCTTTATCTCCTGTATCTCCCTTTACTCCTGTCTCTCCCTTTTGTCCTTGCACTCCGAGAGGTCCAGCGGGACCAGGAGGTCCACGCACTCCATCCGCACCACTCTGTCCTGGGGGTCCGATGTCGCCTTGAGGACCCTTTTCTCCTGGCAAACCAACGGATCCGGGTTCTCCTCGCAAACCTTGAATACCAGAAGATCCTTGAGGACCCTGAAATAAATTGATGAATTACATAGGTATCACTATTCCAAACTGATTTTTTTCAGCGTGATACGTAAAAAGAGGTCGTTTGCTTTACATTATGGACTTACAGGTTCACCTGCTGCACCTTTGAAGCCCTTTTCTCCGGGCGGTCCAGATTCACCTTTGTCACCGTCCTCTCCGGGTGGTCCAACAGGTCCCGGAGCACCCGGCAATCCTCTTGGTCCTGGTAGACCATCACGACCAATGGGACCTAGAAAATTAACGTATAGGAAGATGAGCAGGTATTGTATATCTTTAATAGGTATCCGATATGCAGAAATTAATAAACCTATATTTTACCTATAGGTCCCGCCTCTCCTGTTTCTCCCTTTTGACCGCCTGGTCCAGGGGATCCTCGCGGTCCTTCTCTACCCTGGGGGCCCTGAGGTCCTTCATGACCAAGTTCTCCTGGTCCTCCTTTGTCACCTCTGATACCAGGTGGGCCCGGTGGTCCAATATCTCCTTTGTGTCCTGGTTGCCCCTGAAGTTATACGATAAATATGATGGTGTCATACGAAAAAAGTATTATGTAGGTACCTACTTATTATATAATAAATATTATTAATTAAAAAGATACTTGCAGCTATCCCCGGCAATCCTGGTTCACCTCGGTGACCTGGTGGACCAGAAGTGCCAATAGGTCCAGGTCTGCCTTCTGGGCCTGGTGGCCCAAGCGATCCCTCTTTACCCATTTCACCAGCCACCCCTACATCACCGGGTGATCCAGGTATGCCTGATGCACCTTGAGGTCCAGGCGGTCCTAGCTCCCCATTAGGTCCTTGCGGCCCGGCTGGCCCCGGAGGTCCTGTAAACCCAGTTCCACCTGTTTCGCCCTGCCATATCAAAATAAATTATATATTTTGTTTATTTAATTAATTTCAATAGAAAATTAGTTTTCACAAACTGAAAATCTATAAATACCGTTTGCCCTCGTTCTCCTGGCGGTCCAGGTAAGCCCGATTTTCCATCGGAACCTGCAGGTCCAACGCCTCCTGGAAATCCCCGGACTCCTTCCAAACCTTGTGGCCCACGTTCGCCTGTAGGTCCAGGTGGGCCTGGTTGACCTGTATCTCCTTTGGGTCCTGGTGGTCCGTCTGGTCCGCGGCGACCACGTGGGCCTCTATAACCCTGCATAAGTATAGGCCAATTAATTTTACGATCATGGATTTTTTTTCAGTTGATTAGAGCAAAAGAATAAGTTAGGAAATAGGAAAAAGTATTTAACGTATTAATACGTACCCGTGGTCCAATTTCTCCGCGATCGCCTGGATTACCAATTAAACCCTGCAAAATAAATAACTCAATTTTTTAATAAACGGCAAACTATTACATAAAGAAGTAATGTCAAAACCAAAAGCTCGTCAGTACAGAACACCATTAGGTATAGTTATCTACTCAATTATGTATATAAAAAGTACATTTACCATGTTTCCCTTAGTGCCTCTTCTTCCGCGTCTGCCAGATGCGCCCTTGTCTCCTTTTTCTCCTTGGCTGCCTGGATAGCCCGCAGGTCCTTGAGGTCCAGTTGCACCTTTCTCTCCAGATGGTCCTATTGGTCCCGTCTCTCCTCTTGGACCTTCTGTTCCCTACAATTAATTTATTTACGTAGGAAATCTAAGTTATTGAAATGTATGGTTTATGTAAATAACTAGCAGCGTCCGCGACTTCATTCGAGTGAACTTTAGTGATTCTCGTGGGAACTTTATAATGGATCTGAATAAAAATTACCCCAAATATTAAACCGGCTCGTGGAACTCAAGTTTGAATTAAAATCTGTCCAGCGGTTTTTGCTTAATGCGCGTTCAAGGAGACAGACAAACATTCCAAATTTTTTTTTTAGCTCTACCTATATCATTCGCACTTCATACTGATTGCAGTGAAAAAAGTAATTGCACTTTTTTCAAAAAATAAGTAGAGCCACACCATTTTCACAATTTTATTATACGAGTAAGTATATATAGATAACATTTATCTGCTCACTTTTTGCCCTTCAGGTCCTTCTATACCGGTTGGACCCCGTTCTCCCGGGAACCCGCGTTCACCTTTAGATCCCGTTTCACCTTTTTCTCCTTCAATACCTGTAATATTCATTCATTCGTTTAGTTATTTACTGTGTGCTACAATACAAGCTCTAGTGAGCTCAAACTACCTCAATGCTACTAGTGAAGTCCAAAAGTTTCTGGACTGATATATTTCTCTAAAAAACAAATTATACGTCATTGTCATTTATCCTGCTAATTCGTGTGTAATTTCTAGAGTTCAGTCCTCGTTAGTTTTGATTCCTCAACTCTCAGAACAACAGGAAGTCGCAAAATCTTAAAATGTTTAAATTGGACGTTCCGTGATTAAGTTCATTACAAAGGAAGGTGTTAGACCGACTGATATCAAACAAAGGTTTGATAATGTGTACGGGAATTCTTCTCCATCATTTTCCACTGTCAAAGATTGGTGTAAGCAATTTCATTTAGGACCGGAGTCTATCGACGGCGAATCTCGCTCCGGTCGACCCGTTGAGGCACTCACTCCAAACAACATCAAATTAGTGGAAGAAGAAATTCTGAGCGACCGACGGCTAAAGACGAAAGAAATAGCAGCAAGGTCAGGGCTTTCAAAAAATGTAGTCCTCAGGATTCTTCATGAACATCTTCATATGAATAAAGTTAGTGCCAGGTGGGTGACAAAACTTCTTTCAAGTGTACAGCGAAGTGACCGAGTAGCGTGCTCTATGGAACTTTTGGAGGCCTTTGAGAGAAACGGAAACGATTTTTGGAGTCAATTGTTATTGGGAATGAAACTATCGTTCTTCACTATGATCTTCTTTTCAAAAGGGAGTCGATGGAGTAGAGTGTTCTGGTGAAGCACCACCTAGAAAGCCAAGGCGGACGTAAGGGGTAGCAGATTTTCCACTGATGATGAAGTGACCCATTTTTTTCCCATTTTGAAGACAAAACTTCTGACTATTTTTATACTGGGATAGAAATGCTAATTGAACGATCCGAAAAGTGTATTCAAATAGACTGAGACAACATTGAAAAATAAAAGTAGTTTATTTCTTTGTCGGGCCGGAAACTTTTGGAGCACCCTCGTAAGGTTAGTGATTTCCCACAATACTAATTTAATACTAATGGCACTCCCGTTATTGTCATACAGAATGCATAATATATGAAAACATAATTTATTTTTAAAAGGACTGTATGACAGGGTATACTGTTTGCGCATTGAGCCAGCGCTGGTTTTCAGCTCCATTTTATTTATTATAAACGCACCACACTCACCTATTATTCTTTTTAATTTCTCACCTTTTATTCCTTTGTCTCCTTTATCGCCAGGCAATCCTCGCGGGCCGTCATCTCCCTTTAAGCCACGACTTCCAGGAAAACCTAACATGCCCTAAAAAGTAGGTAGCATAATTTTAAAATGTCTATACGGTAAATATATTTAGATATACTGTTTTTAAAATAATTTATAAACTTTAAAATAAATGCTATGTACCTGTGGGCCTGGCGGTCCAACATCCCCAGCTGAACCTTGTTGACCAGGATGCCCTGGTGATCCTGGCGAACCTTCTGGTCCAGGGATACCTGAAATCCCTGGCTTACCTTGAGGCCCCTGAATAAAGATAATATAGGATTATTAAATGTTAAAATTCTACTACACACGTAGAAGTAACGTTTCTTATAAAGATTTGTACCTGAATTCCTGGAGCTCCAATAGGTCCTTGAGCACCTGGTGAGCCCATAGCACCCATTGGACCAGTTTGTCCCTGTGGCCCCGGTGGGCCTGGCTGACCTGAAGCACCCTTTGCACCCTGTGGTCCTTCGTTACCTGGTATTCCAGGATAACCAATTAACCCTGGAAATCCACGCGGCCCCACAAAGCCTCTGGGCCCCTATGAAAATAAATACATTTTTTAAATATTATCCATATATCCTTTTTTTTAAATTTAATTTTTATAATAATGATTTGACAGTATTGTTTCAAATTAATTTACCAATTCGCCTGAAAGTCCTGATGGGCCCGGTGGCCCATCGTCTCCAGGTGGTCCATCTTGCCCTGGTGCACCTGGCTCCCCTTGAAATCCCAAAGCACCTCGTTCGCCTTTGTCCCCAGGCATTCCTGATTGCCCGGGGTAACCTCGTTCGCCTTTTGGACCAGAAACACCAGTTGAACCACGTTCCCCATCCCTGCCAGCGTGACCACGTCTGCCTAGTCTCCCAGGTGAACCTTGTAGACCCCGCGGACCTGGTGGCCCCTAAAATTGTACAATATTGCTAATTTTACTTTCAATTTAATTTAGAAAAACATATTCGTAAGTGTTTAATTTATTTACTGGTTCCCCTTGTTCGCCCTGTTCTCCTTTCGGACCTTCAACTCCAATTTCGCCTTCAGGTCCAGGCGGTCCAGTTAAACCCATTGGGCCTTCCGTGCCTCGCATTGCGGCCTGCAAAAATAAAAAGCATAGTACCTAAATAAATTCAAAAGTATGGTTGTAATTCATTCAACTTTTTCTCATTACTCACCATGTGTTGTGTTAACATTTGACGAAGGATTTCTGATTGCGTGTCCGGACCTTTGTCATTCCCTGATTGTTGTAACTGCAAATTACGAATAAGTATATGTTTACTTTTATGTCAGGTCAGAGTAATTATATATATTTGTTCATTCCTTGAAGTATTTTCTTGGCAAAATTAAGACTTACGGGTACAACAAAAACGTGACCAGGTGGACCAGGGAATCCCTGTTGGCCCTCAACCCCGTGTCTTCCAGGTTCTCCCTTCGGCCCTCTTGGTCCTTGGGGACCGGGAGGTCCAGGGTATCCGCGTGGACCCATGTAAGTACCCGGAATGCCGTAGTCGTAATAAGTTTCGGAAGAGTCATCTCCTGTTGTAGCATTTCCCTGAAAAAATAACCACACATAAATGTCTAAATATACCTACGTAAAAGGTGTAATATCTAGGTAGATTTTATTGATAGGTTACTAATGAAGTAATTTCACCCATTTTGATTTATCTATCGTATTTGATTTCATTTGGATGAAATTGAAAACGTCAACTTTTTATGGTATTTTCTCTACTTTTTTTGTATTTACGTATTTACTCTTCTTTGTAAATTGTTAATAATGGCGGACTTAATGCCTTACAGCATTATCTCCCAGTCAACTGGGAGTAAGTGCTCCCACCAAATAAGTAAATAATATTTGCTGTAAGTAAATAATACAATATAAACATAAGATTAGGTCGGGAAAAAGTTTCTTCATATTTTATATACAAATTCACGACAATTTTTTTTAAAGTTTAATTACATTTAATTATGATATATATGTGCTGTTTTGTTCTATAACTTGTTGCCATCTTGTAGACCAGGTAGTGACACGATTCCGTTGCTGTAGAAATTTTGGGATTTTTGGTCAAAAAATTACGACAAGTAGTTTTGACAGTCCTCTTTTGATGTTAACCTTACACTACCTAAAGAATTCTGAAGAGGCCGAAACAAGTGGAAATCTGAGGGCGCAAGGTTAGGGCTATATCGTGGGTGCATCAACACTTCCCAACCAATCTCTCTCAATTTTTGCTGAGTGGCCAAAGATGTGAGTGGTCTGGTGTTATCATGATGAAAGACTACACCCTTTCTGTTGATCAAACCCGGGCGTTTTTTTTTCAATTTCTTGCTTTAGTCTCATCAGCTGTTGGCAGTAGAGATCCGAATCGATGGTTTACCCGGCGGTAAAAGCTCATAATGAATGATGCTCTTCCAATCTCACCATACACACAACATAACCTTATTGCGCGTTAATGCTGGTTTCGCTACAGTATATGGAGCTTGGCCGCACTTAGACCATGATCTTTTCCGCACGTTCTTGTCGTAAGTGATTCACTTCTCATCACCAGTGATCAATCTTTTCAAAAATGGTTCGGTTTCATTGCGTTTTAATAGAGAATCGCAATTTAGTACACAGTTTATTAGGTTTCTTTCAGTGAGCTCGTGTGGTACCCAAATATCCAGCTTTTTTGTGAATCCAGACTTTTTCAAATGAGTCAAAACTATTTTGTGGTCAATGCCCAGTTCATGAACAATGTCGTAACTACTTATATGCCGATTTTGCTGCACTTTTTCACAAATGGCATCAACTTTATCGGTAACAGGGCGACCGGAGTGAACTGCATCTTCAACATTAAGATTTCCTGATTGAAAACGCTTAAGCCAACTTTGTGCTATTCGTACTGACACTGCATTAGGTTCATAAACGGTATAAATTTTGTTCGCGGCTTGTGTCGCATTTTTCCATTTTTTGTAATAAAACTTTAAAATGTATTGAATTTCTTCGTTAGATTCACTCATTTTCTTGGACAGAAAAACAATTGTAAAATGGCGGGAAATAGTTTTTTATTTCTTTTTTTAAAATGTTACCTTTTTAATGGTATACCAGCCAGGTACAAACAGTTCAACCAAAGATATTGGATCACAACTTCATACATGCAAAATACGAAAAGAATTTCTCCCCGACCTATTATAATATATGACTTATGACGTTTGTGGATATTTTGGCAATAAACATATTTTGATAAAAAAAATGAGAAGGATGTTTCATTTATACGGAATAATAACGTTTTTATACAAAGTATGCGACAAAAAATTTGCATAAAGTGATATATTATCTTACTCGGGCCATATCCGGTGGGTGTGTAAGCCAATCTGTATCCTCTGTAGTCGTCATAGGGGTGTAAGGGGATTCGGTGACGGTGATGGTTGTAATTTCCGCTTCATCATTCTCGCCCCGTTTCGACTGTAACATTAAACATCACAATCCTTTTGATAAGCCTTTATACATTTTGATTGCACCGGTGCCTCATTTTTTTCGATAAAATACGCTTTATACTTCGTCTTTATACTCACTGTAGGGACAGTTTCATCTAAAGCTGTAGTTAAAGAAATGTCAACAATACTTGGATTTGTTAAAAATTGGGCTTCATCTGTGAACACTCCGAAGATGCTATTCTCATCTGAAATATTATGATAAGATTAACATTACGAAAGTTCAAAGTATTACATTGTTACATTGTCATTATTGATATGTTTCTTACCAGCATCGGTAGAGGTTGGGTACTGTCCGTGCGAGCCAGCGACTTGCCAGCTTGGTCTAGTGGTACGTCCTCCGCTGGCGAGTAACCACCTATCATCAGTCCTGTTTCTCTCCGTAAAGAATCTTCTTCTACCAACACGTTCATTAGAATTTATATTATATTGATGGTTATTATTTGTTTCTTGAACTCCAAGTGGTAGTGCTGAATGTTCAATTAAACCGTTTGGTTCAACTTCTAGTCTATCGATATTATTATAGTAATTAGGAGTATTTTCAGTTGTGCCTCCATATCCATATCCTTCACAATTGGGAGCTATTGTGAGGCACATGTCGAAAGCTGCATCCGGTTTGTTTGCAAATTGCAGGAGTTCGATGTCACCCTATAACAACGTCCAATTTACATATTTATAAATTTCCAAAACTATGAAAATTAAGATTTTATTTCGTTTCTTTGGCATTTTATACGTATTTTTATTTGTTATAGCAAGAAAAGTGTTCACAGTTAAATTGGCTCATTGGTTTACCAAAAGTTAGTTTAGAATAAAAACATACTTCGTAGTACTGGTCGGGTGTAACTTGAGCGCCAACGACGAGTGCTCCGGCCAGGTTGAAGGTGCTTCCTGGCTTGCGGTCTAGGGGTAATGTTTCCTTCACTTCGCAGTCCACCAGCAGTGTCACTGCATCACCCTTTACACTCAGTGATATTCGATGCCATCTGGGAATAAAGATGGACCACTTTATGAAATCTTACTATGGTTCTGATGGAGTTAATATCAAATGCCGTCGGAATCAGTCATTATAATTATGTAAATCTGTGGTTGTGTTCTTTGAAGGATTGCTATTCTCATAGGCACCCGTGAGTCATATATCATCGATTGAACCGCTTGTATAGCTATAAAAGTTTGTATATTACTGACCTGCCATCAGCGATATTAACGCGGTACGTGATGAGCTCATGGTCCTGTGGGTCGCCGCGCGAGTCTTCGTAATAGAACTCGATCAGCTCGCCCACGACAACTTGGAGCTGCTCGTCGCCGGCATCGGAATATAATACGAATAGTGGATTTTGATCTGTGTCTATGAAATAAAAAAAATATATAATATATCAATAAAATAAAGTGTTGATTTTGCCGCAAGTAAATAATGTCACACTCAATGACGCACACTAGGATTCCCTGTATAGTGGGTCCAGGGAGACATACAAAGACGAACACACCGCTCAAACACGAACAAACATTTGTCTTTAAACAATGACCAATTTAACAATGACTTTAATTAATGAAAGTACGAACGGGTATCGAACCTGTGACCTTTCGCACAGCAAGTAGGGTCACTACCAACTCGGCGTTATGAAAAACCTAAATGAACAAGTGAGCTCCACAACGTTCCACAATAGGGCACGGGCCACTCTTACAAGGGGGTTTCAGGCCATAATTGGTTTTGGAGTTAGTTTTTTACGAGAAATAAACTCTAAGACTCAATCTGAATATAAATAATTAATAATATATGTCTAGGATTTATATGTTATTTTATACCTGGTATCCGTATAACGGCCATGATAGAAAAGTCTTCAGGGAATGTGTTGTAGAACATTCCAGCAGCCAGCTGGTGCAGAGTTGCGTTCTCATTGAGGGCGAAGGCGTTGTACTCTTCCTCGGGCGTGAACGCACCTTGGCATCGTCCCGGACTTCGAGACACGCCATCAGGCAGTGTACCCTCTCTCACCACCGACATTACGTCAAATATATCCAAGTCATCTGAAAATGTGTAGGTAAATACTGCTGCAAATTAGGTAACTTCTAATTCTGATGTTAAAAAAATGAAATTAATTACGAATTTTCAGGAACATCCACATTTTTCCTTGTCTCATTGTCATTATTTTTATGAAATCCCCCCCGTAATAAGTACCTATTTACTTTTGGGAAAAGTTTTATTAACTTTGAGTGATTATTATTTGAAATTTAGTTTATGAAAAATGAATTCGGACATCATTGTGAATGATTACGGTTTATATCAAACTACGTACCACCAATCAATTTCACTCTTTGTAATTAATTTGAATACCGATGTGCATTCCCACCACGAACCTTCCAGGTTTAAGGGCACAAAGTACCTAAAATATCACGTAGGTATTGTTTCTTTAATAAATATTTAATTTGATCGTCAAAAGAAGTCGATGTCTTTCAATAACTATCAGAAAATCGATAGAAAATAAAAATATCAGTATTTGTATCGACATTTGAACGCATTTACGCAACAATTGAGTTTATTTCTTATTTCTGCTCAAATTAATGCACCGTCACGTCATCGAATTCTAAATACAGAAAAAATAAACAAAAGTAAGTACTCTAAAAACAATATTTACTCACCATACCCGTTTCCTCCGACGAATACGCAAAACAATATAAGGAGCGAACGTCCTCTCATCTGTAGAGCCATTTCGGCCCGAACAAATATGTTGGTAGGATTATGTTTACATTAGGTCCCATCCCGGTCGACTCATAAAAGATGTAAGTTAGAGGTGGATACGAGGGACCAACCTCCGATGGTCGCAGGCTAGATTGTTACACATGTCGTGATTCCTCCGAAGACAATGATGCTACTGAAAGTAGTTAAAGACAGGCGAACTCATCGCTTCGTATTCAGTTTAATGCAATGGTGTCAAAATAATGAACATTACAGACCAGTCAGGGGTCAACAACTGGCGCCGAATTGTATACATCTATACATGTAATAAAACTGTAGAACCAGCGTGTCTGTACATTGAATATATTAACCAAAAACTGATTGGGGACGATGAAAGAAGAGTATCAGAATACAAAAAGACGATTTTGAAATCTGTCTGTCTGTTCGAACACGCTAATCTCCAAAATTGCGGAATGGATTTTCATGGGGTTTCCACAGGTTAATTAAGCTTAGCTTGGCGCTTCGAATAGGCTTTGTTGCATTGAAATTGGCTAACGGGAAGAAAAGATATCCCAATTTAAAGTTTAAAAACTAAAATTCCACGCGTACGAAGTCGCGGGCACAGCTAGTAACGTATATAACTAACACATGATATGTCATAGTACTATTAGTACCATGTTGTTGATATGCCATTTGTTTTACAATGGTATGAAAACTACGTTAGCACTATTTGTAACTACAAATAAAATTGATAAAGTTATATTATATAGAAACATTACATTGTGCCGAAAATGTACTCAATGCTACTCATATAAAGTGAATTTGATGGAGAAAATTCCCCCAACAGGGTTCACCCCGACATCAATTATAAATAAATTTCGTATATGTTCACCCCGTCAAAAATAATAGCTTTGTGTACAGTCAGACAGAGAATATGCCTATGATAGAGTTGATAAGCGATATTTTACGCACTTTCGATATACAGCTTATCCTTGGCGTTAGGTTCTCTTAAAATCAATAATCAATCTTAATAAGAGAAGACAAAAGTTTCATGATTCAGTTAGTTTTGACTTATTGACTAAAATGAAAATAGAATAATTTCTATACTCAAAAGGATTAGATTTGTTTATATGTATTTAGAAAATGTTGACGTCGCCTGATTGGTGCAATTAAATTATTAATTGATTGATCTAATTAGATGCATCGTTGCAAAACATTTCATTTGAAATCATTAAAAAGACCTAGATTATCGAAAAGGAAACTACATGTTATTGTATATAGGAAGCATTTCATATTTTCATCAATTTCATGTGATTTCTTTCACAAAGTTTAATAGATATTAGCAATTTGGGAGTCGGATTACGCGTACGTGGCAAATATTTGACTTTTACGTAGGGAGAACGTTTCCAAAGTCTTTGAGATTAAATCAAGTCACGTTTTCAACATACGATCCTCTTGTAGTTGTATACGTATATTATATCTTAATTTACGTAAAGAAGGTAGGCTTTAAAAGGGTCGCGAGGGGTGCACGGCACGGGTGGTGCAATGAAGCGTGCGTACTGAAGGCCCGATCTTCGTAGCAATAAGGTACGAGTAGTGCATGACGTCACGTAAATATACTTTGTCGGTCCTATTTCGGTTACAATAGAAATAGAAACACTATTGCGTACCTTTCAATTTGTGATTGAATACATTTGTAATGGTTATTTGAGCATAGGCTTCTTGTTGATATGGACTTTGGTTAAAATTTTCTGATTAAAATATCGTAAAAAAAGCATGAAGTATTTTTTAAGATATCACTAGTCTCAATATCTAGGCAATCAGAACCAACAAAGAGGTCCGTTTTCTCTGATAATATCACATTTATGTCAGTCTACGTCGGCATCGAACTGGCCAGCTACAATACATAGGACTAATCTTTTCATTTTCTTGTTCAAAGTATTCACATACGTCTGTACTGTATGTCTGTATACAGCTGTAGCATGGTTGAAAAATGAGGGAAACGTTTAAGGTTTACATGTTCCGGCACGCGTAAATGAGTTTTCAAAGTTTTACAAATCAACATTTCCAATAGAAACTTGACTCGTTATACTTTTAAGTATTTCATAGATATGAGTTTAACTTTCAGCTTCTTGCAATGTTACTCAAACATGAAACATACAGACTGTTACCGATTAATTCCCGAAACCTGAAACCATGGATTCCGTTCATGATTCCCAGATAATTGTTATGATAATTATTAAAAAAAAAAGATCAAAAATATTTGTTTTTTAGTTTTAGCTAAATTTTTCACAAATATTTGCTAAATATAAAACCCAAATAATAATATTTCTGCAAAAAATACGCATCATTTAAAACTCAATTCATATTTGTGAAGTCATGAGTATGAATCTGTATTTAAGTACAGAAGCTTTCAATTATTAGGTACCTATCTACTAGCTCAGTAGTGAAGGAAAACAAAGTGAGGAAACCAGGATACTCAAGAATAAAACAAAATCGAGGGCGTGTAATGTACTATCCACCGGTGACTGCAAGTTGTGACTTGTGATTGCAAGGGAGACCTGTGCCTCCTTAATAAAACAAATGAACACAATGAACATAAATGCATAATAAAACAAACCAACCTGCAGTGGGACGACATAGTCTGATGTCGATTTTACATCATAGACTTTCCATGATCGATACTAAGTAAATCAAATGCTTATAGGTACTTATCTACTAACACGTTCCATTAACTTTATCTCCCAAGATCATCCATGAAGGGAATCATATATTTTACTGCAAAGATCATTAGGGACAGTGCGCCAATTCGCTCAGTGCACAGTGGTCGCCTCTACCGACAACCAATCTAACTCATCTATAACGAGAATATCAATGTATCTATGTCACATCGTCATAAATCGTTAAATTGTGACGGCTCTAGATATTCAGGTCGCAGCTGCACGACGGGAAACGTACATGACTAACTCCTCACGAATATTAATTGAACTATATTTATGCATAATGACAATTTGCATTACGAGACGAGACAAAGAAATTACACGACGCACAGAACACGCCTAGAGGAGGTATTGGTCCATAAAGGAGCTTATGAAGGGTGACCTTCCAAATTCCATTGACATAAAAGCAAAAACTCATGCATACATTAAATTATGGGGGCCAAATTTACAGACCCCATTAGGAATAGGTACCCTATTATACTTCATATTATAACTTATTATGCTTTAAGAGGGGAAGAGTGCACGCTACAATCCAACAGCCGTTGGGCGCACTCGGCTGGCCACGTAACCCCTCTCTCACAGAAGACTACCTTGAAATGTACTGCATTTCCCACTTTATCTTATTTCCCTAATGTACCATCAGATGGACTGTATGCTCGTCTGCCGACTTTACCATAAAAAAAAACGTAATTCAAAAGATTGCAAAGCTGAAGTGGGACTGGCCCGGTCAATGGTCAAGTTTTCCGCATGCCAAAAGACTCATTAGAAATAATCACTATCGAGTGAATGCCACAATTTGTCAAAAGGCATTGCGACACACCTAAAATCGATGGCGGGACGAGCTTTACGCTTATTGTTGCTTAACGCTTATTGACGCTTATCCTAAATAGTGGTCGACTAAAGCACAAAACAAAAGAGGCGTGGAGGGATTTACATAAAAAGGATTTAACAAATTTAACAGGCGACCTTATTTCCTGAGGAGATTTCTTCCAGCAAATTCAGCGATAGTGATCAGGTGTGTATGAGATAGTAGACATAAAGCACATAAATGCTCTATTTACTTGTAAGATACGAAAATCAGAAACCTACGTAAATATAATACATACCCACAAAATACGTATGTAGATACATAAACTAAAAAGGTACATATTATATACCAACATATTAGGATATAGAAAGATAGTATAGTGCTCTTTCAATAAATTCTTAAATATAGAATGGGAGGGACTAACATAGCTTTATTGAATTTAATTGGTTAAGATTTCGGCAGATGGGGACGCAAGTTTTGCAAATGGCCAAACTTTGACCATTCATGCGTGCCTCATAGAGTACTCAAGGTGTCGAAGGTTCTCGAAATGTGTTTAGCTCTATAGTGGTTTGCAGCGGCTCGATATTTGGTATACACGCCGCTCCTCTAAACCTGGGCCGGCCTTCACCTACTAATTCACCTACTAAACAACTGTGTTGGTGCGATATGCATTGTTAAGCAGTTTACGTTATACGGATAAACTACATCCATAAATTACGTATTCCGGTACTTCGTAACGATGGAAGTTTGTTCTTGATTAATCGATTTAAACTTGACGCTTGGAAATGGCAATGAAAACAAAATTTGTATGTTAATCTTTAATTGCGATTAATTGAGATCCAAATAAATAAACGAAGAAATATATATTTGTAAAACATACGAGTATACAACTCTTTATCGGAAAATGTTACTTTCTACTTGTTGGTTTTATAATCTGCGGATGTGTTTGCTTAAATACTTTTTCGTTTAAAAGCGCTTCGTAGATTTTTGAAACAGCCGGGTATCTGTTGAGTTCAAAATTATATCTGAAACAAATAATAAGAACATAATCAAAGAGTAGTTATGTTTGTGTCCAAAGATCTAATAATAATTTTCGTTCAAGTTTCTCGTCTTGTTTCCACAAAGGTTATTTGAAAAACTTTAAAGTGAAAAATGAGTTACCGAGTTGAAGAGGGTCATTTGCTGTATTGTTGCTGTATTGTTGTCAGTGAAATATTGTTACAAACTCTTGTTTAATTTAAATTTAAATGAACGGTTGCGTTTTCTGTTTTTTATTTTAACTTACAGTAGTACTAACATAACAAATAAGTATTTATTTGCTATATATTCAGTATTAATCATTACTACTGTAAATGGTAATATATTTTTTCTAAAGTTTCAATTTTATCCATTGTATTGTGAAAAGCAAATTCAAATCAGTAACAAATATTTATTGTAGCTACGTATTTATTTGCATCTGAATTGGATACGCGTTTTTATACTCCAAAGTAGCCGGCAACAAACAAAGAAATATTAAACTTTTCCTTTTAATGAGATGAGCTAATTATAGACGTGTCGCAATAAAGCGAGGAAGTTGTCCTTTGACGTTCCCTTTTAAGCATAATGAAAACGTATTAATTAAAGTAGGTAGAATGTTGTTAATTGTAAGTATAATTTTCACCTTAATACAGCGTTGTATATTTGTGGCACAAGACAGAGGTCGGCCATTGAGATTTCGTCTCCTATGCAGTAGCGACCGACCGCTTTCCTTCTTGTAAACAGATCCTCTAGTGTTTCAAGTCCTCGTTCTGTCCAGTACTTGGTAAACTTCTGGTATTTCTCTGTGTTCTCAAAATGCGGTCTTAACCCCACGTTTTGTAGAGGCTGTATCCCGGATACTATTGTCTATATTAGGGAGAAATAGTCAATGAATTGTAATGAAAATATAATAAAATATTTACCATAAAAAGTACTCGTAATAGCTATAACTGATAACTGATAGCTATATAGATAACTGTTCAGTTCAATTATAAATATTTTAACTCAAATAGTTTTTAAGTCTTATAGTTTTTTTCTATAATAATAAGATTATAGATTAAATAAAAATTAAGACTAAGATTAAGACTAATAAAAAGAAAATAACTGTAATAAAATTGGAATTAAGTTTATTATAATTTGATGAATTTCATTATATAAAATTAACATGACTTAAATATCTGAAATGCTCAGACCTCACAAATTTCTCTCATGCGGGCTTTAAGTAGCGTATTGGCGGGAGTCAATCCGGGCACGGGCCGAGTATCCTCCAAGTACTGAAGGATAGCCATCGATTCTACCAACGTTACTCCGTCTGGAATGTTTACATCGAATTGAAGTTCAATGTTGAAGTTGTTTACGCATTTTTAAATAAAATATCCAAATTGATCACTGTGCCTGGGACTTGTTGCTGTGGAATTAAGCACTAGATAGAAGCACATCTTATTCTAATTGATAAAATACGCTTTAGAAATACATAAAATAAGTATAAATAGATTTATTTCATTCTTGCTGTGATAAGGAAAGGCATGTTCATAAAAATCCTTGAGGTCCAGGAGTAAATAAATCTCCGTTGAACGAGTTGTTTGTCTAATGGTGAATTAATGAAAATTAATTTTATTAAATTATGAGTCTTATGGTCAAGAAATAGAGTTGCTTCTTATAAGAGACATATGGGAAAATATTTTATAACAAGTAGAATGTATCCTCGACAAAGCTTTGATCAGTGTCCCGAGAACGCGCCGTGTACGCAACCACTATGTAGTTAGGGAGACCGCACTCTTGAGAACATAATGATCTGGAGGCTTGTGTTTAGTATCCAAATATCCATATCCACACCTATTCAATATTCACATTTATTATGATATACTTACTTAATTCTATTGTATTGTATATTGTACCTCTATATATATATTTATAGTAAGGCGGTAGACGAGCATACAGTCCACATGGTGGTAAGTGGATACTGTCGCCCATGGACACAATGCCCATGTTGTCTAGAACGACAAACGTTAGGACGATAGGATAGGAATAGGCTCACTCACTACCGAAACACGTACATACATTGGGGAATACGATATAGTGGGAAATGCAGTACATTTGAAGTTAGTTTTCTGTGAGATGTAATAATAAAATTATACTTGCAGTCGTGTGTAATGTCGGTACTTTAGCCACAGAATATTGTTGTATCATTTGTTATTACGTTTTTAATTATTTTCGTTATATATATGTACATAATATTATTAGTTGTTTAACATCTTGTAAACAGATATTTAATATTGTTTCAATACACATATCCAAATATACTTAAATCATTGTCTTTGCTCCTTCGTCCTTGGAATTTCATCAATTAGGATAGGATTATCTTTGCTCAATAGTATTTTGTCAGATATCCCAGAGTTGGGTAGTAAGGATTGATTAGGTTCGAATAGTCAATCTAATGGAGTGCAATTACGTTTCATACTCGAAACCCAGTTTATACACAGTGGATTTGTTTTCGTGAAACTTTCTTTGTTGAATCTAAGGTTAAGAAATAAAAACTACGCTGAAATCTCAAGAAAAGGGGCTCAGTAGTTTTCGAGATTAGCGCGGATAATCGTGCTAAATAAAAAGAATACACAATTCCAGGGCTTTTCTCCATTGTTTAAGCAAATAGTAACTTCAAATGGCAAAATTAATTTACGTTTCAAGTACTTTTGACAGTAAACAAAACAATGAACACCCACTTTTGAAATTTATGGCATATTATTAAAAATCTATTGAAACCTATATTTTTATTGCTTTTATTTTTTTGTTTGTTCGCGCTTATATTGAGAACAAATTAGATATTAGACTGATCTTCTTGAAGTTTTCATTTCTGTATTGGGTATAATTACCAATTAATATATTACCAAAGTAGATATAGTAGTTCCAAAAATCAGTATAAAGTAATCGATTTAAAAATTACCTGATCTTGGCTATACTTATAAATAGTCTACCCTATGTATAATATATAAAAAATACCAATTATGTTCAAAACGTGGGAAGTCGCATTTTGTGAAATACGAGTATACCTATATCCGTAAAATCATTGATTATTCATTTTTAAAAAGTACAAGATTTTATTCACTGTCCTTCTAAGATTAATTTCACAGGAAATTTCACGAATTAGTGAATTTAACATTCAGTTTAAGTTGATTTCGTTTTTTTTTGTTTTTGATGTCTAAAAAATCGTGCCCGTGCATAAAAGTAAAATAAAAAAAATTAGGTAGGTATATGTAATATCCACCAATCCGCATTGGGTCCGCATGGACATCAAACACGAAGAGCTTTTGAGTAGTAATTCATCCAGCCACTACCGACGAGTTTTATATTTGATTTTATTTGATTTGATTTATTATTATTTATTATTGTTTTATTATTGTATTTGATTTTATTTTCAACGACTTCTGAAACTGATATTTACAACGGTGCCCGCAGTTGACATCAAAATAACTATTGTAGCTAGAATTTGTTAAAAAGATAGATGATATTTTAACAATGACCTAAATTGTTACCAATTCAGTTTCATTTCGGTAAGTATGATCAAGCTTCTGGGCGACGACGTCTTATTAATGAAATGGCTATTCACGGAGTTATTGACCGATGTATTGAGACGAAGTCATTCTGCGTCTAGTTCACTGACAGTTTTCGAAGGTTCATTGATTGTCTTGTACGACTGTTTACTAGATTTTTTTCTTTAGCATACCATAACATATCATCAGCCTAAGTCTCTCCGATACAGAGAGTATAGATTTCTCCCAAGGTTCTCGCCACCTCATGGAATTTACTGATGTTCTTATCCAGCCAGTTTACATGTCTATATGTCTCTATAGTTCTTAATACAGTTTTGACGTAAATTTAGAAAACACAGACAAATTAATTGCGATGAGGTTGTTAGTTTAAGTAAAAAATATAGAATAAAGCTTACTAAAAGTAAATTCCTTCCTTTCCCCATGAAAGATGGAAAAAAGCTAAAATGCCGTTCTTATCGCTTAGATTTTAGATGCTTAAAAGGTTTAAACGTAGCGTGCAATTGTTTCTTATCTTTTTAAAACCATTAATTCTAGCGACAGGGATCTTAATTTAGATATCGCTCGAATACAAATAGATTAAGAGTGCTTACATTAAAAGACATTTGCTGTAGAAAATTATTTTAAAGGATTATTTTTAATGTAATGTTTACTGTACTTAGTAATACCTACGTAATGACGTAAGTAAAGAGCATTGTATTTCTTAACACGTGTAAGTTATATATTTCGTATCATTTGTATTAATAACTAAAGGGCGTATCGAGCTTATTGTAGTTGAGTGTAACAAGAACATTATTTATAGTGTCTACGTAACCTAACGTGTATTTTGTGTACCTTTTGTATTTTATCCGATAAAGGTGTGATTTGTTCTACTTTTTGTTTTCTATTTTGGAATATAAACGAGTGTTTGCACTCTACAAACATAGTGAATATGATCATCATTTTATTGAGATGTACGTATGCAAATCGTGAGCGCTGAATGAAGGGTCGAGTTGATATTGGTGAAAATATCTATATATTATATTTACTCACGCAAGTATAGATAAATGCTAAGGAGAATACATATTTGTTTTTCTGTTTGTTCGCGCTAATGTATGGGGTGTTACTGGGTAGTTTGAGGGTAGAAAGTTTTAGAGACATTTCAAACTGTACCTAATGTAGAAATCACGACTTTCGCATTTCGTTTGTGGATGTAACAATTGTAGACAAACTGGAGAGGTTATTGCATTTTCACTACGTTGTAAATATGCCACTTTTTAGAAGTCCATAAATTGATTAAATATTAGCCACAAGTTTAATTATTCATTAACATTTTATGTACATTTACCACAGGTAATTACATTATTAGAAATGTACCTCGTACAGTTTTAAAATGGTTTTAAAACAGTATTTACCTTTCTTTTGAAGCATAATGACACAAAAAAGTCCTGTAACGAATTAACACATAAAAATCTGCACAAGTGGTGTGAATTTACATAAGTTTTGTCTATATGGCAAATTTACAACTATGGTGAATATACAGGAATCCAATTGAAGGTCACTTTCTTAATCGATTGACATGAAATTTGGCACGATCCAAATCCAAGTGAGCCAAATCTATTTAGCAATTCCAAAATTACAATAGATTACATTTCTTTACTAACTCTTTTACTGTGCAGGCTGTTAGGCTTTGGAATTCTTTACCAGTTGTCATTAGACGTGCTCAGTCACTGTCTAGTTTTAAAAGGCAAGTTAGAAATCATTATTCTATTAGTTAGTTTCTTTGGTTTTCTATTTTCTTTCTTTACCAAATGATTTGCTCTCGCTACCATTTTGTTTCTAACCTGTTCTAAATCGTCCCTTGGAGACCTCAACCCCCTCTTATTTTTCTACCCTTGCCAACTTTGATTCTTATTTGCGAATTAATATTGGATACAGTGCAGATATGTATGTATGTATTTATATATTATTAAGTTATTTATTATTATATTATAAATATTTATTACATTATATTTATTATCGATATAGTCGATAGGTATTATATATTGAACATGATTCATTCTGTGGATTTCGGTCATATTGCACTACCTATATCCCTTTTTTTTCTCAATCCCAAGGTTGCGTGGAAGAGATCACCTTAGCGATAAGGTCGTCTATTGTATTCTGTCATTTAATATTTGTGCATATGTAATAACTATTTGTATGCAATAAAGAGTATTTGTTATTATTATTATTAAACTTTATTATTACTACTATTATTATTAAAATTAAGTCGTATGCAGTGGGGTCGGCCGGCTTTGGAATAGTATCACCCCATCTCATTCCGTGAGTGCCGTAAAAGGCGAGTAAGGGATAACATAGCCGCTGCCAAAGGCCCAGATGAACTACACCGCTCCTAAAAGAGTTGACGTCACACGCCAACCCGCTTGGCCAGTGTGACGTTTTTAGGTCTTACATTCCTCATGCACTACATGAGGGAAGTCATGCATGAGGAGGCCCATGTTAAGCTACGGATTATATAAATATCAAAATTGAGTGTAAAAATGTGGGTAAAGCATATTAGGGATTTCTACAAATCCAGTTACAAGAAAATATATTTTATATTCTAAATCGGGTCTAATAAGTATAATAGGGGTATTTGTTTACCTTTGTTACCCGCGCCGAATGTCGAGTAGGAATAAAAGGTAAACAAAATACTTTTATTATACGCGTTCAGATCCGATTTAGAATATAAAATGTGTACAAAACGTGAAAGTTTTTAAAAGTTAACAGAAAATATAGTTGAAATCTAGTTATAAGCGGGTGAAGCCACAAGCAAAGGCTGGAGTTATTATACGTATACCATACCTATCGTAAAAGGAATGAAGTGGTTATTAACGAAACGCGCGATAACCGTTCTGAGTACACTCGACCGAGTCGCGACGGGTTATTGTAGATACGCGGGCCGTCACATGAGGTGACATCAGCGATTATTGAGCCCACTAGATGGATGCTATAACCTAAATTACATTATGAGTACGATGCATTGTACGATTCAGTGGTGTCAAAATTGAAATGACTGACCTAGTTAGCATAAGATAGACAGATAGATATACTTTACTGTACAGTAAAGGAGAGAAGTTTGGAAACATATATAACACATACACAAATATATTACATACTAGCGACCCGCCCTCGCTTCGCTTCGGTTAATAAGATTTTTTTTTCAAAATTCCAAAATAAAATATAGCCATTTTATTTTGGGGGATCCCTAATTTTTTCTAGTAATAAATATAGCCTATGTTACTCAGGGATAATGTAGCATTCTAATGGTGAAAGAATCTTTGAAATCGGTCCAGTAGTTTTTGAGTTTATTCGTTACAAACATACAAAAATACAAATCTTTCCTCTTTATAATATTAGTATGATATAAGTTGTTCCATGTGCAACTTTACTATGTTAGTAGGAGCACAATTTAAGTGAAACATTTAAGTGTTTACATAGGGCCGTTCGCAAAAACTGTCAGCACTTCGAAGGAACACTAAAACCTATTTCTAAACAATACAGAAAAACGTGTAGAGATAAAAGATGACCATTTAACCCAATCAATTATACAGTTTAAAACAACAATGTTCTCAGACAGAGAAGGAACAAAAATATACGAGAAATAGTAACTAATAAAATTTCAAAAGATGTAAAATGGTGATTTTGCACACTTGTAAGCAAAATGGTTTAGACTTACAAATTAAGTGATAAAACGATTCCAAAACCAAACTTATTATCCTACGTGGGTGCGTGGTAAATATTCAGCAAAGCACTCTTCAAATAAAATAATAAAACAATTGGAGACCATTAACATGTTCATGAACATAGGTGAAGTGTGTGTAGGTAAGTAGGTAACAGTCACCGCAGTATTATGTCAGTATCCCTTTTTATTATTTTATCATAGGACAGAATTGTAGTGGAAACACTTTATTATTAAGGATCTACCTAGCCCAAATGTCAGTCTGGGATATCCCTGGTCCTAAATAATTCGTAAATGTCAGTGTACATATTAAAATCATGACAAGGTGTTGTATTTGAAGTGTTATTATTACTCGTTTGTTGTGAGTAGCGGTAAACACTATATACTTTGTTTGACATAGTTACGTTTTTATTCGTCGCTGCAGCAAAATATTGATAGATAATCTCTTTATTGTGCACCAACACATGTTCCAAAAAAGACAATTTAAGTAGGTATTGAAATAAATTATTATATATATATATATACCTACACCTACTTGAGATGCATACAACAAAAATACAAAAGAAATAATAAACTGATAAAATTTTAAATGAAGTATAATGGTGTTTTTGCACGCGTATAACATAAAAATTAAGTAATAAAACGATTATAAAACTAATACTATTATGATATTAAACTAAATCTTAAACTAAAATTATTATAGGTACATGCATAGATGCATGCAGATTAATGGAGATGTTATTGTGATGACAATACATTTATGTGTGTTTTAAGTATACTGACAGTTCAACTTACCTATAAAGTATGTAGGGTTATATAAGAGACAATAATGAATATATATCCATTGATCCACTACAGTTCATGTGCCCAAAAGCGAGCGACGAACCAAAGGGTATATCACTGAGTTTCTACTTAAGTACTGATTTTTCAATTATCACTACCTGGATAGTGAAGGAAAACATCATGAGAAAAACCACGTGAATATAAAAATACCGATGATCAACGGCAGTTGGAAGGGATATTTAGCTATTTTCCGTACGTATTACTTGTTGAAAAAAGTCGTAGAATTATAACGAAATTTATCGGCAAGGCGAATACGCAAAAGACTAACGAAACATTTGTCCCAGTTTCGAAACAACTTTAAGGCTCGGCATACATGTTCGTAATCCGCATTCGTTTTAAGAATTCGAAAAACCTATTTGGAATTCCGTGGATCTTTCGCAGACGTTCGGTTTTTTTCATTTTAAAGTCATGCTGGCAGTAGGTATGTAAACCGTGTCGATACAAGGTAAGATGGAAGAAGACCAATTACTCGCTATTACATTTCTGCTGTCGCAAGAAAAGAAGATGGGGAAACGTCGTTATTGGGTGCATCCATTAACTACTCAAAGAATAAATCAGAGTCCATTCTATCTCACAAGAGCAAAGCTACGAGCACACCCAGATAAATTCTTCGATTTTTATAGAATACGTCAGCGGCGGTCCATACACTATGTACGGGAACATCGCGTTCGGTATGAAGAATACGATGTTTTTACGAATCGAAATTCGAGACGCAGGCTCTGGGTTTTGAAACGAACGTTAGAAGTATTTTCCACAAGGAAAATAAATGAATGTATGCGTGGTGAAGACTTTTTGTATAGATTTCGTGAATTCGGGTGTTTCGTGATTTCGATTAGGAAAACGAATTCGATTTTCCAATACGGAAAACAAATATGTGCGGCAGGACTAAAATTGCACGTCCTATTCCGATTGCAAATATAAACATTCTATTTTTAATTCTATCAACACGTACCTACGTGTTGCGTATGTCATACAGCAGGCGCGCGTACAAAAGATATTAATGCAATTTCCTAAATTATAAATTAGGAATAAATTATAAATTAGCGACAAATAAATTAATAATTATTATAAGTACATGGCATTAATTTTTATACTCATAAGTATGTGGTTGGGAGCGAAATCACCAAAGCACCTAATCTTATTAATGTTCTAATCTTAACTTGAAACTTCAACTGGAAGCTATTATATAAAATCTACTAACAGGTTTGACTTGCGAGAAAATTACATTTTTTTATATAATAATCTATGAATGAAGTTTTATTATTTTTTTAAATAAAATAAAGTTATCTTTGAATAAAATTTACTATCTTCGATATAAAAGTACGTCCTTCTAGGGCTCGTTCATTTGTTCCACCTATAAACATCGTTATTGATTGTTATGAATTAATCGGGCCACCATTAGCCAAGTTGTAGTGTAATTGATAAGTCATGATTTCCGCTATAAGTAGATTTTCAGGGACATGTGTATCTATCTAATCCTCAGTGAGCCACTCGTGGTAGATTATGTTCCGAAATCTTCTCATGATTATTAGACGAGGTCTGCGCTCTGTAGTGGGATGTTATAGGCTGTATAAATCTCTATAGATGTTATCGATATGAGCAATATTCCTAAACCTCACGGTACCCTATGTTTATTTGCGTACTGAATTTTTTATTAGCAACTTTTCACGTATTCCCTCTTCTCGTCAATACTTTTTAACTTCCACATTTCGCCGCAAGACATTCCACATTTGCATATATTACTTCATATATTCCAACAGAAAGAACCGGAGTTTGTATTTTCAATACATATTATTGTCGTCAAACGGGGTCCGATCAAAGCGTGAATATTTTCTTCGCGTTTCCTTCCACGTAAATAGAACGGATATTGGGATTAGGCGTCTTTATCTACGTTCCGAAGTGTCGAAAGTGCGAACGTTAATCAAGAATATCATTCGTTTCTGAATACTGTATTATGAGTCATATATATGAGAGAATACATTAATACTTTATATGTATGTATATTTCCCGCATATAAAGAACATTTCCAAAGGCAATGTGCTAAATTAATTTATCAGATCGCGTTTTTATATCACGTTTCGTTTTGGTCCTTATTTTTACGAGTATAGGAACATTTGAAGTTTGTCAAAGTAAAAATCAAATGATTTATTAGTTGGTGGTTAGAAAAGTTGTTAAGAAAATATTGCTCGCTATACAGCTTGCCGTGCAGGCAACTATATTAGAATATCTTATTTAAAGATAAATTATTAACAGCATTACATAAAGAATCATTAGGTACTCATTTACACTGAGCTGTCATTATGTCATTCTAAATATAGCATTGGTAATACATTTTTGAAATTTAGTCAAAATTTCCTTTTATTTGATATGATATAGTTACAAACATGTGCAATTTTTTTCTTATTCATTCTGGGATACTTATGTTCACGAATTTTATAATGCAAAAAAAAGTTTTGCAGAAATCAAAGTCGCATAAATATAGAGAGCGGGAGGAATAAGTACCTATACTTGTACGTAAAATTTTGAAATATTTTCTACAGCTATTTATTTGCTTCACAACAAAAATCATATATTATGTTCTAGTGTATCAGATTACATAATTTATCAACTTGTTGGTTGAAAGATAATATTATAGAGACCGATAATTAAGTTATGAATTACTTTTAAACATTATTATTGTCTTATTATATCTTCATTATTTATATCTTCATTTTGTCCTTATTTAAATTTCATAAGCGAAATGATATATTTTTTCATTTGTTTGACAGATACACAACTGTTATTAAACTAACTTGGGAAGACAAGTCGTACATGGAATACATACAAGTTAAGAGGCAAATGATAGCTTAGGCATAATGTTGCAAAGTTGCAGTCTCCTGTAGATAGGGCTTCAACTTAATGTCATTATTCTATTGTTGTTTTATTAACATCTTTTTAATTAACTTGTAGCATCTTTTTGGTATTTGTTTCATGAACTTATAAATGACATATCTTCTTCTATGCACACAATAAAACAGTAAAAAGGTCGTGTATGTACATTGATTTAATTTAGAATCAGATTATATTTAATGTAAACTGCAACAACTAAATATACAGTTGTTACCAATATCAACCGTACAATATTAACATAGTATTAACACAAATTAACGAATTAAATTAAGAACAAATGTTATTTTATAACAATCTTATTTAATCTATCGTCATTTTTAAAAAAAAAAACTTAAGTCGCCTGTAGTGGCTGAATGAGAAGAGCGGAAGACCGTGTGTGGTGGCGGTCCTTGGGAGATTCCAATATCTAACAGTGGAGAGACACAGGCTGATGGTATGGTAATATTGGGGGTCTATTTAGAAGCTACAGAATACCAAAACACATACCATTTCATTATTAGGCTGATAATAGTCAATATCTAAATCCCAATGTACAATAAGTCATGAACCAGACTGGATTGGTTTAGACAAAATGAGGTTTTTTTTATTCCAATTTTTGTTTTCTACTACACACTACACCTGCACCTGCACTTGCATCTACTATACCCTTATAAAATAGCCCCAAGGTTGGCTGGAAGGAGTTGTTGGCTGGCTATAAAGAACTACCTTTGTAGTTCTTTATAGCTTTATAGGTTGCTATCATCGATCACAATAATCGTAGGCGTATCTGTACTCGACTCATATTCGTGTGGTCGTGAGTTAAAATGCTCGGCCACTAGGCTGTCACTAGCTCGGCGGTGAGGAAAAACATCGCGAGGAAACCAGCGTACCAGAGAAATAAAAAGATCTGGAGTATATGTATCCACCAATCCGTACTGGGCCCGCGCGGTAGATTTTTTAGGAGAGGCCTGCGCCCTGCAGTGGTACGCTATGGGCTATATCAGTTATTGTGATATCTGAGAAAAGGGACTTATTGTCAATTCCAAATTCTTAGATACATTTAGTGAAAACTTAAAAAATAATTATTTTATGCTTTACTTAAAAATCAAATGATGTTTCTATTTGATTTAGAATCTCAACCAAAATCTATGCTTTAATAAGTTGTGGACTAGTGTGGTGTAGATGGTGTTGGGATGATTGAGAAGTATCTATTATGATGGTGCCTGATCTTTCGACCATTTTAAATAACAGATGGTATCGATGGAAGTATGTTTACAGTTTCGCGATCCGAAGGCTACTGGTGCGACCGCACAATGCACAATCTATGTCAACTATATTGCAGTTTAATTCATGTCATTGTGTCGTACAAAGTCTATACCATCAATAAGATCCCGTTGTTCAAATAGTCTTATTCTCATTTTCAGCTTTATTTATTATTCAGCTCACTGCAGGGTATATAAGCACCGTTACAATATTCCTTTCTCACGCCACTTGTATCTGTCTTGTGCTATTTGAATCCAAATAAATTCGCAGAACGCAAATAAGGTTATAACTATATTCTTACCTATGAGGAGCGCAGGCACTTTCCGCGATGGGTTAATGGCCTTGAACTTATCAGTAAGCTGGTGTTGATCCTTCACGATGTCCACATTTCGCTCCTCAAATGACACACCTTTGATCGTCAACGCAGCACGCACTCGCCATGAGCACGAAGATGCCCAATACGCGTATAGAATTGCAGTTTTACCCTTCAATATAACATAGGTACGTATAGTTTTTTCTGAGGTTAATAAAAGTTATTTTTAAAATTTCCGCGTTTTTCACTCACGTTGATGGCAGCAAAGTAGAAACGGACAGGTGTAATTGCACTAAATACTGAAAGGGCCTAATAGTTATGTGTTCTATGGGTTAAATATATATATTTTTATTGTAAATGTCATTATTTATTAATATAGCAAATAATTTAACAACGCATAAAAAGTTCTTCTTTTCTTATATGGCAATAACACAATTAGCGCCAATTTGTGTATTTTCGTACTGAACAATTTCAAACTCCGAAACGTATCCAATGTCTCCGTATCCTAATCCCGTCGAAGTAAGTCTGGGGTCCCTCAGTAGAGTGATAGTAGGTTTACTGAGGACAGACGAGGACTCCTCCGAAGCACACGGAAAACACAGTCCTAAGATTTGTGAATAAGTAATTAAAATGAATGTACAGGATAGCAAGTTAGTACTAAATTTAGGTGAAAATAGGAAAAAATAAATAGGTCAATCATCTTATAATAGTAGATAAATCATAACATTAAGATGCTGTGGTATTTTTTTATCTGATTCAGAGGTAAATAAAAAAACGATGCAGTTTACGTTCAAACTGCTTTCCTGTAAAATGTAATTTTTGTATATGTCCGTTTATACTTTTGCTGCCATCAATATAATATCTATATTAAATGAGTTTTAAAAGTGCGTGTTTACCTGTTTTCTTTTACTGGACGAAATAAAATAGGTAAACGTACGTGTTTAAAACCTTTTAACTAGATAAATATATGCAACGTTAATTCAGCAAAGCGACCTCATTAGATACTGGTGTGGACTTATCAAATTTGCTTAAAGTTTTCTAACTTAAAATTTCGTTCTTTCAAGATTCTGTTTAAATAGAACCATAATCTTCTAACGTTAGATTTTCTAAAGCCCTAAACAATATGTTTTTTAACATTTTGCGAAGTGTTTATATATGGGAACCGTGAGCCGACAATAAAGTCCCTTTTCTCAGATAATGTCACATTTATATGTGTTCTGAGATGTTACGTAAAATTACTTGTAAAAATCTCCCGTTATTTTAAATTAGTTATAAAAGGTATTTTTTTTACAAATACCTACTTAGTTCTGGATGTTAACATTCACTGGTCCCAGCATTCGGGGCTGAGTGAAAGGGCAAGTTCTAACATCATGTCCTTTATAAGGATCCAGAGGTGTTCTAAGAATTTTGGGAATCCATTGAGCCATCGTGAATTATTTTAAAATTGATATGACTATTTCTTAACTAGGTATATTTTTCAAAGTAGTTCTAGATGCTGGTCCAGCATGGTCTAAGTGTGGAACTAGTTCTAACATCATGTCCTCTATAAGAATTTTGTAAGTTCCTTTATAAGGAGGAGGGAAAACATTGGCCAATGGAATCGAAAGTTCGCTCGATTACAATTTTATACAAGAGTCACATTCGTATATTCCACAAAGTTGTATTTGCAGTTGGCACGATCTAAACGACTATTGAATAAGTTGATAATGAAGAAGAAGTTATATCGACATGAACACTCAATTTAATTACAGAATGAAATAAGAGTGAGAATTATTAGTTATCTACATTTTTTAGTCCTGAGGCTTCAGACATACATATAATTCTTATTAACTTCTTTCAAATCAGATATCAGACCATGGTAAAGAGTTGGCGAGTTGTTTAACGTAACACATGCTAAGCGTGAGACCGGTTTTATTGTTATTTTAAGAAAACTATTGTAATAACAAGTACCCATAGATAGTGATCCTATTAATCTTGCAAGAAAATATTCATATCAACTAACAATCTATTGACCATTCTAAGAACAATTCAATAAGCAGATAATGGATTTGTTTATAATTAATTAATGATGGATTGAGGTTATTAATTATTTTGTTTAAGTCATTTGTCACAGTAGCATTAATTTTAACGATGCTAAATTTTTCTATTAGTATATAAGTATTGTGTACTTTAATATGTAAGAGTATTGTGCTATATTAGAAATGATATAACAAAATGCAATAGATACTTACTGACATTGTTTTAATTTATTCCTATTAAACGTTGAACGCCGAAACGTACTTATTTACAGGAGAAACACTACTGGAATGTCAATAATATTATCTTGTTTTCACATTACCCGCGATAAATGGAATTGTAGAATGTTTTAGTAGGTAGCTATTATACTGTGTTCCACTTGTTATTGTGAGAACTGTTTGTTGACATTTGATTAAGGCATTGTAGTTCCGAACGTTAAATACAGATGGCGCAACTTATATTGTTTGAGAAATATCGAATTTGATATTATGTTGTTCCATCAAAACTTCCCTATTGTTGTTAGTTTTAGTGAACCGAAAACCCAACTGACGAAGAATTTTTCGGAATGCACTCTCAAATCCTTTGAAATCAATGGCTTCTGTATTTAAAGACTTGAGCATAGGCATTTGCTTAAAACTCAGATGAAAATTATGCATCATTCTTCTTACAACAGAATAGGCAAAATCGTCAAGATACAATAAGAATTTTTATTTCGGTCTACCTTGTATTTGAGTTTCTGATGAATTGGAGTTGTCGTCATGAGCTCTTACAATGTTACGGATACTTGTACGGGAAAGACCAGTTGCATCACGAACTCTTTGTTGTATCATGTTAAAATAGTTTTTCTTAAACGTATTTTTTCGTTCAGTTAAAAAATAAAGATATATATTAAAAATAATTTCACCGGCCTGTTTATTTATTTGTTTTCCTTGTCTTTAATTTTTCGGCATCTTTAAGAAAGAGGCTCTTGTACTTGATGATAATAATGTGGCTTTTTAAGGCGTTAGTGAAGGATTTTGACATCCATCACAACATCATTATACATTGACAGGATAACTTTTGAAAATTAAATATAAAAAGGTAATTAAAATGAGTTCGGTAACAATCTGACAAGTTGACGAAAGCAAATATATACGTGTAAAATTTATTATCTATTGAAAAAATATTTTGTTGGTTTTAGTGGTTCTATATATTTATGAATTCGATGTTTGCGGAAGATGGCCAATGTTATCGTATAAGATATGTACTCATTTTTTTTAAAAATATCAATTGTTTGGACTTTGTATTTTGCGAATTTGTATGAAAAATTTGGTAGAAACGAGAAAAAAAATCATGCAAAATGATTAAAAAAAATTCATGTCAGTGGCATTAGACTTCAGATTAACAAATGCATTTTGGATTTGTTTTTGGTTATATTTGCTTTTATTTTCAGGTGATAATACTCGTTCCGTGTATTTATTAAAACCATTTGAAAAAGATTTATCAAATTCATACACCAACGAGTTTTTTACGAGGATTATGTTAATGTAGGTCAAAATATATTATTGAAGGACTAAAACATTGAAGCTGATTGATTATACATGATGTTTATTTACATATAATGACAATATAATTGTAGGTAATACTTTCGTTATCACTATGGAAGGTATTGAAACATACTATTAGCGCACGTACATTGCAAACAAATTTTTAGCATCAGAGGTGGAAGTCGTTATTGCGAGCCTTATTAAGAATAAAATAAATTAGAAAATGAACAGATATTAAGATACTCATGTATAATTTTAGATTCCATCCTAAGCGCCAGAATTCTTATACACATGGAAATAAGTAGCGCAACACACAGATAAAATTATACTTCCACATCATATTAATTTTAAGTATTATAAATTCTTATTTATAATTTAAAACAGTCAATACAAATCTTTGCTCATATATAATAATCTACCAAACGTTCATCTAAGAGATAGCTACGTTTTGGTCATTTTATTGTACTATTCAGCGTAAGAAGTATCTCTTTGCAAAGTAAAAAATAAAATCAAGCTAGGATATATTGTTTGTATTGTAGATGCTTAACCCCACCGTAGGGGTGAGCCTGGAGGACGCATAAAGGTTGCTCTGGTCTCAGCAGTAAGGGCTCCGGACCCTTCGGCATCAGGCAAACCGTAGAAGGCGTGGAGATGACGTCGATGGTGAAGCTCGTGGCCCTTGTGGGAGAGGCTCTGCAGGCGACTCCAAAGTGAGAAGATCCTTTTCTTCACTGCTTTCTTCTTAATATCTCCAGAGTCATCTGTCGACATTAAAAGTTTTTTTTTTGGTTAGAAAAAAGGCGACAGACGAGCATACAGTTCCCCTGATGGTAAGTGGATACTGTCGTCTGTAGACATCCGCGATACATGCCAACATCAGTTCAGAATGAGAAACGTTGACACGCCCCCGGATGCGCTGCCTACCTTTGCATATTAAGGAATGGATTAGGAGAAAGAGTTGATGAAATGAGGAGAGATAGGATAGGATGGGATGGGAATGGGCATATCTCACTCACCACCGAAACACGTACATACATTAAGGAAATATGATAAAGTGGGAAATCCAGTACATTTCCAGGTAGCCTTGTGTGAGAGAGGGTTAACGTGGCTAGTCGAGTACGCCCAGTGGCTGTGGCATTGCACCGTGCACTCTCCCCGTACAAGATTAACATTAAACACACATTCGCTTTTCCATACGTTTCTATGGGATCGCTCACTTATATAATTAAAATAATTCTTATCAAATATTAACCACACCATACCATACTGATGGATATTGGCCTCTGCCAAGGCTCGCTAAATATTAACACGGTTACCTAAATAATCATATTTTTCATTTATATATAACATATATTTCATTAGGTAGTTATCCTCACCTGAAACTGCAACGTCCTGCGGATCTGGTGTAAATTCGCGTTTGACTTTAATGGCATTCATTGCGGGGTTTATATCATTCGCGACCACTTTACTTTCCTCTTTTTCTAAACTATCCTCCAGAAATTGTGGCAGTACCAAGTCGGGGTATTTAAGTTTGTCTACCTTTTCTATTTTGTTACTCAAACAAGCCAATTGTATTTTGAGAATTAAAAGGGGGCTAGTTGCAGCTACTACCGCATCATACATGTGTTGGGCGTCATTATTACTGTTTAGAAGAATTCCGTTGGCGATTATATTATTAATACTGTCATGCGAAAGGTCCTCATTATCTTTAAAATTGTCAGGATCGTCAGGAACAGAATACCGTTTGTCATCGTCGTCAAGAAGACCACTAAGATATCTGTGGAGACGATCGAGTTGCCTCGGGTTGTTATGCCACTGCTCTTGCCGAAATCCTTCTCCGTTATAGTTGCTCTCGTTTTTGACGATATCGTTAGCCTCATTATTGTCTTCGTCTATATCTTGTAGCTGTAATGTTTTGCACAGCATAGATAGTTGATAATTTTTAGACGTACCGACGATTTGTCTACAAAATATATTGTTTAGAAAATGTGTACTGTGGAATCTATTACTAATTGTATTGTCATCGTGTTGGCTGCTTGAGCCAATTGGTTTAGATTCGAACTGATCTATGGATAGCAGTACATTGCTCGATGATAGCGCCACTGTCGCGAGCAGTAATACAGGAACCAGAGACTGTGGCATCTGAAACAATAGATCAAGTTAAGTCATTGTGAGACGAAAGTTATATTCCGCTTTCGTAGTGAAATCACGGCTTCATTAATTAGCGTCATGTTGGCGGCGCTTCACGATATTGGGTAGACGCTTACTAATTAAAATTCAAATGTCGAAACTTAATTTGTCTTTGACTTGTTAGGAATATTCATAGATGAGTTGTTTCTGTGGGAGGGGAGCGCATCGCATCATCTCCGTCCGACATAATTTGCATATCTTTATGTCTTGCTTCTCGTTCAAGATAAAGGTTTTCTGAGTGGTTGTGCGCTAGGGCAGTTAATAAATTCTGTGATTACTATATCATGAGTAGGTAATAACTAGTAGGTAGTAAACGTTATGGTAATGTTCACTCCACCTAATAATCATTATGTATTCCAAGCAATTTGTTACGAAGGTTCAAAGGAAAAGTAATAAATTAGAAAACTAATGAGTAAACAAAAATATTCATGTTTCTACGACGAGATAGTGAACGTTGTTAATAATAAGGATAATTACTCAACGAAAGTTGAACTCCTTTGTAAGTAATTATACGAGTATTGCTGTTTTAGGAAATCTTCGATCTTTGACAAAATATTTGGGGAATGTTTGGAATTAAGGGTTAATAACTGAGAAAAATTGTGATATCACCATATTTACGAATATAAAATTAAAACATTAAATGCAGATATAATATGAAATGCAGGATGCAGATTATATATGACACTAAAATATTATATGGCATGACAACAAACTGGTTTAGCAAACGCTATAGATAATCCACAGCACTAATGTTCTGCCAGCACCTATACGCTTACGGACAGCCAGAGAAACAGGCCGCCCTTACTCAAAATAAAAGATGTAATACAGAATATTGACTCCATCCATTTAAGTCACATTATTTGACTCCATACAATGACACTGTTCGAATTGTTAACGATCCCAATCACATGCGGTCTACAATCACTCAGCATCCGGAGAGACGATGCGTTTCCTCTGCGTGTTCTACCGCCTTCACAACGGAGAATGCTCTGAAGAATTCCCACCACCTGTTTCTACAACCACACCTCTTGTCACAGAAGTGCAGTGCATTCGCAATCTCTCGAAACGGAAGTGTTGCGCACTGTGCAGTTCAAAAACCGTTTTATAGCGCAAACTCGTAGGTTGTGGAACGAACTGCCTCAAGAGGTCTTTTCATTACGCTACGTTATGGGGTTCTAACGTAGTTCAAAATAGGATTTTGCAAGGTACCCGCATATGTACCCGCATACCTCCTGGTGTAGCAGGACTGTATGAGCAGCGAGAGCCACTTACCATCACGTTGGCTGATTGCCAGTCAGCATCCTATCTTATAAAAAAATGAAATATAAGAACTGTATAAAATATACAATCGCTACAATATACAACAATAATATTAGAGCATTAAAACTTAAAACAACAAGCACAGGAATTAGCGCTCATAGTGAAGTAAACAGAACATTTTTTACTTACTTAACGTACTTAACAGAACGTACTTTACTTACGTTACTTAACAGAACGTACTTGAACATTTTTTAAATTATTATACGTGTTTATTATTATTATAAATATAATACTCGTGCATTATCTAACTAATATAAAGGGTCATACATGATCAATATATGTATCATTGCAGAGAATTAGTTAATTAAAGTGTTAGTTAATTTAAGCATACCTACATATTTTAGACTAGTTAACGGGTAGACACTTCTATATATTATTATGAATAAATAAATGAGTTGTGTTACTTTGATCTTTAGCCGTTTTATATCAACCATTATAGGATAATTTGAAGTGTGCTCTCGCTAATTAAGATTGTTAATAGATCGTATCAAAGTAGCTAAAGATTTATCTATTACGACATAATTATGGTTTAAGCTAAGTTAGAACATTGATGAAAAACATAAGTTAATTAGTTTTTATTATGAATATTATCTGTTTGTAAAGAAATTTAAGGAGTAACAATGGGTAGAAGGGTCACGAGAGTCATCTACCTACTCATATATCCATTCTGTACTTCATGCGGTGGCGGCCCCTAGACCTACAATAAAATTGTACAATAATGTATCGAAACGAGTTTCCAAAAAAATATACCGTAAAAATGTACAATTTAAATGATCGTCAAGGGATTAGTAAATAAAATGCTGGCGCAAATTCCATTATATCTTTAAATTATTCCTTTTCTTTTCTCTATTTTGTAATGTATGAGCCGTAACATCCGTACTTCTTGCCGCATACATATGTGACATAGTGAGTTTTAACGATTTTCCGGGTAATGGAGTTCTAAACGGGTAAAGTTGCGGTTGAAAACTAACTCAATATGATTACAGGTTCATTATCGTTGGTGTCTATTTCTAATGTGATGTTCACAAACGCATACGACCCCGCAAACCAGTCAATATCGTAAGTACCTAAATGGAGTGTATTCACACCGATGCCGATGATTCAAAAATATATGTAGTTGGTACTTTTGGGTTCAGGGTATCTAATAACCCAGCAGAAATCCGTCTGACTACTCGTGATTTTGTCGACGACGACATTATGCAAGATTTAGACAATTTCTTTAATGTGTGGATTGACTTTATCACCTAACCATGGACCATGAATTATGTTAATCTTTAGTCTACGTTCTTTAATACTTATCTTTACACTACACTATATTAAGTAAATACAAGTACCATTTTTAAGTGAAATGCCTGTAATATTTACCTATATTTTATCTAAATAAACAAATCAATTAAATAGGCCAAGGTACCCAGCATCTAGGTCATAACTTTTTAATAAGTACTCGTTATTAATAATTTCACGTATTTTTCTCGAGAACGAGAATTAGGCAGCTGCCGTTCTACAGGTTCTACGTTATACAGGTTCTATCAATTATCTAATTACAATATTAATATTTGTTCGATCGCTGCTGTTTATGTTTTTATAGAAAATGTATATTTGAAATCTAATGAAGGATTAGTACCACAAATGTTTTATCAATTCACATTTTGTTCAAGAAAATAGTATCTATCAATATTCAGAAAAAAATGTTAAATTAAATTATAAAAACTGGAATGTGATCGCGGTGTTTGCATTGTATCGTATTATAGATAGCAATGGTTTTATTTCCATAATTATCGAGTATTCTAATGGAAGATTCATAGAAGTATATTTGATATTACGCATGTATTTGATAAATGGAGTACATGTGTTGCCATTACCACAAATTTTCCGACTGAGTTAATGTGTAAGGTATCGGGCACACGGGGTCGCTGGGCGTTGCGATCAGAACGTGGCTGGTCGTGACAACAAGGGACTCGGCTGGTGGCGGCGATCAATGACGTGCCTATGTAGTTGCGTAATCGTGCTACAGATCGCTAACTAGGCACTGGTGTTTTAGAAAGATATTGTATGAAATGAAGTTATGTGAGGTTTACGTGAGTGAATCTGGTACGGAAGAGGAGGACCTGTACCACGTGCAGTGAGCTTGTTCACTCTATTCTGATGAGCGCAAAGATCCTGGAGGGTTATAAGCCGCACAGAGGAGGGATCGGCCTATAAATGCGACCTCGTGAACTCAGAGAATTCAGAACTTAAGAAGGCTGCGAATGTTTGCCCACCACCGGTATCATAAGAGAAGCCAAAACGAATAAAGCTGCTCGGCATTGGAGGGATGTTTTTGTGAAGTCCATGCCCCAGAAAGAGGAGAGTGGCTAAGGGTCATGGGCACAGATGACAGTTTGTAGAGAGGCAGAGCGAATACCCGCCGGAAAGAACCCACGCAGTAGGCCGCGACGCATACCTCCCGCGATTTGGTCCGTATAACTACAGAGTTGGTAGGACCATGAGAGGACGGCTGTTAATTGTAAGACGCACAATCATGCGACCTACTGCAGCCGATGGATATAATTATATACGTTTTGTCATACGTAAGGCTGCGGTCACGAGTACGTGACGCCGCCGTGTGAACACTTCCAAGGCGACACTGTATGCCCACAGCCTTAGTATGTATTCAACTTGGTATTCAAGCGTCCATATTTAATTCAGAATAAGTAAGGAAGTAATTTGTCGGTAGGGAAGTAGTAAAAGCCACACAATTAATGTCGACAATTTGAGGCAGCCTAGTCCAGCGTTAAAGAAAATGTCGATATTAACCTTTCTCGTAAACGCACATACGAGAATAAGTAAGTAAACGAGTAGGTCACAAGTCTTATAAATAGTTATGTATGGGCTGTTTTTAGTCCAAGTGCATCTAAATGTTATTAAAATAGTGATAAATATCTACGAGTATTTTCAGATTAACATTAATTAATTTGAAAGTTACATATAATTTGGTTAGGTATTTACCTGAGTATGCAGAAACGCACATAGCCTCGATTTATGGAATGAAATGACAACATTTTGTTTTTTGTTTGTACAAGCATCTAACGTTAACTTTAGATAGACTCTAGTGTCTAGACTCTAGACGCATCTATCTCTGGACGCAACGAAATATTTCAATATCATGTTTAAATATTTTAAATTAAATTCTCAATAACACAATGAAATGCATTTTTACCCGACTACGGCAAAGCCAAAGGAGGGTTATGATTTTATAGCAGTCTATGTTAGTATGTATGTATTTATGTAGTATGTATAGTCTGTATAGTTAGTCTTTGTATGTTCCCTCGCAGCTCCTAAACTACTCATCACATTTTGACAAATGAGCTATCGTCGGATTTATCTTGATGTTCCGCGTAACATAGGCTATATGCTATATGAAACGCGAAAATACGCGTAGCAAAAAAGAAATACAGACAAATGTTTCGTGTTTAGTAGGTACAGGGTTCGCTGATATATATTAGCGGATATATATCATGATATATATATTGATATATTATATATATCGTCAAAACTAGATTTTTGGCAGATCACACGCTAACGCTGGCAACACTTGACAAAAATCTACAATTTTAATTACTTTTACCGAAATGGTAATCTTATAGAAGTTTAGACCGCTTATAGAATCTTATAGGTTACTAGCGACCCGCCCTCGCTTCGCTTAGGTTTATAAGTTTTTTTTATTAAAATTTTTTTTTCAAAATTTCAAAATAAAATATAGCCTATATTAGACACGGATAATGTAGCTTCCTATTTGTGATATAATTTTTGAAATCGGTTCAGTAATTCCAGAGATTACCCCCAACATACCCACAAATAAACACAAACACAATTTTATCTCTTTATTATATTAGTATAGATTCACCATAATACGTACGTATACGGTTAGCCTTTTATTGAAATTCAAACGTTATATCTATACCGTATCTATCTATATCTATATATCCATACCTGTTATAGACCTGAGCCTGAGACCCGACTCTGAGGTTGATTATACTGATATAAATAAAAATTATGATTTCTGCCACTGCCAATAATTCAACACTAAAGATTATAATTATAATTTAGTTGAAAGTTGATTAAGTAGATTACTGATTAATAATCTCGAAAGACTCAAATTTTTTGTTACTCTAATTATACTCTTATTTTTTGTTTTGTTTTATAATAAATAAGTATATTAATCAAACTCAAAGTTTCATTTAACAATTTTGACACATCAAAACTACTTACTGAATGAAATTCGCATCTTTTTTATATACATGCTATATACAAATATATGAGATATATATCGAATATCGGATATTTTGATGTTTATAATAAATATCGGATTTTTACGAACTCTGGTTTAGTATCAAATGAAAGGGTTTTAATGTGCACATTCCAAAAATATGTTATTTATATACATAAAAATGTGCCATTTGAACGTTAAAAAATCGCGCGATACGTAGAAATGGTTTATTATAATAAAATTAAGTTTAAAAATTAAAACGACTACGCAAAAGTTTTAATTAAGTTTTAGCTCTTTAGAAGGAGGCCTTATATTTACATATGGCGCAGTCGCACGTTTACAAACTTAATAACTGACGTGCGACTGCGCCTTTATAAAAGAACCTAAAACTTATATAATATATATAACTTATATAACTAAACTTAATTTTTTTAAACCATTTTGGTGTCTACGTGTTTGTATTATATATATATATATATATATATATATATATATATATATATATATATATATTTGTGCATGCGATATTTTCCGAAATAAACTTCTTAATTCGAAGCACGTCGTCACCCCGTAGACGGGTACTCAATACACATTTTTTCAAACAATCGGTTACTAACTGGATAAGTAAGGAAGCGAAGTGTTTTCCCACGGATGAAGTTATTTTTAGCTGCTACCTTTCGTAGCTGATATGTCATGTGACATGTTCGACAAGCGATTCGCATTTGTTTGTGCACAGATAACGAGAATGTCGGCATAGTTATTCAAGCTTCACTAGGATCAATGAGAGCGCATGATTTAAATTTCACACAATTTTTTTCATGAAGGATCTTTATCGTCTGCCGTTAAACGCTTTTGCAATCAAAATATGTATTACTGTATTATTGTTTTCGTATTATACACATAAATACAATTAAAAACACTTTTTAAACTTTAAATTTAAAACAATTTTATAAAGAGTTTTCGAGTTTGTTTTTATACTTTGTTTTTATGTAAGAAGACAATGTAATGTAGCGGGAGAGTGCACGGTGCATTCCCAAAGCCGCTGGGCGCACTCGACTGGCCACGTTAAAAAAAATACAAACACATTTATAAACGTAAGTACTCAAGGCAAAAATGGCATTGATGAGAAAGTCACGCTAACTTCGTTATTTGAGCCCGTGTACATTCGCCACGTTTGATAGTGACTACTCTGTCACGACTCACGAGTGAAGAGGCGATGACGACGGCTACAGTCGCGGTGGCCGCGACAATCGGTGAATTCCACATTAAAATCTTATACACAAGACTTTGCATATATGGCTTTCGTGTCGCCGCATTCAACCACCCATACAAAACTAACCTATATTTTCATAATTACCGAATCGATTTTGATAAAAGAACACTATCTTCCAGGACCTTCTACAATCTTCATCCTCTACAATCTTCCAGGATTAATAGGTACCGTACACAATGATGACCACAATAAGATCGCCTCAGTAGACCTCGAGAATAGCGCAAACAAACAGACATACAGATAGATGTTTTCCGTTAGGGAAAGATTATCCTGAGATGTTCGCTGGCTAAATGGTTTATTATCCATCGAAGCTGAGGATCATAGGCATTTTTACCAGTTTCTTTAACCAGTGTTGCTCATTATTTTGTAATAACAGTCACAAATGATATGATAAAATGCTACAAATAAAAATATGATCCTTCTTTTCGTTTTGCTGAGTAGAATTCTATAATATTACAATTGTTTTCGCTTTTTTGTTGCGTACTCGATAGTATTGGCAGCAGTTGGCAGTATCCTGCTGAAAATTAGGATTGTCTATAGCTAGTGGCTGACGGCAAGAATCGTACACAACGACATGGCGAAAAGAGGTTCCTAATGTGCGAGCACTCTTACAGACATTATTGAAAAACGACTAACGCTAGTAAATTACACAAAAAGCACACAAGTAATTGCTAGAAAAAGTCTTCTAATGGACTCAGCAACAGTTTGCGAAGCAAACAAAAGAAAATCATTAGAAATATCTGGAAGTTTTTACTTGTTCTGTGTCTCTTCAGTGTAGGCCGAAATAGTTTTGTAAGTACCTACAAAAAGCACTTATTTATTTTTTATTTTATTTTATTTATTAGGTATAACAACAAATTTACAAACTTATCTAGTTACAGACACATTTTATAAAACATTTGTACGTTCGTAAATTCACTTACAGTTAACACAACTTTAACTTACTTAATGATTATTTACGTAGATATAAGTATCTCTGTTAAAATATAAATGTTAATTGCATTAATCTTAATTACGTCGGAACATAAATATCTTGTGTCCGCCTGCCTTTGAGAATGATTCCCGTGGGAACTATAACTGCGTCTTATTGTCTATACACTATCATGGAGCACATTTGTTTTAGAAACAAAATATTCTACACATTACTCTACCTACATATACACCGTGTGACCGAAATAACGCACAACCCGAACCCGAAACATTCAACTAATTGAACATACTTATAAAACCGTTCTAATAAAAAACAAAATTATTTTAGGGAATAAATCAAATGTTACAGACATGTAAAGTTTTTTGTTCTATCTAAAATGTTCCTAGCGCTCATTGCGCAGCTCAGGGCAATGACCGGGCGCTTAGGCAGTGCGGCGCGGGCGACAGCAGCGCTCCGCATGGACGTCGTAAACTAACTGCGTGTAGAATAATCGATATACTAGGAATGAACCTATTATGAACCTACCTAGGTAAAACCCATTTATTGAACAAACTGGTAGAATCGATTCTACTCTCAATACTGAACAATTATTATTAATAATCATTATTGAGGGTGTGTGACACGATGTTCCTTATTAAATTAGTCTCGAGTCTTGATCGTTTCACGCTTCATTGGTCTATGTAAAGGGGCTATAAATTATACTTAGGTACTTGTAAATCATTCTGTTACACAGTAATGTTTAAATTTGTTTAAAATAATAAGTAAATTGTATTAAACTATCCTTTTCTCACACAAACCGCTCACTCGAATTTTTTGGCGTGAACTCGATAAGTGAAGTTGAGTTTGTATTTAATCATTATAAAAATTGTGTATTATGCGTTTAGTTTATTAAACTTCAAAGTGTTTTTTGTATGTAATATGATAATCAAATAAAAGCATAGGACTGCGTTTTTCGTGTGGTTCCAAAGAGTCTTTTTCTGTCCTCAGTAAACCCCTGACTTACTCCGACGGATCTGGACATTGCCTAAACATTTTTAAAAACTAGGGACTACTAACTAACTAACTAACCACATTTTTCTAATGGGCTAATATACTGTATATATCTTTGTTTTGTATACTGGAGTATTAGTTAACTTAAGTTAATCATACATTTTCTCTTTAAGAGAACTATTTGATGTTCTTTGAGAAATACATTTCTTTATACAGAAGCCCGTATAAGTGATTTTTTGTAAAATAAATGCAAAACTAGGCTTTTAGGGTGAAACTATCAAAGATTGCAGGCGTTGAGCCGACCCGAACGGGTCTACAGAACTCTTCACTGCTGATCGCAATATCTAATAGTAGGTCTTTAAAATATGGCCGTAGCTCAACAACCGAATGCTTTGTGACAACATCTGAAGAGCGTTTAGCCCTGAAGCCCTTGTTCCATATTGATCTGTGAGTTTTTCTACTCGGGGGCACTTGAGATATATAGCGGCGGGTTCCACTCGACTGAACATTTGCGGTACTGAAGCGAGTCGCGGCGTTCAACTACGTCTTTTAGATATTTATCTCTTTAAACGGGTCTCACCGCGTATGTTTACCTTATTTATTTTACTCGACGTTTCGGTTGGGTCACGATAGTCACGAGATATATGTATAAATTTGTGTATATGTGTAAATGTATATGTGTTATAAAGAAAAACTTTTGTTAAATGCAATCACCGGATCAACAGGAGAGATTTATTTCGAAAATTTTCACATTTGGAAAATGTACACAATGTTTTGGGACTTGTGATTTGTATTTTGTAGAAACTAAATTTTTCTCGTGCATCCATAACAAGAATATCACATTTGGCAAAGTATTGGTAGTTAAGAAATTAAAAATGTAAACAAACACAGATCTGTGGACGTGTTTCAGTTCACAACGAAGCCAGGCAAACACGGTGCGCTTCTAACTGAAGGTAATTGACCACGCGAGAATAGGGAACGCGTCGGGACTCGGCGTCTAATTGGATGACTGATGTTTTCAGTAGGTGAGCATCGTAGGGGTTATTCTGCAGTGAGATTTGCACACGTTTATTTGTAGCTATTTTTACATGTATAGTCTTTGCAAAGTATCTACGTGTTTATAATTACTTTTACGCTAGACTTAGTTAAAATGTAACATTTGCTTTATCATGAATGCTTTATCTGTTTTCGAGGGTTATCATGAATCTTTTCGCCCAGCGGTTAGATGAGTTCCAGCCTCCGGAACAGGCTGGGTTACGAAGATGCTGCAGTACCATAGATCACAATCACACCTTGCGACAAATTACACTAAAGACCATCGAGAATAATCGACTACTTTGTCTCGTATTTGTGGACTACGAAAAAGCCTTTGACTCAATCGAAATTTGGGCGTAATTGAGGTGTTGAGATGCTTATATAAAGTCGTAACAATGGGGTAGTCAGAATCCAGGACCAGCAGACTAGTCCAATACATCTACGTCGAGGAGTGAGACAGGGGGACGTATTATACCCGAAACTGTTCACAAACACTGGACGCGTTTAAAATGCTGGACTGGAAACATTCCGGAATCACTGTTAACGGCGAATACATCTCTCGCCTTATCGTTAGTTTCGCAGACGGCAATGTTATCATGGCAGAATCGTTGGAGGAATTGAGTTGGATGCTGAACGACCTCAGTACAACCGACGCGTTGGTCTCGCGATAAACCTGAACAAGACAAAGTCATGTCCAACGATCATGTCATCCCTGGACCGGTCAACATCGAAGGGGCGTCACTAGAAGTTGTAGATGAATATGTCTATCCTGGACAGGCAATCCAGTTAAACTAGTCCAACTTCAGTCGAGAGGCCGATAGACGCATTCAGCTCGGCTGGGCAGCATTCGGGAAAATGCGTTACCTCTTCTCGTCGTCTATACCACAATATTTGAAGACGAAAGTCTTCAATCAATACGTTCTGCCCGTAATCAGGCATGGTGCCAAAACGTGGTCTCTGACGGTAGGCTTGGTTCACAAATTCAAAGTCGCTCAACGAGTGATGGAAAGAGTGATTTCTTGGCTGGACAAAATCCGTAACTATCCTTAGTAGGATAATCCTTAATATAATAGTAGGTAATCCGACTAGGTAGGTAATAGATTTGGCCTCGCGATAAATCCCTGTCATGACAAAAGTCATGTCCAATTATTATGTCATCCCTGGACTGGTCCATTTTTATAATCATTTTATATATTTTTTATAATATTTAACTTTTTTAATCATTTAGGTATTGTTTAACATTTTCGTAACCATTTTATATTTAGCTATACGTTCATGGCGACTACAAGACGTCATATTCAGATGATTACTAATATGTGTATAATATGGGTGGGTACATAATGTCATAAGAATAAAAATGGAGTATAATCTATTACTATTATACAATATCGGATTCGTGATTTATACGTGAGCGATAAGTTTTATTTTCCTCTATATTATCACGCCATTTAAGTAAATCCTGAGAGGTTTCTTGTCAGATTCTAAAAGACGGGTCTGTTATGGAAGCAATAAACATGCACGAGAAACGAGCGGAGTATAGAGACGTTTCTTACTTTATGACCTCGGTAGCTGTGCTTTGAGTGCGGTAGCTGTGCATTCTATGAAAGTGAGAAATGACACCAAAAAGGCAAAATTAAAAATTTTGATAAAACCCCCGAGGGTAATAAATCTCTAATTACTTACCTTTGAAAAGGTTCAAATAGAAACATTCACCAGTCACCGGTCTTGTTGACAATCTGCAATAGTTTAATTCAACAAATCACCGCGTGTAACGTAGGTTTATCGAATGTAAAATAAACGAATAATTTTGTGATAATGACAAAGCTCGACTAGTCAGACACGCCCAGTCTGCTGTAACCTACAGCATCGTCCGCATCTTTGTACTAGATCTGTTCATCGATTGTGAAAAAATGTCGAAATACTGTCGTGCTACTGTCAAATTTCAAGGAGTTCCCTTATCCAGATGGATAAGGGAACTCCTTGGGACCAGTTATATGTAAAATTCTATTGACAACATAAATACGCATTCGAAAAATGTATTCATTTAGAAATTATAATCACGTTTGTACAGATCAATCGTCTGTTGGAATGAGATGACATGGCCAGTCGGACGCACTCAGTCGGCTGTGGGATACAGCATCATTTTCCTCTACGTATTAGAACTGTTCATTGAACCAAACAACTCCGAAAAATGAGTTCAATCCCCATCATTGTACCGCCAAATTTCAAAGAGTTCCTTGCCCACCTTCGGCTCCAGCATTAGATACTGACGGTTATCTGTATAATTGAACCTCTTTATTCTCTTCAGAAAGACGCATTCTAATGACGCATTCGTCATTTAGAAGTTATACTTTTAGCTTGCTACAGCAGCGCCCCCTGGTGAGTTAGAACCACAAGGCCCATCCTCAAACACGCTTCAAAGTACAATTACAAAAAACCGCTTCAAAATCGGTCCAGCAGTTTTAGAGAAAAGTGGTAACAAAAGGGTATACAAACAGGCATACATTCTCTTATATACATGCATATATACCATCTCCGTTACGTCGTGGGTAAAAAACAAAAAAGTATAATATGTCGTGCGGAGATGAACGAAAAAAATAGTAATGAAAACCTTCAGTAACAAATAAAGAATATTTGACTGCTTCAGGAAACGAGAGAAAAAAGAGAAAAGGAAAAATACATAACGTTATCTGAACAAGAGCTCCTTATTGTTGTATGTCGAGTATGAACAGCTTCGTTGTTTCAAGATTATATAGAATTATTTCAAGATTATTATGTTTATATAGAAAAACACATTTTTTTAAAGATTTCACTAAAGTCTAAGTGTTTAGGGTACTATATTCGACAATAAGGTTCCCTTACTCAGTCAATGTCATTTATTAAGAGCGTTTACGAAGATAGTTTTGTACTGACCACTTTATCGCATGATGGACTTTCAACACAAAGTTCTTCAAAAAATGCTTTACTCGTCCAAATGTCATTAGATCTGAGGTCAAAATCACTAGGTTGCCATCACTGTCGCGCAGTACTTCTCCTTTTGTGACCTGCAAGAATTACCACTCGTCGTTGTTCCCGTGGCTATAACTTTGTCGCTACTGTGTAGGTATATTTTTGTAGCTAAACAAATAAAAAGTTGCTTTAATGATCGATATGTAATAATTTATGATCTGACAACAATGCCGTTAAGTTGGTATTAATTTGGCGCGGTACTGAGCGGCTGAGCAAATTAAAAGAGCAAAATATATTATTAGTAATATTATTAGTTTTTACATTTTTTACATTTACCTACATTTCACCTACATTTACCTACATTTTACCTAAGATATATCGTGGAATGGGGGTACGGTTATAATACGATAGTCTTAAGTCACGTGGGATGAATTTAATTAGCTTTAGACGGGCAAATACAAAGATGTTTCACAGTGCTCCTGTAAACTTTGATTCAGTGCATTTACTGCGTTTTTAAATTAGTATAGCTATGCTTTGTTTTGTGGCCACCGCTACTGCACGTCACTCTGCTGGCACACGCCGCTCGTTACTGTTCCCGAGGCATATAACTTTGTCGGCACAGTGTATATATACATAACAAATAATCACTCCACTTTTAAACGCTTCAGACGTTAATTAAAACGTTGAAAGCGAGAATGCCATTTGCTCCTTGCCGGATTTTATCCGCATTTTATCACCTCAGCTCTGCTCTGACTAGTGGGTTCACGAATTAAATTCTCCTCCAGTCGTAATGACTTCGCAATTAGTCCACGCTTTAAAAAATTAATGAACCAGCATTCACCGTGAAAATGACATATTTTATTTATAAAACGCTGAATGAAATAACTGCCATAATTATCATATTACCTTTCTCTCCCTTATCGGCTCTTATCAAGATTTAGTCAATAAAGTGTTTGCGTGAAATCGTTTGAAATCGTTTCGTTTAAATACCGGTATTTTTTAATTTAAGTACTAAATAAACTGTTAATGTTTGGCAAATAAAGTATTTAATGGAAGTGGAAATGACCTAGGAGGTTCGTATCTTGAGGTTTGAATGTCAAAATTTAACACTGTGTTTTTCATTAGCATAAATACTCGTATTTGACAATACCAATTATTAATTCATCAATTAAATAAAATATTTGAGGAAACCTGTAATGACAATTTATTGATCCTCATGTAATTGAAACTAACCGTGAGATAAATAGAAGTTCCTTCAATCATCTTAGCTTAGACTTAGATCAATTGGTTGTAAAGACTGCATTTAAAGTGCCCATAAACATGACTCGGTCTAATTCTTTAGTGGAACATGATTGCGCCGTGAGGCGCGTCACCACGAGGGGCTTCTTAAGTCGCCGTCTACGCTGGTCGCTCACGAGGCTTTCCACAAGGGGAATCCCCCCGGTGGGATAGCACCGCGAAGACGGTGTGAAGAAACTGAGGCAGCACCACGCCCCTTAGAGGCCAACCCAGTGACCTGTCCGTGTTAGCGGACAGAAGCGATCTCACTGAAGGGGACACTGTCCCTATCAGTCCTCCGCCCCCCTGAGGAGGCGAGAGATGTCCTCACCGAATCGGTCTAATATCTTAATATTATTATTAGTCTAATACCGAGAATGGTCTATCCGTACCTAAATTTTATTATGCATATATGGTTGGCCCATGAAAATATTGAGCAAGTTTGCCTTTGATTCGGAAAGAACAGTGATGAAGTTCCATATATTATACGTATGTGACAAGTTAGATTTGCTAACGAAAATAGCCCTTATGTTTTAGAAATGTCAAGTTGAAATTTAACTTGCTCAACATTATCGTTGTAAAAATGAATTGTCATATATAGTAGTATGTGTAGGTGTTGTTGATATTTCATCGACTATATCTATCTACACACTCATCGTACTAGTGTAATATGTCAGCTAAAGGCCGCCATTTCTTTTAGGCGTGTGTAACTTAATAGTGTTTAAAATCAATTTAGCCCAACGTCATTCGATCAGCAGACCCAAATTGAAGGTGATAATGTTCACATAAAGGTGCGTTTCCATTGTGTTCACGCATCAACATATTTTACACATCCACGACTGCTAGCTAGATTACATCTTAATTATTTAAAGTAAAAGTATGTAGATCATATCGGTTCAGTAGTTTTTGAGAAAATTGCGAAGACGCAAACATAAAAATCCAATTTTTTTGCAGATGGCATTTTATTAAAGAGTAAATATATCGACGAAAATGTAAAATTTTATTGGTTTGAATACAGTATAAAAAATAAGAGTGGTGGGAAAATAGTAACGAGTGTCATCTCATACTCATAATAATAAGAGGTAACAGAGTAATAAATTAATATGTTAACCAGTCAAGCAATGACTTTTGACCATTTATTATTTGTCTATTGTTTGTGGGATGCGGCAATTCCAAGGCCGCCGTACGGGTTAATTCCAAGGCCGCCGTACGGGTTAATTCCAAGGCCGCCGTACGGGTTAATTCCAAGGCCGACGTACGGGTTAATTTTCTTTCATTGGTATTTGGTTGATTAGACAAAAGATTATACTATAATACTTTAAATAAAAAATACCCGTTTGAAAATGTTGATTAGAAATATAGTGTTTATTTTCAAACTGTATAATTATTTATTATTCTGTTTAAAAATATAATAAACAATTACAACAATTGTAATTGTTTATGAGTTAGTTTATTAGCGGCATTATCATTAGTTACAAGATGTGCATATATGCAAATTCGAATGCAATGGTGACAAACAATTGTGCTTCACAGTGTAAGTAACAAAAGTATTAATGAAAACCTTGTTGGGGATTTTATGGATATTTTTACAAACCCCTAATCTTGGATCAGAGAACATTGATTGCTTCATACTACATTATTATATACTGCAAATTATTTCTCAATGTATAATATTTCTAACCGTGACTGCTGCGACAAAATTATGGAGGTTGTGAAATAGTTATAAATTGGGGGTCAGTGGGGATTCGTGGTAGATCAAATCAAAAACAAATTTGTGGGACATCTGTTAGTGGGAATTGAATAATTCGTATCAATTTATTACTCCGACAGCAAATTCGTAGCAAACTTCCTGGCAGGCTCGTAGGCATTTCGTAGCAAACGTAGCGTGTTTCGTAACACGTGAAGTTCTTCAAAATATCGAGAGAAACGATTCAATACCTAGAAATAATAAATAAATATGCAAATTTAGATTTTTTCGCCACCACGAAACGACTTGACTTAAAAACAATTGAAGCTATCTATATAGATCAAATAAAAACAAATAGCGATAAATATTAGCTAGTACTTAATCATACAATGTGTTATTTATTTTAAAATAAAACAATTAATAGTGAGCAAAATGAATACATCTTCAACATACACTGGATCGCAAAAATTCCGGGTCACTAATAAATGGCGTGATAGTTTCTTAAATACATAAGACAAATTTGCGAAACTATAGTATATTGTAGATGACTGATTAATATATATAAAAAAAATGTGTAACACGTTCTGTACACTATATAACTTTAATTAAATACTAAAAAATAAGAAAATTTCGCTTCTAACTTATGACAACAAAAATACACTTCGCAGTAAATCTTAAAAAATAAAAGTTTTTTTGTCAATTTAATATGTTGTATTTCCTCCACGAGCCCGTATCACTTCAATAAGACGATGTGGCATGCTGTAAACCAAATTTTTAACACGATTTTGGTCTATGTTTGCCCATTCTTCCACTAGCGCATTCTTTAACTCGTGTAAGGTAACGGGAGCAGGAGAGCGTTGTCTCACGCATCTCCCGAGCTCGTCCCATGCATGTTCTATGGGATTTAAGTCTGGTCTGCGAGCTGGCCACTCCATGCAGGTAATACCGACGTCTTGAATATACATATTGACCAAATGAGCAGTATGTGGTCGCGCATTATCGTGCATAAGAATGGAAATTGCACCCATATTCACTAAGAATGGACCAGCATGCTCATTTAAAATCTCTCCTACGTATCTGACAGCAGTCAGAGAACCGTTTTCTATGATCACTAACTCCGTGCGATCCTCTGAAGATATCCCAGCCCAAACCATTATTGATCCTCCACCGAAAGGCACCTTTTCTTCAAAACACGCTTGATGATACCGTTCTCCTGGCCGTCTAAATACTCTTCGTCTCCCGTCGTGCGTAAATAAACAAAATCAGGACTCATCGGAAAACATAACCTTGGACCAATCTTCATCTGTCCATCGGATGTGTTCTCGAACAAACCGTAACCTGGCAACTCGATGTTCTCTGAGCAGTTTGGGGCCGTTTGCTGGTCTATAAGGCTTTATATCAGCTTCACGAAGACGTCGCAGAATCGTATTAGAGCTCACATTGTTGTGGTGAATTTCTTGAAGACTGTTTCGGACCTGAACAGCCGTGAGATGTCGATTTCTTAACATAGTGCTCACGATGAATCGGTCTTCTCGTGTAGTTGTGCACCTTGGCCTGCCATTTCCTGGTCTCCTGATGTTCATGCCGGTCTCTTGAAATCGCTGGAGTACTCTTTGGACCGTTGATAAAGATACTCCTACTGTTCTAGCAGTGCTACGCTGACTTGTTCCTTCTTGTACCATGGTAATAATCCGTGTACATTCTTCAGGTGATAACGACATGATATTGCATTGAATACTCTGATCAATCCAAGGAACCATTTATAATGACAGCTCCGTTTGAAACAAAAGCAGAAAAAATATTCTTTTCCTAATTTTAAATTTTGAAATTTTTCAAAATGCAGAATATTTTTTTTAAATCTGTAACTTGTACAAATGAAACCTCTTTAGAGATTTAGAACAAGCATTAGTAACCTCCTTACTACATATTATTTATTCGAGCGATCTAGGTATATAATTTATGGAGATATCACGGTTTTTATTAGCGACCCGGAATTTTTGCAATCCAGTATATTTAAAGAACGCATCAAATATCGGTCATTAGAGTGCTATAATTATAGGTACACTTATGAAGGTTACTTACTGTAATTAAATCATAATGTAAGGTAAATCATTAATTTCGTTTACAAAAATTATTTTTAGATAGGTACAAGTATTATTCTGTAAAATTTGAGGTATGAATATGTTTGTAATGTCATTATCACAATACAGTAGGATCGCCGCAGCTAAGATATACAGTTGCCATGAAAAAATTCGCGCCACCCCTTTAATATTGATTTCAGCGAAGACTACACAAAATGTATTTATTAGATAAAGGAAAAAGGTATTCCACAAAATGCATATTTAATAAATTGCTACGCAGCGTTGAATGATTTGATTTTTTTTTATTGCTTGATGTACGTAAATGTGGCTTTTAGCACAACAAACAGACACTTCACCGACTAGAGTCTAAGTGCTATTAATTACATTTGCTAGGTTTTTAATTATATATAAAGGTATAGAATTATAAAAGTAGAATAAACTAATTTAATAAGCAAGAAAAATAATTATTTAATTGTGAAATTTCCTTTATAACTGTAAGTAAATGCGTCGCTGGTGTCTCTTCAGAGCAACTCGTATTTACTCTTACAATTATTAGAGAAATTATGGTATACGACATAATTATAAAAGAGAACTAGTTTTGTATTATTGAATGTTTGGGACTGAAACACGAAGTTGGCTAACGTGTTATTTTTGCCCTAGTTACTATTAGGAAATAATTCACAAAAACATTCTAGGAAACAAGCCTTGTGGCCAAGACGAAACACTAATTACTTTCGATGTAAACCAGACGAATATTAAAGACTTTCTCTTTATTTAAAAATAACGTAAAAGATAATTAAGAGAAAAACTTATGGTATTTACAGCAATTTTAATGTAATATTAAAGTAGAATACTCAAAAATGTTTTAAGTTATTACTTATTACGCGTACAGTTGGATCAGCATTCGTGTCTTCGTTGACAGAGGTGAAATTCAGAAAATCTTATGACACCAAATGAACTTAACAGCAAAAATAAATTGGATGCCTCCGTCCGTACCGATGCTAAAAGAACATTGCAGAACGACAGATAAGGCACGTCAAGCAATATAATATTGCAAATTTTGATTACATCAGATTTTCTCTGAATTAAAATTTAATTTAAATTACTAAATCCATGGTATTTATTAAACGTTGGATAAAATAATTCTTTTGGATTGTAATTTCCTGAGAAAGATTAAAGGGAGTATCATCGTGGGTGCCAATTATGATTGCTAGTATTATTAATTTTGTTTACACTCGTACTCGTAGAGAATTGGGTAGCTTGAATTGACGCCATTTGAAGATTAACATCTCAAAATCTGAAAGTAAATAGCTGATCCTGCAAGTATAAAATCGCTCGACAGTAACAAAATAATTATGTAAAAATAGACAAAGTTTTGACGGTTCAACGCTTTTATCTAAGACTAACTACTAATGGAGTGGAATAGGGTTATAAATTTTTATTTATTTAACTAGCCCGTATTTTAAGTTGGTTTTAGTCTGGAAAATATTTGAATCCCAACTTTTATTCGATCTCAATCATAAATACCACCATTCTAATGTTACTATGCATCGAATATCAATTTATAATTACCATCATATACGTTGAGAAGCATATGCGAATCTATGAAACGCAACCTTCCCCGAAACGCGAAATAATAAATTTGATCCTCTATTAATAAAATAAATTTTACGCTATGTATTAAAAAGTAGTTTTACACGCAGTTGTCAGCAATTTTGAACTACACAAATATCTAGATAATTGGAAAGAATTAGTCAGTAAAAGATAGATTCTACATAATTTTCGTCCACAGAACTCGAGATTGCGAGTGCCACTATGAGTATTTAGAATTGAATTGACGCTCAGTATTTATTCAAGTATTCTGTGGGCCGTTCAAGAACAAATATTTCAGAGATGTTATTATAAAACTACCACCATAGAGAATTAAATTTATATTTGTTGTAAATTTATAGGTATGAAGTGTACAATATGTATCAGTGTACACACAGAGCTATCTGTATCAATTTTCAAATACTTATAGAAACTTTATAGTTTCTTTCAAGCATTTTGAAACGGTTGCATTACCATACATATGTTAGATGGAAGTAGCAAACATTTTTCACGAAAAAAAGTGAATGGTATAATTGTACCACTCTTTTACCATCCACTCTTTCCTTTATTGTTTATTGACCAATTTCTCATCGATCAGGTCGGTACCTCACATGTTTTGGTGTGGAAATATCGGAAAATATGAACCGTATTTGGGCGATCGGCAATGTCGTGCACCATTTCAAACATTGCGACACGAATAAACGCCGGGAAATCTCGGTTGAAAACCGATCAGGAATACCGGTGTGCGTGTTTAATAAAAAAGATTTTTCATTGCACGGCTGCATTGTACAAAAATGCGACGTCATTTTCCAAATGTAGAAATTTTTGGTATTAGATAGATTAAGAATGGCCATGAAAATTTAAATTAAGATTTTTGGGTAAAAAAATTGTTTCATGTATTTATTTTTCTAAATTATATGTATCGCAATGAAAAAATAAGCACATTTAAGATTCATATTATTGAATAATTACATACTTTTGCATAACTACTAGGTAGGCTTGTAGAGTGGGTTAAAGGTTTGCAAACGTATTAAATTATTAACATATATATTAAACGCGTGTACTTCGTCGTTACAATATGTTTTAATATAATCTTTAGTATATAATCTCAAACAGATAAAATTTACCTTAACCTTTATACTAATTATTAATTACCAGTCCGTAGTCAGACAGATATGCCTACCTCTTGTTCGATTTAATTAATGTGGTAAGTACATTAATCCTCTGAATTATAATAAATTAGTTTTCCGACTAAATGTTACTGTGCCACCTCTGTGCATATTAATATGTATTCATAATCTATGTCAAATATCATGTACCTAATTCAAAACATGTCGTCGTGATGATGATTGAATGATTGAAACGCGTTACGGTTGTTTTGAACCCAAAACATTAACAGTTTAACGTGATTTAATATGTGGCGACCTCTGTAATATTTTTAGAGAGAAAACAAAAAATAAATACAAAATGTTTTTGAATGACTCAAGTAAATAATTTCAATTTACTAAGAAATCTAAGATTTCTAAGTATGTGCAATCTTAGTAAACAAAATGTTTTTGTAGTTAAAAGTTTTTTTTGTAAACAAAAACTAAGATTGTTTTTTTAAATTTAAGATTAAGAGGATAACATATTCCCTTGAATATGTTTAATCGTTTGTCTATTTGTAAGTGTACGTACACCTTTTAATAGAAACAACAAACATACTTTAAATCTTGAAGACTTACTCAAACCGAGATAAGCTGCGTTATGTATACATTCCGGGCGCCATCAAGCAACAGATTTCTATTAATGCTCTTGTAATCTCTGATTTAGAAAGCTTTTAAAATAAGGATTCAAATAAACAGCTTAAAACGAAATGCAAATTGTACAGAATTTGCACGAATCACGTTGTAATAACGACCGTGACGTGTACAAAAATACACAGTTACCTGAAATTAGAATTGCTATTTTTATATTGTAAACAAGAAATCTGTTAATACGATTTGTTTTCGGTTTCTGACCTTTAGTAAAAGTATTTTTCTGAAATAGGTATTTATCAAAATACACTTCTAAAATCTTTTTACCATACGAGAATTTTTGTATTAACGTCCTTATGTGTAATTGATTGAAGTAAATTTTTCATTCATATAATTTTAATTTTGTCTTTTATATTTAAATTTAAATTTAATTTAAATTTAAGATATTGGTACAAATTACATGATAATATATTATAATAAAAATAACTTAATAATTTACATTCTTAAAACAAATTTCATATTGTAGCATGTATGAAATGTGCGCAAAGTGTGAGCACAGATATTTTCTGGATAAAGAAAGTTACTTCATTTCAAAATCTCATATTTCAAAAAGTTTCTCGACTTTGATCGTTAAAATATACACATGTGTGTAAATGACCCAAAATAGCGCTACCGACTGCGAACATTGCTTATATTATGCCATTCTTTCTCATCAGTTTAATAGATCAATGATTCATGATAACATTTGATTGACGAATATCTAAATATGTATTTTAAATTTAATTTTGTGCTCTTACTCGAATTTGAAATGCTGAGGAAAAGAAGAGTTTAATTTTATTATTATCAGGATTATCTACGTAACATACCTACACATTATAAGGAGTATTTAAAATTGCAGCTTTTTCAACATAATGTAGTTAAAATTTCAATTTATTTTACTCATTATTTCTATATCTCTCTTTATTTTCCAGCAAGTGTGTCGGAAATTCCGACTCGGAATCGTTGAGCGTGGGAGTCAACTTTTAACTTCTGTGTACTATGAAAGTTTGCTTATCCATTGTTGCTCTTATAACGAAACAAATTCAGATTGTTAATTAAACACTAACTTGCGATGGTATTGTTCCGATCACAAACGAATTTTCAGTTTGCAAAATTTTGTGCTTCGATAAATTGTTGTAAACAATATTCTAACAATTCTTTAAATTAGTCAGTGTTAACTGCTTTCTGTATTTATATCTACACGATAAAGTGGAAATTACTAAATTAATGAAAGTTTTATTGAGTATTTTTTTTTTATAGAAAAAAGGCGGCAGTTGAGCATAAAGTCCACCTGATGGCAAGTGGATACTGTCGTCTATAGACATCCGCGATACATGCCAACATCAGTCCAGAATAACAAACGTTGGCACGCCCCCGGATGCGCTGTCTACCTTTGCAGATTAAGGAATGGATTGGAAAAATGAGGAAAGAGAGGATGGGATGGGAATGGGCTCTGGCATACCGAAATATGTACGTACATTGGGGAAATACGATAAAGTGGGAAATGCAGTACATTTCAAGTCTTCTGTGAGGGAGGGGTAACGTGTCCAGTCGAGTGCGCCCAGTGGCCGTGGGAACGCAGCATGTACTCTCCCTCTACCTTAACCTTATATTATTGATAAAAACCTTATTGAGTGAGTGAGTGTGTACGTGATGAAAATTAGGAAAAGTAAGCCATTTACAAAAATAATGTATGTATATGTATCTTTCCAGCAAAAAATCTATTTAAATTCATGAAGTGATTTTTTTCTACGAACAAACAGACAAAAATTTGTAATTGTTCCCTCTGATCCAAAAAAAATATTTGTTTTCAAAGAATTCGCGCTCCACCGAAGCATAGGTTTGAAACCACTCAAACTCATCCGCCTATCTATTATTAAACATATTCTTGAAGTTGTATTATGCAATGTACGTACTCGTACTCGTACTCGTACGAGTCAAGTATAATTAAATTTCGTGTATACAGTAATATATTATTTAAGTTCCAGCCGTCACGCGTTTAGGCATAATTTAAAAATAATGTGATAAGGTCCGGATTGTCCAATCAGCATAGACATTGACATGGGTCAGTCGTCCCACACTGGCTTAACACATAAATATAATAAAATATAGTATAATATTTAATTTAACATAACATAGCCATGACCACAAAATCTGACGACGCGGGGAAGGACGTGTCCTACGCATATTGTTAACCAAATTATAAGAACAATATCCAAATTGATGTAGTATTTTTCTATGGTTTATAAGTACGAGTAAGTTATAAGTTTACAACACTTAAGCCCAAATCAGTTTGAGAATTTAACGAGTTTCCAGATTAAGTACACAATCTGTAAAAATATTATTCCAAAAACCTTTAAATAAAATAATAAAATGCACCACCCGTAATAAAAGGTGAGAGGTTCATTCTTTTTTTTGAAATTTTATGTCAACTTGTTTATTTTGTTTAAATTTAATTTTTTTTATTCAATTTACACTAAAATAAATGTTATTTTACAAAGAACAATAATAATAATAAATAACACTCAATGGCCCACACTAGGATTCTCTGTGTCGTAGGACCAGAGACAAACACAAACACACACTCAGACCCGAACATACATTAGTCTTTTTTTTATTAAACATACCGACCGACCAGTGTGATGCGACCGGGGATCGAACCCGGAACCCTTTGCAATAATGGGATGGTGCTATTCGTTCTTACCGCGAGTGTCGTAAAAGGCGACTAAGGGATAACAGAGGTACTATCCCAAACCCCTAGGAACTACAACACCACCTCTAAAAGAGTGGACTCGCCAACCCGCTTGGCCACCGTGGCATATTGAAGCCATACATCCCCCATGCACAATACAATGTGTATGAGGCCCCATGTCCAGCATTGGACAAAAAAGATTTTCTTTTTGGATTATGAAAGTATCTCAGTGGATGTACGATATGAATTCATATACTGTTATTATTTATATGGTGTTGTTTCTGAGCTAATCTTCTATTTAGAATTTTATCATCTTTATAAAATGAAATCTTTACAATATCTGTTAAAAGAAGAAATAGACCGTGACGACGCAATAAGCTTTATAAAACGTTGGACCAATATTAAGAGGCCATTAAAGGATCAAAAACCTGTAGCGGGAATTGAGGCCCATTTATTTTAATAAACGGTTTCGATTTCTTATTCAGAATAACAAGGATTTAAATTGGTTAGGTGAAAAGATTATTTTAAATAATTATATTTTAATTTCATGGCATTATAATGTTATACATAAGGTGTGCAAATAACTGAATTTAGAAATAAACATTTATTTGTATAATAAATGTTTGTATAGGTACATGTTTTGGTAATGTTACATACATCAGAATTAAGTTAATATAAAAAAGGTAAATATCTTTTTTTTTATAGACAAGTGGGCGGACGAGCAAGCGGTCCCACATGATGGTAAGTGCCCGCCGCCGCCCATGGACACCTGCAACACCAGGGGGCATGTGGGTGCGCCGCCGACCTTGCAAAATCCTATGCACAGCTTTCTTGAAGAATCCCATATCGTAGCTCAATAATTTAACAATATTTCAACAAGATTTTAATTGAATGTAATAGAATTTAATACTATGTTACAAATGTACGAGTATATCTAAAAGTACATCTATATGTTTCAAAAATCGATTTCTAATGATAGTGTCTTTCAAGTTATTTTCTTATAAAAATATAGTATACGCACACCGGTAATTCGCAAGTATATACGATATGACGCTTATCAGTTGAATCGCTCAGTAGCTGAATCGGTAAAACTATATAGACTTGCCCAAGTATATGTTTGTGACATTAGGACTCCAGACTAGAAAGTACAGTAAAGTTCTGTAATTTCTTTCTTTGCAGAGAATGAAAGAAAGTAATTTTATTGACCAGAACAAATACAGCAGGTACAATATAAAATATATAATAGAGAATGACATTTTATTGTTAGTGTTTTATAGTTTTTATATGATTCTACTGTATTTGTGTCAATCAATACCAATTCAGCATTTATCGCAAAAGTGTGAACTGTAATGGTGATGCAGTTGGAACGCATCGGTGACCATAGACTGGCCACAACAGAGGCAGTGTCACATTTATATTTAACTTCAAATAACCTTACAACTTTTTGCAAGTAGAATGGTAAGTAGGTAAATTTGAAAACGAAAGCTATACACGTCTTCTTATAGGCAAAACCGATTATTAGACAATTTTCTCATAAATTAGCTCTTCCTACAAGTAAAATCGGTTTCTGCTACGATGAACTGTTTCGGAGATATTGAATAAAATCGAATTATGTTTATTTTTTCCCTTGGTTCTCAAGTATTTCTTCCATTTTGGGTACACTATTAAAAGTATAATTAAATTTTCGATTCAAACTGATTAATAGCGTCAAAAAATGAATTCTAAAAATGAATTAATAACAAGTAGTTGTTCTGGTCCCCTAATTTTCAAATTGAGTTTTCTTAAAATCAAGATGTCGTCAGTCGTATCTGTTTTGTCGCTAAGGGGAGATCCAAAGTTCAGAAAATTATAAAATTAACTTATTCATATTATTATCTAAATGTTATCATAAGTAAGAAAATGAACAAACGCCCACTTCTAATTACGCCCATTTACCCTAGTTTAAGTTTCATATTAAAGAGAAATGGGAAAATTAAAATTTAAAAGTTTTGGTTTTAGTTAAACACTTAAATGGTGAAATTGGGGCAACAGGCTTTTATTAATGGAAAGTGAAACCCATCAAGAAAATTGCCAGTTACTATATATAGGATTTTAGAGATTACTAGCTGTGCCCGGCCACGCGTTGCTGTGGCTGCCCAACAGATGGCGCTAAGGGTGGACAACCCTTATCACTAAGGGGTATGAAAAATAGATGTTGGCCGATTCTCAGACCTACTCAATATGCTCACAAAATTTCATGAGAATCGGTCAAGCCGTTTCGGAGGAGTACGGGAACGAACATTGTGACACGAGAATTTTATATATATAGAGATAGAGATTAAATTATTGTCTTCCGGGTGGGTATATTTTAATTGTCATTGAAATTCTGTAATTGTTGTGTTTCTGAAATGTAATTGTAATTGAGAAATAGTAAATTTTTAAACGGAATATCTATATTACGTAAATACTTACCTTAAATACAAGATGATATTACAGTTATACAAATGTAAAAACAGTTATTAAATGCAATTTTCAAAAAATATCATTTTTATGTAATTTATAATTTCCAAGTAGAAATCATATGTTGTTAATAATTTAGGTAGGTATGTCTTCTTTATTTACTCTGTATCGTAATACGCTATTGCTTCGTTGTACATTATTCGTATCATAATACGATTGAATTCAACGATTTCTACCACCTTCGACGTTTACCACGCCAGAAAAAAATCGCTCAAATTCAAAAATGCATCCGTGAAGATCGTCGTTCAGGATCGTCTATTCAGGATTTGGACTTTATGTACGTACGCCCGTGTTGGTATATTATGGTTTATGATCATAACTTCATAACATACACAACTATATTAAATATTTTCACGGACTAAAATGTACCTACACCGAGGACTGTCCAACGTCTGCGTTGAATCCTACGAATAGAGGTTACTTATGACTTAGTGTGTACAGGTACCATTATCTAACTATCTAATATTTAACATCTGTTAGCGAGGACATTCAATTGTAAATTGTTAACCAGTGAACATTAATAAAATAAATAATGTTGGAAGCCAGTGTTAGACTTCATAAGCAAAGGAGATAGTATAATTTTATGTCAAATCAATAGGACGAGGCGTCGCCGTGCGCTGACCATCCGTCCAACTGTAAAAATTTAATGCGCCACTTCACTATCGATCTTCGACCGTTCTAGTGTGTTCACTTCGTTATGCGATACACACTGAATTGCGATACACAAACCAAAGTCAAACACAAATAAAACTGAACCCAAACAACAAACATACGTCTTTAAACAAATGTTTTTTCCTGATTGGGAATGAAACCCTTTTGCACAGTACGTAGGCAAGAGCACTACCGAATGAATTATTAGGTAGTCCATAATGGCTTGAATTACAAAGTATACGGACAGCAAAAAGTACTAAATGGGCAGCAAATTATGATCAACATAACAAACTATTTTTGAATAATGCATGAATGAATAAAACTTTATTTGACATACACACACGTACAGCATTAAAACATTTACACAAAATATATAATTTGAAATATACTTATAAATTGCAGGTTAATTAAAGTGTCAGGTTAATTAAAGTGTGATGTCAATGAACTGAAATGAATAAGTTTAAATATCTAAGAATTTCATCAGCAAGTCGACGAAGTTCAGTTTCGCAGGACTCCCTATTTCTTTATCACCTGATGGTGATAAAGTTATCACCTTTATCACCATAGAATCTAAACCTAACCCACGTTTAAAGCTACCATCGATTTGCCGCCCATTCAGTTTGTTATTAATTCCCTAAGTTTAATTTCTAAGTGTTAATAAGTTGTTACCTAATATCCGTACGTTTTGGTAAAAAATGTTCAAACATAAGTTATAATATAAGTTATCTAACAACATATTATTAGTATACAGGTATAAATAAAAAATGTCTATACACAGTAACAAACCACACAAACCAGTCACTCACGCGCACCGCGTCGGTACACTCGCACCGATTTTCATAAGTAGATATAGGTTTCTTTTTTTTAATTTTCGGATTGACTAAATTCTTGTGACCCTAGTGGCCTTTCAAGAGTCACCGGATTTGTTTAATTTAGGGCAAGCGCAGAAGGCGCTCAACCAGGAACAAAATGAACGTGTGCTGCAACGAGCCTAAAAGCTCCCCCGCCGGTAAACCGGCGAATGGAACGGATCTCGGCTTAGGAGGATACTGCGGGATCGCGAGTCGGTGTGACAGATATAGGTTTCTAATAGTAGCGGTCCGATTAGCATGCTTGTGAATGGAATTTGTGGCATTCTCAGCATCATATATTGATTAGTACAGAGTAACAAAGTCAGAGATTTCCTTTTAATTTTTTTTTTGGAAAATAAAACGGATTTAGAGAATAAGTCGTAGAAATACAGTGTTGAGAGGGTGCATTTACTTTTCATTTAACCCTGTGTATATTGACTATAATTATTTTGGGATTTTTTGAAAAGTTTATGGAGTAGTGATATTAAAATTGAAGCGATTTGGTCCATCTGCAAACTTAACCGAGAAACGGACCCAAACCCAGGAGGACTTCAAATGAATTTAAGGGATTGAAATGAAATTCGCCATAAAAATAGTTCGCCTAAATTTTTGAACCGATGGTTTGGAACTGAATGCCTATAAGGTCTGTTCGTAACACTTAGTCGACATGTAGTGAACACTTTGTGAAGTTCGAAAATCATGGTCTCTCATTTAACTTCTCCTTTCAAGAGTTTGTTTTTGAGATCCTTACAATTTGTTCCATTTGGCGGCAAATGTAGCAAGACAAAATATAGCTAGCGGATACGACGGTTGGTCGTTGCTCTTGTATGAAATCGAGTGTAAAAAAGTCGAGACCAGACCACTCCTGGATTTGCAAAGCATAATGTCAAATGATACATAATAAGAAAGAACCACGTGTTAACACTAACGGTTGGTATGTATTGCGAGTGTTACCCAAGGCATTTTAAAGCATTAAGATATGACATAGAGGCATTTTAATAACTTCTTTTCACATAATTGTTTTACAAAACGTATTATATGATCTAAACTACTTGACTGATTATTATAAATATGTTAAGGTCCCCCCCTCCCCTACCCCTGTGGAACAAAGTCGTAAATTATTCATTAACCTAGTTATGTACAAGTGTCTAGATTCAAATAACCAAAAACAGTAATTATTTGGTATGCTTGTGTGAAAATCAGCGTTAATAGAAAATCACAGCAATATTCTTTGAACTCCACCGATTTTCCAAGAAAGCAAATAGTGTTATAAAAAATGATCACATATCTATGGATACAATAATCAATTAAGTTGCCTTCTATTAACACATTCTGTTTATAGTATTCTATCCGAAATAATTGTAAATTATCAGCAATAAAATACATAAATCAACAATAAAGCTATAACTAACCACTAGTTTTCATTAATCATTGCTGTTTATCATTATCGAGAATTATTTGACCGCTTGTAACATTTATACCTACATATGAAATATGTTATCGCTAATACTATTTAATATTAACTATCTGACGAGAATATTAACTGTCTCCACATATATAATCTACATATTTATAATTTTGAGCAAGTTCGTATTTTTGTTTTAAATAAAATCACTTTATTTACATAACCATATCTATTAAAGAAACAACTTTGATAAAAGTTACCATATAATCATGCAGTGTGATTATGAATGCATATCAATGAAAACGCCAAGAAAATCTTTGTAGTACATTTCGAAATTATCGCAAACAACCAGACAGACCGACATACGTTGTCCTTTATATTCGTTAAGAAAAGAAGATTTTTTCTATTTTATGGACGAAGCCTGCAGACACTTCACCTGATGGTAAGTGGATACTGTCGCCCATAGACATCCGCGATACATGCCAACATTAATCTAAAATAACAAACGTTTTCACAACCCCGGATGCGCGCCTACCTTTGGAGATATAGGAATGGATTTGGAAAAAGGGTTGGGAAAATGGGAAGGGATAGGATGGGAATGGGCTCTGGCACATCTCACTCACTACCGAAACACGTACGTACATTAGGGAAATATAGTAAAGTGGGAAATGCAGTAAATTTCAAGGTAGTCTTCTATGAGAGAGGGGTAACATGGCCAGTCGAGCGCGCCCAGCGGCTGTTGGATTGCACAGTGCACTCTCCCCCTATCACAATAGAGAAGAGTTGCCTTGCGTTCTATACATATATGGAGATTAAAGCGTAATTTCTATTTTTGTATTTTCAATGAAACCTTCTGTACTTATCCTATACGTAAAGAGCCTTTGACTTGATAGGGTATCGGGCACGGATCGACACTCGACCCGACCTTTCCGATGTAAGTAATTTTACCAAAGTGTACATGGCGAGGGTTCTTACATCCTGTAAGCTGTGGTACACATCAAAAACTCTGTGTTACGTATTAACTGTAATCGGAGGTCGGTGAGGGATACTCATATATATGTCCATAGATGAAAATCTACGATAGTTCAAACTAAAAGTTCTTAGAACTGGCTACTGTAAAATACGATAGAAATCAAAACAAATTTGAATTTCGAAAATGGAACTCTGGTTGTCAAACGTCATTAAATTTTCAAAGCTGTGATTAGTTGTTAGTTCTGTGTTTATTTCTAGTGGCAATTTGTAAATTAAGTGTTTGCGGAAAAATAAATTTAACAAGAGAACAATGTCGTTCAATGCTATTTCATGATTTTCGTTGCGGTCTAAGGCAGAAACAAAGTTATGAAAGCCTTAAGTTAGCATTTAGTGATGAAGCCTCATCCAGTGCCACTGTTTATAGTGGTTCAGTGAATTTAAACGTGGTCGTACCCACCTCAGTGAGGATGTTAGAGAAGACGTGGTAGACGGCGGTGAGAGCCTGAAACTAAGAGGCAATGCAACTCGGTGAGGGGAGAGTGCATGCTGCCTTCCCACAGGCGCTGGGCGCTCTTCGGCGTGGGTCTTTCCTTTCGAAGAGTTGCCCACTAAAGTGAGGAAAGGACGGAGTGTTGAAAAGAAGATGATTGCCTGCTTTTTTGGCAGATCGGGCCACTTTGCCACTATAATTTTAGAATAGCCACTATAACAGTAATTGCGGACCGATATGTGATCAGCTGCTTGCCTTCAGTTTTGGAAAAAGTCGTAGAACGACGCCCACGATACAAAATGATCCTCTATCACGACAACGCCCCAACTCACTCCGTCAGAGAAACAAAGCAATTTTTGAGTACTGTAAATGTAAAATTAATGGGTCATCCGCCATACAGTCTTGACCTTGCGTCCTGTGATTTTTATGTATTCCCTAAAATTAAGGATAAACTCTAAGGAATACGTTTTATGAATGAAGAAGAGACAGTAACGGCCTTGGAAAAGGCTGTTGATGAAGTGCCTAAAGAAGGGTGGGCTGAATGCTTCACTCAACGGTGAATGAAAAAATGTATACTTCGAAATGCAATAAAACAACTTCCATCTTTATATCAGATTTTATTTTTGAGATCTTATAAACTCAGTTTCAGTATTGATATACTGATAACATCACGAATGCAGAGAGGTAGGCCAGGCCACCTCTTGTAATGCCGATAATGCTTGTAATTAATAAGGCTTTAAAGCTAAAGATATAACGTACGGTGCTAAAACGTGGTCTCTGACAATGGGCCTGATCCATAAGTTCAAGGTCACTCAATGTGCTACAGAGGGAGCTATGCTTGGATAAGATCCGCAACGAAGGATTCGCCAAAGAACTAAAGTCACCGACATAGCTCAAGGACTCGGCATGCTGAAGTGGCAGTGGGCAGGTCATGTCTGCGGCAAGACCGATAACCGATGGGATAGACGAGTCCTCGAGTGGGGGCCACGTACCGGGATACGCACTGTGGGTCGCCCTCGGGTCAGGTGGACCAACGAATTGAAGAAGTTCACCGGTGGTGGTTGGATGAGAAGGGCAGAGGATTGTGTGTGGTGGCAAGCTTTAGGAGAGGCCTATATCCAACATTTGACATGAGACATCAGAGTGGAAGCTTATGGTATGGTAAAGCTAATTAGTAAATATTACACACTCGAGTAATTTTAATTTTCGGATGTGCGATTTTCCTCGCGCCCATGTGTTTTCCTTACTGTCTGAGAATTCTTCTTCTTCTGGTGTCATCTCTTAACGGAGATTGACGATCAGCATGACTATCCTCACTTGAGATGTTACCGCAAGGAAGAAAGACTTCGTACTCATTCCGAAGCATTTATTAAGGTTTCTAAGTCAAGATATCCGTCTTTTGGCATATTTACGGTAACCATGTATTTTGCCCTGTTGGTAAAAGATGGTAAAATATATAAGGAACTGAATGTAGTTGGGTAAAGTAAATAAAGGTCGACCGTAATTAACTAGGATTATAGCTTTAACCGCAAGTCAATCGATCGGACCCATCTACAGGGACGATTCAATCGAGTGAAATGGTGAAGGCATGTAAGTTTCTAATTGTTCGGTAGTTAACAAGAGCCACAAGAGCCTAAAGCAATCTTCATCGATAGAGTGACTCTTGTTCATTCGTATAAGGAATAATAGTTTGATTTTATTGATAACTAGCCGTGTGACCAATGAGAAATCTCATCGGCAGCAACTCAGGAACTTTTACCTTTTACACCCTTATTTTACACCCTTAGAGGATGAATTTTCAAAAATCCTTTCTTAGTGCTCACCTACGTTATATAAGGAGCTGCTGCGCAAAAATTCATGCTTCTAGACCCACCGGTTTCGGCTGTGCGTTGTCTGTCAGTCACTCAGTGTTAGATTTTTATTAAGTAGATTAATATGATATTACACAAACTAGCAAGTAACATATCAACTATACTCTATTCACATTAAGAAAAAGTAATGTTATCTGTGCAATGTAGCATAAAATAGCGTTAGTTGGTCAACGAGGAACGCTCCCGCTCGGAGTTGGTCAATAGGTGAAATCACTTGACAGGTGATGATGACATCACTGTTTTCTTAACTTGGACAGAGTTAAATACGGTTTAAGAATACCACATTTCAAAAGTTCAACCCTAAAAAATCTGCCAGTAATTCAAGAATAGCTTTAACAGATAGACAAAGATCCTAGAGTGAAGGAGGGTATATTCTCGTCTACCGCACCAGATGTGCCCCACCAGCGCGGCAGAGCAGAAATGAAATGAAAATTAGTTCATACCGCCCAACTCTATTTTTAATGGGACACAATGAACTTTCCTCCTCACCGAGTACAGTACGCAATATACAAAACATGGCGTGTCGCCTTTTTTCTAATACAATTCGCGTACTAGGAGCCTATTCGATTAAATACATTTTAGTAACATATACTTGTAGAAATTTATTATTTTTGATATGATTTTTACTTAATCTTTCTACCAATGGAATTAGATATTTTTTTTAAATTTTAGGACAAAGTGCCCGCAACTTATTCTACATTCTAGTTTTAAGAATTGTACTAACAGATTAAATCATAATATTAGATAATATGCAATAGTTTATGTAGATACATAAACATGCACTTTTAAGCTTCAAATTAAAACACTTAGTTCACAGTACGTCCATCTGCAAACGGTACGACGGGAATCGTTCCTCTCTCCAAATGCAGTTAGTCGCAATCTCACTGAACTTGATGCGAGTTAATCTCATCGGTCATCCTAGCCGGAGCTTAATTTTTACATTCAAATGTTTATTTGCGTCTAGGCTTTTAAGACAAATAACTCTATTTTTGCTTTACTTCACTTAGTGGTTCTATTTTTTTTCCTATGATTCAGAGTACGCAAGTCTTTTTATAAGCTATTCTTACTTACCTTTAATAAAACATCTATTCTTTGAATTTTCACGAAGCTTGCTTGTATTTAGTTTTTGAAAGTTTGGTTGAAATTTAGTTTTTGGAGTTATACTCACATACTTTTCCAAAACCTGAATAATTCCGTTCATGATTCCGGCTTGAAGGAAATGAAAATTTTACGAATCTTTATTTTGGCTAAAAATTCAACAAATTTGCTAAATGCAAAGCCCAACAAATAAATATTTTTTACAGAGAAGTTCTAATTATGACTATGACTCTTAAGAACTTATTTATGACTCTGATAGCGACCCGCAAATTCGCACAGAATGTTTGCAGCTTTCGTTGTTGGCTCGGACAGAATCGGACAGACATCACACCTGCTCAAATTTAGAGTCCCTATCAGAGCCTTCCACTCAGGTTCATTGTGGGAACAATGAACAAGTGTTGGACAACCTCAATTATACCACAACATTGGAAATTAGGGGGAATACGTAAGCATATGGGTGCTAACCTATTAAAACCGAAAGAGGCCCGACAACTTCCTGCTAAAATTATCCAGCGATACCTGCAGCCCGTAGGCTTTGGCAGCAAACTATAAGAAAGGTGGTGATCAAAAAAAGTGAACATTTTGGGAAATGAACCTTTTGGGAAGTGGACATTCTGGAAAAAAGTCATTTTAGGAAAGTGGAAGTTTTGACAATAAAGGATCACAATAGGTCAGCAATGCTCGCAGAGATACGCGAAGTTATTGACTCGCAGAGCTCCTAATCCTCAATATTAACAATACCTATTACATACCTTTCTATTTTTACATTTAACAAGTGTATTAGTTTTTATCCAATTATAACTAATTATCAATTATTTACTAATTAGGGACATTGAATCTGCAAAGCGAAAAGTGAAAGTGCCCCTCGAGTTGATTTAATTAGGTACCGAATTATAATTAAATAATGGATTCATTAGACCTCTCACAAGACTGGCTCCTAGCCTATTGAGTCTGATTTCATTATCAAAGCCGTGAACAAGGAATAAGTAATTCAATTATCGAGCCCTAACCTAATTTACATGATACTGAAGATCATTCCAAATAACGTTTCCCGTTCCGGCGCGGCTTATATATTATTAAATCCACCCACTCCCATAGCCGTCTCCGCAAAAAGTTACATTTCTATCAGACTGATATAACACGACACATATATTCGACTCATGTAATTGAATGTAATTATTGTAATTGAAACGATGTTCGTGAATGCAGAATTTCGTATGTACGTACGGTTGTTAACATACATCGTAATGTGTCTATTTCTTATTAAAATTCGGTTCATATTATTATTGAGGTAAACTTAGGTACAGATACATTACGAAAACATTGGCCATCGGCTAATCCGGAAACACCCGAACACGTCATCCACATATTATCTCTGAATTACCGTATTTCTAATTGCATGCATACAGTAAACATAGATATGTTTACTCATTGTCAACATACAGGCAACCTATGCTTTCAGTTCCATTGCTGTTATTTATTGGAAAGATGGCGACAGACGATTATACAGTCCATACACAGAGGTAGTGGAGGTAGTGGAGACATTTGGCGATACATGCCAATTTTTTTTTGGAAATACCAACCCACAACTACGAGTATAATAATAAAATATGTAGGTCGGTATCCGGCAATTCCCAGACTGGAGTTATTGAATATTATCATTAGATTCTCGGAAAAACACGTAAAATTGAGGAAAAATAAACTCCAGACACTGGTTAACATTTCTAGTTATATTTACTTATAAAAGTTTTCGAGCATCATTGTTGCGACTGGTAAACGGTTTGATTAGAAATTGTTTTCTGACAAACCATTTGACAATTTGACAAACCTATTGACAAATATGTAACAATGCATTATGTATAAAAGGTCTTTTATGAGATGGGTCAATGTGGAAAAGTCTGAAATTATTAGAAATACAGAAATTTGTTCTAAGGAACTACGCCGTCAAATTTAGACTTATGAAAAATTGCAATCAAAGATTTTCAAAAACTCATTCGCATTTAGGAATTTAACCCATTCGTTTTCATTTAAAAATTGTAGTTTGTTTTATTGCGTTAATTGATAGTGTAGGTTATATAGGTTGATAGGGAATCTTGTGTATAGAGTAAAAAGAAAAATCTAGATTTTACGATACCTACTCTACGATTCCGGAAGTTTTGTGCCTGTGTTTTAATGTTTAGTATGTATATCATAAAAAATCATATAAAGAGGCCACTGCCAACAGTTTTATTCATTTGAAAAAAGAACAATATTGCTGTGTGTCAGTTTATTTAAAGTTTTAAAAATGGAATACTCTCCCTGTTTTGCCAGGCGGAATTGAAATTTTGTTGGTATTTATTGTTTTTTACAGGTACCTACCTACTTATTGTTACCACGTTGAACATTTGTTAAAATAAATACATTATTTGAAATGCATTTATTTTATTTATCCTAGACGCTAGGTTCCTTAGCAAAAATTTATTCCTTATAACCTACCCTATCTATTAAAGCAATAAAATAACTTACAATTTTTTCATGGGAAATGAACGGAATTCCAATTCAATTCCAGGTTGTGTAGGTATGAGTTTTTTGAAAATCTTTCATTGCAGTTTTTCATAACTCTAAAATGGACGCCTTGGTTCCTTAGAACAAACTTGTCTATTTCTAATTGTTTAAGATTTTTCCATAATCAAAAGAAGACCTTGTATATTACCTAAAATGATTAGAACATCGATCAACTAAAATACAGAGATATATACACTTTACGGCCCTAAAAGTTACAAATTAATGCAAGGCGGTCAAATTTACCCACTGTCAAGTCAATCTGTCATTTGGCGGTATAAAACTACCAAGAGCGAATTATTATTAGTTTTCCTTTATTACATTAAGTGCATTTTTTTTAACGTAACGGTATTGTTAATGTTAAAAATTATAAGAAATAAAGAAAGAATTGATTTTTTTTTTTTATATAAACCGAAATAATAATAATGATGTAATATTTCGCGGTAAATGTGTTAGGGTAATCGATTTTAAGCAAATAAATAAAGCAAAGGCTCTGAAAAGAGTATTATTAGTACTCGTTTATGGTGACAGCAACATTTTATTTATGCCAGTGTTATCACTCATGTAGGTACACAGATTTGTTACAAGGAATTATCCATCTATGATTTTGGTTGATCGATGGGTTAGAATTAGAATTATTCACAATATATAATGACCATTCACAGTCATTTTTTGTAAACTTGACTTAGTCCTTTATAAAAGCCTGGCCTTTGATAATAACAGTCGATATACAACAAAAGTGTTTGTTAACGATTGTGGCCGGTTAATTCAAGGATCAGTTTGTAAATTACCGAGCTATTACCTTGAAATTCCCTATTGTCATAACTGAAAGTAATCGAAGAGACACTACAGTACAGACACAACATCATCTAACATCAAAACAGTTCATGTTACTTATTAACTAATGACTGGATAACTGGTAATCACAAAACTTAGTGCAATATACAATGTTCCTAATGCATTTTCGCCCTACTTGTAAAAACATTGACATTCAAAATAGCAAGAAATAAAGTTGTATGGAATTGGAGTACTGACGATAAATCAAATGAAGAAATACGAGGAGAATTAGTAGAAAGGCCTATTTTTTACACAAAAGCTCAGTAGTAAGACGGATCAATGTCAAATATAATGAGGGATTATTATGTAAATGGAGATGATGTCCCTTGGTCCTGTGAATGAATAAAAAAAATACCTAATGTAACATCAGAATAACATCAGTTGTGTACTATAGTTCCGCGCATCTAAGAAGAAATGGCATTATAAATGTTCAACGAAAGCATAATTGCCATTATTTCGGAAATTAAAAATAAATAGTCGTTATTCTTATTGTTTTATGCAAAACTCATAGATTCTAGGTTGATTTGAAACTAGGTCCTAAGTTATGAAAATTTTACCAAATTTTTTTCATTTGTGTATTTTTTTTTGCATATGAAATACAATTTAATTACGAATCAAATGAAGGTCGATGCCCGCACTTATGTGCATCTAAACACATCTATAGATTATTATCAGTGTATTTAATTCACGAAACGGATCTTAAATTTAATCAAACTTTAATCGAAATCGAAATAGAAATAAAATACAAAGTATCTACTCGACTATTCTACTATGATTAAGAATACATTATTCAAAAAGTATACATATAAAAGTATTATTATAATTGCAAACTTATATAAAAGTAAATACGAGTAAAAACTGGGCCAGCATGCCCAATTAACTGATCCAGTCGAAATTACCATTGTAAATACTAGGTCAGACCCTGCAATAGGATAACAAAAAAATACAAGTAAGTGAATTGCAGTATATTTTTTATAGATGAAGTAGCAACAGATGGCAAGTGGTCACCGCCATTCATGGACAGGTGTCAACATTAGGAGGGATGCGATTGTATTTCCCACATTGCACAATTCTATTAATAGTTGTCTTAAAGAGCTCCAAATCTCCAAGAAGCTGTGAAATGTGATTTAAATGTCGACACTAAAGATCCCAATACTCTTTGTCTAGCGAGCGGTGTTCTGAAATTGAAGTGCCACGACAAATGGAGATAAATGGAATACCTCTCTGTTACTTTGACGCACTATTTAGAGCGAATGTGACCTTCCATTGTGAGTCCCAAGACCTCATTTTATTATAGAAGACCTTATAATATGTCACGACACAAGAAATCCTAGTGACAGTCATTGAGTGTAGGTGTTCTTTACCCAAAAATATAAAAGTGATCATGTCCGCTGAGCTGTCCGTGTTTTACGAGTATAAATCATAACTATCATTTTATACAATCCACGAATTTGCGATGAAATGTGATATAGAGAAGTATCTATATATTTTATACTTATCTATACTAATATTATAAAGAGGTAAAGTTTGTAAGTTTGGATGTAGGAGGTAATCTCCGAAACTACTAATCCGATTTCAAAAATTCTTTCACGATTTGAAAGGTACATTATTCCAGATGCACATAAGTTATTATGTGCTATATTATGTGCAAAAAAATTGATGGGCATGCGCCGCGCGCCGGGCACAGCTAGTGTTTAATAAAATCGTGACAGAGCCGTCTGTACAAGGAATATTTTTTGAAAAAAATTCATTGCAATGTACTCTACGAACGATACAGAGCTCAAAACAACAATTTTTAGATTTTTGTCTGTCGGTCTGTCTGTCCGTCTGCTGTCTGAACGCGCGTCACGCATAAACCACTGAACGGATTTTATGGAACTTGACAAAGCTATAGCTTAAGTGCTGGATTAATATTTAGGGTACATTTTTATCCCGATCCATTATAGAGTCCGAACGAAGTCGCCAGCACCGCTAGTTTTATAACATGAACGTATTTATAGTATGTACCAAATTTATTTATTTTGTGATTTGGTGCCGACTCGACTGATTTGAGCATGATACTGAATTTTTCTTCTTTTTCGTATCGCAGTCGGATACAAATTTAGAATCAGATTCATTCAGCCTACTACTACTAGGCTACCTACTAGGAATCGATGTAATTAGCAAATGATATATGTGATAACAAAATTATTGATCAAAAAAACAAATAATATGGTTACCATTCTTTAATGTTATAGAAAATAATGCTGGAATGTTTAATTGTTATATGTATAAATATGTATGAAACTAGGGTCGCTAAAGGTCAGCGTGACCTAGTTCTCGTTAGGCCTTCAACTATCCATTTTTCGTAAATACTGTGTACGCTGACCTAAAATACTCCTAGCTTTGAATTTACTAGCATTTAACGATTTCGCACACGAAATTATAATCACTTTATCAATAATAACACACTATATTTTCCTTTATACTATCAGTACAATAGATAAATAGTAGCAATAAAATATACTATAAATAATCCAGCAGAATAATCACTAATATTGATAATCACAAGATGATCGACACAGGAAGATGTTCCAGAGATCGCGAGATGAACACAAAGAAACGGATAAAGTCAGATAAAAATAATGTTAAATCTTAAATTTTTTTTTTTCATTGTTCGAAATTGAGAATTATATGAAGCCTAATGAACAGTCGACTTAATGAACCGTAATTTCAACATACAGATACTTACTATAAATATATATTATTGCTATAAATTTCTAGAAACATAATCGAAAAAGTTCCTAGAATCGTTTATACGAGGGCTACACTGCAAATTTCCGGAATGAATAAGAAAAAAATACAATGAATGGCCAAATTATTGTTCAATTTATTGTTGCTCAAAATATTCTCAGTGAGCATCAATACACTTTTTCATACAAATAAACCAATTTCTATAACATTTATTTCACTCCTCCGTGGTGACCTCGGAAACATGTTTTTCATACTCTTTGGAGCCTTCTGGTGATGAAAATCGTTGACCGCGTAATTGGTTCTTAATTTTTGGAAACAAGAAAAAGTCACAAGGTGCCAAGTCGGGACTATATGGAGGATGGCTCATGAGTTCTACGTTTTACGCGTTCAAAAAATTGTTTGTCTGTTTGGCCGTGTGAGAGCTGGCATTGTACTGGTGCAACATTATGCGACGTTTACGGTTGTTTTTACGGAGTTCGTCAATAACTTCCGGTAAACAAATGGTCAGCATTGGTAAATGGTGTACCAATCACCAGTCACGGTATGACGATTCTCCAAAGCAACAGCAGCCACGTATGCAGTTTTTCTAAAAAAAACAGCGATCACCTGCTTCGCGCCACTTTGGTGGGGTTCGGCTCATCTTGAAACACCCAAATGGTCGATTGCTGCTTTGTTTCGGGGTCGTAGCTGTAAATCTATGTTTCGTCACCTGTTACTATGTTCCACACCAAATTTGACGCCCCTTCATTGAATCTGGTCAGCATGGCATTGCATCTAGTGACGCATTCCGTTTTATGAGCCTGAGTCAGTGTGGGGGATCCACCGTGAGCACAGCTTTCGCGCAGCCAAATGCTTGTGTAAGAGTGATTATATCTGACTCATGGTTATGCCTAAGGATGCCCGAATCTCATGGTAGCTCACATGCCTGTTTGTTTCGATCATCACAGCATCGACATTTTTGTTGATGACAGTGATGGACGGGTGACCTTCACGAAATTCGTCACTGAAATTGACAGGACCGCGCTTGAATTCTGCAAACCACCTATAAATTGTCCTCCTGTTTGGTGCTTCACGCCAAAAGCAGTTTGAAGCCGAGCGAGGCTCTGCTGAGCTATCAAATTACACTTAGAATCGTAGCGCATACAGCGCTTTTTATCTTGAATGACAAAAGCGCAATAACCTGTAGCACAATGTAGCACAATGTAGCGCAATCTTGAAATGACGAAATTTTTAGTTAACCAAAGTCAGTAAGTTATTACCGACAATAACGTCCCATTGTCGTAACCTTTCTCGAAGCCTGAATCGTGGATTCTGATGCTGAGGGAATTCGCATATAATGTTAATGTATTTATATGTCACAATAAGATATTTTTGGCCTTCGCATTCAGCAAATTTGTATGGTCATAATTTAAAAAAAAGATTATTTCGCAAAGAAGGTTCGTAAAATTTCCAAAATTTTTATAGGAAGAAGGCGGTAGACAAGCATACAGTCCACCTGGTGGTAAGTGGATACTGTCGCTCGTGGAGATCCGCGCCATGCCAACAATATGCCAACATAAGTTCAGAATGACACACGCTGATACGCCCCTCGATGGGCTGCCTACCCTTGTAGATGTAGGAATGAATTTGGAGAAAGGGTTGGGAAAATGAGGAGGGATAGGATAGGAAAGAATGGGAATGGGCTCTGGCCAGCGGCTGTTGGATCACCCTCCGTGCACCCTCCCCTCGTGTCAACGAACTCATCAAGAACGGAATCTGTGATTTTTGGCTTCGGTTAAGGTTCGGTTACAACCAGGATAATTAAATAATTTAAGAAACTATAAATCGATTCGTAAAATTAAAATTTTGAACTTCGATAAAATATCTTGAGAAATTATTTAGTTACAATTAGAAGGCTTAGATCACAACATAGAAAATTACCGTTCTACGATATTAAAGGCGTCACCAACACAGTTGTGTCATTAAAGCCACGTGTGAGTGACACAGATATAATTATAATTCCCCACCGTAAAATTTCTTTAATTCATATCTAATTTTCTATTGGTTTTGAACAATTATTTTTAATAGACGTCGTTTTCTTTCCTGAAGAAGTAGTAGTCGAAAAAGCCATAAAACATTCATTTGATGTACGGCAGTCGGCAGTTCTTGTGTTCCTGTCAGGAAAATCACTTTCTCTCATGTTTACAATATTAATATGTATTTTAATGGTATACAAGCGAGAGTCCCCCTTTTCACATCTATATTAAATGAATGAAAATTATTAATAATTAAATGAAGCTTTTTTAGGTACCTAGATAGCGTTCAATTTAAATTTTATTTGATATTTTGTTATAGAATAAAACTTAAGTTAATATATGTTTTACTTATGTTGTCATGTTACCGAAATCTATTTGATTTATTTATCGGATTGCGAAGATTCAATATGAAGTACGAGTACTCGTACCATTAGATAGTTATAAATTGTTTTTAGGTCAACAATCACGATGATATTAGGTTAATTATAATATTGGGTCGAAGAAATGAGCAATCACTAATTGTATCTCGCGATACTAAGTGTATACTAATCTTTAATGATCAAAACTTCCATAGACACCTCGGAAGTATTCCCAAAAAAATGAATCATGAATGCAAATACAAACTTCTTCATATTCATCACAAATCGTCACAAGAATTTTATAATCTCATTTGCGATTGAATTCACGACGACACTCGAAGACACAACATAAAAGCTTTGACAATAATGTAACCTAATGATATCGTAAGCCTCTCGAAATTTGGATGGATAAAAGCGGGGAAGGTATTGTCGCAACCCTTGAGGCGTGCACTTCTAAAGATGGCTCTCAACTTGCCTGTTTTACGATCCGATTACGAGCGCGTATAGAATGACATCTAGATAGATAGATAGTCCTTCTGTGCCATATAAATATCACGTTCTATATCGGGTCTTCGTAAAATTAGCATACATTTTTTTAAAGGATCGATTACTGAAATAAATTCACTGGAAATAATTTGGTTTGCGAAACAAATTCGAATCCTGTTACAAAATTCCTTACGAAACGAGTTACTAAACTTACTAATCGTAAGGGCTGGTTTACATTGGTAGTGTTAGTAGTAGAGGACACTAGCATACTTTTTATCCAAATCACTACACTCTAGCATTCCTGGTAGAGCAACCGTCTACACGAATCTAAAGTGCAGTATTCCACATGGGGTATCCACTCTACTCTACCGGACTCTGTATTTAATACACTACTTCCACTATCTCAAAGTGGTTACCTCACTAAGTACGCACTCTACCTCTGTACTCTACTACTAATACTACCAGTGTAAACCGGGCTTAATGGCTATTCAACGCGTCATTGTGTTCGACGCAATGATTAGGTACGTTCTCGTAAATTCTGCGAAGTTTTACGGCGTAGTACTAGCATAGTTCTACGGCTTTTTTCTTAGAATTCTTGTAATGACCCGCTTAGAGGTTCAATGTACGTATTACCAGGCACGTAGGTATTTATTTATATTGTCCTATTAATGTATAGGGAAACAATAATTAGGGTTATAATAAATACTTAGCATTTCGTAACATGGGAACGATTTAAAAAATATAAACTTTTGTATTCGGTTTCATTTTCCTTATTTTCAATGACAATTTTTTATGGTACACGGACTCAATAAGTTTACTTAGTCCAGTCACTCACTGACTCCTTTGTACTTACTTTTTATTCACTAGTATGAAATATCACCATATATGTACTTCATTATACTCGTGTATCGTGCTTATACACGAGCATTTTTAAACATCATTTTGACTTTATCATATTATTTAAAAGATATGTGATTGTTCAATATTCAACAATTGAGTATTTCATTTCATTACTGACGTAACAATATTTATTTTTATGGTAAGACTATAAAATTTGCGCCTTATTTTTACAATGTTCTGGCAAATAGCTGTGAGATTTAGCAAGTTCGGCGGCGCGCTTGCATACCCCCTGGTGTTGCAGGCGTCCATAGGCGGCGGTAACACTTACCATCACGTGGGACCGCTTGCTCTTCCGCCCACTAGTTATAAAAAAAAAAAATCATTAAAATTTAAAATAAAATTAAGTTATGAAATTTAGAAAGATATTCGCTCTTTGAAATTGAAATTATTATTTGAAATTTATTTGCTCTTTTTGCACAATATTGCATAGAGGCGGCCTTAATGTCTTATGGCATTCTCTACTTGGTTCTCTACTCTATTTGGTTAAATGTAAAAAAATGTGCAATACAATATAAGTATAGTTTATATTCTTCCCGTTCCGATCTATTATTGTCATGTCAGGTTTTTATAATAAGAAATTGTCAAGCTTGTGTTTTGAAGTTCATTTACATGCGTAAATACAAAGAGTTTACTTTCATTCTTTTTGTATTATTCAGCGGCATCTTTATGAGGTAATAAAATGTCAAGAATAATATCTGGTGCTCATTATCCTCGGTGAAGAAAGCCTGTAGGGAATGAGCACATTTACTAAATTGATGTATATTAATCCAATACCAAAGCTGTGAATAGCGGAGCACTAGATAGCCGGCACGTTTCGAATTTCTAACAAGGCTTTAAGAATGATTAAATAAGCGTAATTTATACCCATATATAACTAATATGGTAAAAATGACAATTAAATATATTCATTGTAAGGTAAGCCTAAGCCTAGCTATCTAAATACCATAATAGTATGTAGGATAATTAAACCTACAGACAAATTAATGACTATAGTGAATTCCCTATATAAGGGTTTACAAACGAACAGTAAACAATTTCGTGTGCATGTTTCATTTTATGCCGCCTAGAACCTGAATATTACAATATAAGTTTTAATCGATGTCTTGATAAAATTCTGTAATTAAAGGTTTTAAACGATTTTTAGATTAATGAACTTTATATGCATATCTGTGAAACATTGTTGTTCAATTTTATGAAAGTATTTTGGAAATATTAGACATGTTTGATTTAATATCAATTAAGTAAATCAATATTAATATTCGAGCAACTCTCCAAATTTCTTGTTTTATAACAAATTTAAAGCGAATCATAAATCGATTAAAGAGTTAATGAATCAGAATTCGAACCGTTTCGTCCTAACAATTAATAACCAGTCATTAGTCTTTTTTAATTGCCGATCTCGGAATTTATGGTAGGTTCTTTACATCGGGTGCTCATTAGTTAGTTGATGGACGTCGGCGCGGCGATGGCATTTCCACGGAAGACGCCTCATTTTACAGCTAATTTGCCGGAGCTAAGGCGGAAAATTTTAGCTTACTCTCTTGTTTATTATTAAGAATTCTTTATCACCTCATGGTGGAAAGGTGACTTTTCAAAGAAAACGTTATTAATTCTTTAACTTGGTGGTAAGTGGATACTGTCGCCGATGAACATCCGCAATTCATACCCAATACGCAATACACCAGTTCAGAATGACAAACGTTGGCTGCCGACGACCCAACGATGAGCTGCCAAACCTTTGGACATTCCGGAAAGGATTTGTAGAAAGGGTTAGGAAAATGGGGAGGATAGGCAATGAGCTCAGACATAACTCACTACCGAAATACGTACGTACATTGGGGGAATAGGATAAACTGTGAAATGCAGTACATTTCACGATAGTCTTTTGTGAGAGAAGGATAACGTGGCCAGTCGAGTGCGCCTAGCTGTTCATTTTTGCATCCAACAGTCACTCCATATTAATATTGTGTTAATTTAAACGAGCAAATATGTAAACATAAAATAAAATATTTAAAATATTAAAAAAATCGAGAAAATATTGTTGAGTCAATGTTTGCTATTTATAAGTAAAATCTGTTTATAAGTAAAAGCTATATTCGATGTTGATATCTCATAAATAAATTATGTTTTTTGAAATGAATATTTTTATTTCATCAATATTTTATTAAAAAGCCCAACAAATCTTATACAGTACTCAACTGATCCATTTTAGTGTAATTAATTCGTATGAGGTCAAGTAGAAATCCTTTCATAATACCAACAGTGATTTATATTAGGACCAAAATTTGTTTGATGTCCTTAAAACGAGAGTAAGTTCTAAGTAAATGTTATCTTATTGCGTGATCAAAGATTAGTTAGACTGTTTCCGTTAATTTAATTTGGTACTGTTTGCTGCGTAGTATTTGAAAATTTAAGGGCAAGCTGAATTCTGTTATGGAAGTTATAACTCGGACGCATGCTGAGATGTTATGTTTATTGACAGTAAAAAATTACATAAGTAAAAAGTTTTTGAACGTGACTATAGCACAAAATGTAATGTTAGGTTGGCTACACTGTCAATCTTTACTTGTTCTTTCTCTTTTCTCGAATGTTCTGTTCTCGTCTAGTAGTAAATTATTTAGTGGGAAAGCAAAAGTTATATTTTCTCAATATTTCATGGTTTACACAAAAAAGATATTTACTAATGACATCAAGTGTGTAACAAGAAGACTCAAATGATATTTTAAAGCCCACTTGAGACACCTACTTACTTAGTAACTGATCTCTAAAAGTGTATTTTCAAGTAGGTACACAGGTAGGTAAAGTGTTCAGGTAGGTTCTTGTATTTTCCTCGCATTGTATTTTTATCTCCTAATTGTTAATTAACGTCCAAAATGTTTCCGGTTAATGAATCTTATCTACAAGTCACGTAAACGTAATGTTTCATTTGTTTAGATTTGTTTTTATTTGTCTGTTGTTTTTTATTTGTACTCCATGAGTAGAAGACTATATGTTAAATTAGACAGTGATTTTTTAAATAAATAATTACTTGATATTTATTTGTAACGATAGAACGCATTTACAGATGCGTTAGGTATTTTAGTATACGCATTTTAGTTAGATATATTGTCTCTCCATTATAAATTTAATGCAAAAATTGTAATAGTGCACCACTTACATTTTTGTCTATGAAGTAGTCGTTTTATAAGTAAAATTTAATACATGTAAAACATTTTATTAGACAGTTGTAAAATGTGTAGCAAAAAACTAGTGTGAAAATAATATTTAGATTTTTTGGTCGAAGTAGCGATCGATGCCTAGTATCTATACATTTTTGATACTTTACTAGCAGTTGAATAATGCCATTAATAGAAAAGCAGATAAAATTTCATCCATTTTTTATAAGAATTTAATTAGATAAATACATAAATTACATAAATCTTAATTTTATGATACTTATCGGTGGGAGACAAGACAACGAATTCCTAGAAATGTTTTTCACTGCTTCCCGAACATTGATAATTTTGCTAAAAAAGTTATGCAAGTTCCGAAAAAATGGAAGTAAATTGCCACTTTATTAACCGTTTGAATAATACCACTGCTGTAGAAGATTCCTGGGTGGGGAGATGAGACAAATTATTTGAAATGTTTTTCACTGCTTCCTGAGCTACTAGTATATGCCAAAATATAAATGAAAATTGTGAAAAAATTGAAGTAAATTGGTGCAATGTTCAGTGTGCACGATGGATCTTACGTGTCCATAAGTCTGTCTGTTGCACAATGTATGATACATCTGCAGAAACTGTTGTACCGGAGAACTCAAGGAGTTGCAGCGGGTGTCACCGCCAGAGGACCATCAGACTGTCATTATGAACTTCTTCTGATTAGCCTTCTGATTGGGGCATGTCGGATCTAACCATATTTAACGATTGCTGTACTGAAACTATTTTTGATTACAGGTTACGACCCGATTTCGAATATTTTCATGTCTAGATAAGTAAGTCGTTTCAATAAGTTCATACACGCTTCTACATGTGATTTAAGCTGACATTCGTTAAATTTGTGCGATAAATATTTTTCAAGCCACACTACCATACACGTTCAGATGAGCACCTCATCAGTTTAGCTAAGTACTACTGTTAGCTAATTTTGTTTACTGTTAATATCAAGGGCCTAAAACATATTCAGAATCCTACGTGAATATATACAAGTAACTCATATATGGCTTTGCAAGTGGCGTAGACATACGACTGACAATCGATGGGATAGACGAGTCCTTGAATGGAGACCACGTACCAGGAAGGGCAATGTGGGACACCGTACCATGATAAGTACCGACGACTAGATGAATTCTCGGTAGTGGCTGGATTAGAAGAGCGGAAGATCGTGTATGGTGGGGAGCTTTGAGGGAGGGCTATATCCAACAACGGAGAGACATATGCTGATGGTATGGTATAAGCAAACGCGAAACGGTAACCACTTTGCAGTAGTCTACAGCAAATGTCCATAAAATCTTCTATTCCATAACAAAAACGTCCAAAAATAATAGAATCTAACGATGGGTTTTATGCTAATTTGAAGTGTACTAAAGATTTGCTTAATTTCTTTTAAAATTTGAAGTTTACGTTTTAAGTTAAGTACTTATTATTTATTTAGGATGAATCTCGGCTTAAGTGCCTTTCATACTTCATTTAGAACGCATTGGACTTTAAAATTTGCTTCATAATTCCCAAGTTTGATGCGCGCGGACGCTCGGGAATAAAGTTTAGCTCAAGGATATTTATGATAAACTTCATTTACCTAAACGTGATTTAAATGAAATCTCAGGTCGTTGTCTACCTTTTTGTGATCTGGTGAATTTGACGAACGACGTAAATGACAGATTTCGATAATAATACATACATATATATTTTGTATATAGCACATATATGGTACATATATAGTTTGGGTCTTAAAAAGATTTAGCGAGTTAAATGAAATGTCGAGTTATAATACCTATTTGACTAAAAGGCAGTAAGAAAAATACGCAAGACGCAGCGATTGCTGTTATGATTCACTTGGCTAGAGCAATGCTAATGTAAGGAATTAAGGATACATTATGTGACAAGTTCAGACCATGTAAATACCACTAATATAAATGCGAAAGTTTGAATGTTTGGATGTTTGGATGACTGTTACTCAATCACATCGAAACGGCTGAATCAATTTCGTTGAAACTTGATAAATAGGTAAGTAGATTGTAATCCGGATTAATACATAGGCTACTTTTCATGTAGACCACGTGAACAAAATCGCGTGGAAAAGCTAGTAGAAAATAAAACTAGACTAATCGACGACCGATTAGCCTAGTGGGTGGTGAGCATACATGCTGTGCAAAAGGTCCAGGTTTCGATTCCCAGTTGGACATTCATTTGTTTAAAGACAAATGTTTGTTCAGGTCTGGGTGGTGTGTTCGTTTTTGTGTCTCTGGGTCTATGGCACAGAGAATCATAGCGTGGGTCATTGAGTGTGGCATTATTTAAAAAAATATTTATAATATTTTAGATTATTGAACAGTATATTTGAACATATATTATTTCAGTATGTCATTCAACATGTAACTAATATTATAAATCCGAAAGTGTGTTTGTTTGTTTGTTAACTACTAAACCGTTGTGATGAAATTTGGCAGAGAGTCAGCCCAAAATCCTAATAAGGGCACAGAATAATTTTTAACCCGGTAAATTCATCAGTTTTTTAAAGACGAGTCAATAATTGTGTTTAAAACAATATTTACCAGGGCGAAGTCGAGTGCAAAAAATAGTTTTTGAATAATTTCAATGCAGACAAGCTGGTCCTGCCGGGGCTGCATTACTTCGAAATTAATACCCTAAATAACGGGTAATCTCAAGAAATTCCCAATACAGCCTTAGTGTTTATTAATGTTTTGTTTGTGTAAAGCGGACCTAACTCCTAAACTTGAATGATAAATGGGTCGTTGCTATACTAGTAACTTATGAATGCTTTTAGAAAACTGAAAAGTAAATAAGTAACCAAATTTAAATTGCATTATGTAATTGGATGCTGATTACTTGCGATAGTCGGACGGATTCAGTATATTTTTATTAGACAATATAATTACTAGTTAGTTCCTTAGCCAAATTTAAAATAATAGTCTGTACCGTTAGTTTTCGAATAGTTCAATAAATATTGATGTACATGTTATAAATAAATACACAAACGCTGGCAACGTTTTCCGTCGCGCGGTGCGTTAGTAATTTATGTTTAAAACATGATAAGTACCAAAAAAGAATACCAAATACCATACCTACATATGTATATCAGTATATTTAATCCAAAAAAAAGCCCATTGCCCTAACATGTTGCGTGTGATTTGTCGCATGTGCTATGGGAAACTATCAGATTTTTACATCACAAAAATACTTACCATGTATGTCACATGACGCGCGAATATATTATAACGAATAAAAATAAAATATTTCTTCATTATAACATATTCAATTTCAACATTTAAGGGATTATAAATATTATAATAAAGATATTGATGATAAGAAACGTTTTGTTTTCATAAATGTCTTCTGTAAATTAATAGTGTACATATGTTTTAAATCGGATTTAATTTTCGAATGTTTAGTCATCAGTTATTACAATTTGTCTGCTTTAATAAAGAACTTTATATTAATCTCAAAACAAGAGTTGATACAAATTTTCTGAGACGGTATCTATGAGATGATCGCAATTAAAACGTAATTTTATATATAGCTATGAAAACGGACGTTCATATCGAATAGAAATTCTGTGAAACAATAAAGTAAATACAAAATTTTGTTCTTCGCGAAAAATTTCAAGTAAGTAAACCAAACGGGTAAAGTAATCAAAGTAGAAAAAAGTACTTTTAAAAGAATAAGGTTACATAAAATTGAAATATCAACTTACCTTAATATTAGTCGACAATAAGCACAAGAGTAAATATGTATATACGTTTTACGAAAAATACACGCTCTACATGCGAAACTACTCGCGAACTTTCTAAAACTACTGTTAAACTTTTAAAAACTACGGTGATTATTGATGATATTGCTGTACGGCCTCGCGATTACTAACAAGTTTTTTAAAATGAGATTATTATTGTTTCATGAGTTAGAATGACATTTTGTGCGATCGCATATTCGTAGCGGAGGCTCACATGGTGGGCGATTGCGCGGGGTACAGCCAGGGCGGCGGCGCGAGTCGATCTGCCGCCGCTACGCCGCCCGCCCAACTTTCTCTTGCAAACTTTGTTACACGAAAAACTTGGGCAAGTGCGTAACTCACAATAGATCCGTAAACATTTGTGTAATGCGCATTCACTGATTGATGGTCACTCGGACAATAGGTGATTATTCCATTGTTACAAATCTAGTTGTTTGACTGTAAACCCAATAGTTATATACTAACATGTACTTAGGTTGTAGTATTCATAAAAGTCATTGATCTTTTTACAATAAATTTCATATTCCAATGAGTAAAAGTCCCATTAAAAGGGCTTGTAAAGTTTTTGTAGATAGCATACGAGCAGGTTTTAACCTTGTATGAAAGAAACATACCTTTCGGTCAGCGACACCGCCATTTGAATAGCGGCTATTTTTATTATAATTCGTGCTGATGACAATAGTTACTTCGTTTTATTCATTTGTTTTGTTATACATTTGCATATACAAAATGGACATCGTGCGTTTGTTTATTTTCACTAAGCTTGGGATCTGAGTTGACTTTGTTACAGTTATCGCTGTTGTTTAAGGTATTTTGTCCCCGGAGGTTTAGAGTGCTTTTTACGATCAGTCTGGAAGTTATTATATGTAAACATGGATGGTTTATATTGAAATGAAAATGAAATAAAATAGTCTCGCCTTAGCCACGATTCATATAACTGGACCGACATACTGGCTATAGAAATTAAATATAAATCATGAGTAACCCGTTAATATAATAAAACTACTAGTTCAATCACGATAGCAAAAGTGAAATTATTTCCAAAGTGAAATTGGTTCAAGATGGTTTAAAGTTACAGCGAAAAATTTGAAACTGAATATGTTTCACTTAAGTAAGGGGGTGAACGGGTAGTAAAAATACATGGATCTATAACATTGTTAAAATTTTAACAACTAAAATCACTGAATAAAACCCAAACCCTTCGTTGTCCTTAGAATAAAATTCAGTTCACCTTGTTAGTGGTATACGAAACCCCCTTTTTGTACAATGTAGTGGAACTGATTTCATAATTTTGCCATGTTTTTGGTTTTCTGTCACAAAAACTGTCACGTGTCGAATTCAAATATTGTTTCAGTATCTGACCACGGCCGTGTGGTGTCTGCCAACTTTTGAATGGCACCTATATTTGTCCCCTGGTCGTAAATGCCGACTTAGTGCTACCAGCGGCTTCCACAAGCGCTGAGGAACTACACCATCTCTAAAAGTGCGGACTCGCCAACCCGTTTGGCTAAAGTATCGATTTAAGGTTTTCATGCACACGATAATGAGCATGGGGAGGTTCATGTCCAGCAGTGGATGGAAAACCACCGCCGGTTACGGTAATATCTGAACACACGTTTGTGATATTTTTCTTATTTACTTTTTTTCATTATTATTTCACAGCATTCCTTCTCGGGTTCATTATCTGTATAGGTCAATAGGCATTATTTGAAAATAGATGCCCTATATAGGTCAGTGAACGGTGCAATGTTTTTGATACAGAATAAATGTTATGCATTCGTTCAGAAAATATTGCTATCTGAGCATTTAACTGAACAACAGTTAACACGGAGTGGGAGACGATGGCTAATACCTAGAGTAAAAGTGCCGACGTACACATAGAGATACTATGCATGTCATAGTACGTAATGCCTTGTTAAAGTTCCACTGAAAGGTACAAGTTCAAGTAAATTACCAGATAAGTTCCGAGCCATAATCCACAACGCGGCTTTATTGTAAAAATTGTAATTCATGCAATTTGTTCACGATGCTTTTCTACACCGCCCAACTAGTTATAATTTCAAAAATTCATAATCAAATGGAAACTCAAAGAGTGGTAGGGACCTAGAATTGAATTTAAACCTTGTGAATGAGAATTAGAAATAGATACTCCTATCACCTCTGTTCCTTGCTAAAATTTGGTCTAACCAAAGTATGGTGGATAGGTAATAATGATTTACCAAATAAATCTGAGCTGCTTTACAGTAGACATTCATTTCTGAGAAATGGATCTGTTCGTCCAGTACAAGTCCAGTAAAGTACAGTCCAGTATTTGTTTATCATCACAGAGATAAAAACTTTCGTTTATTTTTAGCTTTATATTTACGTTTGGCTTTTCATTTGTCTTAAAATAAATAACCAAAGTGAAAAGGAGCAAAGCGAAGAATAGAGTTTGTTATTATTTTCTTTTCAAAGTTGTTTGTAAGTTTCGCGGTTGTTTATGTATAGGTTTCCAATTCAATAAATGTTCAATAAACAAGAATTTTGAATTTGTAATTAAGAGTATAAACACAGATAAGTAAGTTTGATAATTTACTTATAATTTGTGACGGAATCTAAGAAAATGGGACCTTATTGTCGGTTCTAGTATTCCAAATATTATGACTTCCAAATATTAGTTCAATTTTAAAAAATAACATATATTTGTTATTGATTTATTTTAAAAATCAGACCTTATGTTTATATTTAAATTAAAGTTTAAATCTTCAACTTAATAAAAATCTAACACTTAGTGACTGACAGACAACGCACAGCCTAAACCGGTGGGTTTAGAAGCATGAAATTTTGTAAAAATTTGCTCAAAGAAAGGATTTTTGAAAATTCATCCCCCAAGGGTTTAAAAAAGGGACGAAAGTTTGTATGGGAGAAAAGTCGGAGGGTTCATGAGATGTTGCCAATGAGAAACCTCATCGGGCACACGGCTAGTCCCAGATAAATGAGTACTAAGAGCTATTGCTATAAAATTGCTATGAAGCAATATCAAAATATAAATAAAAGCAATATAAATTATTTTAAACAGATTGTAGAAGCAACGAAATCTAAGTTACATAAAATCTTAATGCATTCAATAAGTCTATACCGACAATAAGGTCCTTTTGCTCAGATCAATTCACATTTGTTGTTATTTAATAATTTACTTTGTTTTTATGTCAATGAAAAGTATGACATATACCAGCAATTTAATATTGTGCTCAATAAATCCAGGATTAGAAAATTCTATTCAGTCGCGAAGATTACTCCGGCCTTCACTATAATGCGTTTTAGGATTACGCGGCCGGGCGGCCCTTCACGAAATTGTGACGCAAGAACTTTCCGGCCGATGTGGGTCGTTGAAGTGCTGGAATGTATTGTGCATAATCTTAATAGCCCACATATTTCGTGTTAAAGTGATAACAACAAAAGTTTTTCAGTGTAAGGATTTCTTGCATGAGTAGAAAATTTACGCAAATTGTATATTTTTTGCACCTAAACAGTTCTTGTTTTCGATTTAGTAGGTAAAATTTTAACGCCCACTGAATCTAGTTTGATTTCGACGCTTGCACCCAACTTGTATCTAACTAGATATCTGTAATGTTTGCTTGCATGTAATTCAGAGTCTGAATTACTATGGAAAATTACTCATATATTCCATATTAAGCAGGTTCTTACTGTGTATGCAAAATGTAGCTTCATAATGTTGTGTAGAATTGCTCAATGTGCAAAAGTCGAAATACCAAGTGTAGCACTTTAAATTATTTAATTATTATTTAATTATTTTAAAGTGCTTACGCGAGTGCAATTTTGTATTTAATATCCAAACCAATAATAAATATGCAAATAAAATAATTTCTTATTATACATACTATATATTATATGTACATACATTTCATACTCACGGTCAGTTTTATCTGATCATGTGTGGCGGCCATAGTACTAATTACCATTAAAAACCTACAGTAGAGCCAGCGATAGAACGCTGAATTGTCATATGTCAATATGACGTAAATAGTGATGCAACCATAGCGATTTACTAGGGAAGGCCTGTACTCTGTAGTGGGACGTTAAAACGTTAAACGTTAGCCATACTAACATTAATAATATTCCACATATTTTTTACAAGGTTACACAAATTTTACATAATTTTGAAAGCAAGCAAGTAACAACTCTTTTTTGAATAATTGTTGTAAATACAATACAAAAAGTAAAATGTTTATATAACTTATGTAAACAATTATACGACATGAACACGTTGTACAATTATACGACATGAACACGTTGTACAATTATACGACATGAACACGTTGTACAATTATACGACATGAACACGTTGTACAATTATACGACATGAACACGTTGTACAATTATACGACATGAACACGTTATACAATTATACGACATGAACACGTTGTACAATTATACGACATGAACACGTTGTACAATTATACGACATGAACACGTTGTACAATTATACGACATGAACACGTTGTACAATTATACGACATGAACACGTTGTACAATTATACGACATGAACACGTTGTACAATTATACGACATGAACACGTTGTACAATTATACGACATGAACACGTTGTACAATTGTTTAATGTTCTGAAATGAAAATGTGATAGTATGAATTACCTTGAGTTATACCTACGAACGAGTAGGTAACTTATTTTAATAAATTGCACTGAACCAGTGTTTTTACGGTAAATCTACTTTACGGTCACATTTAATTACAGTAGCAACCAAAAATAGAGGTACGGACGAGTTAAGAGAAGGAAGACAAGGCCCAGGAGAGGACCAACTAACTCGTAAATATTGCGATCTGGGACCACTATAACTTATGTGGGAATTACAGCACAGGTAGATAACCTGGGATAACTTTGGGAAAATAAGTGGCACATAAACCACGAGGGGCCGATCAAAAGTAATAAGTTGATAAACATTGTATACTGCTGTGTACATGTGTATTATTATCATTATATACACATGTAATAATGAAAATAGTTATCTAACGGGTGGGTACATACACATACGTACCTAATATATCTTTTTATAGAAAAAGGCGGCAGACGAGTATACAATACAGTCCATCTGATGGTAAGTGGATACTGTCGTCCATAGACATCCGCGATACATGCCAACATCAGTCCACAATGACATACGTTGGCACGCTCCCGGATGCGCTACCTACCTTTGCAGATTAAGGAATGGATTGGGAAAATGGGGAGGGAAAGAATGGGATGAGAATGGGCTCTGGCATATCTCACTCACTACCGAAATACATACGTACATTGGGAAATACGATAAAGTAGGAAATGCAGTACATTTCAAGGGAGCCGTCTGTGAGAGAGGGATAACGTTGCCATTCGAGTGCGCCCAGCGGCTGTGGGAATGACTCTCCCCCTACCGAAATATAACGTCACAATTTGTTGAACAATGTCTGGTGTAAAAAGCCTGCCTACTGTGTAAATGATCCTGGGTACGAACCCCGGTCGGACATTAATTTGTTTAAAGGCAAATGTTTGCTCGGGTCCGAGTGGCCTGTTAGTCTTCGTATGTGCCTCTGGATCCACGACTCAAGATATTCTAGAGTGAGCCATTGAGTGTAGCGTTGTTTATTATTTATTTTATGTGTAAGTCACACCGGCGCCCAGCGGCTGTGGGAATGCAGCATGCACTCTCCCCCTACCGAAATATAACGTCACAATTTGTTGAACAATGTCTGCTGTAAAAAGCCTGCCTACTGTGTAAAAGTGCCTACTGTGTGTACCCAGGGAAGTGTCAACATGTGTCATTTTTGACTAAAGTTGACATGTCATTTATATCCATAGGAGACAGTCCACTTTAACAAAGTCGTAATTTAGATGGTAAATAATTATTTAAAAGAACAAATTAAACTAGGCCCAATTTTTTTTACAATTTTATCACCAAATTTATGAAAATTACGTCTTAAAATGTCGTTTTTAACGTTTTGTTTAACATTTTTATTGAAAAAGAAGTCTGTAAATAAGAGATATATTATCATATTTATTTTCTGTTTAGTCATATTTTTATATTAGAATATATATTGTAAATCTGTAAAAAATTCAACTTTTTAGTTTATTTGCTGTAATGAAAAGTTATCATTTTCGGATTATGCCTTTATTCCACTGAAGGTGCGATATATGGATATAGTACCATGGATACTTCTTTCCGTAAAATAGTCAAACAGGTAAATCGGATTCATGAATTCATCGTAATTTGACGGAGCTTCCCATCTTCAATATAAATATTTATATTACCATTTATATTTAAAATATCTCAACTTCAACGATATGAATCAATAAAATAAATTTATGTTTGTTAATCATTATATTTATTTTATTTAATACGAACCTTAATATCTTATAACAGTATTTTTTCAGTTTTGATAATTTTTCTTCACATTATTTAAAATCTGAGATCACAAAGTACAACAGGTCATAATATAAAAACACACCAAAGTAACACTGTGTGACCTACAGTTGTATTTGTCGCCAGTAATTAATAAAACTGTTTAAGATTGAAATATAAAATATTTCAAAATATAAACTAACAGTATATTTTAGTCTGTTACACAACGAACTGTGTAAAAACATTCCTGTTTCTTACCGTTTGACGTTTACTAAAGTAAGACAACATTTAATAATAATAATTTCACTCATCATTCGTATTACTGAATTAGGTAATCAGTATACCTATTACAATTATAATAATAAAAGTTATCCATTTAAACTATTCCTGTGTTATTTTTAAAATAACTTTATATTAGTTAATTAATATTAAAATAATTTTCACCGTTGGTTTTGGTGTTAGTTAATAATAAAAATAGTATATAATGATAACGTATAAAAAACACGTTCAGGTTTTAAAAAATCACTGCAGTTAAACTTAGACATATCTTTCTAGCGACTAAAGAAATTTAACTTAGGCCTACCTACTCGCAACATTTTCTTCGTCTATTCTCATAAAAAAATATTTCATCACCAATTTTGCCAATCGGCTTGAAATGAGCGAATATGAATTAACATCCGTTCACATAATACTAATCTGCCCTTCCAGTCTAGTCTAGTAATTCATATAAACTCGATACGATTTACATTTCTATATATGTATATCGAATCTTGGTATATTTTTGAACGAAACGGATATTGAACAAGTAGAAACGGCCTTTCCAAACAGGTCAATTTAAATTTAGATAATTCTTAAATTGAAAATAAATTCACAGATTGGTTTTACCCGTTTACACAGATAATTGAAGGGTGTTGCTATGATATCGAAGAGTCATGGCAACACTCTCCAATCATCTGTAAAAAAATTAACTCAACGCCTCGAACATATCTTGAACTCATTAGAACAACATTTTCCACATTATAGATGTTTGCGAATATCATGTATCAACAAGTTCTTCAGATAATTGTTCTCATTCGCAAAACATTCCACGATGTCGAAGTGGTCCATCTGATCTTTTATTTCCAAATACATGTTCTGTATAAGACAAGTGTTCTGTAGCAACTCGTAGAGTTCCCTGGATTGCTTCTTGAAGGTTGGACTGTCGTTTTGTGCCGCTATTATGTATAGCCGTACTCTTCTGTCCTGTAAATGTGTGTAGCAGTCGAACTGTGGTGAAAGAGCTACAGCCCACTCATTCGGAAGCTGGACGGCGTGATTGATGGACGTGTGGACTAGTTCACGTAGGTCGTATATTCCTGAGATAAGGAAGGCACCCTGAAGCCGGTGAGAACCGGGTGTGTTGTTGAAAAAATCTGCATTGGCTAGCAGTTTAGCCACCAGGTGGGCACCAGCTGAATGACCAGCGAAGTACACGCCTCTGTGAAACGAAGACATAGCTCGTAACTATTTCCTATAATGGTCAGAGGCATGAGTGTATGGTTTGATCGTTTGCAAACGTTTTATCAAAACTAATTATATTTATGTTAACAATGTACATGTTACGGTCAAAGTTCGTAGTGCGGTCTCTTCGCGGAAGGTCTAGTCACTTCTACTAGTTTTATGTTGTAACGATATTTTAAGCAAAGTTGAGAATATTTTTGTTTGGAATAAAATTAATAGCAAGAAGGTTACATCCCCCAAAATGTTAATTTTTAGAATTATAATTTAATAAAAACAAACGGCACACTGCAGGCTGTTCTCCAATATTTTTTATCTTGCACTGTATTTATAAGGTTTAATACAAACTTGCTTTATTCTCTGCCCTCGTAAAGTTAACATGTTACATGGTCAATTGTTTCAACTTGTTTAAACAAGAGCTAATGAGAAGGTATCTGTATATTTATAAGCATCGAGTACGGGAATTACCTATCGGGAAGATAAATGTTATATTAAAATAGGCTATAGTAATACCACAGTCTTTATACACTGTTTATAACAAAGGTACATAATAAATAACAATATACCTTAATTTTTTTTTATATAACTAACTCTTGATAACCCTACAAGTAGACAGTTCATCACAATACCTAAATAAGAATAATAAATAGGATGGTATAATCTGATAGTATTATCCCTCCCCATTTTCCCAACCCTTTCTCCCAATCCATTCCTTAATCTGCAAGGGTAGGTAGCGCATCCTCGGGGCGGGCCGACGTTTGTCATTCTGGACTGATGTTGACATGTATCGCGGATGTCTATGGACGACAGTATCCACTTATCATCAGGTGGAATGTATGCTCGCATGGCGTATTTTTTTTTCTAGTAATAAAATAAATATAAAATATACTATACTGTCAGCCTATGTATTTCCACTGCTGTATATAAGCCTTGACAAGTATGACCTGTCCATTGCCACTTCTACATGGTGATTCTATGAGCTATAATGATGGACCTGCTCAATAAGTCCAAAGTCGCTCAATGAGCTATGGAGAGAGTTATACTTGGAGTTTCTTTGCGGGAGAAGACCCGAAACGAAGAAATTCGTCAAAGAACCAATGTCCTTAACTATTATTATACTGAAATATTTCATAATTTTCACCAAAAAAGAAGAAATAGTTTCAATCAAAGGCTCAGTGTTATGTAGATAAATACAGTACCTGGAACCCATCTTCTCAGCGTATTCAAATACAAAACTCGCCGCATTATGTATCTGGTTGACGATCTCAGCCAGGGTGGCGTTTGGACAGAGGTCGTAGCCGACCACTATGGTCTTCACCTTACAGCGGTGGAGAGGACCGGCCGGGTAACGGGAGAACTCTCGACATAGTTCCTGCCAGTACCCGCCGTGAATGTACACTAGGATTGGCGCGTCTGAAAAGTAATTATTATAAATTTGAAGTTTTGAAGGTGGAATATTACTTATAGGTTCTACATGAAAGACTATTTGTATTGAACTCGCTTGGATTTCACTACTTATAACGCCTATAATGTAGTGTCTCTGTAGTGTCTCTACACTTTATCCATGTCATCATAATTGAGTTTCTGCAAACCCAAATTAGATTAATGGATTTTACACATGCCCCAGTTTGTTTATTAATTTTCAAGCATGCAAGTTTACTCATGATGTTTTCCTTCACTACAGCGTTAGTGGTAACAGAAAAGATTCAGTGGTGTACCGGGCAGGATTTAAAGGCACCTCAGCTATCACTTGGAGAGGGGAAAGACCTATGTGTACATTCACGTGTCTACCATAGAATATTATAGGATTATAACAGTACGTACAATATGATATTGTTACAATAGTTTTTCGAGTATTGTTCTTTCGAGTAGTGTTAGTAAAGCAGTAGATATTAAGGCTGAGGATTCACGATGAAATGATTTCAAAGAATACAAAGTTTGAATGAAGGATGCTGACCAGCCGTAAGCGGTCGAAAATTGCATTCAGAATAAATCGGACTTCGAAAAAAATGCGAAATAATTCGGACTCCGTATGACAATGTCGAAAATATAGATAATAATTGGCAATTTTAATTTTGGAATTTAATTTCGACCGTTCATGCTTAGCATAATGCTATTGTCTCTTGGGAATGTAAAGGAAAACAATACAATTATTGCAGGTACAAGTCTATAGGTAAGTAGGTATATATAATAATTACATACATATATCGAAAAAAGCCGTGTCTGTATATTTAATATTTTTTTGAAAAAAGTCGTTGCAGTGTAAAGTACGAATGAGAGAGCTCAAAATAACAGTTTGTGGAATTTTTGTCTGTCTGTCTGCCTGTCCGTTTGTCTGTCTGTATGAATGCGCATCACGCAAAAACTACAGGACAGAATTGAATGAGAACTGGTAGGGTTATAGCTTATATGCCGTGCTAACATTTTATCCAGATCAAATAATAAAAAAGTTATCACTAAAAATAGTTGGAAATATATTTTAGATACTTGAATTCAATGCTAGGCTAATTTTAGGCTTTGATACTTTAGGCTAAAGTATCAAAATATTTTTACGTTGGAAAAATCAATAGGTTACTAACTCATTATCACTGTATTTTAACGATAACCCATTAAAAAAAATAACCTAATTTTCAGACTATGAATAAGGTAAAGCAAAAAACATTGTAACTTTTTAAGGTGTACTAAAATCTCAAGATCTAGAAAACAATAAGTCTCTTTTCTCAGACAATGAAAATTAAAATAAAATGGATGCTGTAGATTTTGAGTTATATCCGAAAATATATAGATGACAGATATCACATATACTCATATACCTACCGTATGTAGCTTTGTTGAAGTTAAACTGCGTTCAAAATAACGTTTATGTTTTATCATGTCTGCACATGTCTGTGCAGTACGTATGTATTAAGGTAATGCTCAAACATTAACGAATGAAAATCAAACATTTATTACCAAAAATAAATACAATTTCAATCCTGTCGTATTGACGCACGCTCCAATTTTCGATTTCATACATTTACTCGTTTAATATCTGCAAGTGTCATCAAAACGAGAATTTGTTTATACAGTAGCCTTTATTTCATTGAATGTTTACTATTTAACATTGCGAAAAATGAAAAAGTCATGCGAAAATGACCGCCAAGTACAAAAAAAATAAGAAATGTATTAATTAATCTTTGTTGCAAAAATCATTAAATAATAATTCATATATTTTGTACAGAATTTTCGTCTTTGATCTATGTTGTGAGATAGATGATATCGTGAATGAAAAGTAATTTAATAATTCTTCTGTAAAATAACCAATTTTACGTGCTTGGATATGTTACTTAGGAACTTTGTGATTTTAATGGATTAGGTGGAAACCTGGCAACTGGCCCGCCCAAAAACAGTGCCGCGGACCAGTTTACCACTTTTTACCCGCCGTTACCCGGAAACTATTCATAACGTGGGCCAGTTACTAGTTCCCAACGTACTTTTTAAGATGTTCTTTCTTACATTTGTTCCTTTTCAAGACTACATAATGTAACAAAATGGAAATTTGGGAATATCTAACAACGTGACTGTAACAATAATCATTGAAATGACAATATTTTAATTATTAAACTATTTGATGACAAGTTGTAATAGGTTCGGAGCCAAAACAGTTTTGTTGATCAATGGAATTTTGCTGAACAAAATAATTAGTGGATGACACATAGAAGAAGAATCGGCCAAGACTGGTCTCACGTTTTCGTCTCTCAATTATTTATCAATGAATTTATGAAATACTAGCGACCCGCCCTCGCTTCGCTTCGGTTTATAAGTTTATTTTTTTTTCAAAATTTCAAAATAAAATGTAGCCTATATTAGTCACGGATAATATGTAGCTTCCTATTTGTGAAATAATTTTTAAAATCGGTTCAGTAGTTCCAGAGATTACCCTCAACATACCTACAAACACAATTTTACCTCTTTATTATATTAGTGTTAAGTGTTATATTATATTATATTATATCAGATTGTATGTCTGTGTGTATTCTTGTATATTATTGACAAAGCGATCAAACTAATGACAAAAATATGACTTTATTACTTTAATTATATTACGAAACAGTCTAAGAATTTTAAATACCTACTTATTTTCTTTATTGGAAGAATATTAGTACCTATTTCATATAGTTGAATTTGAAACAACGGTATCTGTTAATCATATTCCAGTAATATTTGAAGTTGATTTAAGACAAATAAAAGTATGTTGTTATTAAACAACTAAGCATACTTAGACTAGTCCGATATCTGTCAAGGTCGAACTTGAATGCATTAGTATCTAACAGCACGAAGTTATCGTAATACAGAAAGGTATGATATGATATATGAACCCGGAACCAAATCTAACTGAATCGATATTGTTTATTATAGAAATCCACATGTAAATTACACGTAAGTAAAAAAGAAGAGTGAGCGCCAAATTTGTCAATAAAGTATTAACTGTTGCTCGCGACTTCGATCACGTGGACTTTTTTCTTTTCTTCAGCCTTTTTAACTTCCCACTTCAGGGCACAGGCCTGTACCACTAAATTCACTGTAATTACCAGTATTTACTAATGGAGTGGTTTCATGCGGACACAGTGTGGTTTGGAGGACACAGATGCACCAAATTTATTTTAAATTCTGGAACATGGGGCTTGTAATATTTTTTTAAAAATCCGCACTTGAGAAGAAACCCAGAGTGGTACGGACTGAGGGTTTCACTCACGGATTCAAGAATGACAATCGAGAACACCCATAGATACCCCTAGGCTATCACTAGGCTTATTGCATTTTATTGTCGCATGGTATTCGACACAGGAAAAACAATCTGTTTATTCCAGAAATCCCTTATTAGTTAGTCTTTACGTCATAAAAGGAAACTACTGTCCAAATTTCATGTTTCTAACTTTGGCGGTTTCGACTCAGTTTGATATCTGTAATACACTACTGGAGACCTGTATCGAGCCGAACGGGATTTTTTTATGTATAAAGGCCTGAAATAGAAAAAAAATGTTAGGTCAAAGAATAAGTTTGTATACAGTTTTGAAGCTGGGCATATTTACCATCATTTTGGTGTGCTATTGTTCCAAATTTGAATTCACGAATTTGAACCACAGAAGAAAACGAGTCAGTTCATTGTTTTAAAAAAAATAAAGTAACAGTAATTTTAAATTGGAGCAGTTTTTTAATTAATAGTATTGTTTTTAAATTAAATGGTTCTTTTAATGGTTTTTCCTGGGATTTGAACCGATTTCGACCTTAAAATTGTGGATACTGCGCCTGAAATAGCCGCACAAGCTGTGGCACTTCTTCAATCTGAACTTGGTTATGTTGCAAATGGGCTTAGTTGCATTCAGCACAATTTCATTTAAGCCGTTCTGCTGTTCAAAGAGTGTACCATCGATACCAGCTTCGTTTGTCGTCCAGGAGGACCGCGATTCCGAGTGACGACTGAAGGACAAGATCGGTTTATCTTCACGACCAGCTTACGAAATCGTTACCTGACCTCAGTACAAATGGAAGAACAGCTTCGAGACTTTCATGGAGTGGCTGTTAATTAGCGTTTGAACTGTTAGAAGGAGACTTGAAGAATGTGATATAAAACCACATAAGCCAGCCAATGGGTTCAAACTGACACGAGCTCATCGAATGGCTCGCCTTCAGTTTGCGCGCGAACATTTGCATTGGTCTCAATGTCAATGGAGCCAGGTATTAATCCAAAATGCTATATGGTAGTTATTGGAAGGAGGAAGGTATACCGAAGACAGACAGCGTTTTATGTAGTGCTGTATTGTATAGTGTGTAGAAAGTGAGTTATGGCGCGGGTCATGGACAGTCTGGGGAGGAATTTCCGCGGAAGGCAAAACTGGACTTCAGGTTGTGACGGGACCACGGCTGCCACCATTGAATGGCGACCGTTCCATTCGTCAATGCCTAGAGACTCATGTGATACCATATGCTGGGTTTGTCGGCCAAGATTTCATTTTTATGCATGATAATGCAAAAGCGTACACTGCAGGAATCATCAGGGAATACCTTCATAACGTCGGTATCACAGTCTTGGAATGGCTAGCAAGAAGCCCAGATATGAATCTCATAGTGCATTTTGGGATGTGCTAACGAGGCGTGTTCGAGCTTGCCGCTCAGCTTCGCAGACCTTGCAGGAGCTGAAAACTGCCATCGAGGAAGAATAGGAGAACATTCTTCAACACGTCATGGTGACGTTGATTGATTCCATGCCAAACCGCACGACGGTCGGTTTAAACGTTCTGGTAGGCAATACAAGTTACTGAATAAACAATTTTTTAAGGTAAAGTATTGTTTTATTCAAAATCCTATACAAGTCTTCCCCATGAGAAAGACGGACACACGACTTAAACTAAGCTCACATCTAAACTCAATTTTTTCAGTTTCTGACTTCAAATTTTGAACAATGGTATACTGAAATGATGGTTCGTATACCAGCTGCATAAATGTTTTTGATCGATCAAACATTTTATTAACCTTCAGGCCATCAAAACTGAAAATGCAGGGTGGCTCGATTCAGGTGTCCGGGAGTGTATATAGAAATAAATATAGATTACTTGATTTTCTTCTTTTCAGTATGTAGTTATTTTGTTTTTCTTTTCCATACGGTAACGGATCAAAAGAAACTTACCCTCTGGTAAGTCGGTGCCCAAAATATCCAATTTCTGACCGGGCGTAGATCCATATTCAATCTCTAATTTGTGCGGGATGTTGTTTGTCGTCTTATCGCTGGCTGAAAAGAAAATCCTTCATTCATCATACCCTTGTTATTACCATAAAATATCTTTCAAAATTCGTGACACATTTACGGCATTCAACTATACACGCTTTGGGGAACAAATATGTGTTTACTAGGAACAAATAGTGATAATAATCGGTATTTCTACCGATATGGGGAGTATTCTACCGAAATACCGAAATCTAACGATTTTTTCACGATTTATGACAGTATAAGGAAAAATTCCCGATATTTTTTTACCGATTTTAACATTTCCAAAGGTAGGCAACCCTTTTCGTTTGGTACGGGTTTCGGGGAATACCTCTATTGAAGGATGTCAGTGCTTTTATATTTTCAATTTCTTTCGGGGAATACCCTTGTGTATTACGCGACTTAACGGGACGTTATTAGGGGATTCGCCGAGGCAATTCGCTTGTCCAATAAACGGGAGTTAGAAATTTATTTTTTCATTCACACTCAAAGAAGTCACCTAGCACGCGCGCGCGAAAATAGCGTCGAGTAGTAAACGACTGCGAAACTGTATGTTTATGGGCGTCCTCCATGCAAGATTTCCTGTAATGAAAGATGGTAGCTACTGAAATGTTTTGATGTAATGCTCCATAAGTTATGGGTAACAATTTTCAAGACCAAAGGTGTTGCAAAATTACCGTAGTTATTGCGTATGTGTCAATATACAGGTTGTCCCGTAAGTAGTGGATCAAACGGATTCTGGAGACCTATCAAAAAATACAGACTAAATTTAAATCAAACTGACAGTTAGAAAGTTATGGGTATTTTTCATTTTTGTAATGAGAAGATTCCCTTTGTAATGAGTCTCTAATGAGAAGACTAAATATGAAAATATTAAATAAAGTCGGTAAATTATATTTGCTATTACAGCCCAGAACGCGAATGTAGAAAGTGTTTCTTCTATCATGGGAGCTCAGTGGTCAATAGAACGAAACCGACTCTCGGTCTCTTCAGTCCGAGCTTTGCTTTTAACTCAATTAATATAAATTAATTGCTCAATTAATTTAAATAGTCCGCTTAATAAAGTATTGGGATACAGCAAGTACGAAAAATCTGATTAAAAAATATTTAAGTTGTCAAATAATTGTGTTGATTATTATCTATTGTATTTATTGTTATATTTTAAAGAGGATAACATTTTTGTTAAACTTATAAGTACGAAAACACGAATTAGTGTGTTTTAAAAAATGATTATTATATTTTATATTTAAGATTATTAATTAAGCCAAAAAGGATAAGATTTTATTTAAATAAAAAAATATAATAATGTTTCTGTAATTTATTGCATAATCGAAAAATCCTGACAGTTCCAAAATTCGGCCGTAATCCTGACAAGAGCCTAAAAATTCTGACATATCAGGACAAATCGTGACGCTTGGTAACCCAGGACGTATATATAGAACCTAATTAGAATAATAAAATATAAAACTTATAGAACCTGTTGTGACGTAGAAAACATGATGTTGGAGCACTTCCTGGGGTGTTGTAAACCGCTTCGACCACATGCTTGGCGAGTACTCCTTCTCTAAATCAATCCCCTCTGTTATGACCTCCATGTTGGGTTGGCAACTGAAACTAAATATTAAGTTTATAAATTACATTTCAATTTATAAATTACTTTACATTTATAAATATAAATATAAATTTATAAATTACATTTCAAGTTATTTATAAATTACATATAAATTTTGTAAATTACATTTCAATTTCAAGTAAGTTTATAAATTACATTTCAAAGTACACATTTGTTTCGGTTTGTCGTTTTATTGTAGGTATTAGCAAGCAATTGGCATACCATCAGATCACCTAATAGTAAGTGGGTAATATCGTCCATAGACATCTGCGATACAAGCTAAGACATCAATCGGGAATTATAAACATCGGAACTCCCCCGGATGTGCTGTCTATATCTTAGGAAATAAAGTGGATTTGAAAAAAATGGGATGAATGGCTTATAAGGAATTTTTACGTTATTTTCTTACAGCACTGAGCACTTATAAATGAAAAATCCGTACTTAAGCTTAGACGCAGTGGTACGGGTCGAATGCGATCTCTCGACCTAACGAATGTGAGTCGAGGATAGATAATCCTAGGTTATCACAGCTCTTCATTATTAGCATTATTATTTTAGGACTATTGATTTATTATTTATTTAGTTATTTTATAACAATGTAAGATTAATACTTGTAAATAAGTGCATGGTTATATAAGAATTTATTCACGTGTATTTTAGGAGGATATGTATGTATTTATTAAAATGTACATATATGTAGGTCTATCCATAACCGAACCTTACATATATATGTAGTTTATAATTCTAGTTTGATAAAAAAGAAGTTAATCAACAGTTTTAAATCATTTTTATTGATGGTCAACGAAAAAACCGTTTTAAACCAGCTGGTTGAAAACTTTGACAACCGGCATCTATAGAAACCTTTATCTATAGAATATATAGAACTCACCTAAACCCATCAATATTTAACGATTAACGTATCTATTGAACTATCCTCCCTAGCGCGTAGCGGGGCAAAAGTAGTTTGATGAGTTTAATCACGTGACAGGTGTGAATACACTTTTTAATAAGTACCTACGGGTATATCTAAAGTTACTCCCAATCACACTGATACATGAGTTACAAAAACATAATTGAGTAGGCTACTGTTTGTATTTACAAGCACGAAGTGCGTTTTAACAGAATCAAATTAAGGGAACTCGTGATATTTGTTTTGGGAGAAAAGTTGGTGTATTCGGGTCCTCAATTAGGTCTTCGTCCACGGACAATGTTTGAGTACGTCCCTAAGTTGGTGTAACCACCGTAATTTAGGAACGACCCTAATGATCAGGAAAAATGTATAAGGTACCCACTGTGTGGTATTTGTGACAAGTTAATCCCAAATAGAACTCATTCCACGCATTTGCTGACGGAGGCGGTATAGGGCGCGGCGGCACGCAGCGCCACCAAGGTGCTCGGTCATTGTACCCTGTACTGAGTAATGAGCGCTACGAACGTTTTAGTTAGAACAATAAATCTTTACATGTTTGTATTTTTTTATTTATTCCCTAAAAGTATTTAATTATTACCTAGAACGGTTTTATATATTTTAAATTAGTCAACGTGTTAAAACACGTAAAGGTGTTGAAACGTCGTAAACCTGAAGGTTTACGTCATCGTCGTGTGGTTAATCCATACTTCCTTGACAAAGAGTCGCTGCGTACAGTGCGGTCGTCACGACACTTTATACCGCGAACCCGAAAGTTGTGGAATGAACTGCCTACTGAGGTTTTCCTCAGTAGCTACGTAGGCACCTACGCTACGACACGGACTCTTCAAGAAAGCTGTAAATAGGTCGCCAATTTTACAAGGTCGCCAGCTCACCCGAATACAGGTGTTGCAGGTTCCCATGGGCGGCGGTAGTAACTGGTGATGGTTAAACTGGTGAACCATGGGATGTAATTTGTCTGTACGTCTATCTTCGTAATTTTATTATTGAATTCAAATATCAAAATTATTTTATCAAATTAACGTAATTTTTAAAATTTGAAAGTTGAGATCTCTGCAATACATAGATTTCTTTGAAATCTCCCCAAAAATCGCTTAATATTCGGTGGCAAGTGTAAATAATAACAATAGTGTCAAACGTATGAAGATGACGTATAACAGCTAAAGATTGGTTGGATTGACGTAATAAAACGTGGATACAATAATAACATCTTCAGTAAGCAGTCTCTTTTCTTTGACGTTATGAATAACAGAAATTAATGAACAATAATAATAAATAGTCACAGAGTAGTTAAAAAGACGAGTAGTAAAAAAAAACTCGTGATAAGAGAGACGAAGACTCGTGATGATATAAAGACTATTATTATATTAGACATTAATAAAATTACGTACATTTAATCATTTTAATACAGAAAACTCTCAAGATCGAAGTTAGCAAAACGGGGAAGCACCTGAAAAATAATCCAGAACAATCACTTGTATGTATTCTACTAGAAGTCATCGACCCACAATGATATTATACTTTTATACCGATCTATAGTAGTCGTATAGAATAAAAATTCGCGACGGTGGAACATCACAAATGCATAGAGAATATGATGCATGTTACCAAGGGAAATCTCAGTAATTACTACTTTCCGACATGATTTTAAGTAGGTACCATTCTTAATTAGTCAATGTTTGCTTAGGCTGCCATATTCCATTTTTTATCCTCGGGGAATTACTTGGGTTGTTTATTGATCTGAAAAACGTTGGGTGTTAGAATACGGTAACGTAAACAACTCATAAAAGGAATTTTCAAAAACCGCCCATACGAATGAAGTTCCGTTCTAGACATTGGCAATTTGGTTATTACGAGCACTAACGCGAAGTCAAAAGGATGTAAAGTTTCACGTCTTGTCTGTGTCAATTATTATAAATACCGTTATAATAATTATTATAAATAATTATTATAATAATTATTATAAATATATCAAATACTCGTATCAAAAGATTTTTATTTTACTGACTACGACACAAATCTCTGACAGATTAGTAGATATATTTCTTTCTACGGAGTTAAAAACAAACCGACAAATAATCCATGCACGTCGCACGTCTGTAATTCTTCTAAAGTATGTCTGTAATGATCATGATATAGTCTTGTTTTAGTTTGATTCATGATAAAGTATAATACCTGTAATTTATAGCATTATAATCAATCGTACACCGCCGTAGACAGATTTTTTTTAATTATTAGTATTTATTTAAATACTCTTTTTACACTATTTTGTACAGAGGCGGACTTACCTAATGCTTAAGCTTTATGGTATTCTCTATCAGTCGACCGTTGGTTAAATGGAAAAAATTAAGCGGGTGCAGAAGAAATTAAACAGTTGGTAAAGCTTAATTTATCCGTATAAATAATAATAATAATATATTGATAATTTACTTATACGATAAATTATATAAATATACACACTAAAATAGATATTAAATATATAGACTATACATATGAAGTATATCGACCTCGGAATTTTTTACTGGAGTAACGGACTTTAATCACATTTCTTCAGAGAGTTTTAACTTTGAAACAATAGCTGTAACACTAAAAAAAAGTTTCGAGGCATGTTTTATAAAAAAATTGTTTTCTGTCCCTACTGAAAGGTTGCGATTTGTCTCTTGAAATTGAAATTTCCCGGGCCGATGTTCTGCCGTTACATACTGAATGTTAATTTAATAACAACAATTGTTATATGCAATAGTTGGAAGTGTTAGTTTAGTTTATTTACAGGAACAAAACTAGGCGTGAACTAAATTAATCAATTCAGGGGATAAAAGGTTATCAGTATAGATATAGGTATATAAGTGACATCATTTCATAATTTGCTTTGGATTCGTAAAGTTCAGAACATTACTCAAAGCAAGTAAAATTTTCACTATGTTTAGAACTCGGTGTTACTTTTTATGAGAATTAATCAGACTATTTAGAACTAATTAGCACTGCTCAAGTATCAAATTGTCATGTCATGCATCGGAATGCACTATATCAAAATAAGTAATATTTTAAATTTACGAATATCTGTTGCTCTTTAATTATTTTAAAGATAATAATTTCAAAAGATATATTTTACATTTAATAGTATCCATTACATCTTGTCACTATACAATTATAATAATACATATTGTAAGACTAAATTGCCCTGTATATAGTTTAAATAGCTACCTACGACTATGTTTATAGTGTATAATATAGATTATGGTCTGTACAAATTTTAAGGGCAAATAGTACACTCAATTTTATTGATAAATGTATCCCATATCCACATTAAAGGTCTAATATTTAATGTCGTTTTTTAGAATAACTCAAAAACTATAAACTAAGTAGATAAAATAAGTACCTTAACGGTCTTGTAACGGTTCTAACAGTAAGTTAGAAAAATATAAAAAATGTACCTTTTTGCCCTTAAAATTTGTACAGACCATCATCAAAAACACTATATTGCTGAATTGCGTTATAAATAATTTGTCTAATCCTGCCTGTATAAACGTTTATATATACTTTTGATAAAACCAATTATTGCTACTTGTGTGTAAACAATAATCTTAATAGATAGATAGATATTTTTTTTTTATTGGTACAACTACTCATGCTGCAAAAAATTAAGATTCTTTTTTTTTATAGTGATGTGGGCGGAAGAGCAAGCGGTCCCACGTGATGGTGATGGTAAGTGTTACTGCAACACCAGGGGGCATGCGGGTGCGCCGCCGACCTTGCAAAATCCTATTCACCGCTTTCTTGAAGAACCCCATATCGTAGCTTAATAGAAAGACCTTAATGGAAAGTAACACGAAAAGTACAATAGCAAAATGCGATTTGTTCCAGGTAACCTATGGGTGGTAAGGAGAAAATAGATAACAAATAAAGGTACATAATGTCAACATATAACTATGCACACCTATGTATAGTATATGATGTGTAGTGTCGCAGCTAGGTTTATGAGCGCCTTGGCCAAGATGGAACTGCGCCCTCAACTAAAATTATTGAAATTAGTGATTTAAGACATTTACATTAAAAAAATACGTCTAGCTTTTTCTGGAGCCATTTTGTCAAATACTTGTGCTGTATATTTTAGTATAGGCGCGCAGTTTAAACTTAAATACGGCGCCCCACAAACACAGAATTCCTATATCCCTAGGTTATCCCCAGTTTTATATTGAGTATAGATTATATGAACATTTTTGACAGGTATTTTTGATAGGGTTGCTAAGAAAGAGAGTCGAAATTTGCGCCCCTTGGGTTTTGGGGCCCTGGCAGTCGCCCCTGCCGCCAGCCCCTAGCTACAACGCTGGATATGTACGCCTCTAAGGTTACTTTTGACACATCTAAATTGATCGATTATTGAATTTAAAAAATAATCAGTACCTACAATAATTTTTGATGGGATATTATCGTTTCGACCAGGAACAAAATTTGTGAGGTGACCTTCATGATAATAATTATTTCCTGCAGACTAATGTCTCTTGGCTCAAATGGCCTCGTCCGAGTGCTATGAAGGAAATAAAAAGTACCTAGGTAATCGGTAATTGTGTTAACTAAATTACTTTTTTGAAGTTTATTTGATTATTTATTTCCCTAATTTGTATGTAAAATGTAAATATAACCTGATTCATATAAAACTCACTGCGATACTATATAATAAAATTATATGACCCATATAAGACAATTTATCGGGTTAATGTTAAGTATAATGTATTTTTATTATTAAAAAAGTATATAGGTACAAAATTTAAGGTATTACACGAACACAAAATAAAATAGAACACAAAAGCAGCAAATACAAGGGTAGCAGAATACGGCAGAAATACTCGTAACAGAAAAAGATTTAGCAAGAAATAAATTTCAACAATATAAAAACTATATATTTTGTATATTTCGCATAATTTTCTGCTCGTTTATTGCGAAACTGACGTTATTAAGATTACCTAAATTACATTTAATTTTCTGTAAACCGCAAGATTCTATTTTAGTGTTATGTAAGGTGTCATTGGGCTTGATGAAAAGGTCATCAAATAAATTATAATACTTTTTACTACTTATTGTAGCATCTGAATTTATATTATATTCAGACCTACTTATAGTTGTGTTTATTTTCAAATAATGGATATTTAAATAACAATCCATTCCTTTATAACGCGTGTAAATTACATAATAAGTTGGTATTTTATGTAGATTTCCTCCCGCACGAAGATATTGACGTGTATAGATTTGATTCACAAGTGTACCAATGTGCATCCGAACTGTTCTTGCAAATTCATACTCGTATTATCCGCAACCTTCTCGCCTTTAGCCTCTGATGCATATTTATTTGTAATTATGAGATTGCCATCAATGTGCATTATTCGCATAATAACGATCGATAGTCATAACATTGTTATCGTGAATTATTTGTAACTAATTAGTTAAAACTTGATTTTATTTCTCCTTGTAAATAATTTAAATTGGTTTGCTAAATAGAGTAATTTTATTTTTAGTGCCAGGCTGTTGTTGGGTTTCATGTATTGTATTTTATTAGGTACTCGTATATTCGAGTTAGAAAGTACATACCCTACATTTGTATATTGTTTAATACCTATACATATATTTTCATATAGGGGTAACTGTCGCAGAGTTACCAGATATTATATACGATCAAATCAAAGTTATCAAAGTTGGTCAGAGTAGATGAAAGCATAATTTACGCCTTATAATGACAGGCCAGTTGCGTGAGAAGTTATGCGTGCCTGTAAAATACTTATCTCTAGTTACTTACTAGTTATTGTAATTGTTAAGATTTTCGCGTTCAGCACGCATATTTATATATAGTCTTAAACGTAATGTAAGCGTTTAAGACACCGGGGTTTAAGACGACACTTTGGCTGGGTTGTACCAACAATAGTCGCGAGCTCACTGACATACATTGTTTAGCACTACTGAAAATTGCATATTGTAAGGGAACTGATATGATTCGCATTTACAAAAATTGTATCAAATTTACTTTTGATATTTTTTAAATCTAAGTTTATCTTTTATAGTAAAAAAAATGTTTTCTGTTAAAAATCATTAAAATTGCTATTCGTCCCTTCGAAAAGCTTAACTCCTCCATTTTCGACAGCTTAACTCAAACTCTAAACTGAGGCAAGTCACACCACATCTGTCCCTTGTCCTTCATAATTAATTCTAAGAGGCGGAACTATATGGGTATAACTATAACAACCCTATGGGTAGGTCTAAGACAAGTTTTTGTGATTTCGGTGATATTCGGATCACACCGGAAGACATAAAAACATGCGAACCAAACTAACATGTTCGTGACAAAACCACACGGTTACGCGGTACTGGCGATGTGGTTATATGGTATCGGATGCGATATTTGACACCAATTTTGTAATAAATACGTGACATACAATCAGCACCTACAGCACTTATTATTAAAAGTATTACTTTATTCTTAACTTTTTCGCTTTTTTTTTAAACAGTAAAATTTTAAGTTTAACAACACTTAACGTGTCCTCTAACGAGAAAAACTAATTCTCGGGTTATTTCATGGTTGAAGATTAAATTTATTGCAGATCGATATCTATGTGGATATTGCTATGGAGTACTGATAGCAATACCAGCAATATTATAAGGAAATTAAAATCGTTCGATCCTTCCAGTTTCCTCACGCTTTGACGTCACTTCATGTAATTAAACCTAGATTAGTTAACGTTAACTAGTCTGTGAGACATCTGGAATGGTTTCAGAGAATTCCCTGAAGTGACAGCGGTCTCCACATTAATATATAGGCTCTTTGATTTGGCTTTACTAGTAACTGATATAACTCATTTAAACATTCGAATCTAATTGAACCTATTATGCAGTTTTGATGCTGGCATATTAACCATCATTTCAGTATGCCATTGCTTCATATTTAAATTCAGGGTACTGGACAAATTGAGTTTTAGTTTGAGTTTAGTTCAAGTCGTGTGTCCGTCTTTCTCGTGGGCAAGACTTGTATCGAATTTTTGAAGAAAACAATGGTTTACCTAAAAATCGTTTATTCGATAACGTGTATTGCCTCCAAGAGCGTTTACGACGGCCGTCATACGGTTTAGCATGGAATCAATCAACGTCACAATGAGGTGTTGCGGAATGTTTTCCCATTCTTCCTCGGTGTCAGTTTTCACCTACTGCAAGGTCTGCGGAGCTGGGTGGTGAGCTCGAACACGCCTCTTTAGCTCATCCCATAAATACTCTATGGGATTCATATCTGGGCTTCTTGCTGGCCATTCCATGACTGTGATACCGACATTACAACATTAGGCCAAGCCATTAGGCCACTGTAAACCATTATAAGCCATTAGGCTTATTGTGATTGTAAGTTCAATAAAGAGCAACAACAACAACATCGTTTAAAAAATCGTGCTTTAATTTGATGTGTGGCTGCAGCCTATTTCTAGAATAGGCATAATTAGTAGTGTTGTTAGTGAGTGCTATGTTAGTAACTAATAATTAGTAACATTACACTAACAAAACGTTCATTCATTTATGTACAATTACTATAACAAACTAATTTCATTATAAACGTTATCTAATAAAACCGTTTCCCCATTTAGATACAAAATAAATACAAAGCTAATATTGTAAAGAGTACATAATCTTAGTGTTCAACTACTACCTACTCCAAACTATTTATGTGTGGGTTAGGCTTAATGACTGTCATATTTCATCCGGGCAAATTTTCAAGTATATTTATGAACAAATGAACATGGAATAAATTTTAAATTGACATTTCCCTTGTACTCCCAGTATGTACTATTGCTTGTAGGTAGGAACATAAGAATTAACCCGTCATGTCCTCATGCTCCCTACTGTCAAGGAGTGCATTTGTCATTAAAACATTTTGTCAAGTTTTTAATGTTAATTTAACATTTCCAAAAAAAATATACACAGTATTCTGCCATACTTTCTCTCAAAATGTGTATGTATATATATATGTACATATATATATATATATATGTGTGTATATATATATGTATGTATATGTATATGTATATTTGTGTATATTACTTATTACTTCTTTTATTTATCACAAGATTTATTATTACAACAACGAGATCGAGATTAGATCAGAATCCGTATTGTCAAATATGAAATAAATCAAAGATATAATCTTGTATAAGACAGAATGAAGACATAAATTAAAATTATAAATAATAGTATAATTGTACTGTATGATTTACTTGACTATATGTACTTATTTGTGGTCGCGATGCGCTGGTAGGAGCACGGGAATAGTAGTGTATTATTGTCGTACTCTTAACAGTAGGAGAACATAGTAGCAATACGAGGAAACTCCCTTTACATTTTACAACAGATCAAGGATATATTACTTCAGATTGACAGATAAATGATTGACGGATTTATTGTAATCGCTCTAGAATTTGTGCTTTGATCGCCGGCAAGTATTACAGTAAGTAACAAAATAATGAAAGTAACAATTAATTTGCCTCAATAGACACACAGTATATATATATTTATTACATTTTAATATATATTTTACATTGGGTTTTTCTGACAGTACCTAATAAAATAACGAGGGTCTTAAATATTGACAAATGTTTCATCTACTATATTTTAAATTTAAAAACAAGCATTAATTGTATTAAAATATTTACACTCAAGCCGTGTCAATAATATATTTTTTTTTAAATATTTTTGTCTCAGTTTCTTTTACAACGAAGACTAGTTTTAGTTTTCAAACGCGGGGAATTGAATACGGAGAACAGGTACCACCTGTATGCAACGGCAAGAGATTCAACCTTTAATACGCAAAGATTTTAATGCGCAGATTACTGTTTTCTTTTTCATGAAAAAGCATATATACAGTTAGACATATATGTAGACAGAGGTCTATTATACATTTTTTACATGTTAATTGTATCATTAACCTACATGTGGAGATACGACAAGATACGGGATGACAACTGTTGATCATTATTGTATATTAGGTAAACACGGAATTATCATAATATTGTTAATTTTATTGGTTACATCCGGTATTAACTATAACAAACATTTTTGAACACTTAGAATCTTAACTTAGTGAATAATAATCTTAATTAGAATTAGTAATCTTAATTCCTTTATTTCGAATATTATTATAACAGATTCCGTCTTAGTGCTTAAAAACAACGATTATAGTGATTTTATGTTTATTTTCCCACGAATGTTATTTTTTTTATACAAATATCTCAAATGGATATATTTCGTCACTGCCTTTAGGTATTATTACTGAAGCACATAAAATCACTTCCGATAACCTAGTTTTTGAGTGTCAAAAAATTCCAAAGTACCATGCTAAGTATATGATAAAAATAATTCTAAAACCACGTGTTCGTCTCAACTAAAGGCTGATATTTATATTATGATACCCGAGACACCAACTTGAACTAGATTATTATTTAACTACTTTTTTAGAGACAGCAAACTATTTAGTAGACAGCTCCTCTATTAATGTTGTAAAAACGAGCGTTGAGCGCTCGACGCTAGACGAGCGCTCAGTGAGTGCTAATTAACTTTTAAAGCATTGATTTTAAAGCATTTGATAGTCTTAAACTCTTGTAATAGTGAAAGCTGGAGTCTAAAACGGTTAAAGTTCAGTTATTAAGCCTTAAATAGCACTAACATAGCGCACCAGCGCTCGTTTTAACAACACTACCCCTTAACAATAAGCGGTTACTGTCGACCGTAGACATCTGCGATACCTTCAGGGGAACTCTGGGGCCTTCCTTTGTATTCACGAGTGGAATACTTAGTGCATATTGATTACGGATACGGAGAACTTGACAGCTTAAGATGTTTTCCTTTTCTAATATTATTGTTCAATTACACTGGATCGCAAAAATTCCGGGTCGCTAATAAAAACCGTGATATCTCCATAAATTATATACCTAGATCGCTCGAATAAATAATATGTAGTAAGGAGGTTACTAATGCTTGTTCTAAATCTCTAAAGAGGTTTCATTTGTACAAGTTACAGATTTAAAAAAAATATTCTGCATTTTGAAAAATTTCAAAATTTCAAATTAGGAAAAGAATATTTTTTCTGCTTTTGTTTCAAACGGAGCTGTCATTATAAATGGTTCCTTGGATTGATCAGAGTATTCAATGCAATATCATGTCGTTATCACCTGAAGAATGTACACGGATTATTACCATGGTACAAGAAGGAAGAAGTCAGCGTAGCACTGCTAGAACAGTAGGAGTATCTTTATCAACGGTCCAAAGAGTATTTCAAGTCCAGCGATTTCAAGAGACCGGCATGAACATCAGGAGACCAGGAAATGGCAGGCCAAGGTGCACAACTACACGAGAAGACCGATTCATCGTGAGCACTATGTTAAGAAATCGACATCTCACGGCTGTTCAGGTCCGACACAGTCTTCAAGAAATTCACCACAACAATGTGAGCTCTAATACGATTCTGCGACGACTTCGTGAGGCTGATATAAAGCCTTATAGACCAGCAAACGGCCCCAAACTGCTCAGAGAACATCGAGTTGCCAGGTTACGGTTTGCTCGAGAACACATCCGATGGACAGATAAGATTGGTCCAAGGTTATGTTTTCCGATGAGTCCATGAGTCGAGATTTTGTTTATTTACGCACGACGGGAGACGAAGAGTATTTAGACGGCCAGGAGAACGGTATCATCAAGCGTGTTTTGAAGAAAAGGTGCCATTCGGTGGAGGATCAATAATGGTTTGGGCTGGGATATATTCAGAGGATCGCACGGAGTTAGTGATCATAGAAAACGGTTCTCTGACTGCTGTCAGATACGTAGGAGAGATTTTAAATGAGCATGCTGGTCCATTCTTAGTGAATATGGGTGCAATTTCCATTCTTATGCACGATAATGCGCGACCACATACTGCTCATTTGGTCAATATGTATATTCAAGACGTCGGTATTACCTGCATGGAGTGGCCAGCTCGCAGCCCAGACTTAAATCCCATAGAACATGCATGGGACGAGCTCGGGAGATGCGTGAGACAACGCTCTCCTGCTCCCGTTACCTTACACGAGTTAAAGAATGCGCGCTAGTGGAAGAATGGGCAAACATAGACCAAAATCGTGTTAAAAATTTGGTTTACAGCATGCCACATCGTCTTATTGAAGTGATACGGGCTCGTGGAGGAAATACAAAATATTAAATTGACAAAAAACTTTTATTTTTTAAGATTTACTGCGAAGTGTATTTTTGTTGTCATAAGTTAGAAGCGAAATTTTCTTATTTTTTAGTATTTAATTAAAGTTATATAGTGTACAGAATGTGTTACACATTTTTTTATATATATTAATCAGTCATCTACAATATACTATAGTTTTGCAAATTAGTCTTATGTATTTAAGAAACTATCACGCCATTTATTAGCGACCCGGAATTTTTGCCATCCAGTTTATTTGAATCAACAGTATTTATCAATTTATTTTTTAAGTCATATATTAATAATGGATACCTACCTACATAAAAAGTTGCAAAACCTTTAAATGTCTCCATGAACTTGATTCACGGTCAAAAGATAAATATAAAAAGAGCTAAACAGTGGTCTCAATAACAAAGTTATAATGTGTCTACGACAATAACAGGCACAGCACTATAAATGTATAACGATGTTTTTAATAGCGGCCTTGGTTAAATTTGCATATATATTTGCATATCTTGCTATTTTTTTCATACTATATTTAATGTTTCATCGAAACCATATTTAATTTCAAGATTATATTTAATGTGAACTGTCGTTGTTTTAATTCGCGACTTAATTCTATTACTCCTAAATATCTAACATTACTAAGCCTAATTTAAGTGTAACGTAATATAATGCTATGTTAATTAACATTAACAAGCATAATGTTGGACATGTTTGATTTTATTACTTGAAAAATCTTGAAAAGATGTAAGCCATCAGACAAATTTCCGTCAAAAATAAAAAGTCCTTACCTACCTAAGTAAACTAAATCTACTCAATAATCGATTCAAAAAAATATAACTTTATTATTGCTTAGTTCCAATGCCGATCATGTTAATACCACTAAAAGGTACGGCAGGTACTAGCCTGGATATGTACATTGTTAGAATTTAAGCCCTTTCTAGGGACCAATAAAGAAACCCTATTTTGCTAAATACAATTAAAAGCGTTGAATTACTGTGACGACAGACAGTCGAGTTACTGATTAATAATAAAAAAATGACAAAAAATAAGTAATGTAGTTTATTTACATTGTAACTAATGGAACTCATGAACAAAAATGTTGTTTTTCTAATAAAGCGACATTGTTATATACTGAAAATTAACAAGTAAAAATAACTCACCTATCCTTTAAATTGCGCCTTAAATAAATTTTGGAAGCGTTGATAGACCATGCGTGGTGTTTGTAAACAAAGATTTACGTGCCGCACGCGCAACCCACTCGTTCTTGTAGCGCCGGTAAACGTGCGTCCGATCACGATCAACACTTTACTGTGCCCCAAACCAACTGCGAAACGGAGTGAAACCCGTCTAATTATAACACAACTCCGAGACTCCGCCGCAAAATGATAAAACACGTTATCTTTACTCGTTAACGTTTGGACTTACCGTCTCTTAGTGCACTACAGACTATAATACATTAAACGGAAACAAATAAATAAAGAAAATTACGAATGTATGCAATGACCGTGAGATGTGAGAACATGATCGAGATATCAATCCCTAATTAAGTAATCACCTACTACGATATTAGATTAATAGCTTTATCATACGGGAGAAAGGAAAGTTCCTGTTTATCACAGCATTAGTCAAAAACATTTATCGCTTTCTGTAAATATAACAAGTGAATATTATTTTAATTAATATTTTATTATTTATTTTTCCCACATATTTTCCTTTCATGAAAGATATGGAGGGAACACAGTCGAGGCACAAATATAAAGGCACTTCCTTAAGGTAGAAAGGTAAGTACGTGTACTTACGTTATATCAAAAGAAATAATCAGTCCTAATTTTACGCTGACCGCTGACCTCACGTCCACCTCAATAACTTTAATGCTGATTCCTTTGTGACTGAAAATAACTGGATCATAAGTGGGTCCTCTTGCAACTCGCCTTTTCGTCGTATCCTCGACTATATATTATATAAGTGCAATAAAAGATATCCCTAAAGTAAAGGACATTCTAAGGCAACTTCAAAACATTTCAACTCTATATGACTACTGACTACTCTACTGTTTACTGAAGACAAATTATTAATTAAGAGTGTATTTGCATTAGTATTTGCACTAGAGCATCACCATAAAGGGTCCATGTTACAGTTAAAAATTAATTATTCCAATAAGTACTAAGGGGAGTGTGCACGCTGTAATCTCACAGCTGCTAGGCCCACTTGATTGGCCACTTTACAGAAGACTACCGTGAAGTGTACTGCATTTCCCACTTTATCCTATTCTCTTAATGTATCTATCTATATCCTATCCCACTCATTTTCCCAACCTTATTGTCATCTATCATGGATATCCAAGGCTGATAGTATTCACTTACCGTCAGGTGAATGCTCAACTGCCGCCATATAAATATGCAAAATGAAATACTTATAACGCGCGTCATTTTTAGAATCAGTTTCTTCGCTTTCTATAATTATTTCCAGTAAATACGTTATCGATTCTGAAGCACCTCCAAAAACAGAGATTCTATATAAAAAGCGTATGTTGGACGATTTTACCTACCTATTTATTCACAGTCCTTGTGAGTCATGAAACAGTTCATCAAATTCCCACATCGAACACATTCATTGCTACACAGAAACAATTTTCTAAATGTAACCAGAGTTACCCACCTAAATCAACAGAAACTTTCACGTAATTTCCTGCTACATTTCTAATTGTCGCTTAATCAGCACCATTTTATTGTGTAGGTAGGTGCGTTTTCAGCGTTATAAAGGTTAGTATGTAAGAGTATATACATATAATTGACGTGAACCTTTCATGGGCTTTCTCCGATTACACAAGGTCAGTTTTATTACTTTTTATAACAAGTATGTCATGTTATGAGGTGATACGGGCTGGCGGCAACTATTGTTGACCATTCAACGCAAGGTTCCGATCTACATTTCAGGTATTGGTATTTATTTCATTTCAAAAATACAGTTTACATAATACCAAAAACCACATAGCACCTGATACAGTTCATATACAAATATGAATTCTTCCAACAATAACTGATGGTCCCCAAATTAGGCAGGGCCTGTATCTTCGGGACAAATACCAGACCAGTCTAACCAGGTTACAGAGTAGTCTAAGGCAGACTGATACAAGTGTTACACGTTCATACCCACTGAGTCTTCTATAATGCAATGAATAGAAAGTCAAAATGCAAGATTTTTTTTTAATAATGTCAATCTCTTCATAATATAAATATGAAAAAATAATGCGTTTTAAATATAACCACTATTTTGTTTCGTTACACTTGTTTAACCTGTCCAGAGGCAATTTGAAGAATATCCTATTTTTACAAGATTTTATTTAACTTCACGTCTGTTATTTTGTTTAAGTCAAATCTGGCAAGTCGATTTTAACCCACATCCACTTGTACTACTGCCTTGAAATTTTACACATGTATATAATACCGATGACAATTGGATCAGATTATTGAATCTGATGACCTCGACCCGATGCTGCAGCCAGGAAGGCCAGCACACAGTGGAACTCCTAAATAGTGAATGGTAGACATGTCGTGTTTGGCTCGTGGTTTTTAATGATAACCTCGTGGCCAGCACGCTGTGGAACTCCTCAACGGCGGGGTTTGTGCTCGTTTTGATGAGTTCGCAATTTTGATGACAAAAAGTTAGTGACATGAGGTTGAGATGCACGTCGTCTGCAACTTATAACACTAAAAATGAGTAAATAAATTAAACGCAAAAAAATGCACTAAAATGAAGTCATTACTATTATTTGATGTGATTTAAAAGCTTGTCGCGAGATTTGTATTTGAAATGTTTGTATTTCTAATAATTAATAATATTGGTACGAAAATCTCGCGACAAGCTTTCAAATAATAGTAATGACTTCTAAGTATTAGTAATTCTACTACTTCACTAAGTACGTACTACTTCTTCATTTTAGTGTATTTTAAAAAAAGCTTGTTTTAAAAGCTTCTTTTTACGGTTAATTTATCTCATGACTGAAAATGGTGCGGAAGGGGAGCCAGATTTAACGAATGATTTAACAAATAAAACTGAAGTAATTTTGAAATTTGCCATTACCACCTTCCTTAATTCATTCTATTCTTACCTATAAAGAAATTATTATGAAATTGCTTTCTATTGTATTTCTATTTATTTCTATTTCTGTATCGAGGTACCTAAATGAAAATTAGTAATTCAATTAAATCTTTGTAATTTTATAATAAAATATAGCATTTAATACTGTATTAAATATAATAATCATTTCTTTTGATTAAACTATTGTCAAAAATCGCTGGCACATCATTGTCTCACCACATACCTACAAAAGATTGGAATAATTAAAATATGTTATGGAGCACCATAACCGCAACTGAAACTATCGGATATCCGAAATAAAAGTTTCGGATGTTATTACAAATAATTTTGTTTCGATGATAGCAGGAACTGTGTTAATATAATTCCTTCAAAGTAAAGTTTATTTTGACTTCGCTATCAATTGTATGTTGTAATGAATATTTCTTAAAAAAATAACATTTCTTAAAAAAGTTCATTACAAATATATCCGTAACCGAAATAATATCCGAAATAAATTCATATCCGTGTCCGTAACCGAAACCGGTAAAAGAGTATCCGTATCCGAAATATCATATCCCTAACAACCCTAGTATAATTAATCGTGTATCATCACCTATTTCATAAAAAAACATGATGCTACTTCGTTTTGTATTATACTAACTGTATTTATTTACTGGGAGTATGTGGTTAGCATCCACAGAAATACATATTTCTCTTAGTCAACATTGTATGACAAAAACACCAATAGATTTCATTGACAAGGGTCCATTCTATTAAAATAGTTCTATGTTAGTGGGATTTATATATTTGTAATATTTATCATGTGTTTAGAAGATTATACACGTTTGCCTTTACTACAGGTCCGCTCCAACTTTGTCCAGTCGTGCAGCGTTAGACCTCTTGTTAACGGCAACGGGCACCGGACCGTTTTTTGCAACGGGCCATTGCCCGTTGCGCAGTGTTCTCTAGGTAAGTAGGGATATTTGTTCACGCACCGGACATGTACCCGTCGGGAGAATACGCACCGGGAGCGAACGCGTCGCCTCTCGGCGCGACGTTTATCGGCCCGTTGCAGTTGCAGTGATGGACGATTCTCGATCTTGAATTTTTTTTAGTACCTACCTAGCGCGATTTGCAGTAAATTATGGAGCACAACATAGATATGGATTTATTAATCAGTCTAGTTCAAAGTAGACCTGTCCTATGGGATAAGAGTTACAAAAATAAGCAAGCAAATTTCACGGCATGGAAAGAAATCTGCATAATGTTATATGAAGAATTTGAGACATTATCTGATAAAGACAAAAACGATTTTGGTAAGTTTACATTATTTATTTAAGTATACTTCTTAAACATATTGATTTAAACGGATCGTGTACAAGGGTAACCGTTTCGCGTCGGCCCGTTACCCGTTAAAAAAACGGTCGTTAACAAGACCTTAACCTTGTTTTCCTACAGTACGGCTGTAAAGAAACCGTGCCTTCGCGTGCGTGTCAACAAGCTCCCATAGTGGCCCATACAACACTGGCGACGCGGTCAATTCGCGGTAGGTTTTCACGACGGAACATCGTATCGTTAACAAGCAGCCTAATGGAACATCATAAGGGTGTTTTATTGTAGAAAGAAGATGGCAGACGAGTCCACCTGGTGGTAAGTGGATAGCGTCGCTCATGGCCACCCGCGATGCATGCCAATATCCGTTTAGAATGATAAACGTATACTTTGGAGATTAAGGACTTGATTTGGAGAAAGGGTTGGGAATATTAAAAGGGATGGGATATGATGGAACGGGAATGGGCTCTAGGATATCTCACTCACCACCGAAACACGTACGTACACGGAAATAGGATAAAGTGAGAAATGCAGTAGGTACATTTCACGGTAGTCTCTGTAAGAGAGGGGTAACGTTACTTGTACGGGATAACGGGTACTCACCCGTTACCCCGTTTGCGCCCGGCGGTTGTGGGATTGCACCATCTCCCTCCCCAAGTCCATAAGAAGGTATGCTTTACGAATTTTCAAGATTTTACCTATCTACACTTTGTTACGAATTAAGATAAGTCATTTCTCAAAAGATTTCATAAATCACTTATCGAGAAGCAAAATACATACACCTAATATAAATCTAAATTACAATTATTTGTGTGCATAAGCACACTGTAACTAGCAAACACATTAAAACACATTTTAATGATTGATTAAGAAATTTAATGCTAATAAAAATAAGAAATGTATTTTGTTGCAATTTATTTTAAAATTGTTAATCGTGCGCGGAGTCTTTGCGCAAAAAAATATACACACGATAGCAGTGCACAACGTAAGGATAGTTAGTGTTCAAATCATTTTTATAAATAACTTATAAGAATTATTTTTTATTTTTTATGATCATTTATAATGATTGGATTTATTTTATTTCAATATGTTTATAAAAAAAACCACCTTATTAGGGTAAATAGTTTTTAATGGTCCGTTTTTACATACAATTGTTTTTATAAAATCAATTTCTTAACTGCCTTTCATTTATTTCAGCGATTTTTTACTATTTTAATTACTGATAAATAAATTGTCGGAGTTAAGACTTTTATTTCCTAAGAACTCATCTATCGTCTAAGCCAACGTCGCATGAGATAAATTTCAAATGACGTAAAGGACAAACCACTGCTTTTGAAAAAGCACTAAAAATAGAAGATTCTCTTCATCAAATAAAGTCATATTGATCTATTATTTGATCTTAAAGCTCCAATGATCAAAACAATAGCTCTCCACCGATAAAGAGGATTACACAGGATTTTCTATAAAATTTCTTCCTCTGGTCGTCTTGAAAAGTAAACCTTTAGGTGAAATGAAAATGTATACCATAGATAATATCGTTTTACTGAATTAAGAAGTCTTAAAAAAACTGTTTTAATAAAATATTATATTATTTATAAATCGTCTTGTGAAAGATATTTTCATTGCATGAGAGAATTTCAAAAAAGAAATAGGGTGCAGAAGTTTCATAATTAGGAAAAGGCCATAAATAGAAAAAGAGAATAATAGTTAGACGGTGTTCTGTTTGTGCACCCTATCGACAAAAACGTATAACTCACAAACGGTCAAATTCGAGGAAACGAGAGTAAAAGTTTTAATATAATTTTATCTGTCACTATTTAATAATTGATGCATTTTGGTAATATTATATATATATAGATTAATCTAGAAGAAAATTTCGATGTTTTAACCTCATTTAATGTTAATGAATTTAAAAAATAAGTTACGTTAATAAATAATCTTTAATAAATATAATATTATATGACAATGTAAAAGCAACGATGGTGATTATTAAAAGTTTGTTTTAATGAAATGATTTATTATTTATTATGGAGACTTAAATAGGTACCTATTAAAAATATTATAAAAGAGAAGACGAATAAAACGCTGGTGTTAAAATTGTTGGAACAATTTATATAAAATTCTCAATAGAACTAAATATGAAGTTAACTAATAGCTGACATTAAGATTTTCCGGTAATATTTTAAGCATGTTTTAAGGGAAAAGGCACTGTAAAAATAATTATTTCGCTAACATACGGCCGGCAACAGTGACATGTTGTGCTGCTAAGGTGCTGTTTACGGATATAGATAGACAAGCACCTTAAAATAAGGTAGTAATAAGGGTTAGTATATAATGGTTTTGAGTATAGTTACCGTATTACTGGCCGTAAATAGCGATGACCCAATTTTGCTCCTCACTTTTGTTCGCGTTTTCGCCGGCGCGGAAGTCGTCAATCTTTAGACTAGGGACATTTAACTCTGTTAACATAGCGAATTATATAGCGAATCGATATTTACTATCAATATTAGCTCAGTAGTTGCGTTAGATGTATTAAGACTATATATCTATCGTGCACTAGACAATATACATGACAGGCCCATATGCAGCAGTGGACGATAAAAGGGCTGGTGATGGAAGACTTCGCGTGCTGTGATAACTAATCGACTATCGAAAAGTTTGCTATTTGACTTCTGAACTTCGGTAATTATCTAGAAGCAACAATACAGATTTTATGTTTTTAACTTTTCTAATAATAGTAGGTAATAATTAATGAGATTGATTCCTTGAATACTCTGAAAGAAACAAAATGATGCCTTTAATAGAAATCCGGAAGTTGATTTCGTTTACAGAAATTATTTTGTTATTGCCCTTAGCACCCGAAGGCAAGTTTCTGCACGTACTAAAGAAACGGCTGTATTTTACTGCGAACGTGCGTCTTTGAGATAATTCTCAACATTCTGCTCTAAATTTTGCGTACATTTCGCGATGTATTTTATATAAGTAGTAGGTATATAGGGGAGAGTTGGATAATTGATAATACCGTGCCCACGCATATCCGAAAAATCAATACGGTTACAAGATATCTAAGTGATGTCTAATAGACAATAATCTCCCTGCACCGGCGGCGATCCGTGCGTTGCCAATAATTTACTTACGCATATCTTTATTGTTTGAATGTTTGTAATTTTGAAAGTATGGTGTGAAAATACTTTCTTAATATAATAATTAATCTTACTTTCATTCAAATTTCAATATTTTTTCTCGATTTCAAAACAAAGTAAGGGTGTTTGACAATTCTGCGCGGTATTTTCTCGTTCTCGAGAAAAAGTAACTTTTACTTCAGAACAACAAAAGGATCTATGTAAGCATGTTGCTATGTTGTCTAAAGCATGTTATGGAATTATCAAACCACAGCAATGAAAACAGGCGTATGACTTGGCGTATGACAATACCATTAAGAAAGTCAACTTTATCAACACGAAAATGTTAAGTAGGAATTTGGGTTAATTAAATTAAATCTATAAAACAGAAAAAAATATCTCTTCCCTTTTAGTTTTATCGAAATAAAAAATACAAGTGTGTAACAACACACTACATAAGAAATCGCTACGAAAAAGTAGCCCCACAGTAACTTTTCTCAAACGTTATTGTTGACAATAACCATTAGCGTTCTGCACCATATACAAACGATATGAAGTATTTTTTCCTTCTTTTCACACACATGTGAGTTTCCATAGTCTCACTCATTTGCTTTTTTTTCATTGTACCTGAAGCATTGTTATCAAAGGAATTTGAACTTTATTGTCGATACAAGTTATTTTTCAAATACGTTTAAAACTACAAAGCGGCCAAAAACTCATTGATAACGTTTCGTTTGGAAAACCGTTTCCGAACACAACGTTTATGTCACCGTAGTGTTTTTTTTTGTATAGTTTTTCGACTGAAATTGAATACTACTTATGAAATTAGTGGAATACTAAAATGACATAACAGTACAGTTTCGGCTGCTGTTCAGGGTATATATCTACTTAGAACTGACGAAAAACGAAGTTTCGGCTGATATTTCGGTAGATTCCTACCAGGAAAACGTTCAATACAATATATCGGCCCGAACGAAATTGATTTGACATTTGAAACCACTCCTATCGCACGAGAGAATAACCGAAATAAGGATTTTGACGAGAGATACTTGGGGTTTAAAGTCAGAATTGGGTTACAGGACTTCGTTCGTACGGGTTTCGATCGGGTCCGAAACTTAGGAAGCGTAAAATCAGTTAAAATAACGTTAATTAAATACTTCGATCAAAGGCGGAAATTAATGTACCTACTTAGCTTAAAACTACGAGTTTAATTTTGGCAAGTCCTAGTGTTTATACATAGTAGCTTTAGTATATTGACAGATATTTGATAACATTGATAAGCTTCTTTTATCTGTCACCAATCAATCGAGATTAGGGTACGGTCATATGATTGCCAATTAGCGAGATGTATTGACGAAATACCGTAGAGAAACGTGTCATCCACTCCTAAATCATTCTTGTAATAAATTAATGATTATAATATTAACGTGCAACATAAACACATTAATTTGAATATTTTTATTTTTGATTTTCTACTAAGTACCTACCTATATGGAAACGCAGCGTGGGACGCCCTCCAGTTAGGACTCAGGTGAGCTGACGACTTGAAAAAAGTCGCCGGTAGTGGGTGGCTCTCCACTGCTGGATATAGGCCTCCCCCAAGGACCGCTACGACACACGGTCTTCAGCTCTTCTCATCCACATTTCTCTACATCTGTGTCTTTCACACACTATGTAGGTCCTGTCTCTACACAGATTGATGGTATGGTATGGTATATGGATTTGAAAAACTAAATATACGTTAAAAGCGTTACACGCGTTTACCTAACCGTTGACCATACCCTAAACATTTATTAGAGATTATGCTATTTTATTAATAATGCAGGAACTTCAGATAAGCCCAAATAAAATGTCAATAAATTATTCTGAATGTCATTTGTTGTGAATATGTGTACCTTATATGGTGGCTCTCGTGGTTTATTCAATATAAAATTAATTACTTCTTTCTTCTCCAATTAAATTATGAAGTTGTCTTACGGCTGTACAGAGTACAGCTAACAGATAGAGTCAGGTACCTTTTTCGATAACTCATATAATTATTAGCTACTTAGCTACTAAGGCGGTAGGTACTCTGTTGAGTAGGACTGCAGGAGCACAATGTTGTCTAATCTAAATCTAAGCTGTTAAATTTGGAATACACGCGTGAACATGAAAAATTTGGTGTACTTTTCAAGGTTACCTTTACCTAGTTACCCGAAAGGGTAACTACCCCTGCTGGGAAATAGGTAATCAAATCTGACATAGGTAAATTTGATGTCAGTACCCACTAGCGTTACGAAGCAAAAATTTCGTTTTGTGCACTCAACAAGCATCTTAAATTATACAGGTGCCTATACTTTTCGCTTACATTAGGTTTATTGTTTTTCATAAACCAAGTTTGTTTATTCGGCAGGTGGGGTCACAACCGCTAGTAGTGGTCGGATGTGGAGAGCATTCTCATGTCGATGAGCTGTGGTGGTGCACTTATAGGAAGCAGGTATTGTATGGAATGATACCAATATTTATAGGCCTGATATTTATTGGTTTAGTTTGTGCGTTCTACCTTTTTTACGGCAGTTCGCCTGAGTTTTGTGGTTATTATTAGTGTCTATTCCCCAAATACAGGTCAAGGTGGTCTCTCTAAAATCCTGACACGCCTTTGTCGTGCCCCCAGCGTAACCCAGCTCGTGCCTGCTCTTGTGTTTGGAGTCGGATACTCGCATCATATACCAAATTCCGCCAAGAATGACCGATGATAGCATATCCACGGAAACCTCTGCCTAGCTTTACCTACAGGACTTAGGAGAAGGAATGGAGAAGGTAAATTTAAAAAGGGGTGCAGAAATATTAATTTGCAGAAAATATTTGGAAAATGGCTATAGATAAATACCCACTTATACTTTTGACGACCGATTAGCGCAGTTGCTAGAACCTCCCTGTATGTTATGTAAAATGTCGCGGGTTCGATTCATTTGTTTAGAAACAAATGTGTTCAGGTCTGGGTCTCGTGTTCGTCTTTGTATGGGGTGTGGTCTCTGGACCCACGATACAGGGACTCCTAGTATGGGAGTGTGCTGTTATTATTAATTAGATGATGGAAGAAAAACGCTCACTGGCGAAATAGGATGGTGCGTTTGTAAGCAGTTTTTTTCGAAAGTACAGTAAAGTAGCTTAGGGATCCTGAAGAACCGTAGTGTCCGTCAATCGCCTGGAGGACCCTGACGGACTGGTGAGTGCAAACGGATACCCAACGGGGTTATTATTAGAATCCCCTAGTGGACGTGTTTGGATTGACCTGTGTGAGGACCGTGAGATGCAGCATAGTGCAATTGATTATATAGAAAAAGTAGAAATGATTGTAGGTACTATTAAATAATTAATGTGCAATTATCTATTTTCAGCCCCCGATCATCAGTACAATGCGGGAGGAGTACATAAACTCTGCTCCCGACTATTCCAGTATAATTAATGACATGTTCAACCTGTCAATAATGACTATAGCGGTGTGTATTGTGATCGTAGGCCTATTTGCATTCCTAGTTAAAATATATTGACATATAAGTGAAGTTATTTATCTATTCTCGTGTTTTAATAGTATGGTTAGATTTGTTTATACCTATGAGACGAGACTGGGAACAATATACGCTGTCCACTTGGTTCCCGGGGCAGGATCCCTCAAGGGATCCTAGTGGACATTGTAGTGCACGTGGATCACTTCGCAAGAGATTCTACGAAAATGAATTATAAAACACTGGCGAGTTCACTTGGATCCGTCGGAAACGCCAACGCGGTATGGAGTAAGTAGTTTATAAAATGAAATGTAATAAAATGGTAGGCTTGTTATACCTCTCAAGTATAGAAAACTTGAGTGGCTTCATCATGACAGTCATGACAGTGGCTTCGAATGACATTTTTTTTTATTAAAAATAATCTCGAAGAAAAATTATAAATTATATAAATATTAAAGGATCACTTGAGAACTGAATTTAATTTTGGTTTTGAACTTGTAAAGTACACAGCTAATAGGACGATAATTTCCATTTCTCAGTTTTTATCATATACCTAGAGAAAAATCATTCACTCATAGTCACTTGATTGTAAAATGCGGTGAGTTCTAGATGATACAAAACTGAAGACCACTATTTATAGACAACGGATATTTCAGTGCACTTACCAAAGGTGTATTTCCTTATCAAGGATAGCTTGGGTCGAATTACTATAATGTATCTGAGATATTGAAGAATAAAACACTTAATCATTTATTGTACCTTTATTTAAATTAAAAAAAGATAATACAATTGTTTGCAATAATAAACGCTGGCGGTGCTATAAATCTACATAGTAAAATTTCAACGTTCATTCAATCGTAATTCTTATCTCTAATAAGGCTACTCTTAAATTCTACCCTTCCATCCGCGCGTATGGATTGTCAACGTTATTGCTTTAATATTCCGCTAAATAATTGTATATTGAATCAGTATAATTGAATCACATTACAATTCCGAGGCTATTTTAATCTAAACCAGCATTTATTTTACTATATATCAACAACTTTTCATACATCAAATCACAAGTAGAACAATACAATAATGAAACATAATTTTAAAAGTACCTGTGTAACTTATAAATCATAAAAACACAAAAATAAAATATCAAAAAATAGAATTCATCTTAGATAACTATCACACAAATACTGAAAATAAAAGCTAGTACAATGGCGTGACGTATAGGCATTTTTTTTTAACTATAATCGTTTCTTACATAGGTAATTATTGAAGCCCAAGCAAAAAATTTGTCATGAGTAAACACTTAACGCTAGTTTAAAGATACTTATGATATGCTAATGATATGGATAAAAAATCTACACTGGGTCCAGCCACCGGAACATTTACAAAGTATGAACGCATATACGTATATTCACTAACATGCAATTCCATTCTTACCTATACTATCACTACCAAATATTTCATTATGGCATACATATATAAATAAATATTATTATTATTATTATATTGTCAAATCTATCAGGAAGCATGTTATCTTAATTAGTAATTGATGGTTTTTATTGACTTCACGTGTGTACTGTAAGTGTATTTAGTTTGCAGTTCGGTGTATATGAGTCAAACAATTTACAAGAATAATTTCAGTCGGTTGTCACTCGCGTACGCCACGCTACATTTGAGTATACATGATGTTTTTTAAGAGCTCACGACGTTTTTACTTACAGTATTTCAGCAAGTGACTTTTTATAAATCTTCGTTTATGCAATCAACACCATCGCGAAGCTTTATTTTATTTATTTACACATCATTGCACAATATTGTACAAAAGGCGAGCTTAATGCTTTATATGCTTTTCTACCATAGAAGCTTTATGGGGCGGGACTAATGAGAGTAAACCCCTTAAAACTTTTTTCAACTTTATAATGCGCTCGCAACTCCGGTAGACACCATACAAAGTTAAAAATAGTCACAACAAAACTGAAAGTATTTAAAGTGCCACTTAATTTTAATTAGAAAATCCCCAGAATGTCAAATATTAGGCTTGCTGAAATACAGCCAGTTAAAAAGAAGATACACGTTCAAATATGCAATTAGAAATAAATTAAAACTAAGATTTAGTCTTATTTATTTCTAATTGCATTTCTAATTGCATTCTAAAAGATTTCATTTACCATAACACCTCAATGCGACAATGCTTTTTAAGCTAGGGCCTGTGTCCTATGTGTGTACTCGTATGTATCCTATTAGTGTGTATATTCATTTTCACATAATTATTATAATGGCAATATTAGTCTAATAAAGTAACATTGTGTGTATATAATGTAATCAATTAATTCAACAATTAGGAATTACTGCCCTGGAACGAAACTGAACAAAGCTTGGGTTGAAATCTATAAAGCGTACTTGAAGTCAGCTGTAAAAAGTATTTTAGTCAGATCTAGTCATGCTCGAAATTTGGAAAGGATATTTCAGAAAAAACATGATTCGAATTTATGGTCACATATGCATGAGAATCGTCGTGTGACAAAGGATAGAACTAACTGCATTCAAAGTAATCCAAAATCTTATACAAATACCCATTAGCACATGTATCTCCAGTACTGGATGTATAGGACTCTCCTAAGCCTGTTTATCGCAAACGACGTTTCATGATTCTCATCCACTTACTACCCTCAACCCACTGTACTTTTTTGATATGTGCACGTTTTCGATCCTGAAGTATTGTCTTGTCCATTGCCACTTCAGCTTATTAATTCAATGAGCTATGTTCCAGATTTAGTATGTTAGTTAAACTCATCGTTTCAGAATGTAGCTCGTAAACAACGTAGTATCGCTCTCGCTGAATGATTTTGAATTTTTGACTCAGGTCACATGTCGGCACCGAAACACCATTACTGACAAGATTGACTGTCTAACAGTTTCGGCATTGATGACTCTACGTCAAGCATTATGGTATAAGCGATGAGAAAGGCTGGAGCATTTTCCTAAAAGTCGACTAGCCGACTAGTTGCCTAGTTAGATAATCTGTCCAAGATGGACATAATCGTCAACAACTTCGGTTTTTTATGTATGTAAAACTATGTTTATTGAACATTACTTTTGTCTTGTTTAAGTAAACTACTGTCTGTCGAAATCTAAGCATACTTCATAGATTTCAGCTTTAGTAACATGTGTAATACCTATACCGAGTTTGTCGCTTTCATCAAATTCGTTTCAGGGCTCTAGAAACATCAAACCTGTAAGCAGTTATTTGTCTGAATAGGTAGTAAATATTTTAATATGCTGCATTTTATATAATGAGTAAACTACAGTCCAAGTTTAATCTTACTTTAGAACTGACTAAATAATGATACCGAATATATTAATTATACTATACGAATATTACACAAACAAAACGACACTGGAACGTTCGCAAAAATGAATACATTCAAATTTAATAATATCAATTGAATTAAGTCATTTATCACTAGTTACCTTATAAACAAGTGCACTTAATGAGTTCTCACTACTCCAACAGTTCCATTTAATATTAGCAACCTTATATACATCTATTCAAATATATTGCAAATACGATATATTGACGTAGACGCGTACAAGCGTTCTTGAAACACACTTCATTAACGATATGATAACTGAGCACAATAATTTGACTTTCATAAATAAACTATGCAAAACGGTGAACATCATTGAAGCGCATAATTTGCAAGTTGCACCCGTGTCTATAAGCGAATGACTAGTCAAAATTATGCACTCGATCTCCCAAAATAGGAAAATCATATAATTACATAGCTCAGTCATTTGTTAGTCATTACAATATGAATACGAGGAACTCTGCTGGGCTTTAACGTTCCACGGGGTTACATATGATGTGTCGTATCTTTATCTCATGGACGGAGATTACGTTCACATTCCTATAATAGCTTCTAATTCTTTCCAATGTGGTATATATTTTCTATATAGCAACAATTAAGGCTTAGTTTCGAACATTAGATATGAGAATTAGGGATGTTCCGAATATTCGTATTCGTATTGACGAATACTCGCCAGTTTTCAAGTATTCGTACTCGTATTCGCCATTTTGTAAACGAATACTCGAATAATAAAAAAAAAAAAAATTTAATAGTAGGTAAGATAGGTTTTCCACTAAAAAGAATACTTTTAAGTTAAAGGTTCATTTGAAAAACAGTTGGATAGCTGATTTTTTAGTTTAATTTAAATATAAGTAGGTACCTAATTTTATATTAAAACAAAAAGATCTACTTTCTGATTGAACTAAAATAATATTTATAGCACTAACTTTAAATTGGACGAAAAATTATCTAATTAGTAATTTAACAAGTGCGTGCGTAGCAAGTTAGATACTATTCGTAATTGTATTCGTATTCAAGAATAGTGAGGCAAATTATTCGTATTTGTATTCGCGAATAGTGATTTTTTGCTATTCGAAACATGCCTAATATGTGTATATACGAGGAGCGGTCAAAAAGTTCGCGGAGTGGAGGGGTAAAGGGTAGGGAAGGGACATCGGACTATTATTTATTGCTGAAAATGAAAGAAGAGCTTCGAGCAAAGAAATTTAATAATGATAAAGAAGTGAAGGCAGCGGCTTCGGCCCGTTTTGAAGGGAAGGATAAAAATAATTGAGGGTATAAATAAATTTATCGAACGTAGTGATAAATTTATTAGGGTCAATGGAGAATATGTTGAAAAGGAAAAATAAAAACTTGAGTTTATCTCCTCTTCCCCCGCATTCCGCAAACTTTTTGACCGCCCTTCGTATAACATCGTGTATGTTAAAAATATAATGTTATGCAGTTACAAAGGGATTTCTTAAAGTTGGTGTTTGATTTGGTGTTATAATTGACAGAATTGAAGAACAATCGATTAATTTAATTTTCTACGTTATCTTGGCATACCCTAAAATACTGGCTATAGTTCCATAGAAGCCCAGAACCTCTGTTTACAATAATAAATATGAAAGAAATAGTATTGGCAAATTACACTATACTGTTCGTTATGTTTATACCCATACTAATTTGGTATCTAGTTTTTGGGCTTCTACGAGTATAGAAGTACCGCTACCGACCTAATGCCTACTTTTCAAACAAAACTTTATCCAACTTCGTCAAAACTTTTATCGTTCAAATATTCTAATTTTGGACACGTGGATAGACAAAGTTGTCACTAGATTTACTATTTGATTTTATTGTATTCTTTCTTTGTTATCGTAGAACATCCAATGCCTACAGTCCAACAAGGATCCAATTAAAAATAACTTCTACATTTTAGTGCAAATGTTATTTAGATAAAGAAGTTCCATCGGAAGTGTACGTAGACGTGACTAGGATGAAAATGTAATCAGGAGGAATGTTACTGTCGTCGAAAATTACTGGAAGAAATATTAAACATAAATTGTTATTTGTGTATCAAAACTATTTAGAATTTATTACACGGCAACACATGCTTGTAGGTTGATTGTAATATATAAAGAGTTCGACATTTCAAGATGGTCGCTGGCGCCGTTGGATTCTTTTTTCCTCATGTTCATTTAAATTTAAAGCGGCAGGTGAACATACATACAGTCCACCTAATAGTAAGTGAATACTGTCGCCAATAGACATCCGCGATACATGCCAACATCAGTCCAAAATGACAAACGTTGGCATGTCCCCGGGTGCACTACCTACCTTTGGAGAATTGGGAATGAATTAGCGATAGATCAATTTCTCATTCAAAGTTCGAGCAAATTTAGTGATACGTAAATAAAAATCGTATTTGACTATTATTGCAGGCGAGAATGTTATCTTATCTTTATCTTTTAAGACTCGCTGTTCGTGCAATGAAAGATAAAAAATGTCGTTTACTAATCGAAATAACCGTTACTGTTCGCCAGCAACGAGACATTGGTCTAACGAGGCTTTGAGCCTACACTATATATTACACCAAACACTTAAGTCTTCCCAAATCCCTATATTAATAAAAATTATCTATTATATCTCGCTAACAATAGCCATTGTTACGTAACCTAATAATGCACATCTAAATTATAAAGTGCCTACAATGGAAGCATTACAATCGTCAATTCCGTGAGTGCTAAGTTGCCTAAGCTTAATAATAAAAAATGCTTTAAGTATTAGAGGCGAAATTTGCTTGTGATCAATTGAAAAGTGTATATAACATTTAACTGTAAATGTTATTTGTTAATCAAGCAATTTCCGTCCCTATATTAATGGTCCATCTTTTACGTTTCGATATAATGACACACCCGCGGTGTTTCACACAACCTGAGCTCACTAATTATAACTAAGACGCGTTCATTGTCGTTATCGTTGGTACAAAGTGGTAAAGCACATTCTAGACAGCTAATGAAAATGTCATGGAAGAATAGGGATACACAGCTGGAAAAACATTCAGTCTTAAGGGAATTCTAAATTAAATAATAACCGCACGATAAGACTCCCAAATGTCAGAGAACGTCCTTTTCGAGGATAGTTTAAAATAGAATATATTCGAACTAAATATTTAAACGTGTCACGGGAATAACGCAAAACTTGAAACACACTAACTAATTTAAAATCAATAGATACGTTCCGGGGGAAAATAAAATTATTTTATGAATAAAATCAAAATTAACAAACGTAAAGTTTTGTTGTTCTTTCTAAAACGTACCTGGCGCTCATTTCTCAGTACAGAGTAAGGACCGGGCGTCTAGGCGGCGCGGCGCAGCCAACACGTGTGTAATCCAATTGCGCGTAGAATAAAATATATAATAGAAATGAACAAAACGTTATAAAAAAAAAAACTATTGTAAAAACTGGTAGAATCTATTCTACTCACGATATTGAACGGATTTCCAGCTTTTGCGTTATTTCAATGATACGTTGTATATTTTATCTTACGTGAATATTCCCCGAATTGTCTCTCTGCAATATAGCAGATACCTTCTAAAGACCAAAAGACTTGCATTTGTTGAAGAAATCGGGATGGCTACAATAGCTGATAATAAATACGTTTTTTATTAGAAGTAAAAGGCACCCCCCCCCCCCCTCTCCCACAAGCGTCGGGTACCCTCACATAGGAACGAAAATCTCACATTATGACAATAAATCATAAGATTTCTCTTATCAATAAAGATCCTGTCAGGGTGCCTTAGCTACGATAATCAAACATCAGAAATATCAGAGATACATTTAAAAATTCGAATAATTTACATATTAAAAACGAATTTAATAGCGTGTTCATTGAAGTTTAGAAAGCTTATAAATTTCGTTGTTAAAATAAACACTGCATGTTTAACTAGTGAGACAACAGTTACAACTAAAACAAAAAAGGATAAAGAAAGTTCTAGAATCTAGTCAATACTCGAAGGAAAAATTCGTAGAATCGTAACTGGAGTACAAAATAAAGCAACAATATTCATACTTACAACTATGAGATATCAACAGAGCATCGTCGTACAATTTTAAATATAGTCAATAATTAGAGCCAGAGATTTACAATATTAGATTGAGAAGTTAAAAAAATAGCTTGGTACCTTTGTCCCCGCTGGCAGTCCCCGATGGTGGGGACAACGGCAATTGTAAACAAAATTAATAATAAGTTTTGTATTCAAATTTCCGTTGTCCCCACTGTAGTTGTTATGTAATACTCTAAACTTTAGACTCTAAAGGATCATTTACACGAGGAGAGTTTCTCGAACGGTTCGGACGAGAATATTGTAAACGATTCTCGTATTACATTTCACACACTAGGGGGGCCGTTCAAGTATTACGTAAACAGAATTTTAGTCATTTTTAAACCCCCCCCCCCCCCCTTGTCAGCGAAAGTAAGCAAAGCTCTTACTCCCCCCCCATGCTTACGTAAGCATTGGTATAATTTTTACAAAATCTGTTCAAGTTTCTTATTTTATCAAAATCTACTAAATTTTGCCAGAAAAATACGAAAAGTAAATTAATAAATATTGCTGACGTAATCGCCATTCCCCCCCAACCCCGACCCCCATGTCATTAAAAAATAAGCAAATCAAAGACCGCCTTTGGTGCTTACGTAATACTTGAATGACCCCCTACATACAATTCTTGCCTACAACTATTCACATGGTGATAAAAACCCGATGATAATAGAGATAAGCGATCAGATGATGATAACAATTATTTATGTTCGAGAAACTCTCCTTGTGTAAATGAGCCAAAAGTAAGGCCCGTATAAAATGAGCGTAAAATAATGTCCGATGTTAATTACTAAAATTACAACTAGTTCAAATTTCATTGCTCTTTTTATTCTCATCTTACTTAATACATTACAATGCAGTAATTTTGTCTACGAATACCGTTGTCCCCACCAGTGGGGATTATCAGTGCTGATAAAAGTACCAAACCAATAAACTTTTTATTTTTTATATAATAAGTTCCCGTTTGAATTTCGTATCTTCAAACAGTCTTTTAATTGTGTACCCATCACCTTTTTATAACCATAAGCATGACTCATTTTTGAGAAACTTTAATACTGTTGTGCGGAGTCCACGTATTCCTTGACGGATTGGATCCTTGTAAATATTCATTTATACCTATAAACTAAGCCTTGCAATAGCAATGCTTCATAGTGTTGATGAATATCCAAAAAAATCACCCCTTGAGATGTGATAATAGCTTGCATTATCTGAAAACAAAAGATTTTACTATATTCACATGCTAATCATCAGGGCCGTCTTTACCAGGGGGTGCAAGGGGTGCGGTGCACCCCGGGCGCTCCGCGCCCAGGGGCGCCTGTCGAGCGCTGAATTCAGTGCCGGCTTTACCTATGGTGCAGGGGGTGCGGTGCACACGGGCGCAGGGTCTTAGGGGGCGCCGAGCGCCGCTCGCGACACCTCCAAAGAGTTCAAAACGTCTACTAGAGGGCGCCCTGCACCCGGGCGCTACATGAGCTAGAGCCGGCGCTGCTAATCATACTAATATTATAAAGAGCAAAGATTTGTATTTTTGTATGTTGGTAACGAATAAACTTAAAAACTACGGGACCGATTTCAAAGATTCTTTCACCATTAGAATGCTACATTATCCCCGAGTAACATACGCTATATTTATTACTAGAAAAAATTAGGGATCCCTCAAAATAAAATGACTATATTTTATTTTGACATTTTGAAAAAAAAAATCTTATTAACCAAAGCGAAGCGAGGGCGGGTCGCTAGTGGATTATGAAGGGGTAATTTTGGTGTTTTTTTTTCAAACGTCGAAACTTCTATGAAATATTTTGGAAAATATCACCATATTTTGAAAAATTCCGTTGGAAACTATTACAAATATTCTATTTTGCAATTTTGAACACAGTCACAGTCAATTGACAGGTGTCCGACGCACCATGCTACATGAAAACGATTATAAGTATAATCATTTCTTATGAAGTTCCAAAGGCACTCATAGCTCACACCTCTTTCTATTGGTGTGTAAAAAAAAATCTGCTGTCCTAACATGCTGACCTATAGTGAAAAATAGGTCAAGTGACGCCGACAGATAATTGGAGTGGAGCTTTCGACGGTCAGATAAGAAATTCTCGCAATTCCAGTTTTCTTTGATCTTTATATTTTGACTGTTAACTATTTTCACGCCCATTTTAATATTTTAACATAAACTATTTTATTTTGATTTTTAACATATGATCACCTTAATTACTAGCTTTTATTAAATTTCACATGTCTTATTTGTTTAATAGTTAAGGTAAAATCTTGCAAGTCGATTATAAACCATTTCCACTTGCGCTAATGCATTGAAATTTTACACACGTATATAAAACCGATGACAATACGATGATCTGATGACCTTGACCTGATTCTGCAGCCAGGAAGGCCAGCACACTGTGGATCTCCTCAACGGGTAGATATGTCGTGGTTGGGTTCGTTTGGTTTGTAGTTTTAATAACAACCACCCTAGCTGCAGCACCTTAACCTGGTGCTGCAGCTAGGGAGGCCAGCACACTGTGGAACTCCTCAACGGCGAACAGTAGACACGTCATGTTTGGGCTCGTTTTGATAGGCTCGTAGAGAAGTTTCTGAAACTTAGAACACTACGAGTAAAAAGGAGTAAATACATTAGACGTAAAAAAACCATTTAAAAATAAGCTTTTCATTAAAATGCACTAATCTGAAGAAAATAAATTGAATCATTATGTTAATGTTTTTATCTGATTTAAAAGCTTGTCGCGAGATTTGTAATTTGAAATGATTGTATTATTAATTAATTAAATTGGTACGAAAATCTAAATTAACAGTGCACTCACTTTATCTGATTTAGCTAATGGTTAAGTGGTACATAATATATGGTATATTAAACAGTAAGTCAATCTCTGTATAGTATAGTGCAAAAAGATAATACAAATATAAAATAATTACTGTAAATAATAATAAAATGCCCTCAATAAGTCATTACAATATCTGTACCAAATTAAAGTCATTTACTCTCTCTCTCTCTCTCATTTCTCTCTCAAGTTGTGAAATGGTGCACAGTGGTGTAAGGACACTAATAATAATATTTTTGTTTTGATTTGTTGATGTAAGTACTAGCGACTAATAAGAGAAAGAGAGATACGATGCAGGATAAAAAGCTAAAACATACTTACAAAAAGTTAAATGCGCTCCCTCCCAAATGTTTGCAATCTAATTTGTAAGGAATGTATCCCAGAGCAGTGTCGGAGTGACTTCACTGAGTAACAGAGTATTCATTGAGCGGGTTGAACTTTCTGCTCGCCATGTGTGTCGTGTTGTGCGCCACGCGGTAGCCCCATAAGCTCATCGCTTCTTTACACGCAATCTACAATTTAGAAAATATCTCATAAGCCGATATTTTATGGCGGCTCTAAACTCACGCTGTGTAGTCGCAGCGAGAATCCAGCCATGAACTGTGTTCCCTGAGAACGCTCTGTATACGAACACCGCGAAAACAATTCAGAACCACGTGCACTATCAAACAGTTTGGTATGCAGATAATGGTGCCCATAGACATTTGCGATAAATGCCAACATCAATCAGATAAAGATTGTTATTACTAACTCCACTAGATTTTTTTCTATCTCACTAATTGTACTTTTAAATAATGAGTTAATTAGCGAAACATTTTTCTGAATTGAGAGGAGTTCGATGGTCATTTGATCAAACTAAAAAAGGATTTCTTTTTGTCACTAGTTGCATCTTCAAATAATTTTCACTTGACTACCTACTCCTGCACGACAAGTTTGACATTAATGCAATAATTATTTGTCTGTGTAGAAATAATAACTTTTATACTGTTTTTATCTAACAAATGTGTATAAATAATTATTTTTATCTAACAAAGTGTATAAATAATACGTTTTAGCCTTTTACAGGAAATCATTAATATTGATAGACTAAAGTTAATATGATAAAATGATGATGATTATAAAATGTCGAATAAATTTTCAATTGTTTCTTTAATAAAGTTATATAAAAATAGTATATAATTTAACTTACGGTACATTAATTGTTTTCTAGAAAGGCTTTCTAGTAATTCTTTAACGGCATATCGTGTACGCCAGTAGTATCATATTGGATAAAATGATTTGTTCCATACAAATGGCGTACTGGAATCTTAGAACTTCCCCGTCCGCGCGTCCCATTGCAGGAAACATCCAAAACGAAGGAATTCGTCAAAAAACTAAAAGTTACAGAGATATTTCAAAGAATCGGCAATTTGAAATGGCACGATTGGTGAAATTTACTGCAGAACCGTTAACAGATTGGATAGACAAGTCCTCGAATGAAGATCGCGTATTAGAACGTGTATTGTAAAAGGTCATGAGGTCAGGTGCACTAATTAATAAAGTCGCCGATAATAACTGGACAACAGTAAAATCGGTATGTATCGGTCTGATTGAGGGGCTATAGTTAGTAGACACACGAGTTGATGGCACGGTGTTGTGGGCTAAGATAAGATTTCATTTATATTGGTGATGTTCATTTACATTTAATACGGGGAATACAAATTAGGAAATACATAATGAGTGAGATTATTTCTTTAGCAGTAATTTAGTATCCATATTAACATTTTTATACCACATGATATAACTGTGATTTGTACTTCCGTTCGAACATGATTAGAGTTACCCGCTTTGATTACAAATAGTGCTTAATACATACTTGTATATTTACAATTACAACTAACAAAGTTTATATTATATAATATGTATATATATATATATATGTGTGGTGGCGGCCGGCTATAGAATAGCACCAGCCTATCTCTCGTGGGTGTCGTAGAAGGCGACTAAGGGATAACAAAGCGGCTACCACAAGCCCTAAGAAACTACACCACTTCTAAGAGTGAACTCGCCAACCCGCTTGACCAGCGTGGCGTAAACCCTTACATCCCTCACACACGAGACAGTGTGCATGAGGAGGCCCATGTCCAGCAGTGGATACTGAAAGGAGTGGTTGAAAAAAATATATTATAATAGTATAGTTACTCGTATCTTCTCTACATGTTTAAAATATTGACATCTGTTGAATTGTTTGTGGGCTAATTACGAAATGTACTACTTTATTTTCACTATTGTTAAGGCACTTGTTTCAGAAGGTTTCAATGTTTTATGAAAACTAGTTTCACAGTTTTAAACATGTATTAACAATCTGATTAAAAATTTACCTGAAAATTGGTTTTAAGCAAATGAACCTGCAAACAAAGGCTAGTCAAAACATAACGTTCGCTAACAATACCTGTATATCCTCCACGTAGCTAAAATTGAGAACATTCTTCCATCTGAAAGGCACGTCACGGGAGATCCTGAAGGTTGAACTCACTCCGGCAACTTCCACATTGGTGTGAGCGTGAAGGAACTCTTCCACAGACGGCGTCGGGGCTAGCCCTAGGAACTTAAACAGGTGGTGGGTTGTGCCGTTTGGATTCAATGCTAACTCTTCATAACGTAGCACCCTGTAAATTTTAAATGTCAAAATTTTTTTTTTTTATTAATTTTCCCATAATTATTGTTGAGTCGTATATCCTGATATCCTCTACATGATATTACAATGACAAAATGACATTGAAATAAACCTAAGATTTCTTGTATTTTTTCCTTCCAAATCCATTTCCCAATCCATTCAGTGGGAAGAGTATAATGGTATAAGACAGACCTTTCATTCTATTATATTCCCTGCTCTCTATTCTATCCCATTGAGTAGAGAAATGGCGTTATCCTATTATAATCTTTACTTCTCATCCTCATCAAGAGGAATAGGAAATGCAATGAGATGAGGAAAACTTCTCGTACAGTTATACTTTCTATTTCACATGCTTCTCAATACTTTTTCTAAACCCACCAAAGGTAAATTTCCGGAGATAGGAGCATATCCAGGGGCGTGTCAACATTTTCATTCTGGACTATTAGCATGTATCACAAGCGTCCATGGGCGTCAGTATCCATGTATTACCAGGTGAACTGTGTGCCCGTCGGCAAACTTCTTTTCTTTTAACTGATTAAAAAAAATAGAATGAATATGAAGGTGATAATTTTTATCACATGCGACATGGAATGGGTCTTTATAAGATCTAATGTTTTCAAGAATCGGAAAAATAATTAATTGGTTCACCTTAAAATACTGTGATCCTACAAAAACCTACTCTAGATTCTTAGGCCCTAGCTTATACCGTAATCAGCAGTTAGAAGTATACGTAATTTATCAGGTTTGGTTCTTAAAGACCAGACCTAAGTCGAATACTGAATCTTGGTCAAGTGTTCGAGATATAGCAAACCTGATTGATGTGCTAAATCCATTATTGTTGCTGCGTATTGTGTTGTGAATCATTAAACACTTAGAAAATTGAAATTACTACTTGTTAAGTGGTGTTTTATCGTATAAAAAATTAAATAAGTAAAAATATACCAATAGATTTAGATAACAAATTCCAAATACATAGGAAGTAAAAAAAACAAATTTATCACGATTACCCGTCGTTTTTGCATTTTCCGGCGAGTCCTTTGTATGACGGCGTAAATGTCAAAGCATTATGTAAAAATAATTTTAGGATCTAGTGTATATAGATATATTACAATTCATGGTTTGAAGCTTCAGGAACGGTTCGGTTGTATCCTGTATATTATACAAACAATTTATTATATTATACAGACACTGCCAGGAACCCTGGTATACATACAATGTATATATATGTATGTATGTAGGTATGTGTGTGTACATAAGATCCTTCCATCAATGCCTGGCGGCTAATATTATGCTTGATATTAATTATCTAACATATGTGGATATGCATACAGCAATGTGTGTATTTAATTAATTTGATTACATAACATGGCATTGAAATTGATCATAAAACAAACAAGACAAAAACAGACTTTACTGTACAAATTCTATATTTACTTTTAATTAGCCTGAAATGGTATTTGTCCCATGAATTAAACTGATTGCAATGTCAAGTTAAAGATAAATAACAATGCATAAGTGCACACCAAACCCAGGCGGCCCGCAGCACTCAGTTCTCCACAAGATTATTACTAGTTTGGCAGTGATTCCATCTTTCCAGAGAATTAAAAAAAAACTGTGGCATCTGTATCCACCAATCTGCACTTACGTTGCGGTGGATTGTAGCCCGAAACCCCCTTGTCTTGTCTTGAAACAAAGGAAGGCTTGTGGTCTGCAGGGGGACATTATAGGCTGATCTGCAGCAGCATCAGCGGTGAGAGACCTAGCGCTGCGATCACCTACCCGCCTGCTCAGCGTGGTGATTAGGAGATAAACCTCCTAATGAAAACTGTCTTGGCTAATTCAACATTTATCAGTATACTCACATCAGCCTATCTGGATACTGCTGCAACAGTCGTCCTGCTGCCACATAGTCACTGATCATGTCGGCGCACAGGAGCTCAGGACGCCAGCAGTCGGGCGCGGGCTGGCAGAAGTTGCGGTGCTGCCGAGACTGCATCACACCGCGAGGGTCTCGTATTAGGAGCACTATCTTCACATTAAGCCTGAAACAATTATTTGGAGAGTTTTAAAAATCACATTAATACAGAATTGTTTGTTACTATTTAGAGAAATACGATTGGGCTTACGATGATATGACCAAACTTATACTGATGTCCACATAAACAGATTTTGAAAAGTTGTGGATTCAGCTAATAATAATAGGTAATATCTGCTGATTACCTGTTTAATGTAGATGCAAACAATTTATTTCTTTTACCTATTGTGTATGACATATTTGTAATTATAATAAATATCTGACATTCCTATAGGTAATCGAAAAGTTTGAGGAAATAGTTTGTTTGAGTTTGACATGAAAACCTTTGCATGACTATTAAGGCTGAATGTGTTGGGCAATGTATTTCTGGTCTGTGTGGTGGTGATTCAATTTGTAGGTATTCAATCAACACTTACACATTGGTGATTTCAATTTGTATTAGGAACATTATTCATATCTATGTTTGATTTTATATTTAATTGTGCGCTTTTTACTAGCTATTGATGTACAAGAAACAGTTAGAATAAGTAGGTAAGTATTTTTTGTTAAAAGTATTTATTAGTTTTTATGTTAAATTAATGTAACCTTGACAGTATGTAGTCATTTAACCTTGATTTTTATGCATGTAAAGTTAACTTCCTCATCGCAAATTAATGTAGAATGTAATAATAATTTAAATTTTATGTCTAAAAATAATCTATTTAGTTCCCTATTTAAACATCTCTTTTTGTCTTAAAATAAAGACTTACCTAATAAAGAACAGAGCATATTTATTTGGTATCATTTAGCAATTAAGATTTGGAAAAGATAATTTCTTATTGATTTCACAATTTTTTCTATATTATTATTAACTTAAGTCTGTTAAAAATTGTAGTGATGCTATTGGAGTTTTTTGTGAAATAAGATCTGAAATGAAGAGATTTGCCAAAGAAATAAAGTCACGGACATAGATCATAAAAATAGTACTTATGCTGAAGTGGCAATGGGTAAGTCATGTTTGCTGCAGGACCAATAACAGATAGGAAACTCCTCAAATAGATGCATTGAAGAGGGTAGTGTGATATGCCTGATGGATCGACTACTTGAAGAAGTTCACTGGTTTCGGTTGGATGAGAAGAGTCAAAGATTGTTGTGTTGACCTTTGAGAGAGACCTATATCCAGCAATAGAAAGATAAAGGGTGATGATATGGTAAGATATCCAAATATGATATGTAAATATCCAAAGCAGTTTCAATCAATGACAAGATAAAAATATTTTTCTACATATCAAATAGGGTCCCACACTTCATAAATCCTTACCTACAGTCAAGCTCTTAACCTTTGACCTTTTATTGTCACCTTTTGTTTGATTTATCGCCAGAGCGTATGAAGATGCCCGATTGGATGATTGGTTTTGTAAATTTAAATTTATTTAAAACAAATAATTAGAAAAATAACGATTCTGTTATAATCTGTCATTTTTTAAATTTATGCATAAAGATTGTTGAAAGGCTTAAGTAGCCACAGGAGTAAATATGCCTACAGAGCAACAGCTCTTTTGTGGCGCTGACTATTAGGTATAAATATTGGTAGGGTATACAGGTAAAGATAAAAATAAATTTTATGAATTCAGTTTTATTAATCAATATAACATTTACAATTAAATTATAAATTACTTTCAACATTTTTTCCTTAAAATTTTTGTTTTCAAATGTTTATTATTCTTTTTAATGGTAAGATAAATTCTAATATGAAATTTCTTTAAATATTTTACTTGGAAACACTCGCTTATGTATATACGCTTATGTTGCAGGTGCTCTCAAAAGTACAAACTTGTATTCTTTTTCATAAATCATTACCAACATTAACAATTTGCATACCTATTAAGATTAAAATAATTACGGAACTTTTGTTAGAAAAAAGTTACAAAATTTTCCAAAGGAATTGGAGGAATTATAAGTTTCCAAACCATACATTGGCTTCATTATAATGCTTATAATGATTAAATAAAGAATTTTTACACATATTTATTGCTTGTTCAAATCTTTACAGATTCCTGAGCCCTCACTAGGACTGATATATTGGTACCTACATTAATGTTGTAGAATGTAAGTTTAGGTACGGTGGAACTGACATGTGCCAAGGCATAAAAGTCCCTTAAAAATAAGAAGAAAAAAACAGAAGTATAACTCAATTTCTCTACATTTGTGTAGTTCTTATACATTTTATCAATAATAGTAATAAAAAACAAAAAAATAAAATAAAAAAATGCATAGTGCTGCCACACTTAATGTCTGTCCCCTCACTGAGCGGGTGCAAAGGTTTTGTCCCCTCATAGCACGTAGTGAACCTGTCTGAGCATCACACACAGATAGCTACACTGTGTAGTACTGTACCTATTGCGCTAGGTTTGTATGAAACTTGGCCTCTGTATGGATATTTACTCATGTGGCTTAGCCTAATCAAAGTATAATCTAAGAAGTTTCTCTAAACTTAAAATTGCTAGAGATTAACCTTTATTCAGACTTCATAGGATGCCATAAAATATGACTCCAACTTATTGTAAGACAAAGAATCATTTATTTGTTGAGGCCTTAGATAAAACTGCCTACACAAAGATAAGGTGAATAAATGTTTTCATCTAGTGTTATAGAACTTTATAAGGTTTGTGCTTACAATGCAAAGACAATGATTATATAACAAAGACAATATTTATAACACTCAATATTTTATCCCTCAATTTTTTTATTAATGTTATCATTTGGTAAGATGCCAAATCACTTCTAAGAAAATTGAAATATTATCAATATTTTTTTAATAAAATTAGTTTCATTAAAATTACCCAACGTCAATTCAATACCCACCACATGTAGGATGGACCCTATAAGTGTAAGTATAGAACAAACCTTTTACTATAATTAAACTCAATGTGCATAAAAATAAAAGAAAGGATTCACTATTCCTTGGGTACAGAGTATCATAAACTAACCAGATCCAACAATTGCTTGAAATTTTAGACACATGTTTAAAAACAAACAGACACCAAGCTCAGAACCTTTTATTACTGGCATTACTTGTTGAGTGAACAATTATAATAATAAAGATATCACCATATATATCACAAATAAGGTTAAATTTGTGGGTTGTTCTTGTAAAACACAGTTTTAATCTTATACATGACCTTACCTGAGCTAACGGACCTTATTGTCAGTAGTTATTGTTATTATTGATTTTGGATAAGAATTTCTAACTTAAAATTTCATTGTTTGAAGATTATTATATTTAAATAGAATATGCTCTAACTTATGCTCTAAGAAAAAAACATATTTTAGTTTTATTTCATTAGTCTCAATATCTGGAAAAATGGAATCTCAATATTTGGTAGTCAATAGTCTACTAAATAAAAGTTTTAATTTCATAACCTATATAATAATAACCATGCTGCAAAAAAACAAAAGGTGGATGGACACTCACTCTTTATCTTGTAATATCTCCTCCATGAGACGCAACCTCAGTCGCACCACTTTCATGCTCTGGAAAGGGAACAGCTTACAAAACCTAGCTGTGAAGTCAGCATCAAAACACAGCTCTTTCTTATATTTACAGTGGTCCCATAGTCTTGTATTATGGGTGAATTGGTGCAAATGATCTTTTCCATACTCAAAATAATCCTCCATGCCATCATAGTTACATTTGAGCATGCTCTTGATAGTGCCCAAAGCCTTGTCGGCGTGTGGAGGGCCTCTAATTTGTATAATATCGTATTTTAATAGTGGTTCATAGTGATAAAAGTTTCCCGGCATCGCGTTAAGAACTTCGCCAAGAAATGTTGTCCCTGACCTCCATGTGGATATAATGAGAGTCCTCAGCGGCCTACCTCCGAACTCCATGAGCAAATCTTCCATTTGATGAACACCAGATACTGTGAAGTTATAATTCCTCAAATTCCATTTAATTTTAGACCTTGTTTTGTCTAATAGTTTGTCGACGTTCGGCGAACCATCGTAGGGATTGGTGGGTATGGGCTGCAGCAAGTTGTCCTCTCCATCTTCGATTTTTAAAAAGTTTCTGATGTTCCTGCGACTCTCGGAGGACGGACGGTAATTTGTGTTATCTGTATATCGACTTCCAGCAAGAATTAAAAGAACACTGAGACCGAATGCGAAACATATTGAATAGAAATTGACTCGCCGCAGCATTGCGATATTTAAACAGTAGAAAAACAATCACCGTGAGACTGAGAACGGATGTATTTATTATGAGCACTACCAAGATACACTCACTATCATTTTGATTTTATCAAAAAGTTTTCGGATACATTTGAATCATAATTCTTGATTTTGCGTTTCTGCGGAAAGACCGCATTGCACCTTCACCGCCATTGTAATCAAATGACGTTTATAATGTCAATTGTCAAAAACCAAAATTGTCAAACTTGACAATGGCACTGACATTGAAAAATTACACCTAAAAATAAACAAACGAAAGGGTATAACTATACAGCACAAAACACACAAAACTTGATTGGAACCCAAGATAGAAAATTCAATAGATATAGGCAAGGGAACGTCTTTGGTAGCGAGTGTTTATACACGAAGTGAACACAGCAGTTGAAACAAAACTTTATTCATCAAACAATATTTTTAAATTTTCTAAACCCGTGTGACTATATCCTTTGGGTGATTCTTCCGTAGATTACATTATTTAGATCAAATAATGTCAAAAATATATTTAATTGAAAATACCTATATAATCAAATAAACACGTAACATTTATTGTTTTCAACCACCATAAAATAGATTGTTTCGATATAATATATGTAGGTACATATTTATAACCCATTTTATATATTTTGTGTTTATGTAGATATTTTTTAATCTATCTACTTATTCTACACTAACTAGTATAGAGGTCCGGTTATAAAAACAAAAGACCTCTTTCAAAAATGCGATTAAATGTTTTAAATAGCCGTGCTGTTTTATTACAACTTTCTAAAAGCTGCGTTAAAACATAAAATCACGGATATAATTCGGCAACAAACGACATTAAAACTATGTACATTTTGATACACAGTATTAAAAGGGTGTAGTTATTTTTATTTTTAAAGTTCACTCTTGAAGGTTTTTTTTTCAACAGTTTATTTTATGATCTGATTATTATAGGAAGAGCTGTGATAGCTGGACATAAATCTCAACATAAATGTAACAATTATTTTACAACTTGATAGTCATTTAAGATTTTTTTTTTCTATTTTATTGTGTTCTGGTATGACTTAAGAAAGTAACCGTATTTACATATGGTAAACTGAATTAAATAGCTGTCTTCGTATGATAACCGAACCATAGCAGTTGTTTGCGGTTTCACCTCATAGATCGGTATAAAAACTATAAAAAATTGAAAATTAACCTCTTTGCATGATTAAAGTCGCTATAGGAACGATTCAAAGTGATATGTATTTATTGTTTTCTTTTTGTCTAAAGTATTTACCGTCTTTTGTTTAAAGTTCAGCTTAAAGTCGTTTTCAGGCTAACAAACGACGAACGGATTAATTGGACTTTTGGTGGGAACTCGAAGTGTTTTTTGGGCGACTACGGCGAAGTCAAAAACGAAGGGTTATGAATTTGCCAGCCTAAGTTTGTATGTATTATATATGTAGTATGGATGGATTACTGAGCCGATTTTAACAAATGAGATACATATCAATCTATTGGTCTTGATTACGCGAGTGTCATAGGATATATATTTTTGAAATAAATCCGAAATGGCGGCTGTAGTTAAAAAAAATCGTAAAGTTGAAAAAAAAATCTTCTCGTAACGTGGCGTATGGGGATATCAATATAATCAAGAATAAAATTAAAAAATATACCCATATATTGTTGGGGTTAAACGAAACTAATTAATAAAATGATTCAATAAGAAATTACAAGCCAAAAATTTTTACTTTTTGAAACATGTCGTGAGGCACATCATATTAAATATACCTAATGAAAAGTGGAATTCAAAAGTGTGTACCTACCTATATCTACTGTTGGCGTTAAATGGAACAATTAAGAAAAATATGTCAAATTATATTGTATTTACATTATGAAAGCGACCCGTGCACTGTTTTAATTTAATTACTGGCAAAATCATGTAGGTAATCCCAGGAAGTTATTGACTTTATCAGTCTTCGTTGCTATGTATCGGGCTGCCAGAGAGATTATAGGACACTAAGACTTCTATAATTAGACAAAGGATTGTTATTTGTTGCAGCGCCGGCTCTAGCTCATGTAGCGCCAGGGTGCAGGGCGCCCTCTAGTAGGCGTTTTGAACTCTTTGGAGGTGTCGCGAGCGGCGCTCGGCGCCCCCTAAGACCCTGCGCCCGTGTGCACCGCACCCCCTGCACCATAGGTAAAGCCGGCACTGAATTCAGCGCTCGACAGGCGCCCCCGGGCGCGGGGCGCCCGGGGTGCACCGCACCCCTTGCACCCCCTGGTAAAGACGGCCCTGATTTGTTGTGAAGGTATAATAGCGAAGCTTCAAGTTTTAAAATCTATTCATATCATGAACGTTTTAAACTTTACGTTGTGGAATGAAATAGTATTTGAGCTTATTTTCTAAAATATGAAATACATATAACATAGTTAATGATAGTATAAAAAATTAAACTTGTTGTGATTGGAAGTTATAAAAAACACGCTTACAAAGTGCGAAATAATGAATGAAAATACGAGGAGTATAGTCGTCTCTAATATAGGATTTTGTTTTGTAGAAATTCTTCCATTGGTCCTCATGGAGCAAGGGAGCTCCGCTGTTATAGGGGAAATGAATAGGAGAATGATTTAATCTAGCTATTGGCTAACTCTGATGGAAGGGGAGAGTGTACGCTGCAATCCTACAAGACATATTTCAGAGATTAACTCCCCTCTCAAAGGAGAGTAACTTCTTATTTCCATTACACTATTCCGAGAATTGGGAGCATTACGAGGAGAATTTGGGAATTGGGAGACTTGTAATGAGATTAGAAAAACTCCTTTTTCTCAATTCCAACGTGCCAACTAATGTTGGCATGTATCCCGGATGTAGCAGGGCGACAGTATTTATTTATCACCAAGTGGATTGGCTGCACGTTTCTCGCCTTCTTTCTCTAAAAAGGCTACCATAAAATGTACTAGGTGTTTCGGTAGGGAGTAAAATATGCTAGTCTATTTCCCATTTCATTCCATCCTATTCCCTCCTATCCCATTGAAGAGAATATATAATGGGATAAAAGATCTCTTTATTCCATTACATATATTTTAATATTGTATAGGTGATAATTCGAAATTTGAAACTTCGTCGCTCAACGTTTGTGATGGAATGTAAAAACTCCTGATATCGTATGGGAAATTACCAAAAATCCGCCACTCGGGCAAAAAGGGGTTTGTCGAAACAGGTCTTGTTTTCAATAAATATTATTCAGTTAAAATTTCAAAAGGAAATATGTATAATTAATTGCCAGAGATATAGCGAGTTGCACATAAAAAAGTAATACAAAATATTTTTCGTATTGAATGAACCTTATTTTGTTTAATGGTCCTCATTTTTTATAAAAAATAACTTCAGAATCAAAAAAAAAAGCATAAGGAAAACCTGAAACTAAATATTAGAACGACGTGATCACATTCTGCTGTTTCTAAGCGACTTTTTAGGAGTCTAAGTTTCATTTAAGAACACAGGTGTAAGGGACCTGTGTTCATTATGCTCCAAGTACAACCTGCGTTCATTAAACATTTTTTTCTAAAACTTATAGTGCAATCAATCTACCTTTCCCACTGGATAGCGTGTGCAATCGGGTTTATACTTCTTTTCTTCTATGGATATAATAACGTACCTTTCAAACGTATAGTACGAGTAAGAGACTCGTATTGGCTAGATGAGAAGTGGCATATAATTACACATAGAACTAAACTCTTGAGTCATCTTTTTAATAATTTGAAAAGGTTTCATCAATTCCTTAATTAGCCTTACATTGAAATCGTATTTTGTAAACACTGCTATTATGCTGTCAACAGATGCTAACGAATAGATAGATACATACTCATATTATCCAGAGTTGGTCATGGCTATAAAGTAACCTTCACGACCAATATACCTTTACAATTATTTATAATTATATGTACCTATTTATTTCTATTTGTACATGTCTTTGTGGAATAGGTGAGAAAGGTTAGAAAGGTGAGAAAGTCATTTATAGGTACCATTTGCTCGAACATATTATTTTGAACGTATTTATCGCGTAGGGACAGTTCTCACTAGTTACGGCTTAGGTGACAACTGGCCGGCTAAGAAACTGGACCGCGGGCGAGTTTATTACTTTTTAAAATTGCTAGTACCCAACTACGGAAACAATTCATAAAGTGGGACAGTTCACTACATACAAAACAGGAAAACTAATCCCAACGCACTTTTGAACTAATTGTATAACTCATATGTGCAATAAATGCCCTTTAAAGCCCTTATTCCTAAACATCCCAATCCTTTTTCCAAGTTCTGATTTCTAAATCCCCAAAGGTAGGCACACACATACGACTGACAAAATTTTAAATCTGTGGTCGCATATTTGTTGATGTTTGTTATTTTTAACTAATGTCCTTCGGCAACATTATTCTCTTTGTATTCGGTTCATTATCCGGTTTGTACCTACTTTTTACTTTATTTATATTAATCGACGTTGCAGCTGAGTTACACCAACGACTGATAGTCAGCTGACTGTCAGTTTGTGACCATGATTTATGTTTTCCCTTTTTAGTTTACTCAACGTAAACACACGTGTTGAAAGACACATTTAATAGATAAATATTATTTGTGAATAACGAGAAAATGTTAAAAGTTATAAAATGATTATTCATTGGGCCGATCGATTGTCCGATTAATATAACCAGTGGGAAATTTTAATCACATTTGTCCAACTGATCCTCGGTTAATATTGTATAGTTAAATAGAAAAATTCTAAATACACCTGTGCAAATTACTTTTCTTTTATATCCATGTAACTTCATGTTTATATAAATCAGAGTTAGAATTGAATTTAGTTTTGTTATACATTCATGTTAATTCAGACAAAAGGTTAATAATATAACTTATCAAAAAAATGTAATTGTGAAATATACTTTTCTTACTAATTTCAATGGTGACTGTACAAATATGAATATTAGTGGGATGAATGGGAACACGAATTCCCATTCCTTAGACTGGTATGACAAACGGGATTCAAACTTCCCACTATAATCGGATAATCGATCGGCCCAACGGGAATAACCCATTTATTGAACAATATTTTTTATTTTTTCACGAGGGAGGGTCACGCTGCTTGAGTGAAGGAGGCCAGCCGGCTCCGAAGTGACCCGTTTTCGTAGAAAACTGTCTGAAATGTACTATGTTATATCGGTCAGTGAGAGTTGCTAGAGCTCATTTCTCATTCCATCCCATAAAATGGGGAGTACCTATAATAATTTCAAGGTCCCTCATCTCATTATTGTTAAGGCTTGTTTACACAAGGAGAGTTTCTCGAACGGTTCGGCCGAGAATATCGTATGCCACGAAACTACTTACAATTCTCGCCTACAACTGATCCAAGATGATAAAAAGGATAACAGCAATCAGATGATGATAACAGTTGTTTATACTATTTAGAAACTCGCGTTAGACTCCTTCCGTAAATGAGCCATAACTCCTACCTCATCAATCGAATTAGAGGTATCAAAGAGTATAATGGAATAAGGAGACTATCCCCTTATACTCTCTATCCACGATGCTTTGAGAATTAGGGTTGAGAAGGATTGTGGATTGTGGGAATTGGGGTTGAGTAAGCTTGAGGGGGGTTGTGGATAGAAAGTATAAGGGGATAAAGTTTCCTTATTCCATTATACTCTTACTTTTAATATCTTACTTACTTTTACCTTACCTTTGATCACGAGGGCTGTTGATATGTGACACAGACGCTCTTGAGTGACAGTACCAATGGGTAATAATGATTAATAGATAGATACTAATATCAGTTGGAATGTCTATTCATCCGCCGCCTTCTTTCTCTATAAATACATTTTTGCACCCATTTCGATCAATTTTACATGCATGCATAAAACAAAACAACTAATCATTTATCAAATTTTATTTAAAAAATAACTTTTAAACATGCCAAGCAATAATAATTAACACAATTTTCTCATTTTAAACATTATAACCAACAACATGAAATTTCCCGATTGTTTCTCCTAGATAGAACCATAAGTATATCTCAAGGCCGACCAGGAACAGCAACCACGCCTGCTTCACCGTAAGGTATTTAAAGCAACCAGCATTAATGAAGTCCTTAATCAAAGCTAAATCAGATTTTATTTTCTGTAAATTTAAAACGCGCAAATTAATCGTACAGTTATTGTGCAGTTCCACATTCACTAAAGTTTCAGTAGTTGTGCAAAGGGTAGAGAGGTTTAAACGGAAATGGAAGGGACCTGTAGCCCTCCCCATAACCCTATCTCTATCCCTAGCCATATCCCTTCTTATTGGAGACCATGGGACTAAGTTGGATTGGAGACCTTCGAACAAGAAAAAAGAGACCGCATTTTTTTATGAAACGTAGGGCCTTTTAGACTAGTCTGCCTAGGCCTAAAGGAACAGACATTCCACCTGGTGGGAAGTGCATACTGTCATCCATGGATATACATGCCGCGATACATGTCAACTTAGAATAACAAAAGTTGACACGTCCTCGAATGCGCTGCTCACCTTTGGACATTTAAAGATGAAGAAATAAGATGGCAATTATAGATGGAGATAGCGGGCGGTAACTGGGCCCTAATTCCCCAAAATGGGAAATAGTAGAAAAAGTTGAAGGAAGCCTACCAGGCAACAAGCTGAAGAAGGGCAAACAAGAAGAAAGAATATTTCCCAAAGGTCAAGTTTGGATTCACATCGGAAAACTTCATTTGTTAGCGATTATGCTAACAAATGAAGTCTGATGAAATGTGGTTGAAGTTGAAATCTATGAGTATTAAATTTCTGATATTATAAATTGGTTTATTTGTTTGTTTGTCATCTAATAACACTATAACAAATCTGGCAAATTAACACATTTTATATAAGTTTTAATTCTAATTCTACGCGGGCAATAGCAAGTATTACATGAAAACAGAGGCTACAGTGTCGTCCGGTGCGTTATGAAATCATTCACTATTCGTTGTGAAAGAATAAAAAAAGACTCATAATAATATTATTGTGAATTTAGATTACCTCCATCTCATTAATTTTGGGTGGAGCCATTTCTAAGGTATAGTAGCCTTTGGCTATTCGCATTTTCCGCGCTAATTTTGATTTGCCAGCTTGCTCAGCTTTCTCTGCAACGTTACGTTACGATCACACACATAAAAATCACGATATAATAAATGTAGGCATAACGATATCACGATATAATTTTACATTGCTTAATCAAAAAACATATTAATCATATTTCCAGGCTGTATACAATATTGCTGATAAGTGGTATTGATGACTGGTAATTTTAGACATTAGGAGTTTAATGAAAAACATACTACAAAACACTTAATTTATGTACCTATAGCAAAGAAATCTTTGGGTGTAACAAGTATGTCAATCGATTATTTTCGAGTGTAGCTTTAATCTTATTAGATAGTAACCTAGATATGCCTCTGTTTTTAATAGCCTAATATATTTTTAGCCTTAATACGTCTCGTTAAAAGGAAACAGCCTCCCCCATTCCTTTTACAATTTTTTTTGCAGCTAACTCGAACTATCTCTAACAAAAGGCTTAAAGGTCGTAGGTATAGTCATTCTCTCATGGATCTCCCTCGTTTTCCTGCCTCTTACCTCTTATTAGTTCAATCAGTTTATCATTGTTTCTAGTTATCCAAGGTTTATATACTTCAGCAAGTCCTTGCACCACAACAAACCGATTTCCTAAAAATATGTTATAATTAAATATAGAAAACCGTAACAAAACCATAATATTTTATTCCCGTTATTCCCAAAAGTTCCATGTTGCCAGTTTCACGTGAAACTACTGCATCCCAGTTGTTCTATACATGGAACTATTCAGTATTAAAAATCTTATTTTTCTTTATTCCCAGAACTTACATGATAAACACAAACAAAACGACAACAGATATAATTCATTCTATGTATTTCATAATCACATTAGTTAAAACTTACAAATAGAAACGATCGAAACATTTTACTTAAGTGACTCAGAAACTATAATTTGGCCGCTCATTTTTATTTATTTATTTATATACTTTATTGTAAACACAAATGATAAAAATAGTTATAAAAGAAAATGTATAGGTAGAAAAGGTATAACTGTGCTTATCACCTTAGGAGATTTCTACCAGCAAACCTGGGAGAGCGATAGATGACAAATGAAATCTTTCATTTTTATATTTTTCCGATCACTTTTATATGTTTTACATATTTATAATTGGTTTATAATTGGTAAGTTATAAATTCAAAAGATGAGAAAATACAGGTTGAAAAGTTGTATAAAATTACATTGAACTAATGGGACGTAAGGTCGCATTTTAATGGTTACATAGTTCCATAGGGAACTGCAACATGGAACATAATGCGTGTTGATAATTTTGCGTAATTGAATATTTTCGCAATTTGCAGTATCTTGAACATTATAAATACATGGCGACGCATGGAACTGCTGGGAATAAAGATTCTATTCTAGTTACACTTACGTAAGAAATTGCCTGCAAGTTTCGCAACGTTCACGCTTGTAGCCATTAACGAATATTTTTAAACATTCCAGAAATAACAAATTTATATTATAAGTTTTGAACTCAGATTTAAACATACAGCGATGTGTCGTAATGAGGTCATATGTCAAAATTTTTGTCATTTTTAATTCCTGTACTTTCAATTTTACGAAAGGCCAGTCTAGGAAATTTTAAAACTATTATAGATGACGCTGAAATAAACACAGACCTAAACTTTTGGCTAGAAATAAACACGTAAGAGCCTTCCTTATAACTACAATTATACTTATTATTGTATACGAGTATATAGATTAAGTACCTACATAGCTTTATTATTTCATCAAAATTTGTTTAGTTTTCGACTGTATCGAGAACGTAAAGAACGTAAACCACACCTGCTATAAATCCTCACCCATTTTATAATATTTGTACCTGGGTCAAATATGGCCGGCCATATTAAGGTTTGGTGTCAAAATTATTAAATTTCCTAAGGTTTGGGCTTATACATGTTCCTATTAACTCTATGTATTTAACAAACTTGTAACAAGTTTAACAACAAGTTGTAGCTTGTTTTTTAAAAAAGGTGAAAGTGGCCATATTTCCGATAGTGTAGCAAAATACGGCCACGGTATGGACATTTGTTATTATTTATTTGCTGTTAAATATTAGATTAAATGTATTTGTTATGAAATTTATAACTTAAATTCAAACAAAAAGGTGGTTTACTTAAGCTAATACGATTAAGATCTAAATTAAAAATACTGTGTACTGCAATATTGTTCAGATCACAGTATATCTTCATTCATGATCACACGAAGGGTTAAATAATGAATACCGACAACACATAAGTGGATGATCCGAGAAGACAGTTCCATTTCTTTCCATATGGGAAATATGGCCAGTTAGTGGTCAAGATATATATTTTTTCAATTACGTGAATTTCACAATATAGAGTAATGACGAAAAATCCTTACAACACTACATGAAGAATAATTATTTTAGCTTGAAGTAAATAAGTACAGGTAAGGTATAATTTAAATAAAACACGAAAATAAGTTAAATTCTTACTAGAGCATTTTATGACAGCGGTGCGTCATTTCTTGTCAACAAAATATGGCAGACTGACGGGTGCAGACAGTCGATGTGCAGTTCAACCCCGCGCTCTGAGGCCCCTTACACGAATAAACTTGTTGTGTTTTGTACACTCTTAGTTTTAAAGATATTACGGTTTGGCCATATTTCCCGACTGGTCATATTTGACCCAAGTACCTTATTTTATCTATATAGCAATGTACTTAACTATAATAAATTAATGCATTGTACTAGTAGTATTATTTGTGCGTTTTATAAACGTGGTTTAGCTTAGATTGTTTCGTAATTGACTAAGTAGTGTTTGTAGGCAATTTTGTAGTGTACATTAGAAGCTTCTAATGTACACTGGACAATCGTCCAATAATCATCTATTTTTCCGAGCCTAACTTCCATTATATTTAATTAATCAGTCGTTTAGTTCTGAACCATTGAACATAAACGAAGTACCGCGTGAATAATGAAATACTTTATATAAAATAAAAAAACAAAAATTATTTAAAATACCAGTGTAATAAAATAATGTAGTAATTCCCTCATTGTGATGTAAAAAAATATACGCCAATATTTACGTATTTCTAGCTAAATAGCATCTGGCCGGGGTGATTGCAGATTCTCATGTACAAATACTTTAATACAACAAACGGTTTCCACAGTATAATACAATAGAATTAAAAACATATTAAAGGAATTACTTTTTCGCTTTGGGGGGAGAACCTTTCTTTACATTACGTCTATTTTGTTTTGGTTGCTTCTTCCTTGCCGGATTTTGTTTCTTTTTTTTAGGAGCTGCCTTTCCTTCTGCCTTCTTCTCTTCTTCCTTTTCTGGTTTCTTTTCTATCTTCGTTGCTGCAGCAGCTGCAGCTTTTTTAGCAGCATCTGCAGCTAGCTTTTCCGCTTCTTTCCGTTTTCTTTCGGCTTCAGCCTTCACCTTCTCTTCTGCAGCTTTAATAGCTGCTTCTTTTTCTTTTATTTTTCTCTTTTCGTCTTCTATTATTGCATTTACTGATTTATGCAAACTATTAATTGCTTGGTCAGCTGCTTTTGAGACGGCATTTTCTAACTTTGCACCACCAGATCCATGGAAGAAACTTAGCGTCATCGGAGGAACCACCTCCGTTTTAGCATACTGCCAGGCTGTTGCGACTACAGGCTTTAATGCTTTACTGGAAGCTAAAACGTAAACATAGCAATTAAACTCAAAATTTCCGAAGATGTCACTATAGGAATTACTGATTCCGATTGTTTATTAGATACTTTATGTAGCAGATTAAACAGGCGAACTCGCAGAATCGAACTTATAGAAACTAATTTACACATAAGCAATTTTATCTCAATTTTTTTTTTACATTTTGTAATTTCTTTTTAATGTTTTCTAATTCTTGTTCTAGGTATTTCTTTTCTCCGTCCAGCTGCTTGTCTCGTATTATTGTCATTTTAGATACCACTAAATCCGTTACTTTATCCAGTTTTGTTTCTATCAATTGTACAACTGAATTACATACTAGCGGCTTAACTTTCGTATTTGATATTGAAGTTTTGGTCAGTGACCACACTTTGGATACAGCTGGTCGAATTCTATTCAGAGAAACTGCAAAATACAAAACAAATGCGGATTTATAAGTTTATAAGTCTACAAAAGTTGATAATATATTGTATTTTTGTATTACGTTTTATCCACTTTTGTTTTGTTAGATTCTTGCAAACAGACATTTTATACGTACCTAAAGCCAGGTCAAGCGCTATCCTCGTCGCCCTGGCCATTTAACTGCGCAATTAAAAATGTGTGTATATTAAATTACTACAATGATTTAAAAGGGAGAAGGTAAATCTCAAATATTCATTCGAATTTCACTCGTTTTTTGACATTTATTACGTAATGCTTTTGGCGTCTGTTTGACATTAACATTTGGCATTAAAAACTCAGTTGTCAACGGCTAAACAGCTAGAAAGGTTAATAGACCTTAATTATAATATTTTTTAGGATCTGAAGGACAGGACCGGAAGAAACGAATGGACTTGTAATTTTAGTTTACGTCATGCTATTCCGTCTATCCTGAATTTGGAGTGGATGTGTGGCGTCGGTCGGCTGTAGAATGGCACTATCCCATCTCTTCCCATGGTTAGGTGTCGTAAAAGGAGTCTAGGGGATAACAAAGCCGTTACCACAGGTCCCGAGGAGCAATACCACCTCTAATAGAATGGAGTAGCCAACCCGCTTGGCAGTAGCGTGGCGTTATAAGGTCATACATACATCCTTCATATATGACATGACAAGACAATTAATCAAAATTTTCTCATTTTTTTAAATTTTAGGCGCCCCACGCTTTTACTTTAATTAATTAGAACCAAGAACTTAATTTGATAGCTTATTAGTTTTAGTTACAACACACTCGTAGATACGATCAAGATCTCTTCACTTTTATCTCACTATTGGTCGTTATAAAACAGATAGTAATGTAAAAATAATATTATTTTCTTTTTTTCAGTGAGTTTTAACATTTTATTGGGTTTTTAAAAGCGTTCTACTATTTAATTTTTTATTATACATTAATTAAGTGTTTATTTTAATTAATTATTAATAGAATTAAATAATTTTGGTTATTTATTACAACTTTCCGACTACCTATTATTATTATCATTGATAAAGTTCATATAGCTTTGCTTTGACTGAGATCGTTGGGTAGACCCAACGATGTTCTGCCATAATTTAAAGTACCTACAAATTAAAATTGATTGATTTTTTAAGTCTTTTCTCTAATTTTAGACTAGTATGACTCTCATAATTATTTAGTAGAAAAAAATATTTCGAGTGCCGAGAAACTACGAGATTGAAGGATGAAACACTATGCAAGTAATATTGGTAACAAAAAACAAATAAGATAACTCACTAATAAGTCAGTTAAGATGATAGATCGTTTTATATTAGCATAATATCTAAAAAAGAGGCGGCGTTCAAACAGCGTTTCCTCTCTGTCTGTAGGTGCTTACTTTGTGTCAGAGTTGTAGCTCAAAATTCTGGGTCGATGACATTTTATCCTTGGACCTACCTTGGGTATTGAACCTGCTTTGCCAACAACTTGAGCTTAATGTACCTACTAACACTGCAGTGCATTGGCCACTAATACTCAATATACAATAAAAAAGACGTTATTTAGTATGTAAATATGATTTACGTGTTTGCAAATATAAACGTTTGAAATTATGGACATTTAGTTGTCTCATGTAAATATCATTGCAGTTCAATACTTGTTGTCAGAATACGCTTTTTCAGTAGGTATTTCTGTTTCTTATTATCTACTCTGCTGTCACCATAGAAATCTAAGTATTCTTTATTATTCACCACTGTCACCGATTTCTGCCACCGATAACAACTCAAAAAAAATTAGTATATAGCCGTTCTAACTATCTAAACAGCAGCGTATCCGTAGTTTCAATGACTGCATTTGTTTCGGGTAACTGCGCGTAAAATAAAAGATATACTTAAGCGCGCGCCACGAGCAGGAAGAATTTTAGTCATTGCCATGAGATCAGCCAAGACTGGACGAAAAGAGATTTGTATTAAATCGAACACTGTACTAGACCCCTTATATTATTGAACCTTAATATGAGGGGTCTAGTGAATTGGTCGATGTTCCACGATTGTAATGTAAGTTATTAAAAACATAACTGGTAATATCGATTCTACTCTCGGTACAGAACAACTTACTTTTTGCGTTATTTCAGTGACACGTCCAATAATACGCCAATATCATTTGCAGTCGTTATAAAATCACGTTATTATTTTTAACCACTCCAAAAATTCGTTTTGCTGTTATTTTGACCAGTAATTGGCGCAAGAGCGCGTTTTCCGCGAATTTAAGTACGTCGACACAACCGCCGTAATACATAACTAATGCTGCTTATAATTCAGCGTATTCAAGTCGGGGTCGTAATGTGCCATAATGATGATAAATTACTTTTTATAAACCGTTAGTTTTTTTCGGTATAAAATGTCCTGGGGAGGAGGGGTTTTATCATCTCATATCGTGATGGCGGATGAATGGTGGTCGCTTTCATTTAAAATTAGTTCATACGGCTTTCATTGAAAATTTGTTCATACGTTACGATTAGTAAATAAATAGTAATACTTTTAGTAGGGAATTAAATAGCCTATAGCCTAGGGAGTTAAATACCCCCTAGGCTATCGATTTAGAAATAGTAACACGACAATAAATGAGACCAATCATCATTGAAATTGAAATTAGACAATTAGGCTATCAGATATACCTACATGGTTAGAGGAAAAACACATTGGCAACTTCCCGAATATTGAATTTCTAACCCTATTGACACGGGCTTACGTCTACCTACCTAATACTGGACGTTCGTATTATATGGGCATATTTATAAAACTATAAATACAATAATTTTTCTTATAATTACGACGTTAATTTCTATTCGTAAATCTCTTTTGTAAGTACGGCATTAAACAAGAAAAACCTTCAACAAAATGAAAACATAAATTATGAAAACAAATGAACAATAGATACCGTCAGATATTGTCCTCTAAGTAATTGTACGTGTGTTGAGACTTCCTCCATTTGGAATCCATTTTCGCCCGGAATTATTTTAAAATTTTATGATCTTGTTTAACAAAAACTCGCTATATTTACATTACATGGCTGACTTCAATAAAAATAGGCTAGTTTTCAGAATAAATACCCTACAAAATAGTGGAACTAAACTATACTATCAGCCTACCTCTCTCCACTGCAGAGCCTCCAAATAATTTGCTGTCTCAAATATGTGGGAGAGTTGATACAATTTTTTAATTGTCAAACGTATTAAAACGCTATAAATTTTGAAAAAAATATAGAAAGTTTCTGCATCCAGTTTTAAAAATCATTCATCTTGTCTTACAAAACCTGGCTACGTTTTCATAATATCTGAACCGATCTTGAAAAAAAGATACCCCATTACATTCGGGAAAAGAAACCTTATAGAATAGTGAAAACCGCAGCATATATTTTGAAAGATTAGGGCGAACAAAAAAACGAATTAATAGGCGTTGTCCAATGTTAAATATAGATGTAGAGAGATTATTTGGGTTTACAACATTAGGTAGGTATATTAAATTTACTTAGATTAACTAACGCACCAGTGTGAACAGATTTTTATTTAGTGCTCATACTGTTTACCCGTCCGTTAGATGTTCTGTAAAGTGTTGATGGATGTGCAAACAATATAGGGGCCAACGCAAATAAATCTGCGATCAAATCACTTTATGTAAATACCAAATTGCCTGCGTCCAATTTGCTCGAACACAAACATATTGCTCAATCAGCTTGCGAATAGGCTGAACAACGATGCCAATGTACTACATTTTACTTCACTTAACGTTTTAGGGCCTTAAAATAAAAGCTTATTTTTTATTCAAACACATGTGCATTTACATTATACTGTTACGTCAAACTGTGAAAACAGTTTGCTGGCGAATGCATGCGCGCATTTAGTAATCGATACTAGATGCTAAACATCGGTCAAGTGGAGCACAGACGGCGCGCAGGACAACGCACGCGGCGTAACTACATATTTTAATTTGGATAACACCTTTTCTAGCGTTCCACGCACTGCACTGTCTGCGCACCACCTCAACGCCTCTGACTTCAATTAAAATTAAATATACATGTCACAATTAAATATAAAAAAATATAATTTTACTTGAAAAAATAAAGAAATGCCTTTCTCGTTGGTCGGTTCATTCCTACCTGAAAATCCTGGGATTCGTCAAAGATGAATTGGGGATTGTCTCCAGCGACTTCAGTCGGTTACCATCTTCACTGCAATGTTATACTAAAAAATAATAATGCTAAAAAATATATGAATGTTTACCTCGCTAAGAAACGGTGGTTAGTATTAAAGCTGCATCATTGCATTTTAAAGCTACCATTTTACGGCCGCTTTATTAAAGGTTGCAAGATATCGATCATTTGTATATAAAAATATAAAAAGAAGTTGACCGTGTTATTATTTTGATTATTTGTACAATAGGTAGGTGCCTAACCCAATAGGAAATATAGTCTTAAAATAATCTTCAATTCGCTCTAGTTTAAAGCCACTAAAGTAAATCCCACTAATATCAATAAATACAAGAGTTTGGATCACGTCGAAACGGTTAACATATAATCCGGATAAACAGATAGGCTCTACACATAGGATTCATGTAAACCAGATGAACGAAGTCGCGACCAAAAGCTAGTATAAAATATTACGTTTTATTTCTAAATTATACCTATCTTTGCACAATAGTATTTTAGGTCACTCATATTGCAGTACATTTGGATGATGACGTTTGCTCCGGTATCTAACCATATTTGCGATTATTTAAAATATCAATCCAGTACATATTCATCTAGTTTTTCATTCCTCTTGTTAACACCTAACATTTAACTCCAAAAAATGTCATTCAAAAATGTAACACTAAGGTGAAATGGCGACACTGAACAAATTGGTGACTCAAATCGATTGTCTGATATGCACTTAATCAATTGCAAGTTATGTGCATGTGCCGACATTTTATATTTAGTTTTAAATGTTTAATTAGAGTTTACAAGGTTATAAACCTTTTCTCAGAAACAGGGTCATGATACATTCTCAAATATTTGAAGTGGTGCTAATTTCATAAGCGATTAAATAAGGTGGTAGGTATATACATAATATGACAATTACGTAAGTATATATTATATAGTATTTAAAATACATAATATTAGGTATGCCCAAAAAGGAGGCATGTACGTCCTCCCAACAGCGCTACTAAGGGAAGCATGTACGTCCTCCCAACAGCGCTACTAAAGGAAGCATGTACTTCCTCCCAACAGCGCTACTAAAGGAAGCATGTACGTCCTCCCAGCAGCGCTACTAAATCGATTACATGAAAATTTGGAGTATCCATTTCGTATTATTATAAGCTTTTAGTTAATACACACGTTTGTTAGTTTGTTGAAGTCAAATCTTGCAAGTCGAGTCTATCCCACTTCCACCTGTACTACTGCCTTAAAATTTTACACATGTATATGAAACCAATGACAATATAATAATCTGATGACCTTGACCTGACGCTGCAGCCAGGAAGGCCAACATACTGGTAACTGTATACACATCGTGTTTGGGCTTGTTTGGCTTGTACTTTTAATGACAATAACTCAGTGTCGTGACCTTGACCTTATACTGGAACCAAGAAAGCCAGCACACTGAGGAACTCCTCAACGGCGAACAGTAGACATATCATGTTTGGGCTCGTTTGGCTCGTAGTTTTAATGACAACACCTTAGTGGCATGACCTTAAACTGATACTGCAACCAAGAAGGCCAGCACATTGTGGAACTCCTCAACGGCGAACAGTAGACATGTCGTGTTTGTGCTCGTTTTGATGAGTTTAGATGACAAAAAGTTAGTGACATGAGCTTAACTCTCTGGTTCGGCGAGATGGGCATCGTTAGCATTGGTACTAAAAAAATTTAAAAATCTTTAAACAAGATTTTATTAGAATGCACAAAAATGAACAAAATAAACATAGAAGTCATTATTACTATTATTTAATGTAATTAAGCTCCGTTATGTTAATGTTTTTTTTACGTTTAATTTTATATCCAAAATCTAGAAATGTATTTAACGCGTTCAAAAGTTAAAGAGGGGCTATAGGGTTATAGAGGTTAGTATTGGCACTATCAATACCGTCTGTATTTTTTGAACCGGTAGAATGCTTAATCTAGTTTATTCCATTATGTCTATAATAAACTAGTAAAATGAACTGGTACAATTAATAACTGACACTACCTATTCCGACCATGTCTAATGACTTAGGGTCATAATAAGGTCACAACAATACATTCAGGAATTATTGGCATTGCTGCGAGGCTTCCACGACCCGAGCATACGAGATCATCGCGGCCACATAATTAATTCTAAGCCATGCTCTATCTAGTTCATCCGCTGCAACTGTAAACAAAGATTTACTGCCTAAAGGCTTAGCCATAAACGCTAAAATATTCCGAGACCGTAATCAGCGTTATCACACCGTTTTACTGCAATCTTATCTCGTGCAGTTTGTCTCTCAATATAGCAAGGGATAATTATTTGGGAAGCTTTAATAGAGACGTGTGAATTGTGACGGAAACGGTATCTGATCGATAAATAGTGTAAGGCATTAAAGTAAATCTTAGTATTGAATTAAAAAAATGAGATAATTTGATATTTCGAAAATAACACCAACTCACAGAAGTCTTGTACGGGCGGGTATTATTATTATGTAATTAAGTGTAATGTAATTATTATGTAAGAGTGAATGAAATTTTCCTGAGCGAATAATAAATGAGCGAATGTGGCCAGAATTTCTCCCTTGGGCTCTCCCAACTCTCGCCACCACACACGTTCTTGATTTTTATTTTTGTGGTCCAGTAAATTCCCCAACGCTCGCCACCACACACGTTCTTGATTTTTATTTTTGTGGTCCAGTAAATTCTGGCCACATTCGCTCATTTATTGCCCAACGCTCGCCACCACACACGTTATTGATTTTTATTTTTGTGGTCCAGTAAATTCTGGCCACATTCGCTCATTTATTGCCCAACGCTCGCCACCGCACACGTTCTTGATTTTTATTTTTGTGGTCCAGTAAATTCTGGCCACATTCGCTCATTTATTGCCCAACGCTCGCCACCACACACGTTCTTGATTTTTATTTTTGTGGTTTAATAAATTCTGGCCACATTCGCTCATTTATTATGAACCGATATACTATTATTATATATACCGATTTATTATGTCTCTCCTATATCCATCATTGGAGAGACAGACATAGGCTAATGATACGGTATGGTGTTGTATAACATAGATCCCATCTTTTTTGGAAATAGTATTGAATACTGTAGAGTGGCGATAGCCTTGCAGTATTTATTCTCAACTCTCATTCGTGAGGTTGTGAGTACGGGACCACTGAGGTTTTACTTAAGTATTATACCTAGGGACTTTTAAAAATTATCACTAGTTGATATTTTCCAGAATTTAAAAAAAATCTGCAGCGTACCTACACCAATCCGCACAGGGCCTTCGTAATGGATTATGACCCAAAGCGATTGACTAGGGGAGGCATGTGCCCTGCAGTTACAAAAGTTGAGATTAGATCAGTTCACACCATATGTGACAATAATAGTTAAATCGAAGACTTTATTCAATAAAAGGTGTAAGTAAACACAGTTTATTGTATTGAAACCATCGATTTTGGTTGATCGATGGTTGAAACATGATTGTTATCGTGTTATCGTGTCAAAACATTGTTGACATAAAAAATGTACACATCGATGGAAATTATAGTACCCCCATTGTGTGTGCAACCGCAAATGTGGAAACAATTTTGTCGTAAAACATGCTAAAAGAGAACAAGGACATGCGGGTGTTTATTTTAAAGTTACAAAAGGTTTAGAAACAAAAATAAAGGTAGACAAATATTAGCCAGTTATTCCTACTAACCATTTTCTAAATATAAGTACTATAGAAAGTACCAGCGAGATTTTACATCAATTAGGTAGGTACATTAATTAGGATGTTTAAATTTCATTATTCTCACTAGGGCAATTATTGTCACTTACACGAGAACATACAGCTGTAACACTATAGCTGTACGTTCTCTTACTTGTATCAGCTTTTAATATCTCACTGCAGGGCACAGGCCTCCCCTAATAAATCACTAGGGGGTTTCGGGTCATCCACCACGCGGGCCCAGTATATTACACATATATACATTGGTATATACACATTGGTACTTTTTTATCCAGATTTTTTAAATTTCTGGAGCTTGTTGGTTTCCTTACGATGTTTTCCTCTCAGCGTCGAGCTAGTGGCAATTTTAAAGAATCCAAACTTACGTAGAAACTCAGTGGTACGGGCCGAGGATTTGAACTCACGATCACACGAATGTGAGTCGAGTAATAGGCCTAGGCCCTAGGCTATCACTGCTCTATAGCTATAATACATATCTAAGGTTATTATCAGTCCATTGAACAAAGCAAAAAAAGAGAGAATGTACAAATCGATACAATGTAGGTACTTACTTGCAAATAAACCATTTAATTATGTTCGGTTAATTTATTTATTTATTATTTATTATTCTTTTATTTATTTATTATATTCCTGTCTGTTTGTCTGTATGTATTATTTCTGATAAAATAAGGATAATAATGCTGCTTTACAATGTACTCGTATCTGTAACGTTTTAGAAGAGGGTACACGTTGTTTTGAATGATAAGGTTTGGATAATCGAGACTTGAAGACACCAAATGCTTTAAAAAAAATTTGACAGGTTACAAAACAAAACCTGTAATAAACTTACAAATATTTAAATACGCTTTTTATAAAATCTGTGTTTTGTATAGTCAGCAATATCACTGTATAACATACCATCAAGTGGACTGTATGCTCGACAGCCGTCTTTTTTCTATAAAAAAATGCAACTGTACTTAAAACTATTAACTTCAAGCCGTAATTACTATTGTGTAAGGTACCGATGGGTATACTAAAGTAAACAGCTAAACCTGTTGCTGACTGTACACTTACATACATATTTCCGCTCTATATAATTATTATTTATTACGAAAAACCAATTACTTTACACTAGAGGTGCCAGCGACTTCGCTGGATAAAATAATAATGTATCTGGATAAAAGGCACCCTAAATGTTAACCTACAGGATCTATAATTATGCCAAGTTTCATTCAAATCCGTACAGTACCGACAGACAGACAAAAAATCTAAAAAATACTGCTACGATTTTTTTTAAATATTTCATGTTCAGACACGTGTTGTGTTACGATTTTATTATATGTATAGATTAATTACTATACTCATTCCATAAAACTGTTACATTTAGGTTTTCACAATTGTACGGCGTACTTAATCTATAATATCTTTATTGAGTAGAATATATACTCTACTCAATAGAGTAACTAAGCACTCAATCTTTTTTTAATATTAAAATGTGGAAATCCTCAAATATGGAGTTGTTATTTTATAAATCGCAAATCATAATCTCTATGATCTTTTCCGTAATTCACCATCATGTAATTCGTAACAAATAATAGTTTGAGAAGGTAACTATATCGCGTACCCGCATTTCATCACTGATCATCATATGTCACAAGGTCTAATTGTTATTTTATAACTGAAGCCCACAAGTATGTGACACTTTCGTTTCACTGACTACTGACGTAACTTAAAAAATTGTCTGTACACGACGCCGTTACAACTATTGTTACAACACAAACATTTTTCCTTTTTTATGATTAACACATTTAGCGTCGATCTGTGTCTGTTACTTTCGTGTGAATGTGTGAGTCAATATTCGGGGTTTTGTAAACAATAGCAGCGTAGAATTCGAAGGTGAATCTGATTGTAGCGTAACGTGATTGTATTAAAGGCTAATCATTGACATACTATCTGAAGTCTTTGTTAAGCGGAGTTAAGAATAGTTGGAGATTACTTGAGAGCGATTTAAGTCACCGGACACGGCTTCTATTGTATTGTCATTTAACTCAAACCATCAAAACTACATATATTTAGGATATAATTACATTACAAGGCCTATTTCACGATCTTCGAATAAGTTACGATTTGTTACTTAAAAATTATCACTAATTGGCAGTTAAGACCTATCTATCTATGGTCGATTTCACTGATTAGCGATACTCGGGCTTGGTGAAATGTGATGCTACAACATGTGATGTGTAATGTGTTACCGGCCACTTTAATTGTCGGTTAGCTAACTCAGAAAAAAACTTTACTCAGAGATTGTGAAATAGGCCCTTATTATAATTACGTTACTTAGATTATTTATTTCACGATTATGTACACGACCTGCGTCATTACCTCAGTCATAACTTATGGCTCACAAGTCTCTTCCTCAAGGTTATCTGTAAAAAAATGGTATAAAGCGAGAAGACCGTCCGGTTATATTCTCTTCTTATAACTTGTACTTGTATTAACCTATAACGTCCCACTGCAGGGCACAGGCGTCCCCTTAGTAAATCACTGGGGGGTTCCGGGCTGTAACCCACGACGCAGGCCCAGTTAGGATTGGTGGATCACATACTTATTTTTATTTTTATTCCTGGATTATCCGGGTTTCCTTACTATGTTTTCCCTCACCGCCGAGCTAGTGACAATTTTTAAAAATCCGTACTTAAGTTGAACTTCAGTGGTACGGGCCGGGGATTTGAACTCACGATCACACGAATATGAGTCGAGTATAGATACACCTAGGCTAACAATGCTTGCTCTCCTTAGATTGTTCCTTAATTTTGTCATAATGTAACAATTGTCTAATAATCTATCTATATATCTACCTACATTAAAAATAATACACAGAATTCTAGGTAGATATTTCAATCATTTTACTATAAAGCGTACCGTCAACCATGTGCATGAAAATGTATACTGTTCCTAATGAACTCTAATAAATCTTGTAGGTAATTCAGTAAGATTAGTAACATTAGTAGGTATCCAGTAATAATTACATAGTTATATTTTAGACGAAAGAGAATACTATACTTTATTCAGATTGACGAAACAAACACTTGTAATTGATATAAGAAACCTTGAAGAGATGGAACATGTAAATCTAACAGTGATAATGATAACTGATAATGTTATTTAAAAAATATACATCTGGTTTTAAAGTGTTAATTACTGTGTTAATTGTAGAAGTAAATAAGACCTTATTTCACAGTTATCTGGGAGTTAAATAGGTAATAGGCATATTATACTTTGTGTAACATATTTAACATATTACGATGAAAAATATTAAATGTAACAATTATGTGTCTTCCTATTAACATCTTCTAGCACAGTTAAGACGATACGATAAACGTTACTGTAAATACCTCTATTACAGTAATTAACTTTAATTTAGAAAACATTAAAGGAGAATGCCCACGAAAGTATGGAGCTCGGGCCACTTTTTGAAAATTTCGTAGTGTTAAAACTTTCATAATACATATGTAGCACTGTTTGCGTAACTTCAATATATATATATATATATATACATTTACGAAGTATGCTATTTAGTTTATGTTTTTGTATAATAAGAAATATCGTATTTAAATATTATCACGTAAGCAAAATATAATTCAATATCTGCAAAACGAGAAACGTCTTTATTCAACATTATAAAATAATATTTGTCAAATACGAGTACAATAATCTCGAAACAAGATTCGTAAATTAGAGTCAAAGTGGTTATCAACAATTTACTTACATAATTAATGAAATATTATCCCTTTAAACAAATTGTGTAAATTTTTCTTACAAATTTCCTTAAAATATGGTACGAATTTATGGTACCCCATTATACTCCATCGTAAAATTAGAGGCCTACAATGGGCATTCTCCTCTCATAAGACTTGAAATGTTATCCAAACAACTGCACGCCTTTTACGGTGCTGTGTTAAAAACAGATAAAGTAAACCGTCCCTTTATAGCAGTTAAGTATTACATGGAACAAGATTGCACATAACAAGAGATAATTGTAATTGATCTCTTCTAGTCGCGGATAATAGTCATGATTAATATCTAATATAAAATAGCCACGATAAAATATCGCCGACACACAGATAATGTTAAACCCGTTCACTATTACAAAACATAATCATTCTTTTCAAATACTCATTTTTAATATTTCTCAATTTATACTCTTCTCTTTACCACAATAAAATAATATATATGACAGAAATGACTTAACAAACTATCGCGTATCTTTTAAATGCCAAATTGCAAACCGAATGGCATCATTCCATTAAAATTGCACTAATTTATTAACACATCTGTAAAAAGCTGATAAGAAAAAAGTTACTTTCAATTAGGTATTTAACTTTCTAAATTCTTTTATCGGTCTTGTTGGTCACGAGTATGATTACTATAGTAAACGCATCACGTATCATCAACAAGGTGTTAGAGCCAATAAAATTTGGCTGTAACCCCAACGTGCTCGTCAGTTTTTCCTTCCTCCAGATTGTTTTTGTGGCCTGTCCCCGTTTGCAGGTTCGTTGCCTTCGGCGTCTAACTGGACACTTTTTTACCCACGAGTCGAGATCTTGATAACCACTCGATATGACATAGCGGCGCCATTGATTTTTTTTCTACGCACTCGTTTCCAGTGTGGGTGTACGACATTTTTTGCTGTAATGCAACTAATGTAAGATTAGATTCGGTTCGTGGCGGAACATAATGTAAGTTCATTTGTCAGCTGTATACCACACCAATTACACTAACAATGGCAACATAATATTGTGATAATGATAAGACAGGAAATGTTATCATTTGAATTTCAAGTTTTTATATTTACAGTCAATTCCTAGCGCAATCAAATATTAAAAAAGTGCATACATATGTTATTCGATATTTTACTTCATTTAAATTTTTCGTACCAGTTAACTTTATCATACTAACTTAATAACGCGATGGTTTCCTTATGAGCCTCATGAGATAGTAGTTACGCGACTTTGTTCACGATGACTATAGAGTATGTCTGAAAGATTTGCCAATTGATATCTTCTAAAATAGTCAAAACCATCCTGATATTTTCTAAATTTGGATTTTTTTCTCACAAAATAAAGTAATATTTAACTACATTTATAACATTTTAATCCAGGACAGAAACGAGTTTAAGTAAGACTTGTTCACCTTTCACTGACGTTTTGACGATATATTATTACACTAGCTGTTGCCCGCGACTTCGTCCGCGTGGGCTTTAGTTTATAAACACCCTCTTTACCTTCTTAGGGGTATTTGGTATTTTCAAAAACGATCACACACTATATTTCTTATAGCTTATTATTTTTTATCGAACAAATGTTCGACGTGATTCTTTAAATTGATATAACTTTTTTATTGATGAACTGATTGAAATAAAACAAACACTAAATTTTAAGTGAAGCTTACCACAATACACAATACTGCACCCAAATCGGTTAAGCCGTTTCTAAGATTAGCGCGCACAAACGCACCGACAAACTGACAAACAGACAAAAATCATAGTTTTGGGTTCTATTGCGTTGATAAAGGCCCCCAATAATATATTTCTCATATCTAACATGTACAGACAGCGATCAGTTACATTTTTATTATATGTATATATAGATTATTACGATTTTGTTCTATTTATACACGTTACGATATTTATTATTTAAGGATTTTTATTAATAAATAAAATTATACATATACATTAAATACATTTATACATTAAATAATTTATCAGCCTATAATTAATATCTCTACCCAATTCACTATGACGTGTTTACATGTACCTACCTATATATGGTAACTAATATTTAATTTTTATACACATACGTGACCATCGCCGTCAAATTGCGGAAACTACTGTCACGATCACAGCAAATAAAAAAAAATTAAGTTGTCTTCCTTTCAATTAATCAAACATACAAATCAAAATAATATAACACGTAATCGCCAGTAACTGATAAACACTATTTTGTATGTGACGTTTAGGTAATAAAGCATATAACTGATATCACGAACATCCAAGAATCGTGACAGAGAAGACCTAGGATTAATGACGTCACTCATCATGTTGTTATCATCAAAATATCCTCATGATGATCTCACTACGTCAACTTGTGCATTAACTCTTTCGTGATAACTTGTTTAGCCGTTCGAGTCATGAAGACATTATGTTGATCAAAGATAAAAATCTAATCCAGCTTACTCGCGCAGTACATATAATGTTAAATCTGCGACCTGCATTTTGAATTTTATCGGAAGACATTTTTCGATGATATACAAAATTGTGATTTGCAATTTACTAACTTGAATGTCTTATTTTCTTTAAAATAAATATTGAAAAGCGTGCTGCAACATGATGCTGCAATTCCACCGCCGCTGGGCGCGGTCCGACTGGCCGTGTTACCCCGCACTAAAGACGTGACATCTACCACTGTGTTACCTCTGATAGCTGTGCTACACCTGAGACGGGGCAGGGTGAACGCTACATTCCAAAAGCCGCTGGGCCGCACTAGACTGGCCTTATTACGCCTCTCTCACCCTGAAATTGAGCATTTCCTACTTTGTCCTATTCCTCAATGTACGTACATGTTTCGGTAGTGAGTGAGACATCCATTCCCATCCCATCGTATCCTATCCCTCTCAAAGGTATACCTGCAAAGGTAGGCAGCGCATCCGGGGATATGCCTACATTTGTCATTCTGAACTGAAGTACCACTTACCACCATGTGGATTGTATGCTCATCTGCCACCTTCATCCTATAAAAAAATCTCACTCCCGAGTAAGAGAGAGTTGCCAGGTCCTATTTCTTATCCCATCTCATCGAATAGGGAGTATAATAGTATAAGGGAATCAACCAACAAACAAACACACAGTTTTGTATTATATACGAATATTGTTGTATTGAGTGGTGACAACCTAGAGGTAAATATATATTCTGAACTCTCATTCGTAAGGTCGTGAGCTCAACTCCTCGGCCAAATTTACTAAATTTCTACTTAAGTGACTACGTATTTTCAAATTGTCATTAATTCGGCGGTGAAGGAAAACATCGAGAGAATGCCTGCCTGTACGCTTTTTTTATATAGAAAAAAAGCGGCAGACGAGCACACAGTCCACCTGATGGTAAGTGGATACTGTAGCCCATGGACATCCGCGATACATGTCAACTTTAGTCCAGAATGACAAACGTTGGCACGCCCCCGGATGCTCTGCCTGCCTTGGCGGATTAAAGAATGGATTGGGAGGAAGGGTTGGGAAAATGGAGAAGGATAGAATACGATGGGATGGGAATGGGCTCTAGCATATCTCACTCACTAACGAAACACGTACGTACATTGGGGAAATACGATAAAGGAAATGCAGTACATTTCAAGGCAGTATTTTGTGAGAGGGAGGTAATGTGGCCAGTCGAGTGCGCCCAGCGGCTGTGGGTAAGCAGCGTGCACCCCCCCACCCGCTCGCCCCCAAACTGAAAAGAAATCTAGAGCATATGTCTCCACCAATACGCATTTAACCCATGTGGAATCAAATTATTATGGATCAAAACCATCATTTATGGATCAAAACCCCTAGTTTTTTTTTACAAAGGGATACCTGTACTTTTCGTAGAACAGCAAAAGCTTTGCTTATAATTTGCTTCAACGTGTTGTCGACTATACGTATAAAAACTCAATCATTCATGAATACATATAACTCGATGATACATTAATGATCTCACGCCATGATATCAAGGGTTTTTTGTAAGCCTGACGAAGTAGTAAACGATTATATTGTAGTAGAAACACGCCAAGTCGTGATCATGATATTCGATTCACAAGGAAAGATGTTCCTCCTGAGGCCTCAAAACTATTTAGGTGGTGAGAGATTAATTTATTCTTGGTATTAACTGATGTAATGGAACAAACAATTGACGAGTACAAAAAAGTCGTACGTATATCTTAACGTCACTTAAATAAATTTTCAAATATGTAAAGGATACTTACTAGAGACCGAAAGAGCGACAGATCCAGTCAATAAAGTCACGTATCACTACGATCATCGCTGATTTATTGTAATAGCCACCTTTCTTGTAGGTCTCTGCCAACGCCTATGGCCTGTTGGTATCTAAGATTAATTTTGGCAGCGTATTGTTGAAGCTCTTTCGGCTTTAGTTGGTTAACCTAAATTCACAAATAATAGGGGTGAGGGGGGGGGGGGGGGACACCGAAATTTCCAATAAATAGAATATCAAAACAAACAAAAAGATAAGTAGATACAAAATATGTTTACGTGTACGTCGTTAGCTCTGGATAAATGCTAAAGGAAAGTTTTAAAATGTCGTAAAGGCTTCTAGAACAAAATTACAAAACTAAACCGCTCGATTCTACGATTTAATTTTTTCTAGAAATTCGTGGCTTTAAAAGCCACGACTATCTTGCCCAGGGTGTCATTACCGCTACCGCCGCCACTGCAGTTACCCTTCTCATAGAAGATCGCCGTGGAACGTACTGACGTGTTTCAAAAACGCAGTAAGATTACACCACGGCTGTCAGAGATTATCATAATAAGTTTATAATCTATCGACATCTCTATAGCTTCAAGCATAATCTATGGTTGGTGAAGCATGTGGCATAAAACTAGAATTTTATTTATAAAACTAGAGTGCTATAAATTCTTGTATTTAATCATCCGACTACTATATATAAACACCAACACATCACAATAGCCCATTTCTCATCCTATCCCATCGATATCATAAAGGGAAGAGGCTTCTATAATAACATTATTTTTTCTTATTGTCCATCCCATCCAATCCCATCGAATAGGAACACTCTTTATATTATGTTATGATTAACAAATCAGAATATTCTCGTTTTATTTTCTTTATTTCTTGCAATAACAAATGCAAATAATGTGTTTTACCTAAAACGTTCAATTAAGATGTACCTCAATTAAAATTAGAATATTTATCTATTTAAACCGGTCTTAACGTGAATGTTTACCTTATTTATTTTACTCGATGGGGTTGCACCAACCATGGTTTGCTCGTGACCATGGTTGGTGCAACTCAATTAAGATCCGTTTAAATAGTAAATATGTGTGAAAAACGCGAACCAGCGAAGCATAAATTGTAACCAACCGTTTTTTTCATCCACTGCTGGACATTGTCATGTGCATGAGGCATGTATGGCCTTGCTAGCCAAGCGGGTGGATGAGTCCGCTCTTTTAGAGATGGTGTAGTTTCTCAGGGCTTGTGGTAGCAAGTTTTTTGTTCCTTACTTGGCTTTCACGACACCCACGTGAAGAGATGGGGGTGGTATGGCGACCAATACCACCCGGCCAACACGCACCGCTCTAACAAAATAATTTACTTAAATGTAATGTTTATTACCAGTGCCCATAACCACGGACATAAGAAATACCTAATATATAGGCTATAATATAATAATAAATTTTATAAGATAACACAAAATACCATACGGTTTCCACTTAATTTTCTCAGAGTAAACAATCACAGATAAGATTAATACTGCCATAGTTATATTGCAGTCACTCATATCGCTCATTACAAGTATTTCAAGGAAAACTGTATGAATAAATACAGAAACGTAGAACCAGCAGAAAATACACGAATATCGTTCTTAAAATAATACGTCGTTCATGTCTTTATTATCTAAACAGTTGTGACGGCGTGTGGCCGTAGTAGTGGCCGTACTGCACGCGTGAACACGGGCACAGAAGATTTGATATTACTCGCCAAAACCCCTGTGTGTATACGAAGGGGCATTTCAGCATATTTAAAAAGGATGACCCTGCGCCCACGCCCATTTTACGATGTCTTTGGGGCCTAAAGCTCCATCAGCACGGACACCTATAAAACGCGCGTTGGAGTCTCGTGGGAGCGTCAGCGTTTTTACGGAACCTTAACTACAGTAACTACTTTTATTTTTTTTTATAGAAAGAAAGCTGCACCTGATAGTGGTGGTCGTATCCTATCCCTCCCCATTTTCCAAATACATTCCTATTTCTACAAAGGTAGACAGCGCATCTGTGGGCGTGTCAATGTTTGTCACTCTAGTCGCCCATGGACATCCGCGGTACATGCCAACATCAGTCTATAATGACAAATGTTGGTACATACCCCGGATGCACTGCTTACCTGGATAGGGATAGGATAGTCTTCTGTGAGGGAGGGGTAATGTGGCCAGTCGAGTGCGCCCAGCGACTGTGGGATTGCAACATGCACCCTCCCTCTCCCAACTCATACTACTTATTATAATATAATCATACATTATATATAAATATGTCTATCAACTAAACAGTTTCCGGCCCTGGCACACTGCAAGAGCGAGCGCCGACACGGATGATTTGTCATTATTCGCTAAGACCTCGCTGTATGAACGAGACTGGAGTTTCAGTACATTCAAAAAGTCCTGCACCCGCGCTCGTCTTGGACTGTTTAGGGCCTTTGCAGGACATTAGCAACAATACGTACTTTTACTTCCTAAACAGCGCGCGTTATTTATGCATTCGTGCGAATAAATCTTAAGAGGCAATATTCGAGTGAGTATTGTAACAATTGGTTCACACTGCGGTGTCGTGGGAAAACTCCGCTAAAAATAATTTACAATTACTCAAAGTTTACAGTTGAGATAAGTTTACTAACAAATACAATAAATCTTAAGGGTATTTATAAGCTGACATGCAAGACTGTCTACAATTTCATGGAAATTGTGATGATTGGGAACTAGTATGATTTTATTTTGTCCCTTACTGCGTCTTGTGAGCGTTCAGCAGCTGGAGAGTTGTTCTAATGATAGAATTACATGCAATCAGAATGCAAACGGACCGCCTGACGGTATAGCAGCAATCATCCATCATATAACTGGCTCATGTCTTGGTTTAATCTACACATCCCTAAAAATAAAGTCAGTTAGTTATACATGTTATGGTATAATTGTAACCGCACTACTTAACACCAAAGCCGTTTAATAGAAATGTACCTAAATGATTACCTAATCGATACAGTGCCTTCAAAATAGTAAGTGGGTTGTAAACCTTATTACACAGACACATATCAATAAGAGGCTAATAAAATATTTAATAAGTTTTACTATCATTCAATGACAATTTTTAGGGATATCTCGAAGATCTCATCGAATTTCGAAAAAAATTTACTACATCTCGTCTAAGGGTGATACAAAAAAATCTGTGGAGATCACAACTTCGAATATAAAAAAAAAATCACTTCATCTAGTCAAGAGTGATCAAAACATCGATGCCAATACATACAAAACTATATGTCGTTAGATAGGGCTCATCAAACCCTACAACTTTGGAATAGACACCTTTTTTCTAAAATTTGCAGAAAACAGGGAATTCTCCCTTTCAACGGGCGTTGCCCGTGCGCTATTTTAAACATTTATGACTAGCAGTGCCCGCGACTTCGTGCGCGTAGACGTTCGAGTTAGCGTGGGAATTTTATAACTGACCTAGATTATATACTGACTATATTTTTTCACTATGCATGCTCTTAACAAAAATTCTTTTTTTTATATAAACCTATAAACAGATAGGTATACCTAGTCCGCCCATAAATACTGTTACGTTAAATAAAGAGAAATAAATAAATTACATTTGTATATGGAATCCGTCATTCTCAAGTGAAAAATAAATGTTTTTATCATTTTGGCGCAAATAATTATTAAATACCTATTGTACCAATATTAAAAAGGAGTGGGGTGATAACCAAAACCGTATTGCTGTAATTGCATTTCACAAAATAGACATGCAGCCAAATGCAATTCTTAAAACTCTCCATCCGCTTGGTATTAGCCGAATGTTTGTGTACCGGGCTATTGGTAGGTACATTGAAAGCTACTCTGTTTGTGACAGAAAAAGGTCTGGCCGTCCACGAACTATTCGTACTAAACAGACGATTAAAACTGTGAAAGTGAGAATCCGAAGAAATCCCGTCCGGAAGCAAAAGATATTAATTATCCAGAGATATGAATATAGCACCCAGAACCATCTTAAAAGATGACTTAGGAGTGCTGTTTACAAAAGACGTACCTACTGCTCATTTCTTAATTGATAATAATTTAAAGAAAAATAGGGTTGACAAATCAAAATAAATTCTCCGGTGCTACGCAAAGGGAGCTCACAGACAAATCTTATTTACGGACGAGAAAATGTCCGAAAAATGCACCATTGAGGAACATTTTAAGAAGTAGAATGATCGAGAAATGATTAGGACAATGATATTAGGATAATTACCTCTGCGAGTAGAAAATATATTGAGATAAAATTAAGGGTCCTCTTGTCTTTCTTTATAACGCGATGAGAAAATCTCAAAAACCTATTATACTCTTTATCTTTACCAATTCAATTCTAAATGTCCAACGATATGTAATTCGTAGATTTATAAAATATTTGTCATTTTTGACTTTGTTAGCATGTATCGCGGATGTTCATTAACGACACAGATGGTCTAGAATCGAATCCGAATCCAAACAGCATCCGAAGATATGTTGCATGTCTCTGCGTTTTTAACCTTTTTATATAAAAGGTTAAAAACGCAAAAGGTTTATAAAAGAAATGTTCAATTTGATATCAACGTCGGGTTTTTGCCATCGCACCGCTCGTCATATCGTCCGTTTTATCCGCACTTCCTTGACATAGAGTCGCTGCGTACGGTACGATCAAAAAGACACTTTACAGCGCGAACCCGAAAGTTGTGGAATAAACTGCCAGCCGAGGGTTTTACATTGCGATACGATATGGGGCTCTTCAAGAGGGTTGTGAACAGGATTCTGTAAGGTCGGCAGCGCACCCGCAAGCCCCCTGCTGTTGCAATTGTATGGGCGGCAGTGAACACTTACCCTCATTTGACCCCCCGCTCGTCTGCCATCTATTCTATAAAAAACGACAGTATCCATTTACCAGTAAGTGGACTCTTCTGTCACAAAGAAAGAGAGTAGGTATGACGAAGAACATCTAAAATTTTCGCCATCTGGCTGGTGTTTGCTTAAGTCGAATCCGATACAGGTTGTAAAGACATTACTCCTTTCAGGAGTAGGTAGGTGTTTTCAGTAAAAATATTTCTTTGTTCACATAATCCTGTCAAGTGCTTTCAAGGCGAGAAGTTGTCAATTAGACACCGGATGAAGTGAGGTAACTTATTCGTATCTACGAATGGGCAGCGGTGACCTCAAGCGCGGAGGTCATGTATCAAATCAGTAGAACACTCTAATGTAACTACAGTAGCAGTTTAAAACGTGATCGGTTCGATAAAGCGCAGATAATGCAGGTTACAAAACCTTTACTATTTACCAATCGGTGATCAAAGAAGTATTTAATATTTTCCTAGTATACTCGTACCTAGTCTGGCCATAAATATGGTTACAATAAAGAAGAAAAAAATACATTCGAATATGGAATCTGTCATTACCTCCTTTTTTAAAAAAAAAAATGTTTTTTATCATTTTGGCGCCAATCATTATTAAATATTGTACTAATATTAAAATGGAATGGGGTGATATCGAAAACCGTATTGTTGTAATTGTATTACACAAAGTAGGCATGCAGTCAAATGCAATTTTTAAAGCTTTTCATCCGCTTGGTATAAGCCGAATATTTGTCTACCGGGCTATTGGTAGGTACATTGAAACGTCCTCTGTTTGTAACAGAAAAATTTCTGGCCCTCCACGCACTAAAAGATTATTTAGGAGTGCTGATTACAAAAGACGTATTGGCCATTTCTTAACTGATAATTAATTTAAAGAAAAATAGAGTTGAAAAATCTAAACAACTTCTTCGACGGTACGCTATGAGAGCTCACAGACAAATCTTATTTACGGACAAGAAATTGTTCACCATTGAGGAACATTTTAAGAAGCAGAATGATCAAGTTTATGCTCATTACTCTAGAGAATAGGGGTCAATAGGGCGCAAAGTGGCCATTACCTGGCTTCAGTTATGGTTTTGTGGAGTGTTAGCTATCAAGCAGTAACTGAACTATATTTTTGTGAAAAAGGTATTAAAACATCGGCTCAAGTGTATCAAGATACGATTCTTAAGAAGTTCGTAAAGCCTCTTAACAACACCCTGTTCCATAACCAAGAATGGTCCTTTCAGAAAGACTCAGCACCAGGTCATAAGGCTCGCTTAACATAGGCGTGACTAGAAAGAAATATTGCCGACTTCATTAGAGCTGAAGACTGGGCGTCATCTAGTCCCGATCTTAAGCCGCTCGATTATGATTTATGGTCTGTTTTAGAAAGCATGGCATGCTTTAAACGCCATGATAATATTGAATCCCTAAAACATGCCATAAGAGTGCCAGTTGCCAATTTTCCTATGGAAAGGGTGCGTATTTCAATCGAAAACTGGCCACAACGTCTGAAAGATTGTAAAAAAGCAAATAGTGAACATTTCGAATAAACGTTACATTTTTAAAATGTTTACCTATTTAATTTTGAAATAACACAAATTCTTCTAATAAAACGATAATGTAAAAAAAAATGTCAATGTTTTCTCTATAATAATATTTATGGCTAGACTAGGTCTATCATAAGTTAATATCAGCAAGTCTTTTCTCCAGGAATTTATTAATAGACAAAAAACAACTATGGGGTTTTATATATAACGAGCTCTGAAATAACGCAAAATCTAAAAATAGGTAGTAGGTAGTAGAAAAATAGTATCGAGAGTAGAATAGATTCCACCGGTTTTTACAATACAATATTTTTATTCTTATCTTTTATTCTGCGCGTGTCGAAGGAGCCGCGTCGCGCTTGGCGTCTAGGCGCCCGATCTGAGTGATGAACCCTACGGCCGTTTTGGACAAGACAACAGAACCATCATTTTCATTTATTCTTTAAAATAGTTTCGTTTTTCTCTACAACGGTTTTACATACAATATTTTACATTGGTTGACATGTTTCAGTTGATACGTTGTATATGTTACGCTCAACTCGATTTCGATGTTTGTTCAACTAGCACAATATACAACGCGTTATTTTCGCTCATTGTTTGAGCGTAACAAACATATAATGGTACAGCACTATTGCAGCGTCCCCTGCGCAAACAAGCACTTAATTGCCGAATATACATAAATATCGACAATGAAGGCTTTAGCGGAGTACTTTAGGCCCGGCCCGTCCACACAGATAAAATGAGTCAAAGGGTCAAACATTTAAAGTCTGGAGCGAATTTAAAATATAGAAGACTAGGGAACTGGACGAAATTAGAAGAAATAAAATCATAGAATCCTTTTTTGAACGTTTTAATTAGTAACCAATATCAATTCTCAAGAAATTAGCAGCAAGAAGTCCGGTAAAGACAATACTCTAAAGAGCCAACATTTACCTTTTATTGTTACAGGCAGAGGGCGCGTGCTGCAATGATGTTCACAGCCGCTAACGTGCTCAACGGATTGAGATACCCCGTCTACACAGAAGACTCATTACGTGTTGAACGATGTTATCGGTCGATATATGTACTAGATTGAACTTTTTTCAAATCTGGGGATCTACTCCAAAAACACGAATAACAAAGTTTCAGTAGATTTCTACCACGAAAATGTTCACTACGATATACCGATCGACAACGATCGAAATAAAGATTTTGGCAAGAGATACTTGGAAATCGAACGTGAAATTTCACGATAACAATATCTCACCTATTAAATAATCGAAGATATCCGATATATAGAGCTCCGAATAAAGGAAAGTCAGAGTAGGATTATAGCGAAATTCGTTCGTTCGAATTTCGGTCGGTCTCGAATCTTCGGAAGTGTAAAATCAGAGTATACCCCCTGATTACGGTCTGCTTTGACTGCGATTAACAATGTGCTGGATGTCCGAGTTGGCGGTCGACCCCGCTCTCACGGACGATTTAGATTTATATATATTGTTATAAGTGCACTTATAATAATTTATATAATATTGTCAACGACTTCAAGACTGTGGATCCAGTAATTATGTGGATTCAGTAAATCTTAAAATAACACAGCAATTTTAAAGATTTTAACTAGTTTGGAACCAAAAATTTTAAAGAGTTTATCAACTTATCTATAACACAGTGATTTATAAAACGAGAAAAACATTTGCTAGGTATTTTCTTGTTACAAGATGATAGATTAAGTACTACCTACCTATCCGGTCTAGCGCTACACTCTCTGATCAGGAAATTGTGCAATACGTTTTCTATTACATTACGTGGCTTCCCGGTGTAAGGAGTCTGCTCGCGGAAGTCTATACAATGACCTGCAGACTGCACTTTGTAATTTAAATACTGATCAGATTGAATTTGTAACAATCAACCATTTCCTTCAACGATTGTTTCAAACCAACCGTTATTTGTTGATAAACATTATTTTGAGTCTGAATATGTAATGTAATATGTATGTAATGTAATATGTATGTAATGTAATAATCGTGAAAGAAATAGAACAGATTCTGAATAATAATTATGTAATATTATGTAAGAAAAATTCCCTTATTCTAGTTTCTCATTTCGATTTTAGTGAAATCTTTAAAAAAATATATTTAATCTCGACAGAATCTCGAAACAACAAAATATGAATGTTATATTGTTTTTCCTATTGAGGCATAACAATAACGGAACAAATGTATTTAATATAATATCATATTTTGATTACCTACGTTTTGACAAAATAAATGTTTTTTTGATTTGATGTTTGGATTTGATTAAATTAGAAGATATTAACTAGTCATTAGATCAACAATAAGGTCGGTTTGTTTAGATAACGTTACTTAATAATATGTGCTTTTATGACTTAATTATATATATAATTACAATTACTTAATTACATATAAAATTTATGATTATTACTGAAATAAAAGTCTAAAATGAACAAAATATTAATAGCTTCAAATACTTATGATTATTTTTAACATGCATACTGACTGTTATATTTTTATCTTCAGAATCATTTGGAACCCTTCCCGGTAACAAGGCTAATTCAGTGAATGCATAACCAGACGTCTGTTTGTAGAAGGGGCAAAAACAGTATCCCGTTCAGCCCCTCTTTAGGACTTAACTGCAGTTTCCAAGAAGCAGGACACATTGTATTATACTGTTGTATTATTTTGCATTGGAAATTTACAAGCTCAAGGATTCTTGAAAGGTTTGCCAAGTTAGTGGCACGTTACATCAAGAAATAAAAACCTTTTACACAAGTTTGATGTTGCTTACCAACGTGCAGTTTTTAATCTGATCTTTTAATTTAGGAATTTGAGTTATTGCGCTTTGGCAAGATAAACTTTATTCAATGAATTTAAGTCTCTTGAATGTTTCTGTCTAACCTTAGAGGGGACAAAAAACGTGGTCGGGTTGTGGCCCTTTTTTCACGGTCCCTCGTCGTCGCAACGGGGGCGCGCCGCGCCGCTTCCGACCCCGAACAACACAAGTATAGTGCGGCGACCGACACCAGTCTGCTCCGCGCTGCCACTTGGATCGTTTGTGTCGCCATTATTATAGTCTATATTCGCTTCATGTGCTAACAATACTCATCGCGATACTGCATACAAATACATAACGCCGGTTGATATACCGTGTCTTACCGGATATTTTGGGAGTGCCACACCAAACGTGAGAAGATTTCGTGTTTCCTGACGCAAATGTGGGTTTGGACTATCCGTGCAAGGAAAAATAAACATACCACTCCGGTGAGTTTATTTATTGGGCGTTCAAAGGTGTATCTTTACTTTCTTTCGGACGTGATACATTGTTCCTCCTTCTGAATGTCTCGGGGACTCCGTACTTACCTCCCAAGGAATGTGTAGACAAGTTATGGCAATTAACATCGTTAATGATGTTTCGATGACATCTTGAGTTAAAATCCAACGTAAACAATTAAAATCAGACGCAGCGATAAATCTGATTCTTCTTCATATTTAAAAATAATACTTAAATGTAAACAAGACTAAATGTTTCAACTACGATTATGTAGTTGTCGTTTAGGTATTGTAACTGCGATCAGTTACAATAGTTTATCAAATGAATGGCTCAGAAGAAAACATTAGAAAACACCACCTGTCATTTTAGTTTTTGTTATTACCTAAAACTGAGACAAATAAGGATGAAAATGTTCGGTTAAGATACTTTTATAATAGTGAATTGAGCTAACATTCTTAACACAATGTAAACAAAGTAAATGTGAACTATTAATACCATATAATAATACTTTTCATTGAATAATTATTTCGTTAGTTATCTATTCAATTAAGAGTTTTCTAAAAATCCGATTGGTTTTTTAAAAGTAGGTACCTACTAAATTCAAAGTTCAACTCACAATGGAAGTTGGAGTTTCATTAGTGTGGAATATGAACATAATGCGACACGAAATCACCTTTTATTATTCAGATGGCATTTGAGATTGATTACACAATGTACAAATCTCTTAGACATCTTGAAGATCCATTCATAATGGATGACCCAACACGTCTGCTCCACTTTGCTTGCGAAATAACTTCACAATTTATGCCAAAGTTGAAGGGGTCATGAATGTGTCTTTTTATAACGATAAATAGTTAAGGTTTGATAAACTCTGCATCGAATCCAAGGTCGACAATTTGAATCTACGATTAAAATCAGCGAAGGGGACACTTCTTCTAAAGATAGTCAGAAGGCCACAGAATACTGCGAATTAAAAAAAAGTGACTACATAATAGAAACTAATTTTTCGAAATATCTCCGGATAACAACTAGGTATATTAAATTCATTCTGAGATCATGTTAACACTAGAAAGACCGGCATTTGTATCCTACCTAGAAAGACCAATGTCGTCATTTTGACGCTAGGATGTCCGTTGAAATTGATATGATATTATTGTTAGGTTTGATAGAGAAAAACGTGAGTATTATTTATTAACTTTTATTTATTTTAATCAGAGTCACATTTAGTACAAATTATGGTTTTTTTTGTATGTTTTATACATTTTCCACAGACTGGTTTCTTACAAGTATCACAAAAGTAAGACGTTTTATTTCTTTTACATTTTATATTAATTTGACAAGTTCGTCTTTTGTTTGACTTTGTGTCTTCTACCATTTCGTTTACATTTTCGGGATTGCAAAGTAGACGAGCCGGGCCTGGACGATTTTTTTGATGTTCTGCTCGTAACTCATAAACCAATTGGAGTATGAAATTATGCCGAGAAATATTGGTTTGAGTAATTTTTCTGTAAATAATCCATGAATTTATTACAGCTATGTCTAGAATATTATAAAATACATGCATAGGCCATCTACGAGTACCAGCTCTCACGGAGTATTTCCGTGCCATTTGATCCAAAATATCTACACCAAATTTTGTTGCATTATAAAATTCAACAGTTTCAGGAATTTTCTTCTCGCCTGTGCCAATTTGAACCCTCGGGTGTAGAGTACTGAGAATCATAACATTTTTATTTGGTTTTCCTTGATAAATAGTTAGGGTAGTATCAGTGTCTGTCTTCAAAATAAAGGAATCATAACGTGGAGTACGAATTATTTTACAGACTGTTGGTATTTCTCTTCTCGCACGCCTCATTGTACCCACTATGCTTGTTTTCTCGGCTCTCAGTTTATCTGCCAGTTTTATAGAGGTAAAAAAATTATCTGTAGTTATATTGTGTCCTTTTTTCGTATAGGGTTGTAACAGTTTCAAGATCACATGTTCTGGTAATGATTCGCTTGTACGATCTTCATCTCGGCCTAAGTACGGATATCCATTACATAGATATTTAGTCTCCACATCAACCAAAAGCCAAAATTTTATGCCGAATTTGTCAGGTTTGTTTGCTATGTATTGCGTAAAGGGGCATCGAGTTTTAGAAGGAAATAACTGTTCATCACCAGTCAAGTTTTCACCAGGTATGTAGCATAATTGACAATTTTCAATGAATTTATTCCAAATTGCTGATACTAGCGCAAATTTATCCGTTGTAAGTCGCGACGATCTTGTAGACCGTATGTCAAAACGCATATATTTCATAATTTCTTTGAATCTGTTCTTGCTTAGTGTTTCGCGGAATATAGGTGGACCCCAAAGTTTCGACCACATCAAATCTAAATCTAGTTGGCTAGAATTGTAAGCGCCGCGAGCATATAGTAATGCAATAAAGGCATCAATCTCCTCTAAAGAAATACACCAAGTTTCATTGTTAGTTTGACGACGAGCTTCCGTTTCTGTACATAACCTGATGTGTCGAAGAGTTGCTTCGTCAATGAATAGGCGCCAAGCAGTAATCACTTTACCATCTTGAACGAATCGCTTTGCGTAGGGGGTTGGGCCTGAAACTTCTCGAAGCACGTTTTGATTACTGCGCCGACCTGTCTGGATTGTACTCTGGGTATGCGCTACACACTTCCATTCAGTCCCATCACTTGCAATCAAAGTATCACCTATAGTAGGAAGTGCCGATTGTCGTGAAGAAGAACGTCCACCACGCCTACCTCGTCCTCCTCTACGGCTTCTTCTCGATCCGATACAGCGACGATCAGGAACCACACTAGTCGTAGACGTTTCTATTTGAATTTCTTCACTCGAATCTGAACTGTCCGATGACGATGTGTTTCTGATCGCCGGTATATAATCCGTATCTGAGGTATCAACAATTTCAGCATCAACACTATCTCCTCCCCCCGATTCAGACTCCGAATAAGGTAAATTTTGAAGATTGTTCAATTGTTCCTCTATTTCAAAGTCAGATAATATATTTTTACGAGCACTCATATCGAATTTGTTCAAAATAAATACAGTAGGTGACGGTACACAATTATCCAGCTTACACCAGCTTGCACACCACTGAGAGTTTCAACACTGATCGAACAAACGAGCACAACAAAATATTTAGGGATAATGTAAACAAATATTTCTAAGTACCCTCTAGTATCATAATTAACAGAGTTCTCTGTATTGGATCATTTTGACGACAGTGGTCTTTGTAGGTATGACTCATTATATTTCAAAAACTAATTAAGATAGCAACTTTATATTTCAACAGGGACTATAAAACTACAAAATATTAAAAGTCAAAAACTATCATGTTTAAACAAGGCGTAACTTTAAAAATATGACGATTTTACTTCACAAAATCGTCAATTTGACGATTCCGGTCTTTCTAGTGTTAAGTGATGAAATGGCAACATTTCCCGATACTGATTTGAAAACATCAATCGATACACACTCGATAATGTCGGACAACTTCGAATGCAACTCGTGGCGCAAGGTGCAGGATATTGACAGTGACAGGCCTGATTCGTTTCAATTTATTAATTAATCTAGATGTCTCGTAATCGCTTGTAATCACAGTCAAAATAATAACATAACCAGATGAATTATAAATTTTACTAATCAACGTATCAAATAATTAATATTAATAAAATTGAATAACATTAAAATATAAATTCATAAAATTTTGTACAATTTTAATACCTTGTATTGGGATTTATAGTAAAATGATTACACAATACTACACAATAACTAATAATATAAATAACAATACTAATTCTATTAAGTTAATTAATTAAATATTAAATAAGTATTATTAGCGCTCCCTGATTTTGTGGCGCACATCCTGATACAGATTTCATGTGAGTATATATACTCGTATTGTACAAGGAACATACGCGTAACATATGTACATATAGTGATACAGTTGAATTACGCCCCCTCTGTCGCTCACTCAATAGACCGTTGGTCACACAATGGCCCAGACGGACTCTAAATAGAAGTGCAATGGAGGTACGAATGTATTTGAATTCACCTGCAGGAAGGCGTTATTGTATGTTACGTCACACATATAATAACTTTACCAATTATGATTTTGACGTTTACAAGGGTTTGCTTAAACGGTTAAGTTATAACTTACATATATTTTGTTCATATGCCTAATGCATCTCTATATAACAGACTTCTTGCATTAGAAATATACCTCGTTATTAAATATCGTCATACTGTGCTCAGTATCAACATTAAAACTTTTTATCGATTACTAAAATAGTCACTATAGCTGTTAATTAAATAGGATGGAAAGGGAAAGCAAGATATTTACAACACACCAATGCAATTTGCACAATAACTTGTATGGATCCTATTCTTATCGGGTTGGACAAAAAACGTCTTAAGTTCTGTCCTGTCATACTATTGTGTATCCCGTAGTTCGGTCGATATATGCACGCTAGTTTAAATTGAACTGTTGAACACAGATACGTTGCCTAAGCGGTAACTGCTGTTAGTAATTATTATGAGAGATCATTTTATAGTGGGGATTCCGAACCCTTTCCCTCAACAAAATAAGTGGCTTTACACCAGGGACGTGTTCCTTCACGCCTTCACGCCCGGCGGAGCGTCCCTTGCGGCGACGAACCAATAAAAACATATATTTTAAATAATATTTGTAATTGTTTTATTATTATCATTTTGAAACAAATTACCATGATTAGTAATTGTTTTAGACATGCACTAAAATATAATATGTATGTACAATAGATAGAAACAACTTTATCGTATACATACCTCAAATAAATCTTAAATACCTACTTCCGCTCAAAGAAATTACAATAAAAATGATTAAAACATGCCAACTGTTCTGTGAATGTGTGTAGCTAATGATAGGAATGAAAATAACATTTACACCGTCTTCTCTGTCTAACGTACAGTCTAAATTATGAACATAAACAGAGGTTTATGGTAAAACACGTAATTTTCATAATGAAGAAACTGCATCCATTAAAATACACTTCTTCAACTCGCAATCACTTTTAAGTTTACTTATAAAACCGTGAGGGTAGGGTGTTTAACATGTAATAACATAATAACTCATATCTCCACTCACTCACTCAGTCTCCACAAGCGCAAGACATCGCTTTAACTTTAATCATTAATTGAGTAAGAAATAAACGGGATATACTAAACAGCATGCAGGTACAGAGGTACAGTGTGTCCCACAACCCTATACTAGGATTATAATCTGTGGCCATAACATACACACCATTTTAGATATATAAAGGAATAAATAGTACTTAACAAGTATGACGGCTTAACAGCTAAGGGTATGAGGACCGTACCGAGAACCCGCATTATTAAGGATATGAGATAATTCTTCAAGAGTCATCAAGGACATAAAAGCTTACTTCCATCTAGTTAGTTTCATATATTCATCTCTATTTTTTATGTACAAATTTGAATTACTTATCGTAATGATGACTAAAATCGTATAAGCCTTTCAATACCATTACCCGAGCGTTACTAGAAGCAGGTTCGTGGTCTTTGGTTCTGTTTAGATAACTGAACACAATGCGCCCGCGCCGGTTGCATTCCACACTACGAGTAAACCTAGGAATTGCTCATAACTTACTTTAAACCTTTTGCGCCGCAGCGCGCCTAGAGTAACTCACAATAAAGCCATACAGGTATTTCAAAACAGGTCCAAATTAGGTTTAATATTAACGTTTCGAAGTGTGAACGACGCATGGTAATCAGTATATATCAAACGGTTTCTAAATTACATGTTCGTATAACAAAAGCATAATGCAACTAAACCAGCAATAGAAATTCCGAAGCAGCAATAAAAAGGTCTGTGGTATGTGTGCCTTTCACGCCTACCTATAATGGTAAGCCCGTGTAATTAGTTAAACTTTGTAAGCAAGCTCTAAACATTATTGTAGGTGCGTGGTTTTGTTCCTTCGACGAGTTCTTATCAGTTGGAGCCGTTACACCTGTCTCATTTTCTACTTACGGTTTTGTTTATTATAATTGTTTGCTCCTTGTAAAAGCTAATAATATACGATTATGTTTTCTTATTAAATTGTAATGACAGATTGACAGTTGATAATCAAATATTAACCTTAATAGGTATGAAATATTACATTTTAATCTCATTGACCGAGTTTTACCCACTCTGCTGAAACACTGCGCCGTTTCTGCAGTTGAGAGAGCTCATTATTATTACTTCTTTTATCTCCTGTTTTCCTATCCTTTAAGGATTTGTATCAGGTAGGCCACGCATTTCGGGGTACGCTAATTTTATTTTGGTTGATATTGACACGTATCGCGGCAGTATCCACTTACAAGCAAGTGAATCTCGGTTGCCACCTTCTTTCTATAAAAGGACATCCTGATCCTTTTTCCACGTGCTCTCCTAAATCCCCAAAAGTAGACAAAGCATCTACACAATTGTTAACTTTCGTCATTTAACTTGATTTTGTCATTTATGTCCGTTCTGCCTATTTATTAAATTACATTCTTTTTAATTTTATCCATTGCACTACTATCACTACCCGTACTATATATTACTACTCTTACTAAAATTGCACCCGCATCCTTATTTCTTTTTGATCTGAAGGTTGACTGGTGGAAAATGCCATATGGCATTAAGTGTGCCATTTGTACAATTAGTTATGCAAATAAATATAAATAAGTTTAAATAAATATATACCAGCCTATATCTATCCACGATATAGGCCTCTTCATAAACTCGCCACCTCACTCAGTCTTCCGCTCCGCAACCATTATCTGCGACATTTTTAAGTCATCAGTCCATCTGGATGGAGGGCGTTTCGTTTCCCTACGTTTCCCCATACGCGATCTCCACCTAAGGACTCATCTACACCATCGGTTGTCGGTCCTGCAACAAATATGACCCGCCCATTGACATTGATCATGTTACTGATCCTTTGAGCCACGTCGATAACTTTGTTTCTTCTACGAATTCCTTGGTTCCGGATCCATCAAAAAAACATTAATTTTGTGTATAAAAAAGTAATTTAATAAAAAATACGTAGGGAAACGTAATAAACTAGCGACTCCTGGTGTTAGGTTTTTTTAAGATTTAGGTTTTATAAATAAGACATTTTATTTATATTTTCACAGAATTTCTTAGAAATTTCTTGAGAACACTTTTTATCTTCGTCCTGGCTGAGCGCCTTCTGCGTTCGCCCTAAACCATACATGTCCGGTGACTATTGAAAGGCCATTACGGCCACAAGAATTCAGTCATCCCGAAAATAAAAATACTTTTTACCTTTGGCGCTTCCTACGCACTTGTATTTCTTACTTTTTAATTTCTAGAGACTTTTATTACATACAATGTATGCGATTTTATCCTATCTTAGAAATGAAATGTTAATTCTGATAAATGTTATATTTTATTTCTTTATACAAAATACAACAGTTTTTCTAAACATCGTCGTCTAGAGTCCTATTGTCCTGTTTATAAGTTGATCTCAACACTAATAATCATGTAATACATTATAATATGCGTTTTGTTTTATTGATCCTATCCTGTTCTTGGAGCTGAGAGATTCTCTTCACGTTTCATAATAATACTTCGACAGTTTCGTATATTTATGGAAAATGTATTTTCTTTTATTTTGAATGCATTTTCATTTCTAACTATAGAAATATTATGTAAATAACGGTTTCCAGAGGCTGGATGCCGGGTAGCATTCCTTAAGCTGACTGTGGCGCCATACGCGGGGTCACTTTACAGATTCTTGCTATAATAAATACCCGTAATACATCCACTTGCGTAATATACAGCCTGTGAATATGTATTAAATACATACCTACAATGTTGGAATTTACGTGTAATGCGTGACTAGGTACTAAACACAATAGGTTACCCGACGCGTTTGCTCAAACACTTAAACGCAGCACTATCTAATTTCAAATTGCTACCTGTATACGTATGTTTTACAGTAGGTGGCTACGAATACGTGTTGTTAATATTTTTTTAGCCGAAAATATAAGTTGACAAACACACCGAAATAAAAACGACTTCAGTATACTTAAGTCGCTTTTATACGCTTTTTGCATTTGTGAAGAAAATCTACTCGAAAAGCGACTTAAGTCGCTTTTAGCCAAATTTATCTGTTGGTCAGCTTGCTTCCGGCTAGAAAAAATATCAATAGCAGTGCAGTTCCAATCTACTGATTCATTGCCTACGTCTGTATTGATTATCTATATTATGCAATGACGAAAACCCTCATCCCCTTATAATCCTTATTCCTCATCCTTTCAAATCCTTTTTCCAAATCCCCTCCTGTATTTATCTATTTAAACGGGTCTCAACGCGTATGTTTACTTTATTTAATTTAGACGACGTTGTGGGAGCTGCATTGAAAAAGTAAGCGGCACATCCGTCGGCTTGCTAACGTTTCTCATTCTTGACTGATGATGGCATATATCGCGGTGGACCGGCCGCTCGTCTGTAATCTTCTTTCAAAAAAATAAATCAGTTGTGCCGATTTATTAATTGTATTGATTGATTACTGGTTTTAATTTCTTTATAATTTGAAAATTTCATATGGTGTTATATATCAAAAATAATATTCCTGATTGAGTTACCATTAATTGCTTTGTTGCATACAATCCTTGTTAATGGCATCTGTTCGCGCTTTAGGAATGCACTTATATATTATAATAGTATATATAGTTATATCGGTATAAATTATCTAAAACCTACGAGTACCTATAGCTAAAAAACTTGGCAATGATTTTCATGAACGCGCATTTTAGCATTGCTGTCTCATAACAGGAAAACAAACGCTTTCTGACTCATCAGATCACGCAGGTAGCAGAGAAACTTTTGCTGCCGGATGTTAGGGCCCAGGTAGGGATTGGAAGATCCCAGAGAATCTTTTAATTAACGTACAATTATGACAAACTATCAGTGCCCGCGACTTCGTTCGCGTGGATTTATGATTGCCGCGGGAACTTTATAATGTATCTGGATAAAAAGTACCCTAAATTTAATCCGTCATGAGCTATGCCAAGTTTCATTAAAATCTGTCCAGTGATTGTTGCGTAATGCGCTTTCAGACAGACAAACGGACAAACAGATCGAAAGACAGATAACAATTCCAAAAAATTTTGTTTCGGGCTAATTAAATTTCACTTATAATAAAATCGTAACAAAGCAAGCACTGCATAGTTGGTTTAGATCAGCTTATTACTAGGCAGGCAGTCTCAATTTCCCGCAGACGAAGAACTGTCTCCATAAATTTAATAATACGATAATATTTATAGGCTAAGTAAAGCTTCTGTAAGTTTTATGTTGTCGTCGATCTAGACGACACAGTTAAATCGTCTACAATCGTATTTATTACAATTAAATCGTCTACATTTTACGACATGTGTTAACGAGTGTTTAGGACTTAATTGTTGACTATTTCTTCTTTATCCTATTTAATAATTTATTGTTCCCATATAACATGAAACAAATGAAAAAGAAGAAAAACAAGAGACGTACAAAAGGCAAGCTTATCTCAAGCAAGATTTCTTCCACCAGACCTATGAAAATAGTTTTTTTTTTTATAGAATGTAGTATGTTTTTATTGTAGACAGAAAGGCAGGCCTAGTGCTTACGGCTTTTTTTAATATATAAATAATAGTACTATAATATTAACAACATATAATTTATATACATAAACAATACTAAATAATAATATAATAATACTAAATAATAGTAAAATGCAACCTAAATAATAAATATTACACATATAAAACACGTACATATATATATTTAAAATATGTACATACTATACTCGTATACAATACTGACTATTTAAGAAATTGACAACACGTAAACGTTTTTCTAAAATAGTAAGGGAAGGACTATCTCGTATCATATGACTTTCAAGTTATGACTCGACTGTGAGGAAGTATTCCATGGGCGTGTTTATTTGTTAACCAATCATTTAGTGGTTATAGTGTTACAAGGGCAGGAAATGGGTATTATTTATTACATACAGACAGTAAATTATACTCAATAGACAATATATCCAACGGCGTAGTTGGCATCTTATCCGGGGAGGGACAAACGCAAACAATTTTATTCAAGGTGGGACAAAGTAAACAATTTTCTTATAATTTAAAGGTAGTTTAATGCAGAAAGTCTATTATTTATTTTTCCCTATGCGGGAGGGAAAGGGGGGGGGGGGAGGGCTACCTGTCCCGCCGTGGCTGCGCCCATGTACATACCTATTCGTTAATGGGGGTACTTAAAATTATATTTTCTTGAAATAAAACTGGCATTGTAAAAATGGGGGTGAGGAGTTGTAAAATAAGTGATGTAGGCCATTGGCCAACTGAACATTCGCTCGATTACAAACCTTTTTAAGTTTGTAAACGAGTAATTGTAGTGACTTTAACGTTCATAGTCGTTGTTCTAACTGAATTGTTCTAACTCGTTGTTCTAACTCGTTGTCGAATAAGTTTGTTGAATACGTTGTATTTGCGATTGGTTCCACCTAGAAACCTTATTATTGAATATCTTATTATTGAACTGCAAAGAATTTTGCATTTGTTCGATCGCTGGAGTAACCATTGCACCAAGACGACCGACGAAACCTCGTGCGAGGGAAATGACGATTTTGTCTACAAATACGAAAACCGTCGCTTGTATTTCTCATTTACAACGTACCATATATTATTATGTTCATATATCGTCAGTTAACGTGCTACGTAGTTATTGAATATATATTCACATGGCACAAATCTGATATCTTAAGAATGAAATTTTAAACAATGGTATTCATTGTATTTTCAAATTTGTTAACAAAAAGTAGCAATTTTACTGCAATTGAAATAAAATTAATAGGCCACACTAAGGTTCCATGTGTCATAGGTCTAAAGTGAAAACAAAGAGAACCTAACGAACACACAAACACAAACAAATCTTTAAAGATCTGCTAGGAAACCTTTAAGAAGAATATTATAATCTTTAAAGAAATGTTTCTCCGCACGGGAATTGATTCCTGAAGACTAAAGCTTGATTACAGCCCGATTTTCGTATTAGCGTTCGTCAATGGTATACAAACATTTATTGATTATCCTTTGTTATGTTCTTTTTCTTTGTTTTTTGTTTGTTTTGGTATTTTTTCGTAAATTCAAACCGTAACACATTCACAATAAGGAAGAAAGGTCAGAACCAACTGTTAAATGGCACAGGTTTTCGGAGCGTGGTAAGTAGTCCTTTTACATGTGTATCATAATATTAAATCGTACCGTATGGTTTTTGTTATAGTTAGGTGCTAACTGTTGAGTATCACGCACATGTATTATAAACTTAGGCAAGGTTTCATGTAAAAATGACACGTTTTATGCAGTGGAAAGTCCTTGGTCACGGGCGCGGCTCCAACTGAAAATTAGCGTCGCTGTTCACATTGGGACATATATATCATTCTGAATTGGAGCACATTGGCACAACAATAAATATTCTTTTTTTACCTTTTCATTTCATTCCAAATACTGTCAATAAAATTGTTTTCTTTCTTCTTTCTTTCTTATTTAATAATGACAAATCACGCACGCAAACAAATGTTTTTTTTTGTGTTGCGCTGAATTCAACGTTGACAGTCTTGTGAACTTGGTTTACGTGTTGTCTCAGTGCATACGAGTCTAAAGTAACTGCGAGTGACGGTTCGATTTCGTCAGCGTTGGCCATAAGCCAGGAGATTGAGCATTTTACTGCAAAACCGTTCTCTTCCTGAATGCGGTCGACGAGACCACAATGCCCACCCGCATCGCATTAATGATACTCTTTTTTACAAACCTTCCACGTAATTCGAAGCCAAAAATTTTTTTTTTTAAATGTTAATAATAACATTATAAAAGTATATTATTCGATAACATTACCTATATTATTCGTATTGTAAAATTAGTGTTTATAGTAGTTGAGTTATTGAATGCCTGCCCTATGTCTGCCGCTCTCTGTCTGTCCATGTCATTGCTCACCTATCGCTCTCCATGCCTTTTGTATGTATTTTCTTTTGTAACTATTTTTATCATTAAAATTTGTGTGTTCAATAAAGTATACAAACAAATAAACAATTCTTAGCGTATCGAATTGATACTTAACTATGACTTGTGCTACGTCTAACAACGACGTGAAATATCGCGACGCAAGCGCAGTTTAAATTAATATTGTTCATTAATTCCTGCCTAATTTTTGTAATAAAAATACCTACATCATAAGGAAATAAATACTAACCTATAAATACTATTGAAAAAAATATGAAATATTTTCGTTGCGTTCGCGCCTATTATAAATCTATTATCTAAATTACTAAGAAATACCAAAATGTGAGGAGTGTCGTAAGAACAGTCTGAATCTTAGTAAAATATTGTACACATTTATTTATTTATATTCTCTTTTTATTTTAATATTCTATTGTACACTTAATTGTCTAATTAATGTAATGTTACAGAGAAAACTTAGAAAAGGCAAGCTTATCTTCCGTGGAGATCCATTCCAGCAGACCTCACCTTTCTTAAAATAACGTTAAATATTAAAAATCCCATAATAACGGAACTCGTAAGTATTGAATAATTGTATTTTATTACACGAGTATATAATTCACTCCTATAAGTGCGTTATCTGCGGCCCCGCTGCTGATAAAATTAGTGGTCAATCAGTGGTCCATTTCCTGTTCACTCACATTACGATTTACGATTTAAAAGTAACTCTTACTACCAAATTGTACCTTTTTATATCCTGGGGCTATAAAATGGCTGGGAATCCCGATGGAGAAAAGATATTCTATGTGAGTATGATTCACTCAAAGCGTGCGTCAATAAACTTTAATCGCAGTAAATATGTCGGCAAAATAACCTGTATTTAATAAAATAAAAATAACATTTTAATAAAAATATTCAAGTAGCCATCAACTCGTGAGAATATTGGTAAAATTATACAGGATTGGTAAGTCGTTGGTACCCAACGTAAAAGTTTTTACGATGCACTTTAAACCACACTCGGTCATACGAGACAGGAAATTCTTAAATGGATAACGGAAATTCTTGTTGATTTACTTGCGGCCAAGTAATTATATTTAAAAGAAAAATCGTGATTACTAAACTTATTCACAATTACTGATAATATTTACCTACATCTTGTACCAAATATAATTGAAATGTTTCTATTTAAAAGGTACATTTACAGAATTACAGAAATTTCTTAAGCAAATTACAGAACTTAATATGCACTTTATTGGCAGCGACCATAACACCATTATAATGACTTTTAATCAGCACAATATTTTTTGTCATTTGGGATATGTTCATCGATTGGTGTGGTATTATAAGACGATATGACAAAAAAATCGATTAATCATTGGTATGGTATGACAATTTATAAACTGCAGCACGGAATAGTAAAATGCTAAATTACAAATAGTCAAGAGAAAAAAACAAAGAAAACAATATCGATTCCGCTAATCGTCCCTGATCGTCATATAGAAGTCAGTAAAGAATTATAATTTCATTCGTGACGAAAGTGCATACTTGAACTACATGCATTGGAATAGATAAACAATCACTAATAGCATATATTATATATATATATATATAATATATGCTATTAGTGTCAATTCGCGGCCTTTTTTAACGTATAACTTTTGCGTGCTATATTTCTGGCAATACTGATCACTGGCGGGAAAGTGACCGTTTGACAGCGGACTTTTTTGTAATGGCGGCAAATTAAATTTACAAGTTAAAAGTTTTATCTTTTCATATTTTTTAACAATTTTAAAATGTATGTTATTATAATAAGGAGAAAATTAGATGTACAATTTTTTTCGACAAGGGTGTGAACGTTTCTGGTGATCGAAAAGGGATTTGTGGTGTTTACGTAGAAGATGCTTTACCTAAACCTACTAAAAGAAATGGTTCAGTAGATTCAGGTCTGGTAATTTTCAAATTCATAAAATAAAAACTAGATGTTTGGGTGCCAAATGATTTAAATAACAGAAACTTAGTGAATAGAATTTCCATATGCGAGATGTTGCTAAAATGAAATGAAATCGATCCATTTCTTAAGAGATTGATAACAGGCGATGAGAAATGGATCACGTACGATAACAATGTTACATAATAAGTAACATAAGTAACAATGTTCGAAAACGATCTTGGTCTAAGCGAGATGAACCATCACAAATAATCTCAAAGGCAGGCCTCACTCCGAACAAAGTCGTGGTGCGACTGGAAAGGCATTATGATTATGAGCTTTTGCCACATGGCCAAACGATTAATTCTGATCTCTACTGTCAGCAATTAGTAAAATTGAAGCAAGCACTTGAAGAAAACCGCCCAGAATTAATGATTAGAAAAGTTGTAGTTTCGATCACGACAATGTTCGAGCGCATATATCTTTGATGACTAAACAAAAATTGATGGACCTTGGCTGGGAAGTTTCAATGCATTCTCCATACAGTCTAGATATAGCACCTTCGGATTATCATTCATTCCGCTCTTTACAAAATTCCTAAATGGAATAAAATTACATTGAAGAGAAGCTTGTATAAACCGTTTAAATCCGTTTTCGCTCAGAAACCCAAAAATTGAATAGTGATGGTATAATGGCTCTGCCAGAAAAATGGCGAAAGATAGTCGAATTTAATGGACAATATACCGTTCAATAAATATTTATGTAATACAAAAAAAGTCTTTATTATTTCCAATGTAAAAAGGCCACGAACTTTTCCGACTACCTAATATTATCATGTAATAATAGAATATATTATTTAATTGTGATGTATTTAAAAAAACAATAAAATTAAAAATAAGCTCTTCATAGTGAAGTGAGAATCCAAAATGAGCTCAATTAAATAACATCTAATTTGACAGCGCGAGTAACACAGTCAGCAATTATTGTACAATTGATACAATTCAATGGAGAATGACATTCAATAATGGAGAGTGGTCCGATTGCGAAGTACAAGGGCGTCGAGGTCTACTTTAACACTTTGCTCCAGTGAACCACAGACATTATCGCATTACGTTCATTTCGTTGCATGATTTCATACTAAAGTCATGGTTGTTAAAACGAAACTAAATCTATACAATTTTAAATTTATCTTTATAAATAATTAACACAATCATGGCCTGGGTTTTGTGAACTTTCTTGTAACGAGATCATTCCTCAGAATATTTCTTTTTTCGTGGCCAATGTCTTATCAAATGATATCTTATTACGGGTAGATTCCAAAATAGTATCTAGTAATAGTATTTTAGTTACCCTCTACTGCAGGGATTATCTGATATTACATATACATCAGCACCGACCTTGGTACAGGTCTCCCCACGCCCTTTGCGTTCCGGAGGTGTATGCTTAATGATTCCAAATATAGAACAGAATGCCTTATAGATCAAAATAGAGCAGTCAATTTACCATGCTGTGTGAAAATGGAAGAAAAATTATTTTTGGCGTCCATTGACTCGGATACAAGAAACTAAATAATTTCAGAAATTGTAATACCGCACATGGAATATTATTCGTGTGTATCCTTATTACATAATTTCTGACGAACAACAAGAAGATTGCAGTGATAACTTGGTAATAACTTTCGGCAGAGACGTTTAAACCGCTTTTTATGGCTCTCAATATATTATTCAATTATCATTAGGTATAATTTCAAGTCTCAATCTTACGTATACACTTGTGAAGTACTCTCATACAATATAGGACTGCGCTCTTAACACCATAAATCTATGTGCCAAAGGTTCTTTAGGTAGAACGTACAGGTAAGTACGTAAAATCAGCATTCCAGCCGAGCCAAATGCCAGACACAAATGTTAGGTAGGTAAAGAATACTTGGATCAGTGCCAGACGATTGTGTTTATAAAACTGTCTGCGAAAACGGCTGCTTCGAAACCACTTTAGAAACTGACAGCACATCTGGCTGGTACGCAGCAAATTTGAAATTAATTAGAGTGTCTATCAAGTTAACCATAAAAAAGAACATTTTAAACACGTGTTAGACTGTTTATATTTTGACAATTTGTCTGTATCTATAAATTATATGTGTAAAGAAACAAGCTTAATATTGAAGTCTGAATTGCCTTGGCCTATATATGTAGGTAGATGTGACCAATCTATAGACAAACGATAGACAACTCGTTGAAAGTCCATTTATCCGCACAACAACTGCGCCCGCGGCACCATGCTCTCGCTCGTAAACAATAATTTGTCCTTCAATGCATTCGCACTGATTTCAGTTGTTGTGTTTATTGATGTCGTAAAACATATCAATTTTACTGATTAAAACACATTTAGTTCTGAACTGCAATGTAGAAACGACACGGAAGTTACACGAATGGACACCTATAAACAAGCTTAGTTATTAATATTATTATTATCATTCAAACTAAGCAACTATGTATCTATAAACTTATTACAAGTACCTATCAAGTTCGCGATGCTTAACTACTAAAATGATAAAGACTGCTAATAATGCTTTATAACACATTTAAATTTTAACAACCTGAGGTTTTTAAAAACATGAGACGTAATTTAACTGTGTAAGTAATTGAAGTGATACGCTGCAGAAATAACTGGCAAATATTTTCTCAGAGGTTGACTCTTTGCATTAAAAAAGTAAACTTAATGCTTGAAGATATGAGCCTAACTCCGTAGATAAGATAATGGTTTGTGTGGATGCTTAAGTACATAAGTATTCATGAGGATGTAGAGGCTTGACTTGTTTACGCTTAAGTGCGCAAAAAAATCTTGGTGCGTCACATGTTAGATCAGCAGAACTCTGGTGTTGTAATTTGTAATTTAAAAATACAGCAGCATAACAGGAAAAGATAATATCTTAACCGGGGTGAAGTTTCTGCACACTTTTCTAACATCTCAATAATTAGCATTTTTTGATAACAAATTGACGAATAATTGCGTGCTTAATTGTAAATAATTAAAATCGGAATTGTAAAATACCTTGACCTCCAAACGCATCAACGTTGACCATTGTCAAACCACCATAAAATTCTTGAGAATTTTATTTTCGTTGAACAAATGACTCACAGGCTCGAAGGTCGATGGCCTGGTATTTTAAAGAAAAACCGCAGCAAATTGATGCCTCCAAGGAAGTTCAAAACACCACGACAAGCTGCAAAAAAGGTTTTACCAACATCACGACTTAAATTACATTGGAGAAAATGCGGTCTTTGTGCGATTACAAATCTGAAATTGAACATTATTGTTAAATTGATAAAAGAAGCGACAAGTTTTAGACAAACAATGTTTGTCAAAATAAGATAAAGCAAATTAGAAATGACATTGCTGGAATGGATTCTATCAACTTACAAGTATGCTAAAATGAAGACGAAAGAAGAAATTGTTCTGGCATCCATTTAATTGCAAAACGTCCTAAGTGCACGTACATTAGCGTTGAAATTAAATGACAACCGCAGAATAATGCTGTAATTGAGAGCTCGTGGGCAAGATTGCAACCTGCGACCTTTGTTAACTGACACGCGCTTTCTGTCTACCAATTTGCGGGGAATACTTCGTTTCATTCTTTGAGATTCATTACTAGTACATTCGTGTCATGGACTGTCAGTTGTTGACTTGTGGTATTCATGTTGTTAGATTTGTAGAATCATTGATAGATAGTAAAAACATGAGGTGTGCTTCTCATTTCTAACAAGCTAAGGGTGCATTTGTGGATTTATTTTGCATTCCGCTTTATCGTTCATGTTATTCTATACTCTAGTCTTAGTACGAGTATATGCTCTCTAACTGAAAAACACAGGTTTGTTCTAAAACTGTTGAAATTTGATGCATACATTTATTTAGTAAGCCCGTATCTACTCGTAGATATTGCACACAGCACCTTAAATCTCTTCAACATCTGTCAATACAAAGGCTTTTTTCAATGGAGTCGATTCGTTGCTTTTTTTACAGGAACTGATCTTCATGATCGTGATTTCATTATGTATTTTAACGTATGCCCGTTGTTGTTTGTATGAGAATTTAGCAAAAGTAAATAAATATACCTTAATCTAGTTTGGTGAACAATACTTTTTCAAGGAATGTTTACAAAATATATTCTGAATGATATCATCAAAACTGTAATTTCCACAGGAGAGTTACTTTAATCAGATAGTTCCTATAAAATTGAGGATATGCAAAGAAGATCAATTACTATGTTGAAGCAATCTAACTAAGGTCGGAAGTCACATTGGAGATAATAGAACAGTTGGTTATGATTGAATGCTCACGACTACGTGATTGATTTCGATGCTCGATCACCAGCTGCCTACTACTTTGTGTCAAATCCAATGACATTTTTAGGTCTTTCAAACTGTATCTTTTAAATTAGTTACTGTTATAAACTGATTAAGAATAATGAATTATTGTTTCAGTATTTCATATTTATTTTATTGCTGTTTTTTTTGTAACTAACATGACTAATGGCCCGCCTGCTTAACAAACCTCAAACATACCTTCGATATTAAGTTGAACATTTTATTTATTAGAAAGGATACAATTATAACGTTCCAATTATTGTTTTTTTTGTCAAGTTTGTATTATTGTTCGATATCTATATTTTTTTATTAGCCTATGTTTGTGTCCCACTGTTGAGCAAAGGCCTCCCCTTTCTTATGCCCAACCGCTCTGCTTAACGCCACGCTCTGACAAGTCATGTGGTATGCATCTAAGTCGTCCCGCCATCTCCTCCTCGGTCTGCCTGTACGTCGGTATCCATTTTGTGGCATCCACTCCGTAACAATTTTCGCCCACCTTTCATTCTTTTTCGATGTTATAAATAATGATATACTTGTAACGTTATATATAAATCACGTTACTACTCGATTGCCCATATTATGCGTTCAAAGCATATGACGCTACAAAAATGCATGGCTAATTCAGTATTGTTTCAATAAATTGTTATGTGTATAAAAAACAATGATTGCTGCCATATAGTTATCAATAACAATCATAAAGGACATGAATTATGAAAAGCGGTGCGTTATCGTCAACAAGCCACATCCTAGCCGTCACGCGAGACAATAGGCTCGTCCTCGCGAACGTGCCTCGTGTTACACCTCATCCGTTTTACTATTCAGTAGCTTGTATGAATTTTTAAATAAGCATTAAACAAAATGATTAGATATATACCTGCACCTTTAAGATATAGGAAATTATTATGTTTCATTTACACTGGTATATGCGAAAACGCGTACCGGGAAACGTATCGCGGGACGCTCCCTGCCAGGTCGACTGACGACTTGAAGAAGGTCGTCAGTAGTGGCTGGATAAGACGAGCAGAGGACCGTGTGTGATGGCGGTCCTTGGGAGAGACCTATATCCAGCAGTGGAGAGACACAGGCTGTTAATATGGTATATGCCAACATGTATTAGATATTTAGATATCATTCAATGATAAATGTTTCATACCTGTTATTATTTTGCATGTAATTGTAATATTTGCGTATTCTTACTCAGGCTTTGTAATGATTTGTTTATCATTTAAGACGTTTGTTATAAATAAATCTAAACATTGCTAACAAAAATTTTACAAACTCTACCTTAACGGCGTCTGTTATAACAATCTGTCTGTCATCAATTATCTTGCGAATGATTCATTTGGCATTGGCATAGACATGCGTAGTTAGCTCGGCCCGCACGGCAGTGGGTATGTGGGTATGCACACCACGCTTCTAGCTTCCTGTTAATTGGAAGGCGCGCGGCGGCCGCCGTCGCGTCCGTCTGTCGATGCCACACCATACAGTTGGATGCAGTAAAACATCGAAAGCAGAGGTTCTCAAACTTATATATTTATTTATCTATATAGTTCGCAGCTACAATTTAAGTAATAGTAGATATCTAATGTTCACAAAACAAACCACGAATTAATATTGTTTAATTATTTATATTGAGGAGCACGGCCTTATTTGGCCTACGGTCTTTTTTACAAAAAAATAAAAAAAGCCCTGGATTTCTTCAAATTGGATACAAATGTCCAATATGTTCTTAGCTACTAGACCGATATAGTATTTTAAAGTCTCTATAATAAATTGGAATCAGTACACTTACACACCCCCGGACACCTGAATCTAGCATTATATTTCACGGTAGTCTTCTATGAGAGAAGAGTAACGTGGCCAGTCGAGTGTGCCTATCGGCTGTGGGATACATCCACGTCCTCTCGAAAGATAATATAACATAACAAATATTAATAAAAAATGTAATTACATATTGTATATTTACGTTATATAATATGTATCTACCTACTTAGAACGAAAAACTAAAACTTCAAATGCAAATAACATCGTAAAACTATCTGATGACACTAACGTTACGTTGCAATAAAACATTTATTGCGACATACGTTATGATTGCCAAACAAAACACAATAACTGACTTGTAATTGGATCATAAAATCCATTTAGGTATATTCACTTTCTAAATACCTATCTGATTAAAGTTGCGTCAATACTAGAAGTAGAACATTCACCGCGTCCCACCGCGTCCCACCGCATCACATTTAGCAATACATTGTCGACGTCTGCTTTTAGTTGAATAATAATTAGTATTGACAAGTTACCTTTACCTTGGCATTTATGAGGTAATTTAATAAATAATTTTAAAAGAACACCGTGTAAGAATGATAGGCGTTAGGGTCGTGCCAGTGCAAATCAAGGCAATCGAAGCAAAACCCTTGAGTAACATCCTAAAACTTGGATATCTTTTTCAAATGTCTTTATGGAGAATTTATACCACACCTTTCAACAAATCTCGTATGGAGAATTCTTTTTGTAGTATAATGGGCCATGACGCATCAATACAAATCGTATAACCACTCCAAGCAATAGTAGTGTAATCAAATCCCCCTAAAATATATGATATACGACAGAAAACAATGAGACAACACATTAAATTATTGTAGACAGACAGAATAATTTAATTACGACTTAAGAAAGAAATGTTATTGCTCACTTTGGCCATGTAAGGGCAGTCGAGCGTGCAATGTTTTGGAGATTAAATTTAATCTTTCAATCTAATGTGCGACTAAAAATCCTTTAACGGTAGTATAGGTACTGTGCCATGCATGCAATTAGGTATATGTACATAACAATAGATTTCCTATATTCTTGCTTGCAATAAAGATTGCTCACATAAGGCCAGTAATAGATTGTTATAGCCACTTGCATTAATTGTCCTCGAACTTTTTTAGAGAAGTTTCTTTCGAAGAAGTTTCTAAGCGATCTTTGACTTTCTCCTAGATAAAAGAGCTTCTTATTTGATCAATTGAGCTTTTAATCTGCCGAATTAATGAGTATATCAGCCTCTAACGTCTCATTATAAAGCACAGGTTTTTGTTAAAGAAACAATCACGAAGGAGTTAATAATCTTTGGAACGAAATATCAACTAAAAAGGCACTTTGTTTGAATTAGTTTTTATGGAATTGTACGAGAATTATATGGAATTGGAAAGCTAACTTTGCCAACCCCCCTTCCGAAACTCTTTGATGAGTTTTACAGCATTATTCTGTGAGGGATATCTGGGATAACTCTAATAACCGCAGTACTACGTTTTACTTAACACTAGCTTTTATTAATGACGTGTGCCAAATGTAAGAATGTACAACTTAAATGTCAGTTTTATTTATTACTAGCTGTTGCCCGCGACTTCGTCCGCGTGGACTTTAGTTTATAAACATTTTATAGCATTTTTATCGAACAAATGTTCGACGTGATTCTTTAAATTAATATAACTTTTTTATTTATGAACTGATTGAAATAAAACACACTAAATTTTAAGTGAAGCTTACCACAATACATTAGTGAAAACCGCACCCAAATCGGTTAAGCCGTTTCTAAGATTAGCGCGCACAAACGCACAGACAAACAGACAAAAATTCTAATAATCATTGTTTTGGGTTCTATTGCGTTGATAAAGGCACCCAATAATATTTTTCTCATATATCTTCCATGTACAGACAGCGATCAGTTACATTTTTATTATATGTATAGATAGACTAGCGGTGCCCGCGACTTCGTTGGAACTCTGTGGTGGATTTGGATAAAAAGTATCCCAAATGTTAACCCGGCACCAAATGTTAAGTGAACAAAATTTCATTAAAATCTGTCCAGCGATTTTTGCGTGATACGCGTTTAGGCCAGACGGACAAAAATTCTAAAAATTATTGTTTCGGTTCTGTATCATTCCTACTTTACGCTGCATTGACATTTTTCAAAAGATATTTCAAGTACAGAAACGACTTTGTTATTATTTTATTATATATATAGATACTACATATATTTTATTATTATGAATATCGTATAGGTTATCGTAATTACAATATACAGCCTAATTAAGGATTTATATAGGAATTTTAATAATACGACTAACTCCATACTGCCTTTGCCTTATGAGTAATAACAATAAAGCACATTTACCGGTAACAATTTTCTCCACGGCCTTACAAAGGTTTTACTTATGGCGGCTTCAAGAGCAGACAAGTAACTGTCCACTCGCAATGTATTCCACGTACACAGAGGCGCATGGGCTCAACTTGAAGTCACATTATAATCCGTTTAAGTAAAACACTTTCCCTGCTGAAGGTCGCGTCTGTGCTCTGAATATTACGCTTTCAACGCATGCGCCCGGCGTACTTGCCGTTTATGACGAATAGGAAGAATACTAACGGAAAATAATTTGAATGAGTAAATAGTATACTGTATAATAAGTGAAGAATAGAAATAAAAATACGAGTAAAACAATTATACTTTATACCTCTACAAATAAATATTTCGTCCACAATATTATTTTAGGTATAATATTGTTACTTTAGGTATAATATAGGTATAATTTTAGGTATAACGTTTCTAAAGCAACATCATAATTCGCGCGTTCAAATCTTCGACCCGTGCCGCTGAATTTCTACTTAAGTACGGATAAAAATTATCACTATAGTCGGAATTTTAATTCGATTCCAGATTTGACAATTTCAGTGTTGCAACGTTATGACAAGTACTAAATAGTAACGTTGCGAAATTATTCGATACGGAAATGGAATATTTCCGGATCGATTCTTCTCGTTTATAATTTTATTCTCGTAAACTAAGTATATCAGGAAATTAAATATTTGTGAACGGATAATTTAGTTATGACGATTAATTTTGATTACGGATCTGAGAGTTTTCTTTAATAATTGTGTGTGAAATAAATAAATAAATGTGATCATGAAGGAACATGAGACATAAAACAAATAGATGTATTATGGTAATATTTTATTTTATAAATCGTCGCCGTCATCGCTATCGCTATCGCTGTCACTTTCTGTAACATTTATTATAAATGTGTCTGTGATATTGTCAATTAACATATCTAGCCTACTCATTTTTTCCTCTTCTTTGACAACATGGGATACGCATTTAGACCATTCGGTGGCCGTAATTTTTTGAATGCCTTCCTCAAATAAATTTCTCACGTCTGTCAATTTGAAGGTTTTATTATTTTGAGCTACATGCCCCTTTACCTGAGCCCATATCAATTCGATAGGGTTCAGCTCGCAATGGTAAGGGGGCAGTCTTAAAACCGTGATCCCATGTTGTGCTGCCATTTCGTCTACAGCGTACTTATTAAAAGACTCGTTATGTGGAATCAGTTCTAAAAGCGTAGCTAACAACTAACAATAGATTCACTCAAAGTTCACAAAAAACTATAAACGTAACAACAAACACAACGTAACAAAACTTTAACAAAAACCCAACAAAATAACAAAATATCGATTCGCAATGAAACGAGATATTCGTGCAGTCAGACTAGGAGAATGAAGCCGAATGACAAGATAAACAAAATGGCGAAGATAAACAAATAAAAATCAATAATTTAGTCTTTAATTGGCACACCAATATTATGATTACATAAACATAAATCGCGATTGTTTATCGATTTTTGTGTTCATCACTACACTATTATATGTGGTATCATTATTTTACAAAATGACAGTAGCTAATGTCAAATGTGGAATCGAATTATAATTCCGACTATAGTTTGTAGATGAAGAGAAACATGTGAAAGAAACCCACATGCTCTAAATTTAGAAAAAAATCTGGTTCATGTGGGACCTTTCCGAACTGCGTCCACGTGGGGGCTTACGGCCCTAAACCTATTGGTGATTTACTTGGGCAAGCCCGTGCCCTATGACGTTATTTCTAGGAGAAACCAGTTATTGGTTGAAATCGTATCTTCATTCATACTCAAGAATAACTTACTCGTATCTATCAAATTTAACTAACTTTAAAACTTTTAAAAAACTATTAAAAACCTTTTATTACTAACATACTAAAATCAATTATTGATCAAATCAAACGCGTAGAGTTGTGGTATTGATTCATGGAAATAGATAGTTAAATGTGGGCATGTAGTTTGCGGTTATAGAACACAACAATAAAAGGGCTCTACGACCATTCCCATGATTGATGTAAAACCTCAAACGTTTGCATATTATTGCTATGCTGGGAAACTGCACAGTTAAATTCACTGTAGGTGAATTCCTTGTTGCCATATGGACTTACGACCCATTGTGGTCGCTCCCGCCCCCACGCAACTTAGTAATGGCGGAAAATACGAAAATGAACGGCCCTCTATTTACCGACCTGTCACATGGAACGAATTATGGAATAACAAGTAGGTACCTAACGAATATTTCATATAGTTTATACTCGTCTACACGTTGTATACAATAAAAGTGTAGCAAAATTAGTAGGTCATCCGTAACAGTCTTTTATCGGAATAACTTCGCAACTTTTGGCAAAACAATTATTTTTACGAAAATAAATCAATATACATATATTCTCGCCAGAACCGTTTTCTTCTCCTTGTGTAAATGAGCCTAAGGCACTAAACTTGCCTTTTATAGGATGTGTATTTTTTTAATAAAAAAATATAATCACAATAATTATTCGGCTTTTTATATGAAAAGTTGTGTTTTTTGTATTCTGTCACATAAATCTACGCGTAGTGTGAGTAAAGTAAATCAATTTCTAGATTATACATTTAGTAGATTATTGCAGATTATATCAATTGTAAGTAGATATTGTATATTTTTCGGGTACTATTTTGTTGCATTATTATTAAAAACGTGTCTTGTGCTTTATAATTGTACCAAAATACTTATCTGACGCTTGGGTAATTGGAACAAAATATCTCAACAGTTTCAACATAAGTAAAGTGCTCATTTGTTAGTAGATGATTTTCGCTATTTGCTCTAATGCTGTAATACGAGTAACCGTCGACTCGTGGTCATCTAATCTAATAAAGTGATAACTATTACACAGCTCAACGGTAGCTCCACGGTTGACTGCTGGCAAGAGTCAAGGCCGCTGTGGTCACATTTATAGTCCGCTGTACATTACGTGTGTATATTATTATCAAATATATCATTAATCATTATTCATCATTTTGGGCATGTTGCTGTAATATTAGAGATGACTGATGGGTCTATAATATTTAATACTGTTATTAGTTTTGAAATATTTTAAGCGCATTGTAATGACTTTATTCTACATATTGATGTAATCTTAATATTGACACGCATTTGAGGTATTTTAACATACATACATACCGCTCGAATTATTTATCATTGAGTATTATTAATTTACGTGTAAAAGTTGACTACAAAGCTAGTCGTTCCAATCGTGGGGTCACCACGCCACCCCATTGACGCACGCCTGTTCATTTCTTGTATAATTTAAAAGTATATCAAGGACACTGAGAGCCGAAAGTAGTCCGCCTTATTACTTGTATTAAATGTAATTTTCGTAAAAATGGAACAACTCAGTACGAGGAGTCTTAACGTATCCAAATATTTCGTTAAATAGATACCGTACTCTGTCCTAATTGTAAGTAAGTAAACATTATAATAAGCTATGATTATGATATTATGATCATCTTAATGAAGTTTCATGATACGTTAAGTATATGTACAAAAATGTATATAAATAAAAATTAAATCAGTTCGTATGTTTTGGAGTTTACTTCGTATTTCCTCCATTAAAGTAACATCAAAATTATTAGAAATGGAAAATCGTTGAACATCGTTAATGTTGAGAATAAACTAAAACTGAACTCAGTACGCTCGTGGTGCCAGGACTAAGATCGTACTCCATAGGTTAGAACGGACAGGATAAACAGAATACATAGAACACGCATGGCCGATGAGTTTACGCTTAAACGACAAACAAAGTCACCACCATAGAAAACTAGATAGAAATATCTTATCGTTGACCAGAAACACTTACTCACCGATTTCATATATTCCGTACTCGTACTGGTACTGGACAATCCTAACAAACTCTTTCGTCTAACTATTTTCGACCGAGACAGTCTGATCCAATTAGATGTATTCATCGAACTACCCATTACCTATCCATTCTAACAAAAGTTTACACCTTGTTCCTTGCAGTAGGTACACCCTACGTTTCTGACAATTGTTCATGACCAACGTTTTCGATCGATTGACTACCCTCTAATTTATTTATTGTGCTTAGCTCTTGCAGCATGTAGTTCCGGTGTTGTTTAAGAGAAAATGACATGTCATGGATAAAATGGAGATCTATTAATATTTTATTGGCGACTCCAATAGCCCTCTTGTCCCATGGGACCGCAATTTTTTATAAAATTTCTAAGAAGTTAGAGAATAATATTGCGCCCTTTTTAATGGAGAATTGTGAATAATTACTATCGACTTCGATGGTGGCCGAGCTCTCACTCTAAATATTCTATGAGATCTATAATATATTATATTATATTATATAGCTGGGTTCTATTTCTTATTCCTTCATTTCTAAGAATATTTTTCTGTGTATCGAAAGCCTTGCTATAATTTTATTTTATTTTTTTATGGAGAGAAGGCGGCCAACGAATACACAGTCCACCTGGTGGTGAGTGGATACTGTTACCCATGGACATCCGCGGTACATGGTAACATCAGTCCAGAATGACGAACGTTGGCACGCCCCCAAAGATAGGCAACGCATCCTCAATAATAATAATAATACCTTTGAAGATTTAAGATGTATTTAGGAAAATTGAGTGAGATAGGGTGGGATGGGAATGGGCTCTGGCATATCTCACTCACTACCGAAACACGTACGTATATTAGGAAAATAGAATAAAGTGGGAAATGCAGTATATTTAAAATTCACGAATACAGGGGTATATGTATTGCATATTACATTTACAATTCTTCCAACTTCTTACCCAAGTCGGTTCAATATGTAATGGTGCTTTTGTAAGACCAAGCAGACGAAGGCCGAAGCTGTAGCAAAAGTTAGTGTAGAAATAAAAATGAATTTATATAGAGAAAAGTTATGTTAATAATAATAATAAATACTCTTTATTGCATTCAAATTGTCATTGCATGTGCACAAACATAATAAATGACAGAATACAATAGGTGACAGGCGATCTCTTGCAGGCAACCTTAACAGGAAACTTTAACAGGAAGGGCATTTTATAAGTATTTTATATTTATCTAAATTGCTCTGGATTTTTTTTAATTATTTTGCTCGTTCATGCTCGAATTCACCTGAAATTTTTATTGAAAAATATCACCAATTTTACTGATACCAAATGTTTCAATTTGCAAAAAAAATAAACATGCAAATATGCTCTGATAATTTTAATTTTAATGTACAATAAGTTCACTGAATTTACAGTATGTATATCCGATAATTTTCTTGAACTTAAATAAATATAAGCATGACAACAAAATTCTCGACGGAAGCAATCTACTTCAGAGAATATTTATCTTATGTTTACATAGAAAACTAAGCATAATAAAACAATATGCAAACAAAGAGTTAAGATGGACAAACAATTAATATATCTCACAATTAATAACCCGTTTAATAATCTGCATTACTAATCTGTTAATTATTAATTGCTTATTATAATTTTATATATTTAATAATTAATTTAATAATCTGTTGATTCGTCCAGGAGTGTATATGTACTTAAAATAAAGGAAATACTTAACTTACGTAATATTACATTTTATAAATGTAGAGAAGGATATTACTTATTAATAAAGAATTCAATTACCTCGCTTGTATCAGTTGATTCCTTGGTATTATGAATAACTAGAGTAAAGGAGTCATGGACGAGAAAAAATAAAGTATGACGATAGGCGGCTTATAGGCAACTTATTATGACTAGATCAGTAATATATCATCAATAACGTTAATCGTGAATCAGGGGATTGAAGAAACATGTTCTGCGGCTGTTCTAATAAAACCACACTTGCGTGTTGTCAACGTTCGCTTTGAGAACGTGTCTTATAAGTACAACCATTGGGAATTGACAACATTCCACTTGAAAAAAGGTCTGGGGCTTTTGTTAGCAGAATTTAAAAGATAAGAAATAATTATCAGTGGAAAATATGACAATATATAGTAAGTAGTGAAATATACGTACAGTTAGACGGACCTAGCATGCTTGATGCTTGGAAAAAAAAGCTTCAAAATGGTTTTTAGGTATTTTTTTATTATTTTAACTACACATTCACTATTTATACTAAAAGTCATTCACATTCACTATTTTACCTTTCGATATAATACGTTGTACAGTTGTGTAGCTAACTTCAGTAGGTTCGCTTGTTCTTCTCAAAGCACCATTAGTTTCCACATTTTTAGACAAGCTTTTATATATCAACATTATGTTCCACCTAAAATTGTGTTCGTCGAATCAGCATTTAAATGTTTGTAAAATAAACCTGACTTTTCATTTCTGAAGAACTGTTAGTGCCGCTTTCGCACGGTCTGAACATTTTTATACTATACAAGATATATAAGTTATAATGACACAACTTACAATAAAATTTAAGTCCAAAAAAACTAATTGCGAATAAAAATCCAACTTGCTCGTTGTATAGAAGTACAGGCAGGTAAAAAGGATCAAGGTTGATTGTTCCGGGAATTACAGACGCAGTTGGTCGACGGTAAAGTGATTCTATTATCGGTAATCCAACGAACAATAGGCATGTCACTCACCTATCTCGAGTGGAATGGTTCCAATACCTAGTGGACGTACTATACTATAAACAGATAAATAAGCTCACAGTCGGTGGTGATACACATCTAATTAATGAGCTACGAGCGCTAATCAGGGGACCTAATTACTTAACAGAATTTAGTAAATATGTACATAAATAAAGTAAAGCAACGACATTCAAACAAAAACAAGACATCGCTGACATCCCCGATGTAATGGCGGATTTTTACTTATGAAGGTTTTTCTTCGTCGAGAAGCTTTGACTGCAGTAGTACCTTATGCTGCTGTACAAAAGGATCCGGATTCTATTCCCGGTCCGACAAACGTTTATCTATTGATAGATGTGTTTTGGGTCTGAGTGGTTGATGTTCGTCTTTGTGTGTTTTTGTGTCTTTGTTGTGTCTCTGGACTCAGGACGCAGGGAATACTAAATTACAGGACATAACATAACCTTATTTACAGAATGTAACCTTATTTATTTGATAAAAAAAATAAAATGTTTTTTGTTATAATTGTTGTTATTTATTGCATTGTTACAGAAAAAGCACCGAAGCGCTGCGCCGGCGCGGCGTTCACCTCCACACTTTTGCTGATGACAAAATAATTTGTGATGCTGACACGTACAGGACCTTACAGGAAACTGCGTCCTAGAGGACGACGAAGGACGTTGTAGCCAACGAATATTAGTTTCATAAGTGCAAGTGCCTAAATCGTTTAAATAATGTTGGGTATACTGGGTAACCGTCGCAACTTAGTGTTTAGGGTGAGCATCGTGATTAACATCGCGGTGTTGTTGTACGCGGCGATGCATCTGTCTGGAAACAGCGGACAATCTGGCGAGTGGATGCCGCTCACGGTTGAAGGCTCGGAAAGAAGTGCCGAGTTTCGGTACCTCAACCGCGAAGAAATTCGAAACGAAACCGAAACCAGGCCGATTGAATCTAGTGTTAGAATCTTCGAGGAATCAACCTCGCAGAAGACGCCACCTACGGCGCCGACCACAAACAAGACTGCTTCGAGCACAGCCTCTATAATAGAATTAGAAAAGAAGGTTTTAAACGTAGTGCCATCCGAACCAGAGACAACTAATGAAACGGTACTCGATATAGGTGATGAGGATGCCTTATCAGATGCTACTCTTGCACGTTTGCGAAATTTATTAGCGTGCAACGAGAGAGACTTCCTACCTGAGACGATTCAGCAAGGAGAATACTGGATTTTGAAGAATTTTGTGCGAGCCGACCATGGAAACCTGCTATGTCATCAGACTATCACGTACACTACGCACGCTGGTTTTGAGTTCCTGGATAACGTGCTGCCTCTTGTCGAAAGGTAAGTAAATTAATTTAATTTTTTCCCCCTAATCGGTGATGTGGTGTCAGTCAGCTTTAGAATGACACCACCCCATCTCTTCCCGCGGGTGTCGTAAAACACCACCCCATCTCTTCCCGCGGGTGTCGTAAAACACCACCCCATCTCTTCCCGCGGATGTCGTAAAACACCACCCTATCTCTTCCCGCGGGTGTCGTAAAGGCGACTAGGGGATGACAAAGCGGCTATCACACGTCCTGAAGAATTACACCACCTCTAAAGAGTGAACTCGCCATCCCGCTTAGCCAGGCGTGGCATTTTAATCCTTTATATCCCTCATGCATAAGATAATGTGCTTCAGCAGGTTCCATGTCTAGCAGTGGATAATAAAAGGGCTGGTGACGATTTCCTCCTCGTTTTAGATAAACTAATGATTGAATGAAAATGACTTACCAACAGATTGAATTAAATACCTATCTATAATCACAATACCTATACGTATTTATTACACGATCTGTTACATTCGTTTTCTCATAGTCTATTTGTAAACATGAAGACGGCACGCAAAGAGATAGTCGCGGTGTAGTCGTCACTCGACATTTGCTCATAAAAAATTGTCCACAATTAGGTGTCGTCACACCACTCACGACTTCTTTGGCAACTCGCTCGCCTCTATGTCCAACTGGTTTTAACAATACTTGGCTATAATTAAAACAATCGCCGGCCTTAAGCCATAATCAAATGAACAATAGTTACGAACACTGTTTTCAGTTCAGCTTAATTTTATAAACATTTCAGTATACGTTAGAGATAATTTGTACTGTCCCTAACTTATTAAGTTATTAGGTGCGCAACTAATAACTAAGTGCTGGACGATTATGACATAACCAAAACGTCATGAACCAAGCTTAGACATATGGTAAACAAACCGCTTTGACACATTAGTGGTTTTGTTTTTGCGTCGTATACTTTTGGTTGTGCGAAAATGTCTGATTTTGTGCCAAATAATCGTCATTTGCGGGAAGTGTTGCTTTTCTTCTTTCATTCGAAGAAAACGGCGGCTGAAGCGCATCGAGAACTCCAAAAAGTTTACGGAGATGCTGCTCTAAGTGAAACAACGTGCCGTGATTGGTTCCGTCGCTTCAAAGACGGTGATTTCGATGTTGACGACCGTTCGCGTGAACGAAGGCCAAAACCCTTCGAAGACGCTGAATTGGTTAAAACCTACTTAGAAACGCTCAAATGGGAAGTCCTACCCCACCCGCCATATTCCCCAGATATTGCGCCGTCCGATTATTACTTGTTCCGTTCGGTGGCACATGGTCTGGCTAATCAGCAGTTCCGCTCATATGAAGACATCTCAAAATGGCTTGATTCGTGGATAGCCTCGAAAGACGAACACTTCTACCGTGACGGTATTCGAGCTCTGCCAGAAAGATGGGAAAAAGTTGTCGCTAGCGATGGGAAATATTTTGAATGATTCGTTTGTAACCATTTTTTCACAATAAAGTAGCATTTTCATCAAAAAAACAGCGAGAACTTAGTTGCGCACCTAATATTATAAAATACGTATCAGCCTATAACGTCCCACTGCAAGGCCAATTACAAACCTACAGACAAAAATTCTAAAAATTCTAAATTATTTGGGTGGTCTTTGCTTTTAAAAAGAAAAGGCATCTTTAAGTTAACCCAATGAACTGTTTTATTACGATATTGGGTTTGTATATTTTCCTCGCATTTTGTTAGTTGTCAAAAAGATTTACGTCATTTTTTTTTTTACTTTAAAAATGTCGTTTCTTGATTTTGTGAATCAACAACTTTCATTAGCAGCCTTGACAAACTACTTCCAATTTCGACAAGGCTAACGTTTTCACTTCTACTCAACTATTCAGAGAATTAATGCCTATTATGTAGAACTGGTCTAGTTTAGAAAGCAAAATCATTTTTTTTTTAAATGAATCGTTTCACTGTCTTGAGTATAATTGGTGGAAACTTTTAATTGTGTTGGTATGTTCTTGATTGATTCTTCATAAATGAAACATTCAAATGAACTTTTATACAACAAAAAAATATTTATGAGAAAATTAGTCAGCGTTGATAACTTATAATTATGTTTTGTACACGATTAGGGAACCCCCAACATAGCCTATATCCATCTGTATTGGGTACTTAGTCTAGTTTGTTAAAGTAAGATAATTTTCGAAATCGGGTCAATAGTTTTTGAGTTAATCTCATGCATGTAAACAAAAATAAACTTACAGTTTATTTGTATTTATATATGTGTGTGCATATTGAGTTATATGTTTAATTGGTAGAGAGGCTGTCAGATGTCAAATAATAGTCATAAGTACCATTGTTAACCATCGTCTGGCGTTTCATATTTAATCATTATTCTGCATTCGTATGTCATGTCATACCTCATAAACACTTGGATTTTCAACTATTGACTAATTTTATTATTTAACGAAATGAATATTAGACGAATTATCGATTTAGCCAATATTGGCCTTGACTAATATTAATTAGTTATAAATTTGTTTACACTTGAGTAAGTACTAAGATATTGCAAAGTAACTCTGAAATATCGATTGTCTCAGTTTAAACTGAAGTTTAATTCAGTTGTATCGATATTTATTTTTATTTAATAAACTTTATTGCACATTGTCGCACAAAAGGCGAACTTAATGCCTTGAGGCATTCTCTACCAGCTAAAAATATTAAGAATGAGTACCTAATGCTAATATTGCACCCCGATTCGACTGGCATGACTTTTAACCAAATTATGAATGAAGTGATACGATAGTGGATACTTATGTACAAATGTTATAAGGGAAATTATTTTCTCTACCTATGTAATAAATAAAGAAATAAGAAACATAAAAACATAATTTAAAAAATGGTTAAAAGGTAGTTTATATCTTCATATTCGTACATTGTCTATCTACGTATGAAGATGTAATTTAATTTTTTCTCTATAAAGTTGTTCACGTTGGTAAAAAAGCCATCATCCGTCATAACAAACTATGTTGGAAAAAAGGTGCTCACTTCATTTTTTTGTTAAAAGTACATAATGTCCATTATACATTTAAAATAATGAGCCATGGTTTATCTAATGCAAATATGATAGCATCACTGCCGTAACACGCATTGAAAAATAAAACTAATGGGTTCCAAATACAAAATATTATTGAAATCAAGTTGCTTTTTTTAGTTTTTTTTTTTACCTCGAATATTAGTTTTTGGCGACGCCTATATTTGATAACTAATCCGGCCCCTGAAAAATGTCTGATCATGAAGTTATTGCGGCTAAGGTTATTGCACTATTTTTTTACAGTGTATCCCTATCATCTTTAAAAGAAATTGCTAAAAAATATTTAAACATAGCAGCGAGCCAATATTATCTATAGTCAAAATCGCAAAAAAATAACCAAGGACCGTGAATTTTTGATAAAGATAAAAGACATTTTCATTATTCGAATATCATTTGACATTAGGGAGACACAAATTTCGATCCTATTTCCAACCCAATACTCAGTCAAAAATGTTCTTATAGTCTTTACCATGTATACTAATTATAAAATTAGTACCTGAGACGATTCAGCAAGGAGAATACTGGATTTTGAAGAATTTTGTGCGAGCCGACCATGGAAACCGCTATGTCATCAGACTATCACGTACACTACGCACACTGGTTCATCAGCATCAGACTTTGATGTGTCAGTTAGCTTACAAGAATGTTATAACAAAAACAATTAAAGAGACGATTTAACAAATTGTCGGCGTAACGACCAAGTTTCATTGATTGCCTGGATACACGACATAAATAAATAAATATAAGAATATGTATACAAAAGACGCTTTCTGTAACCGAATCTTAAAAATATTACCCTACCATAACTTTCCATCAGCCTATATGTCTCCGCTACTAGATATAGATAGGCCTCTCCCAAAGGCTCACCACCACACACGATACTCAGCTCTTCTCAAAAATCAGGTGTTAAAAATCTTCTCAAAAATCTCAAATACGTTATTAAGAAATATTTACCTAATAATTTTTAGCTAAAAATAAATTACATCAAATTAGCATGGAATATCTACAATAGATTAACTCGTAATTAACTCGTACTCGTAATAGACTACTCGTAATTCTTGTGGGCAGCCCGTGACATTGTGAAACTGGTCTATAAACAGCTAAGGAGTATGAATTTGTATGAAATTATTGTCATACCAATTAAAAACGCAATTGAGTAATAGAAGATTAACAATCCCACATTACAAGATGCTATGAACAAAAATCAGCTCCAATCTGATCAGATAGAGCCACACCAGCCTTTGTTTTTATTACAAAACAACGGCGTGTGACGCAATTGTGTACAAAAACTGTTTAATTATAGGTACTACACGTCTCTACAAAAACACTTTTAGCCAATTATACGTATTTCTTGAAATAGGTGAATAATCCAGCTAATATAAGTGAATATAAGTGCTGTATAATTACTATCATATGATTGTTTTTTTTTTTAATAATAAAATAACATATAGGTAATAATATTATAGGTATTCATTTGTTTAATAGACATTACAATGTGTTCACTTACAAGTGAACACATTGTGCAATGCTATTAATGCAAGGCACTAGCTAAATAGGGTTATTAAAAAAAATAAACACTCGTTACTGAATTCCTGGCATCAAAACAATAAACAATTTTCCTATGACTTTTTAAATTAGATGCCTATAGAAGGTTAGCAATAGATATGGAGCAAGATAATATTAAGTTGGATACCGTATATAGGGAAGCGAAGTGTAGACAAGCCGTCATGCCGCGCCGAATAGATGGTCCGTCGACTTAAAAACATCGCCATGAACGCATTGCGGATAAATGCGCGCGGTTTTTTCCGCTAGTTGTGACAAATTGGTTTCTACGTGGACAAGCGCATTTGCGAATCTTTACTGATAAGCAACTGATTTAAAAATCGCAACTTGCTACATTTTTCTTGCGGGTTTAAAGCCGTGACAGTTAGTTAATGAATGTATTCACAAATACATACATGACAGCAACGACGCAGTCTCCAACGATACGACACAAGCTGTTTCGTATCTCTAATTATATTAACTGTTGGATTTTTCGCGGCGTATAAAAAAGCGCAGTTTGTTGTTGGCCTTAGCCTGGCTCAAAGAAGCCACTGATCATTCCTCAGAATACGTCCAACAGTGAAGGGAAACAATACAGAAGAAGAATATTATAGTTTGAATAAAAATGATGGCTCTGTACTCATAAAACTCTTCAAACTGCGAACTGAGAAGCATGTGATAAATCATATAGTTGTTAATAATATTATAACGTGTTATATGTGGTTGCACCTAGTTCCCATAAACTTATTGAAAGAAGAAATTTCGTACCTAGTTAGGAAAATATTACAAAGTATTCCAAAATACTCGTAGTGAATTATTCTCTTAAACATGCGTATACAATTTGAAAATGCACATTTTGATGAAGCACGCTAAAGATTACTTTATAGGCTAAAGGTCATTTATACGCCTTTTAATCCAAAATAAAAAGAATCCATTTTTAAAGGAAAAGTATTTGACTAGGCATACCATACCGTCAGCCTGTTATTCTGCTTGATAACTCGTCAAAGTTTTGCATAAAGAAAAAAATAGCACTATGACATTTTAAGGTTCATCTTATTTAATTTAAGGTATTAACATTTTAAGGTTAATATTATGAATGTATATGAATGTTAACAAAAATTCTCTCTGTACTTCACAATAGCCTATATCGCCTTAAAGAAGGTTGGTTAAAAGACAGATAACTCCAGTTTGTAATGCCTCAGCCTGCTATATATGAACCTGGTCTTTATCAAAAGCACACTTAATCAAACAGCTCATGAAAATGGGTCTTATGGACAAGACAATAAGAAGCATAATGTATTCTGAGTTATGTGCTCGACCGTAACATATTTCTGTTACATTTAATGTGACACATGCGCAATGTTAGCTCAAATTGGAAAGTGATTGTCAACTGAATACCTACGTGACACTGATCTTACCTTGAGCTTGAGCCTAATCAAGCCTAGACTAATCAAAACTTTGCCGGAATTAAATGATAGTGTCGTGTCGCAAAATAATTATGACACGCCATTTTCTTTCTCACTTTTTATTTTGTTGCTTTCTGAATCTACAGCACTCAGATACCTATAAATCCTATAATACTTCTTTCTGTGCATGGCGGGAGTAAGTTGATAAGACAAAATCAACTGCGTTTCAATCGAGTACTAAACGATATTTTTTTTTATTGTTATTTTATTTATTATTTTTATTTTAATCGAAAGTGTTATTTATTATTTTTATTTTAATCGAAAGTGATACGTACATGATCTTTTTATTTGAAATTTTATATATTATATCGAATTGTCAACTTAATCCTGCCGTGCACGGATATAGGTAATTCTTGACCAACTACTACACTTACACAGTTAACAACAGATTCAATGAACAAACACCAAAACTGTTTTATGTGAATAACGAGAAATTCTCCTATCCTAATAACTGTAATTCTCACATAATTATGTGACAAATGGCTATATCCTCGAAACTCAGATCTCAGATTTGTGATGCTCACATCAAAGCTGTAATTCAACCTTTATTTGAAACCACATTGCACTAAAAAGAATGGGAAAACTTAAACCCGACCTAGCACCTACCTTAATTCGTTGGAGACTCAAAACGAGGCTTTCGATACATCTCGATCTACGAGTATATCAAATTAAAATAATTATACGCATAGAATGTATGGCATTAATATAATTAATATGATTTTTTCATTACGCTATGATATGGGGCACATCATGAGAACTGTGAACAGGATTCTGCAAAGTCGGCAAGTGTCCATGAGCGGCGGTGACCACTTACCATCACGTGGCCCGTCCGCCCGCATGCCATCTACTCTACTATAAAAATATATATATTTACTAAATCCGATTGTGTTCCGATTTTAAAAATAGACGGCATTCTCGAAGAAATCGTAATAACAACTTGTGTATTCTCAAAATAGTGTATCCATTCATTCGGTGCGATCTAATTTAGACTGAGAAATAAGAAATCATCATTTCTATACACAATGCAAACAATATAAACGATTATTTTATAACGAAGATATCATAGAAATAATAATAATGTGATATGGGGAACAGAGGCAGAACCTGTTTTAGTTCAGTATGAATTAAACACGTGTCACTTTCCAACGTGTCGTCCACTCACCGCTCACGTCTCACGAACTATAAACTCATAAACGATCAGCTCGTTTCATAAAATGCACTCGTTCTCACGACTAAACGTATTTCTAATAAGCTTTATAATAAAACGAGTCATTCAATCTTCCTCCTTGTAGCCATATTGGATTTACGCTTCACATTAAAAAAAATATTTATTCTCTCATATCTTATTAATATAAATAAACAAATCAAAATAACGAAAAAAGTATTTTAGTGCCATCCTATGATACCCTCCTATTACCCCAGCCTAAATTATATACGCCATGTAATCAGGAAATATTTAAATTATCAAGGTCAGATTTAAAAATTGAATAGTTTCCTGTTCGACCGTTGTGCAAAAGATAAAGGTCCATTCGCTCGGCCGTCTGGTACATATCGCCGGATATGGCAGTAGTGCGACGATACCGACAGTAGAGTTTACTTCCACGCGCGTACTGGCCCCGTTTCACTGCAACGCTGACTGGACGGATTTACGGATAAATACACGAGAATATGAAACAGTTTCACATGCAATAACAATTGTTTATTCAGATTTTTACAAGAGAACTATTTCGTGTTTTTTTTAACGTAAAAATATCGCATTTTGTACTATTATAACAAAATCTATGACTTAGATCATGGGTACGCCACGTCTTACCGTAGTTTAACTGCTAACGAGACTTATTTTTAATTTCCCCAATTTATAATTGAGTTTTATGAGCTATAAATAATAAATAAAGCCTATTAATGATAATAGGCCAAACCTGTCTTCTTAATTATCACAAAATAAATTAGACTCGAAAAAATGACCTCACACCTAAATTCAATTAACAATATTGTGTTAAGCTCGTAATGAAATTGGTCGCTGCTTTAATTAAAGTCAATCTGAGCGACGATGTTAGAACGGAACGGCACGCAACCGAATTTCTTTGTTAAATACCTATGCTAATCGTCAAACCGGTCCAGCAACATCTCTCGATTTCGTAGTTTCCACGGAGAAAAGTGAAAATGGGCGTATCGAGGTGTGTTATATTATAACACTTCGGCAAACTTTAATTATGACGAAACGCGGTACGTACCCACCACAAATGAACGCCTAAAACCGCGTTTCGTTCCGGTAGTTATTTAATTTTATAGCCAGAAATAGTTATATTATTACATACAAAATTACTGTTACGTTATCGTTATTATTTTTCGATCACATGTATTAGTAGTTACTAACAAAATGTTGTAAGTATCCAAAAATATTGTGATGTCGTCCTAGATGCTTGGGAAGATAAGTTAAGTTGTTAAGTTAAGTTAAGTGTGTGTTAACCACTAGTGTCAATGTGGCATGTGTGTTAATTCACACTTGTTGCTACACAAAAGGTTAATACTACATATAAAATTACAAAAATAGTAGGAAAAGGAAAGTTAAACTTTTGCGTTATTAAATTTAACATTTATTTTGTATAATCAATTTGTTAAGGAAAATGTAATTTAATGCTCGTATTTAATTTTATGATATGCTTATAAACAACTCGTTTACCATTTTCAATACAAGTGACCATTAGATATGATTATAAAAAAAGGAAATAGTTATTACCTAATTAAAAATAATTGAATATGATCACATTTTGTATTTAAGACATAAAAAGAATCATTACATGTTTTATTAAACCATTAATTTTGTATAATACTATTTATTATCTCTACAATACATTGTTGAGATGCAATTAATAAATCAATTACCTACTTTCAACTTTCATTACTCAATACTCCTCAGACCTGTTTCACTTCTAACTGTTTACATTTTCGCCTTACCAAACACAGAAGGCGTTAAGGGATTATGATAATCCTACAGTCATAATTGTATGTAGTAAAGTTGCAATCGCAATCTTGTTGAATGCGTTCGTATCGTTTCTTGTATTGTAGGCGTCCGCACGTGGAGCCCGGTACTTATGAAGGGAACTATAAAACCTGTTTTCGCAAACAAGCCACGTGCTCCCCATATACATTATTTGTCCATTCGATTGCCGCATGATATAAATTATATCGTGAAACACACGTCATTTGTATTGAACGCTTCTACGGTTAGTATATTAAGTTGGTACTAATAATAATAATTCGTAGGAAGCGGTTCGAACGATGACGTTAACTGCTTTCCCAGTAATTATTCACACTTTGTATGACTTTAAGTAAATATCCACGAAATCCGCTATAGCATTCACATGATCTCTGTTAACAGCAGTGGAGTGCATTGGTTTTGAAACTTAATGAACGGTAGTATTTTTTTAAATATTAATGGAGGCAGACGGGCAAGTCGCCCACATGATGGTAAGTGGTTACTGCCGCCCATGTACACCTGCAAAACCAGTGGGTATGCGGTTGCACTGCCGGCCTTGCAGAATCCTATTCACAGCTTTCTTCAAGAGCCCCGTAGCATAAGTACGTTCGTAGCATAAGGGGAAGACCTCACGAGGCAGTTCGTTCTACAGCCTACGGGTTCTCGGCAAAAAACGATATTTAGACCGTACAATGCGCGACACCTTCGTTCAAGGAAATGCGAATGCGCCGCACTTTTGTGACGGGCGGTGCGGTTGTAGAAACCCGAGATGGGAGTCATATCGAACAGTTCTACGGAGCATTCCCCGTCATACGGGCGGTGGAACACGCAGAGAGACGCAACGTCTCCGAATGCTGAGGAGTTCTAAACCCTTGCTCCGTTCAGCATACCAAACTTTCTGGAAGCCATTCTGGCCTTGTTTTCTAGATGACACCTAAATTTGATTCCGTTGGAAATGTCGATACCAAGAATCCCGATACTCTGCGAGATCTTAAGGGGTATGCTCCGAAAGCGAGGTGCTACGACAAAGGGGGCTTTTTTAGAGGAGAAGGCGCAGACTTGTGTCTTACTGGGGTTAAAATCAACCAGATTCAGAGAACCCCAAATCGAGACCTGATCTAAAGTATCTTCGATTTCAGACACAGTTTTCCACTGTTTTCCACATCGACCTAAGGGATGTTGGCGCGGCCCCTGTACATGGATGGTATTCTCAGTAGTGTCATCTACAAAGCAACATAAGTTACCAATTTGCAACAGATCGTTGAGATGCAGAAGGAACAGAGTTGGGGATAGCACGGAGCCTTGAGGAACGCCCGCATTAATAGACATGATGTAGGAGCAGCTACCATCTATAACGACTTTGATGCTCCACCCAGTCAGGAAGCTGGCAATCCATTCGTATAACCCCTCGGATAACCCTAAAGACTGTAGCTTGGAAAGTAGCGCTTTGTGCCGCCATACCCGGTCGAAGGCTTTGGATGGCCAAAGTCTAGACTGACAGTCAGAGCCTCGCATCTACTCTCGATGGCATTGGCCTAATGGTGTGTAAAGTGCGCTAAACGATCACCAGCCGAACGATTATGACGAAACTCATATTCGCTAATCAGCTGGTGATCCTCTAGGTACCCAAGGAGCTGTATATTTATAATATAACACGCTCAATTATAAATAATTGGGCAGGAGGGAGGTAATCGCTATTGGGCTGTAGTTGGCCGGGTTGGTACGGTCACCCTTTTTAGGTAAAGCTTGAACGTGAGCCACCTACCATGCTGACGTGGAACGACGTGATGCATTTCTTGGAGTATGAGAACCTAAAGAGTCGCGTAAGCACCGGAGACAACTCAAGAGCGCAAGATTTGAGCACCCCTGCGGGAATACCATCTGGTCCACTCGACTTTCGGACATCGAGAGATACAAGAGATCTCCGAACTTCACGAAGGGTGAAACAAATTTCTGGCATAGAGCTTCACGGCATAATAGTGGCCGTATGCAGGTATCTAAAATTGTTTATAATCGACTAGAAGATGTGAGGAGCAATAACAACAGGAGAGATCGCCCGTGACTTCGCTCACGTCAGCGTAGGTTTAGCATAGATATCAGCATTGTTTATTTGCTTATATGAGATGCACGTCCTTGGTTAAGAGCATTTTCTTTTATAGAAATAGGCAAAAATACGGCAGACTTGCATACGATCCACGTGATGGTAAGTAGACACTGTCGTCCATAGACATCCGCCATACATGCCAACATCAACCCAGAATGGCAAACGTTGGCACACCCCCGGATGCACTGCCCACCTTTACAGATTAAGGAATGAATTGGGAGAAATGGTTGGGAAAATAGGGAGAGATCGGATGGGATGGGAATGGGCTCTGACATATCTCACTCACTACCGAAACACGTACGTACATTGGGGAAATACGATAAAGTAGGAAATGTCGTACATGTCAAGGTACTCTTCTGTGAGAGAGGGGTAACGTGGCCAGTCGAGTGCGCCCAGCGGCTGTGGCAACGTGCACTCCCCCCCTACAGAACATGAACATCTGCATCATGAACACTGGGTTACAACAAACTACTCGTTCAAGATTGAAATATATTGCAACCGCAAGAGGGGCGGAAAGCTAAGGAGCGGTTCGCGTGAGCTCCGACATTGAATAATGAGAAACCACGAGATGGTACCAAATTGAAGTGTGTTTTATTTTAATGAACTCAATGCAGGTCAACCGTTGTACGTGCCATAACTGACAAGTAATGATGCAACGTTACCTGAAATTATGCTTGATTGATTTTAGAAATGTAGGCAGTCATTAAACGCGATGTTTATTACACGCAATTGAACTAGCTCTTACCTTCATTATACGGATGAATATTGTATATTATCATGTGCAAGGTAAACGACTAACTGTTATTTAGATTAGTTTAGTAAGTAATTATACTTAAGCATCGTAAAAGGAGGCGCCGAGGACTCGACGCGATAGATTTATTTTACTGCTCATTCTGATATACCGGCGCCTTTATTGGTAATACAAGACATTAGGGGGATGCCAATAGCAAACATGATCCGCGGTGCAGTGCGCGTTACCACCGCAGAGGACAAGTTTCCTATTATGTGAGAATAGTTCATCTCGATAATAGAAATGAAAACACCTACGAAACCGTAATTTAGAAAAGAATTTTATTTAAACGAACAGCAAGAAATACTAATTGAACAGGAAACAGACCATGTTTGAAGAACTGAAATAAATAATTTTAAAATTACTAAAGTCGACGGAGTCAATCCTAACAAACCACCTGTAAATTCAGTATTTTCTACTGAACATTTATTTATTTATCTTTTGAAAAGAATAAGTTTCTACTAAAAATACCCCGGTATATAATGTTTTTAGGTGTGTTCCAAAAACGTATTATATTCAGGGGTAATTTTAGGTCCTTTTAGTTGAATGTTTTGGGTGTAACAGGCGTTTTATTTTTTCCACCCAGAAAATATTATTACAATTAGGGTCTATTTACAATACATGAAATATTTTCGTAAAAACTGCGTGTAATATTGCTTATTACCTTAACAGTGGGTGAACAGGTGTACATATCACTCACGTGAGGCCTTGCGGTCAACCCAGATGAGCCGGCAGCTCCACCATCTCCCATTACGGCATAACATCTCTGTACTGTTATCCGCGTAACGACTGCGGTCACACATGTAGGTCGAACACTTGCACGATAAATTTAATTTATTGCTAGCGAGAATAACTAATTGCGGCTGCGTTTAAATATATGGTAAGCATAAAAAACAGTTGTAACTGCACAGGCTGTAAGGAATTACATGGTTATAGATAGTAAAATTGTAGTTCACTGGCTTCTACCACCAACAAAACTGTGACTGGGAGCATGAAGGATGGCTCAGTCCGTTTTTTTAAATTGACGTTTTTACAGTTTCAGAGCTCTCAGTTATGGTGAAAACAAATAAATTCTATAAGCTATTTACCTATGACGTCCTACTGCAGGGCACTGGCCTCTCCTAGTAAATTCACTAGGACGATTTCGGGCCGTAATTCACCACGCGGGCTCAGTGCGGATTGCTGGATCACATACTCCAGATTGTTTTTTATTTTATTTCTCGAGCACGCGAGTTTCCTCACGATGTTTTCCCTTACCGGCAAGCTAGTGACAATTTAAAAAAAAAAACGCGTAATATTTAATTTTTGGTGCTTTTTATTCCTAGAAGCAAAGATCTCCCTTTTTGCTTGGACGCCCATATAGACGCCCATTTAATCAATGTAACATTTGAATGTGTTTTATTCAATTAGCATATACGAGTATAATTATCATATATAACTTTTTTTTTAATGTATATTAGGGGATTTGTCGTTTGACCTCTTTGAGTCTTAATCTCTAAGGTTAAATAGACGATCCTCGGTCTTAGAACTAGTCGTGTTTTATAAAACTTTATAATTTATGTATGGTTTTATGAACTACGTTGATATTAATACTTTGCAACAGCACGGTCTAGGGCTAAGCAAAGAACGATAGCAGAAACGTCCGTCTAATCACAGGACTTTAAAGCTATCTTCAATACATCGTAACCATGTTCCTGGAAATTGTGAACATAAAAAACATTCATACAAGTAAGGACATATTGGTATTTGTAATCTAAACCATAGAGTACGTAGCATAAATCACGTATATAAATCATGGTTTATACGCCCATTTCTAAGCTCGTTAGTGAATGCGCCATGTCACGTCAAATCCCATAGGTACGCTGTGAGTGGCGTCGAAGTACTATGGATAGATAGAAGTGTATCTGATATAGGGGAGAAAAGCCATCTGACATCCGTAATCCGTTTTTGATTAATGATCTAAGAAATTATGATCAATCAAGCGTCTATAATGGAATCGCGATCGCCAATATTCGTTTACATAAGATTTTACAGCTTCCTATTATTTTTTATAGTGATGTATGCGTACGAGCAAGCGGTCCCACGTGATGGTAAGTATTACCGCCGCCCATGGATACCTGCAACACCGCAGACCTTGCAAAATCCTATTCACAGCTTTCTTGAAGAACACCATATCACAGCTTAATGGAAAGACCTCTTGAGGCAGATCCTAATATAAAAAAAAAACTCAGTTTCTCTATCAGATTTCGGGCTAATTCGTGACATACAAAGTTGATGGATTTTGTGCATAACTGGATTTAATTTTCGGTACTTGCAACAATTTAGAAAACAGTGGATTTTGTAAAAGAAAGTATTTCAAAAATATGTAATTATTTTCTAGACGAAACCGTGTAGGTACTAATACTTTTTTTTTCGGAATCTCTAAATTCTTGTTGGCCTCAGATGTTATTAGCATATTTTACTAGCAATGAAAAACCCATTCTCACCTAAACCATACGGAAGTCGACCGTACTCTAAATAACATTTTTTGATAAAAAGTTGCAACACTGGTGGTGTAAAATCAGAAAACGCACACTATTGATTTTCTTGTTCCAAAGTACATTCCAAGTATATCCATAGTAAGCTTCGCTTCATTTTGACGTACACAGAGTCAGGGTGAGTTTAGTAAAATCTAAATTTTTAGTAAGATGAAGTTAGTAGGTACCTATAGTATCACACATAAGTTAAGTTATATTTTTAGTAAGTAAAATTTATTAAGATCTAATCTCGATATTTTATTATGATGTATCTATTATAGAGAGGTGTTAGAACTAAGTCAATGCATACTGTTGATGTTTTTAATGTATAATTTTTTTGGGGTCCAGTAGGTTATGTGAAAGAACCACTCCTATATATTCTTACACAGTACTTTCGATAAAACAAAATATTTAATATATGTAGGCGGTATTGATATAACAATCCACAACACCGTACGAACGCTTAATGTATGTCTATCTTCATATTTAAACAAGGACTTTACAGTTTGTTCACGCCTTCAAATTTAAAATGAAGTACCATTACAGTTTTAAACACATTTTCTTAATACCTACTTTCACAAAGGCTATTTTTAAGGTTGAATTTAAACAATTATAATAAAGTTACTTTATAAGCACATTGCGCAATCGCACATTTTTCAAGACCTGTGTTATCTCTATCGCGATTCACACGCCTCGAAAAATCTTATTAAACTTGCTACAAACGAGACAGGAGTCCACGACCGTTCAAGTACGCTTGAACACGGTAAGTTACTTTATTAATTGTGAACAGGGCAGGGCTGGCAACCCGGCAACAGACTGTCGCACCCTCCCGATTAAAATCCCCGCTGATTCGTCGAATGTTCTGGAATACAAACTTGCCTCATACGTATAGTTATATATTACGCGCGTTAATGGGTGATTGACTATGTATGTCTTCGTCGTTGTACAATCACGTTGTAAGTAATTGTATCCACCACCGACGTTGAAAGAATTTGCCATTAATATTTATGTTTCCTCAATAATGTTTTTTCACATTAAAAAGACGAAAAATCTGATAATATCCTCGGAAGTGCTTTGAGAGTTCCAGCTGCCGCTCTTATAATTTTTAAGACTGTCCTCGTACAGTATCGGTGTAGAAGCAGTGGGGAAAAATGATTGAAATCGTTTGTTTAGTACGGAGTCCTTCCATTATCGTTTGCAGTTCTTGACAGGACGCATCTATAATAGTATACGTACTGGGCCGCAGGAAGTTTGTTGTACATAACTTTGCAGAGTTCGTATCCGTTACCACCATTAGCTCCTGACTAACCTTCTTCTTCGATAATAGTCAGTTTCGTTTTCGATTAGGATCCTAATTAATTAAGGAATCTCTTCATTTCTGTATCCGTTTAACACCACAAGGCACGCTTCTACTCTGTAGCACGAGCACCGTGTAGTTTCTTGCGGTACCAATTTCTCGATTCTAGATTTTGTCGATTTGATGCAAAAGAATCATCATTATTTTGACACTAAAGTCCAACCCTCTGCCGTAGTTTTAAAAGACAGACTCGCATCCAGAGTTGTTTTCAATTCGTCTTTAGCCTTACTTATGTCTCCACGATATTCATTCTGGTTGTCAATATTTCTAGAACTGAAGTTAGGTACGTACGGTCGGCCAATCAAAATATTGACCAATTTCCGCGTTCGATTCTTTTGAAACAACAGACAGTTATAAAGTTCTATATTTATGACAAGTTGAATTTGCAAGCAAAAAATCGCCCATATGTTTTAGAAATGTCAAATTGGAACTCAACTTTGAAGTGCTCAACATTATCATTGGCTGTATACGTCGTACGTCCCATTACGTACAGCCTTTTAGGTTGTATTACTGTCACAATAGAACTCATAGGTCATAGATAATCAAAAGATCAATTTCGTAAAGTTGTAATTGTAACATTACGAAACAAAAACTAAAACAAAGCATCGGAAAAACAAAAATGAATGACTGAATTTGAGAAAATGATATTTTTATATCTGTAAAACTTCAATAGTTATAAATCATTGTAAAATTGAAATTCCAAATCAAACCAAGAATAATTATATTTCAATTGTAGAAGACGAAAAAACGGCAACTACACAAACAAGAACGTATTTTATTAGAATTATTAATCATCACGTTTATTAATATTGTAAATAATAATTATTCACATTTATGAACATACATTTTCTTTGCTAAAGAAGACTTTGATTAATAAAAATAACCTTAATAAAAATTCGGGATCCCAACTTGTGGTTGGTATTATCCTAAATATCAGTGGCTGATCAAAGGTTCCGCGGTAAATTATAACAAAATGTCACGTGACTACAGCCGTGAATTTCGTGACCTGCAAACCCGATGGAACACACCTCCTCGCTTTTTGTTCGCAGCTATTCCACCAATAAAAAGGTGCGCGCTGTAGGGAGGTTTTTCTTCATTAATTCAACGAATAATCGACATTTTCAGGGAACAAAAATTGTATAGAGTTTGATAATGACTTGCGTTTCAGGCTTTTTAAAAACGCGTTATATAGAAAACACATTATAGATGTCCTGTTTTGTAAGGTGAAAACATTAAAGAAATCTGTTTCAATTCCAATAGCAATATATCCCTATATAGAAGAAAGCAGAATATTTTTTAAATTCTAATTAAATATCTTTACGCCAAGAGTCATGAACTTTAGTTGTTGAATCCTGGATTTATACCCCTCTCTCACAGACTATCTTGAAATGTACTGCATTTCCTACTTTATCATATTTCCCCAATGTACGTACGTGTTTCGGTAGTGAGTGAGATGCGCCAGAGCCCATTCCCTTTCCATTCTATCCCCCCCCCCCCCCAATTTTTCCAATCCATTCCTTAATCTGCAAAGGTAGCCAACGTTTGTCATTCTGGACTGATGTTGGCATGTATCGCGGATGTCTATAGACGACAATATCCACTTACCATCAGGTGGACTGTATGCTCGCCTGCCGCCTTTTTTTCTATAAAAAAAGTCTAGATCTAATTCACAAAACGAGCGATGGAAAGGGTTATGCTATGTGTGCCTTTGGACAAACATATCGATATATCTCATATCCCAAAAATCAGGAAGTAAACGTGACAGTGGGCAGATCATATCTGTCACAGAGCTGATAATCGAGTAGACAAGTCCACAAATGACGACTACGTACCGGGAAAACATTTCGTGGGATGCCCTCCACCCAGGTTGACTGACAACTTGAAGAAAGTCGCCGTTAATGGCTGGATAAGAAGAGCAGAAGGTCGTGTGTGGTGGCGGGCTATTCAGTGGTGGAGAGAAAGAGGACCATAGTATATTATCGTACATAGGTTTGGTACAACATCTTTACTTATCCTGTTAGATATGACACGCTCTTAACACGGTATATTGAACACGTTTATACATACCAAAATGGTTACTTGGTTACACTGATATATTATTCAATATCGATGCTTGAATAGATTATTGATGACCATTAGCGTTTATATTAACACTAGCGCGCGTTAGCCGATGGGATTAGATTTTATTATTGTGACTTGCTTCTTTGTCGTTGTGTGTGTTGCTGTTCTTCAACCTCCTTCACATACATCATTACTTGTACGCCACCATACAATGAATATAAAAATGATTAATGTGCAACTACCAAACCAACATTATGCATGAAGTATCGAACACTTTATTTTATACTAGGTGTACCTGTGATTTCACGTGCTTGGGACTCGATTTCCAAATCAGTGTGTCAAATCAGGATGACTCATTACACGTTCCTAAGACATCATACCATTATCTAAATTCTAAATACATCACCGTAATGACCCCTGCCCCTTATTTCAAAATGCACTACAGGTTTTCATAAATTTACGCCATAACCATCCAATATAAACACGCTAATATTATAGTTATATCGGAAGGAGATAGATTGGGGTCTGAATGTTTAAAAATAACGGGCAGGTGTCATCACAATATGTAGATACAGGTATAGGAAATGTCTAGGCACACTAACAAAGTGCTTTGGAAAATGGAATCCCAAATGGAATGGAGCAGGCGAAACCGGAGGCAAATACTAGTTACGAGTACATAATATAGAGGCTATGTGGTAGTCAACATGATTATTACTGGCGATTGATAACAGGAAAGTCACACAAGAGCTGTGAAACAAGCTAGTCCTCCCGGTTACGTCAAATCAACCTGTGACACAGAGGCAAACTGTTGACGGTCACGCAAGCCTAGCCCCTCGAGACTCAACAGCATATTGATTAAGTATAATTACTATTCCGGACAATACGTTTAAACTGTCCATTAAATATAGAATTAATTTAATGACACGTCAACTAAACAATAACGTATATTTGGTCGACTATATTATAATCACGTTCAAAACGTGGCTGGTACCTTTGAACAGGCCTACGTGTATTTGTTACAATTTTCGTTAGTCATCGACGTATATCGGACGGATATTCTTACGTTATTATTTTAACCTCCTCACACCTCTGCCTTGTTTTTGTGACGCCACGCCAATATAAATATAGCTGATTTAATAGAACTAAATTTTAAATTTCCTGATTTTCATTGTTTAATCTTATGTTTAATCTTATCTGATATATCTGACGTTAGTAGGTTATATATAGACTTTACGGTGAACTTGACATTGTCTGCGCAGGTAGACTGCACAAACCGCAGTGCTCAAACAAAGATCTATAAATCTATAATAACCAGATCTATAAATACAGAGGTGCACATTTTGGTTAATTTGTGTATTCCTACCTGCTGCAGAAGCAAATATACATCCCTCAGGCACATTTATTCATTTGAATGAAATATTTACAATAATACTAACCTCCTTAGAAAAAAGACACAGTGCATTTTGATGACATTCGAGTAGATTGCAAAAATATTTGATAAAATTTACATTAATCTAACTGAAACAAGCTAGAAGCTTTCAGTTTTGTATAAAACAAAAAGAATAACCGTTGTTCATTCTCGTTGTCTATTTTTAATTTTCCAATATAACGTTACTTACTTATGTTTGCGGTAAAAATGTCACTAATGCTTTTTCTTCTTATTAGCGTACAATAGTTGACAAGATTTGTCGGCACAGTCGTGATCCTCAACATCAACGGAACGACAGTGAAGGAGAAGCGTTTTTTTCCATAATCCTATAGAAATATGTAAATTTCGATAAATGCGTTAAATTAAATTACAATACATGTGAGAGTTAGTCAAGTAACTCCCACTTGTGGGATTGTTTTATTAATTATTGTGAGACAAGCGACTCATTTGTAACTAGCTTTTCAACACCTATATGCCACTCATAGCACCACAAATAGTTGCGAAAGCTCTACGAACCCTAATTTTAAGTCAATCACAACTAGGCTAGGTTCTCCTACAGTTCAGATTACATAATATGATAATTATTTTATACCGCGAACCCGTAGGCTGTGGAACGAACTGCCTCAAGAGGTCTTTCCATTAAGCTACGATATGGGATTCTTCAAGAGAGCTGTGAATAGGATTTTGCAAGGTCGGCGGCGCGCCCGCATACCCCCTGGTGTTGCAGGTGTCCATGGGCGGCGGTAACACTTACCAACACGTGGGACCGCTTGTACGTCCGCCCACTAGTCTATAAAAAAAAAATGGTTGTTCTTATTCTGAGCTTCTTACTATTGAATAAGAAAAGCATTATAAATGCGTAATATATCTATCTATCCGCATTAGACAAGAGAAGGCTGTATGCTCCAGTGAGAAGTCATATAGGCCTGCCATATAGTAATATAGATATTAATATATCTGTCGATTAAAAGGGATATATTTTTGTTATCAGGTGGATGGCGCCAGTGAGCCTGGCTATCCATGCGCCCGGTGCCGACATGACTCCCACCGTGAATGGCATCCGTTACTTACGCGACTGCCTCAGCCACGACCTCGTGCGGCAATTCGTCACCTTCCACGTGTTCTTCCCTCACAAGCACATACCCAGCAACGTAAGTAATCATAAAATCTGAAATATATCTCGGGGGGATGGCTCAGTGTGATAATAATTATCTCGTACATAAATATACGAAGCGATTCGCCAAAGAACTAAAGTCACCGACATAGCTCACGGAATCGGCATGCTGAAGTGGCACTGGGCCCGTCATATTTGCCGCAAGACCGATAACCGCTGCAATAAACGAGTCCTAGAGTGAAGGCCACGTATTAAAAATCGAATTAAAATCATTGCAATCGATTCTTAATTCCTTACTATCGATCCGTAATCTTTATAAAAAAGTCCCTGGATTATAGATAATAACAAATTGTATTAACTTGGAAGCGCACTGTGGGATGCCCTCCGGCCAGTTGGAGCGACGACTTGAAGAAGTTCGCCAGTGGTGGATGAGAAGACCCCAACATCGTGTGTGGTGGAGAGTTTTTGGAGAAGCCTATATCCAGCAGTAGAGAGACATAAGAAAGAAAGAACATTTATTTCATTTATAAGCTGATGATATGGTAAGGTACATACGTATAAATCAATACGTCATGAATCCATTAAAAGTTTTTAGTTTAAATTCATAATTATCTTTTTACTGGTCATCATATACGATCCTTTTACGGGCATGAATTTCGCATTAAGGCGATTACGAAACATAATATCATATAAGGCGATTTATGGATTTGGGCCTGTAGTATTGAATGACATATCGTAATCAAATTATCTACAAAGTTTTCACGCTCAGCCTTAAGTCTACTTAAGACTGAGACAATCAGGATGTTCTACAAAAAGTATTATCGCGATAACAAATATATTATGTACTTGGTAATTGTATTTAAACCAATAAAAGTTAATTTGACGAAATTAAAGAAAAGTGTCATACGTGAAAAGTTCTCATAGGAACACAGGGTAACATTAACATAAAAATTGCACTATTATGTTCCGAGTCCAGGAACAACATGATTAAATGCAATGATCGTGTGCATTAGCATATCAACACATTACTTACTATCAATTAAAATGCAAACGAACGGTGACGACTTGGGGAATTAATCAACATCTATATTAGCTCATATAGATATCTCTGATATAGATATCTCTATAGATATCTCTGAACTTTAACAGGCTGATAGCTAATGAGCGCATTATATTTTTCAGATCCCTGATCCAGATAGTCTGTCCACTCCATTCAACTGCACGGACACTCCTCCATACGTGGTCAACGCTTCATCTACTTACAAGAAAGAGAAAAGTTTGCTGTACCCTGTCAATGTAGCTCGGAACATCGCCAGAGCAGCTGCTCTCACACATTTCATATTACCCTCTGATATAGAGTTGTATCCTAGTCCAAATCTAGTACCTCGGTTCCTAAACATGATTGCCCGAAACGCAAAGCCTCTGAATACGTCAACTAAACCAAGAATATTTCCGATAAGCATCTTCGAAGTCGATGGCAAAGTCCAAGTGAGTATCTACTTACACGAAAATGAATTAGACTAATTTTGACTTTAAAGAATAACAAGTTCTAATACATTTTTTATTAACCTAGGTGCCATCTACTAAGACGGAGCTCCAAGCTATGCTAGCGAATAAAACAGCGATACCCTTCCACAAGTTCGTATGTCCCAACTGCCACAACATACCTCAGGGGCAACAGTGGATGAAAGCGCCAGAAACTAATCGTATGTATCGCTCGACCCAATTTCAAAGCTTTCGCACAACGGCATCTATAGATTGCAGCGTCAATCGGTTCCGTGCATTTTTTATTGCCAAAAGTACCGTTTCCGCAAACTATGTGAATTTAACAGATCAGTCGCGCGCTAGTTGCAGTGGCAATTAATCTCTGTGCTGTTGGTGTCGTGAGCTATTTATGCCGTCTGTGGCATGGCGTGGCCGTCGTATGGGGCATTCTAATTGCGTATTATGGTTCAACGACCGCACCTTGCCCGCCGTTCCCAGACGACCGACTTCCAACTTCTTACACCAATTCGCAAATAGTTTGCTTCAGCGGTTTACATTTTGCATTTTATTGTACTCATGTGATACTGCTTAACAATTGTTAGTGTCTCTATAATTTATTCTCAGATTTTCTTAAGTGAATATTTACCTTGTTTCCAGATATGAACGTATTCCATGTTGGGAAGCGGCGCGGCAGATTTATACACTGGGAACCAATTTTCATTGGTACACATCAAGATCCTTACTATGACGAACGACTGAGTTGGGAAGGGAAGAAAGACAAAATGACTCAGGTAATGTCCTCCATAAAATAATCCCATCATCATAAAATAGATTGCGAAAATACCTGTGATAGTGAGTTACTGTTATTGCGAATCGTTACAATTTATTGTGTGGACGCCAGAAAACACCTATGGAAATGTCGACATGTTGGCTGCCTTTTTAGATATCCATGTAATCGCTCTTTTGATTTCCTTTATATTTCACTATATATATATTTCATATATTTCTATATTTATATACACTATATATATTTCACTTTATATCCAGACCCTGCTGTTGAATTCACTAGTAATTTCCCAGTCATAATTCAGCACTGACTGGTAAATGTTACACAATACAACAAAGGTACAGGGAAGGGTTTGTACCAGTGGCGATTCCTGGTGTTTAGTCTTGGGTTGGCTCGAGGCTATGGTCACAGTTTTTTTGTCAATAAAAATCCCGAAATACGAATTATCAAGTCTTTAATTTAAAATTTATAAAGTACAATTAATTAATGAAACATATTATTTATAAAGCCTCGTCAAACGATCTCGTCGGGAAAGGTTTTTCCAAAAGATCTATTATAGATTTCTTTAGAGCACTAATTTTTCCATTAGAAATAACTTTAATACGTAATTATTTAATTGAAAAAGTCAAAAAAGTTAGCCAAATAATCCAGGGCGGGCACTTGTATGAAATTCATTGGCGCCGATAGAATCGCCAACAACACAGATTGAATCGCGAGTCGCAACGTGAAGGCTTGTGCAAATAAATTTAAATTGTTTAAACCTGAATAATTTACTATTATGTTGTTTTGTTTGCTCGTTACCTATATTTTTATAGATGAAACAATTTAATTATTTTGTTTGTTTGGTTTGGCGGCGCCAAACTCGCCAAAGGTTTGTACCCTTTTCACTTTTTCAATTGTGATTTGTAGTTTGAACTTACCAGCTCGGTGCATAACTATTTATAGGTAGCAACATTGAATAGTGACTCTCATAATGTTTAGAACTGTTTTACATCTTTTTTCTTCAAAATAAACTATTAGTAAATTTATATATTTATTAAACAACTCTTACCACGTATTTTTACCTTTATTATCTACTTTATTATGTCACTAAACGTTTCAGCTGCTTTCTACCAAACGTGGTCACGAGGTTGACTGAAGAGGTCACATCGTCTACATTAAAACCCGTTTGATAAATAAATATGTATCAAAAACGCAAAAAAATCTCATAGATAATTCATCTTTATTGAATTTGCCTTCATCTGCTTCCAGGGCTACGTCCTCTGCGTGAAGGACTACGACTTCATGATCTTGAACAACGCCTTCCTCATTCACAAACCCGGCATAAAGCGCTTTGTGAAGAATGCCAAGAGGGACGCCCTCGCTTACCGGCAAAACGTATACGTTAAAACGGTCATCATGCCAGAGTTACAGAAACTATACGGAACACGGACGGGATGCGCGGTCTAAACAATTTACTAATCGAAGTTTTTTCTAGACTATTTAATAAAAGAAATCCGGCTATGAATACTATAATTTTTCAAAACAGGGTGCGATAATCCGCCTCATATTTTTAAACATTTTTACTGCCTAAATTATGACTAAAGGAGACATATCACATATTGTTAGATAAAAAGCAGGAAGACAATATTTAGTGATTGCTTTAAAAAAACGTCTTCAGGTCCCTACACTTTGCTTAATATTAAGTGTATAAGACTGCCTTACAGATTCAGCTTTGCGTGCCTCAAGTAACTTGTCAAAGAAAATGACGATAAGGAATTTAACCCCACTAGATAATGTACAACGTAAACATGCGAATGTTAACGAAACAGGTGGTTTGTATATGTAATTTTACAAGTAGGTATATATTTATAGAATCGATTCATAACATCCCTATGTCTAAGTCAGACGTATTGTATGACTTCTCTAAATCCTTTATTTTTAGTGAAAGAGATAATTTATACAATACCAAATATTTATTTTGTCATTAAATTAAAAAAAACATTAATATAAAATCCGAGACTAAGGCCCAAGTATTCCAGGTCTAACAAAGTAGACTAAAACAGCTGTAAACATGCTTCGAAAGATATTTTTAGTTGTAAGATTCGTAATCATTTGAATGTATATAGGATATTTGGTGGATAATATGTATATTTTAATGTAATTTCATTTCAATTTCTGTCATAGATCGCTGTCATATCTTTTTTTAGTAAATTATTTTTTTTTTTACTTTGTGTACTTTAATTTTGTATATGTGATGTTTTTTTTTATAAATTACGTATAAATTTTATAGATGTAATCATATATATACGTAAGTTAATCTACACATTTACAATTCAACAAATCAACCACGCTGTTATTTAATAACGTTAGGTTTGAGAACTAAAAATCTAATTAAACAAATTTATGCTTAAGAAAGCATCAAATACAGTAAGTACTACTAACCAAATAATATCGGTCACATATCTTCTTATTATATTATATTATATTTCATCATAATTTCGGAATAATTGAGTAAAAACAGAAACAAACGTCCAAACGTTTCATATGTCATTACGCTACGTTATAACCGGAACCGCTATGTTATATACATCTCTTATCATTCGGACACGCTCGGAAATAAGAAGATGCCTTACCGACATTATTTAAAATTATTGGTACATAACTTTTAGTGATCATAAGTGATGTGAATTAGTCAATACATATCCCACGCAGCAAAATTGTTTTCTTATGTATAATAATACATAATTACAATTATTTATTCAATAATGTTATAGATTCCTAATACGCATTTTACTCCTATTATTTTGTATACCTACGTATTTTGTAAGCTGTACAATTTGAATGTAACCGACAGTATAACGCAAAGCGTTAAATTAATCAATCGTGAATTAATTATACGTTTATATGTAATGTAACTAATAGATTAACATCTCAAACAGTATAAACAAGAACAGTATACTAGGTGCGTAACTACAGTATGGGCAAATCGGGCGTTCGCACAAGTACAAACTCTTTTACAGTTCATTATTAACTTAATCAGTAGCGGATGTCAGACATGTGGACATGCCACTGCCGCGGGCCGGAGTGCAGGTGCTCGGGGGGTCGGTGTTGGCCCGCGGGCCGTAGTTTGGAGACCCCTAAGATAGAGCAATAAATACCCACTTCAAAACTAGGTATCGTAATAACTCTCTTACGAACGCAAAACAGTTTGTAATCGTGCGAACAGTCGGTTGGCCAATGCTTTACATATGGCTATTTATGTGATGGGCCTTATGTTAGATAAAAGTGTATTATAGAAAGTGTTTAAACTCACCACGTCCGAAGTTTAGTATTAATTTAGTTAAGCTTATTACCTACTTATGTAGTTGATTTCTATTTCTTATGTTTTCTGTTACGCTCAATATTCTAATTTCACACTAAATTACGAGGAATTCGCACGCATTATAGATTTTTTATAAGAATTAACGATAACAACTGTTTTATACGTAAAACACAAAGGACTAAGCACCAAAGTATAGATACCTACTAATTACTGGTTGTTATAATACTTAAGTATTATTCATTTAATTGAATATCATTGGATGGATACCAGCAAAGTTTCAGAGTAAAGACAATATTTCTGACAATAATTACCTATATTTGAAAAAAAATACCTCGTTAAATTCACTTCAGTTATTGAATAAAAGGTGAGTTGTATTATTAATTCAAATTGACACTATTTAAATCGATATTAATTTGTCTGCAGTATTCTTGTATACAGGATGTGCCCGATGTTTTCCGAAACCTGAAACTGTGGATTCCATTCACGATTCTAAATAAAAGAGAAACTTATTTTTAAAAAAAATGTACGAAATAAAACGCCTTTAAAGACCCAAAAATATGTCAAAGTGTACGAAAACTAGTTTCTTAAACTTTTATAACGACAGTGAGATAAAAGTGAAGAGATTTTGATCATATTTATATTGCAACTAAAAAGAATAGGGTATCAAGTATATACGGTTATAGTTGTTCATAACTCGTGCTATCTAATGACCTCATTAACTTATTTACTATAATTAATGAAGATTTTTGATATAAAAAAAAGCATATATCAGTTAATTCAAAACCATGAACAAAATCCATGATTCCAGATTACGATATAAAATCGACACACCGTATATTACTAATATATTTAGCAATCTTTGAATCTTAAAAACGTTTATTGTTAAGTTCTTATTTGTATAATAAGGGGGTATTGGTTATGGTAAACGCATGTGGTGAGTTTACACGACCAAGGCTTCAAGTGCCTCTTTAGTTTGTAACTCGCAATATTTATGTATAGTCTGTCAATGTGATCATTTATAAATTGTATTTATCGATATATAAATGCTAGGAATTTAAATACCTTTTATATAAACGATTTATGAATCTGCAAGTGACTTGTAATTGGTCTGAAATCGAAATAAAAGATATCAAATAATTTTTACTTGTTTATTGAGCAACCGAAACTCCTTTAATAAGATTCAAAAAGGTCAATTGGCCATGCACACATATCTACTAGCCACACTCACACTAATATCTACTAGCCACACTCACACTAATATTAATTACAGCTAATAAAACCAAATTTGATCTTTGCGAGCGTTTGCTAGGAGGTTTATTGGATGGTGGGTCAAACCTAGGATCTCTGAATCGAGCATATTCATCATACCCAGGCACCATTTCCAGTGAAGCCTCGAGCGGTTGACTTGTAACCCCTTTCTGATTAGGTTCTTTACTTATTCCATTCTTGTTTGCCTTCCGGTCGTACTCATCTCTTTGGATACTATTTGAACAATTTTTAGGGAAACTCGATAACATCTCATTTGCATAATAATCTCTACAAATGCATATAGAAAAATGATTTTGCTTATCTAATATTAACACTGATATGTTCTGAACAGGATAATTCCTTAGAGGATGACAGAAACGTTGCATTCTTAATAGACGAGACAAAAATACTGAATTATGATTTATAATGCATAATAATAGGAAAATCGTAGAGGAAAATGATAGATGACATTTCATTGTTACATAATGTACTAACCTCATATCACATATTACTTGGTAAGTTGGTACCAACGTGGTACCAACCTTTGAATAAACTACAATAGTCGTAGGAATTTATGGTATTGTAGTCTATAATATGGTATTTGAGTATATGTGGTATGTGCTTATTGCACAGAAATACAACTGTAGTTATAATTATAACAAACAATTTTGGTTATAATTTTGCCTTATTGCTATACTTCTGCAATAAGTATAGTCCTCGCAAAATGTCTTGGGCTTTGACCTTGAACGGGCGTCAACAGTCTGCGCATGTCAACAGTCAACGAATGTGCGAGTAGGAAGTTATTGTTACGTCTCGCTCAAACTTATAAAAAAAATCTATTTAAAAAAAAACTTGCGAACGTATTGTATTGTAAATAGCCCCTCCGTCGCATTCCAGTCCGCACTACCCACTACCAAACAGACCTAAAAATGAGCTACGAATAAATCTACTAATAAATAAAGTATACATATAATAAGGTTTGTTTTGTGCAATATATTTTTACGTCTGTATTGTGACATTAGACCGTCTTAGACCACCTGCGTGGGTATCAAAGCAAAATTGGATGAACGAAAAGGTATACGAACTGATGGAAGAGCGGAAACTCCATAGACACAAAAACAACGCCATGTATCATGCCTTAGACAAGGAAGTTCGCAGGGAGGTCCGATTTGCTCGGAATACGTGGTATGGGCGTAAATGTGAATATGTCGAGAGGCTCCATAAGAAGCACGATGCATTCAATCTGCACAAAGAGATAAAGGCCATGGTCGGGCATGTCACACCCGCAATATCTGGTGGATGAGCATGGCTGTCCAATACCATGTACGTCGAAGAAAAAGGATCTGTGGGAATGATATGTACGTAGTGGCTGAGAACCGAAGATTATGATAGAGTGGCGAGCCTTAGAGAGGCCTTTAGAGAGGCATAGAGCCACGGATGGATGGATGAATCACACCTGATGAATCAATCTTATTCAAAGAACGGTACTGTTGAGTAGGCATGTACAACGAACCAATAAGATACATATTTACTTTATTTTATTATGCTTCTAAAACGTTCCTGAATACATATCCTAACATTTTAATGCATTAACTAGTTATATAATAACTGTAATATTAACGTGAGTACATTAACATCCAGTACAAATAAATCTATACGCGGTGAACAACTTCTTCTGTAAGGTTGTCCTACACCGGGTGGAAAGAAACTGTCTGCAGGTCGGGCAGAGTCTCTGTACCGAGCGAATTCATCATACGTCTCTATGCGACTTCTTCGAGGAACCACCTCCTCAGGAGGTTCTTCAATTTTTTGTTCGGGTTCAGGTGGTGATTCCGGCGTTCGTTCTTCAGGTGACGGTTCCCCACTTTTCTCCGGTTCATATTTTTGCTCACCGTCATCTTTTTTTATCATCGCCATTTGAAAAACTTATAGGGAACCTTATCATCTCATTTGCATCTCTCGTTACTATATAACCGTCGTCTATCAAGAATGTCCGCTTTATTTGTTCACGACAGTCAAAAACCAAGGAGTGGTTCGATCGCAGTTGGTGCACATTTGACAGCGTATAAGCAGAAGGATTTGTATTAGCAATTGGATGTCGTGCAGCCAGCAACCGAGCAAAGAATGATGCATTAAGATAGAATATTAAATATATAAGGAAAATTGCGGGCGTCATTGACACGTGCCATCCTATTGTCATTTTGCTGACTTACAACCTGCGCATTAATTATATTTTATAACTCTTTAAGGAGTGTACATAATCAAAACAAAAAAGATTTATATGCACTCGTTTTGCATGATAGTTGCTTTGATAAGACATAATATTTTTTTGTCTGATCAAAGGATCGATTGGTTGGTTTTGGTTTGGTTGATCTGTGGATCAAAGGTATCAAACAAGAATAAATTTATTTATCATTAGAACGATGTCAGCCTATGAGTAGGTATCTATTCTCCATTCATATTCGCGAATTCGGGAATTTGAACTACAGAGTGTTTATTAAATTTTCGGATGCAGAGAAACATCGCCAAGAAGCCAGCGTGCTCAACAACTTTAAAAAAAATTAGTCGTGTGCAATATCCACCAATCTGCACTGGGATCGTGTAGCGAATTATTACCGCAAATCCTCAAATGTCCGTGTAATTAAAGGGGAACCCATTGTTCTGAGTGTGACGTTATTGTATAACATAAAAGCAAATTTACTTACAACTATCAAAGATGCCACAAAACATTTATAAGGGGTTTTCCAATAGGGACTTGACAACTTTGAATTCAATTTGTGAACGCACCCTTTCACTAATCATCGAACTGTCACTGTCAATTTATTCAGTAAACTTAACATTTTCATCATGGTAAGGTACACGAACGAACAACGTCTGCAAATTATAAAAATTTACTACAGAAATTCGGAGTCGGTGACCGCTACTTTAAGAGCGTTAACTCCGATTTTCGGTCGTAATTCTCGCCCTAGTAGACAGGCAGTAACAAGTTTAGTGCAAAAATTTGAGTCTACATATTCGTTGTGTGATGTTGCCGTGCCAGTGAGACAACGGGTTGGTCGAAGTGTCGAAAATATCGCTGCCGTTGAATCGTCCGTAGCAAATGATCCAAAGCAGTCAATTCCACGGCGTTCTCAAGAGTTGGACATCGCCCAGACCACTTTATGGCGAATTTTGCGTAAGGATCTTGGTTTACACCCATACAAGATCAAGCTGACTCAGGAATTGAAGCCGATGGACCATTTGAAGTGACGTACGTTCTCCGATTGGGCTCTGGAAAAGATGCGCCAAGATGATCAATTTCATCGCAAAATCATCTTCAGTGACGAAGCTCATTTTTGGCTCAATGGGTTCGTCAATAAGCAAAATATGCGTTATTGGTCGGGTGAAAATCCCACATGTGCTTCATGAAACACCACTTCATCCACAAAAAATAACTGTTTGGTGCGGTTTGCATGCCGGCGGCGTCATAGGGCCATATTTTTTCGTCGACGATAATGATCGTCACGTTACTGTGAATGGTAATCGTTATCGCGCCATGATTACCGATTATTTTTGGCCCGAATTGGAAGATATGGACTTGCACAACATGTGGTTTCAACAGGACGGTGCCACAAGCCACACAGCACACGTTACAATCGATTTATTGAAGAGTAAGTTTGATGAGCGTGTTATCTCAAGAAATGGACCAGTCGATTGGCCGCCTCGTTCGTGCGATTTAACGCCTCTAGACTTTTTTCTTTGGGGCTACGTCAAGTCATTGGTCTATGCCAACAAGCCGACGACGTTGGAAGAGCTCAGAGCCAACATTGAACGCGAAATAGCAGCCGTTTCGGCCGAAATGTGTGGCCGAGTCATCGAAAATTGGGTCCAACGAATCGACCGCTGCAAACGTGCCCGCGGTGGCCATATGAACGAAGTCGAGTTCCATTCATAAATGTTTTGATTGTACTTCAACCCGATAATAAAGTTTTTGAAATATTTCAAATGGTTTGCATTTTATTTTAAAAAAAAGTTGTCAAGTCCTTATTGGAAAACCCTTTATAAACTGTACGTACTTAGAAAATACAGATTAAGTATGAATTATAGGCCAGGTGGACTGACGATTTGAAGAAAGCCGACAATGGCTGTATGAGGAGAGTAGAAGACCGTGTGTGGTGGTGGTGCTGATGGTACGGTATTATAAAAAGAACCAATCGGATCTCTTTATTCTTTGACTGTGCCTACCTCTACAGAGGCTGAAAAAACTTCTTGGAAATCTTACATATACCTATTTTATTAACGAGCAGCAAAAAAATAGGTGGTACTAAATGGCAGCAAATCATGATAAAAAAAACGAACTAGGTATTTTTGAATAACTTAAATAAATAATTTGAAGTTACTAATTTCTTAGGGCGTTTCTCACCACCTGATAAAGTAAAAGGTGTTTTTTTTAGAGGTATAGAACTTTAAGTTGGCAACACTGTTTTAACTGGCGGCCATTTTGTCAGCTGTCAAGTGATTTGTGTTTAGTTTGGTTTGGCATTTCAACATGAATAGACTGACGCCTGAACAACGCTTCCAAATTGTGCAAATTTATTTTGAAAATAATGGTTCTGTTCGAAATACGTATCGCGCACTACGTCCATTTTACGGTCAACATAATCGTCCATCAGAGCAATTAATTCGACTAACTATGGACCGTTTTCGCACCACGTTTACTCTAAATGATAATACGCATCTACAGAGACGTCGTACAGTGCGTACAGAAGAAGCCATTGCTGCTGAAGAGCGTAGCGTAGAGGAAGACCGGAATCAGTCTATCCGCCATCGTGCACAGGAATTGGATATGTGTCCATCCACTTTATGGAAGATTTTGCGGAAAGATCTTGATTTGCGTGCTTACAAAATCCAACTCGTGCAAGAATTGAAGCCACGCGATCACCTAGCAAGGCGTAGATTCGGTGAATGGGCCCAAAACAAGATTGCCGTTGATCCCGATTTTCATAAGAGAATTTTGTTTAGCGATGAAGCTCACTTTTGGTTGAATGGCTACGTCAATAAACAAAACTGCCGTATTTGGAGTGAAGATAATCCTCAAGTGTATGTTGAGACACCGTTACATCCAGAAAAACTGACTGTTTGGTGTGCTTTATGGGCTGGTGGAATCATTGGTCCGTACTTCTTTAAAAACGATGCTGGCCAGAACGTTACAGTCAATGGTGACCGCTATAGAGCCATGATTACTGACTTTTTCGTTCCTCAATTGAACAACCATGATGTGCAGGAGCTGTGGTTTCAACAAGACGGCGCAACATGTCACACAGCTCGTGCCACAATTGATTTACTGAAGGAAACGTTTGGTATCCGCATAATTTCACGTTCCGGACCCGTGAATTGGCCTCCAAGATCGTGCGATTTAACGCCGCTAGACTATTTTCTGTGGGGATATGTGAAGTCGCTAGTCTACGCCGATAAGCCCGAAACGATCAACCACTTGGAGGACAACATTTGCCGCGTTATTGCCGATATACGGCCACAAACGTTGGAAAAAGTTATTGAAAATTGGACCTCCAGATTGGATTACGTCCGAGCCAGCCGTGGCGGTCATATGCCAGAAATCATATTTAAATTATAATGCCAAAAGATTATCTTTTGAATAAAGTCAATTTCATGTCAATTTTAAAAATTCATCCTTGTTTTATTCCATTTCAAAGTTCTATACCTCTAAAAAAACACCCTTTATCTGTTAACAAAATGATAGATAAATTATCTGCCAATTAAATCTAGCTGATACTGACTTTCTTTAAAATATAACTAACTTCGGATAAAGTAAAGTAACTTCGGAAGTGATGAGAAGTCAACACAAAGTCAACGGAGTCCCGCTTTTCAGGTCTCCTATATCCTTATTGTCAGCAGAGTACCTAATCTTAAATCCACTTTTAATGCTGCCATCGATTTTCTGCCACTTTCAGTATTTCTGCCGCTCATTTAATGATTTCGCTTTTATTATTCGCTTATTTACCTTATACATTTATTTATATATACAATAGGTAAAAAAAAATACATATTTTCGCTGTTTTCTATAATACTTCTAGAACCAGTGACAATTTAAGAGCACTTATAGCACCGTTATAGACTACAGATACATTTTGCCGAAATGGGGAAAACCGTAGATCGAGCCGAACAGATGCAAAGCACGTGCCGTCTTCGGATCGGCTTCCTTATCTCGTGTACTGATTTGTATTCAGCCGAGATACCTACAGGCCGTTTCGGAAATTACGATATTAATTTGGGGTTTCACCAATGTTGGTTCGGTACAGGCACGTACCTACTTAAAGGAGTTGGGGGATCGATTCCGGTCCCATCCCCGGAGCGATTCAGTTTATGCTTCGTAGAATTATTTTTAATCAAAAGCAGTTCGATAAAAAGACGAAGAATAAAAGATGGATAAAAGACAAAATGATAAATGAATCCTTCTCGGTTCTGTACTTTTGATGAGAGAGAACTTTCCATTCTCTCTCATCAAAACAACATACCCACCCACCTATTTCATTGATGAACTAGCGATCAGTCGCGAACTCGCGACGCACATTGAAACTGCGAAACTATAGACAAGTGTCACAGGTAATTACGAAATTGTAGTTACCTATTGTGAGACACTCGTATCATAATGAAGGAGACATTAAGTTACATTCGGATTCAAAGTTTAGGAAATAAGATATATATATCCACCATTCCGCGGGCGTGTTGAATTATGACCCGAAACCTCCAAGTGATATCCTAGGGGACGCCTGTGCCTTGCACTCCTTGCAGTGTGACGTTATAAGTGTATTTGGTATAATATACGTATATACATACATATACACAAGTAATCCTTTCAAAGTTGCATTAATAAAGTGTACATACATACGTCCGCAACTTTGAAAGATTTATCGAATGTCAAGGATATTGAATTTATACCTACCTATAATTCACTTGATATTGACAATAATTCACTTGGATATTTAATTATTTTATACCCGTAGTTAATGCAATATCCTTGACATTCGACAAATATTGAAAATGGTGTTTTATCTTTGAAGTTCATTCATGTAGGTACCTATCACATAATATATTTTAACATTTTGGATGAATATACAAATCCTTTGTGATAAAGTTGATCTCTGTATGATTAAATGTATGATAACTTGATAAATTTTAAACACCCTACTAAACACCACCTCCATAAAACACCACCGATTTTACTCGCAGTATACTCACAATAAATTGCATAAATTAAAGTAACTCTGCTCGCGGATTCGTTGCTTAGAACCCCATTTCACTTGTAATTCAGAATGATACGATACATTTTTAGAAACCACTGAATCATTTTTAATAAAAAAAAACACTAAAATCGATAAATAAAAATGCGCAGAAACAAATAGACTTCGCATTTATACAGTAATCACCAAAAAGAGCAGCATCAAAAGAATAATTAATTGCTATCTCTACGAGATTTCAAAAGACAAATTCTGAAACTGAGCCATGGAGAAATCCTTAACTTCCTAATGGTATACTTACTATAAAACATTCCAATAATGAAAGAATTTTGACAAGTTTTCAACTCACTCGTAAACATTAGCACCATACCATCAGCCTGTATCTCCACTGTTGGATATAGGACTTGCCGAAGGCAAGCCATCACGTCGCTCCGCTCCAAACTTTATTTTATGTTTATTTCAAGTAAAGAGCAGATAAGTATCTGAAAGTATTCTTGCCATTGCAAAAATGACGTGTTTTCTTTTATGAGCACGTAACTCAATAGCTGTTTGTGAAGTTTGGTTTGGGCTGTTGTTAAAAGAGACGAAATGAGAGAATTAACCGAAATATTATAAAAATATAGGACAATATTTTTATTAGGATTTACTGAGGCTTTTGAGGATTTCTGATGTTTGAACTGATTCCGTTCCTCATCTGGAATTCCATATAATGGGTGTCCAGTGGCAGATTTCAAACTTTGAATAATCATCAGAAAAAAACTACACCAGGTATACAAAATATGTTTATTGTAATTTACAAACGATAAATGCGGATTATATTTTTTTTAAATTACATTTTCTAAATGGCGACCGTCAAGCCTCACATATTCTTCGAGTCTAGCGCGCATGTTTTAAAAAACACGTAGAGCGACTGGGGAATCTTGTTGATTTCAGCACGCATGTTTTCTTTTACCTGCACGACAATGCCTGGATTGGTCTTGTAAACCACGGATTTCAAGTATCCCCATAAGAAAAAGTCACATTTAAGTCGTCGCCTGGTCGACACACCCAGGTCGCCCTGGCTAGCCAGGGTTGCGGGATATGTTTTTTTCAGGAAATAATTGCTGCACCGCATTAATGGACACATTTGCCGTATGAACTGTTGCCCCATCTTGGTGGAACCACGTGTTCCGGTTAAAGTATGAACTATGCTGTAGTTCCTGCAAAAAAAGTCACTTATCATCTCTGAATATCTCTTCGAATTCACGGTCACATTTTGGCCACGCTGGTTTTCAAAGAAATAAGGCCCTATAATGGCAGGTGCATGCATTGCACACCTCACTGTAACCATAGGCTTGTGTAAAGGCTCTTGATGCATTTCTCTTGAGTTGCTGACATCTCAGTAACGGAAATTTTGCTTGTTTACATATCCTCCTATGTGAAAGTGGGCTTCGTTGCTAAAGAATATGTCACCATACAAGTATCAGTACGAAATCTCGACAACGGTTTTCCTTAATCCAAAGTCAGAACCGTGCAGTTCTTGAACAATTTGGATTTTATACGGGTGGAACTTAAGTTTTTTCCTTACAAAGCCATATTAATAAATATCTGATAATATTATGAAAAATAGGTAGTTTGTTTGTTTCTTATAAAAAAATATAAAATCTCTTTTAACGGACAATATCTGGTTATCGCATCGGCTACATTTCATCTCTTCTACAAAGCCAAAGCCTAGGTTCACTAGATATCTCCTTTTATTCCGAGAAATTACGTTGGAACGTTCGATCAAACTATGTATAAGTACTTTGACCAAACAAACATTCAAGTTCAAATTCCCCAGATTTGTCCAAACATTTGAAACTCCTAAAACGCCTAGTGTTTTCTTCGTCTGATGTAACGCAAGGTGCGCCGCGAGATGAGACCGGGTTTCACAATAACTCGGACTATCGCCAAGGTCGCGGCTTCGACTCCTGCGCATCGCCATTCGTTACCCGTGTGAAGCCAATACGAACGTGTTAGTGTTACGCGAGTGTCCAACATGGTGAAAACTTTTGCGCTTTTAGTGTGCGTCTGCGTTATCGGTGAGTTTCAGTTAGACCTTTCAAATTTGCGAATCCTATAATTTATAGCTGTAATATAGAAGATGATATAGGTCTTATAGGTGTATGAAAACAGATATTTTGATAATAAATATATTTTTTTTTTATCCGTATAAAAATGTGCGTCAGATGTTTCCAAATTACATATTACATATTCCAATATTACATCTATATACATTATTTTTTGTGCCAACCATACCACTAGATACCATCGGGTGTAAAATACATAAAACTTTCAACGGTGAAACAGGGTTTGTCACTAAAACACAAAAATGACATTATTTACCAAATTAACACTGCCCTCAGAAGAAAAGACATTAGTTACATTTTTAACGAAATCGAAATAATATTAAGAAATTTGAAATAAACACGGCATATTTTTATCCAAATTCCGTTTTATCCAAAACGCTTGATTTTAAATTTAATGGAAACTACCAAAAAAAAATGCATTTTTCTTGCAATCAAATTCACTTATCAAATAGCTTATCAAAATTCACTTGTGCCTTTTTTGCTAAAAAGGGCATAATACCAATTGAAATATAAATTATGAAAACCATACCATATTCGGTGCGTTAACATTTCGGTATATTCGATAAAATTTGACTAAAATTAAATAACTTAATTTGAAGGAGCAGCAAAAAATACAAATGTACAACAAATCCTGATCAATAAAATAACCTACTTTTGAATAACTGAAATAAGTAATTTTTAAATTACTACCAATGTCATCACCAAGTCCGACTTCTATTTTATTATTGTCACCTAATAACCCACTTTTAAATTTTCTACCAGCGATTTGCCGCTCAACTTTTCTACTGCTCATATTATTCCTCATATTAAAAACACAAGAACTAATCAATATGAAAAGTTAAGCTCGTTTGACTTAACTCGTGTAGTTCGTCGTTTAGTTTAACCGGTGCGAGGGTCTTACGCAATTCTAAAATATACTACAATCGGATAACAGGAAAGAAACAAAAATACAATAGAGATAATCAAGACAGGTTAATTAGTAGGCAAATTAAGAGTTTCACGCGCCGTCTACTATAGACAATAGTGTCATTTGATTGAAGACATTCGAGTGCAATTTGAGAGATAATGTTTCAAAATATAGGGTGTTTGAACATTCATATTAATGTTAATTAGGTATCATTACAGTTAGAACGGCAAAAATATATGTAGGTATATATATTTGTTTTGATTTATATTTTAACATTTATTTACATTAGTTTCTATTCTGAATTCTATATTTATTGCATTTGTTTGCAAGGCATTAAATCCGATTTTGGAACTTTTTACAAAAAATGAAAATAATTTACAATCAGCTATAAATATGAACGTTCTAACCTACATTTCACGTTTGTTTTGTATTTACATACATCTTCATCTATTAACCATACCTTGTAATAAATTGAAAACCGAATTAGAATAGCTTAAATAGTTCTAATTCTATCCTTTGATATTATAATATTCAGCACTAAGCAATACTTTAATGGTTGTATAACTGAAATTACCGCCACGTCATTTTTCTCGAATGGTTCGGGCGAGAATGTTGTATACGATTCTCATATACGACCAAACATACGATTCTCGCCTGCAACTATTCACATGTTGCTAAAAACTCAGTGATAACAGTGATGACATGATAATAACAGTTGTTTATACTAGACAAGCATATTCTTGGCCGATTTTCTCTCCTGAACTCGCTCGAGAAATTCTCCTTGTGTAAATGAACCTTATATGTGATAAATTTAGTTGGAATGTCGATCGAACCCACCGGGTTGAGAGTTCAATGAGAGTTAAAAATGTTTTTAAAAGTACGTTTGCTTTAATCTGGTATAACTTTTATTCTTTAACTCCATCAGTTGTACGGGTTTAAATAAAAAGTACGTTAGCTTTATTTGGTATTCTTTAACTCGATCAATTGTACAGGGTCAAATAAAATATGCCTCACCCTTTTAACACTCAATCTCTATCATTACAACTTACAACCTTTGTTCTACGACTTCTTTCTCAACATAAGATTTTCCGCCAAAATGAAGTCTCTGACTTTGTTACTCTATACTTACTCATATTACGCCACTATAAACGACAACGCCGCCGCACACGACATTCATAAACAGCTGCTAATCCTATCTCTACTACCTACTACTTAGGTGTCACTACTTACTTATATATTTGCATCTATGTAAATCAGTGCGAATATACCTACTCGGTGCGAGTAAATGAGTGGTTTGTGTGAAAAAAGTGCCAAATTTTAGAATGTCACAGAAACAGAGAGTTGTTGGTTTTTACGAAAGAAATCCATTGTTAGGTATTTTTTATTTAGCCCTGTACACATTAACTCGTACAACCTCCGAAATTCTCCAATGACTCATTGGCACCGAGTAAGGAAAAAGAATGGCGCCATTGTCATTTACAGAGATTCTTGTCTTTTGCAAAATCGTTTTTCCTTTCCGTTCCACGCGGTAGGTATAACTACATATTTTTTATAATTCCTATCGATTTTTCCTCCCTAACTTTAGTTTTAAAATTACAAGGAAATCCAGACAAGAAACTTCACAATGAAAACTACAAAGGCCAGATAATTAACCAATAGCTATTTAATCGCTATCACTATAAAAGCTATAAAATTTTAGCAAAATTAATAAATTAGCGAACATTGTTTAGGATATATAATATGCGCTAGGCATACCTACCTAAAATTCGTAATATATTTTTTTTTTTCAAAGAAAGTATTTATTGTTTCAAAATTATTACTTAATAGTAATTATTATTCGAGTTTAATATTGAAAACTCCTCATTCCATTATACTAACATATTTCCCAATCTTTCTAATCCTTTTTCTTAATCTACTCCTAAATATTGAAAGGTAGATGAGATGACGCATTCGGGGCGCGCCAACAATTATATTTTTTTACTTTTCTTATGTAGAAATAAGGTGACAATCGAGCATGCATTCCACCTGGTGATAAGTGAATACTGTAGGATCCGCGATATATGCCATTATAAGTCCAAAATGACAAACGTCGGCACGCCCCCGGATACGTTGCCTGGCTTTGGAGATTTAGGAATGGATTTGGAGAAAGAGTTTGGAAAATAGGGAGGGATAGGATAGAATGGAATATGAATGGGCAGAGCCCATTCATATTCATAGCTCACTCACTACTGATACACGTACGTATATTGAGGGAAAAGGATAAAGTGGGAAATACACTAAATTTTATGGTATTTCTTGTCATGAATCGTGGACGTCCATAGATAATAGAATCCACTTACCACCAGTTGAACTGTCTAATTGCTATTTTCATTCTATAAAATAAATAAAAGAAGGCTATAATTTGTGCTCTAATATTTACCGAAGAGCAAATTAAAAACAAGCTGCGCAAATCCCAAAAACTTGTTTTATATTAAAAACTGTCATTGGGATTACCCAGGATTACCAATTTATTTTTATCTAAAAATATTTTGAAAAATAATCAATAAAGCACTCTTGACCTCTAAGGTCATTTAGAGGAAAATAAGAACGAAATCTGCATAAAATGGTCATAACATACCGCTTGCCTTACAACAAAACATAAACATCATTTAAATTCCAATCCTTTAAAAACATTGTCTTACGTAAACATTGCATTGACGTTCACTTACATTAGTAAAATGAGATTTGATTGCATCTTCTCCGTCTCTGTCATAAAGGACAACGTCGGTTTGACCTTCAATCTGTTTATTATAAATAATTAATTAATGTTTGCAATCACTGCTTCCACTTTGTGACCTGTTGTGCGAAATATTTCTTAAGAAATATGTTTATGTTAGATGTTTTTATGTACACCAAATTAGACAAGTAATTAGAAATACATTTAGAAATCGTTAAAGCGATTTCTTCCAGGCAACATTTGAATGGTGAGGAGAAGTCTGTGGGCAAATGTTATGTATGATTTATAAAAATAAATATACTAACTGAGAAAAGACAAATCCCCTTACTATAAAAACTAGCACACCTTTAAAACACTGCCCAACACTGGTCTAAGAGATTTTAGTACTAATGGATTCGTTAAAACGCTTCTTGAAAATTATTTCAAGAAGTTAAACTTAAATAACTATTAAAAATTAAAAGTGAAATAAAATAACTTAAAATATTAATTTTAAGTTATTTTATTTTACTTTTATTTTGTAAGAGAAGGGACTCAAAAATACTGTTTTCTACGGGTGAAAAGAGAGGCACAAGATAGTTTTATATTAAAACAAAGTTATTCTTTATTGTTAACAGCACATGCACAGTTTGGAAACTCGCTGTCTCAAACGTCACCATTCGGCCAAAACACAGGAGCATTGGGCTCTTCCAGAAGTCAATCAAACTTCCAGCAGACCACAAGGCAAAACACCTTCGGGAACCAGTACCAGCAGAATCAGTATCAACAAAACCAGTACCAACAGGACCAATTCCAGTCGGTTCCTCGGCCTCAAAGCGCTGGTTCGTGCAAACAGTTGAATGAGCGCTATCCTGTTCCTGGAAGCTGCGATCGATATATCGAATGCATTGTAAGTTTTTCTTAGTTTTATTCATACTATCCTTTCAGAGTAAGACAGACAAACTATGAACGATTTTTGCATCGATCTTCCAACTTACATTTACAGTCGACAGGACGAATTTTATTGGATTGCTTTATTGGATTGCAATAAAATAAGTTAAAGCAAGGAAAACTAAATACAGAAGACGGAAAAAGTCAAAATGATAAATAAATATTGCTTCCTTCTTTGAAGTCTAATTCATTTTGGAATATTCCGAAGTTTATAAACAAAAAAAAAGATAATTAATCCTTGTTATGCTAAAAAATAACTAAAATTTTTGTACAGAATGGAACCGCGGAAGAGAAACTATGTTCAGACGGTCTGCGTTTTAACCCCAACGTTAACTTCAACGTGTATCCGTGCCAATACCCCAACGATGTTCAGTGCCTTGAAAGATCTGCTCTACGTAAGTACTAATAAGTATGATAAATTTATAAACCAAGTGCTTAACAGTTTTTACAGTGAAAGTAGCTAATAACATTTGTAATATATTTTATTTACACTATCCATACATAATGTATGTGCATAATGAAGGGTAGCAAGTGATAATTTTTATACATTTGTCTAGAAACTTTGTTGCACAGACAAAATGTAAAAAGCGGACTTAATGCATTATGGCATTCTCTACCAATCAACCTTTGAGCAAACAGAGAATCAAGATGCATTATAAAGCATTATAAAGTTATATAATTTCAAATAATTATTATGATTAATAAACGTAACACATATATAAACATAACAATTTGTGCAACAAATATATACTTAAAATAATAATATGGCAAAACATGCTTATTCCGTATCTTTCCAGGTGTAAAATTAAGGTTGTTAATTATTGTTATAATTTTAATAAGATAAATAATTAAGAGAATATTAATTCTCTTGATCTATAAGAAACAAAAAAAAGGGATTTCTGGCAACGCTGTCTGAGATCCCATATAAAATGTGCTGGCAATAGTTTGGTGGCAGTATTTTGTTGTATTTGGCGCAACCTTCAACATTGTCGAAATTGGCAATCTTGGGTACATACATAATACGAGTATATGTATTTATGGAGTTCTACACATACATATACTCATCACTTCTACAGTAAGAATCGTTAAATCGTATCAAGGAATTAAAGCTTATAAAGAACTGTTTTGCAAGAATACAAAGTACGAGCACTTCTATATTTATGCAAAAATTCGGACCTTCCAGAGCCGGCTCAACCAACAGAAGACTGTCCTCACCAGTTCGGCTACTTCAAGTTAGGCGACGCGCGCAACTGTAGTAGCTTTAGGACCTGCGTAAACGGTGTGGGGTATGACCTCAACTGCCCAGAAGGTCTCGCCTACAGCTCAGAGACATACCGTTGCGAGTGGCCTGATACAGTCGCTGACTGTGATGCCGAAGGTAAAACTAAAGTACTTATTACTAGTAACTGAAGAATAGTTTAGGAGTATTTATTTTCGATTCGCAATCGAAGAGCGTGAATTCAAACCGCCGCTCGTACCACTGAGTTATTATTTAAATACAGATTTCTCAATTATCGCTAGCTCGGCGGTGAAGGAAAACATCGTGGTGAAATCCTCATGTCAGAGAATTTTAAAAACCTGGGGCATGTGTATCCAGCAACGTGCACTGGGTGGATTATAGCCCCGAAACTCTCTCGGGGGACGATATATGCTCATATATAACTGGTATTTCCAAGTATTTACTTACCTCTTTATACAGGACCGGACAATATTCATTACATAATTCAAAATCCTTACTCAGTAAGCAATAACGCGTTATGAGTTAATCGAAGGAGGCTATTTTAGCGGAGAAGCTGGACTTCTCCGTTAACGGATTTTACTAGTCCAATAGGGCCTCTAAACTAGAAAGAACTGTTAAAGATCAAAGATCAGATGAGTTGATAGTTTGAAACTAAAATGATTATTTTCAGCTTTCCTGGGTTTCCGATGCCCTCCAGTGCCAGAGTCCAGGGAGCTTGGTCCACCTGCTGGATTCAAATTCTACAGGTAAAATGCATAATGTAATACTGCACTCCTAAGAAAAAAGAGCATCAGTAACATTTTTAACGAAAACATAAGTAACATTATATTCAGAAATTAAAAATAAACAAAGAGAATAAACAATTATTACAAGGTTATACATTTCTCTTGTCCAAGTTTCTCGCTTTTTTTTTAATTTTTCTGGAATATTGTCAAAATGCACTTGTGTCTTTTTTTCCTAGGAGGGCTTATACTTTACCCAAAACCAACTTATTCCTTATCACCACCTCATTAAGTTGCCCAAGGGTAAAATTTCACCTGTTGCCGTAAAATATTTGTGATTATTAGATAAAGATCATACGCCGAAAACAGGTTGCTCAATGTAAATGTGACCGGTCAGTTGTTAGGTCGCTAAATGTCAGGAGATGAGCGGCGACCTTGCGTGATGTAACCTCGTTATTAGTAATACCAAACCATTTGCATAACACGCCGTGTGCGTTAGTAAAAGTTTTATGTTCAAAACTCTTCCTGTACACTAAAAGACACGTGAAACATTGGCCAACCGACAATTCGATTACATGTTTTAGAACCGGCTTTAGAATGGCGCCATTAATATGTTTAAAGACAAATGTTTGTTCGACTGTGGGTGGTGTGTCGACTGTCGCATCTCTGGACTCACGACACAGAAACCTTAGTGTTTTGAGTGTGCTGTTAAAAACAAGAACCGACACTCAACTAGATACAAATAAAATCTGTGGCATGATTTTTTATTGTAAACACAGTAAATATTATGTAAATACCTACGTCTTATAAACTAATGTCATACATCTTGGACATATATATGGCATCAACCCTTTCTACTTTATTTTACCTTGAATAATAATCTAAGCTAAACGTCTATTTTTTACAGATCAGACTTAAATTGCCAAAAATACTTCATCTGCATCGAAGGTCGACCTCGTGCTCTGAGCTGCGGCGGCGATGCCGCTTTCGATGACCTCACCTCTACTTGTGTATCAGCTGATGACGTGTCAGCCTGTCCATCAGAGCTCAAAGCGGCAGCAGCTCGCTCTAGAGAAGAAGAGAAACAACGACTAGCTAAGGAACTCTCCCTTAGCTCCAGGACGCCCCAACAGAAAAGAAGATTTTAGTTAAACAAAAATCGTAGGAACACCTTCGAACTAGTCACAATAAACGCAAGAAGAGAATCGTAGTCAAATATGATAGATGATTATTATAATACAATAGACCAGTCTTCTTTGCGCTAAATTTATGAGCTGCAGAACACACATTTTTGTAGGGGGAGAGTGCATGCTACATTCAAACAGCCGTTGCGCGCACTCGACTGGCCACGTTACCCCTCTCTCACAGAAGACTACCTTGAAATGTACTGTATTTCCTACTTTATCGTATTTCCCCAATGTACATACGTGTTTCGGTAGTGAATGAGATATGCCAGAGCCCATTCTCATTCCATCTTATCCTATCTCTCCCCATTTTCCCAACCCTTTTTCCCAATTCATTCCATAATCTCTAAAGGTAGGCAGCGCAACCGAACTCGTGCCAACGTTTGTCGCTCTGAACTGATGTTGGCATGTATCACGGATGTCTATGGTCGACAGTATCCACTTACAATCGGGTGGACTGTATGCTCGTATGTCGCCTTTTTTCTATAAAAAAAACAGTGTAATTTTACAGTGGAAACAGTGCAATTGTAATTTCACAGATCAAAGAAACAGCGATGTATTTTGATCAATGTTGTAAGTAGGTACGTATATATATAATTATATAAATTGCTTACTTTACAGAATGTCAAAAAGACCTTTCCGAAAATGAAGTCTCGCAAACATTTGCTCGAACATAGCGCGCTTTAAATACATACTAAATTATTAAATAGTCTTCCCTGCAACATATTATGTTACCAACCAACGTTTTCGTAAAATAAACTGTTTCGAAAGACTTGTGATACTTTGATTCTTAATAACCTACTTTAATGAAGATTCTTGTTATGTAAACGGGTAAATCACGATTTTTATTTGTTAGTATAGCCGATACTTCGGTCCAGTTACATGAACCTTGGTCACAGGCGTCGCGGCGGTCATGCTGGCGTGCGAAGCTGTTATTAGTATTGACAGCCGAATCTGTGTACACTCCGTCTAGTTCTGCTTTGATTCTGTTGCCCACACTGAACTTGTTTTTGAATATGTTCACAGCACACTATGCTAACCATATTGTTAAAAATCGCAAATTGTAACATTAACCGACCTCAAAAGAGAAGGTTCTTTAGAGGACGCGGCGATTGGAGGTAGATATGTATAGGAGCAGATGAACCCAGATTTTCGGCTCACATTCATGAGATCGTGAGTTCAAACACCGGCCCGTATCACTGAGTTTCTCTTTTAAGTAGGTACGTACGATATTTTGAATTATCAACAGATCAACGGTGAAAGAAAACATCATGTGGAATTCCGATTGCCAGAAGGGGGTCCAAAAGTCTTTAGAAATTGTGGCAAGTAAGCAGTACGCAACTGTAATGCCTAACACGGAACGATAGAGTAATATGGTATAGTACTAACCATGCTATTTACTAAACGAATGAAGACGCCATGGTCCCAATCTAAAAATCCATACCATGGTAGAATAAAATATTAGTAGAGTACTAAAATTAAGCAGGTATGCCGGATTAAAGGGGATCTACTGTACCTATATTGTTTTAAGAAACCAAAAACGGATTCTAAAAATGCACTAAATAAATATTAAATAATAAAAGTAAAAGCACTGAATAATAAAAGAAAATTTATTTGGTAACAAGTAATAATTGTAGTAATTATGAAAAAAATCTAAAGGAAAAACATATTAGGAACAAAAGTCTAAAATCTGACAAAACGCGCAATTGTCAGACCTATTCAATAACACTGTACCTGACAATAATGGTATTGCTTCTAATTTAATTTAAAATTATCTGTATCAATATAGGTTCATACAAATAATACAAATACAGACAGACACGTTATATATATTTGCCGGTGTCATTGCTACCGCCACATACCATTGTTTTTTAACTATTTATTTATACTATTATAGATTTAAACCACTAAACACAAAGGCGATAGCAAAAATTCTAGATCTGTATTTATACCCTTACACGGTACCTATGTAAGCTTATTCTAGACGTCCATACAAAGATTCACAGTCACATATTAATTATTTTTATTGGGAATTAATTATTTAGGCGGTTTTTAAACATACGCGCAGGGGGCAGTTAAATTATTATTTGTAAAATGTATGATTGAACAGTTCGCCAGTTCTTGGCATTCGGTAGTTCGGTACAAAACTAACGTCATTTTGGTTGAAAAGTCCGCCTTTCTAACCAGAAACGATTCGGCTTAATTAGTTAGAAGCAGAGATCTAATATTTCAATGGTTAGAAGTTTGAGACGATCACTCCGTAACGCTTCGCGATCGCCTCGAACTTTATGGTTATTTTTAAAAACATTTTTAACTTTTTTTTTTATCAATCTGTTAATAAACACACAATTTGTTTTTCTTTGACCAGAACTGTAATAATATAATAAATAGGTCGGGGAGAAAGTCTTTTCGTATTTTGTATGTATGAAGTTGTGATCCAATATCTTTAATTGTACTGTTTGTACCTGGCTAGTTACGATACCATTAAAAAGGTAACATTTAAAAAAAAAAAAATATCAAAATAAAAAATTGTTTCCCACCATTTTTCAATTGTTTTTCTGTCCAAGAAAATGAGTAAATCTAAGGAAGAAATTCAATACATTTTAAAGTTTTATTACAAAAAAGGGAAAAATGCGACACAAGCCGCGAAAAAAATTTGTGCCGTATAAGGACCTAATGCAGTGTCAGTAAGAGTAGCACAAAGTTGGTTTAAGCGTTATCAGTCAGGAAATCTTAATGTTAAAGATGCAGTTCGCTCCGGTCGCACTGTTACCGATAAAGTTGATGCCATTTGTGAAAAAGTGCAGCAATATCGGCATGGCATATAAGTAGTTACGACATTGCTGATGAACTGGGCATTGACCACAAAACAGTTTTGACTCATTTGAAAAAGTCTGGATCCACAAATAAGCTCGATATTTGGGTACCACGAGCTCACTGAATGAACCGTGTACTCGTTTGCGATTCTCTATTAAAACGAAATGAAACCGAACCATTTTTGAAAAGATTGATCATTGATGATGAGAAGTGAATCACTTATGACAAGAACGTGTGGAAAAGATCATGGTCTAAATGCGGCCAAGCTCCACATATTGTAGCGAAACCAGCATTAACTCGCATTATGGTGATGTTGTGTGTAATGTGTATGGTGGGATTGGAAGAGCATCGTTTATTATGATCTTTTACCGCCGGGCAAAACCATCGATTCGGATCTCTACTGTCAACAGCTGATGAGACTAAAGCAAGAAATTGAGAAAAAACGCCCGGAATTGATCAACAGAAATGATGTAGTCTTTCATCATGATAACGCCAGATCACACACATCTTTGGCCACTCGGCAAAAATTGAGAGCTTGGTTGGGAAGTGTTGATGCACCCACCATATAGCCCTGACCTTGCGCCCTCAAATTTCCACTTGTTTCGGTCTCTTCAGAATTCTTTAGGTAGTGTAAGGTTAACATCAAGAGAGGACTGTCAAAACTACTTGTCGCAATTTTTTGACCAAAAATCCTAAAATTTCTATAGCAACGGGATCATGTCACTACCTACAAGATGGCAACAAGTTATAGAACAAAGTGGCTCATATATATTATAATTAAATTAAATGTAATTAAACTTTAAAAAAAAATGTCTTGAACTTGTATACAGAATACGAAGAAACTTTTTCCCCGACCTTATATTACCGCCCCTTTATAGATAGGGTACGCATTTAGCAAATGATATCTCAGTGTATAGACAAAATGTACAAATCATGACTGTGCTGTTCTATGTATGCTGTTATCAAATACCTATACAAGTTCCATTGCTTTATTTTCTCGATGACAGCTGACACACAGTGGTCGATATAACTTTGTTCTAGCGTCAACGCCTAAAACTCCGAACAAAAATTAGGCACCAAGACGTCATATTTCATTAACAAGGTCACGTCAGCCAGAAAGCAATTTTAGGGATGTAGTTATCGATAAACGTAACACGATAACAGATCCGATATTTTTTTACAAAATGTAAGAAACTAAACTACTGCCGGATACTTTTGTACAAATTTATTAACTAATATTATATTTCATTACAAGATGTTACACGTGTTAATTCTTGATTGATAATGCCAACTTCTTTAAAATTTTCGAAGCTGTTGTAAAATAAGTAGGTATAGGTAGGTACTCGACAATGAAACGAAATAATTATAATGACAGGTAATCTTTATTTATTTATTTTAATCAAAATCTGATGAATCGTCACTGTCACTCGATGAGCTCTCCCCAACATTTATTATAAGTATATTATCGATATTATCGAATACACTTGAATTTCCCAATCCGACGCTATAATGTTTTGGGTTCTTCTCACAATTTTTTCCCAGTTTTCGGCAGTTACTTCCGCACATGCATTTTTTAATAAATCTAACATCTTGTTTGCCGTAAAAGGGGGATGGGTATTGTTTCGAGCGGCGTGTCCTTTGATTTGTGCCCATATTAGTTCTATAGCATTGTACTGGCAATGATACAGCGGAAGTCGAAGAACCCAATGACCACATTCGGCAGCTATTTCGTCGATAACATATCTTTTAGGGTGGCTTTTATTCGATTTTAAAATATTCACTAATTGTACTTTTAATAAAGTATTATCCACATTTTCGCCATGACGTTGGAGCCAGTCAATTATCTCTTGTTTTTTATTGGCCTGCGTTGGCATTTTATCAATTTGTCTGGAGTGATATGTAGCGTTGTCTATAATAATTATCGACGGTTCTTCCAGAGATTGCACCATTTCTTTAAACCATCCTTCGTAAATCTCCGCGTTCATTTCTTCGTGGTAGTCCACTGTTTTCTTGGATTTAAAGGCCAGTAAAGCATCTGACATGAATCCTTTCGTAGACCCTGCATGGCATATGATGAGGCGTTCACCTTTTCCCATTGGCACTGAACTAGTGGAAGCGACGGTGTCGTCAGTCCAGTTCTTAGATACTGTGTGGTTTGCATTTAACCAAGTCTCGTCAGTGAAAATAACATTTGACCAATCTGATATCTTTTTGGCTTCGCTCAAAAATTCGCAGCGAGCCATAGCAACGTCGTGACGCTCCATCAATATTTTACGTTTGTCCGATTTTTTATAACAAAATCCAATTTCTTTCAAAACCAAGCTTAATGACGATTTTTGGCCATGGAACAAACCACATTCACGTAAAGAAACAACAAGTTTTTTAAGTGTTGGAATTTCTTTGCGCAAGTAATAGTCATATATATGACGGCGAATAGCGTCAGCGTCGAAGTTGTCAACCGATGTCACACGACGTGGTTGGCGTTTTTTCTTCGGCGTACGAAGCTTATTTTCCTGCATGCCGCTTGTACCGTAAGCTTCGGTAGTAATTTTTGAAACAGTAGGTCCACTAATTCCTAATGCGGCCGCAACACGCTCTCGCACTTGCGACAGTGGTAATAGCGGGCCACCATTTTGATACTCTGCTTCAAAGTAATTACGAACCTTGATCACCAGTTCTCTCGCCTGCCTTTTCAGAACAGATCCTTTCGGCATTTTGATATTTGACAGCTGGGCAGCAATCAACACGGAGGAACACAAAATACACAACGTAACGTATGGATAATGTGAAAAAACTCAGCGAACAGAAATGTAGTGACTAGCACGACCGTCTTGTTGCGAGTGACAGATTAAAACAAACACAAAATGGCGGTGGGCCATTGAGTGTTCCCACCTTGAAAAAATATATTTGAATGTTTTTGTTGTATTTGTCTTTGTTCAAAATATAATAAATATATGCGATCGATATTATTACTTATTTGGTCACACAACACTACAACTATCAAATTAGAACTGTCATCGAGAAAATAAAGAAATGGAAATACTATAACTATTTTACCTTACTTTTATATCTGTTCATAAAAATAGCGCGATTTTATTTTCATTATGACTGAAAGAAGTTTCCAAGTCAAACTGTTACATTAAAAAGGATTCTGGACTCTTATCGAAAATTTTTACGTGTAGCAACATAGTAATTGTTCTATCAGTATGTCTTCTCTAATCATATTTTTAGAGATTTCGTAACTCTGATTGGATGAAATTTTATGAAAGAATTTAATCACCAATGACGTATTGTAAATAATAGTAATAGAGAACGACTATTGTCTGTTTGCGAAAGTAGCGCGGTTTTGAAGTCAACTTTTGATTCAATTCAAATTTGAATTTTTATTTACAATAGTAGTCATTCGTTTACAAACAGTGGTAGCTAAAAAAATCTGGGTACAAATTGTAGCTTCACACACTACCAAAATAGAATGTGATCGTAGACGAAGCGAGCAGAAACCACAGGACGTTCCTCTAGCGCAGCCCTGGCGCCCCTGGCGGACATCGCCCTAGTTGCCCCTTCGGATCGAACGGTTGCGTAGTCCGTGACACAATCCCGTAGCCTCCGAGACCAGTGCTTATTTTATTTTTCCAGTTATTATGGTGTTCCAAAAGTGAATTTAAATTATTGAAGCGCTAAAGTCTTGTTAACCTGACATTTAAGTGATTATCGAGACTCGACATTTTCGTTTATATCATAAAACTGTGTACAAAATGGAAGATTCATTTATTATCGCCAATTTCCATACTTTATGTAGACTATGTTTGAACAAAAGCACACTAATGGTGTCGATTTTTGGGGCTGGTCCTGACGATGACACAAATGTGTCGTTAACCTCCAAAATAGCTGAATGTTTTGACCTGCAGGTTTATAATTTCTTCACTATTATTCCAGGCATAAGTATCTCGATTAAAAACGTAATTGTTCTATACTACTTTTTTTTAATTTTTACAGATAGACCCTAATGATGGACTGCCTGGGCAAATTTGCTACAAATGTTTATTTAAAGTAGATAAATGCTCAAAGTTCAAAACTCAATGCATAGAGAGTGAAAACAGACTGAGACAGATCACACAGAGAGTCAATGAATTGGACAATTCAAATTCATCAGAGTTGAGCTACTACAGCAACATTCCACAGGAACTACAGAAGCCGAAACCTGAAGAGTACATAGTAGAGGACAGTGTTGTAATGGTTGTGGACCCTAGTCTTGATTATGATTCGTCAGAAGAGGAGTCTGAGAATCCAGAACAAGTTGAACAAGAAGTCACTGAGAGAGATCACACTCCAGAAGGAGAGCCTATGCAAGATTCATTCTTAAAGAATGTATTTATGTGCCAGTACTGTGACAAAGCTTTTATTACTCAAGAGAAATGTAAGGAGCATGAACAAAACTACCATGACCCCAGTTTACCTTACAAGTGTATTGAATGTGCTGTGGTATTTTCAGAGCGCAGTCAATATGTACAACACAGTAAACAAGTCCATGGTAATGATAAACCTTATCATTGCCCGGAGTGTAGTAAATGTTTCGGACGTAGATCAGATCTAAGGAAGCATTCCATTGTACATACTGGCATAAGACCCTATCAGTGTCAGTACTGTTTGAAAAGTTTTTCTCGTAATACCAATTTAAGTAAGCACCTCAGAATTCATGCAGGACTTAAACCTCATGTTTGTCCTTTGTGTCCAAGAAGCTTTGTAGCGAGTGCTGATCTTGCACGTCATGTATTAGTTCATTCCGGTATAAAACCTTATGCTTGTAGAAAGTGTCCATTAACATTTGGCCGAAGGGACAAATTGCTGAAGCATGAAATGAGACATGGCCCGATTAGCCCAGAACATAAAACAAATGAATTTACAAATGATGCAGAATCTCATGACATGGTTGTCAGTATAAACCCATTCAGCAACCTTCTAACTTCATCCACTTCACAACAAGCCGACGCTGTTAACACTGATTATGATTTACCAAGAGTTCCAGATCATATTGCAGGAGAGGGTAGTTTCTTAAATCAAGTTCAGAAGAACCCTTCCACATCAGGTAAACAAGTACAGAACTCTCCACCGAAACCAAAACCAATTGCTAATAAAAATAAACCTAAGAATATAAAGTGCCACCAGTGCCCAAAAAGATTTTCCTCGTTAGATGCTTACAAAACTCATGTGTCTATAGCACACATTGGATCAAGAGTCTTCCAGTGTAAAATTTGCTTTAAAAAGTTCCCAAGGAAGAGGGAGTTAGATCGCCATACAACTCTCCACTCTGGGATGAAACCATTCTCATGTAGTCAATGTGATAAGAAATTTAACAGAAAAGATAAGCTTGACAAACATGAACAAACTCATGAATGCTTGGTTGTGAATATGCCTTGCATAGAATGTGGTGCCACATTTGAAAAAAAAACTGATTTAGTCGCACATATTAAATCACATTTTACAGATAACTTCGATGAGAAAGTCCCTAAAATGGAAATAAAAAAGGAAGAAGAAACAGATTTCCCCATGGATGACAACTTTTATGACCTAGAGACCTGAGATTTAGAACTCTGCATTGAACAAATATCATGAAAGTTACTCTTTAAGGCCACTCCTATACTATCAAATATTTTTTGTCATATGCAATTCTGATAAATACACATTTATCATTTTTAATCTGTTGAAAATAGAATTTTAATATCAAAATAAGTATTATATAATAATAATATATATCTCATTATTACCCTCTGGTTGTAATAATAGCATAAAAATGGCACCTCATGTATGAAGAAGGTACTTAAGATTGTTATGCTAACAAAATATAAAAATTTGTAGTAAGTGATCAAGTTACGAGGGAAAACAATTAAGCCATTTTAAATATTAGTCACATATTAATTTGTTTATTGTTAAAAATTATGTGTTATACATCACATTTCCTAATACATGGCCTAATTTCTAAATGTGTTCAATACTAATGTTATTTTCTATTTAAGTGTTTACTAAGTATTTAATTGTACAAGTAAAATCACAGATTTATACCTAAATCAATATTACTATTTACTAGATAAATATGCACGACGATACCTTGAGACTCACGAGGAATGTGACTCATCGCCTGCTATCTGATATTGAGTAAAATAATTAAATTTATTCTCTAATTATTCCAAATATTTTTTTATTTATTTTCTTTACTTAACCCATTTAGTGTCGCTGTACTCACATGAGTGCGGTCAAATAAAAAGTATGTAAATACAAAGTTTAATTGTTTTATGTTTTCGTTTTGAGTGCTTATGAATAAACTGTTCTTTGAATAAACACTACTTGCAGGTACTTTAAAAACAAAAATCATTTAGTGTTGTAAAGTGACCGTGTAGAGTAGACATCTAGCTCCCTTGGGTAAGTTCATTATTTAATTTTTATTTATTGTAAATAATGTTTTCTCATAGTTTTCACAAAATATAGTGTTCTTCATTATGTGAATAATACTTGAACCACATATTGCATGTGCTTTCCAATTTATTTAGTAATAAACAGAGATGTACTCGGTTGAGTACAGTGGCTACATTAATTTTATTTTTCATTAATTAATTTTATTTTTCAGATTACTAAACATGAGTAGAGACTTTCCATGCTGCCAATAATTACAAGGGACTTGAGGAAGCCATTGGATCTATACTGCAAAAAAGATCGTGTCACATACGACTACAGATTTGATATGAACAATGAGGTGTTGTTGGTCAGATGGAAAGATAAGTGTCGTTACCATGGCTACAAACAAATTACGAAACCATTGAACCGATTGGGAGCTGTGAAGCGATGGTGTCCTATAAGACGAGAAAAAGTCGATGTCGGGATACCACACTTATTGGAAAACTACAATAAAAGTATGGGAGGCGTGGACGAGCTTGATCAGTCAGTATCGCTTTATAGGATAGCAATTCATGGAAATAAGCAGCAGTGGGTGTTACTTACATACCTGATTGATATGGCTATTGCAAATGCATGGTGTTTGCATATTATGAGCAAAGATAATCTCGTGAATCAACTGCTGTCTTACCAGATATTATCTACCATAAGAAATACAAAAGAAAACCAGTCCTTCCTCTTCATCCTTCTAAGGTTTGCCTCAAGATGGTCTAGGACATTATCTTAAAACTCGAAAATCAATTGCGATGTGTTATTTGTCATTCGAGAGTACGGTGGCAATGTAATAAGTGTCGTAAATGACTTTGCGTTAAAAATTCGTGCTTTGAAAATTTTTACCTCTAGTGGCCGTTGTACTTAAATGAGTACACATTCATAACTTAGTAATATATTTTTTTTTTTGTTTTTATGCCACCTTTGTAATATAGAAATATAGATTTAGTGACAGGAACGTTTTTGATTTCCATTTGGCCACTAATGGGTTAATATTGAGTAAAATAATTAAATTTATTCTGTATCTTTTTGGGCACCGCGCAAACAAGTAAATGACGTCACCGGGTTGAAGTCTATGTTATCGTGCACGCGTAGTACATAAATCAATGTACCCACCAAATGTTTAAAAATACTCCCATTTTTAGAATGCACTAGGCATATTAATTATTTGTAAGTTAAACCTCACATTTTAATGATTGTTGGCAATTACTTTTGTAAGTATGTGTTGTTCAGCGTGTACAATCAATATGTTGTTTATGAGAAATAAAGATATCATATTATAATTAAATATTGTTTAACATGTACTAAAAGATGATTAAAATTGACCAGAAAAATGACCACATTCTGTCGCATCTAATATAGGGACTATAAATCTCTTATCCTCTTCAGTTCCATCGTCTTCCTCATTCAAGGCTGAATTATAAAACTTTATTTCTAAATATTGTTGTATTTTATACTATGTGTAATTTATATACTGTAATGTTGCCAAAATAAATATGCGAAAAGCACTCTTTGACAATCTAAATATTGGGGACTTTCAATCTTCATAATAAAGAAACGAACTCTGCATAAATTGACCATCTGCATGATGGTCGAGAAAGATTTTCGCAAGTTTTGGATCTTGGACCAATTCTACTCTACCATCTACCATCCTATTTCCCTTCCACCATACTGCGGGGAATGGGCAGTGTAATGAAATGAGGGAAACTTCTCCCCCCATTACATCCTCTATTTCTCAAATTTTTTTCATAGAGGTGGCTGAGTAGACTGTCCACTTGGTGGTAAATGGATACTGTCGCCCAAATCACATTCCCGATAAATGCCAACATCAATACAAAATGACAAAACTAATTATCCGGAACTGCGACGCATCTAACGCGCCAACTGATATTACTTGGATCTATAGATTCAATTTCTGTTCTTGTGATTTTTCATTCCATACAAGAAAACGTCTTTCACAGATGTAGAAGACCTACATAATAGGCACGGCCGTTTTCTTGTGGAGGACCACAAGAAATCAATGTCCCTCGTGGTCCTACTAGTAGGAACATGAGAAAACAGCCGAAGGCACCAAGCGAAAGTAGAAGCCAAATGATGCAAGTAACATTTATCATGTGGGTTAATTAAATACTAGTAAACACCAGGGTTCTTAAAAATCCGATATAATAAATATCTCCGTATATTTGATATATATCATGTATATAAAACATGCGTGAATATAATTCTGTGTGATTTTAATGTGTCAAAAATGTTAAATGAAATTGAGTTTGATTAGTAGACTTATGTATTATATAACAAAACAAAAAATTAGAGTAACAAAAAATTTGTCGATGAAATTAATAGTTATTAATAGTCAGTTTACTTAATCAACGTTCAACTAAATTATGATCTTTAGTGTTGGATCATTGGCAGTGGCAGTGATCATAATTTTTATTTGTCAGTTTAAAATTTAAATAGACTATATAAAAGCGTGTGGACTGCCAAAATTTTAGTTTTGACAATAAATATCAATTGGTATATATGAGCGAACCCCGGTAAAAACAAATACAATATTTAAATAAATAGTTTATTTATCACATAATCAAGAGTTATCCAGCTAATGGGTTTGCATGTATAGTCACTGACGTTATTCTCGCTTCTTTGAGTGGTCTGAAAGTTTTGGGGTTCACCTGCATCTTCTCTAAATCATCTAGAGCTTCAAATCCATCTATAATCCTGAAATAAAATGTAACTCAATATAATAAATACAACTACAATATTATTAACATTTGACGCACCATGTATGTAAACAAAGTAGGCAAAACAATTATTTTACAGTACCACTATTAAAATACTGCTGGTCAGTTATCTTCGTATTTCTGACCATGACTGAATGCTGAGAGATATATATAAATTGGAGAGTAATCGCCGCTCAATCGAGAATGCAATATGTTGCATTCTCATGAGCACTCTCTCTGATGCAACTCTCATGTTGCATGAGGATGGTGATGCTCCTCTCTACTCCCACTTAGGTACAACTCTATGAAGTAGTGACAATTGTCTACCTAAAGCATACATAGTGTGCCATTGGGTCTTTCTCGTTTGAGTAGCTATCCAAGCAACACTGAAGTATGCGGAAAGATTGTAGTGATTAAGTCTGTATCAAGCAGTCAGTATTAAGGTAGTGTAGTGGTTTGTTATGGTGTTTGAACTGAGATAAAGTACAGGTGAGTGGAGTGGAGTGTTCATTATTATTACTTTGAGCTCTTATGTTCCCAAGTTATACTAGGAAGGTCAAACAGTATCCCTTTGATAAATAACACAGTTACTAGTGAGATTTATGCCAATAGTTACATTAACTTGTTATTTTGAATGGAGGTGTGGATGGTCGGCTATAAGGTGAGATGAGGAGGCAACCCAGAGTCCGAAAGGGCCCATTTCTAAATTCTTGTCGGATTAACTGCATCTGCAGAATAATGATCAAATAGCTCACTAGTAGCAGTAAAAGAAACTAGTCAAATCTACCCCATTGACTTCCATCTTCGACATATCAGAGTGATTACTACATTTGGTGTTTGGATGTTTCTTTTGAACTCATCTCTGTGTTTGTTCCGAATATGAAGATGACTCGACTGGCATTTTTAATTAGTAGTATAGATATTTGTCAAAAATATAACATCAATTGTCTACTACCTTAGATATATCTCTTACTTATGTAACTGAAAATTTTCACGTTTTTCACACATTTGTCTATTAAACAGGTCTTAAATATGTTGTTTTATTTTATTTTATTCAACATTGCGACTTGGTCACACCAACCATGGTCATGAATACATGACAGTGGTTGATGTAACAAAGACTACTCATAAGTCATAACCATGATTGTTGTAACTAAACTGAAATGTTGGGTAAAATAAAAAATGGTATACATAAAATGTATGTTTAAAACCAGTTTGGTAGATAAAGATAGGTATATTTTTGTAGTCCCCACTATAGTTGTTACGAAATATTCTTTCTAAGTAAAAGAGTGAGACTAGAATAAAAAGTAATTAAATTCAGACAAGTTAATTTTACTAAATAACGTTATTTTTTATTTAAACCTTTAACAAGTATCATAATAGGATTAGTGTTATATTACAATGTTGTTTTATGTATACTGTTGGTGTACCTTATAAATAAATAAATTTTACTAAAGTAATTTTAGACTAGTTACTTTCATGTGCATTGTTAATCTTGCTACAGTAAATAATTTTTACAGTAATAAAATAAAATCCAGTAATAAAATAATTAGTAGGGACAATGGTACCAAACCCCTGTTTTGGCTTATGCCAAGTCCGTATGATAACCTTTAATATTCACCTACTCGCTTACCTTCCAAAAATAGTATATTTCAGATCTAAATGAGGCTGCTCTCCATATGTGAAGAAAAACTGACTTCCATTTGTGTTTGGACCATTGTTAGCCATACTCACAGTGCCTCTTGCATTGTGCTGGAAAAATGAAATAAAATCAACAATGTGATAAATTTTACTTTTTTCTTAGAATGGTGGCAGATGAGCAGACATTTCAGCTGGTAGTAAGTGAATATTGTCATCCATGGACATCCATGTTACATGCCAATATTAGTCCACAATGACAAACGTTGGTAGTCCCCTAAACGGGTTTGCAATCTTTGAATTTGGAAAAATGTGTAGTAAGTATAAAGGGACAAGGATTATTTTTATATGAGAAATTAGAACCAACAGGTCCACTGTTAGACTTGGCCCTCTTCATGCATATTGTCTTATGTATGAGGGATGTATGGCCTTAAAACACCACACTAACAAAGCGTGTTGGTGAGTCTACACTTTTAGAGATGGTCTACTTCCTCGGAGCTTGCGGTAACAGCTCTGTTATGCCTTAGTTGCCTTCAACACCCACAGGAAGAGATGGGGTGGTACTATTCTAAAGCTGGCCGACATCACACGGCCTTTACTGCGATAATATCACTATTATTAATAATTATTATAAATTAGGCACCTTCAATTCCTCTTTGAATTCGTCTTCAAATTTTTTACTCCAAATTGATGTTCCGCCTTTACCTGTACCAGTAGGGTCACCCGTTTGTACAATAAAACCCTGCAACGAAATGACGCAAATTATTCTTTCTTTACTAATATACAGTTTTTTTTGTTTATTTATATGTAAGAGGTAAACTCAAAAACTACTGGGCCGATTTCTAAAATTCATTCAATATAAAGAAGCTAAATAATCAATGCAGATGGAGATTAGGCTATTTTGGGTTCTCTAGGAAATAGTTATGCTAACCGAGCGAAGTCAGAAACTAAGTAACAAACTTCAGGCAATAAAATAAAACTTCAGGCAGGCAAGGCGATTATTATTAGTCAAAATGTACAAATTAGACAATGGCATAAAATAAAATACTTATTTACCTTAATATTTCTGTGGAACAAGCATCCGTCGTAGTAATCGCTTGCGCTTAAAGCTAGAAAGTTTTCACAGGCTTTCGGACATTGTTCACAATATAATTCAATTTTTATATCTCCAACATCGGTATGTAAAGTCACTGACATCGTTTACTCGCGTTTTACTCGATGATTACAATATTTTTAGTGGAATTTAATTGATGTTTAATATAAAATCAAGATAATTGGTAAGATACTGCGATGAATAGAACCTTCGCTATTAGCAAATACAGCACAGTTGAGTTGAGTTGACACTTGACATATGATGCGTCTCTTTCTTTATTATGGGGGGGATTTATTTTATTTTTTCTTATTATATGGCAATGGTGTAATTAGCTCATTCTACCAGTGTCAAGTTTTCTTCTTATTAAACAATTTCTAAAGTCTGGCAAACGAAAGAGGAGCTTGGAAGAAATATAAACTTAAGTAACAGCCTAGTACCTATTTAAACTACTTGAATTTTGATATTTTTATACCACATTTATTGTTATAAATTGTCATATTTAGTAATTCACTAATTACCCACTCCATTTTCAGCGTCTATATATCGCATGCGACTAGTTCATTTTGTTTAAAAATGATGAGCAGATCATATATACTATGGGCTGGTGTCGAAATAACTCGCGTCCCTTGGTCCCTTATAAACGCAGCCAAATGAAATAGTTAAGACAAATTTTAACTGGATCTAATCTGATAGGTAATATTTTTATTCATCTAAAAACGAAAACATCATTTAAAAACTATTTTATTTTTCATAGTGAAGATACGAAAGCGAAGCTAGGTATTTACATGTGACGAATATGTCTCTAGTAAAATTCCTTCAAAACGTGTTAATGAATATAAATAAACAAATAACGCCACACTCGATAGATCACACTAGGATTCCTTGTGTCGTGGGTCCAAAGACACATACAAACACAAACACATCACCTAGACTCGAACACACATTTTTCTATAAACGAATGCATAGTCGACCGGGAATCAAACTCTTTTTAAAAGAATTCTAATCGGTCGTCTATATGATTTAGTGCTTGCACAGTACGCCTATTTTCCTCCAATTTCTTGACATATTCTCCTAGTTTCTCTTTGCTTGTAAGTGAATCCAATATTTCCGTAGATATTTGTGTATTTTCTTGAATACTAGTGTAATTGTATTGTATTTTTTTTATACTAAATAACATGCCCATATAAAATAAAACTTCATCAATATCGCTATCAGTAAATTCTAATTCACTTGCACGCAAGGGACCATTCTGATCAAATCTTGGTAATCAAATGAGTGACGCGATACTCGCAGCATCAGTCAAGTGTGCACACTTAAAACGTCGCGTATGGTGTTGTAGGATAGCGTCATCTGAGTATGATTCTGGCATAGAGGTTCATCACTATCCATGTAATTTCAAGGGGTGGGGTCCAACTGGGCGCATCCCACATGCGAGCCCCACAGATATTTTTCCTAGTACTGCAGACACCTACAAAAAACTACTGTGGAATATACTAAGGTTTTTTAGGAGTGAGTGATTGAGATTTTCAGAGCCAATGAGGAATATAGCCCATTTGTAATGAAAATAGTTGGAAGATAATTTTGATATTAGAATTCAATATTTCAATTATTAAAATCAAAGAATGAGGATGGTAATGCCATGAGAGAAGTCCATCCCGTTCTGCTCCTTATTTTCCATACATATTTTATTTTTCATAGTGATGACACACGAGTAAGTACAAAAGTATGCTAAAATTAAAAACAGTTACTAAAATAAAAAAGACTTTATTGAGATCAAATTATTACAAAACTATTCACTACCACCAGCTCTTTCATTTTGTCCAGCATGAGGTTCGTGGGTATTCTCATCCATGCCAAGAGGACCGTAGTGACCGAGCAGTCTTTGCCCATTCGGATCGAAAGGCGATTTGAAGTGAAGCGCCGCTTTATATTTCTTCCCCATAACTTCAATTTCATATTTGCCGTCTTTTAAGTAGTCTTTCGTGACTTTGGAACCTTTATTGCTAACATAACCAATTCCTATTGGTTTGTCTAAGAAATATGCAAAGTCTCCTCTTCTCAGGTAACCTACAGGTTCACCATTCCTGTATATTGCTTCTTGTCCAAATAGTGCAACCTGAAACAAAAACAGTAATTTGATTTACATTGGAACAATTATGATAATAGATCGTTTGAGCCCCATGTTTCCGTTCACGCAAGGTTTGTTAATGAAGCTGGACTGTGATTGCATTTACAAGTTGGATAAAAATATTCTTAAACATTTTTTTTATTCATTGCTAGCATTTTCCCGCTTAGAATTCGATTTCAGTAACCGGACAATATTAGTTACGTATTTAGATTTATATTCTATTTCACAATTAAGTGAATATTTTTGTATTCTTTGGGAAATAAAGTTCTTATATCACAAATTCCATTGTCGGATTTTGTTTCGGATTCGAATTGTTTCGGATTTTGTCCAACAAAGCAGTAGCTCACTGAGCCCTTTCTATAGCTCGCTGAGCGACTTTGAACTTATGGATGGGGTCTACCGTCAGAGTTCATAGGTGTAAATGGCAGGACGCACTACTTGAAGATTCAATTCAAGATACGAGTATCAAGAATTTTTCATAAACCTAATGCACAACAAAGTCGTAGTCGATCGATGTACCCTCAGGTACATCTCTAATAATGAGCGTTTGCACTAACATAAGCCCCCCCAAAAAGGGGTTTACCCCTTTTTTTAAAAACAGACGAGTTGCTGAAAACTTCCTACAATTAGCAACTGCTATAAGACTACGATGAACAATTAATATTACTTTTTTTTTTTTAAATTAACCTAAGAATAACAAATTAAGTTGTAAGCTAATCACTATTACATGGCAAAGGGCATAGTTTCGATAGAGACCTGGTAAGGTGCCCTTTAGCCGTCCTAACTTCCACTACCCGAACAACTGAGTCCGTCCCAGGAAAAATCCGGGTGACGCGTCCCAAGCACCATTGTAGTGGAGGCAAATTATCCTCTTTAATTATCTTTATATTGTAACTGGTAGAGTATTGTACTTTATATTGTACTGGTACGCTCAGTAGGTGGTACCTCTGGCACCGACACAAGAGGCGCGCCAATAATGAAGTGGCCTGGAGTCAGCACAGTAAGATCATTAGGATCGCTACATTTGATAAAGGACGCGAATTCAAAACTGCCTCTACCTGAGCGAAAACTGTTGTTAACTCTTCAAATGTTAAGTTACGATCACCTACAACACGTTTCAAATGAGCTTTACTAGATTTGACGGCTGCCTCTGCGAGTCCATTGAAATGAGGACTAAGAAGTGGAGAAAATCGCCACTGAATAAAGTGCTCAGAATAATAAACATTTAAGGAAGAATCCTTAATTATATCCCTTCTAAATTGATTTAATAGTCTGCAAGCCCCTTTAAAATTTGAACCACAGTCAGACCAGATTTCCCTCGGTAACCCTCTTCGAGAAGTGAATCTTTTTAGGGTCGCTAAGAATGCTTCTGTAGTTAAGTCACTAACCACTTCCAAGTGCACCGCTTTTGTTGTAAAGCACACGAAAACACACAGGTATGACTTATTTATTTTAGCATTGCGTAGTTTACTAGTTTTAATATTAAATGGACCCGCAAAATCAACAGCCACCGAGACGAACGGAGGGTGAGATTTAGTGACGCGGCTGGCAGGTATGTCTCCCATTAATGTCTGTGGAGGTTGACATTTCAAACGGAAACAACGCACGCACTTAAACACTCGATTCTTAATAACACCTCTGGCCGACAAGATCCAGAATTGTTCTCTGAGGAGAGACATCAACGCATTAGGTCCTGCATGTAAATATTTTATGTGGTAGTAATCCACAATCATATTTGTAAACTGATGGTACTGTGGTAATACCAACGGATGTTTTGTCGAATAAGACAAAGATGAGTTAACGAGTCTACCTCCTACTCTAAGCAAATTACTGTCATCCATGAACGGTTGTAAGCGTCTCAGCCCAGTACTACAAATCTTGTTATTTTTTAACAGCTGAATATCAACTGCAAAGACCCGTTGTTGAACTATCTTGACTAGTGTTAATAAACTATGTTGTAACTCATCGCTTGACAATATGGTACGCTTAGTACTTACACACATCGCTGTTAACAGACACTTGATAGGAAAAAGTGTCCGTTTTAGGGCTATATTTAAAACCTAATATTTTTAGCGGTGTGTTGGCATCTTCCGTGAAATTCAATTCACAAAATTCCGCTGGTAAGTGTGTGAGTAACTGAGAAGAGTTACTCATCCATTTGCGAAGCTCGAATCCTCCCTGTGACAAGATTTCAATAAGTTCACTCTTTATTTCTTGAGCTTCGGCTAACGAACTAGCACCAGTGACCACATCATCCACAAAAATGTCATTAAGAAGAATCTCCGATGCGCGTGGATGTGTGTCTTTACCTTGATAGGCTAGTTCGTGTATACATCGCATTGCGAGAAAAGGGGCTGAGGTCACGCCATAAGTAACCGTATTTAACTGAAACACTCTGATTTGCCCTTCCTCGTTGCGCCACAGTATACACTGATAACACCTATCATCAGTGTGCACTAGGACTTGCCTATACATTTGGCGAATGTCCGCTGAGAATACGACATTGTGCAATCTAAAATGGAGAATAATGTCTACAATATCTTGCTGTAATTTGGGACCAGCTAATAACACGTCATTCAACGATTTCCCTGTTGTACTCTTCATGGAAGCATCGAACACACACCTGATTTTGTCCGAATTCTTCTTGTATACTCCATGATGTGTTATAATAAACTTAGGGAACCTCGATGCAATCGAGATATCGATTGGTTGCATGTGGCCCAGTAATGAATACTCTCGCATAAAATCCTTGTATCTCAACTCTAACATAGGGTCACGCTTAAACTTTCTCTCTAATGATAGAAGTCTGCGTAAAGCAAACTGCATGGTATCCCCGATTCCCCAATTACCATCATGGTCACCCTGTAAGCGCACGATAAATCTGCCATCTGAAGTACGCGAATGCGTCTGCTTAAAATGATTCTGACATATCACAGTGTCAGGGTCTACGGGTTTGGTGGTAGGTATTTCTTCTAACTCCCAAAAACGCTTTAACGTATCATCTACTGAAGTGACTGATGTTACACAAGATAACGCCTGAACCTCTCTATTCATTAGGCTGTCACACGTAAAATTTCCCATTAAAACCCAACCAAATATTGTTTCGAAAGCCGCAGGCAAGTTGTCACCGAATATCAATTTATTTCCTTGAAATATTTGTGCACACGCTCCAGCACCCAATAAAATATATACGGGACCTTTCTCTATACAATGCGGATCCGCTAACTTAAGATGTTTATAACGTTGTAGCATGTTACTATTGATAGTACTCGAAGGTATATCAGCGGTAACCTTAGGCAAAACAAACAATTCGACGTGCAAAGGTGACGTCACTATCAGGGCGTAGGTATAAGTGTAACTGCCCCTTAGGATATACACTATTCGTTCCCCCTATACCTGTTATTATTAAGTTTGTTTTATCATGACGTAGGCCTAAGCGCTGTATGCATGACGTAGAAATAAAATTAGCCATACTGCCAGGATCCAGAAGCGCGCGAACGGGTTGAAACCTGTCATTTACATTAACAGCAACATCTATTAACGCAGTGGCGAGCAATGCGTGTTGATAAGAACCTCTATAGCCAGTGTACTCGCATCCATTTGAATCGCGTGAGTGCGAGTGAGACGACACTATGCCACTCGTGCAATGTGCCGCAACGTCCGAGCGAGGAGACTTACCCACTGTACTTCCCGCTACATTATCAATATTATTATTCTGTATAGTATTTATACACGGTTCTTCATTTATATGTAGTAAACTATTATGTTTACGTTTTCAAATTTGACATCGGGACAGAAAAGCAATCAATGACCCTGTGTGACCTTAGACAATTAAAACACAATTTTTTTGATTTAATTAATTCTAATCTAGACTTAATGTCCATAGCCACAAACTTAACACATTTAAATAGCATGTGGGGACCCTTACAAAGATGACAAGTCGTTGAGACTGTGCTGCTGTTATCACTACATCTACCTGGCTTATTGACATTATTACTTATATTACGCTCGTTTACACTGGACGCGTAGAAGGATGAAACCTTCCCCTTCGTGGGCAATGTGCTATACGACTTGCCGCTACTATTTTGACATAGTCCAGTGGTTTCAAATGTTTTACAATAATTATCTAAAAACGTAAGCAAATTGTCAAATGTAGGTATTTTTATATTTTGATGCGCTAGCTCGAATCTCGAGTGTAGGTCGTTGTCTAACTTTCTACAAAATATGTGCAACAATATGAACGACCACTCGGACACTGGAAAACCTAAACTACTTAGACCCCGTGTGTTCTCATACAAAATATTCACAAAACTACGTAACTGAGTAGCATTCTTAACGGTGAGGGTAGGAAATGAGAACATCGCCGATAAGTGCGAATCTGCGATTAATCTCTTGTTGTCGTAACGATCTATCAGCAATCCCCGTGACACCTCGTAATTATCAGGAATATTAGTTACGTGCTTAACTAAGTTTAATGGCTCATTTGATAGGCAACTCAGTAAATAGTGCATTTTCTGAATCGGACTCAGTCGCTCGTTGTTGTGAACTAACGTATTAAACATATTTATAAAACTAGGAAAATCGCAATAATTTCCAGAAAAATGAGGCGAACTGATGTTGGGTAGCGGTAGAATAACATCACTTGATGTTTTACTGAACATAGTCGATTGACCTTCTTTGTGGACTGTATTTTGGAAAGAACTTAACAATAATTTTACTTCAAAAAACTGATCTTCAAACATATTATATTTTTCTCTATGCGTTACAAAATCCTGTGAATCCGTATCTAATTTTGATAACAGATGTAGATGAATGTCTTCGAATTCTGTTTTGATGGATTCAAGGTCACTGCAACGCACTTTTAATTTTTCGATACTACCCTGAGTTGAAAAATCAATTGAATTAGCAATAATATTTAGTTTCTTTATCTTTTCTAACAAGAAATCATGTTTTATTGTTAATAATTGCAATGATTTTGACATTTTGACTAAAACAATATGTTGCACCTATATAGCTCAAATAAAATCCCAGCTCGAACGGATCAACTTTGGTGCGCATAAACAAATCACAAACCACTCACCCTTTTCTTCTGTTGTTTCCCGCCTCGACAGGGCCCTGTATCTTCTTAAATTACACTACACTTATCACGATTAGTTTTCCTTGTTATCGAGATTGCTAACTAGCGCGGTGTTAACTCCTCGAGTTTCAAATCTGTAGTGTGTTACGAGAGAGGGGGTGACTAGTGACTGCCCATGCACAACAAAGTCGTAGTCGATCGATGTACCCTCAGGTACATCTCTAATAATGAGCGTTTGCACTAACACCTAATGACAAGAAAAAAATATAATATCAATGCGTTAGAGCGGTACACTACCTTGTCATCAAGCGTGAAATAAGCGTATTTCTTTGTGACGCCATTTTTCTGCGCTTTGTTGACTTGCTCGTTGCCGATGTATTCGCCGTCCTTTCTGCAAATGAAAGCTAAGTTCGCTTCTACTGGGTTGTCGTCGGGCCTTAAATCAGCGTTCCATAAGTGATAGCCTAAGGGAAAGATTCACTTAAAATATTGGCCAATCGAGGGTTTACACGAATACAAACGTCTTTCGCGGCCTATTATCAATTTATTAAATAAGCGGTTAGCGGTTCAATAACCGCAAATATAACGTTGTACAACACACGTATTCATTCAATTAAGAGTAATAAAATTAATATGAACTTTAAAGTCATCGTAATAACTCAAGTACGAGCGCAAAAAAGTTTACAATCGTGCGAACGTTCGATTGACCAATGTTTTACAAATGCAAATATTTTGGAATACTATTTTACAATTTCTTAAATGTTTTACCAATATTTGAAGATTTAGAAGGTAAAATTTGAAAAAATCCTTCAAAATTAAGCTGCGCGCGAACGTGGCAAATACTGTACACGATCTTTTTTTAGTCTAAATTTGTGTCCCACAGTTGAGCAACGCTCTGCCCTCCCGTCATCTCCCCCTCGGTCTGCCTCTACGTCGGTGTCCACTTTGTAACAAACATACGATTTTATTTTGTAACATCCACTCGGTAACAATTTTCGCCCATCTATCTGGATGCATGCGACGGACGTGTCCAGCCCAGTCCCACTTCAGGTTAGCGGTCTCAGCACCAACATCAGTATTGTTGATCTTAGAACGCAGTTCGGTGTTCTTGATATGGTCCTTTTCACATGCAGTATGCTATGCTCCATTGCCCGTTGGCAAATCTTGAGTTTGGACTTTTGAGTTTCAGTCAGTAACCATGTTTGTACACCATAGGCTAGAATGGGCAAAATACACACGTCGACGAGTTTGCGCTTCCAGTGATATCGGAAGGTTACCCTTCATTAAATGCTTCATAGACCAGTAGCTCTTCCAGCGGTTCTCTATGCGTCTTACAACTTCTTTATTCTGTCTGTTTTTGAAGGAAATTATCTGGCTTAAGTATATATATATATATATATATATATATATATATATACTCATCGACATATTGTAACGCTTGTCGTACATATACCTCTTGTATTTTCGACTAGTAGTCATCGATTGTGTTTTAGACCGATTCATCGTAAGACCAACCTCGCCAAGTTTAATGCCTGCAACATCCTGTAGCAGTTCTGATACCGATCGGGAGAAAAGGACAATATCATAGGCGAAAACACCATCTACCTATGATTAAAATATTTATTTCCTATCTACGCAAAGGTTGTCTGGCAGAGTTCGCTCTGGCAGAGTTCGCTATTTGTGACAAGACCACTTATTGTACATTTCGTGTATTACAATGTCTGTTACTATCTTATTTTGTTTTCGTGTACAATAAAGAGTTTTATATATCTATCTATCCACTCACCACTAGGTGAACCGACTGCTCATTTACTACCTTATTTCAAAAAATATAAGTGTTTACCTTTCTCAGCACTAAGTGACGTTAGAGCTCTCCATCCCGCATTCCTCAGCCCTTTGGCTTGGCTTAAAGCCTTGTAGATTTGTATAGCGTTTGCTGAAGGAACATGAAGCTCCCATCCCAACTCGCCAGTCCAAGATACGCGGAGTGCCCTACAAGTGTAGGTCTTATTCTCTGGGGTATGAGGTGGTTTTGACACGTGGATGCTACGCTGGGTATAGACGGGAAATGCGTCGTTGGAGAGGCCAGCGTCTGTGTATCGCTGGAGTATGCGTTGGCTGAAAAGATTGTTTTACTATTCGACTATTCAAAAGAAACGTAGCTTATTATGTGTTATCAACCGCAACCAGTCCTTTCAACATCCACTGCTGGACAAGGGCGTCTTCACGCACATGTCTAATGCATGAGAGATGTATGGTTTTAAAATGTGATTTTATGTAACCACATAAATATTAACAAACATTTACCTTTAACAATTAAGACTAGCAACCGCTAGTTTTAATTATTAAAGGTAAATGTTTGTTTTATAGTGTGCCGTATACTACTTATGCGGACAAATTATTGTAATTTTTTTTAGATGTATATTTGTATATATACTTGTATTATGTAATATTTTTAGAAATAAATTATCATAAACCGTAAAACGGTACGCTGCCCAAGCGGGTTGGCGAGTCCGCTATTTTAGAGGTGGTGTAGTTCCTCAGGGCTTGTGGCAGCCGATTTGTTATCCCTTAGTCGCTTTTTGCGACACCCACGGGAGGTGCTAGCCTAAAGGCGGCCGACACCACTCGGCTAAGATTAGAGAGGTAGTATCTTGGACAGGTCATATATACTGTAGGACCGATACGTTTGGGGTAAATGTGGTGGTGGTGGTGGTTGGATGAGGAGAGCTGAAAATCGTATGTGGTGGCGAGCTGTGGGAGAGGCCTATATGCAGCAGTAGAGAGACCTAGGCTAACGGTATGGTTTGGTAATCTCAGAATAATCTCACCTGTCAGGTCCCTGTATACTGAGAATGCCCAGTTGTTTGCTGACATCTGTGATGATAGCTCTCAGATTATGTGTCTGGACGATACGCCGCAAGTGAGCGAGCGTGTGATTTGCGCTGAACCCGCTTGTTACTACGTAATAACCTCGACCCTAAAAATAATTATACTTTAAATTAAAATATTATACAGTTCATATTAAAAATCTTGTATATGGATAATTTGGTTGACAATTAGCATGATAATTCCTACAACTGATTCGGACTAAAAAAACCATGAGGCTAAAAATAAATACAAATTAAGTAAGCAATGTGTAAAAAATCTTATACGATGTAGGAGAGATTTTATTTCTAGTCGCTTACTAGAAAAATTGTTTGCGTGCATCCTTAACTACATAAATAATTTTGTAAAATATTATTATACATAGAAACAACGGTAATGCTAAAGAGACCAATGGATCGAGGCGTGGTTTGGAAAAGGGAAAATGTAAATCACGCATAAAACTGCAAAACATTTATGTTATTTACTTATAACAGGAATTGCATCTATTGTTGCTTTGAAGAATAAAATAAAGATAATTTGAAGGTTATTTTCCGCTCCCGCTAAATTCCAAACAGATAAATAAATGAAACAAAGATTGGAACTCATAGCATTGGCCAACCGGGCGTTCGCACGATTACAAACATTATTTGCGGTTTTAATCGAGTTATCACGGTGAATCTAAAGTTCAAATTCGTTTCTCTAACTGAATAAATAGGTTTGCTCTACAACGTTAGATTTGCGGTTGGCACCTATATAAATTGATAATGAGGTGCAAAGGAATTTGTGTTTGTGCGAACGATCGATTGGATGATACTTTACCTTAAATATTGGCTCATGCAATTGGCCACTACCGCCGTTAAGGACACTGACGGTCACGTCCGCTTCCACTCCGCCCTTTTCATTCAACATCAAAGAGTATACCACTCTGAAAATAACAATAATAAAATGCAGAATATGCAGTATAAGGAAGATTAAAGGCGTTTTGTATACGCCAATGTATATTTGCACCAAATTACTTAAAAACAGAAAGTATTATGCGTACATTTATAGTACCGATATATCTGGGTTTAGTCTCTTGAGAAATACATCGTTTCTTCAGTAATAGCGTACTAAATTCGGTAAATCGGATCTATTTATTTATTCATAGCTATCGTGTACACATTTTTGAGCGAGTTTCACGGAATCTGGGTTATTAATGTAAACCATAAATAACCATAATAAAAACCATAACGTAAATAAAAATTATATGCAGGTGTACCTATATATGGCATTCTTACCTATTATCGTCTTTATTATTCAAATTGGCTGTAAAAGCCAAATCGGCAGTACGCTGCGCGTCAGGTCCGGTGATATAAAATTTACCGTAGTAAGACATGTTGAACAATGCAGCGCCGTTCCTGCAAGACAACGCTTCTTCGCCAATCTAAAGACAAAGAACTTTATTAGCCACAGAATAAGACAAAAATGTAATAATTACTAAAGCCCACAAGCCGAGTAAAGAATCTAAACAAACGTTCAGGACTTCATAACATTTTCAGAAAGTAATCGTGCGAAAATAGAGCTCAAAGGTGTAGTAGAAAATTTCGAGTTGGTACCGCATTCGTCTTGGAATAAACACAAGTAGCAAAATGTATCTCAGTGTGAATTTGTAGTTACTTACAAGGTCATGGTGTTTGGAAAATCCAAATGTATATTCCCCTTTTAGTACATCCTCGTACCGCGTGTCGATATTTCTGGGATAGTCGTGAGTACCGCCCCAGTCGTATTGCTGAACTCGGATCTGAAAATAAAATAGCCGTTGAAATACTCTTGGTCCTTCGAGCCCGAACGTTTTTAATTCCTTTTTCACATCTTTATAAATCACGTATGGTGCAACAATAACATGACTATATCGCTGAATGCAATATAATTATTATTTTTTGTAAATTTCTGCTACTTCAGAAGCCATAATGGCTCGCGTCACATCCAGGCAATGGTACAAGTAATATAAAAACATTATGCGACAAAAATATTCCGTTGTACTTCCGTTTATGTATTTGCTTATGTCTTCCTAATTATGTAGTAAACAGAGTGTTATCTAATGTTATTTTAATTGTATAATTATACAAATTGTTATATTCTGTCTATTGTATTATATTGATGTTTTTTTTTTATAGACAAGTGCGCGGACGAGCGAGCGGTCCCACGTAAGTGTTACCGCCGCCCATGGACACCTGCAACAGCAGAGGGTATGCGGGTGCGCCGCCGACCTTGCAAGTTGGTATTGCCAATACTAATTAGAAATATGTTATTATGTAAGAATGCGATCATCTATCTTTGTTGGTTGGTATAATAAATGAATAAATAAAAAGAAAATATAATTTCACAGTAAGTAGTAATCTTACCTTTTCTCCCGGCATAAAGAACGCCGGCCTCTCCCATCCGGCTCTCGTCTGCATGACCGCCCCGTCATCAACAAGATCTTGATGCAACGCGTCATGGCTCGCATCGCGTCCGGCCAATGGTTCGTCATTAGGGAACACAATACTGTAGTTCTTCGCGTACGCCTCGTGGCTACGTTCGCGCATCCAATGCGTGCGAGACATTTGCGCCGGTGTGAAACGACGTATGTCGAAGTTGAACATGTTGTAGTGAGGTCTGTGTAAATAAAAGTTTGTGCTAACTCTCTTTTTTATGTATGGTAACGAAACGCATGGTTCTCTCCCCTCCCCTTTGCCTTTGAGGCAGAGAATAAAAGCGTAATCAATGTACGTATTTTCAATATTCTAGTCATAACCTTCCCAGTCAATACAATTTAATTAATTAGTCATTGATTAAATTATGTATCATATTATTGGACATACTGTTGTCTGGTTACATCATTAAATAAACGTATAAATAAAGTATATATATATAACGTATGCAATAAAGTAATAAAGTAGGTATCTCGTAATAAAGTATGCAATTAGAGGGTATGGTAATTCATAGATATGGATGACGCGTTCGGGTGTTTCCGGATTATCCGATGGCCAATGTATTCGTAATGTATCTGTACATCATTAAGAAATGGGAAGAGTAATAGAAAACCCTGTCCTCTAATTGCAAGTTTTAGGCCATTGACTGATATTACTGACCAATTAAAAGTAACCGTAACCAGCCCATTTATCATACACTGCTGGACACAGGTTTCCAATAACTTTCATGAACATAGGCTTCCTCATGCACATTGTCTCGTAAACGAGAGATGTATGATCTTAAAATAGCTCGTTGGCCAAGTGGGTCGGCGAGTTCACTTTTTTTATGGGTAGTGTAGTTCCTCAGGGCTTGTGGTTGTTATTAATTAGTCGCCTTTCATGACACCCACGAGAAGAGATGGGATGGTGTTATTCTACAGTCGGCAGACACCACACGATAAAATTAAAAGTAGTGATACTAATTACCTTCCAGTAATAATCCATTCAGCCATCTGTATGCTACAGCCGGCAGAAAACATCATGCCAGCTGAATTGTACCCGCAATTGTGGTACAGGCCTGCAAACATTACACAGACAATTATTAATCTTTAAATATGAAAGAGTAACGTTTACTCTGTCTGTTTGTTTAAATACAACAAACAGTATTTAAGCTGGTGTTCGTGCTAAACTCAGTATCTAATGGTCTCATCTGGTGCAAATATACATATTCATTACAAATTCATACGAGGGCCATACTGAAAATTTTCCGCAATGAATAAGAAAAAAATACAATGAATAGCCAAAAATCAATTTATTGTTTCTTAAAATATTCTCCGTGAACGTCAATACACTTTTTCATACGAATAAACCAATTTCCACAACATTTATTCCACTCCTCTGTGGTGACCTCGGAAACATGTTTTTCATACTCTACGACAGCCTCTTCTGGCGATGAAAATCGTTGACCGCGTAACTAGTTCTTAATTTTTGGAAACAAGAAGTCACAAGGTGCCAAGTCAGGACTGCATGGAAGATGGCTCATGAGTTCTACTTTCTTCGCCTTCAAAAAGTCGTTTGTTTGTTTAGCCGTGTGAGAGCTGGCATTGTCATGGTGCAAGATTATGCTACGTTTACGGTTGTTTTTACGGAGTTCGTCAATAACTTCCGGCAAGCTAATGGTCGTGTACCAATCGTGAAGCGATCATCTGCTTCGCGGCTCTTTGCACACGCGCCACTTTGGTGGGGTTCGACTCATCATGAAAGACCTAAATGGTCGATTGCTGCTTTGTTTCGGGGTCGTACCTATAAATCCATGTTTCGTCACCTTTTACTATGTTCATGGCATTGCACCAAGTGACGCGTTCCTTTTTTTTGAGCTTCAGTCAAATTGTGGCGTGTTGTGGGATCCACCGCGAGCACAGCTTTCGCACAGCCAAATGTTTGTGTAAGATTCATTGTATCTGAGTCATGCCTATGTCTAAGGATGCCCGAATCTCGTGGTAGGTCGCATGCCTGTCTGTTTCGATCACGCGGCGCACAGCATCCATGTTTTTGTTGTTGACAGCGGTGGACGGCGACCTTCACGAAATTCATCACTGAGATTGACACGACCGCGCATTAATCAAAGCATCAAAGAGAAATAGATGATTCCGTATTCTGCCGCGACCTTCAGCGTTTATGTACTGTATACTGTATATGTACGAGTATATACAGTCATAAAGCAAAACATAGATTAGAACGTGATGTGAGTACTTATTTATATATAGAACAGCCACGATGTGAATATCAAAGAAGAATGTGGGCGTTTCTATCGTCCATGGTCGTTTTCGGACTTTGATCCTAACAATGCACAATACCTAATTGCAGAACCTCTCGAATCTCTAAACCTGCTTATACAGATACATTACGAAAATATTGGCCATCGGCTAATCCGGAAACACCCGAACGCGACATCCACGTCTATGCAATAAAGTATCTCGTAATAAAGTATGCAATTAAAGGTACAGTAATTCATAGACATGGATGACGCGTTCGGGTACAGATGTATGATGTACAGATGTACATCATTAAGAAATGGGAAGAGTAATAGAAAACCCTGTCTTCTAATTGCAAGTTTTAGGCCACTCGGGTTAGTAAAAAAATTAATACAACATTCAATTACAATCACGATGGCGCCTCGCTGGCGAGTTTTTATTACTGAATGAATTCTAGGATGAGGTATCCGTGGATAAGGAGTAGCGATTTTTGCGTGATAGAATCAGACTTAATATTTTCGTGAGATCTTCTGTGAGAATCCTACAGTTTTCTTAATTTCTCCTTGATATCCGAATTATATTCTGATAAAATTTTCTGTTTTCTTTATAATCTTTATTTCTTCTTTAATTTCGGTGAGTTCTTGTTGAATTTTGGCCGAATTTTCTTTCTGATTATTGGCAAATTCATTAAAAAAGGACATTATTTCTTTTCGGAAATCGCAAAGTTGTTCTTTCAAGTCAAAGTTGATATGCGGTTGTTTTCGTTTTATTTGTGCAATATAGTCTTCTCTTGTCAGTGAATTTAAATCAGGATAACCGCTTCCTCTTGCGAACTTTCCGCTATTCGGCGATCGTTGTGCACTCAAGTTGTTTACTAATGAACAATGTTATCGCTTGATCCAGGGATAATCAAAAATAATCCGCGCTGTACGATTCAATGTGTACGTGTGGCTTGATTCTTGAAACGCTTGACAGGTGTCTACCATTAATTTAGCAGTTCACATCCTTGAAACTGTGGAATAGTTTTAATAATCGGTCATGATATATGTAGTTTAATATTTGCCATGATTTTTTATTTAACGCGACACACGTCGAATCTACGCGGGCGCAGTGCGGATTGGTGGATCACGCTCGTACGTAATTTACTCTTATCATTACTCTTCGTATATTATATCATTCCGCATAATCTGGTGTAACATTTAGATATAATAATTAACACTTAGTTAATGTAAACAATATAATTAATAAAGTACTTCAATATAGTGACATCAATACAATACATAATATAGTATTTCTATAATTATTATAAATTATCGTGAACTGCAGAATTGGTTCCAAGGTTAATTTGGTTATTTTTAATTATCCGACCAATTTATGTGCAATTAATAGGAAAGTTTAGGAAAGGAAAGAAAGTTTGTCAACGCAATAGAAAATACTTATTACCTCAATGTTACCTTTTTAAAGACGTAGGTTTTCCTTGGTTTACCAGCACAGGAAGCAATAAAATTTACCGGAAGAAAAGACCAGTAAAAAACAAGCAGCACTCATTTTTAGAGGGCATTTTGAAAGACACATTTTGAGCTTTTTTGTTGAGATGTAATTATATTTATGTAGGTATGAATTTCATATATTACATATTTATATATAAATACGGTGTAGGTTGTATATTTTTATTATCAATTCATTTGTCTCTCTCGCTCTCCCAATGAATGTCTTGGATCAACTCAAAACGTTCGCTAATAGAGAATGACTTTTATCAACCTATAATGTCCCACTGCAAGGCACAGATCTCTAGCAAATCACTGGGAGGTGTCGGGCCATAATCCAGCACGCGGGCCCAGTGCCCATTCTGGAGCATGCAGATTTCCTCACGATCTATTCCTTCACCGTCGATTTTAAATTGTCAAGTATCAATTTTAAATCAAGTAGCAAGTGTCAATTTTAAAAAAATCTGAACTTTAGAAACTCAGTGTTTCCGGGCCGAGGATTTGCACTCACGATCACACGAATGTGAGTCGAGTACAGATACCCCTAGGCTCTCATCGTTCTTATGGCGCCTAAATGCTGATCTTTTGTACGATGATGCGCAATAAAGTATGTAATAAGGAAATAATTATGTGTTCTTACCGAAAACATTAGGGTCCTCTCCCATTAAAGGTTTGTGGTCGGGCGTGAAGGACTCCGGGCCGCAGACGGTGCTCTTGATCCCGACTTGACCCAGTTTCGGACAGAGAGTCGACGCGCTCGTCATGTGAACGCCGAATACATCCCAATCCAGCTCATACAAGTGGAACTGCAGGTGATCTGGGATCTGAAAAACGTTAGTGAAGGTTTCCTTTTTGCGTGTGACAGGTGGTCGTGCGGCTGTTACCTCTCTTTAATGAAATGGTCTACAAACATTTTTATATTTTTATTCTCCTATCGTACTAATGGCCTATTGAATAAATTTTCTACAGTTCAGGTGTATATTAACAAAATATATAATTTTATAATAAGGAGTACATAGACCTTTAATACCGACGATCTAATTTTAAATATCTATGGTATAAATAACAGCATAAAAATATTTAACCAAATAAACCTGATTATGATTACTTATGGCTCGTATGTAAACAAGCAGCAAAAAATACTAAATAAACACCAAATGATGATTAACAAAACAACCCGTTTTCTTAATAACTGAAGTAGGTAATTTTAACTTACTAAGAATGTCGTCACGAAGTCGACGGAGGGTCTTGTTGGTGGGAACTCTAGAAGTGGAGTTTTCGTGTGATTGTATTGTACAAATTGGGTATTGGGCGTTTTATGGTTTAATAGTGATAGTTTATTAAATTTCAGTGATTTTCGTGCGTGGTGTTTGTGATAATCAAATAAAAGGGTGGTACGTGTATATTGTGCTTCCAAGTAGTGACAGTAACCTACTATATAGGGTCCTCAGTAAACCTACTATCACTTTACTGAGCGACTTCTGACTTCGATGGGACTGGACACTGACAGGATACGTTTTACACCTTGAAATTGTTTATTAAGAATAGAACTTAACACTAGCAGAATGTGCTAATTGCACCATTGCCCTATATATGAAAAAAAAAACAATAGAAAGGAAATCGTTTATTACGAAGCAAAACTTGACACTGGCAGAATGTGCTAATTGCACCATTGCACCTATATATGAAAAAAAAAGAAGTCCACCGAGTCCCGCTTTGCGGATCTCCCATTCTTGTATTGTCGAAGAACCTAAACCTAATCCACCTTTAAATTTGCTGCTCATTCAATATTTATTACTACTAAAAAATGGGTTTGGTAGTTAAATGGGCATTTAATTACTTCTGATTACTTATATCAAAGTCGATATTACTACTGTTAACAATAATATATGCTACATTAACTGAGGAAAGGGAATTTATTGTCAGTATAGACATTGTAACATTGGTTAAGATTTTTTAACTTAATATTTCGTTATTTCAAGATCTAATTTAAAAAGAAACATACTCTAACATCTGATTAAAGTATAATACTTAAGATCTGATTAGCAATGAAAAGTCGTCATTTAGTCTTTATGACTAATAAATAAAATCTAATTACCTCGTCCAGCATATGCGGGTTCGACTCGTATCCCCCAATGCTACACGTCTCGCCCTGCATTTTAATGTACAAGTTGACGTCATGGTCCCTGATGTTGGGACAGCCGCGGACTTCGGGGATCGCGTCCGCTACTACGTACGCATGCTTGAACGGAATCAGGGGTAGATATGGGACGCCGGCAAATCTGGCCACTCGGGGTCCCCACGCTCCTGGAAAAATAAATATTATCAATTTGTCTTTTCGTTTGATTATTTTATCATGACAATGTTAAATGGTTTTCGGCGCAGAAGGTTCCAATTGCAAAACGTCACGCTGAAAAATGCCCTATAATTAGAAAGTCCCATGATATATACACATGTATACATAGTTTATACAGATGTATAAATTGCCCGCCCATTGTACTCTGTGCAATAAAGTTTTAAATAAATAATAAATACATTATACAACTCCGTTTTGCTGTCCACTAATTTTTATGGAAATGTGGCAGACGAGCATACAGTCTACCTGGTGGTAAGTGGATACTGTCGCCCTGCGACATTCACGGTACATGCTAACATCAATCAAGAATGACAAACATCGCAATGCCTACCTCTTTAGATTTAGAAATGAATTTGTAAAAAGGATCGAGACGATTGGGGAATGGGGATTAGTATACCTGGAAATTAGTGAATGAGTGTAACAAAATGAGTGCTAGTGAGTTTTGCCTTTCGCGTTACGCTAATCATTCTTCTTTGAATGGAGTGATTAGATGGATAGTAGAGGTGGGCAGTAGAGTAAGTAATAAAGGAATTTCCTATACCAGTGTAATTTCTTCTCAAATCAGCTAGATCCTTCGTATCCAGAGATAAAATGTACATATAAAAAGGCATTAAATAATTATGTAAATCTGTTTACCTGCACAATTAACGACACACTTCGTCTTGATGAATCCTCTGTCGGTATGCACTCCAGTCACTTCCTTATTGCCCAGTAGGTTGTGTGTGTAATGAATGTCTAATACTGGACAGTCTTCGTATACCTGTAAATATGTTAAGGTGCACTTTAATATAAGTACGACGAGCGCTTTACTAGCAATTCTAACTACTAGGAAAATAACAGATTTAAACTCTATATTCATTCCACTTTCAACGATGTCTAGCTTTTTATATCATTGCTCAGTAGTAGTACAAGTCAGTGACTTGTAGAGTCTATTAAAATTACGGTATGAAGAAGTTTTTTTTTTAAATGCTTCAACCTTAGTTTTACGCAAGAAGAAAGCCTTTAAAGGGGAACTGTGTTCTCATAGAAAAAACATAACAGTAGGCTATTTGCATTTAAACGCAAGAGGCACGGTTTGCTGTTGTACACTATCCATACGCATCCCTACCTACATAGTTCATACTTTATAACCTCTATATTTTTTAAATCTCTGTATTCTGTATATCCCATTGTTAAATTCGCTTATTAACCCTTTTCGCTATTTAATCATATTTTTTATTACCTTCTGTATACTGTATACGCCCAGCTGTATACTACTGTCTTAAAAATAAAAAAGTGAAAAAAGGAACAGACGATTGTTACAAGATGTCACGTCAATATGGAAAATCTAAGGGGCCGCCCCGACGGGTTGTCTCGAGTCTACCGAGGAGTCTAGAAGGCTCGAAATAAACGTCACACGTCTGCCCCGACGGGTTGTCTCGAGTCTACCGAGGAGTCCAGAAGGCTCGAAATAAACGTCACACGTCTGCCCCGGTACACATCATCTCGCCCACCAGCGCTCCAAAACCCTCGACGATGCCCCACCAGTGCAACTCCGTCTTTCTGATGAGGCCGCCGCTCTCGCGGACCGGCGCGACTTCTGGTTCGTCGCTCTCTGTACCACTGGTGCTCCTTCTGGGCGCCACCCTTCGTGTCTGGCCGCCATCGCTCCGACTGACCGCCGCTGCTTCTTGTTGGCGGTAGTGCCGCTCTCCGTCGCTCGGACCGTTTCAGAGCGCCTCCGCTAGGCGCCGGAACGAAAAGTGAGTCGAATTTGGTTTGTGCGAGCCGTGCCGTGTTCTCTGAACCAAACTTTAGCGCTTGTTAGATTTCTAATTAGCTTCCTTGTGAATCTTGGTCTTCTTATTGGAACTATTTTTCCTGTTTCCTTTTTAGTAGCTTTGTGTGTACCTAGATGTTACACGACATATGGTCCAAGGTAAACAATGATTATATTTTGACTATGATATTTGTCAAACGTATGCAGACATATGTTGACTGGCAGAGAATGCCACTAGGCATTAAGTCCGCCTCCTGTACAACTTTAGTTCAGTAAAGCTTAAATAAATTAAAAAAAAAATATGTACACACTTTTCCTCCATTATTCTTGGCCACTTTAGTGAGGGCGTTACAAGCCATTGCAGGGTCTATAGTACCGTCCTCGCTTGCGTATAAAGCCATTTTAAACACTGACGGATCCAAGAGGGGTACTAATTTTTGAGCTTCTTCAGGCTTCAATATTTGACTAGGTATGCCCATTGCTTTGCCCAGTGTGTGAAGTCTAAGATACTCTTGTGTTCGAGTCTGAAATAAAAGAGGATAAAATGATTATTCTGTATTATTGTAATGTTTACAGTATATTCTACATGGTACAGTAGAACACACTGATGAGGTGCCATTATGACGCGACTGTTCTACTCGTATATCCATTTCTATCTCTAACGACTCGTAAATCGCTACGCATAACGAAATATACTGTTTAGACCAGTGGTCGTCAAACTGCGGCCCGCGGGCCGCTTGTGGCCCGCGGACGATATTTGTGCGGCCCGCGACAAAGCAAACAATTTTAGTAGATAATATCAAAATATGATTTTGCACATGAAGTTAACTAAATAGAAGTACACGAGTAGGTATAAACTTCCTCCTGTTCTTTGTGTCCGTTAATTGTATGTTCAGTTAGTTCATTGAGTTGGCAAATAAAGACTTCACATTGGTCATAGGTAGCTATTGCCATACAAAATCTATGGGGCAATCGCGTTTTGACAGCTCATAAAAAATATGTCAATTGATTGGTGGTGTCAACTAAACAATCCAAGAATGTGCGGCCCGCAGTGATACCTCACATTGTCCTATGTGGCCCTTTGACCAGAAAAGTGTGACGACCACTGGTTTAGACAGTCAATGGATATGATAACAATTAGCATCGTATACATTAAAGTTATGTGTGTACAGTGGGTAAATTTTAGTCATATTGTAATTCAACATTATATTTTTGTAGGTACGTATATTACATTGAGGTAAAATTTAATACCTGGCTCCGCGATATGAACATGCCTCCATTGTTAATCCAGCCGGCACAATCGCCTGTCTCCTTTTCCAAGTTACTGTACACTGCTCTGGAATCTCTTAATATCTTCACTTCTAAGTCGCAAGGTCTGAGCGACCACACCAGACCTATTTTACAAAAAAATGAATATTAATTATGAATTTAGTTGGAAAATTTTAAGTATGAAAATTCACTTGCCCGATGTATGCCATGTCGTTCCGCTCGTTACTTTAGCTCTTTCTAAAAGCACGGCATTTACACCTCTCTTTGTCAACTGATACAGTGTGTTACATCCCGCTATACCTCCACCTAGAAATACAGATCACTTTAACATTAACAAATGACTACTTTAACATATAAAAGAAAAAAAATTGTAATTGAAAGCCATTTTTTTAATTCAATGTCAATTAATAATATTACACTGTAGGTGGATACAAACCAATTATAACAACATCTGCAGAACTCACTACCTCCTGTTTTGATGCAAGCAACCGTTTCTCGTACCTAAAGTTTTTTAAATAATTCGCTGCCTTACACCTAACCCCGCCATCTTTTATTATTTTAAACATTATAAATACTACTTAAAAATACAGTGTGATTTGTTTCACAGTCGAGTGTTGAATGTCAATCCGTCTTCAAGTCCCTACCCGATAGTGTCAGTAGATGTTGAAGAAATAATAAACATGTTGATAAGTGGAGTAGTTTGCATATTTTGAACTATTATCAGTCAAAGTTCAAACAATTGGTACGTTATCTAAATATCGCTTTGTTTTTTGTCTTATTAAAATAATTAAGTACAAATAGGACTCGTTCAATTCATTTCGCCGCAGATCTGTTTGTAACATACATGTCTATGTAGCAAATCATCAAATTAGCAATGTATATTTAGCAATTCGTCGAACTTGCTCAACGCCAAGTCGCTGAAAGTCCAAGTATACAGTATGTCTTAAAAGATAAACGTCTAACTCGCAACTTGTATACAATAGAGTCGATGATCGAAACATCAAAAATCATATTATTTTTTTATTTAAAAATAATAACTACTATGGAGAAATAATACCAGAATACTATATTCACTATTCAGTGTTGATATCACAAATATAGAGACGACCAACCCGTACTACTTTCTACTTAAGTACGGACTTTTTAATTATCGCTACCTTGACGGTGTAGAAAACATTGTGAAGAAATCTCGTGCATAAGGATAAAGATAATGTAGTGATGTGTATTACGCTACATAAAGGCGATTAAATTACCTGTTGTAATTAAATTACTATAATCTATGCTATTTCTAAATAATATAATAAAATCGTAACAAGCAAATGAAATATTTAAAAAAAAGTTGTTGCAGTGTAAAGTTTTGAGGGGTTTGGTATGTATCGCGAATGTCTATGAGCGACAGCATCCACTTACCATCAGGTAGACTTGGTCATCTGCCGATTTCGTTCATAAAAAAAAGTACGAGTGAGCCCAAAACAGCACCTTTTGGAATTTCTGTATGTCTGTCTAGACACGCATCACGCAAAGACCACTGGAAGGATTTTAATTAAACTTGGCATAGTTAGGACTTGAGTCAGGTTAACGTTTAGAGTACAGCTAACCAGCTAACAGCTAACCACACATACTCTATGCATCTATGCGCACGAAGTCGCATGCACTGCTATAGTCTGTACCACGAGAACTGATAGTGACGTCATCAGCTTTAAACAGACAAGACAACTCCGACCGGTACTACGAAACGTTGTTTTGTTCATCTATTTTATTGTTTACTAAAAACAACTAGCGACAACAAAACGATATTTACATTCTTGTGTATAACGGAGTACGATATAACGCGATGACGTCACTATCAGTTCTCGTGGTATAGAGTTTAGTAATTAATATTATGCAACTACATACGCGCACGAGCTGTGGAGCTCTGCGGCATGAAGTGGGGAAGCGGGGGAGATGTCGGTCCACACACCGCAAACTACACTATTAAATATATCTGTGTATTTTTTCATATTCTATAATGTCAATCGATATCGACATAATTTGCTTACACGCCCAGCCTTAGTGGTCGCTTATCGCATTCCTTCCAGAGGTTTACTGCTCGCGCGCTGAGTATACCTGTAGTTCTCGCGAGGTATGTGTAACGTCACCAACCCGTACTGGGCTTACGTACCTATTGTAATTATGACCCAAAACCTCTTCTCGATTACAAAGAGAGGCCCTGGCTTGCCCTGCAGTGAGAGTTATAGGCTGATTTGAAGCACTTTCAGACCTATGGAACAACTATGGAACGCAATTTCGAAGAACCTGTGCACCTGTGCACCTGTATTCGAAGCAGCTCCTTTTTTTCTTAATATGCTAATGTTTCTTCGATTGAGTGATATGATACGTTTGATATAAAGTGTTAAATATTGATAAACTAATTGTATATTTTGCATGTGAGCTATGGTGAAACTCGAGGAATCTGCAATTATATCAAAACTGTAACCTGTACCAAGTTTTAGGCAAATAAAAAATATTATTAAAGTGTAATTTGAGTTTGGATCCTCATTTCGATCTAAATTATTTTGTACTAGCGACCTTTTGTACCGCTTCGCTTCGGCTTACAAGGTTTTAACAAATTACTTTTTCAAAATTTCAAAATAGAAAATAGCCTATATTAGACACGGATAATGTAGCTTCCTGATTGTAAAAAAAATTGAGATCGGTTCAGTAGTTCCAGAGATTATCCCCAACATACAAACACACAATTTTACCTCGTTTATTATATTAGTTATTTTGTATTTCTTCTCACTATTAAAACATTATACTTTTTTATTTTAAGGTCCCGATAAATTAGTGTATACATCAATAATAATAATCATAGTATATTAAGACTATGAAATCGTCATACTATGTTACCGATACAAGATTTTATTATATCATCGTGGCAATATAAAGGTTATCATAGCTACTTGTTGACCAATTAAACAAAATAAACAAAATCGAGTACATGTTACATATACATATAATTTTCCTTTTTATAAATTTACAATAACTACTTACATCTAAAATTTAAGAAAATAATTTGCAAAAGGAATATAAGTCAATTTTCTATAGTTATTACGATTAATATTTTTCTATTGTACAGTCATTTTTTTTATTTTCACTTTTGCATTATTTATTAATAGAACGTCTATTTTTTACATAAAGTTTATAATACTTCTCAAATATGATTGAGGTCTTTAGCTTTCAATAGTCTGGGCGTACATAGTACATCATACCATATAATTAGCATATTATGTCTCTCCATTATCGGATAAAGGCCCGCCAATAAACACAACATATGGGCCGAATCAGTTATCTTAGCCTTTGTGGAAACAGTGCTTAGGTACTGTATAGTAGAGATTCAACGGATAGTGAATGTGTAAGAGAAAAGATACTGAAGAGGAGCCAAGGAGGAGGATGCGCAAGGAGGGCCCAGTTTACAATCAGGATATCGATAACTCGGCAATTAACTTCAAACGACTAATAGAGTTCGCACACCATTGGCATAAAAAAGAATCTCGGCAGTACCTCACAAGGGTCAGCTAGTTAGGACTAAATACTTTTATTTCCACACGTTTACTTTATCTGGTTTAGCTGAATACAAGCCCTGTATCCTGGAAGCGGAAATATGACCGGATACTAAATTATTGCCAGATATCCACCGCATCTCCACTATACAGTTTAAACTTAACTTAAAAACTAAAAATGAAACATACTTTTAATAAATTATTTTTAATAACAAATGCTTTGATTCTTTCCAACTTATATATTCGTAACATCATCCTATGATCTATAAATACAAATAAACTTTTACACGTAATAATTATAATAAAGCAATATTTATTTAATTAATAACAATAAACATACGACAACGCTGCAATCCAACAGCCGCTGGGCGCACTCGACTGGCTTCGTTACACCTCTCCCACAGAATACTACCTTGAAATGTACTGCATTTCCCAATTTATCATATTCCCCAATGTATGTACGTATTTCGGTAGTGAGTGAGATATGCCAGAGCCCATATCCTATCCCTTCCCACGTCCCCAACCCTTTCTCCAAATCCATTCTTTCATCAACAAAGGTAGGCAGCGCATCCGGGGGCGTGCCAAAGTTTGTCATTTTGGACTAATGTTGGCATGTATTGCAGATGTCGCAGGGCAACAGTATCCCCTTACCACCAGGTGGACTATATGCTCGTTTGCCACCTTCTTTATATATAAAAAAAACACATTTAGAAGAAAATTCATTAGTTTAAAGTAATATAATGATATATACATCATACCTTCCATAATATAAGGAATTATATTCAACTGCTTGTGCATAAAAAAACTAAACATTAGGGGCCGTTCAAGTATTACGTAAGCAGAATTTTAGTCCTTTTAACCCCTCCCCCCGTCAGCGAAAGTAAGCAAGGCTCTTACCCCCCCCCCCCCCCATGCTCACGTAAGCATTGGTATAATTTTTATAAAATCTATTCAAGTTTCTACTAATTAATCAGAATCTACTAAATTTTGCCAGAAAAATACGAAAAGTAATAAATAAATAAATATTGCTGACGTAATCGCCATTCAAACCCCCCCCCCGTCCCCCATGTCATCAAAAATAAGCAAAGCAAAGCCCCCCCCCACCCCCCTTTGGTGCTTACGTAATACTTGAACGGCCTCTTATTTAAATATACCTGCATTTATTACATTTACTGTATTGAACAGGATTTTGGGATATGACTACTTTAAAACTGGTCGGTTATTGATTATGTAAGTAAATTGGTTATGTTTCGTATATTTCAGTTCAGTTACATGAATCAAATGAAAGAGCGGTTATATGAAACAGTGAGTTTTCAAATTCATGCGCGTATGTGACATTATTAGTTATACCTAGTGTACCGGAAATAGATACAATAACAAGTTCAATGTGAGCAGCAGAATCCAAAACGAACAAAACGGAGGGTGGACAGATTCCTCTGTCAATAGCAACAACACCTCCACCTCCGGCGCAGTCTCGCCGAGACCACGGTTCATGTAACTAGACCCAAATATCGGTTACAAAATAGATAAAAATCTTGAATAATCCGTTTGCATAACAATTATGTTCAACCACCATAACAAAGTTCTTAGAAGTCGCGAGCGCACGTAAACCTTGCTTATTCATGTCGGCCGGTTCACGTGAACAGTATCCTTTTGCGTCAATGTATTTAAATGTATATCGTGAAGGATATAACGTTTATGTGTACATACACGCACCACTACATGTATGGCAGATAGGCGCTCGTGAGTCGCAAGAAATATATAACATTATTGTTCGTTATTGACGTCACATGATCAATAAAATTTGTTTTATTTTAGTTAACCAATAAAACCTATCGAGTTAAGTTTTATTTCAAATGTAAACAGGATTTAGGTACTTAGAACAACAATATCTTTATAAGTGTCAAAATTAATTCTTAAAAATAAAATGAGTTTTACATAAATGCATCTTGGTCGTTATTAGTGTATATAACAGTTAATACTCAATTTATGTGATGACCTCACAAAGGTACAAATTGTACAATTCCGTTACGCAGTTCCTTTTTTTTTAAAACAAGAAAAGAATGTAGCGGATAAGCTTTCCATTCACCTGGTGGTAAGTGGATACTGTCACCCATGGACATTCGCGATACTTGCCAAAATCAGTCCAAGACTACGAACATTGCCACGACCCGAGACGAGCCGCCTATCTGGAGTATATTTGGAACAAGAATTGCGACTGCTGACAACGCGCGGGGGCAATGAGACGATGCCACACTACGGGGTCAAATGCCACTGCAGCTGCCCGGCTCTCCTTCTTCGGTTTGATGTTAATTTTTTTGCCACTATTTTGCCAATGTCAAGTGTAAATGAATTTTGAAGTAAATATGGCGTCGCTCAGTAAACTGATAGTAGGTTTACTGAGGACAATTCGACTCCTTAAAAGGACACGAATAATAGTTTTATTCTTTTATTTGATTATTAAACATTACGCATTTACGCGTAAACATTACACAAAATCATGACCCTTTGAACTTTAATAAACTATCGCTATTAAACCACAAAGTCCACAATACATAATTTTCATAGTAATCAAACAAAAACTCGACTTCACTTCTCGAGTTCACACAAAAGAAATTCTGCCCTGCTCTTAACACGGCTCGAAAATCTCACGCGAACTTTGAGACTGACGTTGTGTCAACATATTTTGTAAGTGATATATTTCGAATAAACATGCTTTCGAGCTATGGCACAAGAATAATGAATCACTAAAATTAAAGCCACCCGGCTACTGCTACTTATATTTGATTTCTAATTGGATAAAAGGTTACCATTTCGTGCATACGCTGTAATTGACATTTGAATAAACACGCTTACACGTTGTTAGATGATCGAACAACGTATATTTGCATTGATCAGATGTGGTGCGGACTAGCAACGCGAGGCGTTCAAATGCCAATGAAGCCCCCCGGCTTTTATCTTAACTCGAAGTTTATTATTTAACAGATTGTGACATACAGTTGAATAGACGCATTTAATTCTACAAATTGCTAGACGACCCAACAATAGTACGATAACAGGTGCACCAATTAAAGCCACAGATGCTTCTAATGTTCAGACGTGGTACGAGGTGGCAACGCGCGGAGTCAAATACTACAGCAGCCGTTCCGCTTCTACTTTGGCTGGAACGTTTAAGATCTCACGCATACATTGTGACGGAATTGTTTAACGGTTGAACACGGAACGATAACAATGAATCGCCAATTAAAGCTGCAGGGCACTTATGCTTCTGTTGGGACGTGGTGTGGGCTGACAACACTCAGGGTTAAATACCACTGCAGCCGTTCCGCTTTCAATTTGACTCGAAAGTAAAAGATAACGATTGAATATGGATCAATAATAATGACTCATTAATTAAAGCCACTCTGTATTTTGTATAGGTCAGACGTGGTGCGGGCTAGGGACGCGCTTTGGCTTTGGCTTCTACTTTGGCTCCAAAGTTTAATATCTCACACATTGTGACGGAATTATTTAACAAATGAACACCGAAGGATAACAATGAACCACGAATTAAAGTCACTGTGTACTTATACAGTTCCGACGTGGTGTGGGGCAGGCAGCGCGCGGGGTCAAATACCACCGCAGCTTTTCCGCTCCTGCTTTGGCTGCTAAGTTTAAGATTTAACGCATACATTGTGACGGAATTGTTTACCGATTGAACACTGGAACGATAACGATGAATCACTAGTTGTATGTTCAGACGTGGTGAGGGCTGGCGACGCGCGGGGGCGTGAGCGCGAGACGGTGCTGGCGAGCCGCGTGGTCGCCCGCCACCGCCGCCGCGGCCGCCTCTAGCTGAGCACGAAGCGCTACTAGCTCTCGCGTGCGTTGGAAGATCGGATCCTGGGAACAAATGGTTACAATATAGTGTTGAAAAAATGAGCGCTGAGCGCTTAAACCTTAAAGGTTCTACTCTGAAACGGTTAAGGTTAAAGAGTAGAGCTTTTATCCTGCTTATATTTAAATAGAACAAATATTTGAAAGCAGACAGCAAAAATAGGATTTGTCTACGATGACGTGTGACGTTTATCGCTAGCCAACAGGCTCGGGGCCAACAGGGCGAGCCTAAGGGTGCATTTTGTATTTAATTATTGCAACAGAAATAAAAAGGTTTTCATCGAAGTGCCACCTTTTAATTGTGCATTTACTCCACGAAACATAACCACAAAGGTTTAAGACTATAAAACCTGAAAAATATTAACATTACAGTTCTTTTCTTTTTTAGACTAAAAAAATAATTAGAGAAAAATAGATTTATATTAAAAAAAACTCCGATGGCAAAGATCAAAAAAGCAAAAGTGTGTGATAGTTCTCATAAATGTGGCTTTTTCAGCAAAAAAAGATCCATATTGGCTTCTAGTTTCCAAAATATCCGCTTTTTTGGAAAAGAGGGTGAAAAAAGTAAACATTTTTAGTTATGAATTATAATTATAAGAGTAAGAATTATGAACCTAATAAATTATAAAAATAAATCTAATGAATTTAAGAGCTGACTATCACTTGTCTAATGTATCATTTCCGATCCACAAAACTTTAGTACACTTTTAACTCTTAAATTCAAACACCTATTTTATATAGAAAGTCACATAATTTTTAAAGTTATCACTTACTTGTTGTCTCATAGTCGGATTCCACCTACAATAAAGCGCTTTCCACAACTTGATGACCCTCAAGGAGGCCACCGGAACCAGTACGAGTTGCGGACGAGCGTATGGTGATGGTGATGAATTGGGGCTCAGAGATGAAGGACCCCAGTACAAGGGGTTCAGGTATAGATCCTGGCGACTGTTGATATATGACCAGAGAGACACCGTCTTCTGTTTCACTGTAATGAGAAGTTAGTTATTTTTCTTTTGTCTTTTTTCTGTGTCTGGCTGGTGCTGACAACACACACAATTTATGTGATACATAAACGTATTTTTGCTTATCGAGCTCATCTGTTATCTTAATCGTAACTAAGATTCAAATTAAGAAATTTTAGGTCTATTTAACTGACTTTTGGTCGCATGGGTCGGTGGGCTTTAGAATAACACGACCGCATCTCCTCCCGTCGGTGTCGTAAAAGGCGACTAAGGGATAGTGGACTTGTCCACATAATTTTTCAGCGTTTAGTTAAACGATGTCGATTTGACATCAGGTGTCTATGTATTTTTTTTAAGAATGGCGTGAATCTATGAAATGCTACATTTTTTCTAACCTAAATATGTTGCAGATAACAAATATATACAGCAGAATATGCAGGATCTTTTTTTCAGATGGGGTCAGTATGGAGAAATCTGGAACTATTAGAAATAGAGAAATTTGTTCTAATCATGGCGTCGATTTTAGTCATGAAAAACTGCATTTAAAGATTTTCAATAAAACTCATACACAATCAGGAATCGAACCCGTTAATTTTGCCTTGAAAATATGCTAAGTTATTTTATTGCGTTAACTGATAGTGTAGGCTGTAAGGAATAAACAAAAATAATGCAATTCAAATAATGTATTTATTTTAACAAATGTTCAACGTGGTAGCCAAATCTTTGAATGCAGTTTTTCATAACTCTAAATACGATGTTCCTTAGAACAAATTTCTCTATTTCTTATTGTTTCAGACTTTTCCATACAGACCCGTCCCAAAAAAAGATCTTGTATAATAATCAGTTAAACTATTTTTTTTGTGGTGCAGGTGTCACAACTAATCGGATGCAAGCTGAATATGAAAAAATATTTTTAATAATTTTAACGTGGAGGCAGACTGTGAAGACAGATTGTACAATTTAGACACAAATAACAAAACATGGCTTAATTATAGCATTTAACAGGACCATTTGGCATATAAAAGAACAGACCTTTGCCCAGCAGAGGAATAAGACTCTAAGCTAAAAAAGAGGTTTGTATTTAAGCGAGTAGCAAAAAAATAGTAAATGGGCAGTAAACTATGATTAACAAAACAAAGTTATTATTGAATGACTGATATAAATAATTTTAAATAATAAGAATGGCAATACCAAGTTGACGGAAACCCACTACTTTATTTTCATCAGAGTACCTAACCTACCTTTAAATGTGATGCCATCGATTTGATGCCCATTCAGTATTTTGGTTGCTCATTTATTTATTTCTTAAAAAGAAGTACCTTCCCTAACCCGCTCCCGCTCGGTGTTACAGAGAAACGTGCCAAAACGACACGAGTAGAGGTGGTCCACAATGGTTATCAGCAATCGTTCACTGAACTCGAATGCTGTGGGGAACTGTTGCGTCATTTGCCATACGCAGTCCACCCACTGGACGAACACTGGTGAGCGATCAGCATCCGAGTGACGTTCGTCGCCGTGACCTATACGCTGTGAATCAACATATTTTTTTCCTGATAATCTGCCGATCAATTGTTACTCTTTGTCTTGAGACTGCTCATTAACTATTGCAGATGTGTTCGACAAAAAAACTCTTTTAGAGCTTGTTCAGACGCGGTGAAATGCGCACGGATGTAAACCGCATATATCGACCGCGCGGAGCCTATTTACAGTAGTGCTTTCATATTCGTACAAACTTGTCCGCGCGCCGCACGGATTTATTGTGGATTTCGCACGGATTCTGCAGTATCTGAACAAGCTCTTAACGGGCAGGAAAGCCATCGCTCTACACTTCATCAGTCAGCAAGCATATCGGCCCGCTTTAATCTTTGCACTAGGTATTCTGGATTGCAATAAGAACGTTACCAAACATTTATTTTATTTCATCTTTCATATATATTTTTTTATAGGAAGAAGTTTACATTTTATACACATAATTGTCTGTTATTATTACATAACATACTGTATTTACTAGTTTATATATTTTTATTTCAGTTTATTATGTATGTATACCAATTTATGTATTTAAACTAAAACTACACCCGCGTTCTGTTTGATCTGGTTGTTGACTGGTGGAGAATGCCGTTAAGCATTAAGTCCGCCTGTTGTACATGTCATATACTTGTGCAATGAAATTTAAATAAATAAACATACATACCAACTGGAACTTATGTCCAAATGACAGCCATTCCTTTTCGATGAGCACTTCGAAGCCTCTAAGTGTTCTGTAGTAGGGGTCGAGCATTAACATCGCGAGAGCGGTCAGCTGCGCCGTGCGGTCCCAACCGTCCGAGCAGTGGACTAGCACGGACGTTTTGTGGTTTTCCACCTTGAGACAATAACAATATTAAGTACCTGCTATTTGCGCACGAATACGAATGTACAAGAGTATTTTTTAGATATAAAACTTCAAAACTACTAAGGATTATATAGTAAGGGTCAAACATTAACCACGCCAAAGCAATCGGCATCGCTGTAAGGTCCCAACCGTCCGAAGAGTGGACTAGTACCGATGTTTTGCGGTTTTCCACCTTGAGACAATGATTCCAGTTGAACATTAACATCGCAAGAGCGGCCAGTTGTGTCGGTCCAACCATTTAAATAGTGGACTAGCATCGATGTTTTGTGGTTTTCCACCATCAGACAAAATTTTACATGACTTACCTTATCTACAATTCGAACTGCGCCCGCTAATATGCATTTTATATGTTTCAGCCAACAGCTTGCTTCTATTCCACTAAACCACCTAAAATATATAAGAAAAAATATGTAATAAATAAAAGTGTAGTTTTAATAATGCTTATTATGTTAAGCTTTGTCAATTGATCTGACTGAACTAATCTATCTATGTCAGCCAAACAACTAGCTGTTTAATTTGGAGTTAATCAAGTAAGTCATTATGATTCTGGTTAAACTTAAGAACATCAACATTCAGAGTATTCAGAGGTATACAGAGTTAATTAATGTTACGAACAAATTTGGACGTGGTAAACGAGTAATCATCAACTTAATTATCATTTCTGTTAGTGTGTCAGATGTACTTCTGAAGACTGAAACGGATTCCATTCGTGATTATCAATTAATTTACATGAAAATTTTAAGCAATTAATCACTATTAATTAATTAATTAATCACGGGATAGAACTCTGTACTCCCACTAAATGTCACTATTATCCCAGGATTGTACGTGAAGCAATAAAAATTAAGAATTATAAAATTTAAATGGGTACGATGGATATACATAAACTGTCGTCGACGTGGAATCCAGTGATTGACAAATTTAAACCTTGCGATTTACCGTTGAATACGTCCACGGACATTATTATACAAGTTCCATTGCTTTATTTTCTCGATGACAGCTGACACACAGTGGTCGATATAACTTTGTTCTAGCGTCAACGCCTAAAACTCCGAACAAAAATTAGGCACCAAGACGTCATATTTCATTAACAAGGTCACGTCAGCCAGAAAGCAATTTTAGGGATGTAGTTATCGATAAACGTAACACGATAACAGATCCGATATTTTTTTACAAAATGTAAGAAACTAAACTACTGCCGGATACTTTTGTACAAATTTATTAACTAATATTATATTTCATTACAAGATGTTACACGTGTTAATTCTTGATTGATAATGCCAACTTCTTTAAAATTTTCGAAGCTGTTGTAAAATAAGTAGGTATAGGTAGGTACTCGACAATGAAACGAAATAATTATAATGACAGGTAATCTTTATTTATTTATTTTAATCAAAATCTGATGAATCGTCACTGTCACTCGATGAGCTCTCCCCAACATTTATTATAAGTTCCTGTACTTCTATATTATCGAATGCCACATGAATTTCCCAATCCGACGCTATAATGTTTTGGGTTCTTCTCACAATTTTTTCCCAGTTTTCGGCAGTTACTTCCGCACATGCATTTTTTAATAAATCTAACATCTTGTTTGCCGTAAAAGGGGGATGGGTATTGTTTCGAGCGGCGTGTCCTTTGATTTGTGCCCATATTAGTTCTATAGCATTGTACTGGCAATGATACGGCGGAAGTCGAAGAACCCAATGACCACATTCGGCAGCTATTTCGTCGATAACATATCTTTTAGGGTGGCTTTTATTCGATTTTAAAATATTCACTAATTGTACTTTTAATAAAGTATTATCCACATTTTCGCCATGACGTTGGAGCCAGTCAATTATCTCTTGTTTTTTATTGGCCTGCGTCGGCATTTTATCAATTTGTCTGGAGTGATATGTAGCGTTGTCCATAATAATTATCGACGGTTCTTCCAGAGATTGCACCATTTCTTTAAACCATCCTTCGTAAATCTCCGCGTTCATTTCTTCGTGGTAGTCCACTGTTTTCTTGGATTTAAAGGCCAGTAAAGCATCTGACATGAATCCTTTCGTAGACCCTGCATGGCATATGATGAGGCGTTCACCTTTTCCCATTGGCACTGAACTAGTGGAAGCGACGGTGTCGTCAGTCCAGTTCTTAGATACTGTGTGGTTTGCATTTAACCAAGTCTCGTCAGTGAAAATAACATTTGACCAATCTGATATCTTTTTGGCTTCGCTCAAAAATTCGCAGCGAGCCATAGCAACGTCGTGACGCTCCATCAATATTTTACGTTTGTCCGATTTTTTATAACAAAATCCAATTTCTTTCAAAACCAAGCTTATTGTTAATGACGATTTTTGGCCATGGAACAAACCACATTCACGTAAAGAAACAACAAGTTTTTTAAGTGTTGGAATTTCTTTGCGCAAGTAATAGTCATATATATGACGGCGAATAGCGTCAGCGTCGAAGTTGTCAACCGATGTCACACGACGTGGTTGGCGTTTTTTCTTCGGCGTACGAAGCTTATTTTCCTGCATGCCGCTTGTACCGTAAGCTTCGGTAGTAATTTTTGAAACAGTAGGTCCACTAATTCCTAATGCGGCCGCAACACGCTCTCACACTTGCGACAGTGGTAATAGCGGGCCACCATTTTGATACTCTGCTTCAAAGTAATTACGAACCTTGATCACCAGTTCTCACGCCTGCCTTTTCAGAACAGATCCTTTCGGCATTTTGATATTTGACAGCTGGGCAGCAATCAACACGTAGGAACACAAAATACACAACGTAACGTATGGATAATGTGAAAAAACTCAGCGAACAGAAATGTAGTGACTAGCACGACCGTCTTGTTGCGAGTGACAGATTAAAACAAACACAAAATGGCGGTGGGCCATTGAGTGTTCCCACTTTGAAAAAATATATTTGAATGTTTTTGTTGTATTTGTCTTTGTTCAAAATATAATAAATATATGCGATCGATATCATTACTTATTTGGTCACACAACACTACAACTATCAAATTAGAACTGTCATCGAGAAAATAAAGAAATGGAAATACTATAGTGTAGTGTATAACAGCCTTTCCGAATGTGAAGATCAAATGTGGGTAGTTGGTAAAACTGCTCGCAGTTCCCATCCTGGTCTACCCGCCTCTTCAGTCAACTCGTGAACACGGCTCGTATAAACCCGTGCCGAAACGTCGAGTAGGAATAAAATATAAACAAATACCTTTATTATACGGGTTCAGACACGATTTGGAATATAAAATTTCATACATATCTAAACATAAATATTGATATCAGCGTGTGTGTCAGTCGCCATCTTACTATGGAATAGAAAAAATACATTTTACCCGATTTCAAACATACCTAGTCTGATCGATCTGTGGAAAGCAAAGCTCCTTCAGTTTGCGTAAACTTTCCCTCATCACGTGAATGTTGTGGATATCCAAAAATACCAACTCTGCATTCTGATATGCGTCTTCCGACTCATAACTGTAACATACAGCAAAGAAAAATAGTTTATAAATACATTACTTATATTATAATATTTGATTCTTTTTATATAAATCCGGAGCCAAAAGACTACAGGCTTGTACGATTGCTGGATATCCTGAGGTATATCGATATAGTATTCGGTGAGCAAGAGTAGAATAGAAGATAAGGTTCGGGGAACGCTAAAGATCCCATTGGATCGAAGTGATAGGGAATCCAAATGTATAACCCCTGATAAGATAAAATAAGAACCGTTAGCCAATGAGAATATATTGATTTCACACCAGATACATAGTCCCTGCGTTTTAAAACGCAGTGTGTTATATAAATTATTAATATATATCTAGTCTAAACAGAAATATTGTTACAAAGAAAACATTGACGTATTTTTTTTACATTACCATTTTATTTAGAAGAATTCGTGTTATTTTAGAAATAAATAAGTAAGCATTTTAAAAATAGAACGTTTATTCTAAATGGTTACCATTTGCTTTTATACAATCTTTCAAACGTTGTGGCCTGTTTTCGATTGAAACATGCAGCCTTTCCATGGGAAAATTGGCAAGTGCCAACCATAGAGAATGTTTTAGGGATTCAATATTATCGCGGCGTTTAGAGCAGTCTTCAGCTCTAATGAAGTCGGGAATATTCCTTTCTAGCCACGCCTGTGTTGAGCGAGCCTTATGACCTAGTGCTGAGTCTTCCCGACGGGATTTCTATGGATTCTCTTCTCCACAGCTTTAATCGTCTGTTTAGTACAAATAGTGCGTGGAGGACTAGACCTTTTTCTGTCCTATAGGACGTTTCAATGTACATACTTACCAATAGCCCGATACACAAACATTCGGCTAATACCAAGCAGATGGAGAGTTTTAAAAATTGCATTTGGCTCCATGGCTACTTTGTGTAATGCAATAACCTAAGAATTCACAAATACAAAAGTTTTTTTTCTTTATTGTAATGGTATTTATGGTCAGACTAAATACATATATAAAATGTACATATAGGTATATAAAATATATTACATAAAAGAGGCCTTTGCCCACCAGTGCGACACGCTCTCCAGGCTACGTAATATATATATATATTTATAAAATTTGTTACTTTTGTCCTGAAATTGTTACTGTATCACAAAAATCTAATTAACTTAGAAATATGTCGAAGGTAAAGAAAACAATGGGCAGCAGCTTATAACTCTGCAGCTTACGGGCATTGGCCATGGTCAATCACTCTTAAATTAAGTGATATAACAGAAGATACCGGTTGGCTTTGACATAGATATTAATATAAGTCCACTTGATATGTTATCTGCAAATGTATTAGAGACCGACAATGTTGGTGGTGATGAAGATATTCAGCTTTTCCCCACAAAGCGCCACAACCATATAAAAAAAACGCGCCTTGAATCCTACCTCATAGGTGGTGTAGAAATTAATGCATAGTCATTGAACCCCTCCTTTCTCTACGCTCTAGGACAAAAACGGTTGATTCGACAAAAAAAAATATATACAACCTTTATTGTAGAAAATTTTCTCATCTATATTTTTTGTAATAACTTCCATTGCCCTTCGCACCATAGAAAGCGCGATTTTCCAAAAAACAAACCTATTTTGATTCCTTTGAACTTCATCTCGAAACGCACAAGCAATATCTGGAATATTATTTAGAATACTAAGGTGTAGTATGGTAAAATTCAGCTAACTGGGATTTTTTGGGAAGAAGTAACCTAAAATTACTGGACAGTACATGATAATGCGTAAGGACTCACCCTCCGCCTTTAGCCTTGTTGGCAATGGCGTTGGCGCTGGGCCGCGCGTCCATTATAAACAGTTTATGAGCTTGGGCATTCGCGTCCATTATCAGCTGGATGTAGCGCTCGTCTTCGCGACTCCGCTTACCGCTAACCTACAAGTTATTGAAAATGTAGAAAAAATGTTGTCCAATTCACCATATACAAAACAAGAGAAACAAAAAAGGGAAAATATTTTATTTATTTGTTTTTATAGGTTGCACAAGTGGATGGCCCAACAATCTGCAACACCGGGGTCGTGAGTGTACTGCCGACCTTGCAGGACACTATTCACAGCTCTCTTGAAAAACCCCTTAGAGGGAAAAAACCCCAATTGGCAGTTCATTCTACAACTTTTGAGTTCACCATGTGAGGTACTGAATGCAACTCTTTATTAAGGAAGGGCAGATAATAAGCGCTTCAAATACGAGAGGTGTATACTTTTTAATGGTCACCTTGAGACTATTTTTAAAGGCTCATAAAGACATTTACTTAAATTATACGTTTTGGAAACACACATAGTGTGTTCGCACATTGTTGTTGTTTGGAACAATTGTGTCTACCTAACATACACAAATGATCCCCGGCCTATCCAAGCTGTCTAACAAAATGGGTTTAAAAATTGGGCTTTTTCCAGTAGCTGACCACATATTGTTGGAAAACCTCCTACAATATTTTCTATAAATTTCGTTTATTCTATTTCTCTTTTAATGTAATAAGTAATTAAAAGTATTGAGTAATAATTAAAAGTCTGTTAAATAATAATGGTTGCTCACATTAATACTAATACACACTGGTATTGTCAAGACACTTTGACTTTTTCAGAAGCAGAAAGTTCGTATGAACAGAAGAAAAACAAGCTTCTTCGTCGTAATGCAGAAAAAATATAATTTTTACACCAAAATCTACTGCTTTTAAATTTTAAATTTTGATTACTAATTTCAAACAATATGTAGATATGTTATTACCAATAGAAAAATAAACAGTACTTAGGTTATTTTCATGTTAAAATATCCTGCTTGCAAGACAACTTATAGGTATTCGGTATTCGGCCGAATAGTAATTTAATATTCGGTATTCGGCCGAATATCGAAAAAGGGCCGAATACCGAATAGTAACCGAATATTCCTTGCAACTCTAATAAAAAATGTGTCTGATATGGATTTTTTAGGACTGACTCCAAGAGCAGACTAAATATTCTATAAACAAATGTTATGTAATATGTAATAAACAAGTGTTATGTTATGTAACAAATGTTATAGAATATCTTACTTACCCCAACTAAAGGCTGACTACACCTTGTGATAGTAGCTTGTGAACTGGGATGTATCCATGCAAGCACAGGTATCCGGCCTCTAGACCGGTAAGCTGCTACAGACCGCAGCAGATCGTCATTGGCTGCGGTAGGCACTGCCCACACAGCTGGATAGCTGTCGCATACTTCATACTTGTCATTAATACGGGTAATGCGCCATGTGTCATTGTTTACACCCTGTAAAAATAATATGCATAGCCATGTTATTTATTTTATTCTAAATATGTATATACAAAGTCACACAGCACTATCTATACAGAATAAAGTTCTAATAGAGCAGTGTCCGCACATGAAATATTTATATGTATATGAATGACACTATATGACATATATGAATATTTATGAAATAATATATCAAAAAGAATGACACTTTTATATGATTACATTTTCATATAGTTCTTTTTTTATATAAACATTTTTTCTATTCCAGGTTTTTTTAAGGTAGTATTTTTGCTCAACATTTCTTTGATTTTAATTAATTTTTCAAAAAATATATATATTAAGGTGGCTTAATTTTTTTCCATACAGAGTTTTTAATCTTTACCTTCTTGAAAGTAGTATATTTATGGACAAGGGCATAAGGACAAGGAGGATTTTATCCAGGGTGGGACAAAAGCCAACAATTTTATCCATGGTGGGGCAAAGCAAACAATCATCATATAGATCCTCCTTCATTCATAATTCCTTTCCTTCATAATTCAAATAGATATAGTGTAATGCAGAGTCTGTTACTTTTTCTTCCATATGCCCTTCAAGCGCCCGAACCTGCCCCAGCATGGCTACGCCCATGTTTTTGGATAAATTACTTAAAACAAAATAAATAATAAAATTCAAAATTTGTTTCCTAGTTGAATTGTTTGTGATACCTACAGATTGATTTATTTTGGAGAATTTAGTTATAGTATCTTCACTTTTTAGTGTGGTATTAATATCTACCATCAGTTAGTTCTACACGATTTCTTAAAGTACAGAGAAAAAAATCAATAAGATTAAAAAAATATATGTTAAAAAAATCTTATACCATTCTCCTGAGTTCTGCAATAGGCTCATACACATGCCAGCCATCTTCTGGGAAAATCTCCTTATAACTAAATGAAAACATTGGATGTCTGTGTGACAAAGGAAATGCTAATTGTTGCAGCTTCTCAAATATACCTCGCCTTGAATGATTCTCTTGTTTATGGGCAAACCTTAGGTTCCTCATATCCTGTCAAAAAAATAACAATGAAAAATGTATAAAATAAAAATTCTAATAATAAAACAAATCACTTTTAATTTCCTATTACCTTACAGAATATTTCAATTCCATAGGAATTTTCACCTCTCGAGGAAGCACCACCGACTTTTTCTATACGAGATACCTAAAAAACAAGATCAATTCTTCTGTCAAATTCAAATTTTCTAATCCAAATGTATATTTATTTACTTTTTTTGCACTAAATTGTACAGAGGTGGACGTAAAGCCTTAAGGTTTCCTCTATCAGTCGACCATTGGTTAAATGTGAAAAATTAAAGCAGGTGCAGTGGAAATTAAACAGTGAGCTTAATTCATCTGTTCCATACATTCTACTTACAACACCAAGTGGTACACTCAATGTGACAGTCTGCATAGCTGATGAGTCGGTTGATTTGAAGTACAACTGAAAATTAGTGATCTGTAGCACTCCACGGGATGGACCATTGTACGGACACAAGTATGTAACGTCTCTAGCTACGCCGCAACCAGTCTCACCGTCAAGCAACTGGATATCTCCCAATACATGGGGCTGGAAGGTAATTAAATAATTAGATATTAAAACACACCATAAATATAGGATATATTATGTATACCAGCCTGGAAGAGATCATTATGTAGTCTTTTACTGTGCATGCAATTTACAAATAAACAAACATGCACAGATCTTGTTGTACTCATTGCTTTTTATTGTAGGAAACCAATAATGAAAAACGATTATACATTAGTCAACCAAGAGTAATCGTAAACTAAGCTAAACCTAAGGGAAGTGGCAACTGTTATAACATTCAATAAGAATAAATTAATCCTTTTAGGAAACTTACGGAGTCTTGTCCGTGTTTAGAATTCAATGAACTTGATTTGGAATCTGAATCCAATGAGTCGGAACTTGCGTTCTTGGAAAGAGAAAAGTCTGAATTTAACAGTTCCGAACTATTGTGTTTATCCATTTTGTGTGTCAGTTTACTGACTAAATTTAAAGTAAATGTCGATTATTTCCTTAAAATTAGAAAAAAAGAAAGATTAGTATTTTTTAAAACGAGAAATTAAATGACAGAGGTTTGACAGCAGACACTGATTTTTTTTATTATTTATTTGGACACTGGCACAGTTATTGGTCATACACAGCAAATAATAAAACAGAATTGTTTTAATAACGTCATTGTCCAGTCTATTCAAAGTAGTAGGTTTAATGAAGACAGAGTTAGACTTCTTGTGCCTATTGTTTGTGTTAATTAAATAAAAGTATCAGACTGAATTTTTCGTGTTGTTCCAAGGAGTATAAAACACTAGGCGCTTTGTAGTTTGATAAACTATCACTATTAAACCACAAATCCCCTAATACACAATTTTTACAATAAACAAAAACTCAACTTTAATTATCGGGCTCGTGCTAAAAAGTTTCAAAATTGAGCCTATGAGATCTAAGACGTGCAAATATCATTGAAAAAGCACTGTCACAAACAAACTTTTTGAAATCACTAAGAAAGCCCGAGAAGTATATCGTATATGTATATCGTGGGATTTATGCTTTAATAGTGATAGTTTAGTTGTGAAGGGGCGAGGATCGTGTGTGGTGGCGAGCCTTGGGGGATGCCTCTAAGCAGCAGTGGAGATATGGTGGTGATAGTTTATTAAACTTCAGTTTTTAGTGTTAATGTATAGTGTTTGTGACAACTTGATAAGATAATAAAATGAATGTGTGAAACTGTATTTTTCGTGTTCTTCCAAGGGGTCCTATCCTCAGTAATACTACTACTACTTTATTGGGAGACTCCTATTTCGACGTTATTGGAAAATAACGCGAAAAAAACAATTCTGTTTTATTATTTGCTGTGTCCTATGTCATTTGTCATTATTGCTGTGATAAGACCAATAGCTATGTCAGTGTCCAAACATTTTTGAAATGACTTCATGTTGCAATGAAAATAGTTCTGAAACCTCACCTGAAATGAATACAGGAAAAAAATTCCGGTTAATCGATTTTTATTCTATTTACTTTTATTCTATTGGCCGTTAGTTGTTAACATCAACGACATTAAAGTAAAATGTTTTTATGAATTCATATAGAAAATTATTGGGAATGTGACGCCCAAAAAAAGTTTACTTGGTTTTCGAACGAAATTGTGTTACTACTAGTTTAATCAAAATTACCCATATTCATGTCATTATTACTTGTCTATGGTAAAAATATAAGATTTAAAAAAAATATTTATAAAGTCTAATAATGTTGAATTTTAAATACATATTTAGCATTTCAAGTTGATGAGAATAATGCTAAATCTGTAAATTATATATTACTCAATAGACAATGAATAATATTGTTTTTTATTTATTTTTGCTGTTGTTTTCTAGTGGCTTAACTAGACCATGAGTAGAATTTGACTGTTCAAATCTACCTAATATATTTACAAACTACATTACAATTATATATTTGAACTACTGATGAAACATAATGTCGTCACCTTGACAACGCTTCAGAAATAAAGTAGCTAACGGTTAATATGTAATTGATTTAATTATCCATAGCAACACACCAATGCAACTTTTTTACATATTTTTCGTGGGACTGTTATCTAAATTTTTACTCAACTGATTAAATTATTTGTGTGCAATGAAATTACCACAAAGTGTGTCATTAAACACTTACCTTGCATATAAGCAACCAGATACTTTAGAACCTGAAAGAAAAGTAAAATCTGAGAATTTTGAGTGGGATTTCAATCACCCAAAAACACTCGTTACTATATGTATAGAAAAATTAAGTGAAAATTGGATAGGTAACTACACATAAAATATTAAAGTCAAGACCATAATTATAAACTGAACTATGTTGTACAGTGCTTTTTACGTTAACAACACTATTATATTAACAACTCAGAAAAGCTTGATTTCTTATCACTAACAATTATCACTAACCACGAATCTATGGTAATAAAAAGTATATTTTTGTAGGATTTCCAAAACTTGAGGAATTAATTGCTAAAGACCGTGAACTTTTCTTACAAATTTTGGATACACAAGTTTCTCTGCAAATTCTTGTAGACAATATTAAAAGTGATATATTTTGGAAAAGGTGCTATAAATCAAAGTGGCTTGATTCACCCCTGATTACTGATGAAAAGAGATGGATTAATGTTTTTATGGAAAGACATTATGCTGATATCCTTGAAAATATTAATCCAAGACATTATGATCCTGAAAAGGTATCGTTGTGAAGAATAATTATACAGTTATTTTATTTTTAACAGATTTTGGTTAATGATTTTTGTTTTTTCTAAAATCAGATCAAATCTTTGGTTAAACTTTGTGGTCCGTATATTCAATCATTGTCTATTCGGAGTTTGATTCCTTCTGATATACCAGTACAGCGAACAGTCTCACCCGAAATGGCTGACTTAATAACAAGCCATCCAAAAAATGGGCACAAATCACAAATAAAAAATACTGAACCACTGAATAGAGGTAAGTAAGTGACATATGAAAATCTGAAACTACATTTTATAATAGCGTATGCATTTGTATTATTTTTGTTTCATTTTTAGATCACATATCGCTACACGCTGCCCTCGGAAGTTTATCTAATTTAGTTGAATTGCATATAACCTATCAGTTGCAATTTATTGGAGTTGAATATCGTAAAGATCAGTTTCAATTTACCAACAAGGATGCTAAGAATCTTGCACATGGTTTAGAAAAATGTAACCAATTAAGGATTTTGAGGTATAATGGCGCACTTATATGTTATATATGTTTTAAAACCTGAATATAATTGATTTCCATATAACAGCAAACCAAAACCTGCGTGGATTTATTTATGTATTATATTTTATACCTATAAACCATAACCCATAAAATACCTAGGTATATATTTTATCGGTACCTTTGAGAGGGACAGATATTGACTTTTAATTTATGCTGACTTAAATCGTTCAGCGAATTTTGCACATTATTCAAATAACATTTAACAAAAGTTTTGAAAAAAATGTTTTGGTTTCTGCATGACCAAAATCATCTTTATGTAAAAATTTTACAAAAATTAAATTAATTCATTGTATTTTTTAGAATTACGAGGAGTGATATGAACTGCCAGAAAGTAAAATATGTACTTCGTGGACTATCAGATAATCAAAATTTAGACACCTTAGACTTTAGTCACTGTAAAATAGGTGATGAAGGTGCAGCTTCTATAGGAAAATTTATATCTAGACATGAGAATTTACGAAATCTTGTATTGATAGATAACGTTTTTGGTAAATTTTATTTACATATAATATATATATAAAAAGTTTAATTAATTAATTTTCTGTTGTCTTTCTGTCATTAATATTTGTTTACAGGGCCAGATGGAGTCGAATATATATCGCATGCACTTAATTACACTGGGTGCGGTATTCGTAACTTAGACCTAAGACTTAACAACAGACTCGGTTCTGAAGGAATTGCACATATAGCAGTATCTATTGCAAGGGGTTGTAATCTTATACAGTAAGTAAAGTGAAGTGTAATAAACACATTATAGTCATTCTGAAATCTGTATGAGATGTAGAATGAAGTGTGGAAGGTTAATCATAAAATCAGCGCGTTGCAATTTAGGTTGTGTGTTTAAAGTATACAAGCACATCTAACAATGGTTATTGGGATTTGGATGTTTTAAATAAACTGATAAATAGACAAAAGATGAAAAATGTTATGTTGACAACAGTTTGTTATGTTATGTTTAAACTTTTAAAAACTTAAGCTACGCTCAAATAAAATCTATTTACATATAATTCCATTTCAAATGAATTGATCATAACAAATCTTTTTTTTCTGCACTTTTTTACAGCTTAAACATATCTGGATGTGGTATAAAACCAGGTCATTTATTAAAAGCACCAGCCGGTGTTTGGTCAGCTATGAGTGCAGAAAGCCCACCAACCTGTGGTGGTCTTTTGGCAAGAGCAATAGGCTTGACAAAGACTCCTTTACGATCTTTAGATATAAGCGTAAATGACATTGGATCTGTATGTATTTGAAAATACACTTTTTAGTAAAATTATAAACATTTTCTAATTTCTTTCTTTTTATTTAGTTTCAGTACAACCTATTACAAAAAAATAAAGCTACCTGCTATGAATAAATTTACATTTTATTAATCTTACTTATATTTGTTTTAGCCAAGCGATAATGCTTTAGCTAATGCTATTTGTTTGAGCTATCTAGTTGACGTGAATTTAAAGAGGTCTGGAATGGGATCGATGGCTATGGCGATTGGAGAATCAGCAGCCGCTGCTCAAAGACTAAGAAGAGAAGCAGAAAAGGGAGTAAGATTTAGAAGAAGTGCGGGCAGAGTTTTACAAGCACGAAGAGTCGCAAAGGGCATGAATATAGGTGAAAATAAGATGTTAATATATTTTTATTATTTAATTTTTTCTTTTTTAAGGCACATTCTTGCGATATTTAATTATGATATTTTTTTAACAGATGCTGATCCATTACTATTAGCTCAACAACTCTCAGCTCGACCTTCTATAGTATCTGTCACATCAGAAGAAGGATTTTATAACGTTCAAACACAACCATTACCGGCGGACTTTGGTTTCGTCCCAGTCTTAAAAGTAAATAATCCTGTCATTTAAATCTGTATAATATTATTGTTTAAATAAATCACAGTAAATTGAATATTTGTTAATCCAACACTAACGTTTAATTTTAAGAGTCCATTACCGTCTTCACGTGCATCTTCTATAACGGGCCCATCGACTTCACGAAGATCAAGTCACCATATTATTTGGGAACCAGTTCATGTAAGTTAAAATTACAAGATTAAGCTTTGGAACAGTTTTTATTTTCATATCTTTTCCACCGTGTCGCTTATAGCTAAGCGACATGGTTGAAGACAACTTTTTCAATTTTCTGGTAAAAGATTTTAAAAATGACTTTCATCACCATCATTACAAAAAACTACCTTGAAATGTACTGCATTGAAATGAACGTATGTGTATCGGTAGTGAGTAAGATATGTTAGAGTCTATTTCAGTTCCATCCTATCCTATTCCTCCCCATTATCCCAACCCTTTCTCCAAATCAATTCTTACATCTCAAAATGTAGGCAGCGCGTCCGAGGGCGTGCAAGCGTTTATCGTGTACATGTTGGCATGTACCGCGGATATTTATGGGCGAATGTATTCAATGACCACCAGGTGGACTGTGGACCAAGTCTGCCGCCTTAAGTAGGCTGCAGACGAGCTATAATAAAAACATTAAAAAAATCCCCTTGAACATTATTGAGCTCATTGAGCTCAAGCTACCCTTGTGCTCAATTGATTTATGAAAGTACAATGAACGGTTAATAGTTATTATAATATTGTTCTTTGACTTCAACAGATTAATTTTTTGTTGCAGGAAATTCGTCGAAGCGCATTGGTTCGTCGTGGATCAGATGGTTCTTTATTACTGTCTCGTAGTGCCAACTCACAAAGACATATAAAAATATTTGTGTCTAATGAATTAGATATGGATTAAGTACTAAATAATTTTGAAAAACGTACACAAAGTAATGTTTTTGTTTAATTATAGTATTGAAAATAATTATTAATGCAATTATCAATTCTATTGAAATATTTTTATGTATATTTGTTTACCTTTTATTTATTTACTTATATAACTAAGGATAAGGATATATATGACGTTAGATCTCTGATCGTAGTAACGGTAGTATTGATTGAATTATAATTTTGTAACTTAAAAGTTTCCCTTTTCTAAAATAATATCAAGTATGTGACGATTGTTACAAATAAAGTAATATCTTTTACAAAATTAATTTAATTAAAAATAATAATCATGCTCTACTATCGACATTACTCTTGCTCTGACAACAGTTTTGTTTTTCTGATTTTAAATATTTGGATAAATAGAAGAAAAATAATTATAATATTTTTTTATTTTCATTTACCTTTATATGATTCCAAAAATATGAATTAGGTGATTATCGGTATGTAATTTACCACTGACAATACCTACCAGTTCATAAAAATCTATGCTGTACCATGTAATATCCCACAGCTATTACATGCTAATCGTATTAGCTGTTGGTCCACTCGATTATAAATGTTTTGACGAATAACAAAAAAAAATTTTTTTTGTTCAAACAATGGTTTTGTTATTACTTATATGTATTTATTTAGTACTAGCTGACTCGGCAGACATTGTCCTGTCCAAATTATAATAAGTTCATACAAAAATCTAACAGAAAAAGTCTCTTTTCAGTTTTTCCCGATTTTTCTAATTTTTCGGCCTTTTCCAATTTTTCATTCCCTAAAAACCTATTCGGACTATTACGAACATTTAAAAAAAAATAGCCAAATCGGTCCAGCCGTTCTCAGTTGATGCGCTTACCAACGACCAGTATTTAATTTTTTTATTTATATAGTTAAGGAAAACTATTGGAATAGAACATATATTTTTTTTACAGGTCACTTATACTGGTGTTTGTTTTTGTTAGTAAAATAAATTAGTATTTCTTTTTATATTCTAAATCGAGTCTGAACATGATCAGTTTAATAAAGATATTTGTTTTTGGTATAAGAACCTTTTATTTCTACTTGACGTTACGACGGTATGGTTACACCAGCCGAGGTCACGACTTGACTGAAGAGGCGAGTAGTCCATAATGGGAGCCTGCGAGCAGTTTTATTATCTACCCACATTTGATCATCACATTTGGTAAGCCCGCTACACACTACATTAACAATGTCCACAGACATATTCGACGGTAAATCGTAAGGTATTTTGATAATCACTGGACTCCACGTCGACGACAGTTTATATCCATCTTCCCGATGGAAATTTTATATTTCTTAATTTCAATCGCTTCACGTACAATCATGGGTTAATAGTAACGTTCAGCGGAGAGAGTTTCGGGAGTGCAGAGTTCTATTCAGTGATTACCTAATTCCAGCGTTGAGAACGTATTCGGCTATTGCTGGTTTACTCGTTTGACGGTTTCTTACAGTTGCGATCTGTTCTTTGATCTTTTCCACAACTGTGTGTTCAGCGCCGGCTCTAGCCCATGTAGCGCCCGGGTGCAATCAATACCCTGGCGCCCTCTAGTAGACTCTTTGGAGGCGTCGCGAGCGGCGCTCGGCGCCCCCTAACACCCTGCGCCCCTGTACGCCGCACACCCTGCACCATAAGTAAATACCATAAGTGCCCGCGCGCCCATTTCAAATGAACTTACACTCTATTGACTTAGAGATCATTTTGCTACCGGGCGGCAACGTGTCAAACGTACATACATACACTGTCTTTGGATTAGAGATTTTGCCGCGCGCGTGTTATATTAAATAAAATTGTTATTTGTGTAGTGTAGTAATGCGGTATGACAAGCGCCGAAAGCGTAATAAAAGTAAAAAAAATATTATTGTTAATGACTATTTTTTTTTTGCTTGCGCATACATATTTGTCGTAAGTAACAAGTATATAAAACTGTGCAATGGCGTTAAGTTCAATGAAATATCCAAAAATTCAGCGCTCGACAGGCGCCCCCGGGCGCTCCGCGCCCGGGTGCACCGCACCCCTTGCACCCCCTGGTAAAGACGGCCCTGTGTGTGTTTAGTTTGGCCTATATAGGAACTACCACAGTTGCAGTGTATCTTATAGACACCTGGCGTCTGATAATGTATGACATCATTGAGTGTGCGTAGATTTTCTGCTAGTTTGGAGGACATAGTATATGTACAGTCTTAAAGGAGTATCTTCTCAATACTGTTGGAACTTTGTTCATCATTCCTTTCACGTATCGCATAAATGCTGCCTGTCTGTTAACCTCGGGGTGTTTCTCCCTCCGATGCACCTTGGTTGCCTTCCACTCGCTTTGTACCCATTCCGTTTGAGTACCTTCTGAACATGTGACAATTGGTTTTTTAGTTCAGGGCCTCGTAGTTCTTTAATGTAGCAACGGCGGATTGCAGGTGTTGAGGATGATGATGTGAAGAGGCATGCAGGTATCTCTCAGTGTGTGTTGACTTTCTGTAAACAGTGTGAGATAAGGAATAGTCTTCTCCGTTCCTTAACCAACACTGTTAATAGACTTTGCAAACTGTAAAGTTTGCAATGAAATAAATACTTTTACTTACTCGTAAATCTATTTACTATATTCCAAACTTGTCGTACCTACTTTTTCTTTCCATTATACTTCTTAGTGAATAATTACGCTTAGAAATGTTACATGATTAGAGCTACAAGGAGCTTGTTCATTATAGTTAATATTGAATAAATTATCACAATTATGAAAATTAATAAATTTAGTTTTAATCTAAATTAATTGCTAAGTTATTATTTTGTAATCATTCAATTATTAATGTTATTGCGTCGTTAATGTTAGATAAATGTTTTATTAAGGCCAAACTTTTATTCGATGAAGCGATGACTGAAATATCATCTGCGTATAGAATAATTTTGCGCTTTGTTGTTTCCGGTAGGTCATATAGATAAATTAAAAATAAACCTGACCCAAATTAAACGCATTACATTAGTTCTATCTAAATTGTAAGAAAATTGTTTACTTTGCCCCACCCTGGATAAAATTATTTGCTGCTGCCCGATCCTGAATAAAATCCTGATCACGCCCTTGAATATTGATATGTAAGAAATAGAAAAATTATTATTTACTAAATATATTTTTTTTACCTTATATGTGGGAATATTTGGAAATTGGTAACCAGGTCATAGACAACACGCTTTTTTCGTTTTGTTTTTCACTTCACGTCAGTCTGCCTGAGCAACACCTACTTTGAACGTCAGTTGGTCAGCCATGTTTATTTCTTGGGAATGTGTTTGAAATGGTGGTATTGTGATAAGAAATAAGTTTTCTAAAGAATTATAATAATTGCATTATAAACAATTGTGTTAGTGAAGTTTCAATGTGTTTTTTGTGAATGTGAACGTATTCCACTGCCGCAAAAATGAATTGGGGTACAGAGCTTTGGGTAAGTAGGTATTTCGCCACTGATCGGTCGGTTTTCTCTCAGAATTTTAAACTTTTCCTTCAGAAATTTATATGCCTTCTATATTTTATTGAGCGTTTGAGGTTGTATAATATTGTATTTGAAACATCCATGAATATAACATATTTTTTTTGTATGTAATGAAAACTAGGCAGTGTATCTAGATAGAAAGTTATGATCTTGCTACCTATTCGTGTCAGTACTTATTAAATTACTGCTTTACGGAGCTACATGTTATGTCATATACATGTCAGGATCAAAGTTGATTATATTTTTTGACCTTAGCTCGGGCTACTGGAGTTTCTGGTAAAGAGAAGTAATGCAGAATTTGTCTCCTGGCACCTGAATCATTAGCTGTATAAATATCTTTATATTCTTTAGATTGGTGGTAGTAACTGAAAATTATTTGACAGTTAGCCTGTCTCAAGGCTCATCTTGTGTATAAAAAACTAAATGCTCTCACAATGATGTAGGTACCTCATTGACATCAGATACTTGCAGAATCTGGACTCAGTTCATGAGTATGTTTTGTTTATTACTCAAGGTGTTTATAAAATATTATCTTTAATAATAATACTTTCTTTAAAAATTAATACTAATTATATACCTATATAATTAAATACATAACATGTTTAATTATACATTACATTATATTAGTAATTGTATTAACACAGATTATAAAGACTTACTTAAGACTATGACTCTAAAGTGGCATTTATGAATCTTGTTTCGAGATTATTGTACTCATATTTTGACAAATATTATTTTACAATGTTGAATAAAAACGTTAGGTACTTGTTTTGTAGTTATTGAATTATATTTATATATTATATCTTGGACTGACGACTTGAAGAAAGTCTGGTAGTGGCAGGATGAGAAGAGCTGAAGACCTGTGTGGTGGTAGTCCTTGGGAGGGACCTATATCCAGCAGTGGAGAGACACAGGCTGATGGTATGGTATGTTATGTGATAATATTATATTTAAATATGATTTTTCTTAGTATCCAAAAACAAACTAAATAGCATACTTGTAGATGTTATGACATTGTAAAAACAACAAAAGCTAACCAAAAATTGTTTATTCCTATAGAATTTACGTTGTGATCCCACATTGGATTCAAAAAATATTTATATATATTGGAATTATGCAAATAGTACTACATATTATAGAAATATTAACATAATACGAAATATTCTAAAAGGGGCCTGAGCTGCATACTTTCATGGGCATTCTCCTTTCCTTCTAATCCATGCATTCATGGATTGAGAAATTAGACCTCAAAAAATAAACAATTCTAAGACCATTCCATTTCTTAGATCGAGTAGTTAGAAATTAACTTCTATGTAGACTGTACAATGTTATATTAAACACAGTTCAGTCTAATTCTGTGATTGAGAAACATCTATTTATCCAATCCTTATATCAATCCAGTTTATATCTATAGTGATACTCACAAGCGTCCCGTGGACACTGATATTAGCATGTTTGCCATAAAGCCATTCAGGAAAACATCTATAATGTACATCTCATCTGAAACTAGTTCATAAAAGTTTTCTAAATAATATGTAATTAGATGAATATTTGTTACCTAAATACAAGTTTTTTCATTAATTTTCTTTGTTTTTATTAGTGTTGCAACGAATAGTACATTCGGCCTTCCGTCGAATACCAAATATTTTCAGAAGCAGAATATGTTACTTTCTCAGAGAAATATATATTATATGCACTCCAGTTATGAAAATACCAAGTTTTTTAATTACTCGTTAATAAGAACTATCAAATATCTCATAAAATGGCACTACCTATTCCAGTCACTGTTAATCATATCTTACTTACTATTTGTGATAGTTTCATGTACATGCAGTGAGTGTAAATAAGTTATGAATGAAGAAAAATGCCTAATTAAATTTTAATATTTGTCTTAATATTTAGAAACAGCCTTATCATTTGGTAATTTTTATGCATATTAGCTGTGCATAACTCATAAGATAAAGATACATTGATGTTAATTGTTCTAATATTTATTTCCTTTCATTACTATTTTCCTTGAAAAGTTTATTATTCTTAAAATTTGTGCTAATATATATCTAATAAACTAACCAAATTATTTTTTCGGAGCTTGAGAATTTAATCCAAATTATTCATTAAAATCACTGCCTAATTAAATATTTATAACACATATTGACACTAAGGAATAATCAACGGCTAACTCATTATTATGCACAAGATGTCTTCAAACATAAATCTCCACAAGACTTGACACCTTGATTCTCATCTATACCTTGATCTATTCTCATATCATGTTCCTTGTATGTGGTTGTCGTGACTTGACGCCATGCCTCGTCAATGCTGTGATGTGTCATGTTTGCAATGGATTTACTTTGTATCCACTGGTAGGTTAATTATGAATCTGCGCGTAATTTTTTATGTAGGTAATTTTAGTAACAACATTTACATGTATATGCTTATATATACTTCATACCTATATCAAACATTCATAATTGTATGTATGTACATTTTTATCACACACAATTCTTCGTCTCAGGATTAGTCACAGTCCTGTTATATAGCACCTTATGCAGTTTGCATAGAGTATTATTTGCATTATAATTGTATTAGCATAAAGAATATGCTCATATTATTGATTTATATAAAGTAACTATTGATTTATATAAAGTTCCTTATAGTAGAAATTAACTTAAAACAAAATTACTATCACAAATTATTTAGAAACTTGAACACCAACATAAGTTGGCAGTTTATATTTAGGTACTTCTAATGATTTTACAGAGTTCAGTTTTTTTTACTTCTTTTGGAGAACGATTTACTGATCTAATTAAATTTACATGTAACTATAACAACAAATTTGTTTAATATACTGTAACAAATGATATTATAAAATTTCCTAAATTAATAGTCAAATGAATATTCTAGGCCTTAAACATATTTTTATTTTCAAACATATAACTTAAACATATTTTTATTTTACAAGAAAACTGAAGAGACTCCTCTTACTAGTGCTGCGCTAGTACTGAACAAATCAATGTCACTGGACTTGCAACTTATTAAAGGTGTTAATAGTTTTCTTAAAATATGAATTTTATATGTAACTATATTTTTGTCCACGGCTTCGCCGGCATGGATTTCGTTTTAAAACCAATGGACTCCACATGGAAAAAATATGGTATAAAAAGTGTGATTTCAGGCTACTTACCCCTTTGCCAAAATTTCATTGAAATTGGTGCAGTAATTTAATTGCGAAGTCGTAACAAACAAACGGACAGACAAACACTTTCGGATTTATAATATTAGTGTGGATTATTATAATATTAGTGCCAGTCGATATCAGGTATTAATTTTATTTTAGAAATATTGACTACTCCGTTATCATGGATTTAATTGCATTTGTAGTCTGGTATTTGGCACAGGAAAAACTATTTTTGCATTATATGAGCTTTGGAATAAATGTCGCTTTGGAGGCAAACAGAGTAAACATGTTCACGTGAATGGTAAATATTCTGAGATATTAACAATTTAAGTGGTTCCATACAAAAATTTGATACCCTTAATTTTAACCTCTTGACACTTCGAAAATGGTAAAACACGTGTTTAATTACTTGTATTGGCGAATATTTACAGCAAGTTTCAAATTAATAGGACCATTTTTTTTTCCCATACAAACTGACACCCCGTTTCACCCTTTAGGGGTTGTATTTCGAGAAGTATTTACTGCTTAAATTAAAGCTCAATAACTCAATGAACAATTAAAACATTATTACTGGAATTGGATAATAATACTCCATATTCCCCATCTTACCTAGTCCTTATTCCTAATCCTTCAAAGGTACGCACCACATGTATGGAAGTACCAACATTCATCATATTTGACTGATGTTGGCATGTAATTTAATACGTACCTAATTATTATTCCTTTATCCAAAGTCTAATTACAAATTTTTAAGTCACTAACATAAAGTTTTTAAGATTTTACGTCGAAAACACTTTTATGCCCCTCTAAGTCAAATATCAAAATAACGCTGATACATTTGATTAATTATTTTAAATGAGAAGTCTAGTCTATATACCAAATTTCAAGACCCACAACGGAAAAGTTTTTGAGATATAGATTTTGCGTCGAAAACCGCCTTTTTATGCCACCTTCCGAGTCAAATATCAAAAAAACGCCGATACAGGTTTTTAATTATTTCAAATGAGAAGTTTATATGCTAAATTTCACGTCTCTAACTCAAATAGTTCTTGAGTTACAGGCATTGCATAAAAAATGTTTACTCCCCTTTATCCCCCCCCCCCCCCTCTTACCAGTAAGATTTCTAAAAATCCTTAGTGGATACGTATTTCATAAAACCTGTCCACTGTGCAAATTTCATGTTTCTAGCTTCAGCGGTTTATGCTCGGCTATGATGAATCAGTCGGTCAGGACATCTCTTTTTATATGTGTAGATTACTTTGAGAAATTCCTCTTTTTTTATTCCACACTCCTGAGTATTGTGTTTATAATTTTCCTCTGTTTGGTTCAGTTTTCCTCAGAATGAAAACTTTAGGGCAATAATATTTTCCCTTTCCTTATCCTAGTGTCAGTTAGCAGACCTCAAAGTACTACTTCATTTCCTTATGGTTAATAAGTTATATATGTAGGTAACTGTGTCATTTTGAAGTCTTTCTAGGATAAAATATAATTCCTCAACTCAACATAGTCATCACAGTGGCGTTCCCCTTGTAGATTGGGATGTCCGCATGTTTCATCTTTACATAGTATAAAACAAAGTCGCTTCCCGCCGTCTGTCCCTCTGTATGTACGCTTAGATCTTTTAAACTACGCAACGGATTTTAATGCGGTTTTCATCAATAGATAGAGTGATTCAAGAGGAAGGTTTATACGTATAGCTTAATATTGTTTTAACGAAACCGAAGCGAAGCGAGGGCGGTTCGCTAATTGGCTATAATTAAATCATTGCGCCTAAATGGGTAGTGTAAATATAAATCGTAAAACCGAATAATCTAGACCTCTCAGTGAAATATGGAATTATTGTGCATAGAACATTCAGAAAACCTGCAGTTACAAAATTGTTCAATTGTAAATTTAGGAGTATCTTTCCACGGTTACAATTTTAATTATGTACGTCTGCTTACTTACCATCATTACGAATTATGAAAATTAATTGATAATGCATAATCGAGTTTCAGAACGTATCTCCAATCTGCAGTATACATATAATTAATTTTCATTGCATACATACCAATGAGGTCCAAAGTTTCTGGCCTGACATATTTCTAGATGTTTAAAAAAACAAATTACACGTTGTAATTGTCATTTATCCTGCTAATTCGTGTATAATTTTTATAGTTCAACCCCGTTAGTTTTGATTCCTCGACTCTTTGAACGACAGGAAGTCTCAAAATGTTTGAAATGTTTAAACTGCAATATCGTTCCGTGATTAATTTCCTTACAAAGGAAGGTGTTAGCCCGACCGATATCAAACAAAGGTTGACTAATGTGTACCGGGGATTCTTTTCCATAATTTTCCACCGTCAAAGATTGATGTAAGCAAGTTCGTTTAGGACGAGAGTCCATTGACGACCCGTTGAGGCACTCACTCCAAACAACGTAAAATTAGTGGAAGAAGTTCCAAGCGACTGACGGCTAAAGACTAAAGAAATAGTAGCAAGGACAGGGCTTTCAAAAATTACAGTCCTTCTTCATGAACATCTTCATATGAATAAAGTTAGTGCGAGGTGGGTGCCAAAACTTCTTTTAAGTGTACAGCGAAGTGAACGAGTAGCATGCTTTAAAGGAATTTTTGGAGCCCTTTCAGAAAAACGAAAACGATTTTTTAGAGTCAATTGTTACTGGAGATGAAACTATGGTTCGTTAATATGATTCTCTTTCCAAAAGGGAGTTGATATAGTTCTGGTGAAACATCACCTAGAAAGGTCAAGGTGACTCAGTCCACCAAAAAGATTATGGCTTCGATATTCTGGGATTGAAAACAAATTTGCTTATAGACAAAAGCACGCTATACTACGGTGACTGGAAGCTATTATGCTAACCTTATAGAGCAATTACGAGAAGCAATGAAACAGAAATTTCGTGGAAAAGTAAGAAAAGGCTTCTCCATGACAATGCACCCGTCCACGCCGCCGCAGTTGCGAAAGCTGCTGTTTCAAAGTGTGGCTTCACGGAAATTCGTCACCCACCCTATAGTCCTGAATTGGCTCCCAGTGATTACTATTTGTTCTCAAAACTCGAGGCCTTAAGGGGTAGAAGATTTTCCACCGATGATAAAGTGACCGCTGCAGTTTTCGCCCATTTTGAAGACAAAACTTTTGACTATTTTAATACTGGTATAGAAAGGCTAATTAGACGATCTGAAAAGTGTGTTTAAACAGACGGAGACTATATTGAAAAATTATTTCATGAATTTCATACAAACAGTATGTAACTAGTGTGTAACCCTACAACTAGTACAATGTAACTTAGTACAACCCGGTGTGATCGATCAGTTTGTACCTTAATAAAATATTTGTACCGGAATGTGCGTACAATCCTCATTCGTCAAACAATGGGTTGTGCTCGAAACAATAATGTTCGTCAGTTATTGTGTGCTAATCTAGAGGAGTGCTAGTGCTAGCAAATTTTTCATAAGACCTCATAAGCTAGGCCATTTACTACAAGTTATCTGTACAAAATATTTGTATATAACTTGAATATTAATATCAACCTTCGCAATCACGTGGGCGCTTCAGGTCACAATCCACCCCGCGTGGACCCATCACGGATTTGCGAATATTATACGTGCTCCAGATTTACAGATTTGCCATTCAAAGTTGATGAAAAATATGTTCTCAAGTAGAATCTCAGAGGTTATAATTTACCACCTGACGAATGAGAATCGCTAAGTGATATTCATAGGCTATTACCACTATAACATGAAAATAAATACACAAAAAATATCGAAATCGTTAATCTATCATTATCGATTCTAATTATTAGAGACACCTGGCAAAAAGCTTCGATTTTGATGAAATAAACCTGAGATAGATAACCGACCCGCTGAATGAATGCGAATTCGGTGTTTGTGGAAATAACCTTGAAAATCAAAGACTCAGAAACACGCTGTGTTATGATAATTCGTATGAGTATTTAGAGATTTTCTACTTAATTTGAAATAAATGTCACATGACTGGTTACATAAAATACTGGATGCATGTTCTGTAACTGATGCTCATGGGCGGCGGTGACCTCTTACTATCTTGTGGACCATTTGCCAGTGTGCCGCCTCTTTTATATAAAAAGAAAATTAAGAAAGTACTGAATGATCAGCAAATCGATGGCAACAAATTTAAAGGTGGTCTAGATTTAAGTTCTCTGGTGACAGTAAAGAAAATCCCGCTGGACTCAGTGTCTTTGTGATGTCATTCTTGGTAATTTAAAATTAGTTTATTCAAAAATAGTTAGTTTTGTTGATAATAATTCGTATTTTGCTGCTCGTTTAAAAATTTAATCCAATAACAGAAACTTAAACTGTATAGAAAGGTTACAGCAAAGACGCGAGGTCCTTGACGGATAAGCGGTACGAAAAGCTTGTGTATATATAAATGTGCCTTTTTGTGTTTTGATGCGAAGATCCACCCAACGATGTCGGCATGACCGGAACGTTTGTTTACACAATTCTATGATGGTTGGAAACAACGCCATATTGATTGAGGTCTCGCACGTATTTCTTTGTTTTCAAACACATTTATAGAACTTATGGAAGTTTGTTAGAAAAAAGCCGAAACTGCAATTAAATTGCTCAATAATTATCACGCAATAAATTACACTTTAAAGTTAATATTTGCGACACACTGATCTTCTCCCTCATCCGTCGTTAATGAATTATTTGTTAGTGTTTGTTTAAGCAACATCTCGTCGCGTACAGATTGAAGAATTTGTTACCAAAACCACTCGAAGTAAAATAATGCTAAGCGACAAATGTATGTATGTATAGGGGATGAATAAAAATTGACCAAGCGCTAATTTAAATATATATTTATTTTCTAAAACGTATGGAGAAGCGCGAAATTTACATTTCCGATTTATGCGTGGCGTGACACCTGGTTTTATGTTCTTAATAATTCATAAACCCTAAATTATTGATCAAGTAATACAAAGACCAAATCTACCAATCTGGGTACAAAAAGCTAACGTCGATTCGTTCTTTATGTGAAACAATTTTGTAATGAAGATACTGTAACCTTTATTAACGTGATGAGAAATCGCAACAGCCTTGTGTTCTAGTTATCTACCCGACCGGCCTCCGGTTAATACTCAATTAGTCGGGGTCTTACTGACCGAAACAAATGGAAAATTTTAAATCAATAATGCTTGAAACTTATTTATGACACCACACTGAATTGCTCACACCAGGATTCCCCGTATCGAGAGTCCAGAGACACACTCACACACAAATTCGAACACAAATTATTCAGGATAAAAAGAAATATCAGTCCTAAAAGTTTTAAAATAATGTTGCAGTGCTTTTAAACAAGATTATTTAAACAAAATTTTGTTCTAGCGTATATCGACCTTGTTACAGCGGCACTATGGACTGGAATAATCGGTCGTCTTATTATTAGCCCTCGTATGCGGAATGCGGTCTTTTTAACTTTTCCGCACTCTTGTATTTATCGGAAATGTAATAAACACATTTTCATAAACACTGTGCGTGTTTTATTATTATCATTCACGAATTGTTTTAAATTTCTTTGCCTAGCGTTGCTATTTCCTATTCTAATGAGGCAATGTGTTACCCGATGTGTAACTTTTCTCTTCTTTCATAACCATGTAAATAAAGGATCACAATTGAATACAGTAAGCTATAAAAATAGTATAGTAATCGGCTTAAAGGTACGTTGTAACCGCGGTCATCGCCCCGTATGCACGCACATAACCACCACGTATTGATATCGCGGTGTCCATTTGGATCTAGAAGTATGCGAGAGTGGTTGGTCAGTGTTGGCAAACGGCAAGGCCGATGGCGGCCCGCATTCCGCACTAGGCTCGCTAGTTATGAAATGAGCCCATTTGTTACCTACCATTAATGTGTACAAGTTTAATAAGTGTTCGACATTGTTATTTGTTATCAATTATTATCATTCATAAAGCTGGCTTCCATAACACCTCGAGTATGTATTGTGTGACGATAGCGTCACCGGTTTTTTATAGTCCTGGTTAACCCATCTTCATACATAATAAAATAACATATGGTTATTGTTTTCAAGCAATTTGTACATAATAACAAACTAAAAATAAAGAACACGTATTACGCAATTGAATTATCCGGTGGCGTCCCTGAACTAGTTCGCGAAACGTGTCGTAATGCGACCTGGATAGCGGCCACAGTTAGATATTCTGGTGCACGAGTAGGTAGGGCAAATGCAACGATTTCTCTTTTTTCGTACGGGCACTGAAAAGATCTGCCGTCACTCCAGTGCTTCAAATGCGGAATTATTTCTTTTAAATCAATATTCTCCTCAATACTATCAATGGTCATTGGTCTTGGTCTTGGCACGGATTCTATGCAGCGAAATTTCCTTTCTGCACTTCGCGTTGCATATCGCCGAAAATATGAGAAAATAAAATAAATTAAATAGTTCTTTTTACACTACGATGAATAAATCCGAATCGAGTCGCGAAATAGATTAATTTTGAAATTGACTCCCTATGTAATCTCTACTTTCTTCAGCCCTGAAACATTCACTGTTGGATGTAGACTCCATCACATTGACACCATTCCTCCCTATTCCCTATCCCACGCCAGTCTCATCCATTGATTGTTGGTCGTGAGAACGATGTCATCCGCGTCCTTCTTGCGGACTGCCTTCCGACGTGCCGTTCTTGTATTACTATCGGAGCTTATACTCGATTTACTCTTATTACTTAAATGACTCGAACTATACATAATATTATTTTGTCAAACGATACGTAGAGCTTATCCATCTATCTATCTCTCTTACGCGTTGAACAGTGCCACCAACCATATTGTGATTCGGTGTGGATATAATAGCCAGACTTCCTTAAAGTGAGGCTCTGCTAGTAACAAACAACTAGATGAAGTTCATTGTTTGGAAGTTTCAAAGCATTATACACTGTACAACAACAAATAATGTTTTGGATGTTTCGACCCGTTATAATGGTTATAATTTGGTAAACCATTAATTGATTGACAGAAAATCTGCAACTCGATGATCAAATGCATATGGTATAGGGGGGCAACACACGAAAGTAAACCTCTTAACGTTGGGTTAAGTGTCAGTCTTCCGGACAGTAAAGAATATCAGAACCTTCTTTAATAGGACTCCGCTAGATAAGTCCGTCTCATGACGAATATGTTCAAATGTAGACGTTTTCTCGAATCAAGGCATACCTCTTCATTTTTATGCTCAATTTTTACAAATAAAGATTAGCAAGAATTGTACAAAGGTATAAGCCAGGTTATTTTTGCTAGAATGGTTCAATCGGCACAGTTAAGTTCAAAGGTTTTTCATGTATATTTGCATCAGACTGCGCTTGTAAAATTGTTTCATGTTTGATAGAAATGGAAAATGTATTAGGTACATTTTATGGTAGTCTACTACGAAAGAAGGGTAACATGGCCAGACGGATGCGCGTAGCTAGTAGCGCGTGGTTGCAGCGTGCAACCTCCTCCTCCCAAATTGTTAAATGTCAATCAGAAAAAGTTTTAAATGTTTTTAGTTTTATTTTATTTCTCTTACGTATAAACGCAATAAGAGTAGATTCCACTCAAATTAATATCAAATGTCTAGGTTATTTATTATCTCATTCTAGTAATTTTGTAAAATTGCTGCGTAGTGTGCTGCCTCGTATGTTACTTAAGTTATTAAACCGTGGCCTTCATTATAAATCACAGTACACGCCCTTCCCTATTCTTGCTTTTTCAAACGTTCAAAGTTACAGTTACGTTGATTACTTTACTAACGTGTGCTCTCGAGTTTTTACTACTTTTTACCAACAATGATTGGGCAAATTCAGTCCATGCCAACTACAGTTATTTTTGATGGTCAGTTTTCGTAGGTTCTAAAAGTCTTTGTTATTGTTTCACTATTATTCACAAATAAAACGGTCAAGTGTGTATACGAGTAAAATAAAGCACATTTACTTTATTATAGTTCATTGGTATAAAATCACGTTAAATGTGATAACTTAAGTGATAACCATTATGTCCCGTTGTCGGTGCGACCATTGTCGTGCTCGACTAGATCCAACGACACCCACTTGGGTAGGTTGTATCAATCTACCATCACTGAGAATGCATCAACCAACTTGTGAAATCATAATGACGTTCAACGTTAATAAACATGTCGAAATCAACGCAATGTAAAGACAAGGTGCCGTAGTGCCATGTACTGTACACATACCTAAATAAATTAAGGAAATGAAATTACAATTATACATATTTTTCATTCACTGTTTTAGATGACTTGTTTTGATTTTTAACTCATCTTTTATACAAGAGATTTTAAAACCAAGAGATAGGTCCACACCCGGCCCACGTCTCTAAACGTTGTCCGCTGGTGGGCTGGCCGCTACGAAAAAAGGACCCGGCCTATTATGGGCTCCTTGCGGGGCGATGATCTCATCGTTAAAATGCGAACTTATTGTTATTACTAAACAACTCCTTAATACTGTATATATGCCGATTAATGTTTCTGTAATAAATGAATATGTGGTGTTACTTTCTTGTGTCAGGACAGGACAATGACCGACTTTACATCATGTGGCTGTGAAATATATATACCCATTTAGTTCATTCAAAATATAGCGACTTTATTTCCTATGACAACTCTAGATCCAGCACTTGCATCAGTATTGTTTCTCGGGCCAATAACGTTTTGTCGTAGTAATCAATAATACTGTCATTAATATAAAAATCTTTGCTCTTCAAGAGGAACCACAATAATCACAACAGATATTATTCATGTACCCAAGAAATTAATCATTTTAGTCTATGTAAGTACCTACTATGTAATTATTTGTGGGCTAAATAAAGGTCTTCGCAATGAGCGGGCGCGGTCACTGAGTGTTCCTGCTTAATTGGACTAGTCTCGGATTACCGCCAGGCGTGACCTTTACGCCACCCCACAAATATCTTGATGGCTGCCGCACCTGTCTTTTTTTATTTTCTATACAAGTTACTCGTAGTCTATAAAGTTATTTTCCATTGGTAGTGTCGATTTCGATTACTTAAATGTATTGATATCAGTAGAAATCAAAACGATTTTCGGTTCAGCATCCGTCTAGCACAAAATGGCATTGTTTGCGATGCAAGCGCGCGCCTCATTTGGCGAGTGGCAGCAGGTCCAGTCGCAGACTCCGGCGCAGAACCGGTTCGACCAGAATACGCAGGGCCGGTATCAAATAATGGCAGCGAGCGAAGAGCGAAGCGGGCAACATTCATTTCTATCCACTTGTTGTTAGAGTTTTTATCCTTTGATGTGTTTTGTATAATCGTGCGCCAAGTGGTTGCCGTGACCAGTTGCGTTATTTTTATTCGCCGCTAATCGCTGGTTAATGTATCCCAGCCCGCGTCCGCCTCCGACCTACGCCATCTAATACCGATGTCGGCTCATGGACCGCTCTGCCACTAGCCTCCTTTGTATAAATGTTTTTATCGCACCCGATACGTGTTTTTATGTCTTGTTGTTGGGTTTTGCCTTGTTCTCAAGTTGACTAAGCTTGTGATTTTTATTGTAATTAAAATATGTCCACTCACAATGTTTTACATTTATTGCCTCAAAGAAATTTCCTTAATTTTTATTGCTTAATAAGATGTTGTTTTACTGAAACACCTTCATATGTTGCGAAAGTTAAAACACCACATGAGATGTGCAGCACACATTAAGAGAAAGTGTATCCAAACGTAACGAGCGTCGTGTTCTCTGGCGTCGCGTCGTCGACACGGGATGTTCGGCTCATCCCCACAAACTGCGATCTGCGTAAATGTCACATATCGCACAATGCGCTATCCGTCCAAGTAACCATCCATCCATGTAACCATCTGATTCTCTCACATTTGAAACTGATGTTTGGTTAAATTATTGCACAATTAAATTAATGACGATAGTTGTAAAATATTCCATTGAATTGTTAACAAATCTCTATGCAACTATCACGCAAATTTTGTAACGTTCTCACACTAAACCGACGGATTGACTTGACTCGAAACTATTTTGTTCGTGAGACCCTGAGAAAAAAGTGGAACTCTGCATGAGGTCTGATGTATGTGAAGCGTTCGTGCAATTAGACGGCGATGGTGCAATTAGCTGATTCCGGTGTGCGCCGCGCGATCACTAAATGCCGTTCCGAAACCCGTGTTCACACAATCACTTCTGTTATCGAGTTCGCGTTACTAAAAACTTTTGTAAAGAAAAACGTCTGAAACATTTTTGTTAAATCTTTAGAAGACGTTATTGTGACTTGTGACATTCTTACGCAATCAGAGAATCTGTCTGCCCATTTCAAGTGCCGGAATTTTTGAAGTGTCGTGTGAAAGTTCCGCATTTTCACCGCTACTTGGGGACGATAAATCTTGATGATGTTGATTTAAGAAGTTAATGTTTAAAAGTGGCTTTTGCTTTATCAAGCTGTTCTTTTTGTTCTTACATGTACAGTAAGAAAATGCTGTTACAAGCCACTTTCGCGTTACCATACAAGTTTTAAGCTTTGTATTAGTAAATTATGTTTCACTAAAATGAAAATATGTGTCAAGAAGATAACACTTCTTCAGTCAATTATATTCAAGTATATTCAACTGCAAAATTAGATAATTTCATAGTCAATCTTGTTAATAGTGACAAAAATAACTTTCCCAGACGAATACTTATTCGAAGGTCAATGTCTGTTACACAATCGAACCAGTCGCCGAAATTTATGCGAAATCAGCTAAAAGCGAAACCATTACTACCAGTTTGATGCAGTATTTTCAGAACTAGATATCTCACATACTCGTATAATTAAATAATAAAGTTTCTCATGTAAATTAGTTTAGAAAGTGAACGTATATTTACTACTATTATAAATCGGTATAATATCTGGTTGCTTATTGTTTCGTTGACCAGCTCGTGTCATAGCGTGGTGTTGTGTATGAACCAGAGTAATTTAAAATGGGAATCTCAGTCTTAACGGGTCTCTGCTATCGTAACGCAAAAGCTGCTCTTACAAGACCGTTAGTACGTGTTGCACGGTAAGCATAAAACAGGAAATGGAATGACACGTAAAGTGGTGGTTTAATATCTCGAATAATCTCCATACATCTTGGAGTTCATCTCGTAACCCGCAAAACTCGAGACAGATCGGGTTGCTCCCCTGCACCCGGTTGCTCGGGTAGCTGTTTGCGGTAACCTTAGTCTATTGAATTACACCACATAATTTACAGCATTTATTTACGACTATCATAACTTCCGTATGCCTTTTACATATTATAATATATTGGGTTTGAGTTTTATAAAAAGTGACATTTTTGACATAAGCTCAGTTCGGATCCCTGGTTTAAAAGAGATCTTATAAATGAACAGAAAAAAAGTTAGTCTTAGTCATCAAACGGAAACTACCTTGACTTTTTGTCATAGGCGCAGTTTACTTTGAAAATTTGCCACTGAAAATACTACCAAACAACAAAGTGAATTGAAATATTATTATTTATTTTGGTATCGTTTACGTACTTTATGTGTAATAACACAACGATGATACTGAACTAGTAAGTTGCTATTTAAGAGAATCAATGCAATGTTAGAAGTGTTGATAAGCAATTAATAGGCAGCGAGCTAAATGTGGTTATTGGCTCTGCAGCATTTTGATGTAGAGACCGTGTGTGTATCTGTGCAGCCAGATTTCTCCGCTTAGCACGTGTGCGGTGCGGCCGGTGCGTCGGCGCAGATACGGAAGCGTGCCTTCGTCGATAGGAATTTCATTTGCCAGAACGCGCCTCTGTTTACACACGCCGTCTATCCACACTCATCAAGTTCGAGGTCATTCACTTGCCGAGACCAACGGATAAAGAACTAATGATACTGTAATTAACCTTACATACCCATGAACACATGTTATGCTTGTCTTACCTAATTACATGATGAAATCGATGTAGGAAAATAGAATTTTTCCACTTCGCAAATTAGACTCTACATATTACTAGCGCTAATGTGTGTGGTTGTTTTGGTTTCAGGTGAGTAACAGTTACGTAAGCTGCATGCGAATCACCGTCGGGTAACGTTCCATTTCATTGTTATCACTTAATTTACACTGCTATGTCTATTGTGCATTGGTTCATACTTGATACTTCTGAAGTCAATGACAAAACACTAAAATATCGTATTCAATTTCTTCGTATTGAAGCTAGTCTAGCGGATACGATAAATGCAAGCGTCCGCTTGCTCCAGACAGTTCAATGATTGGAAAGATTACTGTATCTTCTCTTTTGGCGGACCAACAAGATCCGCGTATCTGTCCTTTAAATAATTCAGTAGGTTCACACAATAAAAGTTTGAAGTTCTCATTACTAAATAAATAGTCCATCTTATCGACTATCGATCATATTGGGGCGAGCGCTCATCCTGCGTCCGTAGTTTTTAATGTTTACTTTGCTATTAGCCTCTGGCATTGGATCGATTTCCTGTTGCTTCGCAACAAACGTTTTATCTGTCGGAACACTGTTTCATTGAAGATCGATTCAAGATTATCTTGAAATCGGTTTATGGAACGAACATCAGATTCACCTGGTATAGTTCATATTGGTATTATTTATTTGAAAAGTTTTAATAAGGTTACAATAAACTGCAGCAAAATAGTATAAAATATATCCGTGTATGACGGTAGTAACTTGATGATTTTAATGTTTGTATTTCACCGTGTTTAGTGTTTGTTTTTACTTGTATCACTTTAATACTGAAATCAATTCCTCTGAAGCTATCGAATATTGGAAGCATTTTATTTCTTTATCTTGTAAATCCAAAGTGACACTACGTGCTAGAACTTCTTATTTAAAATTGTATAAGTATATATATTTCGAGTTATGAACTTATTCCTCTTGTGCACGGATATATCTATCTGCAAGTAAATACATTTGATGTTGCAAGTCGTCGGTCTCATAGGCCGGTCTACCCTCTCACTTCTCAATCAAGATGGCCACTGTCGATATCAATCTCAATTGAGTTTATCTTTTTGAAAAGCTGCCCCGCCCCTACTATTCATTATGTTTGATTTGTTGAAAAGTATTTAATTAAATATCAACACGGTGTTAAATGTTATGTGAAGTTGAATGCTTGCAACATTGACATATCGGCAGGTCTGTGCCGAGACTACCTAGATAATTGGCAATTCCTATTCATACGAGTTTGTCATATTTGCATATGTTATGAATGATAATGATAACGTATCACGAAGATCTTATCTTTGTGCAACATTTGGTTACTAATACAATTTGTTATTGTGTAATCAGCATTGTTAATGATATTGATTACCTAAGCAAATACAATTGCAGCTGGCATAATATTTAGAAAATAAAATATCACACCTTGGTCATCTACTTACAACAAATTTAGTTAAAAGAACTATACTACCTTGTACGTGTCACTTTATTTTCACAACAGTAGTACACACGCAAGTGACCGTTTTACCCATAAAGAAACATGTCTGTTTGTTTGTAGAGTTGTTATTGTGACGGTAGCGAAAGTGTCGGTGGTGGTCGGCATGCGTCGGCGCACGGGCCGGACCTCCCTCGCAAGTGGGTGATATGTCGCGCTCCACTCGCCACGGCCATAACTGAGCCGCTTTCGTGGAATCTCTTACATTTCATCATTACCTCTCACATTTATGGACATGGTATCCAGTCTGATTTGCTGCTCATTTGTTACGTGCCGTCGAACTTTCTAGAAAATTATTGTTCGACATTATTAGGAAATAGAAAATTCGCTAATACCATACGTCATGGTTGATGCATCAGTGGAAGGTCTGTGATGTGAAAATTACAACCGTAATAATATTAAAAATATGATGATATTTTCATACAGTTCATGCATTGCAACCCAGGTGCCTAACTAGAAAATAATAATAGATAATAAAAGAAAAACTACCGTAGGACACGTGAAGGCACTCAGCAGCACTCAGCAGCACTCAGCAGCCCAGCCTTCAATTAAAATAAACCTCAGATTATTAACGCAAAAATTTTAAAACTAAATATTATTTCAACCTGTCATGAAGGCAGATTTCATGAGTCCATTTGTAGAAATTGTGAAGACAATGTATATTGTATCCAGAAATATACTACCGTCATATAAGAAAACCGTGCACAACTGTCATTTTAATTAAAACCGAGTTAAATTAGGATTAGGAAAATATATCTGACTATCTGGGACATCTGTCTATATTTTTATACTTGCATATTTTAAAAACATACATGAAGCAAAAAAAGCACAAATAACACACAGATTCAAATATGTATTTGAAAATGAAAAAACACATTTGGTTTTTGCTAAGTTGAATGCTTGCAACGTTGCGCTTTGCCATTTTATTACAAACTGTATTTCACTTAGTTGAAAAGGCTTATTTCATATATATTAAAAGGGCATTACCGGTATACATTACTTTATCGTAAAAATAGTTACAAAAGAAAATATATCTAGGCGTGCTTATCCCCTTAGGAGACACAACTGACCAAATGTGCCTTTTCTTGTTTCATATATCGTTTTCATTACCATATAATGTATTTATTTTCCTTATTAGTGGTAAGTCAAAAAGGTTCAATTACATAATTGTGACCTTTCACCTTAGTATATTGTAAAGAATCATTATTACCAAAAAAATCTAATACGAATGACCCGCATTTGGCTAAGTATGCCCTTTTAACATAGGATTAATATTTGTGAAATATTCTTTCGCTAAAATGAAATAATAAAACGCATTCTATTTCTTTATTCATATAATTATATTAATTTATTTTTGCTATTATATATGGTATCTTACATCTAATGATATACAACTCACATCAATTCATTTTTTTAAATTTATACGTTATAAATTAAATCATAAATTGCCTTAAATTAAATTATTATTTATTAAATTATAATATTAGATTAATAAATCATACGATATATTTATGAATGTATTATTAACTGTTTTCTAATTGATTATTATTTAGTTATTTAGTAGTCGTCTTGTAATATTATATTTATTATCTGTTAAAAAATCATCCATAGAGTAATAATAGCACTAACTACATAAAAAAAAGTTTTTAAAAATGTTAATTTTTTCTTCAGACTGCTTTCTGGAACATTCTTCCTCGAAATGTGTTTTTACTAGTTGAACCCTTTTTTCTTATGGCGCCACTCAGTCTCATATTTTTATTGACTTTTAGTATACTGTTTATAACAATATGCATTTGAATTGTTAAAATAAGAGTATTTACCAGCTAACGTTTCCCTCACTGGGTAAACAATGGCCCATATGTATAGACGTAAGCGCTTGCTTTATGAGTAGTGGGAATTCCTCGAAAGGTTATGATTGCGCGCTTTTCGCGTGAGAATTCGCCTTCGCCTGATGTTGCGAATACAACACATACCTACTTAACATGTATTTGCGCGCGCAGCTGCTTTAAAGAGATTATATATCAAGGTTCTACTGTGAAAGGAACCGCAAACCGACACTACGAACACTGTTAAGTATATTGAGTAAGATCAATGTACAGAAAAAGAATGAAGTTATTTTCTTTCTTATTTTATTCAATTTAAGATTTTTAAAATGCAGTTCATTTTAAAATTCAGTTTCTAAGATATAGGCAGTTATCTGCTTCAAAAATGTGTCACCTGTTAATTTGTCAAAGCACTGTACTGCAATTGTCGATTGTGATTCAATGGACGAATGAATGGGCCATACACCGATGCAGGCACGTTGCAACTTGAAAACGATTCGAGGCCGCTCCCTCACGTTCGAGATAACTCTTGCTTACATTTGTTATTAAGTATAAGTTTTACTGTCGCACTTGAAACTCACAATTTCCCGCCACGTGATATGTGCATTTAGTAAATAAAAATTATAAAATGAGTAATAATATTTGAAAGTTCTTTTTCTTTGAGTCAATCTTACTCATGTTGTGACCCCAATATTATTGCCACTGACCGCTAATGATTTGCATTATTTCTTGAAAATGATGATTAACCTTTTATTCGTTTTAACTCTAGACGTTAGTTTAAATATAAATGGTTACATTTTGTTATCAAGGTCTCGTTTTTTAGTCGCGTGCGCACGTATGCATCGTGTATAACACCGTATTTGAAACCCCTCTATTAGGCCACATGTTGTCGAACTCGTTTTATTCCTAGGGTGAAAGTGGATTGTCAGATGTTGTCTTCAGGTACATTTTATTACCAATTAATGACTATATTTGTTTATTTTTTAATTAAGTACACATGAGACATCGAACTCTGACTCCGAGTCCCTTTTATCACAGAGATTTTACTAAAAGACTACTACTACTAGTCATTATGACATGCTAAATACATAGTTTGTGAAATCAATAATTTTACATAAGCTGACTTTATAATTAGCTGATTTTTATATATTATTTTATATTTTTTATTTATTTATTTATTTTTATATTTTATATACCTACATTATATAGATATATATATATATATTATATAGATTTTATATACATACTTAAGTATATAAAATCTTCAATCCTCGTAGAATCTAAGAGCATAAATAAGATTGAGAGAATGATGGAGTGGGCGATTTCTGCAGTTCGCGCACATTTCTCATACGTACTAAAGTTATTTTTTGTTTTCTAACCTACAAAAACTTATCTTTAAATAAACTCAGGAACAAAATTGAATTGTTTACATACACATCTTTCACTGGTAGAGAGTTCGGGAACCTGTGGATGGTACATATTTAGTCTAATTGTGAGCAGCCAGCGTCCGCTGTTTGGGTTAACGCACTCTTGCTCATCGGATCCGCTTCATCTTCCGGATTATTTAAAAAATTGTATGGAAGTTGCTGTAATCCCAAACCCTTATTGCATGACTCACCTGAGTATAACCCTATAATGTAAATAAACTGTAATTTATTCGCTGTTAAGAGTTCTTCCCTTGCCTCTATGGTGCAATTAAAAGAAGTCTTGTCTCGGTCAATTACTGTTAATGTGTTGGCTTTTAGTCTGTGACAAATAATCGTAGTATCACTCTCTCGTGGGAATCGTTTTGCACTTACAAAACTTAATCCTACAGATAGTAATAACGTTAAATCCTAAAAAAAACTTATTGAAGAATACCCGCTGTATATTTGCGTGGTTAACGATTTATATTTAGCCTGATTAAAAGCGTTGTTCTAGGGTGCTTAAAATACCGAACGTTTTTGCCGGTCCAGTCATCGTAATATGGGCGCAGCTAAGAACCAAAATAACCTGCTATAAGAGTTTTCAGCAACCGTTGACGTCACACAGGGCCATTTGGACAATGTAACTGTTCTAATCCTTAGCATAAAAATGAATTACGATAAACAGGCGCGTCTCGTGTAACATTTTACTATATTTATGTTCATTACTTAATACATTATGATTCCTTTTGTTTGTTTTAAAGTGTAAAAATAAACTAATTCTATGCAAAGACGAACAATTATTATACACCAGGTTTTTGTTTTCTTCACCAATATAGCTATTGACATTTCACTTCGTTTATAGTTAGTTTTAAAGCTAAAATGTTTTACAGTTTTATTTACATTATACGTAGCTGGCTGTTTGATGGTATCAATAGAACTACACCTGCTGCGGTCGTCCGACCCCTCTGACCGGTCCCGCGTCCACTCAACTATAAAATTATGCATTTCTGTTCCACAGAAAGTTTGCGCTACCATTCACTATTTTTGTTACTTTGAAATAGGAAATAAAGTCTTCCAAGACTTCTAGGAATCTCTAAGTAGTACGATTAAATTCTATGCACGTAGCGGATTAAAAACGCTCAAGGTTGTATTGTATATCTACACAATCACAATATACACTATACGCAATCATCATGTGATTTATTATGAACAGTACAGATGATTAGCAGATGTATATATATATATATATATATATATATATATATCTACAATACAGTATTATGTACACATTACATACGGGCTACGGTTTTCGCCCTAATTTATATTTAGTTAATATTAGCCCTAATTCATATATATTTCATATAATAATAAGGATTTGACATTGGTAGAGCAATACAGCAGACTGTTTTTATATGTTAGAAATATTGTGATCGGTTTGATGGTTGATTGGGTCAATTGATTTATTTCTCTATCGCGTCTTCTCTTTCAATTGTTCGTATGACGTTAAAAGTTGATTGTAAAAAACTGGAGTGCGCAGTGTGGACACGAGGCCGTGGTTGATCGACCGGGTCGGATAAATATCTGAATAAATACTTTAGTAATTGCGTTGTTCACATTGAGACGCCAAGAACAGTAGACTCTTAGAGCGGCGCCCGGTCGGCGCCGACCCGCCGCCTCGTACAGCGCTACTATAATGTCCTGTAATCCTATGTTTTGTATTTCAATACCCTTTTATTGTTAAGACAATTTTACCACTATGCTATTAAGCTTCCATGAACATTGAACTTACATAATACTGTCCAGTTAGAGAATTGAAACTAATATGGAAACGTGAACTATTAAATAAAGTTTATAGTTTGTATACCTATAAATATATTGCTTCTTTCATCTATGAGTATTATTGCCTATTTCATAATACATTGCCTGTTTTTCCTTATATGTACAAGTATATTCAGAGACAGAACATAGCTACAACAGACAGCCTCATGTAATTAAATACGTTTATTCAATCTTAACAAAGTATAGGGTACTTGCGTAGAGAACTTTAGAGCAATAACGTAAATGTGGCCGTCGGGTTTCTTGAAACCATCTCGTACGTTTGCTTTCCAACAATGCGCTTGCATTTTTCCACGAGAAAGCGGAAACGCGCTCCTCAACAATGGCCCGAGGACAGCTCCAGTCACATTCTGTAACTCTATTGTATAATAATACTAGGAACCTTTGAGAACCAACGACTTCAGTACTGGTTTTCAGTTTCGGGAACTGGGTTACAAGAAAACATACGAAGTTGAAACAATCTGTGACTTTTTGATAATGCTGCTACGTAATAATTGAACTTTTAGTCAGAGTTCTTACGAAATGAAAGAATAAATGATGTGGCGGTTTCACGCGTGTTAAGTCTTATATCACTTGCATGCTACCCCTCGCAAAAGGCAGTTCTATCTTAGGGCTACTAATCTAATCACAGATCCCTCTGCAAGGGCAAGCAAGGGCGACTTATAATTGAACTGTCTAAAACCTTAGAACTTTAACCGCAACTTGAATATCGGTCTCGATTTGGCGTCTATTTGCTCTGTATATTTTGAAAACTACCGATTCGATTTCGTTGCCCTTTTCTTTGATATTATATATTCACTGTGGATGGTTTCGATCTATTTTGACACTCTATTTATCTGGTTTTGACACGGTCAAAAGCTAGTAAATAAATATCTTTTTAATCCCATGCGAAGAATACACAAACATTAAAATGATTTGATTCACAAGACTACTAAATCTTAACAAAAACATAAATGCGATAAATGTGCATGTTCCTTTCCACTAACAAAGACATACGACATATCGTGAAAGGATTGAGATGTCGAGAGGGGCAAGTTCTAATTAATATAATTGTATAAAATGAAAATCTTTTCAATTACCTACTTATTTTTAAATTTAAAAATTCTTATAATAATAAAGAAAAAGCGTGTTGATTTTATTATTCAAGTACATTATTTGGAACTTGACACTCGAACAGGCAAAAGCTAATAAATAAAGCTGTGCTTAAACCCATGTCAAGAACACACAAACACAAAAATGAGTGAGAACTTAATAACAGGAAACTAGCCCTTTGTGTTTAACAATGAATAATGGTATAACAAAAAGTTTTTAGTATCCAGGCCCGACACAATGCACCCGCGCCTGTCTTTGTCCGTCTTCCCACGTACCACTCTATGAATGCACTGCATTATAGTGAATTTGTCGACACAAACAAACCTGTGTAGGATAAGTCATTAACTGTAGTTAATATGTAGTTAGCAACACGGTAATGCATCCAAAACGTTAATATGTCCATTCTAGCGCTTATTGCTAGTGTTTTAATGTTTCTTATTCACCTCAAAGGTTTAGTGGCAATGGGCCGGCTACATAGCGAGACTAGAAGATGACGGATGGACTCTTACTGTAATATAATAAGTAGAATGGGCCAAGAAGAAAACGAAAACGTGGGACACCAAAATTACGATGGGTTGACGACATGGAGGGGGGTTGGGGGGGACAAATAGACATAAGTAGCCGAAGACAGAAAAGTCTGGAAAACTGGAAGAGACCTTCACCTGAGGGTGGTTATCACCAACCGCCTGCATAAAACAAAAATGTAAAATTATAATAATAATAAGAAAGAATGAGTCTTTGTTAAATGATTTTGATAAAAATATGATTAGCTGTGTAATGTCACAAGACTCACAAGTTGTATTACAGGTACTTACGAATTCTCACTCCAAGTAACTTGGAGACCTCTGGAGAATGATAAATATCTGCAAAGGCATTTACGAGGCGTAAAACCTGTATAATTGCCACATTCGAGGGCGTCGACCCCTTGAATCTTAAAAAATATTCCCTGCAAGAGTGTGCAAGTTTCCTGCAGACGGGATGCAGAGGCGTGCTGCGAATACAGATTTGTTAGTCTTTTACCACTCCGCAGGTTTAATGATGCTAGTTTTATCTCAAGTTTCCATTGTCTGTCATACTCTGGACTCGACCTGTGTTGTGGATAGCGACATTAAAAATAAACTTTTACAGCAGTGTTATCAATTTTTGTTTCAAGTAATCTAATCTTTTAAACATATATACATATTTCGAATATAAAGCTAAGATATCAAGTATGTGTAAAATATGTAAATTGTATAACGTGGGTAGGTACCGATACTGTATAATTTGATCGAATCGAATAGATAGATAGTACATATATATATAGACATCTATTGTTATCAAAAATATGGTAACTAGTTAATTGTTGTGAACTTTGAAAGGTTTAGTGACTTATTCGACAACTAGATAAGAAATCAAACCCACATTAAAAGTATTTTACAAAATTCCTTAGAAAATTGCGTAGATATCAGATTGCGAACATTTAAGGCGGGGAGCTATCGCCGAGCCAGTTTCTCACGCGGTATTCTAATGCCACCACTGTGTTAGTGATATCATCAACACAGTGTGCGGTCCTTTTCCAAATTCTAAGTTATAACCCCCAAAGCCCAAACAATTCAGTCATGTTTCATGATATTTAAGTTTGATTGATGGCAATCCGTGGATGCGTTTTGATACAATACAATACTCGAAGATGAATGAATGAACCTGTAGCCATCTATAAAGTAGCATTTAACCAGTCTGGTCGTAGTCGCCCCGAGCATGAATGCTGCAACTAAATCGATCATTTCTTATGTAATCACATGGCACAGTTTTTGCATATGGTGTTACAGCTCATTGATCTCGTGTACGACTTTCACAACATTTAAAAGTCGCGCCCGTGCAATACGCATCTTAATTTGCCAATGAACATTTATGTTATTGTTTTTCACCTTTCGTAAATATGCTACCAGATGTCGCAAGTTTTATTAAATATGTTGGTTGCGTAAAGACACTCATCGCGCCCTTGCTTCGCTTTCTAAGGCTAAATGAGAGCGACCTACGTATTTGCCTACACTACGAATTCTTACTATGTGTAATATGTATTATAAATCACATCAACACTTTCGTTTATTGATTATTCAAACATCGTTTTTTCCTTGACGCAATCTATTTATCAACAAGGAATTTTGAGCAGCATACAAAAGTTATCATAGGGCTCCTCACGCTTAATTTATAAATTGTCTCACGTTTGTACTTAAACTTGATAACAAAACTACTAATTTTGTATTGCATAAACGTGCAAGGAACAAAAGCGGTGCAGTGTAGAAAGGACCAAAGTTAGAGTAATAAAAATTTGTACGTGGTTTGCAGATCTGATTCAAATTACCTGACAAATATCCAGGCCGACCACGATTCAATAGATCATTGTTATATTATGAGCTTCACAAGTTTCACAACCATGGTTTGTTATGTTATTAGTTGTTTCGTTATTATGACTAACAAAATTATCAATAACTGAATACCGTTGAATGCATATTCATTCATTCAAAACATTACATATAATTTTGAAAATAAAAGTCCTTTGGTTTCATCAACCTTGTCATTTGACACTACATTCTTTACCATACCGTATGTATAAATTAACATATTTTTTCCCATTTATTATAATACATATTTTGTGTGTAAAGATGAAAGTAGAATGGTTAGTGGTTACGTGTATAATGAGACGTGCCTTGCATTGATACGTCGAAAGTATGCATCAAAAGAAAGTGTAATTACACTATGCCACGGTTTAAACGTAAATTCGGAATATATTTGATATTAACTCCGTAATTATATTTGCACTGTTACTTTCAATTTTCATGTATTGTTGTCGCTGACTTATAATAACTAATTGATATTAGGTAGTAAGTAGTTTTCTAGTAGCATTTTCTAGTAAAATTGTCTCCCTTACTGCCAGTGCCACAGCCGAACATAAAAGTTTTATTAAATTAATTTTATTGATATTATTAAAACATAACTGACCGTTAATATGCTAAGGCAAAAAATAGATTACCGATGGAATTAGCATAAAAACAAGTTCTGTGTTTTTACACCTAAAAATATTTTGATATTTACTTTCACTCGTTAAAGGTTTACACACATTTCATTTGGTTTTAAAATAGAAATTTATTCAATGCCTTGTTTATAAGGTAAACAATAATAGGTAACGAAAATATAGAGCATTCTACCAAAGAGCAAATTGCATGTCATTATTTATATCAATTTCTGTTTATTTTGTGTCTGGCTGGAGGCGAGCGCCGACGTTGAGTCACGCAGGGTGACGCAGGCGGGGTGCTCACCCTGGCACCCCGTGACGTCACCGCACCTCATGACTCACACCTACCAAACCAATATAGATTCCTTGTCTCGAGGCGACTGCCACCCTAGTATATATATATATATTAATATTTGAATACTTGCGACGTCACATTGATTGAATTTTTGTTTAGTTATTACACCTTTGTTTTTGCACATGAATAACTAGGGTATAGAGAGGAATTATTATTTATTTCTTTTTTCAGAAATCACTGTCACTGTTAACAATGTAACAATCAAAAACAAAAACAGACAGATTTTATTAAGGTATTTAAAAAAAAAAAAAAATTACTGGGCTAAGAATGAGTAAATAAATTATTACTACATAATAATGCTACCTTGTACTTGACTAAAACATCCCACTGCAGGGCACGGGCCTCCCCTAGTAAATCACTTGGGGGCCCCCCCAAACATGTTCCCAACTTCATTTTTACCAAATATCAATGTCTTTTTACCAAATAATGAAACGATTTTCAAAGAAATTAATGACATAAATGAGTGTAGTTTTGACTGAAGTATATTGAGTATATTGACTTATGTATTGACTGACTTATGTGCATGCATTGTAGTAGAAACTAATTATAATAACATTCATTATAAAAGTCATTAATGAATAATGTCATACACATTTAAGAACTTAGAAACTGGTACACATTGTCACCTAATATGTTGTTAAGTGATTTTTAATCTAGGACTGTATAGTTAACTGATTTTAGTTTAATGGGTAATTTGTCTGACGACGTAAAAGGTTGGGTATCGTCATTTAGAGACCTAAATTCTTCAAAAGTACATGAGATTAGTGCGTAAGTGAGATTATTTGAATTTTGAGAGATAAAGCATGAATCGGGTTTATTGAACTAGAGTACAGAAGAAATAATAATTGACAATATTAAATTCACATTTCCTTGTCAATAAATCGTTGCATACAGTGCAGTGCGCCTTTAAGCAATTAAGCCTTTAATGAACTGCTAGCTTTTAAGCAAGCTGCGGCATTCAAGAGAACTCCAAGACAGTTGAGAACAAGAACTGTTCCCATGGTGTTGCTGGTGTCCATTCCCAGCGGTGACCATTATTTACCAGTACGTGGACCGCTCTTCCGTCTGCCATCTTATTTACATAAAAAACATCCATAACCCTTTATTATTCGAAGACTTAAGCTTATGACTGATAGCTACAAAAATAAACAATATAATGCATCACACCGTTGACAAAATTGTAGTGTGAGTTTTATTTCATGACGCTTAATGTGAGCACACGATGACGGTAACGCCAGACCAACTGTCACGTACTGCAGGCAGCAAACATTCACTATGACGCGTCATCACCTGCCATCGAGACATTGTAATGAGAACACTTTTGTGACTATAAATCTTGTCATATAGAGCTAGGTTAATAAAGTCGATATTAAAATTTGGTCGTTGCCATTTGCAAATCACATGGAAACATGTCACACGGTAGCACAAATTGGAAAGTAAACATATTCCGGCACCGCATTAACGCCAATTAAATTATGTCACTTGAAATTGAAGTAGGTTGCATTATGCAAGCCGGCTGCAATTACATAAGTGAGAGCAGAACCTGTACGGTCTTTGTCTGCAACCCGCAGGCACTCGCGCTTAGTGTCACTGCATAAACACCAAGTTCAGGTAACACCCTCGCTTTTCCCCTCGTGTAGATTTATTGCTCCATCTACTCGCTCAAAAGTTACCCCTGCTCAATTAATGTATATCCGTGGCCACGGTACGTGGTAATTCATATGTTTACCTTTCAGATGGAATTGTTCATCAAGTTAGTTAATCTTTGCTTAAAGCATAGTAGTTTGCTATGCTGATTAAATTACAATATTTTAAGATTTTGCATCAAAATATTGTTCTACTTTAAATTACATTTTAAAATACGAGTATCTTCATTTTCAAACATCGATGTGTTATTTTTACACACTATCTCTTTAAGTTAGACAATTAATATAGACTATATTAATTTAATTTAATATAGACAATTAAATTAATGAAAATTATTATGTATTTCGTAATTAATATATGAATTAAAATTAGTTAACTATGAATAATGATTCATCATTAACTAATTTGATATTATTAGTGTTATTACATATTTACAAGAACTTATTTGTCAGAAACCCGACCATTAAAAATCTTGAGAGGTCTTTTTCACGACACCGTGAAAATAAAAGACTGTACAAATGTCTTGTACAAAGTTAGAATTTAAAAAAGTTTAAATGGTTCCTTCTATTAATTGTTTCTCACTTGCCTAAAAAGTTAAGTTTCACCTTTTCACTTTTCGACTTCTAATCTCGTCATTTTGTCTCGTTGCGATCATTGTATCGATGCCGTCATAAAGTTTGATTTGTTAGTAAACAATTAATGAATTGTTTCCTAAGGCAATTATCGTACTATATGTACTATTTATGATTGTTACCGTCACGTAATCTTATCAGTTGCAAGCGGGTGGTCGTTGTTCGATTAACTAATGATGAGTAATGAACGCTAATCAGAAAGCCGGGGTCAGGGCGTTCCTCGTCTGTGACTCACTGAAGAGTCGATCGAACTGATTGTCGATGTCGCGTCCAAGTTCCGGTATGACTCCCACACCGATGTCGCTCAGAGTATACAAGACGCAACGGAAGTAAAAATAAGTGCCACAATCGCGTGCGAAAGTTGCAGACTGAGTTCCAGTATTTCTATTTACTATAACAATGTAGTCGAATTATATTTAACAACAAGCATTTGATATTGTCCTTATCTGGCTTTTATAAACGACTGTTACCATCTTACAGATTTCTAACATTTGTATGGCATTGGCATTCAAGTGAGACGTCGATACCTAGATAGCAAGGTCATCTGCGATTGTTGTTCGTAGTGTAATCCACGAGTTCTATGATCATTGATCACACCTAATTTTAAAGTTGACGATTTCAAGAAGGTTGTTGGGTCATTTCCAGAAAATATGTACCTTTTAATATAAATTAATATACCATTTAAATTTTATATAATTATGTCCCTTAATATGATGACCTATTAATAAAAGCAGCAGGTATAGGTAGCAAATAAAAACTAGACAATATTTTACAATGTACATGCCTTTAGTAATAAATTACGAATTTCAAATTTTAGGCTTCCCTCGTCGGCAAACAGGAATTTTCATGTCTGAAAATTTTGTGTGAAAAACCTCCCATCCATTTTCACTATGACCCAGTGTTGATTCCATTTGATTTTTTTATCATTTGTTACGCGTCTTTTGTATTGTATTTCGAACTTAATTTTGCATGGACTTGTTCTATGAAATCCACGCTACGGTTTTCACGAGATTTTATTTCATTAAAATGTTGTTTTTCTTATAATATTTCTGAAAGATTGTCCAATTGTACCAACATTTTGACGTTTCGTTACTCAGGGTTAGTTACCCTTTTATCCTGAACACAAAGTTTTATATTGAAGTAATATTTTTCATTTGATACTGGAAATACTTCTCTATCTCTCAAAGTAATTGCCAAACGATATCCATTTTGTTTTCACTATAACTGTGCGTAGTTTACATGTGGAAGTTGACCAAAAATGTATCAGGGTGATTAACAGCTGTTTTTGCTCTCACAAAGGATTGTTTGTTCTTAATTATTTTAGATTTATAACTTGGATTTTCTAACTACATATATCCTCCGAAATGCGCTCAGTTCTCAAACTTTTCGCATTTAGTTTCGATAGGAATAATTTTTGACGTCGTAATTCCGTCAGATTTTGCTCTCAATTTCATAACATTTTGCTACGTTACGAAACTGAATAATTGTAAACATGAAGTTACAAATACAAACATGTCGTACTAGCGACCCGCCCTGGCATCGCTCTGGTGGTTTTCGTTAATGCATTGTTTCTCGACCATTTTAGTGCCGCGAAAGGTCGAAAAACAAAGTATATAACCTCAGCACCCCCTTACTAATAATTAAGTCCTAATTTTGTTTTTTTTGCCGTTTAACAGTTTATTTCAATTAATTAATTCGATCTTGTACGTGTAATGAAATAATTATTATCATTATTATAACCTTTCGGCACAGAAGTGCTGTGTATCCGCATTTCCTCGATACGGAGGTGTCGCGTACTGTTGGGTTCAAAAACCGTTTTATACCGCGAATCCGTAGGCTGTGGTACGATTTGCCTCAAGAGGTCTTTCCAGTACGCTACGATATGGGGTTCTTCAAGAAAGCTGGGAATAGGATTTTGCAAGGTTAACGGCGTACCCGTACACCTGGTGTTGCAGATGTCCATGGGCGGCGGTAACACTTACCATCACTAGGACCGCTTGCTCATCCGCCTACTTCCCTATAAAAAAAAACATGTCTGGATTTGTTTAAAAGTGCCAACTGTGACAATAATAAACTTTGTAAAGATCGTTTAATTTCGCATTTTTGCGTAACAAAGCTAGGTGATTGGGCCTGCATATATGTTTATTGCATGTGTACAAACCTTTAGAATACCAGTTTCGTTACAATTGTTATCAGTTTTGTTACTTATCAGTTGATTAACAAATCTTAAGGTACATATTTTCTGCATATGACCCTGTTTTGTGTTGTACGAGTTCCAAATACGAGTGTATTGTACGAGGCCTATTAAACAACATTATTCTTTTATTTTAAATATACCGCATAAACGCTGTTAAAATTTTTACGAGTACCTACTAAGAAACATGTCCTTTTCTAAGAAAATAATACTTTAAACTGATTAGATGGATAGATAAACTCTTTATTGTATAAATGAAAAAAATAATGAAAAATGCGATTAGACACAACCAGGCGGCGGTCTTATTACTTTATTATATTTTCTTCCAGACAGACAACCTTGAGTGAGAGCCGTCGACAGATTACCGATTTGACATATGTCAGATTAATGTAACTAGTGATGTGACTATAGACAATCGTAGCAGTAGCATTAAACACTTTTATCAACTTTCGTTGATGTGATAGAAGGAATACGGAAATTTAAAAAATGCCATTGTGATTAAAATATTTTTTATTAAGTATTTTACAGTATTCTGAATCAGAATCACGTGAACTACTTCTAACGTCGTCGCTATCGGTTACTTGAATAATTATTTCATTGTCATTATGGAATCAATCCTAATATCGCGGTCATAGTCAACCAAAATTATTTTTCTTGTTTTTTTTAACTACTTTCGCCCAGTCGTCTTTTGTCATCTTCTCACACGCTTTTTTCAGCAGGTTCAACATTTTATTAGTGCCGAAGAGCGGAACCATATTGTGGCGAGCTGCGTAACCTGTAATATATATAAAAAATATCTGGTGCTTAACTTTTTAGTCTTTGTGTAGGATAAATACGTGCCTTAGCACCAAACGTATACAACCAACTGATTGGTATCAATCATTGGTAACACACACACATATACCAAGATATTTATTATATAGCGCTGTGTTTAAAATGATAAAGAAAGTCAATTTGAACATTTACCTTTAATTTGGGCCCGTATCAACTTGATGGCATTGTACTGACAATGGTACGGCGGAGTTCGGAGAACGCGATGTCCGTGTGCTAGATAGAGCTAGTTCGTCTATCTCGTATCGCACTTTTGTCGCCTTGTTCTCTCACCATTTTTATCAAGTCTGCGTCCAGCATCTGGACATTCGTTTCAATGTAGTTTTTTTCAAGTCAGGCAACCCATTCCGCTTTTTTACTCCAGTATCTAAAAGTGTCAGTATTCATCTCCTCACGGTATTCGGAAGTGCTCTTTAACTCGAAAGCCAGCAACGCGTTCACCACGAAGCCAGATCCAGCAGAATCGGGGTTAGTGATAATCAGTCGAGCTCCTTTGCCCATTGCCACTTTAGATGTGGAAGCTTCCGTGCCGTCCGTCCACGTGCGTGAAACCGTGTGATTCGTATTTGACCACGTCTCGTCGATAAACACCACTTTTTTCCAATTTGTAATTTTCCTCACTTCCCTTTAAAAAAATATTCTGTTGAGTATTATGTCAAATCTTTCCATAACAATTTTTCTCTTGTCTGTTTTATTGTATTCAAAGCCAATCTTTTTTAATATTTGTGACAATGCCGTTTTTCTTCCACTGAACAAGCCAACCTCATAACGACATCAAAAGCATTCTTCTATTCGGAAATTCATTTTTTGTATAATTCATTTTTTTATTTATTTAAACCCAAAAACACACACTGAACCATTATAAATACTAACTGTCTAACTTTGTTTTTTTTTGTTTGTTTGCGAAATTCTTTATTAACTGAAAATATAGTAAAATGAACAAACTAGATTTAACTTAGATAAAACTAGATAAAAAGTTGAACTAAAATAAAGCTAAGTTGACAAACAATGAACGACATGTGTGTGACGTGACATACCTACACCATTTATAAATAAATAAATATAAATGAAATCTTTATTAACAGATTTTTTTTTGACATATAACATGATATTAAACCCCAACTCCTGAAGTAGGTAAACCTGTATCACAGGAGCTAGTGTCCTCCCAATAAATAATTATGACTATTACAACTTATTTATTAAAAGTAGGTACAAAGAATACAAGCTTATAAACAAAGATTAAATTATAAAAAGAAAAAAATATAATAATTTGTTGTGCATGCGTATGTATATAATAAATGTATTCTATGTACGTATGGAATGTCTGTTTATGTGTGTGTGTAAGTATTATTGTTTAATTTAATAATTTTCTCCGACTTATTAAGTTATATATTTTCGGAGCCACATAATTAAAATGTCTCTTGCCTAAATTATAAATACAATAATAAAGTATTTCCATAGTGTGTATTTCGTACAATTTATTATCACGATTCGTGTATTCTACATATAAAAATACTTTATCGCTTGGTTATTGCGTTGTGCTACATGTAGCAATCACCGGCCATGTTATCGTTTGCCATTACGTTGCAAGGTTTATTCCCGTTGTCTCCCATTAATTTGGCCATCGCTGGGAACTGATTAAAAGTTTTTCAAAGAGACTCTTTTCAAGTAACCTATAATATCAAATTACATTGTGTTGACTATTATCGGTTTTTTTGTAATACTCATGTACCTACATTTTGTTTATAATGCAATAAATATTTCTTTATAATTTTCTTATTCACTTTAATTTTCGTCGTTGGCGATAAGGAAACGTCTTGTATTATACTTTATGATCATTAAGTCTCGTACAATAAAGCGTTTATCTATATATCCAGTACAATAGAGCTTCTTAGGACAAATTTAAAGTTATCCTTATTTTTGACTTATGGGCATTGCGAAATAATAGTTTTTTCGAAAGTTTAATCTGTTGTGGCCCAAAAAAGGAAAGACTAATGGAACGCTGGGTGTACAAGATAGTATTTACGGCAGGCACAAATTGGGAAAATGCGGCTTCCTAGAAATTTTGAAAAAAGATGCACGAAGCTTTTACTATTTTTGAACCTATTTGAATATTTTCACAATGAGCTCCTTTTCAGTAAAATATTAATATCTTTTTTTCTACAATAAAACATGGCAAATGTTATACTATTTTCAAAACTACACTAAAGGAGCAATATTTTAAAATAAGTGCCAGGTTGGCATGGTACATTTTTTTTCAGTATGAAGAGTCGAAGTGAGGTAATAAAAAAACAATAAATACCTCGTGAATCGGGAAAAAATGTTTCTTTTTTACAAAGGTACTATTACTTTTATTTTGGACTGTGATCAGTAACGGGGTTATTGAGGGCTGCGTAACATAAATTATAATCTTAGAATATCCAATTTTGTAGCTGTGGCACACAAGAAACTAATGTAAGCTGTCGATTTTCTCAAAATTCATAAAAGTACCATTATCTCGAAAACTAATGATTTTTTTACTAAGTCATATTGTGTTATTTAGGTCAGTTATGAGCTGGTCTATCAACCCTCCAAGGGATGACGTTGACTTTTGGGACACCTGTATATGAAATATCGGATATTTTGATATTTATTATAAATATCGGATTTTTACGAACCCTGAAACTAATAGACGACAACAGGTATATACCCATTAGAGCTATGCATCCACGGCTTAGCAGGTTCAGTGACACACACCTGAGCCGTGTGCCAAATGTGACACATCGCTAAATCACTGTTTACACGGCTCTCGGCGAGATAACGATATTGTTTTAGTGTGGACTGACAAATGCGATACTATGTTGTTACGAGTATTTTAAATTAATGCCATAGTTCAGTATTCTGGGCTACTGTTATGTAATCTAAAACACTATTTTGGTACTTAAGGGGAAACATGAACGTTTATAAACCATTATGATGTTTAAACAAATTTTTACTTTAATTAGGTATATCGATATACGAGGCATATTCGTAAAGTAAGGGCTGTTTGGTCATTAAAAACAGTCTTCGTTAGAAAAATCTTTTATTGACAGTTTTAGTTTCCTACAAACCTACTTCACTTTTCCACATAATCGCCGTTTACTTCTAAGCACTTTTCGTACCGCTGTACCAGCTTCTTTAACCCCTCTGCATAGAAGTTCTCCGACTGGGAATTGAGTTTTCGGTATCCACCTTGCACACAACTTGTGATATCGAAGCTTTTCTGTAACAATCTTGAATATGGTGGTGCGTGCAACAAGAGGAAAATCACCAGTAAGAGCACTAATTGTCAATCGTCGATCAAGTCGGAGCTTTTGGTCTACCTGTTGAACGAATTCATCGGTCTTAAGACTGGGCTTACCACTCCGCTCTTCATCATGGACATTAGTGTGGCCATTCTTGACACCATTGTCTAACCTTTCCTTCACTCATGTGTGACTCCTTGTGGATTTGAGATGCTGAAGATCCTTTTGAACACAAAAAACGAATCACGGATATCTTTGCCTGCATTCACTGCTATACTTATATATAAAAATGGATGTTGGTATATCTGATGTTAATAGACTTCGACACCGTTTGACCGATCATCATGAAAGTTAGTACATCTATGTATTTTTTCATGGAGAAGGTTTTTATGTTATTGACTTTGTTGTAACTCGCCACTACATGGCGTTGCTGCACTTCAACTTCTATACAGTTCAACCGAATATTTTCGAGCTACCGACTTTATTATAACTCGCCACTAGATGGCACTGCAGCACATCAACTTATATGGCAAGACGTCTACGGGGTTTTGCTAGTAATATATAAAAATTAAATGGGACAACCAAAGCTTACCATCTACCTTCTATTTATTTGCGATAAACCACCGTTAACATGGAGGAAACCGCGGACGAGCGTTATTATTGCTACTGTTATTATTAAACCTAACATTTGCCAGTCACATAAAAACAATTATTATGTAGGCACCATATGCTACCTGCATATTGCTCATTTCAAACTAAGTTCAAACTCATTTCACGCCATTGATGTGAATCTGAGAATGAGTATGCACCACAATAGGTGTGTCAGTAATGTTAAATGAAAATTCTAGGCATACATGCTCTACTTATACTCCACGATTGTTTTCGTTTTCTTTCGTCAGTTCGTCCTTGCTGAAACATTTCGTTTCGTCCTTGCTTGTTTCAACGTACTCAATCCACTTTTGTGATTAAAAAACCCGAACAGAAGATATAACGCATAACTAGGAGAATTTATAAAGTCACAGAATTTGTTAAAACGTTAAATTAATAACATTGGTACGAATGATAGCACAGTCCATCACGTAGTGATTGTCATATTGTAATAATTAGCCAAGGTAGCAGTGGCCATACACGTGTCGGTAACCGCGTTAGATGTGCTCCGCATACTGATGGTGGTGGAACATTGCGTGTGCGCATTCCACTGCCGCCGCCACCGCCTCGCCGCCCACTAACCGCCTTTAACTGACACACGACGCGCGGCGACCAAACAATTTCGGACAATCTCGACTAATTCATGTCATGTTTCTCAAGGCACTTCTTGCTGTTCATTTTCAAATAAACTCACAAAGTGACTTTCTAGTCTACGTGGTACAAGTATGTGCTTTTAATCTTAAGTATTCCTAAAATAGCTCTGATTTTAATATCTGCAAATCGTATTGCGTACTTAGCACAGTTTTATAGGTGTGTTTTTGCACAGAGCTGTCACTGAGCCAGTTCTCCCACGTCCAGTCCGGGCACTCTCACATCGGCGTGCAAAGTCGCCCCAGCAATCAGGTTAACGAACCAGACCCTAGCAATACTCGTATGATGAGACATGGGACATGCGTGACACATGTAGCGAATCAATTTTTTGTTAAAATTGACTGCTCATTCCAGATATTATAATAATACGACTTTGTCACATACCTACTTTGCCAATAAGTGTTTTATTCTATTTTACTAACACTCGTTTGTTTACTAATGCGAAAGTTTGTTTGTTTAGTTCTTTGTTTGTTACTTTATATCACTTTACTGAGCGACTCCTCACTTAATTTGATTGGACTAGTCGTTGACAAAATACGTTTTAGACTTTAAAATTATTTATTGCGAAGAAAGCATTACACGAGCAGTATGCGCTAATTCTACTATTGTCATATTATATAAATAGGAAAAAACCTATCACGTTTATAAGATCTTAAGCATTGATAAAGGGTAAGTTCAGAAAAGAAAAAAGAAGACATTATTTATTTATTAATAATTATGAGCAGTAAATTTACCTAATCTACACATATAATAAAACAGTAAAAAGTGTGTACATAGTTAATATAATTTCTAAAAAAGTTTTTAGAAGCTACAGAACCCAAAACAGAAGTTTTTGAATTTTTGTCTGTATGTCCGTTTGTTACTGCATTTGGTGTGTGTCATCTTCATATGACACAAATAGTTAAAAATCTTTTATAGCTGCTTAGTATACGCGAGCAAAGCCGTATAATCTAGTATCATAGTATAATCAGCTAGTAGCTAGTATGGTAGCAGTTAGTATAATCTAGTTGTTGTATAATACGTCATTTTAGCTGCCAGAATATAGGCTAGACAGGCTACTAATTTAGTCAATAATGTTAGTTCATGCTACCGAATGTTCGCCACATGAACACTGACGAAAGCTAGTACTGTAAAAGCTGACGAATTTCGCCATCACCGAATGAGAGATGAATTTCGGTCCATCTCTAATAATAACCATCACCTAAAATGCGAGGTTATTATAAAGTATTGAGTATTCTGCAGGTCCATTCTGGGTTTTTCGTTGGTTCTTGGCTGCTATCCAGAAATCCCTGACCTAAGACATTTGATATTTGCTTGCAATAATGATTATCTAATTAGTTTTTTTTTATATATTTTGTGATATCTTTTTACGTTCCCGATATCTTGTCTCTTGTGTTGGGCTGAATAAATAATTAGAGACTAAGTCTGTTTAGGTGACGTTGGCCTTGATTGGCAGCCAATCATCGCCAACTTTTTATATTCACGTGGGAATATGTTTAATAGTGAACCTATATTTTTCTAAATTTAATTAAATGTAAATACAATTCAGTAGTTGATGCTGTTAACACAGTACCATAAACAAACGTATAGTTTTTATTCGTATGGAAGATTACATTGTTATGAAAGTTATAATGAAAGAAAATAATACTTGCATATTGAGTTTATAGACTATATATATAGATTTCTATTACGTACGTACTTATAACAGCCTGAATGTTAAAATTAAATAACGGTACTTAATTGTGATGTTTCGTAATACATGACTTTGCTATTGTTTGTAACATAATAGTTACTATTATGTTGTAAACTAGTCCTAATAGATATCTAACTATTTTTTAGAAAATTGTGTAAATAAATAACTTACAATACCTGTGTAACCAAAATATCTTGAAAAATTACAGACAAACAGCCAGTCACAAGTCACAGAATCGCAATGTAAATAGAGAATGATGTCAGAGTAATTAACAGAGATGACAATAACTCTCCACCACGTCTCGTATCTAATTTAATCTACTCACTTTTTAATGAGACTGGAAATTTATTTTCAATTTCTATTACATTTCTCAATTCAGGAACATTCAATTCTCAATTCTTTCGTATTGAATGGTATCGCTAGCTATGGTAATTTAGCAACAATAAAACTCTTCTAAAGAAGAACAAACGTAAAACTGTTATATCGTAACTTCTTACATTAATGATTTTCCCTACGGCACGCCACATTAACATAAATAATAAATAATTCTAAATTATACATAAATAGTAAATTATTTTTCAATAAACTAAAACATATTCTTTTCGTAACTTTCACAACTATTGCTCATTATGAACTCTAACGTTAATAACAGTAAATAATGATCTTCTAAGTATTGTCTGAATTCCATTCTAACAGTTGACATTTACCACCTATAATTTATTGACCCAATCATCCTTTTCATGAGCCATCATGAAATCATCCGTGAGCCATTCAAATTGTTTGACTGTACGTGATGGAAATATTTATTTCAATTTTGATGTTTTATTGTTTTTCACGCGTGGCGGGTCTAAAAATATTTCATTCACAGTGCGTTCTTTATACCAACACGCAGTAGAACGAGTGGCTGCGCGTTCAATTAACATTGTTAGTTGTTACATATCACCAATGTCCTCTGCGTTCATTCGGCACAAATATTTTGGTCAATTAGTCCGCTGAACTATTTGTAAACGGTCATCTACTTATTCGGGATCGTAACTTTTTCATTCATTTAATTAATTCTCGGCGTTTCTGTTCTGTCTATTGCAGGGTATGAGCCTCCTCTCTTTCACGCCGTTTGTCTCTTGTCTTGTGCTAATCGCATCTAGGTTGCATAACAATCTACCTAAGGACACTTTATTTAGCTAGTAATTTAAAAAAGTATTAGAATAATATGACCGGCTTTAATCAGAATGGATCCAACTCACGTTCATATAGTTTTAGGATGCTGGACCAGTTTGAATAATATAAAACAAATATAAAAATAAAATGTTGTGATAAAGTTTGTGAGTTTTCAAGGTCTTAATTTAAGTTTTAAAAGTATGATTGATATGATTGTGGGTAGGTGGGTAGGTTTCAAATATATATGTTGTTGACGTGTTATCGATTGTAAACGTATTGAAGGACCTGAAACAAAAATACTTCAAACAACGATGAAAAGCACAGCTAAATTAGGCTAATTGAAGTGAAGATAAAACAATAAACAACAGTAGGTACATGTAATAAAGGATGAATCAAATAAAATAGTGTGAGACTAGAAGGATAGTAATTGCATCTCTATGCATCTATGTGCACGCATGCAGGTGTCGTTGCCCTCCGCAGTCGACACCTCACCAAGAGTCAAGGGCGACGTGCGCCTGCACTGATGATCGCGTCGCGTGCGCATCTTTGCACGCGATCTATACGCTCCCGCCGCGCACCACGTCCAACGTGGGAATGGGAAACTAAACCCTTATTCATTACACGTTATATTTATATCACTACATTAAATACAAACAATCGCCAGATATATAAATCACGAGCGGCAGCGGCTTGTCTATTCGGGATAAAACAAAGTTAACTTTCGTATTCAATAACTACATATATTGTATGTTCTATTTATGTAATTAGTTATACATCTGGACGTAATGTAGTGAGATATCGACGTTATGCGTCAGTTTCCCGCAGAGATGACCTCGTATCGCTACCAGTTTCCTCTTGAAATGATGACCATTACAACAATGTATTTTAATTTTTGTTTTTGTTATAAAAAAGCAATTATGTAACACAAAAATGTTTCTTTGTTACAGGATCAATATGATAACTTAGCCGCCCATACACAGAAAGGAATTGATTTTTTAGACAGATATGGAAGCTTCGTAAAGGAAAGGTGCGCAATTGAATTAGAATATGCAGGAAAACTAAGGTATGTAATAAAGGCTGTTATTAGTTATATTACTTAATATGTTCGCTTATTCCTATAAATTCCTATATATAAATATAATAAAATAATAAATACAACACTTATTGACACACCGCAGTGCGATGCAGTTGTTTATCCTTGTGTATCTACATATATGTAGGTATACATAATACAGATAACAAACTCGTAATTCTTGATTTTACACGATTTTCTTAATGTCATTTCTTTCCACCTCACGAATTGAGTCCATAACATTTTATTGGAATTATTTTATATTGCCACGGTGTTGCCTATCTATCTGAACGAGCATCATGCAACACCACTCGATTGAGTGACAGCTTATGCCCTGGATAAAAATATAGGATATATTTTATCCGAACCTGTTACAAAATTCGCTTTCGGATCATAAAGTATACGCAAACGCGGCTAGTTTTCAGTAAAATCGACATAATGTACTTAGGAATTGATACGGAAAAAATAAACAAATACGGTGTCCAATATACTACAATTTTACACTATTTTTTGTTAGGAAATATAATCCAAACTAGTATCACCAGTTCCGCTCGTCAAATATACACTTTCACTGCTTCACAAGGAATGTCTAATGACGTATTTATACATAACGTTAAATAACTTTATAGCGGTTATTTGCTACTGTTATAAAATATTATGTCCTAGCCGGATGTATTATATAGAAAAGAGTGGGTATTTTATTGTGATTTAAACTTTCGTTTAGAAATTTCTTGGGGTTCCGTCAAAACCGAAAGCCTACTAGCGAAGCTTTAGTATTCTTCCGTCCGTATGTGACTTTTTTTATCAGCCTTTTTATGATCGTAAAAAAAATTGTGCTTTGCAGTGATCACTAGGGCACAAAATTTTCTTACTAAATCACTAGGGGGTTTCGATCCAAACTACCACGCGGACCCACTGCGAATTTGTGGGTACATCATTATACATGCTTCAGATTTTTTAAAAAATTCTGGTCCATGTCACTAGTGAACATTTTCAAAAATTTCTACTTAAGGTAGAAATTCAATGGGCTGAGGATTTGAAGTTATGACCTCATGAATGAAAGTCGAGAATATATACCCTTAGGCTAGCACCGCTATTACTGTCTATGACATCGTTACCTGGAGACCCCCAGGAGGGTCACTAAGACATACATATATCACAGTGGTAGCATATCAAGAAAAACTAGTTAGTCACTTATGTACGAAAAAACCTTTTATTAATTATTAATTCATGATTTATAATAATCAAATGTTAAAAGGTAAAAAAACACATTTAAGGCCTAATTATTACTAAGGGGGTCGTTACTTTATTTTTGATCTTTTCAGGGGGTCGGCACTAAAAAGATTGAGAAACGATGGTCTATTATATAATAATTCCAAATCTAATACGAAAGCCTCACTGCGCTTGGTCAAACTATGTATCTGTATTTACTTTTTCCTAGCATATTTAGAATATTTTATATATGTATATACATGTCCCAAATAGCTCTAGCGGTCACCTGCTGCGGCCTTAACGCAGTAGACTTTTCAAATATTTAACTAGTTTTATATTTACAGGAGGCTGGTCAAAAATTATCAACCAAAGAGAAAAGAGGGAGATGAAACTCAGTAAGTATTTACATATACTGGCTGTTATTCACCCCATAGTATAATATGAAACTCTTCTGCAGAGCTTAACCTCTTTGGCTCCTGGCCAATTATTCTTAATGTCTCTACACTCTTTGCCAAAGACTCGCCTTAGAGGGCTTCCCTTTGTTTACTATTTTCCATGATATTGAGTTGAGCGTGACAGGCCTTAAACTTTGATTAACTAAGAATCTACTGTCCATCAATCATCTACGGTTCTATTTATTTATTACGGTTCTCTATTTTATTTTATACATACATACTAATGTGGTGTCGGCGTGTCGTGTGGTGTCGGCCGCCAACAGAATACCACCTCCCCATCTCTTCCTGTGGGTGTCGGAAAAGGCGACTAAGTATTTGACTAAGTATTGACTAAGTAAGGGATAATAAAATTGCTACCACAAGCGCCGAGGAACTACACCACCTCTAATAGAGTGGACTTGCCAACCCGCTTGCCCAGCGTGGCGTTTTAAGGCCACATATCCCTTATGTACAAGATGAATATGCATGAGGAGGCCCCATCTCCAGCAGTGGATACTGAAAATGTTAGGATAATGTATTTCTTAGAAATATAGTAGGTACCTATAGGTACTTATTCGGGAAAATACCTTGTCTCTACATACATCGGTTATTGTTGAGGATACGAGAGCAAATAAACGAGCCTAGTCACTGGCGTATACAACGCGTCATTATATTTTTTTTAACATTTTAACCACACATTTTGAATCATAAATGTTATAAAAATATAACAGTGTTTGTTATGTAATTGTAGGTACACATCATACAAAGCATTCAGACAGTTGCTCCAGGAGCTGGGAGACTTCGCGGGGCAGCGGGAGGTCGTTGCGGAAAACTTACAGTCCAAAGTCGTCAAAGAGTTACATCTGCTCGCCAAGGAATTGCGCGAGGAGAGGAAAGTGAGTACACCCACTCATCACATTTGTGTTCAATGCAAATATAAAATGTGAAAAAAGTAATGAAATGTGAATCACCTTTCTAGCAGCTACAAATAACGGCGTTTAATATTTCCAAAGGTACCAATTAAATTCGTCTCAGTATTAAGTAATTCAATAAGTCGTCGTACATAAATATTTACATAATTCTTGAAAAACACACCGTGCTCCCATTATCATTCAACAAACCACGTTTTATCACTGATAATATCGTTACCTTTCACTGTCAACACCGTTGAAAAAACTCATTTTTATCTGTACCTCTAGCCCAACTTACGATAGCCGATAATATTTGTTATTATCGGCTATCGTGAGTTGGGCTTAGTTATTATTAGTTATTTTAAATTCATACGGAACACTTTATAAAAGTTATCAAACTTCACCAGTATTGTTTATAAAGTAAACCGTATATTATAATATTGTAGTTATTGTTTAGCAAAAATATTGTTACAAAATCGAAATTTTTGTTAACATTTTCGAGACCTAAGACCTAAGAGGAGAGACCTTTACAATAAAATGGATCAACCCTCTAAGTTATGAAACAAATGTCATATTTATCTGACTAAGCTCGTGACCATGGTTGGTGCAACCTCACCGAAACGTCGAGGAAAATAAATAAGATTAACATTCGCCTTAAGACTCATTTAAATAGATAAATATGTGTGAAAAACGCAAAAATGTTATAAAATAAATGTCTCCTTAGACCAGTGGTCGTCACACTTTTCTGGTCAAGGGCCACATAGGACAATGTGAGGTATCACTGCGGGCCGCACATTCTTGGATTGTTTAGTTGACACCACCAATCAATTGACATATTTTTTATGAGCTGTCAAAACGCGATTGCTCCATAGATTTTGTATGGCAATTGCTACCTGTGACCAATGTGAAGTCTTTATTTGCCAACTCAATGAACTAACTAGCGTACAATTAACGGATACAAAGAACAGGAGGAAGTTTATACCTACTCGCGTACTTCTATTTAGTTAACTTCATGTGCAAAATCATATTTTGATATTATCTACTAAAATTGTTTGCTTTGTCGCGGGCCGCACAAATATTGTCCGCGGGCCGCAAGCGGCCCGCGGGCCGCAGTTTGACGACCACTGCCTTAGACCATTCAGCATTTGGCCAATCGATCGTTCGAACAAATACAAATTCTTCTGCAGCGCATTATTTAACGTACTCAATAGGTGACAACCGCGAATACAAAGTTGTAGAGTAAACCTGTTCTTTCAGTTAGAGGAATGAATATGAACTAGTCGCTATTATGTCTCATTCACGAATGCACAGAATTTTGTAATCGTACCAACGCTTGGTTGGCCAATGCCATGAGGGTTGACGAAAATGTAGTCAATGAAAAAACGTTATGAATTTCAGGTACATTTAAATGAAGGTGCAAAACAAGTGGCAGTGTTAAACTCATCAATAGCAGCGCTAGAGCGGGCGCGGAGAGTTTACGAGCGAGCGGCCAGGGAGTCAGAAAGGGCACTCGAAACCTTCCAGAAAGCAGACGCTGATCTCAATCTGAGGTAAACATTTCTAACTTCAACGGCAAGCATCTTTACAATACAACATTATGATTTCAATAGTCTACGTAGTCTATGTGATTTACGTTTAAATGCAGCTTCGATCTCCATTTATTGCATTTATATATTTGTTACATTATTATTTATTTATATTAAATTTTGTTTTCATTTGAACAGAATCTTGAAACAATGTAATTTTAGGTTACATCTCCAAAGTCGTAAGTCCATTCCGACAATAAGGTCCCTTTTCTCAAATAACACATTTTTATTACTAAACAAACTTAGACAAAGTAGGTACCGTAGATGTAGTTTTATTATTGCAAACGCTACGTCATATTTCATTACTCATAGCTGATACCATAGTTTTTACAACGAAATGGATTTTCTTTTTTCCTGTCATTCTATGACACTTATATTGAAGTGACTACCGAGTGCTTCTACCTACATAGAAACAATAGCTTCTTACAAAGCCTATGGTAACTAATTTAAAGGTGGGTTTGGTTTAGGTTCTCCGGTGACAATAAAGATCTACGAGTCCCATCGACTTGATGATGATATTCTTAGTAATTTAAAATATATTACATCAGTTATTAAAAAATAGGTTATTTTGTTGATCATGATTTGCTGCCCATTTAGTATTTTTGGTGATCGTTTAAATGCAAGCCATAAAATTTAAATGACGTTGATAATTCCACATGTTTCTATTTTTATAAAGAAGAAAAATGTATTTGTTTTTGGTCTAAATTTCTGGAACCAATTTGGAACATTGGGAAGGAAGAATACAGAGTTATACAGAATATTGGGAAATACGGAGTATAATATTGTGATAAGGAGTTTTTCTCATTCCATTACACTCCTCAGCCTTCCTTGGGAGAGGAGGAAGGGCTAGGTATGTTTGCTATATTCCTGTTCCTAAAGTCCGGTGACTCTTGAAAGGCCACTAGGGCCACAAGAATTTAGTCAATCCGAAAAAAAAAAAAATCCTGTTCCTAATTATCATAACTGACTTGTGAATAATTGCAGTCGAGCGGAGGTGGAAAAACAGAAGATGAACATGAAACTCCGAAGTCAAGCGTGCGAAGAGGCGAAACAGGAATACGCCGAGCAACTTCGGAAAACTAACGAAGCGCAGCGGCAACACTACGAGCAACGATTGCCTCACGTGTTCAAACAGTTGCAGGTTTGTATATGCTTTATATCTGTGATCTCGTCTGGTACTGCAGGTGTCCATGGGCAGCAGGTATTCATTTACCATCCAATGGGCTGCTCACTCTGCCACCTTTTCTATAGAAGAAAATAGCTTATAAAGACAGACGCACCACGATTTTATTTTTTGCGACACGATTTCTGAATCCCGCGGTAAATTATCGCAAGAAAATTCAGTGCGCGCACTGCGATGAAAAAATATTATCGCAGTGGCGCGGGGCAGTACAACTCCATATGCTGCAATTTACTTTTGCGACAATCGCATCGCGAGCAGTCGCGGCAAAATGTGACAAACCACAATTTTCAAATCGGTGCGATATTTTTCTCGCATATCATTGCCATACAAACCCATACTTTGCATTTCTGCGATAAAATTATCGCTCGATAAAAAGTCGTAGTGCGCGTAAGCTCTAATAATAAGTATTTTATCAATGTCGGCATTATTTCATAACGGCGCGATCTAATGTCAATAAACATATTTTAAATACATACACTCTTCATAAGCAATTAAAAGCAAAAAATAACGCTTCCTCCATTTATTTTGTAAATACTCTTAAACTGGTGAAGCACTGTCAACTCTGGACATTTACAAGTGTTAGGTGAAGTTTAAACGATTGAGGGAAATATTTCCTGTGGGTGCAGCGCAGCAGCTTTAGTATAATTATGCTATGTGATGCACTCTGGCATACCGCCAACTAGGTCAAATAGAAAGCCACAAATTGTAAAATGTTCTTCTATTTCAGTAAATTACTCGTATTACTCTCTCAAGACAGACTGCTCTATTTTTAATTTAAAGAAAGTTAGTAAAAATGTGTGTGTTTCATTTCAGGATTTAGACGAGAAAAGAATCAAGAATATAAAGAATTTCATGTGGTGTTCAGTGGATATCGAAAGAAAAGTTTTCCCTATTATAATGCAGTGCCTAGACGGAATGGAACAAGCAGCGAATAATATTAACGAAAAAGAGGTAAAGTTGAGCACATTTTTCTATTAAAAACTATCATAACACAATATATAATAGAAAGACGAAAACAAGACCGTATAATAATTATACAAACATTTAACTTTGTATCATTAACATTTAACATTAACTTTGAACATTTTATTTCTCTGGGAGCCGTGTCTTATCGGATATTGGCTATCATTGTGGCAATCTTAAGAATCTGCTGCACTAGGGATCCAGGTGCTTACCTTAAATCACTTCTTTAGATTGTTTGTTAAACAAACTCTTTTCAACAATTAGTAAACTGAAGTGACCATTCTGTGGAGGCTTTCATAGGTTTTCCAACCAGAGAGTGCATCTTGTGCCAGGTCTTCGGCTTCCTTGGATTTTTCCTTGCATAATCAGCCAAAGAAGATGGGTATTTCTCATTGCTTATCTTTTAACTGACAGAAATGTTAGATACGTTGGAGTGAAGTACAACTTTCGTAAGCAGTAACATTTTTATAACCATACCATATCACAACCTGTATCTATCTCCAGCGCTGGATATAGGCCTCTCCCAAGGACCGCCACGCGACACGTCTTTCAAATATCCACCCCACACTACGTTTCCCGGTATGTGGTCTCCATTCGAAGACTCATCTCCCCCATCGGTGATCGGCATTGAGGCATATATGGCTTGCCCAATGCCACTTCAAGTTTGTTGATTCTTTGAACTATGTCGGTAACTTTAGTTCTTCCTCCAACTTCGTTTCGGATTTAGTCCAGTTCATGATAAATGATAAATATTAAATGTAAGGGCTTGTCGATTTAAGCATTTTCCTTTTCTTACACCATAACCTTTTATAGTCTCCTCCTGAACATAAGCCTCCCCATGCACCGTGTCTTGTGTATGACGGATGTATGGCCCTGAAACGCCACGCTGACCAAGCGGGTTGGCGAGTCCACACTTTTAGAGGTGGTGTGGTTCCTCAGCGCTTTTACGATACCCACAGGACGAAATAGGGTGGTACTATTCTAAAACCAGTTGACACCACACGGCTCCTCTCCTTTTCTTATAGCATTCGCCATATTGAATTATTAGATTTTTAAGAATAACAGCTGAGAATAATTCATATCTGAACAAACAATAACCTGTACATTGTACAAATACATCGTTTAATATCGAAGTAACACTGTATTCTAATTTTATTCTTCATACAATCCATTGCAGCAAGCAGTCTCATATACAATTATTATTGTACTAACAACTTATTGCTTTTATTGGCCGATATTGTTCGTACGTACCCTCGTGGGTGAAACAAAAAGTTCTTAGAAACGCATGTTAATAAAATCTTTTTGAGGGTAATTTGTTTTTATTTTAAAGAGTCACTATCACACAATATTTATGTCAAGTGTCACTTGATTTGATCGTACTACTCTTTAGCAATTAATTATTTTGTGTAACGATTTGCTAAAAAAAAATCCAATTATGGAAAAAAGCGAGTTAAGTGCAATAATAAATTTTGAAAAACCTGTGCAAAAAAAATGTCCATGTAGGATATTTTTTTGGACATCCAGCAGACATTAGGGTCTGATGCTTTACCTTATTCTACGGTCGCTTACTGGGTTGCTGAATTTAAAAGGGGCAGATCGAGCTGTTAACATGATCCCCGTTCTGCTCGGCTTTCCACCTCCATCACGGAAGAAAGCGTCAGAAACGTGGAGAAATTAGTTTTGCAAGACAGAAGAATCACTATAAACTATTTTTAGCAGACTAAAGATTTCATTTAACAGTGTTCAATTCATTTTAACGGACACTTTAAGATTCAAAAAGTATCGGCAAGATGGGTTCCTAGTGAACGGAGCGGCTTCCGCGAATGTTAACTGAAGAAAACAAAAACCTACGTTTGGAAGTTGCAAAGCAGAATCTTTCAGCATGATCCTGATATATTTTGTCGTTGTTTTGTAACCACGGATGAAACGTGGGTTTACACCATTTTGATCCTGATACTAAGAAACAAATTGTTTTAGAAACGGCCATCTTCTTCACCCATGAAAAAAGTTCGAGTTGCTCCGATCGTATAAATATTTACTAAATGTACAATACGATTACGTACAGAAATAAAATGTTTTTATTTGAATTTCTTTGTGTTTTAATGCCGATTCTAAGAACTTTGATTCACCCTCTCTTTGATTTCACAATGTTCAAAATCAGAATAGCTTCATCTTGGGATAGTGAGATTGAAAGATCACCTCCAAATAGACACTGTTTAGTTAATTTATTTGCATATTGTATCTGATCATTTGCATCTGTGTATTAACTATTCATTTCAATATATTAGTATATATTTAATTTTATTTGATACTAGCGACCCGCCCTCATTTCGCTTCGGTTTATTAAATTTAAAACAATCGGAATAATATATTTTCCTGCGGTAAAATGGAGTCTATATTTTAAGTTAGACCTCTAGCAATACATCGGTGAAAATTGCATTCAATTCCATGTAGTAGTTTTTTCGTGATGCGTGTACAAACATACAGACAGATAAAATTTCTAAAAACTGTTGTTTTGGCTTCTGTTGCTCTAATAAAGACCCCCCCCCATATTAGTTTTTTTTCAATATCTTTAATCGGCCTGTTACAATTTTATTATATGTATAGATGTATGTATATTTTAAGTGTTTAATGCTGTTTATTATATTCGTATATTTCATTTATTCCAATTTTTATTTTATATAATGTTGTTTCATTTACTCCTACCATACCATCACTATAGCATCGAGCCAGGCATTAAGTCCGCCGTTTGTTAACACAATAAAGTCTAAATAAATAAATAAATGTTATGTGTATTTCCAGGACACACAGCTAGTAATAGAAAGGTATAAATCCGGGTTCGTGCCTCCCGAAGACATTCCGTTCGAGGAGCAGCGGGGCGGCGGCGACACAACGGACGCGGCCCCGCACCACCCGCACAACCACCTGACAGCGGCGCGCGGTACCGTTTCCGGGCACCGCGTCAAGAAACGAGGCGGTCTGCTCGCCATATTCAGCTCCAATAAGGTGAGTGTGCGACTCAGTGTGGAACGTGTGTTGTGTGCCAGTTAAAGGGTAACCGTGCTATGTGACTTGGAGGGTAAACTCGGTGCGTTTGTTGTGTGTTAGTTGAAGGGAGGGAATGGTGTTGTGTCACTGAAAATGGGCGGAATGATTATTGGTAGACAGATTTTACATGTGTCCTATAGATCACGAAGGTAGCCTTATTCAAATTAATCAACAAATAAAATATTTTAATTTGTTTCATAAATAAAATTTTAATTCTTTTAAAGAATATATTGTTTCTACAGTCATCAACATAACTTTACCCAGCCAGCACCAGGTAGAATGATTTATACATGTAAGAATGACAGTACATATATTTAAATTAATTTGTCTTTCACACTTTACCCAGAGAGCTTGGGTAACATTCTAAACAAAAGGTATTTTTTTTATAGAAGTGGTAGAGGTGGTAATTATCTTGCGGGCAGTTCGCAAGCTAGTCGTAAAATATTTAACACAACACAACAGAGAAACAACAGATTTTCTGAAGGGCACAAGTAAATCTCTATTCCAATACAATTTAGTGTTGTATTAATAATATGGTTTTAAGGAATACAAAGTAATTTCTTTCATAATTATATTTTGTCGACGACCTATTTATTTCATTACAGTTATTTTATATTTATATGTCGTTTTATAAATGCATTTATAATGTTGTGGAGACTGCGCCTGCTTTAAAAATTACATCAAATTGGGCTTCATGGAGCTTAATTTCTGTCACAAGTTGATAGTTATATGCATGCTTTGGGGCATTTTACGATATATTTACGTAATTCAACATATTTAATTATTGTATTTTTTATTTCTGTATTGTTTGCACAACTGGTGTGTGTGTAGTCATATGCCGTAAAGATAGCATGAATGAGTTCTGTTTACAATACGCGATGACTAAACGCCAGTTGCGTACGAGTTGTTAATTTTAGAGAAATAATTAAATGACCAACAAAAAATACTGAATGGGAGCAGGAAATAGATCGTAGCAGATTTAAAGGTGGGTTAGGTTTAGATTCTCTAGTGATTATGAAGGAATGGAGCGCGACTCCGTCAACTTAGTGATGTCATTCTTGGTAATTTAAAATTATTTATTTCAGTTATTTAAAAATACCATGTTTTGTTGATCATGATTTACTGCCCACTTAGTATTTTTTTGCTACTCGTTTAAATACAAGCCTTATTTTTATTGCGGCGTAAGTTGGAGGTACTAATTTGTTTTTGTCTGTTACCCCCCTCCCCCCGATCCCCACCTAACATGGGTTCACATAACAACCGATTCATAATTTTGGTTCGCGGCGGCCGCTACCATTTCACACGGAAAAAGTAAGTTGACCCGGTGGTGGGGAAATTTAAGTCGTTGGCATGACTCACTCGCCACTTACTCATTACCTTAGTTCACTGACTTGCAATGACTTTATTCTATGCATACGTTTTTATTTGACTTTCATTTACACTCGAGTTACTTTGACGAAACACTTGTACAGAAGTGGACATCCATTTGTATACATAAAAAAGTCAGATAAAAGCATTGGCCAACTAAGCGTTTGGGCAGTTACAAACTCTTTTTGTGTTCGTGAACGAGTTAATATTATAACTCTATATTCGTTGCTCTAACTGAAGATACAGCTGTTTTAAAGTTCGTGTTTTTAATCTCGGAAACTAATGTCACATTTTCATGTATTGCTAGTTTTTGGTATTTTTAAAATAGTGATGTCCAGCAATCGGAACTAATCGTAAAACCGTATTAGATATTGTTTAAAAAAGATTTTTCTGACGGCGATCATAGTTGTAGGAATCGATGGAATAATTTATTACAATTTTAAATAATCATCTGGCAAAAGGGTGAATTTTAAATATTAATATGGTGAAATTATCATAAGTATGTTAAGTAATGACAATAGTTTATCTTCGAATATATTGAATACACACAATATACAAAAAAAAACACTAAATACGATTAAAAAAACCGGTGCCATAAGAACCACACAACGCAAATTAATTAGCAACATTATTTTCAAGTATAACATTTGTACTTGTAAATTTAGTCTCCGGGATTAAAAAACGAACTTTAGAACGTTGTATTTGCGGTTAACGCCACCTAGTTGCTTAATATGTTAATATAATAATGTGTTACATAGGAGGTTGTATTTGTTCCATCGCTCGATTGGCCAATACTTTATAATATGGTAGTTTCTTAGTAGAAAGATATTTACGTCCGCGAACTTATTATGTTAAAGCACGACAATTATGTCGTGTTATGTTTTAAGATGAAATGCAATAAATATTGGAATCTCTCCTGAACCACGACACCGTTCTTTGTTTTAAATCTACCATACTCAACCTGCGAAATGCATGGAAACTCAGTTCCCATTCCCATGCCACACTCTAATTTCATATTGTAAGTGGAGTTTTGACAATTTTTTATTTACATTCAAAATTAAGAGAATTAAGTCTTAGGCACTGAGACTATGCCTAAGACAGTCACGTAACATATTTATAAGTAGTGACATTGATTGTACAAACTGCAGTGACTCCTGGCATATCAATTATATGTATTTGCCCGAAAAAAGAAAACGTTGATTATGGCTGCTTTAAATGATCGATATTCAAAGTGTATGCAAACGAAAGTCCGACTGTGCACTTATATTTCATACTTGTATATTACGTTGCGTGTTGCTTTGGTCTCGCGTTACGAGCGCATTGTGCCTGTATCTGTACCTCGTTGTTTAATGTCTTCTGTTTGCCCCCGTCCGCCGCCGCATAACGCTTCTCTTCGGAAGATTGTCGAGGCGTGCAACTCGATCAAGGTTAGTGTTGCCTGACACGCGGTTTGACAATGTCACTACGGTTATTGGTCAATTGTAACATTGGAAATTATTGGTGTGATCATAGCCATGACCTAACCCAGTGTGATAATTATTGTGTGGTATACATTTTGTATTTTTATCGGCTTCTTTCACATTATTTTTTCCTGGCCTCAATAAACCTGGTATTTCTATGAAGTTTTCTAGCAAAAAGTGCTAGGATGTGAATGATATTCTCAATAACTCTTTTGTTATACATTTTACAGTTTCATTACGACGTTTAAATTAACCGTAGTATGCGTTCGTTATGTTACAAGACTTATATAGACATTAGAATAGAGCATCCTATCAAGCAGTTGTATCTAAAAATGGACAGCCCTAATCTAAAAGGGGTTTCGTGACCATTTCAGAATAACACTCTTTGATTTTTATGTTATACATATAAAAATCAAAGTTAATTTTAGAATACATGAAAATTAAAAGTGAAAATAAAAATCAAACAAAATGTTTAGAAACTGGAAGTTAGTTAACATGATTGAGCTTTGTCACCCTGACAACATTTCTATGAGAATGTTTTTATAATATTCCAGAAAGTATCTCGGCTTCGGTGACCATAACAATTTACTATGAAAACACTTGTTAAGAGAACAAATGTAGTTACTAAGACAATAACTGTATTCACTTCTAAAATATTGTTTTAAGAATCCGAAACCTGTTAGAATTTTTAGAGACAGACGGACGTCACGAAGCTATTAATATTCATTGTCTATGAAGCCCAAAAAGCCAATAGAAAAACCATTTTATTAAGTTACCAATGAACACACCATAAATTCATTTTAAAATTTTAATTGGTTATCGTTACAATTTTACAATTTATTGTTTTACATGTTGTTACATCTGACCAATAAAATTTGTCTTTGTCCAGCTTCATATAACGCTTGGCACGGCTTTCTTTGATTTCAGCGCACTCTTTCATAGAGTATTTAAATTTACTTGAAATATAACACAATAATGTATTTTATTTTCTGTTACTAGTTTGTTTTAATGTTTATAATTAGATTAATGTAATTAATGTAAATAAATCAACAATATGTTTAAGATATTGTTGACCTAATGAAATCACAATGTGTTGGTTTTCAAGTGTGTTTATAGAATGTTGACTGATGGGATGGTTCTAATAATTTTAATATGGCTAGTTCCTGACAGTTGTTGTGTGTTGTGTTCACACCAAAAATCATTAATACTTAGACAAACTAATGCAACTGATGTGTTGTTTTACAGAACAACATGTCGATGGATGGAAAGGAGGATTATTCAGACTTGCCACCTAACCAGAAGAAAAAGAAACTTCAGGCGAAGGTGCACGAACTGAATAAACAGGTATGTTGCACTAAATATTTCTGATTTTTGTGAATATTTAGTGAGTGATGACATATGAGCGGAGCAGTCCACCTTGTGGGTAAGTAAATGGTAAGTAGGTAAGTAGATACATGCCAATATGTATCGTATGATGAACATTAACATGTCTGCAGGTACTCTGCTTACCTTTGGAGATTTAGGGAGTCAGAATCGCAAAGGTGAGTTATCGGGGTGAGAAGTCTCCCTAATCCAATTACGGTACTTTTCAATGGGATGAGACAGAATTGGATTAGTTGTGTAGGCTGCTGATAGTAGGGGGATGATGTTGAGCTGACAGACTTCCCTTCTCCCATTATCCTTCCAACTCCATGGAATAAGATGAGGTGAGAATTAGCTGTGATCACTCACTCCCAAAACGCGTTGGTAGATCTTCTGAGAGTTCCCATAGAGATTTTAATTTACAACTCTAAATATTAAAATACGTATAATTTACCTTTATTCACATTAGTATTATTATTTAAAAGAAATACCCTTCTGCCGAAACCTTTCATCGTTTTATTATAAATAACATGATGTTGTTTACAGGTCAACCAGGAAACAGCTGCCATGGAGGGCTTGATGAAAATGAAAGGCGTTTACGAAACGAATCCCACGTTAGGGGATCCAATGACAGTTGAAGGTGAGTATTGCAAAGAATTATTATATTATAATTTTTATTTTTATTATCTTTACGACCCTTTGTTATGTAATATCAGAATATCACTGACGCGTGGCATACAATCGACAAGCAGAGCTTACCATTCAACTGCTATAAAATTTACGCCAGACTTATACTACCTCGAGTGGACCGCAAGCAGGTCGCTAGTGTTGTTATTATTGCTCCTGACATTTTTCAATTGGTTAAATCTTTATGTATGTACCCTGTATACTACCACTACTGTTTATGTAAACTCAAAGCCAGTGCACGCTACTGAGTACTGATGTGCGTTTGATGTGGAACAAAGACGTTTCTACAGCTTGACAATTTCCATATTACGCAACAAAATATTATAGTATTTTTAGTCAAGTTGGTTTGTCGTAAACACCTTAATGGGAATTCGTGCGTTGCGCGTGTTCACCGGCGTAAGCCTTGAAAGGTGAAAGGCGTTTTGCTTGTTTCTTACTGCATCAATATCTATTACGTTGACATATTAATAAATATCAACATTGCGACTCGATATTTTTCATGCCTTATTGGAAAAATTGTTACTCTCACAGAGTGAGTGATATTAGGTAGTGAATATAATAAAAACTTTTTTGTACTACACAAATATTTATTGAACAATATTCCGTCCATTTAATTAGACTATCTTTAGCCATTTAGAAAAATCTAGCCATTTGTCTGGCAGAGCCATTATCCCATCGTTATTAATTTTTTGGGATTTATGAGCGACTAACTGATTTAAAATGTGTATACAGGCTTCTCTTGAATGTAATTTTACTCCAATTAGAAAACTTTTTCAAGAGCGGAATAAATGATAATCCTAACATGCTACATGGACTGTATGGAGGATGCGTTAAAACTTTCCAGCCAAGGTCCAACAATTTTTGTTTAATCATCAAAGATGTGTATGCATCTAAGTATGTATTTAAGTATGCGGTCGAACATTGTCGTGATGGAAAACTACACCTTTTCCATTCATTAATTCTAGGCGTTTTCCTTTCAGTGCTGGTTTCAATTTTACTATTTGCTGACAGTAGACATCAGAATTATAATCATTTGGCCATGTGGCAGAAGCTCGTAATACACAATAAACAATATGGGACTAAACTAAACATTTTGTATAGAAGCCGACTATATAACTAACGGCATACTTACATTTCATACATAATTGTGGTTGAAATAGGACATCTTACTTGAAACTTGTCTTTTTCCTGTTTATGAATTAGAATCTCTGTGACACATATGACACAATAACCACAACCACAATAAGGTTATGTTCCAGCCTTTGGATTTGATATCATAAAAATATTTTGGACACAGGTCAACTGAACGAATGCTGCGACAAGTTAAAGAAGCTACGGGCTCAGTTGCGTAAATTTGAGGAGTTATTAGCGGAGGCTAACAGTCAAGTGAGCGCGCCGCCCGTACACCTCGCCGCGCGGACCAACGGCGCGCCGCCCACGCAGGCCATCAGGTGAATAGCAACATTATGATTATACCCATTCATATAAAAAAAATCAATTTCCATAATGAACCACTAAGAATCTTTGTAAATATGATCTCAAATTTCTTGTTCAACGCTTCTTTCATTCATGCAATTTAATTGCTTTATGTATTTGAAGATTAGGGAAACCTATAAACATACATAAAGAAACACTTTACTGGCCAAGTTATCTCACAGAAGACTACTGTAAAAGTTTCCCGTTTTATCCTTCTACCTCAATACGCGTAAATGTTGTGCTAGTGAGTGAGATATGCCAGAGGTCATTCCATCCTACCCCAAGACATTATCTACTTATCACCAGGTGGACTGTCCGTCCTACTTGTTTGCCGCCTTCTGTCTAAAAAATAAAGATAAAAGCTAGCTTTTTAAAGTAAGTAAGTTAGACGAAGTTTATTTTGAAAGTTAGAAATTGCCCGTAGTTTTTGTTAAAACCGAGTGTTCCTTTATGAATAAAAAAAAACTTAGCGGATTGCAAATTGCTAATAGGAGTCGCAAATGAATGACATATTTTAGTCGGCGGCGCATCCTGAGAGGTGCTAACATTCGTTATTTTATCCTTATGATGGCATGTATCGTGGTTGAACTATCTGCTCGTCTGCAATTTCCTTTCAATAAAAAAGGGCCAAGATTCTTTCAGTCGAGATTGACTAGTGGAAACACACGCTTACTATGACATTTTGTTTACAGCATCGGCTCAAACAACAGCGAATCTCTGTCGCGATCAGCATCAGAGTCGTCAGTGAGCACGGGCACGGGTACGGGCACGGGCACGGGCGCGGGCGGCGGCTCCATCTGCGAGGCGGGCGGTCGCGCCGCTGGCGGCTCACCCGAGTCCGGCCTCGGCGGGGACCACGCCAACGGCGACCACGATGACCACGAGTTCGACATTGATTGTGATTACTACGAGCCCGATCTGCAGCCGGTTGGATATTGCAAAGCGCTCTATCCGTTTGAAGGTGAGTAATTAGAAAGTTTTTGTGTTAATTCAAAAATAGTACCCATCCAATAATATTTTATTTTTTAGCACTCATATTCAATACAGTTTTTTTGTCATTTTATTTAAACTTTTGTTATTACATATTAGCGAGTTCTGTAAGCGGACTACTATTTCTGATTACTTTCATTTACGTTGAGTACTGCGACGTTCTAGTTTATTGTTTACTAGCTGTGCCCGGCAGCGTTGCATGCCCGTCACATCGCAAATTAACACAAAACAATATTAAACTATACGTATAAACCTTCCTCTTGAATCACTCTATCTATTGATTAAAACCGCATTAAAATCCGTTGCGTAGTTTAAAAGTTCTAAGCGTACATACAGAGGGACAGACGGCGGGAAGCGACTTTGTTTTATATTATGTAAGGATTGAGTTAGGTTGCGTGTTCGTATAATTAATTGAGACACTTAATAATATCCTCCAAATAAATAATTTTAAATTAATACAATAACGGTTACACAGATCGGTTCGCAAGAGACGATTAAAAGAAGCCGGGGCGTACGGTGCCGCCTGGCCTCTACTGCTGAGTTAACAAATCACTGTATAGCATTCGACACCGCGTCGACACTGTGTCCCTTACATACCTATCAAGCTATATGATCTTTATATTAGTGGCCCTGTTGCGTTAAAACGCGCTCGACTGGTCGAAATCAAGATAAAAATAAGTGTATATGTGTGTGTCGTTTAGCGAACGGCACCGGATCGACGATGCGCATGACTAGCGGCGAGCGACTGCTGGTGTTGGAGACGGACGCCGGCGACGGTTGGACGCGCGTGCGCCGCCGCCACACGCGCGAGGAGGGCTTCGTGCCCACCACGTACATCGCGACCACGCTCTACGCGGACATCGACGCGCACGCACACTAGCCGGTGAGTGTACCTCTTTAGGTGTTCAGATAATATTAGGTGCTTACCTATGAAATCACCGATTTGTATGAGAAACTGATTTTTTTTTGTTATAAAAGTATTTATTCTATTTATTAGTCGAAATATTGACCCAAATTATCTACACACTTTCGCCACCTCCCCACACTTTGTCGAACTTTCGAACGAAATGGAAATCTGTCGGGGCAAGGTCCGCTAAGTATGGTGGGTGAGGGAGAGTCTCCGGCTCCAGCATTTGAAGTTTGTTTTAAAACTGCTGTAAGAGAACTGTATCGGCGAGCATTGTCATGAAAAAGAAGTGAAAATGAGCGATTGACCAAACTTGGTTGCTTCGTTGCCAGCCTTTCCATCATCGTCTGCACCCTCCTTACACATCTGCATCAATCGTTTGACTGGCTCGCAAGAAACTGTATTGGACAATACTGGCACAGGACCTCCAAACTAAACTGATACCAGTAGCTTTTTCTTAGTTATCTTGCGTTTTTGGACATTGTTGGGCTGCGACTCTTGGATCCGCCCACTAATACGAACGTTTGCGGTTGTCGTACAGGATCCATTTCTCATCAGAAGTCACGACGCAATTCAAAATTCCGTCGTTTTTGTGACAGTTCAATAACACAGTGCACACTTCGACGCGTTGTTGTCGCTGGCGTTCGTTCAGTTCATACGGTACCCACTTTTCGAGCTTCTTTATTTTGCCAATTTGACGCAGGTCCAACCAACAATATTTTATCATTAACATCAAACCCTGCTGCTAAGCTGTACTTTGAGATGGATCTCCTTTCACTATAGCCTTTAATTCATCGTTATTAACCTTTACCTTGGTCGTAAGTCGCCATTCTTAAGATCGAAATTTGCAGAACGGGAAGCAAGCATTCAAACCATCGACGCACGGTGCGATCGTTTGTGGTGTTTCGCCCATATACACTATTGATATTGTGAGATGTTTGACTTAAGTTGGTGCCGCGAGTCGCGACGAAACTCATATTCAAAAATAGCACGAATTTTCAATTTATCCATTTTATTTTTAAAACAAGCACATGAACAAAATTTAGGTAAAGAAAAACAAATGAAATAGTGATTTTGAAATAAGAACATCGTTGCTACTAGATGCATTTTGTTTTATTTTGAAATTCGAATTAGAACGGAAGATATCGAAACTCAAACTGACCAGTAATAAAATCGGTCATATCATAGGTAAGCACCTAATATTATAAATTTGAAAATATGTTTGTATCTTTGTTTCGACTTCACGAATAAACTACGAAACCGATTTTAAAAATGTGTGACTGTTTTGTGTAATGTGTACTGCATTTCTTACTCTATTCCTCCAGTATTCACATACGTGTTTCGGTAGTGAGGGATATATGCCAGAACCAATTCCCATTTAGTCCGTCGCCATTTTTTCAACCCTTTCTCAAAATCCATTCCTAATGTTGGTATCTTTGTCATTTTGGATTGATGTTGGCAAATATCGCGAATGTGCATACGCTGTCGCGTATTCACTTACCACCAGGTGGACAGTCTCCTCGTCTGCGGCCTTGTTTCTATATATATATAAAAGTGTTACGTTACAGTGGCAGTAGCGAACGGGCCGGTGTGTCGCCGAGAGGTGACAGTACGAGTAGTGAGTGAGACCGGTGCCGTGGACTGTGACGTCACGCGTGTGCTAGTGCGGACAATGAGTATAGTTACACTGTGGGGAACACCGTGCAGTGCTCTCGAGCGTGACTTTCTTATAAGTTACACTCTGGAGAACACCGTTCGATGCTCTCGAGCGTGGCTTTCATATAAGTTACACTGGGTGGGAACACTGTTTAGTGCTCTCAAACGTGGCGTTTATATATGTAAGTTACACTGTGGGGAACATTGTTCAGTGTTCCTGATCGTGGCTTTCATACAAGTTGAATTATGGGGGCACCGTCAAGTGCTTTCAAACGTGATTTTAATATAAGTTATACTGTGGGGAACACCGTCCAGTGTTTCCGAGTGTGGCTTTCATATAAGTTACATTGTGGGAAACGTCGTCCAGTGCTCCCAAGTGTGACTCATACAAGTTAAATTATGGGGAACACCGTCCAGTGCATACTACATACTCAGCATCTTTGTGAAACTGACAATGGAAATATTACAGTATTTGACTGTTTCTGAAATTGATTACACCTTATTCTACAACTATAGAAAACAATTTTTTAATAATCCACATAGAATTATCTAAATTCATTACAACATTAGCTAAATATGCGTTTGAGTACATTTGATGTAGAAATATGGTAACTTGTCACTCACGCGTGGTGGTAACACCACTATAGAATAATGACGTGAGTTATAAACCCATCTCAGTAATTTTAATTATGATTTCAGTGGATTATGATTTTATTATACAATAATATAAGTTTATGATTTCAAGATATTTAATTACGATTGAAATTTAATTAAAATATTTTGAAAACATACTGAAGTGAGTTTTGGACGTCACATGCTAGAAAAGTTACGCAATATTGTATATTGACGTCATTGTTCAATGGTGATTAAATGGTGTATATCTTTTTTATGTGTGATATCTCAGATAATGTGTTATATCAAAAAAAGGGATCTCACTATGGATTCTAGTTTCCAAGACATTGAAAGGCTTTAGTGAAATCTTTAAAAAAAGCTTTAACTTAAATTTGGGATGTTTGATCATGTTTCTACTTAAACAGAATCTTGAAACAATTAAATTTTGAGTTAGAAACTCTTAATAAAAATCAATAAATCCATACCGCAGATCAAATGTCTGTATAGTTTATTTTTAAATATACTTGTATGAACAGTCAAATACTGTATTGAAAGTAGACGATTGTAGCCTGCGAGCACTCGTCAAGGTGTAACGTCCTAGTGGCCTATAACGCAAAGCCACCTAATTCCGACCTACCCCAATCCGACCATTGAATTTTTATTAACCAATATCTAATATATGGACGGCTTCGTAAGTTATGTAATGTATCCGTGGACGGCAGGGATTTGTTGATATTTTATAATTTTAATAACAAGTTCTAACATGTCGTATCACTCGGATTTACAATAGAAAAAAATTAATCTATCAATATTCGATAGCTTCAGACGAATTGATTTTAACTTTTAAGTGATGCCGAGTGGTGTCGGCCGGCTATACAATAGTACCACCCCACCCCCATCTCTTCCCGTGGGTGTCGGGGATAAAGCGGCTGCCACAGGCCCTGAGACACTACACCACCTCTAAAAGAGTGGACTCGCCAACCGCTTGGCTAGCGTGGTGTTTTTAGACCATTCATCCTTCATGTATTGTATTGTGTAGATGTCCAGGGCCGTGTCCAGCAGTAGACACCGAGGGCTGATTGCATTTAAGTAATATCTCGTTATTCAAAGCAAAACACAAACATTACAGTTTTAAACTATGGCCCTTTATAACCAGTTGGTTTCGACTCATCAACTTACTTCCGCTATGCATGCATATCATTTACTAATTATAACTTATATAGATAAAGCTTCATAAGTTAATGACGCTATATATGACAATATATTTTAATTCTAATAAGCGACCATTTAAATAGATATTAATTTAAAAAAACTCAGTGATGTTAAGGTAGGAAGTCGAAATCAGGTAGTTTTGCGTTGATATAGTAACAAGTATTTTTGCTATAATTTATCGTAACAAAAATGTTTATCATTATTTTTGTATCGTGTTCTTTCTATGTGATCGTTAGTCGCGGCCATCGATCTATTGAGAAATCATAGTAACATTCCATGATTTTATTTATTGTGTATATTGTTGGTTGTATGACATACATATTTTCATGTGTGCCGTATGGCGTAGTGTAATGTTAATGCTAATGTGTAAAGGTAGAAACAGACTGAGCTGACGTGACCCTACAACAACACATCTGCCTGATGCTACGCGTATCGTGTCAGTAATTTCTTACCACTTACCATTCGTCACTTGCTTGGAAGATTTTTTTTTTGATGTTTAAGCGGAGATATCGTTTTATCTAGTTGTTTTTATGACAAACGAATAATTTAAAGAATTACATAAATATAATGAAAATTTAATCAATAATTATACATTTCCGTGTTTCTCATTACACAACCGCTCTCGTCGATGACCTGCGGCCGTCTGACACGATGCGTGTTTCAAGTTCAAGTAAAGCAGCCGCATACAACTCACCTTAAGTATCTTGGAAACGTTGAAATAATTTAACAATTTGGTTCAAACAATATACCTATTTGACAAACAAGGACGCAAACGTACCATCACATTTGCCAAACGTCATTTAATCATGTAGGGGGAATCCCCCCAGTACCGGACACTTAAGGTTTTTCAGAAATAAAAAATCGAGTAGTCATGTTTTATTATAACAATTAACATTTTGAGATACACAACCATTATAGGCGTTCAAATAAATCAACATATACATCAATCAAATAATTTCAAATCACTTATAGAGGAACTAATCATTGGTTTAGTTTTGGGATCATTGAAATGTGGCACATAGTACCGGACGAGTATAAATTGGAACCCTTATGACCGGACAGTTTCATTAATTTTGCAATTTAAATTAACTTAGGTAGAGACAAATTAGACAAATTTACAACGATCACAAACATAAACGTCGGAACATTCTGGGATATCTGCACAGGCTTCATGAGCCCATTCTCTACACAATGTTTCATATCTGGATGTCCTTTCATATAATCATCATAAAAATGTTTTCCCGCAGTTTTCTTTTCAACATTGAAACGATGTGGTAATTTAAGCGTGACAGCTAAATCGTAGGCAAGCTTTAAGAACTCTTTCTTGGTCAAAGGCATGCATCGGTTAGCTAAATCTTTGACGTGCCTTTCTAACAATTGATCATAGTGTTCCGAGAAAGTTTTCTTAAATGTTCCCATGACAGGTTTCAACTCAATCTCTTTACCCTGTTTTAATAATTTTACTTTGTCGAATAAAGTGCTTTTTGGTACACTGAAACGCTCGGAAGCTTCTCTTATAGTCATTTTTTGATTTAATACGTTATCAATTGCTAATTTCAAGTTTTTTGAATCCCAAATACCTTTCTTTTTTCTCTCCATTATGTGAATATTCTGAAAAGATAAATTAAATTACTTGTAAAATGATATCGTATGGGACAAGCACAACATTTACATGAATGGGTCAAAATAAATTTGTCCGGTACTAGGGAATCTGTAATTGTCCGAACGTAGGGGCACATTATACTCTAGTAAAATTTTTTTTATGATAAAGTCAGTTTATATATACGCGATCAAAGCATATCAATACAAAATATACTTACCACTGCTTAAACAGATAGTTCTACAGATGGTCTGTCCTCTCTAAATAATAATTTACGTAATTGCCAATGTTCCTCGGTGCAATGGATTCCCGCGCAAAATGACTTACGTGTCACCTGTCAACGTATCGCATGGAACTGAGGTCGCTCGCGTCGCGCATGGGTTTTTCCCATTGAGTTTGATATCTTTCTACACACAAGAGCGAACGATAGTGCTATTTCGGGTTTAAACGCTATCTGTCCGGTACTTAGAACTGTCCGGCGCTAGGGGGATTCCCCCTAATGACATTCTAAAATGTGCGAAATTCGCTCTTCATATTCATGTCGCGTCTTTTTCTGTATTAGGAAGATTGAAAAAGTTATGGTGAAGTAAGATTCTCAAAGTGCGTTTTACACGTTTTGGAACATAGTCTTATTTAAGATACCGCGTAATCCTTCAAACATACCGTCAATCAAAACTCTCAAACGTCCCAAACATGTAATTTCTTTGACAAACACTTCAAAGTCGCACACTATCAAATGTTTTTCAAACACGTAAAATTTGACAAATTTTTTGAACGTTTACACAAGCTCCTTTACAGACGCAACAAAATCGATTGCATCAGCCAGCGTCGTGTAGGGTAGCGTCACAGTGTAAGCTAAGTGTGTTTCTAAAGCGATGCGTTTGGCTCGTCACGTATAATGTACGTGGCGTCACGTTAGCTCAGTGTTTCCAGCTTAACTCACCTAGATCTTCCTAGATCTTCATTGTGCCACCTGTTTATGTGTTAAGATTCTTTTCGTACTTACTGTAGTTGTTACTCGTTTGCTATATGTGATTCCACAGTTTCGAATTATAGCAAAAATTTATGAACTAATTATGAGTTGTAAAATATGTAAATTTCAAATTTAACTGATACACCATGATATTGTAATAAGATTAAAAATACAAAAGTATAAATGAATATTGTATCCGATAACTCATACCGTGTATTATATGGATTGCTTATAATTAAATTCTATGTAGTTATAAATGCTAGCTAATTGTCGTAACTAGCCAATGCCTATTTTCTGAATATTTGCTGTATGCGAAGAAGTAGTTATATTTGTATTTATAATGAGGAGACGAATGAACGTGGAATGAGACTTTTTTATTAAAAATATAAAATATTATATGAAGCTACTACAGTTGTTTTTTTTTTTAATTTAATTATATTCAAGCCCAATAAAATAAGAAAAAAGTTAAGGTTGAATACAATAAAAAAAATCCATAGAGCTAAACTTTTGTGCAAAACTTTATGAAACGTCAAAAATTGTAACGTCAAGAATAAATTTGGCGGGGAAAAGGAGGAAAAATCACACATTTTCGCCATTTACTCGCAGTTTTCGAGAAAATGACGAAAACAATGGGGATGGGGTAAATTTTTTAATGATTCAAAATTTTTTTTTTTTTCGAAAGAATATGTACGAGTACAACATCTCGTGAGAGTTTTATTTTTTTGGACAAAGGACTAGCAAATTATCGCAAAAAATGTGAAATACATATAGGCGATCACGTAACTGTTACTTTTGTTACTATGCATTGCTACTTTTGTCATAATGTAAAAAAAAGTAATATCACCATAGATCAAAATAGACTGATTGCGGTTTGTTTTCTTTCATTCTGAGCTTGAATTTATGGTTATTTAATACAATATTTCATTCAAAGCTGCACAATGAATGTTGTTGCGCCATTTGTACGAGTAAATTACACTAATTTGCCTCAAATTGATACATGTATGATTGTGCTATCCATGCACCCGTTACTGTGACCCTACTTTTAATAAATGGAAACTAAAATATAACTGCCATTATATTTCCAACACTGTGCCACTTTGTGGTTCAATCTATATTGGTCTACTCTATATAAAATACACGAAAATCAGGATAGTAGAAAAATTGCACCATTCCCATTGTTATCAATTTTTTAAATTAAATTTTAAACTTCAGTCGTCTCAAGTTTAAAATCGCAGAAATGGTTGATTATATGAAGAACTACCTTTTTTGTAACCAAGAACTGTGTTGCGGCCCCATCATCATCAATCGCCATCACGTGACGGATTTTAATGTAGGTACATAAACATATATAAGGTACATTAGACCGAAATAACTGGACGTACAATGACAAAATGAACATGTACTTATACTTGCCAATGACATTTGCTACCCATTTCCTATGTAAATTAATGTAAGCACGCTGTTTAGTATGTACTAATATGTACATTTAGTTGAAAAAAAAAACATTGATATCCGAAATAATTTTATATTATTTCATTAATTAACTGAAAGGACGTACATTGATTGAAATAATCCACCATTATTACTCATTATTAAAATAATAATCAGTATCCGGCGTGCGTTCACCAGGTTTCTTGCGTACAAGGACTGCCAATGCCCTTATCGTGCTAATTACTATACACGACTCTCATTTCCGATTATCAACGTTGGCAGCGCGTCGGAAGGTTTCCTGCTTTGTTTTGTTTTGTTGCTTTTTTTTTTTTTATGTACGAAGGCGGCAGACGAGCATACAGTCCACCCGATGGTAAGTGGATACTGTCGCCCATAGACATCCGCGATACATGCCAACATTAGTCCAAAATGATAAATGTTGGCACGCCCCCGGATGCGCTGCCTACCTTTGGAGATATAGGAATGGATTTGGAGAAAGGGTTGGGAAAATGGGCAGGGATAGGATAGGATGGGAATGGGCTCTGGCACATCTCACTCACTACCGAAACACGTACGTACATTGGGAAATAAGTGGAAAATGCAGTACATTTCAAGGTAGTCTTCTGTGAGAGAGGGGTAACGTGGCCAGTCGAGCGCGCCCAGCGGCTGTTGGATTTCAGCGTGCACTCTCCCTGCACTCGTGCTTTGTTTGCTTTGCTTTCCTGCTTTGTTGCTGTTGTTTGTATTACGGAAGGTAATATTGCACAAAATATTAAATGGCTCCTTGTTTAATACCTGAGGTGGTAAACCAAATGCGCCTCGCTCTATCCCAATATATCCTTTAGGCAAGCAATTAGTATTGCTAGCTACCGTCTAAAACAAATCTGGGTAAATTCTCGTCATTACATCCTTTCCTGAATACTTATAACGTGTTGAATTTTCATTACATCAACATCTTTAATGATTCTTTGGCAAGTTTCAAACGCAAAAATTTACGTAAATTGTAGTCTGGCACTTTTTGCATTTGTTAAATTAAATGGTTTAATGTCCTAGTAATTGTAATTTAACCTTATGTAATTGGATTTATGTTCATCCAATTATAATTTTGTTTATACTCGTATTTTATCATACTCGCATGCCTCTGTGTTGAACTTGTATGCACCTGTTAAAGTATTGCACACACTATGTTGAATTTATAAGTGATGTATCTAGTACCAAATATAACATTCGATATTTTCACGTTTTCACACGTATGTTTACCTTATTTATTTTGCTGGACGTTTCGCTTAGGTCGCACCGATCATCGTCGCGAGCTTACTGAAGAGGCGGCTAGTCCACGTCGAGTAAAATAAATAAGGTTAACATACGCGTTGAGACTCGTTTAAATAGATAAATGGTAGCAGATGTCATTGGCAAGTACAAGTTGTGAGTGCCGCTGCCTCACCATCAATATTTATTTTCTCGATAACTAGTGTACGTGCAGTTATTTCCGTCTAATGTACATTATGTACGTTTAATGTACGCTACAATCCGTCATGTCTGATCGCGATCCATGATTGTGGCGCTGCGAGGCAGTACCACACCAAGTATTACAATTTTCATAATAACTGTTTTCCTATTATTCTCTTTACAGAAAGTTCATAAATAGTAAGTCATTTATGAACTACAGCTACAGAACCCAAAACAGTAGATTTAAAATTTTTGTTTATATGTTTGTTTGTTTGTTTGAGCATCACATAAAAACTACTGAACGAATTTTGATAAGATTTTCACTAATGTACAGCTAAGTATAATAAAATATAAAAAAAATACAATAGAATTATTAAAAAATACTGGAGGGATTTTCACCCGTGAAATCTATCATATCGGTGCTTTTACAAGTGTTAATAATCTTTTACAGCTGCTTAGTCCACGCGAACGAAACCGCGGGTAGAAGCTAGTACCTACTCTTATAAGCTGGACAGTGAATCCTGTCGTGGACTTTTTAAAATATTTATAACTACCGATCCACCCTGATTTCGCTCCTTTCGGCGATTTAGGTCAGTTTCTGTGAACGTCATTTTTTGACTAGGTCACTTCCTGAGTAGGTCGCGCACGCTTTAGTACCCATTTTCACTCGTTCACAATTGATTTCTAGTATATTATTGTGGTAACTTTTCATTCGCTCTAACTATATATTCTGTTATATATCAGAAATATATTTTTTCTGCAGAAATCAAATAGTTGTCAAGTTGTAAACTTTTTGCAAAATACTGTTAGTTTAATAATTTACATTTAAGACATTTACATATTTTCACTTATATAATGTAGTATACAAAAACATCATATTCACAAGTAGGTATTTACAAGGACCACATGTGCTGACATCTGTACTAGAATAATCTGTTTTACAGCTGTCACCTCCTTCCCTTAGATCTATTCTTGGTAATAAGTTACAGCTATTTAAGGAAATAGTTTAATCAGGTGGTAATTTTTATGTATAATATGTACATTGTGTGTGTGTGTGTGTGTTGCTATTGTTGTGTTTGTGTGTTATTTAAGTATGTCTGTTAGTGTGTGTGCGGGAGTGTGGTTTTAAATTTTAGAAAATTTTCCATAGAGTCAATATGTTTGTAATTAGTGTGTGTGTGATATATGGGTGTGTGTGTTAATAAGAGTTACACATGCTAAAGATGTTAAGTACAGGTTGTTAAGAATAATTTAGCGCATTGGTATAAGTAAGGATTCGGTGTCATTTTCTGAAAATTCTCTGATTTTCTGAAACTCATCGCCTTTAAATGGACCTTTGAGCCCTTTCCAAATAATATACGAGATTAGGTTTTGCTCGTCCTCCCCATATATATATGCAACAACTTATTATAGATTGACCGAGAAAGATCTAAATTGTTTGTAGAAGTTTAGGATTAACGACATTACTGAGCTTCTTAAATACTCATGTCAATTTCTTAACTCGAGATGTTAGAAGATCGATGTGCGGTTTCCACGTTAATGGGTCGTCAAGGAGAATACCTAAGTAGCGAATGGTAGATGCAGATTCTAAGTTTGGGTATGCACCAAAGGTATGCAGAAAGAAATGTAGTGGAGGTTTTGTGGTTTTACACAAGGAGAAGGTCATAAATTTGGTTAACTGTTAGTAGATTACTACGTAACCAGTCCATTACAGTATGAAGTCCCTTCTCAGCATATCTGTATGTATGTTCCCACGTCTCTCCGTGAAACACAATAGCCGTGTCATCGACGAAGGTAACTATGCTGCCATGACCCAACGTCATCTGACAGAGATATTGTAAAGTGTGGGACCCAGTATACTGCCTTGAGGGACTCCATACGTCACAGACGCCACATTGCTTTTAAAGTTGCCAATCTTTACCTTTATTCGTCTATTTTTTTAGATAATGTTTAAATATTCCTAAACAATGCCCTGTGACACCTAGGCTAGGCACTATAATTTATGTTAAATACTAAAGAAAATATGTATGTTATGGATATTAAAAAGAGATATCCCCTCCGATAACTCTTGAATATACCATTTTAAATAGTCTTGTACCAACGTAAGCTATATTAATACTAAAATCTTCTAGTAACAATATCTACACTATTTAAAGAAAAATTGGAAAATCGCATAACTTGAAACTTGCATGCTGGTCGCCCATTTGCCATTGCGCAGTGCTCGTGCTCCATTGGCCGAGTGCAGCGCCTTCCGTGTCTCACCACGCAACTATTGCATAATCCACAATAACAACACGATGAGGATTTGCTACATTCGTAATATCCATTGCTGTCTCACTTAACATAGATTTCAAAAGGATCTAAAGAGCACTGCTCGATGTATCTTGATGTGAGCAGCAGGTAAATAGCAATACAAGTTGAAAAGTTATCTATAGTGGCAGTCTAGCTGTCTTAAACTATGTTAGTCTTACGGAAACCGAACGTCCCGAGGACGAGGTTTGCGCAAATATTTAAACAGTTTTCCTGCCGAACCCGGGATAAAGTTGATAGCTAGTTGCATAACACGTGCAATCCCGTGACTGCATTCTGCAAGACATAAAAATATTTGAGATATGTGTGTGTATACCTAGATATTTTTTTATATCGTAATACCTATAGATATCTCTTTCTTATTGCTTGGAAAACTGGGTTTCGTAAAATTGACAATGAGTTGAGCTTTAATATGTCTTGAATCGAATACTTTAATGGATTTTTAGTTTTTATTTACACTATCAAGTGTATTTTTTATTATCAACGAAGAATAGCTTTTATGACTACATAAACTTTTCTTTACATTTTTAAAATGTAAAGTATAATACATATTTACAACTATAATACATATTTCAATGCGGGTTATCAAATTCGTGTTACAAAAGACAACACAATCGAATAATATCCACCTACCGCCTAGTGGACTGTCTGCTGGGCTGTCACGTCCCATCCATAAGAAATATAGTTATCAAAAACTAAGAACGAAAAAGAACTGTGCGGGAAAAGTCGCAGAAAAAGCTGTTGACATAAATTTAAAATTCTATTTCCCAAGTTTTCAAAGGGTAGGCAATGTGTGACATTGTGTACATTTGCATAATCCGAGTTTCATCGGATTACTTGGTGGCAAGAATAAGCTTATATGATTTAGAGCAGGTTGATATGTAAAGGCACATATCGAAATGTACCATCTTTAGGAGGCTGTAACGAAAGATAATATCGAGAATGGAAAATCGAACATAATATGTATAAAGTTATAGGACAATAGAGATAAATGAATGCCTGGGCCAGAGAATAGCTCTACCTAATGGTACTAATGTAAGAGCTACTAAAATATGAATACGAGTAGGTAGCTCCGTTTTGGCAAGTTGAATGGCGAAGTTATAACCACAAAACACCATTTATAAAGAACAAAAGACCAATTTCAATGACACTAAGAATTTTCAAATGATCATTCTCTTATAAAACTTTGTCTAATAAAATAATACACTGTACTTTGTCCTATACCTACTGTACTGTAATGTACCTACTTTGTTATCCTGTGTGCCGGTAAATTCACCAGTTTTTCAGTCAGAATCACAAATGAGAACATCGTTGACAGTACATACGCAGTCCTCCAGAGTTACATACTCTGAATGTTACAAGGAGCAGAGGTAAGCCCATTAAGTGTAAGGTAAGGCCATCTCTCCGTTGGCCACTTTATGTAATCTAATAATAAGATAAATACGTGTAGTAGTGTATATCGATTAAATCTACAAACTATAGCCTTTTTAAACATCCGAAATCGAATAGATCGATGACATCGGCTTATGTTTCTCCACTGTTGGATATATATATATATGTCTCCTCTCCTAAGGCTCGCCAATCTCGCCACCATGCACGATCTTTCGCTCTTCTTATTTTACTGGTGACCTTCTTTAAATGGGTCCACTCATCACAAATAATAAAGTTCAGCGCATAATTGGCAGAGAACACAGTGCAGCATTTCTGTGTAGAACAGTAAATTATGTTAAATATTCAATTCACAACGGACAGAGGCTCGTGCGCGAGAAAAGGTACGGCTCGTTAAGATTAACTATTAAAAAAAAGTCATTTTTAACGGAACATCTTTATGAAGAAAATCCACGAATGTGAGGTTCTATTTACCTAAATATAATAAATTCCACTTTTTATTGTTATGAACATTAATCGCTCTGCTCTTCTCACAGCCGGACTACGTTATAGTAGCTACTAAATAATTATGGTTGTAGTAATATACTTGTTATTCTATGTTATTATAGCACAGTGAAAGTTATTGCTTACAAGTAGTAATAATCTATTAATTAGTACGCTTTTGTTCACAACAGGTACCCTTTATCACCAGTAGCGTAGGTAATAAAACAGTATTTTTCACATGAGACATTATATAAAATAGAATAATGAATATCTAACTATGCCTGTGAACTCGTTCTCATTAACATTTCCTAGTTTCATACAAAACGAACACTTCAAAGAATGTTATGAACGGAAAATTAAAAAAAAAATAGGTTTAATAAACCGCAGTCAGTCATTTAGGTCAAAAAATGAGTTAACTTTATAAATATATAGGAAGTCAAGTAGAAAAATATTATAATAACCGTTTTAAATATTAAACGACTTTTTTAACTGAAAAACAATAATGACAGGAACAACTGCACGGAATGTAAGAAGGCTTAAAAGTTTCTGTCAGATACTCGGAATATTCAACTGAAATTTCTATTTTTAAGTAAATGAATCTTGTGGTTATCGAGAAAATCTTAAACTCACAAACAGGTTGGGTGAAACAATTTATACTTTCTTGAAGTTACTTTAAAAATATTCAATCTTTTAATGTATCAATAATTTATAGAGAGTTTCATAAGTACGGTCTCTACAGAAGCGCACACATTTGTATAAGAGTATACTTTGAATATTGAACCTTTAATTTTTCCCTTTTCAGCGACTTCGCATAAAAAAGAGACCAATATGTATTGTAGTTCGTCTTGAAATATCATGAAGTATTATTGGCCATCCACCCCAAAATCGCAGGGCATGAATGTGTGGAGCTTTACATGGAATCGTGGGCAAAGTGGGTGAATTTCTTTCTTCCAATGTACTATCAAATTGTATCTGTTTTACTGTATACACTGTATCTGTTTTACTGTATACACTGTATCTGTTTTACTGTATACACTGTATCTGTTTTACTGTATACACTGTATCTGTTTTACTGTATACACTGTATCTGTTTTACCGTATACACTGCATCTGTTTTACTGTATACACTGTATCTGTTTTACTGTATACACTGTATCTGTTTTACTGTATACACTGTATCTGTTTTACTGTATACACTGTATCTGTTTTACTGTATACACTGTATCTGTTTTACCGTATACACTGCATCTGTTTTACTGTATACACTGTATCTGTTTTACTGTATACACTGTATCTGTTTTACTGTATACACTGTATCTGTTTTACTGTATACACTGTATCTGTTTTACTGTATACACTGTATCTGTTTTACTGTATACACTGTATCTGTTTTACTGTATACACTGTATCTGTTTTACTGTATACACTGTATCTGTTTTACTGTATACACTGTATCTGTTTTACTGTATACACTGTATCTGTTTTACTGTATACACTGTATCTGTTTTACTGTATACACTGTATCTGTTTTACTGTATACACTGTATCTGTTTTACTGTATACACTGTATCTGTTTTACTGTATACACTGTATCTGTTTTACTGTATACACTGTATCTGTTTTACTGTATACACTATATCTGTTTTACTGTATACACTGTATCTGTTTTACTGTATACACTGTATCTGTTTTACCGTATACACTGCATCTGTTTTACTGTATACACTGCATCTGTTTTACTGTATACACTGCATCTGTTTTACTGTATACACTGCATCTGTTTTACTGTATACACTGCATCTGTTTTACTGTATACACTGTATCTGTTTTACTGTGTGTCAGCTTCAGTAGGTACGTATTTTATTAGGAATCTTGCAAATATTTAACAACACAGCAGACATGTTATTCGCTTGCTCTACTTAGCACTAACGATGTGTAGTTGACTTCTTTAGCCGACAAGTCCATGTTATTAGCATCTGTAACAAGATCCACGGAACCTATTTTAAAATGAATGTTATAGACGTTATGCTGCTTTTTGTAGTAGCTACCATATTAATCGTGATGAGTAATTATGATAATTGAATGTTTACCTGTCTATTCACAAAGCGTAACGTGTTATGCAATCGCAATTTCCACATTGGTAGTAGGCACGTGAGCAAGTTTCCACTGCTATATGTCGTAAAAAATCGTAAAATCCGCATATCTCACAATTCCGAGATTTGTCTTTTGAAATTGTCGATATAAGACACATCCGCCAGATTCCACTTTCGCCAAGAATCAGAATTTTAAAACTTTTAGTTTATATTCGTCAGGAATGACGAGTGTGGAAAAGTTTAGTGAGTTTATTCTCCACTTCACCAGATTTTTATTTTGATCTAGGGAACCTTCGACCGGAATAAAAAGTAGTATCATCAGTCCAGCAGTTTTTGTGTGACTCTTTTAAAAACAGACAATCATGTGGACAGACAAACATTTTTTTCTTGATAAATTTCGTCTTGATACCATAGAAATTTAAAAAATGACACACTTTAATATGACGATGATGAAACAAAATTAAATTTCATCTTCAACCAACCAAAAATAATATTAATCTGGCTATCAATAGAATATGGAAAATGTATTCATCATGACTACTTTTTCGTCACCAGCCGAAAAATTCTGAACGACGCGGAAAAAAAAAATCTGATGAAAGTGTAATCTGGCGGGATGCGTCTTAAATCAAATTGTCAAATTGCTCTTGGAAATAAGCAGAAATTTAATAAATTTGCAAATTCTTTGACTTTAAAAGAACACACTGATGTAGTATTGAGTATTCTGTAACTGAACGTTAACGTAAATAAACGGATTAATAGTACTTTGCGCGGCTACAACAATAGATGCTCATCCGAGTTGCCACATGGGAATGTACATTTGACGACGTTTGCAAAACAGTTATAATTACAATGACTCGTTCATCACCGCTGCATCTGGAATAAGTACTTAATATTGTTATTTTAAGTATAAGATATATAAACAATAACAATATTAATTATTAATTTAGCAACTAGCTTTCCATAAATACCTATTTCAAGGGCGTGGTGAGGATTTTATCCAGGGTGGGGCCAAAGCAAACAATTTTCTTATAATTTAAATAGAGGTAGTGTAATACAGAAAGTCTGTTACATATTCTTTCCAATACCAGCATTAAGCGCCCCAACCTGCCTTTTGTTCAAATATAGACCTTTGTGGGATATTTCATATACAAAATATCTGTTTGCTTGAATATACTTACATAATATAGAATGCAATAAATGAATGAACACTACGTACGAGAAACAACTTTATATTACTTATATCCATAAACAGAAAATATCCTTTTTGGTTTGTTTATGGCGAAAGCAAGTAGCGCAAAGCAATAATCATAGTATCTTAACTTTTAGTGACGAAAAGCAAGCAAAGGATGAACACGTCGTCAAAAAATACCAAAATAATATCGGGTTTTGTTATAAATAATATAAGTTGATTTTCGACTTTCCATTATACTTTTCTTTTTTCTAATAAAAGGATAGTTCCAGGATTCACAGTTATAAAGCAAAATTTAATCTTATTTTTTTACTGAGTCGAATCTTGATCATTTTATTTAAGTGGTTATAAGTAATAATTCAGAGCATGATTTTTGAGCGAATAATATAGGTACCATTAATTGAAATACGCTTATTAATTGAATACAAATAAATTGAAAAACTTGGCTACTAAAATATCATAAAACTTGCGCCATAAAAAAAGTAGTAACGATTTGTGGCTCACCTTTTTTCCGTACGAAATCTTTGCACGTTTTGGAACACAAAACCTCTGGGATAAGGGGAGGATTAGCTCCTCCACGCAGGGACTCTCAGAGAAAAGGTCGCACCTGAGCATTCTGTATTCACCGCAAACAGCCTGAAATGTGTCACAATGGAGATTGCTGGTGCTGCAATTTACAAAATAAGCAAATAACAACAAAACGTGAGAAGTTTATCGCACCGTACCTCTATTAGAGTACGGTTTTAGAATATATCTTAAGTTTTCAATGTCGTTTTAGCAGAAAAAGCCGAGCAGGAAAATAAAATTGAAAATACGATGAGCTTTTCAAAATTCGCAATTGAGCGTCGGTGCGAGCGCAATTTCATTGAATATTTCAACCCTCTACGAAAAATTCAATAACGGCTGAAAAATGCCATTCAGCACTGAGTTTAACTCAAGAAAAGCAAAGGCATGCAGGCATTAGATCAAAGCGAAGAGGAAATTTGATTTTATAGTGATAGAAGAAGTAGTAAGTAGAATTATATCGCGGAAGGGCCACTGGTATGAGTAATGCCCATGATTCCCGTTCCAATATACGAGTAGTAATGCGGCTGTGCTCTTGACGGGAATACTAAGGGCGTGTAATTTATCAGGTCCCGCCGAATATCGGGCGCGCGTGTCATCATCGCGCTTCTTTGTTATTCCAGCCCCACTTTACCCCGCCGTAATGAAACTTCTGTGACGTTCAATTAATTTAATTGCAAATATAGGGTAGCGGACGCTTCAATGCATAATTTGTACCTAATTGGGTATGGCGAAAGGCTTATTAATATCTGGATGCTGTGGTTAAAGTCGGAGAGATGAGGAGACGGCGTGATGTAGTCAAAGCGTTGCTGACATAACGAGTGATAAATGTTAGTGCAATACGAAATAAGTGATATTAATTTTGCTGTAGCATACTTTCATACCGGTCGGTTGCGAGTGTATCCGTTGCACAGTGTCCGCACGGCCGTCGACTCCGGCGCAGCATGCTCTTGCGACTTCTTCGCTCGAACATTAGATTTCAACGCGAGTTCGAAAATTCGTTATTTGTTAACTTTAAATGTTGTTAATAAACTTAGTTTGTTAAAAATATTACAAAGGCGTGGTTAAAATAAAGTGGTGTTATAATTAAATACGAATTTCAACAATATATTTGAGATTTTATCACTTAAAAGTTTCATATTACCTTAGCGTGTTGCAGGTAAGGATTGTACATGTTGTTAACCCAATTAAACCTTTTAGAATTACTAATTTTAAGGCAGGCCATGTAAGGAGATGGTGCTCAAATCGGTTCTGGTTTTATTTATATTTTGTACGCTAAGAAACAGAAATGTCGCGAAACTCGTTAAAGTTTAGTGTTTAATGGCCCCCAAAAGACCAAAGCCACATAAATTTAACTGACAAGTGAACTGAACAAGCTTAAGGCTTTATTTTCTTAATAATCAATACCCAAATAAAATATGACTGTTGTCAAAATATTACCACACGGAATAAAACATATTCCAATCTCTATCATTTAAAGTACCTATGTACTTTACCTATTAATGTTTTAGGTTACATTCTTTGGCAAGTGTGTTTTAATTTCAAATTTGGTTACATACTCTAATTTATTTACCGTAGCTTTTTTAGAAAGACTAAAATAATAGTTAACTTCCAAAGTTTAAAAATAGTTTCAAATGACTTTATAAGTAGGTCTAATTGCAGATGATGCAAATGCCAGTTTAGATATTATATCTAAAAATTTAATAATGAAAATATTTAATACCATCGTAACAATTATTCTTGTAAGAGTCGTAAGAGCATTTTCATATAATGTCATAATAATACAAATTATACGATCAAAATTGCGGCTAAGTCTTATGTAATGATAATCAAGTACTAGTAGGATTGTTAACTCGCATGTGGGAAAGCCTGTGTTGTGTACCTACTACGTCGATCAATGAAGAATGGGTCAATAAAAAGTTACTTCCTATCAAAGCCAAAGGGTATTGTATCTATCTAGTAGCTATATTACATAAGTTAGATAATATTTGCATTCAGAACTCACTGAAAGTACACAGTTCGTGTAACCGAGTTTACACTCCGGACTTCAAGTAAAATGATTGCGCCGGTAAGTTGCGTAAAGTAGCGCAAAAGGAACCGGTCCTAATAAGTTGCCGCTCCATTTCGGACAATATGTAGGTGGTTCACTCACGAGGAAATTGGTAAAAATTTCAAAACGAATTCCGATAAGTACCTACTCACTCTCCGGTTCGGATAAATCCGGCAAGTCGTTTCATCATCAGACGGAACTTGAAGTGGGTATTGATTGACCTTTAAATAAACGATAAAATATCGAGGCTGGACTTCGACGTGCTGTGCCATCTCTCTAAACAAGAGGTTGCGGACAGACATTGTGAACTTTCACCGTTTGTTAGCATTGCCTCCGACGAGGATGTCACATTGCGTCACATCATTCATGCCGCTAACGAGGCGTGTGCGCACTTTTATATAAGACCATTAAAGATATCGGCTTAACGCTATCGTGTGTTTAACCTCATTTTTTCCAGGTTAGTTGTAACACAACTATTTGCGTTACAATGGTGCGTGGTCGTTAATTTCTTCCTATAATCTCAAATAGCTAATGATAATAAAATGTAAATGGAAGTCAGTAGGCGCGTTCATCTCGGGTGAGTGACGGACGCCATTATCAGCCGATCGCCTTCGGGCCCTTGCAATAAATCGCCCCATTATACCACTCATCGGCTGATCGCAACTTAACGCGCCATTCAGCGTTTTGTCTGCGAGGGTTTCGACTTACACCGTCGAACGCGTCCTACTTTACGAGCCGACCCTCCCAAGTTCCCAAGAAAAGTGAGATCTCATACACTATCCAACAAATGAATATAAATGGTATCACTTTTGTGACATTACAATCTCGCGTCTGACGCCCTTGTTCCCTTTTAGTATATATCCATTGGACCGCTGATAAATTCATACTTACCTGGGGAAATCCTTACCACTAATATTGTCGTGCATGAAAAGGGAAATGCCATGAGCTTTTAGTGAGTTCATACAATATTTAGCTCCATTTTCCGCGTGTTCCGCGTGTATTCTTTATTCAGCTACTTTCTAGATAGACCATCTGAGAATTCTTTATTAATGATAAAACCTACTTAGTTCGTTATTGTAAAAAAAGAATCATTAGGTAGTTGTTATTATTAGTGAGAAATAAATGAGAATTCAGAATAATACGTAGTGAACGTATGGGATCTACCGCCAACACGTGGGTCGAATAACGAATCCTTTATTTCCCAACGGTGTCGATCCTTCAAATATTGTTTGAATAATCATATGATGGATTCTACAGGAAGGTATCAGCTTTGCTAAAATATTTTCTTTGTACACATTCACCGTTCTGAGATATTTTCCTTATTACTTATTCGGGGTATAGTGGAAAGTAATCTCCTCTGGACAAACATTTTTGTAAGCGCGGGATTAACAATCCGTGTCGGAGGGTCAGGCTCGGTCGGCAAATGGTCGGGGTAATCGTCTTATTTGCAGAGTCCCTTGTTATCGCACTCCGCAACTGCTTAGCTCACTTTCACCTACTAATAATAAACACAAATTGCTTCACAGATTTAGCCTCATTTTTCCATTACTCGTAACAATAATGGATTTTTTTTTATTTCACTTTTCTTAATATATTAAATAAAAAGTTCCGTTCTTAATTAGATCTTTAATCCCTGTAATAGGTATGCTTACAAATAATGAGGATTAATATTGCATTGGAAAATAATTACATTGCTTATTAGCGACTAAATTCCTCAAATATTAACACTATAACTTACTGAAAATGTATAAAAGAAACACTCTGATACACTCCCAATTTTCGCAAAGTGATGGATATATTCGCTACTTTATTACAGCGATAATCTCGCACACCCATTTATATTTATGTTGCTAATAAAACTTGGGTCTGAAATGCGATATATCATCATGGAGTGTCAACTTGAAGTTCTCAAAATTTGGTGCAATAGCGTAGATATTGATAAAGAGGTATATATAGGATGTACCTAATTTGGGTTTGCGGCACAGAGCTTTCATTAATTATTAATAATTACATAGAGCTGGCTGTCCCTGAGCACGTAGGTATTTACCCAATCCTGTCTAGAGAAGTGATTGGGAGATTTTAATTATACAGATAATGCGTTCATGTTTTAGGTAGCGTTAATTTTATGCTACAAAATAAGTATTGAGCACACGTACATCCTCGTGTTCTTCATCTATCATGCGAGTTACAAACTAAGTGTATTAAATGCTGACGCTTCCGTTTGAAAGCCAAATTCCATTAAAAGCCATTATGAAGTTAGTCGAATTGTTCAACGTAGCTACCCACATAGGTTAAAATGTACCTATTCTAAACAGGAAATTCTAAATAATTACGTATAATCTTTCACTATAATAATAATGCAGGTGCCACATACATAATACGAATTAGAATGGAATTAGATTAATTTAGGATTTAGACGTAAAACAAATGTCCCGATACGTTCGCGAATATTATGATTAGTGAAATGCCGTTTTTATTACAATACAAAAGTGTAATGTCGCCGTTAAAATTATTGTCTTAGGAATCTACCTCTATTTTTTCATTCCTTGTACTTTTCATCTCCTGTGCGTACAATATAAAATATTTTATAAGTAGTAAACTGACCCACTGTTTGCATTGCTTCCAAGTCAGTTGACCACCAGCAATTTTAAAAAGTGGTAAACTCGCCCGCGGACCATTTGTGAGCGGACCGGTTACCACCTAAGCCACCTATTTTTGAATAAATAATGTTAAATTACCGAGAATGTCTTTAGATACCTGTTTCTTTACCAGAGAACCTAAACCTAACCCATATTTAAATTTGCTGCCATCGATTTGCTGCCCATTCAGTATTTTCTGCTGCTCAATTAATTATTTCTCTTTTAAAATCATAGGAATTTCGATTGGAAATACTTCGTCACCCGCCATTTTCAGCAGACCTTGCTCTAACAAAATAATCTGTTGCTCAAATGATAACTAAAGTGATAACACTTTTTTCAATAGAATCTATTCAATAGAATCTAAACTTTCTATAAGAAAGAAAATTTATTTCCTGCGAGACGGTAGAAAACGCATTCTCCACGGATTTCACTGAACCCGCTCCGAAAATTCTATTGCAGTGAATAATAAAGTGCATATAGAATATGGAGGATTACATTGATAATAAAATATTTCTGGCCGTAGAAAAAAAAAACTGTGAAACGTCAATTTCATTGAGAAAAGTTGGAGAAGAGGAATTGGAAATGTCTAGATTTTGCGTAATACCTATATTTCATGGGCCAGTCCCTAACAAATCTATCCTACCCATATTTTAATTTCAGGTAAAACTCGTAAAAAACCGTAAAAGTCATAGTTAGGGAACAAGTATAAGTGTTTTTTAAAAGTCTTAACCCTCATGAATTCTTCTACCCATAAAGCCACCTCTGCTTAAAATTAGAATAACCGCGGAATATATTAATGTAGAAGGAAATCCCAGTTCTGTAAGTATATTATAGGAAACTACATACGTATAAATAGAGTCGGTTACCAAATGCACCTCATGTGTCACAGAGTACCCACTCAATCTATGTAACCACAAGGAATTAGGGATGTTAAATGTTAGGTTACTATTGACATTTAGCGTCAATAGCAACCGTACGCCATAAAAGCTTTTGTAGTAACCACCGTCGCTGATGTGTAAAGCCAAACTAGGTCACGAAACTGTACAGTAGTTATTAAGTAAAATAAGCCGCAAAATTCACCAAAGCCCGTGCTGAAATAATAGTAAACATATTGACATCGATTTGTGCTTACCTTTGCTTTTCTGATTTGTTTGGCTGCTTAAACAAACGGATGGCTGTAAATTTTCGGTTGTTTGTTTCTCAGAAAAAGCCTCTTTAAAAATAAAAATATTATAGGCTAATTCTTTATATTTATTTAATAAATACTTCTGGAAATCAGAATGTACTCGTACAATGAATTTTGCAACCTGCTTATTATAAGTATAGAATATAACGATTTATAATTTTGTCAAACGGACACCTAAGACTTATGTAACGTTGTGTACCTACTCGTATGTTACATCGATAAATCGGGGTTAAAAACTTACTTAATGTTTACATGTGTGTCCACCAAGTATTTCGTAAAATCTACAACCTTTTTTTTTTATTAAATACGTGACTTCTGCCACACATTGCTAAACAAAAGATGTAAAGAGAATGTCTGTGTTCCGTGTTTGGGGTTTAACATATATTGTGAACTGTAAATTCACAATGAATTGTGGTTTTGAAAAACCAATTTGAAATAAAAAAGGCTCGTGCGATGACCTAAATAACCAGTGACAGATTAAAATTTCGCATCACGTTGTCTCGTTCCGTTTTGATATTCGTACTCTGTATTCCCGGTACGCATCCGAGTTTACAAGCTATTTTTGAATAGTCACTAATTGCCTGTCCCAACTCTTCGAGTCGCTATTGTATTGGTAATTTATGCGCCTTTGCTTATAATAACCGGGCTATTATTGTCTTCGGTTGTGTTCATTCACACCCCTTCCCTTTATTAATTATGTGCGAGGGTACTCTATGTTACCTTTTGTCTTATTTATTATGAATTACGGGAGTTATGAGCTTCAAGGCTTTTAAACCAACAAAATTTTGGTTATAGAATCACATTAAAATTATATATTCAAGTAAATCTGTATGTAGTTTAAGCAAGTAAACTTTGTTTAGTTACTGAATTTTCACAATTTGCCTTGTAACGTCTGACCTATGTAGTAACATACAATGTATTTAATGTAATAAACGTCATAAATTATGGTTAAATGTACCAAGATATGACGAGCGATACCCGTCGCCTTGGGCCAATGCGACGCATTGCGGCTATTAATGGAAAAGTTAATGGGTGATTGTTACTAATGAACACTTGAAGACTATACGAAACATTTCCACACAGCAATATTCCTCAATCCCTAAATATTAAAAGAAAGACTGTAAGAGGCCTTGGATTGGTATAAAGTAAGAATTCCGAGAAAATTCTATTTTACGCGATGACGGTCGTTAAACTAAATTGTGGTAATACATTTAGACTGAATCAGGGCCTAAAATTGTGAGGATTTTTAAACATAATTACCTTGCCAAATGAAAAATAAATAAACCTAATGTTTTAAAAATATTACCTACTACGCCGTAAACGCTCAAATAAAACAGAAAGAACGACGGCGTATTTACATAATGCGAAGGGCTGTCGCTACTTAAATTAAATACCCTCTCTCTTCCTCAGGCTACTTGGGTCTAGTGGGAAATATCCACTATGCCCTTCATTTTACGCGAGAAGGTTTAGGACAATAATCTAGTAAACTTCACTAGGCCTGTGCTCTAAAGCGAATATATTCACACACGCTTTGACAAACCTAAATTTTGAAAATTAAAACATTCCTTATAATCGGAGTTTAACCGTGGTCCAAGATGTCGTATTTTTTTTAGCTACTTAATTTTTTTTATGGCGTCCATCACTCGTTCCCAATTAATAAAGTGGCGACTAATCTTCATCACAAAAGTTCCTATATTGTGTAATTAAGTAGGTAGGTAAATATAAACTATCCGAGACTTCTGAACCTTTGAAAAAGTGTGAGATAAGATAAACAACGTATAAACTCTTATTTATTTAAATATAATTTCAGCCTATTTATTAATATCCTTTATTTTACAAAATTAATTTACCCTGAAATAAAATTTAATGGTGACAGAGTGATAGTTCTAGGTATTATTGAGAACTAAAATGAAAAGAAAAAACTAAAGAAAATGTATTCATAATAAAGAATATATTTAGCCATCGGCAACTAAGAGCTAAAACTTTTAGAACAACAAAAGATGCTTTGGGATTCGATTCCTGATGTAGATAATTAGGTACCTGCTAAATTAATTACTGAAAGAATAACTCAAATGAGAAAATTGAAATTGATCGTCGCGTTCAAATTTGTTACATTGATTCTATTTTAAGATTTTAGAAAAGTTTTAGTAATTATAAGAGAGAGACAATATTATTAAACAATATTGCAGATATACTTAACTTATTGTAAAAATATTATAAGAATATCGACTTGTTTTAGTTTTTATAAACTCAATGTTAATTTCCTTCTCTTTCGTTTTAGATACCCACTGCATCAAAACATGGACGTCGTTTCACCAATCTGTTGATAGTGAAACAAGGCTTAGCTCTTACAAAATGACACTAGCTAGTTATTGATCTTAGAAAATGTGTTTGAAGAGACATTTGAGTGCGTACCGGACAATGTTTCTCTGGACAGTTTTAGTGTTAGTGAGTGTGGTGGGTACCAATGTAAACAGCACGTCTACGGAAGTGACAGCGGGGAGGTCGCGGATGGCATGGATGAAGGCCCTACTGGACCACCACGACTGGCCGGACCTCTTGAACAACAGCAACCTGAAACCGCAGCAATGCGACGACGAACTGAGACAGTACCTCAAAGCATTAGACGACGGACAGCTTTGGGCTTCTAAAGGTAAGTTTTTCTTTAATCGTTATAAATAATAGACACCATAATGGTTTAGCACTGTGATTTCGGCAGGCTTTACAATAGCATCACTCCATATCTTCTCATCGGTGTCGTTCTAGGTGACTATGGGATACCAAAACTGCTACTACACCATCTCTATAAGATTGAACTCACCAGCTTGGCCAGCAGTGACGTTTTAAGGCCATACATTCCTCGTGTATAAGACAATGTGCATGAGCTGACTCATGTCCAACAGTGGACGATACAAAGACTGGGACCTGTGACGGTCAAGTGACATCGCAGGTTAATAACAGCAGATAGTGTTTACCTTATTTATTTTCCTCGACGTTTCGATTGGGATGCACCAATCATAGTCACGAGCTGACTGACCATCGAGAAAATCTCAAAACAGCAGTTAGTCCAAGATGATATTCGCTGCTACCAAATACACACAAAGTATATCAAAATCAATGGGTCATCATGTAAGTACATAAATGTTTGTAGCCATAAATATTGTTACAAAAAAAACTATTTTTACATTATCATTATATTAAAGGAATTCGTGTTATTTTGGAAATGAAAAGGTAAGCATTTTAAAAATTTATCGGTTATTCGCCAATTTTCGATTAAAACACGCACCCTTTCCATAGGAAAATTGGCAACTGCCACCCTTGTGGAATGTTTTAGGAATGCAATATTATCATGGCGTTTAGATCATGCCATGCTCTCTAAAACAAACCGTAAATCATAAATGAGCGAATTAAGATCGGGACTAGATGAACGCCAATCCTCAGGTCTAATGAAGTCGGGAATATTCCTTTCTAGCCACGCCTGTGTTGATAAGGCTCGCGCCTTATGACCTCGTGCTGAATCTTGCTGAAAGGACTATTCTTGGTTATGGAACAGTGTGTTGTTAAGAGGTTTTACGACCTTCTCAAGAATCGTATCTTGAGCCGACGTTTTAATACCCTTTTCACAAAAAATTTCATCTATCAGTCTATGATAGCTAACACCACCAAACCATCACCGAAGTCGGATAATGGCCATGTTGCATTGCTATGTTGATAATGGCTATTGATCAATTACGCAGCTTCTCTAGAGTTATGATCATAAACTCGATCATTCTGCTTGTTAAAATTTTCCTCAATGGTGAACATTTTTTCGGCCGTAAGATAAGTTTTGTACGTGAGCTCCTTTTGCAAACCGCCGAAGAAGCTGTTATGATTTGTGAACCCTATTTTTCTTTAAATTATCAGTTAAGAAATGACCCGTACGCCTTTTGAAGCAGCAAGTCTAAAATCATCTTTTAAAATAGGTGACATGATTCTGGGTGCTATGTTCATCTCTCTGGATAAAATCTTTTGGTTCCGGACGGGATTTCTTCGGACTCTCTCCTTCACAGCTTTAATCGTCTGTCTAGTACGAATAGTACGTGGACGGCCAGATCTTTTTCTGACACAAGCATTTGTCACAATAGCCCGTTTCACAAACATTTAGCTAATACCAAGCGGATGGAGCGTTTCAAAAATTGCATTTGGCTCCAAACCTACTGTTTTGTAATTCAATTACAGTAATAAAGTTTTTGGTTATCACGCCACTCCGTTTTAATATTAGTAAAATATTTAATAATGATTGGCGCTATTAATAATGAGAAAATAAACATCTATTTTTCACGTGAGAATGACAGATTCTAAATTATTTATGTATTTATTTACTTTTCTTCATTATAACAGTATTTATGGCCAGACTAAGTAAACCTCTCTTCTGATCGTTTTTCTGAATCACTGAGTTCTAAGTCACTGAATCATTTTGTTGAAAGTAGGCCAATACTTCTTTAACCTGTTTGTGCGTGTGTGTTACGACCTTCTCATTGTCCCTTTACTATCTTTGCACATCTTAATATTTAACACTTCCCACAAATTCTGAGTTTGAATGAAAGCGGCAGACGACATATAGTCGACCTGGTGGTAAATGGATACTGTCGCGTATGAACATTCGCGATAAATGTCAACATCAGTCCAGAATTACAAACGTTGGCACACATCCGGTTCCCCTACCTACCTTTGGAAATTTAGGGATAGATTTAGAGAGAGGCTTGGGATAATGGGAAGGAATAGGGTGTAATAGGATGGGAATTTGCTCTGACATTTTTAAATTGACTACCGAAACACGTAAATACAGGAAAAACGTAGTTGTTGCGCGATTTTCGATGAAAAAAGATCATTATCTTTTAGTAGTATGAGAATTGGACTATGGAGTACTTAGTACAGATACTATAGTAATGAATACGTGCCGACGATTAATCAACATGTTTTATAATCCCGTACGATCTTGTACGAAGTACGGCGTTTTTTTACATTACGTAACTATGTAGTTGTATAAGCAAATACGGCCGCTTGCAGCCAGCCGGCTGGTCGCCAACCACTCAAATCTTTTGGTCTATTGCAAGTGGGTCGTTTGTCGACTCGTCGTGAGGTTATTACCAGTTATTATCCTACTTTCGTCAGTTCATTATAATTTCATTAAATTACAATAAGTTTGGGTACGCTGTAACAGTTAACGAAACTTTTATGCTAATTAGTTAATTTTCAAAAGATTATAGACGGACTTCGAAATTAAACTTAATCCCTGTGGAGATATGTATTACTCAATTCAGAAAATAACTAGTCATCATTGCATGTTTACCAGTAATCAAAGCCTCGCCAAATATTTTTCGTTTTTTTTGAGGCTATTTTTTCGATTCGCTCGCGACGCACGCGCGAGATTTTCATTCCAGCCAACGCCTCAGATCATTATCATGCCTTTATTTTCCCAGTTATGCATGAATATGGAGAGCTTTATTTCATTACGCACAGAAAATATTAACCGCTTTTATAAATTTTGTTCGTGAATTATCTTTGTATTTAAATCAAATATGTAAAGAGAATGAAAAAAATTTCATTAAGGCTCAATTCAATTTTTTCATTAATTAAATCTCATTCTGTTTTTCTTCAATAAATAACTTCTCGCTTTATTTTCGTATTGCCCTAGTATTAGTTAGAGGAAACTTAGAAACTGACCAAGAAACTTTTCTCTGTTGTTTGTTATATATTATTGTACTTATAATATGCTGTGTTCTTGCTGACTCAATATTTAGTAGTTATTGCGCTGTGCAAACGGACGTGTGCAATAATAGAAGTAAGATGGGTGAATTACCTTATAGATTATTCTTACCCATTACCGGGTAATTTGGAATTATCGTAAAGTATCTCCTACTAAATGTGTATTTTCTTCCGTATGCGAAATGAAACTTTTGAATGGCAAAGGTTGAAACAACGCGTAGTGGTCTTCTGTTGTATAATAATTGGTATTTTACCTAGCCTTTTTAAAATCTATGAATATATAGTTAACAATTTTATATACGTACCTACTATAAAATGCCTATGTGTATGTGTCTTGTCTTAAGATACTTTATTGAGGACGTTATCTTGCTTGATATTGCTTCGTTTCAAGTCTGTTGTTATAGGCAAGACATTTTTATTAAACGGCTAAGCATACCTTTCTATACACATAATATCATCATGAAAAATATTGCTTACTCATCTTAGAAGTATTTTTTAGGTCATGAATCACAGCGTTGCGAAAGCTCTCTTCATTTCGCGGAGTGTCGTAACGAAGCACCTGTCAGCTCTTCACACAAGGGCTTCCTTCTTGAAAAGTAGTCCAGCTGGTGTGTTAGCAAACTGCACAATCGATCATAAGGGCTGAAACAGGTTTAAGCATCTACATGTAGTAACCCCACTGACGTGGTACATGTGTTTAGCGCGTAATTTCACATACGCAGATGATATGTTTCGCAGTAGTTCGTCGCGATCTTGCGTTTTATACTCGTGAAATCGACCTATTGTACTTTGTTTTACCGCTAATTTAATAGTAATCTTAGTAAAACGTTCCCAGATTAAACGTGTATTTTTTTTCACTGTCAAAGATTTCTTGAAAACCTCACCAACGATGTTTTCAAAGTAATTATATACGAGTACATCTACAAAAAGAGAGACTTTGTATTGTGTAAATATGTATAATATGTATAAGTACAGGTGATTGTATTTTGTCAAAGCGACCGTTGTGAACGCAAATTAACATTTCTGTTCACAAAGAAAGTTAATGATAGGGCCTTGTTAATTTACTTGTTACGAATGCCACAATTGTAATCAGTAATCAAGCCGGTCTTGTAGATCCTTTAATTCGTTTTAATGTTTGCTATCCCGCTATTTGCGTTCCCATCCCATGAAACAGATGCTTGACTCGGTGTCCCGTGTATATCTTGGTGTAATTTATTTGCGTCGACCTCTGTCTGCGTCGCTATCACTTCGCAACCCTTTCCGCGTGACGTCACGTTACTGAATATATTCAAAGGTTACTTACCCCTATACATGATGTAATTCCCTGACTCCCTCACTGATATAATTCCCATCACTAGTGTTTTGGTAGCGAATGGGATATGCCAAAGCCCATTCCCATCCTATCCCTGCTCATTTCCCCAATTCTTTCTCTAAATCTATTCATAAATGTCCAAAGGCAGGCTGCGCAACTGGGGGCGTACCAAAATTTATGATTCTGAACTAATGTTGGTATGTATATATGTATCGCGGATATTCATGGGCGACAATAACCACTTACCACCACTTTATACAAAAACAACAGTAGTTCCCAAGGATCCGTTTATCTCAGTACTTCGGTAGATCTCAAGAATTCTGAATAATTTATACAAAAGGAGTTTTATTGCGCTTCTAAGTTTCTGCAACGAGAAGGTCGTAAAATTGTTAAAAGCACAATTTAAATGACATTTTCCGGGGAGAAGAGTCCAAACACTTGAAGTATTCTAAAAAAATGAGAAAATCTAACTATGCAAATAACTCAGAAGATTAATATTTTTTTCATTTTGACTTCTTTACATCTTTTATTTTTTAACAAACTGCTTTACATGAAAAATCGTTCTACTTAGAGTAAAAAGACGGCAGACGCGCAGACAGTCCACCTGATGGTAAGTGGATACTGTTATCTGTGGACATCCGCGATACATGCCAACATCAGTCCAGAAAGACAAACGTTGACACGCCCCCGGATGTGCTGCCTACCTGTCTATTAGTCGAAGGCCACAGGATTTGTACTAATCTTCCTGAACACTTGTCCGACAAGAGATTTATGTCTGAAGAGAGATGTCTTTGACTAAGAAATTATATCTCTATCCTAGTTAATACCTGTTTTGTTTTTCAGTGGTAACCTTTGTGCGTAAACATATTCCAGACAATATTTCCGAACATATTTGGGTGTTCCCAAGTAAGGCTACATTAGATCTAAGATTTACAACAAACAATCTTCTGTAAATATCAACTCGATCAGTATCTCCCTATAATGTCGCACGGCTGGACACATGCCTCCCATTGTATTGCAATCACGAGGGGGTTTTAGACCATAATCTAGCAGGTAGACCCAGTGCTGATCGGTGATTATTACGTAATAATTATTATAAACCTCAACGCAAGGTCTAAGCGAATCATGTCACCTAATACCAAATACTTAAGATAAAATATCTTGGTAGCCTAGCAGAGCGGTAATAACATAGAGTAACTATTCTCGAGTCTCATTTGTAAATTTTGTGTTCAAATTCCTACTTTCTGCACTTTCTGCTTCAATATGGATTTTTAAATTATCTGCATAAAACTCGGCATAAAGGGAAACATCGTGAGGAAAACCGCATGACTGAGCCTGCGTGGTGGATTATGACCAGGAACGCCACCGCACTTTACTTTTAGACTGGTATCGATATAAAATATCTTTATAATTAGGCATATCTAACACACCAAATTTCTATTTCAAACTAAATTATATAATTTAGAAATACCGTTTTATTGACACTTTCCAATTCATAGTGTGATTTACATAGAAATAATATTACGTCAAATTTTATATGTACATATCTAATCAGTTTACAAGTCATGATTCGCTTACGGGCGAAAAATAAAAATAATATTCATGACCCACTTTTCAACCAATACTCGTACTGGCAAGGTGTTTTCGTGGAACGCTTTGCAACCGTATTCTGAACGGCCAACCCCAACTTTGCAATCGATATCCGTCATTACGCGTACGAGTGGGAGCTAGACAGAAGCGATAGCGAGGGATCGAGAAGAATTTTTACGTTTCAGGTTAGATCAATAAATTTAGAACAAGCACGCGGAAAAGTGTTTTCGGACCCGTGTAATGAAGCGCGAGATGTCGTGCCCCTGCATCTATCTTTCACCTCCGACGTGAAGGGGGCTCTAATGGCTGAATAATGCAAGCTTGTCGCCCGGAGCTAATACCTATACCTACCTACAGTAAGACAGGGTCGTCGCAAAATAGAGGATGAACATCATCTAATTTAGTAGGTATACGCATTTTAAGATACCATCTATGACCACGTGTCCTATGTTTATTCATTATCGTAAACCTCCTTTAGAGATAGCAGACGGAATCGCTGGAGTATTTAGAGCGGCAACACTTAAAAGTTTTTATGAAACATTTCCCTGATACGATTTTATTATATGTATAGATTACTATACATATAATAAAATCGTAGCAAAGTGCACGTGGGGATTATTTTAAGGAAAAATAGCTGCAGCATTTGACTGCATTTGTGCACTGCATTTGATATAGAGTTCAAAACAACAATTCATGATATTTTTGTATATCTGTCTAAACTAGGCATGATTCGAATACCAAAGACACTTCGCGAATACAGACACGAATACAGATAATTTGTCTCACTATTCGCTAATACGAATTGTACCTAATTGACTAAGCACGCACTTAAAAAATTAGTCGATACCTTAATAATTTTAGATCAATTTAAAGTTATTATTTTCTTTAGTTTAATTTACAGTTACATACGTAAGATTTTCAAAGTATTTTTTTATATAGCAAGCCTCTTACTCTCTTTGGGTGTTTGTTTACTATTCGAGTATTCATTTGGAAAATGGTGAATACGAGTTCGAAAATTAGGAAGACACCCAGTCTAAACCCATCACTCAAAAATAATTTGACAGAATTTAATGTCGGGCATAATTACGGCTTGGCTTATCCTGGATTTAACATACTGTTACAAAGCTTCCGCACGGGAATCACTATAAAATGCGCGTCGTCCAACATTAGTAATCAGAATAATATAAAAACATTACATACAATTTTATACCTACAGTCCTGAATCAACGTTTACTTTACCACGAACAACTGCCCGCGAGAATTATTATAAGGTTCATGCGAGCGGCGTCATATGAATTATGAATTAGAGCAAACTTATATTATTGGTGACCTATAGCATAAAAATTGGGCGGCTAGTGATCGACTAGGCTAGGCAGAAAAAAGACAACTTTAACTAAAAGGCATTGATTGCACATACTATGCTTATCGCGTAGTGATGGTATAAGTAGGTTCAAAATCGAATGCCCGATGAAATAATAAAAAATAGGTAGTGATATGATAGGAGTATACTGCATTGTAACTGCATTGTAGGTAATGTAAAACTTCCGCGAGATTAGGTTAAATCTTTTAGATAGACTGTTTGAGCACCCTTGAAATAAGGTGTTAATCTCATCTCGTTATACGCCTTTTTAAATGGATTGTTCCATGGATGGATGGGATAGGATAAGATTGAAATGAAATGGAATGAGATTGGATGAAATCGGATGAGATACGATAAAATATGATGGAATGAAAAGGGGTAGGTAAGAATACAATGGACCTAATCACGAAATACTCGAAAGTTCAAGCGAGTGAAGTCACAAAGACAGCCAGTAAATAATAATTTTGCTTCATTACTAATGCCGAATCGTGGTAATATCAAGCAGGCATTGGGCAATGGGCGCGCAGTGGCCTGTGACATAACTTGCGCGCGCGCAGCCGCCGCTCCGCCCGGCCATTGCGCAAACTGCGCATAGCGCGTAAATCGCAAATTTCATTAGTAACGCGTGAAAGTACGCGAATCATTTCACTCACGCGCACCGTTGCGACACTGACGTTTACAGCTTTTCTTGTTGACCTTCTTAACACACCTGTCTCTTTGCTAGTTCGAAATATTTTAGTTGCGAAATACCTCGTATCCTACAAGTGTCCCACCCGAAAATTATGGGCATAATTAGATGTGAAATGATGTGGATTGCGTCATAATGAGATGAGGGCCAGAATCAATTTAGCTCAGTGGCGATGAGATTGCATTACGGATTGAGCAACCTGATGATATTGGACAGCCGCTAACGTGAGCCTCACACACTCGTACGAGCAGTTAATCCAATCCTGTCCGTGTGGGCTATAGGTACCTAGACGGGTTGTGACTTGTGGAAGTGTTGATATGCATTTACAACGGACTATCAACACATTGCAGATTGTGGTTGCATCAGGTGTTTATACACCCGCGTGCATTATGGTGAAACTTAATCAATCATTTAAATGCTTACCGGAAAACGGCTGATATTTCAAAACTTAACATTAGTGTGTGTGTGTGTGTGTGTGTGTGTGTAGGCAATTCTGACGAAACATTTTGCGCATCGCTTGATGAGTGTAAAACAATTGGGCATTTATGTCATATTATAAAATAAAATTTTATCTACACATTAGATCAGGAATTGACCGCAAAGTAGGACACTGCTCGACCGTGACATCACGCGAGTTGACGCCAGTCGCCGCTCCACCGACCGACGCGACGTGTCGTCGGCCGAGACATAGCGGACGGAGGTTTTAATTACTCTATTAAAAAATAAAAACAATCTGAAAACGTAAACACGCGCGTTATTTACACGCACTTTGCGTAACTGTAATCTACTTTGAGTAGGGTTTATAATGTAGCCAGGACTAAGTAAAGACCGGCTTTTTACATCATGTACGACACATGTACCTAATTTTGATGAGTTGAATTACAAAATTAAAACCCCTCAACATAAAAATATTGAAAACTGTTCCAAACTAAATTTGAAAAGTAGCCAATAAAATTGAATTCTCGAATTTCACGCAAACTTACTGGAGGACACCCTGAACACATGATATTGAGGCTACTTTTTATCGTCTTATTTTGCCAATAACAATAATCGATTGACAGCAACCCCCGAATGTAATCAGAGATATGTTTACAAGAAACAGCAGCGCGTCGAAAAGAAATTATTTTTTAGAAATACTTCGTTATTTACAACGGTCCAAATTTCCTAAAATATTCGATTCGAAAATAACACTAACTATTTAATCATGTACCTATTCAAACAAACCGAAGGAATTTGAAAGGCATTTTTTTTAATTCTCTGCATCTTTTATTTAATACTTTTTATTTGATTCATAAAATATTTATGCATTTAGAATTTATATTAATGCAGGCAGACAGGCAAGCAGCCCACATGATGGTAGGTGGCTATTGCCGTCCATGGACACCTGCAACACCGAGTGGTGTGCGGATGCGCGCTGCCCTTGCAGAATCCTATTCACAGCTTTCTTGAAGAACCCCATGTCGTAGCATAAGGGGAAGACCTCGAGGCAGTTTGTTCCACAGCCTACGGGTTCGCGGCAAAACACGATCTTTAGACTGTATAGTGCACGACACCTCCGCATCAAGGTAATGCGGATGCACCGCACTTTAGTGACGGTCGGTGCGATTGTAGAGACCCGAGGTGGGAGTCAAATCGAACAGTTATACAGGCGGTAAAACACGCAGTGGGACGCAACGTCTCTGCGGATTCTGAGTGGTTGCAAACCACCATTTTGTTTTCCAGATGACTCCTAAATTCGATTCTGTTGGTAATGTAATACTTTGTATTTAGAAGGATCCCGATACTCTCCGAAATATTAAGCGAGGCGCTATAACAAAAGGGGCTTTTTTAGCGGTGAAGGCCCAGACTTGTGCCTTACTAGGGTTGAAATCAACCAGATTCAGGGAACCCTAAATAGAGGCTTGGTCTAAGGTGTTTCGATTTCGGACACAAGTCTAATGCGACGTATTTCCACTTCGACCTGAGGGATGTTGGCGCGGCCCCTGTATATGGCTTCCCTAGTGCTGTCATCTGCATAGCAATGCATGTTATCAATTTGCAACTGATCATTGATATGCAGAAGTGACAGAGTTGGGGATAGCATGGAGCCTTGCGGAACGCCAGTATTAATAGACATGGTGTTGGAGCAGCTACCGACGATAACGACTTTGATGGTCCGCCCAGTCAGGAGCAGGACCCATTCGCATAACCCCTGAGGTAACACGAAAGACGGAAGCTTTGGCTATGTTTAGACTGACAGCAAGAGCCTCGACTGTACTCTCGATGGCATCGGCCCTACGGTGTGTAAAGTACGCTAAAAGACCACCAGCTGAACGATCATGACGAAACCGATATTGGGGTCGCTAATCAGCTGGTGATTCTGTATATACCCAAGGAGCTGTATGTTTATAACATGCTCCATTACCTTGAAGAGGAAGGAGGTAATCGCTATTGGCCTGTTGTTGGCCGGGTTGATACGGTCAACCTTTTTAGGTAAAGGATGGCCGTGAGCCATAGAGACCATAGAATATCACACCATAGACACATAATTTAAAATCAAAATGGTCCATATGTACTTAGAAACAGCAACTTCATAATTTAACAATATATTTCATATAATACGACTAAAATGATATAGATAAATATTTAAATCGTAATTTAAAATTGGACTTTGCATAAATGTAAAATTGTAAACAAATTAAATGTGAAAAGAATGTATTTTATTAGTCTATCAGTAATGTAAACCATAAAGTATAACCTCTAAACCTCTGCTATTTTATTTTAATAGAAATGTTAATGAGTCTAGAGAGCTCGAAATTAATAATATGTAATATTTGTCTTATACCAGGATTCTCAATTATCTTAGACACAAAGCAAATACCGTCACGAGCAAAATTACATTGCTCTAGTTCTATGAATGTTTATATAATATTATGTTACTATGAATGTCCGAAGCACTATTCATGTCGACAATTACCGGTGAATGTTGACATTGACCAAACACTTGGTCGCGTTATGCTTTTGATCTCTGAAATTGTTTAATATTATGTAAGTAAGGTGCCTATGAACTTGCCGTTTTATATGGAAACATTCATAAATTTTTGTATGAAATTATATACAGAATTAATCGAAGTATTGTCTATTATTATCGATGCACTTTTGCCATTTTAATGGATGGAAGTTGATTGATGCCTCTGCTATAGAACTCCTAGGGACGGGAATCGAATCCGAGTAGAATTTTTTTCTCTTGTAAAAAGTTATCCAAATTCAAAAAAAATGGAAATCATGGTCTGCCGAGTACGGTGGGTTAAGGGGAGTTTCTACTAGAATCTCCAGTAACTTTGACACTGTCTATATTGCAGTATGTGGGCGAGCGTTATCATGGAGAAATTTGGGACATTGTTTGGCTGTGTCTTCTGAGGCCAACCATTGTGACGAACGTTTACTACGTTCTCAACACAAGTGACAATACGATTCAGTAACCCTTCCTTTTATGGCTGTTTAGCAAAGTAAAGCATGCTTCGACGCGTGTTTGCCGCTGACTTACGTTAAGCTCATACCGTACCCACTTTCCGAGCTTCTTCACTTTCCCGATTTGAGACGAATGAATCAATATCGTTTTTTTTATATAGTGAAGGATCGATCAATATCGGACGAGCAAGCGGTACCACGTGATGGTGAGTGCTACCGCCGCCCATGAGTACCTGCAACACCAGGGAATATCACAGCATACCACAGGGAACAGCACTCCTAGGGACGGGAATCGAATCCGAGTTGATTTTTTTTCCCTTGTAAAAGGTTATCCAAATTAAAAAAAAATGGAAATCATGGTCTGCCGAGTACGGTGGGTAACGGGGAGGAGTCCCTAGAATATCACAGGGAATATGCAAACCTTGCAAAATCCTAATCACAGCTTTCTTGAAGAACCCCATATCGTAGCTTTATGGAAATATCTCTTGGAGCAGTTCGTTCCACAGCTTACGGATTTGCAGTATAAAATGATTTTTGAACAGAACAAACAGTACGCGACAGTCGTATATTCGCATTCGGCAATTGTTTTTGACGACGTTCTTTTGTACCAGCATATGCATTTATAAAATTTCTTTTAAAGAGTAAACATGTAATTCTTGTTCGTGGCAAAGGCTAAATAATACACATGTTAGAAAAAAGTAATAAAAATGAAACGATATGACAAAATGACAATGACGCAGAAAGACTTTCCGCCATTTACCTTGACGTCTCAGTAAAATGATATAATATGTAGGACTTCAAATTAATTTTAGTGCACATCCATTCTAATTTCAAAACCGTTTGTATAAAAAACAAAAATGCATATTTATTTACAAAGGGGAGGTCTGTGTTGTGCTGTGGGACGTTAAATTTAGGATGTCCAAAGATATAGAAATATACATTTTATTGAATATATTTACTTGAAACCAGCCTTTAGTAGGCCTTAAGTAATCTGCATGAAAATTGTTGCGGGTACGTGGGTGGTGCCCCTGCACCGAGATACTGCGTGTGATAACTGATAATTCACAATACACGTGGAAGAAAAGGAAGTATGTTTTATCTTACTCATTTCTTTTCTATCGAGGAACACCTGTGACTGTTGACACGGTGTGTATCAACATCAATCGATGTATGTCCGAAGATTAGAATTTTAACGAAATATTTCTGTTTTTAATTGGCGATAATTGTAACTGTTCACCGATAAATGTAGACATTCAACAGTTTCCGATATTGATAGTAACGTATACATTCTAATACAAGTCGTATATACTCTTATTCATACCATTGTGCTCCTATATTTTTAATAGAATAGAGGTGTCAGATATGCGCATGATTTAGCTGTCTGACGGTAAGTAGATATTGTCGCACATGAACGTCTACGATACATGCTAATAGCATATCAAGAAATTACAAATGTTAGCACAGATAGTTTTGTACATTTGAAGTCTAGATTTCCAAAAGATTGCAAAGGATAGGAAAAGGGAAATGTAACGGAATGAAGACATTTTCTATGTCATTACAATCCCGTTTAGATGAGATTGAATGTGCTGAGATGGGAACTGTAACCAGCCCTTTCAGTATCCACTGAAAGACATGGGCCTTCAGATATGATCATACATATTGTTTTTGCATTAGGGATGTATGGCGTTAAAACACCACACTGGCCAAGCGGATTGGCGAGTTCACTCTTTTAGAGGTGGTGCAGTTCCTCACGATTTGTGGTAGCGGCTTTGCTATTCCTTAGTAGCCTTTTACGACACCCCCGGGAAGAAATAGGGTGGTACTACTCGTATTCTATAGCCGACCGATATCACACATTATTTTGTCAGTATTTGTCACAATTTGAAGGGATTTGACATTTGTAAGTAAAACCATAGCAAAATGGAGCATCTGGCTGGTATCCCTATAAATTCGTAAAGCACCTGGAGGTTTTTTTTTAACACTTCAATCACAGTTTTGGTGAAATGATTTATTTAACTTGACATTTATTTCCGTTTCGTTGTATGAATACATATCAGGTCGTGTGATATAAATGAAACCTTACGATCGACATTGAAGAAAACTGTTGTAAATATTATTTTAGATTAGATTAGCTGTTGCAATCCGAAAACAAGAAAGAGGAGAATTTAATTAGCTCTTGCTAATCTATTATTGACATCTAAACGATCTACAATAACAAAAGTTAACTGTTAAGTACTAAAACTTATTATTGAATAATTATAATAACAATGTTTCCGACCTTCCTATATCTTAAGTGATTTACACAGAACCACTTTCAACTTCAAGCACTTGAAAGTCCCGATTCAATTTCAGTTCCCTGGGCAAGGGGCCCTTCTTAGCAACGATAATGTTCTTACTACATTATTAGGATTTCATGAGCTTTGTTCCTTCGAATCATAAATTAATAAACCTTATGTTGATACTAAGTCCGTTTTCCAACGAAAACGGTATTTGTAATACACTAGTGTTGTACTGAACGTTAAAATATTTATTATTTATTCGGCTAAACTTGGTTGTTTATACTTAGTTGTTGTTATAGAAGTGTACACGAAATTATACAAGATTCACATGTATGTACTTGAAATCATGACGCATGGAACAAGGTTAACTTTTACTATCTCAGCGCTGTGTCATAAAGAGAAAAACGTTGCGCTCAATGGGCGCTTATGTTGTGAACCCGGTTTATTGACGACGTTCTAAAAACAAGTCTCCGTAGGTATTTTCAACGAGCAATATTTCACTGAATTAATAAATGTGGTAATAAATCAAAGAGCTCGTGCAGCCCCCACGTAGGCCGCGATCACCCTGCGTTAGAGCCCGAAGCTCGGACGTTTCACTAGCCCCGACAGACGGAGCACTTCATTAATCATTATTTTATGAAAGCCCATTTTTAGTACTATGCCTGTTTAAAATAAACGCAGAATTTCCACCGGAAAATTCATTTCATGCCATCTCTTCTGCAGTTCTTTATACTTTGTTCAATTATTAAATTAAATATGTGAGTAATATCTTAAATGTAGCTGCAATTGACTATCCGTTTGCGAACATTATATGTTTATAAAACGTGTTAGAGAGGGTAGTGAAATTAACACAGTGTATTTATTCCACAGTATACGATGCTTCAGGCCAGTATAGCCCCGACGTTCTGTTTGGGAATGAGTACTGGCTGGGTTCGCAGAATGCATGTCGTGACCTGCAGCTCTCACAGTACTACGACCAGACTCCGCCCTTCGCCACCACCTTCTTCGTCGTCAAGATCAACCTCACGCTGGACAACGGTCACTTACCTCAAGTAAACTTAGTTTTGTTCGTCATAAGTACACTGACACTCTTCATAGTCTAGGTGCAGGTTTGGGATGGTTAGTATATGTCTATCTTTTTCCAATGTCAGTCACTTGTAACATATAAGTTTCAGTATTTGTTCTCTCTCGCGGACTAAATTGTACAAATCACGAAACTTTACCAAACATAAATAAAACTGAAATTGTATTACTATTGGTGTATGTTCGAAGTCGGTAGACATTTTTGAAAAAAGTTTGACATGAAACATTTTATCTCATTCAATTTCAACTGAATGAACTAAAATAACGCAAAAGCTAAAAATAGATCGTTCAGTATCGAAGTAGAACGTGTTGCATTATTTATATTTATTTATTCGTATTCGTATTTATTCATTAGTGTAGTTTTACATTATTTCGGTGACACATTGTATATTGATCTAGGTACTTATTATACCTTCAAAGGCTTATTATAAGGCTTATTATAACTTATTATAAGGCGATAATAAGTGGAGTAATGACCATGACCACACGACTGTTAAAAAATCGGTTAAAAAATTCAAAAGAAAGCTGGATGACAAAACATAACTTTTCAGAAAATTTCCTTTAGCAATACACTTATGCGCTACATCAATTGGTGTGAACCGTTAGTAGAGGTACTAGAACGAGATTAGAATGAGAACGAAACGATTTCGTCAATGGTAACTTGCTGTACTAAGTGTTACTTTGTTCGATATAAAATAAGAAGTAGAAATTAATCTTTATTATTTTCTGTTAGCTTATTTTGTATTGAGAATTCCGGATCCTCCGCTTGAGGAACATTTGAATCCTGTTTGCGACAGATTAAAAATATAAATGCAGTGCCTATATATAAACTTGACTTGAAATCTAGTTTGTCTTACATTACTTTGTTACAAAATCAGATAAACAGAAATAAATTTCCGATATTGCATATAATATTTTACATCATAGCACTTATTAGCATTAACCAAATTCAAATCCGAGACTTGTAATGTAATGTATCTATGGTACCCTAGTTTTGTGCTAGTATTTTCTATTATGGGCTCACATAATTTTTATGTACGTATTTGTACAACACACCCCAAGATATTTAATGCAAAATGAAATTTTTACTATACAAATATTCTGGACTTTGTTTAGAATTTTTTCTGGTAATAATGAAATAAACGCAGAGCAGGGTGATGTTCGTGGGCGAGTGTCTGCCAGCATCCTGCAACAGCGACGCCCTCAGTGAACTGATGGCAAAGGCGGAGACTACAGCGGCGCTCCAGGCCTCCGCCGCCGCACTCGACGCCTCTTTCCGCACCATTTCCGTGCGCCCCGTGCCTGGTTCATACAACATACTAGCAGACACTAAGCTGCAAATACTTGGGTAAGGACTTACGTATTCTTACTTCGTTGTAGAGAGCCAAATTACCGATATAATAAAGCCTAGTTCCCCTTTCCCAATTTTTTTTTGTAAATTAGTTAATGAATAAAAATAATTTAACAGGCTTTTGAACGTACCTCTGGAAGTACTTCCTTTATGCCATTTGCGCCAAATGATAACGCCACGCAAAGCAAGCTTTGACTACTTCCTAACAGTCACACCTAGAATTCACTAGTAAAAGGCCAAAATAGAATATTTTGGTTTAAGGGTTAACTGCTCAGTTTAGTCACTCCTAGGATTAACCAAAACACATCAGTGAGTGGGTGTCGTAAAAGGCGACTAAGGGATAACAAATGGTCCACCACAAGCCCTGAGGAACTACACCACCTCTAAAATAGTGGACTTGCCAATCCGCTTGGCCAGCGTGGCATATTGAAGCCATATATTGTTCATGCGCAAGAACATGAGGAGGCCCATGTCCAGCAGTGAATACTGAAAGGGCTGCTTGCATTGCATTGTATTGCATACACCAGTCAGAGGTCTAAAGTAAAATTTATTTCGGGGTTTGACCAAAGCCATTGGTCAATCCTAGGATGGACTAACCCTTCCGCAAAGAGACCGCACTACGAACTTTGACCATAACACATACATCAGAGGTATTTTGGTCGTTACTGCCCAAGTTTCCGTGTAGGTGTACATTTGATGGAAAGGAGGTGGGAATCTCTTGAATGTGCCATCATCTAGAAACTAGACAATTGATTCAAATAACGTTTCGTCTTTTCTGATGCAAATGTAATTATTCCCTTTGCCTTATATGAATAATCAGCGAAAAGAAAATACCAAAATTTCGGAGGTATGTGCCTAGGTAATAATTTATCGACATCGATGGCCCTTGATATATAAAAATAAATGAAAGTTTAATAAAGATTTATAGACTATACAGACCTTAGGTCACATTCTGAATAGGTCACACACGCTTTAGTACAGTTAGATCCATATTCAACGTTTCGCAATTAATCTCTAGTGTATTTATTGTAGTCAAATTTCATCCGCTGTTACATCAGAAATGTATTCCGTAGGTAGGTATTCAATGCGCCTCGAATGTAAAAATAATTGTCTAACTAATCAAAGCTTACACTGTGTATAGACTTTAAGCTTTTGTTATCGTGATTAAACATTATTAATGTAATCTAAAATTTTAGATATTTTTTATTTATTTTGTATAGGTAAATAAAAAACTCACCATGTAAAAAGTTCATATAATAAGATCGAAACATCGGTAACTGATACAAAATAAATAAAAATCGCGAGTAACCCGTTTACATAACATTAGTTTTGTGTAGTTGCCAAATATGAGTACATTATACCAGGCTAATAAGAAAGTTTTGCGACAAAGAGTTTTTATCTATGGAACACTGGCTGGATTTGATGTCAATTAAAACTATGATTAAATTCGGATTTCGCCCCGATCATATGAAATATTACGAATGTATGAAATATCACATCACGATAATACAAGGACATCTACGATTCAGGAGGATAGTATCGCGCTGGGTGCCGCACAACCTCACCGAGACTCAAGTCGAATGGTGCCGTGATATGATAACAAAATTTGAAGCAGGGCGATCTCGGCGCGTTTAAGATATTGTCACAAGTGACGAATCTAGGATCTACCAGCACGATTAAAAAACTAAGCGTTAATCTACTGTTTGGCTGTTTCAAAGTGAGCCAACGCCTACTAAAGTGAAAAGAGCAAAGCAAAGTTTTAATCGCAAGTTTTTTCACTTTAACTATCTATCTGATATCCGTACCTTTACGGAACCAAAGCAGTATTAACGCAGAATGGTATGTAGCCACGTGCTTGCCAAGCGTTTTTACTGCAGTAAGTAACAATTGTCCAAACAGAGGTTTCGGCGGACTGCCGCTGCACCACGACAATGCGCCCCCGCTCACTCAGCGTTTAAAACAACGGACTCTTTAGACTTTAGACAGTACGCCGGTTAAAGTTGTATGCCATCCTGCTTACAGTCCCGACTTGGCGGCACTTTGTGTCTTTTTCCGAAATTAAACCCTAACTAAAAGGGAAGCAGTTTCCGTCGCCGGAAGAGGCGCTGGCTACGTTAGAAGAGGCTGTGGAAGAAGACCTGAGGAACAGTGAAAAAAATATTTATAAAAGTGGTAAAGATGCATGAAACTATGTATAGATGCAAGTGGAGAGTATAATTGAAAAGCTGTAATAAAGAAATTGGAACTCCTAGAACATTTTTTCGCAAAATCTTCGGTGTTCCCGACGTACACGGTGTCATCATAGCTATCATGTTTCATCGTAATTTAGTCCCGTTTCAGTTTTGAATTAATTGGTCATCTCTGTTTTCCTTAGCCTTTTTTCGAGTTTTCGTTCTTACTTGTTATTGTCAAGATATGCGATGGAAGCTTAAATGTGGTACAAGACGCCTTTTACATCTTACTTCTAATGCGGTTACTTCATGAACCTAACTCGTGACCCGAAATGAGCACTTACTTCATTCTCTTTTGAAACGAACTGCTAATTGCTGGCTACTGCTAACTTCATTGCTACTGCTAATCGTATGGCCCAACAGCTAATTGCTGCTAGGCACCGAGCAATTACATGCTAGCAATTAGGCGTTGCGATCCGCAGTAAGAACACTCATGTCCTGCACACTTTTTGCACACTGGGTGTGATTAACTCTTGAGGATTCTCTTTTTTTGATACTAGCTCTCGTATTGTAATTATTGAACGTTCCTCTTTAACTTTTACAGTATTTTACAGTAAGTAATAAGTACAGTAAGTGGTTTTTACAGAATCATTATGATTCTTGTTGACAAGAATTGTCTATATTAATTTAATATTGTCTGAAAAAATATTTTCTAAGTATTACAAGGTTTATTTATGGACAGCTAGTGGTTAATTATACTAATCGTTACATTGAATAATATTAATAAGCTTAAGTGTAGGTACTACCTATTTAAGACAGCCAAAACATGCAATACACGAAATGAAAAAGAAACAATTATTTAACCATTCCATGTTTATACTATTTGAACGATACGTCTCATATATTTTCTAATATAACGTTTTTGATTTTTAATAACGAATAATTAAAAATTTTAACACAGGCGAGCTTAACAGTGGCGAGAAATCGTTGATTATTTTGGTGTACGTACAATGTAAATTGGTTCTACTGAACGACATCTGAAACAATACACACCACAATCCCGGACTCAAAATGATTTATTGCTTACAGCATCGTTTATCTTAATACATCGGTATCGTTAAAAATAAAACAAACAATTCCACTAATGTTAGGCAATAATTTTAAGCATCATGAGCTCTAATTCCTATTGTAAATTAAAATGCTTTCCTGCTAATTAAATAATTTAAGAAAAGGCCGGTCCCTAATTCCTTTAAGAGCTGCTTAATTTTTCAATTATTCAACCAGTTGGTTTAGAAAATGAAATATATTCCAATCTTTTAAAATAACGAGGTGTTTTTTTTTGTGGAATCCAATGTCAATCTTTAATTATCTTAGAAAACTTTTGTTCAAGTTTAATTAAAATTAGCCAGAACAAAAGAGAATCTCAATGGACAATTTCTTTAAATGTAATCGATTGTTTACCGAATCAACCCTCTTTTTTTTTCTTTAAAGTTGTCTGTATTCAAAGAATGTATGTTTTTGTGAATTTTATTTTAGGTAAAGGATGATTAATGTATGTTTTATTGACAAAAAAAAAACACATTTTATAACAGATATGGTTTAATTGGTCAGTGTTTTATTCGGTTTTGATCAGCGATATTTACAGGTTGATAAGCGAAAATGATTAATTGATCAGCGACATTTAATGAGCTGACACAGCGAAATGAACTGCTGTAAAATTAAATGTTAAATAAAAAATACAATCTTAGAGCTTAAAATACTTTTGAACGATATACTTTGAACTGCACAAAATTGCTTTTTGCGTTCACCACACAAAATACTTTTTTAATCAGCTCTAAAAATGGTTATGCAAAAAAATAATAATAATAATATGTCTGAAACATTATTAAGTCTCACTTTTATAGGTATGCTTTATGCAAAAATTAAATAAAAATGGAATTGTAATTGAAACCGAATTGAATGGAATTGTATGTTAACCGAAATTAATTAGTGTTTTCAATGGACCTATCAGGATTTTTTGAGATAGTCGAATTGTCTTACTAATCAATCAAGCAAAATTATGTCTGATCACTATTTTAATGCGTCTGATCAATCAGTAATTTGTTTGGTGCATTAATTAAATTGTATTATATATAGATTATATTTCGAATAATCAAAGCAGCTGTTCGAAATTTAAATTAAATCATGATAAAGTTCCGATCAAATTTTGTTAATTAAATAATTTTAACGCTTGTAGAATATTATTAAGTCGGTTAAATATTTATTAAACTGATTTATAATAACACTTACCACAAAAAATAATTCACGTGGTAAATAATTTGTCCCCTTTTATAAGTAGGTATAGGTATACTAAATAAATATATATAATGTATTATATATTAAAAAAAATATATAGGTATATATTCAAATTTCGTGGATTATGGCCCAAAACTCTGTAGAGATTTAACAGGGGAGACCTGCAGTCTGCAGAAAGGGACAGTAAAAGGTTTTAAAAAGGTCAGGAAATTCAGTAGGGTGGGTAACCATGAATAATCACTTGATGGTCAATGTCAAATCGTAGTTCGTACTGTTTCTGATGTGTGACAGAGATGGAATGTCTTCTAAAACTAACTCGGAAACTAAGTGAGCGATCGCTCGGTAACTACGACAATTTGCAATGCGTGTAGTCTACTCGTGTAGTATGTGGTATCTGTTATGTATGTATCGTATATTATTCAGTACATTAGACAGCAGGTCTCTTGCTTTACCACAAAGTGGCGGGCGGACCCTCCCGCCGCCACTATACAACATGCTCCTCATCTGTGCCTATATACAATGTCTGTTTGTCTGTTTACAAGAGAACAAATCACGACTGATTTTGTTGCGTTTTTCATTTTGGGCTATTATATTATCCCAGAAGGTTTTAAGATATTTTTTTTATTAAAATAAAATTATCGATTTCAACTTATAACATCTCACTGCAACGCACAGGCCTTCCCTACTAAAGCGCGCACCACGAGCAGGAAGAATTTCGGTCATTGTCATGAGATCAGCCAAGACTGGACGGAAAAGAGATTTATATGAAACCGTCGATTACCGACCATTGAGAAAAACATTGAGAACTTGGAGAAACAAAATCTAGGGCATTTATCCACTAATCTACAATGAGCCTGTGTAGTGGATTATGATCAACCTTAGATATGTTATTGAAGAGGTCAATAATATGAGGTCAATAATATATAAATGTTGATTAATATGAGGGGTCTACTAAAGTGGTGGGTGATCGACGATTTCATACAAATTTCTTTATCGTCCAGTTTTGGCTGATCTCATGTCAATGACCGAAATTCTTCCTGTTCGCTTTAATCACATATCTAATGTTGACCATAATCCACTACGCAGGCTCACTGCAGATTGGTGGACAGATGGCCTAGATTTTTTAAAATCTTGGACATAGAGGTTTCCTCATTATGTTTTCCTCAACCGATGAACTATTTTTTTTTTATATAGAAAAAAGGCGGCTGTCGAGCATACTGTAACTGGATACTGTAACCCGTGGGCATTCGCGATACATTCAACTTCAGTCCAGAATGACAAACGTTGGCACGACCCCGGATGCGCCGCCTACCTTTGCGGATTAAGGAATGGATTGTGAGAAAGGGCTGGGAAAATGTGGAAGGATAGGATGGGATGGGAATGGGCTCTGTCATATCTCACTCACTACCGAAACACATGTGTACACATTGGGGAAATGCGATAAAGTAGGAAATGCAGTACATTTCGAGGTAGTCAGTCTTCTGTGAGAGGGGGGTAACGTGGTCATTTTGAAAATATAGGGGATTTTGTAAGACATAGGAACCAAAAAAATTTATCCCGCAAAAGTCGGATTCATGCGGGCGATGCCTTAAGGAAAAGTTAGTATATAAAAATATACTAACATTAGTATATAATAAATATAATACATACATTAGTATATATAATACATACATTATAGTAATATAATACATTAGTATATATAACATTAGTATATAAAAATATACTACTATCATTATATATATAATTCTATATAAAAATGTATAAAGCGCAAAGCCTTCTCGTTTGATTGTTCTAGCTAATCTACGAAATTACGATTGATTGTATCTCACTAATGTATATTCTCCGGAAAGTTTTAGTACATTTTTTACGAAAGCCGGTCTTCTCAGAAAAGCTTATATAGAAATAAATTATAAACTTATATGTAATTATTGGTATACTAACAAATATCTATAATCAACTACAAAATCCATGCAAAAGTGGTGGTCAATGGGACGTTATTAGATTTAGGCACCGGAGCTTATTCCATAAGATAACAAGGTACCAAAGGCCACTTTAAAATGTAGTTTTATCATTAGAACGCCAAATGCCCTTAACACAATTTTCCTTTCGTACGACCTTGTTAACCGCTAGCCACCATAGAATGTGTCACCGCACCAATAACCTCAACATTTACTTCCACAGAACGGTAATGCTGTTGGTTGCTGTGCTTATGCTGGTAGCTTCACTTTACGAAGGTTATTTGGAGAGACGTCACGGAATGTCCCCCGAGACCAACGACTTAGAATTGGCGCAGCAAGACAAAAACCATGAACAACCTGTTGGTACTTTCGTTTAAAGTATTTCCCATAGCAAAGACTGATTATAATTATTATGTACTAATTTAGCTTTATTATATTATAATTTTTTTATAGCAAATTCATAATTTCACATTTTTACTTACCCGTGAACTGTTTGGTAGACAAAAGCTTTTGTTTATAACTTTGATTAATGGCCTTAGTTTTAGATAGTGTTCAATTGTCTTTTTTCTGCTTTTAATAATCAATATAAGTATATATTCTCCGATAGTGATTAAATCCTTTCATTCATTAATATTGCAGGCTCGTGACCACGTACCTCAATCTGATGGGAAGTCAGTGCGCGATGACAATAGAGACAAAGACCTTCGGAGGGAGACCTGCGGTAAGTGAGAGCCATTGTGAATTTAATGTACATATATATACTTACGTGACTGTATGTGCCGGCAATTTACACGGTGTATGTACACACGTACCTGTAGTATCTACACACATACTTGGCACGGCTACAGTGAAGCTTGAACATAAGCAGCGGATCTAGCGACAACCTCTCGAGACCTTACCCGTAATGAATTTAGAACAAGGCCTTTGTAGTAAAACGAGTTCGTTACTGTAATAAACATAATTTTATTTACATTCAAAACGTAATCAAATTGGGTGAAATATCCCAAGACGTAAAAAGAAAATAACCTGAATAAACAGGCTTCTACAATCTCGGAAGTATTCCGTATGTCAAACGCTCGTTGTGGAGAACCGAATAAAAGGAACAACACTAAATAAATTAAAGTCCCCTACCATACTAGGCATATTAAATAGAATCCCCTCGTAAATCTTGAAGAATACGAGGGCACCGTTTTTAAATAAAGCTTTATTTAATTGTGCTTTATTTATGCTTTACGTCGCTTCCTTTATTCCTATCGTCGCCGCGTCGTGCCAAGTTTTCAGTTCGACTCGTGGAATAAAAAAACTAATTTAAAAAATTGTTTTCGGGGGATAAACAATCTATCTAGTTAACGAAAACACAGCAGGCGGTGCGATTTGAGTAAAGGGGTCATCTATTCGAGTTTGAGCTACCAATAAATCAGAGAGATTAGTTGATCTCCACCACCTTTACCCGTCTAACCGATGATTAAATATCTTTTTATATAACATTCCCACACTTCTATGGGAAAATTCAAATAAAATTTCTCCCAATTATATTTGAATTTGAATCCAATTTCAACGAGTTTATGCCGGAACAAGCAATGAAATGTTACGCTTCAATCCGTTCCAATTAAATTGTTGCTGTTGTTTATCTCTGCATGAAAATTTTATAGATGTTGCCCCCATTCCAATTTCCCATTAAAATTCAACATCAAACAATAAAAATATGTTATTTTAAAAGGCACGTGGTCGGAATTGCTGTTGTCATTCTCGGTGCTGTCCAATGGACGAACTATTCTGAACACGCAGCGCCCTAGCGACGGAGCCCTCACTTGTCTACATGGAATGAGGTAATCAAATTGACTATAGTATTAGGAAATTCAATTTCCATATTCCTACACCTCTCTTGCTCCTCTTTTATACCTCTTCTGACTGATGTAAAATGATTCACTAACTTATCTTTATAAATAGTTGCTTTTTTAATAGACAATGAAATAAAATGAATTTTATTTAGTTGTTTGCGTCGTAGTGTTGATTTATGTTTTACGAGTAACAGTTATTTTTAAGATAGAGAAAACTTTTTCCCCTTAAGTTTCACTCCGTCAATAATCGAGTCAAATAATTTAGCCACAATTTGTTGCCGATATTTTATTAAAAGTGATTTTATACCACAATTCTATGACTAATGAGTTTTTTTAGATTTCTCTGCAATTTCTTGTTATTTAATATTTGTCCATTCTTTAAGGTTCTTGTCGGTGGTATGGGTGATTATGGTACATACTTACCTCACAGTATTCTATGTTGCAAGCAATAAGACTATGAGGACGATTACCGAACGCAACTTCATGTACCAGTCCATTGGAAACGCATCTTACTGCGTCGACACGTTTTTCTTCATTAGGTATGATTATATTAAATGGTCTAAAGAATTAAAATATTTATCAAACGGTTAATTACTTTATTTATTTGATGTAGTAAAAAATATAGTGAGATTAAAACAATAGCGTTTTGTTAACACTCTCAAAATTCAAAATAATTGTGAAAAAAATTCCACGATTTCGCTTGATCTCTGACATTATTTTTTAATTAAAGGTATATTGCCTTATATGATATATATGCCACGTCCAAAACTTTTGATTACCTGATTATTTTTTTCAGCGGTTTATTGGTGACAATTCTCTTCCTTAGAACCGAAGAGAAAAAGACAGAGAAAAAACAACAACAAATCAATAAACAGGATATTAACAAGAATGTTAACGGATACTCAAATTCCGCTTTATCGGTATCAGTTATAAGTCAGGCTTCATTTGGTGACGATTTGATGGATAAGCCGAAGAGCAAATCGTACAGTGTGAGAGAAATCGTCCACATGACCAAATCATTTTTTGTTTTGTTCCTATATCGAGTGGTACGACTCACACCAGCGTATGCCTTTGTCATTGGCTTAAATGAGATAACGCTTCGGTACACCCATGACCACACCGTGTTCGAGCCCGCCATCTTCGACCACATCACATGCGACAAGTTCTGGTGGCGCAACTTGCTCTACATCAACAACTTGTATCCGCAGCGTGAAATGTGCATGGTCTGGTCGTGGTACATGGCAAACGATACACAGTTTTATGTCGTTGGAATAATCTTACTATTGATTTCAGTAAAGTATGTTTCGTTAAGCCTTTATTTAAATACTTTAAACTTGTTTCGAAAAATTTTTGTTACACTTATAAATACTAATACGTTTTATGTTTGCAGACATCCAAAATTCTCGGTAATATCGCTAGGCGTAATCATGGTAAGCTCATGGGCGACCACGATCTATATCTCTGTGTGGAACCAATACAAGGCTCGGATACAAGAGCCGTTTGAGATGTTCGACCAGCTTTACGATAAGCCGTGGTCTAGAATCGGCCCATATTTAGTTGGTAAGGGAGGATAAAGTTCTTATGTAATAGGTTTATTCCCCGAGGAGATCGTTTTATCGCGGTCTTCGACGATTCGTTCTGAGCGTACCAACGATCCTATTGCAGTTTTTCTTGTAGATACGGTTACGGATATTCCTTTTTGTAGGTCAGTGAGCCCGCCTTAATAGCGTCCCACAAAAACCAATCGCTTCGAAGAACAATTTGATTATTTCACGCGGATTTCCAGTTGGGGCGATAATCCTTCTATGTTTCTAAACAAGTCGTAATGTTTATTTCGTTATATTTGTTTTTACTTGAATAGTTATATTTTGTTGATTGTTTCTTTGTATACATAATTGAAGAGACATTTACATGACAAAGGTGAGCCAAATAATAGGGGACAGCGGATCTCTTTGTGTCAACGGTACGCGTGTACAAATAAGCCTAAACATATCAAAATAAGAGCACACAAACAAAAGAGAACAGTAAACAAAAAGGAATGTCAGTAAACGATATACATTTTTTACACAAAAATGTGACAGTCGAACTGACAGTTCACCTGATGAGAAGCAAATACTGTCGCCCATGAACGTCTGCGATATAATATGTCAATTTTAGCCATAAATAACGAACGTTGGCAAGTCTTCTGATGAGTTGCACATAAGTTTCTAGATTAAGGAGTCAGGGGATTGGGAAAAAGGTTTGGAAACAATAGAAAATAAAAGTAAGTAATAAAGTAGGGCAAGTAAAAAAGTTACCTTTGTCCGTTTGTACTTTCTTTTCGATGGGATGGCATGGAAAGGGAAATTAGCTATGGGAACTCTCACTCATTTCCCAATAGGGTGTTACATTATATTCAAAACGGTGTTCTGTGATAGAAAGGTAAACTCGGCCAATCGGACGTGCCCAGTTGGCTGTGGAATTTCAGCATTGCTCTGTACCATTAAATAAAAATAAATGTTTTTTTTATTATATTACATTTTATTTAAGGTATGCTTGTTGGCTGGTACTTACAAAAGACGAGGTGTAACGTGAAAATGCCGTACTGGCTCGTGGCGGTGGGGTGGCCGTGCTCACTGGCTATCTTTGGAAGTCTCATCTTTGGCATGGTTGACGGTTATTTTGAAGTCTGGCCAACTGCTTTCTACATCAGCGTCGGGCACACAGGTAAGGAAACGTAAAAGTTTAAATATTACATAATACGGATTGTGTGGGATTTTTTTATTTTTTTTATAGACTAGTGGGCGGACGAGCAGGCGGTCCTACGTGATGGTAAGTGTTACCGCCACCCATGGACACCTGCAACACCAGGGGGTATGCGGGCGCGCCGCCGACCTTTGAAAATCCTATTCACAGCTCTTAGGGAAATTTAGAAAATATAGAAGTACAAGCCACTCACCTGCAATCCTCTGACGATGGCCTTCTTTGGGGCGCCCCTCGATCTGCTCTTCTATTCATAGGCATTGGGTTCTTGAAGACCCTTTGGGATTATGCACTAGCACTGCACTCGAATTCGCCAGTAAGTCACGGCCAGTAATTATGCTTTTAGAATTTTAGAGGAATAACCTTCTCATTCGCGAAGGTGGACGAACGCGAAACAAAAGTCAATTGTCAAGAGAAAAATAGGTTACCAAATATCCATTGTTCAATCAGAATATGTATACTATACCGGTATTCATACCTGGTACGGATATTTGAATTTTGTGACTTGTACATTCCAGTAATAACGAAAAAAAAAATTTGAATATTAGAAGTTCGGTAATTTGCGCTTACAGTACGGAACACAGATATAAAACCGTTATCTATACATATAATAAAACTGTAGAACCAGTGTGTCTGTGCATTGAATATATTTACTAAAAACTGATTGGGGGCGATGAAGGAAGAGTATCAGAATACAAAAATACGATTTTATTTTTTTTTGTCTGTCTGTCTGTTCGAACATGCTAATCTTCAAAACTACTGAACGGATTTCCATGGGGTTTCATGGGCTGGCGTTTCGAATAGGCTTTGTTTCATCGAAATTGGCTGACGCGAAGAAAAGATATCCCAATCTAGAGTTTAAAAACTAAAATTCCACGCGTGCGAAGTCGCGGGCGCAGCTAGTTTGATAATAAAAGGCATGCGAAAATGTCGTTAAACCTCAAACCTCAAACAGTTGGTTGTGTCCCTGCCTGCTGTGCAAAAGGACCGACTCCCGGTCGAAAACTCATTTGTTTAAAGTGTTTGTTCGGGTCTTGGTGGTTTGTGTTCCTACTTATGTCTCTCTCGACTAGTGTGGTCCAGTGTCTCGCTCTTTTCGGGATATCCCAATCATCAGAATATGACTATTCGCGCATGAACGAAATGGATCAGTTTTCTTACTCATTATTATTTTATATCGTTAATGTTTTCTATAAAGTTTATTCAATTAATCGATCAACTAGTTCTCACATGGCTGTTTATCATTCTTAACATGTATTGCGAAATTGGTCGAAAACTTTTATGTTGATGTAACAGACATAGTCAATTTGGGGTGCAGGACAAGACTGCCCGGGCAATGCCGACATTGCCGCTGCTGAACTCACTTCACAAAGATTGATCATCTGCTTTGCCTGCTATTGATAATAGGCTTTACCTGCTTATATTGACAATATTGACACAGTCCAATCAGCAGTGGGCGATGTCGATTACAATAATGTTTCTGCGAACTTTGCCCAATATCAAGTGTGCATTGCTGACATGCGCGGAATGGCGCGGGCGTTGTGGGCACATCTAGTGGTCCAGCGGCTCGCGTCAGTCAATCATTTTAGCGTTGTTCCTATGTTGTCCTACTGTTGTTTATGCACGTGGTTTTTGTTTATTTTTGACATCACCTACTGCTGATACACTTGATAATAAATTTGTAGGAAGTCAAGAAAGCGTCTGCCGGAAAGAGCCCTCGCAAGTACGGAGTATCTCCCACGATTGGGTGCTTACAACCGTAAGGTTGCAGGGCCATGGGTAAAATCACCCCCTGCTAATTAAACAGTATCAACATTGCCCTAATAAGAGCAGGTAAAGCTTGCAGATCATCGGTGTTTGCAGGCCTAACAGTGTTTTACAATACGGTATTGCTCTGACAGTGCTGCACGGCACCCCAAGCGAAGTTTGCCCGTAACAATGATACTATTATTATGTTTAGCGCCTGTATTTTCTTCAATAAAAGAAGTTTTCTCGAGTTCATTTCTTGACCGAGGTATCGATTTTTATAAATGTCTGTCTTGTTTTTTAAAAAAGTTTTCATTGCTATTTTTACAAATGACAAATAGTAGTTAGTTACTCTAGACTAGTGTGGGCCAATGAATGAAACGTTATTGATTTAAAATTCTATATGTACTTTATCTTGACTTTCTGGCTACATCGGGTATATTTTTTTGAATTTTGTATTTACAGGTTGGGGAGTGGCACTCGCGTGGGTGACGATAGCCTGCTGCTGCGGCTACGGTGGCCTCATCAACTCGGCGCTCTCGTACCGAGGCCTGCTGCCGCTCAGTCGGCTCACCTACTGCGCGTACCTCGTGCACCCCACCATCATGATGTACACATCCTTCCTCATGGACGGGCCCTATCACCTGCAGAACTCGATGGTTGTAAGTATCTTATTAAATTGGTGACACTGACAACTGCTGGCTACTTGATATTACTTTTTTTTTATAGAATAGATGGCAGACGTGCGAGCGAGCCACATGGTCGTAAGTGGTCACCGCCGCTCATGAACATATGCAACACTAGGCATGCGGGCGAGCTGTCGTCCTTGCAGAATCTGGTTCACAGTTCACTATAACATCTATAACTCTATATATGACTCTATATATATTATATAGAGATCTATATAATCTATATAACGTTATAATAGCCTATAATGGCTCACTACAGGGCATAGCCCTTTAATTGCCTTCCCTTGCGCAAGGGAATTTCGAGCCATAATCCACCAAGCAAGCCTAGTACAACTGGTGGACATTACTCAGAGTTTTCTCACGATGTTCGTACCTTTTCCTCTAAGTTACAAATAAATTTTAAAAAAACGTACTTAATTAAGTACAGTTGTTTGACTTAATTGCTTGTACTACCTGCGACTAAAGCCCGCTATATTATCAAGGTTCATTAGTCATTATTCATTTGGCACATTTGAAATGTTCCGTTCGAAATATGCCAAATGCCGCTTTTGAATGAATGAGCAAGCAATGTTTGTGAAATATTATCAAACATTTTTGATAATGTTTCTTTTTATCAGAAAAAACACTATCAAAGATGTTGTTATTGTTTCTTAATGTTCTTTATAAATGGCTCTTATTGTAGATGTTTATAGTTTATATAGTATTGTTTACTGTTGATTGTTGTTTATTAAGTAGTCAAATGGGCAAGAGGTGGTGTGCTACACGAATGATAATCCATCAGGTAGTAAGAGAATGCTGTCGCCTTTTTTTTTATCGGAATGGCTAATTTCTTGTGGCCCTAATGGCCTTTCAAGAGTCACCGGACATGTATAGTTTAGGGCGAGCGCAGAAGGCGCTCAGCCAGGAGCAGAGAGTGTGTGCAGCAACGAGTCTAAAGGCTTCCCAACCGGTAGACCGGCGAAAGGAACGGACCTCGGCTCACGGCATTGCTTTGGGAGAGTACCGCGCGATCGCGAGTCGATGAGAAGCGCCCAGATACGTGCCGATACCCGGTAAGAGTGTTGGCTGGAGGCTGGTGTGTGTTCACGGTGTAGCGAGGGTGACATCCTCGTCTCCGCCGACGGGGACGGTGTATATGTGTAGTCTGTGTAGTGTAGTGTAAGAACCGCATTGGCAGCAGTAATTGGGTCATCGGGGTCGTCCGAGACATAGACATAAGACATATAAACACGTCCAAGGGGTCGTCATTCCTATCAGGGACATAGGTTAGGCTCTCAACTACTAGGGGGTTGGGATGGTAAGGAACTCTGTCGTAGTACCTTCGGGCGGAGAATGCTATCGCCCATGGACATCCGCGATACATGACAACATCAGTCAAGGATGACAAATAAGTATTGGTAAGACCCGAATGCGCCGTCTACGTATGAAGATTAAAAAGTATATTATGAAAAAATGAAGTATAGGGACTAGGTATAATAGACCGAATTTTCATCATACCTTTACATTCCCCATTCTTCCTTGGGAAGGTGGAATATGAAATAAGATTGGGAGTGAATAGTATAAGGAGACGAAGAGTTAGTCGTTTTACTCCCCATTCGATAGGGTGGGATAAGACAGTGTAATAGTGATTTAAGGTGGTTTGTCCAACACGGTGCTCCCAGAATCCTTGGCGTACTACCCTTCACGAGAGTCTTAAGATCATAACCAAACATTCCAGCAGAATGTAAATATAGCTAATTATAGGGTGCTACAAAAGTAGTCTAAAATATTTTAATATGTTCATCAGTACACTAAAAAGGTAATAAATAGCTTTTAACTAAAAGATTAACATGTATTATTCTATTGCATTAAAGTAATTAATTGGTGATTAATTTACTCGTATGTGCACAACACTATTCACACTCACAAAATTGGAGAGAAATTTGAATTTGGAATGTTTTGTTTTTATGTTACACAGCAATAATTTTAATTGACATCAAAACCAGCCAATGTACCATAGACAAAAACTCTTTGTCGCAAAACTTTCTGAGTAGCCTTCTGCTTACGTTTAGTTCATGTCTATTTTCGTGTGGATGTGTTTGTGGATTTTGTGTTTTTTTTTCAGTTTGACAGGTTTTATCAATATTATCACTTTAACTCAGTCAATACTAGAATATTTATTTTACACTTTTTCTGTTATTGTTTTTCTTCACGACTGACCGAGTATTAAGTAACAGTTTCCATACGTATATGCCAACTCATATACATCCCAACAGAAATTGTCTAAGCCAGAGATTACATTTCCCAACGAGTTTGCCTTTAATGTACGCCTACGACTTTAAGTCGTTTTAAGGCCTTTAAGTTTGCCTACGACAGTAATTTCATAAATTCATTGAAATGTCATCTTCGCTGTTATAATAATAAAACTGTTTTCACACTGGTATTCAAGGTAAAAACTTATTAAACTACAACCCTTCTTATTACAACCATAAATCCCACATTGCGGGACTGTAAATGACAACGGTCTGAGTAAACTTGATAATTGTGAAGGAAAACATGCAAATGAGAGATTAACGTTTCATTCCCTTGGGATTCCGGCGACGAGCCGTGAAACAGCCACGAACTATACGTAACTAAGTTCACAAATAGCGTAATCGGTTTACGTTCGTCGTTATTCACGAGAATTTACCAAATGCGAAGATGCATAGGAATTACGAAAGTGGATCTAACTAAATTTTAAAAATATATGTACTATTATTACATTTAAATTATTAACACGGTATTTTAATACATACCGTGTCTTTTGATCTCCAATTGTTCTCTTTTGTATTAGTGGCTTTATTGGGCAGTGAGTGGTCAAACCACACTAAGAATAACCTAGACGCCCAACTGACCGAGTTACTCTTCTCTCATGAAAGGCTACCGTAAAATATACTATCATTTCCCATCTCTATCCTATTCCCTCTAATGTATGTACGTGTTTCTGTAATGAGATGTCGGAGACATTTCGTATTTCATTCTATCCTATGTTATCCCCTCCACTCCGATCGAATGGGGATTATAATAGAATAAAAAAACCTCCTTATTGTATTATTCTCTTGACTCTTCTTCCCACCATATTCCCTCAAGGAGAATCGAGAGGTGTAATTAGGAAAACTCGTCCCTGTATATTGTTCCCTATTTTCGCAAACCCTATTTCCTAATCTACAAACGGAGGTATGCCAACGTTTGTCATTCTGGACCGATATTGACATGTAATGCGGATTTACATGGGCAATATTGTCCACTTGCCATCAGGTGGACTGTCTGCTCGTCTGCCACATTCTCTCTATAAAAACATCTAAAATAACTATTTTAGGCTCATGTACCTAGATGTTTTTACATAATATCAATTCCGACAAATACCCATGAAAAAACCGAAAACACAAATATTTGAAGAAACAAATATGAAACAGATATTTATTTTAGCGAAACCAATTCGCGATTTGTTTATCATCGCTACACGTCGCTAGTACAAATGGCAAAATAGATAAGTTTATACACAATAGACATTGTTTACAGACCAGCTAGACGCTCAACCACCTGAGCTACGGATGCTATGAGAGCCGACCGTAAATTTGTTACACATTCAATAAATCAATCAACGTCGTATCTATCTATGTGTCCATGTGTTGTTGTCCGTAGTGAACAACGCCAGTTGCCTACAAACTTATCTATTTTGCCGTCTGTACGTGTGTCACCGACGTCATATCAGAAATCTTTGTCCGCTGAAACGAAATAAAATACATGAAGCGTATTCCAACGAGGCGGGAAACAAAAGCTGATATAAAGTACCTCGGAGAAGCCCATTATATCGGTAACAGGATCAGATGCCAGTATGTGTTTGACATTCGAGCTTCCCACAAAAAGATATAGCCATTATTACATACCGTATCTTACAATACAAATATTTACGGTGTGGTATCTGATCTGGTATATATCTGATGGTATATGATAATAACACCGGCCTAATTGTCAGACAAATCAATTTCAATAATGCACTTGTGTGAGTGGTAATAAAGTAAATATTCTCATACACTCAAACGTGCGCGGGCGCTGAGTATACTGTGTGACTATCACATAGTATATGCAGCCCCCGCGCCCATGTTGTGAGTACTGAGTGTGGTGTCGGTCGGCTTTAGAATACCACCACCCCATCTCGTCCCGTGTAGAAGGCGACTAAGAGATAACAAACCCGAGCCCCGAGGAACTACAGCGCCTCTAAAAGAGTTGATTCACCAACCCGTTTGGCCAGCGTGCTGTTACATCCCTAATGTACAAGTTTATGTGAATGAAGAGGCCCGTGTCCAGTAGTGGATGAAAATGATAATAATAAAAAGGGCTGGTTATATACTCACCACAGCCCGCAACGGCGTTTCTACTTAAAAATGTTTATTTTTTCAATTATCAACAGCTCGGCAGTGAATCTCAGTGCCCGAGAATTAAATAAAATTCGGGCCATGTGTAAAATAAATATTTACCTACTTATATACACCAATCCACTTTTGGTTCGCCCGACATAGGTAGTGAATTTGTTTGGTGTATTTGATTTATTTGTTATTTGTGTTGCTGTTTGTGTTTTTTAACAAACAAATGTCAATACACCAAACAAATTCATCACAAAGTACTTACAGACCAGCGTCTCATGCCGACGTTGCATAATAAAAACCTCATATATCGGAAAGTTTTTACGCAGTATATAAATAAATATCGTTTTATTCCGTTTTATCGATTTATATCCAAAATATCGTTGTCTACCATTGTTTAAGAAGCTAAATATCCTTCCGCTTCCATGTATGTATATAAAGCAGGTTTACGTGTTTGTAAAGGAACATCCAGAATGTTTCCGAAAGGTATGCGGATTTTCGACCACAAAGACTACAAGTGTCGATTAATTTTTTATAAAAGAATTTTCTATTGCGCAGCCATTACTATTTACAACAATTAACCTAATTTTCAAGCTTTTGTTATCGTGGTTGAACATAATAATTGTTATGTAGACGGGTTACTCACGATTTAATATTTATTTATTATAGCCGATATTTCTGTCCAGTTACATGAACCGTGGTCGCGGCCAGACTGTGGGGGCGGGTGAAGATGTTGTTGCTATTGACAGACAAATCCAGACGGATTTTTCAGGTGAATCGACAACGAACACGACGGAGGGTAGACACCCTCCGTCGTGTTCGTTGTCGATTCACCCCCCCCCCCCCCCAACCCACACACACTGAACTTGTTTTTGTTGATCAAGTTCCTCATCATTGCTACTTCCCCTAACGTTATCGTTTTGTCCCTTTCTCGCTTTACAGCATCTTCTGCTTTCGCCTCCATAGATTACCTAACTTTTGCTACCTTGTTGCTGTCATATTTTTCAAGCTATTTCAACCGGAACTTCGGGTGAAAGGCCGCAGCAAGTTGGCATTCCTCATCCTACATAAAAGGTCCAAAACTTATTTCTATGCCGATTAATAAGACAATAGCCAAAGCAGTTCAGTACACGAAACCCTTCGACTTGATATCCTTCAGTTTAAACACTGTTTAAACAGTTTAAAAATGCAGCTACTGTCGGCAGTAGAGAACCGAGATATGTTGATAAAATTTTAAACATAAAACACTTATGTAAACATATATTAAACAATTGGATAATGGACAGTGCAATTAAATGTTTTCAGCAAAAAAGTTCCCTGCTAGTGCTCGTCTTACTAATGCTCTACGGGTGCAAAACAAGTCTATGTTTCTGGGCAACTTATTAAAAACATTAAACGTCCTCGTAAAAAATGAGTTTTGTCTGTACCTACTTCATTTTAGTTAAGGCGCGTGAAGTAACAAGGATTTTTTAGATTATTTTTGTGTGTAAGCAATTGTATTTTGGAAAGTAATTCGAGACAATCAATTGATCCAATGGCGACACATATGGCTGCGCTATGTAGTATAGTAGTGTCTCACCTGTCGCGCCGTGTTTGTTTGAAACTTGGCCTCTACGGATATTTACTCATGTGATATCGTCATAAGAATAAATGCTTAATAACTACCGTATTCTATGTATGTCTATTTTTATGCATAGAAACTAGCAGAAACAAGTAACTAGTAGTTTTTTTAGTAGAAATTTAGTAACAGTAATATATTCACAGTTTTTTGCAAATGCAATCAACACACACTAACAAAAAAGTTGTTTCTTCATTATTTTCCCTCAAACCTCAAACCTCAATTACGTCAAGTTACATTACCATCATTCGTCTTCCAGCTCATCGTGTACGCCGGATACGCAGTGATGGCATTCCTGGCATCGTTCGCAATCTCACTGGCATTTGAGGCACCATCAGTGAAACTTCTCAAGATCATCAGCGGAAACGGGAAGAAGAACCACTGATATAGTAGTGTTTTATTTAATTGTACTTGTAGATAGTTTAGTTTGTTATTTATATATTCAGTTATCATAGTCTGTAGCACTTGGTTAAGAAACTTGTCACGCGTTACCTTGAGGTAATGGGTTCATTCATCTTCATTTATCATCGCATAGTAAAACTAGTCGGATTACCTAGATGTAATTGCATAAGTTTCATAATGTGATTCATTCCTTCTGCTATCAAACACCAAATGTAAATTGTAAATAATGAGGAATGTATCAGTTACCTATATAAAAAAACCTTTATTTAGTCTCCAAGCCATTACATGTTATTACCGATCAATTGCATTCAAACAAATCAACATAAGTAGGTATGTTGATTTGTTTGAATGCAACTTTGCTATTTAATTAGATTTCATTAGTAGTGGAATAAATCAGTTCCTTCGTTTGGAGATAAACTCGTCTATAGAGACGTGGAAATGACACGGATCCCAAGTTTTAGAGGCTCGATTTACAATAATAAGATACAATAAATTTTATAGGCATGTAAATATAAAAGCGAAATGTGGGAAATAGAAAATTGCTTCCGGGGTTACTATTTAACTGCTAATATATAACTCAAATAAAACGATCCTATTTTATCGACAGTAAACCAGAAGATTGTATACAATGCTCACTTGTACTTTTATTGCTGACCTAGTTGCGAATTTGTCATAGACTAGATAGACTTCGATATTGAAAAGTTACATCAATAGTTGCGATATATTATGCCTGACAAAATTCATTAATCGTATCTGTTCATCCTTCAAATGGAATAGGAACTAGTTTTAGATTGTGGAAACTACTCATACCATCTATTGAATTCCTATGTTAGAACTGAGATAAGAATTTCAGTCCATAATTTAACAGGCTATAGTTGTATGTTACAAAATAGAAACTGGTTCTGCTTCAATTTAATTTAGTTATGGTTATTTTTATATATATAATAGTTTTAATTATGTTTGTGGGTAAACTTCCGCCGACGAAATTACATCGTGTGTAGGTACTATAATTTCGCCGTACCGCGTTTTTTTGTATTGAAACTCCAAGATATCCGGCAAAAATATTATTATTTTGTACATGCGCGGTGCCTTCTCGTATATGACGAATTTTATTATAAATGTCGTCAATTCCGACGTTAATTTGGTGAATTGTGAATGGAAATGTAAAATAGAATGATTTGTTGACCATAAAAATCAACCACGATAGATTTACAAAATAATTAAAATTTATAATGCCACATTGCGTTGGACGTCACTTACTGTATACCAATAGTCAGACAATTAGACAACCCATAAATAAATACCCACAATAAGTCGGTGTGGAAAATCTAATGAACACCCGCTATTTAGCGCCGCGCGCGCATACGTAAAGTAATGATACGAGTATTTCCGGCGGATAATTGTAGATTTTACAATAGAGTATTAATTCGTAGTAAATAGAGAGTTCCGTCGGCGGACGTTTATACATTTCGAATATACATATAGGTATGCAAAGAATGTGATATGGTATAAAATTTAAATGATTTAAATATGAAATAAGTTATCCATACTTCATTAATTGTAATGAAGTATGGATATTTTAATATTTTTGTTCAGGGTAATTACGTTCATTATGTAGATTTCACGTTAATCTCAAGAAGTCGCGGGTACTAATATTTCCGATCATTGTTTTTTACATGGTTGCCGTGTTTTAATAAAAATTGTATTCAAACAATTGTCTGATTTGTTTGTAAACATACAAGTATAATAAAATAATATTATTTACCAAGAAGTAATTTATTTTCATATACCTATTATTAAAATTATATAGGGGAAAGTTGAATAATTGCGCGCGGTCGATAATACCGTGCCACTCATATTATCTAAAACACCATTATGTTACCGGATATCTCAGTGCCTAACATGATAGTCTAATAGTCAAGTCAATGAAGCTTAAAAATCTACAAAGCTTCTTAATCTTCAAATTCACAATTAAAAAAAATCATCAAATTCGCATTTGTTCTTGAGAACAAATGCGATGACAAATGATAAGCTACAATTTGTACCGTGTACATTTATCTTGAGTACTTTCGTACTCAAGATTTATATCTTGTATTAATGTATATAACTACATATATCTACTTACTGTTCGTGATATAATTGCAGGTCATCGACCGTAATATCAGCGCGTCGCGAGAGGGTTTCAGCTTCAGCCATGTAAAAATAACACGAAACACGCCCCATAGAGTGCTAACGCAGCGTAACGCGATGATAGCGCGGGGGCTGGCAGTTCATTTTATTTTCCCTCTAACAATGTGGCTGCCTCTAACACTGTTTTGGTTTTGCACGAGTTTGCGGAGATAAAATTGAAAGCCGGCGGTTTTTGCACTCAGCGGCCTTTTAGGTATATAAATTACGAAAAGTAATAACATTAAAAATGAGATTTTGTTGAATTTGTTATTCAATGTTACACTTGCCACACATGAATCGGTTGTATGGTTCATATTTTGACGGTTCCAGAATGAATTTTGACAATACTCCTCTGTCACTTATTCCCTCTGAATTCCGATAATATCGAATATTGTTCAACGTTTTCATACAAATCAATATTACAATGCAGCCCCCCTCCTCAAAAATGGACACATTATTTTACTACGGAAGTGACGACAATGGCGTCCCCATTACCTACTTAACGATATTTCCATCGAATGATATACATCTTAAAAAAGTAAAGTAGAAGAATCAGAAGCATTATAATCATTTGTTTCTTTCATTAATCATTCAAAATTAAACATTCAATTTTCCAATTACGTAATGTATAGGTATGATATTTATTAGGATTTAGGATTGATTATAGAATTGCATCTTCGTAGATCAGATATTCGACATAATAGCAGGAATCTGAAACTGAACGTCATTTAATCTCTTAGTCGTGTTTCTAATTACCTTAGTGCTTAAGCTTTCTGTTAGTCTCCAACACCTAATATGAGACAATGCAATAGACTGCACTGATCTCTATTGCATCGTCTTACAAAGGAATAAGGGAACGATAAAAAAATCAAAATGATATTATAAAAGAATTTTAAGTATGTTACCGGTAGAATAACAATGAGTAAAAAAACTCCTTTCGTGGTCTTTTTAGATAATTTTTGATAATTAACTGATATTAAAAGACTTAGAAAGTATTCTGCAAACGATCTTTGCAGGTCATCTTTCATCCGGTCACTAGAATCTAATCTCTGGACGATATATAAAAAATATAGCCTTCTAATAAAACTTTAATATTTAACTTCACGATGGTCGTTATCACATGAATTTCCAATATTTATTTTATATAAAATTACGAGAATAAAGAGATAAAATAAGTAAGAATAGGCTAGTAAATGTAAGAGGGTTTCAGCCCATTTTATTTTCACTATTATTGTGTCATAAATATGATAATAAATTTAGAAGTTATCGATAATTTAATATTATACAATATCTGTATGATAGTCACTTATTATTAGGTAGACCTGCTAATAAGTGACTGCGCGCGCATAGAACGATTTTAATTCGCTAAAGTTGTAAAGTTAAAAATGCGAGATAAAGTTATCTGGACAAAAGAAGGAAGATTAGAACGTGCTACATTACTATTCCATCAAGGAATTCATTTCACTCTAATCCAGTTTATTTTCGTATCCGCCTCTGAATGGAGTCGGAATAATATAAAAGCGGATCGGGAACGTTTTCATCACATTAACTTTATAAACTTTTCGCTCGTTGCCGAACACCTTCTACGTAAATATTAAGTTACATAATATTTTTAGGTTTCAGAAGTGAAATTAGCTAAAATCATACAATTGAATAAATCAAAGACAATGTTTAATTTTACAGTTTTACAATTTTAATCCGAACAAATAATTTATTCAGCAAATTAACAGAACACAAGAAAGATAAAAATAGCCGAACCAAGCATGCCGATCACGATGTTGGCCGCTTGAACGCTGTCGACCGATTGAGAGAGGTTCTTATCGAGATCATCTCAGCCCGCTGCTACGGGCAGGTCTTTGGGTGGGCCTCGTGAGGCCCTGGTGTCCGTTCGTTCTTCACGCCGCGATCAAGCCCACCGGGTGTATTTCGCTTGTGGAAAGGCCAATGAGCGACCCGCTCGGGCGGCAACTTATGTGTCTCGTCCGTGTGCGGAAGCCCCATCCATGTGTAGTAGTATCCGGAAGCACTACCAGGGGATTCACTGCACTCGCTGCACTTCACTGCACTACGCGCGGGAGAGCTTTTTGAAGGCGCTCTCCTTTTTTATAAATTTGCATATCATCGTTGGGAGTAGGTACTCCCAAATTCTTGGAACGATGATATGCTGAATGAATGATATGAATATGGAACGATAGAAAGATGATATGATATGATGATATGTTATAAAATTACTGTTGGGCGAACCTAATAATAATAGTAATTTGGGGAAGACGCCACTGCTCCGATTTCTCCACAAAATACTTTTTTATATTTATTTCATTTTATGTTTATGAAATCATATAATTCACGAATACAATTTCGTGAATTTTAAGTCAAATATGAACCCGTCAATACAATTATTGGAGTGTTAGAGTATAATTAAATGCAGTGAGTCGTGGCGGGGACACTACCGCGCCCCCTGATACCAATGTTGTGCTGTGGTCATGTACAATAGTTTGTTTTCGTAAAGCCAGTGTATTTTTATTACTTTATGCCTGAAGTAATTTCGTTGCGGAATGTCAGAGGGGGTAGTAACGACAAAGGGGTACATACATATAGTCCACGGAATATTTTTGAATAAATACATATATTCGCATATTTGTCCTGTAGTATAATCAAGAACTCAAGACAGTTAGCTCCGTTTCCGCCTAGGAATCCGTATTTGGACACCTTATCTATTTAGATCGATAAGGTGTCCAAATATGGTATTCTAGCGACTCTAAATATGGACTCTAAATAAAGTCTTAGCTAATTCATAGGAAATATTCTATACAGTAATTAGAACCGATAGAATATCGGCCTAATAAAATAGATAAAAAATCGTGTTAGTCTTTATAATTTGTTATTTTATATCATAGTTTCTTGCTGAATTAAATATTAAGATAGGTACTATTCAAACATCAACACTTAAAAATTCAGAGAAAAGAAACGAGTAAAACTACCGCTTACAAAACATTGTATTTTACAAAATTCGCTATTGTATTTTCATAATTACTGAACAGATTTCTTTAAAAATACCTTGTAACCTTTCGGAATAAATACTCTATACAAAAATGCGACTCAGTGTATTCCGAGATTAGATCAAAATAAGATAAACAGACATTTTCCTTTATATTCATAAGTGGAAGTGTAAAATAATCATGAAAAAAATAAAAGAAAAAATATTGGGTCTATGAAGTGGAGCGGCATTTTGTTTGGAATTACAATTTTAATTACATTGTATAGCGAAGATCTTATTTAAAAGTCAGTCGTTAATTTTCTTATCTGTACTTTGTTTTTGTTTGCGTTATTTTCAATTTTCAGTCGTGATAGTAACGCGGTCCAAACGCTCAGAATGCAGAAAATACACGGCACGCGATATTAGCGACGTGTACGGATCTAACACCACAAACGAACTGTACTGTATGTTATTGGTTTGATCGCTTCCGTGGAAATGGTGAATTTAAGAATGAGTCCCGTGGACGTCTGAGAGATTAAAGTTAATAACAAATAATTAAAAGCGATTGCGATAGTAGATCCCTCTGACACTATGCTTGATTAGCAACAAGATTCGTCGTTAATGTCGAAAAAAATATTGATTTATCAAATTGGCAACACAAAAAAAAAGAAAACGTAGATGTCGATTTCATTATTTTTAATGGGTGCCTTTTAAAATAAAAATGTTTATACTATATTTGTAATGTAAGGTACCGTATATTGTATTTGCATATATACGAGTAATGACTTAAGATAGAGAAGAACTGATACAGTGCTGAAATAATAATTTTAGAATACGAATACGTAAAACTTCAATGTACAAGTTCCTTAATTTATTATAACAACCTTGCTACTAAAACAATTTTCTGAATCCAAGTAACAATGAATAATACTCGACTGAGATATTTGAAGCACGGCGCTCGGCACTTCTGGCTCACTTCAACATTCTGCTAATTGCTTCCCGCTCCTGCTCTACCGCTGCAAAAACTGGTCCAGCCGTTAATTAAAGACATTTTTGCTCCCTTAATGGGGCACAGGCCGTTTCATTATAGCGGCCAAACTCATTGCATACACCAGCGACGACTTCATCCAACAACTTCGCTCTACATAAATTTATTACCATAATGGATCTTCCGATACCATTCAAAATTCACGACTGTGCAAATAGTACGTTCTTTGTTTTCAGTCCAACAATGGATTTTAATGCTTTCTGTGAGATCTGTAGCATTAAACGTGGATTTATAAGGTCCATTTATTGCATGTTGGATCAAAATGGTGCACCGTCTCATACCACTCAATAAAATTCTTCACATTAACTTTGAAACAATAAAAACTACCACAAAAATAACTATAGCTTTCAACTCAAGTAAAATAACATTTCTAGGTAACAAACCCACGAACTGAGACGACATCGGTCGCACACTTCCAATGAGAGACGAGACGTTGGAATGAAGTCACGAAGGACATCGGTCGCACACTTCCAATGAGAGACGAGACGTTGGAATGAAGTCACGTAGGACATCGGTCGCACACTTCCAATGAGAGACGAGACGTTGGAATGAAGTCACGTAGGACATCGGTCGCACACTTCCAATGAGAGACGAGACGTTGGAATGAAGTCACGTAGGACATCGGTCGCACACTTCCAATGAGAGACGAGACGTTGGAATGAAGTCACGTAGGACATCGGTCGCACACTTCCAATGAGAGACGAGACGTTGGAATGAAGTCACGTAGGACATCGGTCGCACACTTCCAATGAGAGACGAGACGTTGGAATGAAGTCACGTAGGACATCGTGGAAGGGTCCAGCATGTAACAAGATCTCGTGCGAAGTGCGTTTCAGCGCCAGCTGCGGAACGCCGGCAATGGCGTTATCAAACCCCACCGACTCGTTACAATTGCCTATAGAATGATTTATTGGAGAAAATTTACTCTAATGACACTCAATACAGATAAGATACTTAAATAGGTAAATACCTCAGCTTTATAAAATCAGTTTCGTTTCCCTTCCTTCTCTTGATTTGTTTTTCGTATTTCGCTTTGTTATTAATCTACATTTTCTTTAATTTATTTTTAATTTTTCCTTCGCATATTTACGAGCTTGAGCACAACGTTTGCAAGATATTTTTCAAGGAAAAGAGATATAATAATAATTAATATCGCAATCGATTGCATGGTATGTAATTTAAAAATATGTACATATGTAGTTACAAGTCATCTTATTTACATTTGTTTGCAAGCGTTTTCAAATAATATATCTACTCTTTCTAAATCTTGTTAGTTGTGGATGACATAAATACACAAATGTTATTGTTGGAGTTTAAATAAGCTTGTTTATTTATCAATAATATATTAGTGTTATGTAATTGCACTGTCGATAGCCATAATAACCGATCGGTCGAGTTCCCACAAAGTAACATGTGTGAATGTGGGTGGGGACTTGCCTGATGAATGATTGCGAGAGCGCGCGCGGGTCACGCGGCCGTCGAGCTCGTGACTCGTGACCGGTGTGCTCACAACTCCCTAACCGAATAAAAAACTTAATACACTTATACACATCTGCTAACACATCCACTCAAGAGCTATAAAACGCATTGTCCTTCGCCCTAATTCTAGTAAAAAGTATACGTCACATGTAAAGGTGCTGTTCTGTTTATAATAAAGAAAACAAAAAAATATGTTCCACGTTTTAAATTACTTTGTTTGTATTTTATACTTATAAAAAACAATATAGCTATAAAACACGTACGTAACACGCTATTGTCGCAATCTCTGTAACACAATAATAAATCAACTTGTTAAAAGGTAACGTGCTCAAGAGTGAATGAGATAAAACAGATTACATTGTAGAAGTTCGCAGAGACGGTGGTAGGATGAGAAGAGCCGAAGATCGTGTGTGCGTGGCGAGCTGTGGTGAGAGACCTATATCCCGCAGTGAAGAATTATAGGCTAATGGTATTTTATGGTATCCGTAAAATATCAATGAACTCTCTGAATCGTGAACTCTCTGCTCCACAAACACCTACCTTACATAAAAAGATACGACGATTGACAGAGTGTAAACTTATTATTCTCATCAGTGAAGTAGCAGTTTGGTTTCATGTTCATCTTCTGCCCATAATACATACGTAATTTGTGGGGAACTCAGAAAGTTTTGCGAAAAAGAAAAAATGTTCTTTGGGTTCCAATATTTTTATTATATTTTTTCAAAGTACTCTCCACTTGCATCTGTACATAGTTTCATACGTCTCTACCAATTTTGAAAACATTTTTTCCACTTTTCTCCGGGTACCTACCTCATTTACAGCCTCTTCAAACGTAGCCAACGTAACGAAAACTGCTTCCCTTTTAGATGGGATTTAATATTGGGAAATAAAAAAGTCGCAAGGTGCCAAGTCGGAGCTGTAAGGAGGATACCTTAAAACTTTAACCGGGGTACTGTCTAAAAAGTCCCTTATTTTAAGTGCTAAATCAGCGGGCGCGTTGTGTTGGTGCAGCAGCAGTCCACGGAAACCTCTGATTGGACGATTGTTACTCACTGCAGTAAAAACGTTGGGCAAGCACGTGGCTACGTACCATTCTGCGTTAATAATGATTTGATTTCGTGAAGGTACAGATACAGATAAACTTATGATTAAAAAATTTCCAGAACTTTCGGCTCTTTTCACTTTGATAGGCATTGGTTTAGTTTGAAATAGCCAACCAGTAGATTAACGCTTAGTTTCTGGATCACACTGGTAGATCCAAGATCACGCGGGACAATGTCGTAAACGCGCCGTGTAGATCCTGCTTCAAATTTTGTTATCATATCACGGCACCAATCAACTTAACTTGTTTTAGAGCCTCGATGAGGTTGTGCGGCGCCCAGCGCAATACGAACTTGTTACGAACTCCTGCGAACTCCTGACTCCTAGATGCCCATGTAATATTTCATCCACACTCCCCGATCCAATCTGCAATCTCTCCTGAATCTCTTGGTATGTAATTTGATTGTTAAATCGATAAATTAAAGAACATTTAAAATCATTCAAAATCATAGGATGGAAATGTTCCCGTCAAATATCCATTTTTTAATGAGACAGATATTTTGATTCAGCTCGTAAAAACTATGGAGGAATATTTTAATTTTAATTTTTGTCTTTATGTTATAGGTAGTCATGGTTTTAATTGACATCAAAACCAGCCAGTGTTTTGTCGCAAAACTTTCTGAGTAGCCTGATATTCATGTTACTTTCACTCTGGGTTCTCGAACCACTGATGCATGCATGTAAGCTGATGCATGTACTCTGTGCCGTTGTAATTAGTTCAGAACAACCACTAGCACTAGATCATTTAAGCTTCCTATCCTCCTGTGCTGTTGAAATGCTGTTACGAATTTGAGAGATTTAAGTTCATGCCACTATCACCCTTAAAAGCCATGCTTTATCGTGTAACGCATAATGTTCGCTCGCAGAACATTTGATAAACTTCGCGTTCGGGGAGAAGAAATAGTAAAATTTTCAACACGCACAGAAACGATTTTTAAAAGCATTTATTAAAAAATATAATGTGGATTTTTTTAAAATCTTAATTCAAAGTATTATTAGTTGTCTAATATTCGAAGAATCATAATTCATAACTCATACATAAGTGATGACAAAAAAAATTGAAATGAAAAAGAAAAACGTTGAGCGAAGTGAGATTACTTTCTTTATCCGAATCTATCAACACAACTGTTGCTAATAAGTGTTGAAGCAATTATGTTCAATTGCTTCGTATAAAAAAAAGTAACTTAGATACTCGTCTGACTCAAAGACAAAACACGATAAAAGTTCTTGCGAACAAAATAAAGCGGAACGAATGGAACAAGATGTGTTTTCTCGGATATTTTACTCGCGAAATTGGTTATGGGATCGGTTTTATGAAATTTCCCATCTAACTGGTGGCTGTTAGCGAAGTATTTAAGCAATTTGGCTCGAAAATATTATCCGTTCACTCCTAACCCGACAAATTTTTAGGTTATATTCTAATTTATTCTATTGTGTTGATTCTGTTAATATAAATAAACTAGCAGAGCCCGCGGATCCGTACGCGTAGACGTTAGAATATGTGTGGGTAGCTTAAATCACGTGGGATCTTTACAATTGATCTGGATAAAAAATATTCTAAATGTTAACCCGGCACATAATGTCAAGCTTTATCTAAATACGTCGTCTACGTCTAATACGTCTTGTGGTTTTGCATGATGCGCGTTCAGACAGACTGACAAAAATTTAAAAAAAAATTGTTTTAGACTGCATCACTCGTAAAAAATATTAAATGTGTAGACAACGCTTTGTTACGATTTTATCTATCTATATATATAAAAGAGGATGTAGGTATATCTGATGTTAATAGACCGTTTGACCGATCACCATGAAAGTTGGCATATATATGTATTTTTTTATGAAGAAGGTTTCTATGCTATCCACTTTGTTGTAACTCGCTACTAGATGGCACTGCAGCAAATTAACTTCTATACCGTTCAACCGATCGCCATGAAAATTGGTATACATAGGTACTTGAGCACGGAGAATATGTTCGAGCTATGAGCTTTGTTGTAATTCGCCACTAGATGGCGCTACAGTACATCAACTTTTATGGCGGGACAACGTCTGTCGGGTTTTGCTAGTATTTTATATATGTATAGAATATATGGAATATCTTTAAAACAAAGGCATCATTATTAAAAGCTCAGTGGTTTTTTCTTTAGTTAGGAGGGTAAACGACTTGAGGACGGCAATTTGAGAATTTGACGGCAATCTTCATAAGAAAAGCGGAAATCCCATATAAGATTGTAAGAAGAGCGAATATATATAAAGATTTAAATATAACACTTAATGTCGATAATGTTTTGGTCAATATACGCCTTGAGTTTCATTCACATTACTTGCGATAACCATTAAGAATGGCCGGCTCTCTCAGATTTTCCCAATCTTTCGGCAAAGTGGTCGGTGTACGAGCTCGTAAATCAGATCGTTTCGGTTCTCTCCTTCAAGCCCTTTCTTACAACGTTTTATGAAGCTCACCGACACAAATGACCCCGAAAATAGGTTACTCCTTGTTCATGTTACAATGTTCTATTGTCACAGACAATTTTTCACAACATTGTTCTTTTCAAAATATTGTTCAGCGTTCATACTGCATGAACGCTTCATATATATTCCCGTGTTGCTGACTAATCGAAACGAGTTATAGGTTGCTTTTTATGGACTCCATCGAGGTTACTACTTTTGAAGAGCCCGATAAAATTCTATAAATAGAAAATAGGAATCGTGGCAGTGAAGAAATGAATGTTTGTCACGCAAGGATCGTCGAGAGACGAGCTGATCGGATTGATCTAAATATTCAATTTTACCTACGTCTTTTATTATCGACTGGTAGGTATATTACGTTATTCCTCCAGAAATCAAATTAATTTCCTCTCCATAAACATGTACAAAAATTATTGGAATTCTAATATGTTTCCTTATAATTCATTTAAGGTTACATGAATTTCAATGAATTCTATCAGGAAAAAAGACGTGATTTTTAATCACAAGAAAATGCTGGCTCAACTGTCAGAAAAAAATGGTGCCAATTGTGATATACAACGAACTACTTACTTAATGTCAATTTGTACGTTAGCGTAGCAATAATTTGTAACTTTAAAAATTATAATTTGTCATGGACATGATTGTAAAGTTCAGTGACTGTAAAGTTAAATCAGTCGCGAATACTACTCCTTACTATAAATAAAATAAGAGTAGTATTGGTTCGTTTATGTATTGTTATTATTGCAATGCAATGCAACCGACCAGTATCCACTGCTGGACATGGGCCACCTCAAACACATTGTCTCGTTCATGAGAGATGAAAGGCATTAAATCGCCACTCCAGCCAAGCGGGTTGGCGAGTCCACTCTTTTAGAAGTAGAGTAGTTCCTCATGGCTTGTAATACCCGCTTTGTTATCCCTTAGTCGCCTTTTAAGACATCCACGGGAAGAGATGGGGTGGTATTATACTATTTTATAACTGGCCGACACCACACGGCACAATATAACCTAATACTGGCATATTATATATCCTTTATAGCTTTATATAATACTGTACTGTATTCATGTCTTTTTGCACTGGCTTGATAGACTCAAACATTAATGGGCGTTAAATGCGGTCAATTTACATGGTAATTAGTGTCAAAATGGTATCTGCATTATACGGACGCTTGAATTGAGTAAATTACTTACGCTAAATGTATGTACAAGTCAGAGAGTTAATGTTAGGGCACGTGAGCTGTGAATATGGGCCGGAAGGCGGCGGAGTGTAACGATCTGGATGCGGTATCTGATGTCCCTTTGCCTCCCTTAGCCGGTTTATACACCTGCGTTAAATCTAATTTTAATAATACTCACTAACGAGTTGCCCCAACTTCACTCTTTGTAGCATTAGTTATGGTATTCAAAATATTGTGCTGAAACATTAATTTCAATTTAGAATTGACAAAAAGAATCACAAATAAATACAAAATCCTCCCTTTCTCCAAACCTTTGCCTATTGTCAATATTATAACACACTTCAAATTCCTTTCAGATTTAAATTATTCGGGAACGTAATTATATTTAATTCCTTGTAAAATTGAAGGTGTGTCTTACCTCACCGAAGTAATGCATAAATCATGACAAGGAACTCCTTCATTTCCTTACCTAACTCCGCCATATTTACGCCAGAGATAGACATCTGTTAATAATTGAAGACATATACCTGCCCCAGTTACTTCAATGATGTTGACAGTCTGCCAAGTATATTAATTATTTTCCAATTAACATATTGAAGAACAGTTGAGAAGGTTGATTTTGCTCTTACGTTACCTTACATTATCTAACGGGAGGTCCTTCTGCTTGTATCTAATCAAATATTTTATATGAACTTAGGTAACAAATATGATGTTCATTATAAATATCTCCCTATATGTTCTGCCTCAATAGGCGTGGAAAAAATGATAGTATATTTATTACAAATGTAATATTCAAATCAAATCATTTTATAGTGGACCATATGTATAAAGTTATTATGTATAAAAATTATATAGCACAACTATAACCTTTTTTTTTTTAACGTGGGGAAATCCATCATGAGATACGCCGCCGCCTACACCTTGGCGGGAGAGCATGCCGGACTCTTACCGACTAAAACCCCACGACTACCACCTCTCCACCAAGAGCCGAGGTTACGGGTACGCTTTCGCAGTCTTCCGCGACCCCAGCGGTGGCGGACCGCCCGCGCGGGCCCCGGACTCATGTTCGCCGGCACGTGGGGAAAGAAAAACGCCGTCCACCCAGGCAGTGCCCCTGTACCTGGGTAACCCTAGTCTCACTGGGATGTATGCGTCATCCCAGGAGTAATCATCCACCTTCTTCTCCATCGTGCCCTCCGCCCATACAGAGGGACACGCAGAGACGACACCCGTTTCCCCGCCGTGCCCGCCGACCATTCAGCGAGACACGCGGAGACCATCCGTGTTTCTCTGGAGACCTCCCCCAACCTCCAAGGGACACGCAGAGAAACTAAAGGGGAGAACACCGTCCACCCAGGCAGAGCCCCTGTACCTGAGTAACCCTAGTCTCACTGGGATGTATGCGTCATCCCAGGAGTAACCACCCCCTTCTCTACCGTGCCCTCTGCTCATACAGAGGGACACGCAGAGACGATCCCTGATTCTTCGCTGTGTCCGCCGCCCAAACATCGAAACACGCGGAGACCCTCCCTGTGTCTCCATGCGCCCCTAACAGTTGGGACACACGGAGAAACGTCACCTTCTTGGAGGGAAGAGACCAGACTGGCATCAGTTAACCAGTCTGAGCCCCCGCCTCTCACCCTTCGCTGGAATGCCGAGAGGCATCCCAGAGTCTACCACCATTCTTCTTTCTGCATGCGCACCCAACAGCTGGGGCACACAGAGAAACGTCACCTTCTTGGAGGGGAGAGATCAGACTGGCATCAACAAACCAGTCTGAGCCCTCGCCTCCCCACCCTTCGCCGCTGGAATGCCGAGAGGCATCCCAGAGTCTACCACCATCCTTCTTTCTCCATGCGCCCCCAACAGCCGGGGCACACAGAGAAACGCCACCTTCTTGGCGGTGAGAGACCAGACCGGCAGCTACTAACCAGTCCAGGCCCCCGCCTCCCCACCTTTTGCCAACAGCCACCAAGATCTCCCAAGAAAGGAAAAGTCGCTGACTGTTGCCCAGGGTGCACCGTCCCGGATCTGTCGTTGAGCCATCGTTCCCTGCGGACGTATCCAGAGGGACAAATGGACCAGCGACAGCCCGGGCACACGAGGAGGTTTCCCGGCCACGCCACCCCAGCACAACTATACCCTGCCCTAAGGGTATACAAAAATTATAAATACAGTTTAATATAGTATTAAATATTAAATATAGTTTTCACAATTCCTAATAATGTTAATGAATAATCCTAATAAAGCTACATCATTTGTGACGTCATACTATTGTGATGTTACTTCTGATGTGTTCTATCAAAATCCAGAAACGCAGTCGCTGGGCATTCCCAACTAGGAAACGGCATTACCTAATTAGGAATGCCGGAAGGAACCCAATAAGGAAAGCTCAATTCCTAGTTAGGAATGAAGGAAAGGTGCCAAAAGTCTAAGAGATACTTTGCGATGACGCTACGTGTTTATGATGTTAAAGTGATAATGTGACAACAATTCACAGAAAAGCTTCACAGAAAGGGAAAGAAGTCGCATGAAGCTAAATCGGGGCTATAAAGAGGATGGCTCAATTCTTGAATTACTGTGGTCTTCAAAAACTCTTGGGTAAGTTTTGTTTTGTGAGATGATGTATTTTCATGATGCAAGAAAAGCCATCTCAAGCCTGTTTTAGGACTTTTTGATTAAAACATCGAGGCGATAAAGAAAAAGTTGCACGAAGACCCAAAAACTACCTACAAACAAATAGAGGAGACTTTTAAGATTTCATCGTCGGTCATTCATGCAATTTTACACCAACACAGAAGTTACAAAAGTCGCAGGACGGCCACTTCTCTCATCATATTTCAAGGAAAATTTTCCGTTTAAATTGAGAAAACCCTATCTAAAAATTATTGCACGGGACGGTGCGAGGTTCCCAAAAACTGATACTAATCCATCTTTACATTCACTTTTATATTATAAACCAACGTTAAAATCGTATAACATCATTGCACGAAAATGTTCAAATACAATAAAAAAGTGAATACATTTTTATTTTTTTTTGTTTTGACTAAATGGCTTTCGGAATTCGAATTTCAAATACATGTTGTTTTGAAAACAGTACAGCTCAAATAAGTTCTCTTTCTGAAATTTGAGTATCTTAAAATTTACCTAGTCACTATTGTAATATAATTATATCACCCCTCCCTTATTTATAAAAATAATGTTGCAAGCGTTCGTGTTTATTAAGTATAGTATACGCATTTATTCATAACCTACGATCTGCCTGTAGCAGAACTGAAATGAGTACCTACAGTCGAAGAACCAAGATAGCAAACGGATACACTAAAAATAAACACACCGAAGCGTCAGCGCTTTTCACCAAGTCTTAGATGGTTCTACTCGTATATAAAACAAAGCGCAGGTCTGTCTGTTTATTTGAACTAACTTTGAGACCGCAAGTCTAATTTTATTACAGTTTTCTCCATGGGTATTTATTCCGCAAATTTTGGTAGGTTTGATAGGTAGGTAATTTGTTTTTTAAATGTGTTCAAAATTCATGAAATGAAAGCTAAATTTGTATGTATAAAGTGACAATGATTAAATGTTAATGTTATTAATGATTCTCCTGGATGTAAGTACCTACATCGAGTATAGAGCCTCCTCTATGTTTTAAAACCCTTGAAGCTAAAAAAGAATGTCGGTGGCGAGGGAACCATAATGCCCCGATAATTCAGGCTTAATGCGTGCCCAGCTCGGCTTTAATAAAGTGAAAACCTACCAAGGGGAGGCAGATGCGCGGGGGGAATCACGGCCTCGCAGGATTCATTTCGTGGAAGAATTTTAGTGTAATTAGAAAGATTAATGGTCATTGGAGAAGATGGAAACTGTAAAGAACTCGGAAAGAGTCCATTTTTATTTTTCAACATAAGGTCATTTGTGTTTGAAGGTCTTTATCTAAGCTACATTTTCATTTTCTATATAAGATGTTAAGAAAACATTTACCTATGTAACATATTTAAAGGGTTACAACAAATGTTACTTAGGTACAGTTCATTTGAGAACTTTAATGTACGGTTATGTACACGGGTTATACACTATGTACCTATATGTACACCAGGACCGAAGTAACAAAAGCCATTCGTCTCCAAACTTGTGACCACACGGGAAACAATACATTAAAGTAAGTAGCTCGCCACAACCTCGTGACTGTACTCCAAGTGAAACTTGTGGAAAGTATTATTAAGGACAACGTAGCGGTAGCTTGAATGCGGTTATCGACTTTCCGCGCGCGATTGTAGCCAAGTAAAACTTACAAAAGTTCAATGGTTGTTCAATGTAGTGCAGGTACTGTACGTACTGTACGTACAGTACGTACAGTACGTACAGTACGTACAGTACGTACAGTACGTAGGCAACATACCTATAAGGGCACTTTGTCGCCCTAAGTGTGTAAACTTTGTAACAATCTCAAGTTTTCCATTACTTAAAGACAGAGATACGAGTTCAAGATAAACAAGTTTTAATAACTGTAAGTATATCCGAAAGCTTAAATAACTACATATTCAATATCTACGTTTATCAATTAGTCTTTAACTGTTTAAATAATTTGATAGATTGCACTTCTATCTTTTAAATTCGATATTAGCGTATACCACATACCAGGGCTTCTTTAGGAGTACATCCCTGGGAGGTTTAGCGTAATATTTAATTAAGTATTAAGTACTCCTATATAACTATAGATCTTTATAATATTACAAATGTAACGCCGACCTTATCATTAATATACCTACTTAATACGCTGTTATTACAATTTACAATTGGTATTATACGTTAAGCAATCTATACTAGTCTATACTAATATAATAAAGAGGTAAAATTGTGTGTTTGTAGGTATGTTGGGGGTAATCTCTGGAACTTCTGAACCGATTTCAAAAATTCTTTCACAAATAGAAAGTTACATTATCCGTGTCTAATATAGTCTATATTTAAATTTGAAATTTAACACTTATAAGTACTTATAAACCGAAGCGAAGCGAGGGCGGGTCGATAGTATTTAATAAATAAGAGATCTATCTACCAAATAGCATTTTTTGTACGAGCAGTCACTGAGTCGGGTACGCCAAAAGAGGGCTCAAAAGAATCTTTCGATTTCATCCAATAGTTATTCATGTGTCAAAGTGATGAGGCCCCCGTCCCGACAGGCACATATCTCAGGGATACGAGGAAAAAGTCGAATAGTCGCGTTGCCTGTGATCTCGGTTACCCAACACTCCATTTCCAGCTATCAGTTCCCAGTTTCCCGGTTTTTTATTATACCTTCGATCTTTCGCCCATTCATCAAATCTTTACCTCTCTTAAACTAAATACATATCTTCGAATAAGTATATTATTCTCGTATAAAATGTAGAGGTAGCTGTCAAAAGGAATGATAAATTGGAACAACTTCTTTTGAACTAATATCTCGGACTGCAAAACAAGTTTAGTTACACAATCCATTAATTATATTATTATTTTTATAAATTTCTTTAAGCAAAATTTCTTTCATTCACACAGAGGTCCGTATAGTCCCTTGTGAGGTGAAAAAGAGACGAAAGCATCATTTATCACCCTCATGGGTTCCTTTCTTCCATGTATTCTCATGCCCTTTCAAGTACTTCTCACGTTTCCGACGAAAAACACAAGAGGAAGACTTAATCAGTTTTTCGAATGACATTTGCGACCTTCCTTTCCTCAACGTGAATTCATATAATTTATTCTTGTTTCATTATTCACTCAATATTTTTTATTCTTCTCTTTTAAAACATCGTCGTTTCACCAAAATAAGATTTGGTCTTATTTATAACGACCAATTTTTAAAAAAAAATACAATACCTTATTAGTTTTTGGATAATGCGACATACAAGCCCCTTGGTGTTGTCCGTGGGCAGCGGTGACCACTAACCATCATGTGGCCCGCCCGCTCGTGTGTCATCTATTCTATAAAAAAAATTACTTACTATGTTAGTATGTATAGGTATATTGTCTTTAATACCAAATAAGTGCTGATAATCTATCTATCCACTGATATGCGATTATATATGTATTCGTATATTCATATAATGTCAAAGTGGTCAAGTTTTATGCAGATATAGCTTCGAATTTTATAAATAGAGATGACTTTCATATTTAAGTACTAATATTTCTACATATTTATTATCAACAGGATAATTTGTCTATTTGTTTATTCGCCCTTACCTAGAGAACTCTGATTTTATTTTCTTGTCATTTTCACCGTTTTGGAACGAACTGCCTCAAGAGGTCTTTCCATTAAGCTACGATATGGGGTTCTTCAAGTGAGCTGTGAATAGGATTTTGCAAGGTCGGCGGCGCGCCCGCATACCCCGTGGTGTTGCAGGTGTCCATGGGAGGCGGTAACATTTACCATCACGTGGGACCGCTTGCTCGTCCGCCCACTAGTATATAAAAAAAAAAATCACCATTTTAATGTGCTTATTTTGCATCAAAATTAGTTCAGTACTTTTAAAAATAGAACAACATTGGGGAGAAAACGTGTTGACAATTAACATATCGCCAATAACATATTGGCAACTAGTTTCAGTGTCTTTTTTTACAATTTTGTTCTGGAATTAATAAAACAATAAAGAGAATCAAGAAACAAACATATGGTCCAAAGGTACATAATCGGATAAAGTATTTATAAGTATTTATAATTTTTTTTTTTGGCAAAGAAATTATGTTGAAATTAGTAGTATAAAAACATATAACATAACATATTTTTCATAACAACTTCGAGAATAGAACCGCGGAGAATAAAACTCTAGTCAACTTTCCCGAGACGCAAGGAAAACTTCAAGTGAAATAGACGATCGTCAAAAGAAATAAAGAAAGATCTTCAAAACGAAACCCCATATGAAGTGGGAAAGTTCGGACGATAGGACTTTAAAGGAAATGACTTTGTCATTACAGATACAAAGTGTATAGAAATCAACAGACCCATTGTCAGAAGTTTTGTACACGGGTCTCTAATCAGAAGATCATATTGAGTGGTGGTGAATCTTAGGCTCTCCTTAGTAATGGTAATTAATTACTTAATTAGTAATATTAAAAGTAAGTAATGGTAATATCTTAGTAATTTCCAGTAATGGGGAGATGTAAGCTATATTATAGGCTATGGTAGATACCTACTTAAATTTTTAAAGGTTTAGTGCCAGAAGTTAAGATGGAATTTTATTTCTATTGACGTAAAATTGTTCAAACCGGTTCATGTTTTTGTGTAATTCTTTTTTACATTTCATGGTGATATTTTTAAGATAAATTATCAGTTTTATATAAACAATTTGCTAATTACTGCTGATTAAATTGGTTATGTGTTAAAATACACACAACGCTGATTTTATTTGATTGATAGATTGTATGATGAATGAACAATCCTCAGAAACAGAATGAATTCTATTACTTTGTAAATGTTTTGAGACAATTCACGACTAACTTGTGGATCGATGTCAATCTTTTAACGTCCCATTACAGAGTACAGACGTCCCATTACAGAGTACAGGCCTCCCCTAGTAAAATCTACGGGGTTGAGGGCCATAATCCACCACGAGGGCCCAGTGCGGATTGATGTACACGTATACACGTACTCCAGTTTCTTTTTAAGTCTGGAACATGGCGGTTTCCTCTTGAAGTTCTCCTTCGCCGCTTAGCTAGTGAATCTTTTTAAAATCCGTACTTTAGTTGAAACGCAATCCCAAAAAGACGAGAATTTGAACTCATCTGAAATCTAACCCTTATCACCGCTCTATTATATTGCTGAACCCTTCATTAGAATCCTTATGTAATTGGTGTAACTGATGTAACTTAAAAACGAAAGAAAACAGAGTAAAAGAAATTAAAGAGAATAAAATAGAATGTTCCCAATACACTTTAAAGACCTCGATGAGTACTATTATTCACTCATAAAAAACGTAAGTAACCTTACACGTAACATTACAAGTAGAAACAGAAAATCGGAATTAATTTGTCGTCGAGATGGCAGAATTAATTAACGTACTGTTGTAATGTTAAGTTAGAAGTGCTCAAGCGAGGATATATGGCTGCTGAGCACTCTGTGCCAGTTATTGCTGCGTTTAACTTCAACTGGCTCTAACAATAGCTCACACCCAGTGTCAAATGTCAAAAATCTTGGAAAAATTAAGTTTACGAGTATAAACTTATTACGTTTCGCCACTGTTTGGTCCAGATTGCAATCTAATGTAACCTAATTTTACCTGTAAAGCTAATCATCATTTAAAAAATTTGTTCAGCTATTCCACGAGTTAGTAGTAAATATCAATAGTTTCACTAAATTTTTTGGTATGTCGTTACGGCAATGACTGAGAGGATCGTCTTATAATTTAATCATGTCACTCTATATGCAAATTATAATGCGTGAAAGTAAGTAATTTAATTAGATTACTGATTTTTAAGAAAAATATTATATATAATTCTCTGTAATTCTAATTTAATGCATACCCAAGATATGTTTAAATTAAATGGAGATTATTCTTATAAAAGCAATTAGAAAGAACAATATTTCCTTTCCAATGCTTGAAATAAAATAACGAAATGAAATGTACATTTTTCATTTTAATATATATTTTTTCACCAATTTTACTGGTATCTCCTTGATTTTATATCCTGCCATGTTATTTCTCAACATTTGGAACGACTTTTCCTTCAATCATGTATATAGATACATATTATATAAGTGTAACTCAAGGGAACTTTTGTTGTGACGTCGCGTCGTCAAGGATCTTAAACCGAAAAGGCACTTATGTGACTAAGTCCCAAAAAGGCTGTCAACTTGCGGCAGTTCCGGCTTTGACCTAGATGGGTAGGTTTATAAGGATTTGCATGATGCCTTCCTACCGACACCTGTCACTAAAGAAAGGTCTTTAGGAAATAGATGTAAGCCGGAAGAACTTTGATATGATGTGGTTGAACATTACCGGAAATTCACGCCTTTTCTATTATGAACTAAGGACCTACAAAGTTTGTTTGTAACTAATAGTAAGTATTATAGTGGAATTATTTATAATAAAATAATATTTAACGATTTTAACATAACATTTTTTTAAATGTTTTATTTTTTAATCAGATGTTACAGCACGTTAAACAGAATCTGAAACAATTGAATTTTAAATTAGAAAATCCTAACCGAAATCAATAAGTCTGTACCGAAAATAAGGTCCTTTGTTTAGATAACTACACATAATGAATGCGCGTTAATTTTGTCGTCATATTTGTCGGACTGTACCAACGTGAAAATATTATTGGCACAGTAAAGGGTCGCATTTTTGTGAAAATTCTTGTTCCGTTCCATTTTTTTTACACAGCAAATTATGTGCATTGCAAATTAGATTATTACCAAGCTTGTTTGTATTCGAACGGGCCAATGTTTTTGCTTTTTTTTGCTCTTCTTTTCACATTTCAAAAATACCTTATTATTGGAGAAAAGGCACCTTATTATTGGTTTTATAGTTACCAAGATAATGAGACTACTAAAATCTTTAAAAAAAAAATATTGCCTTATTTTAAAAATCAGAAATACTAGAAGCATATTTCTATATAAACAAAATCTTGAAAGAACGAAATTTTTAATGAGTAAATCTTAACCAAAACTAATAATTCCGTAATAAACTCCAATTCATTTGATCAGAATCATTTATAAAGATCTTTAAATTATTTTTAAGATCTTATCATCTTAACACTAATTTAAAAAATGAATATTATGTTTTTTTTCAGAATGGCTAAATTATTGTGGCCCTAATGGCTTTTCAACCTAATTAATTGTCACCGGACATATACGGTTTTGGGCGAGCGCAGAAGGCGCTCAGCCAGGAGCAAAGAGTGTGTGCAGCAACGAGCCGAAGGGCTTCCCCGCCGGTAGACCGGCGGAAGGAACGGACCTCGGCTTAGGGCGTTACTTTGGGAAGGTACCGCGGGATCGCGAGTCGGTGAAAAGCGCCCAGGCACGTGCCGATACCTAGTATAAGTGTTGGCTGAAGGCTGATGTTGTCACGGTGTAGCAAAGGGGACGTCCTCGTCGAATATTTTATGACTGAAGGGTTAAAATTCAAGGGTTCCAAATCAATGTTCGAAAGACCTATTTAAGTTTATTCCACACAAGGAGCTAGATGATTTTTTGTCTTCACTTTTTATTGTTTGGCAGAGGGTGGCAAATTTCTTTTTTAATTTGCTAATTTATTCATCAGAAAATTTTGTAGTATCAAAATTAATTACCTACTTTAAAATTCGTCTCAATACGTGCAAAAATGATCTCAAGTTCCCACTACTTCAGTCAATCAGTTCTGATATACTGACACACAGACGCTGTAACATAGTGTAACTATGCTAATGTTATATAACATTGTATTTGTTTAACGAGTTGAAAAAATAATTCAAAGGTTATCCATATCAGTAAAAACGTTTTTTGTCGCACTGCACACTTCAAGCAGGCAACAGCAACATAATATATCTGCCATGACTTGTTACGACCAAGTGACGACTAAGTCATTACAGGCCGTGATATATCACACGAATCATGTGCACCGAGAAAAACTCAGCGGCGCGAGTCGTGAACACGATTGCGTACCTACTCACAGCGGACCCTCTCCAGGAAATTCAATTACGAGGGACTTTTTTTCTATAAATTGATCTCGTCGAGATTTATGACGCTCGTTAAGCAACGTGCAGCACAAATGAAACGGATCATTTTTTTAAAAAAACATTTACAATTATTTCATTCAACGACTTCAAATTATCTGTTTGATATGTAAGTATGTATGTACGTTTTTATAAGTTTGTATATACTCGTAAAATGATTCCAGCCATTCTTCACAGTTTTCTCAAAAAGTACTAAACCGTTTTACCTTGAACATTATTAAATAATTCTAGTTAGTTACTTTCTAAAAAAATCCGCTGACTGATTTTGGAGTAATCATGAAGAAGACAATGATGTCGAAGTACATTCAGTACAGACATAACAATGATTTGAAAAGCAATTTTGATGCCGTTTCCAACTTATTGTAACATATGTGCATATAATAATAGCAATAACCATAAATACGTCATTGACGAAGACATGCTAAATGTGATATTTCATAAAGGGACAGGAAAACGGGTAATCAAGCTATCTAATGGTAAGTGGATCACCATCGCAAGTCACATATTATTATATCAACATCTTAAGTAAATCGTAACTGACGCAACTTAAGAGAACTGTGAATGTTTTATCAACGTTTGTTATGTCCAATCACATGGTAGACCGAGAATATTTTTCATCTGCGGTCCTGACTGAAATACTGACTGAATTTCTGACGTAACCGAACGCTAATGGACTGTATGTAACATATTTGTTTCTTTTTTTCTTTTTTACTCAATCATGCTGAATTTATGAAGAAATAAGAAGATGGCCGATAGGCATTCTTTAATTATAATAGTATTGTAGTATGGTACGTCGTGTGGTGGCGGCCAGGTTTAACACCAACCCATCTCTTCCTTTATATTAAACATAATTTATTAACTTATGTTTTCCTCGGTGTTTATTGTTAAAAATGTTTATTCAACAAACAACAAGAATGGCACAAATAAGTTCGATTTGCCGCGCCAGAGGCGACAAGTGGTTGATATTGTACGTTAGCTCTTGAGTTCACTTTACTGAAAAATTGGACTCTCGCTTGACGGGTGTGTACTACTTCAGAGAACAACATAATGAAACTCATTTTAGTATCCATGTGTATCCTTTGTGAAATAAATATCTGCTACTTCATTTCTCAAAAATCGAAATGAAGATATATCTGTTTATATTATCACTGCCAATTGAACTAAATAAAACGAATTAGATGAAAATAAAATTACAAAGAGTACGAATAATAGCATCTGATATTAATATATTTATTTCCTGTAATTCTGTAACATCTGTGGTATATATGACACAATTTATTTTATTAGCTGCTTACTACTTTTATTATCTTTAATGTCATCAATATGGGAATAGACTAGATGACACATCATAGGTTCTTATCAAAGAAACCTGGTTGGCAACTTTTTTGGTATAGGGTGAAGCAGATGAGAACGAGTTCATTAAACGTCAAATTTGAAACTTAAACACTACACACTACGTAATAAGAACGTTCCATTTTCAAAACACATGAATGAAGGAACTCGAGAGCTACTGAACATAGAACACTTTTAGAGCCTAACGTGCCTGCCCTGGAGTGCTTGTTTAACATATCTAGTACGTATGCAGCGCCGGCTCTAGCTCATGTAGCGCCCGGGTGCAGGGCGCCCTCTAGTAGGCGTTTTGAACTCTTTGGAGGTGTCGCGAGCGGCGCTCGGCGCCCCCTAAGACCCTGCGCCCGTGTGCACCGCACCCCCTGCACCATAGGTAAAGCCGGCACTGAATTCAGCGCTCGACAGGCGCCCCCGGGCGCGGGGCGCCCGGGGTGCACCGCACCCCTTGCACCCCCTGGTAAAGACGGCCCTGTACCTATGTATAGATTCTCAAATCGATGTTTAATGTACATTTATGTAATATGGCCAGATTACTTTATTTTATATAAAATACGCTGGTGTAAGATATTAAACAAAAATAAGCTTTAAAACAATAAGCTTGTAAGTATGAAATATATTAATTTTAAAAATTCTTAAATATTGCAAATAAACCAATCACGATTGGGATTTAGGATACACGAAAAGGTGGAATTAGATACGTAGCGGCTTGGATGGGCAATAAACACGTGGCAAAGGCGCGCGGCGCTACGCGTTCGGGGTGTCACGTCCGTCCATGCCTTTCGAACCGTAAAATGAGTTTGGTGTTCCCCGAAACAGCTCCAATATTTCATTGTCCTAGCTGAGCTGAATCCTCAACTTAAAAGGATTACTTAGCGTATATTGCAATTCTCTTCCTTCCTTTTTAATTTCTCACGCTAAGACAGACTGCCTGTCTTACGGGGTAGCCTCCCCAAATAGCCGCATTGTTTCTTGCAAAGGGAAATAATTATTCCGAGATTTTCCCGCTCAACTAATTATTTATTATTAGTAACTACTAATGTTCGCCACTGTTTAGCGATCTCCAATAAATAAACGAATCACAAATAAACGATGTTTTTAGCATTCATCGCTATAAATATTTTTAAAAGATGCTAGTCAATAACAGTTTCACTGATAAATTATCTGCTCTAGTATCAATTCAATGTCATTTCATCACGTTTTAATGTATGTAACAATACTCTTCGAGTATTGTCCTTTCTTTCTGCTAAACCTCTACCCGCTAATGAAAAGTATAAATTCAATTCAAACTCTTTGATTTGATTGCTTTTTGATTCATTCTGCTGCAAGGACGTCGCCAGCCATCGCCAGTCAATGGACTGGCCAGGGGGGGAGGGGCAAGATGAGAGAGATGATGGCAGAAATATGAATTGTAGGTACAAATACAATTTTATGTATATACTATGTTTGTATGTTCAATTACTAATATCACTTTTCTTACAAAGTTATCACTTTCTGGTTTATTCCGCTGCCTTGTTGCCGACAAGGACAGATCGAACTTTTCGTTGGGTCTGCCCACATTTTGTCATTAGGGGACAAACTGAAATCTTTAAACGATTTCATTGGTCTTTCCATGGTATTCTTCTAAATATGCAAACATGAATATCTTTCAAGAATAAATCTTTACTTGTCATAGGTTTTTTTTTTATAGACGAGCAAGCGAGCTTGGGACCCCACGTGATGGTAAGTATTACCGCCGCCCTTGGCGCTATTTCACTATTTCCAGCGTTTTCAGCTTTCAGCGTCTTCGTAGTCGTTTGCGAAATGGCATTTTAGCAATACCTTCCCAATTAATAAAATCGACTGAACGCTGTACGATTAAGAATTTTTCCTAGTGGATTTCTTGCAGCTTGGTCATTGTGACAGTGCCTCATTGGTCATTTAATTACTATGATTATCCTAACTGAACACTTTATTAATGTATGCATGTTGTTAACAGGCATATACATGTGACATCGTAATAAGTAATTAAATTGTATCACCTATAAATTCTGTAATTCTGTAACTATAATTTCTTCAAAAATTTGCTCCTAGACCTATTCACAAGTATCACGTTTTCCATCGGCTTCTTTCCATGTATAATCACAATACCGTTTTTGCCTTTGACTTAAAACATTGTGAAATTATAGCCTATTGCTGAAGTGGCAGTAGGCAGGTCATATTTCTGGCAGGGCGCAGGACCGACAACCTATGGAGTAGATGAGTGCTCCAATGGAGACCGTGTCCCGGGAAGCGCAGCGTGAGATGTGCGGTACGTAGTTATGACTGACGAACAGGGGGAGCGTTGTCACCCAGATCTGAATTTTTTCCAAGATCCACAAAAAGGTTGTAAGAAGACTACTTTGGGTCAACTTGTGTTTGTGTTGTTGGTGTGTCAGTTATTCTGTATTATTATTATATTAATAACTATATATTTTAAAATAATATGTGACAGAATTTTTCAAATACTTTGTAAGAACTCAGCGCCCCTAAATCTATAAGAAACTATAACTTTCAGCGGAGGTATATAAACTGTGTAAACTAGTGTAATTATTACATCGACCTATTTTATTACAAAATAAGGTGGCCGTTGGATACATTACAATTTTTACAATAAATCTTATTTGTCCCTGGAAAAATTCATAGCCATATCAAAACTTTAAATATAGATACTATTCCATAGAGCTCGAAATTCTGAATCCAATGATAAATATAACTAACTCATTTTCGCCATTTTGTCCCGTACATTATTTTTTACTTCCGGTATCGAATTATCCTGCGATTTCAGAATGCCGAGTAGTCCCTTCCGCTAAGTCTGCGAATATTATAAATTGTAAATAGATAATGTTTCTCGAATGTTGATTTTCAATTCAATTCAATTGCGTTTGTCTGGCTATCACGATGTACATGCTTTTTATACATACATGTGCATATGTCCAATCCAAACTTCAAAATTACGAAATATGCGCGCTGTATGGGACCATTTACCTTTCTTTGAAGTATCCTAAACTAAATCGTTTGAGAAACCAAAATTAAGAAATTTGAAAACTATTCCAAAAATGTATGTGAATATTTCTAGCTTTTATGTCGACTTTGTTTGCTTAAATTATTTATTTGTACCTACTGTACCTAGGCTCCGACACACAGGTATTATAAGGACACAAAGATATGCTCACAGACATATTATGAGTTCACATATCCGCTGCAGGCACGCTATAGGTTTTGAATATTTTTTCGAGTTACTTGACAAAAACATTGAGCATTGATTCATGTGATTTCTATTTGTTTTTTTTTTTTCGTTATGTCCTACCGAGTTATTGTAATAAGTGTTTTCAAACATCAAATGAATCAGTCATAACCTTACAACCATTAAAATACACACGAATCATTGTTGTATCCTGTACGATCCTTCGCGACACACGAGTTCATAAAACGCGTCAGCCGCGTGAGTCATTAGGGCCGCGCGCGCGCAAACCATCTTATCGATAAATACCATCGATAAAAGGTGCGATAAAAGTGTATTCATCATGCGGAAGCTCTGCAAGACGAAGATATAAAGAAGGCGCATTTATCTGATCGCCCCATAATAATTGGGGTTGGGGACAGTGATTCCGATGATGACGGAGAGGATGATTCGGTCTAAGATTCGTTAGAATATAATGGTTAATTTAATTTAGTAATGTTTTATTTGTCTTTGTATATTTACAAAAAAATAGCGGTTTTACCTTTAATTATAAGTAGTAGGTACTTAGTTAATTATTTAGTTTTAACTCAGTTTAATGCTCTGTTAATATAATATACATTATATTAATAACCGCTTGACTGTTAGGGAGAGTTTCCTGAGAAGAGCTCCAATGCTGAGACACTTGACCTTGAAATGCACGTCAACGAGGAAGGCAATAAAACATCTATTTTACGACACACAGACCCTTTAAAGTGCAGTTCAGTTGTGTTTTTTGTATAGTGTTTGAAAAGGGCTTTACGATTGTCTATCAAGACAAGTTTGTAGTGTTACTTTTTTTTATTCTACTAGACTGTAAACATTACACATGGGAACTTTGCTTGCAACATAACAAAATGTAGTTTTAAACGAAAATTCTCTTTTTATTTGTGTTTGTATAGTATCAGTTAGGATCATCATCATCGCTTGCACTTACTTTTGTGTTGCTGAAGATAGTAAATATCACCATAATCACTAAAAACACACAAACACTTAACGCCCTTATGTGACGTCACAACCACAGACCGACTTTGTTTTCGTCTTGCTCAAAGGACGGACACGAAACAACTAGCGCTTCAACGGCAAACTTGTGTAATGTTTATGTTAGAATGAAATAGACACCGTTTCGTATGGGTTCGAGCGTTTAATAAAGAGAGACAGACTTGTTTATCAACTCCGTACTCGCCTGGAGAGATTTCTCCCCTCTGGCATTGTACGGATAATCCGACAGAGAAGAAATTTCCCTTGCAACCAGTCCAGCGGATAAATACGTATCTACTTTTCAAACACCAAATGCATTCATTTATTTTTCGCAAAATAAGGTAATTAACACTATCGATAAGAACGCGGCGACATCACTTCGCCCGTCCATAAGGACCGGCCCGTAAGTGTAAGGAAGCGCGCGATATGCGCTGCACTGCTCCCACCTGTGCCTGGAAGGATCGTACAGGATATAATCTATTTTTTTAATGAACCATCATGAAGATTACACCATTATAATGTACACGAATCATAGCTTCAAAGAATAATACAAATACGAACATACGCTACGCTACGTATACCGATCATTATCACATTCAACAAAGTAGGACGTACGCGCTTCCGTAGTCACAAAGCTGAAGGTAAGTTCTAAACTATGTCGCATGCACACCTGGTCGAGCTATACAATTGGACGGTTGTAGCCCAAATGGATATTCTCTAAGAGTATTGTTGCCAATGTATGGAGTTTAATTTCCTGCCATGTCATTCATTTATAATGTGGGACGAGTGCAGACCGTCACAAGTTCACTATGTGTATAAAACTGTTACTTAATATAACTTTTGGTTGCAAAGCAAATGCAATGTTTGCAACACAAAGTAGGTACCAATACATTTTAAAATTAGACATAGGTACGAGAATAAATTCTTAAATAATTCTTGGAATTCTTAGAGAAATCGTTATAAAGAACCCATTGTTTTGTATAAACTGTAATGTTTAAAATAAATATTTAAATTGTCAGGAATCTCACCTATGCAATAATATTATTGTTAAAAAGCAAATATAAACATTTTGAAAAAAAAAATGTAGGTCATTTCATAATCTCCATGACTTTTTTTTATTACATAGTTTCGTAGTCAGTAAGTCTCCGGCGACAGTATAATTTTGTTAATTGCACCTTCTACGCTCTCTGTGGAGATATAGTGGGTCCCGTTTCCAGAGTTTACTTTGTTTATCATATCTTTCATATTCTGAATCGGTCAAGACCTATGATAAACTTGACGGAGGCAATAAAATAATACTTTAATTAGGAATATTAAGACATGTTTTATCTCATAAACTACGTTCAGTACTAGGATTAAACTGCGGCTTCGCCTACATCAAAATTAGTTTTTGTTTAAAACATTCAAACCATAACTGATTTTTCATACCTTAATCTAATGTAACTGAACGTTTTAATTATAAGGGATAGAAATATTCTAAAAATTCTCTATAGACTATATAATGCAATAAAATCCCCATTCAAATGTGTTCACTGGTTTCGATTTGATGTCCAGACCAGGATTATATTATAATATATATGCCCAGACAAACAAACAAAAATTATGAAAGTAATATAAATTATAATTGTTCTTTTTTTTCTGCAAGTAACCGTTGGTAGTCAAAATTTTATGATAAAAGGATGATATCACACAATTATAATTGCATTTATTAAGCGGATTCAAATAACAAATGTTAGTCAATATGGACCACGGTACATTGATACAATGGCTACTGGCCTCCGTTGTTATTTGTTTAACGTTTGTTTACTGGTATTTTTGGAAGAATTACAGTTATTGGGAAAAACGTGGAATACCTTACGAGAAGCCATGGCTCGTTTTCGGTAATCTGAGTTTTATGATGAGAAAGAGCTTCTCCGAGTTCTTCTACGATTTATCAAGAAGATATCCTAGGGATTACGTGGGAATATTTCTGGCATGGAAACCTACGCTGGTAGTACAGAGTGCAGAACTCGCCAAAAGAATACTTGTCAAGGACTACGAGTATTTCCAAGACAGATTTGGTTATTCGGACTATTCTTCGGATCCTTTGGGTGCGCTAAATTTATTTATGGTGAAGGTATGTAAAATAATCAATGTCTCCGGTGGCCTCAAGGGAGATAAGAGGCCGTAAGCTTACCATCTTAGTTTTTTAAATTATAATTTTGCAACAATTTCAGAATCCAATATGGTCGGATATGCGTCACAAACTGACACCGATGTTCACTTCGTCACGATTGAAAATAATCACTGAACTTATGAACGAGAACTCACGGCATCTAGTGCAGAGGGTGCAACGTGACTATGTGGAGAACAATAAACCTGTTAATCTCAAGGTAAAAGATATACTAATTCAAAAGAAAATAAAAAATATTCGAAAGTATTTAAACGTAATAAGTACTTGCTCTAAAGCCCAGTCAGTGAATGAACGGCGCTGTCTATGGTCATTTAGCGTCAGTTCTTGAGTCAATTGAATTTTATACGGATGATGAAGCCTCAAGTCCCGATACATAATTTGCCAAGTTGAAGTAGCAGAAAAACAAAGTTCTTGCGCGCGGCGATAAGTTGTCTCTCTCGGATTCTCACGCACACTGTCCAGAACAGCAACAATGTTTTCTATAGACCTTGCATGTCGTTGACATGCAGGAAGCGTTCGATCGGCAACTGACCCGGTTTCTTCGAATTTGTTGATTAGACCTCGAATTGAGGACTCAATAGGCCAATTAATCTGACCATAAATTCCACGCAACGCACGGAACGTTCCACAAACTGAACAGTCATTTTGATAGTAAAGTTTAATGATTTCCACGCGTTGCTGAATCGTGTAATTTTCCATGATAAACGGTGAAGCTCAATAAACATTACTGCCCAATTTTGAAAGATATCCGCAGAAGGCTTTTAAAATTCGAGCGTCCCTTTTGAAAGACCCTTTATATTTAATTATAATACGACTGTTAAAAGTAACGTGCTTGCTTGTTTTCTTTTGTTTTTTTTTTTAAATTTAGCATTACTGGTATCAATATTACTATAATGGAGCTTGTCTGGTTTTCAGGAACTGTTTTCTATGTATTCATCTGACACTGTGGCCCACAGCGTGTTTGGTATCCGTTCGAGCATATTGGAGGACAAAACGTCGCCACTTTGGTACATCACGAAGAATTTAGTCGATTGGACATTCTGGCGCGGTTTTGAACTCACCTCCATTTTATTCATTCCAGCTATAGCCCAAGTGATGAGGTATTCATATATTCCATTTTAATTTACAGCCCCTTTAATTACTATCTCAATAATTTTCTCACAGCAAACACAATTTAAAATACAATCAGTAAGTTGAGATAGATCGCGATCTCGCGACTCGTACAGTAGCAATAATGTCTTGCCCGGTGCAACAAATAATTGATATTTTAAAAAGAATGTGCACTGAGCTCCAGACTGATTTATTCTCGAACATTATTCTTGGTACAAACAGTCATTTGGTGCTCAAAAAGGGGGTTACCTGGAAAGTTTTCCGGGAGTTTTTATAATTTATATACTAACCTTTTTTGTTGTAAAATGAATAGTTTCAGTGTACGCGCGCCGCAAAGTCTATTCGAACACGCTAATGATATTTTCTTTGGATATAGTTAATTCGAAGTCAAAATTAAAGTCATTATGATTTCAGTACATGAAGAGAAACCCTCCAATTTAATAAACAAATTTATCTTAATAATACGTATATTGTTTTTCAGATTAAAATTTTTCTCTGCCAAGGCTACAGAGTATATCAGAAAATTATTCTGGAAAGTAGTTGAAGAAAATAAAAAACTCGGGATAACAAATGAAAAAAATCTGGTTAATCACTTAATTGCACTGAAGGAGACATCAAAAATTTCGTCAGATAGAGATCCTCGTGAGTGTTTGTATAGTTGTAGTTGTAGTTGTAGTTGTAGTTAATGTTTTAGTATTTATTACTATTACTGTACTGTTAATTATATTACTGTATTGTAAATAACAATAATTTACTGTATAGTTTCTTGGTTTTTTCTCAGTATTGAAATAAAAACAAATTAATAGAAAAAATTGTATGTGTAGGTAGTCTCAGGAATAATTCGCAAAATTTATTTATCAGGAAGCGCAATACTCGCGCTTTTATGAAATTCTTAGCATTTAAAAAAAAATTGCTCAAGTGTTTTTTAACATATATCACACGTCTATAAGTTTTGTTTCTTTAAAAATGTTCCAGTGAAAGAAATGTTTCCGAATTAAGCTGATTTTTTTAAAAAAATAATGTTAAAATGAACTTTTAACAACTTTTATTCAAAAAGCATGGATTTTATAAAGCGGCAATATTTACTCAATGAATTATATTTTTTTTATTATTTCTTTTTTTATTTTAATATCAAGAAAAATTTAAAAGTTACCGAAAATATATTATAATTTAAATTAAAACCCCTAATAAATATGAAAATATATAATTGGCACTAAATGTAGGTTTTAGTTTTACCTTAGTATTCGCTTTTTTGTACGTATATGGATTTTTTTTTTTTTCGGATTGTCTAAATTCTTGTGGCCCTAGTGGCCTTTCAAGAGTCACCGGACTTGTTTAGTTTAGGGCGACGTATATGGAATAACTGACGTAAATTATTAACGGCAAATGATTATTACTCATTTATGCGCCATTTTGATCAGTAATCAATACTGATTGATATACCTATCCCATCATTTACAGAATTTGCTGACAACCTGATGCTAGCACAAGTAGCGGTGTTTATTATTGGCGCCATTGAAACATCAGCCTGCACACTCACCTACCTCTTCTGCGAGTTGGCGCAGCATCCTGAAATACAGGTAGGTACATATCTATATATTATCAGATTACCACGCCTGTTTTGTTCGTTCTTAAATTTCTCGAAACATCGCTGTATAACTATGACCCCTGAATCAATCACTTATTGTGACAAAATAAAGGATTTGATTTAATTTAATTTTAGTATGAGAGAGTGCATGCTGCATTCCCACAGTCGCACTCGTCTGGCCACGTTACACCTCTCTCATAGAAGACTACCTTGAAATGTACTGCATTTCCTACTTTATAGTCTTTCCCCAATGTACGTACGTGTTTCGATAGTGAGTGAGATATGCCAGAGCCCATTCCTATCCCTCCTAATTTTCCCAATCCATTCCTTAATCTGCAAAGATAGGCAGCGCAATCGAGCGCGTGCCAACGTTTGTCATTCTGGACTGATGTTGACATGTGTCGCGGATGTCTATGAACGTCAGTATCCACTTACCATCATGTGGACTGTATGGTTGCCTGCCGCCGTTTTCTATAAAAAATAAACATTCTGTTACTACATATTTACACATGACACGTAAGTAGGCAGTATAGTACTATTTGTAAACAAAAACGTAAGCAGACTGTACATTAGTGCGCGGAGCGACAGTGATGAAATAATCGGATCAATTAAGCTGAAAGGAACTACAAGTATAATTATAAAAAATCTATTCTTCAAGTATTATTGTAGTAAGGATACTTAGGCATTCAACTAATATTATGAAAGGGGTTTTCCTCTTCTGCCCGGCAAACATTTATCAGTTTTTTTTTAATTAGCTACTTACTCATCAGTCTAGAATCTAGATATAGGCTTCGAAATGATCTCTCAAAATTTATACAGTTTTGCCACGTGCCGCTGCTGAATATTTTTGACATGATAATTATTTTTTAAAAGAGCTCATCATAACGAATCTCTTGATACTCTACGTGTGTGGGATTTTAATAATCTTAATCATTTATTAATAGAACACACGTAGCAACATATTTGTATATTAAGTGGTATTTATTAGTTTCATAATATAAGTAGTTTAATTTGTTTTTACTGGAAAAATTGGAAAGTTATGAGTTTTTCATAATACTCTACATTAACTTCAAATGGGTAGTGAATTTCCATACACGCCTACGAGCTCAATCCATTAGTATTTCATTTATACTGAAGATGAATGGACAGACTAGACGGGATAGACGAGACGGTTAGACGGATGGAAGAACGGACTGATCGACTAACAGACTGAGAAATTAATCAATAACATAATCCAAAGTCGCTAATAGGATTTCCGTTTTGACCTAACTACTTAATTCTACTTCTTTTAAGTACTACTTAATTCTACTTCTCTAAATTTCTACTTAATTTTAAGTAAAAGTTCAATAATTTTATATTAATATTATTTTGTTTGAAGACTGATTTACACGCTTACATAGATAGGTAACTTAATTTAGGTACCTATTTATTTCAGGAAAAACTTTACAACGAAATTAATGACGCAATCAAACAAAAGGGTAAAGACATCTTGAACTACGATGATTTATTAGAGTTGAAATACCTCACCGCATGTATCAATGGTATGTTATTTTTATTTTTTATTTTTTAGCGATTCAATGATTTATGGTGTTCATTAGAAAATTGTATTTTTAGAAACATTGCGAAAGCATCCGGTACTCCCGAATTTCGATAGGATATGCCAGAAGAAGTACAAGCTTAACGATGAGGTCGTAATAGAAAAAGGGATGCCCGTACTTGTGAATCTTGTAGCCATCCATTACAACGAGAGCTACTATCCGCAGCCACACGAGTGGCGCCCTGAACGGTTCGCCAACGCTACCTCCTATAACGATAACCTTAACTTCAACTTTATACCTTTTGGAGAAGGACCCCGCGCTTGTGTAGGTAAACCTGAGCTTTATTTTTTTTTTCTTTTTGTCCTGCTACGCATTTATCATACACTGCCAGACATACTTCAGTCTTCATTCATACTTATACTTGAGACATTTGCCCGTTGGCAAAAATAAAGGCGTTACAGAAATTGGAAAAAGAATGCTATTATTATTGTAATTTTAAATATTTTATTTCTGAGTGCATTTAAGTTATCTCCATGCAATCTTTGACTCAATTGTACTATAACTTTTAATTGGATAACATCTGTAGATAGGATATTCTGCGTAAGCGGTCTACGATACGGTAAACTGGAAGAAAAATATTTATAGCAGTTTAGTGTATTATTTATTTAAATAAAACAAATAAATATTTAGTGCTTGCAATAATATTGGGTTATAAAAGAAGTGCACTCTATTTCTATTTCTCTAATCTATTTAACCCTAATATATTTAAATCTATTTTTGTCAGTCGCATGATATACTTAATCATTATTTATTTAAAAATTGTAAATTCAAATATTATCTTCAAAAAGGAGTCTACATACATAACGTAAAAACTCACGAAAGGCAACAAACCCCCTTAGACTTTGCACAAGTACAAAAATACTCTATATACAACACATTATATTTTCAGGTAAACGATACGGTTTAGTACAGGTGCGGGCCGCTGCAGCGCAGCTGCTACATAAGTACAAGTTGGAACCGGGCTCATCGGCATACCCGATTGAAGTCGATCCATACAGTTACCCCAAGTCGCCGAAAAATGGTGGTTCGGTCAAATTTGTTCCAAGAATTGATGCGGAGTGTTGAATTAATTTGAAATACATTCAATCCAATCCATGCCATCCCATCCCATAGTGTAATCCCACCCTACCTCATCGAATAGAGTGTATATGGGATGAGATTGACACCTCATTTCGTAAGAAATCACACCTCAAGTTAGCTTCATAATTATTCCCGCGGAAACTTATTACGGGTCGAGATACGTGTTCCGAAACGAGATACGTATACGTGTTCGTATAAGCTGATACTATGCTATCACTCTGATGAACTTCATTAAAATCCATGTAGTAGTCTTTATGCGAGGACTGATATTATACTCGTATAAGCCAACTTTACGATGATTGCCGTGAAAACTTTGTAATTAATATCGATATAAGTAATCTAAATGTTAACCCAAAAGGGAAATTTCATTAAAATCACAGACATGAATTCAAATAAATTGTTGTTTTGGGCTCTGTATCATTTACAATGTACAATGTACACTGTAATAAAATATTTCATGTACAGACAGACAGGACATTAGTGTGATTTTATTATATGTATAATATAATTCAGATTCAGTAGGCGGTTAGGTGATGCTAATCGCAAAAATGACGTTTTAGGGCAAACCTATTCTTTCAGTTAGAGCAAAAATTTGAATGTCAAAGTCAATTATTGTATTAACTCGTTCACGAACGCAAACACAGTTTGTATTTAAGAAATTGGTAAATGTAAGAGATAAAATCTAAATTATTATCTTCCGTATTTGCATGTCATTGTATTAAATAGATAATCGCAACAACACGTTTAGTAACATGTGTGTAATGTAGTTGATTGTATAATTAACGCTTTCGTCTTTATTTAATACTACTTATTAATATTGTAATTTACAATTGTATAATGTTTAAATTAAAAGTAAAAATAATAGAACAATAAAACAGTAATGGCGGCGATGCTCGGTTGACCATTTTTTCACTTACTTAATTATATGTACAGATGGACCCTATTGTCGATAGGGATTAATTAACTTGCTTAAGATTTTTTAACTGAAAATTTCGTTGTTTCGTATAAAAATGCTCTTACGAAGCATGCCCTAACATTTGATTTTAAAAATAAACAATAAAATAATTATATTATTAAAACTGGTTTTAGATCTCCTTTTTGCAGATAGTTTCATGTTCAGATTCATTAACAATGTTGTACTACTCGTAACATAATAAAGACTGTTATATTAACATGTGTTATCTAACAACATTTTGGCACTCATTGAAACAACGTGATAAGTTATTACTGTGAAATCAACGAGATATGAGCTTTGCGTTTGTGTGAGTGCACACCGATAACGTACAGTCATTACGACAATCGGATTAAATAATTCCCCACCCACTCACACATGCAAAGCTCGTTGATTTCACTGTATAATATTGAGTGCCTTTATAACTGGCACCAATAAAGAAACGATATGAAAATGGCGGCCACATGGCGAAAAGTAGCGATGGTACGATCGGCACAAAAGTTGTCGAAAATAATTTACTTACCTCTATAATTTTTTTACGGGTTTATATAAGAAATAATTTAAATTGTTTAATGCAAAAAATAAAATATTAAGTCTTGAATCGTACTAAAAATTTAATCATATACTTTTTTATACTAAAAGTTAGTAAATCGATTTATAGTCAAGATAGGGCAAAGAAAACAGTAAACGACTACTATTCTATCTTTATTTTTATATTGTATTTTTTTGGAAATGTTGACAATAACAAAGTACAGCAAGTGATCTTATCACTAAAAACAATCTCTTCCAGAGAAGCTTAGAGAGAAGTAGAGGAAAGTTGTTGTATAATGAAGAGGCAGATGATGCAGAATAACTTAATATAGTAGAAACATTTAAAATATACTGACATAAAATAGTTGAGAGTTGTAAACGTCATCCTATTCGTGTCACCATGGAGGTTAAGCTATGTACATAAACCACTTGGTCCTTCACAAGGATCATCAGAATCGATTAGGGGTTCAACCCTTGAGGATTCATTCTGGTTGGAGCTGAATGACATTTGATTTTCGTCATCAGTGTCACTCGTCGTTCCGACGCTTATTATGAACTCCTCTAAGTCATCTTCTTTTGTCACATCTCGTGTCCAATACTCCTGTTCAACCCTTTTTATATGGTTAATTTGTTTTTTACAATCTTCTTGTGTTATTGATGCTATCGCTTGTTTGATCAAATCCTCTATTTTATTTTCAAATTAGAAAGTATCTAGCTACATTTTATGACGCAAAAACATACTAAGAAGGAATTTATCAAAATTCAACCCCTAAAGAGTGTCAAAACATTACTTGATTGTCCTTTTAACTTAAAACTTGGTAAAGTGAGTTCACATGCTTTTTATTCTGTCTCATTATTATTTCTCAGAAGAGGGGTGATATAAAACATTCAAATAGGTATTTTTTTCTTTGCTAAATAGTACTCTATAATTTAACGTAATTAAATCGACACAAGCGAAGCCGGGGGCAAACAACTGGTGTTATATAAAATATTTATATAAAACATATTTGAATAAGTTTGTTTACTAACACTATATATTAAAACTATAAAGATAATACTATTTACATATACTTATAAAACACTTAAATACTAATGTAGTAAATCTACATATTTAATATTAAACTAATATGGTATAGAGATTGGGATATTTGGTAAGGTACCCAAAATGCTGGCGGCATTACCCCGTTAGATGGCTATGCTTATGCGCTGAGCGAGATAATTGCCGGCCCTGTGGTCATTGGTGGGGTCAAACAGGCGCTTCGCTATATATTTAAAAAAACAATTTTCATTTTTGGGTTGGAATAAAAATGTCATCAGCATCAGTTAACATCAATGGCGGACTAAGATCCTGTAACGACGGGGACTCTTTTAAGGTATCAAAAGTATAAAAAAATGTTTGTATATAAAAGGCGGGGCGGGGCGCCCTCGAGGGTGGGGTTGTAGCCAGCCCACCTTAGCCCCTAGGTTTGTCCACCACTGGTTAATACGCACAGTTATCTATGACTCTGTAGTCCCTCGTGCATGACAGTGTCATGCACGAGGGCATGACACCCATGCATACATACATCCATGGCTAGTTCCAAGTCACCACAGAGTGCAGTCTCTACTACTCGAACCGTAACTACATAACGATAGTTATTAGTTCATACTTTCAGAAATTTCACCTTTGTTTTAACGAGTTTTTAACATACCTACCTATTATTACTTATTAATAAAACAAATATAAACTTTTGAGAGAATTGTAGATCATAAATTTCAAAATCTCCATAAAATTCTCCATGACCCTGCGTCTGCTACATAATTTCGTAGTCAATGAGTTAGTCCCCTGATGACACTTTAATTTTGTTTGGCACATGGAGATGTGTCCCGAGTTAACAAATACTGACATTGTTTAGCGAGTTTTTGGTATCTTTTGTACCAGTTTAGGATCGGTCAAGACCAGCGATAGTTACAAAGTTATAAATAGGTCTTATCTCATAAACATATTTAGGTATTTACTAGCCTTGATCTTTGGCTTAAGTCGCATATTTATTTGTTTAAAACTCAGATTAGAAGAAAAAGGTAGTTACCGTGATCTTAGATGCGGTTGGGCCCGTATCTAAGTGTGCGTAAAACTGCGTGTCCGTGGTGGAAAAATAATTATGTCAGTGTTACGCACACACATTGCCAGGGTAATGAAAAAAAATCCCATTGTTGATATTGTAATAGATGATACTAAATTTATTATACAGTAATAATTTTTGACAGAAATTAAAATATAAATTAGAAATAAATCTACTTGTCAATATCTTTGATCACAGTAAAAATCTCTACTATGAAAACTAAAATAAATTAAGCAGCGTGTCGTCGTGTGTCGAATGCTGTGTCGCTACAGCTATTTTATTTTATTTTTAAGGAAGATTACAGACATGTTAAAAATATTGTTTATGCAATATAACAAGAAAAAGAAATCAGTAGACATACGATTTGAAGTCTCCACAAATATGCATTTAAGTATACAGGGTGTGTCGTAAATAGTGGTCCAACGTTAAGGGGTCGATACACCATATATTCAGCTATCACATAACAGAATTAGAATTTTTTTTTTCTACGGGTCTCTATTTTATTCATTATTATTATTATTTTGAAAAATCGATACCTTGAGTTACTAATTTGGCTGTTATTTCAACAAATAACATTATTTTTTTATTTTGTTTCTTGTTTATTATTGATAAATACATGTGCTATCACATACAATACTTTAAAGATTGTATGTGATGGAATTATTTTTTAAATGGAAACTTAAAGATATTAAAGAAAAAATGTCTTTATTTCAAAATTCAACTCTAATCTCTAGCAAATCATGTGAATTCGGGGGCGAATGGTGTAAAAAAAATGTACTACACAATCTGTGCCCATTATTTTAAAAACTTGTCCAATAAATGCAGATTCCAAAATGATATTAATAATAACCGATTCCATAATGAAAAAGAAGTTATTGCCATTTCTTGACATAGTCTGTCTCATTCATACTTAAGAGAATAGCAATAAAAAAAAACCTTGTGATTTTTTTCACTACTCATGCGCTCTATACTGAGATTTTTCAATGAGTCTTGTGTTATCTGGCCAAGTACCCTTTTTTTTACATGAGACACGTTTGTTTACCTGTGATATGTTTGTGCATGACTCAAATACCACTCAGCTGTTAATAGCTAAGTTAAAATTTACTTCTAAATGGGTCCAAAACATTTTGCAATACCGGTAAGTTAATTAAAATGAAAAAGTGTATTTTTTAAATTCGGCTCTTTCTCAATTGAAATGGCAATAACTTCTTTTTCATTATGGAATCGGTTATTATTAATATCATTTTGGAATCTGCATTTATTGGACAAGTTTTTAAAATAATGGGCACAGATTGTGTAGTACATTTTTTTACACTATTCGCCCCCGAATTCACATGATTTGCTAGAGATTAGAGTTGAATTTTGAAATAAAGACATTTTTTCTTTAATATCTTTAAGTTTCCATTTAAAAAAAGTATTGTATGTGATAGCACATGTATTTATCAATAATAAACAAGAAACAAAATAAAAAAATAATGTTATTTGTTGAAATAACAGCCAAATTAGTAACTCAAGGTATCGATTTTTCAAAATAATAATAATAATGAATAAAATAGAGACCCGTAGAAAAAAAAAAATTCTAATTCTGGTATGTGATAGCTGAATATATGGTGTATCGACCCCTTAACGTTGGACCACTATTTACGACACACCCTGTATATAAATGGCCTAAACGTGATTATAATAATAAAAAAACAACAATATGTAAAGCAGGTACGTTAAAGAAATAAGTTTTTTATTATTCCTCGAGTAAAATAAATAAGGTAAGCAATTGTGTTAAGACCCGTTTAAATAGGTAAATAAAGCTATATTTTATTTTCAGAATGTCCATAATACGTGTTAGTAACTATAAATCTTAACCTAGTGTTAGTAATAGCGAACAAATTGAACATAAAATAAAGATGCGACACCCAACCCCGCATCTATGTACCTAGCGTGCAGTCGTGTCCATCGGTGCAGCATTGGACGTCCCACCTGGCTGCAATGGCGCTCAAGCTGCTGTAAGATCTGGCTCGGATTCGTCCCAGCAGCGAAGCAACGATATTAAAGGAATATAAAGTTACAAGAGTTACAATATCTATAAAATAATAATTTTGGCACAAACAAAAAAAACAGATGAATTAATTGGGATATGTTTCTTGAACGTAAACGTAAATACCCTTTAAGAACAAAGGATTGCAAAACGCCATTCCTTTTTCAAGTATTACATTTAATTTGTTTATCGCTTCCCAAACGCCACTTGTGTCCATTATGCAACAATGACAAAAGAGTTCTTACAATATCTACTCGTATTATAAGTTACCAGTTGAAAAACTGTGTGGTTTGGTTGGTCATCATGATTTTAAATATATACCTACTGTCCTTTACGCACCGATCAAAACATATGTTATCTGTTTCATAATAAAAAGAATGACATAATGAAATAAATATAATTAAACCTAAAACCAAAGATATTATCTAAACTAACAATGATTTACTCGTATTATCTAACAATAACAATTTTATCTTTTTGAAATTTTAATAATATTTAACCATTATTTCCAAATAGATTGTCATAATACATCAGTATTCCGTTCAAAATGGACGTTAACATTTTGAGTGGAGTCATACAATGGTTTCTCATATTGGTGTTATTTATTCTAACTCTAGTATTTTGGTATTCAACTAGAAATCATGGTTACTGGAAAAAACGCGGAGTTCCTTACGAAAAACCGTATCCGCTATTTGGTAATTTAGAAAGTATAATGAGAAAAAGCGTTTGGGATATCTTTCATGACCTACATAGAAAGCATCCAACAGATTATGTGGGAGTGTACTTAGGGCCGAAACCAACACTTGTGGTGCAATCGTCGGAACTCGCCAGACAAATACTCGTCAAAGACCAAGAATATTTTCAGGACAGATATACTTACTCTGGATATTCTTCGGATCCCCTGGGCTCCCTGAATTTGTTTTCTGTAAAGGTATGTGAACATAACATAGGTGTGTATCTTTTTAATAAGTTCAGAATTGGCTGATCACATTATAAAATAAAAATATTGTTTATTTTATCTGAATTTTTTTAAATATACATTTACAAAAAATATTAATAATTAATTGTTACTATCAAAATATTATTAAATTATTTTATTTACATTTTTTTATTGTTTAAATTATTTTCGCGTTTATTACCTACTTTGGTTACGGCGTTTTATGTTACGGTTCGCTACTGATTGATAGTAATCTATATCTATAATAAAAATGTAACTGATCGCTGTCTGTACATGGAAGATATATGAGAAAAATATTATTGGGGGCCTTTATCAACGCAATAGAACCCAAAACAATGAATGTATTGTGGTAAGCTTCACTTAAAATTTAGTGTTTCAATTCAATCAGTTTATTTCAATCAGTTCATAAATAAAAAAGTTATATCAATTTAAAGAATCACGTCGAACATTTGTTCGATAAAAAATAAGCTACAAGAAATAATGTATGTGATCGTTTTTGAAAATACCAAATATCCCTAAGAAGGTAAAGACGGTGTTTATAAACTAAAGTCCACGCGGACGAAGTCGCGGGCAACAGCTAGTATTGACTAAATTTCCAGTGGTATAAATATTCGTTTCTTTTTTCCAAATCGAAGTATCATTAAATCTGTCCCTTCCATAGTAAAATAGTCCATGTAAACAAATGTTTTTTGCGTCCCTTATTCTGGCTGGGACAGTGATGGATTTGAACTGACTAGACAGGTAAGAAGTCGAAATTGGTCGCCAATAATCAAAAGTTGTCGATACGTCGTTTAAAAGTTGTAAAGATGTATTGATGTTCAATTAAACCTCCATTTACAAATTTTCATGCCTATATATAGAGAAATTTAATTATTTATTTAAATTTGCATAAATTAAGTTTATTGCAAAATATAAATGTTAGCGGAGTAATTCCAAGGGTAAACTTTTTAAGAAATATGTTCCAACAGATATCACGTTAATTCATTAACTAAGGAATTATTCCGAAATCATGCATGTTTTAAACCTCTATTGACTGAGCTATATAAATAAAAAATAAAGATCTTTAGATGTATTTACCCTTATTTTATTACATTGGCTATTCAGAATTAAAATCCATCTCTGTGTCCCGGCCAGAATAAGGGACACGGCGATCTTCCGCGTTCGGCTGCAGAAGATCGGTCGCTATGGTGTGTCGCTGTCTATTATAAATGCATTACGCGCGTATGCATCTTCGGCCTGACCGATGATCAACCGCTGTAAGACGCGACGGATCTTCCGCCTGGTGTGTCGTAGGTAATACAAATAAAAAAAGGCGTAGTTACGCCGATGAACGACGCGCCGATCTCCGGCTTAATGTGTCGTTAAACACTCCACTAAATAAAATAGAACTCGTACCTACTCCTGCGATAGCTTTGACAATTTCTAACTGCTTTTTTAATGTTATATTTAAGAATCCAATATGGTCGAATATGCGTCACGAAGTATCTCCGATGTTCACTTCCGCCCGCTTGAAGATGATCACTGAGCTGATGAATATTAACTCACGCGAACTTGTGGGAAAAATTCAACGTGACTATGTGGAAAATAACAAGGCCGTCAATCTTAAGGTACATTTTTACATAAATAATTTCTCTGCACAAATGATCATAGCTGTTTGTACCCGTACTTTAATTACTATAATACAGAATTAATATCACCGCTCATGAAATGGATATTTGACACGCAACATCCTCATGACTACGAGGACAGGTCTGTGTCCTACATGCAAACGTCAACGTTGATATAATAAAGTACCTACAGTATTTATAAATATTAACAGCTTTTGACCGGTTCATTTGTATTAAATTTCTTCTCCTTTTTCTCAATCACACTTATCTACAATGTATGAATTCTATTTTACTTTAGGAACTTTTCTCTATGTACACATCCGATACCGTGGCGTACAGTGTGTTTGGTCTTCGAACCAGTATATTGAACGACGAACCGTCACCACTTTGGGCAATCACAAGACACATGTTCAAGAGGACCCTTTGGCGAGGTTTCGAATTCACTATGGTTTTCTTAGTTCCATCGGTAGCAGAACTCCTGAGGTAGGTAGCGTTTTATATCCACCATTCATATTATTTTTTATTCATAATCGTGCTATATTTTAGTAATGACATAAATTCAATCTACCATACGATATTGGTACGTATTGGTACGTATTGGTACCATAGAATTTATTTTCATTTAGAATACCCATCCACATTCAGGAACTACTCGAACGGCACAGAAAGTTTAATATGCCTAATATTTTTTATTTCAGACTCACGTACTTTTCTAAATCTGCAACGGAATATATTAAAAAAATATTTTGGGACGTTGTGAGAGAGCGTAAAAAGACTGGAGCAAATGACAAAGATCTCGTAAATCTTTTACTTAAATTAAAAGAAAATTGCAAACTCCCAGCAGAAGCCAATTCTCGTAGGTTGATCTATCTACATATTAAGTATACATATAAAAGTAAATATACGTATAAACGTAAATATTATATGGTATTTATTTTTTTTAATTCCAGAGTTTGCCGATGACCTTATGTTGGCACAAGCAGCGATATTCATATTGGGCTCTATAGCAACTTCTACTACTACTCTCACCTATTGTCTTCACGAACTGGCGCATCACCCTGACATACAGGTTCATTCTCACATAAATCGAAAAAAAAATTATATACAGCTTATTACAGAAATACAAAAAAACAATTTACTTTCATTTATATCTTCAGGAAAAGCTTTATGATGAAATCAACGACGCGTTAAAGCAAAGTGAAAAGGACATTTTGGAGTATGCTGATTTATTAGAACTGAAGTACCTCACTGCGTGTATGTTCGGTACGAGAAATTCCACGTTTAATGACATGAAGTTAGCTTAATGAATTTTCTTAACGAGGATAATACAAACAGGTATTCATATTAATTTATGTTTTTAGAGACGTTGCGTAAATATCCACCAGTCCCACATTTGGATAGAGTGTGTAATAAAAGATATCAGTTGAATGATGACCTAGTGATAGAAGAAGGTACCCCTGTGTTTGTCAACGTAGTAGCTATCCACCGTGACGAGCGACACTACCCCGAGCCGGAACAGTGGCGACCGGACAGAATCACTGCCATCAATGATAACGATAATGTCAACTTCACCTTCCTCCCCTTCGGAGAAGGGCCCCGCTTCTGTATTGGTAAGTGTTGCGCTCCAAATACTCCTAACAGTTAACGTTATATTTTATAAATTATTTAATTTTATTCTATTAATTTAATTAATTCATACACAAAACATTATGCAACTACGTGTTTGTTTTTTTAACTTTGTGGTCTGAATTACCTTTGCTACAGAGTCTATCTTTAAAATATTTGTACATAATACTTATGTTAAGACGTTACGTCTGCGTAAGATAGAGTCGACTTTTACGTGGTTTCTTGATTTGGTGGCAGACTTAGAATGAAAAGCTAAATTTAGAAAAAATATACTTTTCATTTTTTTCTTTAAAAAATATAATTTAAGGGTTTCATTGGTGTAAGTATATGCACCAATAAAACCATACACGGGGTCAACTGATTAATTGATAATTAGTGTTATAAAATAAACTTAGTATTATAAATATTAAAACTTCATATTACAAACAAATACTTCACGTAGTACATAAATTTGCGTCTAAATTTTATTTATAAAAGATATTTTACATTTCAGGGAAACGTTACGGAATGATGCAAATTCGCGCTGCCCTCGCTCAAATTCTAAGCAAATATAAGTTGGAGCCGGGAGCAGAACCCTACAACCTCGAAGCGGATCCGTACAGCCTAATTTTAACGCCCAAAGGTGGCGGTAGTGTCAAATTTATTCCTCGATAATAATGAATTCATGAATTAATGAAAAAAAAAGCATAAATTATTGTATCATTGTCACCAAATGTTGGAGATCATTATGGCAATTTGAATGTTGAACGGCTGCTTTGAATAAATGGGTGCTTTTCCCATACCACTGAGAAAGACCACGTTTTCAGCCAAAACGTTTTTCTTCGACACAGTGTCCTGCTTTCAATGAGACCTACTAGATAATGGCTTATTTACACAATGATCAAAACCTAGTATAACAACTGTTATCATCATCTGATCATTGTTATTTTTGTTATTATCGAGTTTTTATCATCATGTTAACAGTTGTGGGCGAAAATTTTATGTAGTTTGGTCGAGTGGAATATTTTATACAAGAATCGAATACAATATTCTCGCCCGAATAGTTCGAGAAACTCTCCTTGTATAAATGAACCATAAAACTAAATTTGAGTCTTGGATATAGCATTTAGTAATAATTGTAAATAAGAAATAATCTATTGTACCTGTTTGTCCTTTCATTAAGCGTCTAGTCCCACTAGTCGCATTGGAGTTACTATGTTTTTGAAATTAATATTATTTATTTAAACATATTCGGGCGTGAGTGTACTAACACTGTGGTTTAGGGTGTAACGGAACTTCTGGGCCGAAAAATCCTAGTGGGACTAGATGGTCTTGAGAAATCGCAGCAAATATTACGTGTCTACAAAAAGTAATGTCCACATAAATACTATACTTTCTTAAAAGTCGTAATTTAAATTACAAATTGTGTGAGTAAATATTAAGTTGTTTATTTACTTTAATATTAATGAACTATAAAATGCTCTAACACCATATTCGATTTTCATGGATATAAAAATGAAACCAATACCTACTTACATTTGATTTGAACAATCACAACTCAGTGTCTTTTTTAACTACTCCAGGATTCCCTGTGTCATGAGTCCAGAGACTTATACAAAGACGAACATACCACCCAGACCCGAACAAACATTTATTTTAAATAAATTAATGTCCGATCGGGAATCAAACCCGAGAACTTTTACACAGTAAGCACCGGCACTACCAACTGGTTTAATTGGTCCTCAAATTGGTCAACAATCCTCATTTTACTTGGTATATGCTAAACAAGTAACTTATTTCTATTGTCCAGCGACTTTTTTTTATATAGAAAAAAGACGGCAGACGAGCATACAGTCCACTTGATGGTAAGTGGATACTGTCTTCTATGGACATCCGCGATTCATGCCAAGATGAGTCCAGACGCACCGTGGGACACCCTCCGGCCAGGTGGACCGACGACCTGAAGAGGTTCGCCGGTGGTGAATATAAATTATAGGAAATAAATTGTCGATAATTTAAGGATAATTTAGCATAAATAAGTCGTAATGTATGTGGGTTATCTTGTTTTAATCATAAACAAACGGCGCCAGAACAGAAAACTCGATAAACGCATTCGTATTTGCGAATATTGGAAATGGGTATTCGCATGCACTTTCGCAATCGCAAATGTTTCAAAATCGCCACTCGTTACATCACTATTATCTAAGTCACGTTTGTCTTGAATATTTATTTTGGGCATACAGTTTACTTGATATCGTTCCAAAATGTTCATCTCTTAGCAACTATGTATTATCCGGTCTGTGGTATTGCTGTATCATTTCTATTGCATGATATTTTATGCCACCCTTTATGCAACTGATAATAGAAATATTTCTACCTTTAGTCTGTCTATTTTTAAGTTTATACTAACTTCATATTTTTTATTGAACACATTAGAAGTATTACAGTGCACATTTTAGATAACACTTTAGTGTTAATGTAAATCGCATTCAAATGACTTCTGATATGTCATCTGTTTTCATAATAAATCGAATGAAAAAATGAAATATTTATTAGACTTACATTTGTAATTAAACCCACAAAAAAAGTAATGTCTAAATTAACTAATACTGATTTATTATCTATAGCTACGCCGTCGAAAGATTACCGATTTGACAGTTCATGAACAGTTGGTTGAGAGAACTTTGAAGTGGCGTACAAATTACGACAAAAATACTTTCATCGTTAATACGTGCTCTCAAAACTAATTTCACGCGAAAATTTTACGAGAATTAGGCAATTTTACACTTATCGACGAGATGTGTATAAATGTGAGCCACACGGTTTCACGCTCGTGGACGGACGGCATGAAAGCTTCCACATCTAAAGTGCCAATGGGCAAAGGAGCTCGACTGATTTTATCTATCACGCCGGTTCTGCTTCGGCGTCGTGGAGAACGCGTTGCTGGCTTTCGAGTCAAACAGCACTTCTGACTACGATGAGGAGATGAATGCTAACACTTTTAGCCAATGGTTTGAACATCAATTATTACCCAGCCTGCCGGAACCTTCAGTTATTTTACTGGACAATACTTCATACCATTCCATGCAGGTGGATAAACCAAACCGCCTACCCAGGCCAGTAAAAAGCAGAACTGGTAGCCTGGCTTTGAAAAAAACGACATTGAAATAATTGTCCAGATGCCGAAAGCAAACTTAATAAAACTAGTGAAAGAGAACAAGGCTACAAAAGTGCGATACGAGATAGACGAACTGAGTCTAGCACACGGACATCAAGTTCTCCGAACTACGTCGTGCCATTGTCAGTACAATGCCATCGAATTACTAAGGGCCCAAATTAAAGCTAAATATTAAAATTGACTTTCTTTATCATTTTAACCATAGTGTTGTATAATAAATGGCTTGGTATATTTGTGTATATTGATGACAAATAAGGATTTTCAATTCTATTCTATTCAATATGTATTTGGTGCTATAGCATGGATTTGTTCTACACAAAGGCTAGAGTTAAGCACCAGATAAATGTATTTTTTATATATTTCAGGTTACGCAGCTCGCACAATACGGCTCTGTCATTCAGCACTAATAAAATATTGAACCTGTTGAAAGAATCTTGTGAGAAGGTCACAAAAGACGACTGGGCGAAAGTAGTTGAAAAAACAAGAAAAATTATTTTGAATGACTACGGCCGCGATATTAGGATTTATTATATAGTTGACAATGAAATAATTATTCATGTAACTGATAGCGACAACGATAGCAGTCGTTCACGTGATTCTGATTCAGATTGGTGTAAAATACTCAATTATTTTTTATTTTTTTTCCGTGTATTCGCTATTGTATCACATCAACAAAACTACTGCTACAATTTTCTATAGTTACATTAATACGACATAATATGTCAAATCGGTAATCTTTCGACGGCGTAACTATAACAACAACAATTTTATCTTTTTGAAGTTTTGATAATATTTAATCATTATTTCCAAATAGATAGTCATAATACTTCGATATTCCTTTCAAAATGGACGTTAACATTTTGAGTGGAGTCATACAGTGGTTTCTCATATTGGTGTTATTTGTTCTAACTCTAGTGTTTTGGTATTCAACTAGAAATCATGGTTACTGGAAAAAACGCGGAGTTCCTTACGAAAAACCGTATCCGCTATTTGGTAATTTAGAAAGTATAATGAGAAAAAGCGTTTGGGATATCTTTCGTGACCTACATAGAAAGCATCCAACAGATTATGTGGGAGTGTACTTAGGGTCGAAACCAACACTTGTGGTGCAATCGTCGGAACTCGCCAGACAAATACTCGTCAAAGACCAAGAATATTTTCGGGATAGATATAGTTACTCTGGATATTCTTCGGATCCCCTGGGCTCCCTGAATTTGTTTTCTGTGAAGGTATGTCGACTTTAAACCATTATAATAAATTTTGAGTTGGTTCTTCCTATTATTCACATTGTTACGTGTACAAATTAAAACATCATTATAAGAACAACAGGAAGTACAGAAGCAAATCCTTATTCACCATAGTTCATGCATTGTGCTTAATTTTTGTGAAAGAGTAGTATTTTATTACAACAAAGCACTTACATTTAACAATACAAAAAGTCACTGTTGTATAAATATTGCATAAACTATTACAAAACTATACGAAGTACCTAAATGCGTAATACGATTATTTTCCTTCAATTTTGAAATCCTTACTAACAAAGTGTACGTAAATCTTTAAGGGTCTAAAAACTATAAACTTCCTTTATAGTGAGTTAACATAAAACCTAGAGAAAATGCTACGAGAAACACTATATTATGTACGGTATTACATAGATTATTTTTATATTTGTGCTACATACGAGTACTTAGCCTGGATTAGACTTGAGATGACCGATTTCTTATTTCATGACGAGAAATACGAGTATACCATCGGGTACATGACTGCACGTAAGCATGTTAATGATGATATAAAAAAGTAAACATACACGAAACTATTATTTTGTGATTACAATTTGTGATTCTGATTATAGAGAATAGTATACTCTCTATTGGAGGCGTATCTATTAATCTATATAAATAGTATATATTTATAGTAGTATAAATAATATAATATAATAGTAGTATAAATAGATCTATATAAATAGTATCTATAGGAGATAAGAGGCGTAACTGATTATAGAGAATTATAGATAATAGTAATTTTGTGATTATCAATACCCGCGACTTCGTGAGCGTAAATGTTTGATTGTTAGCTTGATTCCCGGGAACTCTATAATTGATTTTGATAAAAAGTAGCTACCTTAAATGTTTACCCCGCACATAATTTATATTATGCCAACTATGCAAAGTTTAATTAAAATTCACCCAGACAGACAGACGGACAGGCAGATAAAAAATTTTAAAATGTTGTTTTGGGCTCTGTATTGCTGGTAATTTAAATTGCAATGATTTTTTTTTAATTTAAATGATAGACACGTCTTTATTACAATTTTATTATTATTATTTGTATATAGATATAGATCATGTCAAAAGGTGAGCCTAATAGTATTAAACGAAATGGAGCTCATATTCATATGACAGGATTGACAAACTTTATTTTATTACTGAATATAAAATTTAAAACTAACTGTATTTTCTAACTATTTTTAATTTTATATTTAAGAATCCAATATGGTCGAATATGCGTCACGAAGTATCTCCGATGTTCACTTCCGCCCGCTTGAAGATGATCACTGAGCTGATGAATATTAACTCACGCGAACTTGTGCGTAAAATTCAGCGTGACTATGTGGAAAATAACAAGACCGTCAATCTCAAGGTACGCTTTCGAATAAATAATTTATCTGCATGTAGAACTGGTCATAGCTATTTATGCCGTATACCGATTAAAAAGCCCTACGCATGGTATAAATATCATCGCCCATAATAATAGATATTATTACAACGCGCAACATCCTTATGATTACGACATCCGCAACATCCTCCTAATTTATTTAGGATAGGTGTGTGCCCTGCAGGGTAACGCCAAAGCTGATAATCAAATCAATCAATCAAATCAACTGATTAATCAAACTATGTAATACATACCTACTATGTAAATATTTCTGCTTTTGACTGTTCATTTGTATTCTTTCATTTTTTCAGCCACACTTATTTACAATACATTTCTATTTTACTGTTAGGAACTATTTTCCATGTACACATCTGACACCGTGGCGTACAGCGTGTTTGGTCTTCGAACCAGTATACTGAACGACGAACCATCACCACTTTGGACAATCACAAGACACATGGTCAAGTGGACCTTTTGGCGTGGATTCGAATTCACTATGGTTTTCTTAGTTCCTTCAGTAGCGGAACTCCTGAGGTAGCGTTTTATTTCCACCATTTATTTATTTTTTTATTCATTTCCTATTTATTTAGTAACTAGCGACCCGCCCTCGCTTGGCTTCGGTTTATAAGATTTTTTTTTAATTTCTTTATTCAAAATTTCAAAATAAAATATAGCCTATATTAGACACGGATAATGTAGCTTCCTATTTGTGAAAGATTTTTTGAAATCGGTTCAATAGTTCCAGAGATTACTACCAACATACCTACGAGTACAAACACACAATTTAACCTCTTTATTATATTAGTATAGATGACGTAAATTGCATGCGATAGTGAATACCACATAGGGAATACCATAGTATTCATTTTCATTTCATTAAGATCTACCCTACTTTATAAACTTACTTAAATGACAAACGATGTTTTTCCTTTCTTTCAACTACTTTAAGCGACAGATGATCATTATCATAACGGTTTAAAGGAGAAAACTTATATAGTATATCACATGGCTAGGTAACAGTATATGTACTTACTAGCATATACATAGGTTGAGGTCCCTAAATATCACCCCTACCCGTATCTTCATTCACATACTTATGCTCTATAGTATCTGAATATTCGATATCTGGCTAAATCGCATTTTTTTTATTTCAGACTTACGTTCTTCTCTAGATCTGCCACGGAATATATAAAAAAAATATTTTGGGATGTTGCGAGAGAGCGTAAAAAGACTGGAGCAAATGACAAAGATCTCGTAAATCTTTTACTTAAATTAAAAGAAAATTGTAAACTCCCAGCAGAAGCCGATTCTCGTAGGTTGATCTATCTACATTAGGGTGTCCCATGACATAATGGGATTTTTTCTGCCAAATCAGATTCTCATATCCTGTATTTTTTCAATTTGGTCCTAATTACTCGATTATAAAGTATTATTGCCTTAGGATAACGAGAACCCGTGCCGACTTAATGTCAAACTTACAACTTGAGAATTCGTACTGAGGTACTATGGATTGACTTAAGAATTCATGCAGTTTTGACAAATAAAACGCCGATTAGTCCAAATCGTACATTTATTACTATTTGACATTATTATTTTTTTATTATTGACATTTAGTAGTTACGTCACTCATTTTTACTTCAAATACGCTTTTCAGCACCAGTTCATAAACGTGATGACGACAAGCAAAAATAAGCAATTCCCTGTCAAGTTTTTGCTGTATGAGCACACAGGCACCATTGATACGACTTGTATTCGAAGGCGTAGTATCACAACTGAGAATTTGCATTTTATCTTCGAGATTCCAATCTGTGATCGCATTCCAAACAGCCTGCTCCTGATCGTTGCCGGCAGAACTATCCAATTTTGGTATAGCAATAAGTTAATCTTTATATCCAAATGAAATGACTATTATTAGGAAGACGTTCTTGTTTGGATTTTCGAGCATCCAATGCAGGCAACAGTTTGCTGTCCCAGTGAACGGTTACAACGTCTAGTACCTTATTTTTACTTATCGGAAATTCGTCTATATTATGTCCACTTGAATAATAAACAGTCTCTTATTCTCAACTGACACCTGTCTAATGCAGCTACTAATTAAATCTTTCTTCGTTACCATTACAGTAGTCCCGGTCCTAGGTTGTGTGCGCGTTAGCAAATTATTTTGTGAATCCATATTTTCACCAGAACTGGAAGCTACATCGTCATGTACTCATGTACAGATTCATACGATACCGAAGAAGATGACAAGGAAAGATATTTCATTGGCCTGTTTTCTTCATCGATAGTCCTTAGTCCTTTCTTCTTTGTCAGCCAGTTATTTATCCGCTCCAGTCTATTTTCCGGGTCGACCTGGCTCTCTCTGGCGCTACAAGAAGATCTTATCTTCCTCTATTTGTATTGATTGAAGTGCATCGGCGTGTGCAATATCGAACAAATTGTGCAAATTGCTTGTAAATTCTTGTTTACGTTGCTTGAATACGTCTTGTGTTTTCTTTGCATTTTTTTATAAGTCTCGCCAAACTTGATATAAGTTCACAAGTTGTTTCACACAATTCGGTAACGATTTGGTAGGTTTGGAATATTCATGCCTTTTCTGAAAATATAAGACACTCGCGAATAGCGAGATTTGGGCCTCATTTCCCTTTACGAGTACTTGTCCATTAGAGAGAAGTTTTGACCCCGTTATTTGTGTCTTACGTCCCCTATACCTTTTTTAGAACTGCGCAATTCCACTGACATGTTTATTGACTAAAAGTAATAAGTTTACTGAGAATACATCTGGAAATCACATAACATAATATACGTTGACGCGTAAGCGCGCGCTCGCCTAAGTATGCAAGTACCATATAGGTCTCGCAACGAGAGTTGCGGCGAACACAGTATATACAGTATCACAGACGCATGTCTAGAATACAGAATGTTTGAAAGTTACCGTGTTATATATTTTTATACACATACTCATGGTCATTTTTATGGAATAATATTATATTTGTCAATCTTATAATCTTATAATAATTTCTTATAATTTTGAGGGGGAGAGTGTACCCTGCAATCCAACAGCCGCTCAGCGCGCTCGACTAGCCACGTTACCCCTCTCTCACAGAAGAGTACCTTGAAATGTACTGCATTTCCCAATGTACGTACGTGTTTCGGTAGTGAGTGAGATATGCTAGAGCCCATTTCCATCCTATCCATCCCCATTTTCCCAACCCTTTCTCCAAATCCATTCCTATATCTCCAAAGGTAGGCAGCGTATCCGGGGACGTGCCAACGATTGTCATTTTGGACTAATGTTGGTATGTATCGCGGCATGTAAGGTGGGCTGTATGCTCGTCTGCCGCCTTCGTCCATAATAAAAACTTATAATAAATAACTAAGTGTAGGTATATTCATATAACTTTTTAAACTGTAATTGTATCAATAAAACTACAGTTTTATTGTTGTAAGATAGGTGGATAAATTATATAATATTATATCACCATATTTAATCTTTGACCATCTTTGTAATGTTAAATAAAATTAAATAATTAAACACACTAAATACAATTTCGCGACTCTGTCCATGTAATGTTTTGCCTGGCCCCGTCTTAGCAGATGATGCCATAAGTCCATGAATTTTATATGTGGGGCAAGTGCAAAACAAAAAAAAATATTGCACTGTAATTAATATAACTAAATAAACACCGATAACACGTTTAAAAAATGGTAATAAAAAACACTCGAATAATTAACACATGATCACGTCACAGTAAATAAGTAAGATAACCTTAAGTCAAGTAAGTAAGTCAGAGCAATAAGTAAGTAAGATAAGTCGACTGTCATACTGACATGACAAAACGAACTAAAAACGCGCTGTACAAAATCCACAACAGACAACGTAAACACTACCTGTCCTTTTCTCATATTATATAGCTAGACGGGAAGAGATTCTCAGTTACGCTCGTTGCCTCTGCGAGCTTGTTACTCGCCTCAAATCTCATTGCGAGACTTGTACTGACATGTTTCGATACAAGTCGGCATGGTTTGCGGTAGTTGAAAGGTCATGAAATTTGACTTACCTTACGTGTATTTTAATATACCTATCACAAAAAATAAGTGAGTATGAGTTAAAAAAATAAAATCTTTAAATTTTTTGGGACATCCTACACTACCTATATGCATATAGTCGTAAATATTATATTCATTAACTTAAATATAACATAATAATATTTAAAATTCTAATTTCAGAGTTTGCCGAGGACCTTATGTTGGCACAAGCAGCGATATTCATATTAGGCTCCATAGAAACTTCCGCTAGTACACTCACCTATTGCCTTCACGAACTGGCTCATCATCCCGACATACAGGTTCATCCTCACGCAAAATGAAAATAATTTATAAACAAAGTATGGTACAACTTATAAAAGAAGTATAAAAATAATTTTACTTTCATTTTTATTTTCAGGAAAAGCTTTATGATGAAATCAACGACGCGTTAAAGCAAAGTGAAAAGGACATTTTGGAGTATGCTGATTTATTAGAACTGAAGTACCTCAGTGCCTGTATTTTCGGTGCGAGAATTAATGACTTAAAGTTAGCTTCATGAATTTTCATTATAAACAGGTATTCATATTAATTTTCGTTTTTTTTTTCAGAGACGTTGCGTAAATACTCACCGGTCCCACATTTGGACAGGGTGTGTAATAAAAGATATCAGTTAAATGATGACCTAGTGATAGAAAAAGGTACCCCTGTGTTTGTCAACGTAGTAGCTATCCACCGTGACGAGCGACACTACCCCGAGCCGGAACAGTGGCGACCGGACAGAATCACTGCCATCAATGATAACGATAATGTCAACTTCACCTTCCTCCCCTTCGGGGAAGGGCCCCGCTTCTGTATTGGTAAGTGTTGCGCTCCAAATACTCCTAACAGTTAACGTTATATTTTATAAATTATTTAATTTTATTCTATTAATTTACTTAATTTATACACAAAACATTAAGCAACTACGTGTTTGTTTTTTTAACTTTGTGGTTTGAATTAACTTTGCTACAGAGTCTATCTTTAAAATATTTGTACATAATATGTTAAGACGTTACGTCTGCGTAAGATATAGTCGATTGTTACCTCCTTTCTTGATTTGGTGGCAGACTTATAATGAAAAGAAACGCTAAATTTAGAAAAAATATACTTTTTATTTTTTTTCTTTAAAAAATATTATTTAAGGGTTTTATTCGTGTAGGTATATACACCAATAAAACCCCATGTATGTCGATACGCGGGCTCAACTGATTAATTAATAATTTTGATGTAAATTGAAACGGAAATGACATACAAAAATAAACTTAGCATTACCAGTATTAAAACTTCATATTGCAAACAAATACCTCAATTCAATATTATCCGTAGTGCATAAACTTGCGCACCTAAATTTTATTTATATTCATACATTTCAGGGAAACGTTACGGAATGATGCAAATTCGCGCTGCCCTCGCTCAAATTCTAAGCAAATATAAGTTGGAGCCGGGAGCAGAACCCTACAACCTCGAAGCGGATCCATACAGCCTAATTTTAGCGCCCAAAACCGGCGGTAGTGTCAAATTTATTCCTCGACAATAATTAATTCATAAATTAATGAAAACGAAAAGCATAAATTATGTAATTCATCAATGTATCTTTCTCATTTATATTGGAGATCAAAATGACAATTTGAACACTGTACATAACAGATTTGAATAAACTGATGCTTTTTCCAAGCCATTGGCGAAGATATTTTCTTCTACCCAGTTTCCGCTTTCCCTGGACCTTTATCGATAAAACTAAATCTGGCTCTAGAATGTAGCATCCGGTAATAAAATTAATCTTTTTGTCTTTTCCTTGAGAAATCGCAGCAGACTTTAAGTGTCGACAGAAAATAACATCTACTTAGAAACTAAGTATACTCGTACAAGCCTTAAAAGTCGTTTAAATTACAAGTCGTAATATTTGAGTTATACAACTAGTCGTAGTTTAATTGCTAGTTTTTTTTATTATATTTCCAGAATCTACCTATTTTATAAAAAGGTGGTGGCGGATGAGCAGACGATCCACCCGATGGTAAATGGATACTGTCGCCCATGGACATCCAGGATACATGCCAATGTCAAGCTAGATTGACAACCGCTGGTATACCCTCGGACGCGCTGCCTACCACTCGATATTCTGATTTGAAGAAAGGATTGAGGATAAAGATAAGAATAATATGGGAATGGACTCTGGTATATCTGAGACGTTCAAAAAACTATTAATGGCCGATGGTACAGTGAAGTGTTTACCAACTGTATTCGATGCGTTAAATCAAAAACGTCCTAACACATGTTTGCGAGGGTTTTGTCTAGGTAATCTACTATCTAGGGTCGCGAATTTTCGCTGCAGGTTTATGTAATTTACCCGAATTTACGTAAGCCTGTACAGGCTTACGTAGCTCTTAGCCGAGTGAACTGTAGTGTACGCTCGAGTCGACGCTAAAATGTTCGTGGATAGTGGAACTCCTCAATGACTAATAGAAGACTCTTTGAATTTGGGCTCATTTGATTTGTTTCGATGGGTATTGATGGACTTCACTTAGTTCATATTGAGATCAAAGTTGGATGATGGAGACATGTGGGTGGTGGAACTCCTCAATGACTAATAGAAGACTCATCAAGTTTAGGTTCATTTTGATTTCCTATGATGGGCTAATTTGTTTTTCTCATTTTTGTCACTTAGGTATATCATTTTTATAACTTTTTATCATTTTGTCACTTTTTATTTTTTTTCATTCATGTCATTTAGTGTCGACACGATTTTTGTTATTTTGTGGATGTTCATCATCTTTTGACATTTGACTTTTGTCATATTTTATCAATTTTGATACTTTTGGTCCCCTCTTGTCCCCCTTTGCCCCACTGCAGCCCTCGTCTCCCTCGACCCATCTCGACCCCTCTCGTCCCCCCCCCCCCGATCCCCCTTCTTTCCCTCTCGCCCCCCTCGCCCCCTCTCGACCCCTCTTGCCCGCTCTTGTTCCCTCTTGTCATTTCTTATCACTGTTTGAAATTTTTTATCATTTTTGTCATTTTCTTTTTATTGAGTAGGTAGTAGTAGAAATTAGAATGAGATTTTTTAAATTTCCGCCATTTTGAATTTATTTTCTGGCTATGGTGCTGATAGACTTCGCAAAAGCTCCCAAGAGCTAAAATTAAAATGTCTTATTTGTATGTATCTTGAAAAATAGCGACATAAAAAACTGATTCTAAAATTGTAATCAAGACCTGAAATCCCCAGATAGCAATTTAGATTCGAATCGGATGAATTTGAAAAATGGTCGTCATCTTGAATCCATCATATTGAAAAAAATCTTTCACTCAGGGAGGGCCCAACGATGTTAATTTTAATACTTACCGATATCTCTTACGATAGATTGATATTTGTATGTCAGCCATCTTGAATTTTCAACGAGAATGGGTAAACAATTTATATCAGTGAGTCAGTAAGTGAATGGTAATTTAGCATTATTTATATTAAAAATGAGAACGAACCGCACGGATGCGAGCAATGAAAAGGAACGTGATGTCACGTTTTAGATAAGACATTACAAAATATTGAACGTCTTCATTTACACATATTTTCTCTCTCATCGTATTCACAGTCATTCTCTCTCACTCTATCGTGCCATCCCTTTCAGATCTTTTAGGTTCCATTAAAGCATTTACACCACATATACAGGCTTCATATTCATTATACAGGCTATATAACATCGCACCTCCCGTTATTGTCGTACGGTTACTTCCTTGACAAAGAGTCGCTGCGCACAGTTAGGTCATCAAGACACTTTACCTATACCGCGAATCCAAAAGTTGTGGAATGAACTGCCAGCTGAGGTGTTCCCGCTATGCTTCGAAATGGGGTTCTTCAAAGAAAGCTGTGAATAAGATTTTACAAGGTCGGGGAGCACCCGCACATCCTCTGGTGTTGCCGCTGTCCATGGGTAGCGATAGCCACTTACTATCACGTGGGCCGCATGTCTTCCACTTTCATTTAAAAAAATATATATAAGGTTTTTTTTTACACGTTCGGTCACTGACTACTACAAGCAAAGTAGATGCTCGCTCGTGAGTTACAAGGAAATGCACTACCTCCACCTTCGTGCGGCGCTGTGTGTGTTAGATGCATCTAGCGCTCTAAAACAGGCCAATCAAGTTTTTAATAATTGTATATTTAGAAAAACAAATATAAAAAAGTATAAAAGTATAATGTAAAATATAAAACAGTCGACTGTTGGAAAAATACTACATTCCTTGCATCACGTACCTAGCTAGATGCCTAAGCATCATCGATTCCAGAAAGATATCCAGAGAAAAATTAGTGTATCTACACGAAGCCGCGGACATAATGCTTCTTTATTAAATACTAGCTGTGCCCGTCAATTTTTTTGCACATAATATATAGCCTATGTCCATCTGGAATAGTGTATCTTTCAAATGGTGAAAGAATTTTTAAAATCGGATTAGTAGTTTCGGAGATTACCTCCTACTGGAGATTACTTACAAACTTTACCTCTTTATAATATTAGTATAGAAAAAACATCTGTTCAATAATAATAAAGGAAAAACAACAAGTGAAGTGGAATTAGGCAGCTCTACTTATCCATTTGTGGGATAACAAAGTCGGTCTTCTTTTGTCCTTATCGACGTCTTAGCAAACTTCCGAGGTTTGATATACCTAACTTAGAACAAAGAGGGGGATTACCCCAGGAAATTAATTAAATTGCAAATAGCCGTTCCCTCGTTGTGTCAGGCGGGGTTAGTTCCCGACACAATAACTAAAAGCATTTTCACACGCGATATCGTGGCGTGATCTCTAGACTTTATTCAGTTTAATAACCTTACCGTAAAAGCAAGTCCCAGACCTGTGTGTGTACCCTTCTGTGTTGTATTAAGTGTTTTGTCGAGTGACAATATAATCTCAAATGTAAAATACAAAACCTCTTATGTCTGCTTTAATACTATTTTTATAGATAAAGTGGGAGAGAGATATGTGTGTGTCTAAAAAGCTCGTGTCTCGTTGAGTGAGCTACACTCGTCCGTACCTATACCGACTAGAGAGCAAACAGATTGTATCAGTAGCGTAAGTTAAAAAAATAGTTAAAAAAATATATTAACTTAAAAAAAATAAACAAAACAATAATTTCAGCACATTATAAAAATAAAATAATAAACTTATTCGCAATTGTCTGAAGACAACAAAAAGGCTACCAGAGAAGTATGATCTCCCTGGACAGAAAATTAAGTAGATCCTACAGCTAATTTATCAACCAAACTTTTTTCATTAGATATGTAATACAAGTACATTTAACATTGTTTAATGTCGTCTACTGTTTAAACAAATCTTATTTGAAAAATCTCTTACCATCGCAAAGTGATTTCCCAAACGGCAGGTAAATACATATTGGGAGGTAATTTTCAATTATTCACGGTTACAAGCCGTAACCTCCTCGCCGTTTTCATGATATTACAATTTTCGTGGGGTTAATGAAATGTTATGGAAAAAGCAATTACGTTTTAAGGGTCATTTACACCAGTAGGTACGGCGGCGTGGCGCAACGGGGCAAATTTTCAATATTAAATATGTATCAAATATTATAACGCAGTTTTACTTTATATTTCTTTGCTATGTGACCCTATGGGACCATAGGGATTTTGGAGAATTTAACGTTACCGCATGTTGTACATGTTGTACATGTTGTACATGTTGTACGAGTGTCGTGTGACCAAATAAAATAAAAACTAAATCTTAACGAATATATTATCGTCATTGCATTATTAAAAATATGAAAAACACAGAGACTTACTATTTTCCACTGAAGATTTGTTTCTACTAAAGGTTTGACATTTAGTAAAAACGATATTAATATTATGTATGAACATGTGTTGACATGAACATGGAATTGTAGACAAAGGACCGTGGAGATACTTAAAATATTAAAAATAAAAATTGAATTTTTGAGCCAATTTTACAAAAAGCAAATATCTCTGAAACTAGAGGCGCCGACATTTGGTCTTTTAATACTCGGAAGCCCACATTTATAATTGCTGATGATCTAATACGTCATAGTTAGACACGTGCGTAGGGCTGCCCCTTTGGAATACTCTAACTAAACCCTAAGATTACAAAAATGGGACAAAACATGAAACGCTTTAAATTATACCTTTTTATACAATTATACCACAACAATACTTCTTAAAAGAATCTATATTAGTATTAATGTGTACTAGAACCAGTTTGAAAATCATACATCTCATTTTTCTGAGATATATTCGACGTCACAGCCGCCTCGCCCGGAGATTTACGATGTTAAACCGCAGCCCGGACAAGCATCCTTCAAACCCGGAGAGTCCGAGTCAAACCCGCAGGGATGGCAGCCCTAATCGTGCGTGATGCAATATTACGCAATTTTCATTGAAAAAACACCTTTCTTGGCGGTCTGCCCATCCTGTAAATACAAACAGTTTGATAAAATGCTGAAAGCCTTTCAGTTAGTCGTAACATGATGATTTACTATCAGCACTTTGAAACCTTTTTTGTGAAACAGATGTGAAAAAGGAAATTTATCCATGGTACAAATATAACTCCTGCCAAACTAAAGAAAACAAACGGTAAGCAAAAAATATACACTTAAAGCGTTGTACTCGTAGAAGTCAAGGATTGTAGCGGACAATGGAGCAGGGGTTTCCGACGACAGATCAAATAAAAAACCTTCGTCACACGCTACAGATCCTCACAACTTTACGAGTAATCCCTGGAGAAAAAGATCAAAGCTGCTTTTTGTCCTTTAATTGTCCTCTCAATCCTGATCGCCACAAAACTCTCAGCGTTCATTAATTATACAACTTTTTTAATATTCGAGCTAAACATCAAACAACTTCTTTATCTAGCCGTAATGTTGTCGGGTGTTTAATAACTCTAACAGCATTATTAAATTTTTTACAGCTAAAATATGAAATAAAAAGAATCAAATCACAGGAATGTCTTTATTAATAAAAGTAGAAATATATTCTTTGCCGAATACGAATAAGGATTTAGACTGTCATAGTTTAGTAGGTGCTTTCTCTAAAAAAAAAAGGAGAGTGGCGTTGGGATCTCGAATAAACGGGATATTACACACGTATAGGGGGACATTATCAGGACATCAAACGGTGTAACCAAAATCGGCAGATTAGCGTCCCCACCATTACTCAAAGATTCACTTGTGTAAGTAACACCATTGATGTGATTTAATTGTATCTACATAGAACGTGTCCAATTGCTTTATAATTATAGAAACCCTATTACTGAGCACGGTCTTTGAAGTTCAAAGCTGGTGCCTCGTTATACTCCTGTTACTACTTTAACTTCACTAAGTGCTTTGAGGTAAGGTTCAAAGATACATTCTATCGAATGTCCAAGTTGCCTTCAACTATAAGGAAACTCGATAAAAGAGTATTCATCATAAAATTAATAATTCGATAAAAGAGTTGTGAGTATAATAAATTAATTTCATTGTTTATATATAAAAAATGGCAAATAAGTATAGTAAAATCCTGTACAAAGAGAAGGATTTTTAACGGCATTAATTGACAAATTATCAGCGAAATAAAGATTAAATAAGAATAAGGGATCACAACTTCATTAAATGGCACAAACTAATTATGATTTGTATAAAGGACTTAATGGCCAAAAAAGATAATATCGGGACTCAGACGACCCTATTCACGGAATGCACCGGCCTACTGTGAAATGTTTCGGTGCCAGACGGGCTTCAGCTCCAGTCTACCGGCGGGAGAGCTCCGGGACGCTCGCGGTACGTTCGTGCGCCTGTCTTTGATCCATCAAAATCCGCGGAACCGAAAAAATAATTTAGATTAGACGTCACGAAGTATCTTGTTTAATTACAATGGTGAAAAGGAACAAATAACGACGCGTATAATTGGTGAGTGCAAAATAAAGCTTACCAGAATGTTGTTCCAGTTGGGCTACATTCTCAATTTAGTGCATTCTGCATATAATTCTGTACCCTACTATTGTCCTGGTAAATCGTTTATGAAATAATATTTACTTGTATTTAGTATGTATTAAATTATTATTATCATTTCAGAAATCAATCAAATCTTCGTGTGATCAAGTCTGATCATCTATTCTTTTAGTAGTGGAAAATACACAAGTATTTAGATTGTAAAAATATTAAGAGTATTTACTAAAAAAAATAAAATTAATGATATCGAGTGAAATGTTTTAAACATATCTCAGGTGAGCGTTTCAATTCAAGTTAGAACACGGTTATAGTAGGTATACTTTGTGTAGGATAGTTGAATTTAACCAATCTAATCTAACTGTAGGTAGGTATATAATTCTGAGTTTTTAATACTTGACAAAATTTGCCTTCCTGATAAAACTATTAAAATCAATAAAATACTTCCTTACCTACTTTATTGTATTGAATATTCAACCTAACCAGCCGTTCAACCTTCGCTTAGGTGGTTTAACGATTTCCTAGGAAACCCAAACATAGCATATATCCATCTGCAAATTAAACTTATTAAAAGTGAAAGAATTTTCAAAATCAGTTAAAGTTTTTGAGTTAATCACAAAATTAAACAATCAGTTTCTCTATGTAATCAGTACTATGGTATACTATAGCATACCATATAGATATGGGTAATAGGTATGTATAATGTTTTCGAACCATCATTACCAAAATAACTCAACCTTAAACCCTTAATGAATAATGTATTCTTGAAATGTATTTTTAATTACAATAATTAATGTATTTTTTGGTATAAAAATTGTACCCATTGTATTTAATTTATCAAGGGTACATTGTTGATGTTGTTAAACCAACCAATATTTAGCCGATGATAATGACACAGTTCATATAAATTCGTTTACATTTCAACATCAACTAAATTTTCAACCACACTAACTATCTCTACATTTCATGTCGATTCATGCAGTGAACTAAATTCAGGGTCCCTTTTACAGATACAAGTACAAAATATGACGTACTACGTAGAGTTCCTTTACCAAATTTTATCGAGTGCAGAGAGCTAGAGCTCTTTGCAGTAGGTAATTACTGTAAACAGTAATGTTTTATTTTGCACCTATCAATTTTCACTTGCCGTAGTCTTTTCGGCTAATACGTAGCTTTATAGATTTTAGATATCTGGGCGAAATGATATTCCTTTTATTCGTTTCCTGGTTTATAATATAACTTATTATATAAAATCACAAGAAACACTGAAGCCACGCATATCATCTGTTCTGAGGATTCGCATATCACCAAAGAGGATTCCTTTTACGAGCAACGGCTTCGTTAAGATTAGGTACTAATTGATAATTTTCGGCTAACTTCGTTAAGGTTACTAAGTACGAATTAGTAGCTACTTAATGTTTTTATCATTATGCAAAACGTTTGTCTGAGCTAGAATTAGAACGCGGAAGACCAAGCAATGTAAATATGCACTAAAGCCATAAATATCAGCGATTTATTGCTTATAAACATTATTTATAAAGTCTTTTTAACGCAATGAGAAAAGAAGAATTGCACACTTAACAACTTTAGAAAATTTATGCAAAATGGTTCAGTCAGAGTAATGATACCTCGGAGTACGTATGGAAGTCGAAAACGTCTGTAAATTTTGGGAAGTTAGTGAATAAAAGTTTCTCAAATTGCTTTAATTTGAAAACCAAACCACAGTGTAGAGGTTCCCGGTACCTATATAATTTGCTTATGGACGAATATAACACGACGCGGCTTTGCCCACAAAATCCCTTGGAACCCTTTTTGTATTTAGGCGGGAAAATCTCATATCAATGTCAGTGTAATGGAAATTTAGATTAGCTTTCAATAAACAATTCGAGTTTTTAAAAATATTATTTTTTATGGTTACCGTTTTATAACAAAGGAAAGAAAAAAGAACACGAGAAAATTGTGTATTTACGCTGTGATACAAACACAAAATTAACATACAAGCCTACATAATAGTTATATGAGTAAATTGTTGTTCTGTGCCTAATACCTCGTTTCCTATTAGCCACATATGTATTTGTTTACTTTCTTGAAAAAAAAAAGGTTTGAATTGAATTGCAAGTGCAATAAGACAATAGCAATGCGCGAAATAAATTCGCCTGCCAAATTAGTATCGCTTGCGTATGAACAGTCTAACATAATGTTAGTGGTAGTTATGTTATTAATTTCTTTAGAAATGCGTTCATTCCTAATTAGTGTACCTAGATATGTTTATGCTCAAATGGATAATTTATGTGATTTTCGCGTCACGGCGCATTTAAAGTCATACTAGGAGTTTATTTAAAGTCGGCGCATTTGTTTACGCCTTGGTAAGCTTTTAAGAAAATATTAAATACATACTTATCGTATAAATGAACACATCTTGCTACCATAAGTTCCATCACTACAATATCCTGTGCACTTTTAAAGATATTTTGTAAAACAGCATTAAAGGCTGATGACCTGACACTAACACAATTCAAACTGTTTCAAATTGCTTGATTCTAAAAGAGATTACGAAGTTTTTTTTCTCTCCGTCAAGAAAAAGTTTTATAACTAGATTTTTGTCCCTTTCTTCTTGACAAGAAACTTCCGTAGTGGGAAAATAACAGATTGCGTTTATATTGAAAAGTGCTATAACCATTATTTCTACAATGAAACTAATTTTAAATGCACTTTGTCGGTTAGTGCATGGTTTCCGAGACCAAGTCCAAACAAGTGGAGCAAAGTGAAATAAAACATTTATTTTTTGTTTTGTTCTGAATGCACGCCTTCTTGCCTGGAGTAACGCAACGGATACTAGCAAGGGCCATAAAATGAGGCTTTTCTAAAAATAAGTGGGATAAGAAATTAATTATATTGTCATTATTATTATTTGTAAAGTAACTGTGTCAAAAAATACTCATCAGTTTCAATAACGGTGCAGACTGCGTATGGTATGACCTATCAATTACCTAAACCTGAAATCATGGGTTCTACTCATGATACTCCGTCAAATACCTACATATTTTCTTAAATATCAAACAAAAGAAATATTGTTTACAAATATGACAATTAACGCAAAATCATGAACGAATCCAGGTTTCGTAAATGGATCGATTACATCCTCTACATCTTAAATATACGTGCACAAGCCAAAATGTTTCCTTTTGTAAGGGTCCCCACCCTTACAAAAGGAAACATTTTGGCTTTTATCCCGCGTGAAGACAAAAACTTATGAAGCGTGTACGAATGATAAATGAATGTTTCCATTCAAATAAACATAATACCCTATGTTTAAGAAGTAGGCGGCTTAACGTGTCTTCCAAAATAATACCAATAACAAATGTACAATATACAAAGTACTTAAAGCCTCTGTTGATGAAGTTATACTACAATAGCACGTTCGTAGCGTGTAGCGTGTAGCGTATATATGCTATTATCAATGATACATAACGATTTTAAACTATAGTTAATATAATCACGATAATTACGATGGGATGGGAAGCTGAGATCTAGTCTTGGTGGTGGTACTAAGAGGTGAGCCTACTATTACCCACGAAATACCAAGAAATCATCTGTTGTGTTAATGTCGGAACAGCAGTGCCTTAGCCAGCCCGCGTCATCCACGTCCCCACCGTCCACCCCGGGACCTGCTACAACCGCGCAGCTGCGCGACCGCCATCTTTGAGTTTTAGTTGCCGAGGATGCGAGGCAAAAGTCAAACTTTTGCAACAAACAGTAAACAAACAGAATTCAACCACCAGGGAAGATACCCGAAACAAAACTGAGTCAGTTCACGGACACTTGAGGTGGCAGTCGCGCACTATTGGGTACTGTGGGCTAATCACCTGCATACCTGAAATTACCTGATTATAGAAACAGATGCAATGACAAACGGGACCGATTCTTATACGACGGACTTTGGCATAAAAAACGGACTCGAATTGATTTATAGTATGTTCGAACCCTTAGCAGCGAAAGCGGCAAACTGCCTCAAGCAAAAGTATTTTTTATGAAGTATAACCTGCTTTTTCTAGTAACGACTGAAGTGCGCTGGAATGGTTTTGGAGAATCGCAAGTTTCACGAGGCCTAGACCTTTCTATACTCTGATAAAGAAAACGAGGAGGACGTGCGAGAGTATGGCGTTCGGTTATTGCGTCTCGAAAAAGTGGTAAAGAGGCGAAGAAGAGCCTCTTGGGTTAGAATCCGATATCGGAGCGAATACCTATACCGCGTTTTAGTTCAAAAGACGCTAGATTACGGTAAACGCGTCTTACTCGCCCACTGAAACTTTAGATGCTCAGTCGAAGGAAGACTTTTACAGCCGCCTTACTAACTCTATCAACGAGATAAAACGTCAGGACATCTTTGTCATTTGTCATGGATGTCATGGACTTTGTTTGTCCAACATAGGGAGGTGGGATAGGAACATAGGAACATCCAACATAGGAACATCAACATAGGGAGACCGAGATGCAAAGGTGGGCTGATAACACGAATTATGAAAGATGCCTAGGCAAGCACGCGATAGACGAGCGCAACGAGAATGGGCTGTTATTTCTTGAATTCTGTCATGATCATGATCTTATGATCGGGGGCTCACTTTTCCCACATAGAGATTGCCGTAAGTACACATAGTTTGTAGACGACAAATTGGCATACTCAAAATCAAATAGACCATATAGCAATTGGTGCGAAATGGAGAGATTCATTACTAGATGTCCGTTACCGTAGATGTGCCGTCATTGACAACGATCACGACCTGGTTGTTGCGAAGTTGCGACTCAACGTGGCAGCCACACACCGATAACCGATAATTTTGTCGTGGCGAAATTATAGACCCGAGAGACTCTGGAGAGATTCGGATTGGAACATAGGAATCGTTTTGCGGGTTTCAAGCAGGCTCAAACTAATATCAACACGGAGTGAAACCGTACCAAAATGGTTTATAAAGAAACCCGCAAAATCCTTGCTCACAAACCCACAGCGCGGGAGCATTGGATGTAGCAAGAAACATAGGACCTCATAAATCAGAGAATAGGTTTGAAAGTGCAACTCATCTCGACTAATGATACCTACGCTCAACAAGATCTGAAAATGCGGTACAAGAAAATGCTTAATAGGATCTATCCTAGTTGCCGTAGCGATAAACGCATTTTAGCAGATAAAATAGCAGATCAAGCATAACTCGCTGCAGTTTGCTACAACATGGGTGAGTTGTACCACGCTACTAAAACCTGGGCAGGAAACCATCGCCCAAAAAGGGGCTCTGCGATCAAAGAGTGGTGAGTTCATTGCGACTTCTGAGGACCACTAGTTTCTTTCGCGTCTTTCGCGGCTCATCAACGTCCGAGCACAAGAACTTACACCAACCTCTGACATCGACTTGTCGGCTGGAAATTAATACGGATTCCCCATTCTTCGATGAGGTCTGCGAAGCTATTAAAAGGCTCAAAAGAGGAAAAAGCGCCTTGGTCTGATCTCATTGCAGCAGAAATACTTAAGGCAGATATTTTGCTTAAGGCTAAATTTAGAAAACGCATCTAATATATATGTATATTTACTACAAATTGCATATATTTATAGTGGTAGAGGGCATGCTGCAATCCCACAGCTGCTGGGCTCATTCGATTGGCCACAACTGGCTCTCACAGAATACTACCATCAAGTGCACTGCTTTTCCTACATTATCCTAATCCCCCAATGTACGTAGGTACGTGTTTCCGTAGTGAGTGGGATAGGCCCAGAGCCCATACCATCCTATCCTATTCCTCCCCATTTCCCCAACCATTTCTCCAAATTCATTCCTATATCTCCTAAGGTAGGCTGCGCTACAGGGAGCGTGTCAAAATTTGTCATCCTAAAATGATGTTGGCATGTATCGCGGATGTCCATGGGCGACAGTATCCGTACCACCAGGTGGATTGTATGATCGCCTGCCGCCTTCTTTAGATAAAAAAATCTGTGTTTACTAAAATAATCCAATGTGCATTATTGCGACTTGACGTTCAGTTTACCCAGACCAGACGAACCGCCATAATATAAAAAAGTAGATATGCAGTGGCACTTCATAACCCGACCCTAACATTTTTCGGAATGTCGAAAAAAGTCACTGTCGTCGTAACTGATCTACCTGAACCCCATTATATATCCAGTCTCGAAAGAGCACAAATTGAATTTGGTCTAGATTTACTTATTTGTAGACTCTCCGCGGAGTTTCACTATTTGCCGAACTGAATTGAATTGGACAAATGAAATGGATTGGTACGTACTTGTATAAAGAAATTAAAATATTATTATATTCAATGCTTAATGTACGTTTCTTGACGTAGTTCATCATATTATTATTAACAAATCCCCGAATGTTTTGCTCCGCCGACTAAACAACCTAAGATCAAAAGATGTATCGTTTACGGTCCTTCGCGGCTTCGTGACAGCAAGTAGTTTGGAGCTCTCCAGCGGTACTTGGGACGTCCGACCACTCGTCGACGACTTCCGCCCGTTGGTCGCCCACTCGTCGACGACGTCCAACCGGTCGTCGACCACTCTGCCATCCCACATATAGTCACTGTACGGTCTGATCATTCTCCATTCAATGGGGGAGCCATTGTCTCCATGTAACCGAACTATCGGAGTCTAGCTAGCTGCTTTAATTTCGCCAGTGATATTCGTGTTCGGACACTAGTCCTTCCATGATGAATGATTAAATGATTGAAGTGGCTATTACACACAACCTAACCCACCTTAGCCTTAATAAGGCTAGGTTAGCCTCAGCCGTATTAAGGTTTCACAAAACTTTAATAAGGCTTTCACAAAGCTTAAAAAATAATTGATTACCTACTCTAAAAACTATTTTCACTCAACCATCTAAATACATGTTACAGTTTCACTTGTCTGTGATACCTCAATAGCCATTCATTCAAGGAGTACTGAGTTTAAAATATTTAGGCTCCTTCTTTTAATTATTGTAATAGACACCCCACAAATGTCGCGCCTCGATTGAATTAACGACGTGAACTAATAGCTGGAAAATTGTAGTAATTGATATAATTTGCTGATCTCGGACATTTTCTGACAGGTAGGAGGGTACTATGACGCGTACAACAACATCGAACCCCGTGAGCTTGCTGGAGCGCCTCGCTACCAACAGCACCACTACCACGAGTACCACCACAGCAGCGCCCAATGTTGCTGCAGTCGACAAGAACGCCAACGGTAGCAAACGTCCTACACCAATCATCATATACCCCACTGGTAATTTTGTCCTATCTCATCCAAATATTGAAAATTGTTACATATTGTTACATATTGTTACATATTGTTACATATTGCTACCTAAAGATCAAGTGAATGTTGGTATCAGGTATCTACACTGCAATGACATTTTTCAAAAGATCATTTTATTTAAATCAGGCTATGTTACGATATTTACTATATATATATATATATATATATATATATATATATATATATATCACTCTTTCTCTCTCTCCTCTCTCTCTCTCTCTCTCTCTCTATATATATATATATATATATATGTGTGTGTGTGTGTGTGTGTGCTTGTGTGTATTCCATATTTTCACAGTACAATACATTTCGTTTTAATTCGTATATTTACGTGTTTTTGCTATGTTAGTTGAGATTACCAAAACTATAAACATACACATGTTGTTTTGGAGCGTGTATCGCATTTACAATTACAGTGGATTTCGGTTATAACGACGGCGGAGGGACCACTTTAATGTCGTCGCTATATCCGGAGGTCTCTATATCCGAAATAATAAAAAATCACGTACATATGTATACATATTTATTTATTTATCATTTATTTATATTATACACGGCTGTTACTAAAAAAACGAGTTATAGTGCACTGCTTAAGTTTAGACTTTTGTGCACGCTGTAAGGTATATTCCATTTTCATAATTCCCTCTACATCTAAATTATTATTGCCTTCTCCAAATAAACAGTACTTTTTGAGCGTTGTAATAGCACATAATGCATCTCTAATTGTTGGAATCTCGTTTACATTGCAATCCTCTTCCTCTTCTTCATGCTCCTTTTCTTGTGTTTGAAGTACAGACTCAATAATTTCATTATCCGTCAAGTCATCAGTAGTGATAACTTGATCATCAATATTCACATAAGTTTCCCAATCCGTAACTGTTGCTTCCGCTGATGATAATCTCGCCAATGGCAAGTTATCCATTTCATCATCAGAATCTTCATCAGTTGTATTAATGGTAGAAAATTTACCAAACCCAGCATGTGAAAAACATTTTTTTATTGTATCTGGAGTAACTCGTGCCCATGCTGTTGTTAACATTTCAATGCCATCCAGAAGATTGACGGCGAAAGGAGTCGAGCTGTTTTCATTGTCGTTTACCATTTTCTCGACAAGAAGCTTTCGATAATGGCTTTTCAGAGTCTTAATAATACCTTGATCGATAGGCTGAATAACTGACGTGGTGTTTGGTGGTAAAAATGCCAGTTTTATGTTAGTCAATTTTTGAATGTGTGGGTGAGCTGGACAATTGTCAATAAATAAGATGATTTTTTTATTGTTTCTTCTTAGCTTAGAGTCCCATTTCCGTAAAACTTTTTCAAAAATTTCTGATGTCATCCACGCCTTTTTGTTGGCTTCGTAATCAACTGGCAAAGTTTTAACATTCTTGAAACACCTTGGTTTTTTCGCCTTACCTATAACCAGCAATTTACGTTTTTCACCTTCCATACTTGAAGCAACAAGCACCGTTATTCTATCTTTTGATAGTTTCCCTCCTGTACATTTTTCTCCTTTGAATTTTAGCGTTCTATCCGGAGTCAATTTAAAAAATAATCCGGTCTCATCAGCGTTCCATATTTGACTGTCGGTATATCCCTCAGTTAATTTTGGTAAAACTGTTCGCAACCAATTATCACAGTCGTTTTGCGATACACTAGCGGCTTCTCCACAAACTTTACCGACCACTATATCATGACGTTGTCTAAATCTGTAAATCCAGCTTTCTGAACATTTAAAGTCTGTTTTCCCAAGCTGTCTGGCAAAATGATTAGCTTTCTCTTGCAAAAGAGGACCGCTTATAGGTACCTTTTGGCTTCTCTGTGCTTTAAACCACACTAGAAGTACATTTTCAATATCTTGATGAGTTGGATTACGATTTTTCTTTATTTTCAGGGATTTTGATTCAAAACACTGCATAATTTTAGCCCGGTTTTTCCACATCGTTGATATTGTAGAATGTGAAACTCCAAATTGTTTACACAGATCAACATTGTTTTCACCATTTTCCAGTCTCGAAATGATGTCCACTTTTTCTTTAACAGTAAATGTACGTCTAGGAGCCATGTTCACAAGTTTAAGAAACGATGTTTACTCACTGGAAATTGCTACGTAACTGATTCATAATTTTAACTTCCTGCACATGCTAAGTAACCCTACACACAAACAAAGCATTTGACCATCTGCGAATGTAAACAAAAGATTCTTATCCTTTGTTTACGTTACATTAAAGCTTATGAATGAGTCTTTGTGCCTTTGCGGACTCAGTCTCAATATCCGCAAGGAATTTCTAGGAATCTGTCCCAAATAGTTCATAAAAACAAGTCGTTATACCCGAATTAGGCGTTATATCCGGAGTCGCTATTGCCGAATGAATTTCCTACGAAAGTATGCTTTAAATTCTAGGGACGTAAGTTCGACGTCGCTATAACCGAAAAGTCGTTACAACCGAGGTCGTTATTAATGAAATCCACTGTATATAGGTATTACAATTACAATGGTAACTAGGTATATTTTTTACATAGGTAAGTTTATTTAGTTTTTAAACAGCGATATCTATGTATATATTTCGTTATCTATTTCTATATCCATTTGCATACTAAAATACAAAAATATGGCGAGTAAATTACGGTTCAAATGATACGGCGTAAGTTTGATCGAAAATTTACTAAATGAAACTTTCACAATCATATCCATTAGAATATCAATAAGTATAGGTCCTAACTTTATCTAAAAAAATTCTAAAAAAAGTCCATATGGTCAATCCATAGACTACAATTACTGGCGTGGCACATAAGTCGTTATCGGCGCTCAAATGCTGCGCATGACGGGTAATAAATTTCACGTGACATTGTCGGTTCGTTTAGTCTCACAATCTGGTGACGAGCGCACTGGGCACGATCCCCAACTTAATACAAGCATTCATTTCCGAGCACTTTTCTCTGGTCCCTTCATCGGTTGTTAGGAACTTCGTCCGTATTGTTTCTAATTGCTTCCACAGAGTGACCTAGTTTTAGAGTGAAGGAGCCTTTGAACTCAATGTACGACTGTCAAACCAAACCCTTCCTACCTTCCTTTTCAATAGTTCTGGTGTATTTGCAAGCCTCAATGTTTTAATGTCCACTGATTGTCAAGGAGAAGTCCGATTTCAATGCCATTTAAGGAAACTACAATAATCTGTCAGGTGCCATTTAACCAGGCTCTGTCACGCAATGGTCATTATGTAGTTAGATACATTATAAATAGCATATTGCAATTATACACATCTTAAATAGGCATATTTAACAACCTCGAAGAATGCCACTTAGCCATATTTTAAACAGATAAAATAATCCTAGCCATATAATTATGATATATAGGTTTCCCAAGACGAAACACAAATTGGTTCCACCTAAAACAAACTCAATTTTGTTTGGAAAAACTTTCTTGACGACATAACCCACCCCATATCTAACTGTCAAACTATTTGGCAGAAATAGTTCGACAGTTAGTCGCAGACGGCCTAATTTTATTGATGGTCCAATTTATGAAATGAAATAATAAATGTAAATTCGGTTAACATAAAATATGTAAAGTTTTATTTCGAATAGGCTAAAAGTTACAACTTCAAGTTTCGGGAGAAGTCGTTTTCTGGAACTTGTTTTCTTTTTATCGAACTATGTATTACACTTCAGTAATATAAAAAACCATCCAATTTTCCGGTACGTTACATTTCTATAGGCTGTTGATTTAGGTTTGTTGACACTTGAAGCAAAACATACATAACGAACAAAGCTATTATATTTTAATACATTTACGTGTACCGTTAGGTGTGTAGTATTCTCTCTATTTACTATGTTTACACATCGCGGACAATTTATTCTAATTTATCATGTTTCTCTATTGTTTCAGTGACACCGGAATCAATAGTTGTGCCAATAGTGTCATGTATATTCGGCTTTCCTTTGCTGGCGTTGACAGTCATTTGTTGCCTCAGGCGGAGAGCAAAATTAGCCAGGTATACATATAAATAATAAGATAATACATATAATGGAATAAGATAGCAGACAAGCAGATCATTCCTTGCAGTTAATAGGATATCGCAACCAGAAGACTGTCTCCGTGTTGAACTTTAATTTTATTAGTCCTGGCAGGATGGCATTATCATAAAATGATTGTGGTACTGTTATTTTTTTCTAGACGCACTTCTGAAATTTCAGAATCGTATTGCAGCTCTACAAATGTTTTGTCTAACACACTGGAATTTCAGATTAGATAATGTGAAATAATGAAATGAACTTTCTGATAATAACATATTGTTAGTTATTTAAAATTATTTAATCAATTATTTAAAAAAAATGTTTTGTTGATCTGTGGTTTATTGCTTATTTAGTATTTTTGCTACTTGTTAAATACAAACCATAGATAGTGATGAGCAAAGCTCGTAGTTACTTTGTTAAATAAAATATTACCTAGGTTAAGTACATATATTACCGAGTAGGTAATTAAAATAAATTGTTCAAGCTATTTGATTTGATCTTTTATATTAAACTTAGATGCTATTTTGTGAAGTTTGTGCACAGCACAAACATGCGAACAATGCCTGTGGTGTTTGGTGACTACTTAAGTTAAACTTCTCATAGCCACACATAAGTTTTGCTGTACATTGTTTTAACATCACAGCGTTACAAACAATGTGCACTTACCGGACTGCTTGAGGCAATGTTACGTAACATGATAGAGAGGTACTATGCGAATTTATTGGACTGATTTTTACGGTCGACCTGGGGCAGGTAGCCGCTGTCCAATTAAAAAATACAACACTTGTGACCGCGATTATACGGTCGACTTCATTTGATTTGGCAATTTCAATCTTTATTACACTACAGTCCGTTGTTCGTAAATTGTGCCCAAACTAAAACAAGAACGAAAATATAGTGAGCATCAAATAAAAAGTGAAAATAAAAAAGTGTGTTAAATCCAGAAATCGTGAAATAAAGTGATTTCACTTTCTAACACAAACGAGTCTTAGCAAAACATGCTTGCACACTGGGTTCAAATTCTAATGCCCTCCTATGAAATAAGCTAAATGCCAGGAGTATTTCATAATCAAATGCTGGAATATTTTACTGATGTGCTTAGTACAACACTAATATGTTTAAAGCTTGTCTAACAATTTCCTTCGTTCTGTAATCGTCTAGATCGCTCAACGTTCTAGGATTTTAATCTTATCAAGTCTCGGAAGCGGGCCGTGTGCATATTTTATAGTATTTTATGTACCCTTTCAGCTGAACCGAATTTGTTTGCAGAGAGCGCGCGAGACGGCGCAACTGTGAGTTGGATCGCGGGGAACTCTCTGTTGTGAGATTATCTCCTGTGAAAAGCAGACCGCGTGCGGTGAGTCTGGTGCGCTCTCCGCGCGCGCTCACCACCGTAGAGCTGGACACTGTACTCGAAGAACGTTCCGATCCTGAGCAAACCACCCTCTCACAAGTAACTATTACATAATTCAAAAGACTACGCTTTAATTTTTTTCTTATAGAAAGAAGGCGGCAGATGAGCATTCAATGGATACTGTCGCTCATGGACATCCGCCACAAATGTCATACTCAGTCCAGAATGACAATCGTTAGCATGCCCCAGATGCGCTGTTTGTCTTTGCACATTGAGGAACTAATTGGAAGAAAGAGTTGATGAAATTGGGAGAGATAGGATAGGATGTGATTGTAATACCGAAACACGTACGTACGTTCGAGGAATAGTGGGAAATGGAGTCCATTTCATGGTAGTCTTCTGTGAGTTTACAAGTTTTAAAACAAAGCGTCTATTTGCATCACCAATCTGGATCTTGACTTAAACAATAAAAATTTAAAAGCATCATTCATGCTGAAACTCAGTTACCTCATGTAGGTCTTTTATCAATCATAACGACACGGATTGGTCTACATACCGGCGGTCGGCCATTCGATTCTTCTCGTAGATATTTTTAGTTCTATGTCTCATTAAATCATGTCTGACTGAATCTACATTCTTTTACTTTTTAACACTGCATCATGTTAGAAGAAAACTAGGACACTTACTCGAGAAAAGCCAGGCAAGATGTGATAAAAATAAATTGTATTCTATTTTTAAAGCAGCTTCAACTAGCCTGCTATGAAGTACATTCATAGTACAGGGCATTTCAGATTGAGCGCCGGATTTAAATTTTGCGCCATTGTTTCGTTTGGTGGTTGGAAACTCTGGTTTGGTTATAGATGTCACATATGACAGTTGCAATTAGTCAATATGGAACGCTACATGTAAGAGCAACGCAGTATGAATTTTAGAGCAGTATGAAGTGGACCATCATTTTGGCGAAAAAATCATCTTTAGTGACGAGGCCCATTTCCACCTTAAGGGATACGTCAATAAGCAAAATTGTCGTATCTAAAGCTTGGAGACTCCTCGTGAGATTCATAAAAAACGGATGCATCCTCAAAAAATTGCAGTTTGGTGCGGCTTTTGGTTCGGCGGGATCATAGGGCCATTTTTTTAGGTATCGGTATTTAGGTAGGCATAATAGTATTTAGTATTTAGTATTGGAACATGGTACAGGTTTTTTTTGGCACCAATTGGAAAATATGGACCTCGATCAACTGTGGTTCCAACGGGACGGTGCCACATGTCACACAGCCGGAGAAACAATGACACTATTTTTTTTATAAATTAAATATGGCGCTCAATCTGGGACAACCTTCAGTTAAAATATTGAAACAATTTTATTCTCTTCTGCGGATATATAAAACTACTAAAACGGACTGGGGGAGCTTTTTGTTCTCTCTCGAAGTTTTGAACATCTATTAGCCATTGCAATTACAGAATTAAATATTCTAAAACAATTACGAAGCTATGTAATGACTGTAATGAGCTATATTCAGCTTCAAATAGGAATTGTAGACAGTTTTGTGTTTTAATAAAAGTGCAAGTATAACTAATAATTATTAGTATAACTAATAATAAAATATTTCAAATATTATATATATATATATATATACTACTCTGTCAAATAAGTTACGGGATTTTTTTAATAAAACAAAAAATATTGCTTTAATCGTCTAAATTTATTTTGTCGCCCTCGAAATAGGCTCCTCCATTTGACGCAATACACTTTCGCCAGCGAATAATCCATTCGTCGAAACACTTCATAAAGGCACTTCCGGTATGGCCTTTAGCTCTTTTAGCTAATTTTGTTTTATTACATCAATGGACTCAAAACTACTGCCACGAAGTGGTAATTTGAGTCTGGGGAATAAGAAAAAATCACACGGACGAATATGGTGCTTGGTCGATGACATACGTTGAATTTTTGACTCGAAATTGCCGTACGATGATTGAGGTGTAAGACGGCGCATTGTCGTGGTGCAGTATCCAAGAATTGTTGTTCCACAAATAAGTTTAATTGTTTAATAGATTTGAAAGGATTAAGTTTTATTGCCGTCGAAAAAACAATGAAATTTTACGTTACATTATTTTAAAAATGGAATGAAAACTCGAATCATACTTAGGGGTGGTACACATTAAATCAAATCAGCACTATTCTATGTAAAAGCCTGGCAACCGGGGGCGGCATAAATCGAATATATTCATTTCTGTACATTCTAGAAAATAGCCATTAATTAGGCCAACATGAATTTTCGCATTTAATCAGATTACCCATCGAGTTTAATAGTTTTACAACGTACATTGAAACGTGCCTCAAGTGTCAAAAGTTGAGCGAGCTATTTATGTTGAGCGAATGTATTCATTGTTCCTTTGCATTCGTTTTTATTGATGCAATAAATTGTTATGACGTGATTAATACAAGAAAAAACGTGGTAGAAACTCGAATAAATGCCGAATCGTGCCGAATTATTCCGAAAATAAGATGACCCAAATAGTCCAAAGCGAAAATATTACAAGCTTCACTGTGTTCATACAAACGCGACATTTCCGCCTACAGACTGGCGCGATGCGATCTGACCGAATAGAAGTAGAGTATACGTAGTTAGTCAGTCAAGAGACGCAGTTCACGTTGCGACATAATATGCTGAATTGGTATACTATATTCTACTTATTTTTTTACTATATTCTGCGGAATTGAGTTAGTGGTTAGTGCCCATAGAAACAGATAGGCAACTCGTGAAATTGTATAGAAATCAAGTGTGTCACGAGTAAATTTTAGTACCTAACTGTAAGTGGTTTTTAATATGTCAAAATTGTTAAATGAAACTTAAGAGTTTGATTAATAGACTTATTTACTATAAAACAAAACAAAAAATAAGAGTAAAATTAGAGTACCTAACAAAAAAATAGTCTTTGATATTAATAATCAGTCTACTTAATCAACATTCAACTAAATTATAATTATAATCTTTAGTGTTGGATCATAGGCAGTGGCAGTGATCATAATTTTTATTTATGTCAGTATAACAATAAAGCGTGGGATCTGCCAAAATTCTAGTTTTGACGATAAATATCAATTGATATATCGTGATATACAATCAGCGAACCCTGGTTAGTGCTCCTTTCGTATAGTATTCCGTCTGTATTACACTTAGGGCGCATTGACCTAGTATCATATGGACGACGGGTCTAGTACAAAATTTACGAACAAAAACGTCTGGAGTTAACATACAATCCTACTTAACGATAATAGATAGGATTGCGGGAACACAAAAATCACGGAGTTGTTTCATTCGTAAAAGTATTTAATATTTACTCTATTGAGATAAAATAATATATCACACGTCTTACTTATATCTGTAACTGTAACATACTTGGTTTAGCCATTCTATACAAAGGCTGGCATTCTATACAAAGCCTAGACATTACAAAATTCCGATAGGAGATTAAGTAAAGTATAAAATGAAAGATAAGGTACCATAATCAACTTTGATTTGGTTTGCAAAAACAAATCAAAGAAATTTCAAGACCATAAAGATTGATGAACTTTAGTAATGAAATTAATGACTCAATGATACATAAAAAATAATAATGAGTGATGAGTTGATAATGTTTTTTTTAACTAAAATAAATATGCACATGCTATAATATCTATAAGTACATTTTTGGAAATAATATGATTAACTTATTATATAATTATAATTATTGGTCTATAATAATAACGACATGAAATAACAAACACTTTAATTGATTCTAATAAGTTGAAGATATTTAAAAATAAAATAAATTCGATGCGACTCCTTTTCTTTTGAGACAAGATTGGACCTCTCGAGGCAATGAAAACAAATGCGTCGGTCTCTTTCGGACTAATTACGAATAAACTAATAAGTGCGTGTGAGACAAGGACAAACATATATTCTTATATTCATAACTTTTGCAATCGGTACCAACCAAATAGTTCAAAATTAAGTGAAATAACGTGTTCGGAGGTAAAATAAATAATTTTATGGGATAAAATTTATCAGACAACAATTATCTTACTGAAAATATGATATTCCATCTTTTTTTTACCTTTGCTACGTAATTTTTACAATTCTTCACCACACAATATGGCATTAACATTATAGACTTGTCGTCGGCTGCTCGGTTGAATGAAGACTGATGCGGCATTGTTTCTCTTTTAGCTCGTACACTTGATCGAGGACAAGATGTCCATTTAGAGTTAATAACTCAATGTTTCGGCATTATCAGGTAGAGATGACGCCGGACCGCGAAGTGGGCGCTATCCTATTCAGCGCAGTCGGCGCCGTCGGCACGGCTGCGGCCGCGGCCGGGTGCACGCGGGACAGCTAGCGGCGCGGGTCGGCGCAGCTAGGCGCGCGCTCGCCGCTCTGGGCTGCGCTCACCAGCCAACCGCTCCACGAGGAGGACGGCGACGACGTCGGAGACGACAGCTAACAACTAGACGAGCGCTCAGTCGCTGACATCGGCGAGCGCATGAAACTTTTCCTGGACATTCCTCTAAGATTCTGAGTTAACTTCGTGAAAGTGTTGCTAACATCGGTGAGCAATTGAGCACCTAAAATTTTGTGGACATTCCTCTCAGATTTTGAGTGAACGTGAAACAGTATATCGTTTTGTACAAAGGTTCTTCTGAATTTTAAAGCTTTAACTCACAAAAGAGATCTTCCGCATATCCAGCAGAGCTTATTTAGTGATTTGTTTTCCTTCAATAGATTTGTAATATGTAAGTATATCATTTACCTAGATTTATAATTATTTTATTTTCGGGTGTTATAGTAATATAAATAGAAATTATAAATGTCTGAATAGTTACGAATGTCAATATTGGACCGGTGAATCTGAAATTATTTGATGAATTGAAAAAATATACAAATGCAAGGGGAATACTGTTTTTCATGTTCATATCAGTTCGGTTGTGGTATTGGCAAATCCGCACCACATCGTTTATTGTGACACTGAACCACGAAGGATACTGCCTAATACTGCATTCCACAGCTGACTGGGAGCGTCCAAACGACCAAGATATGACTGGCGTAAAACGTATACATATACCAATGTGTTCGGGTCGGGTATGCATAAGGATTGTTAGAACCTACATTTTTTATACTCCCACGTCGATAAAGACCTCAGCAACGTAATATTTTTCCCTGATATTTAGTATTTGTTAGTGGGGGATAATCAAGACTTCTCGGAGTGTTTTAACTCACTTAATCCTGTTCCGCTTGCGGATCCGACTCCTCTTAGTTACTCATTAACTCTTTTGATTCACCTACTTAATCACCTTCTGCAAGCGTTTCATTCCTTTTCCCTGGTCATACCAGGCATGCAAAAAAAAAAGGTCATACCATCGTTGCATCTCGATTTTGAGCCCCCGACAATTACACTCACGATCATGATTGGCGCCGGAATCGGAATGAATAACAATTCGATGGAACAATTAAGGGATTCTGCTCCGCTCGCGGACTCAACTCTTTTCATTCATTAACTCCGGAATTACCCATCACTAGTATTTGTCTGTTCCATGGATAATATGAATTGTCGATTCATATAACCGCCTTGATGTATATATAAATATATAAATGTATATATAAATGTATATATTAAATTAATCAATTGATCTTATAATCATAATTAATCAGTCTTATTTTGACATTCAAGATACTTCGAAAATTCACAGTAGCATATTTGAGTAGGTGTGCGCCACCGACACCTATTTGGTAAAGCTTTAACTTTGGCGTTTTTATAAAAAAAAAATAGAAAATTACGAACGTGCGGTACTTTTGTAATATTAGGTAGTAGATGACTCATTCACGAATTAATATTTAGTATATTATTAGTAGTCTTATCCTAGCGTAAGGTCTTTGTTGACTGTTCAAAGATTCTTTTATTAGCATAGTTATATTTGAATATTGAGAGTAGCACACGACCAACTGTAACTGTGAACAATTTTATTGGAAATTATATTATACAGTATTTAGAAACAATAAAAGAAATTCCTATGTAGTAACTTAATTTAATAGTATCTTCTTCTGATTCTATTTATTTATTTATTTACGCTTTTTGCACTATATTGTACAGAGGCGGGGTGGGGTTAATTACCTTAAGGCATTCTCTTTTATTGACCGTAGGTTAAAATGACATAAATTAAAGCGGGTGCAGTAGATATTAAACCGTGCGCTTAATTTAATTTATTTATCTTTCTACTGTATTCTTTGTTGCCAATTGACGTGTAGAGTGACGTTTTTGGGTTCCGTAGTCAATTAGAAACACAGTTTCATCATGTCCTTCCGTCCATATGTAGCTCACAGCATGTATATATAAATATATATATACAATACTTAGTCTGGCCATAAATACTGTTACAATAAAGAAAAATAAATGTGTTTTATCATTTTAGCGCTAATCATTGTTAAGTATTTTACTAATTTTAAAATGGAGTGCGGTGATAACGAAAACCGTAATGCTGTAATTGCATTACACAAAGTTGGCATGGCAACTCTCTATCCGCTAGATATTAGCCGAATGTCTGTGTACCGGGCTATTGGTGGGTACATTGAAACGTCCTCTGTTTGTGACAGAAAAAGGCATGACCGTCCACGCACTATTCGTACGAACTGTGAAGGATATAATCCGACGACGGGTTTCCTTCGAATTCTCGGTTTCGCAGTTTTAATCGTCCGGAAGCAAAAGATTATATCCACAGAGATAAATATAGCACCCAGAACCATGTCACCTGTTTTAAAAGATGATTACGACTTGCTGCTTCAAAAAACGCATTGACCATTTCATAACTGATAAATAATTTAAAGAAAAATGGGGATGAATAATCAGCACAACTTCTTCGGCGGTTCTCAAAGGGAGCTCACAGACAAATCTTATCTTACTGCCGAGAAAATGTTCACCATCGAGGAACATTTTAACAAGCAGAATGATCGAGTTTATGATCATAACTCTAGAGAAGCTGCTTAATTGGTCAATAGGGTGCAACGTGGCCATTATCCGGCTTAAGGGGGGAAACCAGTTTAGACCGATCAAAAAATCGACTTTTTTTTATTGCATAAATTGGTAGTATAACTAGTCAAGAATATGTGGTGATACTTTGATGGGGTGTTAGCTATTAAGGAGTGACTGAATCATATATTTGTGCAAAAGGTATTACAACGTCGGCTTATATACACATCAATATACGATTCCTGAGAAGGTCATAAATCCTTTTAACAACACCCTGTTCCATAACCAAGAATGGTCCTTTCAGCATGACAGCACCAGGTCATAAGGCTCACTCAACACAGGCGTGGCTAAAAAGACATATTCCCTACTTCATTAGAGCTGAAAACTGGCCGTCATCTAGACCCGATCTTAATCCGCTCGATTATGATTTATGATCTGTTTTAGAGAGCATGGCATGATCTAAACGCCACGATAATATTGAATCCCTAAAACATTCCATAAGGGTGGCAGTTGCCAATTCTCCCATGGAAAAGGTGCGTGTTTCAATCGAAAACTGGCCACAACGTTTGAAAGATTGTATGAAAGCAAATGATGACCATTTCTAATAAACGTTAAATTTTTAAAATGTTTACTTATTCATTTCTAAAATAACACAAATTCTTCTAATAAAATAATAATGTAAAAATAAAAATATCAATGTTATCTTTGTAACAATATTTATGGCTAGACTAGATATATAAATACTGAGATGAAATTCGATTTTAAAATCGTATATTTACAACCCAATATCATAAAAGATGATCTCGGAAAAAATATAACCTACATACAAACCATTCAGTTGAAAGTAAAGACAATAATTTACTTACCGCAACAAGTGAATGCAATAAAAAAAATCTGGAACCTTTTTAACTTTAAAACTTTAGTCGAGAGATATTCCCCTTTAAAATCGCAATCAAATCCTCTTTACCTTTTATAATACCTTACCGTTATAAAAATCTGAAAAAAATAAGATTACAGCTCGTAAAAAGTAATTTCAATGAAAATTATAACAAACACTGATACAGATGTTAAGATACTTTCTAAAAAATGTGAAGGATCATTTATATTAAACAAACATTGTTGTTAAGGTAAACAAAATTGTATTATATGTGTTATTATGTATAATAAGGTTGAAATTTAAATTATTGAAATCTAACTTTAGGTATTTCTGATGAAATGGATACGGAACCCCATCATGTGTTTGCCAGAAACGCTCTTTACTAGTTTTTATTTCTTCTAATTCCTTTCCTTTATTATCAAAAAAAAAAAATACAATAAACAGTTAAAATTACAAGATTTGTTATTATTTAACCTTTTAACCTTAACCTTAAACCATTAGCCTACGGCTGCGCTCGTGTATTACATACACCGATGTCTTGTATACCAAAAGCCTTCCGGAAGAAATAACCTACACGGCTGTGAAAACTGCATCACAATCCATCCAGTAGAATCCAAGTTACAAGGGTACAGACAGACAAAAGGACAACGTTGTGTTTTATAAACACCTATATAAAAGATTTATTTGACAATCAGCACATTTGGAATTTCCCTTGCCTAACGTGCAAAACATCCTGGGTTCGATTCCTCGTTGGACAAACATTCGTTGAAAGTGTTTTACTTGGGTCTGAGTATTCGAATTCATCCTATGGCAAGGAAGGAATCCTATGGCCGACGTTACGTGCGATGTTATGTATTTATATTCAAGATCAGAAGAAAGCGACTGTTATGAAATGTATACTTGAAATGAAATTAGAAATGATTAGCATCTTGTCGCTAAATGGGTCTTGGTTAGGCGGCCTCTGTAGAGAAAATGTGTCAAAGTATAAGTTCTTTCTGGATATTTTTTCGTCAATTTTTTGCGTTAATTGTAGGATTTACAGATCCAGTTGTGTTGCGGTTTCCACTATTAAGTAGGTAGTGTATTTATTTAAATTTTAACAAAAAACAAATAAATTTAATAAATAAAAATGAGATATCTGCTGTTTTTGATATTACATATTATTAATTAAAAGCTGCTCCGTTTTTAAATATAAATTGTAAGTAGGGATTGCAATCCTGCAGTGTTTTCAATCCCGCAGTACATTTGCAGGATTAGAGTCAATCCCCCGGAATCCTGCGGGATCGAGCAGAAGTTTTTAAAATTTCATGATTTGAAATTTAAAAAAACGTTTATTTAATAAATTGTTTAATAAATTCAAGTATTTTAATAAAAGTCAAGAACAGTATTTCTCTTAACAAAATAAAATAAATTTGAAATTTAATAAATATTTAAACTCCTCTTAAAAATAACATTTCTTATAGATTAAAACAACTTTGTGTAAATACTTTTTTAAATGACAATTATTTAGTTCTGTACTTAAATCTAAATTAAGTCTAATCAAGTGGTGGCAAATAATCAGTTTTACTAATTTTCATAGTAAATCACATACATCAGCTTGTATGTAATATCCAAACAGTATCTATAATTTTTATGCAGAAATTATTGTAAATCACTTCATTTCACATTTTTAAGGATGTAAGATTCATTTTTAACACCACCCAGCAACGGTAGCAACCCTAACGGCCACCAGTGGTGAAGCCATTTTGGTGGTGGCCGATGGGAATATTCCAAAAATATTATTTTATATGCCGCCAAATAAAATAATTAAATATGACGGTCGATTGGAATAAAATTATGATTCCGTACTAACGGCCACCAGTGGTGGCGGTTTTGGTGGTGGCCGTTAGGAATAATCCGACATGTAATATACTAGACCAGTGGTTCCCAAAGTTATATGAACCGCGACCCAACTAAAAAAATGACAAAATTTGGGAACCACATTACGCTAGGCCTTACATGAAAATAGCATTGTGTCGCTGCTGCGGCATGTTCTCGGTTACGTAGCGTAGTTATGTGAAGGGTTGTACGAAATAAGAATTAAGAAAATAAGAAAAAATCCAGTATCCAGTGATGATCGAAATTTTTAATAAGTAAAAAATCAGATCACTATTATTAAAATTATATTAAATTATATTTTTCGGGGCCCACCCAATATTCGCTATACTTTGGGAAACACTGTACTAGTCTATATAACAACTCCTAGGTAGAATTTCAGTCTGCTTGTTAGCTTATCCATTTATCTGTTAATGCATTATGTAATAGTTACTGAACGCATTTCGGCGGCTCACATTTATTTACTTTACTTTCACTTGACTATATCTACTGAATGTTACAGAAAATCTAAATTTATAGAACTAACATTCCACATACCGCAGAACCCGCGCATAGACTTCACTGTCGGGCTATGACGTTCTACTGCAGGGTCTACCCTAATAATCACGAGTGGGTTGCTGGCCAATGATCCAGCACTGATTTGTGGAAGAACAGTTCCCAGATTTTTCTAAATTTTCAAACATGCTAGTTTTCTCACGATGTTTTCTTTCAATGCTTATAATTAAAAATTCGTTGATAATTAAAAAAATCCATATTTAAGTAGAAACTCATTAGTACGGGCTGGAGATAAATCTCAAGACCATACGAATGACAGTCGAGAATACCTTTAGCTATCAATGTTCATAGACTTACGATGCAAATAAAGTTAAATATTTTTTATACATATAAATAGTTATTTTTTTATAGATTTATAGGAAGAAGGTACAGAAGAGCAGATAGCTCACCTACGACAGGCGGATATTGTCACCAACCCATTCACATCTGAAATATATGGCAGCTTGCCAACATTAATTAAAGATGGCCTGCAGATGCGCAGCCGTTAAGAGATTTAGGAATGACGATTTGTTACAAGGACCGCATTAGGTCCTTGCGTCCTTAGGAGAGGCCTATATCCAGCAGTGAACAGACAGGCCGATTGTATGGCAACAGTATAAGAACTTGATGTCCTTTACTTTACGAGGTCCTCTTACACTAGCCCTTTGAGACATGACCTTAAATATAAATTAGCTTGTCACATCTTCTCGTATACACAATGAAGTTAGAACACTGACGAAAATTAACTATTACTTATAAAAGTATCAACCTGTAAAAGGTCATCACAGTTTTATATCGCATGTTGTACCGCGCGCACGCTCCCCTACAATGTTATACGTAGTTCTGGGTGTGCGTGTAACAGTCAAACGTAAACAGACAAACATAAACGTAAATGAACCGTAGTTATTATCCAATAATAAGTATTCAGTAACCTGTTACAATTAATGTTAATAAGACGCAAAAGGTTATGCACTAATTTTTATTGTAGGTAGGCAAGCTAAGGATTAAAATGTTATTATAATCTATTAGGATTATAATTGATTGTGTTTCATTATCAATGTGATTATTTTATTTACCGAACAGACAAGGTAAGATTATTAACAATATATAGACATACATACATGTATACGTTATGGAAATTATATTTAAATCACTTAGCCTGAAAATTAACCAAAAAAATACATTAAGAAGCCTATACGGGTGTGTCCGAATCTTCTCTGAAGTCTGAAAACATTAATTCCAATCATGATTCTAAGTTCATTGAAGTGAAATATAGTTTTACAAATATTTTTATGTATAAAATATTTTTTATCCAATTTCTCATATAAACTGCTAAATTCAAAAATAAAATGTACGTGTACATATCAATGGAGTTAGAATCATGAGCAAAATCCATCGTTTCAGGCTTCAGGAAAGGTTCGGGCACAGCCTGTATTAAAAGAAGATGGCAGACAAGCAGACAGTTCACCGGTGGTAAGTGGATGCGCGGTACATGCCCACATTATTCCAGAATTAGCAACATTAGCTCGTCCCCTGGATACACTGCCTACCTTTGGGAGATTGAAGGAATGGATTTGGAAAAAGGTTTGTTGAAAATAAGGTAAGTATTTAAGTAGGTATAACAGGACGAGGAGTTTATTTATTTATTTTTCTCATCGCATTACATCTCCCAATTCTCCTTGGAGGAATTGGGAGTCAAGAGTATAATGGAATAAGGAGTATAATAATAATAGTTATACTTATAAATATTTTATGACATTCTCTAATAGTCTCTAAAAATAATGAAGCTTAAAGAATCAGTCAACTCCAATAAGTATATGAGCACTTTAATAGAGTTGAATTGCTTCAGAAACCGTTAAAGAGAATATTTATATGCCACAAACTGTACCACAAGTGATTTTATGTAACCAGTAAATAAAAAACAGAACGGTTATATATAAATTAGGCGAATAACAGTGATTTTTGAAGATTTAAAATTGGCCTAAATTTCAGAAAAAGATACATCAATAAATACAAGGTTAGAAAAAACCGACAGTCAGATAAATTATAATAACTATAGCTTATTTTGACTTTAATTGTAGGTACCTATCATTATATCTCTCTATAGTGTACACAAAGAAAGTGGGTCATTACCATTTATTACAATGGTATTTTGGTCGTGTTAGGCCCTGATTCGTGACCTTTTGACTACATAGAGATGCTATCAAAATATATCGATTCAAACGAAATTTACTTCTTATTTTAACCAATAGCACATTGTATTAAATATATTTTGAGAGCAAATATCAGATCGTTTAATAATAAAAGTCATTATATCTATGAGATCTTTTAATAACGAATCATATTTTAGCGGTATTAGATACCTTACCGGCCTGAAAGGTATATTTGAGTTTATTGTTATGAGATTATAAAATGGAAAATAATTGCTCCCCTGATGTAAAGAAACTCTAAGTTAAGGATTTAAGCCTATAAAATGAACGCTGAATACGAATTTTATAATTAAAGAAACGGAATTGTTGATCGGCAAAACTAATACTCGTATATGCCGCCATTTAGTTATGAAACTAGTAGGATACCATTGAGTAAGTACTGTTTATGTAATAAGTAATAAGATAACAGGTTTACAAACCTTTAGAAATGATAGAATCAAATAATATAAATAAAAAGCGCTAAAAACGGGAAAATTCCTTGTATTGAACGATGTTATGAGAATATATTAACTATTAATCTTTTGCGTTTTTTACACATTTTATATTCTATATTTCATTCTGTTCAGACCCGATTAGAATATAAAATTATAATAACTATCTATGGAACATAATAACATTCAGGTTTAGGACAATGTGAAGCACGCAGTATACGAGTAACGTTGTGGTATGCGTGTCATTCTAGTCTTATAGCATAGTTTCCCATATGAGCAACGAAGGCACTCGGTTTATTTACGAAAAGTCTCGGCTTTGAAAATATTGGAGTGTCGTGTGTAACGTCCATTACCACATAGAAATAGAACGGAAGGATTCATTTGAAAATATGTGACGATACTTAATAGAGCATAAAGTGAGTAGATTGTTAACCTATTATATTTATAAAGAAACTAGCTGTTGCCCGCGGTTTTGCTGTCATTAAACGGGACGAAAAATATCCTGTGTGAATCCGTCCTGCAAACTTTACTTATGTCAAATATGTGTGCCGATTGGGTAATTTGTTTTACTTATTAGATAACAAACAAACAAATTTTCGCATTTATAAGATTATTTATGACTAGCGACCCGCTCTCACTTCGGTTCGGTTTATTAAATTTTAAAAAATCGGAATAAGATATTTTTCTGCGGTAAAATGTAGCCTATATTTTAAGTTAGACCTCTAGCAATACATCGGTGAAAACTGCATTCAATTCCATGCAGTAGTTTTTGCGTGATGCGTGTACAAACATACAGACAGACAGACAGACAGACAAAATTTCTTAAAACTGTTGTTTGGCTTCTGTTGCTCTAATAAAGACCTCCCATATTTGTTCGGTATTGTTCGGGGGCTGCGAGGTGAGGGGTGAATTCACGTGCTGCGCGGGCGCGGGTCGCCCGTTAGTTAGTTAGCCTTTGACCCTTCGCCGTACGAGTCGGCCATTGATCCTTATGCGGTACGATCGCAATCTATTGTTGTGCAAGTAGGCTGCACATTTTTGGGAGACCTTGGCGTTCGCGAGTGTACATAGTATATAACAGACAGTAACCAGTGCAGTGTAACGACGACCTTGCAAGAGCGCTATTAAGCGCATCCCTGTTCAGCACTTCCGGGGGCCCCCAGGAATATCGAGAGTAGGTGAACAGGAGGTTACAAGGTCAGAACTTTTAATTTCATTTTTAACTTTTGACTCCGCGTATCGCGGATAAAACATTGGTAGCAGAGCGTGGTTGTGCATATGGACCTTATATTGTGAAACGTAAACATTAGTTAAAAAAGTTCTTTGTTAATAGCAACGTATCCCAAGGTCTACCCGTTGTCAAGTGTTTTTAATCTTAACATTCCTTTTTTTAGTGACTCGGTTTTGTTTCGGTTACCTGCGACGGATAGGTATTGAGCACTTACTAACTTGGAATGGAATTTTGTTTGTTTATATTAACATTTCTCGCAGTGGTTACTTTTTATAACAAGTTGTAAGTTACGTATATGGTAACAGGGATCTATTACATATTGGATTATTGTTTTGTATCATTTATTGTTGCTTTGTAGGTGTGGCCTGTTTGTTTGTTAGGCCACTATCCTTAAACTGAATACTGTATATTAATTTTATTTGTTTGTTTGTACACTTGTTGTTACATTTAGTGACAACCATGTCAGCATTGTCCATTAGTGGAAACATAAAGGCGATACTCCGATGGTTGGCTTCGGCCGCTAGTCTGATTGACAGACCCGATCGTCATGGTGCCTTAATAAAAAGGTATCAGGATTTACCGGCACGGTTGGATAAGTTGGGCCAACATTACGCGAAATTTACCGAGCTTTCGCCGGATCTTGGCTCTGAGGTTGTGGATAGGATCGAGGCCGATGTGAATCAGTGCTATGAGTTAGCTGATTCCATCACTGAAAGGGCAGTCTCCCTTTCGGAGGAGACTGGAGGTCTGCCGTCGGATTCTGGGCAGGGGAAGGCAACCCCTCCGGCGTTGTTGAGCAGGCTTCCCAATTTGGATCTCCCACATTTTGATGGAAGGCTCGAACAGTGGATCGGATTTGTAAATCTGTTCGATAGTTTGGTAGACTCCAGGGAGGATCTAACTCATAGCCAAAAGATGGCGTATCTACGTTCGATTCTTCGGGGAGAACCCAGCAGTCTTATCCAACATTTGGATGTTAACAATGAAAATTATATCACGGCACGTACGCTGTTGTTCCGACGTTATCAGAACGTGAGACGTTTGGCGGACACACATGTGGCACTAATCCTGGCACTACCTAAGGTCACCCGGGTTTCTTCATTAAGATTAGAATTGTTAAACCCGTTATTGGGGGCGGTGAATACCTTAGGTAAACTTGAGTTGCCAGTGGATAGTTGGTCATTTCTTTTAGTCCACATTGTGTTGGGTAAGCTATCTCAGGAGCTAAGGGCCCGATTTGAATATAAATACGGTGGTGATAGCGCAACATATTTGCCCAAATTCGTAGATTTGCTAAAATTCTTAGAGGACGAATGTAGGTTGGCGGATAATTCGGATGCGCCCATCCCGTCCACTTCCCAAGCGCCCCCTAGACGGGAATTGTCTAAGCGGAATGTTCGGATCCCCAGACAACGGTATGCTGTCGCCACTGGCAGCACCTCACCAAGATGCCTATATTGCAAGGCGGAGGGCCACAAGGTGGTCTCGTGTAGAAGGTTTGAGGGTCTGGCGGTCCGAGGTAGGCGGAACATAGCATTTCAGCGCCGCTGGTGCTATGGTTGTTTGGGAGAGCATTTAATTCAGCAGTGCCCTGCTAGATCGCATTCATGTCAGCATTGTTTGGGCCGACATCACCCCCTGCTATGTGCCAATCGGAATGGCGTCGACCATAGGGATGGTCGTGACGGTCATGGCTGGGAGGCTAATCGCGGTCGGGTGGTTGCACCCAGAATAGGGTCACGGGCCCCTCCTAGGTTTGAAGGCCGTCATTCCCCCCGCACGGGCGGGGGCTCCACTTCCCCTAGGGGCGGGGGCCGGGTAACTCCCCCTCGAAGAGTTGATGATGGCGGCCGTCGCGATTATGCTGTGATTGCCGGGAGATCTTTGCCGCCTCAAAGGAGCAGTGCTCCTACCAATTATACCCCTTTAGCGGAACGACCGCGCTTGGAGCGACGTCAGCCGCATTCCCAACGCTCGCAGGGCAACACTACCCCTGAACGGACTCAGGTGGATCGCCGACCAGTATACCATAACTGGGACCCGTTAGCGCATGTGGAGCGCTCCGGGGTTAATTGGCCTCAGTTATAGGAATTACATGCCCACTCGCCAACTGCAGCCGTTCAATCGATGTACGTACTCATGCCAACTATTTCGGCTATGGTACGAGGACCCAAGGGACACATGAGGATTCGTGCTCTATTAGATTCGGGGGCCCAAGGCTGCATTGTGTCATCTTGTTTGGCGAGAAAGTTAGGCTTACGCGTCCACACCGGTACCTACAATGTGCGAGGTATCGGTAAGGTGCAGGTGCGTGTGATCGGTCACACAAAATTTAATTGTACACCTGTCACCTCGTCTCACCCGGAGATTGAGGCGTCGGCAATTGTGTTGGAAGAGATGATTGGTGATTTGCCACAGCAAGAATTACCGTCTGCTGTGTTGAGTGTAGTGTCAGGCTTGGACTTAGCAGACCCTGACTTCCACACCCCAGGCCCGATTGATCTCCTGATTGGAGCGGATGTCCTTGGAAGATTGTTGTGTGGACCTAAGCGGCTTTTACAGCGTGACGGATTAGTCGCTGTGCCGACTTCATTCGGGTTTGTAATAATGGGCCCAGTGTCAACAACTGCCAATTCCCAAGAGTTTGATGATGTAGCTGTAGGTTCAGTTCTCTCTGATGCGGTTCAGAGATTTTGGGAGGTGGAAGAGCCCCCTACAGCTTCCCGGGTGAACCCAGAGCAAATGGAATGCGAGCTGTTCTACCAGAATAATACTGGTCGCCTTCGCTCGGGCCGTTTGATCACCCGTTTGCCTTTTTTAGCGGTTCGACCTGCCCTTGGACGCTCTCGGGACGTTGCTGAACGACGTTTGATTTCCATGGAGCGTCGCATGCTCAAGGATAAAGTCCTTCGTCAGAAGTACGTCGACTTCATGCGAGAATACGTGGATTTGGGGCATATGTCGGTGTCGACCGTTGATTGGCAACATAGTGAGCACTATTTTCTGAGCCACCATGCGGTTTTAAAGACCCCTACCGGAAAGATTCGGGTGGTTTTTGATGGTTCAGTGTCTACGACCACCGGGGTCTCGCTGAACCAATGTCTGCATGCGGGTCCTAAATTACAAAAGGACATTTCAGACATTCTGACCAACTTCCGGAGGCATCAAGTAGTCTTTGTAGCGGATATTCGAATGATGTTCCGTCAGACGCTGATCCATCCAGAAGATAGGAGATATCAGCTGATTTTATGGCGTGAGCATCCAGAGGATCCGATGGTGATTTACGAGCTCAACACCAATACGTACGGCATAAAATCTAGCCCGTTTGTTGCGATTCGCTCATTGTTGGAGCTTGCGGAGCGCGAGCGTTTGTATTTTCCCCGCGCAGCCTCTGTTTTGGAGACGGATGCTTATGTTGATGACATTTGTACCGGAGCATCTAGTCTCGAAGAGGCTCGGGCCTTGAGAGATGAATTGATAGGGCTTCTGGGAACTAGTGGCTATGAGTTGCGAAAATGGTTATCCAACTCACCGGATCTCCTTTCCGGTTTGCCGGAGGACCACCAACAAGACCCTCATCTCTTTGAGAATGCGGATAGCTTGAATTTGATAGCCCTCCTTGGAGTGCAGTACATGCCAGTCCACGATGAGTTTACCTACAGAGTCGAATTAACCTCCTCTAAGGTATGGACTAAGAGATCAGTTCTGTCCACCGTAGCCAGGACTTTTGATCCGAACGGTTGGATCAGTCCGGTTATATTTAAGGCCAAGTGTTTTCTGCAAAAGCTTTGGACTGCGGGACTCTCATGGGACGAGCCTCTCTCGGGAGAGTTGTTACACGATTGGGAATCGTATTTCTCATCCGTCCCGGCTATCAATCAGGTTGCAATACCTAGATGTTTCCTTCCTGTTGGGAAATGCTCAGTGTCCCTCCACGGATTTTGTGATGCATCCGAGCGTGGATATGCAGCCGTGGTGTACTTACGCACTGTAAGTACCACAGGGGAGACAAAAATTCACTTAGTTATGTCGAAGAGCAAGGTTGCTCCTATACGGACTCGACATACAATTCCGAAGTTAGAATTATGTGGTGCGGCGCTTCTTGCCCGCTTATTAAATCACGTGTGCTCTACGCTCGGGCGTAGTGTAGACATTGGAACAGTTTTCGCCTGGACTGACAGTCAGATCGTTCTGTGTTGGCTGAAAACTTCGGTGCACACGTTAGAAACCTTTGTAGCTAATCGAGTATCACAGATCCAAGATTCAGAGACGGTTTTAATTTGGAGACATGTCCCAGGGGAATTGAATCCGGCTGATTGTGCTTCTCGCGGCTTAGACGCGCCGGATCTGGTTCACCACCATTTGTGGTGGGGGCCCCAGTGGTTGTTACATTCTGAAGTTGATTGGCCACGTTACCAGTGCTTGGTAACTCCTCCCCCCATTGGTTGGCTCACATCGAGTGTCCTGACTGAGCCCCTCAAGGGCATTGATTTTCTGCTCGATCGCTACAGTTCCTTGTCCAAATTACTTGGCGTGACTGCCTGGATAAAGCGTTTCGTTCATAACGCTCGGCATCCGGAGGAAAAGCGGCTGTCTCCTGTTCTCACGCCAGAAGAACGCCAAATGGCCCTTCTGCATTGGATTCGCGTTGTGCAGACTAAACATTTCGCCTTAGAACTTGAGACACTCCGGAATGGCAGACCTAAACTCAAGGGAGCCGTTGCTAGGCTCAACCCCTTTATTGACGGTGAGGGATTTCTCCGTGTTGGTGGTAGATTGTGTCACGCCAATTTGCCTTTTGGGGTTCGTCACCCATTGTTGTTGCCCAAAGGTGGGCCCTTAGTGCATTTGTTGGTGACTCACCGACATATTGCAAATTCTCACGCTGGCTGCAATGCATTGTTAGCCATCTTGCAGCGTGAATTTTGGATTTTGTCAGCCAGACGTACCATCCGTGGCATAATTTTCCGTTGTTTGCCTTGCTATCGATTGAAGGCAGCGACGATGCAGCCCATGATGGGAAATTTGCCTGCAGATCGAGTCACGGGAACCAGACCCTTTGCCGGAGTTGGCACCGATTTTGCCGGGCCGTTCATGGTCAAGACGTCGCGACTTCGAAAAGCGAAGATAGAGAAAGCGTATTTGTGCGTCTTTGTGTGTCTGTCAACCAAGGCTGTTCACCTGGAAGTAGTTTCCGCTCTTAGTACGGAGGCATTTGTTGCCACATTTAGTAGATTTGTTAGCCGCCGCGGACTTCCAGCGTTAATTCGATCTGATTGCGGAACCAACTATCGGGGTACTGACCACTACCTTAAGGATTTATATAAGTTTTTAGATGCTAACCAGGTAGATCTTGGAATGTCCCTATCTTGCCGGGGCATCACCTGGCAGTTTAGTCCTCCTAGCTGCCCCCATTGGGGAGGTATTTTTGAGGCAGCCGTGAAATCAGCCAAAACTCACCTAAGGCGCGTTATCGGAGAAACGGTATTAACGTTTGAGGAACTAGTAACGGTATTTTGTAAAATTGAGGCCGTCCTCAACTCGCGCCCTTTGTGTCCGCTCTCGTCAGATCCTAACGACTTGGAGGCTCTAACTCCAGGTCATTTCTTGATAGGACAGCCACTTAACGCCCTGCCGGAGTACCCATTTACAGGGGTAGCTTCTAATCGTTTGTCGCACTTTGAATTGTTGCAACAATTGTCCCAGAGTTTCTGGAAACGATGGTCTCTGGAGTATTTACACATTTTGCAACAGCGCGTTAAGTGGACTGATAAGACCCACCCACCAGGCATCGGTGACCTCGTTTTAATCAAGGATGCTAATTTGCCGCCGTTGTTTTGGCGCCGGGGCCGCATTGTTAATTTGTTTCGCGGAGTGGATGGAATACCCCGGGTTGCGGAGGTCCTAGTGGGTGGCTCAATCCTGAAAAGAGCGGTCACTTCTCTCTCTCGCCTGCCAGTGGAGTAGCATGCAGACTTCTTCTGCATGGGACGGGGGTTTGTTCGGTATTGTTCGGGGGCTGCGAGGTGAGGGGTGAATTCACGTGCTGCGCGGGCGCGGGTCGCCCGTTAGTTAGTTAGCCTTTGACCCTTCGCCGTACGAGTCGGCCATTGATCCTTATGCGGTACGATCGCAATCTATTGTTGTGCAAGTAGGCTGCACATTTTTGGGAGACCTTGGCGTTCGCGAGTGTACATAGTATATAACAGACAGTAACCAGTGCAGTGTAACGACGACCTTGCAAGAGCGCTATTAAGCGCATCCCTGTTCAGCACTTCCGGGGGCCCCCAGGAATATCGAGAGTAGGTGAACAGGAGGTTACAAGGTCAGAACTTTTAATTTCATTTTTAACTTTTGACTCCGCGTATCGCGGATAAAACAATATTAGTTTTTTTTCAATATCTATAATGTACAGACTTCGGCCTGTTACAATTTTATTATATGTATATATAGATAGAGATTAGTTTGGTTGGATGTAATGGTCATAAGGATTTTACTTAAGAACGAAGTGATTCAAATCCATTTAGTACAAGCAATTGCTTGCGGCTTTGCCTGCTTGGAACCCGATTTCTCTTATAAAGTCCCAGAAAGCCTGATATACTCGTATACCCATATATACCCACATTTATAAAATATTCTACTCAACCTTTAATTACGATAATCATTATCGCAGTATCTATTTTTTCCACGGTGTTCTCCCAAAAGTTATTGTATATTGTTAATCCCGTAAAATATTTTTACATAATTCGCATAGACCTCAAAGGTCATATAACAGTCATATAAAACGCAACGCCAATCTGTTCAAGTCAATGTCAAAAAATAGTGATCTAAATCTTTATCACGGTTTTCCCCACAACACCGAATACGATACCTTCAACTTGGTTTCTCCACTGCTGGAAATAGGCCTCTTCCAAGGCTCGCCATCACACACGATCTACCGCTCTTCTCACCCAGCCACTACCGATGGCTTTCTTTAAGTCGTCGCTTCACCTGGTTACTTTCCCGGTGCATGGTGGACATCCGAGGACTCGTCTACCTCATCAATTATCACCCTGCCCACTACCACTTCAATTTGCACGTAATACACTTTTTCATAAGGATTTTATCTGCTTTATTAAGCTCGGTTGAGTATGAATAAAAATAGGTTTTTTTTAGAGTTGCAGTTTTGTAGGTTTGCATTTAGTAGTGTTTTGTGGTGTACTCAATGAAAACACAATATAGAAAGTGCATTGTCATTTAAAGTCCAGTTTAAAAACATGCCACAGTTTTGCAATAATAAACAAGTTTCAAGAACATCCACATCATATGTGAACAGTTGTGCAATGTCCCAGGCTCTCAGTAGAATTTAATAAATTCTAATAATTGTACGGTTTCCTTGTTTATAGACATTTCACAGTTAATAAACTATTCCTTTTAACTGAAGATTTCAAAACAACTTTAACCAATAAAAGTGTTTAATAGCATACTCAGATCCACTCATATATAATATATTGTGTAGAAAGTCGTTTAGTGGAGCCATGGCAAAAAGTGGAATTTAGTGGACACGCAACGCTAATATTAGTTAAGTTCACCTGAATTGTAGAATTGCTGTTATCACATAATCTGCCGACGCACTAACTAAAGATGAATTCATTAGCATCATTAGCATTCATTAGCATCTAATGGAATTCTAAAGAGGAATTCCATTAGCTTTGGTAAACAAGTATATTCGTATACCTACAAATTGTTAATGATCATCATGTGATACACAAATTGAGCAATACAACCTCCAGATCGTTACGTTAAAAATTAATAAGTCAGCCTTAAAAGATCACAAGGAATGCCGTAGTGGGTCAGTGCCACAAATTAACCAAACCTGATTGTTACATCACTGAACATAACCAAGGATAGACTTCGGACGGCCGTAGGAGTTAATCATGTGATAGATATGATTAAAACCACACATCGATACCAGATACATCGATTTCATACATAAAATTTGGTATTTTGTTGCTGCCGCCTTGACTCGTATCTCGTAGAGGGAAACTTGTAGTAATTTATCACCACCTCGTAGTAGGACCTTTAATAATCTGCCTATCATGATTTATTAATTCCACGGTGTTTAATTTAAGTTATAAATCAGACGTTTAAATTTGAAATTTGATAAATATGAAATGGATAGGGAAACCTAGTAATGAAAATTAATTAACTGTCTAGTTTAAATCACAAATTAAATTACGTTTTAATTACTAATGATTCTACTTGTTTCATGTGGCTAAATAATGTAATGTAAGCTACATGGCCTACAATTTAGCTAATAACAAATGTAACAATTTTCAAAGTCCATTTAGCAAAGGTTTTTTAATACAAACGAATATTATATATTTGTAACATTAGTACCTATACCCGGACAGAAGCTACCTCGTGAGTAGATAACACTATTGATGCCCCATTTCACAACGAAAAATCGTTAATATCCAAATATCTTATATCCGTATACATTGTTTTGAAAATATCTGATCAAAATTTAATAACTAAACTTTCATACTATAGCGAACTATAATCTATATGCGAATAATTGGGGCTTCACAACGAATGGAAGATCTCACAACTTCTACTAGTGAAGCAGTAGTCGAGCGAATTCGCATTTTTACAGAAGTACATAATGTTTTTATTTAGATATAAATATTCTACAGTGATGTAGATTCAAGATTAGCCTGCACAAGTGGACGAACAGACAGCCATTGTGCTTCATACGTAAATAAAATACTAGTACCTATTCGCTCGCGACTTCGCCAGTTTCGAACCCCATCAGCTTCTAGAATACAAGGCCCGATCCTTGCAAGGATACACAATCGTGATTATCCTTGCCCGTTATTTTGAAATCTAACGGACCTATTTTGATAAAAAGTAAAGTATTATAACGTTCCTGGATAAACACGCTATACAACAATGAAAACCGAAACAATATCGGTCCAGTAGTAGAACAAACAGACTAACACACATCATTAGCTATTGTTCTGTAGAATAGCGTGCATTTTTTTTAGAATCTGACAATTTTTAAGGTCTAGACTGATTATTTTGTTATTTTACATAAACTATGTTACAACCAAAAATACAGCTTGTTTATTGATGTTGTGTGGATACAATTTCCTGAAGTCAAGATTGATAGTGTCACCTTATCTCCATGTTGGCGAAGATACTTCAACTTTTGAGTGGGTATTTTAGGTTACAACGCTTCATTGCCCATGTATAAAACAATACTAGTTGCTGTACGAGTAGCTGATGAGACTTAATAGTCGGTATATGCACTTTAATTTAATGTTTTTAGTAGCCTAAGTACGTAGCAATTTTGCAAACAAACGTACTGTGAAACGCGTTGTCTTGTTGTATTGCAAATGTTTGCAGTTAAGTGCTAATGGTATCTTGTTTTTTGTACAATAGAGTAGGTACTTGGTACAGTCAGTATGAAGTAAAACTCCTAAAAAATATATAATGTAAAGACTAAACAAAGTATAATCGCTAATAAAATTTATTATTGATAAGTTACCTAATTTTGTCCTATATTTATATGTCGATTGAAAGAATGTTAATCTTTATCATTGAAATCATCGAAGTACTTAACTCTTTTTAAAATAGCGATAAGTTAAACTTACTTAATTAAATACTGACTCGATACAACAATGTTGTACCTGAGCCACTCTGGAAATGTTCTTATCAACACGAAATCGAAACAAAAATAATAAAATTTTCATATTTTGTTGATGTTTGAACAGTTATTTCAATATTTCCAGATGATGTAATTTAATTTCTATTCTGTTTATTGCTCCCTGGAGTCGCCTCGAACCGCTTCAATTCAACCGATCCAATTCATAAAGATAAACGTTCACGAAATACTGAGAAGTTATATGTGAATACTGTGGTGTGCACGATGCTAAGATGTGATAAGAATATGTTTTAATGATAAAATCGCAACATTGTTAACTAATTCTATTCACGACCACAGTGATCACATTATAGGCTAAACAGTTAAACTATGGGTACCTACACATTGAATACCTCGTACGACAATGCAGGTACCTACCTATAACTGAAGTGAAACAATTAAGTTCATATTCCCAGACTGGTCGTTTTAGCAAAGACCCGTTTGTTTATTCTAACGCAATGTTCTTCAAAATCCTTCATTTATTGGGTTATGGTCAATCCCATTTTACGGTAATAATTCTCGGCCATGTTTTAAAAATACGTACCAAATTATCATAGCGAAGTACTTCAAAGTGACGCAAAAACATCATTAAGTAAGTACGTTCGTAACTTAAATCGAGATCGATGATGCATTGTGTTTAACTGATGAGCGTCTTTATCATTTAAATGGACATTTGTATTCATTCCAAAGGTTACGGAGTCTATCCAGTCATATTGAAACAAAGAATAACCTTCGGATTCTTCTAAAAACACGACTGAGTCTTTTAAGTTATTTAAAATACCTACGTATAATTAATTCATTATTCTCTTTTGTTTCAGGAATGCCCTTGATATCCTTTAAATTAATTTAATCCAAAGATCTAACCAGCAATATGCGATGGTTAATATACTCGTATGTACTGTGCATAATGGAAGTCAATGCTCAGCAATATACAAGTATTTTTGACTTTTGGACGGATATATTCCGTCCATTTCCTCGCAATCCAAAGGAAGGTTTCGTGCCTGATTATACACCCACCGATCAAGAAGAGTTTGATTTAATTATCGTCGGTGCAGGCTCAGCAGGATGTGTTCTAGCAAATAGATTAACGGAAGTGACACAATGGAGAGTGCTTCTACTAGAGGCTGGAGGCAATGAGAATTTCTTTTCAGACCTGCCAATATTAGCTCCATTTCTTTCTTTAACTCCTATGAACTGGGGTTATAATTCAGAAAGAGAACAAAAAGCCTGCAAGAATCTAAGAGGGAAGGTTTGCTTTATGCCACGAGGGAAAGTTCTTGGCGGAAGTAGCGTCCTAAACTTTCTGATTTATCAGCGAGGGCATCCTGAAGACTACAATGACTGGACTAAAATGGGTAACGTAGGTTGGAACTATTCTGAAATACTTCCATATTTTAAAAAGTCTGAAAACATTAAAATTGACGAACTGAAAAACTCTGCTTATCACGGTAAAGGCGGCTATTTAGATATAGATTACGCCCCATACCATTCACCGCTTGAGAATATATTCAAAAAAGCAGGAGAGGAACTTGGCTACGAATGGAATGATCCAAATGGAGAGTCAGTGATCGGATTTTCTAAACCTCAAGCAACTATGAGAAATGGAAGGAGATGTAGCACTTCAAAAGCTTTTTTGGAACCCATTCGTTACAGACCAAATTTAAAGGTTTCTAAATATTCAACTGTAACGAAAATTTTAATAGATCCTAATACGAAAACTACTTATGGCGTAGAATTTACAAAACATAAAATAAGGTGTGTACAGCTTTAACATTCATGCGCTAAAGTATACATATTTGAGTGTTAATAACATCTAAAGCCATAATCGATTGTGCAGGCGAAAGGTCCGCGCTCGTCGCGAGGTGGTATTAGCAGCGGGCACAATCGGCTCCGCCCAACTATTGATGATGTCAGGTGTGGGTCCTGAGGGACACCTACGGGAAATTGGAATCAAACCTCTAGTCAACGCTCCTGTGGGATACAATCTTCAAGATCACATAACATTCTCTGGAAATGCGTTCATAGTGAACTCTAGCAAAATATGTGTTAACGATGTAAGGAAAAATACATATTTTGTTACTACTAACCCAAGCGTAATTTAAATGAAACAATTGTTTGATGTTGTTGATAGAGAATGGCTGCATCGCCAGTTTCAGCGGCAGCGTACATGGCTGGGCGTGGCCCACTGACCCTGCCAGGTGGTGCGGCAGGTCTAGCATTTACTCGCACGAAGATAGCATCTAATGACCCCGCACGCAGCCGGCCGGACATAGAGCTCGTCATGGGGGCAGGGTCGCTGGCTGGTGACCTTCTTGGAATATTAAGATCTCTGCTAGGTATTGCCTCGTTCCTTGACCTTTGTAAATATTTCATGTACCTATATACTGCTTTTATGCAAGTGATTCTAATATTCAGTCTAATGCTGATCAGCTCCCGTATCTACCTACCAGAAACTCTACGCTGAGTATATGTAAATATTGTTACATACTATTATTTTTTCACTCGTTTTTACGACACAATGTAAAACTGCAATGCAGTTAAAAATACATCATTGCTAGCCGCTTCCCGGTACCGCAAGGCGGTGTAACTTATTTTTTGTGTTTCACCCTTTTATTTTGAATAATATATTATATATATAAATATATACTTACGCACATAAAACCACACATGAGCTTTGTAAGTACTTTTTTGTAAACACTTCAAAATTGTAACGCTTCGGCGTGTTATTTGTTTCGTCTACCTCAATCCAAATGTTTAATAACTGTGTCGTTTTATAGCAAATATTTTTTTCGTTCGTTCATTCATTCAAGTAATTTCTTTATAAGGACCGTGATACACATGCGCTTTACTCGCATAAAAGCATACCAGTACCTACCTTGAAAATGCGTGTTAGTTGCGTGTTAAAATGTTGATAGTCAGAAGCATGCGTTTTTATAGTATGTCAGTAGATCGCAAGCCGTTTGATTTTGTGTTCGTGTATCCCCCGCGGGGAAATGGGCATGGAACCTCGCATGCCAGCCAATCACTTCAAACCATGTCTGTCAGTACTTGACTCAGTGGGTACTCAGTACTGTAGCTGGCTTGTAACATAGAACTATGAGCCTTCATTTTGTGGTCTTCAACTCACGAAACAATTCAATTAATTCAAAAGAAAGAAAATATATTTATTCGTTATCACAAGACCACAATTACGTATGTACAGTGATACATTAAATAAAAATATAAAATATCCAAATAAATTATGTCCCGACAACAAAACGGAACTGGCTCAGCAAACGCTGCAGATAATCCACAGTATTGATATTCTGCCAGCATTCTAGTAATTGAGGTTCTTACTAGCATGTGTATAGAGTCGTCATCGCTTGGTAGTTACTAGTATGCCAGGTACTTTCTCCGAGCATGCTTTTTAACTGGCATGTGTAAGTTCACGGCCTTAATAAGTGGAAATACTGATAGCGAAACTTTAAGATTACATTCATTCATGTTATTTTATTAGTTCTTGTTCCTACACCATTGAGTACACAAATTTAGCAATCTATTTTCCTCACATTTATTAACATGATTGCAGTTTGAACTATGGTGTTGACTAATGTTTTAGGTGTAACAGACAGATGGTACTGGAATGTGTATGGCTCGCTTCCATTAGAAGTGAGACAAAGAACATTTGCAATGAATCCTGTGCTGATTCGGCCTCGAAGTGTGGGTCGACTTATGTTGCGGAGCGCGCACTTCTCCGACCAACCCAAAATACATCCCAACTACTTCGATCACCCTGATGACATGCGGGCCATGATTGAGGGCGTCCGTTTGGTAAATTTAACAAACAGATAACTAATATTTTTTAATGCTTAGGTGATTTCCTGTTTCCGTGTTGTATTCTCAGGCATCCTCTAATTTATTGTAGGTACTCTCAGAAATTGAAGTATCCCCGTAAGATTTCTCTTTACGGTTAAATGAATTTCAAAGAATAAAACTTAACTTTTTGTAAAAGCACAAAAAATACGGACCAGAATTAAACGCCAGACCATACTGATTCCCACTTCGCTCATGAAGTCGTGTGGAAATCACCCACGCTAAGATATACCTAGTTTTACCCAGTTTCTTTACCAAAATGGCAACATACTAATTTTCAGATTAGAAATGAGGAGTTTAATGGTAGCTATAAAAGTAACTCCTTAATCCATTATGCTCTTGACTCCCCATCTCCAACGAAGGAGAATCGGGAGATGTTTTGGGATGAGAAAAACCTTCGTTCCGTTATACTTCCTACTCCCCTTTTAACTCCTTTTCTCCATTCTAATTCTCCTGAAGGTACCAGTGAGGTCCAAAAGTTTCTGGCCTGACATATTTCTAGATATCTAAAAAAAACAATTACAATTACATTACAAAACAATTACAGGTCATTGTAATTGTCATTTATCCTGCTAATTCGTGTGAAATTTTTAGAGCTCAACCCTCGTTAGTTTTGATTCCTCGACTCTTAGAACAACAGGAAGTCGCAAAATCTCTCAAATGTTTAAACTGGAATATCGTTCCGTGATTGAAGTTCCTTACAAAGGGAGGTGTTAGCCACCGATATGAAACGAAAGCTGGATAATGTGTACGTGGATTCTTATCCACCATTTTCCACCGTCAAAGATTGATATGTAAGCATTCGTTGATGTGTTTTGATGTGTTCGTTTAGGACGAGAGTCCATCGACGACCCGTTGAGGCACTCACTCAAAACAACATGAAATTAGTGGAATAAGTTCTAAGTAACCGACGGCGAAAGACGGAAAAAAATAGCAGCAAGGACAGGGCTTTCAAAAACTACGGTCCTTAGTATTCTTCATGTACATCTTCTTATGAATAAAGGCCTTTCAGAGAAACGGAAACGATTTTTTGGAGTCAATTGTTACTGGGGATGAAACTATGGTTCTTTACTATGATCCCTTTTCCAAAAGGGAGTCGATGGAGTGCCGTAATTCTGGTGAAGCACCGCCTAGAAAGGCAAGGGGGAGTCAGTCGACCAAAAAGATTATGGCTTCGATATTCTGGGATTGTCAAGGAATATTGCTTATAGACATAAAAGAATACTACGGTGACTGGAAGCTAACCTTATAGAGCCAATTACGTGAAGCAATTAAGCTTCTCCATGACAATGCACCCGTCTACACCGCCGCAGTTGAGAAATATGCTGTTTCAAAGTGTGGCTTCACGCCACCCACCCTATAGTCCTGACTTGGCTCCCAGTATTTGTTCTCAAAACTCAAGGCGGACTTAAGGGGTAGATGGTTTTCCACTGATGATGAAGTGATCACTGCGGTTTTCGCCCATTTTAAAGACAAAACTTCGTACTATTTTTATACTGAGACAGAAATTCTAATTAAGCGATCCGAAGTGTGTTCAAATGGACGGAGACTATATTGAAAAATAAAAATAAGTTTCATAAACTTGACTGTCCCTTTTCTTTGTCAGGTCGGAAACTTTTGGACCTCCCCTCGTAAGTCACGTAATCGCGAGCGCCCTAACGTTCTTCTTTTAAACTGACGTTGGTATGTATCGCGGATGTCCATGGGCAAGAGTACCTACTTACCTATCACCAGTTGGATGAAGTGTTCATCTGTAATATTTTCTATAAAAAAAATGTTTCTTCAGGTAGAAAAGGTGATTGACACAAAGTCGTTCCAGCGCTACGGTACGAGACTACATGACATCCCTTTCCCGGGCTGTGAACACCTACAGTTCGCCTCAGACGCCTACTGGGAATGCGCTATTATGCAGACATCAATCACACTGGATCATCAGGTAAAACATTACACATGCCTACATTTTTTAATCGGACATTCAAATTTTGTCCTTACTGATTCAAATTGACATATCTTACTGATTCCCGAAACAAGTAGATACATGGAACATGTTACAGCACTCTTATGTGAGAAAGAGACTTGATTGCAGCAGGCCCTCGAATCATATACGACGAGAGGAAATTCAAACTAATTTTCAGTACTTTTTTCGACAGGTAATACTGGCTTATCGAGCTAAGCTGACCTTATTTTTTAAATAAACACTACAGGTCGGCACATGCAAGATGGCGCCAGCTGGAGACCCAACAGGAGTAGTCTCTCCCAGATTATTAGTCCATGGCATGACGAAACTCAGGGTGGCTGATGCTTCAATCATACCAAGGATCCCTGCATCGCACACACACGCACCCGTTATTATGATCGCTGAGAAAGCGGCCGACATGATCAAAGAAGACTGGGGACAGCCTGTTAGTAAAGTGTATTAATGATAGTTATGCAAACGAACGCTATCTTAGAGCAATTCGTTCTCGACCAGATCGGAAGTTGTTATCATGGAGCAATGTAAATTGTTTCACATGCTATTGGTCAACATGTTTTTAAATGTGACGTTATCTGATTAAAGGGACCTTATTGTCGGTATGAACTTATTATATTTAGTTAATATTCCTTGTTTCAACATTCTGTAAGCAAAGCTCTTAACCCCCCCACAAATGCTAATATAAGCATTGGTATAATTATACCCCTTTTCCCCCAATATGGGTACGTGTTTCATTAGGTGGTGAGTGAGATATGTTAGAGCCCATTCCCATCCTATCCTTAACCATTTTTCCAACATTTTCTCCAAACCCATTCCTCAATTTCCGGAACGTGGCGACGTTTGTCATTCTGGACTGAGTTGGCAAGTATCGCGAAGGTAGGCTGTCTGCTCGTCTCCCACTCTTTTCATACAAAATATGAATTTAGATTCACTATAAATGTCAATATATGGAAAATTAGTATCGTTTTGTCAGATAAAGGTCACAAGAAATTATTAGTGCATCTGGTACCATAATCGTGTTGATACATACGTCTTTCTATTTACTTGCTATTTATTTTCTATATAGTGTGTGGGTTTCTATTTACGTACCTACGGATCACATAACAACGTTGAAATTATTTATTTGTTGAATTGTTTTTAACTACGGAAATTATTTAGTTTAATTATATTAATAACAGAACAGGATTAGAGAAGTTTATATTTTTTTAAATTACAAGTGGTGTCATGTCATACATTTTTGTATCCGCCATTTTGAAAAATTCTCGATTATGCGGCCGCCAACCAAACTTTAATCAATCGATAGAAAACATCAAAGAAACATAATATGTCCTCAAGTAGAATCTCCTAAAACATCTCTGAACTATGATCTCTGATAATCATAGTGAAAGTTAGAACTTACAATATTATCACGGATTCTAGGCGTTTTAGAAAGTTTAGAATTTCGCTGGCTTATGACATTATAAAATACTTTGGAACAAAATGTTTCGAAAAATATGATTGTGTATGTGTGCTGGTAGCGAAATATTTTCTTATGTCTAAATTAGATGTAATAAATCCTGTAATAATATGTAATAAATAACATCAAAATAAACAAAAATGCTCCTAAGAAAAACTTCCAAAAAGACTAGAATCAGAGATAATTAATATTGAAAGTTATAACTTTGATTTTAATTACTTCAGTTTAGAGAGTTCTAGGAGTTTTTACCTAAAGACTTTTTTTATGTCTTCTATCAATATATTTTGGTTTGGTTGGCAGCTGCAAAATCGAGAACTTTTCATAACGGCGGGAAGTAGGTATGCTACTTAGGTGACATGCCCTTTGAAATTAATTTTACCTGGACTATTAATGGGGGTTGCAGTGCAATTTTTTAAATTTGCCACCCTTGTGTCCAGTTTTTGTGCCAGACTACAATCTTCGCTTGATTATTATCTATCTAAACCGGTAGTTTCCAAACGCTTTCGATTCTCGGAGACCAAATTTTCCAATATGCCAAATTCTTACAATCGCACTTTGCGATATAGCAAGGGTTAGCTAAAATAAATATAACATATAACTAAGTAGTTTGCATTAATAAGTACCTAGTTAATATGTGTTGTATCCTGACATTAGAATAAAATTATGAACATTATGTAATATTTCGCGGCGTCCATGTGAGAAGAAGGAGACTGGGACCCACTGGTCTAAATTTTAGTTAGTAGCTTGGTCGGAGGCAACACTGCTGTTTATACATAGCTTACTTTCAAGAGATACTTCGCGATCAACATTAAGTAGCTCCTTTATAACTCACAGTACCAAATATAACGTAACATAGGTAGCTAAATAATTAAATTATGTAATAATATTTTGTTGTTTTATTTCTATGTTCCAACCATTTAGTTTAAATTCTTTTGATCAACTTTTTAGGTATTTTATGAAGGTTTTATTGAAATTTAAATAGATAATTTAGAAATACACATCACATTATTATATATATTTATTAACTAACAATATCTACAATTAATTATACATCACTACTTGCAAGACTATACCTAGCCTGGCCATAAATACCGTTACAATAAAGAAAAAGAAATACATTTGAATTTGGAATCTGTCATTCTCACGTGAAAAATAAATGTATTTTCTCATTTTGGCGCCAATCATTATTAAATATTGTATTAATATTATGGAGTGGGGTGATAACGAAAACCGTATTGCATTAGGTACACAAAGTAGGCATGCAGCCAAAATCAATTATTAAAACTTTCTATCCACTTGATATTACATTGAATCGTCCTCCGTTTGTGACAGAAAAAGATCTGGCCGTCCACGCACTATTCGTACTAAAGAAACAGACCAATTAAAGCTGTGAAAGAGAAAATCCGAAGAATATAGGAACCAGACAGATGTGACGTATTTTAAAAGATGATTTAGGAGTGCTGCTTACAAAAGAGGTACTGGTCATTTTTTAACTGATAATTTAAAGAAAAATAGGGATGACAAATCAAAACAAGTTCTTCGGCGGCACGCGAGGCTTACTTACAGACAAATTTTATTTACTGTCGAGAAAATGTTTACATGATCATGATTCAAGAGAAGCTGCTTAATTGGTCAATAGAGTGCAAGATGGCCATTATCCAGTTTCAGCGATGGTTTGGTGAGTGTTAGCTATTAAGGAGTGACTGAACCACATTTAAGGTATTGAAACGTCGGCTCGAGTGTATCAAGATAAGATTCTTGAGAAGCCTGTTCCATAACCAAGAATGGTCCTTCAGCAAGACTCAGCACCAGGTCATAAGGCTCGCTCACCACAGGCGTGGCTAGAAAGGAATATTCTCGACTTCATTAGAGCTGAAGAATGACCGTCATCTAGTACGGATATTAATCCGCTCGATTATGATTAAAGGTTATATTTTTTAAATGCTGGCCTATTTATTTCTAAAATAATACAAATCCTTGTAATAAAGTGATAATGGTAAAAAATATGAATATTTTCTTTGTAACAATATTTTTTTTTTTTAAATTATCAAAACAATAGGAAGTTGTTTGAAATATTTCCTGTACGATCCCCACACAATCGTACAGGACTGTGGAACTGTACTGTATCGGGACCGTCAATAACAATATGCAGGACACAAACCATACAATACTTTGTCTCTCCACTGCTTGATAATGGCCTCTCTCGAGACTCACCGTCGTCTTGTTGCGTTAGTTTCCGTTTTTTTACTACATGTTGTCAGTTTATAATAATTTGTAGTTCCTACTCAACTGCAGTAGTAAATTTGTAGAAGATGGGGCTTTATAAACTAGCGATATCTAATTTAAAAAGGGAAAATGAAATAAATCCACATTACGTTTGGCTAGCGCAACAACAATATGATTTTTCAGTTTCCTTGTTCAACCACTACCAATGAACTTCTTAACATTGTCTGTCCAACATGGTCGAGCACCGACCAGCACTGCTAATTCATAACAAGTTTAATCATGATAAATCTGTAAGAAAGTTGTAATTGATGTCTCATCTGTATTTTTGTTTCTTTCCAATACTATTTTATATTTTTTCTATAATATCTTAGCAGAAAGGATTACTACACTAAAAATTTAATTGGGAGATGGCCCAGTCTTTGTCTTCCTATTAAGTATTCTATAAAGATATGACAATCTTTTCTCTAAATGCTTCCATTTAGTGGGTCTTACTACAGGTGAACCCGTCTTTGACCACATTTTCTTCTTTCTCAGTAAAATCTGAAACACACAATTGTTTTGATATAATTGTAATAAGTATTTTAAAATGTTTTGTAACGGAATTGAAATAACCAGTCTTTTTATGGTCCACTGCTGGATATGGCCTGCTCATGGATATTGTCTTGTGAATGAGGAATATTTGGCCTTAAAACAGCACGCTTGCCAAGCAGGTTGGCGCATTCCTCAGGACTTGAGTTAGCGGCTTTCTTATGATGTGTGCAATGTGCACTTACTGCATAAGAAAAGTTAAAGAAGAACTATAAATTTTAACTCATTGACTCAACACTGACTCACAATTAATTGTGTTTTGAAGGTGTTCAACAGTATTAGCAACGTTGTTTAAGCACAAAAGCAGTGGATTTTTTTTATAAGGTAAAGGCAGCAGACGAGCTTACAGTCCACCTGGTCGTAAGTGGATACTGTCACCCATAGACATGTTGTACATGCCAACTTCAATCCAGAATGACAAACATTAGCACAGTCCCAGATACATGTGCCACCTGCCTTTAGAGATGTAGGAATGGATTTGGAAAAAGGGTTAGCAAAATGGGGAGGGATAGGACATTTAATGAATACTTACATGATACTCTTGACCACTAACACCTCTTATCCAAGATGGGACATTGTAGAGGGTCTTCACTGGATGTAAGTTGCCAGGTCCCAATATATCTATATAGTCGTTTTGTCCAAACAATGCTTTACGTTCAGTCCACGCATTTGCTGGTCTACAATAGGTATATTGTTGAAAATCGATAAGAATATGATTAAGTTAGTTTACTTAATAAGCTTTTAAAAGTAAAGATTGTCACTTGCTCAGTCGTGAGGAAAACATTGTGAAGAAACCTGCATACTGTTGAAATAAAATAAAAAATCTGGAGTATGTGATCCTCCAATCCGCACTGGGCCCAGGTGGTGGATTATTAGCCGAAAAGCCCCAAGAGATTTACTGGAGAAGGCACGGGGCCTACAGTGGGATATTAAGGCTGATACAAGTACACAAGTACTGATTAAGCTTATGGCTTAAAAGTTGGGAACAAAATATAACGTAACAAAAATGACAACGTTTACCTATATTCAGGTATGGGCAAATTTCCCCCTTCTGCTCTCGGGAGTAGACCGCCACACCAAATTTTTTCCTCATAACCATTTCTTCTTACAAGACGTGTTTTTTCAGAATGATATCTTGTCCTGCAATAATTAAAGGGTTAAGACTTTTAAAAAAAATAACAAATGAAAATAAGAATAAAAACCACGAAACCCTAATCTAACCTCACTAGATTTATAGGTCTCCAAAATGTTTTCAAGATTGTTGTACCAAACCGCTCCATTTAAATATAGATATTTAAATATGTACTGAAATAATATATATCAATCGCCGAATACAAAGGTATAATATGTTTTTCGACTCAGAAATGTAGAAAAATATGAAATAAAATTTGACATTAAAAAAAGGTTATTGTATTTACTCCTTAAATATGGCAATGGTGCAATTAACACATTCTGCCAGTGTCAAGTATCTCGGCAAGTATATAACATAACGGGACTGTTTAATGACAGAATACATTTTAGACTTTGAAATTGTTTTATTATTGTTAAAGAAGGTTTACGTTGTCTACGTTACATTCTTTACGTTGTTTTTGTATTGTCATAAAAAAGAATAGAAAAAATATGTAGTCTGTCAGTATATAAAAAAATTATATTCGTTTGTTAACTACAATGCATGTTTGAATTTCATGGTTAAAAAATACTTTCAACAATTTCTATGAGAAAAACTTGACAGAATGTGCTAATATCATCATTGCCATATATGAAATAAAAAAAAACACAACACGCTAGGACGTTCAAAAATGGAATTTTATTAGAATTGTAAATCATTCAATTTTATAATTTCTTCGCATTTATTTTATCAAATAAAAATTGTTATAGTTATAGTAACGTAGTAATTAATCAGCGTCAATTTTATTAACGAGTAATTTCTGCTAAACACTTCAAAAATAAAAATTGAGTAAAAATACTGGAAAAATTGAATGAATCCTATTCAACCGGAAGTAAATATTAAAAAAGTACTTCACCAATCCAAACAAAATGGCCGATATTCTTTGAAATAAAAAAGAAATTTCTAAGCATAATTTAGTAATCGTATGTATTTTATTAACTTTTCTTTCGTTTGATACATTAACTTATAACAATCTTTTTCCACACAAATTTTGACTATCTTTTAATAATTACACAATCTAAAAACTGACGAGAAATAAGTTGTTCCTTGTTTGTTTTGTACTATATTTGTTATTATGTGTACAAATCTAATTAGAATCTAGTATGGCAAACATGTGTTTCAGAATTCCTAAGAATGTATAAAATATTTTAATAATCTATTTTGTAGGACCCATATCCAAAACTTGAGCGCGTAATTGCGTTGTTTGTTTACCTTTCATTTTGCAGTGTATGAATATTTATATTGACTCACTTGAATTTATTTTGTTTATAATGCTTAAAAAATGCACTATAATATTGTAACTATTGTAAGTGATAAATTAATGACTGACATAAAGAAATTAAATGAAAATGTTATTTTTCAGAAACTACTAAATATGTCAAAAAGAGAACAAAGTGATCGTAATGAAAGAAAGCTGGACGCAAGTGACTATGAACATCTCATATCTCAGCATAGTATATTTGAATCTTCAAGATCCAAACATCAAGAGCTGCCCAGTTTTCCTGGATTTTCAAACGCCGAAACTCAGACAAAACCTAGTGATATCAAAGGGCAAGCAGTACAGTCTGGCCTAGGAGCTTGGCACTACAATCCATGGTGGATGTTGGCGAGCACCTCAAGAACTACTCCATCACAAGATGATTTTTCAGAGAACAGTGATCAAACGAAAATAAAACAGGAACCTTCTGGAGCAGGTACACCAGATCATGACCCTCTCCAAAGTGACTTGGACCCCTTCAAGCCTGAAATAGCATCCCCACCAGCAGGTCTTGATTCATTCTGTGATGATTGTTCAGACCCATTTTGTGACTCCAGTGTAGCCATTTGTCGTAAACTGTTTCATTGCCCACACTGTAGGAAAAGTTATCCCACCATTCTTGAGTTTAATACTCATTTAACAGGAGTTCATCCTGCGCAAAAACCTTTCAGATGCCAAATATGTTTGGAACCTTTTCATAAGAAATCACATTTGAGAAGACATTTAGATGGTAATCACAGCCGCAAAGATGTGAACAAATGTTCAGTGTGTTCAAAATATATAAAGGATAAGAGTAATCTTCGTAAGCATATGCAGGTGCATACAGGAAGAGTCCCTCAGAAACAGTTCAAATGTGATCTGTGCAACAACAAGCGTTACATGTCACTCGACAGACTCAATAACCACAAGGTGGTGTGCACTGGAGAAAAAGTGTTGAAATACTGTGACATGTGCCCAAAAGTATTTGATAATTCAAGATCATTGAACAGCCACAAGAAAGTTCATGCCAGGGAACTGAAGTGTGAAAATTGTGGAGAACAGCTCCGTTCATTGGAACAATTTACTAACCACAAGTTAATTTGCCAGAGTGGGGCAGAAGCAGCTGCTAGTCAGGGCGGCTCGTCCAGCGGTATCCCTGGTACCGTAAACCGCTGTTGTACACAACCTGGCTTATGCGAGCATGACAAACCCGCCTACCTAAACGTTCCTGGCTATGCTGCTGGCAGACTACTTGATGCCACACTTTCATCTTTAAAATCTGACATGAACTGAACACAGTTGCTGCTAAAAATTAACAAAAAAAACTAATACTTAAAACTATTTCTTTTTACAAGATTACCAAATAGATATATCAATGACAGTAATGATTTTCTGAATTGAAAATTTCACAAGACTGATGCAAATATCCCGCCTCACGACTTGCTTTATTATTACCATTTAAATTTTAGGTTTTAGTTGATAGGATAGGATATAAATTAGAATAAGCAGCATGGCTACTTGAACATGTTTAGGGATATATGGGCTACATACATATTGACAATAGAAACAATTGTTGCAGCACTATACTCTAATCACATTAATAAAAAAGCAATGTCATCTGTCCAATGTAGCATAACAAAATTAGTCGATTGAGGAAAGTTTCCTCTCATAATTGATTAATAACTGGGATTACATGACTTACAGTGATGACAATTGATGACATTCCTTTTTTCTTAACTTGAACAGAGTAAAGGTTGTCTGAACGTTTTCCATATATCCAGACATGATCAACTTGTAATTCACCTTTAATTTTATATTATGTGGTACCTATAGTTGTCCCACAGATTAGCTGTACTAATCATGAACCAGGCAAACAACATTGTGAAGCAACATACATAATTATTATTATTTTACTTACAATGCCTTGACTGATTTAGAATAATGTTAAATGTGCAGTATTACATCAAACATTTTTTTATTTTTCTATATAAAAAAATTTGTAAGAGCTATATTATTTTTATAATTTTTAGATGGTATTTTAGGGTACCTTAGTTTTATATGTACTACGCAGTTAGGGGAGACTGTACAAGGAGCACATTCTATTTTCCAGTGCTCCAAGTACTCTAAACTCCAAAGACGAAATAATCTTACATTTAAATATAGTTTGGTATACATATTACTTATTGTATAGAGGTGTATTTCGAATATTTTCTAATGAATACTTTTACACATTTGTCTTCTTTTTTGTTTCATGACATTTAGAATAAGCTAAAGTTTGAAGTGCAATGAACGATTGGCAAAGCCTTCAAATGTTAAAATTGTTTGTTGTGTTCTCTTTTCCCAAGATATTTATTCTTGAAGTGTTATACACTGAAAAATTATTGCTACAATTATAAGATTATACTATAAGTGTAAAATTTTAATTATTTAACAAAAGTGTACCATGGTGTGTATTGCAATCTAATTTTAATGATGTTCGAGAGGCTATATACAATTTCTCAAGCGTTCATACATTTTTGTATATTTCTATTTTATACACATAAACTTATCTAGTTTTGAACTTAATAGTTTAATCAATTATTTTTAATACCTACTATTTATTTTATTTATGTTAATTGAATCGAAGAGTACCTACCCACTTCTATTTGGAGGCTTTTTTATAAATATTTTTATTGTTGCTATTTACAATTGTTTTTGACACATAATAGCCTGATTTTATGTTTATATTAGAGTAATAAGTTAGTATAGTACATTCACATATTCCCATAAATGTGCAAGTTTCACAGTTAGTAACTTGCAACAGTTCTCGTTGTCAATTAATAGTACATTGTTTTCATTGATTGGTCTATTTTTATACCACATATCTGTTTAACAATGTAGGCAAACTACATATTTTTTCAAATGATTAAGTAGCGAAGCATTGTATGGTAAATGCAGTGTCGTTCAGAGAACATGCGCAGTAACGGTAGGCCCGCATCAAAGATATTGTGTTAACAATATTTCACGCAGACTGCTTATTTTTATTTTCATCGACCAAACAGCAAGCAGTGTGTGAAATAGTACAAAAAATATTGGTCAATGAAACATTGACAGTAGGAAATTCACGTCAGTAGCCAGATCTTTGTGCAAGACTGGTTTTGTAAATTATATTAATTAAAGCGAGTAATTTCATAAGTACCCAACAACCTTTGCAGACATGCTTGAAGTTGACCGCCAGCGTACAGACAGCTTCTGGCGCCGATAAATTCAATTCAATACTCGCGTTATTTTATTTAAGGGCGGATGGTTTAGAATCGATAAATAAATAATAATTGAAGCTTTGTTCTATGATTACTAATGCTTTTTGTCAAAACAACAGTATTGCACATTTTTTCATTGTAGAACATTTTTACAGATAGCGATTCCAAATGATCCCTATGTCCGGGTGAGACGAGGCTAGTATGTCAAGCCAGGATAGAGCGATAGTATCCAACTTCCTATCCTGACTTGGCACAATGCTAGTAGTTGTATACATGAGGCTGGTAATTTTTAAGCCAGAATAGATTGCAGCTTCGCTTTAAAACTTTAAACAGGATTTAATTAAAACAGTTACTTCGAAAACTGTGTCAATTTGCACTGGACGAATTATTAGTTCTGCTAGTTCTTCATAAGATGAAAGTTCTTCAAAAGACATTCTTCTTACCAATATAATTGTACAAAAACCGTGCAACCGTACCGTTCGCGTACTAGATTCACCGTCGACACGTAGCTAGTACACAAACACAGGATACCTAATATATAATTGGTGAGGAGTGTCACTAGCTCAAAAAATAGGAACTCCATTCTGTAAACTATCCTGGCTTCAGATGCTATCTTTCTAGCTTAAAATCCTGTTTACACGAAGCTAGCTTGCTAGCACAATTATACCATCCTGGCTTGACATATAGTCCTCGCAAAACTTCTTGAGCTTTGACCTTGAATGGGCGGGCGTCACCAGTGCGTGTCTCCCACGATTTCAAACGACACTCAATAAGGGGAGTAGGAAGTTATTTTTGCGTCGCGCTCGAACTTGCGAGCATATTGTATTGTAAATACCTCCGCCGTCGCATTCCAGCCCGCTCCACCAAACGGACCTAAAAATAAGCTACTGTGCGGTTTGTCACGTGATATCGCCAGAGCCCAAGAAGTTTTGCTTTATTTATACCATATAGCCTCGTGTTACCCGGCCATACGGAAAGCACTAGTTTGCATACTAGCTACATGATTTGCGACCCGCACCGTAATGCGGTCGCTTTATCCCCGTTGTTCGATAGTCAAGCAGTCGAATGAAGAGGCCTCATTTTATAAAATGAAGATATAAAACGTTACTGTCACCTTCATCTAATATTTTTTAATTAAATTATATTTGGTAGTTATGCTATTGTTCACTACCACTATGGATATGTTATCAGTTTATCATGTTAAAGTTTGTATACATACCTAAAGTTAATTTTAAGGTTGAAATTTAGTTTTAACGTCGTTTTACTAAAATGAGCCTACTGTTGTCTCCAAAATGTCTAACTTCAAATGTTGGTCTCAAGTTTTTTTGTACACCCTAATGAGTCCATTTATTTTGTACGCCTACACGAATGCAAAGTTATATATTTCATTTGTTATTAGTTTTTTCTGGACATAGGTAATATTAGTTGGTAGTACAAACAAAATTAAATTTGAATCTTCCGAATTTTAGAATCTACAAATCTGAAACAGCCCACTTTTGATATTAAATTAAAATCCAATGCATATTTTTCTCCGTAGTTTTTTTAGCGTGGTGTGTAAGATTTAATATAGTGTTAAGAAAAAATGTGTTCATATGAATTTAGTTATATAGAATATAGTTTATTTAAAATAGCGCATTAGACTGTAAAACAGTGTAATTTCCACTATAGTTCGAAGGCTAAGATCATCTACCAAAAAAAAAAAACTCATTTCATTCTGGTACTTACCACAAAAAGTTGAATGTTATGTATATAAACTTTAAGCATAATAATGCTATGGAATGGAAGCATATCCAACGACGGACAATTTACCTCTGCTACCACCCATGTTTCTTCACTGACAATGCTTTAGTACCCGATTATTAAATACTTAGCTACCGAACTATTAAGGAATGGACGTATCTAGGGAACTGTGGACGAATAAATGTCAGTCTAAGTGATGCACTAAACTAAGTGTAACACCACAGCCTTATAAAGGAATAGTGAAAAGTAGAGACAGCAAAGTTGACGGACGAGCTAGAAGTTCATACTTTACTGGATTTGTCCAAACCTTTATGTATTTTAATGCGAAAATAGCGTACACATACTGTAATCATCACGAATAAATGAAGTTTCTTTTTTCGTTAAGATGACTGTTATTTCAAAATTGTGAATCCACTAGTCACAGGCACTGCTCAGTAAAGATTTTTTTTTCTAAATAAACAACTACATAATGACAATAAAATTCCCTGTCGTGGTTCAAAAATACAAAAACGCAGAACTACCCGGTCTCAGACTAACGGGTCCTTTTGTGTTGCAGTGTGTTAGCAAATGCATAGCATTTGCGTTGTGGGACATAGTGACGCATTTAAATTCTGACTATAAGATAGGTAAAAGTTCTACGATAATAGAAACTATTGGCAGAAAAGCAGATTTTTTTTTAATCTGTTTACCGTTTAAGTTTTATGTGAGTATTAGTGTCCGTGCCAGAGTAAGCTTATTTTGAAAGGCCCTCACCGTATCTCGAAAACTACATAGGCAAGATCTGATTGCTCCCACAATTAGTCCGAAAGTGACTAAGATCCGTCCCAGAAATTAGCCCTCCGTTCACATGAAACCACAATCGGTCTCCGCCGGTGGGTCCATGGATAATTTTTCCTGTTCTTCGAACCACCAATTAAGAATTTCGGAATCCAAATATAATTATATATTACTATACTAGGCCACTTCAATCCACACATTTGTCGAGGAGGCGAAAGTAATGATTAGATGTAAATACAATAATTACGCATTTTATTCAAAACAATAAAAATGTAATTCATTACTAACAATTTCTATCCATCTATGGATGTAAGAGTGGATGAAAACGAATTATCTATGAATCCACCTGTGGATTGAAGAGGAAGAAAAAATATCCATGGATCCACGGGTGAAGGCTGGTTGTGGGTCCATGTGAACGGAGGGGAAATTAGCCCAACTGGAGCAAACTAAAGAGAGCATAACCTTTGATTACATTGCAAAATGAGAGGCAACCATCAAACTGGATACCACCTGGGTTTTTTTTTCCGAATGTCTAAATTCTTGTGGGCCTAATGCCTTGCGAGGGTCACCGCACATGTATGGTTTCTGACGAGTGCATAAGGCGTAATAGTAATATTGTTATAGAAAAGGGACCTCTTAGTCTTACTTCCCCAGATATTGCAAATTTATTGAATGTTATTGCTTTATTTTAAAAATTAGATGTTACAACACGTTTGTCTATATTCAAACAGAATCTTAAAACGACGAAATTTTAAGTTAAATAATCTTAAAGCAATGAGGTGACAGTAGTGGCCCTTTGCTCAGACGTCACATTCTTTGTTCATTCTATAAAATATCTTGCTTAAAAGAACATACTTCTGTCTAAATAAAAGAGATAATTACTAATAAATAATTACTTTATTCTTACACAATAATATTTAAATAACAACGCGCCCTCTTTTAACGGCCGTTTTAATGATTTTGGACTTCTTCTCTTTCTTCTTTATAGCAATATTTTCTCGTCTCTTTTTCTGCCGCTCTTCTTTCTTCTGTTCAACCCCTTTCACTCTGTTCTCCCACTGCTTCTGACTCTGGTGTTTTTTTTGTTCCTGTAAAAGATATTTAATAATTGTAGTTTACAACACATGCCCCTTGGACACGCGGGTTTTGAGATGTTTCCTTTCGTTGTCGAGTTAATGATAATAGAAAAAAAAACGCACATGAGTGGAAATGTGGTAGGGCCGGCGTTCCAACTCACGAGCTCACAAATTTTAGCAGTGTAAGTAGATTCACCTCACCACCCCTAGACTATCACCACTCAATTATACTATTTGTATTTTCCTATAATAATAATACCCGGGCTTTGAATAGCACCACCCCATTTATCCTCTGGGTGTCCTAAAGTGACTAAGGGATAAAGCCGCTACCACAAGCCCTGAGGAACTACACCACCTCTAAAAGAGTGGACTAGCCAACCCGCTTAGCCAGCATGGCGCTTTAAGGCCATACATCCCTCATGTACATTGTCTTGTCCAACAGTGGATACCAAAAGGACTGGTCGCATGATAATAATACACAAAGGCTTGCATACTTCGTGTAGGTACATAATAATTCAGCGTGCATATGGCTCATGTATTGCCTCACCATTTTTTTAATAGATTTCTTCAATAAAATTGGATCGTCTTTAACTTTTTGTCCTTCAGCTTTTTGTAGTAAATTTTTCCAAACAATCTTTTCTTTAATCTCTTTTACTTTATCGACATCTTGTTTCTCTTCTAACTGTTGGAATTTCTGTTCTTGTTGTTTTAGATTTTCTAAAATCTTCTTAGGGTTTTTCTGAGCTTTTTGTGGTTTATCTAAAAATAATGAAAATTCATAGGTTAATATAAATTATAATTAACATGCGCTATATGTTACAAAACTAAAGCCAGGAACGGATAAGGACTAGGCAAGCTGGGCGATCGCCCAGGACGCCTGGCAATGGAGGAATCAGAATTGCATCTGATTTTATATGATTCATATAATTTTTTACTTGATATGAGGATGAATTAGAAAGTTCTTAGACGATTCTAAGGATATTATGATTTATTAAAACAAAGAAATTCAAATAAAAATATGTTATTTCTCTAAGTAATCTCCTTGTAACTCGATAACAACAAGAAGCATGTAAGGAAGCGTTATAAACGTTTTTCTAATATCCGTATTCCTTCCGAAAAAAATCATTTTCTTGAATATCAAAAAATCTCTACGGCAGCCATAACCTCATCATCTTATGGGCAGCAGGCAGCAGACAAACATACAGTCCACCTTATGGTAAGTGAATACTGTCGTCCACAGACATCCGCGATACTTGCCAACATCAGTCCAGAATGAGAAACTTTGGCACGCCCCAGGATGCAGATTTGCAGATTAAGGAATGGATTGGGAAAATGGGGAGGGATAGGGCGGGATGGGAATGGGCTCTGGCAGCGCCGGCTCTAGCTCATGTAGCGCCCGGGTGCAGGGCGCCCTCTAGTAGGCGTTTTGAACTCTTTGGAGGTGTCGCGAGCGGCGCTCGGCGCCCCCTAAGACCCTGCGCCCGTGTGCACCGCACCCCCTGCACCATAGGTAAAGCCGGCACTGAATTCAGCGCTCGACAGGCGCCCCCGGGCGCGGGGCACCCGGGGTGCACCGCACCCCTTGCACCCCCTGGTAAAGACGGCCCTGGGCTCTGGCATATCTCACTCACTACCGAAACACGTACGTATATTGGGAAATACGATAACATAGCAAATGCAGTACATTTCAAGGTAGTCTTCTATGAGAAAGGGGTAACTTTGTCAGTCGAGTCCGCCCAGCGGCTGTGGGAATGCAGCATGCACTCTCCACCTACAAAAATACCTTAATAACATTAATCATTAACAAATTCTAATAACTTTTTGATTCGCCCTTGTATATAAATAAAGTAAATTGACGAGCATACGGCGAACTCCCGAGCATGCGCAGTAGAAGCGTATGCGAAAGTCCAGACTCCTTCCCTCCGAGATTGTGCGATGTTAGGTGCATACCGTATTTACTATTGTAAGATGTTATGTTTTATGTAAAATGTATTGTTCTATGTTGTTGACTATTGTAAATTGTTTCCCTTGTTTTATCTGTGTTTATATAATGTTTTATTGTTTAATGTATGTGTTTTGCCTTTTAGCTCTCCATATTTGTGTTAGCATGTCTGGGTTATAAGTTGGGTCGGTAAGGATAGTCTAGAGAAATAAAAGCTAGTCTTTTATGTGTTTTTATTTGATAAGAGGAAACAAAGTTGCGGACTAGATGGAGAAGTACAGAAAGTGGCGCCATTCCGGCGCTCGAGGTCAAGCGCTCCCCCGGTAGGTGGGATTTTTTTCGGTAGGGTAGTTAAGTTTAATAGTTAAGAATTGTCAAGTCTAAGGAAGCATTTAACGATTCTAGTATTAAAAAACATAGCTGTGATTAGCACACATTTTTCCCACATACCTGCGAGTATTAAAAAGCTTGAAACTCAAGGTTTGGCATAAACCGAGTCTATTCAGTTAATGAATAAAATCCACCAAATGAACTCTGCATTGCCAGAGGTATTCCCGCATAAACTTAAAAAAAAGTTTGTAAACATTTTGAACAATAACGCACGCTTTGAACCTTTGTGTCAAATTGATAGTTTTATTAATGGGATGGGTGAACTTTTGCCAGAAACAATAAGTGCTGTGGAATGGTACTTTTCCACTTATAAAAAAATATAAAAGTACCTGATTGTTTACATTTACAGGAGTAACAAAATGTTAAATAATTGTTAATTATCCTCCATAAGTTGTTGAATAACATATCTGATATCATAATTTATCAATATCAGATATGTTATTCAAGGACTTATTAATAGTTTGCTGATTTTGAAATAAAAAAAACTAAAAATTACTATTTTGTTAGTATTTAATGTTGCATATTTTGACACTTTTCATGCATATTTTAAGGATTTTTCATGTATATTTGCATGCATATTCCAAGCTTTTTATGTTGCATATAATCCGGTCTCTACTTATTACATTGGTTAAACATGTAATACAGGAAAATATTGCGATCGACGCTACTACGACAGAGTAACCGACCATCCCAGCTAATCCCAAGCCCCTAATAGGTGACAGCCTAAACTATGTCCCCGATAGGAATGCTCCTCCACATTACCGTCACATTAATCGTCCTCGGTACGTCCTCGACAATCCGATCACCCAAGCACACACACCGTCCTTCAGTCAACACTTTTACCAGGTATAGGCATGTGCCTGGGTCCTTCTCACAGACTTGCAATCAGGTACCCTCTGAAAGCAACACCCTAAGTCGGGGACCGACCCTTCTGGAGGTCTACCAGTGGGGAAGCCCTTAGGCTCATTACTGCACACATTTTTTACTCCTGGCTGAGCACCTTCTGCACTCGCCCTATACCATATATGTCCAGTGACTCTTGAGAAAAGCCATTGGGCCCACAAGAATTTAGCCATTCCAAAAAAAATAGATGAAAATACATTTAAACTGAACTGCTTAGTTGGGAGCGTGGGAGACAACTGGCAATTGCCAAGCACGGGACACAGGATGCATACAGAAAAAGCTCTACTATGAAAACTATTAAAGTGTGTCATTGTGTGTTGAACACTGTATTGCTACATACAAAACAATTAAGAACTCATTAAGTGCATAACTAGTAATAACCTTAGAATAGATAAAGTAACTGAACAATAAGTAACTTTTAGTTCTTATACTTCTGTGGGGGAGAGGGTGCACGCTGCAATGCAGCAGCCGCTGGGCTGGCCTAGTTAACCCTCTCTCACAGAAGACCTTGTACTGCATTTTCCACTTTGTCAATGAGTTTTTGTAGTGAGTGAAACATGCCAGAGCCCATTCCCATCCCATCATATCACTTCCCATTTTCCCAAGCCTATAAATCCATTCCTACATCAAGATAGGTAGGCAGCGAATGCTGGGGTGTGTCAACATTTGTCATTCTAGACTGATGTTGGCCTGTAATGTGGATGTCCATGGGTGAAGGTATCCACTTACTGTATGCTTCTTAGCCACCTTCTTTCTATAAAAAAAGACAAAAATCCACTAATCTAATGTAACTTACCTTTAACACCAATATTTGCAAAATCAAATTTCGAAAATACTAATTTGCCATCACTATTGAAAACAGGTTTTGCTAGATTAACATTAGGTTTATTATCTGTTGTGCTCTTCTGTCCTGTGGGTAGGTCTCCTGGAGGTTTAACCCTCGTTTTATTTAGCCTTTCTTTCTTTTTAATTTTCTTATTTAGTTTACTACTTAAGCTCTTTCTTGCCAATTTATTTTTGAGATTAAATTTGTTCTGTGATTTCATTTTTTCTAATTTTTCTTCAAGTTCTACAATAGAGCGAGCTCGTTGAGGTAGCTCTTTGCCTTCATCACTGTGTGAAGTGCCATCCACCATTAGATAATCCATATCTTCATCTTCACCTGAAACAAGAATTATTTTAAAAATGATTTTACATAAAGTAAATTGTATGGTAACTAATTCACACTATAAGTATATAATATTTAATATTAAATTTTCGTTTTATTGGTCTCACCTTTTGCTCGAAGAGGTATATTTATAAGAGAAAATATATTTTCGATAAAATGGATTTCCTTAGTAAGTTCTGCTTTTATTTGTTTATTCACATTCTTTTGGTGTGGAGTCATTGTCGCTGGCATTAAGATTTATTTACCACGTTTGAAACAACATAACCTCCAAAAAGATAGAATTAATGCGTGTTGAGTGAAGTGACAGATGAAGCAACGGAAGTGTTGTTTTCTATTAAGGGTTAGGGATGGCGATTTGAGATCGATTAATCGTCGAATTGATTTTTTAGGCCAAGATTTTTATCCATTATCGATTTTTTAAATCGATATTAAGCAGTGGATTAAGCGATCTGAGATTTTTACTGTTTCGATAAGAATGCAACCATAAAATTATTTACAATTAGTTGAACGCACCCAAACACATGTATTGTAACCTAAACAGTTTTTCACTTAATTAACTATAAACTCGATAGATGGCGATACTGTTGTAATTATTTATTATGTATTAGGCTTAATGAGCTACGCCTAAAGCCACCTTTTTATTTTCAATAAAAAAGCTAACGTACTACCATGAAATAAACATGGGCTAAAAAATAATACAGTTTCGTATTTTGTTTTTGTTTGTTTGTGATCAGTGGTTTGTGTTTGCTATTGCCTTCTGATTGACTGACTCTTGTTATGTAGTGCGATTAGCGAAATAAATGTTGATTTTTATTTATTACAAGTTAAAATGAAATCGAAAAAAAATCGATTTTTGAGAATTTGAGAAAAATCAGACTTCGGTTTGAAGCTATTTAAAAATCAATCTTTTTCGGGAAGAATCGTCATCCCTATTATGGGTTTTGGGCTGGATGACTGCAGTGAAAATAGTAAACTGTCAGTGTTACCAGATTATATTTCCAGAATCTGCCAAGACGTAAAGTGAAGAACTGCAAAATTTTCATGCAATGAAACTGTTGAATTCCTGTAGCATTTACTTCCACTCTGCGCGATATAGGTACATGATCATATTTGCTATTCATATTATGTATTTTTCCAAAAGAAAAATAATACATTATGAGTGGTCTATTGGTTGAACAGACAAAGGACAATATTATTTCTTCATCGATTAGTCTGTCCGTCTGTCAGAAGCTAGCCTTAGACATTTTTTAAATTGCATTTTATTGTGCTTTTGATTATTTCTCTGTGCTATAATTTATTCTTTTTTGTCTAATTATCCCTTTATTTCATTATTCTGATGTAGGTCAAAAATATTTTCTTTCATTTTTTCCTTTTGCATTTAAACTTCTTCACTTTGTTTAAAACATGTAGGTATTTCTTTATTACTTTACAGATTCCTAAAGATGCTAGTGATGACCCGGACTTACCATACTTCTTTTGGAGTACCATGAGGAAAATTTTGAATTTGAAATCTCTAGAAATAGGATAGGTGGAGGGAGAGTATTGACGAGATCATCACTAAACAGAAGATATTGAAACTAAGTGGCTCGATCATCACTCGATTTTATTATTGGCCACTGAGTTTCGATTCGATATCTTCTGTTCTAATTAGAATTTCAAAATAAAACAAAATGCATCTAATAGCTACGATGTTCTTATTTCAAAATCAGTATTTCATTTGCTTTTTCTGTACTTACACTTTGTTCATGTGATTGGCTTGAAAATAAAATGGATAAATTGAAAATTCCTGCTATTTTTGAATATGAGTTTCGTCGCGGCATCAACGCAAGTCAGACAGCTCACAATATCTGATATCAATAGTGTGTATGGGCCAAACACCACAAACGGTTCTGTTCTGGAAATTTCGATCTTAATTAAGGATGAGCCCCACAAACGACCTACGACCAAGGTTAATAAAGATGAATTAAAGACTATAGTGGGAGCAGATCTATCTTAAAGTTAGGAGCTGGGTTTGATGTTAGTGATAAAACAGGGTTGGCTCATCTGCGTCAAATCGGCAAAATAAAGAAGCTAGAAAAGTGGGTACCGTATGAACTAAACGAACGTCGGCGACAACAACGTGTCCACGTGTGCACTGTGATAGTTAATTGTCAGAAACGAAGCAATTTCAAAATTGCAAAATCATGGTGATTTGTGTTGAGTTCTAAGCAGGAGTAGTTTCATAGATTTGTAGCCAATGAACAATAAATCATTGGCTATAACCATAAATATTTGCACAAAAAAACCGGCCAGGCGGCTTGAATCAATTTTTTTGCTCGTGAATTTAATAATTTCATTTGGCCTTTTATATAAATCAATCTGACACGCAAGCTCTGTGTATAGTTGTCTCACAAGATGCAAGTTTATAACAACTGATGACAATAACTCCTGAATAATATCACTTTGACACTTCCCGTACACCGTGTGAACAATGAACATATTACACCTGACTGTAGGCGTTCTGCGTTCCATAGTAATATTTAGGTTATCAGTCAGCGTCTCAGTGTCTCAGGTACTTATTATAAAAAACAATCGCCTTTAGAAATCTAGAATTTTTTTACCACTTTTTTACAAACCCTTTTTTAATTGTGACTGCCGGTTGCCCGAATACTCAAACACCGAGTTGGCAACACTGAATATTTTATATTGCTTTTTCTTACACAACTTTGAAGTTTAGCTCTAAAGATGCGGTATTTTGCGATTGTAAGAAAATATTCAATTTCCTCATCCACGGCTACCACCTTTGTGGAAGAAATGCAGAAAAACTTTATTGCTACAAATACTTTCCAAAAAACTTTACTATCGTGTGGATCAGCTATGATTTCCCTTTTAAACCCCCACCGAGGCGATATGATTGCTTGTTTGGGGGAGATCACCGGAGAAAACTCAATTAAATATATGAGAAATAAAATGCTTGAAACATCAGAAGGTATAGAAATATTAAAAGAAATGCCTCGCATAAACTCTAAGACTGTTTCCTTTAAGAAACTGGCACAGTTACCGGAGAACACTGTAGGGCGAATATATGCCGATTTTATGCGGGATAATAATATTGCGGCTGATTCTAGACTACCGGTTCAGTTTATAGAAAATCCTGATTTAGCATATGTTATGCAGCGATACAGGGAAGTTCATGATTTAGTGCATGCTACACTATTTATGAAGACTACAATGCTAGGTGAAGTAAGATAACATTGTCTAGTAATATAACTTATATAGCTAGAACTAAGTATTAATAACATGTTTGAAGGTTGCAGTGAAATGGGTGGAAGGTATCCAGACCAAACTCCCCATGTGTATTGGTGGTGGAATCTTTGGAGCAGCTAGACTTAAGCCAAAGCATCGCCAGCTGTACTTAAAGTACTACTTACCATGGGCTATTAAGACTGGCAATAATGCAAAATTCTTACAAGGTAGGTATAATATGAAACTAAAATGCAAGACAATCTATATAAACTAATATGTGTCATATAGAATCAAAGACGGCAAAATAGGTTAGTAACTTCACCATAAACTCTTTATTAACTCTATTAATTAACTTTATTAACTAAGAGTTTATTAACTCTTCACCATCAAGGATGTTAATACATATATGTATTAAGATCCTTGATGGTGAAGAGTTAATCAAATCAGTTTAGTCTTTGATTCTATACGACTCATGTATAGTATCACATTTTATTAATTTTTTACTTTATTTATTATTAATTAATAGGTTGCAATAATATTTGCAGGAATTTATTTTGAGAAAAGATGGGAGCAGGACATAGATGAATTCCACAAAGAAATGAATATTGTCAGATTAGTAAAGAAATAATAATCTGTAGTTTGTGTTGTATGAATAAAGATGTAAATAATAGACTACAAAATGTGGTGTGATTAATAAACTATACATATAGGATAGATTTCATATTATTGTTACTAGTACCTCCCTATCTTATTGACTACTAATATTAATATACTAATATTAATATACTAATATTAATATACTAATATTAATATACTAATTGAAGAACTTTCACATCAAACTGACCTAATTGGGGCCGTCAACACCCACTACGGTATGGCATGGCAACATATGCTTTTTGGTCTTGAATATAAACTGAAAGTTCAATATATTCTTTCAACTGACCACTGTCGAAACAGTCTTGTCCGCAATGCTAATGTCCTTTGACACCTTGCTCGCTCCTTGTTCACAACTTTATTTTGACAGATGTAGCCCTACTCATATACCACCAGCGGCCAGACCTTTCAGGGCCCAGGACTAATGTACCTTTAATGGGATTTTCAAAAAATCCTATATAAAAGGTGGTTTATCCCAACACTGCTGATGCATGTCCAAGTCATATCCAGAAGTATGCCAAGACTGGCATCCTTCTGGATGTGACTTGCATGTGAAAGGAGACCCTTTCGATAGTAAATCTACATTTGATAGATTTGTTAAAGTAAAATACTTTGCCATGCCATGCAGTCAGTTGGCGTCGGGCCTTGGACATTTCTCGGTCTTAGAATTAGAATCGTGTTTTATAATCTAGGACTAGGTTAATCTAGAAAGTGGTACCACAAACTGGGGATCTACGCAATCTTTTAAATAGGCATTTTCAGGGCATACATTCCTCATGCACGAAACTTCTGCCGTTTATTCGTGGTCCCATTTTGTGACCACGGTTTTGTTATCCCTTGGTCTCCTTTTACGACACTCTCAAGAAGAGATTGTACTGGTTCATAAAGTGCAATTTGTCAGAATGTCCACTGTACCATAATGACCAATTCACTAAATTTTTCAGTCCCAAAATGTCTAGTATCTTAAAATATCCAGTTTTAAAAAATATCTAAAATACTCAACGCTCAGGTTCATGAGATTCGAGGAGTGGTACTATTCTAAAGCCGGCTGATCAACTTCAGACTAGCAAAAGGTATATCAGTAAAAACCTTAAAGTTATCAATGAAAAGTTTATTTAGTTACAATTATCATAACAACATTTCGGAACTGCGTCCGTTAGGGTTGTGTAGCGTGGTGGTCCGGTTGCCGACCTCCACTATCCACTCGTACCACACGCGGCGCGCGCTCACGCACCGCCAGAACGTCGCCTTTATCACTTCGCCCCTCTCTACCCGCAAAGGTGTCTGTAATAAATTAAAGATAAAATAATTCAATGAACAGCACAAAATACTGAATAGGCAGCTGAAAGTGAGGCACTGACATTTTTAGTAATTTAACAATATTGAATTCGGGCATTCAAAAATAGTGTTGATTATGATTTGCTGACATTCGGTTTTTTTTGCTGTTCGTTTAAATACAAGTCTAAATTAAATACTTGTAACAATATGTTATATACAAATACTAGTACAACCCGGATATATTGCATCTTATTTAATAATTTTTCTTTAAAAAAAATCCTCTAGGGTATCACCATAATGAGCCTTGCATACGAGCATTCCCATCAACTATTCATGATTGTCTTCACTCGGAAAAGCTGAAATGAAATAGTTCATGAAGCCCAATTCATGAAAATAGTGATTATAATCCAAAATTAGTATGATATTTGGCGCTGAATGTAATACAATTATTTGACAATGAATCCAGTTTAAAATCGCTGCACACTCATTAACTTTCGCAATCTAATTAATGAACTTTAATAATTCGCAAAATTATCTCAAAAAAGGTCTTAATTGTTGGTTCTAGTATCCTATAACTTTTTAAGTGAACAATTACATATATGTATATAACTTTATGGAAGATAACTTTATACCTTAATTGGAATAAAAACTGGGAACCAAGAGATCATTCCTGGACTGTGTGTTGATGGGACTATACTGATCATTTCGCTTCCATACAGCGTGCAATCAAAATATCCTCCAAAGCCATGTAACACGTTGTCCTGTGTCACTTCCCACGATACTGTCGTGGACCGCCGGTTGTCTGTTAAAGGCAATCCTCTATAATCTGTTTGAGTTTGTCCCTCATGGTTCTTAATGCCTTTTGCAGGATGTTCAAAAGTAAACAGACGCTGAAACAAATGAACATATTTTTGAAACATTTTTTTTAATAGTAATAAGGTGTTGGACTAGCAGACAGTTCATCTGGTGGTAAGTGTATACTGTCGCTCTCTGCGACATTCGCGACTGTATCGTCTGTATTAGTTTCCAACGACTATGCAAACTGCATATGATTCTATGAATACTACAAATAAACAAAACATTCTTGGACAATACTCCAAGTGTTAACCACTGTTACTGAACTGCGTATCAGCGATATCATGTTTATTCTGCCTGTAAACAATCTAAAACCGTCTCCATATTTTTATCCTTATAATGCTGGTATGGGAGAATGGTGAACTTCGTCTTGGTAGCAACGATTGATATGAACGAGTTGTATTCATAGTATTGAGATCGCACCCTTCTTTAAAAACGCCCTAAGTGTTAGACTTACCTTCGTTTCAGCGATATCATGTTTATTCTGCATGTAGACAACCCACAAAGTCTCCAAGTTTTTGTCCTTATAATGCTGGTAGGACGGCGTAGTAGACGCCGTCTTAGCGGCGGCCCACAGTCGCGCTGATGATATGGGGGTCACAAAAGAGTTGTATTCGCACGGTATTGAAATTCCACCCTTCTTTAGGAGCCCCGCGGCCCCATCGAGGCACTCTGGGGACAGTTCATTGTCACCCCATGATCCTGTAACAATATATTAATGGTAGTGTTTCCTGTATGGTGTGGAAAATCCAAGGATGTCTTCCAGACAAAGATGCAATCAGTGTGTGCTCCTCGTTATGACCTACACTTGCAAAACATGGACGAACGCAGGGGGTACATTAGGTGCTTACCTATGAAATCGTCATTTGTTTAGTGGCCACATTGAACTTAGTTATCTTGCGTTTGGCTTGGAATTCCAAGTTAATTTAAATTTAAAGTTATGACGACATTGTTTTTCAAAATCAGTTATTAATTTGTTTTGCCGTTAAACAATTTTCTGAAGGCGAAAAACGTAGAACTTATAAGCTATCCTTCATACAGTCCCGACTTGGCACATCTTCTTGTTTCCAAAAAATTAAGAACCAATTACGCGCTCAACGATTTTCATCGTCAGAAGAGGCTGTCGAAGAGTATGAAAAACATGTTTCCGAAGCCACCACGGAGGAGTGGAATAAATGTTGTGGAAAGTGGTTTATTCGTATGAAAAAGTGTATTGACGCTCACGGGGAATATTTTGAGAAACAATAAATTGATTTTTGTATTATTTGTATTCATTCATTGTATTATTTCTTATTCATTGCGGAAACTTTCCGTGTGGCCCTCGTAGTAAACCCACGTAAATACTGTTATCTCTTCAAATAAACAAACACATGTTCACGACTGTTCACGAAGACGAAGTTCACGACAAACCAGTATTTGTTTTGCGTAAGTGCGCGTAGAATAAAATATATATTAGATGTTATGAAAAAAAAAACCTATTGTAAAATCTAGTAGAATCGATGCTACTCGTACTCTCGATACTTTACAACGTACACCTACTCTTTACAATTACTTTACAACCTACTCTCAATACAACCTATTTTGAGCTTTAGCCTTATATCAGTGACATGTTGTTTAGAATGTTGTTTAATTAAAAAATAACATTTATTTAATGCTTTTTTAAATAAAAATAAACTTTTGGTGATTAATTTACTCGTATCTGGATAACATTATCCACACTAGGTCTTTGACCTTTGAACGCACCCGCTAAGTAGGTATGAACTACGTAGATGTTACGCATATCGGACGAAATTAATCAAATAATCAGCCATCTAATAAATAAATCTATAGATATAATAAAATCGTAACAGAGCCGCGCCTGTACATGAAATATGTTTTCAAATAAGTCATTGCAGGGTAAAGTACATGTGACACAGAGCCCAAAACAACATTTTTTTGGATTTTTGTCTATCTGTCTGTCAACGCACATCACACAAAATGGGACGGATTTTACTAAAAATTGGTACAGTTATAGCATATGTGCCGGGTTAACATTTAGAGTGCTTTTTATCCAGATCGATTATAGAGTTCCCGCGGGAATCACAAGTTCACGCGAACGAAGTCTATGTAATTTTTAGTTATTACATATAATATTTTTAGTATACTGAGATACATATTGAAATATTTCACAATTTGTAGGATCCTATATAAGTTTAAAGTGCTCTGGTGCATACCTAGCAGCTCCGAGACGATGAGGTCTGCCTTGGGCGCGATGTTCAGCGTGCGCATGTCCCCCGGTAATACGAGCACGTCGCGGTCGCGCCACACCTCGCGCGCCTGTGCACATAGCACCACCACCGCACACGGGTTCTTCTCTACCGCTATCACCTAACAATTATATTTTCTATTTGTTTTATTTATTTACACTTTATTGTTTTAACAAAAGGCGGCCTTAATGCTATTATAAAACATTTTCACCCAGTGAACCTTGCAGCTATACGTATAGCGATGGTTTTGGACGATTTTATTAGGGCAATATCGACACTGTACAATCAGCGGTGCGTAATGTTGATTACAAACATTTCTCTGTTAGGTTTGCTCAACTGCAATGTGGGCATTGTTGACATTTAATAATGAATTTCATTTAATTTAAATAAAACATTAAATCTTTTCTTTAAGTTAAAAAAATTAAGACAAATATTTTTTATTTTCCAATAGTATTTATTTATTTATATTTAAATTGTATTTATTGTATTTATTTTCCAATAGTACTAACAATATCTTCAGTTCTTTGTTCGAATTTAATATCTTGCATTTTTTCTATTATTAAACTTGTTTTTAACACTGTACAAGCAGTGGACATATTTAGAAATCCAAGAATAGTCTTCCTCAGAATCCTAAGTGGTCCTGTGCATAATAAGACATTTTAAGAAGTGATCTCTGGCCGCCGCCGCGCCGGGTCGATCTGGTTATCAAATACATGAAAAGTACAGTCAACTAACGCATTATTTACCTTCACTTTACTATCTGTAATATCTGCAGCATTGAATGTTGCCCTGACCAGGGGACCTCGTCCAGCCCCGAGTATCATTACAATTATAGGCTTCTTTTCAGCATCCCCTTGCCCTATTTCACAGTTTGAATTCTTTATCTTTTCTGCTATTAACATTTTATTCAATTTATTCTGAAAAATGAAATTCAGTAATGTCAACTTTTCTTATGCCGGAAGTGCACATCGCATATGTGCGCTCCGGCAAACGAATGGTACAAAAATGAGAGTGCAGATGTTAAGAATAACATGCCATGTTAAGTTAAGATGGTACGATATTGAGATATTTATATTATATGCCGTAACCAGTCCCATTTTTAATCATCTTTATCGTCCTCTGCTGAACATGGTCCTCCTCAGTGCACGAGAGATGTGTTTTGTGCATGCTGGCCAAGCGGGTTCGAGAGTCCACTCTTTTAGAGGTAGTGTAATTCCTCAGAACTTGTAGTAGTGGTTTTTGTTATTTCTTAGTCAACTTTAAAAACGCCCGTGTGAAGAGATGAGCACCACCTGTTTTAAAAATGGCCGACACTACACCGCCAAACTCCATATTGTTTGCTGATTAGTCTGTACATATTATGTGCTCGTTTGTTAAACTTCATATTTGCAACAAATATAAACAACACATTGTTTAATAAAATCAGACTTAGTTAATATATAAACCTTAATTTTCTAAAATATACTTACAGATGAAATAGAACAAGAGTTCTTCTTTTGTATATCAATTAATGCTTGCGCTATGGCTCTTTGGTACTGATCATACTTAACAGGATCCTTCTCAAACACATTATAAGTATGTGTGTCCAGATTGTCAGCAAGTGGTTGCAGTGGTGTTTGGAGGTAGTCTTCCCACCTAGTGGATATAAGAATTACTTTAAATATATATCATTCTAATGACCTTTAAGGGCCAAGAGAAAGCTGTAGCAGTCCTGCGATACAGGAGGATAAAGGCCCTATTAATGAAATATGATGGGATGGCATGGCAGCACAACAAGTCGCGCTACCAAACCAAATATATAGAGCTCTATGGAACCTCACTTAGTGTTCGATTGGTTGCGCCACTTTTGCACAGGGCAAAGGTTGCAAAGAAGGTTTAAAACAAGTTCCAGTAAACAAGTATTTTAAACAAAAATATTTATGCTACGATATGGGGTTCTTCAAGAGAGCTGTGAATAGGATTTTGCAAGGTCGGCGGTGCGCCGGAATACCCCCTGGTGTTGCAGGTGTCCATGGGCGGCGGTAACACTTACCATCACGTGGGACCGCTTGCTCGTCCGCCCACTAGTCTATAAAAAAAAAAAAAAAAAAAAAACAATTTGAGAAAAAGAAAAGGTTTGTTTTGTTGCACTAAGGGTTTGCAATATCAGATTGAAAATTGAACTCATTTAAAAAAAACAAATATTGTCCTTGCTTATTAGATTTCCAATATCTTGACTTGTAGTAGATTGTTAAAGAATGTTTGTTTATATTTAATTGTGTTTTTGATAATAAAATTAGGTAAATTAAATATACTTTTTATGTTTTACCTAACTGTACTTCCCCTTCAATTTGGGAGGATTTAATTGATGAAAACAATATTTATTTTAAATTTCAGTATTTCGTCCCATAGGAATATGATGTGGGAGGAGCTGTGGAATTGGGCATTTAGTGACTAAACTCATTTTTTTAATTTGAGGCAGTAAGATGACAATTAGAACTGTCACCGAAGTGAAATCGGGTGGTCAGCTAAAATAGTGATGTTCCACAATTGATCAACTCACAATCGTAACGTTAATGTTTCAATTTACAAGTTACATATAGTGCATAAAGAGTAAATAAATTAATTAAAATTTCCTTGTATCAAGATTTTGTTCAGTGTCAAGACATAAAATCTTGATATTGAGAGTAGAAAATCAATTTCTTAAAGATATAGATTTTTTAATCTCAATATCTGGTGAACTACAACTGACAATAAGGTCACTTTTCTCAGACAATGTCCACTACATGTAGTTTTTTGAAGCAGTTTATTAAACAATTAAAATACACACAATATCACAGTAATGTTACTAACCCTCTAGCATAACTGAGCATGGGATCATCATGTTGATACGGCCGTCTCTTCCACAGTCTGTACAAGTAATGCAAGTAATGGTCAACAGTGGCTCTTCGGGCCCCACTCAGTATCACCTGGGCTTCTCGCCCTAGCATGCTAACCACTACCTGCTGGTGAGCCCGAGACAATACTGGATACCTAAAAGTATAAATAACATCTAATTCATTACACTTAAAGCACAGAATACATATAATAAAAACTCACTCTTCAATGAAAACTTCAAATACCTGCAAATACTTTAATAATAAAATCAAAAAATAATGTTTCAAATAAAAACAAGCAATCTGAACTTTATTTAGTGGAAAATATAATACAAACAAATAACTGATTTCTGTATGAAAGTTTAGGAATTACAGCTTACCCTTTATTGTTGTTCTGAAAAATGGATGTAGGTAGAATAATAGCTTTAACAGGCTCTCCAAGCCAGCGATTAGTTAACTCCTGTGATGGCAAATCAGCTGACAACTCCAACACAACACCAATTCTCTTATCAAATTCTAGACGCTCATGGAACTTGGACCACCAATGCCAAGTCTCATTCCAAGGATCCTCATTATCTCCAATATCATCTGTATCAACTAGTGTTTGCCGCATGGTCTTACTACACACCATGGGTACACGTGCCCATATGAGGGATAGATAGTGGCTGTAATAAGAATAGTTAAATAGAATAGTTGAAAAATGTAATCACATGATTTTGAAATAACAATTGCATATTTGTTTTTTTATAAAAATAAATATTGTTATTCTAATAACAATAGTAGAAAAAGAAACCTATTCCAAATCAACCTTCCATTGGAATCGGAATTTTCATTTGGAATAAGCATATAATATCCCAAGGGCACAGGCATATCCTTGCCCAGATCATACAAAGGGTACCACAAATCCAGTATGGATTGATGCATATTGCACAGGTATGCAGGTTTCGTTACAATATTTTTCTTTATTACAAAGCTAATGAGAATTTACAAATCCGTATTTATGTAAAAACACTGTATAGGCCTGGGCTAGGGCCTGGGTGGTTCTCACTGACGATCTAACGAATGGAAGTAAACAACAGATACACCTATGACCACTTCACACAAACTAACCTTGTTTCATAAAATGTTTGAAGTATTCTGGCCAAATTGTTCGTCTCCCTACCGTATATTGACACCATAATAGCAGGAATACCGAGTCCTCTGCAATAAGAAAGCTCCTCATTCATGCAGTCCTCGTGGCGTTGCCGAACGACAGGAGATGAACAATCTACGTTTAGGTATGTTGAGAGTTTTCCAACCATTTTGTTCGTCCAATCCTGTGGCGACAATATTATATCTGACCGCGTAAAATCATTAACACAAGCGGCCCCTCCGAGATGATGTCTGCGAAAACGTGGGTGTACAATAGGTGCTACTATAAATCCATAATTACTACAGAGGGATTCTTTTAGGCATTCTTGCAAGTCAGACGTTATCATAAAGTCTAATCCAACAGAAATTTCTTGCTTCGACATTATGAGCGTTGATTTTTTAGAAACTTTACATTTCAAGAACAAAACAAAAAATGACCTTTTTTTGACGGTTACATGACATTTGACAACAGGAATGACTTTAATTCTCGAAAAAAAGATCGATAGCAAGGTTACAAAAGCCATACAGCCCATATATAATAAAATATATATATATAAAATAGAAGTAAAAATAATTAAAGAACTAATATTTAGGATTATTGATTCCATTAATGTTCCGAACTCCGATTTTTCACTATTTTTTATTTGTCTATTGTTTTGATATGCTCTTTTTTTTCTTCATACATGGCAATGGTGCAATTAGCACATTCTGCCAGTATAAAATTTAACAATTTCAAAGTCTAGGTACCGTTGAAACAAGTCAGTAGTCGTTCACAAAAGTGATATTGGGTTTACTGGGGACGCAAGAGGACTCACTGAAAGCAGACCAAAAAAGCAGTTCCACGTTTTTGTGATTATAATAACAAACACCACGCAGGAAAAACACTGAAGTTTAATAAACTATCTCTTTTAAGTCATAAAACACCTCATTTACAATAATCAAACAAAAGTCGAAAAAGTAGAGTTCTAGCCAAAACGACGGCCACGGACATAAGATATCGATAGACTCTTGTCATGATTGACAAGAAATCGATTTTTATGTAAGGTACAACATTCATTTTATTACTCGACGTCAGCCCTCTTTTGCAACACTGAAGACTGACGTTTTGTTTTGTTATTGTGTTGGGACTTCTTATCAATTTTGTACAGATTCAGTAATTTAAACTGCCATACATTATTCTTGTAGTTTTTTTCAGTCTTAAATTATAAATTTGTGTATAAATATAAATTAAAAACGTATGGCACGAAGGACAAGAAAAATAGTTCAATCGAACCAAAATACTGAAGAATAGTGATCAATAATTGAATGTTAAATAGCAGAAACAGTTTCATCAAAATAAGTTTTATATACTCATATACTTGTTATACCTAATATATTAATCATCATGACATATCAATAAACATGTATTGTGAGGTCTTGTTTATATTCAGTTACTATGTTTGATAGTTCAAACATTGAACCTAACTTCAAACATAATGGTACTGAAGTAATATAGTTTTATTTTATTTATATACTTGCCTACATCTACTTTTGAGACTAAAAAAATGGATGAAGAGAACCCACTACTGGAAATACCGTTGACTTCAAAAACTACATGTAATCCAAGAGGCAGGCCAACGTTAGAAAATATGATAAAATTTAGTCCACAACCAAAGTCTATAGTATCACAGATGTTAAGAAATATTAAAACGAATCAGTATAAGGGTGGCAAGTGCCAAAGAACTCGGTCAAAAGATGGAAAAAAATGTCTTGATGGGAGCACACAAAATGAAATAGGTTTTTTATCTTATATAGAGGGGTCTGATATAGAACTGCAGAATGATTTTATTGAGTCGGGTCAAGAGGAGGATGAAGTAAGACATGATTTATACAGCACCAATGAAGATTTACAGCTGTATAAAACAAATGAAAAAACATATGAACTAGAAATGAATAGTAGTATTGACAAAACTGATTATTTAACAAAGAGTAATTCAAATAAAGCTAAAAAGAAAGTGAGTGCACTTCTGTGTACATATACTTTGTGACTACATTTACATTTACTATGTATTTATTTCACATTTATTGCCTATTATAAAGATTTCTTTTTGTTTTTTCAGAGCATGTACAAGAATCATTCATCAGAAACTGAAGTTATTTGTGACATGTGCTCGCAGAGGTATGATTTTTATTAAAAACTAGCTGTTGCCCTGTGACTTAGTTCACTTGGAATTTCACAATCAACACCACTTGTTATGTCACACACAAACTGAAATGTCGCTGTTTGTATTTGATTCAATTCAATTCTGTCAAGCATATATACTGAAAACACAAACTACTGCTAAACTATATGAAATACGCTCATTGTAAAATAGTACTAATTCAGAAACCTTCATGGGCATGCTCACCAGTTTCATTGTAATTGGATGAATGGTATAGGAACGCATACGGGACAAACAAAGCAACATTCATTTAGCAACAGCAAGATATGCAATAAATAAAAATATAGCTTACCTTGGAAATTTCCATTTTAGTTTCTTAATTGCTTAATTGTTCACTTAATTGCCTTTTATATGCCCCTTTTTTTGCAACGCCTATTTCCTATCTTCACCCCATTCTGTCCCATAGAGTATCAGATAAAACATATATGGGCAACAACCAGCCCGCGGGCCGGATCCGGCCCGCTGTAAGATATGATCCGGCCCGCGAGACATTTTGAAAAAACCCAATTAAAAAATATTACATTAGGTACTTATACTCACAGGAGTGACAGTGAGGCGGCAAACATCAAATCCTTTAATGTTTGCCGCCTCACTCTTTGATAATCGCCGCCACTCGGCTTTGCTCGATCAAATTCTTTGAGGTTTGCCGCCTCATGGGCGACACATCAAAAGATTTATTGCTTCTCAATTATTCTAAACTAGTTTATTCCAGATTATTCCTTCATTTTGCCTATATAAGCGGGTGGATGGCCCGAACGTTAGTTCAGTTCTATTTGAGCTACCGAGGTGATAACTTGGACAAGCGATATCCTAGCGAACTGCTCGAGCCGTCAACTTGCTTTGTGACTTTGTGTGCATCTTGAGTGGTTACTAACTATAGTTTGTTATTAAGTTTATTGAACGAAAAGTAAACAAAAATGATGTCTGGTGGAAAGAAACGAAAAGTAGATACAGAGGGTCGCCAGTTTCAAGAAAAATGGACTAAAGAATTCTTTTTTATCTTGCACAATGGTAAGCCTATTTGTTTGCTGTGTAATGAATCCATTTCAGTAATGAAAGAATTCAATATAAAGAGGCATTACTCAACTAAGCATGCTACGCTGCACTCACTGACAGGACAATTAAGAACAGACAAAATCCAGAAGCTTACCGCAAATTTGGAAAAACAGCAACAAATGTTTCATAAACAAAGAACACAACTTGATAATGTTGTGAAAGCTAGTTTTATAGTTAGCTCAAAATTGGCAAAGAAAGGCATTAAAACCATTTGCCGAAGGAGAATTTATCAAGGAGTGTATGTTAGAAGTTTGCGGGGTATTTTGTGTCCTGAAAAGAAAAATGAATTTGAAAAAATTAGTTTGTCAAGACGAACTGTTGTTCGACGTATAGAAATGATGGCTAATGATATAAAAACAACATTGACTGACCGTATGGCTGGTTTTGAATCATTTTCCATAACATTAGACGAGAGCACCGATTTGTCTGACACAGCTCAACTGGCTATATTTATTCGAGGTGTTGATAAGGAGTTCACTGTTACTGAGGAATTGCTTGCTTTACAGCCGCTAAAAGGAACCACTACAGGAGAGGATATTTTTATTGAAGTTCAAAAGGTATTCACAAGTTTTGGCTTGCCATGGTCAAAATTAATTGGAGTATGCACTGATGGTGCACCTTCTATGGTCGGCTTACGTAAAGGTTTCATCGGAATTTTGAATGAAAAAGCAACAGAATTAAATGTGCAAAAAGATGATTTGATAGTCCTTCATTGCATTATCCACCAACAGAACTTGTGTTCTAAGTCCATTCGACTCCAGAATGTTATGAATGTGGTAGTAAAAACCATCAACTTTATTTGATCCCGAGGGCTTAACCATCGTCAGTTCAAGGCGTTTTTGGATGAAATATCAGCTGAATATAACGACGTAACATATTATTGTGAAGTCAGATGGCTGAGCAAAAGAAAAATGTTGAAACGGTTTTACGAACTTAGAAATGAGATAGCAGACTTTATGAAAATAAAAGATAAACCACTATCTGAATTAAGTGACCCAAAATGGATATGTGACTTAGCATTTCTGGTCGATCTTACAGGCTATTTGAATGATTTAAATTTGAAACTTCAAAAACAAGGACAGTTGATTTGTACAGCCATTTGAAAGCGTTTCAGATCAAACTACGCTTGTGGGAGTCACAGATGCTGTCTGGTAACAGTTACCATTTCAACACGCTCTCTGCGTATGAAAATATTGCTTATGCTCAATATGCTGAAGAACTCAAGTTACTGTCGGAACAATTTTCGAACAGATTTAGCGACTTCAAAAACATGGAAGACTGTTTCAGTTTATTTGCTACTCCTACAAAATATAATGTACAAAATGCTCTGGTTGATACCGTTATCAACCATTCTTTTTTTGTTTTGTTATTATTCAATATTTTTTCGTGATAATTGTAACTTCCCGTGTTAACGGCCTTGCGTATATTGGGTCCACGCTCCTGCTACATCGTAAACATATGGTAGCAGAGCGTGGTTCAAGGATATCCGATATTGATAATACCGTTAGGTAGTTAATTTGGTTTAAATATTTGCTTCCATTTTTTGTTTTACGTTCACGGTTTGAAGGCTAGGCCCTACGTATATTTGTATTCTGAAGATATTTTGAATCCACGCGTGCGACGTTTAGTAGCTGGCTAGTTACCCACACGCGTTAATAATTTTCTTGGATATAACGCTTCACGTTTTTTTTGATAGCTGGACATTGCGGTTTTATTGAGTCCACGCTTGTGTACATTTTTGGTTGCGTTTATTTTAATTTGATAATTTAATTTGTTTTATTTGTTGTTATTTTGTCAGGTAGTTTTAATTAATTTTTTAGACGGTTATACCTTCTTGAAGACACATACGCACCCCTTTTGTTTTTTATTGTGCTTCCACTGCATTTTTTGTTATTTTTATTTTGGTTTCGGTTTGTATTGCGTGAGTTATGTGCGGCTACAGCAGAGGATTTAATAAAAAATCAATTTTTGATTTTATTTATTAAACTAAGATTACAATTTATAATATTACTAACTAAATGCTACTCTAAAAATATACGTCTTGACCGATGCTAGGTCTAAAACGAAGTATCTCTACATTTGATAATACAAACTAAAATACTAATCTAAACTACCCGTCTTGACCGATGCTAGGTCTAAGACAAAGTGTCTACATTATAAAATACTACAAACTAAAATACTAACTAACTAATCTAAAAATACACGTCTTGACCGATGCTAGGTCTAAGACGAAGTGTCTTGAAATCCGAGCCATTCGGAGCTGCTGGCGGGAATTACGTCATTGCAAACAGTGCCGTCATTGTTCGATTATTGAGAGCGCTGTTTATCCATAAATCTTTATAAGTTTATGTAAACAAGTAAAGCACGTCGCGCGATGTCAAGTGTCGTTCCCAGGGCCGTTATTGTTCTGAGGGCGATTACATAACACCTCCCCCCGAAGATCAGCGGCTATTGAAGACCTTTGTCAAGAAAGACGCTGAAGGTTGATTTTCGTCAGGCTTTCTCCTTGCTGGAATTTAGGCGTAGGTTTCTTCAACATTTTGTTCTTCTTCTTTCCAATCTTTCAGATGGTTCAGATCGTTCAGACGAGTACACATGCACTGAGTATGGCCACGTACAATAGGATCGTGGTATGATAAGTATGTGTAGTCTGTACTAGTCTCGAGTTCGATCGGCGACTGTATTGTAATTCTTGTATTGGTTGTATGCAAGTGGTCCAGATTGACGGAATTGAGTTTCCATGATGGATGCGATGCGATGATTTGGCTACGACTTCTTCTAAAGCTGGCTTCTCGAGTGTGACGTAGGATGACTTGTAGATTTCGCTCCTCTGTTGCGTAACGATAAATTGCTGGATACAATCTTGGGATGACTGATTCCGGAAGCTGTGTTTCTTCGCAGAGGTATCCTTTGCTGTTCTTCGGACATTCTGCCTCTATGAACTTGAAATCTTTCCCGTGAATAGCAAGGAAGGGAAAGGGTGGTATAAGGATGGTTTCTATTTGATATTATATATTTATAAATATCATATATTTTAGAGAGAACCACGGGGAGTCTGTATACTATGACCATTACATTATTAACGTAGTATGATCCTAACTAATTATATCATATTACTCCCTAAGATCAGTAATACTTTATCCGTACCGTAATAACTTGATTAAAATTATGATCAAATTAATATGTGAGCATAAAAAAATAATTTATAATATAAAAATTAAAATTATATTAGATATATCTTATTATTAAGTTTTACACATTTTTCTCTGCATTTTTATTGTTATTAAAATAAAACCATTAATATAACGTTGAACATATTTATAATTAAAAATAAAGAACGTAAAAGGTCAATAAATAGCGTCAGAAGTTGACTAAAGCTGATATATCGCGATTATAAAGAATCACTTGAAAATGAACAGCGTCTTATTGAGAAAAGTTTACCAAGGGACCAAAACGCAAATGACAACAATATAAATGATGGAGTAAATGTAACAGTATACGATTTGCAAGTTGCTATGCAGGTGCCAAAGGGTCAAGTTTCATTATTTTATTACAAATCAAGAATTAACTGCTTTTATATTACCATAAGTGACTTGAAGGCAAAGGATGTAATATGCTATTTTTGGGATAAATCGGAAGGAAAACAGAGTGCTGCAGAAATAGATTCATGCATACCTACCTGACTACCTGCCTTATTCTAAAAACATGTAGACAAGGAAATTGACTTAATTTGCTATTCAGATAATTATTGGCAAATAAAAACGTTATTCTAACATTTTATGCTGATCCTATTTTTAAAATGTGCTTGGTGATATTTCACAATAATTTTAAGGACTTAGGTAATTTTAAGATTATATATTCACATTATTGGTATTTAAGATTTTATAGTATTTAATACCTGTGATCTCAACTTTAAGGAATAATGTGCCTTTACCTTGTCCCTCATTATGCTATCGATCTCATCTGAGTGAGCCATTTCTAAATCCTAAACTAAACTCATCTAGCCTACTAGAACGCTTAGTCAGCGATCTATCTAAACTACTGTGCCTAGATCTCCTTGGGTGGAGAATTTTGGCGATTAAACCTACACGGCACTAAATACGAAATTAACACAAAAATTGACACAAAAGTAAAAAAAAATTAGATAAGGGATATAGGATAATTTCTTAGGACTAGGACATGGGAATACACTTGAAAGATTCAAGCTACTCACAGTTTCGTCGTTGAATCGAGTTCTGGATTCCTCCTCTGCGCAGCACGCCGTAGATTCTTTATAGCAACAAGATTCGATGTTAGAAACTTTAGCTATCCTACCGACTGCGCCAGTTATGTGCGGCTACAGCAGAGGATTTAATAAAAAATCAATTTTTGATTTTATTTATTAAACTAAGATTACAATTTATAATATTACTAACTAAATGCTACTCTAAAAATATACGTCTTGACCGATGCTAGGTCTAAAACGAAGTATCTCTACATTTGATAATACAAACTAAAATACTAATCTAAACTACCCGTCTTGACCGATGCTAGGTCTAAGACAAAGTGTCTACATTATAAAATACTACAAACTAAAATACTAACTAACTAATCTAAAAATACACGTCTTGACCGATGCTAGGTCTAAGACGAAGTGTCTTGAAATCCGAGCCATTCGGAGCTGCTGGCGGGAATTACGTCATTGCAAACAGTGCCGTCATTGTTCGATTATTGAGAGCGCTGTTTATCCATAAATCTTTATAAGTTTATGTAAACAAGTAAAGCACGTCGCGCGATGTCAAGTGTCGTTCCCAGGGCCGTTATTGTTCTGAGGGCGATTACATAACACGTGCGTCCTGAGGTGTAGACATGTCGGTCAAGGTGACCTTCTCCACACATCAGTCCGCAATGACTGCGCAGCTGAGATGGTTTGCTTCTGCGGTTGCAATGGTCGACCGCCCGGACCGGAAGCAAGCCTTACTCGCCCGGGCGAATGAAATGCCGGCCCGTTTGGTGGCGTTGGATAGGAGTTTTGCGGAGGGCTTGACATTTATGGCGAATTTGGAAACGCCTGTACCGGACGAGCAGAAGCAGCGATATGAAGCGGACTTTGGCCAGATTTACGATTTTGTGGACGCAATTAACGAGGCGGTCTCCCACATCTCAGCTCCCTTTGGTGGGGATTCACTTGTTGCACCCCACGCCTTGTTGGGTCGTCTCCCCACGCTCAACCTTCCCACCTTTGACGGTGATTTGGACCAGTGGTTGAGCTACTATGGGATGTTCAACAGTTTGGTGGACTCCCATTCAGACCTGTCAGCTGCTCAAAAAATGGCGTACCTGTTGGCCTCCTTACAGGGAGAGGCTCTAGGCCTGGTACAGCACCTGAAGGTCGATGATAGCACCTACTCGAGGACAGACGATGTTAACCCGGTTTTGGTGGCGGTTAACGCCTTAAGGCGATTGGACTTACCTGTGGACCAGTGGTTCTTTTTGCTGCTCCATATTGTGCTGGCGAAACTGCCTTTGGAGATGCGGCTGCGCTTTGAGCGACAGTATGGTGGGGACAGCTCCACTCACCTGCCTTCCTATGAGGACCTGGAAAGGTTCATGGAAGACGAGTGTCGCAGGGTGGATATCGTGGAGGGCTCCGCTCCCTTGGTGCCGCAGCCTAGTGTTCGGCGAGAGCGACCACTGGCCCGACCGCAGGGTCCGCCGGGTCTCAAGCCATCACGGCCGAGATATGGAGTCTCCCAAGAGGAGTCCGTGGCTTGCAGATCCTGCAAGCGCTCCGGCCACCGGATGACTGCTTGCCACAAATTTGTGGCCTTGCGCGTAGCAGCGCGTCGACACATCGCCAAGGAGAGGCGATTGTGTTACCATTGTCTGGAGACGTAATGTACCAAAATCCAAATTTGAAGACGTAGAGTTATGCGATTTCTACAAAAAATACCTAGAAAAAGACAATTTTCCGCAGCTTAGAAAATTCGCAAGAAGATTGATTTGTGCGTTTGGCAGTACTTATAAATGCAAACAGTTCTTTTCATTGATGAAAGTTAATAAATCAACACATCGTACAAGACTGACTGACGATAATTTGGAAAATTCTTTACGTCTTTGTATCAGTGGAATTAATCCAAATATCGATGGATTAGTTTCCCAAATTCAAGCTCAAGTGTCTCATTGATTTCGGTGTATTTAACTTTCGTAGTTTGTAACAATTGCAAATTTAACGATTTAATTATAATGTACCATTTTTTTAAATTTCATTTTGTTATTTTAATAAATTGTACTATAATAACATTGTCGTATTATTTCATGTCTAATATCTATCGCAAAAAATATTATCACTACTTTAAAATGCACTAAGTACTTTTAAACGCGGCCCGCGAACGTATTTGCACGCTAAAGTTTGGCCCTCAACATGTCAAAGGTTGCCCATACCTGCTCTATTCCATTATACTCTTTACTCTCCATCCTGCCGAAAAAGAATGAGTGTAATGGGATAATGGCATGAGGAACTCTTTCACCTGCTATTTTCTCTTATCTTTTCCAATATTTCTAAATTTCCACGTAGGTGGGGCATCTTGGGACATGACAACATTTGTTATTCTGAATGATTTAGGTATGTATAGCTGTAAACGACAATGTCCACCTACTACCAAGCGGATAGTCAGTTCTCCTACCAACTTCTGTTTATAAAAAGGGTTATTTCTTTTGTTTCAGAAGCAACAATTTGAAAGAGTACAGAAAGCATGCAGTCACACATAGACAATATGCATGTGATTATCCAGAGTGTTCATACATTTCCAAAGTGTCATCAAATCTCATAAAACACAAACGAGTGCATACTGCCGAGAAGCCCTACCTCTGTGACCAGTGCACTTTTAGAACTAACTTTGTCAATTCACTAAAAGCACATAAAAGGATACACAGTGCAGAGCGGCCATATTGCTGTAAATATTGTGATTATAGATGCAACAGCAGCTCAAATTTGAAGAAACATTGTCTTCACAGACATAATGGACTTTCCAATTAAAAACTGTTATTGTTAAAATTGTGCAATATTAGTATCATGAAGTCATTGTTAGGAATATTTAGAAACAGAATGATTGTACAATCAAGTTTTTTTTGTTGTGTTATTATCAGCTTTATGTCAATGTAACAAAGACTCGTTAGTCATACACTCTGTTTAATTTTCATATATCCAACTATAAATAGTGTACGATTAAAACAACAAAATAGTGTTCCAAAGCATTTTATAATATCCTAAATACATATATAATTAAATCCTAAACAAGTATATAACTGGTATAAACATTATATTGTCGCCCAAAAAGTACTTAAATAAAGGGTGTCCTGAGGACAGTGTCCTCTTATAACATGATAAAATTACAACATATCATAATCATTATGAGCTTCTCAATTAGCGAGGTCAAATGATTGACACCTGTTCAAATTGTTGCGATATTTGGGTATGGGTAGAGCTTTAATCGCGGCGATAACTCATCGAGTACGTATCGGTATTACAAGTTGCTATAATATCGCAATATCACATAGGTACATATTGCCTGAATACTTTAGGTACAATAAGTCGCGACGATATCGCAAAGCTGGTATGTCCCTTAGCATCATTTTGTTATAACTCTGATGATCGTGAAAAGACGACGTCAGATATTAATTTTCGCGATATTTCTACCCACATTCATACCCAAATATCTCAGTTCCGATATCAACGCGACAAGCCGCCGATATTTACCCATATCGAATATCGCCGCGACATTTACTCATACCCAGATATCATATCAATTTGAACAGGCCTCAATAATAATACTAGTCTGGTTCTGGAGTCATAGGCAATTAATACACCGGATATCAGTGACAATGTTCAGTAAAGTCAACAACAACGGATTCTCGCCAGCCGAAGAGAAAGTACCCGGTGGCCGAGCCGAGGACAACGGCAGCACACAGCCACGTGTTGTACGTCATAAATACTAGCATTAGCATATAGCTAACGAGAACCTGTACGCCGTGTAGCCCTGTCTGCCACACGTGAGCCGAACTCAACATAGTCAGTCTGCAAATACATGCAGACATTAATGGGAAATTTCGAAGAAGTCTGTAAGCTTAACCAACCCTTTTATCGTCCACTACTGGATTTAGCCCTCGTCTTGTGCATGAGGGATGGAGGTATGATCTTAAAACGGCACGCTGGCCAAACCGGTTGGCGAATCCACTCTTGTGATAGCGGCTTTGTTATCGCCCCACGGGAAGAGTGGGTAGTGCTATTATAAAGCCAGCTGACTTTATAATAGCACTTTGTTTTGCGTAACTGCACGTAGAATAAAACAGATACTAAAAGAGCCACAAGTTATGAAAAAAAAACTATTATAAAAACTGGTGGAATCGATTCTACTCTGGATACTAAACGACCCATTATTATCAGCGTTATTTCAGTGACACGTTGTATTTACTTCCCGAAGAATCACGAAATAGCCCTATAAGTCAACAAGGCTAACAAAGAAGATATGTAATTTGACAAGGTTAATGTAGTGTATGAAATTGATTTAATTATTTTTATGATGGGTGTCAAAAATACTTACATGTTTCTTTCAAGGATGTGGGGAACTGGCCTTAAAAAAAGAAAAAGAAAAAAATAAAATTAAAAAATTCATATGTAATTTGCATAAGTACCATTATCGTATTCAGAGATGTTATGTCAAGTTAGTCATGCTCTTGACATAACGTCACACTTAGACAACTAAGTGTGTCTAATGTGACGTGGTCACACTTAGTTGTCTAGTCAAGTGACCATGTTTACATGATTATACAGTTATAAAGTATTTGCATTTGTGCTTACTTCACTTTCATAATAAATGAGGAAAACTCGCAGTAATATCTTTTGGTGGGTATGTTTCTAAAATATGTGGAAATATATCGAAAAACCATGTTTAGTATGCGAATTCATGAGGAAATTTGGTATAAAAAATATTTTGATTACTGTTCAAAATAACATGGTTACATTTCATTTGAAAATATCTTACAATTCATTTTTAAGGAGGAGGAAGGAAGGTTAGAAGGAGACTCGAAGAACGTGATATAAAAGCATAAAGCCAGCCAATGGGCCCAAACTGACACGAGCTCACAGAATGGCGCGCCTTCAGTTTGCGCGAGAACATTTGCATTGGACTCAACGTCAACGGAGCCAGGTACACTTCACTGGTGAATTCAAGATTATGCTGTATGGTAATGATGGAAGGAGGAAGGTGTACCGAAGGCAGGGAGAGCGTTTTGTGCAGTGCTGTATTGAAGAGAAAGTGAGAAGAGAAACGGCAGGGGGTCATGGACAGTCTGGGAAACAATTTCCGCAGAAGACAAAACTGGAGTTCAGGTTGTGACGGGACCACGGCTGCCACCACTAAATGGCGATAGTTACATTCGTTAATGCATAGAGACTCATTTGTGATGCCATATGCTGGGTTTGTTGGCTAAATTTTTATACATGACAATGCAAGAGCGCACGCTGCAGGAATCGTCGGGGAATACTTTCATAACGTCGGTATCACAGCCATAGAATGGCCAGCAAGAAGCCCAGATATGAATCCCATATAACATTTATGGGATGAGCTAGAGGCGTGTTCGAGCTCACCACCCAGTTCCGCAAACCTTACAGAAGCTGAAAACTACCACAGAGGAAAAATGGGAGAACATTTCACAACACGTCATAGTGACGTTGACTGATTCTATACCAAACCGCGTCACAGCCGTCGTAAACGCTCTTGGAGGAAATACAAGTTACTTAATAAACGTTTTTTTAGAAAAAGTGTTGTTTTGATTCAAAAATCCAATAGACTTGAGAAAGACGAACACACGACTTGTTACACTTAAACACTTTTTCAGTACGCTGAATTCAAATTTGGAACAATGGCATACCGAAATGATGGTTAGTATGCCAGCTTCAAAACTGCATAACTTTTTGATCGATCAAACATTTTTTTATAAGCTTTTATTTAACTTCAGTTGTTAGTATGTTTGGGACAAATCTTGCAACGCCAAATTTGAACCACTTCCTCTAAACTTACGATTTTGAAATTTTGCATGCTTGTTCAGTTCTGGTGACAATACACTAAAATGATAGAAATAACCTGATGTTGCAGCCAGGATTGTCTCCTCACGAGGACACTCCTCAACGGTTAGTAACACGGACACGAAACTTTGCATATACGTTTAATTTTGATAGCTAAACATGATCTTCACCATGAACAGATGCTGCAGCCAGGATTATCTCCTCATGAGGGTACTCCCTCAACGGTTAGTAGCATGTACATGAAACTTTGCGATACAAAACATGACTTTCTACCGTAATGATGCGTTACTTGAAATGGATAGATTGAGAAATATTTCTAACTAAAAAGGTGTAAATAAAAAAAAACGTTTTTTAAAAACAAGCTTTTGTGCAAGCCATGTACTAAAACGAATAAAATAAGTTCATATTGAATTATTTGTTCTCAAACAGCTTGTCGCGCGAATTGTAAATGGTGCCTACTTTTATGAATAATTCAATATAAACTTTTATTCGTTTTAGTACATATCTTGCATAAAAGCTTGTTTTTAAAAAACGTATTTTTTATATTATTTTATTTAGCTTGAGGCCATCAAAACTGAAAATGCAGGGTGGCTCGACTCAGGTGCATGGGAGTGTATTGATATATATCTACTACATAGTGTATGAAATTAATTTGAATTTGAAAAATTCTTATTAATCCGTTCGTAGTTTTGTAGCCACCGGGGAAATTTTAAAAAGAATGCAATAAAAGGTCGATTGGGGGCGAGTGGATTTGTTTTCTTTTCTAGTTGTCGAATAAACAATAAAACAACAATTCCTAGTAGAAGCAACTATTGTTTTGCGACCTCGGGTGAAAAATCGCTTTTCAAAATTATTAATATATCATTATTGGAGATATGTAATAATTTATTGTATGACTGTTTGGATTCTTACAAGCGTCTATGCAGTTTCCACTTAATCTTCTTTCATTTCTTTATGAAAAATAGCTATAACGACCCCCCCTAAACTTCCGAGCTATAATGTCACATTGATTTTGTCTCCCGTATTGTTCATATCATAACAGATGTATAGACTTATCAAATCAATGTGTTGTTTACTCAACTGTATAACTTGTGGCTCGTCGGCCGCACAAATATTTGATACTCCCTTATCAGGCGGTGCTACTGCACAGTATTGGAGCCCGGCGTAGGTTTTCCATAATAAATGTTTTCTGTAGTACTTGAGTCTGAAACAGTTTACAACTATTAAAATACACAAATAACATTGAAATGTCGTGTAGTAGCAATACCGTAAAGCATTGCCCATCCGAGCGTTCGCACGATTACTTATTTTGCGTTCGTAAACAAGTTATTACGGTAATTTTATAGTTCATATTCGATGCTCTAACGGCTAACCGAATGAATATTTGTTCTACGCAGTTGTATTTATGGTTGGCCCTACCTAATCACTTATAGAATAAATTGATAATTAGCTACAAAGGAGTTGTATTTGTGCGAACGTTTGATTGATCGATACTATAGTAACGACGGTATTGTGTACTTTTAAATAGGGAATAATTCGGAACGCTATGCGTAGTCATATATAGAGTTGATATTACAATGATCTTTCTTTGACAACTGGGAACGTTAAACTACATTACTGTGCCCTTTACTGTCTTTAATAGAAACCATATTTCCAACTGAGCATATGCTCACAGCATCTTCCCGGATGGTCCCGGATTTTTGGAGTTATTTAGACCCCGAGGCCGCTGAAGCCTCTTCCAGCTAGTTGTACGGCCAGGTGTATGGTTATACCGCCATTGCTCGGTCGCCAGAGCCGCGTCCGTTATCCAGCATGGAGCACCGCGGCAGCCAATGACTGCCGTCGGGGCGTGCAGGTGAGAGTGCCAATAGAGCCGGATACGTTGATACGTTACTACTTACGTTAATTTTTAAGATAGAATATTCAATTAGCCCACGTGTTAAAAAGACAAAACCTGACTGCATCAACCTCTGCCTAAAGAATGGACAGACAAAATACAAATTAATTTTAAAAAGAGACAGTCTTACCCTTCGTAAAGTAAAGCCACAATGAAGATTGCAAAGAATGATCCCACAAATTCTCCTGCATCTTTCACATTCCACCAAGAGAACAATATCACTTCATTATAGCCTCCATGAAACTAAAATTTAAAAATGTCCATCACACTATATTCTATCGATACCATTAAATTTTTAGCATCTACATAATATATTTTTTTAGATATCTAATTTAAGATTTCAGTAAAAACTTTATTATAGCTCAAGTACTGTAAAGCGGGAGCACTTTGTTTAAATACATTAATTGTTATCTAGCCGACCTCGACAAAATGTGCATGTGCCTACATGCGTCATTCAATGCCCCCTATAAATCAGTTTTCTGGACATTAGGTACTCTTTAGTGTCGAGTGTAATTCTTGAGGACGTGCGAAAAATGTTCCTTGTACATCCAATTGAATTCAAATATACAAAACAGTGATCACTGATCATTGACCTCATACTGCCCTCCTTAGAAAAAAAAGCATAATTGCATTTTAATATTGCAAATATTGATATTAATTTAAAATGAAGCAAGAAACGGATTTTTTAAATAAAACAAAAACAAATAAATAACCATTGTTTATTCCCTTTGTTTATTTTAAATTTCCGAATATGTTACTTATGCTGTCGGTAAAAATGTTATTAATGCCCTTTCTTCTTACGAGGGCAATATAGCCTGCGTCCTCTTTGCTGATTGGGCAACTCTTAATAACCGATTAAACAGCGCGATAATCAAAACAATAGAAACTATAATACATTGGTGTGGATCTGCAGGTGTTAGGGGAGTTTTCATGGATCAAAGTTCTCAATGAAAAAAGATACAAAGATATTAATTTATTTTATAAACAAGTCAACTAACAAAACGCCATTTAGCTTCGTAAACTCTTAACTTACAGACATATGTTCCAGTATCATTTTTTTTTTATATATTAATTTGTAGAGTTATATATTGTCTGGTAGAGATCGCTTTTAGCGATAAGCGACACTGCCTATGTTTATTAGTTTTATTACGTTGTTTGCCCGCCGCAGATAGCCAATAACTCATTGTCTGTTCATCTAATACCATTGGACGCAAATATTATTGCTATTACTAATCATATTATTTGTCATTTAATTACTAATAGATTCTTATATGACAAAACTCAAATCCCACAATCCCAAATGCCTGTGGATGAATTGCACATTCATCCACAGGCATCGTCTTAGCAGTCAGAACGGCATTTATATAAAGTATTTATATAAAAATAGGTGTTAGCGTCCATATTGTAGCTGTTAGCGGTGAATGATGATAAATTACAGTTAATTAAGGATATATATTTATGTTTAAAGTGTACGAGGGCCACACTGAAAGTTACCGGAATGAATAAGAAAAAATTACAATGAATGGCCGAAAATCGATTTATTGTTTCTCAAAATAATCCCCGTGAGCGTCAATACACTTTTTCATATGAATAAACCACTTTGTTTAATTGGTTCTTAATTTTTGGAAACAAGAAGTCACAAGGTGTCAAGTATGGAGAATGAATTCTACGTTTTTCGCCTTCAAAAAGTCGTTTGTCTGTATGGCTGTGTAAGAGTTGGCATTGTCATGGTGCAAAATTATGCGGCGTTTACGCTTGTTTTTACGGAGTTCGTCAGTAAACTTCCGGCAAGCAAATGGTCGTGTACCAATCAGCATTCACGGTGCGACAATTCTCCAAAGCAACAATAGCTACGTGTGCAGTTTTTATAAAAAAGAAGCAATCATCTGCTTCGCGGCACTTTGCAGACGCGCCACTTTGGTGGGGTTCGGCTCATCTTGAAAGAACCAAATGGTCGATTGCTGCTTTGTTTCGGGGCCGTATCTGGAAATCCATGTTTCGTCACCTGTTACTATGTTCCACACCAAATTCGACGCCCCTTCGTTGAATCTGGTAAGCATGCCATTGCACCAAGTGATGCGTTCCGTTTTTTGAGCCTCTATCAAATTGTGTGGGATTCACCGCGAGCACAGCTTTCGCACAGCCAAATGTTTTCGTAAGATTGATTATATCTGACTCATGCCTATGCCTAAGGATGCCCGAATCTCATGGTAGGTCACATGCCTGTCTGTTTCGATCATATGGGGCACAGCATCGATGTTTTTATTGTTGACAGCGGTGGACGGGCAACCTTCAGGAAATTCGTCGTTGGTTCCCGAACCAACTATAAATTGTCGTCTTGCTTGGTGCTTCATCGCCAAAAGCAGTTTGGAGCCGATCGAGGAGCTGAGCTGTCAAATTACATTTAAAATCGTAGAAAATCATACAGTGAAAATTTTCACGAGTTAAATCCATAATGCAGACGCAATTTTTAAAATGACGCCACAATGAAAAAACAAATGACTGTTAAATGAAACAAACTTTATTCTACGGCCAAAGAGTTCCATTTTCAAATATGTATTGTAATTAATTACTTTTCAAATATTGTTTATGTAAGTGGGCCACTTCCGGAAATTTTCAGTGTGACCTATGTATATGTTTAGCTAATTTGTGACACGACGTTTAACATGTGTAATAATTTAAGTACCTACAATTTATTAATATTTGCATGCTGTTATAGATAGCTGAATTCGGTGGACTTTTAGCTAAAAATATGACTATAATAAGGCAAATGAAGATTTATTCTATTTCTTCATTGTTATTTATTTTTTTATATATACTAGTGGGCGGACGAGCAAGCGGTCCCACGTGATGGTAAGTGTTACCGCCGCCCATGGACACCTGCAACACCAGGTTGCAAAATCCTATTCACAAAAATGTTTATTTATTTAATGTTTACAAACTTCAATATTGCAAACATTATTGTATCTATGGAGCGTAGTAAGCCTCAAAAGGCTTACTGATTCTGTCGTTCAATAAAAATAAATTATTTAATTAAAAGTTGCAATAATGTTTCCACCACAGTGCAATAATGGTCGAGTGTGTCCACCACAGCCGCTTGACACACTCGACTGGCAAAGTAAAATGTACTGCATTCCCCACATTATTCTAGTCCCTCAAGTACGTGTTTTGGTAGTGAGCGAGGTATGCCAGAACCCATTTCCATCCCATCCTATCCTATCCCTCTACATTTTCCCAATCATTTCTCCAAATCCAATCCTAAATCTCCTAACCCGGGGGAGTGCCAACGTTTGTCATTCTTAACTGATATTGGCGTGTATCGCGGATGTCTATGGGCGACAGTATTATCCGCTTACCACTCAAATTCAATAAAATAATATTAGAAGTATAATTATCTATTAATTGTCTTACAGTCATTGACGCGGGCATGCTGTGGTACTGATGACTTCCATGTCTGCTTCCGTGATCCATACTATGCTCATTCTCAGGTATTCTTAATCCCATACCCATATCTTCAGTTTTCATTCCCTGTAAAGCATAAACAAGTCAAATTCCAAAATGGTTTGTGGAGGTTTTCCTTGTTTAGTGAGGAACTTGATGACTGTGTGATACTCAATTTTCCCCAAGTTACACGATTCCTTCTTTGATTTATATCTCTTTGATTGAGATAATTCATGAACAAATGACTGAATTGTCACGAAAATTTGTATCTATACTATTAAGGAGTACCTATATATAATAATGTAGAACAGGAAGTGTCCTCATAAGGATGTGGCCTTAGAATCCGCTGGGTATTTTTCAAACACATATAAGATGAGACCAGGGGCCTTACCACCATTCCTTATAGCAGTATTATTTTAACCTTACTTCTCAATTTCGTACCGCGGCGTCCTTAATGTAAGCTTATTTTATGAATGTTTTAATAGGAAGTTTTGGTGACGTCAACACAATTCTATAGCTTATACTGTAGTGCAAATCGGAACGTTGTATGAAAGAAATGGCGTTATACTGTTCATATAGCGTTATCTCGTTTTGTTTTTAGCAGGGAATAGCCAAATAATTAAAATCATTCGTTCTTTCGCAGCACTAAGTATTAATACTTTGGTGGAGGTCATGGTACGAATATGAGTAATGTTGTTTTAAGCCTGAAACAAAACGTTCCTGCAACAATATTGTTTTGTAAAAGATGGTGGTAGGGCCCCTGGTCGGTATGACTACGGGGCGAGGAGCAGATTCCGCGACGACACTTGCAAAGATTTTGAGCGGGAGCGTATCCGCTCCGTTCAAGTCAGTTTGCGTTTTCCGCTGCTTTGTAGTGTTTGTAGTGTCTCTATAGTTTTGACGTTTTTCGCCGGAATATCCCAGTAAAAAAATCACTTTTTCCAAGAAGAATTTCTTCTAAATCAAATTCTTCTAATCAAATCTTGAGTAAATCAACTTATAAATCATTTCATATGCAAAACGCAGACTACATCTGTAGCGAGAATCGCTTCCGGACGCGCTATAATAACAGCGAATCGCGACGCCGCGCCGCGTCATTCCCCGCTCCCGCTTTCCGCCCCGCGGCAACCTCGGACGCAGCCCAATTCCTCCAAATTCGCTAACTCCTCCATCTCGTTAACCTTTTCGCTATATATGTCCTTGATAGAATTATTGAGCCGTCCTTTAGAATTTACCCATGTATTTACTATCTATCTTTACAAAGCAGTTCAACCATCTAAACTGTATGTATGGCTTGCCAAAAATTCACAAACCCAATGTTCCCTTGCGCCCAATTGTAAGTCAGATTAGTTTACCGGCCAAACACATTGCAGGAGTGTTGCAACCACTGGTAAGTTTAGCAGTTTTTTGTGAAAGATTCTCGCCATTTTATAAAAAAATAGAGACGAATTAAAGTTGGAACCGGATGAATTCATGGTGAGCTTTGGTCCACACCAAACTTCTGTCACTTTTCACTAATGTTATTCTTAAAGAATGTCTAGAAGACATAAAGGATAAGCTGGTCTCTAGAAACCTATCAATAGATTACATTACTCTATTTCATCTGCTTGAATACTGTCTGGAAGGCAATTCCTTACTATACCAAGTTCAGTACTATCTCCAGGTAGATGGTGTCGCTATGGGTAGTCCCATACCAGTTATTGCCATACCATACCATACCATACCATGGTTATACTAGTTATTGCCAATGTTTGGATGGCACATTTTGAAGAAAAGGCTCTCTGCACTTCTTCAAACACTTCATTTTGGACCAAACACTTTACGACTTTGGAAAAGATATGTTGAAGACATCTTCAGTATTATCAAAGGAAGTAGACAGAAACTAGAAAAATATACACCTTTAACACCCGAATACCATTCATCAAAAAATGAGATTCACATATGAAATAGAGAAAGACAGAGTTTAAGCATTCCTAGGCGTTAAAATAATGGTTAGAGAAGATTGTTCCTTGTTCCACATTGTGTATAGAAAATCAACACACACCAATAGACACCTACATGCCTTCTTACATCACCACCCTCGACAACTACAACCAGTAGTTGTTTCTTTGAATACTAGAGCACAAGGCTTGTGTGACCCTGAACATTTAAAGCATGAGTTGTTACATTTTCAGGAACTACTTAAACGAAATGAATATAAAGTGAAATGAAGGCAACCACGGCGCTATCGTAGGGAAAGACATCCTGAGGTCATCAGAAACGGCCATTTATGCAGTACGTTAAAGGACTGACGGATAGTGTTGCTAGATGTCCCGCTTTTAAAGGGACGTCAAGTTTTTCAGCCCTCTCAGGACGCGTCCCGTCAGCACTCTTGAGCGGGGCGCCCAAAATCCCACTTTTTCATCTAAGTAGCCAATTTGGCGAGATAGGTACTTTAAAAATAATAAAAAAATCGGCCAGCGAAGGAAGAAGCGCACGAGGCGAGCTGGTAGCGAATGATGTGCGAATTGGGCGACTGTGCGACGCGCGGGGGTTGAGGCGGGGGCGTTACAAGCGGCAAAATCAAGCCCAAAATATATTGTGTTCTATAAAAGATAATTTATATTTGTGTAACGTTAAATAATTTAATATCGTTGATTTCTTACATTGCTACTTCCTTTTGCAAATAATAATATATTTTTATTGAATATAATAACATAAAAATAATTGATTATCTTGATAGTATGAGTAGTACCTAAGTGATAATATAATAGTAAATCTTAAGGTTTGATTGATCTCATTAAAGTTTGTGATTTTGAATTAAAGGATTGTAACCATTGTTTTGCATTTTTTCTGTCCCGATTTTTTCGTCCCAGTCCCGATTTTTTCCATTTAAGTCACGCTATTTGGAAAAACGGATTTGGCAACACTAGTGACGGACCAAGTTGGAACAGTTTTAAGAAAATACTCCATTAAGACTGTATATACATGGTCCTCCTAAGTTGCAGAAAACCTAACACCAAAGGATGTAATACCCTATCTGATGCCAGGTGTCTATAAGATAGACTGCAGCTGTGGTAGTTCGACAAAGGCCAAACAAAGCGCACAGTAGCAGAAAGGGCCAAAGAACCTATCGCAGTTGTGAAGAATCGCCAGCCATGTACTCAACCGCCGGGATCTCTTAGAAACTTAGGGATTCTTAGAAACTAACCTCAAAATTACGACAAGGATTTTTATAAAGGCATCGCACCAATTGAGGGGGTCATTGCAATTTCTCCGACGCTACGGGAAGTGCAGCCCCTTCGCCCTTGCGTAACACACCACAGAAACCCATGCCTCAGCCGCTACAGCTCGCACGGGGTTCTGTGGTGTGTTACGGCAGGCGAGGGCTGCCCTCGCTTCGCCCCTCCGGCTTTGCAAAAACACTCTAGGCCTTTATTAAGAAATACTAAAAAGTATCGATTCCTCTGAAGGTATCCAATATTGAACGATTTAAATTTTTCTATTGTAAAATACAAGTGATAGAACGTGTTAAAACGTCTTATTAAAAATTTATGTAATTTCTAGTTACTCCTAGATCAACTTATCCTCCTGCCATCCACGGATATATTGTCTTTATAGTATAAGAAGATGTATATAACCACCCGTCTGTCTGTTTATTCACATTTCAAGATACTAGCACACTATGATTATGTTGCACCTTTCACTGTTGTGTAAAGTATTTATCCTGAAAAGTCCGAGTGTATTATCAAAATTGGTTCAGTTAAAATGGTTTAGCCATTTCAACGTGATTGAGTAACAAATATCCAAACTTTCGCATATATAATAGATGTAGGATTGTAATTTGTAATTGTAATAATATATTAGTGAGATTGTAATTGTATTAAAAATTTGTATTTCCGATAGTCCGATTTTTAATCCCATGGAATTCTGACGTTTTTTGGTGTTAACAGAGGGCAAAAATGCTCCCACAAGAAAGGAAAGAAATTCCAATACCAAAAAAATATCTGACTGTGGTTTGTAGGTAAGGTTTAAATTTGTAAAATAGTAATTTCGTAATTAAATCTTAATTGCTATACTTAAAGTTATTTTCATTTAAATGGTTAAACACTCTAATCAATGACATGTTTAACAAACCTTTTATACCTACTAAAATGAAAAATATTTGTTTTTTCCTCAGCGGCACATAAGTGGTGGCATCAGTGGTGGCATCGCAAGTCAATAGAGAAAATAAAATTATTAATATTGTGGAATATAAGATATAATAGAATACAAACAATTAATACAAAACAAACTATAAAAATAAAAACATGTTGCTGGAATAATAAATAATATGACGGAAGTGACACAATCCTGGAAGTGACACAATCCTCGGTTCTTCTCATCTCTTATAATTATAATACACATACATAAATCAATTATACTTACATGCATTATATGTGTGCCATTCATTGGATGGTTCATATGCAACATATGTTGATTAGAGTGGTCCATGTGTTCAAGATTCATTTTTTTCGTTGATACCTTCTGTGACCCAAACGCAAAAGTGAAAGTTATAGTAAAACAAAATACCTTATTAACTAGCAGAATATCTTATAAGTAATGCACTAGATATATCACAGAAATATAAAAGATATATTAGAGCATCCGCTGCAACAGGTTGTCACACAAAAATGTTTTACAATATGTTTTGGTTGAATATGCTAATAAAATGCCTTTTTTTAAAACCACATGTTGGGTCACACTAGAATGCCGTGTGCCATGGCTCCAGAGATACAATGATTTAAACAAATGAATGTCTGAACAGGAATCAAATCCAGAGCCTTTGGCACAGCAGTCAGGGGCACTACACTACCAACTGGGCTAATCGCTCATCAATTGGAGTAGAACACTGTACAACTCACATATGAAAGAAAAAATGTTCAATGAATACAAACATTTGTTAAGTATTCTACAATCGGCTAATTGTTCACAAACTATCTGAATAATTAACTCGTAGAACCATTAATTTCATAATGCAATTATATAACAAAAAACAAAAGAAATAAATTACAAAACTTGATTAAGTGAACTTTACAAATGATTGAATTGGTATGTTTAAAAAAATCAGCAGTGAAATTGTTATTAAAGCAAATTTATGTTTAATAAACATTAAGTAGGACCAAAAACAAGCTTGCCAAGTTCTAAGTGTACTCTCGACAGTGTGTTCTGTGATATGCCTGTAATGAATGCAATATAAATAGTAAATGATAATGATAAATAGTAATGCAATATAATAGTCTAAGAATGTAAATAGTACTGTAACCAGACCTTTTAATGTTCACTGCTGCACATGGATCTCCACATGCACATTGTCTTGTGCATGAGGGATGTATGGCCATAAAATGCTACCATGGCCAAGCGGGTTGGTGATTCCACTTTTTTTCCTTAGTGGTTGTGGTAGTAACTTTGTTATCCCTTAGTCGCCTTACGACACCCATGGGAAGAGATGTAGCAGTGCTATTCTAAAGCCAGACTGTAATAGGTACATAGTTTATTTTTAATATGAATAGAATAATTTTCAAACTTACAGACAGCAATTTAAATATTTTAAATTTTGAAATCCATTGTTACAAATATATGGAAAAGCTATCTTTAAGTCTACTGCATGTAAGTATAGTCATGTAGGTATATAATTTGTGTCTTAGTGGGAAAAGATTAGTATTGTTTATGAGGCCCATTCCCTACATAAACCAGCAATGTGGTTTCTTTACTTTCAGACTATGTAATATTGCATTCAGTCTAACAAGTACTCTGTTATGCTTCGGTTGACTTGAAGCAATTCCTTCTAGGAATAAGTCTGCCTTTGTACTTATAGTAATACTGTAATGTCTTATTGTAACATTTCATTATAATTACTATATAGAGCAACAACAACAATGCTTTTTGGACATTCAGACGCCTAACACATTTAACTTTAAACAGCATACCTAGATTACAATTAACCTAAGCAACCATAAATATGATTGCACTGATATTATTAGTAAATTGAGGTGCCAGGTGCCCAGGACACTAAACTGGGGTCTGCCCCAACCGCCTGTTTTTTTTACAAATCTGTGCTGCACAAAGGCTGGTATGCGAGTGCCAGTTATCTAAAGCGTTTATTGGAGCTCCACAATAATAAACTATATAACTTTGATATATTTGGTAAGTCAACAGCTAAGTACAAAAAAATTGGTGACAAATATGTTAAAAAAAGATATATAAAATACAGTAAAAGTAAATTATTCTTGTTAAAGTTAGCATGTGTGAAATTATGACATATCCAATCTGTTTTTTTATAGAAAAGAAGGTGGCAGTTGAGCATACAGCATACTGTGCCTATGTGCATTCCGGCAAATGAATGGTACAAAAATTACAGAGCAGATGTGCGCTTCCGGCATAAGAAAAATTAAGGAATGGATTGGGATAATGGGGAGGGATAGGGTGAGATGGGAATGGGCTCTGACATATCTCACTCACTATTGAAACATGTATGTACATTGGGGAAATACGATAAAGTTGGAAATGCAGTACATTTCAAGCTAGTCTTCTATCAGAGAGGGATAATGTGGCCAGTGGAGTGCACCCAGCGGCTGTGGCGATGTAGCATGCACTCTCCCCCTACTGCTTACTGAATTAATGTTTCTGTTTTTTGTAACCCATATGTGAAAAAATGGTGTGGATTGTACACATATTAATACTCATACACATTTAAATAATATTTCTAAAGGTAAGTATTATTTCACTGTTTTTATGGACTAAAAGAACTTTTTTTTAAATAGATTATATTGTATATGTTGATGGTTTCTAACAAAATTATAATTATTAAATTGCATAAAAAATGCATATAAACTTTTAAAAATTACATAGGACAGAAGAAAATTAAAAATTCAACCAATTTACGCAAACTCGCATTTCAACCATTTGCATAAAATATGCAAATTACTTACTTAATTATAGTACCTACAGTTCAGTAACAAAAACAACGCTTCAATAGTGAAGGGCTGTTACATAAAATAAAACCACAGATCAAAGATATCAGTTGATCTAGATTGAATACGTACTTTCACTTTGAATGTACGTAGGTACTTGAGTTTTAGTACGTACCGTAATGGTAATTAAATTTTGTCAAAAAGCATACTTTCTAATAAGTAGAAAAACGAAGAACATGAACATGCAACCAAAGTTCAAAGTTATAAATTAGAATAGATAGTTATTGCAATGACATTTAAGTACAAGAAATCACAATAAAAATCTAACTTGTTAAAAAGAAATGTTGTAAAGAATTCAATACAATAATACACTAAACTATAAAATGAAGTTCACGTGGGTATTTCAATGACTAAAATTATTTTTTATACAAATAAATAGAGAAATGCTTTACTTACTTATTTACTGTCAGTGTCAACGTTAGCAGATGAAATGATGTTATTCACTATTGCGGCACTAAACATTGAACGAATAAATTGTACTGCACTTTTATACACCCAAAAAAAGAGTAAAAATTAAATTATTAAAAAAATATGGTAATTTTTAAAAATTAGATGTCGATTGGCACCAAGCAAGGTAATCTATGAGATTTCTATGAACATGTATATTGTATAAGTAAAAGCTCAGAGCAAATAGCAACCTTGTTAAGGCAGGGCACAAACATTAGGGAATCGGATTCATCGTTTCTCCGGCACAGCCACAGCTGCCTGAAAGTCCGAATATGGGGAGCCAACAACATCCGTTCCGGTTTCAAAACCGAATGTTCCGTTTATGAACCTGACGCGATCCGAATATAAAGTCAGGCAGGCAAATCAGGGAAAAGCTAATCGTAATTTCTCAACACACATTCGGTTATTTTCATTCGGTGCGTGCTGCCATTTTAACGCTTTTGGCGTAAAATGTAGCGCGTTCTTACTTTAATTTTAGCGCCTAGTGGAAAATTTGGAGTTTTTAGCTTTTAATATGGCAACACAGTCCAGCTGCCTTCTTGGCGGGAACTGGAGATGTTGAGTATTTTTTTTATTATTCTATAAGTTGTGTATTATAATTAACTTGAATATAGGCGTTTTGATAAATTTAACTTGAAGTGTTTTCGTGTGCTTCCAAGGAGTCCTCTTCTGTCTTCAGTAAACCTATTATCGCTTTACTGAGACTCCTGACATACTCATAGGTAGTTTGGCGGGACTGGACATTCACAGGATATGTTTTACTTTAAAATTGTTTATTTTAGTTGAAAACATAACACTAGTAGCATGTGCTAATTGCACCATTGCCATATTAAAGAAAACAGGAGACTTCTTAGCGGGAACTCGAGAAGTGAATTCGAGTTTTTCTTCTATTACTATAAAAAATGGGTTTAATGCATTTTGAGATTTTATAGTGATAGTTTATTAAATTTTAAAGTGGTTTTTTGCCCATAATGTTTGTGATACTCAAATAAAAGGATAGAACTGTGATTTTCGTGTGCTTCTAAAGAGTCCTCTTCTGTCCTAAGTAAACCTTCGGAGTTCAGCTATGATATAAGAATTTTAAATTTTATTTTTATGCTATATGTTTTCATTTTTATATGTCTTTGCCGTTTTACAATTTCATATTCCTAAGTTGAAAGTTAGAGTTGAATCTAGCGCTTTTTTGACAAACAAATTTCATCGTATCTAGTGCTTTTTGGATCGTTGTTAGCGCTACGTAGGTTTTTGATATTTGGCAGCAGATGGCGCTAACGCAACAGTGATTGCAAGCTTAAAGAACTGTCTGCCAGATAATCAGCAAATGATAACGATATCGAAGCGTTTCGCGTATATTTCATTTAAGCACCATCCACTTAAATTATCACAAATCTCACACACACCCTGGAATATGCATAGAAGTATAATATTATCATAGACCCCGTCACGGTGTGTCCACATGCCATAGAAATCTAGTGGCATGATTAAACGATCTAGCTTAGAAGTTGATGATGGTTGATCGAAACTTTTCAAATGGCAACATTTAACAAATGTTACTAGCCGTCTACATAATCTGCCACAATTTTAATTGATTTTTCTCAACAATTTAGGAATAAAAAGTAATCTAAGAAAGTTATTATTTAGGATGAATAAATTGTAAGAAAAACAAAGGGAGAAGCAAGATGCTTACGCTGAAAATTTTTACATGTGAAATCGGGAGTTATAGGGTAGGCACTATATAATTTTGATACTATAAACAAAAATTCTCTTTTATCGAAAAATAAGTCATACCTGTGTGGTTAGGTATAGGTCTACCAGAATATCATGGCATAAAAAAAAAAATTGTGATTTTCATATGGCAATGTCAATTGTCACCTGGCAAATCAAATTACGAGATTTGTCAACCGCTGCTGAGATTTTGTGATATCTTCTTGACAATTAGTTGTTTTTGTGAAAATGTCGAAAAAGCCACTTCGATCTCAAGCGAGAAATATTGTTTTCAATGTGTATCGTAAAATAAGGGAAGAAGAAGGCGTAAATCAAACTCAATCTTTGATTTTAAAGCGCGTCGTAGTTGACCGGTAAGTTGGACTGAGTTGTTTTGATACTTTTAGTTTATTTTATATTTTTCTTACTTAATTGTAGCTTCTTTATAGGGGTTTCCAGTACTACTATACGGCGAATCGTAGGTGAGGGCACATCGAATGATGGTGTATTTTCCACGCCTGGTAAAAAGAGGAGGGGGGAAGAAGAAAATCAACTTGGACAGTTTCGATTTAGAGTTGATTAGGAATAAAGTAAATGAATTCTATACAGTTCGGAAGGAAATTCCAACAGTAATGAAACTGTTACAAATTCTTCGACAAGATATTGATTTCAACGGAGGTAGAGAATCATTGAGGTAAGAAAAATATTAAGTAATAATCCCTCTCACTCTTACTCGTAAGAGGAGGCCTGTGCCCTGCAGTGGGACGTATATAGACTGATGATGATGATGATGATGATGAATGACTAAGCTATCGTTTGAGTAACATGATAAATTTTATTATTTTTTACAGACTTATACTTAAGGAGATTGGTTTTGAATATGTTAAATGCCAATCAAAAAGGACCATTTTGATGGAGAGAGATGACATAAAACTACAAAGATACAAGTTTTTGAAGCGTATAAACGAAAACCGCGAAGCTGAAGAGCATAATAAATTAGATGTGATTTATTTAGATGAGACTTACATTCACGGTTCATGTTCTGTGAACAATTGCTGGCAAAGCAAAGATATTGCAGGTCCATCTAAAAGTATTTCACTTGGAGCGAGGTGGATCATTGTAAACGCTGGTGGAGAAAATGGCTTTGTACCAAATTGTTGTCTGGTGTACAGGTCAACAAATGTATCTGCTGACTATCAACGCGATATGAATAAGGACAATTTTACAAAATGGGTGACAGAGAAGCTAATTCCAAATCTGACAAGACCTTCACTAATTGTTATGGATAATGCTAGTTATCATTCCGTACGGATGAACAAACCGCCCACACAAGCCAATCGTATCGCTGATATAAAAGAATGGCTTCGTGCAAATGATGTACATTATGATGATCTTTGGCGTAAATGTCAACTACTTGAAGTAGTGAAACAAAACATGTCTGCGCCCTTATATGAGATAGATGAAGTATTAAATTCGCACGGTCACGAAGTTTTAAGGCTCCCACCTTATCATTGCACATTGAATCCCATAGAAATGATTTGGGGTATAATGAAGCAAAAAGTTGCTGATAAAAATGTAAATAGGCCTGCAAGTGACATTAAATTATTAACAGAAGCTTTCTCACAAATTGGTGCAGAGGAATGGCGAAAATGTTGTGAACATGTAAAGAAAATTGAAAACGATTTCATCGAGCAAGATGGAATAATTGAAATGCTGGAAGAGCGATTTATAATAAATATCTCTTTATCTTCATCATCTGATGAAGAACAAGAAATGCAAGTGGAGTTCTTGGAATCGATTTCTAGTTCTGAATGAGGTGTTAAGTTAGTAGTATGATTTAAATGATATATAATAAATTAGTACATAAAGTAATATACGATGACATAATTTTCATGACATATTTTCCTATGTTAAGAACCCGATGTATAACAACATTCTTCATACACATACCTAATATACTTCATGTTCATTAATACTAAAGAAATAAATAAAAATTAAACAGTATCAAGGTCGTTTAATCCAATTTCCCCAGTGTTGCACACAACAAATTTTTATTTCCCCATTTGCCATGAGATTCCGGTAGACCTCTACTTGTCTCGTTCTCGTGTGAGGTATTAAAGGGTTATTTATTATGACTGGTGTCCAAATTATGTATATTTTATTATGGATGGAATCAAATACCATGACGCAACATGAAAAATACTATTCCAAAAATCCTTAGCTTTGATATCAATGCCATAATGAATAAAATTAATGAATTTTACTTTGTCAAAAAACGAGTTCCCACTTTGCGTTCCTTATTGACTGAATTGGGGGAATGTATTGAATTCACTGGCTCCCGCAAAACTTTGCGTTGCATACATACTACATAAAAATGGATATGAATTTAATAAAAATAAAAATGAACTGCTTATGTAAAGATTTCACCTTGCAGCTTGGAGATAAGGATTTTTAAGAACTGTATCTTCCAAACGCACAGAAGGGAAACCAATACTTTATGTTGATGAGACATATGTTCATCAGAATTATAAACCCAAGAAATCATGGCAGGACCTTCAACAAGTGGCGTCATAGAAAATATATCTGCAGGGAAAAGGTACATAATTGTTCATGCCGGTTCAGAAGGAGGTTTTGTGCCAAATGCACTTTTAGTTGCCATAAAATCCAAAATGCACGACTACAACCTTAATATGAATTCCCAAATTTAGTGGTAAGACTTGTACATAATATGAAGGAACCAAGTATTATTGTCATGGATAATGCAAGTTATCACACAATACAAGTAAACAAAATGTCAAAAATGAAATACAGCATTGAGATAAAACAAATGACATTCTGTTCGAAGGCCATTGCGCAAAGGCTCAATTGCTTTGTCTGGTAAATAAACTCAAACCAGAACCAATTTAATAAACTCAAGTTGATGAGCTTCTCAAGCACCATAGTCACGTGGTACTCTGATTGACTCCATAGCAATACACAGCCAGTGTTATTTTAAGTTTCTTATACACAAAACACGAGCAGAAGATCTGGTGTAATGGTCGTTTTTTTTCATATATGGCAATGGATACATTTTGCCAGTGACAAGTATTCTTAAAGTGCGCGCCAGAAACAGTATTCTTGTACCTAATTCTCCCCGCGACTGGTGACGTGTCAAATGTTGCCATATTAACAAAAATACAAAGTAATGTCTTTTAGGGAAAGTGTAATTTATATATAATTAGTTAGTTAGTTTATTAATTTATATATAATTTGTGAATAATTGCGATCCTGCAATGGCAATGGCTCAATACCATCAATTTTATTATTTACCTTCGTTATATAGATTTATTATAAATTTATCTAGTTCTATCTTTACAATCTGTCGGACTCAAAATGTAGATCCTCCATTTTTTTACAGAGAATCGAGGTGCCACGACAAATGGAACTTTCTTAGCGGTGAATGCACAGACTTGTGTTTTGCTGGGTTTAAATTGGACCAAGTTAAGTTTATTCCAATTCGAAACTATCGGACACAAGTCTTACACAACTCTCTTCCACTTCAGCCCGAGGGATATTCGCACGGGCCTTTATTCCGATGGTTATATTTAATTATCACAAATATTACGAACAAAGAACACTTTGAAGAATAATAAACTATTACTATTAAACTACAAAACGCACAAATATTTACACACTTTTTATATTAAATAAATTAAAAACTCCACTTCACTTTTCGAGTTCCCACCTTTAAGTCCTAAATAATAATGATCTAAAAATAGTAAAATAAATTAATGGAAGGATCTTCAAAACTTTTACTTAGTACTTTCAGTAGTATTAAACTAATGTTACTAGCAACACCAGAATATTTTTTTGAAATATTTTCCATTATTTATTTTTGTATTGAATTCGTCATAATAAATCGTATGTTAACGATGAAACCCCATGTCATCCATACATGAAATATAAAATACATGTGTTATTTCACATTTTTCTATGCCGATTTTATAGTATTTTCTTTTTCAGAGCAAAATAAGTGAAATACCCAGTTATGACTAGAGACGCTCGTCATCTTGTTTGTCCGCCATGTCTGAAGCTCGATTGTAGCTTATTCAGTTCGCGTTCTGCTATTCTTGTTGTATAAAAAGAACAGTGGTTTATATTGTTCTAAAACAATGAATAATTAGAGACATGATATCCTTATGAACTTTGTTTCTCTGTGGAGTGTCTGTTATATTAGAGCAAATCGATAAAATTCGCTTTTGCTGAAGTTACTCCAACATCGTATTTTTAGTTCATCCGCCATATTGGCGTTAATATTTCTTCGTAAGTCTTTTTTGATAATTTTCTAGAATTAATAATACTATATTCATGTATTTTTATGCTATTTTTTACCCCTTTGTTAGGACTTTATTTTGTCCTAAAAGTAGTAAGTGCATGATGCCAATAATATGTAATATTCTAACATTACGTTCATGGCCTCTTTAAAAGTAATTTTACCCATTTCTACACTTGCTTCTTGGTAATTATAAAGCTGTAGAACCTCATAAATATATTGTTTTTTATTTATTTTTCTAGTATATTTCTTATGTTTACTTTAGTCGCCGTTTGATAATTCATGTAGGGTTTTGTAATTAAGTAGTGTAAAATTGCGTTATTTGTAATATTTTACTTTATCTGTATTAGTTTTCTGTAGTTTGATTTGAAAATACAGACATACTATTAATTTCCTTTTGTTTCATCTTTTCATCCCTGTCATCCTTTCGAAATGCATTGCTGTACCCAGTCTTGTACTGTCTGAACTCGAGGAACATTCTAGATCATAAAAGGCATTCATTCTATTTGACCTATTCTGTACTTTTTGGATGTATGTATCAGTCACTGACACAAACATACATCATATTTAGCACCTAAAAATATACTTGGGTGCTTATTAATCAGCTATGTGTATGTACATCAAAAATATAGGTTGCTCTCTCTTTATTGCATAGAAAAAAACATCTTTAAATCATTTAGCACTGTGTATGGTTTTGTGTGCCTACATGTCTAGGAATCTAACCTTATTGTTTGTTTATATATGTGATTGTATTGAACAGGTTTAGGTACTTTATAAAGAGTACTATGAGTAAAAAGCATGAAAAGTATCGCAGTGCAATATCTAATTTTTGACATTTTGGAGAGACTTGAAGAGAAGTTTCTTAGGTGAGGTTGAAAAGATCTTCAGCTTTTATTCTAATTACTGCCATAAAGTATACCAAGTAAAACTGGCATAAGAAACTAAAATTAAAAGATTCAACTATAATCATTGTTAAGCTTGCACCATATTTTGTAATAGTTATCACTAAAATTATATGTTAGATATGCTACAAACATAAATTAGTCTTAGATACAAAAACATAGTAATTAATATGTCGCATCTTTTTGAAAATATCAACTTATATAGTACTTACGAGTACGACACTATTACCAACTTCTGAAGAACTTCGATAATACTTGATATTATGCATCATTTGTTCATTAATAATTGTTTTGTTTTAAGGCCATGCATCACTCATGCCCAAGACAATGTGCATGGGTAGGTCCATGTCCAGCAGTGGATGATATAAGGGATGGTTACAGTTCTTTGATATTTGTCCAAATTGTCCAAAGGTTGATTAGTAGGTTTTTATAATGCATTAAATCTGCTTTTGCACATTGTCTTTGTAATATGTAAATACTTGAATGTGTAAATAAAATAATGCTATGACTACATCCCAAAACATGCTATTATCATTGACAATTTAAATTGTGCTGTCTCTTTTTGTACTATGTAGCATCTTTAGATTGTCACAGACCGATAAATCATAAATGTTTCGGGAAAGCACCCCAAATACATAAATATATCAAAATAAGTAACATACGAAATATACAGATCTTCCTAAATAAATCTCTTAGTAAAGTGGCTATTATTAGGGGAACAATATAATAATCACTTAGTGGTCATAATTAACCCAAAAACACTTTCATATAAATAAATACATAGTTCATAATTAGTTGCCAGCTAATATGTAGTACACCTTATTGATTCATAGATGTATGTGTTGCCCTCTTGCTTGCTTCAGAAAATATGTTGTCCTAAGATGCATGCATCTTTTGTTCTAAAAGTTGTTGTGTGAATTGTGCCCAGTTGTGTGCGAATCTCCACCAGAAAAGTTCTGGTGCATAAATGTATCATTGTTTTAGTGACAAAACCAATTGATTTATCTGATGACATCTAAATTTTGAGAAAATTTTATTTGAATGTTAGGTGACTAGAACAATATAGATAGACAACTCTCTTCACAAACATGTTGCAAACATACAATTTGGGTACTACTCCACCAAGGTAACTGTGCACCTCACTCCAAGGACGTCATAGAGAGCCAGTATGGTTAGCAAGCAAAGAACAATAAATTGTAATGTTCTCTTTTTTACGATTAATAGTGCGATGTTTCTGCATATCTATATTTATTATTTATTCATTATTTTTAATCATAAAATTCTGCAATATATTATTAATTCTTAAAAAAATAAAAATAAAATTTGTATTAATTAATTCTTTCACCACTAGTATGGTTTTAACCATGGTAACAAAACAAGAAACTGATAATCTAACAGTTAACATTTTGAAATTAAATATTCCAGTGAGTGCGTATGTCTTATGTGCCTATTATTACAACGTTACTAGCAAGCGGATGCGTGCAGGGCCACGTGGAATACTTGCAACAAAGGAGTCTGCATCTTTGTGCAATGGTATTCCACGGGGATGCTGTTACGTTGGTGGAGTAGTAAGTAACACAAATTGTATAATAGGTGGCCTTATTGCCAAAATAATCCCTTCCAGGCAACCTTCAATATATACTTAATATACTTTAATAAATATACTACTTTATTTATACTATTTAATAATTATACTATATATCATCATAATCATTGAGGGCACGCTGCAATCCAACAGCCGCTGGGCGTGCTCCACTGGTCATATTACCCCTCTCTCACAGACTATGTTTGTCATTTTGGACTAATGTTGGCATGTATCGCGGATGTGCATGGGCGACAGTATCCACTTTCCATCATGTGGACTGTATGCTCGTCTGCCGCCTTTGTCCATAGAAAAGAAAACTTAACTAATCCTAAAGGATTTGATCAGTTTTTCTCTCAATCTCTGAAATGTTCATTTTACCAGAATTTTTACCAGTAGAAAGAGCTCAAAAAACTGAATATTTGGTATAAATAACTATTTTTTAGGAAAATTGTCATATAATTGATTCTGCCTTTAGGGGATGATATCAGCATAATGGATATGTTCCAGCAATATAGACTGTGACAGCTACACTAAGTTACACAAAAACAGCATCTAAATAAAGGTTCAAACTGTAGCAAAACACAGCATTGTATTTAATTTTATAATCTATAATAATGCAATAAATAATAATACATTCTATATCTATAGTAAGGTTTATAGAAATAAACCTTATTAAATAGATTTCAGGTTTAGACATGTCTGATTAAAAATGTCCAAATAATATTTATTAAAGTGAACTTTTTCATGTTTTCAGTTTTACAACCATCTTGCTCCATTACATTGCAAGCACATTGTTGCTTCAATACCCACATCTCCCTACCCTGCAACGTTTTGCAAGGTAAATATGCATTTCTCATTAGAACCATTTTTACAATGTATATTTAATTATTATAATTCTTGCTACTCACAAGCGTGTGTCAACCATATTAGTGAATAAAAGTCCTTATATGCTTTTGAATATTACTATTTCAAGGAATGCAGACGCGCGCTCGTGAGTATCAAGAATAGGGTATTTATATTTTTTTCAATCGATTTCAGGTAGGATATTTATGTCAATGAATGGGATAACCAATCTGTAGGTGCAAAGGCACCTAAATAATTCTATTATGATAAAAAGGTCTAATATTAATAGAGGGTTTAGCTGATGCCTCTTAGTCAGAAACTGGACGAACCTCTTGTGACAATTGAGGTGAGTTTTCAATGGCCACTGGCCAACAAATTTATTTTTAGCATAATACGGTGATCAACAAGTTAATGTACCTACCAAAAAGAGATTGAGCATGTTGACCCTTATTACTAGCTCTTATGTGTATATTGCCAACTGTACAATAGTATAGGAGAAATAGAAGTTTGAAAAAGTTGTTATATATTCACTACAGAAATTGTGTAACTTTGGCAGGTAGATTGCAGACTCCAGCACCATGCAGCAGGCAGTCGATCCCCTTGCCACCACGAGTACGGTAAGACTTTTACGTTTTGTCTATATTTGGAAGGTATTATATATTTTCTAGTAAATATTAAGGCTCCACTCACGAATTTGCATAAAGTATAGTATACTATGGCAATCGGCCAGTGCCGTGCCGGCTTTACCTATGGTGCAGGGTGTGCGGCGCACACGGGTGCAGGGTGTGCGGCGCACACGGGTGCAGGGTGTGCGGCGCACACGGGCGCAGGGGGCGCCGAGCGCCGCTCGCCACGCCTCCAAAGAGCCTACTAGAGGGCGCCAGGGTATTGATTGCACCCGGGCGCTACATGGGCTAGAGCCGGCGCTGCATTCGGCTGCCCATATACTATGCATGAATGAATAAATAATTTTCATACTTATTGATAACAAAATTTTCATCATATTCATTAATAATACTTTACTTTGGTAAGTTTAAGTTATGTAGCCATTATTGTGTTATGTAGGTATATATACCTTAGGAAACTATATAAAGTTTGTATAAAATAAAGTTTATTAGTTGTTATTATATTATTTACATTTTATTAAAATTCCAAAATTAAAATTAAAAAAATGATTTCCTTTATTTATTTTATTTACAAAAGGCGAATTTAATGCCTTAAGTATAAAAATAAACAAATGTAAAAAGTTAATAACAAATAGAGAATAAATTGTAGATATTTAATATGTTCAGTAGTTAACAATGAACTCTAAAAGTATTTGTCAATGTTTGTTTCTTTTTTTAATCAATCCTACGGAAAATATTGCTATATACGAAAATGGCAGTCTGGCACCATTTATGGAGTACAGTCCTCGCAACCAGACATGAGCTTTGTATCTGTGTGAGTGGGTGCCGAAAGTATAGTCAAAAAATATTAGAAAAAATATTTCAATAATATTATATTTGTACAATGTTAAAGTATTTACGTCGTCATCTTCATCGTCACTCATTTGAACTTTAATAACGGATCGCTCTGTTATGACATCAATAGCGGCATCTCGACCATCTAATTTCTTTTCTTCCTTTATTACATGCTCACATTAATTTTTCCAGTCGTCTATAATAATCACATCATTTTTTTCTTTTGCCAACCTCGTGAAAATATTAACAAAACAAGACAATTCAAATTAAGAAAATACACGTCTGTTATGCGTACCGAAGGTGAAATTCATCAAATGCGGGGCAGGTCGGTGATGAACCGCGCTTAAATCCGATTTTCGAAATACTCGGCCGGTTCGCACCACGCGCTATAGGTCGGTTCGCACTGTACACTATCGGTGTGCACTTATACAAACGCAAAGCTCATGTCTCGTTGAATGAGCTGTAATACTGTATGTTTCCAAACATATGTGTTCAAACATAGTTGTATCGTCAAATTTCCCTCACCCACTTTTGGCTTCAGTATCAGATGCTTATGATTATGTGTCAAATATATACCTTTTTAACTATTTACTTCAGAAGACGCATCCAAATAAGTAAGTTCATTTAGAAATTAAAACCATTACAATTTTTAATTTGGTACAGCTGGTGAGTTAGAAGTACAACACTTATCCAGAATTGCACTCCAAAGTACAGTTAAACGTTTACAAAAAACTGCTTCATAATCGGTCCAGTCAGAGAAAAGTTGTTATATAAGGGTACACAAACACACATACATGTTTTCTTACCCCAAATTCATAATAATATACCATAATATCCATTTCGTATCGTAAAATTATAATATTATTTATCACAATATCAAATACTGTCCTATGAATTATATCACACTTTTCCTTTCTTCACTGTTGTATAAGTAATTTTAGGTAACATATTGGACCAATTTACGTTAGCAATTGTACATATATTTGTCTACATGTCTAAATAGTAGATACTTCTGCTCTGAAACGGCCTAATTTTACGTCTATTGATTGCAATGTGCTATTTCGTACAACAAACTTATAACTACTCTTTATCACCTAGAAGATACACGCTATATACGCACATTTTGTTTTATTATAAATAGTTAAAAAGTTGCATTTTCAAAACATGTTTATATTGCAACAGCCAACCGCAGAACCCGTAAATGGCGCACCACCCGAGGATTCATCGCGCCGACAAGGGCGAATAACAAATCAGTTACAGTTCCTTCAAAAAAATGTCATGAAGGCTGTATGGAAACATCAATTTGCATGGCCTTTTCACCAACCCGTCGACGCAAAAAAATTAAACCTCCCAGTAAGTAAACCACATTTAACCTTGATCTGGACGAAAGAAAAGCGCCCAACTATAATTACTTTTATACTTTTCAGGATTACCACAAAATCATAAAAAAGCCCATGGATTTGGGCACGATCAAAAAACGTCTCGAGTCAAACTATTACTATTCGGCTCAGGAGTGTATTCAGGACTTCAACACAATGTTCACAAATTGCTATGTCTATAACAAGCCTGGCGAAGATGTTGTGGTTATGGCGCAAACCATTGAGAAATTGTTTTTGAATAGGGTAAGCTGTTAACTAAATGTATATACTACTTTTCTTTGTTCCCAGCTTATCTTTTTGGCCAATTTTGGACATGACACTGTACTAACTAATACATAATATTTTCAGCATACTTTTGCTCCTGGCTCCAACGTTTTCCCATTAACATACATAACCACACTCCTAACTGCTTAACTAAAATTATGTGTACAGGTCACATACAATTTGTGATATCTCCACTATATCAGCTTATAGTGTCCTCTCACTACAGGACGGGCCTTTTCGTGTTATCACAAGGAAAAGTTTCCTTTTACCTTTGTTTGTTTTTAATCCGGTCCAGATTCCTCCAGATGATCTATTTTAGCACATCATCCCACAGTAACTTCCCTCTATTCTTCTTTTAGAATAATGGTATAATAATACCGTTTCCAAGACTATATTACAATTAATAGGTATTTTTTATTTCCATTCTGAAATCCGAAACCATTTTGGATGCTCATCCTAAAGGGCGGTTCATATATGCGTTATTCATATTCTTGACGTGGTAGACACTATACAGACCTGTACCTGGAGTTTTCGTGCCATGTTTCATATTTTCTTTGATTATTGTGTACCTCTATGGTCACTCCAATCATAGAGAAACATATTCCATAACTAATTCAATTAAGTTTTCATTATTCATCTTGCGCTGTCTGCCCGTATTCGTGTCTGTCCGTCTCCGTTGACACGTTCATACTAACCACACAGCCACCGACAGAGACACATTTGTCGGCACAGACAACAATGTCGCCCGATGCCTGTCCGTCCGTCTTTGCGTGTACTCGCTGCGCATATGTACAGTAGATGTGAATATGGTCATATAAAATAAATGTTATTATTTGTTTTGTTGTCTTTGTGGGTACCTGTCTGTAGTTATGAATCGACTTTATGGCGTGTTTTAACGATAATAAATAGTGATGCAACAGATAGTGATTTGGCCTGATATCCGGCCTGCACCTCGACCGGATTGCAAAAAAGAAAAAAATTCGCAAGTTTGACTTATTTGAAAACTGTCTGAATTGATCAAAATGATGATCCTTATTACGATTGGTGGTCGGCTAAAGCCAAACTGAACCGTTTTAAAAAATTTGCCAAAGCTTTTTTCTGAGACTGGCAACATTTACGAAAATAAACTTAATCATCTACTACCTATAAACGACGAAAACCATGTCATCATTCACCATAATTTGCCTTTAGTTAACTTCAAGTATTAAGTATTAGTTAGATAACTTTCTTTTGTAATACCTACTAAGTTCTTGTTAACATTTAAGTAATGGTGTTTTTTATTTATTTATATAACTATCAGATGTTAGCAGGATTTTGGACCACTAACCGGCCGGATAGTTACCGGATATCCATTGCATCTAATAATAACATGTATGTGTGACAGATTGCTCAAATGGACAAAGAAGAGAAAGAGATCGAAATGCCGTCTAAGAGCGGTAAGGGTGTGGGCAAGAAGCGAGCGGGTGGCGTGGGCGGCGCGGCGGTGGTGGGTAGCGGAGCCGTCCCCCGCGCCGTGAAGCCAGCCGCGCCGCCGCACCCTGCGCTCGTCGGCTCCACCAATACCACCACCACGCCCGCGCTCACAGCACCCTCCGCCACGCCACCGGCCACGCACACTGGACTGCCGCAACAGGTCACTCACAATCAACACTATGAAAGAGCTTAGGTGGCAACTGGGCCACGGGCGAGTGGCTATTTAAGAATATCTAAAAATGTATTTGTAAGAATAATCATTGAAAAATATCATTTTGTTACTGTAGATTGAAAAGGAATAAGTGTATGAATAAATTTTTTGGAAGTGGTTGGGACTAGTTACTCGCCTGTTTTGTAACTAGTAAACTAGCCCACTTGCGTCTGCCCAAGTTAAAATATAAAATATGGTAAACTCTTCCATGGGCCAGTTTTTGAGCGGGCCATTTGCCACCTTAGCCTATGAAACTACTATCTAACTAGACATTGCAATCAATTAAACAAACTTTTATATTGTAATTCTCTGGTTTGGTAATGTTTGGACTCACTTCCACAAAGCCATTTGAATCAAACTTAAAGGTTTTGAGGCGCGGGGGGCCTCCACTTGAGTGTGCCTATCATTTTACTATTTCCAGTACCACAAATGATTTTACTTGCTGCTTAGGAATTTCGCTCTTTGATTATATGTTTTGTGTACTACTAGTGGTGTCCGCCACTTTTGCGTTAACTTAGTGATTTCCATGGGAATTCTATAATGGATCTGGATGAAATGTACCCTAAATGCTATATACAGATCTTGTAGGAAAACATTGGCCATCGGGAATATTTGGGTATCTTCGGCAAACATCGAATTCATATTCATAAATATATAGAACTTACACCCCCTAAATATTTTTTACCATAAATAATAAATTTTATATGTATCTACATATTTGCTATCGTCAACTGTTACCAACCTCATTTTAAGTATCTTTATATATTTTATTTTCAAAAAGGTATTCTGTCAGCCATAAGAGTTGCTTTCACAGTTGGTCGGGCGAAGATCATAAGGAAAGATTTTGTGGAATATTCTATTGACAAAATTTTATCTGACTATGGATACTATTGATATTAACCATATCATCCAGATTTCAATCCGATAGAAAACATATGGTCACAGCTTAATGTTTATGCAGCTCAAAGAAATGTTGATTTGAATATGAGCACAGTAAAAATAAATGTTATTGGAAAAAATTGATACGATGGGTCCCAGACGAATGGAAGAAATGTTTGTGATCACGCAATCAAATGCGAAGATGAATATAGAAAATATGAACATGCCAAGGATGGTGTTATGGATAGGATAATAATAAATGTTTCTGAGAGTTCTGATGATTCTGAAAGCGACGATGAAGACCACTATTATTCTGATTATTACGTGGAAGACATACCACCAGAGGGTCAACCAAAATCTCCCAAATGATCTGTAACGTTTGACTGGATGATTGATATGATATATTGGTGCTGTGATATAACTGTAACTTTTTAAGATATAATGAGAATAAGGCTAATAAAAGCAATATAAAGTTATATCTCCATACATTAAACATTACACAATATAACTACTTATAATAATTAATTATTTAGTATGCACATATACATAAATAAATGACCTAAGTAGAAAAAATGTAATACGATTATCTAGCAATATAATGACTTGTTTAGTAAAGATATGTCATTAGTTTTTCAAGGGAAAATAACAGCTCCATATATTTCTAAGCACTGACTCGTGACATGTTCATAAAGTTTTGTATTTATCTCGTAACAAAGTATACAATTAGAGGTACGGTAATTCATAGATGTGGATGACGCGTTCTAGTCTTTCCGTATTAGCCGATGGCCAATGTTTTAGTAATGTATCTGTACATGAGTTATAACTATACCAAATTTGTCTCTTACTCTATACTCTTACTTATTATAACTATACTTTGTCCAGTGGTAATTACGCGATGCGTTTCCAGACAGACGAAAATTGTAAAAGTGGCGGCGGTTTTGAGTTCTGTATCATTCGTAGAGTATACTGCAAAGATATTTTCTCGTGAGATATTTCATGTACAGATACGGCTTTTTTATTATTATATTGTATATAATAAATACAAGTAATTGAAATGACATTTCTTACAACTCTAGTTGTTGATTTAATAGTTTCATTATATATTTGCACTAGCAGTGCCAGTGACTTCGTTCGCATAAACTTGTAATTCCCCTGGGAACTCTATAATCGATCTGGATAAAAAATACCCTAAATGTTATCGCCACATAAGCTATTTAACAAGATAACCAGACAGACAAAAATTCCAAAATTTGTTTTGGGCTCTATATCATTATTACTTTATAGTGAAATCACTTTTTTCAAAAAATATTACATGTATAAACACGCGGCTCCGTTACTATTTTATTAACGTGCACAGGTGGCGACGCAACCGTCGAGCTTCCACGTGGCGCAGCCGGCCGCTCAGCCAGTCTCCACTATACCAGCGGTCCCGCTCTCACAAACTCAGCCCGCCAAGGTAATTACTGTCCTCTGCTATTTGATAGTGAGTTCAAAACAGCCATTGCCTATTTTAAAAAGGTAAGACGAAAGGTATTCTATTACATAACAATCTTTGATATAATATAATTTTATAATATAATATAATATTTGATATACCTAATCCCTTTAATAACATAATCAAAATACCTTTCACTACCTTACCGACCATAACATTTTTTATTAAATGTCAGATACATTTATTCATTGCTACAAACTAAAATAAGTACATATACATATTAATTTAAGACTATTTAATAACATGCAGGAATATAAATACATATAATAATATAGCTACAGAAGAAAATTATAGAATATTTCAACCTACATATTATATTTGTAGCAATGATACGGACACACAAGTCGGCCATTTCATGATAAAATCAGTTTAAAACCGTTTATACGTATCGCCACGTAAAAATAGCGCTGGACATCCGTGGAAGGGATGAGTCCGCGCATCGATACAGTTGCGCACGAAATTACTTATATAATAGTTTTATATATTATATTTCAATACTTTAGTGTTTACTCATCACTCAACGTTCGTTCAATTCATACGGTACCCATTTTTCCAGCTTCTTTATTTTGCCTATTTGACGCAGATGAACCATCATTGTTTTATCACTAACATCAAACCCTGCTCCTAACTCAACTGTACTTACAAAAAAGGTAAAAATGCGACACAAGACCTAATGCGGTGTCAGTAAGAGTAGCACAAAGTTGGTTTAAGCGTTTTCAGTCAGGAAATCTTAATGTTAAAGGTGCAGTTCGCTCCGGTCGCCCTGTTACCGATCAAGTTGATGCCATTTGTGAAAAAGTGCAGCAAAATCGGCATATAAGTAGTTACGACATTGCTAATGAACTGGGCATTGACCACAAAACAGTTTTGACTCATTTGAAAAAGTCTGGATTCACAAAAAAGCTCGATATTTGAGTACCACACGAGCTCACTGAAAGAAACCTAATGAACCGTGTACTCGTTTGCGATTGTCTATTAAAACGAAATGAAACCGAACCATTTTTGAAAAGATTGATCACTGGTGATGAGAAGTGGATTACTTACGACAAGAACGTGCGGAAAAGATCATGGTTTAAGTGCGACCAAGCTCCACATACTATAGCGAAACCAGCATTAACGCGCAATAAGGTGATATTGTGTGTATGGTGGGATTGGAAGAGCATCGTTCATTATGAGCTTTCACCGCCGGGCAAAACCATCAATTCGGATCTCTACTGCCAACAGCTGATGAGACCAAAGCAATAAATTGAGAAAAAACGTCCGGAATTGATCAATAGAAAGGGTGTATGTAGTCTTTCATCATGATAACGCCAGACCACACACATCTTTGGCCACTCAGCAAAAATTGAGAGAGCTTGGTTGGGAAGTGTAGATGCATCCACCATATAGCCCAGACCTTGCACCCTCAGATTTCCACTTGTTTCGGTCTCTTCATAATTCCTTAGGTAGTGTAAGGTTAACATCAAGAGAGGACTGTCAAAACTACTTGTTGCAATTTTTTGACTAAAAATCCCAAAATTTCTACAGCAACGGGATCGTGTCACTACCTACAAGATGGCAACAAGTTATAGAACAAAACGGCACATATATATAATAATTAAACTTTAAAAAAAAAAATGTCTTCAATTTGTTTATAAAATACGAAGAAACTTTTTCCCCGACCCCGTATGATATAAAAATGGACTTTGGTATATCTGATGCTAATAAACTTCGACACAGTTTGACCGATCACCATGAAAGTTGGCACATATATGTATTTTTTCATGGAGAAGGTTTTTATGCTATCGACTTTGTTGTAACTCGCCACCAGATGGCGCTGCAGCACATCAACTTCTATACCGTTCAACGGATTGCCATGAAAATTGGTATACATAGGTATTTGAGCACGGAGAATATTTTCGAGCATTTGAGCACGACTTTGTTATAACTCGCCACTAGATGGCGCTGTAGCACATCAACTTCTATGGCAGGACAATGTCTGCGGGGTTTTGCTAGTATATTAACTCATTGGATATGATATACGATTTGCCGCAGTTATTTTTACTGATTCACATTACTTAATATCAATAAATATGTTTGGGCTACTTATGACAATTTTGTTTTTTTACGTTAATTAATGTAATATAATATATTAAAATATATGGGATCTATAAGTGATTATCGTTTTATTTTACAACAACTATGTGCAATCGAGAAATTACTATAGATGTATAGGTACAATGAAATGTTTATATGTCCTTACAGCAGTATAATTCTTGTGCATTTGTTGTCGGTGCAAAGGGATTATACATTCAGTGATTAGCAGTCCTCTACCGGATTGGGCGCATGAGTAACGTGCCACTTGTCTGTACAGATATTTAGTCCACAACACAATTCATTGATTATAAAAGTTATTATTGTCATTTTAGAAAGAACATTTAAGAGTACACAGCTTACACTTGACTTTTGTTATATCGCTAAAATTTAAAACATGTTCCAAGCACTATTGTCAACTATCAAAAGTGCCATGGTAAATTGATTTAACTATAGTAGACATGTTTCAGGTTTTGCATTATTTCGTTGACACTTTGTATATTGTATCACCAATAATCCTGAAGAATATACCTATTTCATGAGTTATATATTGCTTGTCTATTTTAGGTGAAAAAGGGCGTGAAAAGAAAGGCCGACACAACAACACCTATGGGCAGCTCGTTCGAGGGCGGCTACACGACGCCGACGACTGACCAGCAGAGTGGCCCCAAGCCGGCCAAGATCTCAACGAGAAGAGAAAGCGGACGACAGAAAAAGGTAATAAAACTGAGTATGTTTCATTATCATATATGGCAATGGTGCAATTAGCACATTCTGCCGGTGTCAAGTTTTCTTCGTAATTAAAGTTAACACAACTTAAAATACATTTTGTCAATATCCAGTCACGTCGAAGTAAATTAGGAGTCGCTCAGTAAAGTGATAGTAGGTTTACGATGACAGATATGGACTCCTTGGAATGACACAAGAAATGCAGTCTTATGCTTTTATTTGATTATCACAAACATTATATGCACAAACACTAGACAATATTTTAATAGACTCATTATTAAACTATTGTAGAGCCACCGTTAGAGTGCTGATTGGGAATGGTGGGTTGAGATAACATTGAAGTGGCGAACAAATTACGACAAAATTATTGATGTCACAATATACTCATGCGATATATACAATCTACAAAAAATATTTTATAATTATAAAGAAAACATTAATTCTGTTGAGCAGTTACAATCTTACGTCGTGTGACACATTTTGTTTATAAATTTTAGTGTTGTAGTTTAAAATACTAGGTAATGGCAAAAATATTCGGTATGAATTACTAGTATTTCTATGCTATATTTCTGTCAATATTTAAGTATTTTCTTAAATATTTGAGTTAAATAACTGGCCCAACATAGTATCGTACCTGGCATTGAGTCTTAAAACGCCATATAAAAAATGACACACCATCTTGCGTTCGCTGCCGTTTTCCGTCGACAAAACAGAACAGTCGTCCGTCGTTCGTTCTCGTGCGCATAGACTACGATCTCTAAGTATTCGCTTTTTTGGCGCTAAATTGGGCTCTGATTCTGCTTTGCATTTTGAACTTGTTACTTTTAGTGTATAATAATGCCGAAACGTAGACAAACTTTAAACAGCCAGAGCCCTCGAGATGGTAATCAAACTGCAGGATTACTTTGAGGGTGAATCGCGAAATAGCGGAACCCTGGTCCCTGTTACCAAAGTACAGCAACACTACTATAAATGATGTTGAATGTTAGATAAAGTTTTTACTCCGACCACAAACGCCGTTTTGGCCCGGTCCGATAAGAAAATAATTGAAAACGGGTGGGTGCATCGCCACAGACATCGGTTGTTTCTATTCTTAGGGGCGGCGCCAATCGAACGCAAAAATACTCGCGCATCCTCAAGCATCCCCTTGGTCGCAAGGCACACCGAGGGTAAAAATGCTCGTCGAGACGCGTGGCTTCGAGAGGATGCGCGAGACCGCACGCTGTCTGGGCGACTGCTCGAGCCTTCGCGAGCATGCCGACTCGGGTCAACAGACATTCATCGTTATTAATTTGTCGCTGTACGTACGGGATGACACATGGTATAAACATTCATATTTTTGAACCAAATTATATCAATTTTTCTTCGTTCATGGTGATAATATCCAATAAATGAGGTATTTCCCGAGAACTGCTGCACAGCGAGCACAATAAACGAATACGCAGTTGTGAACGAATGTGAACTTGATGAAAAAAACTTAATAAATAGCCATGGCGCTATTTTGTTGGCTAAAACAGAAAAAGAAAATACCGAGTACATGCACTAAATTTAACAAGATTAACAGACAATACTATAAAACGTAGTTAGGTAGTCATCAACAATTCAGTTTTGGACGTTTGTGAGAAAATAATGAGAAATAGACTATTTCACAGGGGCGAACCGGCCGGCGCGTAAACCGCCTGTGTGGGACTATATACGACACTTATTTAAGCCGCGCCTCTTTCTTTCCGGGGCGACCAGGTTCACCGGCAACGCACGCCAATTCTGTTTTTTTTTACAGTATATCAGCAACAATCAACAGTCCCACTGTCCTCCCACAAAAGGTTAAAATGGTTATTGTGTTATATTGTATAGGCAGCTCGTGCAGTGGAGGACGGGTTCAAAATGGGCGGTCTGTCCCCAAGCGGCGCGGGCGCAGCGCACCACTCTGCCATCACGCCGCAGCTCGCCAAGAGCAAAGAGAAGCTCTCTGACGCGCTCAAGAGCTGCAACGAGATACTCAAAGAACTCTTCTCCAAGAAACATTCAGTGAGTCTCATATAATAAATAATACTATAGACAGATAGATATATTTTATTGTACACTAAAAACAAAGAATGACAACAAGAATACAAATAATTTGAAGTACAACCGGCCGTCTTATCGCAAGAGCGATTTGTTCCAGGCAACCTTTAGGTGGTAAGGTAGATAATATAATTGATAGAGCATAAAGGTAGATGATGCAATAAAGAAATAATGTCTTTATAATATATACATATCATTTCATCAGCCTGTGTCTCTCCACTGCTGGATATAGCTTCTTTCAAGGACCGCCACCACACAGTTTTCAGCTCTTCTCATCCACCCACTACCGGCTACTTTCTTTATTTAAGTATTCAGTCCACCTGGCCGGAGGACGTTCTACGCTGCGCTACGCCACAATAACTAATAGTAAAAGTACAGAAGACTAATGAGCGTGGGAGTGCCCTAAGAACGCTCCAGAAAACCTACAAAGACATGCCTACAAAATAAAACTTCGTTCAGTGTGAGCTAAATTGAATCCTCCGCGTATGGAGAAAGGCCATATTACACTGAACTGCTGTAGTCACACACAAGGTCACGCGATTCACGCACTCCGTGCGTCCCGTGCGTGAATCTCAGAGGATGTCACCCATAATTATAATATAACTAAGTAATTATAGTAGTTTTATTCGTTTTAAAACTCATTAATTTTGTGTTAAAATAACATAAAAACTATTATACGTACTTACACAATACGATGGTAGTTTTTAAACGCTGTTATTTGCGCGTGCGTTACAGAGAGCTCTCGGCAACCGATTGAAATAAACCCCTGCGCAGTGGCCCACCGCTGTAGTCATATTTTCGTATCTGAAGTGCGAGGTGGGCCTGGCCTGGCTACTCTAATAATAAATACCAAAGAAGTGGATATGGTGTCCTCTTAAAATTATTAACTCGTTAAATGGCAGTAACAGAGTTTTCCCGTAATTTGTTATTTTTTTCGGTAATTAACCATTTTTTGATACACCAATTATAGTTATATCACAATTTTTATTACTTTTGTACTGTATACAGCAGACTTCGTAGTCTACTAACTAATTAGCCCTGTGAAACTTTTATAATTGTATAAATTGTTTTGCAGAAATTAAATATATTTACTTTACCTTTTACGTTAGTATGTAAAATTATCCAAATTACTATAAAGGTTTATTATTTCGAAAACAATGCGTAACGCAAATTCAGCAGTTATTTTGTCGAAAAAAAATTAATCCATCATTAAAACACAGTTGGCAAGTTTTACTAATTTACTATATTTTTACTAGCAAAAAATCAAAAATCTGGAAGAGTGGGAGGGTATCTACGTAGGTGGTCTGAAAAGTTTCCGACTTCAACGTGAAGATAGTGAGCTAGGGAAAAAGCTAGAGAATGTGTTAGCGCATGCTTTAAAAGGTACTCACCAAAATTTCAGCCATTTTGGACGCGCTGTTGTTGTTTGACAATCGCTTGAGTGAGTCAATGTAAGTGTTTTTGTGAAATTGGAAAAAATCTAGTATCGACCATTAAATATTTGTTTTTGAAAGGCAATACGCCTACGCAAATCAAAGACGAGTTGGACGCTGTGTCCAACGGGGACTGCACCATCATTTACCACCGTGAAATTTTGGGCAGCTGAATTTAAACATACCAGCTTGGGAGACGATGAACGTTCAGGACGTCCAAAAACTGCAACCACTGACGATAACATCACTCAAGTTCACCAAATGGTGCTAGACAACCGTTGAATTAAAGTGAGAGAGATAGCAGAGACTATGAATATCTCCAAAGAACGTGTTTGTCACATATTGAATCAAGATTTAGGCATGAGAAAGTTGTCCGCACGTTGGGTGCCGCGTTTGCTCACGTTAGACCAAAAACGTGTTTGAATGAACATTTCCAACGCTCTGTTGGCGCAGTTTAGGCGCCGATTAATTACTGTAGATGAAACTTGGATGCACCATTATACCCCAGAAACAAAAATACAGTTAACACAGTGGACTGCGAAGGGTGAATCGGCTCCAAAAAAAGCAAAAACTATTTTTTCGGCTGGGAAAGTGATGGCGACTTTGGGATAGTCATGGAGTTATCTTAATCGATTATCTTCAAAAATAAAAAACCATTACAGGAGCATACTACGCATCATTACTTGACAAGCTGAAGGCAGAAATTGCGGAAAAACGGCCACATTTGCAGAAAAAACCAAGATAATGCGTCGTCTCACACCTCGGCGGTTGCCATGGCGAAATTCCACGAATTACGGTTTGACCCGCTTGAGCACCCTCCTTACTCATCAGATCTAGCCCCAAGCGTCTTTTTTTCGTTCCCTAAGCTAAAAGTTGCGCTCGGGGGAAGGAAATTTTCGTCAAATGAGGAGGCCATCACCCTCGTAAACAATTATTTTGCTGAGAAAGACGGCGAGTACTATTTGGACGGGTTAAAGAGATGGGAGCATCGCTGGAAGAAGTGTGTAGACTTACAAGGAGGCTATGTAGAAAATTAAAAAATAAATAAAAATAATGTCTTTTATCTTTGTTAGGTCGGAAACTTTTCAGACCACCCACCAGTTGGCGAATTTGGCGCCGCCAAACCAAACAAACAAAATAATTAAATTATTTCATCTATAAATATATATGTAACAAGCAAAACAAACAAAACAACATAATAGTAAATTATTCACGTTTAAACAATTTAAATTTATTTGCCCGCGCACCTTTACGTTGCGACTCGCGAGTCAATCTGTGTTGGCGACTCTATCGGCGCCAATGAATTTCATACAAGTGCCCGCCCCGCGCGCTTCGACCCGCCGCCATATACCTCGCGCCTGCAATAGTTTCAGTACGCAGATAATTACGAAGCTAGTTGGCGCTTTGAAAGGCGCCAAATAAACGTTTGTTCTCGCGGAATTTGTGATTGTATGTCATTCATTGGATTATTTGGTTTACTTTTTTGACTTTTTCAATTAAATAATTACGTATTAAAGTTATTTCTAATGGAAAAATGAGTGCTCCAACGAAATCTATTATAGATCTTTGGGAAAAACCTTTCTCGACGAGATCGTTTGACGAGACTTTATAAGTACCTAATATGTTTCATTAATAAATAGTACTTTTTAAATTTTTAATTAAAGACTTGATAATTCGTATTTCGGGATTTTTATTGACAAAAAAACTGTGACCATATCCTGGAGCTAACCCAAGACTAGACACCAGGAATCGCCACTGCCACCCACGTATTTATAATGGCTTTTAGGCCAATGTTTGAAATGTTAAAATTTTTTTGCAGGGCTATGCCTGGCCATTTTACAAACCCGTTGATGCTGAACTGCTGGGTCTCCACGATTACTTCGATATCATCAAAAAGCCGATGGATTTAGGAACTGTTAAACAAAAGATGGACAATAGGGCGTATAAAACGGCCGCCGAGTTTGCGGCGGACGTACGCTTAATATTCACAAATTGCTACAAGTACAACCCCCCTGACCACGATGTTGTGGCGATGGCGCGAAAACTGCAAGATGTTTTTGAAATGAGGTTAGTATTATTTTTTTATATAGGAGATGATGCAGATAGGCATGTGACCCACTTGATGGTAAGTGGCTAGCGCCGTCCTTAAACACCCACAACAGTAGGTGGTGTGGGGGTGCATTGCTGACCTTGCAGAATCCCATTCATAGTTTTATTAAAGAACCCCATATCAAATTATAACGGAAAACCTCTTGAGGCAGTTTGTTCCTTAAGTTATGGGTTCGCGGTATATAATGGTGTTTCGGTCTTCGCCACGCATAATATTCGATAATATTCTACGAAAATAAACTACGAAAATATTCAATTCTAAAAATTCCGAAAAGTTTGTGTATTGAACGTTTTGCGTACTGTACATTTAGCGTATGCATATTGAACCATATGCGTATTGAATATTTTGTGTATTAAACATTTTGCGTTTTGAACATTAGTTGTGGCGACGATTGTAGAAACTTGAGGTGGGAGTTATGTCAAACAACTGTTTGACATAAATCCTCTGAAGAACTCTTCAGAGCATTCCGCATTGTACAGACCACAGAACAGTTAATAGCGTCCGAGTGCAATGTCTTTCGACACTGATGGATTCTAAATTGCCTGTGATAATGTTATACAAGTAAATGACATTTGGGTTGACAAACCTATCTGATGTTAAGTCACTTAATGCCTATAACCTCATACATAGCTGGCACATTTGTATTAGTACAATGTGATGCTTGTGTGTAAGTTGTAATAAGTTCTACAACATACTAGGTTGATCAATATATTTTTGGAAAAGTATTATAACTTTCCTTTGGAAAAAAGGCTTAATCGTGGGTATCGAAAAAAGACTACAGCGCATATGACCTCCATCTCCGTGAAATTTTATACCATGCAAGTGTTTTTTCAAATTGGTAAAAAGGTGAAAATCACTACCAGCTAGGTCCGGAAAATGTGGCGGATGCCTCATCAACTGAAACCCAACCGTTCGGATGGCAGCGCCTGCAACATCAGACCGATGCGCAGGTACATTGTCCTGATGAAAAAGCACTCCGGCACGCACTTTTCCACGTCGTTTATTTTTTATTTCCTCGCGTAGTTTTTATAACGCGTTGTAATGAAGACACGACACATACATTACATAAAAAGGAACGTTAAAGAGGGTAGTGATTGGTTTCAATGTGTAGTCACAGATGGCTTGCGTGCGCAGATCGCTTATATTGGGACGCAGATTGGAGATCGATCGGTCGATCGCTCGCTTATGAGCAATCCAGGATTGATTTCAATCTCAGATTGCGGATAGGTTATTGGGATCGATTATTGTTTTACATTTGATTATTCAACGATTTTTTTTAGTCGCGTCACTAGCTTAGTCACCGGATAAACAAGCCACATAATAAATTAATACGTAATTTTATTTTCACTAGTAAAAATTGAAGACAGAAATAAACATATTATTTTTATGCTGTGAGCGTCAACACTATATATTGATCAACCTAATGGCGTTTTGTAACTGTTTATTTTCTATAAAACATAAATCACAAAATATTCCAGTTTTTTATTTTAAGTCAACAATTTACATTCTATCTATGGTTATATTATATGGGACCTGTCATCCCCAACACGCTCCGTGAAAAATACTGTAATAAAAATAATCAATACTTTTTTCTATCAAGAAACTTTTAGGAAAAGTATGGATACTTTTATTGCGATGCTAATGGGTGAAGTATTAATAGTTTTCATTGGATACCCTGTTCCTAGGAGTAACTCTGCGCGATAGGTGTGACAGTCTCAACTGGAACATCAGTCCAGTCTCAACTGAACTGACCAACAGGTTATTTTACACCAACACTGATACTAATCACAGCAAATTGCTTGCTGTCGCAATTGCCATAGATTCAAATCAGTCTGATATATTTTAATTTACTCTTTGAGACTAGCTTCCTATCATTGGAATTTCCTTTGTAGATACGCTAAAATTCCCGATGAACCAGCTCATGTTGGGGCCGCCCATATAGACAAAGGGAGCTCCGCATCGAGTTCAGAGTCCGGTTCAGAATCTGATTCAGAGTCGGATGACTCTGAGGAGGAACGCAACAACAAGGTGAAATTACTCGAGAAGGAGTTACTCGCACTACAGGAGAAAATGAGGAAGCTTGTTGAAGAGTCAAATACTAAAAAAAAGGCGAAGAAAAAGATAAAGGATAAACAGAAAAAGCAGTCTTTGACTAACAGTACGACGCTACCGAAAGTCAACGCCACGGCCGCGTATAGCGCTGCCAAGGCCAACAACATCGGCGAAAATCTCGGTAAGTCAGTTACATTTGACATTTATACACTATACACGTGTCTCATCTGTGTTGTCTCAGATATTTTCATGGAGATATATTTAGAATATATATATTCTGGAGATATATATAGAATGAAATATATTTCATATATTTAATTCTATGGCACACAATTTTTAAATTACAATTTTAACATTTTGTGTTATAAAAGTTATACTTGTATTCCCAAGTCTGCGGTCACTCGCATTGTAATTGTATGTAGAACACGTATTGTTGTAAAAACGACCATTGAGCGCTAGACGCTCGAGCGCTGATAAACTTTTTAAGACTAACGAATGTTAAAGTCTAAGCGTTATAGTCCAAATTTTTAATGTTTGATGGTCTTAAACCCTTCCAGTTAAAAGTTTGAGTCTGAAACATAGCGCGCCAGCGCTCAACCGCTGGAGCGTTTCGCGCTCGTTTTAACTACACTAGTGAAATATTATTTGCTAAAATTACAATTAGTCCAAATTTAATTGTTTTTTCTACCCCGTAGGGTATTTCTCAACAAATGAAGTGGGGAGGGGGGGGGGGGGGGACAAAATTCAAACAAAACTGATTTCAATGTTGTGTGTGTGTTCCCACTTGTATCATAGGGGACAATGGTAATAATTTTGTTTGCAATTCCCGTTGTCTCCGCCAGTGGGGACAAAGGTATTAAACCGTTACGACGTATGCATATAGTTACGTGTGTGCGCACAGCGGCGGCCGGTACCCGCGGCAAGGGCGGCGGCAAGCGCGCCACCGGCGCGGGCGTCAAGGCGGGCGGTGCGCGCACGGCCGCCGCCGGCAAGAAAAAGGGCGCGCCCGCCGTCGCCGCCGTGCCGCCGCCCCAGCCCGACACCGACGACGAGGACGTCGCTAAGCCCATGTCCTACGATGAGAAGCGGCAGCTCTCGCTAGACATCAACAAGCTGCCCGGTATGTCACATTTTTATTTACTAGCAATGCCAGCGGCCTGTTTCATCTATCCCTACTGGTAGGCAAGAAAGTTTTTTTTTCCCACGCTTCCATGTAAATGTACATTTACATCCCTACTATGTAAATGTACTAGTGAGAAGAAAAGAGTTAAAATGTTTTATTGCAAAAAAATAAGAAAAACGAAAAATTAAATTCAGTTCCGTAAGTCGTTACTCTGTTCACTAATAACTAATTCACTCGGTGAAATTAGTATGAATAATTTGCTAATTATGAAAAAAACATACTTTTTTAACAGACTTAAAAAAAATATAGGTTCTGTTTCCCCTGTCTTTGGAGACTTAAATTTATTTTTATCTTAACATATCTAAAAATGTTCAACTGTGATTTCTCCTGTAAGTAACTGAATTTGTGCATTTTGAATGACGTAATGACGTAGTACATAATGTTGCCCTTTTTGGCATCATTAAATTTTTGGAAATTGACATGTAATGTATCGGTTTTTTTGGATCACAGAATTCTTATATAACAGTTTCAACAATCCATATAAACTCAATTTTATCTTATTTTTTGCATTCATCTTAAAGTGGCGTGCTTCCGCAAAGTTGTTTATTCTATGTTTTCACCCAAACATGCACTACTGTCCACTCCTCTCTTAAAATTGATATTTTTAAGCCAGAAGTTTTGAAAATTAGATAAATTCATCTAAAATTTGAGATTCAATATATCACAATGGCCTCCTCAAAATCAGTTATGATTCAATTGCTTAATTTGGTATTTGATAATGCCATTACAGTATAGTGTGCATTTGAGAGTGATTATGACTGTACAAATGTATTAATTTACACACTTTATTATTAAGATTTTGATCCTAAGAAGCTCAATAATAGTTCATGCGTAATTTTGATACATAATTCACCAAGAAGAGAAAACATTTTATTATCACCTCCACCAAGTTATTTTTATCAGATCCTTTTCTGTACTTATTGATAATACAGGCGCTTCTTCGTTTTTCCTTAAAAAAATGTTGCAATTCTTGACGAAGATGAAAAGTTATCGGAAATTTTGATAAAACACCAGAAATTCATGGACTTTTTTATGGAAAAAAGGCGACAGACGAGCAAACAACCCCCTGGTGGAAAGTGGATACTGTCACGGATCAGGACATCAGGGTCGGCGGCGCACCCGCATACCCTGCAGGTGTTGCAGGTGTCCATGGTCGACGGTAACACTGATGGTGGGACCGCTTGCTCATCCGCTCATCCGCGTACTTCCCTATAAAAAAAATATATCAACGTTAACACACCCTCTGATACGCTGTCTACCTTTGGAGATTTAGTAATGAATTCAGAGAAAGGGTTGGGAAAATGGGGAAGGGTGGGATGGGAATGGGCTCTGGCATATCTCACTACCGAAACAACGTGCATTGGGGAAATAAGATAAAGTGGGAAATACAGTATATTTTCCGGTAGGTTTTTGCGAATCCAAAACGCCAATCAATTTCGCAATTTACCGACCACGACATCGCCTAGGCCATTTAATACAACGAGAAGCAACAGCTCAGGTTCGATATCAACGAGCTGTCTAGTGCCTACCTCGACTTAGCAAACTGGTCGGTGCACTAGTACGTGTTAGAACTCTTTTTTTTTATGGAAAGAAATTTGCGGTTGTACATTTAATTCACTTAATTTAACGCATTTAATTCACCACAGATAAGCATTTAGTTGGTAGTAACTGGACGCTGTCGTTGGGGCTTTGTACCATTTCTTGAATTACCGAAGAAAAACTGATGGACATGGAATCGGGAGAAAACAGCTTGTTACTTTAAATCGTTGAATAAAAAAGATCCAACAAATAAGCGCCAATATTATCGGAAATCTTCCTGTAATAGGGAAAAAGCAGTCTCCCAATCTGTTAATAGGTGATATATGCAGTGTCTAAAATCTCCGGTTATTTGTCGGTGATTCCATTCTTCAGTGAAAAATAAACCATTTCTTAAATTTGTCTCTGGTGCAAAGATGTAACTGTTATGCATGGATATCCACGATACATACCAACATTAGTACAACCAATCAATTTTCCCAATCCTTTCTCCAAATCCATTTCTTCATCTCCAAAGGTAGGCAAGGCAGCATATCCGTCGGCGTGGCCTACGTTTGTCATTCTGGACTGAAGTTGGCATGTTCCGCGGATGTCCATGGGCGACAGTATCCATTTACCACCAGGTGGACTATATGCTCGTCTGGCACCTTTTTCCTATAAAAAAACGTATAAAAAATGACAAAACAAACGTTAACTAAAGAAAATACGCTTCCGGATGTTTTGCTAACCTTTGGAGATTTAGGAGTGAATTTGGGAAAAAGTATCGAGAAAGATGAAGATTAAGAGTATACAACAGGATGAAATTTCCGAAATTTTCTCATTAAACTCCCCATCCCTCCTTGGAAAAGTTGGGGTGGGTTTGTTAGTCAATAATATATGATGAAATAAGAGATTTTTATTCCATTATACTCCACTCCATGCGACTGGAGAGGATAGGATTGGAAAAAGGCTGGCATATCTCACTTATGGTTTGCCGTATCGTGGTGGCCCGCTTGCCTAGCGTGGCATTTTAAGGCCATCCAGTAGTGGACGACAAAAAAGGCAGATTCCAACCTAGCACAGTAAATTCAAATTAAAGTTATCGAATAACATATTATTCTGTTGTTTGTTCAGGTGACAAGCTGGGTAAAGTGGTACACATAATCCAGAGCAGAGAGCCTTCACTGCGCGACTCCAACCCCGACGAGATCGAGATCGACTTCGAGACGCTCAAGCCCTCCACGCTGCGGGAACTAGAGAACTACGTGGCCTCATGTTTACGGAAAAAGACACGTAAGCCTCATTGTGAGTCGAGCCGACATTGTTTACCTTTACACCATCTCCTCAACCATTACAACCACCCTCCCTAACTTAGAAACCTATTGGACCCTATTGTATACTATCCACATGCAGTGCCCCTTCCTGTAGGCAAATGATGTTGGTGGGACCTGTATTTACGCTTTCCCCTCTTATAGCTAGCTATAAATATTGTGTGCGTATAGACCTGAGATTTCATTGCCTCGTTTGTTACAGATCGCAAGGTGTCCGGCAAATCTAAAGACGAACAAATGGCAGAGAAGAAGCAGGAGTTAGAAAAACGGTTGCAAGATGTATCTGGTCAATTGGGAGGAGCAACAAATAAGAAGACGCAACCAAAAAAAGGTGAGTTTGATTTTCTATGAGATGATAGACCGTCGCCCAATTGTAATGCAATTGAAAACTAGTGAAAAGTGAAAAGACGAGTTCATTGATAAGTCTCGGCTTGGACGGATACAAATGTCAAATTCGTAAAGCATTGACCAACCGATCGTTCGCACAATTGCAAACTTTGCAAACGGTGACTTTTAAAAGTCCATATTTGTTGCGTTGTTGAATTTTTCCAAATAAATATAGACTGACATTCAAGATGGCTGCTGTTAGTTCCTTTTTTTGCCAAGATAATTTAGATGCTTGTCGCACCGTAGTGCTACTAATTTTTTTTCTAAATACATATATTTACTCTGGGAATAATTTTAAGCTTACTACCGACAGGATTGATTATTGTGGTAATTTTGTTTGTCATACTTTACCATCCGCGTAAATAGAAGTATTAGTATGAGAGCCAGCAACGTTTTCTTCACTTTATTTTAGAATTAGTACAATTAGTTCCTCTATTGTGATATAGGCTGTTCCAGATTCAGCGTCGGATTTAAATTTGGCGCCATTTTTTTGTTTATTGTTTGGCAATTGGTATGTTGTTAGATGTCACATGACTGTTGCAATTAGTCAACATGGAACGCTACACGAAAGAGCAACGCAGTATGAATTTTAGAGCAGTATGAATTAGACCATCATTTTGGCGAAAAAAATCATCTTTAGTGACGAGGCCCATTTCCACCTTGAAGAATACGTTAATAAGCAAAATTGTCGTATCTGGGACTTGGAGAATCCTCATGAGATTAATGAAAGACGGATGCATCCTCAAAGAGTTACAGTTTTGTGCGGCTTTCGGTATAATTGGTATTTAGATATCGGAACATGCTACAGGAGCTTTTTGGCACCAATTGGAAAATGTGGACCTCCATCAAATGTGGTTCCAACAGGACGGTACCAAATGTCACCCAGCCGATGATTTTATTATTTTTCTAAATTAAATCCGGCGCTCAATCTGGGACAGCCTTTATATTTAGGTCACCGATTTTATTACTGGCCACTGAGTTTCGATATCTTCTGTTCTAATTCGAATTTCAAAGTAAAACAAAATGCATCTAATAACTCCGATTTTCTTATTTCAAAATCAGTACATATTTCATTTGTTTTTCTGTACCTAAAATTGGTTCATGTGATTGGCTTGAAAATAAATTGAAAATTGGTGTTATTTTTAAATATGAGTTTCGTCGCGGCACCAACGCAAGTCAGACAGCTCACAGTATAATTTTGAAATTGGAAATTTCGATCTTATGGATGAGACATTAACATGTATCATTAACAAACAGATTTACCATTGTTTACACCGTTCCAGACCCAGATTTATAAGTAGGTAAATAAAAAAAATATTATTTAAGTCATTTTAACAAAGCTGTATTTTTAATGTGTTATTATGTGCCTACCAGATAAACTATAATTAATTTGCCAGACAGAAACTCTGTGCCTTCTTAATTAATGCCAGACCGATTTTAGTATGGTAGGGGACGAGCGTATTAAAAGAGTACGGTCCATAGCAAGCTACTGGCGAGATAGAGATAGGCAAACAATAAAATAAGTTTGTTAAATATTATTAAAATACGTCATAGTCGACAAAAATAATATAGTAATAAAAAATAAATTAATATAAATATGATAAATAGGTCGAAAGGCAGAATGAATGCAACGACTTATTTTGAATTTAAAAAAAATATATTTTTCATTATAGAAAACGATACTTGGTAATAAAAAAAAACTAAGACATTTTTAATTGGCGTCATAAAAATCCAGCATTCTGGAGGTTTTCATCGTCGCTCCTGTCATATTTAAAATTATCATTACCTACTGTTATCATTCTCGTTAGCTGTGTTATTGTCTTTCACGTGTTTCCCAACGTTGCTGGTTCTTAGACTATATCTTTGTTTAGGCTTAGGGCTGGTTAGTATTAAACTAAACTTGATACAGACTGCATTAGGTCCCTACAAGTACAACTCTAAATAACTCAGACAGACGAGAGTTATAATTTAGTATTAGGGGCTTACCTATGAAATTGCCGTTTGTTCATAGTGGCTACTTTGAACTTAGTTATCTTGCGTTTGGCTTGGAATTCCAAATTCAAATTAATTTCAATATAAAGCCATGACATTCTTTTTCAAAATCAATTATTCATTTGTTTTTTCGTCAAATTACTTTTTGCGACCATAGAAAAGGTTAAAAATTCGCGTTGTTTTCGAATATGTATTCCGTCGTGCAAGCAACGCAGCTCAGACAGCACACAATATCAACGATGTGTACGGACCAAACGGCAAACGAACGCACGGTGCATTTTTGGTTTGATCGTTTCCCGTTCTGGAAATTTCGAGCTCAAGAACGAGCCCCGTGGATAACCGGAGACTAAAGTCGATAATGACGAATTGAAAGCAACAGTGGATGCGGATTCATCTCAAACCACGTCTAGTTAGGCAGCCTTCGGCTTAAGTGACAAAATAAATTAACAATTAACTTCATCAATCAACTTCCATAAAAATGGCAAAGGTGCATTGATAATAATGGTAAATTAATAATTTTCACACCAAATTTTTTTTTTTTTTTCAAATACAATATAAAACGGTAATTTCATAGGTGAGGACATAATAATTGTATTATACATAACTAACTTTGCCCGCGCCGGCCAAAAAACATAAAACGTGACAGGAGGCGCTCGCGATTTTTGTTATGAAAGTGATTTTGTTTGTTGATTCCTGAAAAAGCTAATCAATTATCGGGAAAACGTATATCCTTCAGATATCCAAGCTACCACTCCACAAAATTGAAATCGCCATTGAAATCGCTTCAGTAGTTTAGTTGTGCAGGCATAACAAAGAAACAAACAGACGGACAGACAAATTTTATTATACTTTCGTATATATGTACCGGTGAGTGAGCACGTGTTGTTTATCGGCAGAGGGTTGTAAGGAGGGTGTGGCCGGCATGTCTTCGTCGTCGTCGTCGTCGGACTCGTCCAACTCCTCCTCCAGCACCGACACCAGCTCGTCGGACAGCAGCGACAGCGAGGCAGGTTAGATCATTGCTCCACCCGACCCTTATACAACTCATCTTCTAATGGTACTTGCATTTAATTAAGACAGACACTTCACATAAATACGATAGATTCGACGCTATTATTAAATAGTTATTGGCATTCTTATTTTACTCGGAACGATTCTGAAAGATTTTTACCTTTGCCAGTATTTTTAATAACTGTTAACTATGTGTTTTATAGAATTGACAATGCAGTTTTAAACATTTTTTAATAATAATGATATTCTAGTCTGAAATTGGTTATCAGTGTCAGAATGAATGGCAATAAGAGTGCCCACGAGAGTCGGTCGTGTCTGAGAATGTAGAATGACAGTCGCATGAAGAAGTTGGTGTGATTTATAATTGGGCCCTGATTGGCATATATAGCATATTTTATTTTGTCTATCTCTCCTAAGGAGAGGCTCTTTTGTATTCTATTTATTTGAACGTTCACAATATAGACTTTGTAATGTATATCGGGTTTTCGTAAATAAGAAGACTTGTGTCTAAGGATTTGCTCTTCTCACGCATTCTACTACGCAGGGTGAATTATAATGTAATGTAACATAACATATTCATCTCATAACATGTTTAATACGACTATTTTATATAAATAATGTAGTATAGTTAGTTTAATGTATAATGTGTAGTATAATGTATATGGCACTGCGTGCTCTATTCATTCTGTGAGTCGGGAGCACGGTTGTACCTACCTACTATCGCTATTGCGCTCTGATTTCGTCTCGGTTGCAGAGATAAATTTACTATGCATATTTACATTTAAATTTAAATTCAAATTTACTTTACCACATTCTCCTGACGAGCGATTTTGTGTGAATCATACACTAACCTAAACAAAATTTAACAATTAGCAAGTTGATGTTGGCATTGAAATATTTAATACTAGCTGTGCCCGCGACTTCCTACGCGTGGAATTTTTGTTTTTAATCTTCCCGTCCGCCAATTTCGATAAATCAAACCATATTCGAAACGCCAAGCTAACCTTAATTAACCTGTAGAAACCCCATGAAAATCTGTTCAGTAGTTTTGAAGTTCGAACAGACAAACAGACGAAATTTTTCAAAATCGTCTTTTTGTATTCTGATACTCTTCCTTCAGCGCCCCCAATCATTTTTTGGTAAATACATTCAATGTACAGACACGCTGGTTCTACAGTTTTATTATATGTACCTATAGATAAAACAATGCTCGGGGGAAAAGATAAAGTGTGAAATGCAGTAATTTTACGGTGGTATACTGTGAGCGGGGGGACAACTTGGACGGTCTAGGGACGGTGTGGAATTGCAGAGTGGAACCTCGAAAACAGTGACTTAAAAAATAATGAAATAAATCATATCTCTATGCGGCTATGTCTACGTATACTTCCACAATTTTTATTATAAAACGGAGTAGAGTGAACCTCATAATGCGTCATAGCCTAAGTCGAAATTAGCCAAATAAATTGGGATGTTCCTTGCCGATCTTCAGATGGTAGTGTAACGCGGTTGTAGTGGATAGACGCGATTTTACACTTAACTTTCGTGTGCTGTGTGTGACATGAAGTACTTTAATTTACGTTACCCCGATATGATCCAAAGTAGTTTTTATTTTGGACATTATTTTTATATTTCATTGTTGTTATTTGTGTATATTGATGTGGTGCGTTCTTGAGCTGTGAATGAATGTATGGAAGTTTTCAAAATATTCTGCAAGAGCAGCATGAGCACGTTTTAAAGAGACTCGTAGTTTTAGAGCAGTCTGTTCGCGAGATATTCAACTAGTACATTATATATAATGGTTTTTATAATTTTTATGATCATTTTACACTATTTTATCAATGAGCTGAGCGGATTTTGGACGAGCATGCTAAGGAGTATGCTAACATGTATGTTGTATTTGAGAGGTCGGAGCGATAAGATACCGTTTGTGCGAGTTTGCTGAATGGTTATAAGTATGAGTGTGAGTGGTGCGGGACAAGTCTCACTGTGATATTGGAGAGGGATACCACCTGATGATTTTTGATTTAGTGTTGACACGATACTGTTGACACGGTAGTAAAGGCACTAAACACTATATAGTGAGGAGGAGTGGCCAGCTTTTTTTTACAATCGCTGATACTTTGTTAATGGTGCCGGTAAGAAATAATTTTTATTTGGTTTGCTTTCATAAACCAATAGGAAATACCTTTTCATATTAATATTTTTAACTATATCATGTCAAATGCGGTGTTTTATCATTAGCATTCTTAAAATTAAGATCTATAAATTATTATTGGGAACTTCAGATCTCATGGTACTAAATGCTTTTGCGTGTGAAATGTAAACCGCTGTGTACGGTAGTCCCGGTACGGAGGTTGGATAGGTAGTAGTGTCGGTACGTCCACACGATGCTCGGCGCGGGCGCCGCGCGCCGGAGCTGCGACGAGGAGCGACGCGCCGCCTGGCGACTTGTGCGAATGCAAACAATTGTGTAAGGACGGACACCAACTAACGATCCACCTAGCAAGCAACATACACTGTGTGTGGCCTTTTTGTGCTCAACACTCATTTTGTTACAACTAGGATGTTCTGTGACATGTTGTAGTTAAAAAATTTAATGTATTTGAAAAGGTATGTTTATTATTGGTTTACTTCGATCACTGATGCTTGCTCTAAAAATATAATGTGATGTATGAGCAACATGATTTATACATGAATGTCTAAAACCGAAAGCTGGCCTCCTTCCTTCACAAATTGTTTGCAAACTTGTTAAGTACTGATGGCGTCATGTCATTTCGCCATCTATCTATTTTTATTGACGTGTCACAGGCGCTGTAATATACTTGTATTATTTGTAGTAATGGATTACGAAATCAAAACAACTGAACTAAAACGTTTCGTCATAACGCGTTACTTGTCTAAATATAATATAAGCAATAATATTCAATACATTTTACAAAGAGAATCGTACTGCAAATGGCGAAACTTTTTAAAGCATTTTTAATTTTATACATGTCTTTGTTATATTATAAAATCTGTAATTATCGTAAAACACTGAACTGCTTACATAAAAAATGTAAAAAATATATTTAGGCTTAAATTGTCTGAATGTGACCGCATTACATTACATTGTGTAAATGTAATTTTAATTAGTTTATTTTAAATAGTTGTGATTATAAAGTAAATTATAAAAAATCAATGAAAGACTTACGAATGAAACTATTGTTTTAAGTAACTGTGTAATACCTATATTTAGTTTTATGTTTCAGTTGCCTTGATTTATAAAGTTAAAAGTTTTTAAATAGTTTGCAGGGACAGTATTTAAAAATGTTCAACACTGAAACATTTGGTTAAGTGATAACCCGAAAGTGTACAAGGAGCAGTTTTGTTTTGAAATGTTAAAGTTGTATTTTTACACCAATAAAGATATTTAAACAATTATTTCTCACCATGTAACATCACAAAATGCGATTTATTGGCACGAGTAGAATGTTGATCATTTTATTTGTAATATTAGGAGCAATATTTTTTAACTTATTTAGAACGCTTTACAGTATGTATATTTGATTTATTATAAAGATATTATTTTATTATCTATAACGGAATTATAATTGTGTTAAAATTGGGCAATCAGTATTTTAAAGGTTTCAACAGATTGTCATATTGAGCTGTTTTATTGTACATTCCTAATTTAATGGGTAAAACAGCAAGTCTGTTGCACGGATGCCACGCACCAACAAGTGAATATATTAAATAGCAAGTACAATTTGCTGATTGCTTCAATAAATCTTACTGTAAGTTAGATTTTAGTAAAAATATTTTGTATTAGAGCCTTACATCCTACAAGGGTTGCGAAGTAAGAAAAGAACAAATTGTGTCTATAATATATTCTAGCATTTTGTCAATAAATGAACAGATACCGTATAAATGAGAGATGTTTAAAATTTGAGCATTTGAAAATTTTATAAAATAACGCATATTTCACGCAATAGGTTAAATTTTTATGCAACATGAAATATTCTATGTATACTTGGTACAATTAGTTACATAAACTCAGAATTTAGTTGTAATATTGCTGTAGATTTCCAACTTTGTAAACAGAAACATGTGTAATAGTCTAATCTAAACATTTTAAGGTTTATTTAATCAATCCTAATGACTTAAAATTGATTAGGTAATAAGAGTGGGTGGAATTAAACTTTGTATATATTTCAATATATAATGAAATTTAAGTAAATCTTTTAAGTAATTTACTTTGCATTTTATTTGTACCAACCTGAGATCTGAAGTTCACCATGAATTTTTTACTTATCTTAGTCATAGAATAACTGGCTTCTGTTTTAGGGAACACGGCACCTTAACAACCTATCAGTGATAATTATGATTGTAGACAGAATATGTGTGGTAATCTTTTTGTAATTTTTTTTAGTGTCCTTATCTTCAAGCATCAATCAGATTTGCTATTTTTAAATTGTCTTTTCAATATGTGCGTTCGCATATTACCAAACATAGCAATTATTTGCGGTTTTTACCTTACTTCTCCTGGAACAATTTATAGGTATACATAACATGCCTATATTTAATTTTAGATCATAATTTAGAAGATTTAAAGAGTATGTGGATATAATTTCGTAATACTGAAAAGGAAGGTTGAATAATTTTTACCATTCTGAATCGTAAAAATAGTGAGAAAGGAAGGTACTTGGAAAATCGAAAATTACACTCTGCTCGCTTCTAGTCTGGCAAACGAACCGTGCCACAACGGTATATTCGTAATTCTTTACATGACAACATTTTTTTAATACTGCGTTGAATTTGTACTATAACAGTTTGGTCGTTAAATGTACAGGTATTTCACCAAAGCGAAAAGTTTTAAGAGCTGAGAGATTACAAATTTGCTAATATGATAATGAACATTACCACAAGTTTACAAAATCTGTACATGTGTGTGTGTATGCGGAATGATTTACAATACGCTAATAGATATTTTGAAAATTCTAAAATCACCCAAAATGCGAAAGTTTACAATATGCTAACAGATCCTTGATACATAAATTTTCCTTGTTACTTTGTTGTGATTGTGTGGGTATATAAATATACTGATCACTTATGTATACTTTCCAAAATGTGCGAAAATATCTCTGATAATCTAAATTATATGTTTTATATTCTAAATCGGGTCTAAACGCGTATAATAAAGGTATTTGTTTACCTTTTATTCCTACTCAACGTTTCGGCACGGGTTTACACCAGCCGTGTTCATGAGTTGACTGAAGAGGCGGTTAGTCCAGGATGGTAGCTGCGAGCAGTATAGTTACCTTCCACACTTACAGAAAGTCAACAGACACTGACAGATGCCTGTTCATATCATCATCCTCGATACGTGCAATCTGTCGTTGCTACATTAAACAACAGATCGTTTGACCTCTGTGAACTAGAACATATAAAAGACGAATTATCACATGTTCAGGAAGTACTCTAAACGGTATGGGCACAAAGCACGGCTGGTGTCGCACGTGCCGAAACGTCGAGTAGAAATAAAAGTGAACAAATATTTTTATTATACGCATTCAGACCCAATTTAGAATATAAAATGTGTACAAAACGCAAAAGTTGAAAGTTATAAATAATCTTTATACACACAGACTGTTAAATACGAGAAGATTGTTAAAGACAGACTTGCACGTTTTGGAACTGTTCAAATGTTGAAATTGGTGGTGGCTACGGAATAATATAAAAAACTGAATTGGGTAAGTTTAGTTACTGAAATTACACAATATGCTGTTAAATTTGTCCTGACTATCTAGATTCAAGATTTTTTTTAAATTTGCTGTTATGTCGCGATTCGTTGGCCAGAGACCTATCATTCGTTAGCTCAAATATCTTATTTGTTATAATTATTACATATATTCTAGCACACAGCGATGATAATTTGGTACCAATAATAAGATCATCACCTCGGTTACAACCCGTAGTAACAACCCCTACATCGAACTTAATTTACACATTAAAATTACATGAAAAGCTTGGCGGCTGATCGATTTGATTCTATGACCACTTAGTCCCTATTAGGAAATACTTAGCAGCAGGTAGGCAGCCAATCCAGTTAACTTTATATCAGTCCGTGTTTCTGTCTGGCTTTGCTGTTGCAAGTGTTCACGCATTTACGACAGTAGTGGTCGACTCTCGGCGTGACCCCTCCACGGTACATAAACTATTATACAATCCGGCAGTTTTGTTGGACCAACTGAGGACGTTCACTGGCAAGTGAATGGTGATTGCTCACACTGTTAATTTTGTTAGGCGTTCTGCACTTCCAAGATAAGACAGGTATAATTGTCTGCCTTGGTGGCAGTATAGGCACGCCAAACTGCAGTCTCGAACCCATTGCAAGCTGAATCGTAAAGATATGAATCACCTCGGGCAGCCCCACATTCTTCAAATGTCAGACATCAGACAGAGAAACCTTCAATGAGTTTTCAAATCTGCAATTAGTTCCCTAGTACATTTCGACGTTTTATACAGCTTTAAGATGTACCTGCCGCAGTGACGTCACCCCAGCAGACTTAATTCACTTTAGTTTAATTACTTTAGTTAATTCTAGTTTTTGGCACAACAGGACCTAGTACTAACTTTTTGTAATGTCATTATGTTGATTTTTTGACCGTGGACCTGTGTGTATTCAAATGTCGAACAGACTTTGTACTACCCCCAATTTTATTGGTAGGATGATTTCTTACCCCCAAATGTGATTGGTATGGTGATTTCTTGCCCCCAATCTGTCGTTCTAAACCCTCAATTTAATTTAGTTCTCCTCGCTTCACAATGATCCGCTATAAAATAAAATTAAACAGTCATGTATATTTTTTTTTTATCAAAGTTATGCAAATTGTCTAAAAGAGTCTAAAACTGCAACCATGGGCTCGATATTGTCTTCTGTATTGTTTATGAACTGAAATTTGCCTAGGATATGCTTCAAAAACAGTTCTTGACCGTAGGCAGTGTACCACATAACTGACTGTCAAAATATTTTAAACTTGTTTTCACATCCGTGTATCGTTTACCTAATAGTTTAAAAGAATATGACATCAAATATTCAAAATGGCTGATCCAATATGGCTAACTTTTTTTTAAATAATGCATAAAATACGTAATAACTTCGGTGAATTTCAAAGATATTGTGTTCAAATTTACATATTATATTGTAGTTTTTGGGGGTCGTTGGAAACTAGTAATCCAATTTGGTTGGCTATTACGAAAGAAATCCTAAGAAAATTACCTGAATGCGAAATTATTCTTAAAATTTATAATTGTAAGTTTTCTACAGTAATTTAAATATAATTACAATAAATTAGACATCATTTTTTATGAATAACAATTTAATACTTCTCTCTATTCTTCTTTGGCCAGCTGAAACATTTGTGAAAATAGCGTCGGTTGTACTGGGTTCTAGTTCTAGTGGGTCAGCGCAGACGGACGGAGTGGCGGCGAAGCGGCTAATTTAGTAACAATTGAAATTCAACTTTAGTTATTTCAACAAAAGACTGAAATTGGTATAGCGAAATAAAATCACTGGGAGGCTCAAAGCGCCGCGAAGCGCGGTCGAGAGGCGCGCGGTGAAAAGCGCCCACAAGCGTCCAAAAGAGCCGGCGCGAGCCTACTCGCGTAAGCCGCGCGCCTGCTCGATACCGCGTTCATGTCGTCAAACGTCGTCGTCGGCGACTTGCATTTCGCGGACAGTGTTCTATCGAATTGAACGCGTTTAAACGAGAAGAGCTCATGAACCATGTCTGTACGATTTTGTACTCGCGCTTTTACAGCGACAAAACGATGAAGTCAAATACCTGGGATTCAATAAGTAGAGAACTTTGGAACACTGGGAATAATCCATTTTTAATTAAGTAGGTATCATTCACAATTCATATAATTAAGGCTACAATGTATATTACACACACCGGAGCTATAATGTATATTACATCTTACTCTTCAGCAAGCAAAGCGATAATAACCATATCCCAGTCCACCATAATAATGTCTGTAGAAAACAATCATCGACCATACAATCTACAACCCGCGATTGTGTCGCGCATCGAGAGCCGTGCGCAGAGGTGCTCGAAGTCGAACGGAGTCGCGCGGAGACTCGCACGGCGGTTCGTCGAGGCCCGCGCATCAGTCGGTGTGCTCTGCGACCGGTGACTGCTCTTCGCTGCCACTCCGTCCGCCTGCCCTGACCCTCAGTTTGTAGACCTTCAATGACACGTTGAAATGGCAATGGGCAGGGCAGAAGCTATGGAGAGAGCTATGCTCGAAGTTTCTTTGCGGGATAGGACTAAACGAAGATATTCGTTAAAGAACTAGTCACCGATATAGTTCGTGAATGGACATGTTGAAGTGGCAATAAATAGGCAGGTCATATTTGGCTCAGGACCGATGGGGTAGACGAGTCCTTGAATGGAGGCCAAGTACCGGGTAGCGCGGTGTGGGATGACCTCCGACCAGGTGCACAGACGACTTAAGAAGCTCGCCGGCGGTGGTTAATGAGCCGAGGATCGTGTGTGGTGGCGAGTTTTGGGAGGGGCCTATCCAGCAGTGTATAGACATAAATAAGTTGATAGTATGATATGAGTAACATTCACACGTAAAGTACGCGACAGCGCGCGAGTGCGGTCTCAAGGAATTTGATAAGAATGCGACAAACATGTTTAGGTTGGCATAATTATCGATAACTTTTAATTACTGAATTGATATTGTTATTTTAGATACATAATATCAAATTAAAGACAATGAAATAATAAAAACATGAATCTTTTGTTCACTTTCCATTCCTCAGAAGAATCTGAGGAATATTCACGATCTTCGTCGCTACTTTCTACAACGGTCTTCTAAAACATCCCCCATAATACCGTCCTTACTTCAGTATATGTTTTCTAATTTTTCGACATGTTTGTTGTGGTCCTCCCAATCTTCTGCCGTTACTTTTTGTATTGCATCTTCTGTTGCCATTTTTAGTGCGATTAATAATAGCTGCTCCGATTGTATATTTTGTTCTCTTATGCATCGTTTCATTCTTGCCTTTGACAGTTCAATTGGGTTCAACTCTCACATATACGTATTTCACTTGCCAGCCAATTGCTTACAATTGTAAGTAATTTAAAGTAAGTCATTAAATCGTATTTCACGCGCGGGATGGGAAAGGCACAGCGTGTGCTACTTCCAGCATTGTCACTTCGACGCGGTTGAAGATTTATTTAGCGGGATTATAGTCGTGGACAGAGCCCACGACTATGCGGTTTCTTCGCGAACTTTACTAGCGGCACCGTGAAGACTTATCTGTAGTGAATGTACTGACTCGACTGCCATGATGCAGCGATATATATGAGCTTCAGAACGTCATTAAGCTAACATTTGATGTGGGTAACAAAAATATGAGATTACCCTAAGAAATACCAGGCACCAATGTTATTGGCGCGAACAATCATGTTTAGCAACCAAATTAACCGTCGAACTTATTCAGTTAAGTTTGATATAAAAAACAAGTTTATGTTATTTTAATTAAATTGTGACGTATAATATTTGTAATGTTCAGTAATGAATTTATAAACTTAAATGGAATAATATGTGACCGATGCTAAGTTATATCTTTGATTTTTTTTATAGACTAGTGGGCGGACGAGCAAGCGGTCCCACGTGATGGTAAGTGTTACCGCTGCCCATGGACACCTGCAACACCAGGGGGTATGCGGGCGCGCCGCCGACCTTGCAAAATCCCATTCACAGCTCTCTTGAAGAACCCCATATCGTAGCTTAATGGAAAGACCTCTTGAGGCAGTTCGTTCCACAGCCTACGGGTTCGCGGTATAAAATAATTTTTCGACCGAACAGTGCGCGACACCTCCGTATCGAGGAAATGCGGATGGACCGCACTTCTGTGACGGGAGGTGCGGTTGTAGAAACCCGAGGTGGGAATTATATTAAACAGTTCTTCAGAGCATTCCCCATTGTACAGGCGGTAGAACACACAGAGAGACGCAACGTCTCTCCGAATGCTGAGGGGTTCTAAACCGCCCGTGAGAGTGGGATCGTCGACAATACGAACAGCACGTCGTTGGATAGAGTCAAATGGGTCCAGTTGGTATTTCGGTGCGCCGGCCTAGAGATGAGAGCAATACTCCATATGGGGCCTCACCTGAGCTTTGTAAAGCATAAGGAGTTGCCCAGGGGTGAAGTACCGCTTCGCTCTGTTCAGCACACCGAGCTTTTTGGAAGCCATTTTGGCTTTATTTCCAGATGACCCCTAAATTCGACTTTGCTGGAGATGTCGACACCAAGGATCCCGATACTCTCCGAGATCTTAAGAGGTATGCTCTGAAAGCGAGGTGCTACGACAAAAGGGTTTTTTTTTAGCGGTGAATGCACAGACTTGCGTCTTACTCGGGTTGAAATCCACTAGGTTCAGAGAACCCCAAATCGAGACTAGATCTAAAGAGTAGCTTAGTCAATGAAATGTCAAAAGTGGCCTATTACAATGACTATAGACAATCGAAGCAGTAGCATTAAATACTTTTATACATAATGATAATACTTTAGTTGATGTGATAGAATAGGGAATATCCAAAATAAAAAATGTCATTGTGGATAAAATATGTTTTATTGAGTATTTTAGAGTATTCTAATTTAGAATCACGTGAACTACTTCTATCGTCGTTGTCATCAGTTACTTGAATAATTATATTATTGTCAATCAATTGTTAATATCGCGGTCATACTCGTGCAAAATTACTTTTCTTGTTAATAATCTACTACTTTCGTGACCTTCTCACAAGCTTCTTTTAGCAGGTTCAACATTTTATTAGTGCTGAATGACGGCGCCATATTGTGGCGAGCTGCGTGACCTGTAATATATTAAAAAAAATATTATCTAGTGCTTAACTTTTTAGTCTTTGTGTAGGATAAATCCGTGCCATAGCACCAAATACATATAACCGACCGATTGGTATTAGAATAGAAAATCTTTATGTGACATCAATACACACAAATATACACTACAATTATCTAAGGAAGTCCCGTTGCCATATCTCACTTTTAGTTGACACAGCTCGTTTTTACACATAGAGTTATTAAAACTACAAGACTTCACTTATATGAAGATGCAATTTTACATATTGAGTCACGTAAGTGGTCAAATTTCCCGCGTTGAATGTGGCAGAAAAATAATATTAAACGCTTTGCATTAAATCAAAGCATGGGCAGTACAGTACAATCATCAATAAGAAACGAATACATATAATACCTATGTATGACTTACCCATGAAATTGCCGTTTGTTCATAGTGTCCACTTTGAACTTAGTTATGTTCCGTTTAGCTTGGAATTCCATATTAAAATTAATTTCAATTTAAAGCTATTATGACATTCTTTTTCAAAATCAGTTATTCATTTGTTTTTAAGTCAAACCACTGTTTGCTTAGATATCGTTGTGTTTGCGACCATGGAAAAGTTAATAATTCGCGTTATTTTAAAAACGTTATTAAAAAATTAAAATTAAAAAATATAAAAACTTCCATTAAAAATACATACGCTCGCACACACCACTTCCACGCTCTATGCTCGTATATGACATGCACCGGCTAAATACTTGCACTTAAAAAACTGTTAGTAAAAGTATTATTCACTTAAAGTATTTAAGCTTAGCATTACACATATTATTGGATTATTTAGTTTTAGTTTTATAATTGGCTTATTAATTGTCAAATATCATACTAATTTATATTATATTATAAGCTGTGAACTATTTGTAAATAAATAAATAGAAAGGGCAAAAGTGTATTGATAATAATGAACAATACTTCGATTAATTAATTATATAATTTTCAAACCAAAAAAATATTTGAATTTTTCCATATAAAACGGCAATTTCATGGGTAAGGACCTAATATTTATTACCATAGAAAGAAGGCTAGACAGAAACATAGGTGTAAGTATTATTAATAAAAATCAGTTTGTTTATGTACGACACTTAAATGTTAATTATTATGTAAAGAAAATTATAAATAATAATCAATTCTCAATCGGAGTTCCAACTATCATTTGTATTAATTTATTATTTGTTTAGCAGTTGCCGCGACTCCGTGCGCTTAGCCGGTAGAGTATGCGTGTTTATCTTGATTCCCGAGCGACCTCTATTATTGACCTGAATAAAAAGTACCCTAAATCTTAACCCCTCACATAAGGCATAACTATGTGTCACATAAGCAAAACTAAGTTTCATTAAAAGCCGTTCGGTGGTTTTGCATGATGCACGTTGAGACAGACAGACAAAAATTCTAAATGAGGTTTTGAACTCTGTATCATGTGTATGTTATTTTTTTATTTATTTTTATGTTTACATGGAAAACCAAGCATCAATAAATCAAAAAATATGTGTTATTTTTGAAGTTGAAGGCAATTCTTCTTCTTTCAAAATTTTAACCAATGAAAACCATTGTTCGTTTTCATAAAATTAAAGACTGGCGATAATTTTTCGGCCCTGCAAATTAAAGCATAAGTTTTTTTTAACAACAAATGTTATTCGTTATTAAAAAAAAAACATAACTAACATATAAAAATTAAACGATGTCTGTTTGTTTGGAACGCTTTCACACATCATCGGGTGGATGAATCGTGCTGAAATTTTGCGCACCGACTTTCCTTGGGACCACGGAAAGGACATAAGCTACAATTCTTCCCAGGAAAATAAACTGTTCCTGAGAAATAAACGGGAATCCGAGGGTATTACTGCGAGGTATGCCTCGGTATGGCTAGTCTAATGAATATAAATAATAAATATATTTATTCGCTATAACTAAATCGTACTCAAAATCAGGACCGAGGGGCCACACGTATCACTGATTCCGGCCGCACTTTGACGACCACGGTTCTAGACAATTCGCTGGCTATGATAAAAGTTACACTTTGACTTCTACTTGGCTCTGGCTATATGTATGCGTGAATAGTTTTGCGTTAATATAAACTTTGCACCATCTCGCTGTGTAAATGAGATCACATGTTGTCTAATTACATCTTTAAAATTTCGGGCACCTTCATTGCCGTTATTGAAAACAACAAGTTGTGCGTGACTAATGCGAGTTCTGAGATATTGTTTGTTTTATCAATAACATGCGCCGCCTTCTTACATATCTCCTTCTTACGCTGGGATTTGTACATCTTTTCTCTCTTTTTTCTAATTATTAAATTCTGCGCCGCTTTGCTTTCCGAAAAACAAACGGCCCATGTTAGTTGCAATGAGTGTTTTTGTTTTGCGTAAAATTATAGAATTCTAGAAAGTATTATTCTACTATCATAGAAAGGAACAATAAGTTCATAAAAAAAACTATTATTAAAACTGGTAGAATCGATTCTAATATCGATACCGAGCAACCTATTTTCAACTTTTGCGTTATTTCAGTGACGCGTTGTATATTAGCTCATTTGTGTATTAGCTTTCTGGTCACAACTAACATCGGATGTATTCGTCTGTTTCAGGGACCGGATCCGGCAGGACACCCAAAAAGAAAGCTAAAAAGCAACAGCATCACGCTCCCCCGCAATCAGTAAATATCTCCATAAGATATTTATATATAGATAGATAGATATTAGTAATAGACTTGAGGTAGATAGGTTATTTCGGTTGCAGCTAAAACAAAAGTTAACGATAGCAACATTTTCAGAAGCCAGTAACAATAGTACCGCCGACAGCGCCGGCGCCGGCTCCAGCGGCAAGCGCGCCACCGCCTGCGCCGCCCATGGACACGGGTGAGGTGGCGCCGCCGCCCGCTGCCGCGGCCGAGCACAAGGAGCCGCCGGCCGCACCCGCGCCCCTCGCCCCGCCTGCGCCCCCTGTAACGCACCCTGCCACGCATCCCGCCAACACCATTCCCGATTCGTCTGTCGCGCCTCCCATACGTGAACCCGATGAAATAAAGCCTCTTATTAAGACAGAATCGCGGAACGGCCTTGACAAAGTGGATGCGTCGCACTACGTTGACCCCATCGAGCGCTCACTCGCGAGCCTTGAGCGGAGTTTGAAGGCGGACATACCTATGGATGTAAATGTAAACGTTTCCGAGTCGTCCAACCGCCTCAAGGAGGAATTCTCACTGCCGAAGCCTCAAATGATACCGGACGCCGCACATCAAAATCTGATGGCACAACTAGGAGGTCTGACAGAAATGACCCATGTCCCTGACCAGATAAAGAATGAAATGTATGTGCCACCTCATAATGGCTTCGTAGAGAAAAATATGGCTCACGAGCGTGAGATGTTACGGCCCGATGTGAACTGTAGCATCCCAGCGCTGGGCGGCGTGCCGCCGGTGTCGTCGATCTTCGACCCAGTGCCGACGGCGCCGCACACGGTGATCGCGCAGTCGCATCACAACTTGTCCAGCACTCCGTGCCAACTGACGCCCGTAATTAAAAAAGAAGACAACAACAAACCTTTACTCACTCCGAAACCTATCGAAGATCTCCTGGGCGTGATGAATATGGTTACCAATAATATATCAGACAGAACTAAATACGAAATGGAGAAGAAAATGGAGGACGCTAAAAATTCGAATTTTGTTCAAGCTTTCAAAATCAAACAGGAACAAAATTTGAAAAACGCAAGTTCGTGGTCATCTTTGGCTCAGGCCGGCAGTCCACAGAGTGTTCCGAACATGGCCACCAATAATCAAATAAAACAAAAGCCTGTTATGGATAGTTTCCAGGTAAGTTGCATTTTACTGTTTGTTTATATAGTTCTTGCAGCTCACGAATGCGGCTTGTTTATAGTGGTGCCTTTAAATGGCGAAAGTTACTTTTCGTGTATATGAACATTTATTCACAAGTAAGGATGTCGTGCTCTGAAGTTAGGCTGTCAACAGATTACCAATTTGACATATGTCAGATTAATGTAATTAGTGATGTGACTATAGCCAGTAGCATTAAATACTTTTATTAACAGATAATGATAATATTTTCGTTGATGTAATAGAATACTCCTATTCTGATAGAATACGGAAATAAAAAAAATGCCATTTCTTTTTATTTATAGCGAAGTAGGCGGACGAGCTAGCGGTTCCACGTGACGATAAGTGTTACCGCTGCCCATGGACACCTGCAACACCAGGGGGTATGCGGGTGCGCCGCCGACCTTGCAAAATCCTATTCACAGCTTTCTTGATGAACCCCATTTCGTAATGGAAAGACCTTGAGGCAGTTTGTTCCGAACCGGAACGTTTTTTGGACCGAAAACAGTATGCGACACCTCCGTATCGCACTTCTGTAACGGAAAGTGCGGTTGTAGAAACCCGAGGTTCAGAGTATTCCCCATTGTACAGGAGAGGTAAAACACACAGAGACACGACGTCTCTCCGAACTCTGCTGAGGGGTTTTAAACCGCCTGAGTGTGGGATCGTCGACAATTCGAACATCACATCGTTGGATGGAGTCAAATGGGTCTAATTGATATTTCGGTGCGCTGGCCCAGAGATGTGAGCACTACTCCATATGGGGCCTAACCTGAGCTTTGTAGAGCATTAGAAGTTTCCCGGGGGTGAAGTACCGCTTCGCTGTGTTCAGCACACCGAGCTTTTTGGAGGACATTTTGGCTTTATTTTCCAGATGACCCCTAAATTCGACTTTGCTGGAAATGTCGACACCAAGGATCCCGATACTCTCCGAGATCTTAAGAGGTATGCTCTGAAAGCGAGGTGCTACGACTTGCGTCTTACTGGGGTTGAAATCCACTAGGTTCAGAGAACCCCAAATCGAAACTTTATCTAAAGCGTCTTCAATTTCAGACACAAGCCTAACGCGATTCTCTTCCACTTCGACCCGAGGGATCTTGGCGCACCCCCTGTACAAGGCATCCCCAGTGCTGTCATCGGCATACCAACGTATGTCACTAATTTGCAACAGATCCCTGATATGCAGAAAGAACAGTTGGGAATAGCACGGAGCCTTTCGAGACGCCAGCATTAATAGACATGGTGTCGGAGGTACCATCGATAATGGCTGATGCTCCATCCAGTCAGGAAACTGGCAACCCATTCGCGTAATCCCTAGAGTATCTCGAAAGATGGTAGCTTGGACACCAGCGATTTGTGCCATGCCGGGTCAAAAGCCGCAATGTCTAGGCCAATAGCTGGAGCCTCGCCTCTACTCTCAATGGCGTCAGCCTAGCGGTGTCTTGAATACTCTAAAAGATCACCAGCCGAGAGATTATGGCGAAATCCATATTAACGGTCGCTAATCAGCTGGTGATCCACTAGGTAGCCAAGGAGCTGTGTGTTTATAACATCCTCCATTACCTTGAAGAGTAGGGAGGTGATCGCTATTGGCCTATAGTTGACCGGGTCAGTGCGGTCACCCTTTTTAGACGAGCTCCACTGCAGGAATACCATCTGGCCCACTGGACTTTCGAATATCAAGAGATGCTAGAGAGCTCTCCGGACTTCACGCTGGGTGAAACAAACTTCCGGCATGGAGTTTTTACACCGGTGATAAATTCGCGCAACCCATTTCAATCTGCAGACTTGTAGTGCCAGACGTTGCGTGTTCCCTGTGAATGGGTCGGCACGGATTGCTTGGCTGGCACAGAAGTTCGAATGATACAATGGTTGGATGATCACAACGGAACATCAATAACATTGTAGTCATTTGATCGCGTAGTCAGCAGGAGGCCCAGTAAGGAGGGAGTATAGCTCACGATATCAGGTATCCTCGTGTTTGAGGACACCAACTGCGAGAAACCATAGGCCAAGGCAAAGTTATAGGCTGCTCTCTCTGCGCGGTTTGTAGTTCGGGACCCCAACCACTCTTCGTGGTGAGCGTTGAAATCACGGAGGACTATCACTTCCGCGCAGGGGTACTGCTCGAGTACGCTATCAGTCGTCTCTTGTAGACGCTTAATAAAGCGAGTCATCTCCGCATCACCGCTGTAGGACCTGCAGAATCTAAAGGCATCTAGTGAACTAGAGGAGGAGTCAGTACGCGTCCAGAGAATCGACAGGTCCCCGTCTTCAAAATGGCTGAGGCGGTGGCAACAGATATCCTCCCGAGTATACATGCACACACGTCGCACAAAACAATGCTCCAGTTTGTAACCGGGATAATAAAGATGTGATGTATCGGCCGGGCAGGATATCTGTGTCGCCATCAAGAAAAGTAAGGAGGCCGGCTTTGCCGTCTCAAGGTGGTAGTGGGCGGCGTCTATGTTACTATGTATCCCTCTAATCTTGCAGAAGTCCACTTGTAATGTGGAATTTACAGGATGGGTCGCTGAGTAATTTTATTTTGTTGGCCATTGAAATAGTGTGAATAGGAAACGGGGGGGGGGGGGAACAGATAGAGAGAGAGAGAGCATGTGGATCAAAAGAGAAAGCACGGGGCAGAGAAAAACCAGGCCACAAAGGTTGTGTGACTTGCTGGCGCGGGGAAGGACCCGGGGGCAGCAGTCTGGTTCCACTCCGGTTTCCTCGGGCATAACTGCTACCCCAGGGACTTTTCGCTTGCAGCGAGCCAGCCTTCTGGGGTGCAAATTATTACACTATTCTGATCAGAATCACGAACTATTGCTGTCGTTGTCACTATCAGATACTTGAATAATGATTTAATTACATTTTTTTTAAATATTAACGGTAAAAAAATGGTACCACTGGCCTAATTATTGTCACCCCAACCTGCACTAGCAGCGCAATTTTGTGTCTGCAAAACAGTCAGTTCTTGTACGTTGACCTTGGCGCGAAATTAGATTTTGATTCTGCTATGTAATTTGGACGTGTGTTAGTACATAATTTAGAAATGATCGTTATACAATTTTTAAAAATCTTAATCGTAAATTACCCTACTGCAGCGATGGCGAACCAATGGCACAGAATTATTTGGGCACGGCATTAACTAAGGAATTTAGGTACCTAATCGAAACAATTTATTTTTTCGTCTACATTTGAGGTCATAGCAACAAAGTTTATTGTGAGCGGAAGGGGGGGGGGGGGGGGGTCTACCGGTGCCGGAACGGCAACAGCCGCACTATTTTTTTTCTTTCATTTAAACATATAAGTAATAAAACTATACAATAATGTTACTATTGCTATACGAGATGAATGGCTTTCTGGTTGCAAATAAAGAATTATAAGTTGATAGTTTTAGTTGTTTTTATTTTCGCCATTAATCACGAAGTTAAGATTATTCGATGGCACATTATGGCCTCATTAAACATTATTTTAGAAAAAAATGGCACGTAGATCAATAAAAGTTTCCCTGCCCTACTGATTCTATCACAGCTTAATATTAGAGTTAATCAAATTACACAAAAGTAATCGAATTAGTAAATTCATACATTTCTAACATTTTACTCAGACTACGTTATAAATAGCCGGTATTGGTATTCAGTATACATCACTATCTTAGAAAAACAAAAAGTGACACACGACGTAACATAGTAACAGCACTTCACGGATTGATAAAATAATAGTTTTTTTTTAATTATTAAAGAATATTTATTGCCTAACTCTCATTTTCGCTAAGTTTATTAAGGAAGTAACATTTTAGTTTTTGTTTATCGTTTAGTGTTTTTACCACGTCCGGGGCTCTTTTTTTTTTTGGAATGGTTAAATTCTTGCCCTAATGGCCTTTTAAGAATCACCGGACGTGTATGGTTTAGGGCGAGCGTAGAAGGCGTTCAGCCAGGAGCAAAAGTGTGTGCAGCAACGACCTAAGGTCTCCCCCGCTGGTAGACCGGCGGAACTGTTCCTTCCGCCGTCTTTAAAAACTAAAAAGTGACACACGACGTAATATGGTGACATTAAACATTGAAAAAAATAATAGTTGTATTGGTTATTAAAGAATCATTAGGTCTTCAAGCAATTACGTTTAGTGTAAAATTCCCTAACTCTGTCATTTTCGCATGAAATTTGTTTTGAAAGCGCGTATTAACGATGAAAATATTTTTGTCGTAATTTGTACGCCTCTTAAGTTATCTCAATCAACAGTTCATGAACTGTCAAAACTTTAGGTTGCAAGAACTATACCTTAGCTTCCATTAAGTACTTCGTGGAGTACCTGAAATGTACCCGAAGTAGCTCTTTAGACGGGCCTTTTTGATTAGGCGCACTTTATTTAAATGTTTAATTTGCAGGCGTTTAAAAAGCAAGCTCGGGAAAAGATCGACCGGCAAAGGGCGTTGATCGAGCAGCAGGAATTACGGAAGAAGGAGCAAGCGGAGCGAGAGCGGCAGCGACAGGAGACTGAGAGGCGACATCCCGAGGAGGATAAAATGAGGTACAAAGCATCTCTTTTCTAAAAACATAAAAGAAACTACAGAATTTATAATATCACAGAAAGAACAGAAGTGACAAAGTAGCTTCTGTGCTATATACAAGCAGTAAGGTTGTAGCGGGCTTGTTCGCGCCGTTTAGCGACTTACCGGACACATATATTTTTTTGAGAAATTATTAAATGAGAAGCAAATAAATGCTGAACGAGCAGCAAATCTAAAGGTACATTAGTTAGGCTTAGGTTAAAGATATAGCGGTACTCCGTTCACGTGGTGATGACATTCTTAGTAATTTAATACGTGTTAAATGGGTTGTATTGTTGCTCATGACCTGCTGGTGCTGTCCATTTAGTATTTTTACTTCTCGTTTAAATAGACTACTTATGTTTTAAAGCTGATACGAGGTAATATCTTCGTGTCGTATAATAGAAACAGTGTTTTAAATATTGTTAATATTTCTCGCGTTTTTTAAAGTCACCGCGGTCGAATTCACACGGATACGGTACCGAACCTACATGTTAAAATACTTACCTTTGTAATGGCAGTATGTTCATACAACTTAGGCTCCTACGGTTCAATTCGCAAAATGTGGAATTCGAAAATGGTGCAATAAAATTATACAGACGCAAAAAAAGGAATTAAATACCATCAAATTGCTATACTCTAAAAAATATTATTGCGTCACTTAACGAAACTTTTTTTATTTAACGTAAACTAACTAAAGAAAAAAATGTCTTTTTTCCCTCATGGCAATGGTGCAGGTAAAAATGATTATACACTTTTGAATATCGTTTTTTACAAAACTGCTACTGATTGTACAAAAGTTATTGCACTTTTTGTAAATTGCATATTTCACGAATTGCACATTATGCACCTAAACGATACATACAACATTCTTAAATACACAGAATTAAGTGCTAATGCACGTCATCAGACGACATTAGCACAGACCTTAATTAATTAATTCATCAGACGACTTGAAGCTATCCTGTGTCTTCCATCGCAATTGTTCACTCAACCATGACAAAGTCAACGGCCTATTTGCTTGATGTTCGTATAAAATTACCAAACCTCTTTTTATTTCAGCCTTTATACATAGGTACATCTCACAACAGCATACATACAGTCTTGCTCTTCATAGACCTCTAATAAATAAAAACGTGATTTCCACTACTCGTTAAGCACTGTTTAACAGGAACTCGAGAAGTGTACTTGAGTTTTGTGTGATTAATATAATAGTAAAAATTGTTTATTGTACGTTTTGTGGTTTAATAGTGATAGTTTATTAAACTTCAAAGTTTTTTTGTAGGTAATGTTTGTGATAAGATAACCAAATAACAGCATCTTCGTGTGCTCCCAAGGAGTCCTCTTCTGTCCTTAATAAACCAACTATCTCTTTACTGAGCGACTCCTGACTTCTACGGGACTCGACATTGACAGGATATGTACTGGTTACATTTTTGACTTTGAAATTGTTTATTTTTTGACTGTTTATTACGAATAAAACTTGACGCTGCACTTTATAGAAAAAAAAGTTGTTAACGTGCGTGTTGTATTGTGATGCAGGGGCGCGGCAGGCGTGCGCAAGGCGGAGAGCGCGTCGCCGTCGTCGCCGCAGGTGTCGCCTGTGGCGCGCGCGTCGCCGCCGGCTGCCGCTGCCGTCGCCGCCGCCGCCGGCGGCGACAAGCCCACGCCGCATGTCGCCGCGCCCTCCGAGCGCGAGCGACTGCGGCTGCGCGAGCAGGAGCGGCGCAGGCGCGAGGCGGTACGTACTATACTCAGTGTCATTTAGCATTGCAGTAGCGGTTATTGCCTCGACTTTCACCCCGAACATTTATTTATATATTTAAACTTTAATGTACAAAGAAACATTGCCACTTAACGTGCGTACTTAATGCATAGTGGCATTCTCTGCCAGTTAACCTTTGATTAAACAGAAATACGAAGGGCCGGTGCATCATACAATCAATAAGAAACAAATACATATAATACCTATGTATGACTTACCTATGAAATTGCCGTTTGTTTATAGTGTCCACTTTTACTTTAATCATGTTGCGTTTAGCTTGGAATTCCAAATTCAAATTAATTTCAATTTAAAGCTATTATGACATTGTTTTTTAAAATCAGGTATTCATTTGTTTTTCCGACAATCAACTTTTTGCTTAGATATCGTTGTGTTTGCGATCGTGGAAAAGTTAATAATTCGCGTTATTTTCGAATATGTGATCCTTCGTGGCAGCAACGCAACACAGACGGCACGCAATATCAACGATGTGTACGGATCGTCTCCGTTATACAAACTTCGACCTCATGAACAAGCCACGTGGAGGCCGTGGACGACCGGAGACTAAAGTCGATAGTGCAATAGTGGAAACGGATTCATCTCAAACCACGTCTGAGTTAGCAGCAACCTTCGGCGGAAGTGACAAAGCGATATTGATTCATTTGCGTCAAATCGGGAAAGTGAAGCTCGGACAGTGTGTACCATATGAGCTTCCGAAATACAAGTCAGGCGACTTGTAATTCAAAATACAAGTTCCGTTTGTACTCTTCAAATACTGTTAAAGGTGTGTGCGAGCGTGCTGTTTTGGCTTACCACAATTCCGACACTATCAGAGACATTCTAGTTGGCAACGAAAGTGGCGAAATTATAAGCGTGAAATCATTTGATTGGGCCTATTTCTTCAAAAAGGAGTCACCTTCCACTGTGCCGCACCTTCTAACATACCATCTTTTCAAAACAAACTCCTGGAGATTTCCAGTGCACTTCGACTTCTACTGACGAAAACATTCAAGTTTCCCGTATTCATTTCCAGTCACGCATTCAAAGACAACACCGTCCGTCCCCACTGAATTAATGCCCAACAGACTTTCGTATGAGCCACAACAATATTTATTCAATTAAAGTACGCGAATTTGTTTCCCCCGGGGCCCAAAACATTTTGGTTTAAATCAAGAGCAAAGGATATTGCATGACGCCCTCTCACAAGAAGTAGTTTCAGCTATCCCAGTGCTCCCATCTGAGTCTAAAAGACAAGTTATTCAACAGAAAAGAAAAACACCTAATTGTAGTTACTGTGGTCAAAAGGGTCACAGAAATAAAAAAACGTAACGGAATGTATTTCTGTAAAAAAAGGGAATCTGATGAACGGCGTAATGAAAAGTTATTTTGATTTCACCAGGTACTTTCCTAAAGCAATAAACAGGTATCTTGTGTACGCGTAAATATTATGTCACTACAACACTAAATAGAAAGTTATTTGATCTCACCTTACCGCATAATGTTGCCGAGTACAGTAGTGGTGCGAGCAACAATTCCCCGGACTGATTTTTGTTAAATGAAGCGTTGTCTGTGATTGTTTTGATTTTGATCACCACTATAACAATTGACAAAGTGGTGCCCTAGTTTTAAATAAAAGAAGTCTTGCTTCTGAAAGCATAGGTTAAATAAAAATTTGTGATCGTTTGAAATTATATTATAATGACTGTTATGTTATTATATATATAAGAAATGTCTTTTGTGGAAGTTCTATGTTTAATTTTTTATATGATAAATTGTATGTGATACTAAACTTTGGTAATTCGACAAAATGGTACCTTAATTAAGTTTCCAGCCGAAATAATAATGTTAGTTACTAAACTTTGCCAAAGTAAATCACATATGTGTTAATATACGAGGAGGAGTAGGGAGCATGTGTTTTTTTTAATAATAATTTTTTTAACTGATTTGCTGTAGATCAGCGATATTATAAGCTTTACCATCCCCAGGGGTCATAATCTCTTTAGACCAGGCTAAAGAGATTATGAACAAATCTGATGCGATGCGACTCCTACATGTCAGCCCGAGGTCGTTGTTCGGAATTTACTAAGCAATATTTCAATGAATTGGCTAGTAATCGTATTTATTGTTTACATGTGTCGTTTTCTGTTGCAGATGGCCGGACAGATAGACATGAACATGCAGAGTGATTTGATGGCGGCGTTCGAGGAGTCGTTGTAAGGCGTCTCGCGGACGATGTTACTTGTACATACTAATATACATATAATTACAACGTTAATGCAATCGTAATGTACGATGATGTGACACAAGTGTTTTCGTGGTCGTTTTATGCGTGGAACTGTTGACTAACATATGGTTAAGTGCTGTGAATAGATATACTTATTTTAATTTAAACTGTTTCACCATCAGTTATTTCGTGGTCGCGCGTTACCGACCGTTTACTAGAGGGTTGCATTTTAAATAAAGTGTATTATAATAAGTTTGCATGTAAGTTCATAAAGTAAACAACTCTCACTCGTAAGCCTATGTATTTATATTTTGTTCGAGAAGTATCTACTACCTTCCATTGTTTTATAGTACCTACTAATGATTATAATATGGTAGTGTTTAAAATTGATAAATAAATCAAAAAATTATTTTATGTAATTCATAATTACAGAACGGACTTAATTAACCATGTAGTCTGTTGTATTCTCGCGTCTCCTCACTGTATGCGCGCGCGCGGTACCGGAACGTCCCGCAGGCGGCATGTACACGTGTACACGTGTACACATGTGCATTAGGGCTACCGGAAAGTGGTTTGGTTTATTGTATTAAAATAAAAAACTAATTAATAGAACAGTTGATGCTTCATTGAATAATCTACACATATAATAAAAACTTTATAAACCAGTGTTCTATACTTGAAATATTTTTTAAAAAGTCTGCCATATAAAATACTAGAATGATGCAGAGACTAAATAAATAATGTATAGATTTTTTGTCTATCTATCTATCTAAATGCGTATAACGCAAAAACTACTGGACAGATTTTAATGAAACTTGGCATAGCTATAACATTTAGGATATTTTTATCCAGGTCAATTCTAAAGTTCCTACGGAAATCAAACTAACCACAATTACTTTATTGTCTACGCGTACGAAGTCGCGGCCACTGCTAGTATAATGTTAATGATATAATATAAAAATTTAATAATATATCGGTCTTTGAATTTTTTTAAAGAAATTTACCCTTAGAAATGGGATCCATGTTAAAAAGACATTTGAACAAAATGCAATGAATATTATAAAACCGGAATATTTACACTTCCTGATAGACGACAGAAACTATAGATACTACTCAATAAAGTGCAAACTTTTAGAGAAAAAAGTAAAAACTTTCCGGTGCCCCTAATCGTATATGAATATTGTGAGTTGAATAAAAAATACCTACACCTTCTTAACACTGAATTTCTATCATTAAACTAACAACTGTTTTCTAAACTAGATTATTTCTCAAAAAAAATCATAAATGAAGTCTCTTTGTTACTCTGTACTGCTCACTACACGCTACTACGAACATCAACGTTGCTCACTCCGTTTACAAACAGCTGCTACTCGAACCGCTACTATTAGATACCTGTATCTATATAAATCGGTGCGATGCTCCCGCGCGCGGTGCCAATGAGTGAGTGGTTGGTGTGAAGTCGTAGAACTAAAGTTAATTTTCACGAAAGGAAATTCCAGGGTATTTTGTATTATTAGGATGCATGTATTTTGTATTTAACTCTACACGAGTACTCGAGAGAACATGAAAAATCATCGTGTAATGAGACGAGACCTGTCTCTTCGTTTATTCACGAACATATACTAAATGAATGAAAAACCCTATTTAAATTATTACATAAGTACTTTATGATAACGGCAATAAAGTTCAGAATTGTTATATGTCACTTGCTTATAAATGAATAATTTTTCCCCTTTTAAAATCAGGTGGTGCCATAATTATTTTGTAATTTATGTTATACCTGCTCTGTTTAAATATTCGTAATTGGACGCGACCTCCTCCTCCTATACAGTCTCAAAGGCAAACTAATTAAAATTCGTGTAATTCGGGGAATGACAGTAGATGATGATGCAATATGACTTTTTGATGTTCTCGAGTACAGTACCAATAATGATAATATTTATAAGGTGCCGCACAACTCAGAGGTGCCATCGGCTAACCTCGCCAAACCGAACTTTACCCAATGTAACGTGTAAATCAACGTATGACGCACGTGCGATAGTCTGACGTATTGGTGGGTAATCAAGACTTCTCGGAGTGTTTTAACTTACTTAATCCTGCTCCGCTTGCGGATTCGACTCCTCTTAGTTACTCCTTAACTCTTTTGATTCACCTACTTATTCACCTTCCGAGAGCGTTTCATATCCTTTCCCTAATGGTTGTTGCATAAGTAAAAAAAAAGGTCATGCCATCGTTGCATTTCGATTTTGTGCCCCCGACAAGTGCCGATGCGCGATTACACTCACGATCATGAATGGCACCGGAATCGGAATGAATAACAATTCAATGGAACAATTAAGGGATTCTGCTCCGCTCGCGGACTCAACTCTTTTGATTCATTAACTCTGGAGTTACCCATCACTAGTCTGACGCGCTCCGCGCGCTCGAGGAGACAACGAATAAGACGTTGAGGCGGGAAATAAATCTATTTCCTTTGGTCAAGCGAATAGGTACATCGTTGGTACCTCTGAGTCGCGCGAGAACGCCGTCCGCCGACTATGCTTGCGACACGCACTGAGGAAACGCTGGTGTCTGATTTGTATTTATTAGTAAATGAAATTTATGTTACTGTATTCGGTTTTCGATGAATATTGCTTAATGTTAGTAGATTTTTTATCAGTCTGTCATTATTGGAAGCAGATCAAATGTCATACATTTGATTTGAAATATATTTATTTTACATCGGAATATGTCTTTTTATGTTTGTAGATAGATACTCCAGTGGTTAGACTTTTGTATTAAAATAATGTCAAAATGAACATACTCATAAGAATTTTGTGGTATGGAAGTAATACGAGTATAATACAAACCCGAAAATAAAAAAATTGTATATTATTAAGAAAAGTTTAATTTCAGACATTTACTCGTAACTCAAATCAAATGTAGATATGAAATAAAATATATTGACATTCCATATTGTACACTGTTGTTTAATTGCGTAATGTTACGTTTCATTTCGTGTTGATTTTTTTATTCTACAACTACACTCCCGGACACCTGAATGGAGCCACACCCCGCATTTTTATGTGTAAAGGCCTGAAAAAACAATAATGTTACGTTAAAGAAAAAGTTTGTATGCAGTTCTGAAGCGGCATATTCATCATCATTTTGGTGTGCTATTGTTCCAAAGTTGAATTCACGAATTTGAACGACGGAAGAAAAGCCGAATCAGTTCATAGTTTTGAAAAATATAAGGAACCGGAAGTTTTAATTGGAGCAGTTTTTTGATTTAATGGTGTTGCTTTTGAATAAAAGTTTCGTTAAATTGTTTTTCCTGAGATTTGAACCGATTTTGACCTTAAAATTATGGATACTGCGCTTGAAGTAGCCGCGCAAGCTGTGCCACTCCTTCAGTCTGGGTTTAGTCGGCGAAATGTGAATGCACAACTTTATTTTAGCCGTTCTGCTGTTCAAAGGGGCTACCATCGATACCTAGAGACTGGCTGCTTCGTTCGCCGTCCAGGAGAACCACGATTCCGAGTGACGACGGAAAGACAAGATCGGTTTATCTTCACGACCAGCTTACGTAATCGTCATCCGACCTCGGCAACTCAGACAGCACAGATCCAAGAACAGCTCCGAGACTTTCATGGAGGTGGGTATTAGCGCTTGCTCTGTTGGGAGACTAAGAACGTGATATAAAAGCATATAAGCCAGCCAATGGGCCCAAACTGACACGAGCTCACAGAGTGACGCGCCTTCAGTTTGCATTGCACTCAACGTCAATGGAGCCAGGTACTCTTCACCGATGAACCCAAGATTATGCTGTATGGTAATGATGCAAGAGCGCAGACTGCAAGAATCGTCAGGGAATACCTTCATAACGTCGGTATTACAGTCATAGAATGGCCAACAAGAAGCCCATGCAGAGCATTTTATGAGCCCCTTAACCTTTTTTGTCGCCGTGACACAGTCAAGCGTTGACTACCTTAGATATTATGGTATAGCATTTATTAACTCTTGTTTTATTTGTTGTTGACTTTATTTAAACCAACTTTAAAATCGTATAACATGATTACACGAAAATGTTCTCGCTCGAATTCCATTGTTGCAAATAAAAACGCGCGAAATGGAATAAAAAAGTGAATACAACCTTTTTTATTTTTTCGTTTTAACTAAATGGCTGCCGGAGTTCAAATAAATGATGTTTTAAAACGGTACAGCTCAAATGAGTCGCTTTTTGAAATTTGAGTATCTCAAAATTTACCTACTTACCCTATGTATCGTACAAAAGACGAGCTTAATGCCTTAAGCACCTATCTATCTAGTTATTTAAATATTATTTATTTACTTTACTTCAATCGGCGTTGAGTAAAATAAATAAGGTAAACATACTCGTTGAGACCTATTTAAATAGATAAATATGCAAGGTTTCTGTGGTCCTGTCCTGCCTAAAACGTTCGTAGCGGTCATTACTCAGATCGGGCGCACTATGAGCAATATGGCGCAGTTTCTGATTAAATTTCTGTAACTTTTTTATTTTTTGAATTATTTAGCTTACATACGCCAAACTTACATAGCCGAGTCAGCGGTAACGCAGACATAAATTAATCTACAGCAATTATACGAGTCAGTTCCAAAACACCGTGTGCTCCCCGCGCCTTTATATTACGTTATAAAACAGTTAATTAAGTATAGAAATAAATCCTCATCTCGAACAAAGCTGCTTATTATTTCTACCTTCTACCTCGACGTTAGCTAATTATACACATAGAATATCTTTCTAATTAAAGAAGTTATATACGAAATGAACAATTTTTATTTAATCTGTAAGCACTTGTGGTGGAGTAACATATAAAATAATACACCTTACAAGGTAGAATCGCTCGGCGCTTATAGTTAAGCCGCTGCGCGTGCGCCGGCCGGCTCGGTGCGCAGGAGTTATGCGCATGCGCCGCGCCGCCGCAGTAGTCAAGAGCTCTCCTAGCTAACGGTGACACATACTCATATACATACGCTTTGTACAATTATTTGAATAGATTCGTCAGTACATATTAAATACAATCCGAAGGACTATAGTGTGCTATGTAATAATATGTCATAATTAAATACATTGCTTTAAAACAACTGTGAAGTGATTTCCGTCAAAACACCTCACCATACCCCCATGATACACTCGATGGGCCGCATGCCACGGAACAATATTCCAATAATATATATTTTTGTGTATGAATGCAATCTAGTTTTACCAAATAACAAATAAAAAGCAACACCGGAAACTATTTGTAATTATGTATTTATATATTTTACATAATTTTCTTATTTTTAACTTGTACATAAGCATCATAAAATTTCTATTTATAGTATAATGCCAGTTCAGTTCTACTGAATTACGTACGGATTTATATCGGAAATTAAATAAAATAAAATATCCATTTTATTTCTAAAGATATACCTACTAACTTGTATATAAGTTGAATAAAATGTATGTTTTATTTCTAAAGATATAAGTACTAACTTGTATAATAAGTATAATATTTTTTCTAGTCTATTTTTAAAGATATACTGCTTGTATATCAGCATAATAAAATTTATCTTTTATTTCTACAGATATAGTCGGATTTTTTATTCGAGTCAGAGATATGACATGTAGAACTTGCAATAGTGTCATCTCCGTACAAATTTCACTCCACGTGTCCACGTGTCATATTCCTAATAAAAATCCGACTAATTTTTATACGTATATGAGCATAATAGAATGACTATAGATTAATTAGACAGGTAATAATTAATTAAATCGCTTGATTGATATTACTAAATTCTAGTAGGTTCAGGGTCCTTAATTAAGTGATGCACTTTTAATAGTTCAATAGTTTCTGCGTCAATTTCTTTAACGGTCTTTATGTAGGGTTTGCTTATACTGGTTATATAAGGATCTGACGTATAGGCGTGTGAAACACGTCTTTATTAGTGCATGATTTCGAACATTTTCTGGCATGGTGGAGTCTAAAACGTTTATAATCTTTATTCCGAGACTCCTGAGCGTCTTCAGACAATTGTTCTATTGGTAATATTGCAAAATGGCTTATAATTAGAGATCGGATAATCGGGTGCATATTTACCTACAAGGTATAAAGTATGTAAGCGGCTTCTGAAAATAATTTATTGATTATTTATGAAACTCCTCAGCAGTTGACCAGGACAGTCGATAGGATCTAAGGCACTATTGAAGATATAATCGGATTTGGACTCAAATTCTTAGTTCTAATGGCAATTTGTATTGTAGGAATGCAGTTTTGAGGGTATTAGGGATTAACTTTACAACTTTAGGTATATGTATCGTATTCTATAGTCGGAACATAAAAATTGTCAATTTCGGGTATTGCGGCATTCGCCCGATACAAAAGTGCATTGCATACTTATCCAACACCTCAACTTTAGGTAAATATGCACCCAAATATTCGATCTCTACTTACAATGTTCTCTCCGTGGATTAATATTTTACGCACCGAAGATGGCATGTAATACCATATAATATCTCCGAAGTTGTAATATCTCACGTTCAATCTTTTTTTTTATATAGAAAGCAGGTGGCAAACAAGCATACAGCCCACCTGGTTGTAAGTGGATACTGTCGCCCATAGACATCCGCGATACAAGCCAACATTAGTCCAAAATGACAAACTTTGGCACGTCCCGTAATGCGCCTGCCTACCTTTGTTATTGAAAGAATGGAGTTGGAGAAAGGGTTGGTGACGTGGGGAGGGATAGGATGGGGGGCTCGAGCATATCTCACTCACTACCGAAACACGTACATACATTGTGGAATATGATAAAGTGGGAAATGCGGTAAATTTCAAGGTAGTATTCTGTGAGAGAGGGGTGACGAGGCCAGTCGAGTGCGCCCAGCGGCTGTGTACTCTCCCCCTCCAACACCTGTGCTATTTTGCCTTCAATCATTGTCAGAAAGAGATCCATGTTTCACTTGAACTCCTTGACCATTTTTATTAACTAAAGCTTGCAGTTGAATATCATTCACAACCAATCTTATTTTGTCAAGTTTCCTTTGAGAATAGGTAGACAAAATCTGATATGGCTTAGGATTTTGCCAAACTACTATTTGTATCTTCATTTACAAGAATTGAGGTATGAAATTTTTTTGCATTTCGGGTATAATGTAATCTACTCTACATACATTTCAGAACACTGATAATTATCTTCAATAAACTGCTTCCCAGATATAATACATTTCCCGCTATCGATGTACGGCGATGCTCAATTCACGCTTGCCACATTTAAACTCGCCCATTTTCAAAACTAATTCGATATATTTTGCAAATTCAGTAGAACCGATATTTATACTATTATTTTCTGGATGGCCAATGTCCAACGTACTACTTTATATAAAACTATGCACGGCCACGCGTTGCTGTGGCTGCCCAACAGATGGCGCTTACCCTGTTTTGTGTAAAAAGCATGTTTTTACCCTGTGATAGTTATATAAAAACGCGCGTATTCGAATACAACGTTGGGTCCGGTGAAGAACTTTCGGAGATTTAAAATCTTGAACAAATGAACGTTTACATTTTTATTTATATAGATAGGTAGATTACCTTATCTACTCGTACTTTCAACGTGTGAAAGTGGGACTGGGAAAACTGCGGTTATATGTATTTGTAAGCTTACCAACCACACCAAATATCTGTAAACAGTTCTGGGTGTTCAGTTAGAGCTGAACTACAAAGGAATACGATCAAGTATGTAGTCATTAGCACTTGTACAATTGATGGGTCATTTGATAGATAGACCGTTGATAGATATTTGGTATGGTTGGCAATTTACAAATTTATGCTTGTAACTAATGTAGATTGCAATGAAGCTTTGCAGTTTTTAACATTTAACTCGAATCGTTTCACCATATATCTAATATTTCTGCAACGTGTAAAAGAAATGAAACAATAAATTCAGATTGGAATAATAATATATCACATCCGTTGATCATACTCTGTACAACTAAAAATTATACTACAGACAAGCACTTAATATACTATTAAAATAATATCGGCCCAGGACATTTCAATTGGCGTAAGGGACAAATCATAATTTTTCAGGAGGCGTAGAAAACAATTTTCTATATAAGGTTCTCTTAACTTTATCAGTGTTATAGCTATTGTTTTCACTTTAAGATTAAAACAATAGCTGTTATAATAAAGTTATAGTCGAATGCTAATAGCACCACAAGCGGGCTATACGTATGCCAGTACGTTACCCGTAAGTTAGTCATACGGGAATATTTACGCTGGCATTACTTCACTGTCGCTATGGCTTCTAAACTTGTAATAATAGTCTCAATAGAGTATACGATTCCATATTGAATATTTCATACATTTAAAAAAATAATGTAAAGAAACGGAGCTAGTTAAGAATGCAGTGATGACTCATCGCCTAAGACGGTAGGTGTCACTTTTTTTGACCGATAGTGTTTAGAATTCTGAGATGTTTCACAGTAAATGTGTCAGTGTTAGTTAACACTGCGTGCGGGTGGGACGTGTCTATTATTTCGTAAAGTACCACATGTTTGATATACAATAGATTCTAAAATAAACAATTCCAATTCGTTTCTTCTGAAAAACATATATATTTATAGAAATTATAATTTAGTTTTTTTATTATAGAAAAAAGACGACAGACGAGCGTACAGTCTAGCTGATGGTAAGTGGATACTGTGGTCCATAGACATCCGCGATACATGCCAACATCAGTCCAGAATGTCAAACGTTGCTACTCCTCCGGATGCGCTGCCTACCTTTGTAGATTAAGGAATGGATTGGGAAAATGGGGAGGGATAGTATGGGATGAAAATGGGCTCTGGCATATCTCACTCACTATCGTAAATTGGGAAAATACGATAAAGTAGAGGACATTTCAAGGTAGTCTTCTGTGACAGAGGGGTAACGTGGCCAATCGAGTGCGCCCAGAGGCTGTGGGAATGCAGCATGCACTCTCCCTCTACAGAATCAATTTTATTATTCATAATAATTTTCATTAACATTTAAATTTATTATTCTAGTAGGTATAGAAACTTATGTTTAAGTAACAATAATTATATTTGTATTACTGTCTAGGTTTAAATTTGTTTCCATGGTAATAAATAATTGAATTTTGTTATTTTGAAATATTGAAAATCAACGAAAACAAGCCTTTACTAGTGATGAGTCGCGGTGTTCTTAATGTGAACAGACCGTAGTCCGGTAAAATAACAAAAGCAAAGAACAATTTGTGGTTTGTCCGTTACGCCAAATGAAACATCCAGTGTCGATACGTATATTGGATATATTTAAATAAATTGTAGTTATAGTCCGGTTATTATAGCATGAGCTGTAACAGATTGGGGCGTTGTCTATTTCACGAAAAACATTTGTATTCCGTAACGAATTAATCGAACATTTAATTAATATTTTTATGACACACAAGTTGCTAAATTATAATAATCAAATGTCAAGTGTTTATTGTTCTTTTAATGTATATTTTAACGTAATTTTGTTCAACGCAACGGATAAATTCATTTTCCTCGATTAATATGTAAATTAATCGATTATATGTAAATCGCGTAACGGAATGTAAATTCTGCTAGTGCTTACAAGCGATTTTTTTCGATTGTTGATGATCGATTATTTAAAGTAATTAATATTACATAGTGTTATCACTTGTATAATTTAATTAAAATATTGTATTTAAATTAAAAAAGTCCTGTTTTATTTTGATGCTTCGATCCTGTTTTATTACATTTATATAATAATGCAAATCATTATACACATTTATATTTCCTAGCTTCTAACTTTCTAGTTTTAGTTTATATTTGGGTTGTATTTTAATAATAAATTGAATAGAAAAGACAGTCGAATAGAAAAGTTAACTTCCATAACAAGGATCGATTAACCTTGTATTTAATGTAATTTAATGATTTTAAAAAATCGATTAGGCGGTCGATTAACAAAGTCTCATCACTGTGGTTTTTCAACTGTCAGCTGTCAGAGCTCATGCTATAATAACCGGAGTATAGTGTTGTTAAAACGAGCGCTGAACGCTTCAGCACTTGAGCGCTGGCGCGCTATGTTCTGTTGAACCTTAACCGTTTTAGAGTCGAGATTTTAACTACAGGGGTTTTCAATACTATCAAACATTAAACAATTGGACTATAACGCCCACTAGCCTTTAACGCTAGTCTTAATTAGCGCTCACTCAGCGCTCGAGTGTCGAGCGTACAACGCTCGTTTTTACAACAGTAATTGTAGTTGTAGCTAGTGGGGCGCGGGGTCCCACTCGACGAGGTACGCGGGCGGCGCGCCGGCCGCGAGCCTCCGCGCGAGCACGCGGAACGTCCGCCCCTTGCGGAAGTACGACTGCACCGATGACTTGAGTGCGGACATCTGCGCCTCAGACTCCGCCACAGCTCCGCCCGCCTTATGCGGACTCAACTGCAAACTCTTCACACTATTTATACTATTCGCGCCGCTATTTGTGCTCCGCCGCGCGTTCTCATAGTAGTTCTTCTCCTGCCGCTGTCTCAGTCTTCTGCCGTGAAACTTAACGCTGTTCACAGTATTTGGCGTCGTTTCGCCGTTCTCGTTTGGCGTTTGGTTTTTACTCGCGTCGTCGGGCAGTGGACATGATTTGTTTAACTGGGAAAACGGAATGTTTATAAATAATGCCGTGAAGTGTTGAAGGGATGTAAGGGATGGATATATGTATTACATCTGTAACAGCAATAAGGAGTTTAGTTAAACTAATATTATAAAATGAAAAAATATGAAATGTCCTATAGTTAGAATTTTCTGCTAAACACAAAGATCAATACGTTCGTTGTAACCAAGAGAAATCAGAACCAATTGCCAAATATTACATTTGCAACGTGTACGTCACAGAGGCTCGGAGTTCCAACAAGCGTGTGCTACTGAGTGGCTTGTGATGTTTAAGACTGTCATGCACATTATGTAAAAACACGCACACTCAAGTAAGAAATTCGTTGCACCGCGTCAAATTCAGAATATATTTTTTTATAGAAATAAGTCGGCAGACGAGCATACAGTCCACCGTTTAATCATCTTTTAAAATACGTGACATGGTTCGGGGTGCTATATTCATGTCTCTGCATAAAATCGTTTGCTTCCGGGCGGGCTTTTTCCCCCTCGTTCACAGGTTTAATAGACTGTTTCGTACGAATAGTGCGTGGACGGCCAGACCTTTTTGTCACAAACAGAGGACGATTCAATGGACCTACCAATAGTCCGGTACACAAACATTCGGATAATACCAAGTGGATGGAGTTTTAAAAATTCCATTTGTCTCCATGCCTACTTTCTGTAACGCAATACAGTTTTCGTTATCACCCCACTCCATTTTAATATTAGTACCTAAAATATTTAATGATTGGCGCCAAAATAAGAAAAAACATTTATATTTTACTTGAGAATGACAGATTCCAAATTTAAATATTATTTATTTATTTTTCTTTATTGTAACGGTATTTATGGCCAGACTAAGTATATAGGCATCACAGACAGAAACCTTCAAGATTTAAAAGTGATATCAAATCGCTCTAATGTATAACTATTTATTATTATACTATTACTATGAATGCTTGTTTATAAATGCGAATATATGTATGTAAAATTATATAAGCGTATTTGTGTGTGCAAGAGCACGAATGTGCTGTTGTGATTATATTTTCTATTAATTATTCCCGGAATGTTCAGAATATTGTTGAGGAGCATTTATAAAATGTGTCTTAAAGATCCCTTCACCTTTTCTGCCCCATGTGTTTATAATTCGTTAATTAAAATAGGTAGATATTGCCATGTTCTTTTCCCATGTACGTTAAGCATAGGAATAATATGCACAATTATCAAAATTGGTAAGCTGTCTCAAATGACTTGGTTTTTGCTTTTTGAACAACATAATAACCGTAGTATAGTGCCATTAGTTAAATTAGCAAGTGGAGAAATTTATAATAATTTTATCAATTTTATCAATCAATCAATTTCACTGCTTGATTCACAATAGACAAAAAATATTTAATATAGATGCGATAGTTGCGAAAAAAAAACAATAAACATTTTGTATACATGCGACTCACCTGCAACTGTAGATACTTTTTTGGCCTTCTATACTTCCTTCTCTTTACTTCTCCATTTGGACCTATTATAATATCTTTTTCGCTAAGCTTTCGTTTCATCGGCCTCACTACTGCACCCATCAGTGGGTTTAGTTGGACGGGCAATGAGAATCTTGAGTGGAAATTATTCAACTTCCCATTTTGTTTATTATAAATATTTGTAGATGATGATAGAGGCGTTTTAGAAGAATACTTATTCTGCATAAGAAATGGGTTATTTTTTCCTTGAAAGTCTTTTAATGGTGGAATGATAGCATCTAATGTGCCTCTACTGGAGGTTTCGTCCCCGGAGGACTCAATGTCATGGTTTAAGTTACTGCTATAGGGCACACTGTCCATGTGCTGTAGAGACATTATTTTGGAATGTTCGATAATGTTCTTAGTCGATAATTTGGACACTTCCAAATTCATTGTGGCGATTCTCGTTGAATGCGTGTTCACATTAACACTGGCAACACTGTCCTTGCTCTCACTAACTTCGTCTAAATTCTCTTTGGGTATTTTATTTAACTTTACAGAACACGGAACTAGTGAAGTGTTTAACGATGGCACTGGAGGGTTTTCACTAGATTTAGCTTCATTTGTTTCGATAACACTTTTCTCTGATAACTTGTCTATATTATCATCTTTGGCATTGGATTGTCTAGCGGTGGAAGTACACACGGAGGGCGAGGGCTGCTCATCTGTCTCGTGGGATTTAATTGACTCGTATGAACTCGTTGAATCATTCTCAGAGTTCGAATTGGAGGTGAGGTTCTCGTGAAATCGCTTGCCCATCATTAGATTCAACCAGTGACTATTGATAGGCACTATCATGTTGTGATGGTTGTAATTTTTATAGGAACTTTTTTCGCGGTTACTACTAGAAGGTTGTAAACTGAAACAGAAAAAAAAAACCAATATTGATTAAATTGTTTAAAGAAATCAATGACCAACATCCAAGTAAACGATTTTTTTTTCGGAATGGCTACATTCTTGTGGCCCTAATGGTCTTTCAAGAGTTTAGGGCGAGCGCAGAAGGTGCTCAATCAGGAGCAGTGTGTGCAGCAACGAGCTTAAGGGCTCCCCCGCCGGTATAGCGGCGGAAGGAACTCGGCTTAGGGCGTTGCTTTGGGAGTGTACCGCGAGATCACGAGTCGGTGAGAAGCGCCCAGGCACGTGCCGATACCTCGTAAAGGTGTTGGCTGAAGGCCGGTGTGATCACGATGTAGCGAGGGGGACATATTACTACAGATTATAGAATACCTATTTAGAATACTGTAGAAGATGCGATATTATCTTAAAACGTAATAGAATAACTTATCGCCTAATAATTATTCTAATGAGGCCTAATTATAATATGATTATATAATAGTTACACCGTCGAGAGATTACCGATTTGGCATATGTCAGATTAATGTAACTAGTGATGTGACTATAGACAATCGTAGCAGTAGCATTAAATACATTTATTAACATAACTACTTTTGTTCGATGTGAATATGTAAAAATAAAATACGGAAATAAAAAAAAAATCCCTTGGGGTTAAAATGTGTTTTATTGAGTATTTTACACTATTCTGAATCAGAATCACGTGAACTACTGCTATCGTCGCTATCAGTTATTGGAATAATTATTTCATTGTCCACTGTGGAATGAATCCTCATATCGCATACATACAAAATTATTTTTCTTGTTAATAATTTACTACTTTCGTGACCTTCTCACAAGCTTCTTTTAGCAGGTTCAACATTTTATTAGTGCTGAATGACGGCGCCATATTGTGGCGAGTTGCGTGACCTGTAATATATTTATTAAAAAAATATATCTGGTGCTTAACATTTTAGTCTTTGTGTAGGATAAATCCGAGCCACGGCACCAAATACATATAACAGACTGATTGGTATATAGAATAGAAAATCTTTATTTGACATCAACAGAAATGTACCAAGAAATTTATTATATAGCACTGTGTTTAAAATGATAAAGAAAGCCAATTTGAAGATTTATCTTTAATTTGGGCCCGTATCAACTCGATGGCAATGGTACGGCGGAGTTCGGAGAACGCGATGTCCGTGTGCTAGAGCCAGGCCGTCTATCTTGTGTCGCACTTTTGTCGCCTTGTTCTCTTTCTCTAGTTTTATCAAGTCTGCTTTCAGTATCTGAACATTAATTTCAATGGCGCTTTTTTCAAGCTAGACAACCAGTTCTGCTGTTTTAGTGGCCTGTGTAGGCGCTTTATCCACCTGCATGGAATGGTATGAACCTTTGTCCATTAAAATAACTGAAGGCTCCGGCAGGCTGGGCAACAGTTGAAGTTCAAACCACTGTCTAAGTGTCAGCATTCATCTCCTCATGGTAATATGCTCTTTGACTCGAAAGCAAGCAACGCGTTCTCCAAGTAGTCTGCTCCAGCAGAACCAGTGTAACAGACAGTCAGTCGAGATCCTATGGCCATTGGCACTTTAGATGTGAAAGCTTTCGTGCCGTCCATCCATGAGCGTGAAACCGTCTGGTTGGCATTTAACCACCCCTCGCCGATAAACAACACGTTTTCCCAATTTGTTATTTTCATCGCTTACCTTAAAAATTGTTTTTTTTGAGTATTATGTCAAATCTTTTTTAACATTTGTGAGAATGCCGTTTTTCCTCTACTAAATAAGCCAATCTCTTTTAATGGCCCCGTTCACATGGATCCACAATCAGGTTCCACCGGTGGATCCATGAATAATTTTTCTTCCTCCATCCATTCTTCCATGAAATAACATAATAACATGTTTTTATGCCACTTCGATGCACCAATTTCTGAATCCAAATGTAATTATGTATTTTTAGGCCACTTCAATCCACACATTTGTCGAGGCGGCGAAAGTAATGATACAATAACTACGCATTTTATGTAAAACGACTGATTGAGTGACTTTTGCAGACACAAAATGGCGGCGCTAGTGCAGGTTGGGGTAACGATAGTTAGGCCTGTGATACTATTTATTACCGATAATATTTAAAAAAATGCAATGATTTAATGATCTTATATAATTTTTTTAAATCTTAATTAAGCAATCTAATCGAAAATTACCCTACTAGTTCTATCATAGCTTAATATTAGACTTCATCAAATCACAGAAAACCTTTTGTTCAGACTAAGTTACAAATACCCGGTATCGGCATTCAGTATCTTGAACTACATCACTATCTTTAAAAAAACAATAAGCGACAAATGACGTAACATTGCAACAGCGCGTCACGGATTGAAAAAATAATGGATTTCATAGTTATTACAGAATATTTAGGGCTTCAAACAATTACGTTTAGTGTAAAATTGCCATACTCTGTCATTTTCGCGTGAAATTTGTTTTGAGAGCGCGTATTAACAACAAAATTTTTTTTGTCGTAATTTGTACGCCCCTTCAAAGTTATCTCAATCAACTGGTCATGAACTGTCAAATCGGTAATATTTCGACGGCGTACTTATAGGTCCTAATGTCACGCTCATTACAGTGGTTTTATTGAAACAATACCGTACATATTGTATCAGATGATATAAAGAAAAAAGTAGATAACTGATAAACAAATTAAATAGGTAAACAAAATTTTGGGATGATAAACGCGAAGCCGTGGCCATGTCGGTAGAAGCTTAAAAAAAACTCTCCAAAACTCCAAATTCAGCATTTCAATGCGCAAAGAAAAATGAAAAGAAAAAGGAAGGAACTTGGTGTCTTGTCACACTAACAGAGCGTAGAGTATAGGGTTTTGTAGTCGTGTCTGTATTATGATATTTATACGCAAAAAATAAATCTTATCACTTCTAAGTAATTTTTTTTAATTTTATTTTATTTCTTAGTAAGATACACCAACAGCATTTACACGAAAAAAATCAAAAGTTAAAAATTTATAAATTCAAAATACCGAACTTTAATAGGTGTACTTAATAACTTTAATAAAAATACTTTAATAGGTGCATACAAGTCAACACAGAGGCATGCGAGTATGATACAATAAGAGTATGATCCAAAAAAATAATTTTTAAATGTGGATGTACATAAATCCAATAAAATGAGGTTAAGTAATCAAGTAGTATTATTCTAGTTATTTAATATAAGCAATAAAAATAAACAAATAATTTTAAAACATGAAAATCGTTTCAAATAACATTTTTATAAATTATTTATTATTTATGAAAGAACATATTTAATACTAGCGGTGCCAGCGACTTCGTTCGCGTGAACTTGTGAATCGTGTGGAAACTCTATAATGGATCTGAATATCTGTATAGATATTCAGATGTTAGCATTAATATGACTAGTGTGTTAAAAGCTCCTACGCGTTAAAACGAGCGTTGATCGCTCGACGGTCGAGCGCCGAGTGAACACTGATGAACTTTGATAGTACTCTTAAGTACATATTCAAACTAGTTACCTATCGTCGACAATGGTCTGCGGTGAGGGCGCGCGCGGCAGGAAGCGCAGCCGCGGCGCGTACTCGCGCACCAGCTCGTCGCTCAGGGGCTCGCCTTTCTTCATCTGTACACAAATACACAAAGTAAATAATTGAAACAATTATTTCATTTAAGTTTTATCTAATTGTTTTATGAATCTAATAATAAGTGTAACTGCTAAGCTCAATGGGGATGATCCAATTTCTCTAACACCCTGATTTTTGTGTATTTTTCTCTATCCTAGACCAACCAATATAGATCGAACCACAAAGTGGCAGTGTTAAAAGGATTGTCCACTTTGTCCAAAAAGAAAACTCGTACGAGATTTTGTACATGTCTATTTCTTTGGAAAAAATAATTAAATAACGAATCATAAAAATATTTGTCCCATCCTCATTGCCACAAATCGTGCATCACGTATTTCGTGTATTGTGAACTTTATCTACAATGGACATGGTTTAATTTTGTATGACACGCCAGCGGGCATCGACAGAGACGCGCGGCGGTGCATATCTTCCTCGACAGCCGCTGGCGTGTCATACAAAATTAAACCATGTGTGTTGGAAATAAAATTCACTACTAAAATACACGAAATATGTGAAGCAGTGATTTGTGAGAATCAGGCGTTTTATTTTTATGTCATAGTCTCGACCTAAAAATGTACCATACATAACAATGAATAACAACCATAACAACCATCTGAAAGTTAACAATGAAAATATGCTTATTTTAGACTTATTATGCCGGTAAATACATTCTCCCCATGAAGCCCCGCGAATAGCCGTAAAACGCAAGTGTGGATGGTTTTCACGGACTTCTCGGCGTTCAAGGCTCGTTTCCGACCGACAATAATACATTACAGTATTACCATAAGTACAAAGGCGAACTTATTCCTAGAAGGAATTCTTCCAGTCAATGCTGTAGTTCTTAAGGGATTGTGGTAGCGGCTTCCTCATCGAGTGACCTTTTACGACACCCATAGAAGGAATGGGGTGGTGCTATTCTAAAGGGATTCACATTATTAAGCAGTATTTACATCATCTTGATCACTAAGTGAGTTACCATTCTGAATAACTTAGTGTAATAATAAGTCACGCCCCCGCTGCACATACAATCATCAAGAGATGCCGCTATACCATTACCATTACCTTTTTTATTTTACTCGACGTTTCGGTTGAGTTGCACCAACCATGGTCACGAGCTGACTTTGGTAGGGGGGGGGGTGCACGCTGCATTCCCACAGCCGCTGGGTGCACTCGACTGGCCACGTTACCCCTCTCTCACAGTAGACTACCTTGAAATGTACTGCATTTCCTACTTTATCGTATTTCCCCAATGTATGTACGTGTTTCGGTAGCGAGTGAGATATACCAGAGCCCATTCCCATCCCCTCCTATCCCTCTCCATTTTCCCAATCCATTCCTTAATCTGTAAAGGTAGGCAGCGCATCCGGAGGCGTGCCAACGTTTGTCATTCTGGACTGAAGTTGGCATGTATCGAGGATGTCCATGGGCTACAGTATCCCCTTACCATCAGGTGGACTTTACGCTCGTCTGCCGCCTTTTTTCAATATAAAAAAACGGGTAGTCCACGTCAAGAGTTGCGAGCAGTGTCATCAACTACCTGCATTTGGTCTTCATAGTCTGGAAAGTTGCGGAACACAACACTCACAATATCAGAAGTAGCGTTAGACGAAAAATCGCGAGGTTTAATTTTATTAAATTTATTAATCACTAGATTCCATGTCGAGGACAACTTGTATCCAACTTCTCGACTGAAATTTTGATTTCAATAACTTCACGTACAATCCTGGAGAAATACTTGTTGGACGAAGATTCGCTCAATGTACTGGCAAAAGGTATGAATGTCGCTTTAACACCTAAGCACATTACGTATGAGAAAATTATAAGCAGTGTGGAAGAAAGTATCACGACAAGATGTAGCAGTCATGTTACGTAGGCCGAGACCACCTAAAAGCAATGTCAAGGAGCGTGAAGTACTGAAGTGCACGGGTGATTGACGCTACTGTGGCGGTGGATAGTGCTGATTGCGATTAAAACATGCGGATTTTGCTGAGAGATACAAATGTATACAAGGCGGTGTCATATAACCCGACAGTCACGAGTCGAATACGGTGTTTAAACAAAGATCACCGGGAACTTTTCATTGAAGACGATTGCAACTTTCTTTACAAATCAAAAACAGTTCAACTGTCTAAACTGTACCAATGGCTTGCCGAAAATTCACAAGTCCAATGTTCCCTTGCGGCCCTTGTAAGTCAGATTGGTGCACCCACATATGACCTGGCCCAACACATTGCAGCAGTATTGCAACTACTGGTAGGTTTAACAGTCTTTTGTGAAAGATTCTCGCCATTTTATAAAAAAATATAGATGAATTAAAGTTGGAACCTGATGAATTCCTGGCGAGCTTCGATGTCGAGTCAATTTTCACTAATGTGCCTCTTAAAGAATGTTTAGACGTTATAAAGGGTAAGCTGGTCTCAAGTGAACTATCAACAGATTACATTACTCTGCTTGAACACCGTCTAGAAGGCAATTACTTACTATACCAAGGTCAGTTATACAATGGCTAGGTTAGAAAAGATGTTTCCTTGTACCACATTGTGTATTAAAAATCAATACACACCGATAGATACTTACATGCTTCCATATGACTGAAAGTAACGAAGAAATTCGGTACATTTTGAAATTTTATTATTATATAAAAAAGGTAAAAATGCGACACAAGCTGCATACAAAATTGTGCCGTTTATGGATCTAATGCGGTATCGATAAGGGTAGCACAAAGTTGGTTCAAGCGTTTTCCGTCTGGAAATTTTAACGTGAAAGATGCAGCTGGCTCTGTTCGCCCCGTTACAGATAAAGTCAGTGCCATCTGTGAAAAAGTGGAGCAAGATGAACACATCAGTAGTTAGGAGATTGCTGAGGAACGGGGTATTGATCACAAAACGGTTTTAAGTCATTCGATAAAGTCTGGGTACCAGAAAAAGCTCTATATTTGGGTGTGACATGATTTTATGGAAAGAAACATCATTAACCGTGTTTCCATTTGGTATTCTCTGTTAAAACGAAACAAAACCGAACCATTTTTGAAACGATTGATCACGGGTGACGAGAAGTGGATCACGACAATAACGTGCGAAAAAGATCATGGTCAAAGCACGGACACTGGACAGGCTACACAAACAGTGACAAAACAAGGTGAATGGTGTGTATGGTGGTGGGATTGGAAAGGTATCGTTCATTATGATCTTTTACTGCCGGGGGAAACTATTGATTCTGAAGCTGCCTACTGCCAGCAACTGATGAGATTAAAGCAAGCAATTGAGACAAAACTGCCTGACCTGATAAAAAGAAAGGGTGTGATATTTCACCACGATAACACCAGACCACACACACGACCACATAGGCACTCAGTAAAAAATAAGAGAGCTTGGCTGGAAAGTATTAATGTATCCACCGTATAGCCCTGACCTTGGCCCCCCAGCTTTCCACCTGTTTCGGTCACTTCAGAACTCTTTAAGTAGCATAAGGTTTACATCAAGAGAGGACAGTCAAAACTACACTCACAGTCACACTGTGAGAGACAGTCACAATTTTTTGGCCATGGCAATGATCTACAAGATGGCAACAAGTTATCGGCGCATATTTATTATATGTAATTAAAGTATAAATTTTTTGTCTTCAATTTCTATAGAAAATACAAAGAAACTTTCTCCCCGACCATCATAATATGTATAGATATATAGATTTTAAAAAGTTCTCATTGGTTGCTAATAAACTTATATGTGAAAAAAAATGTCCATCTAAAAACGCATAAACATAGAGTACCACAATATGTACCTGTTCGAGCGCGGCGAGGTGCGGCGGCGGCGGCGGCGGGCGGCGCAAGCGCAGCCCCCAGATGGTGGCGCGCTTCTTCATCTCGCGCCCGCACTTGAACCGTTTGCGCGACGACGTCAGCGCCGTGAGGATTCGCTCGCGGCGCTCCGTCACCGGCGTGCGCCACATCTGCACGCACGAGCCAGGCGGTCATGTTCACGAGGGATTATTCCGGTATGATCACGCGAACAGTTTCTTGTCCTATCTGATCACGGCGCAAGTTTCCTGTCTGCTCGCGCGACGCGATGCAACCGTCAAAATAAATAAAATAGTTTCCTATGTGATCAGATCACGTTTTTAACATTACTGTGTCGTTTTATGTTTATCTACAGAATAAATGTAAATATGTTATAGATTATTTATCTGATGATAGAACAGGAAACTGACCGCGTGATCACACCGGAATAAGCCGTGCCAACGTTTTAGAAAAACATAATATGCAGCATTAAGAAAGCGGCAAACCGAGGCCGAGCTATTTATCTGACAAAGTTACATTATTCATTCCGAAAGCGATGTAATGAAATCTCACATCGAATTCGATATCAGAATGACAAATTTTGTTTCCATTATTATTGATGAACCGACGGTAGTAACAAAGATCAATTGTGCATAATTCTTAGATATTATTTTGGCAATGACATTCATGATCGTTTCCTGGGTTCTATTAATGTATCTGAAAGTAGCACATCACACACACTTTCTAAAATCATTTTAGTATTACTGAATAAACATTACTGCATCGCAAAGCTAGTAGCAGAGCTTCGACGGTGCTAGTGTATTATCCGTGTAAGAAATGGAGTGCAACAAAAATTCAAGATTTGTTCACAAGCAATTTACTTTTGGTGCAATGCACACATCTTGAACTTGTTATTGTCCAAATAATGTAGAGTAGGATTCTAAGTTCATCTTTTTCAGACCTTCGGGCTACGGTATTTTTTTCAGTACATACAAAAATAACTACTTTTTATGATAGCCATTGTAACAAAAGACTGCCTCACCAAATGAATGGGGATGAATGATTCGTTTGCCTCCATGTAATCGTTAGTATAATCCGATAGAGCTAATATAGGCCCAAGTGAAAGGAGAAGTTGCGAAGAAGAATAGTACATTGAAAATCGCCGACGTAGAAAATTTCTTTCACGAGGCCATTGCGAACGTATCGACGGAAAATTGGGAAAAATGTGTTCACCACGCAGAGCCTCTGCGGGACGAGGATTTAAGACAGGCATATTTGTCCGATCGCCTCATAATAAATGTGGTAGAGGATAGCGATACCGACGATGATTACGACTCGGATGACGAGTAAAATTTGTTTAATTATTTGATTATTATATTTATGATTTTATTATTATTATATGGTGTTTCTATTGCTATGTAGTTTTAGTTAATAAGTTAAAATAATAATAACTACTTCTCAAACAAAAATAGTTGTTTTCTTTTTCAATAGAATTACTGATAATTAGCATAATCGATAGGAACCCGGCGCATCACTACGCCGTTCCATAAGGCCTGTAAGTGCGAGCGAGAGCACGTTTTATGGCCGCGACTGTCACGAGCGTTGGCGTTTACTATAGCGGAGAACGGACATCGCGTTCTCTGAACTCTGCCGTACCATTGTCAGTGTACATTGCCATCAAGTTGATACGGGCCCAAATTAAAGGTAAATGTTCAAATTGACTCTTTATCATTTTATACACAGCGCTATATAATAAATATCTTGGTATATTTGTGTGTGTTGATGTCAAATAAAGATTTTCTATTCTATATACCAATCAGTCGATTATATGTATTTGATGCTATGGCACGGATTTATCCTGCACAAAGACTAAAAAGTTAAGTACCAGATAAATATATATTGTTTATATATTACAGGTCACGCAGCATACCACAATACGGCTCCGCCATTGAGCACTAATAAAACGTTGAACCTGCTAAAAGAAGCTTGTGAGAAGGTCACAAAAGACGACTGGGCGAAAGTAGTTGAAAAAACAAGAAAAATGATTTTGGATGACCATGACCGCGATACTAGGATTCATTCCATAATTAACAATGAAATAATTATTCAAGTAACTGATAGAGACGACGTTAGCAGCAGTTCACGTGATGCATATAAACTCAATAAAACATATTTTAACCACAATGGAATTTTTTATTTTCGTATTCCCTATTCTATCACATATATACATAATGATAAGTATTATCATTATGTTAACAAAAGTATTTAATGCTACCGCTACGACATATGTCAAATCGGTAATCTGTCGACGGCGTAACTATAATTAGTCACAACAATCCAACTAATACGTAGCAGACTGTATCTGAATCTCCTTAGGAATGCACTTGTATACATTGAACCACGAAAATGTACAAATACGTACATGTAAGTAAACAAGAGTAAATTAAGAATATATGATATAAATAAATGACGTGGAATACCCACTTAAATTAATTATATATATATTTAGTTATATGCGAATGTGCAGTGCTAGACAAACATGTATGGTTTATACGGCACTAAGCAACATTAATTATGTATGGTTATTATTGTGTATAAATAAATAAATGAAAATAGTCTTGAAGATGCCTTTCCCCAATTGTTAAAGTTAGCATATATAGTCGTAACCATTCCAGCCACGAGTTCATCCACGGAACGTGCATTCTCGTCTCTAAATCGTATTCATACCTATTTGAGAAATACACAGGGACAAGAATGTCTTTCTAATCGTAAGTTGTCAATGATCGCGATAGAAAACAAATTGTCGGTAGAATTAAAACGTTCACTAACATTTTACTCTGACGTAATAACATCATTCCTGAAGAAATATAAACGTATTGATTTAGAATATAAATAACCAGACCCAGACCAGGGCAAGGGTTCAACTTTTCAATTTCAAGTATGGCCGACAGTGGAATGTACGCTCGTCTACCTTTTCCCATAAAAAAAAATTGCTCAAGCAACAAACTAAATGGGCTTTTCAAAGCCCCAGAAGGTATGTCATATTGCTAAAATGTCTGTAAAATTCTGTCTAGTAGTAACATGCATTCAGTGTGGTTTGTTGAGCTCGCCAACGATGGTGAGCGCGAAGACTGGAGAGTGCGGAGTTGTCAAAATTAATTTAGTTTTATTAATTGTTATGAAAACCGCAGAAAAGACTTTTAAAACCTAAAAAAAATATGTCGGGCTTGCCTAGGTATGCCACTAAACTATTTGTATTCGAACGACGCTTGGGCGTTTTCCGTTTTCTTGGTAAAATACTTGTGCAATGAAGTTTAAATAAATAAATAATAAATTACAAGTAACAGTATACAGATGCAGTTACCTTTTCGGGCAACTGCAGCGCGTGCCAGTTGTCCATGATGTAGGGCATGATGATGTTGTCGAAGTCGAAGTAGTTGGGCGCGTTGTACGCGGTCAGGTTGTAGAGCGCCAGGTGCGCCAGGTCCAGCCAGCATAGCTCGAGCCGCCGCAAATACTCAGAGCCCCCGTTGCAATTCGCGCACGCGAATATGTACAATCTGGGGAAACGTGGAATCTATTAACAATAACAGGACTTCACTCAAGCATGAAAGAACTAATGCTCGGAGTTTCTTTGGTGGACACAATCTGTAATGAACAACTAAAGTTGCCGACATAACTCAAAGGATCCAAGCTGACGTGGCAGTGGGCAGGCCAAACACTTTATTGCATACTTTATTTATTGCAATACTGTCAAAAAACATAATATTACTGGAGAGCAGTTTTAAAATAACAACTTGCTGTATTTTTGGTGACGAGCAAAAATAGCCAGTGGACCCATAACTTAACTTATCCAGGGTGCTTATGAGTTATAAGCACCCTGGAGTGAAGGTATCTATATGACACTTTTATATTAACAAATATATGAATTAAGGGTACATTTTTTATCAACAACTCAAAAATCGAGATTTTTGAATAATGACACTCCTGCAAATATGCAAATAAATGAGTGAATATGCTGCAGAACCGTTAACCGACGGGGATCAGAAAAAGGCGTTGATTCTAGGTTCCCGTCTGCGTATTATCTATTTTAACAGAGGGACGGTATATTAACTACACTCGCAAAACAATGCTTTTTCTGTTTGTACTATAATCAACTTACATATTCTAAGACAAAAAATCAGAGTGGCAACACTATTCGACGCATTCTGACTGGCAGATTATCCCTAAGTAGAAAGAGTAATGTTCAATGAAATATGAGTGTTCACCACTGATTTTTAAGTTTATTTTAGTTCATTGCTGCTAAAAAGTTCAAGTTGCTAAAAACATCACGTGATTAATGGACGACCCCTTAATAGAAAATAATAATATATCTTAATGTAGAGTAGTGGCTTGAGGTTCATGCTATTTGCTCTTTACAAGTCATGTATATATAATGTTCGTCAATATTTACGTTTGTTATTAATTAATTATGCTCTCTAGATAAATCTGCTAATTTATCTAAGAAATTGTTCAATCATTACAAATCCATAAAATTTTATATCTCTAGTTAAACTGTGAACAAATGACCGCTACTTATAGTTGTTATATAACCGTTGTCATTTTTAAATGTATTTTGTGAACATTGCTAGTAAAATCGAATTTAGTCTAATATTTCATTTGAGAAATAAGTGCTTAAATAACTTACTTATCGCCAGCGTATAGCGGATACTGTAAACTCGTGACGCATCTTTGGTGAAACCAACGCGAACATCTACAGCATAATAACATCTGCAACAATACAATTATGTATTAGATCTAATATACAACACATTTTTTTTTATTTTATACCATTTTTAAAATTTTTTTACATGTACATAATTACAAGTCTGCAAAATCATGAAATATATTAAAAGAAAACTAAATGAGCAACAAAAATAATAATGAGATGAGCAGCGGATAATACCCACTGAATGGTAGTAAATTTTAAGATGGGTTAGGTTAGGGTTCTCTGGAGTCCAGCTGTCGACTTGCTCATGATATTCATAGTAATTTAAAATTATTTACTTTAGTTATTAAAAATAGGTTGTTATGTTGATCATGAGTTGCTGCTCATTTGGTAGTTTTGTGCTGCTCTGTTAAATACAAGTCGTATGTCAACCGCGTGTTGTACCTGTGCAAGCCAGTCACTTTTCTCGCCGCAGTAACAATGGGCCTCATTTTGATTGATTCCCGCGTCCGACGCGCCGGAGGATGTCGTCGACGCGGCCTACAATAATGCGCACACTTTTTAATCACGAATGAGTCGTATTTACGTATTTTTTAATGTAAAAAGGACATAGGATAGTCCACCTGGTGGTAAGTGGACACTGTCACTGATGGACATTCACGATATATGTCAACATCTGTCTAGAATAAAAAACGTCTGCACGATACCGAATGTGTTGTCTATCTTTGGAGATTTATTATTATTATTATAATGATATAATAGGATAGTCAGCCAGCATCTGATGAGCTTATATCTTGTGTTGAATTTGAATATCCCGAGCGTGGAAAGTACTGTACCACTCTGGCAATCCATAATTTCTCATAATTATTAGCAAGGGGTCGTGAGGATATTTACTTTATTTTTAGCCTGTTTGGGGGTAAGAAATTAGAAAAAAAATTGAGGATTGTTCAATTTTGTATATCCTCCACGGGATTATATACTTAACAACAAGACTTGTTTGTTATTACATATTATAAGTATAATTTTGTATAAATACATAGTAATTTTCTACATAGAATGCGATCTGCATTCAGGCAAAGCAGAATAGACTTTATTTAAATTGTTCTAAGATTGCTACATTAGTTGGTAGATAAAGTATAACACATCCTTCACATACTTAGTCTTTTCCATCATACAATAATTTTAAACCAAAATCTAGTTTGCTGATAATTTTATTAACAATGCTTTAGTACGTGAAAACAATAATGGTAAATGACTTACATCACAAGGTGGTGTTAATTCCTGCTGCTGCCGCCTCTGCTGGCCGCCCTTAAACCTAAACAAGTCAGAGCGTTTCAACGCCCTGTTCTCGGCCGCGGCCACCCTGTACCTCTGGTCCACACATCTTTTACAGTGCCACGATGCGCCTACAAATTAAGAATTATGTGAAGAAGATAAGAACCAAAAAGTATGTGACGAGGAGACAGACTCCTTTATCCCATTATACCCTTGTATTCAAAAGTGAAGGGGATGGAAAATCGCACTTGCACCCAAAACACATTAATACATTTCTCGGTAATGTTCTGTGAGTGAACAAAGTGTATACATAAGTAAAGACCATAAAAAAAATTAAACCTTCATGATGTACCATGTTTGGTGTTAATATCGAAAGTTGCAGTCTTACCGTTAATCCACGCATCGACCGGCGGCGTGTGACACTTCGCGTGGTACCCGCGCCCACACATGTCGCATGCAATAATTGCATTGGTGGCGGGTCCGGCAGCCGCTTCGCGTCTCTTGCACACAACACACATGATCCGTCCGTCGTCCGCGGGCGGCGCACTAAGCAGCTTAAGAGAGGACACGGGCGCCCACGAGTGTGTGCCGTCACCGAACTTGACGAGACATCGCGCCACCCCGGTACCGACTTCACATGAGTCATTGTCGTTGCTTGTGCTCAGCTCTACTATCGTACCTGAAACATGCAACACTATTTAGACAGAACAATGAAAACAAGTTATAATGGAAATGAATTATAGCCTTTTCTTGGTGGACAACATTACTGGAATTCATCTTTCTCATTTTATCATATCTTGCAACTGCATTTATCTTATTTATACTACATTAAATTGCTAAATTTACAGCAATGTCAGAGAACATCTGCCTTCCGGCAAAGACCTCTCACCTTTTCCAATAATCTGAATCTGCGCTAATTTTAATCTAAGTGTCATCCTCCGCCTTCACAATTTCATCCTCCCACCTCCTGACAAAAAGGAAGGTGGGTGGATCGGATACAATATTAAATGTATTTATATCACATGGATAAATTACGACACACACACATACTGATGAAATGATGGTAGGAAAGGACAATGTAAACAGTATTTTCCCAGTCAACATCTGCTGAAAAATGTTGTGACTGGGAAGGTGGCACCGGCGTGTAGGATGCAAACTAAAACCTTTATGGAAATTCTACATCTGTTAGCTTCATTCACTGTGCTATATACCAAACAAAGTACATTTTATATACATATAATATATTAAATGGAAATTCATGAAATCAAATGTAGATGGCAAAAAAATAAAAGGTGTAATGTGTGTGTATTTATGATGATTTTAATAATTGTTTTTTTAGTGGAGAATGGAATGTGTATAGAAGGAAGGTGTGATAGAGTTTCTCAGTGCAATCTTATAGTAATTCACTGAATGGTTGATGAAATTATATCAACAACAAATAGAGAGGCATTTGGTGTTGCCAATAATCCACTTACTATCTGTTTTTTTTTTTTTTTTGTAAAGAATCTGATCAACTATATTGGAGAGTCTAATTCTTCATTGGTAGAAGAAAGAGTAAATGCCTTGTAGATGCAACTTAAGGCTCATTTGAACAAGGAGAGTTTCTTGAATACTAGCAGGAGAGGAAATCTGTCAAGTATATGCCCGTTGAGTATAAACAACCGTTATCATCATGTGATCATCATGAATCATATGAAGTTTGGTTGCATACAAGAATTGTATACAATATTTTGGCCCGAACTGTTTAAGAAACTCTCCACAAGAGCAGTTAGTAAAGAAATCAGTTTGGATGGCAGTTTTTCAATAAAGCAAGTACATTGCTGTCATTCTCAAGTCACTTACCTAAATAATATCTCCCATCCTTATTAGAGACAAGTACATCATCCCCACAATGGAACGGGTTTGCATTGATTTTCTCTGTGTTAGTAGTAGAATCTGGCATTGCATTCTGTGTTTCTTCCTCTTTTTTCTCATTCTTTTTGTTAACACATGGTGTAATAGTTTTGTCAAGGTCGCTCAGGAGCACATCGATCAGTGACAATTGTGTTGAAACCTCTTTGAAAAGAAAATTATGAAACATATGTTTTAAAAGGACCTGAGATATAAATAAATGAATTATCTTAATTATATTGTGCTAACAGGAAGCCACTTCTATTTATTAGTATTACTGTCTATATACTCCTGCAATTAGATTTATAGAATAACAAGCATTTATTGCACAAGATAAATGTATATAAATAATAAAATAAAAGCATTAAAGTGGGTGAATTTCCTTAAAGCATTTCTATTTCTAATTTATTAAGTATTTGTCATGAATATATAATAATATCATATGCTATGTAACTAATTAATAAACTGAAGAATGAACTGATAATAGGGGTTTGTATAAAATGCATTAAAATTATAAAAATATATTAAGGACAATGATTTTTCATTAATCATGTAATATTTACTCACTTGCATTTTTTCCATGATTGGAAGGCAAAAAAGAGATACTTTTAGAAAGATGTTGTTTTTATTCCTTTCTTTATGCTTATCTAGATATATACTTTCCATCTGAGAATAAAATTCTCAAAAGTTTGGTTGTAAAGAGGATTTTTTAGGGTTCCATAGCCGATTAGGAGCTCTTATAGTATTATCAGTTGGTCTGTATGTCAGTCATATTACTCATTTTTGCACCTATTCAGATAAAATTTGGTATGAAGATGTATAATGGAAACCCAATATCACAAATAAAGAAAACCTAGAAAAATTAAAAGATATTTTTGACAACCCGTGCGAGAGATCTAGCAAGGTTTATTAAAATGTAATAAACATGTTCTGGAACTTTTAACATTTACCCTTCAGTCGCAACATATTCCCTTGCAAAGTTGCTATCAAGGTGTCCCTTCTATCCCAATTAACTTCTTAAATACCATTGCAAAGAATCTGAAAAAAATTGGGGCTTTTAGCAAGAACATGAAGCTTGATAAAAAATTATAACAGACTGAAGCAGACTTTCTGAAAATTTTTGATGAATGTTTTCATAGAACAAACAAAATTTTTTCTTATTAGTTATATTATAACATATAATATAATATCGAAATGCAGATATTCTGAAAGGTTATGGAACCCTGTCATGTGATTGTGTCAATACACTCCTGGCTGGTTTTTAATTTCAATAAACTCTCAAGTTATGCACATGAGTTTTATTCTCAGAATATTATGAAAGGATATTCATGAAAGAATAAGAATTGCATTTATTGATAGACTGTTTAATGTTAGTGCCAGGTCTTATTAGCTATGGTTAGAAGCGAAACAATCTCCCCTGATCAGGCATACAATAAACAATAAAAAAAACTTATATTTAACATTTTAATACTATAAAAAGATATCTTATATGAAAGATACTCTATGTATGTTTATGTTTACCAGTGATAATGTCAGTCTGTGCTTTGCATTATATGCAACATGTTGAACAATATAAGCTTTTCATAGTAAGAGAATTTTCAAAAATGTTAAGATTTAAAGGAACTTCTTTGTGTTATATTAGATAATTGATGAAATGACCATAAACATAATTTCTAAAAGCATTAGATAAACTATATATAAATTAAATATGTATATATGTGTTTATCCAAACATTTTATCTCCATTGAAAGAAGCATTACAAGCATTGAAAAGAAAAGAAATCAATTCCATATAATAGTATATGATTTCAACAATAATTATGTGTTAAAAGTTAATTTTTAATAAAAAAAGTTTTTCCAGATTAAATGAAATACTTTCAACTATAACTATACTATAATTTAAAGTTCACTTTATTTAGATATTTTTTTCTAAATTATATATTAGTATGCTTATTGCAGACTCAATATTTTTTTACAATTTATTTAAAACCCAATAAGTACTTTATAAATATATATATTGGTACCAATTTAAGTTACATTAATACAAGGACAGAATAAGTCAATACCAGCTATATTAATAATGCTCATTACAGTGATACTACAAGCCTTTAAAAGCAGCTGTAAAGATATTTTAAAATGGTACCTATTTTAAATAAATTACAGTATCAATAATATTCCTATATAGTTTAACATTTGAACAGAACATTTGAATTGTGTTTAGGATCTTTTGATCAGCTGATATCATGCAGTACAGTATAAATTTTGGTGAGTACCATAAGCAACTTGACATAAATACCTGGGGTCTGGGGTTGAATTATCTTATTTCGTGATCTAATGAATTTACAATTATTATGTTGCTGTGTAATGTATAGCTCTGATTCCAATAGCAGTCGATGTTGAAAATTTTTATGGTAAGTTATAAAACATTAAAACAGGGATAAAAGTCTGCTTACGAAAAATTACGAGGTAAAGCGATGTTTTATAACCATCTAAGTGTAAAGAAATATACTAAGTCGCATTTAAAAATACACATTCTCTACTCACCAGCGTTGAAGTCCATTTCAAATTTGCTTTTTAACTCATATGCAGCCTTATTAGTTTGTTTTTCATTCGTATTTTACTCTACAAGAACAAACACCAAAGCATTGGCGCTATTGCGGCCATTATAGTCAAACGTTTCACCGTTTTCCCGCGGTAATGAAATCAAACATTAGAAATATATGTAAAGCTAGTTGGCAGTGAAATAGTATTATGTGAACACTTTCATTTTACAATTTATATAGAGATTATAACACACACTAATTAAAAAATATTTTAAACTATATACATAAAATATAACCCTTCAAATTCCTTCATCAGATAGGTAGGGATGCATCTGAAATCGATTAATCGAACAATCGATTGTTTTGATTACAAATGGATTTATGTATCGATTTATAATAATCGATTATGAAATCAATTCTCGATTCTGTGGCGGGTGCGTTTTTGTTTCATTACTGTTAAAATGATGTATTGTGGACTTTGTGGTTTAATAGTGATAGTTTGTTAAAGTTCAAAGTGTCATGTCATGATGCTCAAATAAAAGTATAAGACTGCGTTTTTCGCGTCCTTCCAAGGAATCCAACTGTCCTCAATAAACCTACTATTGCTTTATTGAGCGAACGTCATTTTTACTTTAAATTCATTTACACGTGACATTATCAAAGCAGTCTATGCGCTTGAGTAGACGACTAATACTGCCATCAAACTGACGAAGAAGAAGAAGAATCAAATTGTTCAAATCAAATCAAGATTTTCAAGTCTAAAACGTATCCTGTGAGTGGACGTTCGACATATACAGAATGCCCCCAGAAATGGTGTCAAGCGCACGTCCAAAGGTAGAGTACCCTCAGGGGCACCCGAATCATTCCCATGTATGTTTCGCGATTTTTTGTAGTTTACGAGTTATGATTTTTTTTTGTGATTATTCACCAAACTACGAACTACCACAAAAACTACTAACTACAAACTAATAAAGACTAACTACAAAAAATCGCGGAACACATGGGGGTGATTCGGGTACCCCTGGAGGTGCTCTGCTCTACCTTTGGACTTCCGCTTGACACTATTTCTTGGGATAGCCTGTAGTGCCGTCGAAGTAAGTTAGATGTCGCTCACTAAAGTGATAGTAGGTTTACTGAGGGCAGAAGAGGACTCCTTAGAAGCACACGAAAAACGCAGTCCTTTTATTTAATTATCACAGGCATTACGCACAAAAACACTTTGAAGTTTAATAAACTATTGTGGTGATATTAACAACCTGTTTCTCATTAATTTTAATGTCGGTTAGAAAATATTGCATTTGTTACGGAGTGACAAATCATTGTAACTTTTTTATGGTTGATAAAGCCTACTATATTTATCGGGCTAATAAACACATCATTTCTCAATTAATCAACCATAAAACTCGATACATACAATAAATGTGTACTAAAAATGAATAAATATTTAAAATGAGCTCGTCTCAAAATTGGTCTTATATTCGGCGCCAGTCATACAAGTGAGTATATACACTGGAAGAGATTTTTTGATAATTTTGTCAGAATGTAAAGAGGAAAGCGGGAAATACTCATCCAAAAAGGTAAAGCTGAGGCTTTTAATAAGTCATGTGTTATCCAAAATATACGAGCACATTGCATATTGTGATATGTACAGTTTGGCTTTAAAAGTTTTAGAAAATGTATTTATTAAACCGAAAAGTGAAATATTCTCACGGCATAAACTAGCTACTAGGCATAAACAGCAAATCTATGTATATGTGGATCAATATTTACAAGCTCTAAAACTATTATCTAAAAATTGATTCCTAAAAGATATAACAGGCGAACAAAATGAAATAGAATTCATTAGGGACGCTTTTATAGCAGGTCTTACATCCGCTACAATACGCCAGCGATTAAGGAAACCTGAAACAACCTATAGGAAGCATATACACAGGCTTGTTCTTTAGAAATAGCGCAGATACAATCGGACTCTACCCATCCACAAAATCCGATTTTGGTTGTAAATTATGCCAGGAGAAATGCGAATGTTAACTATCGTGCCCGTGCGAACGAATGCTATTTCTGGGGGAATATTCGACATCCGCGACTATGAATTTAAAAGCTATGAAATTTGACTATGAAATTTAAAAGCTGAGAAAAATGTGGTGATATTAATAACCCCTTGTCATTTATTCTAAGGCGATTTAGAAAATATTACAGTTGTCACGGACTGACAAATCATTGTAAATTTTTACGGTTGATAAAACCTATTATTTATCGAACCATTAAACTCTAATCATTTCTCAACTATCACTATTATATCACAAAACGCACTATAGACAATTTTTATAATAAATCAAACCAAAACTCAACTTTACTTCTAAAGTTCCCGCTAAAAAGTCGAATCGATTCTTAGACCGTCTATTCGAATCGACCAAAAATAGTTTCATTTTTATAAGCCTGGATACATTGTCCTTAACCCTAATCGCCATCTCTATAAATCGGTGTTGCCATTGCCACGGCAGCTACAGTATTTTTTTTTATTATGGCAAGGGTACGAGTATATGCATTATTTTTATTTATACAAAATTATTTTATTTGTAATAGAAAAATATCATTATGTTGAATTAGAGCTAACTTTGTAAACGATATAGATACCATTTTTATTAAAAAGGCAGACAACATGTAATCATTATCATTCATCATAAAGTTGTCATTAACTTATTGACTGACGTTAAACGTTATGTTTGTTATCAGTCGTGTCAGTTCATTAAAATTCTTCGTAGTGTACTAAAAAATATTTACCCGATTGCTTGTTTGTTATTAGCAATATATTAAAAGTTATCACAATTAATTTAGATTATTGTTATCTTTAAAGTGTTCAGATACTCATGGTAATTTTGTAAACATTGGTGATGGGTAATTCGAGTGCTAAGCAGCATTATCATACTGCGTCGAAGACTGGTGTTTTACGATTAACTGATTACAAATTGAAGGAATTGCCCATCGAAGTGCTCAAATTATGTGACATTTTAAGAAATTTGGATGTATCTAAAAATAAAATTGCAAATCTGCCAGAGGAAATATGTAAATTGAACCATTTAAAGCAACTCAATTTAGACTATAACAAAATAGAAAGATTGCCAAATAAATTTGGTAATTTAATGAAACTGGAGTTATTGAGTTTATCTAACAATTCGATTTCTGAACTTCCTAAATCATTTACAAATTTAGTGAATTTGAAACATTTATATCTAAATAATAATAAATTGAAACAATTTCCTCTACAATTGATAGGACTTAAGAGTTTGGATATAGTGGAGCTAGCCAACAACAGGATAACTGAGATACCACGTGGGATGACAGATTTCTATGCTGCAGAGTTAAATTTAAGCAGAAATGAGATATCTGTGATTGGTGATGATTTACACCTGGCACCTAAATTGAAGATATTGAAATTAGAAGAAAATTGTTTATCATTAGATGCAATAAAACCCAGTTTGCTTCGAGATTCTAAAATCCAAACTATTAACATAGATGGAAATCTATTTGAAGCAAAACTGTTATCATCAATTGAAGGATATAATGAGTACACAGAAAGATACACTGCTATGAAGAAGAAACTGTTTTGATTTTATTTTTAAATTCTTTGGCACTTAAATATGCAACAATGTATTGTACAAACAATGTATATCAGACAACAATGTCTCACTGAAATAATGCAAAAGCTGAAAATAGGCTGTTCAGTAACGAGAGGAGAATTGATTCTACCAGTTTTTACAATAGGTTTTATTTTATAATTTAACAATGTCCATTTTTAGTATATATTTATTCTATGCAGTTACACAATTAATGCACCACACCACCTAGGCACGCGATCATTTACCTATACTGAGTAATGAGCACTATGAACCTTTTAGATAGAACAACAAAACTTTATATGTTTGTAACTTTAGTAATTTATGTAAGTTTAAGTAATTTTATTTTTCACTAGAATGGTTTTACGTGATTCAAGTTTTGCATTATTTCAGTGCACTTACAAAATGAGTATTTCACATGTTATTATTTATTATATTGTCAAATATTTCATAATTTATTAAGTTTTTGTAATGTGTAAAAAAAAAATATAAATATTTGTTGTCATATAAAGTTTGTAATTTATATAATTAAATCATATGTTTTTCAATAGCTTTCTTCAAAAGATTGCACGCTGTTTCCATTGGTTATACAAAAAATGACAAAGTGCGTGATTATGACATTAATTCTAGGTTGATTAATATATTTTTGGAAAAGTATTGAAACTTTAGGAAAGGTATAACTAAATTGTATTTATTTTTCAACGTAATCATCTAATCGAATACACCTTGAATAATGTTTTGAAAGTTGCTCAATTCCCTTGGAAAAAAAAGGCTTGATCCTGGGTATCGAACAAAGACTTTACAATGCACATGACCTCATCATCTCTGTGAAATTTTATACCACGCAAGTGTTTTGTAAGGTCGGCGGCGCACCTGTATACCCCCTGGTGCTGCAGGTGTCCACGGGTGGCAGTAACACTTATCATCACGTGGGACCGCTTGCTCGTCCGCCTACCTCAATATTAAAAAAAACTTGTTAATTGTAATCTTGATCTATTTAATAAACTATTATAGTCTGAAAATTTCTAATATTTTTAAATGAAACTAAAAAGGCATTCAAATGATTTCTAAAAAATTTAGTTCTGGAGGGTAAGATTTGTGGTCTCTCTGGCTCTACCTTTGATATGCTATGACCATAACATTGGCTGTCTGGCCTAACAAATAGCAAATAGCCTAACAAATAGCTAAGTACTCAGATACTACTAACTATAATTTCTTTCTAAGCCAATGGCGTAGTCAGGATTTCATCCAAGGTGAGACAAAAGCAAACAATTTTATCCAGGGTGGGTCAAAACAAACAATTTTCGTATAATGATTTTAGAAAGCTCGTGATACAATTTCATAATTTTTTTGAATCGTCTTCATATGATGCGATACCCCTGACATGATGTTCATCTTCTCACCCGAACCGTTTGAGGAACTTCATAAATGAGCCTTAATATGGCGTTTGAAATTTAAAACTTTATTTCTTTACTTTTAAGAATAAAGTCGCTCTTTTAGTTAGTAAACTTCTACTCACGGAGTCTGCACACTCTGACACTGCTCGACAAGACATATTAGTGTACGGAATTACCTTATTATTATTATTTATGTACGAAGGCGGCAGACGAGCATACAGTCCACCTGATGGTAAGTGTATACTGTCGTCCATAGACATCCGCGACACATGCCAACATTAGTCCAAAATGACAAACGTTGGTACGCCCCTCATATGCGCTGCCTACCTTTATATCCACTGTAGTTAGTACACATGCAGTTTTATAGTTTTGTTTGCCTATCCACGGGGTGTGCCAACTTCAGTTCACAATAACAAACGTTGGCACGCCTCTGGATGCGCGCGCGCCTGACTTTGAAGATGTAAGAATGGATTTAAAGGAAGGGCTGGGAAAATGGAGAGGGATAGGATTGGATGGGGTGGGAATGGGCTCTGGCATATCTCATCCACTACCGAAACACGTACGTACATTGAAGAATAAGATAAAGTGGGAAATGCAGTACCTATATTTCAAGGTAATCTTCTGTGAGAGAGTGATAACGGCTATTGGACTGTAGCGTGCACCATCCCCCTCGTAACCTGCTAGACCCTCTGCACACTGGGAACGCTACAAACAAAATAACGCTTATAATTTAACTATGGTAAGCTGGTGCATGGGCGTGGTCACGGTGGGGCAGGTTGGGGCGCTTGCCCACCCCCTGGCACAGGGAAGAATAACTAACAGACTTTTAGCATTACACTCTCTTTAAATTATAAGAAAATTGTTTACTTTGCCCCACCCTGCATAAAATTGTTTGCCTTTGTGCCGCCCTGGATAAAATCCTGACTACGCCTTTGAGCTGGTGTACATTAAACGTACATAATTTCGTACGTAGTTATTTCTGTCTAATGTAGGTATTAGACAGAAATAACTACGTGCGAAATGAATACATATTGAAAAAACAATGATAATAAGTGAGAACCGAAAGAATTTACTTTATTTCTGTCAATGAACTTTATTTTGGATACGCCTGAAATTTTTAGCATAGCACATCATTTTGATTTTGCTATTTTGTTTTACTAATACAGAATCTCGTGATTCCAGTTAGGTTACAATTGTCACAATCAAAAAGCATCATTACATATCTAATAGGTATACAAGTAGGTAGTATCAAACAAAAACTGTTGACCTATTAGGTATATAGGAGGTCCTAGTTTGAGCGCCGGATTTAAATTTCGCGCAATTTTTTTGTTTGGCGGTTGGATCCTCTGGTTTGTTTATAGATGTGACGACAGTTACATACAATTAGTCAACATGGAACGGTACATGAATCAGCAACGGAGTATGAACTTTAGAGCAGTATGAAGTGGACCATCATTTTGGCGAAAAAATATCTTTATTGATGAGGCCCATTTCCACTTACTTTAAGTAAGTAAAAAATGACTTTTTTTTTTTTCTAAATTAAATCCGGCGCTCAATCTGGGACATCCTTTAGTACTCGCTTTGCAAGTTTTGTAACTTTAAATAAATATATTATGTTATCTATCTACCTTTTCTAGGACTTTGTACAATAAAAAATCCTTTTGTACTGAAGTTTAGTGCGATCTATTATAATATAGTGCAAATTGTGCAACATAGATAGGTAATAGTTGTCTCCTACAGTGCAAAAGCTATAAGCGTGAGATAAACCGAGGAAATAAATTAAATGAAACCCGATTGCCCTCTAGAGTCAGCGTGTGTTATTAATGTTATTTAAATATGTGATAAATAGGCATAGTGAATGGGACGATTTAATTAATTAACGAAACACGTTCATTAATTTTCGATAAAAATTCCGAACTTTGAACGTTGACGAGAGCATTTTCATAAATCTTGTGAACTTGCGGAAATGATTTGTAGAAGAAATGTTGTCAACTATGCCTCATAAAGAACATGGCTTTGCCTATTAAAATAAAGTTACCATACTATTATTATGTTCTGAGCTACCATTTCCGGTGGAATGGAATTTACTCCAAAGTAAATCTAGGAAAACAAAACGGCTAAAAAGTATTTTAAAGCTTTTAATATCCTTTTAACTTCTTGTAACTCGGAAGGAATCGTTAACACGATGTTTTGATGATAATGACTTCAAATGACTTAAGACTCTGTTCATGTTATATGCTTGCGTAAGATTAGTAAATTTAGGCCCTGAAATGAGAAGAACCTTAATGTTGTTAAGTGTCTAAGTATGATATGGATATCTGTGCGTATCTTTGTTAAAAAAAATATCATAAGGTCATATTTTATGAATTGCAAGAAGCGATAGATATCACTGGAAGTGTACGATAGTGAAAGCGCGACAATGTTGATACTGGTTAGAAAAGAGTCAGAGCTATTGCGTTGTGTTGCGTATCTATTATATTATGGCGGTTCACGGTGCATGGCACGTTATCACGGTGGCATCGCTATATACATAGTGTGCAAATTAGTTAGTAGTGTAGGAGTCGGCAGCATGTTGATTACACACCATTTCTGCCAGTGACGTGCTTATGTGATCATCGCGTAATTACGTCGTTTAAAAACTAATATTTTGTATGAAAAATATATGGCCTACTAAAATTTATTGTGTCAAAGCGCATAAAAAGCTATTTGGGACAACTTCCTTAATTTGAGGTGAGTATACTTATTAATTATGATAAGCAAATTAATGATGCGTTTCACTATTTATCTAATATTAATAATTAATATCGATGATGTATTTACTCATTTATGATTTTATCTTACATTGACGAAAACATTCCTATATTTTCTGTGAAAATAGAGGTACATAGCTAGTTTGTTAATCTAAGAATTTAACTTAATTTAGTTTTTCTGTTTTTATTTATGGAAAATGACGTTATATATATTTTTTAAAGATAGAGTCTATTTGAGACTGCTAAATCGTAACCGTAGAAATCTCTAAGGAAGAAGAAGCTCGTTAGCTCAGAAGAAGAGTGTTGGAGTGGTCTAGATGTTATTCGTAATAATTAAAGAATTTAGGATCTTAATAATCTAGTATTGTCGGCATAGTTTGTGTCGTGGGTGTGGAGTTTGGGTCCTCAAAAAACTACGTTCTTGAGATTTGACGCAACTGCGGTGTTTGTTTACTACATTTGATAAAGTATTTTAAATAGGTAATTAGACCTGTGACTTTAATATAGGTACTTATTTTGTGGATCTTAAAATCATCAATAACCGTAGCTGTAGCTACCTACATATATTATTTAACTTCTTTTATTTAGCTTTTCTCTGTATCATTACTGGCCAACGGACTATTGTATGTACGACTGTACGTATTATCTCGTACTCTCTAATACACATTTAGAAATACAGTGCAAACTCTTTAGAACGAAACTCAAGGGACCGAGTATTTTCTTTCCAGACAGTTTTCATATGGAGAGCAGAAAAACAGCAAAATTTCGCAAAAAATCATACATAATTTATTAATGTTTGTAACAATTATTTTAGAATCAGAATCATCATAGAATCATTCTAGAATATTATTCCAAATACATAATGTGTTTGGTATCTTAGACTAAACATTTCTAAGGCCAACGTATACTTACGTGATCCGACAGTAATGGTAAACATCTACAACAAACAAGGTTCGCAACTGTCTTTCTTAGAAATTTAGCACCTAAAGATATTATATTGACGTCTAAACAATGATGTACTGTTTCGTTATAAAGAATGGCTATCACGTTATAGAGAGTAGGTACATCAATGTATGGGTTATCATTTAATAATAAGGTAAACCAACCAAGCTCAAGTACTTAATGTCTATGTTATAGCAAGTGTTTCGTTATAAAGAGGTTACACTGTATTTTATAAAAAAATGGTAGATGTTAAAACTAATTTTGTCTCGACAGCTATTTTTTGAGAACAGTATTTACCTACAGCTGATAAACAATTATCTATTGACTTCGCCCGTTCACTTCAAAAGCATTTATCCAAAAATAAAAAGAAATATATTTTCCGACGGCTCACGGGGATCGTACCTTTTGTACAGTAGGCAGGTGTATTATTACCAATTGAGCTAATTGATCAAAAACAATACCTATTTGTTTTTGACCGCCACGCCATTATTCCGAAATACAAAGTCCGAATCATAAACATTGCGATATATTAAATGTTGTTTTTGTTTTTTCAAGTTACAACGATCCAGTTATAATACATAAAGCACGGATTAACTCTAGATAATGTTGATGGAATAAATTCTGTCATTGATATGCGAGGTTATCATCACCCACCTTCATTATCTTCTTCATAATATGCGATATATTCGCATGATGTAAAGTCCATGGATGAAATTGAGTTAATCATGGTTGAATCATGATTTATGATAGTGACTGGTGATCAAAGAATACGGAAAAATACTAATAAAATTCATTTTATAAGTTTACTTTGCTGTTGTGGAACCACACGCTCGAAGGTTAAAAGAATTTTAATCATAGAAGGGTGTATTTGAGCAATGTACCTATCATCGATCATTAATTAGGAAGAATAAACTCATAATACAATAAGTTAATCAGTCGTTAGAGCATAGTTGAACTAATTGAAATTTAATTATTTTTAACCTTTCTCAACGCTTCAACAATATGAATCTTCTAGGTCTAAAACTATCTAAATCGCTATCAGTTAAATACATAATTGTATCCTACCTGAAATAGATATGTAGTTCTGTTTCTGGGACAGAATTTCGTCACGTTGTATTATACGTGGAGAGTATTTAAAAATCCGAGGTAGGTACCAATTACCATACCATTCCTCCTCGGCTGCATCTATATGCAGATATATGGGAGAGGTCTATACCTCTCCTGACCAAAGGCAAGCTACTATCGACAAACTTCGGTCCATCTGGCCGATAAAATCCGAGTTATTTTAACAAAAGTCTTAGGTTCTAAATTCTACTCATCTATAGACATTTGAACGAGATTATGCTGACATTATGCAATTTGCGAATTGTGATAGCAAGATACAATTTTCAAGATTGTCAGGCGATCAACAGTTGCACCATTCTTCCTTCATTAAGGTAATCGGGTTGACAATGCTTTGCAATAAGTGATCGACCGTGTTTGATATCTAAATCGCTCACACATTCGTACATACCTGCCGAGGAAAAGTGGTACCTACGTCTTATTAAAAGTATCGAAATGTAGTCGTAAAATAATTATTTTAAGCTAACTAGGTAAATACACGACTTTTCATGTTTATTGTGTTTTTTTAGTTAAATTCGTCTATCTGTTATGTATTTCAAAATAGTAGAAAATGTCCCAATTCTCCAGTTTTTTAACACTTTCTTTTTAAAAAATACTAGGTTACTACCTACTTATACAATACCTAGGTACTTCGTATGTAGGTATTTTTATAGAAGATATGACAGACGAGCGGGCGGGCGGGCTACATGATATAACTGGTAAGTGGTATTAGTGGTGGTAAGTAGATATCTACACGATATCTACAATACAAAAATCGGGTGCACGCGGATACTTTGCCGCCCTTGTTTCTGCAAGGTAATTTTTCCTGAACAATTAATTCTTCCTGTAAATAAAATACTTCTTGTCTGTGGAATTGTCATATTCGCAGTTAGTTATTTTTTTAAGGTTCATACTGTTAGATACTGTTCGTATCTAAACTGGATAACAAAGTTACCAATAGATGTTCTAAAATGATTGAACTTTACGACTTATTTATTATGTTAATCGTCAGATACCACAAAAGCATGGACATAAAATTTCTTCGTTCTAAAACGACAAGAGCTTATTATAAAAATATAAATAAATACCTGTGTAGTGAATAACAACAAAAAATGTCAACAAATTAACACGTGGGGACCGAATTACATATGCGATATTAGCACAATATGTTATTAACTTATTACTTGTGTTATTTAAATGTATGTGTGAATTTTGTGATATAGCGTAGAAATTACCATAGCGACATATACCTATAATCTATTCGTATACTAATGTTATAAAAGTGAATGTGAGTAGTTTTTGTTTGTATGTAAGAAGTGCCGTGTTGGGCCGGCTTTAGAGTAGCACCGTCTCATCTCTTCCCGTGAAAAGAGTGGACTCGCCAATCCGTTTATCCAGCAGCGTGGCGTTTGAAGGTCACACATCCCTCAGGCACAAGACAATGTGCATGAGGAGGCCCATGTCCAGCAGTGGGTGATAAAAGGCCTGGTTACGATTATGTAAGTGGTAAACTTAAAACAACTGGACTGATTTTGAAAATTCTTACATTTCTAGGAAGCTAAACTAACGGCTCATTTACACAAAGAGATCACGAACGCGAGTTTTTCGAACATTCGGTCAAAAGCTACTATAAACAACTGTTATCATCCTGTGATCACTGTTATCCTTCAATCATCGAGTTTTTGTCATCTTGTGAACATTTCTAGGCGAGAATTTTATGTAGTTTGTTCGCAAACAAGAATCTTATGCAATATTCTTAATGCTTAATGAGCCTTAATGCAGATGGACTTAATAGGCTTTGATTTAATAGCTGTGTTTGGGTTCCCTAGGAAATCGGGAAAAATGCCATCGGAGCGAGGTTAGGGAGGGTCGTTACACTAGCTATTGCTCCCTCTGGAATCTACTTTCCGGTTTAAAAAGTATCCTATATCCTTATCAGGATTTCAGGCTACTGAATCGATTCACTTTCATTTATATCAGTTTAGTAGTTTAGTTGTGAACAGACAGACAAATAATTTCGCATTTATAATGTTAGTGTGGATGTGGATTCAAGTTCATTGATGGTGAGCTAAATTCTAGATTATTCTATGTCTAGAATAATCTAGAATTTAGAATCTAGAATTTCTAGAATCTAGAATAATCTTTAGAAATAAAGATAAGGTTCCTTATCTTTATTTCTTACAACTTACACTATCAATTAGTGCAATAAAATAACTTAAGATTTTCTCAACGAAGATGAACGAACGGGTTCGATTCTCGATTGTGTATGAGTTTTTAAAATCTTGGAATGCAGTTTTTTATAACTAAAATCAACGCCATGGTTCGTTAGAACAAATTTCTCTATTTCTGATATTCTCAGACTTTTAACCCATACTGACAAATTTCAAAAAAAAAGATCCTGTATATTTATGTCTTCAATGTCTTTAACTCTGTCTAAGCTCTTTGTACAACATGGTCTGTTCGTACACTCTCAGACTCGTCACCATAATAAGCGGTTAGCAAAAATCTCAGATCTATATTCATTACAGATTAATGTATTATTTTGATCAAAAGTTATTGTTATTGGTGAGTATTTTCTTTTCGGTTTTCTTCACAAATGTACTATCATCTTCAGAGTCTATGTTTTAAAATGTATTTAGCGTTCTTAATTGTAGTTTATGTTTTCTGAATTTTTAAAACGGTGATCAAAGAGGTGTTAACATTTCATTCACGTACCTACTTTTGAAAGAGGAAGGTAACGGCTAGTATAATACTTCCTTCCATAGACATACCTAAAAATCTTAGATCTGTGCTTCCTCCTCGTCAATTAGATACATGTCAAACCATAAACCAAGTTTTTCTATAAGATGTTTCAACGTCAACGTCATATAAAGTTGGCTCAGAATTGGACGTTTCGGAAATTGTTGCTCGTTCAGTTTCAATTACTTCCTTGACCTCATGCAGCTGTGATTGTGCAAAAAAATATTGGGGCGACAACAACGCGGATAAAGACGAGTTTAGTATAAATAATTACTTTAAAGTAAATAGTGTAGGTACTATTCCTACGAGACTATGGGATGTTAGTGCGTACATTTATATTATATTTTTTAAATATCTTTGTTTATAAATTGTATGTGTTTGTATTCGCTCTCCATAAATGTATTAGGGAAACTAAGTTACGGGTCAGGGTATAGGAAAAATAAAGGCTACCGCCCGCAGTGTGTTTTATTGAGCATTAGATTAAACATATAAAGTTGCGGGCTAGATGACGAAGTTCCGGTATCGGCGCCACTGTTTTCCCTTTACCTTCAGTCCTCCCATTCCCCTTGCTACTCAAGGAAGGAGGGAGGGAAAAAAGGGCTAAATTGCTCAAAGAACTATAGATCTTCATGCTTCGTCATCGAAAATAGCCTTGTTCTCCGCATAAGAGGAGAACCAACCCTAGGGTATGTGACTTGTAGTCTAGAAGTTATCTATGACGTTGGAGAGCGAATAGCACAATAAACTTCCCCAGGGAGCAGGGGGATCGCACGGGCAGCGAACTTGCTATAAAAGGCATAGGTTCCGACCTCTCTTTGCCAGTTCGTCCTCAGCACTTCAAGTAGTAACTTGAACTGCCAGTTTTACATTCATCACTTCAAGCAGTGACTTGATCCAACAGACTCCTCATTGTGGAGATACCTAACAAGTTCATACAAGCAAGCTCGCTGCCGACTGCCGCTTCCTCTCTGCGCCCCTGTGGTTCAATGTAAATTAGAGCAGCGTTTTTATTTCCGTATTTCACCCCTACACCCCCCCGTTGGAAGGCAACGTGCGGCCTGCAACATTGGCCTTGCGGTATAACATCGATCGCGAGCACCGCCTGTATATCCTCCAACACTATATGAGAAAATATTTTCGGTCGATTATTTATAACAATAGAATACAACAGTATGTTCTTGTGTATATTATAATGCCACTATCTTATTTTCGGTTGAGGATTCAATGATAGTCTATTTTGTAATTCCTTTTTAGTTTTTTCCGGTTTAGACAGACATGTCGTGGGTATTATTCAAAGTTGCACGTCAATTTAAGGGTGACTCTTAATCGTGAGGGGATTAACAGGGGTTTGACTCATACCAAACCCATATTAATTTATTCTGTTACGAACAGTTTTGAAATTCTCAACGCTCATTTACTAGTATATCTGCTCCAGTTTAGAATTATGTTGGGTAGCACATCAGTAGTCGATACCCCGCGCGATACCAAAAGGTTGATTTTTGTTAACATTGATCTAGTATCAACTGTCCGAAACCGGGCCGCCTTTGTGCTCGGTCGCCTCAACCCCCTCATAGGCGGGAGAAGTAAAATGTCGCTTAGAAATAAGTTGACATTATACACAACTCTCGTCCGACCCATTATGACCTATGTTAGCGTTGTGTTCGCGCACGCGGCTCCCTCCAACATTAAAATTCTTCAAATCCTCCAAAACAGATTCGTGCGCAAGGCCGTGGCTGCACCATGGTACTTGCGTAACGTCGACCTCCACAAGGACTTGGAACTTTCCTCCATCGTCAAATACATAAAAGACACCGCCCGAAGTTACTATGACGCTATCCCACACCATTTCAACCCTCTGATTGTCTCCTCCCTCACCTACATACCGGACAGGAGTGCCCCTCCCTGCTATCGTCGCCCGCGGCACATCCTGGACAATTCCGACGACCTGATCACCGCTGCCAATGCGGTTCTCACACTGCACTCAACCACAGCACACAGACACCGTCCCCGCCGGCGGAGACGCGGACGTCCCCCTCGTTACACCGTTAACACACACCGGCCCTCAACCAACACTTTTACTAGGTATCAGCACGTGCCTGGGCGCTTCTCGCCGACTCGCGATCCCGCGGTATCCCCCCAATGCAACGCCCTAAGCCGAGGTCCGTTGCAACACACTATTTGTTCCTGACTGAGCGCCTTCTGCGCTCGCCCTAAATTAAACAAGTCCGGTGACTCTTGAAAGGCCACTAGGGCCACAAGAATTTAGCCAATCCGAAAAAAAAAGATCTAGTATCAAAAAGTCAATGTCTGTTAAGCGTTCGCAAAACAGTTTCTTTCGGAACAGGACGTTTATTCGAAAACGATGTTAACTTCTATTAAGTAATATTTTTAACCGATTCCAAAACTTTCCAGACGTATGCTCTCTAAAGTTATTTGGTAATAGACTGCTGTAATCAAAAACATTGGGTCACTAAGGCCATGTACGCCTGATTGACAAATTCTGACATAGGTTAAACAAGTTATAGTACAACTCCCACCAGTACCTATGGTACCTAAGCTTTACCTATGGTGCAGGGTGTGCGGCCTACACGGGCGCAGGGTCTTAGGGGGCGCCGAGCGCCGCTCGCGACGCCTCCAAAGAGCCTACTAGAGGGCGCCAGGGTATTGATTGCACCCGGGCGCTACATGGGCTAGAGCCGGCTCTGACTCCCACATAACACAATTATCTAGGTACTACATAACAGTCATTAGATTGTTAAATATTGTTTTGACCTTACCTGGTTTCCGCGAGATTTTTATCTCTTCCCTAATACTAGCACACTAAACGAAGCATGACGTGAATAAACAGTAAGTAGATCATTTTTACGTCAAATGTTAAAATGAAGCAGATAAAGAGAATCAGTTTAACTTTATAGTTAGCAAAACAAACGAGCATTGATCATAAAATGTTCTATGTTTTGATAGCTTATCTCTATTGGTTTATTTGTGTAATGACTGACTCTAGCGGTCGCGCCCAGCTGGCTGTATCCGTTTCCAATAGATGTTTCTCTTTATTGCTTGGTTCCCTAATCGGTAGTACTTCAATATAATTTCTGTGTCTATCCATTACTACTCTACTCTTGGGCTTAATTAGCGTAATTATCCTCGTGCGAAAACTGCATTTGACAATGTTCCGAAAGTGACTAAAGAAATTCACTGCATATTTTTGGTTAGGTTATCTCTGGAAAAAGTAGGTGTCCATCAATAAAACATTAGCACATTTTACATCTTCTTGTACTCTTTGTTTTCTTCGAATAAAACGATACTGATACAAGAAATACTTATAGTTAACTCTTTAAATAGTGTTTATAGAAAATATATCTTTTCAGGGATTGTAAACAGAAAAAATGTCTGCCTTCAATGTTGTGCTGGGTTGTGTGATGGGGCTGTTGATAATATTGTTCTCAATCAGTTCCATCGCCAGATATTACATAAAGGTAATCGTTATTCTTTATTTCCATCAGTTTTATATTTCAATAAGCTATTTGGCACTCTGCTGTCAATACTTTTTTATATAATATTATAGATGATAGAGGAGGCAGGCGGCAAATCTATTGCTATGTGGTTTAACGCCACCTGTGCCACTGGCATCAATGTCAGAGAGCCACGAATTAAAACCGGAGATTGTGTAAACCATTGGCCAACTGAGCGTTCGCATTATTATTATACAAACATTTTTTGCGTTCGTAAACAAATTAATCCCGTGATTTTAAAGTTCAAATTCTTTCATGTAATTTAGCGAATAGCTTTGTTTTACAACGTTATGTTTTCGGTTGGCGCCACCCAACCGCTTTATGCATACGTTTGTAATGAGTTGCAAAGGAGTTTGTATTTGTGCGAACGTTTGACCGATACTGTATATGTACTCTCATTTGCGGCTGTAACTGGAAAACAAAAACCACACATTCCTGGTGAAGCTATGTTACATGTAGTAGAAGTCTTCAGAGTTATTTGACTTTATTTACGCCATGTGTTTGTTGAATATTATTGCATTTTATCCGAGTAGTCCGGGCAAATAGTCTTTTACTCCATAAAGGAGTTATTTTTTTATAATTATTAAAATATGTTAACATATTTTTTGTTTTTCAGTTGACATTGTTCTCAGTGTTGTCATTGATATTCGCCACAGCTCCGATACCACTGATGTTATTTAAACCATTTGACCCTAAAAATGCTCTGTAAGTGTTAACAGTGTTAATTGTATTATGTTAGTGTAAGATTGCGAAATGTCCTGTTTTAGGCCTTGAAAAATTTGCGTAACTATTACGAATTTTAAGATCGGCATCGAATGTGGTGCAAACAATAAGACCAATAAAGTCATAAATTGTTCCGTTATAAATATGTATAAGCAAAGTGTAGAAAACAAATTGAAGTTAATATCTATGCCAACATACGTGGGTAATACGTGGGTAGTTTTTAGAATCTCAAAAATGAAATCATACTATTGGGTTACTATACTATACTATACTATTGGGCGGACGAGCAAGCGGTCCCACGTAATGGTAAAAAAAGATAGAGACATGGTATAAAGATGGAAGTTGTTTTACTGCTTTTCGAAGCATTTCTGTGCGACAATCGATACACTTTTTCAAGCAATGAAGCCATTGTGTGAAGCATTCAGCCCGCCCTTCTTTAGGCAGCTCTTCAACAGCCGTTTGCAAGGCCGTTACTGCCTCTTCTGCATTCACAAAACGTATTCCTCCGAGTTTATTTTTGACTTTTTCCGAAACAGGAGACAAGCAGCTGTTCACATGCCAGACCACAGTTACTGTTCTTTTATTTTCTAAAGTTATACCTAGTAGCAAAGTAGCCCGATCTGCCAAAGGAGACAATTATCTTAGCAACTCTTCGAAAGGAAAGACTCACTGCGCAGATTGTCTCTTAGTTTCGGGCTCATATCAGTATATCTGTTACTATATCAATAACAGACCAATAGACCATGGTCGAACTTTTCAAGCATTTGGAGACCCCATTCCATGCGGCAGTCTTTTTGAGCTTTGCTCAAATTATGAGAAATCCATTTAGCACAAAGTTTCCTTACCCGTATGTGATCGTTTAAAATAGTTTGAACTTGACTCATACCAATACCTACTGATGTCCGTATCTGCTGATGTGTCGTTTAGTTTGTTTGTTTCAATCATGAGAGCACAGTTTTGATGTTTTCCACCGTCACCGCCGTCGCTGGACGTCGTTCTCTAACATCGTCACTGAGGTCGGTACGACCATGTTTAAATTCACTGAACCAGTTATAAACAGTGGCACTGGCTGAGGCTTTATCACTAAATGCTAACTTAAGTCTTTTATAACTTTGTTTTTGGTTTAGACCGTAACGAAAGTCATAATAAATCATTGAACGAAAATGTTTCCATGTTTCCATGTCCATGTTGAATTCACTTTTCCGCAAACACTTAATTTTCAAATTGCCGCCAGAATTAAAAAAAAAACAAATGACAAGTTTGAAAATTTAATGGCGTTTGACAAGCAGAGTTCAAAATTTTTCAAGACTCAAAATTCGAATTCGAGTAGCCGGTTCTAAGAACTTTTAGGTTGACCTATCGTATTAGACAGAGTAGTGTTATTTTGTATACGTAGGTTATGTTATCCCATGTTATCCCATCCCACTAATATACATACAATATTATAAATGTGAAAGTTTGAATATACTATATTTGGATAGATGTTTGTTACTTATTCACGTCGAAACGGCTGAACCGATTTCGTTGCAACTTAGTAAGTAGGTAGACTTTAATCTACCTATTTGATTATTATGTTTATTATATCAACACATAGGCTACTACTATTCATATAGACCACGGAAAGTGCTGGCAAAAGTTAGTATGCTAAAGATTTGACTCGTGTTCATATATACCTTATGTGTAACAAAACCTATAATTTTATTATTCGAGTGTTATTTTTATTTCAAGAGAATTTAAAATTTTGACAATTTTACCTTAAATGGTATGTCCCCCCCCATTGACATATATTTTACTACGTCTTGTCCCACTATTATAATGCAAAATCATGAAAGTTTGTTACTTAATCACGTCGAAACGGCTGAACTTATTTCGTTGAAACTCAGCAAATAGGTTGATTGTAATGCGGATTAATACATTCATGTGGACCACGCGAAGTCGTGGGCAAAGGCCAGTAATATAACACATTTGTACGAAATACTCGACATTTTAAATTGTTAATTCACATAAGAGTTCACCAGGTTCAAACGACCACTTGTTTTAATCCTCTTAAAATTAATAGTAACTAAGTTGTTTAAAGGGAATTAGATAAATAAAGAAAATACACTTTTTATTTCTTGTATTATTTTGCTCTTAATATTGGTTGAACTACAATAAATATAAGTATTTATTTTACAGGATCCCAGCGTTTTTCCTGAGGGTCACAGGGCGGATGCTCGGCCTCCGCTGGAAAGTGCGGGGGCTTGAGAATGTGGACAACTCCCGCGGAACCGTTGTACTGATCAACCATCAGAGCGGCATCGATCTTTACGGTAAAAAATAGTAAAAGTACTCCATTATTATTGTTAAATCTTATCTTATAGATCTTATTCTATTATGCTTTACGTAAGTTTTTATAGAAATTCTAGAAATTATAAAAAGGGCCCTTACCCTTAATCCACTCTTAATCCTTATTATGGAAATTATGGAAAGTGTTGGTGGCGGTGCTCGTACGGTCGATGTTTTACCGCAAGGTCAATGTTGCAGGCCGCACGTTGCCTTCCAACGGGGGGGTGTAGGAGTGAAATACGGAAATAAAAACGCTGCTCTAATTCACATTGAACCACAAGGGCGCTGAGAGGAAGCGGCAGTCGGCAGCGAGCTTGCTTGTATGAACTCGTTAGGTATCTCCACAATGAGGAGTCTGTTGGATCAAGTCACTGCACACTGAAGTGATGAGGGTAAAACTGGCAGTTCAAGTTACTACTTGAGTTCTGAGGACGAACTGGCAGTTTTTTTTTTTTTTTTTTTTTTCGGAAGGACTAAATTCTTGTGGCCCAATTGGCCTTTCAAGTCACCGGACTTGTTTAGATTAGGGCGAGCGCAGAAGGCGCTCAGCCAGGAGCAAAAGTGTGTGTTGCAACGAGCCTAAGGGCTCCCCCGCCGGTAAACCGGCGGAAGGAACGGACCTCGGCTTAGGGAGTTGCATTGGGGGGATACCGCGGGATCGCGAGTCGGCGAGAAGCGCCCAGGCACGTGTCTATACCTAGTGAACATGTTGGCTGAGGGCCGGTGTGTGTTAACGGTGTATCGGGGGGGACGTCCACGTCTCCGCCGGCGGGGACGGTGTCTGTGTGCAGTGTTCGAGTGCAGAGTGAGAACCGCATTGGCAGCGGTGATCGGGTCGTCGGGATCGTCCAGGATGTGCCGCGGCCGACGATAGCGGGGAGGGGCACTCCTGTCCAGTGTGTAGGTGAGGGAGGAGACAATCAGAGGATTGGGATGATGGGGGATGGCGTCATAGTAGCGTCGGGCAGAGTCTTTTATGTATTTGACGATGGAGGGAAGCTCAAAGTCTTTGTGGAGGTCGACGTTACGCAAGTACCATGGTGAAGCCACGGCCTTGCGCACGAATCTGTTTTGGAGCCTTTGGAGGGTCTTGATGTTAGAGGGAGCCGCGTGTGCGAACACAACGCTGGCATAGGACGGACTAGAGATTTGTATAATGTCAACTTATTTCTAAGCGACATTTTAATTCTCCCGCCTATGAGGGGATTGAGGCGACCGAGCACAAAGGCGGCTCGGTTGCGGACAGTTTTGATATGATCTCGGAAGGTCATTCTGTGGTCTAGAGTGACTCCGAGATATTTGGTCTTTTTGACGAGAGGAATTGTTTGACCGAGAAGGGTTATCGGGAGAGGGGAGAGCTTAGGAGTACGACAGCATGGGAAGCACATGGCTGCACTTTTCCCCGGGTTTATCTCTATCCTCTACTTCACAAACCACTCGCCTAGGGCGGTGACTGCGCGCTGGAGGCGTAGAGAGAGCATGCGTACGTAGAGAGAGCATGAAGAGGGCGAGCTCTATTCCTGGGGGGTGGGGGGTGTCGTTAGTATAGAGTGAATAGAGCGTGGGTGCTAGAACGGAGCCCTGGGGGACTCCAGCTCTTATTGGGCGGGGGCTGGATAGCGTGCCTTCAACTCTGTAGCGAAAGGTGCGATTGGTAAGGTAGTCTCTAATGATGAGAATGAGACTTTCGGGCACCTCCAGTTGGTACAGTTTATAAATTAAACCGTTGTGCCACACCTTATCAAAGGCCCTCGCTACGTCGAAGAAGACAGCTAGTGTTCTGAGAGGTCTCTTTTGATTTAGACCTGAAAGTATGTGCTCCGTTATTCGGTGCACTTGTTGGACCGCGGAGTGTTTGGCTCTAAAGCCGAACTGTTCGTTGATTAGAAGGCCTTTTGAGTCAATGTGTCTCAGCAGGCGGGTATGGAGGACTCTTTCATAGATTTTAGCCATTGTATTCAATAGGCTAATGGGTCTGTAGCTAGCGGGATCCGAGCGGTGTTTGCCCGGTTTGGGGATGCCGATGACGACGGCTTCTTTCCAGGCGGCTGGAAAGAGATGATTCCGCATGGCGGCATTGTAGATGGCCGCGAGGAGGGCGATCAATTGGATCGGAAGACTTTTGAACACCCTGTTGGGTATTCCGTCGATACCAGGAGATTTCTTAATTTTAAGATTTTGAATAATCTGGATTTCTGATACCGTAACCGGTAAAAGGGAGTCTGAGGGAGGGATGGAGGCTCGATGACTCACCTCTTCGTCAACCAGGTCGACGTGGGACTCGTCAACCGGCTGGCGGCTAGGGGAGCACTGGGCCTCTAGGCTATCAGCCAGGCATTCGGCCTTCTCTGCATCGTCAAATGCGGGAGGACCGTTCGGTCTAGTCAGTGGGGGCATGGAGGCTGTATTGTCTGTTTTCATAGACCTCGCCATCTGCCAGTAGGCTGTGTGTGATGGCGAGATCTCTGACAACAGGGTTTCCCAATTGGTGTTTCTGAATTCAGCGATGCGATTCTTTATGTCCCTCTGTAAAGCTCGCATTCTACGCCTATTCTCGATACATGGGAAGGAGTCGTAAGCACGGATGGCTGCGTTCTTGGCTCTTAGCAGCTCCCTAATGCTCTCAGGCAGCTCCCATCGGCGATCATTCGCCGCTGGGACCCGCCTGGAGGAGCTTTGGATTAAATCCTTAAGGTGGCTGCCGAGTCCAGAGACCGCCGTGTTTGTGTCATCCGCACTGGTCAGGTCGTCGGGGATAGAGTCGAGGTGGGGAGAACTAGAAGCCTTAAGGGCTTCTTTTAGTTTGGCCCAGTCGATAATGGTCTTGTCATGGGGAGGTGAATCGGTCTGCCGTCCTAATTTCATGATTATGGGGCGGTGATCAGAGTCTAACTCGGCAAGGGTTTCTAGTGAGTTTAGACGTAGGGTAATGTCTCTGAAAAGGGCGATGTCGAGGACGTCGGGTCTGTGGGTGACTATAGAAGGGTAATGAGTTGGCGTCGTGGGAGCTATGACGTCAAATTCCAGTAGGTCAATAAGTCTGTAGAGGCGATTTCCATTACGGTTTGAAATATGACTATTGAAGCTGGGGTGCTTGCAATTTAGATCTCCTGCCAGGATGACTGAGTTACCTAAGTCGACGAGTGACTCGAGGTCAGTCCTGAGCAGTTCTCTGTCGGGGGGCAGGTAAACAGATGCCAGAGTGACAGGTTGATGACCTGTCATGGCTATACGGCAGACCGAGGCCTCCATGTTACTCAGTGGAGGGGTAGGAATGGCAATGCAGTGCAGAGACCTCTTGTGGTAGATGAGGGTACCTCCGCCTTTGCTGGCCAACCTGTCATTCCGTACAATGCTGTACTGGGCGATTTTGGGATCGCGGTGACTAGGTTTCAAGAAGGTCTCTTGCACTAGCATTACATCTATTTGGTGATTTCTGAGGAAATCATGGATCTGGGTGCGTTGGGAGCGGATGCCGTCAGCGTTGAAGAACGCGACGGAGAGGGAGGAGGGTTTGATTCTCTTGGATGTGTTATCCATTTTAGAGAATTTAAGAGAGGGGGTTTTTATGGACAGGCCTTGAAGAGGCCAAGGGCGCTAAGTACGGGCTCGTACCTAATTATGAGGTCCAGACGGGCCATTGGGTTGCCGTCAGTGGACCTGAGGGCTTGGGCCAGGTTTCTAATCTCCTGGAGATTTATGGTCCCCAGGAAGTTACTGACCAGGGCCAGATCCTCCGTTAGACCAGGACTGGCCTGGGTTTGGGAGGAGGTGGCCTTAGGGGGCTGCGGTTTAGGGACAGGTTTGGGGGCCGGCGGCTGGAGTGATCCTCCAAGCTTGCTGCGTGGGTTTGGGCAGCGAAGGGAAATTCGCGGGTGAGAGCACCGCGGCTGAAGTGGGTTGCGCAGAAGGCGTGGGTTTGGGTGCTTGCACCGACATGAGGGGGGCCAGAGGCGCCTGCGTAGGCGGGCGCTTGGCGGGGGGAGGGGGCCTGGTGGGGACCCACCTGGATGGCCCCCGCGGGGCTTTAGGGCAACCGCGATAATTCGCGGGATGCCCCAGCTGACCGCAGAGGACGCAGCCAGGGGGGTCCTCGGCGCCCTTGGGACGGGTGCAGCTGCTGGTGCCGTGGTCACCCAGGCACTTTACACAGCGGGATCTCGCGTAGCAATTACGCGATGCGTGGCCATAGTATTGGCAATTATGGCATTGCCCAATACCGCCACGCTTGTTTGGGGTCTCGAAGGAGAGACCAGAGAGCCCGCAGATAGAGCGGGTATCGAAGATTTGTTTACCCTCGGGGGTGAGGGTAAGTACAACCAAAATAAGGTTGTATGGGATTCTGTCGCGCCCCTTGTACAAGCGGTGTACTTCCAACACCGGGAGATTTTGAGTTTTGAGATCCTCGAGGATCTCGTCCTCTCCCAACTGGAGAGGGAGGCCGCGGACCACGACTCGGAGGCGTTTTTCGTCCTCCGTGGCGTATGTGTGGAAGGAGATATTCTCCTTTCGGGGGAAGGTGGTTAAGGACCTGAAGTCCTTGGAGGAGGGGACCTTGACCTTTATGGCCACGCCGGTGTTGGTGGCGCTTGTGAATGAAATCCTGAGGGATTCCATCGCTGCGCGGACTTGTCCCCAACGGGCCTTGTTTTGTATAAAGATAGGTGGGGGGGGGCTTTTCGGTGCGGGGAGCCGCGGGCGGAGGGGTGCTCTGGCGAGAGCGGGAAGCTGTGCCAGGCTGGGCTTGGAAGTTCGGCTTAGCCGACTTCGAGAGTGCAGGGGGGTAGGGGAGGTGGGGGAGGAGGTCTTTGCGGACCTCTTCCTCTTTGAGCCGACGACGGTGAACCCGTCGTCGGAGGACTCTGACTCGGAAGAGTCGGAGGAGTCGGAGGCATGGACTATGTCCATGTGCTCCTGCGAGACTATGTCATCTCGCTCGGGGGCGGGGTCGGGGGACGCGGGGCTCTCAAGGTGAGCCGCGGGTTTGGAAGGGGCGGGGGCGGGGGCCAGTCTCTTGAAGAGAGACTTGTAGACCTCCGGATGGGAGGCCCTTAATAGAGCAACGATCTCGTCGTTGCTAAACGACATGGTGGGGGGGGGGGGGGGGGTCGTAGAGAGAGGGGGGAGAATGTTGTCCTAGCATCCCGGGTTGTGTAACCCGGGGTTGTGTAACCCTCCCTGCTGGGTGTAAGCAGGGAGGTGTGTGCCTAGTGAGGCCTAAGCTTGTAGCCCGTCGCCAATCTTAATGTGCGACGGGGCCCTACGGGGCCCTATGGGGTCTAGTGCGAAGGGTGTAGACACACCCGACCGACACTAGGTGTGTCGCTGAAAGGCAAACCAGAGACTAGGCCGACTAGGAGATCCCCCAAGGCCGGTTACCTAGCTCCCGTCCAAATGACTGCCTCACCCTGAAGGGGCTCGGCGGGTGTATTTGGGTCAACACCCCGCTCGGATCGTTGGCACCGTTAGGTTTCCACCGAGGACCACGAAACAGTGGATTTTCCCTGAAGGGGCAAACTGCAGTTGTGCTGCAGTAGTTTTGACGATTTTAATCAGCCGCCGCCTTGAGAAAGGCAACTTTTGATTTGTAGCGATGCGGCCACGCAGTCGGAAGCGGAGTCCCGCGTAGAGCGGAGAGTCGGTGGCGGAGCAGACGTCCGACCGCTGGCGCGGTCGGAAGCGGAATGTTTTTTTTTGGCACAGAGAGCTCGGAGTCTCTGCCTTTTATAGCAAGTTCGCTGCCCGTGCGATCCCCCTGCTCCCTGGGGAAGTTTATTGTGCTATTCGCTCTCCAACGTCATACATAACTTCTGAGCTACAAGTCACTTATCCTAGGGTTTGTCCTCCTCTTATGCGGAGGACAAGGCTATTTTCGATGACGAAGTATGAAGATCTACATTTTTCTGGGCAATTTAGCCCTTTTTTCCCTCCCGCCTTCCTTGAGTAGCAAGGGGAATGGGAGGACTGAAGGTAAGGGGAAGACAGTGGCGCCGATACCGGATTTTCGTCATCTAGCCCGCAACTTTATATGTTTAATTCAATGCTTAATAAAACACACTGCGGGCGGTAGCCTTTATTTTTCCTATACCCTGACCTGTAACCCAGTTTCCTAATACATTTATGGAGAGCGAATACAAAACACATACAATTTATAAACAAGGACAATAATAAAAAACATAATATAAATGTACGTACTAACATCCCATAGTCTCGTAGGAAAGGTGTATGGATTTGTCTCGTACGCTTCCATTAGTGTAATGTGAGAATTCATTCGTCCTCACCTCGCTAGTTGCGTAACCCTTGTGAGACAACCCCCTTTCTTCCCCGAGCCGTGCGATGCCAGTACGTACATATCACGTACACTTGATTCTATTTACATATTAATACACTGCACTTGTGCTACGCTTTCATTCTGTCGTGCACATTCTCCCGCCGTCGCAACACTGCGAACCGACTGGTAGCACGACGATCTTCTTCGTAGGTCTGCGTAGCACGGTGCCGTTGCCCATGGTGATGTCGACGACTCGTACCTCGTTGTCTTTACCCGGGTAGACGTTGGTGACACGGCCTCGTGGCCAGGTGTTCTAAATAGTATGTTCTAAATAGTAGTATTATTTAGAATAGTATATAGTAGATAGTAACTATTATTAAGTGTAAGTATTAATTTATTAAGTATTAAGTATTAAGTATTACTTCTGGATTATTTATTAAGTATTCATGTGCACTTGATTTTATTTACATTAGTACGCTATTTACATTAGCGTACTGCACTTGTGCTACGCTCTTATTCATTCTGTCGTGCACATTCTCCCGCCGCACAGTGGGACAGAACCGTGCGTACCGTCTCAAAAATCTGTAACTTTTTTGTTGATTGAAGTAAATCGCTGAAATTTGGTATGTAGTGTCTCCAGAGTACATACAATCCAATAATGAATGTATCATTGTCAAATGTTTAATAAATAATATAAAATAAAATAAAACAAAATAAAAATGTATTATTTTAATATTAAACCATGGTTTGGTTAACTTATTGAATTATAATTTTACAGTTTTATGATATTAATAAACCTATTTTATGTTATTTTATATTACATATGAATCTTACATTTAAATAAATGACAAATATATAATAACCCACTCCAAAAATATGTTTTACAAATAATGTACGAAATTATTTCGATTTAAATAGCTAAGAGGTTCTTAGCTTCCTCTAACAATTTCTTGGATATAGTGACTGATGGTTTTCTGATACTTGATATATAAGGATCTGACGTAAATAGAAGACCATGAAATACGTCTTCGTTTGTTGCGGACCTAGAGCATTTTCTAGCATGATGCAATCTGAATTTTTTGTAATCTTTATTACGCGATTCTTGGGCATCCTCAGATAAATGACCAATGGGCAGAACAGCAAAATGTCTTATTATACTTTCCCCATGTATTAAGATTTTATGTACTGAAGAAGGCATATTATACCACATATATTTTGTTACGTACAGTTGTGCGGTTGCACGAGTATATTCACCAAATTATTCTGGATTTACAGCAATACCGGATGCCATGGTTTGCAGAATAACATAGAACCTTTTAATAAGTTCCTCGTCAACCCCTGTAATTTCTGAAGCGCAGTAGTAGTTCTCAAAAAAACGCCGAGCTGTATTGCCGTCATTACTGTTTCCACTTCCTTGTCGGGGCTTATCAACGTGCAATCCCATCCGGCTTCGAAACAAACTTTGTACAAGCTTTTTCTTGTCTTCTTTACTTTTTTTATCTTCCGAAGTTCTCGCAGCCCATTTTTGAAATGAAAGGTTATATGAAATATGAAAAATTAGCTCCATGCACCTGATCCACGCGTGTAACGTAGACAAACCGTATTCGTAAGCATTTATATTATCTGGCTTTGATGCAATCTTCTCCAAATTATTCATTTCACTTGGCTTAGCCCCACACACTGTACATACAGCTCCAGAACTTGTGTCAGTAAGAACTTGTGTAACTTTTCCATCCACCATAGTTAGAAATAGATCGTGACTTATTTCAATTACCTGCGTCTCCTTGTGTATCTTTGATGTTTGCAAATTATTAATTTGACCCCGAATATCACCAACCACTGATCGGGTTTTCTCGGGCGTTTCTTTTGCAAGTTCCATCAGGATTGGTCGGCAATAACGAATAGAAGAACAAGCCGGATTTTGCCAAATTATCTCATGTGTTTCTGTGTCAGTCAGCTTTATTGGTACCAAAGACGCTATAAATAAGTTTGTATCTGAGACTAAGTCACTCTCATCTGTTAAAACTTGTTTATATTCGCTTTGCCCCGATGAACCATCACATCCCCACTTGGTAAACAATTTAAGAGATTTTCTTCTTGGGTTGTAAACATTTTCAATCTTTAAGATGCGAGCACAAGTGTGATCCAGCAAATCTTGTAGATTTACTTTAGCACTTATATCGGTTATTTGAATGCTGGATAGTGGAGGATAACACAGTTTTTTGGCGTTCGTCAGTATATTATATGATGGCAATATGTCGAAGTTTTTGTTAATCAAACTTGCTCGAAGAAATCCGTATTGTGATTTCGAAAGATCTAAATCTGCAAACATACTTAAAGCTTCATCCACCGTAAAATCTGTTCCATTGCGACTTTCATGCAATAATTTTTCCTTCATGATCCTTTTTTCATTTCTTTCACAATTCCGCATCATTGAAACAACAGTAGCTTCTTCGATTTCTCCTTCAGCCCGCAATCCTTGAACGTATGCATTATGTATATACTCGAGTCCATATTCTTGTACCAATTCCATATTCTTTCTTTTTTTCGATTTCTCTGATAGATCTTCATAAGACTTTGGTGGACGTCCACGTTTTTCAGATGTTGTAGGTGTAATATCCATCGGTGCTTCTTCGAATTGTACCTTAAATTCACCGTCTAACCACGATATATTATTACTAAAGAAACATTCTTTAGTTCGGTTAGATTTGGTCCACCGATCGTTAAACGCTGTTATAAGCGTTTTTTGAATACGTTTCACAATTAATTCACTTTTTTCAGACGACAAATGGTGGTGTTGTTCTAAGTATTTTTGAATATCTTCTGATTTTGTTCCATGGCCAATAAAAAATTCGCATAATACTCGTCGAGGCACAACAAATTCACTCATTTTGTTTTTATTTTTAACTACTTTTTTTTTACCGAGGTTGGTGAAGACTATATTATGTTAAAGCACACTAAAGTACTGGTAAATGACAACGTAAATCAATAACTTTTATACTGAAATTTCGTGTGAAAAAATATTACTATCTAGTGTCATTATCAAGTTCCTAACCACTATCTATGAAGGTAGTTAGTAGTAGGTAGGTACTGATAATGTACACTAACAACTATAACTAGATACCACTTGCTCCCTTTTCCTTCACCGCGATAGAGAAATACATAAACTATATGAGAAACATGTAATTCACACAGTGATAACAAAACATTAACCACATCTGACCGCACGATAAAAAAAATATACTACATACTAATACATTACCCAAAACTCCCACTTTACCTAAAGATTGAGTAAATAGATAATATTGTTTAAGAAAAAAAGGTCAAAAGTGATCTAAATATCCAAAAATCTCATTAATCAGAACTAAAATAATTTTTGGAATATTTTGTATTTTCTCCCCATTAGCCATTTTTAGTTTCATTTCAAGGGGGGCAGATTCGGGCACTCAATTTTTTTTGCCCTACCTTTAACATTAGCTGCTCTATACGATGCTATCAAAATTACGACATGGGCAGACACCGCTAACTGTCAAAAGTCTATGCAAAGTTTCTAATAAGGATAGAATATTAGGTCCTGAAATAAAAATTCTTTACCTCCCCAGGTTTCACATAATGGTTCACTTAAATTATTTTTAAATAGAGTACTTCATCACCATTCTAACCATATATCACACTTACAAATTTGCTGGTAAAGTAATGCAAATATGACCATGTAAACTGGTGGAATTGTGTTCTACATAATTGACATAATTTTGAGCGTCAACTTGCAAGCCTTATTCTAATACAAAAAATGAGAAATAGTGTATTTCAACTGCTATATAATATGCATTGAACATTCAGTTAGACATATGCATTAACAAAATATTCAATATAGAACATTACGAAAAGCTATTTTTGAGACGGTACGCACGGTTCTGTCCCACTGTGCGCCGTCGCAACATTGCGAACCGACTGGTAGCACGACGACCTTCTTCGTAGGTCTGCGTAGCACGGTGCCGTTGCCCATGGTGATGTCGACGACTCGTACCTCGTTATCTTTGCCCGGGTAGACGTTGGTGACGCGGCCTCGTGGCCAGGTGTTCCGGGGTAAGTTGGAGTCGCACACGATGACGATGGATGTCGTCGATCTTGTGGTTCACCGGTGCTGCGGGGCTCCCGCCGGTACTGGAGTGAGGGCATGTACTCCCGTACCCAGCGGTGTCAGAATACGTCTGCGAGCCTCTGGGCGCGCCTCCAGTGATGGCGCGCGTTCAGGTCGCATTCGGTGAAGTCTCCGGGAACCGGCATGTGACAGTTCGGGCCGAGTAGTATAAGGTTCGGCGTTAGTGCTGCCGGTTCGTCGGGTGTCACCGCCACATGAGTAAGGGGGCGGGAATTTATGGTCATCTCCGCCTCAGTTAGCAGTGTGCTGAGCGTCTCGTCACTTGGATGTTGTTCGTGCAGGGTGACTCGCAGGGCTTCTTTAACGGAGCGCGCCATGCGCTCCCATGCACCGCCCATAAACGGCGCTCCTGGTGGGATGAACCGCCACTTGATCATGCGGTTCGTGGCCTCGTGCTGGGTGGCTTCAGCTATGGACTGGGGCTCTTTATCAGCCGCCTTGAAGCAAGTTGCGTTGTCACTCCACAGCTCTGTTGGACAGCCTCTTCTGGCTATAAACCTCCTCAGCGCTGAAATGGCTGAGTCAGCGCTTAGGGAGGTCACGACTTCCAGATGTATGGCGCGTGACGTCATACATGTGAAGAGCGCTACGTATCTCTTCTCGCGGTGGCGCGCGACGGTGACTTCTATTGGACCAAAGTAGTCCAATCCGGTGAACGTGAAGGGGCGTGCGTGATGGGCCAGGCGAGCTGGAGGTAAGTCGCCTGTGGCCGGACTCGTTGGTTGGTTTTGGTAGTTATTGGGTATTTTTAGGTCGTCTTTTCGCCACAATAACCCGGTTTCGAATCTGCCATTGGGAAGTCGTCGAGTCGTGTTCTCGAGTATCTCCAACGCCCGTTGTTCGGGATCGTTCTTAGGTTTTCTGGGTTCGATTCCCAATGACTCCAGTTCGAAATACTTTTTCATGGTTTCTTCCATTGTGTCACCCCGTGTTGTGGAGAGGTGACCGCAAAAGGTTACGGGCTTACTTTTCGACGTGTGGCATCCGTGGAGTACCCACCCCAGTTTCGTTAGTGATGCCACTGGTTGGTCGCGCCGACCCTCTAGAAGATCACGTGATACTATTAGGTCCCAGTTGTCTTGACCGATCAGTATCTTTGGGGACGCGTAGTCGTACGTGAGCTCTTTTCTTATATTCCGTAGATGAGTGCAGCCCTTCATGTTTTCCTCTCTTATGGATTGCGACGTGAAATTCAGCCTTTCTACTGTTCTGGCATTTTGAATTTGGAATTCTTCGCCGCCGAATTTCCCTTTGATGCCCAAGTTGACACTCCGACTTTGTTCATGTTTTATCTCTGTCCCACTCACCCCTTGCACCCACATTGGTTGTTTGGGCCCATCTATCCCCAATATATCGGCCAGAGATGCGTCGATAATGGTCACTGTACTCCCCTCGTCCAACAACGCGTACGTCTCTATTTTATTCTGGGGACCTGATAGCACGACAGGTGCTATTTTCAGGTACGCCCGACGTCGCGTATTCGAGTTGGTAGCTACTGTTGAAGTCAGTACCTCTTCTGTTCTTTCTGGGATGTCTGATGGTTGATTGGTTTTCTGGTGGTGGAGTAGGACATGGTGTCTCATGGTACATCCGTCGCGGCCGCATGGTTTGACGCGACACGTGTTTCGTTGGTGCGTACCTTTTAAGCACCGGAAACAAGTATGGCTCTTTTTTGCCATTTCCCAACGCTCATGTGTGTTAGCGTTGAGAAACTGTGGGCAATGCACTAACTGATGTGATTGTTTGCATTGCCAACATTTTTCCTGCCACTTTTCTTGCGGCTTGCGCTTTTCCTTTATTATGTAAGCGCGTTCGACCTTTTTTCGCGTAGGTCGCTCCCTCCCTGTTGACTCGTCGGCGATGTATTCTGGAAGGGCGTAAGCGCCAAACTTATCCGCTTCTTCGTTCAAGTATATTGACATCTTTTAGAAAGTCGGATACTTCTGAAAGCTCTCTCGCCGCGTAGTCTACCCATTTACTTCTCAGGGTTGGAGTGAGTTTCTCCACCACGTTGTACAACATCTCAGGGTGGTGGAGTTAGTGTGGTTTCTTTAATGCTTCTATAGCAGCCACGATGTTCACTAGTTTACTGGCGAATATGCAAAGGTCACGTGGGTTTTCGCTGACCTTGGGTAAACGCTTCACTTTTTCTAGTTCTAAGCGGATGAGTGCCTCTGGCCGCCCGAATCTTCTCTCCAGCGTTTGTAATATGACTGGCGGGTCAGGCTCACTTATTAGTAGGCAACTCACGGCTTCCATGACGGGTCCCTTTAGACATCTTCGTAGTCGGGCCACATTCTCAGTTTTAGTGAAGCGTTCCTTTGTTTGGTTGTAAGCCGCTCGGAAGGCGAGCCAGCTGTGGGCGTGTCCACTGTACACTGGTAACTCTTGTACGTACCGAGGTGAGCCTGTTCTGGCGCATAGCTTGTGAGAAGGCCGTGGCTAATGTAGTCACGTCAATCGCCGGTGGAGATTAGTCTGAAGACGGGACCTCTTTCGGAGGGGTTCCCGCAACACCCGGGTCTCTTTCATTCCCGGCCGATTTTCTAATACTGCCTTTTTCTGACACAGCCGCTCCCTTGGGTTTGGGACTTTTCTCTCTCTCTCGGAATCTTTGATGGCTAATATCTGCTTTTGATTGTGTAGCCACCGGTGGACACGCTGAGGATCTGAATCCTGTTCGTCCAGTTCGTCCTCCTCACTCGACGATGAGTCTAGTTTCAATCGTTCGAGCTTTGCCTTTTCAAGTTCAGCTGCGGCCTGGATTTCTTTTGTTTTCCACTCGGCCTCTCTTAGGTACAGCTCGGCGAGCCGCTCTTTCGCCTCTAACTCCGCGAGGAGTCTCTTGCGTGAGGGTACGGAGCGGCGTGACCGAGCGTGGCTCGAGTGTGGGCGCATTGTGTGGTCGGAGCACTCAGCCACAGGCGATGGTGGCCTGGAGCAGACGGCGATAGCGACACTGTCCTTGGCTTGTTTTTTATTGGTTGAGGACTTACTCGTGGTAGTGTCGGTCGTGGTTACGGTCTGGGTAGTCGTTGTGTACCACTCTGTGCTCGCCGTTGCGCCCGTGGTGGCCGTAGTTTCGGTTTGCGAGCTCGAGGATGCTTCTACTCCCTCCTTGTCGCTTTTGCTTCTTGTGGTCGGCATTTTCTAATTCTCTCCGTATCTCGATAGGCGATCTTCTGGATGATGATGGTTCAGGAGATCCGGCTCGAAGGACCAGATGTTGGTGGCGGTGCTCGTACGGTCGATGTTTTACCGCAAGGCCAATGTTGCAGGCCGCACGTTGCCTTCCAACGGGGGGGGGAGGGGGGGTGTAGGGGTGAAATACGGAAATAAAAACGCTGCTCTAATTCACATTGAACCACAGGGGCGCAGAGAGGAAGCGGCAGTCGGCAGCGAGCTTGCTTGTATAAACTCGTTAGGTATCTCCACAATGAGGAGTCTGTTGGATCAAGTCACTGCTTGAAGTGATGAGGGTAAAACTGGCAGTTCAAGTTACTACTTGAAGTGCTGAGGACGAACTGGCACAGAGAGGTCGGAGCCTCTGCCATTTATAGTAAGTTCGCTGCCCGTGCGATCCCCCTGCTCCCTGGGGAAGTTTATTGTGCTATTCGCTCTCCAACGTCATACATAACTTCTAGGCTACAAGTCACACATCCTAGGGTCGGTTCTCCTCTTATGCGGAGAACAAGGCTATTTTCGATGACGAAGCATGAGGATCTACAGTTCTTTGGGCAATTTAGCCCTTTTTTCCCCTCCCTCCTTCCTTGAGTAGCAAGGGGAATGGGAGGACTGAAGGTAAAGGGCAGACAGTGGCGCCGATACCGGAACTTCGCCATCTTTAATGTTTAACTTTATATGAGCTTTAACTTAATTTGAGCCCGCAACTTTATATGTTTAAACTAATGCTCAATAAAACACACTGCGGGCGGTAGCCTTTATTTTTCTTATACCCTGTCTCGTAACCTAGGTTCCCTAATACATTTATGGAGAGCGAATACAAACACATACAATTTATAAACAAAGGACATTTAAAAAGTATATAATATAAATGTACGCACTAACATCCCATAGTCTCGGAGGAAAGGTGTATGGATTTGCCTCGTACGCTTCTATTGATATAATGTGAGAATTCCTTCGTCCTCACCTCGCTAGTTGCGCAACCCTTGTGAGACAACCCCCTTTCTTCTCCGAGCCGCGCGATGCCAGTACGCACATATCATGTGCACTTGATTTTATTTACATTAGTACGCTATTTACATTAGCGTACTGCACTTGTGCTACGCTCTTATTCATTCTGTCGTGCACAGAAAGCGTTAGGAAAAGGAAGACCAAAAAAAATTTCACTTTGTCAAAAAGCTTCAAGTATTAAGCAAAATATATTAAATTGAACTTAACAGAATTCTCATTAGGAGTGGATTTTTATTACGTACTAAACTAACATGGAGGCTTTTGTTTATCTTAATAAAATAGGAAGGTATAGGAATATAATACTTTTTATGAAACTGTTGACGAATACGGTCTTGTGTTTGAAGTTCGGTCAACTTGACCGACTGTTTTAAAGTAATTTCAAATGCATACATCTAAGATTAAAGATAACTAAAATCCTTAGATTATCTATACTCGTATATTTTATCTTAATATACTTACAGAACACTTACGACAGTTCTATGAAATTCGGTTCAAATCGGAAGTGAGTTTTCCAAAATCGATAATACTGATACGTGGAAGTTGTATGTAAAAGTGCTAATTTCCTATTTGTTTACTAAAACAATTTGCGAAACTCCTATGGTGATATTTTTACTCTTAATAAGGTGAAAGAGCCGCCCCATAATGTCTCAGTACCTACGTACGGACTGAACATCGCTTTGTGAGAAGCTCTAGAGAAAGTTAGGTACAGATATTTCAACGGACTACAGCCAAGTACATTTATCTAACGTAGGTTAGGTTCATAGAAATCTAAATAATAAGAGAATAGATTTATATGGTTAGATTACAATTATTTGGTGTTTTTAATTTAATATTCAAAGATCATGCTTAATCTTTGATTAATAACATGAATATGGAAGTTTTTGATCCCAATCCATTCGATAAAATCTTAGTAAGCAAGTGCTTACTTGTACATCTCTTATTTATTTTTCTTTATGCTATATCGGCGATTCTTATTGATTTAATGGCTTAATCAGCGGACTGCGTATTTCTAAGGGCTGTGAATGGGATAAGCAGAAGTATGTTACTTGGCACTATATTTTATGAGTTGCCTACCTTTGCTTCTGCAATTCTGATGGTACTGACGGTGTGAGTCAATGTGGTGTTTTAGCGGGCAGAGCAGCGTCTGGTGCGTTTACGGTCTACTGTTTGCGTGCCACGGTTTTAAGAACCAGTTTATGTCAAATGCTTTGTGGCAGTACTAGAAGTGCCGAGGCTCGTGCCACTGTATGGGCTCTAGCCCATACATGGGTATGAATGGGCTCTAGCTTTATGGATTATTTTACTACAAATGGACAATGATGATGTCTTTTGTAGTTCTGGCGGTGCTCTGGCCCCTGATGGCGCGCTGCACGGTGGTATCACGGCGAATGGTACAGCGGCTGGTGCCGTTTGGGACCGCTGCCTGGCTCTGGGGCACTGTATTCATAGACCGAGGACGCTCTTCTGCGCGTGATGCACTCAATAAGCAGGCTTCGGCAGTTAGAGATGACAAGGTACGAGTATATTCCCTTGATGCTATTTCTTATTAAGCCTCTCTCAGAACGCGCTACAACATGACTAGCGGAGTCATTTTGTTTTCTTCACTTTATACAAGCTCCCAGAGCATATAGCGACCATGGCAGCTATGCGTCTTGTGTATGACTTTAACAATATCTTTATTGCTTCAACTTTTTTTTGTTTACCACACGTCGGCTATTCGAAAGCATTGATTAAAATTTTGAAGGGTATCCGACTCCTGCGAGTAGAGTTATGTTTGAGAGTGTACCATATCACACCATACCATACTTGTGTATGATAGCTTATGTCTTTCCATTGCTGGATATAAGCCTCTCCCAAGGACTACCACTACACGCGGTCTTCAGCTCTTTTCATCACTACCTACCACTACCTACCGGCGACTTTCTTCAAGTCGTTAGTCCACGTATTTGATAGTGAATTATATGGGAAACTCAAAAAATAACTACCTACACTTGTGAAAATAAAGTACCTACTTACCTAAATTCTCTCTGAAAATAGAGGCACCCAAAACAACAATTCAACGCTCTATTTAGTAACCATACAATTGTATTCTAATCGGTGTAAGTATTGGTATTTGGAACATAAATTAAATTATGTTAGTTCATGACGAATGTGCCCATTGCATTGTGAAATATGTAAGTACATACCTACTCTAAACCAGGTGCAACTGTTTTATACGAACGTGCAATGTTAATAGGTCTTATTGCATTATTGATGTGTGCCTGTTTTCCTGTTTCAAAATAGTCGTCCTTACGTGTACAACGTTATGTGTATATAAATATGTATGAGCATGTGTGTAAAATGAGTAATGATGACGTAATGTAAATAGCTCAGCCGAATGTTTGTACGAGGACTTTGTTCTGTACAAATGTTAGCGGACTTTGTTCTCGCTTAACGACAATAAGTTGTTTTCTCTTTGACCTGATTCTTATTTTTAGTTTATTTATTATCTAAATGGGAAGATTAAGCGTTATTAACCTGATTTTTTTTCAAAATATATAATTTCAATATTTTTTTCAGAATTGTGTCCTAGGTCTAACTAATGTTTAGTCATATTTCATCTATAAATTCCGTTTGATAACATCCTTCGGCTCTAAACGGTTTTATTGAAACGAGCTTGAAAATCGGTTAATTTTACGTTTTTTTTTTTCAAATTACAACCACGTTCAGTTAAAAATTCGCAGTACCCACCGATATATAAGTCCGGACTTTGATGAAATAACGAAATTCATACATTAGCTAGACGAGTAGAGCGGTACTTTGAGCCGCGGCCCGCGGCGTACGTCTATTCTGAATTTCATTCATCTGACTGGTCCCCTTTGACTCCTCACTCGCCCGAAACCACGCCGGTAGTGGCTGGGGTGCGAGATCGAGTGTGGTAGCGGGCCTTGGGAGAAGCCTATGAGAACGATAGTATACCTACATATATGTAGGGAAGTGTTGGATATTGGGGAGCCCTTAAAGAAATAGGTATGCCTATAATTTAATACGTTTGATATCCAAAAAAATCAGTGAGGAGGTATTTGATTTGAGGTATATGATTGTGTATTAAAAGGTTAGGTAATTCAACTGAAATCGTTCATAATTATTACATGATCACTTGAATTAACTAAAAGTATACACATTACACATCTTGTTGGCGAGAATAATGTGAACAGTGACGATATACCGCAAATTATTGACAACGTGCGCGTTCTGCGTGTAGGTAGGTACTGTGTCAACAGTGTACCTACAGAAGTCTTCCCCTAAAAAAAATACATTTTATTCACATACATATTTATAATATAACACATTACTAAATTTCGTTAGTGCCAAGTAGGTTGGTTACATCGAATAGTAGGTCACATTGTTATAAACATTACTAAGCATTCTGATGAACTCCGCTTATCGGACGCGTTGGAGTTTTATTTCATAAGTATTGTTACTAATTCAACGCCTTTATGTTTTAACGCTTTTTAATAATATTTTAAACCAATACTACAAAAAGTATGAAGCACTATGGTTATGAAAATATAAATTGACTTTTTACGAAGTAGACACCTGGCACGGGCACACTTATGAGGAAGATTTCGCCGATTTATCAATACCGCAGGATCCATGCTATCTGCGTCGCTAGTCCCGCCGACCAGTTACCGTAGCTGTTAGCTTAGTCATGACCACGTTGCCGTTGAACGTTAAACAAAATGATTAATAAATCCAAAGATTGCCGTATAAAAATAAATTATAATTATTAGTTATAATTATAATTATTTTCATAGATTAATTATTATTGTGATATTTTTATCTTGTTTAGCCGCACGTAGGTAAATATGCTGACTACTGATGTTAAGATGCGTGTTATTTTGTGGCCCTAGAATGTTGTTCCGTAGCTAAGATTTTCTGTTTTTCCTTTTTGTTTGCTTGTTAATTACGCGATATTTGAATTTTTTTATAAGTATTAATTTCGTATGCATAAAGGGCGCGACATAGCCGAACACATTTGTTTGGATTAATTGTACTTTCTGTACCTATGATTTACGAATAAATGAATCTGAATCTGAATTTATTACGCCTGGTTGAATACAACACCTGTAAACTCATTATAAATCACAAAATTCACAAATTAAGTTAGTTGCAGTCTTTTCCACTACATTCTTTATGTACCCAATTGGAGCAGTTGCAGAAACAGAACCACAATTCTTTATCACGGCTAAACTCTCCGCATATTGCACAAATGTCCCACAGCATATGAATCCCATTTTCATGGCAAAACTCGTATGCTGTTAACGACAGGTGACTCGTATGATTATCTAGGATTAATAAAGCGAGATTTTAGGGGTGTGCTCCAGTATGTTGTACAAAGTTGTGGAGCCACTCACAAAAAGTTCCTCATTAATCCAACCAAACTTGAACAAACATATTTTGCTTACGCTAGGCCTCCAATCTTTAGATTAGCCTTTGTGCTCGGGCATAGATATATAAACATCGGAGGAATATATATTCGTGTCGCACTAAACGCACTTTCCCGACTTGATTTAGCCTCTTCGGACCATAAACTTTACCAGGTCGTTGAACCGTAGATATCACCGTCTCATCGACGTTAAACAGTAGATTTTCTGGAAAAGAAACTATTCCATCATTCCTCCCAGATTAGTGAAGAAAGCACTTATTTCTATGTGGTTAAATTCAAAGACTTGTGCTTGTGGGCACCGGGGCGCTAAGAGATAGAGCACAATTTATTTTCAAGAACACTTCAAGAATATCCAACACTTCCTCGCCATCCCCTTCTCAGATGAAAATATATTTTTTTATATTCTTTGCAACCACAAAGTCGGACGCCAACTTTCGTAGCTGTTGTTGGGTAGTTCCATAAAATACTTTAGCCAATACAGCAACATGCTCACACAGATTCTTCTCTTGTTTTGCCCAAAACTCCTAGATAAGTAGTTCTTTTTTTTTCCGGCACTTCCTCTAAAGCGGTCTTCATCTGATCTGGATCCCGTAGTCTTTTTTACGCTTTGGTGCCGATTCAGCCATCTGGAAAGAAAGAAACTAAAATAATAACCATATTATTACATTTATATAATCGACTGCGACTTCGTTCGCGTGAACTTATGATTCCCGTGGGCATTGCGGATGCAGATGCCGATGTGTACTACTCCAGTAGTGATGATGACATGACTTTGCAAGAGGTATGCCAAAATTTGAGAAGAAAAGGAAAACTTTGAGTTGTGGAAGCACCATTAGATCTTTACGGAAAGAGAAATAATAATAGACAAATGGAGTGAACAACAGTTACTAGGTTTACTGGCATTTCTGGGTTGCAAAGGTTCAGCAAAAAATATATTTGAGGCAATACAAAGTTGGTTCGTCCTTTACAAATGTTCGAAAACGAACATTTGGAGGGCCGCTTACAAAAAGTTTGAGGATGGATATAAAAGAAGCTATTTCGGCGATCCTCAAAAAACTTATGCCGATTGAAAGAACTGTATCTGAGCATCACACTCAGGGGCGCTATGGATTCTGTCCAAGAAATAGGCACCGAAGGAACAAGACCAAGTACAGTAAGTGCAAAATTCTAATTTGCTTGGAACACCAAATAAAAGTTGCCAAAGTTGCTCAAATTAATAAATTACCTAAGTCAAATTTTATGGTTAATTTGTGATCTCAAGTTCCTGATTAATAACAATAATAGTAGATATATTCGTTCAAAAACTGGTTTTATTTAAAAAATATTGACTTTTTACGTAGTCTTCTAGGGTTAAGGTTAATTTTATAATAAACTTCGTGGTAAATCCTTGAAGCCGAGAGAATTTTTATTTTTTATGTTTGTTTTCGCCTTGAAATGGGTACTCACACTTCGTTTAAAATTGTTCCTTGACTTGTCATAAATATTGACACATGGTCAACATTTATGTCAAGTTAACATCCGTTTCTATTTAGTTCTTATTTTGTATGAGAACTTTTTGAACGAATATCAAAGTTAAATAGAATTATGGTCTCAAACACTCATTGTACAATCTTATAATTTTGTTATTAATTTAATAACATAAACTTTAACTTTTGTTATCGTGTTGTTTGTTTGTTTGAACATAATAATTGATTTTTAATCGGGTTACTCACGATTTATTATAAGTAACATAAACATATTCCTATCAATAGAAGCTTTAAACTTGAAACCTTTAAATTACAGAATACCTAGTAACTAAGTTCGCTAAATACAATAGTCTAACATATAATACAATTCAATTCTATTTGAATTCAGTAACATACATACTAAATACAATTCGTAAATAGTCTAAATGCAGTTAACTCTTTGTCTAACTGCAGTTAACTCTTTGTCATCAATCATCTATTAACGGTACTGTCACATGTACATACGAGTATAATTTTAAGCAAATTACATCAGGTCACTGAGATGTGTACAATAGGGTGCCTGCGCACCCTCTTGCCTGCGCTGTGTGTGATCCATTTCAGGTACAAGTATCTACACATACTTGTACCTACCCTATATCTACGTGACGACAAAAAATAATTATATTATGGAGCTGCCGACAACGTATCATTGAATTATTATCCACCGAATTAATTTGAAACAATTACAAAAGAAACGTCTTGTTAATTTATTTAAATTAACACAGTCATGTACGGTGGGCCCATGAAAATGTTGAGCATTTCGCTTTCGATTCGTTTGAAAGAACAGACAGTGATAAATTGTCAAATTGTTTAAGCGAATATCGCCCTTATGTTTTAGAAATGCCAAATAGAAATTCAATTTTAAAATCGTCAACCGAATGTACCTACGTTAAAGAACGTTCTAAAAAGGTAACATTTAAACGATTATTAAATTACCACAATAAAAAAGAAAAAGCAGAAAAGTATTTAGCAAAATAAATACGATTTTATTAATGCAGCGCTGAAAAGACTAATAGGAAAAACTTTATGTAAATTAATACTTATTCGATTTCTGTTCATGTATTGTTCATTGTTCATGATCCACGGCCGACTTAATTAACCAGCAGACTATAGATTATTATTTTCTAATCTTTGGGGTCTAGATAAGGTTTGCCATGTCAACATGAATATTGTATCGCATTGTGTAGGTGCCTAGTACCTACCTATTACCACATTGGTTACGTGACTGTAATATCTGGAAGGGAAAAATCCTATCCAAATAAAAGTTACCAGCGTTTATGCCTTGTAATATCTATACATATAATAAAATTGTAACATGTCTGTCTGTACATTATAGATATTGAAAAAAAAACTAATATTTATAGAGTAAATAAAAGCAAAATAGTGTTAGGTATATACATTAAGGCGAACAGATTTAATTGCCAAAGTAGAAGTACAGAAATATAAATTGTAGGCGTTTTAAACCGCGGGTTGACATACTTCAATGGTGTCTATAAATAATTGTTAATATAATTCACAATTTGTCTGTTTAATTGACGATTAAGGTGGACAATTCGGGTTAATTCTTAGATCAAGTGTTATAACTAGCAAATTGCACGATATACTTGCCTATTCTTCCTTTTCATATAAACATTCTCAAATACGTAGGTATTTATATAAATTCCGATTACACAAAAGGGTCAAGGATAAAGGTTTAAAGGTTAGATATGTACAAGTCAGATTAGTCTTAACTCTTAACTCAATGTTATGTTGTCAACAGATTGTTCAACTCATGCATGGAAGTTTTTTTTTATTTTTTATGGAAGGTTGACTGTTTTTTGTTAAAATAAATATCTAAGGTGTTTTTTATTTCATTAAAAAAACATGTTTGTGACATGTTAGAAATGTTTGAAATTCACGTTAGTTACAAGCAAAGTCCATGTAGGTACCAAGTACTACCTACCTACTTACATTATATTATAATTTAATACATACATGGTGGCGTTGAAATATACCGAGTACTGATACTTACTTCACCTGTTTAAAAAACAACACAGTAGAATTGAACCTTATTTTCAGAACTTTAAATTTTTATTTCAATTATTACTTCGCATCCAGGTACCCAATAACCAACCAACCAAACTCAAAAAAAACACCGCAATGCATAAACGATCCTTACGTCGGAAAACACAGTTGGTGATATATTTCTACGTTCAATTTTGATTGCAACTTTCCCCGTTTGGAAATGCCGACAGAAATCACGCTACGATAAACTAAATTGACTCTTATTTCTTTGTATTGGGGTTTCATTTTAAAGGCCGGTTCTGATAACACGTGCTGCTCGAATGAACGTCACATAAAATATATCTCATTTTTATTTATAAAATAGAGCCTTTATTTCTAAGCACCTTCGATGCAGATCAATTTTGTTCCTTGATATTTTTCATGACGAACGTAGCTAACTAAGCACAAAGTTGACTGGCTTGTTTAAAAGTACATTCAATGAACTTAAAGCAAGCCAGTTAACGTTAGATTTAGCTACGTTGGTATTGCAAAAGTCAAGGTACAAGGTCTGGCAGCGGAAGTCTGGAAATAAGAGCTCATAATACGACGGCCGATAGATCAGGTACCCTCTTTATTTATAATACCTACCCTACACTACATAATAAAGCTATATATCACTTGCTCCCACATACTATACATATTATATGAGAACTGCAAAGCAAAGTTTACTGTCCACAAAACTCACAGGTAATTGCAGTATTTTTTTCATGTTTTTATTTATTAGAAAGTGTTTCTGACAGTCCATTTTGAATTTGTTTTTAATAAATTTGTTAGAAACACTGTTAAAAACAAGTGGTTTAAAACACAGTTAGAATTATGTCATCCGTGGTTCAACTGCAATTTTATTTATTACAACCGGAACTGCTTTTATTCCCACTTAAGTTGATCAGTAACTACTGCTAAAATTAAATGGAATAATGTAAGATCCTGAGTTGAGATTCAGATGTTCCCTTAATGATATCTAATACTAATATAATAAAGAGGTAAAATTGTGTGTTTGTATGTTGGGGGTAATCTCTGGAACTACTGAACCGATTTCAAAAATTCTTTCACAAATAGGAAGCTACATTATCCGTGACTATAGGCAATATTTTATTTTGAAATTTTGAAAAAAAAAATGGTAAGAAAAACACTTATGAAGCGAAGCGAGGGCGGGTCGCTAGTTACTTATAAAGTCCGAGGGGCACAATCCTTCTTTTCTTTATTAAAGTTTATACTATTTTCAGCGTAAACTACTGCTGTTCCCTGAAGGCACGAGACACAGTGGCGACAAGCTACTACCGCTAAGGAAAGGGGCATTCCACGTGGCGCTGGATGCCCGCGCACCTATACAGCCGGTTGTCGTCTCCAAGTACCACTTCCTTGACTCTAAGCGACGCCGCTTTGGCTCAGGTAATGTCATGTTATGGTTTATGTATGACTGCCGTGTGGTGTCGGTCGCCTTTAGAATACCACCACCACATCTCTTCATAGCTCACAGAATTAGCACGCTGAAGTGACAGTAGGCACGTCATATTTGCCGCAGAACCGATGGGGTAGACGGGTCCTCGAATAAAGACCCCGAGACTGGAAAGCGCAGAGTGGTATGCTTCCGGCCAGGTGGACCGACAACTTGAAGAAGTTGACCGGTGGTGGCTGGATTAGAAGACCAGAAGATCGTGTGGTAAGTCTTGGGAGAGACTCATATCCAGCAGTGGGCAGACATAGGCTAATGGTATATGATATGGTAAGCTACGGAATGTTCAAGTTGAGATGCCGCCTGTTGTACTTTTTGTGTTACTTAATATCGTCTTTTTTGCAACATGTGTTGGTGTACAATAAAGAGTTTTATCTACCTATCGGTGTAATTTTGGTAGTCCTGGCCCATTGTCTTTGGTAGTTTATACTAAATGCACTGAAATAGGTGCGAATAACACTGTCACGTACATGTGTACCTAATCTGATTTAGAAATTGGAAGAGAACACCAAGGTTATTGAAAAAGATTTGATAAAGGTTTGTTATCTTTTCTATCCATTAGAGTGTTTGCACGAATACAAACTTTTTGCTTTTGTAAAAAGAGTTATTTTGGTTATTTTAATGTTTATATTCAGAGCTCATAACTGAAAGAACAGGTTAATTCTACAAGGGTCTATTTGCTGTTGGTGCCATCTATCCATCTATTGAATAAGTTGATGATGAGCTACAAAGGAGTTTACACTGTTGAAACTCTCAATTGGCTATTTATTAACTCATTAACCGTGCCGATTGCCAAACGTAAATTCGTTATATTTGAATTTAGAATATCGATTCAAATAATGTTTTATGAACTTAAAAACTTTACTTATTCACAAGGAACGATATTAAGTGACATAACAATTCTGAACTTTATTGCCATTGTCATAAAGTATTTATTTAATAGTTTAAATAGGGTTTTTAAGATTTTTCATTCATTTAGTATGTGTTCGTGAATAAACGAATAGACTGGTGTCTCGTCTCATTACTATATCAGTATATTTTTCTCGTTTGTATTCAAATGCTTGTCCGACTGGGAATCGAACCCGAAACATTTACGTAGCAGGCAGAGGCACTACTCTACACGCTGTATTGGGTTTAATCGGTTGTATTACATTTGTTATTATCAATAAATTATTATTATTACATGGAATTAGGACGATTATATAGAGTTGCTTCACAAATAGATAGAATGCTTCACAATGTATTGATTAAGATTATCATGATTTGTTACGAAACAATGTCCAAAGTACACGGATGCAATAGGTAACTTTTACAAATAGCCGGATTTGATAAGCGAGTTGATGCTGATGACTATGTCCTATGAAATTACAAAACGCGCAAATGCAGTGATTGTCAATATTGTAAAGCATTGATCAATCGAGCGTTCTCAAGATTACAAACTTATCACGTTGATTTTAAAATTCATTTTCGTTGCTCTAAATGTATGAGTAAGATTTTTTACAACGTTATATTTGCGGTTTGGATCGTGCGAACGTTCAGTTGGGTCAGAATGTATCTTAAAAACTTTCGTGGTTTTAAGATCCGTTTAAAAACAGAAACATATTCTAACATTCTAAGAAAATGAATTAAAAATGTTTTTTTAAAAAGATTTTCTTTAGTCCCGGGAATCTAAAGCCGGAATAGGACTCTTTTCTCTGAAAATGTCACATACCGTAAGCAGCTCTTTTACATCCATTCCCAGAGGTCCGGTCAGTTCGGCAGTCCGGTTGGTTTTTTTTTCCCAGTAGTCCGGTTGAATACTACGACCGGACTTCTGAGAACAAAGTCTCACTAGTCCGGTCAACCGGACTGTGAACCGGACCTCTGGGAATGAATGTTTTTTTATCGTTCACTGCTGGTCGCTTTCTCATACACATTGTATAAGTCCATCATCATCTTGTGTATAAGGGATGTATGGCCTCAAAACGCCACGTCACTCTTGTGGTAGCTAGCGGTTTTGTTGTCACTTAGTCACCTTTTACGACATCCACGGCAAGAGATGGGGTGGTAATGTAGGCCGACATCACGCCAATGTCACTTACCTATAACCAAACTTTTGGCGTACACTTATTTAAATCCCGACTAAACGTCCTTTGTGGATTCAGCGTTGCTATCTGTGATCAATTGAACATTTCAGGAGAAGTTATCGTATCTATACTGCCAATGATCGAGACGCAGGATGTGTCAAAAGAGGACATACTGCTGCTCGTGGAGAAGGTGCAGGTCCAGATGCAGGAGGAGTTCACGAGGATCTCCACTGAAACTGCCAGGAGTTTCGTTCACGCTCAGGCTGATTAAACAAGGTGAATCTAATAACTTTTGATCTCGATGTCTATTGTACACGATTCTAGAACTACAAGTGACACAGACTGAGTGCGCTACATAAATCACATTAAATAGTTTTTTGGCATATTGAATTGGGCTGCAGAGCATTGAGCAAAGTTCACTTTTTGGACGATGTAATGTCGCGCTCGAATAGAGCCGTGTTAGATTTGGACGCCGCGCGTATATTATAAAACTATCAGTGCTAATGACTTCCTTCGCGAGGACCTTAATGTGTGATTAGTTAATTAGTTAGATCAATAAACCTGTGTTGTAAGTTAGTGGGCCTGGTCGCATCTGAGTGGCCGAATTATCCCACTCAAGAAAACTACTGTGAAACCTATCAATATATTTCGAGAGTGAGCGAGTATTGCTACAGTTCATTTCCCATTCCATCTCACTGAATTTCACCGTATGGCATTATATCACGTTCGATAGGTTATAAGTCTTGATAATGATTACATTCTGCTGCAATGGGCCGTAGCTATCTTTTTCGTAGTTTAGTCATCTTGGTAGTCTCCTCACTATACTCAAATATGTACTAATGATCCAAAATTAAACGTCTCCATAACGCCTATACATAGGTAAAGCTCAAACAAACAGACAAAAATTCCAAAAAGGTCTCTTTTTTAATATTTAATGCTCTGTTAGGATTGTATTACATGTATATTTTATAGATAGATATAATCAGATAGAGGATAACTGACATTCGGCTAATCGCAAATCAGATGAAGATAGGAAACACGGTAGGTACTCACATCTGATAGGCGGATGTCCACAATCCTTGGATTCTCAAGCAATACAGATGATGACAATTTTCTAAAACACAGGAAATGACATGTTACTCTAAAAAAATTCATGTCAGACTAACAGGACAGTGACAGGAGATGACAGACACGCATTAATATTGGTAGGGTAGAAATGTTATTTAGGATAAGGGCACTACCCTCGTAGTAGTTTTTTTTGTTGTATTGTGATTATTATATTTTATTTTTATATTCTACTCTATAGAATTGTAGCTATCTAGTTGCTCAATTCAACGCCCCCCCCCCACGATGGGAGGGCCCCGTTGAATTGGGAGTCCCACCACTGTAATGAACCAAATTAAACCGACAATGACCCCTGTTGTTTATAATTCCTGCTTCTACCAACATATTGCTATTAGATTTTATCAGGCGCGCAACACGATAATGATTCAGGAAACAGGTTATAATAAATCGGAACAAAAAGTATTTTATGAGTTGAAGCAGGACAAACTATCATTGTATTATTTTCATTAAAATAAATTCGGTAGTTTTGATGTAACGGTTTACTGATATTTTACATGCGTACTTAAATATAATTCCTCAGGAACTTTATAAATCGCAATGAAATGTACCTATCCTAAAGGTAACAGTGACTTTTGTGTGATGCACGTACAGACAAAAATTCTGAAATTGGTTGTTTTGGGTTCTGTATCGTTCGTAGAGTAGGTAAGACATAGCAACGATTAAAAAAAATTACAAACAGGGTTCTGTTACGGTTTTATTATATGTATAGGTAATTAATATATTTGTAGGTTAGGTTACCGTAGGTAGGTTAAGTGTGATAATGTAGTCAGGCAACATGCTGATGTACCCAAAACTGTCCCTTTTTAGAAGGGACTTTTTTTTCTAGTAGCGGGTTGTTATCTACTCATGGGTAGGTATAGGTTGACCCGTTGCTGACTATACAACAAAATCATGGTTGTATATTGATATTGAGTTGTGTATCGAAGCTGCTATTTAATACATTGATATATTACATAAGTATTTATAACTTGCTTTTTTTTCAGGTAATTATAACGCGTAAAAAGAGCTGTGATAACAATGAAATATAGACGAACATTTAGGTGATGAATAAATTTCGTTGGTTTTTAGAATTATATAGTGTACCTATATATTTATTATACAATAAACTTTATTTAAAAAAATGAGGTTTTTTAAAATGAAAAACGCAAATATGCTGTGAACTTTTTATATTGGCATATGAAAATATAGACATTTTACATTGTTTTTTGCCAAATACACATAAGAATATTTCTAGTCTAACAGATATCACATTTATTACGAATAGACATCATTTACAAGACTTTACAAAATGATATAGTACACAATACATAGAATATATAATTAAAGATGTGTAAATGGAGTCCTTAATGGCACTTGAACAAAGCGCATGCGCATTTCAGACATTTGCACACGTTGCTTGCAACGTGTACCCGAACATTTTCTTCAATATCCAGATACATTTTGAGCGGGCCCTGTGACTCACACAAGCAACAACGCGAGCTCCTCGCGCGTCTTTTCAGTGTAGGGTCAACTACTGCATGTAATTCACACGGCTCACAAGGACTTCTTACATTCCTTGCTTTAATGACATGCGCCCAAGTAACATGCAAGAGCATATACTAGCTTACGTAATACACCTTTACGTAGGCAAGTCTCGTAGTTTAAGTAATAAGCACTTTTAGAATCACAAGTAATACTATAGTACAATAACGATAAAGAAAAGTTATTATTAGGTTTGCATTACAATTATGGGATTTTTAACACTAAACAGAGGACTGAATCCTTCAATTCTTTCCCAAACGAACAATCCCTCAGAGTAGAAGATTCGAACTTTTGGAATTTTATTCATACAGGACTTAGTGAGCGTGACAGATCGTAATAAATTTCCACGAGTAACGTTATGAATGAAGAAGTGGGGTATGTATAAAAATGGTTTTACCACTTTGACAATCTTAGATGTCGGGGGTCTTCTGGGCGCACATTATGCGATTCACGATGAGTTTAACTAAGAATCGAGTTATTGTACAATACAATAGTTATTTTACTTATTTGTTTCTATAGTGTATTCGTGTCAAGAATACATTGACTCATGACTAGTAAAGGTATGTTTACATCGGTGTCCAACATTTGAAAATAATAAGGACCGACTATGTTTATTTCCATAGAAAACTAGACAGATATACAAAATAATCTAATTATATTAATATACTAAATGTACGTTTATATTGAACACTACAATATTAATTATTGTGTAAAGAAAAACATAAATAATAATTAATCTTCATTTTGTATTCAAACTATCATTTGTATTTATAATGATGAATAGATTTTGTTTCTCTGATGTGTATTAACTGTTTTTAAGAATAGACAACGTGGAAGTGTCCATTTAAAAATCGATAAAAATTACGTGGCACGTAGGAAATCAAACTCTTCTAACTTGCACGAAATAAACCTAAGAATTTCAAGAAACGCTATTGGTCAAAAAAGGTGATGACTATTGTCTTGACTGATGAGTCAGTGCATTCTTATCCCGAGCACAACGAGCAGTTTTGCTCCGGTCTGGAAAGAATAACGTAGAATGGGAGGTCAGACCCGTATATCGCTGCACACGCGCCCGATCCGGGCCGATCAGGGGCGTGCTTTGCCGGTGAGCCCGGTCGTCCCGGTAAGTGGTGTGGCTTACATAGTTGTGTCGTATATCGTAACACACAGCCGGTTCGCGCGGCGGTGCAGCCCGGTGCTAGCTAGCTTCACCACGAGGGTCGTGAACACACTAAATATAAACAACCGGTGTCTGTGGCGATGCACCCGTTTACAATTCTGTTCTTACCGGACCAGGGCAAAACGGCACGTGTGTGGCCGGGATTAAAGGGCTCTATAATATAGATGACATATATGCTTAGTGTCCTAGATATATCCTAGTCGTTTCTTTTACCGCTTACGACGTGTGACCAGGATATCTTAACACTATAATAAAAATTATAAATCATGCATAGCCCAAATTAAAAATCTTATCAAAAGATTTTATTAAAGATTACATTTCGGTACATGCTACGATAATTTATATTATAATACAGATAGACACAGCCAATATATCTAGTAAATTTTTAAGGTGAAATTATTTTAGATTTATCCATTCATACAATCCTAAAACTTTGGAAAAATAAATACTGAATACAAAATAGGCGTACGATTCATTTTTAAAAATACACATCAAAATTTTTAGTATACATATATTTACCATTCCGCCAGTAAAATAAGATACGTACTTGTTATTACAACGAAGCAAATGTCTTCTGTTCTAAGAATAAAAGGCATTACATTTTTAACAAAAGCATAACTATCATTATATTCGGAAATTAAAATAAAAAAACAGAGACTATAAAAAATGGTTATCCTTTTTATTTTATCCAAAAATCCAAGTATCTAGTTGATTTTAAATTAACGAATATTTTACCTTTTTTGCATCTCGAATGTTATTAAAATTCACTTATGCCGTTTTTCTAAAAAGGGCAGAGTAGATCGACTGGTTTAATATTGTTTCCAATATCAATTAGCGCTACGTTCTTGCCCCTCTCCAGCAATTTTCAAGCGAGATCACTTCATTCATAGTTCCGCTGCACATCGCTAACTTGTTAAAGTTAGAGGCCTGTGTTCAGCGATGGATACCAAAGATCTCCTAGGAACTTACGCCAATCTCATTTAACCCCACTCGTAATATTCGAATGTTTGTGTAAATACAACAGTGTATTGTTGACTTGTAGTTTTCTCTTTACAAATTTTCTGACTCTTACTTAATAACAGAGAAAATGAACGTAATTATAATTATACATTAGTTTCTAATAGTTCGTGATGTAATTTACCAATACAATTGGGACCATGATTTTGATCTACTGTTATTATTATTATTATTATTTTGTAAATTATCTGTATATAATCTAGTTAATCGTGTGCATATCCAATAAGTAATTCATCTCAGGATAAAGGTAAAAATCATAAAATGGTTCCACTCGCATCATATCTTTGGATTTTCTATATTAATTAATGTTTATGGCACGTGTCGCACACTCAAAAATATCATTAAAATATTCGAGTACAAAACTTTGTCAATATATACCTATATAGTTAGATACAAATTAACAGAGATCGTTTTCGCTAATTTCGAAAATCGTTGCACAGAAACAAGCACTATGTAGTATACTATTGAGATGCCTGTTACTTATAATAAACGAGACATTATATTATATGCTACAGGAACATATAGTGCTTCAATTTGAATTCATCAGCGGTCAGTTTATGCTAGAGGTGAGGGGGGGGGGGGGGATTGGTTGGGGGCATGAAGCAGATGTGCTGTGCCGAGCTGCGCTAGTCATGTTTTGCTCTGTTTTGTATGCTATGAAAAAGTTGTGTCGAAGCTGCGCACTTGCGTCACGGCGCAACTTCATTTAATAATTTGTTTAACTCCACTGCGCGTGGCATATCAATATAGTATATTACATAGTTCGAGTATGCTGTTTTTATCACAGAGCATGGCACGGATTAATTGCAGCGCAGCACGGATTGTTGCATATAAATATATGGTAAGCGAGCCATGCTACATATAGCACTGACGACCAGAGTGTGACACAACACAGCACAGCTTAGTTTCATGGCCTCACCCTAAAATTCAAGATGTTACGCTGCAAGACGCTTAAAGTTAGAGGATGGCAGTGTTAAAACAATGTGACATTATTTATGAAAATTCATTCACTGGCAAGTGGCAGTCAATGTGACTGGAGAACCATAAGGTCGAATGAGATAATAAATACAATAAAGTCTTTATTTTGTATATACAGAAGGTGGCTGACCTTCCTGGTGTAAGAGGATGCTGTCGCCTTGCGACATCCGCGATATATGCCGACATCAGTCATGAATGACAAACGTTGGTACGTTTGATTTAGAAGCATAGGGAAAATGGGGAAGTATAACGGGATGAGGAGTTTTCCTCTTTCCATTATACCTCCCAATCTTCCTTAGGGGAGATGGGTGTGATGGGGTTTAAAGAATATAAAGGTATAAGGAGTCTTCTTTATTCGATTATACTTTTTATTTGAGAATTTTCTACATTTTTTTTTCAAAGTTAGAAATATAATTTGACGCCAGATCAATAGAATTTAGACCAACGAGATAAAAAGAGCTTCCTTCCAACATCGAAAACAAAAAACGACCTTATGTCGACATTCGATCTTATAATTCTCATGTTATACAATAATTTACAGATAAATAAAATTATATACACATTTCTTATCCCCCCCCCCCTTTACTAGTTGATAATAAAATTTTAGGATTTTCGGTATTTTGTGCTTATTATTTTAAACGGGTTTACCTACTTTATATATTAAAAATTGGTCAGTAAACATATGCGTTTAAAACCTGTTTAATATACAGATATAACTGATAATACTATAATTTCGTCTAAATTGGACTTTTATATTATGACTATTTTTGTCACTTGGTAAAACTATTTTTTTTAAATTAAATTTTATCAGAGATCATACATCGGCAAACAGTTTGTCCATGTACATGTACATGTACGTACATGTATATTATTTTCAGAAATAAAATAATACTTTTAGAAATAATAATAGTTTTACTGGTAATTGTTCCATATGAAGTGGTGTCAAGTCAAAATTCATATTGATTTTTTTTATAAAATATACATTTGCATTATTTCGATAAAAAATGTATCTAATATTTACACGTGAATACTGTAACCGGTATTTGTGACATTATCTGAGAAAATAGACCTTATCTAATTTCCTAATCTGTAGTGAAATTAAAAACTATGACTTTTTTATGACTATCTTAAAAATCACACGTTGGAACACATTTCTATTTGAACAGAATTTTTAATTACATCAAAATTACAAGTTACATTTATTCTACTTGACATTTCACACTGTGTCCTGCCTAATGTTGACATTTAATTACATTATGAACTGATTTGTGTATTTTAAATAATATGTTAGATTGCTAATAGTATTAAGTTAATTAACTTTATTATATTTGTACACGAGAAGTTCACTACTGTACCATCCTGCACTATTATAAATAACTGTAATGTACCACTCTGTTCACTCATATCATACTAAATAAGGTCCCTTTGCTCTGATAACGTCACATCTCACTATTACATAAAACCATGTTTATAATCACTGCTAATTATATGATAACAAATTGTTGGATTTAAAATATAATCATGTTTTCACTTGATTCGCTCGGCGTGTGTAAAATTATAACTATCTAATACTGGAAACCTTATTAATAAAGGTAATAAATAAAACATGTAAATACTATAGAAAATGTCCGTGAAATTCGGAGAATTCCCTGCTTCTTGTGATCAAACTCGAAATTAAATACATACTAATAATTACAGTACCAGGCTATATAAATGGCACATCGTTGTATATTGTTAATAAAAAATACCTTCACCCTCTTAATACTGAATTTCTATCATTAAAATTAACAACTTTGATCTACGACTCTTCTGAATTTGATATTTTTCCCAAAAAAGAAAGTAATTTTTATTAAATGAGTTTTCTGACTTTATTGCTCTTTTGTATTCTTGGTCTTCATGTAATACAGTCTGTTTAAAATTTGTATTCTTTGTCTTTGTGTAATACACCATCTGCTTACAGTTTCCATTTCTTAAAAGTTTGACAAGCTTGAGTATTATTTTGCTTCACAGAGTAATTATATTTTTAGATAACATATTAAGGTTGTAATTTTTCTGTGAAAACAAAGTGTTGAATTTTAAAAGTTGATAGTTTTCATGAAAGAAATTCAGTGTTAAGAAGGTGCGGGTATGTTTTATTTAATAATCCCGTGTAAAAAAGTTGATGCGTCCGATGACGCGACGGTGAGTGAGTCTTTTACAAAACGACAATAGCCATTATGACTGTCTCATATTTACGACGAGCCATATACATCGTCGGGTACTTTTTGTCAGTTTATATACGTCCTGTAAATTACGTCGTAAAAAAGATAAAAATATTACAGGACTGGAGCACTTAAAGTAAAAATATAAACACACAAAAAATACATCAATCTTAATTAGCTACAAGGTAAAAATATAATTTCAATTAATTAGTATTTAACATTATTTTTATTTAAGCTTAACTGCACGTAAACGTTGTACAGGAGGTGGGCTTAACGTCTAGTGGCTTTCTTGATTAAACAGAAATGTATGAAGTTGATTAATCAATTCACCATACATATAAATACCTATGCATACCTATATTAAACACTTCATATAATGTATATATGTATTAGTACATATTTATGTAGGTATATCGAACATTAACTCATTGCTTGACATTTGAAGATGTGTCGTGAAAGGGGTGTATTTTGCGGTTATAAAAATATAATACCTGCAACGTGTATAATACTATCTATTAGCTCTTCTAAATGTTTTCTGTTGTTAATTGTATGTCGATTTTATTTATACATATCTAGAATGTTATAAATGATAAAATCACGGATGTTGTCAAATGCAACAGTTGTATTGATCTAATGTTAGTCAAAATATTTTTACTAGTTACTCGCACAATTACAACTTAGAAGAAAATATAATTAATAATACTAATAATAATTTAATAATAAAATCGAACTAAAATTATTGACAATTGAAATGTTATTTCTCAATATATTTTCTTTATGTGAATTACCCCAGCGAGAATTACACATAAATGACATGTCACATCACAAAAGTATACTTCATATTACAGTTACCTACATATTTATTTCATTAGTGTCCTTACTGTGCCGTATCACAAAGTTTTCATTTAAGAATGGGTTTTTTATTTTTTTATTTGAGAATCAAAAAATCAGGGGCATATGTTTTATCCATTAATTGCTAGGATCGTGTGGTGGATTGTGGCCCAAAACTAAAGCGTTTCGGTCCTTTGCAGTGGAACTGCAATAGGTTGCTACTGTACCTAGTGCGTAAAAGCTAAAATTAGTACTCGTATCCTAGTACTTCACAAGGATATATGACATCAAAGATGGGCCTAGAGATGAGATCAGCAGGACCACTCTGTCGAATAGAAATGGAGCATTAGACTTCAATAAGTCTTTATATATTCACGTCGCTTTGACAAAAGAAAGTACTTCTTTAGTATCCAAGTCCGTTTACAGACTATGGTACAGTTATTTATATGTTACTGACTATTGTACAGTCGTGTACAGGGAATCAACTCTGTATGCGACCATACATTAACACTAGAATAAAATAGCTAGAAGTCTAATTATTTGGCACCAGTGAGCACTAATTTAAGCACTAAACAGACCCATATATACAAACATAAATAAATAAGAATAGTCCTTTTGAACGTGATATTTCTTAAAAAAGGTTAATTATTTGAATGAATTCGGTGACATGGTTAGTCTGTATTATTCCTTACACACTGCTACGGACGGTAACGGCGCACACCCCATCCATAAACAGCTGCTAATCAAACCGCCTACTATTACATACCGACATCGATATAAAACTTACGTGGTGCGAGTGACACAAAAAAAAAGTGCTGAATTTTAAAAAGTCGTTAGTTTTCATGAATGAAATTCAGTGTTGAGAAGTGCAGGTATATTTTTATTTATCTCTATATATAGCTCTTCCATTCCAATTAACAGGAACTTTCAACATAGAAAGTAAACATAGTTGTCCAAAATTAGTTGCATTACCAACTAATTCTAGTTTTCTAGTTAAGTGGCACCAAATAAATTATGTAATTTTTGTGACGTGACACGGTAATGAGAGTATGTGCCCGCTGGAGTGTTGCACATAACAATTGTACAAGGGATGATTAACAATTTGGATCCAATCTTCCTAACGTTTAAAACGAATCAACAAAAACAATTTTAAATACTTTTTGGTATAATTATGTACATCTATTTAAAACATTTAAACAAACACATTTCTTAATAAAGTCTACGAAATAATGGTATCAAAACATGTACCAACAAGAGCCCTGAAATATTGACTTATTTTTGCGTCTTGCTAATGCTAAAAGTGTGAGACTCACGATACATTCAATTTAATAAGTTGTGAATTTAAAACTGTTGATTGACTTATATCAATACTGGTAAAAAGCACTCCAGGTTATTTATTGTACGTATATTTAAAATGCCCAGTGCAGATACGTGAAACTGTTAATTTGCTATTCTGCCATTAATATACATCGTAAAGTGATATACATAAATATCAGTTTCAGCGCACTCACCTCTAGGGTCACTTTAAAAACATCTTAAACTTAATCTTAGAATATGACTAATCTCTTAGTGTTGAACTTAAATATAATACTTACATAAAACCTTATATTGAGTTTACCGATCAATCCGCGGTAGCGAGGGGGTAGTTGGGTGGTAGGGCGCTGAGCACCTCCTTAGAAAGCTCCATGTACGCGGTCGCCATTACATTTCGGACGCGGGTTATAAGCTCAGGTACGTCCTCCATTGTGAGGCCTTTGGTGGGCACTGGGTCCAATACTTGGATTACTGCATGACCTGAAATTTAGTAAGTCTATAACGTCATGACAGCTATTCGGGCCATAATACATCATTAAGCTCAATGGGGAATAGTGGATGTTATACATCCACCAATCCCAGTGTGTCGTAAACGGAAACTAAGGGATAACAAAGCCGCTACCACAAGCCCCGAGGAACTACACCACCTTTCAAAAAGAGGACTCGCCAACCCGCTTAGCAAGCGTGCCTTTATAAGGCCATCCCTCGTGCACTAGACAATGTACACGAGAAGGCCTACGTCCAGCAGTGACGGACATATGTTGGAGATTGTATTATTTTTCGGGTAGTTTCATTGCGATGTTTTAATCTCAATGCCCCGCTCACGGATTTGCTGATGTCAAGTTTAGGTAGGTTTAGCTCAAGTTAGGTAGGAACTATGTTCGATTTTTGAAACCACTCCGATCTCATTATTGTCTCATTAAGAATAGCATATGCTTTATTATCGTAAGTGTAAGTTATGCAGCCATTTTTGTGTTCCGCATCATCCGAACCCCCTGATAGTTACCTCCCTCACCTATGTCCCAGATAGGAGTGCCCCTCCCCGCTACCGTCGTCCGCGGCACGTCTTAGACGACCCTGACGACCCAATCACTGCTGCCAATGTAGTTCTTACACTACACTCACAGACTACACAGATACACCGTCTCCGCCGGCGGAGACGTGGACGCCCCCCTCGATACACCGTTAACACACACTGGTCCTCAGCCCCTCAGCCAACACTTTTACCAGGTATCGGCATGTGCCTGGGCGCTTCTCAGCGACTTGCGATCCCGCGGTATCCCCCCAATGCAACGCCCTAAGCCGAGGTCCGTTCCTTCCACCGGGGGAGCCCTTAGCCTCGTTGCAACACACATTTTGTTCCTGGCTGAGCGCCTTCTGCGCTCGCCCTAAATTAAACATGACCGGTGACTCTTGAAAGGCCACTAGGGCCACAAGAATTTAGACATTCCGAATAAAAAACAAAAAACATTTTTGTGTTATATACCTAAGTACTAAATATAGTTCATTTATTTATTAAGTTGTATTAAATAAATTTGTATCAAATTGTATTACTAAATAGTCATAAACATGTAGTTGTTGCTGTTATTATTAAAATGATGACAAACATAGACAAGAACACAGGGAAGTTTTTGCTAAAATTACATAAAATCCCCATTCATTTTTTTAAATATTTCTGATTGGAAATAAAAAATATTTTAAAGCAAATGTCTTTGTAATTTCATAAAGATAAGCTTACTAGTTATTTTTTTCTCGCCATGGTTTAAAATAAATGAGAAAAAGTCATCTTGAACGACAAATTCTGAATTTTGCGTTTACGCTTGTGGGGATAAAGCGTTTTTTTTTTAATGTTACTAAATACAAATGAAACTCCTTTTCAAGCAAACGTCTAGAGGAAGGACAGTTCTTTCTATATTAGCAATTGCTGATAGTTAAACGTGATGCGTAAAAACTATTCGAGTTCCCGACAAAAAGTCCGCTTGATGGTCTTAAAACCCTGAAGTTAAAAGTTTCAGTCTAAAAAGGTTAAAGTTCTTAAGGTTTATTAGCGCTGACTTAGCGCTCCACCGCTCAGTGATATTATAACTTTTACAACACTACAGCAAACTCATTGGTCTGGAATGCATTTGGAGGTCTCGCAGTAGAAACAATAAAAAAGGCCTTTACATAAGAAGCCCAACAAAGGTTTAATAACAATGGATAGTTCAAAATAGCCTACAACACGCAAAGTAGTTTCTTAAGAGATGCTAGATGAGGAAATATTTTTCTACAGCAATAGACAACCATGGCAACTGACTGTAGTATTTATGGATCACTTTGGTATAATGAGTCTCCTCTATAAGATGAATTTAGCAGACATCATCTGCAGAACCTGTAATAAAGAGGAAAGAGTGCAAGATAAACATACTGTGCCAATTGCAGTGTGACAGTTTAGCTAGATTCAAAATGAGTCCTCTAGGAAATCATATATCTACGTTAAAAGACTCTACAACAAGCTTCTATGACTCTTGACGTATATGGATATCATATTTGGGAAATAAGAGCAGGCGATTAGGAAAAATCGCAGTGTCGAAGTGGTCATGTGTACCTTGTACAATATTGTGTACTTCCATAAAATTCTGTGATTTTTGTCTGGAATACAAGTATTTAGGTTGAAATCGGTTTAGAAATATAACCGGTTTAAAAGTCACGAACGTAAATATGCCTACAGAAATCTTCACACACGCAGAAGTATTGCACTGTAATCAGTGAGTAGCCTCAAGCCAACGTGACGCATAGACCATAGACACCGTAACCAGCCTTTTGCTTTCCGGAAAAAAAAAGCAAATGGTCATTACATAATAACTGTAAATACAATATAATAAAATGCCAATGGAAGTTACCTTGACTGAATATATACTTCTTCCTATTAATGAAATAGTAGGGTGAGAACACAACGGGTATAATCGGCACCTGGGCGGCGACGGCGATGTTAAACGCTCCTTTCTTAAAGGGCAGTAACTTCGTGAAGTCTTTGTTTCTTGTACCTTCCGGAAACACCCAAATTTTTGTCTGAAATACACTGCATTTTGTAATTTGTAACTGTGAAACATGTTTTGAATAAATTATTCTGCTCTAGAAATTCACCGGTGGTGGTTGGATGAGAAAAGCCGAGGATCGTGTGTAGTGGCGAGCCTTGGGAGATGCCTATATCCACCAGTGGACAGAGATAGGCTGATGGTAGATACTGCTGATGGTAGATATTTTCAGTCTATCCATCTTAAGGTCGTAGTTCGAATCCTCGGCCAGTGCCTACCACTGAATTTCTACTTAGGCACGGATTTTTTTTAATTATCACTAGTTCGACAGTGGGACATTTAATAGGCTGACATCATTATTAACATTTTATCCTTTTAGAACATTTGGTACTTACAGACAGATATTTGAAAGTGAAAATATTTGATAATCAAACAATGTTAGAAAGATCATAACAAGAATGTTTATCGTTTCAATGAAAACAAATGATCTGATTCATTGAGGAATATGCTATACCATTGATTTGTGTGGGCTAAGAAATACGACAGTCAATAGTTTAAACCAAAATGATGATGACTGGTTGAACTTACAGAAGACTACTTTCCCACTATCCTATTCCCCCAATTATGCACGTGCTTTGGAGTGAGATATGTTAGGGCCTATGCCCATTTCATTCTATCCTTCCCCATTTCCCTAACTCTTTCTCCAAATCCATTTGTCATGCCAACATTTGTCATTTTTAATACTTGAAGTTGTTGGCATATCATCAGTATGATGTTGGCATGTATTGCAGATGTCCACTTACTACCAGATGGATTGTATGCTCGTCTGCTGCCTTCTTTCTATAAAGAAAAGAAAAAAACATACCTTATTTTTGACCATGACTTCTGAAGTAATTTTTAGCTGCCTGTATGCATCTTTAGCATTACTTCTGTCAATAAACACGGTCCCAGAGAGGTATGCTGCTAGTCCAAATGGCCATACGTAAAATATCTCCCTCCTTGCAACTGTTGCTATTTTGTCTGCTACATGCCATATGTTGAACATGCCTACAAATAATAATTAGTAGTAAATCAAAATACAATGTACGAGTAAGTAATATTTGACGTTAATTAAACAAGGGACATTATCGCCCTTATGAGCTTATTAATTTTGGTTAAGATTTTCTAACATCATATGTCATTGCTTCAAGATTCTGCCCTAACTTCTGATTTTAAAGATAGATAAACAACTAAGTGATGTTTATAATTGATTTTATTCATAGTCTAAATATCTAGTCTCTTGAACCTGTATTTAACTACAAGACCTAGTCTGCGGCGTTAAGGTAAATGGGCGTATCATTAACAACCTTAGATATGCGGACGACACAGTCCTTCTAGGGTAGGGTCTAAAGAGGTGGAACTGCAGAATATAGTCTTAACGAGTGTAGCATAAAAACTGGTCTCAGAATGAATGTAACCAAGACAAAATTCATGGTTGTCTCAAGAAACGCCGACTTAGATTCCATTATAATGGTAGCAGGACAAAAACTTGAGAGGGTTTGCAAATATAAATATTGGGGCACCTCTGACTGAATGAAGACTGGGATAGTGGTTATGGATATCAAAACCAACATTGAAACTGCTAGAAATGCCTTCACCAACATGAGAAAAGTTCTTTGCAACTGAAATCTCAAGATCTATTTGCGCACATGTCTCCTACAGTGTTATAACTGGTCCATTTTTCTATACGGATGCGAGTCCTGAACAATGAACGTGGTTAGTAAACATATAGAAGCATTCAAAATGTGGGCGTACAGGCATATGGTGGCCATGAGTTGGATGCAGAAGGTCATCAATGGGGAAGTCCTGCGACGAGTACATTGGAAATGCAAACTCTTGCAGACCGTCAAGTGCAGAAAAGTTGTGTATCTGGGTCACATGGTAAAGCATGAAAGATACAAACTTCTTGGTCACAGAAAAAAGTCATGGCTGCGTAACATATACGGGAGTGGACTGGCAACGCGAGTGTCGCCGAGCTGTTTCGCCTTGCGAGAGACACGGCAAAATATTTGGAGCTGATTGCCAACCTCCACTAGTTGGAGAGGCACCACAGGAAGAAGATAGTCTAAATAATTGATACATTAAAGATTGTTTAGTGAATGGATTTAAATCAAGAAGCACATAAATGTATAAACACTCTATACATACATAATGTATGTATATTCATGCATTACAATAATTCACACACAATAATAGTATTATACGAATAATATTCTCACAAGCAGACCTTAACTTTAAATATACATATAAAATATTTACATGACAACTGATGGATTGTTGTATGGACTTTTTAGAAATTTGTGTTATTGAGATGAGTAGGCGGTTAGTACAATATATGTAACTCTATTGTGGTAGGTGGCAACAATTACATCATTTTGTACATCATACAAAGTTACTTTACAATTTAGTGATTACATCATTTTTGTAAGCTAAAGGTCACGTTTGTACCAAGTTAGTACCGAGTTAGTACCATATACAATACCTATCTATATAATCCAATATATTTTCAGAAAAGACCTAGTAGCCAGTCGGAAGGAAAATCTACCTCTTTTACAAATGTTTTAGAAAAAGTGTTTTTTTTATTTTTATTATAGACTAGTGGGCGGACGAGCAAGCGGTCCCACGTGATGGTAAGTGTTACCGCCGCCCATGGACACCTGCAACACCAGGGGGTATGCGGGCGCGCCGCCGATCTTGGAAAATCCTATTCACAGCTCTCTTGAAGAACCCCATATCATAGCATAATGCAAAGACCTCTTGAGGCAGTTCGTTCCACAGCCTACGGGTTCGCGGTATAAAATAATTTTTGGAGCGAACAGTGCACGACACCTCCGTATCGAGGAAATGCGGATGGACCGCATGATATATGATATAAGAGTACGTATTTTTTATTATTATAGAAACAAGGTGGCAGACGTGTCCACCTGATGGTAAGTAGATACTGTCGTCCATAGACATCCGCGATGCACGCCAACATCAGTCCAAAATGACAAACATTGGTACATCTCGGATGCATTGCCTACCTTTGCAGATTAAGGAATGGATTGAGAAAATGGGGAGGGATAGATTGTGATGGGAATGGGCTCTGGCATATCTCACTCACTACTGAAACACATATGTACATTGGGGAAATACGATATAGTAGGAAAAGCAGTACATTTCAAGGGTAGTCTTCTGTAAGAGAGGGGTAACGTGACCCCAGTCGAGTGTGCCCAGTGGCTGTGGGAATGCAGCATGCACTCTTACCCTACAAACATTGTCCCCTATTGTATGTATAGATGTGGATTTTTTTAGAATCACTGTTTGAAGTTTATATGTCATTATTGTGGAACTATAGAACTGATTGGTATTTTGGATTCAGCTGGTTACCCCTAGTCAAGGTGTAGTGAATTTTTTTTAAATTCGAAATCTCCCAACTTCACCAAATCATGCAAACTTCTTCCAAATCACCTATGGCAGAGATCACCTATTTGAAATGGCCTTACAATGGCCAGTGTGCCATTTTATGGCACTGTGACTACAAAGGGGGGTCTGTATCCTGCAGTAGAATTTTACAGGCTGATACTGATTGAGTGATGGGATCCTGGGGTGCATCTTATACTGGGGAGGTGAGGGTGCATGCTGCAATCCCAAATCCACTGGGTGCACTCGACTGGCCAAGTTCCCTCTCACAAATGTACTGTATTTCCCATAATATCCCATTCCACTAATGTACTGTTTGTGAGTGACATATGCCAGAGCCCATTTCCATCCTATATATCCTTCCCCAATTGTCCAATTCTTTCTCCAAATCCATTCTTAAATTTTCAAAGGTAGCCACTGCATCTGGGAGCATGCCAACATTTCTCATTCCCTGATGTTCATAAGCATCAGTATCCACTTTACCACCAAGTGGACTGTTTGCTTGTGTGCCATCTTCTTTCTATAAAAAAACAAGCTTATATACCCATTTATCTTAGTTTACATACACTAACATAGTCAAAACATAAGTGATGGCTAAGTGGTGTTGTACCTCCTATGTTTATGATGATATATTATGATGATATATGTTTATATTATTTATGATGTCTTCATATTAAATTTCATTCAATAATCTTTTCCTTAATATAATTCTTAATTAAATTCTTATCCTTAAGAGAATGTTTAACAATCTTCTATGCTGATAATGGATCTCATTTGTTAGATCTCTCATAGATCTATATTATGTTTTTAGACCAGTGGATGCATATTACCTAAGACATCAATGGATGACTGATGATTGGAGACTATAACTGCCCCTTGGTCTTCAGCTAATACTTTGCCATTCCTCAGATGCCACTTCACTTCGAGTATTTTTGTTACATGCTTAATGATCTGAGATGAAAATCTGTAACATTATTATTAAAAACTATAAAACAACCATAACAAATATAAAATTGTAATGCTTTAACTAGTATTAATAATTAAATTAATTATAAAAAATACAAAAGAAAATAGCATTTTTTTTAATAGCAGGTATCAAGTAGATTCACTGTTTGTTTCTGAATAGAGATTAATAAGAGAAGAGTTCAGTATTTTTTTTAAGTATTGCTATCTGGTATCTGTAGCCTAACCACGTTTCAGATGGATTTTTTAAATTATTACCAATATTCAGGAATGTAAAATCAATGATATTAATCAATAATACAAACAGTGAAAAATAAATCATGAAACTGGTGAAACAGACATAATGCTAGGTAGCATAATATTGTGAGGGTGAAGACTCACTGGCAAAACAAACAGATGACGCACACAGAAAATATATAGTTTTGTTATTGGGTTTATGGCAGTTGTTTGAAAAGAAATTTCAGTTTCGTCTTTTCTAGAAAACGTGAAATGTTTAGTACTGTCTAATTAGAAATAAGGATACTTACAATGCATTTTTCACATTTTTGGGATTAAACACAAAAAATGGTAATAATAATATAGCTGTTATTGAAGTCCAAATGTAAAATATTAAAAATTTCGACTTAAATTTTACGAAATTCGGCGTTTCAGATAGCAGTTGCTTACAAATATATGTTATCACAGTTAATACAAACAAATATATAATTTTAACCCACATATTAACAAAATAAAATTGTTACAATTAATGTAAACTATTTTATAACACTAAGGTTATTCATAAAAGTTATTTAAATATATTTTTATTCAATCTAATTGATTTCAACGACGTGATAAAACGAATGACTTCAAACAAACGAACCAAAGAGTATATGAGTAATAGCCAATAGGAATAGGTGTATTGAACAGACAGATCCAGTGTGACCGTTTTAAAAAATGGTGATCTACTAAAACTACAAGGTGCCAGTACTAAATAATACCAAAACACATGCTGAATTATACTAAAAATATACTAAAATAAAAATAAAAAGTAGAAGAGGAAAAATTGAATTAAAACACTTATTATCAGTTACTTCTTTTAATTTTACCAATTACACACCTTCATTATACAGACATATTAAAATAATAATAAATATTTACAATAAGTTTTATTACAAATAGTCAGTATTCGACGGATTATTTTTCACCATATCTTTCGATGGGTCAAATGAGACACAACCTACACTCCCTTCACTTAGACCTTGCTTAACATGCAACAGGCACGCAATATGTTTAGCTAGAAACCTGTTTCTGTATTTAGTTTTTATATGATTAACTTTTGAAAAAATTCTTTCGCATTCAGCGTTTGAAATGGGTATGCACATTAGACATTTTACAAAATTAGTCAAATTTTTGTACTTAGGAACATTTTTACTGTTAACAATACAACTTAATTTGCTCCAAAACTGTTCAACATTTACAGCACTAGCACTACTACTAGAACCACACATCAGGTTTTGTACCTCTGAATCATACTTAATTTGACGATATTCCTCGTCAATTAATTGTCTTACTGTATCATTTGTAGTAATGTTCGGAAACCTGTTCATAACGCTGATAAGAGATGTAAAATTTTCATAAGCCGCTACTTGTGGGTCTATGAAACGTAACTCGGAAAATATTTTTTCATTAATGGGAAATTGACATTTAAGTTGAGTACATAACTCTATCAAAAAGCTTTGACACCTTTTTAAAAAGTCTCTAATTACGATACTACTGTTACTTGGTTGATTTCTTAACAGCGCTATTTCATTAGATACTTTTATACCTAAGTATATCTCATGTAATTCTACAAAATTTATATTACTATTAGGATCTATGTCCTCAATAGCAGTGGCATGAATGTAGCTGCTTTTCATGTAGCAACTTAATATTGTTTTAAACATGTCAGTCAAATCCCGATAAAAAGTATGAACAACACATGCATTACCTTGAAAAATTATGTTAAACTTGTTGACTATATGCAAAATATAATCTAAAAACAAAAAGTAGAGCTTTATTTGTTTATTTTCGAAACTTTCATGTAAAAAAATCGCCGAATGGCTAGGGTTATGTTCTACGAGATGTTCTTGCTGAAAATACAGCTGAAGTGCATTCCACTGTTCTACTATGCGTTTTACACGGCCGTGTAGGGAGAGCCAACGTATGTCATAAAATATTGACGTATAAATATAAAATAGTGACGTAAAATATTGTGATGCTCTGATTCTACAAAGGTCTGAAATTCTGCAAATTCTCTTTTGCGTTTGCTACTATGGCCAAAATAATTATAGACTTCTTTCACAATTTGATCCAATGCTTTAGGCAACTTTTTACAGGCATAACTTACAGCTAATGCTGATGAATGACATGCACATTTTACAAAAATACAATTAGAATTGACCGACTTAATCTTTGCAACCACACTATTATTTCTGCCAAACATTACATTTGTTGTATCAGCTGCAAATCCTAAAATATTTTCAATGTTTAAATTTAATTCTCGCAAACTTTTACACAGTGAGTTAAAAATATTTTCAGCAGTTTCACTTGATAGATTCACAGAACATAAAAATTTGGTTTTTACTGTATTATCCTGAACGCTATAAAACTTTATTGCAATGGCAAGTAATTTTTCTGTTGTAATGTCTGTGCTTTCATCTATAATTAATGAAAAAGTCGCAGCATTACCTGATAAACTTGACGTATTTTTTATATCGGTTAATAACTGCTTTTCAAATGATGGCGCCATTACGTCGTAAACTAACTGAGCAGATTTAGTGAGTTTGCAGGAAAAACACTTTGCAATTTCCGAATCATAAAACATTTTGCTGAATAAATCGCTGAGATGATCCAGGGCCCGAAATGGTATGTTATGTTCTGCCAACGCTGCACAAAATATAAGCTCTGCTTTTCTTACTTCTTCAGATATGGGTCCTTTCCTTTGAAATAATTTATCGATCTGAAAATAAACAGTATTTGATTAATTTTCCTATCGTAAAAAATAAGTATAATAACTACCTATTTCTTATCTTGGGAAACTAGTGTCTCATTCAGTTGAAAATTAATATTCTTGATAAAAATATTACATATGTTTGAACCCTGCAAAACTATCTTTCCATCCCACAGAACCAGTTCGGCATGTATGTATACCTACACTTTCATTTATGAAAATTTCAAAATTCAGCTTTCTGAAATCGCTTGAGAATCGATTATACATGTGTGTACAACTGTACATGTACACTGGCCAAGATCCATCGGACATCCTGTACAAGTAGGACAATTAATTTATGTGCCAAAAAAAAATAAGGGACACAATAATCTTATAAATATGTTAATGGGGGCATAGCTTTCTTACCTTGGATTGTCCACTATAATGTATCAGTTTCTGCCGATGTTTTTCAGAATCTGCATGACTTTTAATTGTTGCGATTCTGCTCAAAAATGTTGCTCCACAAGTTTTACACAAGGCGTTCTCACTACTTTTATCTTTTGTCAACCATGACGAAAATTCAGGATTTTGTTCCCACTCAGATCTATATTTCTGATCGTATTTGCGCTTCATTATCTTCACTACACACGCACGATAACACAGAGAGACATAAATAAAGAACAAAAAAATCCGTGGTCCCTTTTATACTTATTGCTAGGAATCATTTTTTAAGTTTCAGTAATTCCCCGCGACGTAGAGCATGTAACGTAGATATGTAGCTAAAGCACGATTCGCGGTTTTGTTAGCATTAACCGTTCGAAAGAGACAAAATGATACAGTTGCGGTAAACATCAGACAAAGACAAAATTATGTGAACGAAATACGAACGAATGGAAATTAGTGTTGCCCGCCCAACCCAAAAATATATCAATAATGTGTTTAAAAATGTTGAAAGTTTAAAAATGTACCAAAAAATACCAGAATATGAAAGGATACCAAAAAAAAAACTAAATTAGTTTTACGGAGCCCAAATTATACCAATTTGGTACTGAATATACTAAAAACGGTCACACTGCACAGATCCATGAAAATAATAAATATTTTATGGCAGAAATCCAAAACATGCGAAAAGCATTCTTTGACAATCTAAAAATGGTGTACATAAGTACGCGTGAATTATGTTTGTTGTAACACGTGACCTGTATATTTATTGATTACACTCAATTGTAACACAGGACATGTAAATTAATTAATTACAGTCTGGATTTTCATGGTAGGTATTTCTATAATTAAACATTGTAGTTCGGTCCGGTCGTGTTGGTTGAGAGCTAGAGAGAAGGGCAGAGAGCAGAGGGCGCCCCGAAACTGCGTTTGGTTACCCCATTAACATAACTGTGTTTCGTTACTACAATGTTAAAATATTTTTCTGAGAATTCTTCTTTTTTTAAAGGCGCTAGAACAGGCAGATGGACGCAACATCCTTCCGAATGGTACTGAGGAGTTCTAAACCACCTGTGGGATTGAATCGGCAACAATTCGTACAGTGCAGAGCGTCGCTGGACGGAATTAAATGGATTCGACTGATGAAATTCGTATTTCGGTGCATCAGTCTAGAGATAGGTAATACTCCTTAGGAGGCCTAACCTGAGCTTTATAAAGCATTTGTTGTTGCCCCGCGCTGAAATATTGCTTTGCTCTGTTCAGCATACTTAGCTTTTCGCAGGCTTTAGCTTTTTGGAGATTTTTGTCTTAGTTTGCCGGATTGACCCCTGAATTCGACTGCACGAAATTGTCGACTTTTTACTTCTTCCTAATACTTCAGAAGCAAGTTTTGAAATCGACGTAACAGTAATTATTGATTTGTTGCAGGGATATTAGGTAACATACAAACAAAAAACACTTTCGCATTTATTTATATTCACTATGAAAGTTCAGCACATCGTTCACTATTATTTTTAACCTTTGTGTAGGTGGTGTTACTAATATTTAGGTGGTGTAATACTTAGATTAGATAATATTTTCGTTTTTCCTTAGCTAATAATTTCCGGTCAGTGGAATCTATTTATACATAGAAATAAGGAAATTATTTATTATGTGGAAGTAGGCATTTATTACAGTTCAATGTGAACTTTAATGTGAAATCTAATAAAAGTAACATTAAACGCTTAACACTATCAATAACTACAATGCAAATGAATTTACCAGTTACAATACAATAAAGTGTATAAAAATATAAAATTGAGCATTTATGAATTTATGAAAATAAACATATACATAATCATTTACTTATCATAAATATTTTTTAATCGTTTTTCTGAGTCTGTGTGTTTGACTTTTCCGAAGATGAAGCACTTAGGGTTTCCTTAGAGAGTTTAGCGTAGGCGGTTTCCATTTTAGCACGCACTCGGTTGATAAGAGCGGGGATGTCTTCCATCGTTAGACCCTCAGTTGGCTCTGGTTCTAAGCATTGGATAATGACATGGCCTGGAACAAAATGAGTATATAAGTGCTTGGGTCATGTTTCATTTTCATCTGGATATATTTATATTTAGCTGTATGGCCAAAGTTCGTATTGCGTAGAGGGTCATGGAAGACGAGAGGGGAGGATGTTTCCCAGCAGTGGGATATATTTGGAGACTATTAAGCAGGGCCGTCTTTACCAGGGGGTGCAAGGGGTGCGGTGCACCCCGGGCGCCCCGCGCCCGGGGGCGACTGTCGAGCGCTGAATTCAGTGCCGGCTTTACCTATGGTGCAGGGGGTGCGGTGCACACGGGCGCAGGGTCTTAGGGGGCGCCGAGCGACGCTCGCGACACCTCCAAAGAGTTCAAAACGCCTACTAGAGGGCGCCCTGCACCCGGGCGCTACATGAGCTAGAGCCGGCGCTGCTATTAAGAGATATAAATACTTATTATTTCAATTTTATGCACTGTACGGAATTCCGTTTGTAGCTTAATTAAATATATACATTTTTATTTTTATATTTATATACTAGTGGGCGGACGAGCAAGCGGTCCCACGTGATGGTAAGTGTTACCGCCGCCCGCCGACTGGATCAGTAGCGCCGCCGACCTTGCAAAATCCTATTCACAGCTCTCTTGAAGAACCCCATATCGTAGCTTAATGGAAAGACCTCTTGAGGCAGTTCATTCCACAGCCTAAGGGTTCGCGGTATAAAGTAATTTTTGGACCGAACAGTGCGCGACACCTCCGTATCGAGGAAATGCGGATGGACAGCACTTCTGTGACGGGAGGTGCGGTTGTAGAATCCCGAGGTGGGAATCATATTGAACAATTCTTCAGAGCATTCCCCATTGTACAGGCGGTAGAACACAGAGAGACGCAACGTCTTTCCGACTGCTGAGGGATTCTAAACCGCCCGTGAGAGTGGGATCGTCGACAATATGAACAGCACGTCATTGGATGGAGTCAAATGGGTCCAATTGGTATTTCGGTGGGCCGGCCCAGAGATGAGAGCAATACTCCATATGGGGCCTCACTTGAGAGCTTTGTAAAGCATAAGGAGTTGCCCAGGGGTGAAGTACCGCTTCGCTCTGTTCAGCACACCGAGCTTTTTGGAGGCCATTTTGGCCTTATTTTCCAGATGACCCCTAAATTCGACTTTGCTGGAAATGTCGACACCAAGGATTCCGATACTCTCCGAGATCTTAAGAGGTATGCTCTGAAAACGAGGTGCTACGACAAAGGGGGTTTCTTTAGCGGTGAATGCACAGACTTGCGTCTTACTGGGGTTGAAATCCACTAGGTTAAGAGAACCCCAAATCGAGACTAGATCTAAAGTCTTCGATTTCAGACATAAGCCTGGCGCGACTCTCTTCCACTTCGACCCGAGGGATGTTGGCGCGGCCCCTGTACAAGGCGTCTCCAGTACTGTCACCTGTATAGCAATGTATGTCACAAATTTGCAGCAGGTCGTTGATATGCAGAAGGCACAGAGTTGGGGACAGCGCGGAGCCTTGCGGGACGCCAGCGTTAATAGACATGGTGTCGGAGCAGTTACCATCGATAACGACTGATGTTCCGTCCAGTCAGGCAATTGGCAACCCATTCGCATAATCCCTCGGGTATCCCGAAAGATGGTAACTTGGAAAGCAGCGATTTGTGCCATACCCGGTCGAAAGCTTTCGCAATGTCTAGGCCTACAGCCAGAGCCTCGCCTCTACTCTCAATGGCGTGAGCCCAGCGGTGTGTTAAATACGCTAAAAGATCACCAGCCGAGCGATTATGGCGAAATCCATATTGACGGTCGCTAATCAGCTGTTGATCCTCTAGGTACCCAAGGAGCTGTGTGTTTATGACACGCTCCATCACCTTGGAGAGGAGGGAGGTAATCGCTATTGGCCTGTAGTTGGTCGGGTCTGTGCGGTCACCCTTTTTAGGTAAAGGATGAACATGAGCTACCTTCCATGCTGACGGGAAGCTTTTTGTGGAATATGAGAGCCTAAAGAGTCGCGTGAGCACCGGGGACAACTCGGGAGTGCAAAATTTAAGCACCACTGCAGGAATACCATCTGGCCCACTCGACTTTCAGATATCAAGAGATGCTAGAGGTCGCCGGACTTCACGCTGGGTGAAACAGATTTCCGGCATGGAGCTTGTGCATCTCGAGATAGACGGTGGTGAAGCACCTGTATCGTCCAGAGTCGAGTTTGAGGCAAAGAGACTGTAATATTGTAGATGATTCATACTGACAGGGATATAAATAAAATGCAACGTCGAAATTACAGCTAGACTTCAATAGCTTAAATAAACGGTGTCATGCATGACACATGACACAAAATTACTCCACATATGAGTAAAATCCCCAAAATATAAAATGTTTACATTCAGTATGCTAATACTTAGCGCATGACCATAAATGTATTCACTATACAGGCTTAAGTAGCTTTTGTAATTACAAGACTAATTGCACTCATACCGTCATACCGCACTCATAGGAAGCCGTCAGCTTTCATTGACCTGGTCATTAATAGCAAGTTTCATTAGGGCAATCTAAGATATAAGTTATGACGTATAATTATATAACTTCGTGAAGCTATATTTAGGAATCGTTTACTTTAATAAAAACGTCTCTCATTCTAAACAAGAATGATGTTACGCCGTGGTAGCCTGGTACTTGTAGTCTTATGGACTCAGAAGAACCCATGGACAAACCTATAAGCCTGACCCCAATAAAATACCATGATTGCAAGTACAGACGAGTATGTTGGCGTCGCTCGTGTTCTAACGTTACCTGTGGGACAGCCCGTTGGCATGCGCTTACAGCACATGCACCGAGTTGGAATCATACCCGTGTTTTTAGGAGAATGGTGGGGGCAATTCCACCTATCCCCACCGGCTTAACCCTACTGGTAGGGAAGAAAGGAAGATTTTTTTTGATATAGACCTCCCTAAGCTGGCCACTACACACGATCTTGCGTTTCTACTGATCCAGTCATTAGTGGCCAGGTTCATCATTGAGATCATTCTGTATGTCAATTTTATGCGCGTATAAGTGTGGGGTAGTTGTTAAATTCTATTATTACAGGCGCAGAATATTAGTTCTAGCAAATATGAGTTGTTTTTTTAAATATATTTATGGCATTTACTCTGCACCATCACCTCTCTCACGGAAGGCTACTTCGAAATGTACTTGTATTTCCCATTTAATCCTATTCCCCAATGTACGTATGTGTTTCGGTGGCGAGTAAGAATCTCAGATTTTTTAACGAATTGGATTCACAGTTTAAAAACGATCTTAACGAAAAAAACTTAAGGAATAAATTAAAACGGACTTGTTAAGTAAATTATAACTTGTGTTATATGACTTTATAGGCCAGTGAGGGAAGACTTTAGTAAGGCTGTTCAATTATTGTATTAGTTTCAATAGAATTGTATAACTACCTGCTAATGTACATATTATATTATATGATTGTACCCAGAATCGGCAAACTTTCGTAGTTTTTACCCATCCTACCCTATCCCTTCCCATTTTCTAACCCTTTCTTCAAAGGTAGGTAGAGCATGCGGGGGCGTGCCAACTATTGTCATTTCCGACTGAAATTAGCATGGTCGCAGATGTCCATGCGTGACAGTATCCACTTACCACCAGGTGGACTGTATACTAGTCTGCCGCGTTCTTCCAATAGTGACGTGTTGACCACTGCATGGTTAGAATGGACAAATGTTTAATAACGTAGGTATAAAATAATTATTAACCTGCATTAAAAATGTATCTCTTTTTATCTATAAAATAATAAGGCGAGAATACAACAGGTATGATGGGCACTTGCGCATTTAATGCTGTAACGAATGCACCCTTCTTGAAAGGTAGTAACTTTGCTGGGTCTTTATTTCTCGTGCCCTCGGGAAACAGCCAAATTTTAGTCTGAAAATAAATACAGATAGACTAAATCAGTTAGTAATAAATAATACAGATGGTAAATAGGTCAAGATAAGATATAATTTGTAATTAAACCTAAACCATCCCCATATCACTAGTGAAGTAAAAGGTTTCTACTTTTCACTTCTTTAATTTCTAAAGTATATTTTTAACAAAATATTTAATCATATTTTTTTTATTTGTGAAATGTTAATATGGATTTATATTTTTAATGTTCAATAATGCTTTTGATTGGGGTTTGGTTTTGGCTATTATTTTAAACCTTATCCTTAATTTCTGCGTTCGTTCACTCACGACAATTTCACATTTCCTGTGCTTTCTGTCGTGTTTATTTTGTTATATATTTTTTTAAGGAATCAAAGAGTTGTACAAGAAAATTATGAAATACAAATAAGACCAATTTACAAATAATTTAACCAATATAGGTTTCTATTATGTTACTAAAAGAAAGAAGAGAACATTCAAATTTTAAGGCTCTTCAAATTGTATAGGCAACAAAACATAGCTGATTTAAAACTAAACATGGATTTACAGTAACCTAAAAAGGTAAGCAGGAAATAGTGTAATTGTTGTTGATAATTACTGCACTGTGATCGATTAAATATACTAAATCAATGATGCTACTATCAAAGTTGCCATAATGAATAAAAAGTACCTACCTACCTAAATCCATTGTGCATATATTGTGTAAGAATTTTTACAGATGCATCATAACTACCTTGTTGGTGACCATTACATTTGAGATAACATTAAGCTGTTTGTAGGCGTCTTTTGGGTTTTTCCTGTCTATAAATACCACCCCAGCAAGGTACGCTGCCAAGCCAAATGGCCATATGTAAAATACTTCTTTTTTGGCGACTGCCGTCAACTTATTTGCTACGGCCCATACGTTAAACATTCCTGGAAAATTAAAGATATTTTCAGAAACTACAATAATAAATATATTATTAATAAATATACCTTTTTTTGAAATTTATGGAATGCATCTAGTAGGTAAAGTAGTTATTAGGTTTTAAAGTTAATAGGAAAAAATATAGTCCTAGGACCCTAAAACCTTAAATCTTGATTTTCAATGGTAGTGTCTGTCGTAAAAAAGTATCGGTAGAGTTATTAACATCCCTTTTATCAAATAGTCTGTTATTGGGAGCCTTGGATTTCTTTATTTTGTCCCTGTGGATGTTTTCCGTTCACTTTGCCTATGAAGGAATAATTTGCTTATATTTCGAGATTATTTAGTTCCTTCTTTGCAGTGTTTTTTATAAAATAGATGGCAGACGAGCGAGCAGGCCACCTGATGGTAAGTGATCACCGCCGCCCATGGACACCCGCAATACCACGGGGCTGGCGGGTGCGCGCTGACCTTGCAGAATATTCTCAACCATTTTCAAAAATGGTTGAGTATGCTCTGGGAAATATTTAGTTTCTAGAGAGAGAGAGAGAGAGAGAGAAAATCTCTAGTTCTCTAATTAATTTCAACTGTCTTGTTTTCACCTCGAGTTCGTAAAGAATGGACCTATGTATTCTGTTAGCCTTCGAAACACTGTCTGCTACGCTAGAAGTGTTAATAAGGGTCCAAAAGGATGGCATATTGGGAGTAAACTGCAATATTTTACTAAAATATACAAGCAAGGTTTTACATATAATTAAGTAGCAGACTTGTGAAAATTTGTCGATGTTTGTTGTTATTTGTTTGTTGCCTGTTGCTCAGTATTTCGTTTTAAGATCTGCGAAAATGAAACTCCGTTAAGAGTAATTACCTACATCAAAATTAATTTTAGAGAAGGTTTCGTGTTTTCAATTACATTCGATATGAGTCTGATTATAGGCTGTTATAAAAAATTCGAGTGGATTTTAATCACTAGTGGGATTTTTTTCGTAGCTGATCAAAAGACATTAATCATTGATAGGTAAGCACTGTGTTATAAACGTTGAGTTATTCTGTATACTCATGTGTGTATATAAATAAGTATGTTAACTATTGTAGACGAATGATTATGAATGAAATATTTTCACATCGAGACAGCCGCTAAGTAAATATTTCGATCTGATAATTGGTTCTTTACCGGGGAATTGCTAACTTTTTCTTTCGTTACTGTTCTTTGGCTGTAGGTACGATTCATATGATATACCTACGTAAACAAACGAAATTTCTGTTGAAAAAAATATTTATAAAGTACATAAAGTGCAGATAACCAATTTTAGGGTGTAATATCACAAACGCATATGTTTAGTTTCTTTATTTAATCTGACATTTCTGCTGGGTTACACCAAACATGTTCACGAGCTGACTGTACGCCTAAAGACCCGTTTAGGTAATAAAAAAATATGTGTTAAAAATGCGTAATCAATCTCAAAGTTAAAACATTCACAAATTGACTTTCCTTCCATCTTTTGAATCTAAGTTTACCTACTTATTTCTGGAACCTGTTTCTGTTCGTGTGCAGAAATACAGGACATTTTTGATTAAACAAATTAAAAATTATTATGCAACATGTTACTACTTCATTTTCACCAATGGCTGCATCCAATAATAATTATAGTTCTCAGTAAGATATTTATATAGGTAGATATTTTTTCAGATAGCTATTTTTCAAACGAAAAATAAATCTGTTATACAATAAATTTATAACTATAATAATTTTAATACAATAAACTATAACTATATAATAATTATATAACTATATAATTTATAATACAATAACATATCAAATTTATATTTACGCAATTAAATTATTTATTAGACCTACACCTACCATCGAATTCTGGGTTCCTCTTTTAGCCCCGATTTTGTTTAATGTGATTGATACTTAAGATTAGATGTTAAAGTTACTTAAAGTTACAAATATTTCATTTAATTCTCCTAATGTCGCAGTACGTTCCTACGTAAGTACTGTAGTTGGTAAGTGTAAATGAAATAAATATATACCTACTCAATATTATTTAACGAGTCAACAATGTTTAATTTTCATTTTTACTGTTTCGATACTTAGCGGCTGTCGGACATTTCGGAAATAAAATACTTCGCAATCAATTTCTTATCACTTAATGAGCAATGTAATACTTAGTTGCATAATGTAAATACTGTTTAACACACTTTACCCAAAATGTCCAGGATAGACTGGTGATTGGAAACCACTACTGCTCCACGCTCTTCAGATAAAATCTCCCCATTACGTAATAACCATTTTAAGTCGTAAAGTTTTGTTATATGCTTTAAAATTTCAGCGCTTACTCTGAAAAAGTATAGGTATCTTGTTATAAAATAGATATCGGACATGAAATGATCTAAAATCTTTTCGTACATTAGCTGAGTTATGATGAGATTTCCTGTTGTGTTTCCTGTGTCCGAATGATGAAATATATTGGTCCTAAATGCGTCATTAAAATTCTATTATTATTTTTTTCGGTTCTTATGCTTGTCTCTTGAACTACTGTAGTATACGTCTTTCTATTGAGTAAACAAGATTTTTTTTCTAGAAATACATCACAGTATAATTTATTATCAGGCAGGCAGAAAATGTAGGTAGATAAAGGTAACCTATAATAAAATGGAATAGTATTTTTCTGACTTTAACTATTCCATTCATCTTGTTCACCTACTCGTACATCCTAAGTATCTATGTATTCTGATAGAGACTGTTTTTTAGCGATTAACCGAGCGAAGCGAGCTCAATCCATTTTTAGGTTACTTTGATTTTGAGCTCATCATACAGCACTTTGATTCAGTTTGATTAGGCTGGACAGCTTCAGGGTTTAATGTTGTGACCTTTTAGTATTAATAGACTATAACATAAGGAGAACACAAGGAGTATGAATGGGTAACCTCTCTTTAAATAAGGACTTTTGACATTTGTGTTAAAGAATTGAATTTATCGACTTGTTATAGGTACTAGTAAACCGTTAAAATACTGCAGAATAGTCAAAATACTGCAGAATAGTTTAACTATTGCAGAATAGTTAAAATACTGCAGAATAGTTAAAATATTACAGAATAATTAAAATACTGCAGAATAATTAAAATACTGCGGAATAGTTAATATAATGAAATAATAAATGCTGTAATGGAAAAAGAGGACGAGTATTTTCGAACAAAGGAACCGACGTGAAATCAATTCGTTTATTCACAGCTGTTTTGTTGAATATTTTTTAACATTATACACACTGTTCTATGAAATGGGTAGGATTGTAATAGGTAGTCGGAAAGTTCGCGGCCTTTTTGAACGTATGACTTTACCGTCACTTTCTGGCAACACTAATCACAGGCGGGAAAGTTATACAACGTTTGACAGCTGACTTTTTTGTAATGTCGCCTAAGTATTAAGTACTACGTGCCCATGAGTATAGATTGTCCTATCCTTGACTGCATTTACCTATAATTACCGGGGAGTAGCTATCAAATTAACCTATTTGTATTTATCCGAAAACTTTTCCATTTCTCTTACGTTGACGATCAAACGTATAACTATCAAAACAAGCTATCAAGTCACAACATCAAGCTATCAAACGTAAGAGAAATGGAAAAGTTTTCGGATAAATACAAATAGGTTAATTTGATAGCTACTCCCCGGTAATTATAGGTAAATGCAGTCAAGGATAGGACAATCTATACTCATGGGCACGTAGTACTTAATACTTAGGCGACATTACAAAAAAGTCAGCTGTCAAACGTTGTATAACTTTCCCGCCTGTGATTAGTGTTGCCAGAAAGTGACGGTAAAGTCATACGTTCAAAAACGCCGCGAACTTTCCGACTACCTATTACAATCCTACCCATTTCATAGAACAGTGTGTATAATGTTAAAAAATATTCAACAAAACAGCTGTGAATAAACGAATTGATATAATATGCGAGGTATTGGTGAGATACTTAGTTAAAGTGACCATCCCACTTTATTATTGCTCCTATAACACTACGTAACAAAAATTTTTTTATGTTTATTTCTTTGTGTTTATTGTATGAAAGTAATGTACTGAACGCGAATATGCCATTCATTTTTTATAGATGTCGATACTTTTCGATATTTTAACGGTTTTTTAATAATGTCAAATTTATCGCTTTTACTGGCAATCGTAGTTGTTCAAACTAATCACCAGTACATGGCTCTAACGTGGTGTTTCAACTTTATTAATAAAAAGCTGGAAGGCTTCAGTATATCGACTTCTGTAACAAACCAACTATAAATATTGATATTTTTCACAAAATATCTTCCTTTTGTGTGTGAGTGTAGATGCAGTTTTTTGGTTATACGTAAAGTTGATTGTTGTCTTTTAATGTAAAATGTCATCATACAGAAATTGTAAATTGCTAGCAGATACGTTTTGTTACGTTTATATTACATTACATTGGATCTAAACAAGCGAAACATAAAATTGTACTTGGCACAAAGTTCTGTGAGGCGTACCGTGCTTATTTCGGTTATGTTCAAGACCAACATGTTACATGGGCTCCCCATGTGACTTGTGGCAGCTGCCGGTCTACTTTAGAGGGTTGGCTACGTGGAACAAGAAAATGTATGCCGTTTGCAATTTCTCGAATATGGCGAGAGCCTACTAATCATCACGACAACTGTTAATTTTGTATGGTGGATATTACACATTGCAAGAGTTAATGGTCTCTTTAAGCATATTAAAATTCCTCATGAACCAGACCAATGGTGTCTGTTTATAGACAGCTCAAGTAGAAGTCTCAAAGCTGTCCTACTGCACAAAGGGAATAAGTTTCCGTCCATACCAGTAGTCCATACCATTCTGCACAACTTAAAGAGACTTACGAAAATATCAAGCTGCTCTTAGAAAAACTAAAATATGAATGTTACAAATGGGATGTTTGTGGTGATTTTAAGGTGTTGGGATTTCTTCTAGGGCTTCAAGGTTCATCAAACAATTCATCAAAGGTTTAGATAGCAACAGTGAGGCTCTGAACCTCATCAGACAAATGTTCCCCAAGATAAGTGAAGCAAAAATAAAAGGTGGAATTTTCACCGGACCTCAGATTCGTGTGATGTTAAAGTCAAAAGAACTTGTAGGTGTAATGACTCTTGATGAACGAAATGCTTGGGATGCATTTAGAATAGTAGTGCAACAGTTTTTGGGCAACAATAGAAGTGAGAAATACACGCAATTGATAGAAAATTTGATACAGAGTTACCATGTAATTGGATGTAGAATGTCCGTGAAAATGCATTACTTGTTTTCTCATATTGACTTCTTTAGGCCAAATTTAGGAGCTGTTAGCGAGAACACGGTGAACGCTTTCACCAAGACATTCACTGCATGGAACGAAGGTATCAGGGACGTTGGGACTGTGCTATGATGGGAGACTATGTATGGGGTATAGTGCGTGAAGAGTGGTCAGAAAAACATAAGAGGAAAAGCCGTTCTGATGTACATTTTTGAAAGACACTATTGTTGTATGAAAATTCAATGTTATTCAATATTTTTGTACTGATTGCTACCAATTTTTAAAGTACTGTTCGTTAGATTTCTTCTATAAGACTCTAGTTATATTAAATAAACATGTAATATTAGCAGTTTTTAAGAAAATTGAAAAAATTACTATTATAGCCAAAATATTGACACTTGGGAAAAACTACTCGTATATTCATAATCAGCATCATCGAATTAATCAATAAACACTAAAAAAGTAAGATAAACAAAAACTTGGTCAAATTTTGTTACGTAGTGTAATTAGTTAGCCCACGTTTTTTTTCCTTCAAGACAGTTTTATAATATCAACAATTATGTTTATACAAAACTTAATAAATAGAAAAGAAAACCAAAGGAGTCTCCACTATTTAAGCAATACTTTAATTTACTATCTAAATGTATTCATAAATACTCGGTATGTACTATTAATATCTATTATGAACTTTGATTTGTTTATATTAGTCTTTTCGATTGTGTGGAATGTCTAAAGAAGCAAAGTTTTTGGCAGCGATTTTGGCAAATAGACACTAAGGCTCATAAAAGCAGGAAATTTGAAGTACTAGTATAATCAAAAAGAAACAAAGAAAAACCGCAAATCGCAAATAAAATACCTACAAAGAAATCATGCAAGAACAAAAAGAAAAATGTAAATATATGATTTATATTTTCTCTATATATATTATAATATGTTTTGCCTTATAAATTGTCTTTCTACCTTTTATTTACCTATAGGAGTGCTGTGTTCAACTATGTGATTGAATACTCGTTCAGTGGGCAATATGTCAACCTACACTCCCGAGTATTAAATCCGCTACTGGTAGAATGGATAGAATCTAATGGTTTTGGGTAGATACATTAAGGTGTTGATTACTGTAATACATATTTTTTTTAGCTAAGATCTACATTATAATTTTTAGCAGGTTTTGGAAAATTTAGTTTTGAGGAATAAGGCTTTCTATAGACATACCTATCATATATGGCACTCTGCTACCATACCATACCATAGATAAACGTCTTTAGAATAAGTTGGAATAACTAACTACTTGTCAATATTTGATTTTGAAAAAGGTTGCGATATAGCAACAGAAGTGCGATTTCCTTACAATTCATTTAATCCGTGGACATAACAATGAATATTACAAATGCCTTGAGAATAATTTACGTTACTATAAAACACTTATGTAAAAACCCATGTACAATATACCTATAGGTGGCACTGAAGAGGGGAATTGGTTATTTTATTCATACGTACTTTAAGTTTCTTACATTTCTCGGGCTTAGTAAGAAATAAGGCCAGATCACAACTGAGAGCGTAGAAGACAAAACATACATCATGAAAAACTTAAATTGAAACTGAATGTAATTTGGTTCACTAGAGGTTATCTTTGTAAAGAGGTAGACTAGCACACACATTATTACTACTAAAATCACTTTGTCCAACATTTCGGACTCGTTTAGTGAATCGAAAATACAAATTTACACACTGCTGATTACCGGCACTTACTAATATTATCGCTATTATTATCGCCAGGGCTGTTGTCTTTAGGGTACCTTAGAATATCTTATCAGCCATTAAATTTATTTGTAGGTACTCGTAAGTAGCGCCAACGGAATGAAGCGGGTTTTTAGATCTCGAATTTAGTTGCAGTAATTGTCGTTGTTTCTATAGATATAGATTTCTATAGACATTGTTTCTATGTTTTTATTTATAGGTATACCGGATTCGTCCAGGCTGCAAGGAAATTACACACTCATATTCATATATTATAGATTTCCTGCATTAATTAATACACGTACATTAAAATACTTAAGTATATTAAAAAAGTTTCTAAATATTTTTTTTTAATATACTTTTTCTAAATAATTTATATAATAAATATTTAATACTATATAATTATAATTTTCTTATCAAGAAATATTACCAAACTTTTGATTATTTTCTTTTTTATTATAATACGTATAATAATAATAACAAATAAGCCCTTATTACATTTTTGACACCGGCCACATTGTCAGGCTCTCCGAAGACAGGCCTCCTCCGGAATCCCGCCATAGGTTAAGCACTCTGTAGGTTAAGTGCTTGTTTGCATAGGCTTATATTTGGACGTCCTCGTAAAACACGAGGACGTCCATAACACGAGTCTATCCAAATATAAGTCTTTCTATTCCCTGGTTTAAAAAGCTTTCCATAGTGTTTTATGTTCTATAGAATCAAATGTCTTATTGTAGTTAATAAACGATAAATATGTAGTATGTTTCATTTTCATTGCATTTTTCTCTTATTTGTGGTAACTACATGTATATGGTTAATGATAGAGAGACTTTTATGGAAACCCGCTTGCTCCTGGGGCTGATTATCATATAAAGTTTTTATCATCTGATTATCATTGAAATGCCTACATCCAGCTGTAGAGAGACACAGGATTATAGTATAGTTGCTATGAACAACTTTCATCAGAACTATATTTTGCGTAGAGAAATCGGCTGCACGATCCTACACAGTTGATATTTTTAAAAGGACTGTAGATTCCACATAAGACATCCCGTGGATGATCACTTCCAAATACGCGATGGAATACTTTGAATCGTACTGCTATTCTCTAAAAGTAATTCCATAAATAATTCACCTGTCATTTAGGTAATAATAAGATTAGTAATAATAATAATAAAGAATTTATTTCAGGCATATGCCCTTAGGTATACCTACATACAAATAATAAAAAAAATAAATATAAAAATACAAAACATTCAAAATGAAATTCATATAAAGAGACACTATACAACGGCACTGATTTGTGCCCTTGTCCAGTGCCTCAGTATAGGGCAGTCCACCCTCTCCGCCAATGTCGGTAGGATATCGCTGGCGCTGTCTCGCACGCGATGCATTATCAAGGCTATTCTACCACGTAGGGTGGACTGGAATCCATCCAAGTGTGCCTCAGCAAACACCTGGGATGCGCTGCATAAGCACGGCAACCCCAACAGCACTCTGAACGCATTATTGTATTGGACACGCAGACCACTGAGAGCCGTCTGTGTATAGTTGGCGTACAGGCTACACGTGTAAAACGACTGACAATAAATCCTGACAACGTGGCTCCACACGTTGTACTAGGGTACAACGTGAAAACCTATGGGCCAACATATTGCACCTGACCGTCAGCGCCCTGCGTTCCCTATCTACATCCAGGTCATCACTAAGCGTCTCCGTGACCCAGTGCCCCAGGTACTTAAACTCCGATACTCTTTTGAGAGGGATGCCACATAATATGACTGGCGGGACATTGTCATACTTTTACTGCCTGCCATAAACACTAGCCACTCACTCTTATTCGTATTGTAACAGAGATAATGAGTTAATAACAACTTGATCAATTTTGATAAAAATGATGTTGCAACAGACTCGAGATACGGTCACTGAAATCGATTTTGAAATGACAACTTGACAACAACTTTAACCGTAGTTGAATATACACAGAACCTAAGATTAGCAGTAATATACGGTATGGTATATTTACACATACGTAATTCTTGCCATTAAAAAAAGCTTTTATTTTCCGTATGTTTTAGAAAAAAAGTAGTAATACTTCTTTGAAATCCACCTACAAAACACCACTTATCGAGTGAAAGATAAATATCGCAAGTACATATGAAAATTCACAAGTAGATAGGTAACTGAAAGTTTCGTATCGATTGTAACTGACAAGTTGAAAATATTCACCCAATTGAACCTATGTTACGCGGACGTACGGAATCCTTTCAAATGAGGTATGATTTCCTTGTGCCGGAAATTGGCCCACTATCTAGCTGACCTTACAACGAGTAATTTGAAATCTGTTTATAGAGTTATTCGCATCGCTCGATAAGTGTTATCGAGTTACTATAATCCAAGAACGCCTTTATGGCTTATAAATTAAAGATATGAAAAGTACAATTTCTCAAAACTAATCATATAAACATTATAAAGATACATTTGTTCAAGTCACATGTGTTTAAATAAAGCCTGCAGTGGGATAAATAATTTTTAAGTTTACCGACATCAGCGAAAAAAGTAAAGAAAATATATGCATATATTGGATCTCCGTAAATTAGTAGACATCCTTTTAAGTTGTGGTTTAGAATTGCCAAGTGAAAATGTTCCTTGGAAATAATATTGATTTACAAAAAAAATCTATTATATTATTCTAAATTAATTATTTTCGCTAAAATCTCAATTTAGTTACTTTCACGTTTTCACAGTTAAAGCCGCGTTGACACGATCAGAAGTACACTTGGACCGAGCGCACTCGGATACCTACTCGGACGCTACACGTATCGTTGCAACTTCTCGTCTCGGATGCCAGCGTCGGTGTTGCGCTCGGATCAGTGTTGACACCAATGACTTCTATGTAATCTATTAGACAAGCAATGCAGTACTAAAAAATTGCTCATTATGTAATGGTCAATTATCCACAACTCCTTTAGTCTATCCCGCGCAAGCGAGAGAAGTGCTTTGTTTTGTAATAGGTACATCAAATTGACATTAAACGATGCAATCAACAAAATACTACATGTTTAGTTCAATGTGGGAGATATAACGTTGTTATTATTTAGGTACATGTGCACTGTATTTAAGTGATTTGAAGTTCATTTTATGTAATTCATTCATTTATTTTGTATTTTCTTACAAAACCAAAATATATCATATTGTCGTACATTAAAGTCATCCGTCACCCATCTTAGTATGTATGTCTCGCTTACTCTTACTTTAATCATTTAAGTGCGAGTAGCGAGAGCGACTACCACCAATAACACTGACATGGAATATTAAACACTCATACACAGATGAGACAATTTCCTAACTGTAGGTGGCAATAAATGTTTACATGTTTACAGATAGTTAATTATATTATTTTTGTTTAGATATTGGTTAACGGAAACGGTATATTTATGATAATGCCGAATTGCATACTTCGATATTGCAAAAAATATTCTCAAAGGACAAAGAAGTCTTTCGAGGGCATAGCATTTTATAAGTACGTAGGTATGTAATTTACTTACCTCAACTACCATCTCTTATGCATGTAGGTATAAAATATAAAAACAATAGTGATATGTATTTAAGTATGTACGTGCGAATATATGTAGGTATCTATTGAAAATTGTAGCTGAAATTATTTTAGATTCGTTAGTATATATTATAATATTATATAGGTATGGGTTAAATTCTTAAAAAAGAAAAGAAATGGAGATGGTGGATGGTAGTCTGTCGTCGAAAAAGAACTCTGCGTGGCGAGCATGTAAAAAGACGTTTGTGTTTCGTCCGAACTCCCTTCGACTCGGGAACAAAATCCGACATCGAGGCGAGCGTCCGTTTACACATTCGTGATCGGGCGATTTCGTCTGGTTTCGACGAACATGTAAACTAGCCATTAGAATTGTTTGTCTAGTAAAATACATAGAAGTATTTTACTAGACATCATTGGCACGATGACATGAGTAGTACCTATCCGGGTAAAGACCCGAGCGCACTTAGACCGAATATAATCGTATTGTGTCAATGAAATGGCTTAAAACAGATCGATATGTCAACACCGACTACGAAATATACAATACTTACCCGTAACGTTTCCAGCAGAGTTGCGTGCTTATTTGAAATTTCATAAAATGGTACTTTCCCTTTGTGACCTCGTTGACATAATGAAAAGTTACCCCATCACAGGTGTTATGCTAGACATCAAATGAAACACGTAAAAGACATGCAGATGTTACTTAATAAATTAGTACATAATCTGACGATGCAGATGATGCCTGACGATGATCCAAAAATGATGTGGTAGGAAACACAGAAAAACAATAATAATAATTTACAACAATAAATAATAACTACGCAAGTAAAATAATAACTGTATAACAAAAACGGGCAAAAATTGTATAAAGACTGCATTTGACTGGTACCTATACAAGTACGTATCATGTAGGCGCTTTTCTAAAAAAATGTTGCACAAGTTAAGTCTATTTATGATTTTGGATTAGCATTTGCTTCACTTGCTTGGAACCCAATATCAACAGAGATAATTATAAAAAAATACATTACTTATAACTTATAATATAAAACTTACATAATAGCTACCTTATACTATGGAGATGAAAGATTAAAAACAAAATTCAGATAGACATAATCTCCGAACTGGTCCTAATATATTAATATTATGTAGAAGTAATACGAGTAGATGTCGTGACGTTAGTCATATAATAAATGCTTATTATATAATACATAATTACAGTACAAAGTCCATCGTCAATATCACATAATCATGTTCTTGTAGACATTTGCACAGATTATACATTTTTATAACTTATCCCTACATTAATTTATAATTATTACAACGTAAATAAATTTAACTATTACATAATACCTACTTTTCTATTAGTAGGTCTCGTCATTATTATATCTATAGATATTTTTTTTTTTTTCTCCGATTTATCGGTTTCCATAAAGCTCTTACACATTCTTTGATTTTATCTAACCGTGTCATGTAGTAGGTATACTAGATTTTATATTCTGCGATAGCGAAGAGATGAGTAGAATTTAAGCCAATGCTCGCAAAGGTGATTCTTAGAGAAGATTGCCGTGATACCAACGTGTTTCGGGGGTGAGTGAGAGTTATTATATATAGCCTCTCTAATAGCATCTCTTTCTATTCCATACCTTCCAATCATATACCATCCTGTCCCATTTCCCTCGACACTAGAGATCTCATTTTTGGCTTCATATCATTCAATTCCATATCATTGTATGCATTCAATTCCAAGTCGAGACATCTCGTGTACTCGTGTACTTCCAGTGGGATTGGAGAGGCAGGATGGGATGGTATGAGACTGGACAATTTGACAATTTGGATTCTTTTACCCTTCTTATCTTGATTTCTAAATCAAAACATAAGTACCACATCTGTGGACGTTCTATTACTTTCTCTTCTAATTTACTTTCTCTGGTCGATAGAATAGGGATGGATGGGGGGGTTATAAGATGAAATGGTGTGAAGGGATCGGGCGGGGTAGGATAGGATGTAATCGTATAGGAGGGTATACGAATGGATTAGAAAACGAACTTTGGCAATTCTCACCCCAACCATTTTGATTCGTTTCACAGCAGATTTCTGTGAGAGTGGAACAACTCGGCTAAATTGGCTTGTCTGACGCGCCCAGTCCTAGAGCTTGTCGATAATGAATGATGCAGTGAACTAACTGCACATATTCTAATTAAGTCTACGCTAACGAAGTCGTTGGTAAAGCTAGAGCATTGTAAGATTAAGCCGCCTTTGTGTTTGTGCCTTATTACACACTTATTACACAATTCGTATTACACACTTATTACACAAACAATAACATGGCTAATTCGTCTGTGGTTGTATTGTAAATAAATTTCAATCCCGTCTGTGTGGGATTTTTTTTTTTATTTTTTTATATATACTAGTGGGCGGACGAGCAGGCGGTCTCACGTGATGGTAAGTGTTACCGCCGCCCATGGACACCTGCAACACCAGGGGGTATGCGGGTGCGTCGCCGACCTTGCAAAATCCTATTCACAGCTCTCTTGAAGAACCCCATATCGTAGCTTAATGGAAAGACCTCTTGAGGCAGTTCGTTCAACAGCCTACGGGTTCGCAATATAAAATAATTTTTGGAGCGAACAGTGCGCGACACCTGCGTATCGAGGAAATGCGAATGGACCGCACTTCTGTGACGGGAGGTGCGGTTGTAGAATCCCGAGGTGGGAATTATATTGAACAATTCTTCAGAGCATTCCCCATTGTACAGGCGGTAGAACACGCAGAGAGACGCAACGTCTCTCCGAATGCTGAGAGGTTCTAAACCGCCCGTCAGAGTGGGATCGTCGACAATACGAACAGCACGTCGTTGGATGGAGTCAAATGGGTCCAGTTGGTATTTCGGTGCACCGGCCCAGAGATGAGAGCAATACTCCATATGGGGCCTCACTTGAGCTTTGTAAAGCATTAGGAGTTGCCCGGAGGTGAAGTACCGCTTCGCTCTGTTCAGCACACCGAGCTTTTTGGAGGCCATTTTGGCCTTATTTTCCAGATGACCCCTAAATTCGACTTTGCTGGAGATGTCGACACCAAGGATCCCGATACTCTCCGAGATCTTAAGAGGTATGCTCTGAAAGCGAGGTGCTACGACAAATGGGGCTTTTTTAGCGGTGAATGCACAGACTTGCGTCTTACTGGGGTTGAAATCCACTAGGTTCAGAGAACCCCAAATCGAGACTAGATCTAAAGAGTTCGATTTCAGACACAAGCCTGGCGCGACTCTCTTCCACTTCGACCCGAGGGATGTTGGCGCGGCCCCTGTAAAAGGCGTCACCAGTACTGTCATCTGCATAGCAACGTATGTCACCAATTTGCAACAGGTCGTTGATATGCAGAAGGAACAGAGTTGGGGACAGCACGGAGCCTTGCGGGACGCCAGCGTTAATAGACATGGTGTCGGAGCAGCTACCATCGATAACGACTCTGATGCTCCGTCCAGTCAGGAAACTGGCAACCCATTCGCATAATCCCTCGGGTATCCCGAAAGATGGTAACTTGGAAAGCAGAGATTTGTGCCATACCCGGTCAAAAGCTTTCGCAATGTCTAGGCCTACAGCCAGAGCCTTGCCTCTACTCTCAATGGCGTGAGCCCAGCGGTGTGTTAAATACGCTAAAAGATCACCAGCCGAGCGATTATGGCGAAATCCATATTGACGGTCGCTAATCAGTTGGTGATCCTCTAGGTACCCAAGGAGCTGTGTGTTTATGACACGCTCCATCACCTTGGAGAGGAGGGAGGTGATCGCTATTGGTCTGTAGTTGGCCGGGTCTGTGCGGTCACCCTTTTTAGGTAAAGGGTGAACATGAGCTACCTTCCATGCTGCCGGGAAGTTTTTTGTGGAGTATGAGAGTGTAAAGAGTCGCGTAAGCACCGGAGACAACTCGGGAGCGCATAATTTGAGCACCACTACAGGAATACCATCTGGCCCACTCGACTTTCGGATATCAAGAGTTGCTAGAGCTCGCCGGACTTCACGCTGCGTGAAACAGATTTCCGGCATGGAGCTTGTGCATCTCGAGATAGACGGTGGTGATGCACCTCTATCGTCCAGAGTCGAGTTCGAGGCAAAAAGATAGCCCAGGAGATCGGCTTTCTCCTTCGCCCCGTGGGCCAGTGACCCATCGAGTTTTCGCAGTGGTGGGAGTGACGACTGACAGAAGTTACCTTCAGCAGCCTTGGCGAGCGACCAGAAAACTCGGCTTCCAGAAGGACAGCTAACTAGTCGATCGCCAATTCTGCGGATGTGCTCATTCTTTGCTCTGACAATGATCTTCTTACTGCACCTCGAGGCAGCGTTAAATTTCTTCCTCAAGTCGGTGGTATTCGGATCTTCGGACACCTGCGCTTTGGCCCAGGCCCTGTATGCAGCCCGTTTATTACGACGGGCCTCTCTGCAGGACTGATTAAACCAAGGTTGGCTCCGTCCACCTACGGGTATCACGGAACAAGGAATATAACATTCCATGCCCTGCAACACCACGTCGGCAACGGAGTCTGCACAGGTATCCGGATCTCCCGACGAGAAACAGAGCTGCCCCCAGGGATAAGAAGCATAGAATTCGCGCAACCCATCCCAATCTGCAGACTTGTAGTGCCAGACGTTGCGCGTTCCCTGTGAATGGGTCGGCACGGATTGCTTGGCTGGCACAGCAGTTCGAACGATACAATGGTCGGATGATCCTAACGGAGCATCAACAACAACATTGTAGTCGTCCGGCCGCGTAGTCAGCAGGAGGGAGTCGGAGGGAGGGAGTAAGGAGGGAGTATGGCTCTCGATATCGGGTATCCTCGTGGGTGAGGACACCAACTGTGAGAAACCATAAGCCAGGGCAAAGTTGTAGGCTGCTCTCCCTGCGCGGTCGGTAGTTCGGGATCCCAACCACTCTTCGTGATGAGCGTTAAAATCACCGAGGACCACCACTTCCGCGCAAGGGAACTGCTCGAGCACGCTATCAGTCGTCTCTGTAAGGCGCTCAAAAAAGTGAGTCGTCTCCGTATCACCGCTGTGGGACCTGTAGAGGCAAGCGTAGACTTTAGTGGAACCTCCGTAGTCAATACGCGCCCAGAGAATCGACAGGTCCCCGTCTTCAAAATGGCTGAGGCGGCGGCAACAAATATCCTCCCGGACGTACATACATACCACAGCACGTCGCACAAAACAGTGCTCCAGTTTGTAGCCGGGGTAATGAAGATACGATGTATCGGCCGGGCAGGATATCTGTCTCCGTCAAGAAAAGTAAGGCCGGCTTTGCCGTCTCAAGGTGGTGGTGGACGGCGTCGATGTTACTATGCATCCCTCTGATGTTGCAAAAGTCCACTTGAAATGTGGAACTTAAAGGGTGGGCCGCTGAGTGAACGTTATGCTTCATCTTTTTCTTGGCCATTGTAGTGTGTGAATAGGGAAAGAAGAGAAGGGGGGACGGAGAGAGAGATGGTTGCATGTGGATCAAAGGACAAAGCACGGAGCAGAGAAAAACTAGGTCACAGAGGTTGTGTGACTTGCTGGCGCGGGGTACGGAAGGGCCCCCGGTCCCCCCCTGGGGGCAGCAGTCGGGTTCCACTCCGGTCTTCTCCGGCACAACTGCTACCCCAAGGGACTTTTCGCGTGCGGCGGGGCAGCCTCCCGGGGTGGAGATTAAAGAAAGATCCCCGGGTCCGGGCCCCCAACAACCCGCGGGCGGTCAGCGGACAACCGTTTCACCGGGTCTCCCTGATCCCCGCGCCACCACGTCACGCCTATGCGCCTGTAATCCCCCGCAACCGCTGGTCCTCCTTTCCACACGCAACAATCTCCCTCTCGGGACGGCTTCTTCCGCGCACCGCCGGAACACGATGCGGGCCTCGCGGCTAATACGGCACCATTATGGCGGCGGACTAGAATAAATTTAGAACCTAGAATAAAAGATAAATTTAGGAACCTCTGTACAAGGTGTAACCGCTCAATTACCAAAGCCTGAAAATGTTATATAATATATTTATTTGAAAAAGTATCAATTTGCGTATGTATTAGCAAATTAGTATGAAAAATCAAAAGATTATACAAATATTTTCTTTTTGTAAAAAAGTTTGTTATAATTTTCATATCAATTAACTCAGAATTAGGAACGGAATGGTTTCAGGCTTACAAAACAGAACAAAGATATAATGAAGCCGCTACCATAAACTTAGAGGAACTACACCACCTCTGAAAGAGTACTCGCAAATCCGCTTGGCCAGCGCGAGCGTTTTAAGGCTCACGCATCCATCATGCACAAGACAATGGGCATGAAGAGGCCCATGTCCAGCAGTGGATGAAAAAAGTGGTGGTTACAGTTACGGTTTACCCCGTAAATTCTCTTGTTGATCGAATTGTAAGAATTTAAATCATTAGCCTTCCATTTCTAGTGGAGTAAATATTGAATTCACGTGTTTTTAATAAATAAACAAAATTCCATTTTCGCCCTTTAACGTTGTTTTTTTTTATAGAAAGAAGGCGGCAGACTAGCATACAGTCCACCTGATGGTATGTGGATACTGTAGCCCAAGGACATTCGCGATTCATGCCAACTTGAGTCCAGAATGACAAACCTTGGTACACCCCTGGTTGCGCTGCCTACCTTTGCGGATTAAGTAATGGATTGGGAGAAAGGGCTCGGGGAAAATGGGAAGGGGTAGGATAGGATGGGATGGAAATGTGCACTCACTACCGAAAGACGTACGTACGTACATTGGGGAAATACTATAAAGTAGAAAATGCAGTAAATTTCAAGGTAGTCTTCTGTGAATGTAAAAATATCTAGTTTTCGATGGACTAGTAGTTCACCGATTGAAGAAATTATCGATAAAAAATTGTTGTCGTGTCCGGTACCAGTTCCGGTATCAGCTCAGTCAAAGGCATACTAATAATGTCTCGATGACAATATTTTAAAACGTGTCTACTTGAAGACTGATCTCGATAAAGTTTTACTCGAATGTTTGTTTGCTTTATCTATAGTAATTAATTAACTGACAGATAATATAAAGTAAATAAAACAATTTATCTGTTAAACGGGTCTTAACGGGTATGTTTACCTTTTTTATTTTACATAGTCAAAAAATTATCTCCACTAATCCCCTCTATTACTCTAAGATTGCGCGTGAAGCGACTGAAATTAAGAGACATGCAAAATTTCAATGGAAATGTCAGATACAAATTGTCTTTGACGTGGAATTCGTTGATTAATAAATTTAGTAAAATTAAACAGCGCGATTTGTTCGTAACACGCTACTTTAGTTTATTGTTGTATGTCGCAACTTTCAGGAGTGTGAAGAGCGGGCAGTTGAAAAGACTACTCGCAGCTCTCGACGTAAACTATCCTCTTCTTCATCTAGCTCGTGACCGTGACTGGTGTAACCCCGCCGAAACATTGAGTAAATTAAAAAAAAAACGCTTGTAAAACGCGGAAATCTGAAAAGTTAAAAATAAAGTTTAATTATTGCGTAATTGTAGTACATCCGTTTTCATGAGTACACAACATACAGTTGGCGTACAGTGCACGTCAATACACAGTACACGTGTATCTGTGATTGAGATAAGAAACAGGAATATGTGAATCTAATCACAGCTAATTACGATAACTTTATGACTTGTTGTATCATTCAGTAACTACAGATTGTTTATCATAGCTACGTTTTTGTTTTGAACGTTTAGATAGTGTTATCGATGGATTACAGGTACAAGCTGATGTCCACTGCTTCGCTCGGATAGAACTTCATTTAGCCCGGATATTGTAAATTTTGATCACTTCATCTTGCAAAACCGGTTGTATTATCTAAACTGCTGTATCGATTTCGATAAAAAAAATTGAAAATATTCCCGAATTAATTAAAAACTGTAAGAACATCAGTCTAGTAGAAAACCGTGTGAAGGAAAACTGTATGTTTTCAGTTAGTTTTCTCAAACTTATTTAGTCTTATGTTAATTATCTTTCTTTATTGGCGAATAGTACACAAATTTTCTCACTTAGAAAATATTATATAATATAATAGTTATCGTTTTAAATATCGAAAAGCCAAAAAATAAGAAAATTACAATCGTTTGTTTCATTCACAGTCATAAAAAAATATTCATAATTCCTGAATGAATTTTGATACAAAATAACCTTATAAACTTCTTCGGGGTATACAACAACGAAAATCGCCCTACAGATATCCCGAGATAAACGCGAACAACAGATAAACACGTCCTTTATATATGTAGAGAAAGAAAAAAATAGAGATAGGGATGAACAGAAAGTTTAAGAGTGACGTAGAGTCATCTAATTGAGATCTGATAGCATTGCACAACATACCAGCAGATTACATGATCTCAATACATTCGCTCCTCCAATCGTAGGACTTAGGTATAATTAGCGTATAGATCATAACCTTAACACATAAAATGGATCATACAAACAGGATGGAATCAGTTATTCCGTCAGATAACACGTGTCATTACCAGTTTACATATAATTAAATAATACATATATAAGAATTCAACAGCATATACGAGTACACTGAAGGAAGACAGGCGATATAGAATATAGACGATGGGAAGCTACTTACCAAAATGTAGATCGTCTAACTCTAAACTATTACGAAACAGGTAATGTGAAAAATTATCAAATTTGATAAAGCCCCCGACTGTTAAAAATCTCTAATCACCTTTGGAAAGGTTCAAAAATAAAAACATAAACCAGTCAACAGTTTCGTTGACAATCTGCAATAGTTTAATACAACCAATCAGCGTCGTCGCGCATAACTAAGGTTTATCGAATGTAAAAGAAACAAAATCTTTTAACTTGCTTCAGCAGCCTCGCCTGGTTAGTTAGAATCACAACACAACACTCATCCTTAGAAATGCTCCAAGGTATTATTAAAACGTTTACAAAACAACACTCCAAAATCTGTCCCGCCGATGTCAGAGAAAATGGGTACAAAAACATTCATTCTCTTACCCTAAATGCACATACCATCTCCGTTCAGTAGTGGGTAAAAATATAAGGTGTGGATGATTGCACACCCTTAATATAAAAGTTTTATGCTTGGGGATGCCTAGTCGTAATCGCTAGATGTCATCGAGAAGTAACCTACATTTAAGGGGGTCAGCTATGTATATTGCAATTTATAGAAATTATTTGTTTATTATGAACTTAATGTGGACATATCCTGTCATGAAAAATATAGTAGACATCCTGTCTTTACATTATATATGGTTCACCTTAAAACAAATACCTAGCTGAGTTTTAATATCTGGGGCATGTGGCTATTGAGCAACTATTGAATGATATTGACATTGACTGAATTGTCAATAAATTTAATAAGACCGCCATCACGCCGCCAGTACGTGATTCGCTGGAAAAGTGTTACTTGAATGTTTCTAAATGTTACATCTGTTCATACATGCGTTCATTTACACGAATCATTCATAATTATATCAAAAAAAATACCCCAATTGTTACGGTAACTTCTATTAAGGATCTGGGGTAACATTTGATTCCAAATTTTTATTCGATATTCAGATCGAAATGTGGTACGCAAGGCAACTGGAGCTCTGGAGTTCATTTTGCGCTGTTCCACTGAGTTTATTAATATAAAAACTCTTAAAATTCTATATTGTGCCTTTGCTAGTAGCCACCTTGACTTAATACGCGTCACAAGTTTGGAACCCACGCTATGACATCTATGTGTCCCGTATTGAAAACACACAATAGCGCTTTCTTAAACATGAAATTCCGGATTCTAAAAACCGATAACAGTTATCTCTCGCGCTGCAGAAGGCATCAAATCGTCCCATTATAGAAGTGCAGTGATTTGGCTGATGTTTGTTATATCTGTAATATCGGTTATGATATTAGCCAATAAGTACCAATACAGGTTGTTCCTTATATTGGGATATGCGTAATAATCTCCCATGCAGTCATAAAGGGTTTCGGGGGCCATAAAACGCTACGCTGGATATTGGGAGTTTTAGATTCAGTTCTTTTTGTGGTTGTTTCGGCCATCATACATGCGACAATCAGCCTGCCAAGTAAGGGTATCGGGTTTTAGCTTCCCGATTTTCAGTGTTGTGCTGTTTGTTGCCCATTTGTGGGTTGTGGAAGATAAGACGATTATAATACAATACATAATTTACCTACGTCATAATTAACGATCGTAGGCGTAAATTTCAAACCGGTTTAAACCGGGTAAAGCTATGTTCGAATAAACAAAATATAAAAGTTGTACAAAAAAGAAGCAGTTTCAAAAGAATGCACCCATGTAGTGTGAGGCATTTGCCAATTATCTTCGCTAACGCTTCAACTCTTTTAATTATCATTGAATCTAATTTCCATTACAAGACTTTGTTATAATCGCGTTGTTCGTCAGTAAAGCACAATATTTTTGGACCATGTTGAAGAAAATAATATTGATTCCGATTATTCCTTTCCTGTTTACATGCCAAGCTACCTTTGACATTTTGGGCTTGTCCCCTACCACCGCCACTGAGGGGGTTCCTATACTTTTCAGAGATCATATATTCGCTACTTTGTCGAATACAGGGAAAGAAGTGTATGCAGCAGCTGGAGTTCGTAAGTACCTATTATAAATAAACGGTTATACTATTTTGTAATTGAATTACTTAAGATAGTACAAATTTATTTGTGAAGTGAAATGAAAATATCTTTAAAAATAGCAAAGTTATATTGCTTAGAAGTTACAAGAAAAGCACCGCACTACCGTGTTAATTATGAAATATTACCATATAACAGACACGCTTTAGAGACAGAAATAGCGATAGCTATCTACTTCAAATATTTTCAAGCTCATATGTAAATTTTCTAATTTGAGAAATTCTTTCTAGTGTGGGTTCGTTTTCTTCTCTAGTTATTGAATAAGCCATAAATGTTATTGAACAAGTAATAAATAAATCATCATATTATACATTTAAGGTACACTCAACTAAATTATTGTTTGATTAATTTGTTGTGGAGGAGTACGATGCTACGTCTTACAGCTTCTGGACACAACCGACCCTCACTTATCCCACTTTTACTGAACATTGAAATGTTACAACGTATTTAGGCAGTGAGAATCACTGGAGCCTATATGTCATCTCATACCTTATCCAATACACTTCCCTGCTCCCAATAATAAAAATATGCTTTATGTAAAACTTCTGCAAAAAAAAATGGTTCAGTCGATTCGGGTCTGGTAATTTTGATGGGGTCAATCCATTAAGGTAAATGTTGATGTTATCATTGAAAAATTGAATCAGATTGACCCATAAGCAGTCATCAAAGTTAAATGTTCGAAAAGGTAAGGTATTGGTATACGAAAACAATATTGGTCTAAGCGAGGTGAGCCATTATAAATAGTGGTGTATCTTATGTGTATGGTTGGAGTGGAAAGGCATTGTGTATTACGAGATTTTGCCACATAGTTAAATGATAAATTGTGATGTCTACTGTCAGCAATTAGTAAAATTGAAACAAGCACTTGAAAAAACTGCCCAGAAATTAATGAATAGAAAAGGTTGTAATTTTCCATCACAACAATGTTCGACCGCATACATCATTGATGACTAAACAAAAATTGATGGACCTTGGCTGGGAAGTTTTAATGCATCCCCCATACAGTCCAGACATAGCACCTTCGGATTATCATTTATTCCGCTCTTTACAAAATTCTCTAAATGGAGTAAAATTACTTTTTTTTTTTTTTTTTTTTTATGTACGAAGGCGGCAGACGAGCATACAGTCCACCTGATGATAAGTGGATACTGTCGCCCATAGACATCCGCGATACATGCCAACATTAGTCCAAAATGATAAATGTTGGCACGCCCCCGGATGCGCTGCCTACCTTTGGAGATATAAGAATGGATTTGGAGAAAGGGTTGGGAAAATGGGCAGGGATAGGATAGGATGGGAATGGGCTCTGGCACATCTCACTAACTACCGAAACACGTACGTACATTGGGGAAATACGATAAAGTGGAAAATGTAGTACATTTCAAGAGAAGTCTGTATAAACCATTTAAATCAGTTTTTCGCTCAGAAACTCCAATTTGTTTATAGCGATAGGATAATGACTGCTAGAAAATAGGCGAATTAAATGGATAATATTCCGTTCAATAAATATTTATATAAAACAAAAAAAGTCTTTATTATTTTCACTATAAAAAGGCCGCGGGCTTATATGACTACCTAATACTATAATAGTGTAATAAATACATATAATATATAATAAATAAATACATATACCTCGATAATAAATGTAAATACACATAAGATATATAGGTATATATCTAATGTATTTCGTAAAATATAAAAAATGTATTTCGTTAATATGTATATTAAAACAGGTGTTTTAATATATGTACATATTAACGAAATACATTTTTATATATCTTTTACATTACGTTTACAGATCCCTTGTGCAAAGAGAGAAAGGGTCAATGCATTCGGAGGGCAACATGTAAAGAAAATAATATGCTGTATATTTCACGGATATGCTACAAAAGAGACTTAGTTTGTTGCTATGATAATACAATTAGGTTCCCGGAAATCAACTATGATTGACCTAATGAGATCTGAGCATGATATTTTCAATACACTTCACCCATGATCTAGGACAATTTTATTATATATAATATAATAGTATATATAGTTGTACTTAGATTAACACATAGACATGTGAAATTAATGTGAAATTAATGTGAAAATTGATTAAAGTTAATGGAAAATTTGTTGTAAGTATTAATAATATATTGAATAAGATTAGTATTTCTTTTCATTTGTTACGACATCAATAATGTAGATATTGTACGCCTGCTATGGTCATCGACTGTATACGTGTTGCAGTTTACAACCCTGATTCTGTATTGCTGTTATAGAATTGAGGCATTTCTCAAAGAAGACTACCGTAAAAGGTACTGTAAAGCATTTTCCACTTTACCCCAGTCCTCCTATTCGGTACGTGTTCGTCAGCCCTAGAGCCCATTCCTATCCCATCCTATTCCACGCCATTGTCCTGAAAATTTCTCCAAATCCATTCAAAAATCTCCAAAGGTAGGCAGCGCAAGGGGGTGTACTAACGTTTGTCATTCTAGACAGATGTTGGCATGTATCGCGAATGCACATGGGTGACAGTATCCACTTACTACCAGGTAGAGCATTTGATGGTCTGCAACTATAAATCTTCTTTCTATAAATAAATATTTTAAAATATTATTTTTTCATTGAGTATCTTTGTATCCTTCTTATGGAAAAACATGTTGATGATTGCCCGCGACATCGTCCGCGTGGATTTTAGTTTATAAACACCGTCTTTACCTTCTTAGGGGTATTTGGTTTCAAAAACGATCACACACATTATTTCTTATAGCTTATTTTTTATCGAATAAATGTTCGACGTGATTCTTTAAATTGATATAATTTTTTTATTTATGAACTGATTTAAATAAAACAGACACTAAATTTTAAGTGAAGCTTACCACAATGCATTAGTGAAAACAGGTTAAGCCGTTTCTAAGATTAGCGCGCACAAACGCACAGACAAACAGACAAAAATTCTAACAATCATTGTTTTGGGTTCTATTGCGTTGATAAAGGCCCCCAATAATATTTTTCTCATATATCTTCCATGTACAGACAGCGATCAGTTACAATTTTATTATATGTATAGATTTACGATGAGTACTGATGTGGATTTTTATGCTGTAACTCACTAGATTATTGAGTTAGCACTCGGTGAGTTGAAGAAGTTCGACGGTAGTGGCTGGAAGAGAATAGCTGAATTGAAGATTATGTGTGGTGGCGAGCTTTGGGAGCTTAAGTATATGCCTTTGTTAGTGCTCGCAACCACATCGAAGTAATGCCACTCAGCAGTAGAAAGATACGGACTGATGGTTATTATCGTATATAGAGTATGCAATCTTAAGTGTAAACACTTAGGATTGCAACGCTAAACATTGAAGGCTGTCGTGAGGGCGAAGCAAAAGAAAGCCCTCAACATTGGCTGAGCACCCATTCGCACGAGATTCGCCGAAACGTTTGTGTCGACGTTGATTACTTTCTTTATTATTAATACGTGTTGACGGAAACGCGTCTACGATGCACTTGCTATGGAAAGTCTCTAGATTATATTTAATTTTACCAAAATGAGACATAAAATGTATGTGTTATGGGCAGGCATGTAGTTAGGAAGCCCGCTTCCTAACTACATGCCTGCTAAGTTTGAAGGGCGGTATTGGGATACCGCCCATCTCCGGAAGCCCTTCAAACTTACACGAGATAAAACGATTTTTCTTGGAAAGCAGTTCCTTATAAATAAAGGAAACGAAAAACAGGAAACGTAAAGAACCCTCAGGAACAGAGAGACCTTTTGAGATATTTTGACCTTCCCCGAAAAGAAATAATGAAGAAATTTTTCTAATTATCGGCTAGTTCCTGAACTAAGGCGAAACTCTAAGAACCGAATCATATGAATCAAATTGTAGTCAGGTTTAGCGACTAATTGGTAATGGACTCAGTAAAAGTACAGTAATTGGGTAGCATATTTCGATAACAACGTATAGGATGCCAATATCAGTTTTTAGCGCCTATAGGAGAAACCAGTGCTTGTAGCGGTTTGATGAAACGTCACACATAAGAGGTTGCCGGACCAAATCAACAACAACTCATCTGCCTATTCACTACAATGAATTTTCTCGTTTACGCGCCGCATGCAATGTCATACAAACTGAAAATAAATTGTCTTATTTTTCAAATCTTGAAGAATCGATCAAATACAACTCGAGGGCCTTTTGGAATCATATTAGCGCGACTACTGATTACAATGAGATTCCTGACACTGTTCACCATAAGTCAGACACATCTAACAACCCTGTAGAAATTGCAAATCTTTTTGCTTCTCATTTTAAATCGAGTTACAACTTTGATGTAAATAATCAAGCAAATGATCATGTTATCTCACCTACTGATTACAATTCTACTTTTTATATGAACTGTATGGAATTATCTCTTAGTGCTGTATTCGATGAAATTGCCAAGCTGGACATCAGGAAGGGTGCAGGGCCTGACTTAATTCCTAATATCTTTTTGGTCAACTGTATATATGCTGTGACAAAACCTTTGCATCTTCTTTTCTGTAAATCATTAGCTATGGGCATTTTTCCTGATGCCTGGAAGCTTGGCAAAGTTGTTCCCATTTACAAGAGTGGTGATAAATCAGATGTATCAAACTATAGGCCAATCTCTATTCTTAATTCTATACCGAAACTTTTTGAAAAAATGGTCACTAGTTGCGTTTATAGCAATTTCAGGAATATTATATGTGAACAACAACATGGTTTTATCGACAAAAGGTCTGCGTGCACTAACTTAGTAATTATTAAAAAATATATAACCGATGCCTTTGAGAAGTATGGACAGATCGATGCGATTTACACAGATTTCTCAAAGGCATTTGATAGTGTAAATCACGATATACTGGTCTCAAAGTTGAATAACATGGGTATTGGAAATCCGTTGTTAAGTTGGCTGAAAAGTTATTTGACTGATAGATCTCAATTTGTCGAGATAAAAAATTGTAAATCTAAAGTTATAAAAGTTCCTTCTGGAGTCCCGCAAGGCTCTCACTTGGGCCCTCTTTTGTTTAACTTTTTTATAAATGATTTACCTTCATGTTTAAAATTTTCTTCGATACTTTTATACGCTGATGATGCTAAAATTTATAAGAATATTGAAAACTCTGTTGATGCAGAACTTCTGCAAATCGACATTGATAGTGTAATGGAATGGTGCAATCTAAACTTATTGAAACTCAACGTTAAAAAATGTTCAATTATTTCATTCACAAGAAAGAAGACTGGTATAGTTTACAATTATGTTATGGGTAACGATCAATTGCAACGGGTGGAAACTGTTAAAGATCTCGGTGTCTTGCTTGATGCGAGGCTTTATTTTAATGATCATATCAAAACTATTTCTTCTAAGGCAATGCGAATGTGGGGATTTGTTTATAGAAACACGTCGGAGTTTTCGCGTGTTAGTACACTACTTTTACTATATAAGTCTCTCGTTCGCCCTTTGGTGGAATATTGCTCAATCGTCTGGTCTCCTTTTACAAACGAACAAATTAAACTCATTGAAAAACCTCAGCATAATTTTCTGCGACACGCGGCCTATCGCGATGGTCACGGAATGTCACGCGATAATCATGATTATTCTTACATTCTTAGTAAACTGGGTTTGCAATCTTTGCAGGAGAGAAGAGTAATTTTTGATCTCACTTTTTTATTCAAAATTATTAACAACTTTTTAGATTGCTCTTTCCTAACATCGCACATAAATTATAGAATAAGTGCTGCTGGCACGAGGAACTCTGATGTGTTTTATGTCCCCTATAGAAGAACTGACGTTAGCAAGAATGAAACTTTGATACGACTGATGCGCAAGGCTAACGCTCTTGGTGATACTGTTAATTTTTATGGTAACGATATTGTTGAATTTTCGCGCCAACTGAGAAGTTCTGATCTTATGTTGCTTTGAGTTGTACTTTCTATTTTCCTTTCTTTAATCTCTTATGTAAAAAGGGTATATCCCGTATAAATAAATAAATAAATAATAAATAAACATGGATCAATTACGGATTGGTTGATAGTAAGTGATCGGAATAGGCAGTGCAGGGATTTTAATAGCTATATCCTATCCTATAGCTATGTTATATATATAATAACATATAATATAATGAAACATATAATACTCCAATTTTATTACAATATGGTATGCTAGAAGAGAATTATGAAAATTCCAGGGTTTTTAATTACCTATTAAACAATCGCGGGATTTTTGAGTATGTTATTTCCATAATTTAAAACTCGGGGATCCCGAATAAATAGTAAGTATATTCTAATAATAAATAGTAAATTAATATGGCACAATTCATACATTTACATTGAGTTCGTTGATTCGAAATGGCATTACCTGTTCCGATTACTAAAAATTATACACGTGTCAGGTTTTAATTTAAATATCAAAGATTTATTCCAACACAACGCACACATACGATTAAAACAATGCAGCAGGAAGTAGCGAAAAATTAGTATCAAAAAAAAGAAACAAATGAAAATTTAGAAACATATATGTCATTTTTAATGTCATACTATCTACGTAAATATAAGTGTTACGACGACGAAAACAGTCTCCAGTTCGGGATAAGCTGTATGACTATTTATTAATTACAGCGCTGATTTTTGTTATTCATTAGAGTTTAGAGAATGCGTTATGTTATGGACGTACGGTGGAATGGAAACGTGGCCTTTGACGGTGGGCCTGATCCATAAGTTCAAGGTCACTCAACGAGCTACGGAGAGAGCTATGTTTGGAGTTTCTTTACGGGATAAGGTCCAAAACGAAGAGATTCGCCAAATAATTAAAATCACCGACACAGCTCACAGAATCAGTATGCTGATGTGGCAGTGGTCAAGTCATGTTTGCCGCAGGACTGATAACCGATGGGGTATACGAGTCTTCGAGTGGAGGCCACGTTCCGCAAAGCGCACTGTGAGACGCCCTCTGGCCAGGTTGACCGATGCGGCGAGGACTTGAAAAAATTCGCCGATGGTGGTTGAATAAGTAGACCCGAGGATCGTGCTCGCTACCACAGCTTTCGGAGAGGCCTATATGCAGCAGTTGAGACACATAGGCTGATGGTGTGGTATGATATGGGGGTCAGAGAATACTTTCGCCCCTTTAACTTCCTATTGCCTATTTTCCCAACCTGTTCTCCTAATCCATTTCAAATTATAGCATTTAATTTAGTTAAATGCATTGCTCAAAACCTACTTTAGTACTATGTTACTGTTATATTTCATTTCAATAAATTAATATGAATAAAACTGACTTTATCATTTTTGGAAAGGTGTCATTTATTTATTTAAAGTATGTATTTACAATAATTATTATCAACACTATAACGCATAAAACAAAATAACACTGTAAAATTTGCATTATGTATACATTTTAGTCAACGTTCTAAGATTTCTAAGCATGATTGAGCCTCCGGCTTCGGCCGAAGGTTATGGCAATCGGCTTCGGCTTCAGCTAAAAATTGACCTTCGGTCGGCCACAAGATTTGGGACTATTCTCCATTTCCCAATATAACGAAAAGTATAACGAGACGAGGAGTTTTAGTTATCGCATTACAACTCTCAATCCTCCTTGGAGGGATGGGTTGGAAAGTGACGAGTACAATGATACAAGGAGTTTCTTTTACTGCATAAACACACGGAGTAGAAGAAAAAGGAGTAAAGAAGTAAAACATATGCGCTATTATGATCATATGCCTTACAAATAAATGCTCAAACTTCTGTGAGTTTCGTTACAATTGAGATGCTTGTAACACAGTACACAGCCGCAGAACTACTTGGCTCGTGTGAATAATAGATTGGTGCAACTAGTTAAACTCACTTAAGAGCACCGTTGTGGGAGTAGGAACAATTAGTAGAAGAGAGCCCCTACGGCACAAAGTTCAATTCGAAAACTTTTTCCAATCAGAGTTGTGGCGGCGGATGTTATTTATTCTGTCTGGACCATTGGTTGTTATTTGATATCTACTGTATGTTTTCTTCAATCAGTGCGTACATGAACTAAGTAAACAATTAAATAAAGTAAACTTTTAGAATAAAAGCAAAGGTCGTAAAGTAAACCAAACGTATTTTTGCAATTTTGAGCCTTAGTTGTACTACTGACTAATAAAATTTGCTCATTTAGAGCTTTGTGCTCTGATACTTGAACAAAAGGCACAAGTATTACAGCTACAGTGTAAGCGTTGGCTGTCGAGCAAAAACGTTGGCTTATTTAAAAAGTATCATTATCATTTTTTTTTAAAGTTGAGTGAAAAAATTCTATTCCTATAACATTATGAATCTATGACCTATGACATTACTCATAATGTAAGAAGTGCTCGACTACGGTCCACATGATTAACATTTTTTGATGTCGTTATTAATAATAATTAGACACCAAAGTTTAGTAAACTGGGATCAAACGCATCTGTCTAATTATGGAAGGTTAATGTTCTAAGTGTTGCGAATTCAACGTATTCATTGAGCTCTAGTCTCTTTTTATTATATTTGGCAACTCGTTAGGTATATATAATATGCAGTTCAAAATACTAAAGACAAAGTTTGCTGAACTTGCTAAAACCGATATTTTAACTTAAATTTTGTTGCCTTTTGTCGGCGTGAAGATTAACTTAAATCTTCAAGTTTAATTTTCTTGTCTTTTTTCAACTATTAACATAATGTATTTTCTCAGAAAATCGTTATTTAACCTGTTATTTTTTGGTCGTCATGTGGTCACACAAATATTCTAGTGCCATAATCTACTCTTAACTCAAGATCTCACTGATGTAACCTTTATGCTTGGAAGTCCACATGTTTGTTCAGGTTCGATTCATATATTTTCAATATTATGTCATTTTATATAATATTAGTATTTTTCAAAGGTACACCGCCAAAATCATTTGGATTGTATATAGGTTAGGTGGTAACCGGTCAGGAGATTAATTTCACGACATTAACAATTGACTGATACTCCAACCAATACATTGGTGAACCTGCAGAAAATGCAGATTCTAACAATTATTTTCTTTAGTAGTTAATTTAGAGATTTGATGTACGGAATGGGTATTGACAGAATAATCCAGTTTCATACGATCACAGAACAAGTTTTTCTAACACCGACATTAAACATAATAGTGTTGACGGAAATCTCCGTTATCTATCTCCGACTAAGTTGGGCAGCAGGAGGGGATAGAGAACAAAACCCGGCTCGATTTCATCAGGCTCGGAAGCTACAACTGTAAAACAGTCGTAACTAGTGCAAACAACCATACGGATAATATTTATGGGGTTGTTTTGACAGCGGCAACGATAACGTGATATTTTTTTTTCACGCCTAAATTTCGGGCTGGGGGCCCTTTATTTTTAGACGAGGGATGTTACGGAAAATATTATTATCCCGCTGTGACGTAAGTGTAACAAAAAAACCATGCGACGATTTAGCACGCGTTGTACACGAGTACGGACGAACGAAACGAACTCGAGTACGAACTAAAGTGGCTGATTCAGATTTTATATTAATAATAGATAAATAATAGATAAACAAAAAGACAACTTTGATAAAACCTTTTTGCCAGAAAATTAGATAGGATCCTAGTATTATAATAAATGTTTGATATGAAATCTAGGTTTTTAAAGGCAGTCATTTTTAACTGTTTGCAAACAGACCCAACGTTTTATGCAAAATCTGGTGACAATCAGACGTGGCAACCAGTCTCGATACCGCATAACTTTCGCGCCACAAATCAGGCCGCCCAAACAAATGGTAATTTCACGCTTTGCAAGAGATGTACGAGGGCCTAACTTATGAAATATTTATTATGTTACCTACTAAAAGTACAAAATATTTCGTTTTATTTTTCATTTCAATAAAGTACACATTCTACACCTTCAATATATATGTACAACTACGAGTAGGTACCTAGCTAGGATTATTTCTCTTTTATTTTTAGTTCTAGTTGTTTCTTTTAATACCTATATCCTTTCTTTACAACATTACTTATATCTTTCTTCAATCTTATCATTGCTTGTATTAACTACTTTCCATTTATCTTAATTATCTTATTCTACATTATGTGTATTATATATAAAAAAACTTATAACATGCATGTAAAGTATATAATTAAGTATACCTGTGATTAAACTATTTGTTTCCTCTCTATCCAAAGGTTGTCTGTCAGAAATCGTTTTTAGTGATAAGACAGACTTTTTGCATTTCATGAATTTACTATGTCTTTCATTATTTTATTATCTGTTATTTATTTTGGTGTGCAATAAAGAGTTTTCTCTATCCATCGATATACACAGAACTCTTTGCCAGACAACTTACTTTTCTAATGAGCGAATGAGACTATGCAGGTTCCAGCTGTGGGTGCTTAATTAAACGTAGCCAAGTGAATTTGCTCCTTTTTAAAACCACTAGAAATCATTATAATCAGGTAGTGAGAGTTGCTAAACCCCATTTTACTATAGTAATTTAATTAATTCCTGAACATTTCCTAAATTAGCTGACCTAGGTCTCGCGATAACTTATGATCAATTTTTATTTATCCATTCATTAAATTTTCGAAACCGTCAACTTCAATTTTCTAATTATTTGCTCAACATCTTCCAGTAATGGTTCTGATCTGGACATGATACACAGCATTTATGACTTTAGTGAGGACATCATAACATTTCATATTCACGGTATTGGTTTTCATTGCTAGCAGGTGGCAAACGGTCCATTTGTTCTGGTGAAATCTCGTATCTGATGTTTCAAAAGGCGCTATACCCTTTTTTCCATCGTCTTCTTTTTCCGTTTATCTAATTACATTATCAATCTCCTGAAATGCTCTTAGCATCTGTATACAAACGACTTCGCAGCTTCTGTATGCAGTTCCTAAAGCTGAGTTCGGGAATTTAAATAATACAGAGTATGAATTAAGTTGCGCTGCTTGCTACTATCTTTGAATGGTCAAGTATGTTTGAGGCAGCATTTATTCCAGTCAAATGCCAATTAATTATACTGGAAAGTTCTCGCCATTTAACGAATTGGGGCCTTAATATTGTCATTCTTTACTCTCCTCAGTTAAGGAGGGGAGGATGAGCGGAAGCGGGATGACGACAGCGGCGTCTTGTCCATACAAACGCATTCCGCTCTTTTCTCCCTGAATTCGGGCAATAGGACAATTATTTTTAATATGTTAAAGATATCAACCATGAACATGTCCCTACGTTTTGATTTTTTTATTAGGTACTTGTTTCTTATAGGATTTAATACCTTCCAAAAATAAAAAAAATACCCCGTTAAAATTCTGCAAGTAAAAACGTACCGACATAGAGATATTATTCTTAATGTAAATAAAAAAACAATAGATTTTTGGAAGAGGAAACAAGGGAATACGAAATCTCGATTTTCTCGAATTAAGTATTATAGGTATTAAGGTATTAAGAGTATTCTTAAGAATTTAGGCTTCGTTACCTATATTATATCTCTGACCTGGATCTCCTCACTTCTCACAGTCATTCGTAAAGGAAAATTACTAATACTCAACTCAATTTGCATGATTTAAAAATAATATTTATATAGATAGATACTTGAAAAATGTAGTAAACATAGGCGATGACAGCAAGACTGTTTTAAATGTAGTTTACTTAAAGTTATTCAGATTCAAAGTGCAATTTCAACGAATTTGGGCACGTAAATTTTTAGACCATCTTTTGTTTGTCCAGCATTAGCGTAAATCCAGCTTTCTATGTCTACAGTGTGACGTTAAAAAGCGAAAAACTGAAGCAATATATTTTTTGTTTGCCAATAATGGCTCCCGATCACAAAGCTTCTGTAAGAATCTATTTTCTCCCTTAGCGTGTACCTGTGCTAAGCCACGTTTGTCAGCACAATTTTATTCTTTTAAACACATCAAAATACAAGACTTATATCTAAATATCAGAAATAGTGGTCTGGTAATTAGGTACCTAATTCAGTTTAAGAACAATAGCTCTATCTGTAAGTCAGTTTGGTATTAACATGATGTATGTCCAAACCTACTATCTACTGAATCGTGCTTAGCTAACTCAAAACCCCCTAAGGGCTTAATGAACGTTTATATTGAGAATATACCGAACCCTGACCTGACCCTACAGTCAGCTTAATTACAAAGAATTTACGAGTATTGAAGCACTCTAGCCAAATGGGAATTTGCTCTTTTTGACCTTAATTTAGGTACATAAATACAAAATGTTACTAATGCCCTTAATGTCCCTTCCCCTTTGTTCTACAACTTGTCTAAGGTTTCCTCGGTAAGCACGCCATAACTTAATATATTTGTTTTAAACAAATTTTGTCCTTTTTAAAACTAAGCAGGTATATCAGAATAGTCGTAACGCTGGACAATCATAATATTTTTGTTTGCAAAATACTTAATAATAATTGTTGTTTGCAATATTGTTTTTTCACATATTTATTTTTAAAGTTAGTGAAACATGAACCCCAGAAGAATGATTCCTTCTATTGGAGTAGACTGTACACGTATGATTAGTAGTAAAGGTATTATGATTATGTATTGATTGGTAAATAATTTAGTATTGTCCTGCTTTAGATATTTATTGTTTTTGTGTTTGTTGTCCCTTGAAATGAAGTTAAATGAAAAAAAATCTCTATTGCATTCCTGTAATAATGGGAATAATATTAATGTAACTACTAGGTTCTATTGCTAAAAGTGATCTCTTCTAGGCAGTCAAAGGTAGTGAAATAACTTAGGAGAAGAGGTAGGCTATGCAATATAGCAATATTTTATATCTATCAATAAATTGATTGCGTTAGTAGATATTCTAGGTATGCCATATTCCAGTATTCTAGTAGCTTAGAGTTAAATCAGTGAGGTTTAATTTTACAAATTGTAAGGATTGTTTGTACCTTCATTTGAGTTCATTCGAGAATAACGAGTAATTTTATTATTTTAAATTGATGTGATAATGGGATATTAATATAAGACTCATAAATAATACAAGTATCTATAGAAATGAAACTCGCGTGCCGAACGTCTTCAAAGTCGCGATATTAACCTACAGTTTCGTATCATACAAGCCATGTCAGTCAGTCAGTCAGGTCCGCGCCGCGCCGCCTGATGCCTTAGTATTTAGTTATAAGGAAACTTAAAACTAAATATAAGTGTAATTTAAATCTAAGATGCTTACCGAATATTATACAATAAAATTATAAATTTTAAAAATTATAAATTTTAAGAATTATAAATTTTAAAAATTATAAATTTTAAGAATTATAAATTTTAAAAATTATAAATTTTAAGAATTATAAATTTTAAAAATTATAAATTTTAAGAATTATAAATTTTAAAAATTATAAATTTTAAAAATTATAAATTTTAAAAATTATAAATTATAAATTGTAAAGGAAACTTAGAAGGGGACCGCGATACTGTGCTAGTAATGTCAAACAGAAACAAAGAAATAGGGATTACTGTTATCTAGTTGCAAATTAAGTCGAAAAAAGTTATTTTCAAGCACAATCGACTGTATCTATACTATATGTACTGTATCCACGCTCACTATTTACGCTTGGCAATAAAAACACAAATAAGGACATTACAAGCAATTTATACTTAATTACTTAATTAAGACCGTGTTCATGATAATATCGACGACCTTCTTTATCTCTAGGTACGGACGGACTAAGTTGGAGTAGAGTTATCTTCACTGGGGACTGACCACAAACTTCGCATTGTTCTGCTCTTACTTACTTAAAGCGTGTTTCTGTGCATTTGCATCAAGGAAGCTACTTAAATGTTTTAAGACATTGAAAATATTACTTTATCAGAAACTAGCGATCCGCCCTCGCTTAGCTTCGGTTTATGTGTTTTTTCTTCTTCAAAATTTCAAAATAAAATATAGCCTATATTAGACACGGTTAATGTAGCTTCCTATTTGTGAAAGAATTTTTGAAATCGGTTCAGTAGTTCCTGAGATTACTCCCAACATACCCACAAACAAGCACACAATTTTACCTCTTTATTATATTAGTATAGACGAATAACATTACTTTGGATTCGTCGAGCAAAGAATAATGTAGAACAAAGTTTTTTATTCAGTAACAGTAGTACGTAGCACTGAGACACACAAACAGACATCTTAATAATTCGAATATGATCCATATCTGGGCTTGAAATGAGTATCAACGACTGCGGATTCATATTTTAATACAATAAATGTATACAATATTATTTCATATGTCATTCACTTTGCTTATCATTATGATAACAATTAATTTCATATTTCTGTAATCAAATGTTGAGTCTATCATCTATGGAACTGTTGAAAACATCTATAATTTACTGAATTTTCTAAATTGATGATAGTGTTTCGATCATCTGTTAACCATCTGTTAACTCAGACGTGGTTTAAGATTAATCCGCTTCCACTATTGGTTTCAATTCGTCATTATCAACTTTAGTCTCCGGTTGTCCACGCGGCTTGTTCTTGAGGTCGAAATTTTCAGAACGAAAACGATCAAACCAAAAACAAACCGTGGGTTCGTTTGCGGTGTTTGGTCCGTACACATCATTGATATTGCACGCCGCCTGTGCTGCGTTGCTGGGTTGCTGCCACTACGGAACTCATATTCGAAAATAACGCGATTTTTTAACTTTTCCATGGTCGCGAACACAACGATATATATCTCAACAAAAGGTCGTTTGACGGAAAAACAAATGAATAACTGATTTCGAAAATGAATGTCGTCATAGCTTTAAACTGAAATTAATTTGAATCTAGAATTCCAAGCCGAACGCAAGGTAACTAACTATGTTCAAAGTAGCCACTACGAACAAACGGCAATTTCATAGGTAAGGCCCTAATATATATATAATAATATATTGATATATGAATGATTTTTTTGTTTATTTATTTACGACTGCATGAATATTTTTACTTGCATTAAGTACATATTAAAAAATTACTTGCACAAGTAACTTGTTGGTATTATAAAACTAATAAGCTTAGATTTAAAACATAGTTCAAGTGCATAAATAAATTAAAAACAATTACAAACCAAAATAAACTTTCGATGAACATAGGCTATGTTTGAGTTCCCTAGGAATCGTCATGCCACCACAGCGAAGCTTGGGTGGTTCGCTAGTATTTCTATACCGTAGCGGCCATTTTATCGTTCACTGCTAGCCACGGGCTTCCTCATGCATAGTACTTATGCTCGAGGAATATATGATCTTAAGACCAAGGCCAAGCGGGTTGGCTTGTTCACTTTTTTAGAGTAGTTCCTCTACATAGCGGCTTTGTTATCCCTTTTCATGACATCCACGGGAAGAGATGCGTTAGTGCTAACTGCTACTCTAAACTCACCCGACTCCACACACCACACGATGTTCACAGTAGTGAAAATAGACCGTGAATAAGTATTCCATACAACAGTGAAGCTCGACACAAAATATTTTAGTACCTATATACTGAGATTACCGCGAACAAACAGACGTAAAATAAACAATAAACACATTTATACAAATGTGTAGTAATTTAGAAACTTGACAGATTTTTCAACCGAAAACGGGACTAAACGGGACTAGGCCGCGGGCAAAATCTGGTGTCTAATAAATTCGACCATCTGGTATCTTATAAAGTAGACCACAAACTAGCAATTAAATTGTGCCGAAGACCTTAATAAATTAGGCAGACGTAATAAACTGAACTTAATTTGAACGCCAGGTCGTGAGGGCTTTAAAGGTAATGAAAGGGCAGATGAACTTGCAAGAAGGGGATCAGAAACCAAATTTATTGGCCCGGAACCGTTTGTAGATTTGGGGTGTTGTCCGATTGCCGGAGACAAGCGACGAACGTTAACACTCGTCATTAAATGCTCATGTTCTGTAAGCGTATAAATACCATGTAAGGTCGTTTTTCAACACGTTCAACAAGTCGCGATTTGGCTCTTATCTAGTAATCAATCGGAAAATAATAAATAAATATGTATGTGAACATAGATCGAAGATGTCTCTAGTTGTCGTGTTTGAGTCATTATTTTTCTATCTTGTAAAATCATAATTGAATGGTGAGAAGTAAATAGTTGGTGAGTTATTTATTTACTATAACTTGAGGCGATTATTATTATAGTTTAAAATTAGTAAACAAGCCTTACGCTAGAGGGCACTTGTGTAGAAGGAAACAGAGGGCGCTGGGGTGATACCCGAGTAGCGCGCAAACTTTAACCCCATTTCATTCTCGCTTGTTAGCAGCTCTATAGAAGCCAAAGCTAGGAAGCAGACAGTCTCTTTACGAACGGGTCCCCATAAAGTTATATATATATATATTGATATATTGATTGTATGGTAAAGATTTTCTATCGGTGCAGCAAATAAGTTTTTTTTGTTTGACGACTGTGTGAGACAGCGAATGTATGAGAAACAGAAGTAAAGAAACTTTTCTCGGAAGGTCGGTATTTGTTGAGAAAAAGAACTGTAGTTAATCAAATGTTTCTATTTGTCTGCAATCGGACAGCGGCCCGATGATGCTTTGTAAATGTTTACATAGTTTACGTTACACACAGCTTAGTTAACGTACAAATATGTCGCTTCATTTGATCTGAATGACGACAAGAAAAAGAGTTGTTACATCAAAGACCCAATTTTCCCTGGGTCTTTCTGTCCCATTTATCAACCGTTACGCTCACTAGCTCGCGCCTTGCCCCGCAACAGAAAAATGATGATTTTTTAGGCGAAGCCTACTAAGTAGATACATTTAGCTCGTTACATTACTTTTTTATTGTTTCCTCATTGGTTGAAATTGAACACATTATGTCAAATTTTCAGAACTGATTTAAAAAGAAAATTTAAGTATATTTTTTAAAATGTGCTGCATTTCCCACTTATTCTATTCCCCAATATGTTTCAGTAGTGAGTGAGATATCCCATCCTATCCTATCCCTCCCCATTTCCCAAACAATTTCTCTCCGTTCCTAAATTTCCAGACAGAATTAATTAAATTGCAGTGTATCCATCCACCTTAAGTTAGTGTTGGTCAATAAAGATATTTTGTATTTCTACTCATATTTTATATTTGCAGTTGATAGTAGCGGTTGTATGAGAAGAACGGAGGATAATGGATGGAGGTGTGACGACTGGTTAAACGAGAGACAACAGTTGGTATGGTATTAGTTCTCCCAAAGTGTATATGATATCTTAGCGAGAAGAATCAAAGAAATAAATTTAGTTATTTATTATAATTATTATTAGTAGCAAGTTAATAACACAAGACAGTAGAAGTAATCATGTATGAGGTACTTGCAACTCGAATATACGATTCTGACTCGTTCATTAGATTTGCGGTAACATGCAAGCTATAATTACATTACGTGGACCAGCTCCCAATCGATTTGCTCTTGATTTAGCTGCATTCGGTGGCATTGCTAACTGAGTAACTCAGAGCAATCAAGCCATAATCAGCAGTAGTCGAGTATCAAGAGGACTTTAAGAGTACTCAACGAAATATCGGGGTAATGTTGAAGTGATTCGTATCAATTGCAAACGCTCTTTAGTTAGGGACTTGGCTTCCAATTTGGCTTCACTACCTTTTTCGTAATGTGTGAATAACTATATCTATATAAGAATGTTCAATGTACAGCTTTTGTTAATCTGTGAGTTACGTCAGACAAGATCAGAGGGAACGTGATCCTTTTACAAAAAAGCACAATCTGACAGGTGACACGTTTGTTACCTTCTTGATTTGATACTTGATACGTGATCTTACCTTCCGTTACCAAAGAAATGTTCCCAATTGTCTCATGTTTAAAGTTACATTTCTCATGTTCGAGTTTCCATTATATCGTGAGCTACGTGAAACTTTTTTAGAAACTTAGATAGAAACTAAACAGGGAAGTTAGACAGTGAACATTTCAAGTCAACCTAAAAGGACGCTAGTCGATAGCTCAGTTGAAAAAAGAATGAGATATTTTTAAATATGTCTATACAAAAAATATTTTTGATTCTTATTGTACTTGTTGGTCTTTAACTCAAAAATTATCTAAAGATCGCTTATCTTTACATCTTCTAGTTAGATAATATATCTGCGACGCTCCCCTCGCATCCGGAGTGTATCGGAAACGAGTACTCGGCGCACGGCTCAATACTCATATGTCTTGTATCCGGATCTGCATGTCTATTTGCTACCGAACAACTCTTACCACCATATTGATACTCGTGAATTTAAGAGTAGGTACGAACTAATCACGAGTTTAGATAGATAGATAAAACTCTTTATTGCACACTAAGGCACAATAAGAGAGTAACAGGCACTGTAACACATGAAATGCACAAAAGGAGGTCCAAAAGTGATTTCTAATCTCTGCTAGACAACCTTTGAGACAACAAGCTAGGGTAGAGAGGAAATAAATATTTTAATCACGGGTAGATGTTATGCAGTATGCACAATTTTATTAATAATAATACATATATTTATACATAAATATTATACGAGTTTAGTTTCAACTTTATAGATAAAACTGAAATAAAACAAATTTCGGTGCAGTGTTAAAGCTGTTTGCGATTCGAATACAACTGGATTGTTAAAATATAAATAATTGTCAAATAAATCCGTATACACAATATAAGCGTCGTTTACACAAAAATAATAATTGTAAATAAGAACAATAAAGAAGTACGCTCAATAATTTTTACTAGCTAGCAGTTAAAAATCTTTTTTATCACTTTTCCCTCTTGATTTCAATGACATTTTAATCTTCAATAATACCTGACCTAGAAAAATCCACTGTTGAATTTAAAGTCTGTATGTGATCCTCTTTGATTTTTTTATTAATAAATTAAAATTCAAAGAGGAATCGAATGGAGAGAACTAGTTTAAAGACACTTAGTGTTGTGTTTGCTTGACTTAGCCTTATGTTGGCCTATATTGTTAGCATGCTCGCCATTCGGACTTTCTGTCGCTTTGATCCAGTAGGATCTTGCGTGCTTTTATACGTTCGGGCTCTTTAAAAAGTAATATGTATACCAAAGACTTCTTAATACTACCATAGTAGACAAACATTTGGTGCGAGAGAGATTCCTAATACTTATGCAATAACAACGAGTGCGATAGAGATGGCGACATGTTGACAGCTAAAACCTGTTTGTCGAATAACAAGATCCCACAATCTCCCGGTATTTCAAGTGCTCGTTCTGTTTTATTTAAATTTCGGATTAATTTGTAGATATTTTCATTTAATTTGCATATTTATTGACAATGGTATCATGTGCAGTGATAGATTGTAATATTACACATCGAAATAATCCCGACGAACACAAACACAGTTAAATATTAATTTGGACATCGTGAATTCCCAGTGTTTATTTTTGGTAAATAATTGCGTAAAATTGAAATTGTAATAGTAAATAAAACATTTTACTTTGTGTTATTATACTTTGATGAAGTAATTCGTGTTAAAAATAGATATATTGTATACGAAAAATCTTGAAAGTATTACATAGCGACTGACTTCGTTTTATAGATATCGATACTTAATAATACATATATTTTAGATAGTACGTAAGGTTGTACATCAAAGTCTCTCGTCTTGCTGGTTTTGAATTACGAAAAAGATGTGTTATGTTATGACTTCTGTGTCACTTATTTTCAGATTTCCAAACAATTCAATATTAAAAAGGAAAATGGCTGCAAATGATTGACAGGTTGAATCGGACTCCTAAAAAAATATGATGTGTAGTAAGCATTTTAAATAGACTTGCTTCGTGCAAAGCGATAAGCGACGAATTTTAAAAACAGACGCATTTCCTACAGTATTTGTACCAGTAGGTATTTTAATTATTTTTACTATATTTATATTATTATTCTGTATACATACTTTTATTAAGCTACTTCATGGGCCACGCACTATTGATTCATTAATAAGTAAGATAGACTTTTCTACTGAGGGCGAAGGGTTTTTGGCGTACCTTTCAGAAGACTTGTTTTATCTCTATTTAAATTGTGAAAAACTTTTCACAAGATTTGTAAACAATAAATTTAATATCAATGATTGCGATTTCACACAGATTGTCATTTATATTTTATGAAAGATTTGATCTGAAAACTGTTTATTTAAAAATATCACACATTAGAACAAGATCCCTTAAGCAGTCATATACATTTAGTTATGAAATAAATTGTGGAAATGTATTTAGATTTAAGATCAAGCACCGGGTTACTTTAAAAAATATGTCAAAAGAATCATTATTATTTACATAGAAGCTATTATGTTTGTAATCTTGATTATTAAATTGTACAAGCAATTGTATTTATTTATCAATAATTTAGATTTGAGAATTTAAAATAAATTCAAATATTTTTTCTTTTGTTAAATATTTATTTCATTTCATACACAAATGTAAAAGCAAGTTTTATATTATAAAACACTCATACTTTTCACATTCTGGGTAATATAGAATTAGACGCTAGTACCTCGTACCTACTAGGCTAAAGCTTGTCTGAAGTTGTCAGTCAAAATCATATTTCACATGGCTTTTCGGGCCAGGTGGATGTTCGAATCAGCAATTTGTTTCACATGCATACATATCATGATTAGTTTCCAGGATGATGACAATGAGTACACACTCACCCTTTTCCCTTACAGAACCCTTTCCCCTTTTCCTTACAGTAGTTATATTTACATATCGACGGTAGAAAGGAGAAATGGTGTAACTACATACAACTTATTTCAAAACGTAAACCAAAAAACGTAATAATTAAGGTATAATTTGGAAGTAAATTTTCTGTCGCTTATTCCATTTCTCCTTTCCATCGTCGATATATTAGTAAGGTATTCAAAGATTTCTGAAAATAAGTTTGAGAATTTGAGCTTTAAACTATGTGATTTTGTAACTATCGACATTACTCGTTATAAGAACAACACGATACTATTTTTCACTCACGCATACAGAAACTTCCGCACCCGTTTTCGTATCAAGGACAGTCACGTCAAAGCGATTTTTGTTTGTCTATTACGCTAGTATTATGAAGTCTTTGGTATATACGTAGGTTAGTAGTTAATATAGTAACAGGAGCTCTGATAGGGTAATTGGTGCTTTAGAGGACCCCGTCATTATCTAAATTTATGGATTGCGTAATATTTTTGATCGTTTAGGGAGTGTATTGAAACTCTTTTGGGTGCAAGGAGCGATTCAATAATATTGTGCATTGATATTATTGTACAATTTTATTGTAGCTCTACGGGCCGTCTAATTGTTTCCATTCCTAATTAGATATAGAAAATCGCTCTTTGACAATCTAATTATGGTCAAAGAGCGATTTTCTCTCTATTTGGAACTCCGCCTAGATTTCTGATGTCTATGAATTAGATGTCCAGACTTCTCTTCTGCGTGAGAACTATAACAATACTTATATTATAATAATATCTAGTTATAACGACACTACGCAATTCTCGGGCGAAAGTTTATGGTTAGTTTATTTTTTTCTAATTTGTCCTTACAATAGAAAAAATACTACTTTATTTCTCGGCGACATAAAAACTGGTAGTTTGTTAATATTTAGGAATAGTTAAGTGAATTGGCTAAGGGCCCTGGTACAGCTGTCGACTTCATTGTTCTAATAAGGAATGTATTCACGTGTTTATGAAACGAAATAATGTATTTCATGAGAATATTTCTTATCAGCGTCAATATTATTGTAGTAGTTTTCCCGCGTATTCCTTTGTTTGTCTTGTTATCGTGCGTTCATTTGACCCTTGCCCTTTGTTTGTCTTGTTATCGTGCGTTCATTTGACCCTTGCCCTTTGTTTGTCTTGTTATCGTGCGTTCATTTGACCCTTGCCCTTTGTTTGTCTTGTTATCGTGCGTTCATTTGACCCTTGCCCTTTGTTTGTCTTGTTATCGTGCGTTCATTTGACCCTTGCCCTTTGTTTGTCTTGTTATCGTGCGTTCATTTGACCCTTGCCCTTTGTTTGTCTTGTTATCGTGCGTTCATTTGACCCTTGCCCTTTGTTTGTCTTGTTATCGTGCGTTCATTTGACCCTTGCCCTTTGTTTGTCTTGTTATCGTGCGTTCATTTGACCCTTGCCCTTTGTTTGTCTTGTTATCGTGCGTTCATTTGACCCTTGCCCTTTGTTTGTCTTGTTATCGTGCGTTCATTTGACCCTTGCCCTTTGTTTGTCTTGTTATCGTGCGTTCATTTGACCCTTGCCCTTTGTTTGTCTTGTTATCGTGCGTTCATTTGACCCTTGCCCTTTGTTTGTCTTGTTATCGTGCGTTCATTTGACCCTTGCCCTTTGTTTGTCTTGTTATCGTGCGTTCATTTGACCCTTGCCCTTTGTTTGTCTTGTTATCGTGCGTTCATTTGACCCTTGCCCTTTGTTTGTCTTGTTATCGTGCGTTCATTTGACCCTTGCCCTTTGTTTGTCTTGTTATCGTGCGTTCATTTGACCCTTGCCCTTTGTTTGTCTTGTTATCGTGCGTTCATTTGACCCTTGCCCTTTGTTTGTCTTGTTATCGTGCGTTCATTTGACCCTTGCCCTTTGTTTGTCTTGTTATCGTGCGTTCATTTGACCCTTGCCCTTTGTTTGTCTTGTTATCGTGCGTTCATTTGACCCTTGCCCTTTGTTTGTCTTGTTATCGTGCGTTCATTTGACCCTTGCCCTTTGTTTGTCTTGTTATCGTGCGTTCATTTGACCCTTGCCCTTTGTTTGTCTTGTTATCGTGCGTTCATTTGACCCTTGCCCTTTGTTTGTCTTGTTATCGTGCGTTCATTTGACCCTTGCCCTTTGTTTGTCTTGTTATCGTGCGTTCATTTGACCCTTGCCCTTTGTTTGTCTTGTTATCGTGCGTTCATTTGACCCTTGCCCTTTGTTTGTCTTGTTATCGTGCGTTCATTTGACCCTTGCCCTTTGTTTGTCTTGTTATCGTGCGTTCATTTGACCCTTGCCCTTTGTTTGTCTTGTTATCGTGCGTTCATTTGACCCTTGCCCTTTGTTTGTCTTGTTATCGTGCGTTCATTTGACCCTTGCCCTTTGTTTGTCTTGTTATCGTGCGTTCATTTGACCCTTGCCCTTTGTTTGTCTTGTTATCGTGCGTTCATTTGACCCTTGCCCTTTGTTTGTCTTGTTATCGTGCGTTCATTTGACCCTTGCCCTTTGTTTGTCTTGTTATCGTGCGTTCATTTGACCCTTGCCCTTTGTTTGTCTTGTTATCGTGCGTTCATTTGACCCTTGCCCTTTGTTTGTCTTGTTATCGTGCGTTCATTTGACCCTTGCCCTTTTCGAACAAAAGAGAAATTGCTTTTATTTTTAGACAAATGTTCGAGTTAAAATTGTATTAATGCCTGTGTGAAAATGCAATTAGGGAATTCGTGCGAATAACTGAAACACGAGATGTATCTATAATTGTGGGATACATGTTTCTATTTTAGTATATCATTGTCTCTTTGCTCCAGTTTTATAGTTCACGTTTTTGTGGTGTCGACTTTAGAATAGAACTACATCATTATCTTCCTGTAGGTGTCGTAAAAGGCGACTAAAGGATGAAAAAGTCGCTACCACGAGTCCCGAGGAAGTACATCACCTCTAAAGTAGTGGACTCGTCAACCCGTCTGGGCAGCGTGGCGTTTTAAGGCGACACGTCATATCCAACAGGTTTCTTATAATAACGGTAGTATATAACGGTAGTAATCGTGAAATTGATTCAGGAAATTGATTCATAGGACCTCTCAATGAAATCGGTTCAGGTGATTAGTCGTGAAGACTTAACAAACAAACCAACGAACACACTTTCGGATTTATACTAGCAACTTATACTATTATACTAGTAACTAGCAACTATGAATGAATAGGTCGATATGCTCACACTATGAATAGTTCAGACACAAAAAACAACGAATACAATCCAAACTTGAATAAACACGTGTTATTAATAAGCACGTTCAATAAATAAGGCCAAAATGGCCTCCAAAAAGCTCGGTGTGCTGAACAGAGCGAAGCGGTACTTCATCCCCGGGCAACTCCTAATGCTTTACAAAGCTCAAGTGAGGCCCTCTCATCTCTGGGCCGGTGCACCGAAATACCAACTGGACCCATTTGACTCCATCCAACGACGTGCTGTTCGTATTGTCGACGATCCCACTCTCACGGGCGGTTTAGAACCCCTCAGCATTCGGAGAGACGTTGCGTCTCTCTGTGTGTTCTACCGCCTGTACAATGGGGAATGCTCTGAAGAATTGTTCAATATAATTCCCACCTCGGGTTTCTACAACCGCACCTCCCGTCACAGAAGTGCGGTCCTTCCGCATTTCCTCGATACGGAGGTGTCGCGCACTGTTCGCTCCAAAAATTATTTTATCCCGCGAACCCGTAGGCTGTGGAACGAACTGCCTCAAGAGGTCTTTCCATTAAGCTACGATATGGGGTTCTTCAAGAGAGCTGTGAATAGGATTTTGCAAGGTCGGCGGCGCGCCCGCATACCCCCTGGTGTTGCAGGTGTCCATGGGCGGCGGTGACACTTACCATCACGTGGGACCGCCTGCTCGTCCGCCCACTAGTCTATAAAAAAATAAAAAAAATAAAAATACGGGATTCTTTGAGTAGGCAGCGGTTTACTCATATGCGCTCATAAAATATGCGGTCTAATCATATTTTATTATACGGCCGCCGGCCGATTAGATGAGGTATTAGGAACATATATTATTACATACCTATTTTTTATTTAAACGATGAGCAAATGTGTTTGCCCATCTCATCCCACTGAACGGGAATTACAATGGGATGAGGGAAATCTTATTGCTATTCTCCAACCTAACACATTCATTGCTAAAGAAGAGCGGGGAATGTAATAGATTGAGAAAAACTAATCATCCCATTACTCCATATTTCTCACCCTTCATAGCCCTTTTCCAAATGTACTCTTTAAAGAAAAAGATAGGCGACATATTCAGAGGCGTGTCAACGTTATATGAATAATATAACTATGTTGGCATGGATCTGAGATGTCCATGTATCCAATTACCAATATCCAATTACCACAAGGAAGTCTGCCTGCTAATCTACCAACTTTTTTCTATATAAAATAAACCTTTTTGCTAACTTTTTTTTTTGTAAACACGCACTTGAAAGTTTGTACATTTATTACGGAGAAGTTGAGTTCCATAAAAAGCGGCGCTCGTGGCATCTGAGTACCCGACGTGACTTCCGCAAATTTTTGTTAAAATATTTTACCTGTTGTGGCACCTGGACACTCGCAAATTTCTACGGGACTGTAGTTGCAATTATTTTTCTCAACTCCGCTATACCATTGCTAGCGAGGAGCGATCAATGAGTCCGTAATCATTTTCTCAGTAATTATAAAATAATACTATTATAGATTTATAATTTCTAACAAAACAGCTGTATCTGCTTGCATGGCCAACCCTGACGTTCTTAGGAAACAAGAAGAGCTCTGAAAAGAACTCATCAGTAGCATCGACGGCCAGTAACCATTTTGGGATATGTTGGCTGAATTCCCCAGCACTACAAGACCGACGTCGATGAAACTAAACACAAATTAAACTAATAACAACGCAGAACCCTTCATGAAGGCATCTGGATCTGTGTACATTGTCGCGCACGACCAATATCCCCTCATGGCTACCGGTTAGTGAAGAAAGAAATTGATTTTTCCATTGTTTTGGGGTCACCAATTTTCTCTGTCTGCAAATCTTCTCCAAACACTGTTAGCAGGCTTCAGTCGGAATCGTCGATTTGAGAACACATACTGGATATGTTGTGCAAGCACTCTAGAGGAGGCGCGTTAGAGTCTAATAGTGTTCTATGTTCAATAGCTCTCGAATTATTTAATTGATATGAGTTTTTTAAAATGCATCATTCTTATTACTTAGTACTTCAAATAGAAATTTGATTTTCAATGAACCACTCCTCATCTGCCCCCTCCCCCCACTAGAAGCTGCCAACTTTGATAAGAAGTATGCGTATTTGAATGTGTTTGGGATTTTTGAAAAGTTTACACCGTTCGTTATTTTTGAAGCACTGAACCAATTTGGACTATCAACGAACTTAACCGAGATAACTATTTTTGTGTAAGAAATGCGCCCAATATCTGAGAAAAGGGATCTTATTGTAAATTCTAGTTTCCCTGATATTGAGATTTTACTGAAATCTCAAAAGAAAACAATGATATTTATGTTTAATTTTTGCTTTTATTTAAATAGAATCTTGAAACTACGAAATTTTATGTTATCGAAATCTTAATCAAAGCTGACAGTAAGGTCCCTTTGCGCACGATAGCGGCGTAATGACGAAGTATTGTAGAAAATAACGTATATAGTGCTTTGGATGTCTCTCCTGGGTGCATAAATATACTCGTAAATGTATTGACGTCGTGTGTTCCAAAGTGGCAAATGTAAGAGTTGACTTGAATATCATATTATAACCATTGCATGTGAGTATTTTCTAAATAATTTGTTTCAACGTGTGAGTAAAGCTGTCTATCAATTTGATCAAGCTATTATCAAACACTTGGATGGCTCGTTTAACTAGTCTTTCTCTCCGGACTACTCCTTTTTTACAAATAGTGTTACAACTTACATACATGCTAGTGCAATCACTGCAATCAGATATTTTTCTTTTCAGCTCTCAAGATAACAAATTTAAAATATCCTAATGAAAATAAAATGGTTTTAATATAACACATGTTTGAAATTGGAATTCTAAGTCATACCAATATCTTGATTAAATCTCTAATGTCCAGGACAAGCAAAGTACGAGTAACTTTATAGGCTAATAATCATTTATTTAGCGTTATATTTCAGTTTGAAATTTGTTGCTACGTTCAATATTATTAACATTATAACGGTTGTCTCATTCAGAACTTTAATTACATAAAGCAAATTTTCCAATTGCGTCCAAATTTGTTTAGGGCGGCTGGGCGAAGCTGATAAAGTAGGCAAAGCTATTCGCAGTGCCGTATAACCATTCACCGGTTTATTTAATAGCTCACAGTCGCGGGAATTTCAGCCTGAAGCTCCTGTTATCCGCTTTTTTAATTTTAAATGGATCGACGAACGTTAATGTTTGTTAATATATAACGTATGAATCTGTCAACTTTATACACTATTTTTGTCTCTTCATTTTCACTAGTTGCTATCGCAGATTGGTTGAAAGAATTATACAACCCTCTTTTACGAGTTATTTCAGGGTCGTCGTAGGAAACTTCCAAATTACAAGTCATAACTCCAATTGATATGGCGCGGCTAAAAATATTTTACATAATGTCCGCAATCATTTGATTTGAATTACACCCATAAATTTTGTATTTTTAGCTATCCGCAACTTGGTCTTACTTATTAATAGAATCGTACTCATGTCGCAGCTAATAAGGGGCTAGAGCCAATATAAAAGTTCAGAACCTACTCGTATCTATTAATAAACAATGAAAATGGAAATCACTTTGGACATTAATTAATGTTTTAGTTATAAGTAATAATAATTAACTCTTAGATTATTATGAAAATTATCTTGAAATAAACTTGTTTTCTGATTTCGTATACCTAATTCTTAATCTACTCGTATACCTTAATGTACTTGTATTTGTAATTTATAATCCACTTTTTATAAATGTACTTGTATTTATAACACGTACTTTTATTACGTGGAAAATTGATTAGGTTTTTATTGTTCCAGTCTCGTCGGATCGCAATTGCGTACGTCATTCGTAGGCTAGCTCACTATGTTAACGAATTACAACAAAGACATTCTCATTTCCGCAACGCATTGCGGTTTCTATCATGAATAAATATGAGGCTTCATGAATTTTTCTTGAGGGAGTGTGGATAAAAGAATTACTGAAGAATTGGGGACCGTCCTGAGGGTGTGCGATTTTATATTCAAACAGTCCCGCATCTCCTCAAGTCTCATCCTTTCATATAAAATGTATTATTTTACAATCTTTTTATTACCCACCTACCTACCTTTTAAATGAATATTACTTATAGTACTTGCAGTATACCTATAGCCCGCGGATATCCATTCTTGGCTCACTCTCGTCCCGTCTCCCTGCCCCTACCACTAGGTTTCTGCTCAAGTATGTACTCGTGCTTACAGATTTTTAGATCACCTCAAGCTCGGCGATGAAGTACAACATCCGTGTGTACTATAACAGAAAAAGATCTGGAGTGTGTGTCAATCCGCATTGGGCCCTTGTGATGGATTAAAGCCCGAAATCCTTATTACTTATTAGGCGAGGCTTTTGTATTCTGGAGTGTTATAGGCTGATATCGATTCAGGGTCACATTAGTGAATATGTTCCAAGGGTGGTGTAAGTAAGTAGGATTGATAACTGAAATAACTGTAAGTGACTCATATTAATTAGGTACCTAATTGTGTATGGGTGGGCCGAACTTTGTTCCACAAATATTCAGTTATTAAATTGTAATCACATAGTGAACAAGAAAATGTTATACGAGTACAAGTGTTACTCGTATATTGCTTGCTCACTCGTATCTATATGTATATTGCTTACTTATTGGGAGTTTTCCGCTGGCACCGACCCGTGATACTATAAAAGTATATTTTCTGCAGCAACTTACCTAAGTGGCAGGAATTCTATTTCCTCTTAGAGGATTTTTAAAAGATTAGGTACATTTCAATACACCACTATATAGGTACACTTTAGTGTATCAAAATCAATCATGATTATGCAAGAGGGAGGGGAACTTAATATTGTAGAAGGAAAACTCTTTCAACTTTGTTTTGTATAAATTATGGGCGAAAATTCAGTTCGTAACTTCAGTTTCGATGACTTTACGAATTGTGAAAGATATTCTGCGGGCGATGTTAATATAATTTATGAATGCTCGGAGCGTCAATATTTGCGGGGTAGTTAGAGGAGCCGCAGATTGACGACGCGAACTTTTCACGTGTCGTTCGGATGTGACCCAAATAAACATGTCGAAAAAACTCGTGTCCGTCATTGTGGGAGTTATTGTGGCAGTTTTTGAAAATTGAATTCCGCGCTCAGCCTCAGTTATTGTGTGTTGGTGACCGCAAGCCAAATATCTCTGCTTTCCTACTCAGAAACGGGTCGTGGAGCGATAGCGTTACGATCTGTTTGCTCTGTTTATATTGTTTTCCCATGATTTTCCTCAGACCCTCCGATAATTGGTTGTATCAACATCCTGATAGAAAAATAAATGAACTACATATTAAATGTATGTAACTTTGTGATTCACCTTTGCCCTTTAACAAAATATTAAGCTAATTACCAATTTTCACACTGACTGAGTGTCTAAGAAGTGTCCAAACATATATTTATAATATATTCAAACAGCCGATTTTCAAGCGAGTTTTTGTCCTTGTAAACGTCTTAATACAAAATAAACGATAAAATTGGTGTTGGAGGCATAGTGTGGTTATTTCGATATTATAGATACGTAGGTACTATTTTTCTTCGGCGTGGGATCGGGCAAACAGACATCTTATTGGAAACCACCTGCGCATGTTTGTTCTACGGTCAGCGATAAATATTTGAAGACACAAATTGGTTGAATTTTGACCCTTTCGTTTATTCTTCTTCTTGACCTTGACCCACTTACACATTTCTTTGTGTACCGAGAGCTGGAAGTCGTGTACGTCACACAAAGTAACGCTACAAGACAGCGTTAACTGGAGTTATGAATTTTACAGTTCCTCTGCATGGAAGCAATCTCATGCTCCTAAATTTAGCATCAGTGTTAACGCTAGCTTAAACACTATGGTTGCAACATTTGTAGGAAGTACCTTAAGGAAGTAACTGGTAATTAAATATCTAACTACTTTAAATGCTTTGATAAGTACCTAAGTACAAAAAAAGCTAAGTAAAAAGTACTTACTAAGTAAAAATAAAATCTAATATAGGTGTTCGTTTTTTTTTATGACAGGCAAATAAAAGAGACCATTATGACCGAGGTGAACGCGCCCTCATGACTCAAAAGACACTAATGCCGATGATGGAAAGGAGCATAAGAACAATACGCCAGAGAAATGTCAACCTTTTAAAACTCACCTACAAAAATGGAACGTTTTGTGCTTCTGTCTTCTAGTGTGGTCGATTTTAATGTGTTATTTATAGAAATACCTTACGTACCTTGCGACTATTAGTCTGTTAACCGTTACATCAATAAAAGTACATTTCATGTTGTAACGATTGTTTTTAGTAGGTTTTTCCTAAATTCACGCTCATGGCGGATAGAACGGAAAATAAAAATCAATGCAATACGTACTCGTAGTGTCACAATCTAATGTTAATATCAAGATAAATAAGCTGGTATATGGCTTTTGCAATATCGAAGAGAGTAAGAAACTGACGAAGGAGGAAGTACCATCTCTTAAAATTGACTAAGTCGCTAAACATACTTCCGTCCGATAAGCCGAGATTTTAGATAAATTTGAGATGTGGATGTGCTGTGGAGAACCCACCGAGAGGCGCGTGTTTGATGAAATGAAAGAAAGTAATATGAAATGAAAGTAAATATATAAGGCGAGGTTGAGGTGGTGCCAGGACCATTAGGAACAAATAATAATCGACTGGATGACTTTGGAACAGTCTAAGGGTGACTTTCGGAAGTTCTAGCAGAGTACTAGCAAAATGAACACCAAACCCGGCCTTCCTGTGAACGTGAATGGTGGGACTGATCCAGAAAATGTTGCCAACATATTTAAGAATTATTTTACTACTAAATCTCCAATTGGGCTGCAAATGTCGGATGCTGGAGCACAGAATGATCAGGTTAATACTCTGAATAGTGTTAGAGGAATTGCTACAATTCTTAAGAAAATTAGAAGAGGTAAATCTCCTGGTTAAGATGACCTTAGTATCGAACATCTGCTGTGTGCGGGGGTTTATTTGCCCTGGGTGTTGGTGCTTTTGTATAACCTCTGTATATGTCACTGTTACTTGCCGCCAGAGATCTTGAGAACAGTTGTGATATCTACTGTTAAAAATAGAAGAACACGTGACTTATTAGACAGGCCTGTCTCGTTGGCGACAATAGTGGCTAAAATTCTTGAAAGTGTGCTTAACGCTCGCTTGGATAAATATATTCGCTTGCACGACACTTACTTCGGATTCAGACCGGGCTGTCTACAAAGAGTGCAATCCTGAGCGTACGTAGGTATTATACGGACGCCGGTGTATGCCTGTTTCCTCGATTTGTCGAAGGCCTGTGACATAGTCTCGTCCAAGCTCGAGGAGACAGTTACCCGCTGACCTTATTGGAATATTTAAGTATTAGTGTCAGGTGAATCAGGTGAAGTGGGCAGGCGGGCTGGCGGAGTCGTACAGGTTGGAGTGCGGAGTCAGGTAGGGAGGATTAACATCGTTAAGGCAATTTAAGCTTGTGTACGTAAATGCCCCGATAGTTGAGCTCAGCAGCATGCACGTTGGTTGTTATGTCGATAATGTGTGCATTAATAATATTAGCTACGCGGATGACATGCTGCTGCTGGCCCCAACTCACAGCCTGGCTTGGAGAAAATGCTTATTAGCATTAAGACCGGCTTCTGTTAAAACAATAATGACTGAATAAATAAAATGGTTATGTACATATGAATGTGACTAGATCTACCTACCTCACTACCTCAAATATATCAAAGAAAATTCTAAACGAACAGAATCCGTATTATATGTATTATACGTATAAAAAGCAATTTTATTTCTATAGGTGGCAAGGAGCTAGTTGTATCACGAGGCTCGCGTGTCGGGCTTACATCTCTCACCTACACACCCGCTTTTATAGTTTCACGAAACGAGAGGATTTTGACACATTACTTTGGGACGAGGAAAAGTCTCTTAATATACCTAATCCGTAGATTCTGAGACATTATTGTACAATGTTTACGTAGATACACTGGGAGGAAGCTGAAAATATAGACGGTACATTTTTTGATACAATGAACAACCGTACAACACAGTATTACTAAGTATAAAAGTGTTAATTGTATATTTAATATAGTTTACTATTATATTCATTTATGTTTCGAACTGTACAGAAGTGCAATTGGACCAAAGGGAATAACGATTTCTCGTGGTCAGATCAGTCGGATCTGACCATGAGTTATGAACGACATTATCCACGTATTCCTGACAGTGTCCAATACAATGACATGTAACTACGGAAGAAAATAATTTTTATTTAATTTTTTTATGTGCTTCATGTTCTTAAATTTTGGTGCATATACAGATTGGAATAAAATAATGTAACAAAATTAGCATTCTATGACGTGAAAGTACTCTATAAAGCTTTAAAACTCCACTTCACATTATTTGTAAAAAGGTAGTTATATATTTTGAAAAGGAAATAAGATATTTTTATATATGTCCATATTTTTAATGTTAATCGTTTGTTATTACAGTCAAAATTTTGAATAGGAACATGGAACTGAAAAGCATTGTGTTGTTACAATCATTTATTATTATAGAAATGTTTAGAATATCATTATTAAATTCCTTAGAGGTGCAGCGTGCCAGTTTAAATAACATTATTGTAGCAAACATCGTTACAGTCGTGCTGACCGCGACTAGTAATATTTTCTGTCAACAAACGGCGTCCAGGGAGCGGAGAGAGCAGCCGGAACACTCAGAAACAGTATAGATCTATATTTAATACTAGCGGCCCGCCCTCGCTTCGTTTCGGTTTATAAGATTTTCTTTTTTCAAAATTTCAAAATAAAATATAACCTATATTAGACACGGATAATGTAGCTTCCTATTTGTGAAAGAATTTTTGAAATCGGTTCTATAGTTCCAGAGATTACCCCCAACATACAAACACACAATTTTACCTCTTTATTATATTAGTATAGACAATGTAGTCTCTCTGCAAAGGCAATAATTTAGGTTCCGAGTTTGAAAGGTCTTGATTTTGTCACATGTTGTTTGGATTTTTTAACATAGTATGCGGTTTTTTTTCGGATTGGCTAAATTCTTGTGGCCCTAATAGTCTTTCCACAGAGTCACATGACATGTATAGTTTACGGCGAGCGCAGAATGCGCTCAGCCAGGAGCAAAGAGCGTGTGCAGCAACGAGCCTACGGGCTCCCCTGCCGGTAGACCGGCGGAAGGAACGGACCTCGGCTTAGGGCGTTGCTTTGGGAGGGTACCGCGGGTTAGCGAGTCGGTAAGAGGTATCGGCACGTACCTGGGCAGGTACGTGCCGATACCTCGTAAAAGTATTGGCTGAAGGCCGGTGTGTGTTTACGATGTAGCGAGGGTGACGTCCTCGTCTCCGCCGGCGGGGACGATGTATATGTGAAGTCTGTAAGTGTAGTGTAAGAACTACATTGGCAGCAGTAATTGGGTCGTCGGACGTGCCGAGGACGACGACGGCAATGTGGAAGGTCATTCCTATTGGGTAAATAGGTTAGGCTGTCAACTACTAGTGGATTGGAATGGAGTGGGACTCTGTCATAATAGCGTCGGGCGGAGTCTTTCACATATTTGACGATGGAGGGAAGTTCTAAGTCCTTGTGGAGGCGAGAGTACCATGGGGCAGGCATGGCCTTACGCACGAATCTATTGGAAGGGAACATAGCCTGCGTGTCTCAATTGTTATAAAATAAGTATACATAAACCTCTTCTAAGGGTCGGTCGCCTTCTGATTTTCTCATAGTGAATAATGTTGTTAAATAATTACTCGCTAGATGGCACTTCGAGAGTGTTTATCTTATTAGTGTTTCAATCAATCAATAACCGTCTGTAAAGTCCCAGTGCAAGGTACAGAAATCCCGTTGGAATAACGATGTAGAAAACCTTAGTATGTCGCGCTGACCATTGCGAGTTTACAACTTCACTCTATTTGGACACTTAGACCTTGAGGCTTGCAATAGCCGTACTAGAAAGCCAAGGTATCGTGTCGGGCTAATGACGTCCTATATTCGATTCTCTTTTGTTGCCCATTTAGCGTACGCCGAGACAAGTGTAGTGTGCTGCGACTGCTGCGATCGCTGCGACCGCTGCGACCGCTGCGACTGCTGCGAGGTCACTCCTACAGATTCAGTTACCCGTTAGTTATCCACTAGCTTGTAAATATATATTTTTTCTGCTAATTACAAATACGTATTAATTTTATTTATTTAAACTTCATTTTACAATGATATGTACAACAGGTGGCCTTAATGCCGTAAGGCATTCTCTATCAGTCAACCACTAGATTATACATAAAAAGGATCGTAGGTGCAGTTATATTATCAAATCAACCGCTACTTTTACCATGTATATAAAGTGGGTGTCAGAATTATACATCTTGTACTCGTATAGTGTGATCCAACAGCAAAGTTTCAAATATCTCATTTATATTACTATGTCCATATCCTATGTCTATCTGCATTAGTTTAGTTTGCAAGAATTGTCGACATCGATTCAGTAGTTTTTAGTATATTCTTTTGTATTCGTATAAACAAATATAAAATATCTTTTTAAAAATCATATGTAATATGTACGTAGATTAGGAGTCACTTTGTTTCCGATTACTTAAATTTATAAAAATCATTGTACAATTCCATGTTTAGCCAAGAAATTATACATATAAATCTTATTGTCCGTCATACAAGAATGAATGAAACATACAATCTTACCCATTATCCGTCACAATGGAGGGGCTCAACAGCCTTATCTGTGATTCAGATGTCGCAGTTGAAGCCACATTGTATTGTGCGCCTATCGTTGATTTTTAGGAGAACCCTCTTGCCTTACTCCTATTCGCCGTATAACACATTTGAATTTATGACCTTTGAACAACACCATTTGATTTACTTATTACTTTTATAAAACGTGCCAATTCATAAACTTACCTATTACTTATTTTTGATGTTTTTTTCTAATAAAAAGGTGGCGATATGTTGTGTTCCTTAACAAAGACTTTCATTTCTGAAGCGATGATATAACGAATGAAATGTTATTATAGCTTTACATAAATCTATTCCACTTGCGAAAATTCGTAATTGGATTCCCTTCTTACCTGAGTCACGTCCATTAGGTCGATGAAACGGGAATTAAATCGCAAAGTATAACAAGACGAACTGAATGCTGCTTCGGATCATTGCCAAAGTGTATTGAATTCTTCTTCTTTATGGATTCCTATTATATAATTTGTAATAGAAAGAAATTATATTTTCATGTAGATATCATTTATTGTTAGCCAAATATGAAGAATGTCTGTGATTTAGAGTACCTACTTAAATGCATTAATAAACCTCGTCATGGTGGAATCCAATTAGACAGTTGGAAACTTAAACGCCTTTGAAAGTTTTTCTCGTTTCCATTTTCAGCCATAGTTTAATCTCGCTTTTGTGTAATAATACTTCTGGGCACTCTCAGGACTAATCGCCTTTGTTGATGAAATCACGAAACCAATTTCCAGGAGTTTTTGCTCAACGTTTTAGTCACGTTTCTTTTTAATTAGTTGAGTTTAAGAGGGTTTTGGTGTCGAGTGATATTGGTGCGTAAGGGAAGAATGTCTGAGTAGGTGCTATTGTTTAACATCATTGCGCACCTCTAATTGGTATGCCGGAAGGGGTTGCGGTCGCCCCATTCCCTCGTCAAATAAGCCACCTGCGCCCCGACACAACACCATGGAAATATTATTTTTGTTTGAACGTAACTGCTTCAGAAATAAAATTTTATCGCTACTGCCCCATAAAAGAATTGGATCAGAATCATTTCAAGAATGGATCCTTTTTTCATGTGTTAAGATAACAACGGAATATGGCAAATAATAAATAGGTTATTTTGGTAAAATAATAAAATATCTTTCACGGGCCGTGGTTTCCGATCTAATTTGGCTTACAAATCCATTTGTTCGAAAAAAATATTCAATGCCCATTTATAAACCTTTAAGTGGACAAACAGTGCGGAAAGAAAGCAAATTCATCACTGCATCGTAATACGTGCTTCGTGCTGTGGACCTGCAGCCGATTATGTTACATTCATCTGCGTTGGTACATACGTTCACAGATTTCTATGGAGAATTGCTATTTGTTCTACTTCTCTGATGTGATGAAGTTGGGTAATCGAAAGAATTATAAAAATGTTATGAAGGAACATTAAAATTACAAGTGAAAGGATTGCAGCCATAAACGATTAAATATAAATGAAGTTTGATAATTATGATGAAAGTGGATCATGCTAGTGTTATTCAAAAATATTACACATTGAAATTTAGGTCACTCAACAGGGAATCCTAGTGTGAGGCCTAAAATATATGTGTAGAACAATGTAGTTCACGTTACTTCATTAGTAGGTAATAGTTATCACTAAATTCATTAAAAATACTCTCACACATACTCAATAGTAACATATTAGAGTAAATTACAATATTGAGTCCTTGCAAATAATATGATAAGCGACAGTGTTGTACTAATATCTATGTCATACTCCAATATTCATGAATGAATGAGTGCTTAAATTGAGTCTGACAACACATGGAATCCTAGTTCTAAAGCAGTTAGTAATGGTACGAGTCTTTTCATTGTTAGTTTTTGTAGATTTTGTATACAGTTATACACATACACGCTCACAAACACACTCTCATGTACGTACACGGAAGCACACACATATACAAACACACACAAACGCTAATAATAGTTGTAAGGTTAAATAAGTTACATAACAATGTATGTCTATAATACCTGTTTTAGTTGGTTGTATTTTTGCATTGTTCATTTTCGTAATTCTATGGTACTAATAAATCATTTCATTTCATTAATGTCGTGATCGTGCAATGATAAATTTACGTTATTTAATGCTAACTGGTAGTACCCAGAACAATAAAATTATAAAGAGAGGAGAGGATGTCATTATATTTGTTTTTGTATAGTCATTTAAGTTATAATATCAGAAGATCATAATCAACTCTTCTTAATACGTATTGTAAGGCTAATGCGAAGTCTCTTTGTTGTTCTATAATCTGTAAGTAACTTCGTACAAAGCAATTTGTGAGAGCAAGTAAAGATATATCTGGAAGTGGCATCTTCCAGTGGCAAGTTGTATTTTTAATTGCTTTATACTTTGAAGAATTTATAAACAAATCAACTCTAATAACTAATAGTTATTAATAACTAATATACGAACGCGAATTCGCTTGTGTATATTTTGTTTTTAAATTTAATTGGCTCCTCTTGGAAAAAATAATCAATTTTCAGAGATAAAAACTATCCTATGTCTATCCTCGCATTTCATTCTACCTCTATCAAACTTCATTGAATTGGTTGGTTCTTTAGTCGTGAAGAGGTAACAAACACACTTTTGTATTTATAATATTAGTGTGGGTACCAACAGCCTATGTCTTTTCATTACTAAGGTCTGTCATTAGCCACTCACAAGACTCGTCACTGCATACGATCCGCTCTCTGCCGTCAAACTCCTTCAAAATTATCAAGCTTTCTTCAAGACGTTGGTTGGGGGGGTCCGCCGTCGAACCCATCGAACGGCGCACTCAACTGGCAACGTCTCCCTCAAAAGACCGTCATATGTATTGCAGTTCCCATTTTGGCCTATTCCCTCAATGTACGTAAGTTTTTACTTTTTACGTTTTTATGTACGTACGTGAGTGGGTATGCCAGAGCTCATTTTCATCCCATCCCCTCCCCATTTTCCTAACTCTTTCTCCAAATCTATTCCTATATAAATCTCCAAAGATAGGCACCGCATTTGGAGGCGGGCCAAAGTTTGTCATTCTGAACTGATGTTGGTATGTATTGCGATTGTCCATGGGCGACATTAACCATTTACTACTCTTTACCAGTTACCCAAGTGAACTGTATGCTCGTCTGTCGCCTTCTTTCTATAACAAAGTTCAAGAAAGGATTCGCCTCACCGTATAAAGAATATCAATTTATATAATCCCGTTTATGATTTCGTCGACAGTTAAAATTGGATTTCACGTACAAGGGCTTAACTTGATACGTTGTATATCTTTAGGGTTAGCAAAAATCCTGTCTATGTGTGAGAGATGACCATTAAATACCTTAGTATAATTACCTCATGTGACTAGTAGGATCCAGAGGACGCAGTATGTTACGTTATAAAAATTATGTGCTCGTAATTGCATTACGTCAATGTTAGTACATTGACGTAATGCAATTACGAGCACATAACTAGTGTTAGTACTCCTAAGAATGATAGTGTGATAATATGATATTCTGGGGTATATTCTGGAGTACAACATTATAGGGTATAAACTATCTTCATATATTCATAATAAATAAAACAAAGTTTTACATTCAGATTGTTCGATGATTTTTATTTACACAGTGATGACTATCTGGTGAAACCTTCAATGTACCCAAAAGTACAGATCACAGGAAAGTAAAGCTGATCAATTACAAAGCCTAAACGTGACTTTTCTGATTCCACTAATTCTCTAGGTAATCTAGTGAATAAAACATTTCCCGCTGGTGAGCTACAAATGTTGTAAAGTCGATATTTTATAGAATAGTTCACAAAATGATTTCATAATTTATACTTAGAAATGGAAATAGAATTTATAACATTAACGCATTACTATATGCACTAAACTTTACGAAACAATATTTACATTTCTTCAAATAACAATAACGTGATACTATTAAATGGAAATTATAACATATTGTAGAATTCTACGCAGTCAAATCTTTGACTAACAATAAGGCCGAGTGCGCGTAATATATTTATATTCAAAAGAAACAATCTACGTTTTATGAAATAAGGAGAAAACAGGTTAGAAGAAAAATATTGTTATAATGGATGCTTTATTTATATCTGATTAATGATGGTCTTAACAATTATTATTGTAAGCTGTGTTATTGTTAAAACAGCAATCAATAATAATAAATAAATTTACGACCATGTAAAATGTTTGCCGTTGATACATTGCATGAATTCTATTTCGAAACATCAATTTAACGACATTTTAAATGACAAAAATTTCGATCGTTTCACTTAACAATGTAATTTATTTGTTACTTATTAGTCAGAATTTGAAAATAGAATATTATTTTGAAAACTAGGTTCAGTATGTCGTTATTCAAACTCAAATGTATTCAAAGATGGATGCTTTCAGGAATGAAGTAGTTCTTTGCCTTCTTATTTACATATGTTAACAACAGTTAAGTCAGTAGGTACAATTAACAACTAAAACAATTACAAACTTAAATCATGATATAACATTTGTGATATTCGCATTTTCATACATATTTATGTTATCTATTCAAACGGGTCTCAACGCGTAAACATATGCGTTGAGACCCTGTTATATATTATAGTTAAATTATGATTCTGGAGTAAAATATCTCGGTTTGTTGACTGAAACACGTTAAAAAGTATTTTCATCAAAATAAATGGAAAGCTGGCGTGGAGCGTCGCAGTGATGTTTGGATGGAGCCATCCCCTTTACGGTTGCCGAAGTAGGTAGGTACAGCCGCGCTGCGATTTGAACACCAGCCAAAAAGAGATTCGGATACGGCCATTTCGTGAGAGCGTGGTCTTTTCATTGTATTTAAACGGCGATGTATGAAAAAGAACTATTCACAATGGCTTACATTAATCGGGCAAGTTTGTTTGTTGAATTACTAATATTTTTGTCACAAAAACGACACCAAATGGAATAATAAAATGTGCGCTAGAAAACTAAAAGCTACTTAAACAGTATATAACATCTATACGTATATGTAGATCTAAATTTGTCACTTATATTTTCGTCTATACATTTATATTAATTAATTGGCAGTGCTGTAACATCTGTTTTATATCTAATTACATTTTGTATAAACTTCATATGCCGGCTAAAGTTAGTATACATGTAAATTATACATGTATACATGTATGTAAATTATAAATCAAGAATATCGAGTAGATATTATTTTATTTACACGTCAACATTTTTTGGCAACTAATGTTATTTTGGATTGAGCCACAAAATTGTCTGAAATTACATTCATTGAAATATTGTTATATATGTAAGTATTGTATGTAGGTATTATAGAATGAAGTAGGATTTATTGAATCGTATAATTAAGTATATGATTGGAAAGGTTATTTGATATGTAAAAATAATTAAATTTAAATGACTCGTAGGTGTAAGTGTTACATGGTTCGCGCAGTACAAGATTTACATGGTTAGGTATTATATAAACATATTATTATTAGCTATGGTGTTGTGAAGTTTCCATGTCTCCTTTAGTTTGTATCTACTATAATTATTTTTAGTCATTTTGAATTTAGCTGTTTTTAATAATTTTACAATATAGCTATTTTTAAACAAATCAGTTATTAAATAATTAATAATTGAGGGAGGAGAATAAAAAATACAAATACAAATTTATTTGAAAATTATGATATCTACTAGTATCTATCTATTAATTTTGGGAGGGTTATTTCCTCATTTTATCCTGATCGAGCACAATAAAGCAATATTTTAATAAGAACGCTTACGAAAACACAGCATAAAATACAGGTAAATTTTTTTTCTTTACTTTTAATAGTAAAGATAGATTTGAAATAATAATGGCTTTGAATAATCGAGAATAGCTTTGAGAAACCTTTTTTTGTTAGTCGTTATACCTAACGTTTACATATCAAAAAGAATTGCCTTATTTTATATTCCGTTCAGTATTTTTGCTTCGAATATTTTTCTAACGTTTGCTTCAAGAAATTGTGTTTCCATTAATACGATGTAAGTACAATAACTTGTCATTTCACTCCCCTTCCTATGACATTTCCAGCTGTATAATTGTAAATCTATTATTTAAACTATACATACTGAGCAACGATCATATATAATGAACTTATAACAATTTTATGACAACAGATTTATTTTCATGTCGCACCCATACATTACTCTAGTAGGACTAACCAACTACTCATCAATAAACAATTGTACGTAAAACAACAATCATATAATTTAACTGACAACTGAACAAGTCTTAAACTAACACGTGGGCACAAATACATCTGTTTCTTTATAATCTCGGCATTACTTACACCTGTCATCTAATTATATAAGAACACTTTAATTCCTTAATAAAATTCCTTATAATAAATATATTTTATAAAGGAAAATTGCTAAAATAATGATTTTTAGAGTTCTATTATTTAACATTAAACTGCGTATTACACTAAGATTTTATCGTAGATTGCCTTGCGAGCGATCAGATGTGTTCGTCCTGTACATCTGTCAAGAGAGAAAAAGAACATTATAATTAGATAATATATATCTACTTATGAATATGAACATAGATATTTTAATAATAACTCTACAAGCAAGTAATAAAATTATTAAGTAAGGAAACTTATTAGCAACTGAATAAAACATCAAAGCCTCGAAGCAATCTCTGACATCAAACAACTTCTTTTAGATCGTAATGGGTTGAGCCTATGCTACGAGCATAACGGGAAAACCGAATGTTCTCGTAACAGAAAGAAGTAATACGCGTGTACTCGTAATTTTCACAAAACCATTTAGAAATCGTTGTCAAGTGTTCACAATAAACGTTTGTGAAATTCTGCTCACTCTTTTACGGATTATGCCACTTAATTCTTTTATTATTAAATATTTCTTTCAAAATAAAATTTATATCGAATATTTAGATGTCAGTGGAAACAATTTGAATAAATTTCAATTTTATTATATTATTACCCAAAAGTAGTTATCAAAAATTGATTTTTAAACTTTACATGCTTATAATAATGTCATTAAACATCCAAACTTAACGACGATAAAAAGCGTTATTTAAATATGAACACCATGTAGGTAGCGCTAACAACATTCATGCAAGGAAATCTCGTTACTCAGCATCTTATAAAATTGCGTAATTATGTTATATTAACTTGTATATGTAACACACGAGTAATTTGGTTTCATTTTGATATATGTATTAATTGACGTTAGAACAAAAATTACGTTCGAATTCTGATAAAAGCCAATTTATTTCATTCGATTGAGAATGTAGAGGTACAAACATTTGTATTAATCGCTGGCGCATCGTTGTTAGATGAAGTACGGGGTTGAGGGTTGGGCTACCAAAGTATTAGCACGAAGCATACGTAGGTGCCAAACGGGGTAAATAAGGTATTTATTATAGATTAGATAGAGTATGGTAGTCCGTGGGCGGCGCGCGGGTGTGCGGTATCTGTGCGACATGGTCCATGCAAGTGGAGCGGAGGGAACATGGCGGTAACATAACACAAGAACGGGAAACTACGGGGAGCAGACAACATCTCCATACTATGTAGGTACGTACTTACATCATGCTACCTGGCCAACTTTACCACAAATAACATTAGAAACAAGATTATAATACAGTCAACATAGCATGTTAATACCTTTTCAGCTTAATGATCTTTTTCTCCCCTTTAAGGTATTTCAAGTAAAAAGAACCGAGTTTATTATTCGTATTTTTAATAATTAAAACTTAACGGATAATTATAATGTTATACTAAAATACATTAAAGTGCACTATAACGAGATTTGACTGCATGAATTCTATGAAATAACTATGCATCTAAAGTAATGCAATAAAATTTAATTACATTAGCGTGATCAAATACAAGATGATTTAGGAAATTTATAAACTATACGTATACTATCAACCGTTTACATAAAATATCTGGCAACGACAACTTGAGCCTAGAATTATCTAAATATTTAATAAAGTGTGCGAATAATATAGAAACGTGTAGGTGATCTGAAGACATCGTGTTTGTAATTGTCATTTAATATTAATACTATAATTTGCTGCATTAAATATTGACTATTGTAGTGACTTTTGTTGCTACATTGGACTAGAGAGCCACTAAAATTATCACTATCAATAACTCCATTGTTACAGAAAAGTTTAAGAACAGTATATAGAATCATTAATGAGTAGACGTCATAATACTAATAGTAAGAGTAATGCTAAGTCAGTCTAGTAGGAGTTTATAGTTTATAGGTAGGAACAATACACAGTACGACACGTGCATCATTACAAGTTGAGTGAGGAGAGCCCACATACGGTGTACGGGGAGTGAGTCGCATCTCAAATGACTTCGCAAGATAAACAGTAAGGCTAAAACTTAATTTCTATACATTGTTTTAGAGTAAAGTGGATCTAAATATATCCGGTAGTGTGTTTATCTTAGTACCGATCATTTGAAACATTGGAAGGAGCGGTCGGGGTCTGAAGATATTTGTGTTGACGATACAATGGCGAGATCGTGGGAGCTCCAATGACGCAACACTGTTTTAGCAAGGGATTGAAATTCAATGTATTTTAAAATTTTAAACATACATTCATTAAATATTGATTATGGTTGATTATTATTTTGAAAAATATTTTTAAGACTGTTTGTTAAGTAATTTAAAACACAATCAAAGAATGCGGGTCCAATTTTGACTCCCAATTTTGTATGTAGATACAGTAAAAGCTGACGTCATATCTCAGAACTTTATGTCTTCGTGTATCTTAATTAAATTAGAAGCTTCCCACGTCTAGATCAACATCTTGCGGTATTTTCTCAATGCGCGTTTGGTTTCTAGGTAAACAAAACTAGATTAACAAAACCCAGCAATTAAACAATAAAACGTTTGCTTCTTAATTTTGTTAAACTAAAGTAACGAAATCTCTTAAACACACCTGGTGTAGCACCATTACATAAAATTACAAATGTTTAAATTAACTACAGTTTTAATGCAACCAGAGCCGATGCGACAGGACGGAATCTGCATTCCGCCCCTATCCAACGGAGAGCTTCTAATTTGAAGGCGTTTTAAAACGCAAAAAAGGTGTATTTAACTTATGTACATACATACGTAATATAGAGGTTTATTTTTAAATCTATATTGGCCTTGTGTTTGCCAATTTTTGTATACTCATGCAAATCGAGCAAAAATGAGAGGAAAATAATAGTCGTGATATGAAGCAAAATTGTCACATTCGTATTAGGATGTGATGTGTTATGTGGAGATGGCGTGTTACCATAGGGCTAACATGTTACATAATGCACCATCGCCCGAGTTAGAGTCGAGTACACAGGGCCAACGCAAAAAAAGGTTTTTAAATTACATAATGATTGTAACTCCTGACGCTAATGTAAATTGCTTAAGTTTTGTGTTGCAGAATACTGGCGTCGGCGCAGGACGATGCTATTGGTAATGAAAACAAAACCAACTTGAACATTACTGAATAATCACTGTTTGTAGTAGGTATTATGTTATGTTATAAACGCTTGTCGCTTGTGCTAGAAAAAAATGTCCTTTTAAATTATCGAATTCTCATGCGGCGGTAAGTCGCATTCGCGGAGTCGCTGTATTAGATCTGTCGTTAATTACACAAACAAAATGGATTAATAATGCCTAACAAATTCGTATTAGTATGTGCTATACTGATCTCATCACATGATTTCTGTAGAATATTCAGTTTGTATCCAACCAGAAATAGATTCTTGATTGGAGTTATTTCGCACAGAGTGCAACGCTGTGATATGCTGCTAAGGGTGGATACTGATGGGAGCATTTGCTAGTGTAACTATTCAACATAGAGTACTACATTATACGAATTTGCTTCTGCAACAATTCGACAGACTAGTAATGCCATTCGTGCATTTGTAGGCACACTGATCACGGGAGCACAGCATCGCATGCGTTTTGTGTTCGAAGTTTCCATTTCCACCATGATGATGACACCGAAATGATACTATTTTTCAAATGCGAGTAATGTAACACTGTCTTGTCGTAATGGTTGAATTCAAACTGTTGTTACACTTGAGTACTCTCGGTCAGTGTCCACCTTTATGCTCGGCGTGAAGATCGTTAATGTGAGGTGTTGTGTGTGTATGAGGGGAATGGGCGGGGGATGGTGGCACTCAGAGATAGCTCTCGGAGAAGTCAAGGTCAGAGATGGAGGCGCGCGAGGAGCGCGTGTAGTTGGTGGAGGTGCCGTAGTCGGAGGTGGCGGTGGCGAGGTCGGCGAGCACGCCGCCGCCCGTACCTTGCGTCACGTCCGCCGCCGCCGCCTCGCGCTCCGCCAGCTTCGCCTTCAGCACGCGGATGCGTTCCTCCTTCTGCAACCACACGCAGTTAACAGCGCCGCAATTGGTTGGATACGTAGTGTTATCTCATAGCTGCTTGTAATTCCGCAAAATGAACTATGTCCCGAGATTTTTAGCATTAATAATCTGTTACCTTGCATTTAAGCAGTAATTTGACGCCTTGTTACATATATATACAATTTTATATCAGTTAGATCGAAAGTAAATTCTATTAATAAATTAATTTTAAAAGTATAATTTTTTACAAAAAAATAACCAACCCACCAAACTTTTCATAGTAACTATATCTCCAGAGAGGTTTCTAAAAAATGCTACATTCTCATCTCCCTTTGTATTGCTGGTGTTCATTGAGGAAGATAGAAACTTACTTAGAAACATAGAAATCATGTAATACCAACGTCAAGTCTAAAAGGTATCCTTGGTATAATATTACCTGAGCGATGAGTTTTTGCAGCTCCTCGTTCTCCTTGACAAGTTCCCGGTAGCGCTCTTCGTCAGCAGGCGCTGAACCCGAGCCAGAGCCGCGCCCGCTCTCCGCGCGCTCCGTCGGGTGTCGGATCACTTCGATCACCTTTACACATGACTTCATTAGCTTTCACCTTCTTAGGGGTTACCATACGGATGAGTGTAAGTTTGGTCGCTCTAGACAGAGAAGATCTATTGCATTCTTGAACTTCAACTTATTTCATTCACCTGCCTACACGTTCTGATGGATAGCAAGTGGCCACCTTTAGAAACGATGCTTAATGGCCATTATCTATTTAGTGTTTTTATACGCCGCGTGAAATTGCAACTTGCACAAACACAAACAACAGGCAAAAGCCTGTTGTTTGGTCAATAGTTTCAATTGATTGTATACAGTATTGCGGTATTATAATAAGAGGATATAAACTTAAGTGTTTTTAAATTCTCACCCTTTTATTGGTAGAATTACGATTTGGTAATTATTGTTAAATCGATTTTAATCAGTACTAGCCTGTATATAAAATTAGTTCGTGACTGAGGTTCGATTAGTACTTTGTGTTTGAAACGTAGGAGTTCTTACCTACAAGATTTGTCTTCTACCTACAAGTCTTCTTACCTACAAGATTGCATACTTTCCGAATTTCATTTAAAGGTAAATTAAATTAAAAGCACAATTAATTTGATAGAAGAAAAGTGCAGCACAACTCGTAAAAAAGGCGTAAAAAATTTTGCTTGAAAGACGTAGTTTTAAATATTTCTTTTTTTTTTCATTAGTTCGGAAGGTCGTTGGATATTTATTCTCTGCGCTTCATTTGTCTTCTAAATTAATTAGTCCCAGAATCCGACACAGCGCTTAATTTCACCTTATTTTCCTTATATTAGTTACCAGGCAAAAATTTGCCAAATTAGACCTAATATTTAACCGTGAAATCATATGCGTCTGTGAAGATGTTCTGTGTATATCTAATATGAGTGTAAGATTACCATTAAAATAGTTAAGCGACTAACATTTATCTCTGTAGTTTTTTCAATTGTCATTAAAAACTCACTGTCGCCCATAGACATCCGCGATTCATGCCAACATTAGTCCATGATTGATACGTTATCAGAAGTCACTATCAGCTAGATTTAATTGGCAGATAATATATCTATCAGATTGTTAACAGTTACTTTATCAGAAGGTTACTTTATCTTTACAGAACTGTCTTATTCTCACTGTTTTTACTATACCCATAACCATACTCTCTGCATAGGCAACCAGAAACATAGGTTTTTCGAGTGTTGGGAATACCCGATACCACGCACGCCTTGTAAACCGTGCACGTACACGACTACGTGTACGTAGTCGTGTAGTTTGAAATTATTTTTGGTAAATAGTTTAATTTAAATTTGTAACAGCTTTACCTTGCTGGAGTGTATAATAAAGTTAAATAAACTTCAGTCTATTATTCTTCAGTTTATTATTAATAATAAAAACTAAGCAAAGCAATCAGCACACACACAATGTTTCAATGTATGCCCACAAAATATGTATACAGGAAAACTAAACAAAGAATATCCCAGTTGCTAAAGTAGGAGACAGCAAGATATAAACAAGACCAACAAACCTATATCGGAGACATGCAGTACAGACAAACTTTTCTTAAAAAGAAGGTAAACAGATGTTTGCGAAGTAGTGTCTGTACCTACCAAGCAATATTTCTAATGAAATAAATCTTTTTGACGATGATAAATTTCCTTTCGTTCGTACAAAGTTTCATTAAGTTACATCACATATCTCTTGACGACCACTACTCGTTCATTCTTGTATCAATGTATCTATTGTATAATGTACCAGTTTGACGTCTATTTAATATCATTAGTTTGAAGTCTATCTAATTCATAATCACGCACTCAAATGATACAACTGATATAAATATAGCCCTTCAAAATATATTTACTATTATAGATATAATGTGTGGAAATTGTAGTACGTTATGTTCAAATAGCTGTTTGGATTGGCTGTTCTTTAATTGCGTAAATGTAAGTAGTATGGCTGATATACACATAAAATGCGACGAAACTTATTTAAATGTAATGAAACTTGCTTTTATAGAGGCAGTAAATTTGTCATGAAAAGTAGAGATGAAAAGTGGCAAGCGCCCCAGCCTGCCCCACTGTGGCTACGCTCATGCTACTCATACTATTTTTTTGGTAAATGTATATACGTTATTTATTCGCACCAGCCCATCTGTTCCCGTGGGTATCGTAAGAGGCGACTAAGGGATAACAAAGCGGCTGCCACAAGCGCTGAGGAACTACACCACGCCCGAAAGAGTGGACTCGCCAACCCGTTTCGCCAGCGTGGCGTTTTAAGCACATATACCCCATATGCACAAGACGTGCGCATGAGGAGGCCTGTGTATTGTACACTGCAGTGGATACTGAAAGAGCTAATTGCATTTACATTACATACTATAACATTTATATCTGGTTTAAGAATAATTTATTTCTCATAAGAATTATATTCATTTAATGAGAAAAGAAAGTGTTATATAATATGATTTTAGGCGTAGGTAGTGCCAGCGCCGGCTCTAGCTCATGTAGCGCCCGGGTGCAGGGCGCCCTCTAGTAACTCTTTGGAGGTGTCGCGAGCGGCGCTCGGCGCCCCCTAAGACCCTGCGCCCGTGTGCACCGCACCCCCTGCACCATAGGTAAAGCCGGCACTGAATTCAGCGCTCGACAGACGCCCCCGGGCGCGGGGCGCCCGGGGTGCACCGCACCCCTTGCACCCCCTGGTAAAGACGGCCCTGGGTAGTGCACCGGTGGGTACGCGACAATAAATGAGTAAATCGGAAGGTAGGTAGTAAGGAACAGACATAATAGTATCACAATAAACAACACGATCGATATACACAGAATAGTATCAGCTGGAAGGGACTGTGTAACGCGCTAGTCTGACACAGAGAAGTCTCATAATAAGTGATTTTTAATGATATTTTAAAAGTACTTAAAGGTTTATTTTTTTGACATTTGTAGCAAGTTACCAATTCTTGCATTTGTTCTATAATTATAACAATGTGTATATCCAGGTAGTTGTGATGTTTTAGTTTTTTCTTCCGATTTTATTCACGGCTTGGTTAATATAGCCATATGTATAGTATACTGGAATGATTGTATAATACATCTTAGTTCCTCGAAGTTTCCTGGTTTGACTATACTGCTAACATTTGCATAGAAGCATTTTATAGGTCCTTTGCTCTATACTGCGAACATTTGCATAGAAGCATTTTAAAGGTCCTTTGCTAGTCATTTGGTCACTTAAAATTTGAGAGTTGCTTGTTGAAGAATTTATTAAATGGAGTTTTTTTAACTGCTTATATGGTCGATATTGTTCCCGGTAAATGTGGTGGTACTGTCATTGTCGTCTTCAAAGACTGATTCTAATACTTCGATTCCTTTATCTGTGGCAATTGTAGAATCGAGCAGCACCTTTGTTAATTCCTGTTTCATTTCATTTTGTTCTAAAACCAAGATTTCGGTTGTGAGCTTGATACTGTTTACCTGCTCCTTAATGGAGGAGATATCCTGACCTATTTATTCTATGAATATTTTCTGTCTGGGTGTAAGCAAAGTCTATCAAGAAAGACATATTTTACATTTGTTTACGCATTTGAGATAGGTCGGCCTTAATTATGTCATCGTCATCTCCGTTGGAATGTTTCATTTTAACCCATAAAGTAACGTGTGACCATTTGGAGGCGTGGGGAGTAAGGTCTGGCTTGGTAAATTAGGCTGGGATCCGCTTATACAATTTCTAGTCGGAGAGCGTAGTAAACTCATATTGATCTGTGGTCAAGTGTAAATACTTTTGTCTAGGCATGTAGAACGAGAAGGAAACTAGGAGCCTGTCTCTTTTACTCAAGGGGTGAAGGGCAACGACTTCGTCTATGGATCGAAGTTGCGCGGGAGCAGAAGGTTCTCACATGCAAAACACTTGTTTACTTACAATTTATTTTAAGTTGTATTTAACGCAATGTTTAAATACGAGTAACAGTGTAACAGTGAATTTAATTTTAATTACCTTCAATTAGATCATAAGACCAGTTATTAAAACTGGAATTAATTGGCACGACATTGCACTTGTTTCGACTGATATCCAGTAATCATATAAGAGATAAGACAGGTAAAAATAATGTGAAGAAATCGTCCTTTGTTTTATCCACTGACTCTCAGAACGGTTACTGTGAAGTCAACTGAGAATTTCCTTATCTATCGTTGATCCATTAATTCTAGTTAGGGGAGTGACGCTCTGCGGTGAACAGCCATTTTAGATGGATTTTGGTATGCATGTAATGAAATCAATTTGCCCTTCACTGCGGCGTTTTGCGAAACCCCAGACGGGTGAAATTTCCTCACGTTTTTTATCACTGAATTTTGTATTGTCATCATGTCAGTATGTTTTTCTCCAGAGAAATGACGCATTACGCAGTAAATCCACGTTCACGTTCTATTTTTAAAAGAGGGTTAAGATACTGCAGACGACTTTTAGGAGCTATTATTGATTAAGAAACATATACTCATACTCAATAAGAGAAACCGGTAAGGCATGGTGTGAATCTTGTTTACTCCCAAGTTCTTAGTTAAATTACTAAAAAGTTCGGACTCCAACTGCCGACCTTGGTCAGTGGTGATAGTTATTGGATATCCGAATCTTGATATCCAACCTTCGATTAAGGCTTTGCAAACGCTTTCCGCCGTTATTTTCGGTACTGCGATCGCTTCTGGCCACCTGGTTCCTCTATCTATCAACGCGATACAATATATTGTGCATTCTTGCTATTGTGGGCCAATGATATCGATGTGGACATGAACGAACCTCTCCGCTTTGTGATAGCACCTGCGCCTTCTAAGCTTTGTTTACACTTCTCGAAAGATTTTTTTGCGACTTTAGTCCATGGTATTTTCGTTTTGTCGTTCTTCTTCGAATTGTGGAGGAACTTATTTAGTTCGCTTTGAACCTCAGCAGCTCGTGGTATACATGATCGGTAGAAGTTACTTATTCCTAAAAATCTTCTAAGTTCTTATATGGTTTGTGGCTTCTTGATGGCGTTAACTTTGTCTTCGAGTGGACGTATGTCATTTTTATTTATGTGATAGCCCAAAAAGTCTTGTTATACTATATATGCTAAATGGAATTATATATGCTTTTTGTGTATCCAGCCTTGAGAATATTTCTATGCCCTTCAACATGTATGTGAAAGTCTTGTACTCTGGGTATCGAGGAGCGATCTGAAACGGTTACTGCATTTAGGCGTCAGTACTTTCCACATAGTCTTAATTCTCCATATTTCTTTACGACGACATGCAGCGGTGAAGGCCAGGGACTATTTCATGGTCGACCGATTCCACTCTCCATCATGATCTGGAACTTTTCTTTAGCATCTTCATAACGTGCAGGGTTCAATGGACGTGCCTCTTTTATATATCGGTGGCCCATTTGTTAAAATATAATGTTCAATATTGTGCAACGGTGTCTCGTTTCCCGTTGACGGCTTAACAAGTTCATTGTATCGCTCTAAAATGTTGTTGTAAGGAATTATGATTGTCGGTCGTGTAGATAGACGACTGCGTTGCTTGCGTAACTTGCGTAATAACACTGAGTTCGGTGATTTTGTTGCGTAGCTTGCGTGAATTTAAGTCAACCAATAATTTATTTTCTGATAGAAAATCTGCACCGACGATGGAACGTCGCACATTTGAGTACATAGTGGTTATCCTGCTCGATGCGTGTCATACCGTGCCATAATGACGACTATTTTGCCTCTTTCCAATCGGAGGAACCAATCGAATGATGAGTATAATGGAATAAAAGAAACTCCTTATGTCACCTATACTCTTGACTCACCATCCCAACCCTTCATCCCCCAAGGAGGAATGGGAAAAGGAAAACTCGTCCCGCATCCTATTCCCCATTTCCCCAAACCTTTTTCTAAATCCATTTCTAAATTTCCAAAGATGGCCGTGCATCTGGGAGCGTGATAATGTTTGTCTTATTGGATTAGACTAGAACTAGAACACATTAGCATTAAGCATCAACATTAGAGGCAAGTAGATTACGTATAACTAATTTAATAACTTCTGTTGAGGATTTGCAACTGAGTCAGATATCAGTTGAAATATGCTGGTCCATAAAAAAATAATCAAGGCGTAGACTATTGTTTAAAATCAGACACCCAACTGTATTGTAAAGTTAGAAACAAACAGTATAATGACGAAGCTTACCTTGGGAACAAATATGAGCGCCATGCTAAGGAAGCAGCAGAAGACGATCGCGAGAGAAACAAATGCGAACGCGGCGTCCTGCTGGCTCGCGATGACGAGCGTGACGGGCGCCGTGATGAGGCACAGCACCACCACGTTGTAGATGCTCATGCCCACATAGCGCGAGTCGTTGATCTGGCGGATTTTCACCGATCGCGTCTCGTACGCCAGGAACAACCCGAATACCAGCACCAGCCCTTTGTATCCATACATCACGCCTAATAAATAAAAAAAATAGTTTTTAACACAATATGTAACAATAATCCTTCGAGTAGTACCTCTTATATTGCTCTATACTCTCTCTATTGCTCTTAACTTAAAAACAATTCCTTTAGTTTTATAAATGTCAAATTCAACGAATTGTCTGAAATATTTGCATTTATTCCTCAATTCGAGACGCGTTGAGAACAGTTAGTAAAAAGCTTTTATTCTTATCGCAATAATTATCATAAAATCACGTTATCAATAATTTTTTTCTTCTTCAGATATGGCAATGGTGCAATTAGCACATTCTGCCAGTGTATCTAATTCATTCTAAAACGTACCTAAAACGTATTCTAAACCTAAAACGTAACTCAATGAGTCAGGAGTCACTCAATAAAGCGATAGTAGGTTTACGGAGGACAGACGAGGACTCCTTGGGAGCACACGAAAAACACAGTCTCACGCTTTTATTTGATTATCACAAACACCACACCCAAAAAGCACTTTGAAGTTTAATAAACTATCACTATTAAACCACAAAAAGCCTAATAAACAATTAAATTACAATTACAATAATCAAAGAAAAACTCAGCTTGACTTCTCGAGTTCCCGCCAAAAATTCCATTTCAATAGTTCATATTCAAATTTTATAGGTATTATACGTTCTTGCAACTCACAAGCGTCAATCTTGTTTATTGATAAATGTCCCGTGTACAAAAAAAAAAAATAACTCGCTTCAACGTTTGGGGCGTTTATGGTATATTATGAACGATATAATGTCTCTTTTTAAGCATATGGTATAGATACGAGTACTACAAGCAAGGCAAACGAGCGCTTGTGAGTTGCAATGACTACAATCTTCTTCTACATAGTTGTAAATTATTTTACTATAATACGTAAAACCACAAACACATTTAAAACGTATATCCGTACGAACTTATATTTTGTCTTAAAAAAAAAGGTTAGCAGTTGCGAATTTTAACTTTTTAAAATTATCGTAAACTGTAGAAACTTAGGTTGAGTGTAATGCACCCTGGGTAGGAGCAATTAATCAAGTACCTACCAAGCTGGTTACAGACTGCAAAACGGTTAAAAACGATTTACAAACACAAAAGTTGACTAAAAATGGTAAATAATGAAAACTAACAGGAGAATCGACATGACGAGATTAAGAGAATTTTGAATTATTAAGGAATACCAAAAAAGACATTTAGTGTCAGCGAGATATTTTTTAGGCATTATAAAAACCTAATTCTGTTTTAGTTGTTAAAATGAACGCAATAACTAGGCTATTGCCATTTTCCACGGATCTAATGGATTTATTGTTCAACTTCAGAAAATAATTTTCTGTTATGTAACTACGTCACCGCGGCTTACGCGATGATGATGATTCGTTTGATGCCTCATTAAAATCATCAGTTCTACGAGAAAAAGAGAATAATTTCTGCGATCGACAAACGACAAGCAAGCAGCAGTTACTAACGACTTTAGCCAACTTTTTATTTTTTATCTGGAAGTTACGGTAGCAAATTAGTGGCAGTGCTTAGGGAGGAAGATTCACAACCAGTAATTTATTGTTTACGAGACTTTAAATTGCTTCATATTAAAACTCATCATTCATAATTACCATTGGGATTTTCAGGAGGAGAAGAAATTCAGGGAATCTTGGGTTTTTATTAAAAAGGATATGATGGATGTCGTAAATAATGAATTAGATATAAATGGCTGAAGTGTATATCATAACACAACAATGATTGAAATTGGCGGGTGTAGAAATGAATATTGACAGTTTTCAGACCAAAGTGATGCCCAAGAGGATTTCACTACTCAATAAACAGTTGACATCAGGTAAAAATGGAAAGGTAAAATAATATGTGTTTTGTTATCAATTCAATTGTTGCATATGCTTCGTTTACAGGAAGGTTGATTATCTTCTATCTACACTGGATCGCAAAAATTCCGGGTCGCTAATAAAAACCGTGATATCTCCATAAATTATATACCTAGATCGCTCGAATAAATAATATGTAGTAAGGAGGTTACTAATGCTTGTTCTAAATCTCTAAAGAGGTTTCATTTGTACAAGTTACAGATAAAAAAAAAAATATTCTGCATTTTGAAAAATTTCAAAATTTAAAATTAGTAAAAGAATATTTTTTCTGCTTTTGTTTCAAACGGAGCTGTCATTATAAATGGTTCCTTGGATTGATCAGAGTATTCAATGCAATATCATGTCGTTATCACCTGAAGAATGTACACGGATTATTACCATGGTACAAGAAGGAAGAAGTCAGCGTAGCACTGCTAGAACAGTAGGAGTATCTTTATCAACGGTCCAAAGAGTACTCCAGCGATTTCAAGAGACCGGCATGAACATCAGGAGACCAGAAAATGGCAGGGACCGATTCATCGTGAGCACTATGTTAAGAAATCGACATCTCACGGCTGTTCAGGTCCGAAACAGTCTTCAAGAAATTCACCACAACAATGTGAGCTCTAATACGATTCTGCGACGTCTTCGTGAAGCTGATATAAAGCCTTATAGACCAGCAAACGGCCCCAAACTGCTCAGAGAACATCGAGTTGCCGGGTTACGGTTTGCTCGAGAACACATCCGATGGACAGATGAAGATTGGTCCAAGGTTATGTTTTCCGATGAGTCCAGATTTTGTTTATTTACGCACGACGGGAGACGAAGAGTATTTAGACGGCCAGGAGAACGGTATCATCAAGCGTGTTTTGAAGAAAGGGTGCCATTCGGTGGAGGATCAATAATGGTTTGGGCTGGGATATCTTCAGAGGATCGCACGGAGTTAGTGATCATAGAAAACGGTTCTCTGACTGCTGTCAGGTACGTAGGAGAGATTTTAAATGAGCATGCTGGTCCATTCTTAGTGAATATGGGTGCAATTTCCATTCTTATGCACGATAATGCGCGACCACATACTGCTCATTTGGTCAATATGTATATTCAAGACGTCGGTATTACCTGCATGGAGTGGCCAGCTCGCAGCCCAGACTTAAAGCCCATAGAACATGCATGGGACGAGCTCGGGAGATGCGTGAGACAACGCTCTCCTGCTCCCGTTACCTTATGCGCTAGTGGAAGAATGGGCAAACATAGACCAAAATCGTATTAAAAATTTGGTTTACAGCATGCCACATCGTCTTATTGATGTGATACGGGCTCGTGGAGGAAATACAAAATATTAAATTGACAAAAAAACTTTTATTTTTTAAGATTTACTGCGAAGTGTATTTTTGTTGTCATAAGTTAGAAGCGAAATTTTCTTATTTTTTAGTATTTAATTAAAGTTATATAGTGTACAGAACGTGTTACACATTTTTTATATGTATTAATCAGTCATCTACAATATACTATAGTTTCGCAAATTAGTCTTATGTATTTAAGAAACTATCACGCCATTTATTAGCGACCCGGAATTTTCGCGATCCAGTGTATATATATAAAAATGGATGTTGGTATATCTGATGTTAATAGACTTCGACACCGTTTGACCGATCACCATCAAAGTTGGCACATATATGTATTTTTTCATGGAGAAGGTTTCTATGCTATCCACTTTGTTGTAACTCGCCACTAGATGGCGCTGCAGCACATCAACTTCTATACCGTTCAACCGATCGCCACGAAAATTGATATACATAGGTATTTGAGCACGGAGAATATTTTCGAGCTATCGACTTTGTTGTAACTCGCCACTAGATGGTGATGCAGCATATCAACTTCTATGGCAGAACAACGTCTGCTGGGTTTTGCTAGTATAATATAATTACAATAATGGTTTATTAATAAAATAAACACACGTATGAAACACAATTCGAATAACTACGTACCTATATATTTATATGTATGTATATACTCGTATATAACTGGAATGAATTTAAATCAAAATTTAATGCAAGAAATTTAAGTATTTCTTAAGGTCTTAAGATCAGCATAAAAAGGAGAAAGCTGGGGACTAAAAACAGTTTATAATTAGGTCCTTAACTATGAAATTGCCGTTTTATATGGAAAAAATCAAATAAATATAGGTATGAAAATTATATACATATTAAATTAATCGAAATATTATCCATTATTGTCAATGCACTGTAGCCATTTTAATGGAAGTTGATTAATGCCTCTGCTGTAGAACTCCTGGGGGCGAGAATCTATGAATTCTCTTAAGGCGTTTTTCACTAGGTACCTAATCGGAATTGAATTTTTTCCCCTGTAAAAAGTTAACCGAATTGCCAAAAAACATAGAAATCAGTAGAAGCAAGGTCTGGCGAGAACGGTGGATGACGGAGAGTTTCCAGTCGAAACTCCTGTAACTTAAAGACTGTCTGTTGTCCAGTGTGTGGGTGAATGTTATCATGGTAAAGCAGTGGAGTGGATTAGAGCGATTGACCAGACTCGGTTGTTTAATAGAGAGCTTGTCCATCATCGTTTGCAGTTCTTCTCAGTACACATCTGGATTAAATGTTGAGCCAGATCTCCTCAGTTTACGTTTGGGAAATTGTTTGGCTGTGTCTCCTGGGTTCAACTATTGTGACAAACGTTTACGATTATCTCACAGGAATCACTTCTGATCATAAGTGAATCAGAATCCCTTCTTTTTTGTGCCGGTTCAGCAAATGTGACGCAAATGAATGTATATAGTGTTGTCTCTTACGCCTAAGACTGCTGCTAACTCAGACGTGGTTTGAGATGAATCCGCTTTCACTATTTCTTAGAATTCGTCATTTTCGACTAGTCTCACGTCTCGGCCGTCCACGGGGGTTGTTCTTGGGGTCGAAATTTCCAGAGCGGAAACGATCAAACCAAAAACGTACTCGTTCGTTGTGTTCGTTTGCGGTGTATGGTCCGTACACATTGTTGATATTGCCTGCCGTCTGTGCTGCGTTGCTGCCACAACGGGGCTCATATTCGAAAATAACGCGAATTTTTAATTTTACCATGGTCCCAAACACAACGATATATATCGAGACAAAAAGTCGTTTGACTGAAAAACAGATGAATTACTTAATTTGAAAAAGTATGTCATAGCTTTAAATTGAAATTAATTTGAATTTGGAATTCCAATTTGGAACGCAAGATAACTACGTTCAAAGTGGCCACTACGAACAAACGGCAATTTCATAGGTAAGGCCCTAATTTATAATAAGGTCAATCAGGGTAAACGGGAACATGTAAATTGTAAACATTTTTTAAAATAATTCATGTATTATATACCTAATATTATACTATAAATAAGAGTTCTTATGGTTCCCAATTTCTCTGGTTGGCCAAATATCTATCGCTTAAATTTTCTTATAGAAGACAATACCAAGCTATAATTTTATCAATGTAGATCTAATAAAAATGAAACATCACACATGAGATATATATTTTTCCTTTTCTTATTAGCATTTTACCTCCTTGCTGTATGTAGATGTCAACATATTTTGATAACTGTGTTTTAAATAAGTGAAATGATGTGCATGGTTAATGTATGTAGTATCTATATTTATTAATTACACATTAATAATAAGTATATCGTTAAAGATCGAAATAAGGATTTTTATCATCGCACATCTCGTCATCGAGCAGCGGTACAACCGCATTTTCTTAATAAGGATTAAGGAGCTGTTGCGTACAATGCGGTATTCAAGACAATTTATATCGCAAAGCCGAAAGTTGTGGAATGAACTGCCAACTGAGGTTTTATCACTGAAATATAACACGGGGTTCATGGAGGCAGCGCACTCGCAATAACCCTGGTGTTGCAGATGTCCATGAGCGGCCGTGACCACTTATAGCTATGTGGCCCGTCCGCCTCAAGTCCTCTGTAAAAAAATGTACGTACCGAGCCAGACCGCGTTGTGTTCGCTTTCGCAGTGTTCCAGCTCCGGACGTATGTGCACGTCGTCGTCGTGGTGCCGCGGCGCCTCCAGTGGGAATATCTCGACTCGCCGCTGCAGCGGGTCTCGCAGCTGCCAAGCGGTGAGCAGCGCCACGTCCACCGCGAGGAGCCCGCCCACCATCGTGTATAACTTCCAGCCGTGCATACGTTTCTAAACGTGCGTCATGTTACATTACAATATTTATTAATTGTTCAACCACCATACTTTATTCTTAATTTCCCGTTATTAAACAAATATCGATAACATAATAAAATAAATTTAATGATATCACTCAACAGTCGTAGGTATCAAACATGGCAGTATTATAATACGGCAAAATTAAGATTAATGGATACTAGCTGAACAATTATTATTTCTTGTGACCGTACAAATATGAGAATTAGTTTGTGTTTAATTTTCCATCGAATGATTATGCTTTATCTTCGTGTTGTCATGGTAGTGGATGGATACACTTCAATCATCGATAAAAGAACACTCGATTTACAGTTTTAAAAAGTGTTACCATTTTTTTTTATCAATAATGTTACAAGTTATAAATAAGTATACACGCTCGGGCCGAGCAGCGTAAATACACATGGTGGGAGTCGCGCGAAGGAAAACATTACTAACAAATTGGTTGTTCAGGCTATTTCTATACAATGTAACGTGTAGTGAATGATACAATAGTAAGAGTTCGTATTGACAATCTTATTTATCTCTATTCTGTGTCTGATGTTCAGTTCTATAAGCTGTTTTAATTAGTGAATCAATCGATCGATATCAACCTTTACCGTCGCACACTGCAGCGCACAGGCTTTCCCCAGTAAATCACTGGGGGAGCTTCGGACCATAATCCGCCACGAGGGCCAAGTGCGGTGAATACACATGTTCCAGATTTTTCAAAATTATTTTGTGTTCCTTCACTGCCAAGCTAATAGTACGGACCGATTTTAAACTCACGACTTCACGTATGAGAGTCAAGAATAATTGCCCCAAGGCTGCCACCGCTCAATTCGTAAATGTTGGATGTTTTATTATAAGTAAATGTTCTGAAATTTTTCTTTACAAGTAAACGCTCGTGCCGCATAGACAACTGACGGGTGACACGTGTTCCTACAAGTGTCGAGTGTTCGACACTCAATGTTGAATTCAATATACTACATAAAAATACTCGATTTCTGTTAGAGTAAATGATTGCTTATGTGCACTAATTTATATGTACTTTAAGAAGGAACAAAATTGAGGGAAAAATGTTTGATTAATGCGATGCAGACAATCGTAATTATAATGCAATCTGATTTGGTGTTACAAAAATAACGTATTAAGTACCAAATATAATTAGCTCTTTTACATACAACTTCCTTTAATTATGACAGAAGTTCTATATTAAGGCTATTCAGCAATGTGGCTAGGTGTACGTAAAATTGAACTTTCACGTAGCTAGCTAAAATGTTAGCCAAAAATAAACTTTTACGTAGAGGATTTCAATATTGTCATACAAATTACAATGTATTATGAAATCTGCTATTAAAGTTCACTCTTAAATACCGTGGTCTGTCGTCTAAAAGGGATTTTAATGTGTTCTGATTTCAAATTGGAATGTGAACAAGAATATTACTGGCTGAGAAATTCTTGCACATAATCGCTATTCTGCGCGAGGGTTGAATCGAACCTTTCGCTTGACAGATGGTTGATTGGATCGGTGAACCACACAATTGCTTGTATATGCTTCAACATTAAAATCATAATAAAAAACCCAAATAGAGCATTTTCTGCTTTCGTACTTATTATGTTTTATGTAAACACCTACGTAATACCTCTCTAGAACGTATTAAATAATTATGTTTAGGCGACAATATATTTACGTTCGGATGTTTGTTAACTAAAAGAATTGCTTGTTATCAGAAATGATTGAAATGCACTTACTAACTATTACTTGTCTATATTACTATTACTTGTCATTCTATTAGATATATACAATATACATGTTATATACATGTATATTGTATATATCCACGTCACCTGACATATAGAATAAATGAATGGAATATAAAGTAAACACATAATATGTAACATTCATAATTTCGTGTAGATTTAGGAAATAAATGTGTCGACGTGACCACGGCCATGTAGCCGGGCCGAAATATTAGCTATACAAAATATATAATAAATTGTGAGTAGGTACGAGATCTGTTCACATAACATGTATTATGTCCAACCACGATAATAAAGATTAAAATCTTAAATTCTCGAAAAATCGTACTTACCTTTGTATCAACCTTCGGTTTGGTCGTATGTCGGTGTACTCGCCATACTTTAGTGAACATGGCGCCATAGGCCATGGAGAAGCCGGTGGCGAGTAGCCAGGCCCTTGCTGCGCAGAGCCCGGAGAAGTGCTGCGGCAGCACCCACCGGCCGTCCACCCCGAGCGCCACGGCCGCGCCGAGGCACACGCAACACCCGCATAACATGACTGTGTTGCAGGCGGGGTGCGACCACTGGATCACCCTGTAGCAAAGGTACACCACAGTTAATAAGATATTCGAATGTCGTAGATTGGTATCTACGACTAATCGAGCATAACTCAGTAAAGCCTAGTGGGTGTGAGGAGTCGTACTCAATGTATACCTACAGTTGTATTAAGCATGCAACTGTATATACCTACCTATATAATAGTTCCTTTATTTAAAATATATAGATATTTTAGATACTTAAATTAGATATACTTTAGTCGAAAGCGATAATTTTCGATTTGTTACGGTCAATTAAAGAACGGCTTCATAAGGAACTATTTACTATGTAATAATAATGGGTATAAATAGTAATGAACCTGCTTTGGTGGAAGGTTTGTACATAGATGTACCCATGCACTATCTTTTGTACAAAGTGATCGCGGTAATTGTAGTATAAATAAATATAACAGACTGTACAGTGCACAGCATTAAAGTGTTGGAAGCGGGACGCGACTACTGGATCACATTGCCGTAAAATGCGAAACGCAATCGTAACGTAAATATTTACGGAGCCGACAAACGTCGAAGTTTACGATCGCCAGTATATTATTCGCTTGCAATAAAAATGAATACAAACAAAGTAGTGTGAATATCTGTATTTATATTTACGTATACACAAAGCGTTAGTAGCATTCAAGTTCACTAGAATACTCGTATGTATTCGTTTGTTTTATATTGTCTGTTTCTTTTTTAATTTTTTAGTGAAACTTATTTGGTTTCAATATTTCTGACATTTTCATATCAAATAATTTCCTGGCTACCACGAATGCAACAGTCAAATTTCTACGAACTTTCTTCTCCGAATTTCAGGCAACCTCTCTGTCAAATTTCATTAAAATCGGTTGTATAAATTAGTCGTGAAATCGTAACAAAGAGTCAGAGAAACATACTTTTGAATAATATTAGTGGTAACGGGTACGCTCTTTCTAATAAAATAGTAGCACGCATATTCTGTGCTCGCCATCTTATTGGGGCGTTATGCTACTTACTTTACTGCATTTATTTTACGTTTACTGCGTTTACTGCATGGAGAATGCGCTCACGTTATGCTACCAATAAGCAAGCTACACAGAATTTACACATTAGTATAGCAATAATTAATAAATTAATTTCTGGTCAACCGCGGTACAGCTATAAAATTTAAGCTGAAAATAATTATAGGCCAGTTTCCGCCGCTAGCTGAGCGTTCGCGCTCGCTTCCGAGGTGGATCTACATCGCGTCAATTCGCGTCCTTATAAGGTAAAAGTGACACACAGTGTATTTGGTTTTAGTGTGATTATTTTGTTGGAGACTGCGTGAGTAAATCGCACCGCCTACGACTGCAGTAGCAGGAAGCATATTATTATTACGATTAAGATCCCGCATTGGAGGGACTATTTACAGCTCTCTCCAATTAGGGTGAAAGTATGGATGTAAGAAATGATGCAAATGGTACCTCCTGTGCCTGTGCAGTACGTTGAATATTATGAGTGCGATGGCTGCGAGGATGCCGGCGACACATAGCGCGGCCATGCACGCGAACAGCGGCAGCGACACCTTACGCAGCTCGTTCACTACCACGGTGCGGTCGGGCGGCACCTTACCACCTGGTAAAGCAGATTGGCAATTAGAAAAAGGCCGATGGCAGACGTCAGTCGGAAGGAGTTATTTTCCGTTATGTGAAAAAATATGTTTATGCAAAAGTGGTAGGTAGACCTTTATAAGTTCAATCGTTTGTATACAGAGTGTAAAAAAACTCTTCCCGAAGTCTGATTCCGTTCACGATTCACATTGTCTTGCGTATGAGAGATGTGTGGCCTTAAAAGAGCACGCTGGCCAAGCTTTAGTGAAGTCCTGAGGAAAGCGGTTTTGTTATCCCTTAACCTCGTGAGTTCATTGACATGAAAATCTCAACAAACAAATATTACAAAGACCAAAAATCCATATTTTTCCGAAAATTATGTTAAATTGATAGTTTCAGTCTTCGCGAAAGTTTAGTTTACTTTTTGTATATAGATAGGTATACATATAGGCGTTGAATGTATTTTTAGGATATTTTGAAAAAATTACATTGTCCTAAGTTTGGAACTCTTGAGCCGACTTACGTTATCTAGAAAAATCTAAACTTATATCATAAATTAGCATTTGCTCGTGATCATTCCCGATTAGAACTCGTTTTCGCCCTAGGAAATTCTAACATTTAATCACATTATGTTACAAATACCCGCTGTATTATCTATAAACAATTTTACTGATATTATAAAAATACACAAAAATCTTCCTGAATAAATAGTTTACACTATAGCAGCAAGAAAATCACCCCAGTTGTTCTTAAGATTAGAGCAAGCAAATAGACTTAATTAGATAAAATACTGTGTTTGTCCACATAACCTTTACAGTCGTATATAAAAAGAACATGGTCTGTTTATTTGCGTTGATCTCCGAGTCTATTAGGCCGATTTCATTGTGCTTTTTACACTTACGTAGCATGTTTATTCGGGAAGGTGAAAGAGTATTTCTTTGTTCAAATTAGGTTCAGTAGTTTAGATAATAACCAGCGAGGGTTAGCTAGCTAGTCTAATATAAAAGTGCATTTAAAGATTTCTAAGTTTAGAGAAGTTTCCTTTTAAGTCCACCATTCAATTTTGAAAGATGTATCAACAAAGATCGAAAAATAATCGTGGAAGATTGCAGTAGCTATTAAGTTAAACGAGCTATTTCATTTATATCACTTTGTTATTCCCCTTTAAGGTTATTTCTTTCTCCTGCAAAAGCATTTTTGCTGCTTTAGCTTTACGATACAATTAACTTAGTTATTATGTTATGAGCACTGAGAACTCTTCCAGTTGTACCTTTAAGCTATTCCGTTTTGCAAAAAATAACCACTCATACTTGTAGTTTTGTTACCTCGTACTGAGTTTTCTGTTCCTTTTTTAGTGTTTCGAGCGTAAGTAATTGGTGGATGAAAGAAAATAGTTTGTTCCTTATCTAGAACCTGGCGATCCGAACTTTTTCCGAGGTAACGGGTAGATAAGCTACAGTAGAAAAACCTAATTCAAGCCAATTTGCAGAAAAAAGTCTTCGCCAATATTATTAGACGAAGGAATAGATTCTGTTTAAATAGCTTTGTTTTCTAAGAAACGTGATTTGGTGGAAGTTATATAGATTTATGGGAATGGGGAATGCTGTAATCCCACCGCAGCTGGATACGCTCAACTGGCAGAATTATCCCTCTCGCACAGTTTCTCGTGAAACATACGAGTATTAACGTACTTCTGGGAGTGAGTGAGAGTTGCCACAGTCCTTTCCCGCGGCTTCGAATAGCAATAGGAAGTATAATGGAATAAGGGAAGTCTCTAACCCCATTATATATATTCCTTAAATCCCACTTAATCCCATCCCATTCAAATCAAAGTGATATATATGTGCTTAATTAAATTAGAATAGTATGAAGCGAGATTCATCTCATTAGACTCTTTACTTCGCATTCTATCTCATTTGTTCAAACTCCAAGTTGAAACATTTATTGCGAACACGTGGACACTGTGAACACGTGGACACTGTGAACATCTTAACATACGTATAATTAGACATATAAACATAGATATACTTCCATCTCATCCAATAGTAAAGAGTGTAATAGGATAAATGAAATTCCTCATCTCAGCTTCCGATTCTATGGTATCCCCTCCCTCCCGTAAGGAAGAGGAAGGAGTTCTATGACGGAGGAAACTTCTCTAGCCGCTATTTTCTCTATCCCGCATCCTTTTTAATTCTTGCTTCATGTAGTGTTTTATTAGCGCAACCATGCAGCCAGCCCTTTGAGTGTCCACTGCTGAACATGGGCCACCTCATGCACACTGTCTTGTACCTTGGCCTTAAAACGCCACGCTGCTCAAGTTAGTTGGCGAGTCCACTTTTTTAGACGTGGTCTAGCTTCTCAAGACTTGTGGTAGCCGCTTATACCTTAATCGTCTTTTACGACACCCGCGGGAAGAGATGGGGGGGGGGGTAATAATCGTGTTTCATCCTTATTCTTCTGTAGTGCTTCATCCTATGAGGTCGTCATGCGATGAGAATGATACACACCCTACAAATGTCACCAACAATACGTACCGACCCACCGCTCGCGGTCGAGCCACGTGAGGTTGTCGGCCTGCGTGTCGTAGTAGCCGAGTTTCACATAGTGGTTGTCAACCAGCTGCTCGATCTGAGTTATTGCGATGCGGTCGCCTTGCGATGAGAACGCCACCAGACCCTACACATTTCGGTGATAACAATAACATTAATGTTTAAATAATTTACAAAATTTTACTTGGCCCATAGTATAAACGTACAAATCTCAAACTTGCTTCAGTTTTCTCGTCATGTAGTGTAGTTTCAAAATGTGTGAAATTCGCTTTTGATAGCCTTATTTAATGCCGCATCTTTTTTGTACTATGGAGATAGAAAAACATGTACCATAATTGTATTGTTAAGAGCGATTTTCGTTCGTTTTGTAACAGTCTTATTTGGCAAACACTAACGTATGTCTTTAAACATATTAGTCAAACACCATCAGTCAAAATTTGTCTCAATCCTGAAGGTGAAGAAACAGCTAGTTTATTTTATAAGCACGTCAAAGTCGTTAAATTGTTATTTGTCAAACACGTAAAATTTGTCAAAGCATTAGAGCGTTTACAGAGTCCATAACAATAATACTGTTAAGGGCTTCAAACGTTGGCTTCAAGTAGGTAAAGCTTGAACTAATTTTTTGCGACTTAAAGTAGCTGAAGATATCGAGGCAATATAAACAGACGGAAACAACCGGTTCAATTAGTCAAAAAATTAGTTTCCAGAAAGCGTAAGCCATCTTGTTTACTTCATCAATTTTCGAGATATTTTTAGAATTATGAAGTGGCTAAAAATTATGTAATTTAAAGGCACTGTGGATGTAAATGGTCAATGTAGATGTAGTTGATGAATAAAATATAAAAATATCTTTCAATACATTATGCCTTATGGGATCGGAAAAAATAAACGAATTTGTTAAATACTTACCGATACTCCGAGAAATGACGTGGAGTTAATAGCCTCATAAATGTCATCGGCGATTTTTTTATTAGTGTATGTGAAGTTTTTTAAGCTCAGCCCACTCTTCTCTAGTTTTTCCATTGTTTTGTTAAATGCTGCAATGATGAGGCATCGTTAAATTATCTTTTACAAATTTGTAATATTGACATTTCGAATAAATTGTTGTAATAAATTGTACCTAAGGCCACAGACCATACGGCGTCGTAAGCCAAAGGCGCTTCTTGGTATCCTTCTGGGAATCTTTCTCCATCAATGTCGTAGCCAGCTTCACGCAGAGCCTCGTTCAGACGTGATCTGTTTACATAAAACATGCATATTTTATGAAAGCGAGGATTTTTTTAGATCTTTAAATCATCTCTCTACCAAGTTCTCTTTACATTACATACGAGTAAATGTATAATTTCCTTTGAACATTTTTTCGTCGAATACTGATAGAAACATCCTTGTATTTGAACTAATGGCTAGGCTCATGTTTCTCATTAAATGGAAACAAGTAATCTCGTTGAAACGGTTGGTGGAACGAGGTACACATAAAACATAAAAGAAGCATTTTACGAAAGTATCTGCTACAACCACTGCAATAATGCTTTGCTCACTTAGCAATATGGAATTGTCGGGAATAAGCTTTCCGTGTCTCCAGGGAGGAACATTATCGGCAAATTAGTGATAGCGCCGTCTTTTCTAAACAGGAATCGAAGGAATTACTTGAAACTGTAAGGCATTTTAGAAACATTGAATGCTCTCATATTTCTTGAAGTGTTTTGTTATGTGGAGGTACATTTTTGGTGTAGCATTTATTACTTACAAATTTGTAATGTAAAGTTCACAAAGGATGCCCCGGGAAATTCTCAAGCGATAGAGACACAGATAACAATAAAGTCCTGTCACGAATCGCGATATCGCACATCTCTAGGCATTTTCAACTCAGTGTGGCGCGCCGCAAGAATAGAATATTACGTAGTACGCATAAAAGTTGTGACAAGAGGTTTTATTCAGGATCGGACTGTAAGAATGTCTTTTGCTCGGTTTCCTGACGACTTATAAAAGAAACGTGTTGTCACACGGTATTTTGTCCTGTCGACTCTGAGTTTTTACTTGATAAAGTTTGATAAGGATCAAAAGTTAAGGGCAATTGTAATTGGATTTTACCCAGAGTTTACTTTGTGTGGTTTTCAAACCACACAAAGTAATAAGTACAAAATATGAAGACAAAGACGTGTCTCGGGTTGATCCTATGATGTTTTATTAAAATTACAATGACGGAATAATACACGTGTACACTAAATTACTGGAACGTCTATTGTTAAGGTTAACTATCTTTTAATCAGCCTAAGCTGATTAAAAGAATTTACCTAAGTAAATTAGACACTTTATGGTAAACAGTTTCACAATTGATATTTCTAGTACTTTATCATTTAAATAAGTTTAGAATTTGAAGGATCAAAATTGTAAAATAAAATTAGTTTAAAACTGGATGTAGGAGTATCCAATAAATCCTTACCGAAAGTCCTCCGACGTCATCCCCGAGATGGTGGTTTGATTGGCGTTCTGGTTCCACATGAGCGCCTCGGTTGTGAGGTGCCCCTCGGCCGCCTCCCTCATCTGCTCCACCGTGCACTCGATGCCCTCACGCTCCAGATTAGTTTCGAACCAATTGTCCTCGTACCACCCTATATTAAATATTACGATATTATATTGTACATGATACATAATATAATATAGACGATCTAGTTACTAAATATTAAATATTGACATCAATCCAAACTGGTAGAAAATAAAATACGTAGATGTGCACACATAACAATCATTTAGTATGCAAGTAATACCGGTAATATCCGTTGTAGGTGTTATGATGGCTGAAACATTTACCGTACTGTGGTATCGTATCTGCCGTCGTGTCGTAAGTAATGCAAATTGTAATTTTGTAAACCGGAGGCACTTCTAATAAAACATTTTCAAACAAATTGATCGTAATCTTACAATACAACTCATTTACGGTAAATAAAGAAAAATATTCTTTATTGGTAGCGCAGAGGCGCTTCCCACTTGCCTTTATTTACCTACTCCTTTCCCCATTCATTTCCTTTGTCCTGTTTGTTGCGAGCAAAGTCCGGGGCGGACAAATGTGTGTTTGTTGTGTCGTCCTCGCTTCGCTTGCGGATAAGTACGAGTATTTTTATGAAAGTAAGAAATGGTTTATAAGAGGCAATAAAAATTCTTTACATCCGTGAAGATAATTCAAACACACATCTTATCGCTTACAAAGCAATTTTGTATTTAGTAGATATATCATTTAAACGTATGCTATCCTTGGTGATCAACACACACAGGAAATTTTGTAACTATGTTAAAAATGCTTAATATTATTATATCTATGTATGTACTAAAATTCCAATGTGGAATATGTTAATATCGGTCATAAAACATTTTGATGATAAATATATTTTAATATTTATCAAACATTTCAAGAATATATTGATTTTATCGCGGTTGATATAAAAATCCACAAGCAGACGGAATGTCTTTTTCAAGTTAGTGAGCGCGTCGATTATTTTGATATGAAGTGATCTCTTTAGTGGGCAATTTTATAGGTCGTAATAAACTTTTATGAGGGAAGAGAAAAGATTTTCTGGGCCTATATTAAGGTCGACCGGACATTGATAACCTGCCGAACTTGGGTTGACATACTGGCAGGATGCCAATAAGCGCGCGCTGCACAATATCTACCTCACGATCGAACTCGAGTTGCGCCTTGATCTAATTTCGAGCTTTATTCACGGGCAACCTATGTTAATTTATTACACCATTATACTATAATATAAAAAGGAATCATCATTATTGAATCAGTCAAATTAATCAGCAATGTATTTATTAAATAAGGAAAAGAAACAGCAAAAGTTCTCGAAATTTAGAGGAGAGACATAAATTAAAATTAATTCCAAAGACAATCACCGTTCCTAACAATCTGGACGCCCGTTCCCCGCCCGGCTCTGATTCATGAATATACAAATCTGGTTTTACGAGCCATTCTTTCAGTGTTACCAGCGGAAAGTCAACGATGAGACCAAAATACATTAAAAACGGAAAAGGCGTACATACATCTGCGCGAGTGAATACGTAACTTTCTGTCATCTCTTGGTTACAGAGGCATGTGAATAATTTAAGGAAAACGGGCAAATTGAACAGAAAGCGGCATAACTCGGAAACAAACTTTGAAAGCTAATAAACCGAGTTTAGTCCATAATATAAAGTGCCCACGGTCCCAAAAGTTTGAAGCAACATATTATCTATACTGTCTGGCATTTTTTAATTAGTTTCGGAGTAAATACTGTTTTGTTTAACTTTTTTTATGAAAGTAAAATCGATAGATGATATGAATAATGGTTTATAGATATTTTCTGGGTAAGTATATTGTATTTGGACACGTACGCCCGCCTGCTGTCAAATAACGGCTGGTTTCCGGAGCGGGCTAACTGACTCTGATACAGGAAGGGACGTGACACTTCGCTTCTGGCACGGCTACAACAAAAGAAGTTCCATTGACTAGACGTCAGGACAATGACAAGTGACTCAACTCATGAATTTGTTATGTTTGATTTACTAACTCTGGCACCATACCGTGCCTTCATTTCTACTTAGTCTATTTAATTTTTTCTTGACACGATAAATAATAGGTATGTGCACCTAACTAACATTTTTCGCATTCATATAATTAAACGAAAAAAGATAAGTCGATATGTCTGTCAAATGTAACTTTCTTGTGGTAAATGTCGTGGAAGTAACGTGATATCGCGATGAAAGATAACGCGTTAGAGCGCGAGTAATGTATATTTTTATCTTATTATGCTCTTGGGTGTCGTTATCCAATGTGTACCACTCTATCTACTGTTCTGCACTTCATCTAAAATTTCTTCTGTCTTCCATTAAAGTCGCTTACGGTGGCTTGTCTCCGAGGACGCACTTAGGAAATTCATTAATAAATATTTCTGTCAGTCCCGTAAGAGTCATTTGTAAAATAAGTAAGTAAAAAGCGACGCAGCATACATACACTTTGTAGAAGTTAACACTGTGCGAAAGGGCCTAAGTTGGAGTGTATGTGATATGCGACATTAAATAAATGAAGAAGAAGCGCGCACATTCCTTGTTATTTTTTGTCGAGGTCGGAAATACAGAACGTCGTAATTCTTTTTATCCTTCTTCATAAACAAGATCTAAATGAGTTTTATCCGCGAGCACAGCGGCAAGGCGCAACGACGCCGCCCTCACATTATTCGTTTCATAATCCTGTCTTATTTCTCACAATTTATAAAGCTTTCTTATTGCCTCGCGTCGTCACTCATTTTAATGACGCGTTGTTTTAAATTTTCTTCGTGTGAACAAGGCCTCCGTATAACATTATGAGGGAGTTAATAAACGGAATCGTATGTCACAGCAGGGTAATATATAGCGCCATTTGTAACGGCCGCGCTTATGTTACTGGAGGTGTTTTGTTCGAACATTGTTCTGGAATGTAATTAATGTACAAGTATGCTCTGAGTTTTGCGGTCAAATTGTGCGTCGTTTTCGGAAGCTTACCTATGAAAAACCAGACGTATGATTTGCCGTAGAGGCGGTGCTTGTAGACCTCACAGAGCACACGGCGCGCTGCTACCACGTAGAAGAGGCCGACGATCACGCGCGCGTCCTGCCGCCGGAGGTTGCGCACCGCGTCACCCGGGTCCGACAGGAACGACTGCCGGGTCACGATCTCGATCCCGATCTTTTTGCAGTGCGCTTCTAGGTCGTCCACAGTCTAAAAAATATTCGCTGTGATGATATAAATAAGAATATTTTGTGAGTACAATTTACATATGAGTCAGCACTTTCAGCAATGTCGACAACGCGATTACTAAAAATATCTTATTTAAAATATAAATATTCTATCTGTAGCGCAAGTTAGAGTAAGAACGGTTCAAAACCACTTATGCGGAAAAAACAGTCGCTTTAATTACATTGAATTACCAACCACCAATCAGTCAGCTCGTGATCACAGTTGGTGCAACCCAACCGAAACGATGAGTAATATAAATAAGATAAACATTCGCGTTAGGAACCGTTTAAATAGATAAATATACTAAAGAAGTTGCTAAAAACAATGCTTGAATTGGCCTAGCTTTTAAATAATGAAAGTATAGCAGGCAAAAGTAAATAGCAAATATTTTTCGCCATTTATTCCTATTTTTATAATTTATTTAGTGATCGAAGGTCCAATAAAAATGTATTTAAATACTAGGTACATATAATTATAGACTACCTACTAACTGTCTTAAACGCACTGCCCTGACGCTTCATTACATGTTTATAAAGCGGTTCGAATAACGTCCTTAGGTTACAAAGATTTGTTTAGTGGTATATAAGTATAAAACAATTCTTTAGACGATAGACAAACAAATCCGTTAGAAAAATCTTAAAGGATTTATTATTGAAAACAAGTTGTGTCGTCCCATTTTATGTTTTAACCGAAGGGGATTTATATAAAGGGGATTTGTTCAAGTAAAGAATAATTTTAACCATTTCTTTATGTGAAGTGAAACCTTACTTTATTGTTGGAATGTATTTAACGAATTTTGTTAAGATTTTCTAAATTAAAATTTCTGTACAAAGTAGAAATACGCTCTAACATTTAATTTTTAGGATAAAGCTATATGAAAATTATGTAACCATTTTCAGGGTTTCATTGAAATCCCAACGTTTGGGGGACTAAAAGCGGCAATAATGTCACTTTCCTCAGATATTGTCACATAATATATTGTAGACGACGCGTTCAAATTAATGCAGTTTTTAGTCAAGGCATAACATATAATATCATTCACATATATTTATTGACCTACTTACTGCTAAGCAAATTTGGAAGTGTGTAATATAAACATTATTATGTGTGTATGACATTACATTCTATTTAAAAAGTTAATGGTAAGAATATGCATTTAATTGAATGATAATGCTTAGAAAATAATCGCTGGTATTTAGTCTCTAAAATGTGATTAATGATAGTATCGTTCGACGATACCGTTGTGAAAATTCCATTAACAAGAATTGGTGATCCAGCAGTGGTGACCTGTATCCAGCAGTGGAGTGACATAGACGGAGGGAATTGTATGGTATAGTATAGTGGTAGTTAGTTCAACTCTTAGTCTTAACCAAATTGAATTTTAACACAAACATAGCTTACCATCTTTGTGTATGTACCTCTTCAATCTCCCAGGGACCGTAATCATAAACGGTCTTCTGTCCTTCTTATCCGGCTACTACTGGTGACTTTCTTCAAGTTGTCAGTCCACTTGGCTGAATGGCGTCCCACGTCTCAAGCAGGGCATATATGCCGCAGGACCGATAACCGATGGAGAAGACTATTCCTTGAATGGGAACCACGTACCGGGAACGTAGCGTGGGAGGCCCTCTGGCCAGATGGACTGACACAAATATACTCATCCATTTAGCGACTAATTTTAAAATAATTAAGTCATACTTCAATAAGTACAGCAACGCATTGATATACCATTGGTATTGAATCAAACCTGGGGATTTATCTTTTGGGTTATTCTTTTATAATCGTAAAAGGTTATTGCATAGACGTGGATGACGCGAAAACATTTTGATCACGGAATATAAGAATTATATATACTAGCGACCCGCCCTCGCTTCGCTTCGGTTTATAAGTTTTTTTATTTTGAAAAATTTCAAAATAAAATATGTCCTATATTAGGACACGGATAATGTAGCTACCTATTTGTGAAATAATTTTTCTTTCACATTCAAATTTTTCAGTAGTTCCAGAGATTACCCCCAACATACCCACAAAAAACACACAATTTCACCTCTTTATTATATTATAGTATATATATATATATAATATATAGTTGTTATTATATTAATAATACATGCATGCTTTGGTTATAAATTTAAAATAATATCTTCACCTTTTTCCTTGAATAAGTGTTCAATATCTAGAACTATCAACTCAAAATGACATGAGCCAGTCGGATTCAGGGATATGTTAAATTCCCGACCTTTGAATTTTATTTTATGGACTAAATCGGTCGACGTCATGTGGCGTGGTTTGAGTGCGGGCTGCGGACAGCGAGGCGAGCCATAAAAATAATAAAATTTTAGATATCGTCAACTGCAGCTCTATCGCGCAGGGGTGTGATTATTCCAGTCCAGTTATAGCTGTTATAATGTTGAATGTAGGTACGCTTAATGTGGAGGGTCAAACGCGACCGCAAACCGTAACCGTTTGTTTAAAACAATCGACTTTCAGGTTGTGGTGGAGAAGTGTGAAATAAATTATTGCTGTGTGTTGTACAATATGGTTAGTATGAGAATAATTAAATGATCTGCAGAAAATACTGAATGAGCAGCAAATCCATGGCAGTAAATTGTAAAGGTGGGTTAGGTTTAAGTTATTCTGGTGACAATAAAGGAACAGGGGCTCCACGAAGCGGGACTCCATCGACTTTGTGATGACATTCTTAGTAAATTAAAATTATATATTTTTGATGTTCATTAACCATCTTTGTTAGTCCTTTAAATACAACCCAATTAATATTGATGTTACTTATTGTCCAAATAAGGCAGAATAATTGCAATAAATGATTTTTCAAATGTCAAGTGATAATGTTTGATTGCTTTTCAATGCGACAAAGTCGAAATCGTCGAATTTCGAGGGCCAATCACGAACATCGTTTATCTATTGCAGACAAAGGGCTTAGCGTACACTATAGTCACTATAGACTATAGACACTACACTATAGTCAATATCAATACAAACATGTAACAGTCGAACGAACAATTTGAGTCACGCGAGGGACAGGCGCCATCTACACGGCACAATACACTTCGATAATAAGTCGCATTTATCGGTCTAATGTTCAGTGATTCGATGTAACTTGCGAGTATCTTTCAAAACGACGGCGCTAAATTACTGTATGGCATGTGGAAAAGTATGATAATGTAATGATAACATACGCAGCAGGAGAAGACGATAAATACACTTACAATACCCTCAATCTACGTCTCACCACCATATCACCATTCCCCGTTAATCGAACATCTACATTCAATAACATGTCGAGACAAATGATAAATACTAGGTAGTCCGAAAAGTTGAATTTTGAATTATCACTTTAGCGTGTTATAAATATTAACTAGTCGGATAAGTTCGTGGCCTTTTATTAATGAAAATAATAAAGATTTTTTTGTATTAAGTACATAAATATTTATAGAACGGATTAAATTTAAAAAAAATGATTTATATGGTTTACACAAACTTCCCTTGAATGTAATTTTACTCCATTTAGAGGATTTTGTAAAGAGCGGAATAAATGATAATCCGATGGTGTTATGTCTGGATTATAAGGAGATACATAACTTCCCAGCCAAGGTCCACAAATTTTTGTTTAGTCATCAAAGATATGTGCGGTCGAGCAATGTCGTGATGGAAAGCTGTTTCAACTGCTTGTTTCAATTTTACTAATTGCTGACAGTAGAAATCAGAACTAATCGTTTGGCCATGTAACAAAAGCTCGTAATACACAATGCCTTTCCAGTCCCACCATACGTATACCATGACTTTGTTCGGAGTGAGGGCTGGCCTTGGGACTATTTGTGATGGCCCACCTCGCTTAGACCAAGACCGTTTTCGAACATTGTAATCGTAGGTTATCCACTTATCATCACCTGTGCCTTACAAGTGCCCTTCAAAGGAAACTGTGTATCGTTGGTACAATAAATTTAAGCTTAGTCCATTAAGTTTGGCTGACAAAGAAATAAGCGGTCGCCCTTTAACGGCTGTTGCGGTAGAAAACGTGGTGGCAGTGAAAAATTTAATTTCTCTAAACAGGCGAATTACATATGAGGAGATTCAGGAGACATTTCAGATTGGATTAGGGAGTGTGTATGAAATATATCATGGGCATCTATAAGTCAGGAGGATAGTATCGCGCTGGTCGCCGCACTACCTCACCGAGGCTCAAAAACAAGTTCCTGTCGAATGGTGCTGTGATATAATAACAACATTTGAAGCAGGGTCATCTCGGCGCGTTTACGACATTGTCACAGGTGATGAATCTTGGATTTACCAGTATGATCCAGAAACTAAGCGTCAATGTACTGTTTGGCTGTTTCAAAGGAAGCCAATGCCTACTCGCTTAAAACTCGTCGCTTAAAATACGGGACTTTTTGGACTTTTGGGTAAAGGCCCAGGTTAAAGCTTAAGGCGATTCTCCTTGCAGTCCCGACTTGGCACCTTGTTAATTTTTTTGTTTCCCAACATTAAATCCCAGCTAAGAGGTTTTCCCAATACAGTTTTCTGTACCCAAAAGAGGCCGTGAAAGAGGCACATGAGAAGACTGGAAAAAATGTTTTCAAAATTGGTTTAGCCGCATGAAACTTTGCATAGATGCAAGTGGAGCCCTACTTTGAAAAAATGTAATAAAAAATTGGAAGCCGTAGAACATTTTTTTCGTTTTCACAACACTTTCTGAGTATTCTGCAGTATCTGCAGACGTGCTAACTAACATTCGTAATTTTTGACACACGTTGGCATGCACAGTTATATACCTACTCTTAGCTTTGTATGTTACTGCTTCTATTAAATATAACTAGTCTAACATATGTGTAGTGTATATATTATATCTAATAATATTATATTTTATGTAATATTATGTAATATGTAATATCTAATAATATTATATTAGTATAAAGGACATCGTCTGTCTTTATGTCCCTAAACTTGAAATATAGTCAAGCGATTTTATTGGGGTTTTCACTGTAGCGTATTATCTGGTAAGGTTATGGAATACCTACTTTTTTTTAGCATAATCGTTTTAGTAGTTGTTGCTATTATTTATCGTACTTATACAATAAGAATAAGATTTGTTACAATAAGAAATTACAATGTTACCGTAAGTACAAAGGCGGAATTAAGCGGCCGTCAAACAGCGGGTGGGTCTGGACGCCGGCGGGGCGTGAGCGTGGCAAGGGTGCGACGTGCATGTCAAACTGGGAGCGCGGCGTCCCGCCGACCAGCCAGGCGCAACGTGATTTTGCACCAGCTTTTATATTGTTAGTAAAACTGTCAAGCGATACGTAGAGGAGCTGTTACTTTTATTTGTATTTAGCTAAGAGCACTAACTGACTAAAATAATAAATATGTATTTCAAAGGGATCATTCGCATAAGCACAGATTCTCACAAAGACAGATTCTCATAACGACAGAAACTGTCAACCTGAGATTTGAAACGATTTTAAGAAAGTACATATTTGGTAGTCTTTGGAGGTTGGAAGGTTTTCTGTAGTCTTGAATAGTTTTAGGATGGTCAATTATCATTATTTTCAGTGATAGTGCCCACACAGGTAAATTGGGCCTAATTATGAAAAGCATTCATGCATGAATGCGAATTTCAAGTGAAGTACCGATAATTTTTCGTTTATTCCAGCAAATAGGTACTAGGCGAACATAAATCAGTAGAAGATTCATTGTTAATATTTCATGGAATATGGAGCGGATGCAGATGAGAATATGTGTTCCATCGCTTTTTTCTTTCTCCGGTTCTAATCCTTTCCATACTTTCTTTGTTAATACTAATTCCATATGTTGGTGGTACCATGGGAAAAACGCGGGTCCGGCGGGTGTCCACCCCTATTTTATTTAAGCACGAAACCTATACTAAAGCTTTGACTAAGGGTCCGTGGTGCCTTTTAGTGAATTAATAGTGTGAATTAATGTATAATGATTGTGAATTAATAATGAAGTAACCTAAACCTAACCTGTAAAGCAATAAAAAGATGAATTGAAATAAGTTGCATTATTTTAACTATAAATTTTATTTGTTATCATTTCAAATCTAATAAAATATGATTCGGATAAATAAAATAAGTCTTTGGGAGACCGAGGGGGTAGCAATTTTTTTATTTTATCTTGTGCGTCTCAAAATCTACGAAATTGTTCTTATGTAAAGCTACGGTCAAATAGAAACGTCCCGCTGCCGTCCCGCTGCCGTCGCGCCCGGCGTAACGTCAGACCGCCGACCGCCGGGCGGGTCGACAAACAGAGAGCGGTCTCTGTTTATGGGCGACGGGACGCAAGCGTTGTCGTGGCAGTTGTATTTTATTCCAAACTTGAGAGCATTCAAGTCTTATATAAGATCAAAATCAATTTCGTTGATTTTTAGACGCCCCCGCATTGTTTGATGGCGGCTTTATTCCTAGAAGGAATCCCTCCAGTCAAAATCGAGTTATGTCATTGAAAAGCAATTTACAACATATAATAAGAAATAAGCGGTATATTTGTACATAGCCCCATAAATATAAATATGAATTTAAATAAATAATAAAATAAACACGAACATAAACATAGATATGAATAACTATGTATACCTACATACTTGTTATGAACATACATAAATAAACGATTCTAGGAACTTACACGACTGATTTGAAGGGATGAAATTAGTATATGGTTCAATTATTTTTCAATAATGATAAAGTAATTATGTACCTACATTGACAAAGAGCCACGAGGCGAAAGCTTTTTTATTTGTTTGTGCTTGTTTTTCACGCTAATTTCGAAACATAATTATAAAAAAAAATCTTTCACCAATCTGTAGAGTTTATTCTCGAAGGTTTTGGTGTATTTTTATTCAAATCGGTCAAGCATTTTAGACGATAAGGTTAAGTTAGGTAAACGCTTATTTAGGATTTTGTATGACAGGTTTCAATGTCGCAATGGCGGTGCAGACAAATACTAGTTATACATAAAAGTTAGAAATAAGGCTGTGCTTCTACTTTATGAAACTACAAGGCATGTACGTATTACAAGCACCAAGCCTTAGTGTTTTGGAAGTATGTAATATATATAAAAACATCGATTTGACACTTGTTTTCTATCTATACATATATTATCTTCTAATCAGATATATTATCTAAATCCATACATATAATAAAATCGTAACAGACCCGTTTCTGCACATTTAATATATTTTTTAAAAAGTTGCCAAACAACCATTTTTTTTCCACACACAGTCCACAGACAAACATTTTTTTTGGAATTTTTGTATGTCAACGTGTAAAACTTACTAGATGGATTTTAATAAAACTTGACTTATTTGTAACTTATGTGCCGAGTTAACTTACTAGAGTACTTTTTATCCCGTTCAATTATAAAGTTCCTGCGGGAATCAAGTAGACGTTGCAGTATCCACACATACTGCAGTTGCAGGCACTGCTAGTAGTGTAATAGTGGTGAATAGGCCCTGGGTCGTGCTGATGCGCCGATTGTTATCCTAATGCTCTTTATTATATATAAAGAAACAAAACATTGCCCAATAAGACCACTTACTCAAAAGAGAACAATTGAAGGTCAAAGGTTAGTATAAAATCTCTTACATTTCCTATCTATCTCGCTCACGTTGCATAACGGCTATTTCCACATCACGTGTATTGGAAAATGAAACCTAATCCACTTTCAATGGATTCAGTGACATTGAATTTGGCACACAGGTGGAGTGCTCTACAAATACAATATTTCTCTCATTGAAGTTAGGGAAACGAGTCTCGGTTTTCTATCATAAAGTATATTGAGTAAGTGGCATATGAATTTAAAAATACTTTAATTATATTTTTTTTATTTCCCTTTTCTTTTGTTTTTTTTTTCTTTCTTAATTGGTATAATCGAGAACGAAAGAGAAACAAAAGTTGTTATTACTTCTTATCTCTATGTTACAACATTTGCTATCATTCCCTGTAGCATTAGGCCCTCCATTGTATTTTGTATAAAATAAATAAAAAATCCTAAATTTAACGTGGCACAAGACATATCTTGAGTGTGTGTGTGTGTGTTACTATAAAAACACCATGAACCCTTCGATAATACATACGTTTGACGGGCCTGGAGAAAACGTGTGCCATTTAACAATTGGTTCTGACCGTTAAACGTGTTATGGATTGAATTCTCGCTCAAAAATTTTGTTAATCTTTGTAGTTAGTAAGAATTTGTGAATACATATAATGTGAAAATAATAAGCTAGGATCTACTTTTTCGGTGTGTACTGGCGTAGCGTGGCGTGCATACGTTGGCAGCTGCTATTTGGCAAGTCTTCAATAGCAATTGATCTGCGACATTGGCTCAGTAGACGGAGTCAGTGACAACAATTACTTAGTGACTAAGTTTGCTAGTTTTAAATCTTGAACTACTGTATTGGGCATTTTAGTTGTGTCAATGCTAAAAAAATTATTGTAGATGGAGAGATATCAAAGGGTATTTTTTATATAATGAACCAGATATATCTATGCAGACGCTCCCAATGGTCTCTGTCAGTTCGTAGAATTTTATTCTGAACCTAATCCTGAGATAACATCAAAGTAACACTGATGTAGCATGACGTACCAAGTACGTCATGCTACATGACCACATCGTCATTGGTCATCTGTACCAAGTACTAATTTGGTACGGATTCTACTACCGAATTACTCGTAGTACCATCTTAACTTTTCAGGTTGGTGATTGTCGATTGCCCAAATTAAATTGGGCCAAGTTTGTAGATTAACAATTATTGCCGACTCTGTCAAGAAATGACAGACAATGATCAATCTATCGTCCTGCGAGTTTAATTGATAACATATCGCTATATCAAAACAGTTATTTAACATTAATTATTTTTTAACGTCATTGCAATTAACATTATCGCTTATTGGTCGTTTGCCGAATTACCGTTTACATATTCAATCAATATTTTCATAGTTGCATTCTATAAAATATAGATACACATTTTTATATCCACACCATTAAAATGATTATATTATCTATAATAATAATAATTTAGGGTACATACGGCTCCTATGCTAAGCCATTCTGCCATGTAACTATTGTAAAAATGCAACAGTATTCGACGTTGTATTTTATTATTACTTGTGGACTGGTATTTTTATCCCAATTTTTTAAATATATATATTCGTACTTACATAATTAGGTGCACATTTCTCAGAGTATAATATTTCTCTACAGTAACAAGCCTAGGTTGAGTTTTATGAACAAAGCACCGCCCAGGTAATGGGCTGCTGTTATTAAAAGGTGTGCTGCTCTTGTTTATGACGTCATTGAGAATCAAATTGTTTTTTTCTATTAATGAGCATAGACCATATTCTTTTTATTGACCTTTGTTAATTTTTTTCTTTGGTTGTGATAGTTGGTAGGGATACACATACGTATTTATGATCACTTTTAAAGAATTTAATCAGCATGTATGATACGATACATGTTGTGAAGCTAATTTAATATAGGATATAATTTTTATGGCTCAATTAAAATAATTACATCAAATAATTTATCCTGTATGCATACCGGTAGCTGCAGAAGAAAGAAAAGCAAAAATGTATGAATTTCATTCAAATTCGTTTACCATAATTTATTAAAGGTTTTTAAAAATCTGACTTTTTCTTTAATCCTCTGCATATATGCCTATTATATATAAAACATATTTTTACGTATTAGGTTGTTGTTTGGCAAGTCCACGAAAGCCAGCGGACCTGAAGTACGAGGACGCGGTCGATACAATAGGCAGACACTTACAACCCAAACCATCTATGTTCGCGAAACGTTACCGGTTTTGACAGAGATGGCACGAAAATGACGCGTGTTTGTGACTTTGGGGCATGTCTCGATAGCAGTTTGAGGGATCAATTTGTTTCTGGGATTAAGTGTGACGCAATAAGGCAGAGGCAGCGCTTATTCATGAAAAGTAAACTAACCTTTCAAGCCGCGGTAGATTTGGCGAACGCCCTAGAAGCGGCGGAATGAGATGCAGCCGTGGTCGAATCACGGGCAGGTCCGGAATTCGGGAGTCACGACGAACGAATGGGATGGTTTGGGATTAGCGGAAGTACTGCAAATGAGGATTTTTCTAGCGTGTGGGAACCATCAACACCACCGGGGATATTGCCGATTTGAAACGTATAAGCGTAGTCTTTGCGGAAAAGTGGGCCATCTGCCACGGGTGTGTCCCGACAAAGACAACGGCGGTAATAAAGTGTCAAAGTGGGTACGAGGTGGCAGCATTGGAATGCCTTCTTGCCGTTTCTCGCCAGACACGGCGGAAAGCCGTGGCGGTTACGGAGGTCGGGATCAAAGGTCGCGGGCCGAGCCGACACCCATTGGGTAAAGGAGGAGACATCCTGGAAGACTCGGTCTTCTACATTTTTCGGTCGTAGAGTGTGGCGTATTTCCATATAATAATAAAAAACGCCGAAGTGCAATAGCCACATCTACACCTTGTGTGATAGCTTTTTATAACATTTTTATATATTTTTAGTGCACTTTCTGCTGCCCAATTCGAAGATGGGATGATACGGTGCAGAAAAAATATGTTCTACTCTATTACTATTTAAAAATGTTTCAAACTCGTCACTGCTGAATGGGGGTCCATTGTAACTTACGATCTGCTAAACATTAACATTATAGATGTCTATTTTTAGTGAAATTAATCTTCTCTGATGGCATATTATAAATTCCTACATGATTTTATATTTAGCTGACATCCCTAATTAATGGCCGCCTAAAATAGAAAAATTCTGCTTACAATAAAAATATTGTAATCTGATAAGGATTTGCTGCCAGTATATTTTATATCTGGCCAAGTTGCTATACGAGTATATTTGTTGCTCGTTTAAATATATTGTGCCATTTAATTTCATTCGTGTCTGTTCTAAAAAGAAACTTTATTTTTTGGAAGAGAATTACTCTAATTAATGTAATCGATATAAGAACCTTATCGGCAAGTTACAATATAAATGCGACAAGTCAAATTTTTTGGCCTGAGTTTCATTAATAAATTTTGAACCAGCATTATCACCAAAAATGCGTTCACAAATGCACTAGAAGCCGCAGGTCTTATCCGTGTTCTTTATCATCGATTGACCAAATATGCTTTGCTACAACATTATTAGCTATGTGTATATATGAATGTGTATGGAAGTATATATGTATGTATGTATGTTGTTATATGAAGATATTATTTCTTTATTGCACCATCTACCTCTATTCTTCTACAGACTTTCCCATATAACCCAGAGGTTGCCTGGAAGTAATTGCCTTAGCTTTACTTATACTTCCAATTATTTGTATTTTTGTGTTTCTCTTATTTATGTATTAGCGTACAATAAAGTTTACCTACCTTTGTTTTCTCTTTAATTTATTCAGGGGCTTTTGCACTTTTGTGTATAACACCTCTATCGTACCCTACAGGTTATAATGTTTCTTAAATCCCTACTTAATTCTTACTCGCAAATTCGCACAGAATGTTTGCAACTTTCAATATTGGCTCGGACAGAATATTATGGAACATCCCTACATCACGTTTATCTATCTATCTAAGTGTAAAATTCACTCACCGATATAAAAACCTCCTCGGCCTGCTGCAGGATAGCGATGCGCGACCATCCGAACTTCTGCATGAGTTTGATGCGAGCGGGGTTGTGCACCGTCGCCGAGGGGTGCGTGCGGAACAGTGTCGGGAACCGAGCGCGGTCCGACAGCGCCGGAGATGATGCACCATAACATAACTAGGAATACAATAGCAAAATATTAGTCCATGTCCGTCGCTTCTGACCGTTGACAAACATACACGATACAAGTTCGAGAATTATTACTTTTTTTATAGGAAGAAGAAGAAGGACAAATGTTGGCACGCTCCCGGATGCTGCTTCCCACTATATGTAGGAATGGATTTGTAGAAGGAGTTGGGAAAATGGCGAGGGATCGGATAGGATCGGATAGGATGGGAATGGGCTCTGGCATATTTCACTCGTTCGAAATACGTAGGTATGTACATTGAGGAATAGTATAAAGTGGGAAATGCGGTACATTTCAATGTATTCTTCTGTGATAGAGGGGGCACCGAAGCCAGTCAAGTGCGCCCAGCGGCTGTTGGATTGCAGCGTGCACCCCTCCTAATGAATTAGAAACTAATCTTGCCACTTATTTTGTACCTGCGACTAAGTCATGAGTAAAAATTTAATGATAATGATTTAATGAAACCGATGTAACGAATGAATGATAAACCGATGTTTCGTTTTATCGATGAAACGAAACATTGCCCTTGATTCGATTCACTGCATTTGACGAATGTTTACAATAGGTCATAAAGTGATTAGGCATTTTGTGTTTTGTAACAACCACGAGTAGAACGAGAAGAAGGAGCTTAGCGCCAACTTCGGGACTCAGCGACGGACAGCTTGCGTTGTCTATCCCTCTATATTGATTTATTGACTTACTTCGACCGGATTGGTCATTGACAGGATACGTTTTGGACTTTGAAATTGTTTATTACGAAGAAAACTTGACATTGGCAGAATGTGCTTATTGCATCATTTACATATATGAAGAAAAAAACATTTGTTGTGTACTATTACTTCTTAAATGTATAGAAAAATTAGATAAATTTCATTTATTGATTGAAAAACGTACTAGAATTTATATTTTTTTTTAAATATCGTAATTTAGGAATCTGAAGTGGCATTGGACTTGTCATATTTGCCGCAAGATCGACGATCAATGGGGTAGATGAGTCCTCCAATGAAGACCACGTACCGGTAAGTGCGGAGTTAGTGGTTCAACGATTCGAGGTAGTTGCCGGTGGTGGCTGGATGAGCAGAGCTGAGGATCGTGTGTGGTGGCGAGCCACCGGAGAGGCCTATATCCAGCAGTGGAGAACATAGACAGATGGTATCGTAATTTATAATAATCTGGTAGTAAGTTCGCCTACATATTTCATGTGTCAGTCTCAAAGTAGCATTCTTATACGTGTGGCTTATTATAATACTACCTACGTTACGCATAACCTAAAACAAAAAAGTTTTTCATAATATTATCCTAGAATTCCATAATTATATATAAGGACTTGGAAATTCCTTATGTCCATGTTCTAAGCGATCTAGGACGTCTGTGAATCTTGTCATATTTATTAATAGCTGAATTTGTTGTGAATGAATATCGAATTTCGTGAATTTGCTATAAAAATTGCTATGAAGAACAATATAGAATTTGTTGTAAGTTTACCAGCGCCATATGTCTCCTAGTGCTTTCCGCTTTATAGTTTTAATTTCGTAGCCTCATGGCTACGCCGTAGCACTACCTACGATCACACCGCGCCGTAGCCGTAGCTACAAAACTTGTCTACGAATGCGACGACAAAACAATAATTGTTTTCGTAGCGTCGCGCCGCTTGTTTCTGTCCTACCTTGTTTTGAATATGTTATTCTGTTGATGAGTTCGTTCACGTGACTTACACATTTTATACACACATTTATTAAACGATACCTAAATAACATTGAATTTCAATTGAATTACTTAAATCCTGCCTTTCTTATTATATTTATTTCATATCTACATGCAAATATTTCCTTGGATGCCCCTATTAATTAAAACTGTGTTATAATTTAAAGTATTGTATGAACATTATATGAACATGAAGCTTAAAATGTGGATTGCTACAATTAATTGTTACAAGAGTAAACCCTAGAATGGGATAAGGTAAATATTGTTAAATAAAATAACTTTCTTCAATGCAGCCTGTGTAATTGAATGTTACAAATCGAATTATCCACAAAATTAACTTTTGAAGTTTGACTGTGCGTAGTTAATTGCTTTATCCCAGGGATGTGGTTTTTAAAATTGTATTTTTTTTATAAAACGGTGAAATTTTATAAAAGTAACAAATACACTTCGGGTGTCAAAGTAATTAGGCATTTTAATTTCATAAGTTGACAGGCAGGAACGTCATCGACACGGTCAACAGTTTTAATTAATTTAAAATATGATATGAAAAGGGTGGCAATTTATTTTGGAGATTCCAATTAAAATTAATGAGTAAAAGGTTTCTACGTTCAAAGCTATTAACTTCTAATACACGTTTTCTAAAATACCCTCTGTTATTTAGACAAGGTATTAATTACATAGAACTGAGGCCCATTCCGGTTTGGTTTGCTTTAGGTCTGATGTACATTGGGAGTTTACGTTACGTTACCCTCATAATCTTATTTATTTTTTGTATTACAAATTTTTATGATGTATGAATTTATTCATACATACAAACAGTTTTGACGAAATGTACGCATTGGCCAATAAGTTTAAGTGCTAGCGTTTATCGTGAACCAGTTCTTTTTCGTCATATACAATAATACCTCCCTGTATATCTACTGTGTTCCTACGTAGGAAGTGCTAAAAATTCCTGGCTTGAGTAAGAAAAAGATAGAGGAAACAATGAAAATATTTTATTTTTCTGTATTGTAACCCTTACTTTCAATGTATTTATTATAACGCGCGATAAGCAACTCTATTCCATTATAATAATAATAGATTCTCTAGAGCCAAAATGCGTCATCAGTGCTGCTTTAACTCATTGTCTCGGTGCTAAAACGACGTCCATGCAGTGTCTTAGAGAAAGCCTATACTGAATCTAAAGGGTGGGTAATCAAGTTGTTCTAAACCAGGATTTTTAATTGTCACGCACGTCTTTACTGAGTATCCTTCGACCTTTTTATATCTAATTTTTGCTTGAAAATAGTCAAAATGCTAGTGTAGTAAATGGCGTTTATAGTAGTGCTATTTTCATTAAAATCCAGCAACATATTCCTTTATAATCCTAGGAATCCGTCACAATTTTTTGTTTTCAGACACTTACTTTCTTGGGGCTCCTACATTTAATCGACGTCATTCTATCGACTACATATTTGAAAGAAGATGCTGATAGAGGACTGTTGTTTCATCTCCTATTATTATACAATATATTCATATATGTTTTTAGGATTCTCTTCAGACGTCGTTAAAAATGACCGTATGCAGACATCATGCTGTTGCCGTTCAACAGCGTTAGGAACTCATCGTCCGCTAACTTTATTTATTACAAATGTTCATGGACCACATAGGGGCCAAATGGGTCTGTGCTTACTGAAACGTTACTCTTTCAGCGAGTATGAAAGAAGTTACTGTAAAATATGTTTGAACATATTATTCCGGGAGTTTTTGATGCTGCCTGGTACATATACCATACACCATAGTATCCACTAGTTTATCATGAATTCATGACTCGTGTTACGAGTATAAATCTATTTATTATTATTTCGCTGTTTTTAAATCCTATAAAGTATATTTGAACATGGTACAAAAATTCTCTAAAAAATATATGATGTAGTGTGGTAGTTAACCTTCGCTTTTGACGTCGGAAATTAAAATAATATATCTAATTTAAGAGAAAATAAATCATCTGTGAGCCTCTATTCTCGTGTTAAATCCCGATAGCCTTCCTTATTATGGAACTTATACAAATGAAACTTATACTCAATATTAGACAACAATTTTCACTATAATCCTGTCGTTTGGATTTTTGAATTTATTTGTAGTTTTTGAAAAAAAATTGTATTATGTTTCTACGCATGTTTCTGGCTCGCGGTACTCTGCGGGGGCGACGGGCGGCAGTCGGCCAGTGGCCTTTGGACGGGGAACCCGTGTCGCTTTACGCTGTGTGCGCGCAAAAATCCTGCCTTTTTATTTGTTATTTAGCGTATTTATCACTTATTTTAATTACCTAGTGCTAGTGCGGACAATATAAGTGACAAGAGCACACATTTTAGTTATTATTAATTTTAATTTTACATTAGTAAAAGGTCACATTGTTTAGGTTAGGTTTTATTTTCTTGAAATAAAATTGTGACAGGACACTATTGATATTTAGTATAGTAAAAATTCTGTTTTTGAGTATAAAAATCAACAATGCCTAAAATATCAAAAGTAAAACGATATAGACAGCAAAAGATGCAGAAAGTGATCGACGTCTTTCTTGTAAGTACACTTTCTATATGATTAAATTATTAATAATTAACTAATTTATAACTATGATAATTTACTCGTGTGCTTAGTAACTTCTAATGAATCATAATTCAATTTTTTCTCGGTTCTTTAGATTGATTTTATGAATGATCGGGGTTTTCTTCTCATTTATTTTATACTTGGAAAGATATCTAGTTCACAATTTCGACTACCCACCTACTCTGATAGCGATCTAGTGGTTTAGTACCTAAAATAGGTATAGTGTGCATCACAGACGAGAAGTCTGATGTCGATACCCATTGTCAAATAACATGCCTTTTTTACCTTATTTATTTATTTTTGTATTATCTTATTTTTTTTTCAGAAGACTAAGTAATAGGTCAGTTTTACATAAAATTTACGAGAACTACGAAAACCAAGATCAAAACTCGGCATCTTTTCAGCCTCGAGTGGATACTGTCACAAGTAAGTAAAATAGACTAGGAGCCCACGTATATTTTCGGAACGTAATTTAAATTCTACTTATTTAATGGTAACTTTTAATTAGCAAATAAAGTTATGAAATAGACCGAAAGCCCACGCATATAAAGAGTGTTAACAAGTATGTGGGACCGTATTATGCTTGATGTAATCTACAAAATAATATGTTCTTTTTTTCAGCGCTACCCACAAAGTAATGCAAAGGCAACCGAATGAAGTAGTCATCAACATGGCACATGAAGAAGAACCAGTAGAATCAACCAGTGATGGACCAAATCGGAACCATAAATCTGAAAACCAAAAAGTGGTAATCTGTACTATGGCCGTGAGAACGAAAAGACACCACTGACTCAGCTGAGTACTCAGATTAATAAAGAAATTAAGAAAAAATTTGGCCTTTTTATTGACAAAGCATTGCCATTTCTTGGTGCCACCCCCGACGGGCTGTGTGGCGAGAACATGGTAGTTGAAGTTAAATACCCCATAACAGTACACGTGATAGGCATAGAGGAAGCTACAAATATAAAAAAAATACGTTTTAGAAAAAGAACAGAAAGTTGATAAAGAAAAAAAAAAAAGAAGTACATAGAGCGAAATTTTTACTTTGAATTTAGTATAAGGGGTTTGAATTTTGTGTTATATATTCCTTGGGAAAGTTGTCAAGTTTCACGGTATCAATACCCATACTTTTCGCTTACGCTTTAAAAGTGCATGGTGTATAATCTCTACTATCTACTTAGTCCTCTTTTACTTATTGATATTTGGAATTGATTATTAGTTCATCAATAAAAAAAAATAGAAACCCCATTCTAATATATTATGACCATCGAATAAAGTATGTGGGCTCTTGAACTATAAAATTTATACTTTCTTGAAGTACGACGGGTATCCGTAAGATGTCGATATAGATGGCGCATATATTATACGTAATAATGTAGAGGTGAGGAAGGTAGGTGGGGGGTGTCAGAATGACGGAATGCTCAAGGCCATTGGCATATGGTAGCCCCTTACTCCTTCTGAACTTGCAGTTTGTTGACTGGTAGAGAATGCCAGATATCCGCTTATGTACCTTTCTATGTATTAAACGAAACTAAATAATATGCAGTAATTAAATAATGTAGTTTGTTGAATTTGAAATACGCTGCTGCTTATGTCTAAGTAATTAGTATAGGCTAAAATTATAATGTGTTTTGCACATATCTTTAGCAAAACTTTCATTACTAAGAAACGAAGATAATTAAATATTATCAATTTGATTTACTTGTACACACAGAGGGTTTTGCTGATGGTAAATATAATTAATACTAATTGTGTAGTTTTATGTTAATTGTAGACAAAAGTCTCATAACTTACAATTGTGTTTTTGCAATCTACAGAGTTAAGTGAAATAGTTTCTACATCGGTTCAGTAACATAACATCAGAAATACTTTAAACGTGCGTTTTCTCGTAGAAACAGACTTTTTACTCGGCATTTTTGATTCAACAAAATGTTATTAATTATTTTTCAATGAAGTTTTAATGCAGTTTAAGTCCTTTAATAATGCTTAATTTAATAAACTAGCAGGTATTAATAGAAGTAATAATACTGAAGTATTTTCTAGGAACAGTAGATACTTTATGCGTTTTGCTTCTGTTTTAATATTTGCAGAGCGAAAATACTCGCTAAGATTCTTTCATCGCTATCTCCAGTCACTTCTTTTTCAAAGCTTCAACAGAAAACCATTACGCGCCGGTCGATTGACAAGAGTGTATGAACATATAGAGTGTATACTTATATAGAGGGATTAAAGACGGATCGACTACTTACAACCATGAGATTCCACATTTTAGCAGCCTCGGCAACCGTAGTGCACACCGTGGAACAACCGGCGAGGAGCAGCAACTTTTGCGGCGGATTGTACAGGAGGTTATACATCACGCTCGCACCCAGCCCCGGCTCGCACTGACAATAAACCGAAACGAAAAACTATTGATAGAGGAAAAATTCACATGGACATTTTTGGTGTAACTTAGATACACTGGATCGCAAAAATTCCGGGTCGCTAATAAAAACCGTGATATCTCCATAAATTATATACCTAGATCGCTCGAATAAATAATATGTAGTAAGGAGGTTACTAATGATTGTTCTAAATCTCTAAAGAGGTTTCATTTGTACAAGTTACAGATTTAAAAAAAAATATTCTGCATTTTGAAAAATTTCAAAATTTAAAATTAGGAAAAGAATATTTTTTCTGCTTTTATTTCAAACGGAGCTGTCACTATACATGGTTCCTTGGATTGATCAGAGTATTCAATGCAATATCATGTCGTTATCACCTGAAGAATGTACACGGATTATTACCATGGTACAAGAAGGAAGAAGTCGGCGTAGCACTGCTAGAACAGTAGGAGTATCTTTATCAACGGTCCAAAGAGTACTCCAGCGATTTCAAGAGACCGGCATGAACATCAGGAGACCAGGAAATGGCAGGCCAAGGTGCACAACTACACGAGAAGACCGATTCATCGTGAGCACTATGTTAAGAAATCGACATCTCACGGCTGTTCAGGTCCGAAACAGTCTTCAAGAAATTCACCACAACAATGTGAGCTCTAATACGATTCTGCGACGTCTTCATGAAGCTGATATAAAGCCTTATAGACCAGCAAACGGCCCCAAACTGCTCAGAGAACATCGAGTTGCCAGGTTACGGTTTGCTCGAGAACACATCCGATGGACAGATGAAGATTGGTCCAAGGTTATGTTTTCCGATGAGTCCAGATTTTGTTTATTTACGCACGACGGGAGACGAAGAGTATTTAGACGGCCAGGAGAACGGTATCATCAAGCGTGTTTTGAAGAAAAGGTGCCATTCGGTGGAGGATCAATAATGGTTTGGGCTGGGATATCTTCAGAGGATCGCACGGAGTTAGTGATCATAGAAAACGGTTCTCTGACTGCTGTCAGATACGTAGGAGAGATTTTAAATGAGCATGCTGGTCCATTCTTAGTGAATATGGGTGCAATTTCCATTCTTATGCACGATAATGCGCGACCACATACTGCTCATTTGGTCAATATGTATATTCAAGACGTCGGTATTACCTGCATGGAGTGGCCAGCTCGCAGCCCAGACTTAAATCCCATAGAACATGCATGGGACGAGCTCGGGAGATGCGTGAGACAACGCTCTCCTGCTCCCGTTACCTTACACGAGTTAAAGAATGCGCTAGTGGAAGAATGGGCAAACATAGACCAAAATCGTATTAAAAATTTGGTTTACAGCATGCCACATCGTCTCATTGAAGTGATACGGGCTCGTGGAGGAAATACAAAATATTAAATTGACAAAAAAAACTTTTATTTTTTAAGATTTACTGCGAAGTGTATTTTTGTTATCATAAGTTAGAAGCGAAATTTTCTTATTTTTTAGTATTTAATTAAAGTTATATAGTGTACAGATCGTGTTACACATTTTTTTATATATATTAATCAGTCATCTACAATATACTATAGTTTCGCAAATTAGTCTTATGTATTTAAGAAACTATCACGCCATTTATTAGCGACCCGGAATTTTTGCGATCCAGTTTATTTTTTTATAAAGTAGATAGAAGTTAATATGTAAAACAACGTGTAAAAACATAAATGAAAATTTAATTATTCATATACTAATTAGATATATTACTCTTTATAAGGACGGTCTGCGGGTTATTTTTAATTGATTCAAATGTTTCTAAACAACTTAAGATACAACGTCTCTGAAATAATACATACATTTTGTATTAACTGCGGCATGAAATCTAATATCTTGTTCGGCTGTTATGTACCCACTTGTGTACATTAACGTACTTGCTTAAGTGTACATTACTTGTTGTGTACATTAATTAATAATAATCTATTAGGGCTGGATAGTTCCATTATAAACGGAATAATCAATTATTGTAATTATTGTATTATTGATATTTCGATACGCTTGAGCTTGAATATCGAAGCTTAAGTACAATTATAATTTGCATTACATTACCATTTAGAGAGATATTCTAACAGCTTCCCTTTAACAATTACACTACCGCTGATTTATCAATATGAAGGTGAATGGAATCAACAATTTGTCCCTGAATTTAAATCGCTAAAATAGGAAATTACGTTACCCGGATCGGAAATTCTATCCAATAAAATTTTCTTCCGTGAGCCATTCATAAATTCTCAATAATTGAATGGAACGTCAAGCCCACCCTCTCCGTTGCAATATCCGAAGCCTATGATTTCACTTCATTTGGATTTATAGGTGGAGCCGCCCCGGATCGTCCGGGAGCCGAGCGCGCCGCCGACGGACGGGGTGCGATCCTTTTTGTTAATTACAGGACTTACCGGCCAGCTGGAGAGGATTCTCAAAGTTAATGGATTTTGTACCTATCATCCAGCGGGTGACAACACGATGTGCACATTACGTAGATTGAAATTATAATTGATCGGGCGTGGGAGCGATAAATGTGCCCACTTACATTGAATAAGATTGGGCAACCTACGCGTTGTATTAGTTCATGTCAAAATTAGATAGATAACTTTATAAAGGGTTGTTGGAAAACATCTACGAAACAAACACAAAGTAAATGCTTCATGTTTTCGATATGTTATCAGAATTTTATATTTTAATACAAAAAACAATCATATATTAATATTACAATAAAATGTATTCTAATCTACGTAAATAAATAGACCAGTTTTATAAATTTTAGTATATAGATAATGGTTGGTCTTATAAGTACAGAGTAACAAATTATTATCAGAGATTTCATTAAAATTTTATAATTTTTTTATGTCACACCTTTATTTTATTTTATTTTTAATATATACACAGTCACTCAGCACTATACCTATACATAAATATATATTTAGATAGTATTACATAAGTATATGTTTAATCTTACTGCCAATAATGGACTTCTTTTTTCATTATGAATATAATATTTGGACATGTGCAGAGAACAACTTTAGCAAAAAATATTTATCAAGCGAACAAACAGAGAAGTAAGGTGTAGTCTAATTAAAATATAAAAAATGTAGGTCTATTTTTAATAATACTTTAAGTAATATATATTTAATAATGGTTGTATGTGCGTAAAATGGTCCCAGAGCATAAGTTTCGAATTTAAATGCTGATTAAAATTGATAGGTTGCTGATAATTTTTAAATAACTCCTGTTATACTTATACGTATATAAACCAACTAAATTAAATTTTACTTAATTTGAGGATGTGTTGAATTTGTGTTAATTGAAGTGAAGTTTGTGTGAGATGATATTAGTAACTGAGATGGCTTGGTCTTTAATACAAAGAATATTGTTATACTCTAGAGTCTAGACCACTTCTAAATGTGTACCATAAAGAATTGTAAACCAGTATAGAACAACGGTATAGAACCAGAAAAAGACATCGGATATCTCCTCTGAGAGAAGTTGTTTTCGCTTAACAATGGGGCTTGTAAATAAATGAAAGAAGATCTCTACTTTGCTTCGGATACTCTTAGTAATGGAAATATACATCAATTAAAGTAATAAATACATAAATTAATCGTTACTCGAATGATGGAATAGCTACAACATGATCCGAAAGAAATAAATATCAAGTACCTTGCTGTCATTGCTGTGCAGTCGTAACTTGAAGCCGGACAACAGGTCGGAGCGCGCGTTAACGTCAGCGAGTGCCAGTTCAGCGGCGGGCATGCATGCCTGTCCGCCCTGCCAGCCGCCTTCGCCTTCCATGGGAAAGATGCCACCAATGTGCAGGTTGTCGTTGTCGCTGTCTCGTCGGCCCTCACTGTACCTCCCGCACCCGCATAACAAAAGCAGCAGTAGCGCTCGCGCCCGCCGTACGCTTCCGCCTGCCCTACCATAACCACACCGAACTCGCTCCATGCACACTACACACTTGGCAACAACGAATAATTGCACTATTGCTTTAAATAATAATGACTTAATACCGTAACACACTGTCCTAGTTCGTAAGCTAAATATATTATTCACAGCTGCTTTTAATTTGACTAGCGGACGCTTTGGAAAATTGTAGTTCGTGGGCGGGCGCGGGAGGAAGGCGTTGGCATTTTGATATAAGTGTGATATCACCCGTAGCGATTGTACACATAGCCTAATAAGCGTGATTTTTTCTATAAAACATGTGGTGGAGGGTGTAGCGATAGAGCGGGCCGTGTCGCGCCGGGCGGGCCCCGCCGCAGCGGCCGGCGCGCGACCCCGGGCGCCCCGCAGGGTCATCGCTCGCGGCGGGGACATGCTGTCATTGTTCACCTCCTCTCTCATTTTCCATCCTCTCTTCTGCAACAAACAATTTGCACTGTAAACGTTTCTCTATTTTGCTCAATTTAGAAAACAGATGACAAAGCTTTTGTTAGGGATTTTGTTAGCTTTTGTTGTTAGTTAGCAGAAGTTAGGGACTTAAAAGAGTTTGAATTATGAAGATACCTATATGATTCTTTAAGTATTTGTAATGGTTATCTTTTACAATAACTGTCTAACATTTGACCATTATATTTGTTCGATATTGGGAAAGTTTTTCCCCGTAGCGAGAGAACGCAACAATTGTATAGCCATTGATCGACATCTATCTTCTGTAATAGGGGTTTCAGTATAATATTTTATGTCCGGGAAGAATTCGGCAATATAAAACACGTAGGAATGCACGATATTTGATTTCGAGCAAATTTTAGAATCTTTTAAAATTACATTTCCCTACCTAATATTTTTTGTAGATCTGAATATGCGCAACTATTTTAAATTAACAATAAAGATAATTAAAGGTCTCGATACCCAAGGAAATACGTATAATTAGTGTCGATGTTCCTTTTTTAAAGGAGCTTGTGTTAGTCATCGCCTTCTGGGGCGATTTCTGGGGCCTTCTCCAAGCTGTTGCTTGGAGAAGAGAAGGAGCTAGCTAGCATGTCTATATGCAAGCTGTGTGTGCATGTACTAGTTGTGTACCCACACGAGAGGCCACTCGTATTCCTCAAAACCAAAAAACATTGCGCCCGGTCTCGTACTATTGTCGCGTACCACCATACTATATGGAACGTGAAATGAAATTTAGATGAAAGAAGTAACAAGGTCATAAAGTTATTGAATTTAATACTAATATGAAATATTATTATCGTGTCTATACTTCTTTAGTCAAATAATGGTACGTTAGATATCTTAGTTTGATGTAAAGATGCGTCTACCCAACGACCATTGTACAGTAAACAAATTTGTGGCGACGCCATGTGGCACTAGTTGCGGGAAGGTCACAGATTCTGTTACATGAGCGATCAATCAGCATCACTATCTCAAGTGTCATATTAGATACACTTATCTAATGTGATACTTGAGAGGATGGTGTGTCAAGCTGAAGTGTGACAGGAGACGCTATACTATACGAGCTGTAGGTACATAATGTACAGCGACCGCGTCTGATGTGTCTGATGGAGATGTCCACCATCGACTCAATCATTTATGACACGCCCTACGCACGAGTAAGTTGCCGCAATCCAATCTCCGCGGCACGGTGTAGACAGAATAAAATATTAGATTATTGCCAAGAGATTAAATCCTACATAAACTTCTACTATATATATATATATATATATATTCATATTTCTGCATAAATTTATGTATATAATACGTACAATATTTCTGCGTTTTAATGACACAAATGACTCCTCTCAATTATTGTAAGGTTGATAGGAAGAAATTCCTTCTAGGAGTACCTACGGTAATATGCCAATATCTTATTGTAACAATTCATTTTAATACAATTTAAAAGTAATCAAGTTTAAAAAATGTCACTAGTTCGGCGGTGATGGAAAACATCATTAGGAAACCCACATGCTCCAGAAATGTGATCCACCAATCCGCACTGGGCCCGCATGGTGGATTACGACCCGGAACCCCCCAGTGACTCACTAGGGGAGGCCTGTGCCCTGCAGTGGGACAATGTAGGCCGATACAAAGAGCAATCACATCAAAAACAACTTATCGTAGCTTAAATCTTATTTTGGAGTACAGTCGACAATTTAGAAATTGAATGTAACTTTTAACGACATATAACAAAAATAAATATTACATTGTGTTGGCAACCCAGCCAGTCCGACTCCGCAATCATTTTTAAAATAGTATTTTCGGATTTGTTGCTTTTATAGCCATATTTCAATTTAGGTCAAAAGGTTTCAATTCCCTGTGATAGTAGAGAAAAGCGTGGAGAGGTGATAAATAGTGTGCTCTGGACAGTTCTTACCGCTGTATGAGAACAAAACGTATTACGAGTACCGCGGACCACGATATTTTATCTGGAGGGACATTCACTTTTCGGGAAAATAACCAAGATGGGATTTTATGTAATTTATTATTCAATAAATATAAAAAGTAAGACAGTAGTAATAAAGTTTGTTATGAAAATATCCGTTCAGTTTTTAGAAGACACAGTTTCGTATGTCATTCAAGATATTATTTATAAACAAATACTTTAAAATTATATTTTAACTACTTTACTTTATCGGTATGTATTCTAAAACTATTTTAAAAATTATTATCAAAACATAAATCATTTTAAAATAGACAATGTGCTAATAATAATACCTACATAATATGAATATAAGGTAATTATATAATAATTAAAACGTGAATACAATTAAATACCGAAACAAAAGTACCGATGGTTATAAACAGACACTGATATTTTAGAAATCACTAACCTCTCTTGTTTACGAGTATTACCTAATGATCTTACGATTCTGGAATTATTAGGTGCTAACCAATGAAATGACCGATTTGCATGAGTAACTGATTTTTTTTTGTTATGAAAATATTTATTATTTTAGTCGAAATATTGACCCATATTATCTACACACTTTCGCCACCTCACGGGTAGTTGATTAATGCCACTGCTGTAAAAATCACGTGGACGGGTATCAATAAATTCTTCAAAAACCCTAATCACAGCTACTTCAGAATCAAATTTATTTCCTTGCAAAAAGTTGTTCAAATTTCGAAAGAAATTGAAATCTGCACGGGCTTGGTCCGGTGAGTATGGTGGGTGAGGGAGAGTCTCCAAGTCCAGCTCTTGAAGTTTTTTAAACTGTCATATAAGAAGCCTTGTCGATAAGAAGAAGCGGAGATAAGCGATTGACCAAACTTGGTTGCTTTGATGCCAGCTTTTCCATCATTGTCTGCATGCGCTCCTTACAGTGCACATCTGCATTAATCGTTTGACCGGCTCGCAAGAAACTGTCGTGGACAATACTCGCACAGGACCACCAAACTGATACCAGTAGCTTTTTTGTAGTTATCTTGCGTTTTGGACATTGTTATGCTGCAACTCCTGTATTCAGCCACTGATACAAACAACAAAACGCACAATACACAATTTTTATATTAATTAAACAAATCCTCAACTTGACTGCTCGAGTTCTCGCTAAAAAGTCCAAGTCATAATTGTTTGAAAATATTTTTTTTAATATTTAGTATAATATATCACACTTCAATGTTTTCCTGTCGCGCATTTTGTAAAACCATAATTTACATATTAAATATACATATTTAAATATAACAATTTAGTACAATGGAGAGAGTATGTAAACAGTCCGCGAATCTTAGCGAAGAGCCATGGTTAATATTTATTCTACCCGAGTGTTAGCTTTTAATATAATTAAGAACGTAGGCAAGCTTCATCTGCGGCCTCGTTTTTCATAAACAAATAAAGCGTTCGCTGAAGTGTAGTTAGCAATATTTTAACCAAGTATAATGAAACAACATAGAGCCTGACATTGTCAAGAAATGATTTTTATTTATTTAAGCTTTAGTAAATAAATAGCATACATGAGGTAGACTTAATGCCTAATGGAATTTTCAGCCAGACAATATATATGATTATAACAATATATATGATTATAAATAAACACAGAAAATACTCATAATACACATGCCATCGACAACAAGCAGGTTTGTATAGAAAAAAAAAGTAATCGCAAAGTATTCTTTTAAAAGGACTTATTTTTATCTATTTATAGGTACAATTGTTGATCTGTATCGTGTTTAATCTTTAGAATATAACCTACTTAAGCATGTTCTAAAACTGCCAGTAAAAGAGTCTATAATTATTAAGGCAGCGTAAAATAATTAATTTTCAAAGTTAGCAACATTCCAAATTGGGTAGTTTTCTGCTACGAATAGTTTAATTTTAACTTCATAGGATGGAAGTAAAATTAAGTTCTACTATCAAGAGCGTTGATTTACATTTCAACGCAGAGACGAGCGCATCGGACAAGTGCACAATAACGTAATCAGAGAGAAGTAATTAGCGCCTCAATTAATTTAGTACATTTCGCATGCTCGTTGCAACTGAACTATAAGATGCTATTGACGCGGATCGGCTTCAACTGGATTGTCATTTATAGCATGCATAGATAGGTATAGGATTGTTCCCAACCACAAAGACAGAGAACGCAGAGAGCTGTTATATCCCATACTTGTAAGTAATAGGGCTTACAACCCCTAAAGATCTGTTGAGCTATATCTCAGTATGGAATGACACACAAAATAAACTTTAGTTGAGACTGGACATCGGTGGCGGGCGGTAACCCTTCGAATTTTCAAAGTTTATAAAGTGTGATTTTATTAAAATAAAAAGAGAATTTATAATATAAATATCTTTTTTTTTAAAACGACAACCACATCCCCCGTTATAATAGAGCGAATTTACGTTAATTAATTTATGAGTTTAGGAGAATTTAAATTTACGTTAGTCACACATAAGGTTACCGTGAACTGTACTGCTTTTTCCATTTTATCCTGTTCCCCAATGTTTTTCGGTAGTGACTGAGATGTGCCAGTGTTAGTCATTCTGTACTTACTGGCATGTATCACGGATGTCCATGGGCTTCAGATAGACCGTCTGCTCATTTGCCACAGTTTCTAAAAAAAAATAGTTTCGCTTATGGTAAGCGAGGAAAGTTCGGAGCCAACTATGGTATAGACCACATTTTCAATTATTCGGACTCGCGGTGTTTTAGTAGCACTGTCATGACCTTAAGCGTTGTGACAAGTCACGCACATTCACATAAGATTTTTTTTCATTTTGCTCTTTATATATTTATTATATTGTTTTCATTCTTGAAAGTTGATAACTTTTTATCGAACATGTCATTAACAGTAAATACGAGTAGACTTTTCTCTATTAGTAATTAATATGTTCATAATACTAAATGTTGTATGGCTATTAGTGTTTCAACGAATAGTACATTCGGCCTTCGGTCGAATACCGAATATTCAGTGGGGTCCTCGCCCGAATAGCCAAATATTTGGCAAAACTATTCGGCCATATTTCGCGCTAATTTGTCTAGGCGCAGAGAGGCACAGCTCACACTGTCCTTTGATTGGCTCGCAATCCCTTCATTCCGCTGCAATCGCGTTGCTTTAAACTTTAAAAACATTTAAAAAATACAGCAAGAATTGGGTTTGCCTGAACACAAACTTATCCAAGACATCATAGATGGAGTTCTACGTACTATATGCTGGACAGACTTCTAGAACAAAAACGTGCCATTTCCCTTTACCTTACCGATTCATCAAATATTTCGAATCTGACTGCCGTTCAGTGGGAGTTTGTAGAAAAACTTCTTAAGCTACAATACTAAAACCATTTGAAAAAGTAACAAAAATTACTAGGTCTGAATATTCTTGTACCTATATGTGAAGCTATTCAACATGTTCTAACTCTGAAGCGTTACTATGACAAAGTCATTGCATCAGATCTTAACCCCAAGTTAATGCTTATGATAGTGAATATGCAACAAGGATTAAAGCAACGTTTTTCAAAACTTGGTGAGGATACAAAATATTTGCTGGCGACTCTATTAGACCCTCGATTTAAAATACATTTCTTTTTTGACAAAGTGCAAAGGGAGAAAAAGTCCAATAGCATCTTTTACTAGAGGGTTTATTCCGTAAATCAAGCAGCGATGAAAGTACCAGCTCGTCTTGTTAATACCAAATGAAAAAGGACCAACAATGAGCCTAGTCAGAGCATTCACAGATCCTTCTTGGAATGTTTTGAAGAGGTAATTGCCGAAAAACAGCCGAAAGATGAGCCAGGTGTTGACAACGAAATTGTAGCAGACCTAGATATTTACCTTAATCTAAAATAATTACATAGGAATAAAAATAAATTTTTTGGTGGGCAAAAAATAAAGCAATATTTTCTCAAGGCTTAGTAAAGCTTGCTGCAAAGTATTTGTCCCCACCTGGAAGCAGTGTTTACTCGGAGAGACTTTTTCAGAAGCAGAAAGTTCGTATGAAGTGGAGAGAAACAAGCCTCTTCCTCGTAATGCAGAAAAATATAATTTTTACACCACAATCTACCGCTTTCAAATTTTGATTACTAATTTCAAACAATATGCAGATATGTTATTACCAATAGAAAAAGAAACACTTTAAATTATAAAAAAGTAGGTTATTTTCATGATAAAATATCCTGCTTGCAAGACAACTTATGGGTATTCGGTATTCGGCCGAATAGTAATTTAATATTCGGTATTCGGCCGAATATCGAAAAAGGGCCGAATAGGCCGAATACCGAATATTCGTTGCAACTCTGATTGCTATCTTTCAAGTGAATTTTGTTTCAAAACTTCAAAGACAATTGCATTCTAGGTTGATAGTTACTATATGTATATGTAAAATCTGTAGAATGACCTTTATTTGAAAAATAAGATTTAATTTTGATCATCTTTAGATTGTATTTCACTGCAGGCCACAGCAAATCACTGTGATTTCGGGCCGTAATCTTCTACGCGGGCCCAGTACAGATTGGTGGATCACATACTCCAGGTTTTTTTAATTTCTGGAGTATGCAGATTTCTTCACGATGTTTTAAAAGATTTAGCTAGGAATTGCTATAACCCTAGTGAGTCCCACGGAATTTTCTTATTTGTCATTTGGCCACGTCACGACGACTGCCTGTCTATAGTCTATCTTGGAAGAACTAATACATGAAAAAGCCTTGTCAGTTTTCAGATGTCGACAGAGACGTGTGTACAACAAAATGTTAGCGATTCTGAACAAGCCAGGAGCGTAATAATGTCAATAATATATAAGTGCCTGTAAAAGAAGAGTGAAATACTCTGCAAAGTTTTGATTAAAGTATATAGGTTTTTCCGGTTGCGCATAAATAAATACATACAAGTGTATCGTTGTTGACTAAAAACCACTTATCTATTTGAGAATTACGTAGAACTTCAACTATGGTTTTAATACTAAGAACAAGAAATCTAGTTTAAACGAATTTCATGGACGAGTATAAGGAGCATTTATTTTCGCTCTCTCAGCCTTTCTAGATTGAAGGAGGCCAATGCAATGGAAGTCGGGTATTGCGGCAATTTCCGCGAAAAATCACATAAAGAAACCGCGGTCCCTTCAGTCCCGCCATCATGTTTTCTAACCATTAATGCCAGTTCAAAAAATTAACGAGGTCATAAAACGGCGACAAAAAATCGAAGATTAGTCGGTCGCATTCACGTGTATATATTTTCGTTTCTTAAAAATTGGTCGTGTGAATATGATGTACAAAACGTTACAAACATTTATTTTACAAAATATTCGTATTTCGTGGCACAAAAATATTATTAAATTTATGAAATCAAGGTAATATTTTTCATTTATCATTCAAAGCGATCAATGTAGTTAGTTTTTTCCTATTTTATTGGCAAATCTTGAGAGAACTAAAATATCGTTTTCAGTGACCACAAATTACCGTAACTTCACTCCTAAAATAACGTTAATTATATAACTAAATTAATAGATCGGTTGAACATCTTAGGTTGAAATGCACAACACAATGATAATTAATTTTAAGTTAAAAACCAAAAGCAATTAGTCATTAAAATGTTTTTATATTACATACGGCCATTGAATATATTTTATTGATTTGCAGCTGATTGATTTTTAAATTGTATTGCTTGGATTGAACATAAAAGTAAATTATGTAACGTACGATTAATTGTAAATTAGGTACTCCCAGGAAATTAAACTAAGATCTATTTTGAAAATAAAAATATTTTTTATTTTTTATTTTATATATGAAAACTCAACATCGTCCCGTGAATTTCAGCAGATTTAATTTCTGTATACTTATCTAAATGTTTGATCAATTCAACAGAGCGCAGTGGGCGCCCTGCGGGAGGTCCTGATGTACAACGCGCCCTGCGCGTTAAGTGTGGTGAACTCGCTAAACTGCCCCCCCCCACAGCGTTATGACATGGGGTGCTTCAAGAAACCCTTAAAAAGATCTTAATATTGTTCAGCGAATATGTACAAGTGAACTGTAACAAATACAACAATGAAAAATAGCAAAATGTTTGCCTCTGGATAAGACATTGTCACAGATTGTAAACGATACAGCGAAAGGCGATTTTTCCTCACATGCGTTTCTGGAACATAAATATAAGAACGCGAAATGGAAAATGGAGGACATTACTAAAACATTGCAACGCTTATTTCTATCGCTTAACCGAATGTGACAACGCGCGCTTTTCCGCCCTACTGCATACCGTAGCGATGGCGGTGAAGCCGATAAACTCGGTAAACGACGAGCTCGTAAAAATGTCAATTTACGATCTGATTATGTCCGACGATGCCCGTAGAACATGAACTGTTGTTGGAGCTCTTTAACTGAGTAACGCGGTAACCGCAACATTGTGGCGTATTCAAGAGGCGCGTGTCGGCCGGGGGCGGATAAAAGGGGCATAATTAAATTTACCACAGTACAGGTGTGCACCTCTGGTTTCTTTGAGTAACTATGATAGAGCGGTGCTGGCAGAACTTTCCTTAACCACGTGCGGATATTATGTCAAACTATAAATTGTTAAACACTGTATCGGTTTCGTGTTGTAGCGAAACAGTATTTAAAGTAACATATCTGTTCCCCATAAAACTAACATGATAGTTACAGATACAGAGTATTGGTAGCATATTTATATCAATTTTATATTACTTATTTATTTCCTCTTTTTAGACTTTACTGTACAGAGACGGACTCAATGCATAAATGCATTCTCTATCAGTCGACCAGTCAGTTAGGTAAATGTGACAAATTAAAACGGGTGCAGTCGAAATTAAACAATAATCAGTAGGTATATATTAATAATAATCTTCTTACACAACAAAATATATAAATATACATACTAAATATAAGTAATATATTAAATATATAAACCATACATATGAATAAATTAATATAACTACATAATACTTATAAATAGAGATAATACGAGAAAAATACCGTTAACACTGTGGATTTTGGAAGTAATGTTCCTAAATCATTCTGTTATTATAAAATTTTAGCAAATATTTTAAAATGATATTGCGTTCCATCATCTGAAATAGCACGTGAAAGCGTTGCAAAATGTAATAAAATTCAGGGAATTTATTCTATTATGCGGCAGATCCCCTGAAATGAGTGAACAAATAACGAAAGGAAATTGTGCATAACTTTGTTTGCAATTTATTTCCGAAGTCAGGCACGTCGACATAATGGCGATAACGAGCAAATCACATCAGCTTTTTTCAAGTGTCAAATTCCTTTATTTTTTTCATTTATTTTCCAGACGTTTGAAGGGTGACATTTCATACCTACAGGTTGAGATAAAAAGTGTCGGCTCTTGTGTTTTATGAGTCGGCACAGTGTCTTGGCAGATTGAAATAATTAGCGCTGTACGAGTTCACAGTTACCGCCTGGAGACTACTTCGAATCATACTGCGCGAACACTGTTCGAGAACGCTTGAACATAAATAATAGATGCTGTTTGGAAAGTGAAATCACATTACCGAGTACTACTTACCTGTTATGATACAATTTAAGTCTTGAGAATGGGTGAGTAAAATGTAAATGATCCAGGGAAGTCTGAAGTCTCACCACTGCACCGCACCGCCATCATAAAATAAACTGAAACGTTTCTACTCGACTGTCGTTTCGTTTGCAAATAAATGGAAAACAAATACTGAGTTTAACTTTCTAATCCAGTTAGCAAACACTTATGATAATGAATTAAAGGGGGTAGGAATATTGCATAACTACAGCGGTAAGGTTATAAGGTTGAAATTTCTAATGGTCAAAGAAGGAAACTCTTATATCAACTCTACTTATAAACAGCGTTTCGGATGTTTTCGTGATTCCATTAACTATATTTCATTAATATCATCGTGTATATTCCAAATTGAAAAAATATTGGTAACAATTCTAATGTTTATCAATGTAATGTTGATATTTTTTTTTTTATTATCGTCGTGGAGCGTCAGACTGAATCTTTTTTATTGGTAGACGGAGAATGAGACTAGAGTGGGCCTCGGTGTAGATATATGATATGAGACAGCGATAGCCTATATTTTATACGTTTAATTTCCGTTTACAACATCTAATAAAATTCGGAGAGTCCCTTACAGTACAAAAAAGTAACAAATATATTTTTTAAATGAAAATCACAATGATATTCAGCGTTAGCAGCGACTATCAAACGTTTATATTGATACACAAAAAGAGATAAAACATTTTCTCTATCGCGCTTTAATGTCTAACCATGAATATGTTTTATTAGAGCGCATAGTTGTGGATTTGGTAAAAATATACAGATGTTTCTTTTTTGTGTTTGTTTTTATTGAATTTTGGTATAGACTTGGTATGGAAAAGGCTTGGTGTTGACCAAAATTAAATGAAAACAGAATTTCTTTCGTTTGTGAAAGCTTTTTTTTATTTTTTATTGCACTAAGAAACAGAAAGCGGACTTAATACTTAGAAGCATTATCTCCCAGTCAACCTTTGGATCACGCAGGATGGAGCGGTCGGAGCAATGACAGTTAAGATTAACTAAAACTGTATAGAATAGTGACGCATATTAATTAAATACCACAATATAAATGAATATTATGGGTATTTGATAGCATTTATTACCATTTTGCTTTCCTTTACAGTTGGTGGAAGAAACTGGGGTTTACATTTACTGCGCAACGAACAATTGAACAATTTAGTGTCAATAAAATATCTAGAACATAAAGGAAATAAGCCGTCGTTTGTTCGGGCGGTGTCAAAAGGAAAAGCAATTAGCTAGAATGCAAATGGCGGAATGTATTGTAGTGTTCAACACATTTGCATACAAAGCGACGAGCTGGCGGAATTCCGAGGGCCTGCCGGGCTCACTCTCTTTAAGCTTCCGTTTTAAACTTTCACCGTAACTTAAAATCTTATTGCTTAGCGCACTCCGACGAGTATATGGACAGCAAAGAAAAAAAAACTTATTTCGAACAAGCAGTGCCCGCGACTTCGTATGCACGTTGGAGTATGTGATGTTGGCTTGGTTCCCGTGGGAACTTTATAACTGATATGAATAAAAAAGTGCCCTAAATGTTAACACGGCACATACGTTATAACTATGTCAAGTTTCATTAAAATCCGTGCAGTAGTTTCTGCGTGATGCACGTTCAAACTGACAGGCAGATAATAATTCCGATTGTTATAATAATAATAATAATGATAACAAACAATACTCGTATTGTTTGTGCTCTATATTTCTCGTTCTCTACATTGCAACGAATTTTTATTAAAAAATAAATAAATATTCAAACACCACTTTGTTATATCTTATTATTGTTATTACCGGCTTCGTTCGTGAGAACTTTTGTGTGATTCCCGCAAGAACTTTATAACTGATAATGATAAAAATTACACTAAGTGTTAAGCCACATAAGTTTTAACTACGTCAAGTTTCATTACAATCCGTCCGGTAGTTCTTGCGTGATGCCCGTTCAGAGAGACAGACAAAAATTCCAATAAATGTTGTTGTTGGTTTACATGACTCTTAAGATTTTATTATATGTATAGATGTAGATACATATATATTAATAGGGCTATTTAGTACCTAATTATATTTTGGTTATATTAACAGTCTGCCAAATCGTTTGTGTCCAGACTACAAAAAGCATTGTATCACAAGGCCAATGACCAGATAGACGGTCAGAGCAAGTGAAGGAGACGTTGTTATCCAAATATACACTGCGTTGACAATTGCAGTCACTATAGACAATACACATGTCGTAAAAATTATTTATTTTCTTTAATCTTTTTTAAATTAATCAATTACCATCATCAACACGCTAATGTACCCAATACCATTCAATTCTAGCTCTTATAGCTGACTTGTCTATTGGTATAAATTGTATTGTTGTCTATCGTAAGTCAAACATTTAAATATCCAACGTGCCAGCTCTTATGAAATTACCTACCTATACATCTCATACAGTGCACGTCTATGTGTGCTTCTGTTCACATATATTATGTTATTTACTCCATTCATACGTGTTTATACATAAATGGCTACACTACTAGATACGAGAACCTATTCGTAAATCTATCATAACATAATATTGTAAACAGTGAAATGCGTGAAAGTGTTTCTCACAAACTGTAAGGGACTCAGGGTTAAACCGCCTCACAGAAAATATATAAAACGATACGTCTTAGTCATGGCAGTGGCAATATTTCTGGGACAGGCTATTTGTTATATTTTTATATTGATAAGAATTTATTTACACAGAAAGCGAAACATTAATAAACTTGCTGCGTAATTGATGTCTGCAATACTTCGCTGTCATTTATATAGTTGGAATAGACATTTAGACATTAGCTGTGTTATTATAATATTAGCTATGTTAGTTGGATCGAACCTCATAGGTTTTTTTGACTAATATCTATTTAAATGGGCGCCTTCATAAGAGGCTCCCTTAAGGTAGCCCCTAGATATACAATAAAATTATACAATAATGTCATATTATTATTGAATCGCGCCTTGCACACAAACGACGAAAATACGTAACAAAATTTTAGCTGTTTTGTTTTATGACACTTAAACCTACAACCATCCGCATTTCCTCGATACGGAGGTGTCGCGCACTGTTCGGTCCAAAAATTACTTTATACCGCGAACCCGTAGGCTGTGGAACGAACTGCCTCAAGAGGTCTTTCCATTAAGCTACGATATGGGGTTCTTCAAGAGAGCTGTGAATAGGATTTTGCAAGGTCGGCGGCGCGCCCGCATACCCCCTGGTGTTGCAGGTGTCCATGGGCGGCGGTAACACTTACCATCACGTGGGACCGCTTGCTCGTCCGCCCACTAGTATTATACATAAAAAAAAACATGGAATTGACTGGATTAATTTTTAATATTGAAAAAACATTTATTAAATATTTTAAATTTTCCTACTTCACAAAATATAAATCGGTGTCGCTCTGTTTCAAGAAAGCAAAATCTAATAAAAAAATCAACAAACGAAAATAGAATTGATTAAATTAGGACAGGAAATTGTGTTTCATTTCATTTGCGTCTATTTTTACGAAAATTTGACGCGAATACATGAATGAATGAATGTTCGTAATGAATGTGTGTTCTCGTATCCAAAATTAAAAAATAAACCCTAATTAAACATTACATACCTAAATACACTGTATAGACAAATACAATATAATGTTTTTATTTAACAATCTCATTATTCATATTTAAAATATGGTTCCAAACCATCTTGTCTCTTCCTCGGTGACCCAAAATGAGGGAGAGCCGATATAACCCCCGGCGGAAGCACAGTTCGCCGGGGTTCAGAATCCTAGGGCGAGAAACCGATAGACGATACGCGCGGTATCGAGCAGCACCGTCTTCTGTATCTTCGTTGAGAGCCAACCGCCACGGAAGTCCAACCGCCTCAGGTTGGTCTCTAGGCTGGAGGGGATTAACCTGTTTACGGTAATACGACTAGGATGATTTCAGTCGACGTCACTTCCCACATATCGGAGATCTCGTGTGCTAGATCGAGATACTTTCTTCTTTTCTCTGTTTCTGCTTTCACTAGACCCTCATTATGGGCACGTGAACGGACCGGGGTCCGTTAATACGATATCGGGTCGGTCCCAGTAGAGCTTTGCGCGGCCATTCTCGAGCACCTGCTCCGGTGTGTATTCGTACTTGTAATAAGGCAATCTCTGTTCTAAGAAACCATATTTCAGGGCGAAATCTTGGTGGATAATTCTAGCCGCTTGCCTAAAATCTGTGCAGATCTCAGTGTTGGAAAGGGCCGAGTAACCGAAAGTGACATATGTGAGTAGCTCTCCAGGATGGCTACACGCTTGACATATGTCCACTGTGCCGTCCTTCAGGATACATTTCCGATAGTTCTTCGTCACCTGATCCTGTCACACTGACAAACCCCTCGGTTTCTCCGAAGCGCAGTCATTGCACGGAGGCTTTGGTGTCTACGTGGAGCTCGTAGAGGGCCTTGAAGAACTTTCCGTGCAGCTCATTCTCCTTTCATATAGCCTCTCGATCAGAGGTACTGAACACCACCGGATCTTGATATTGCTCAATGGCTAAGGGTGAGACCTATGTCACTTACTACGACTACGGCACGAATTTCATCACAAGAATGGTGATTGTTGTATCCAGCCCTCGGCATTCAGATGAAGACGGACCGTCATACCGCTACGGCGGCGCCGAATAGGATCGATCCGTATCTGATAGACCAGTGCTGCTCTCCAGAAACGGGGGCAGCATGTTGTTTTAAACCTCCAATGAGTGAATCATTGTTATAATTTCATTCATTAGAGGTTTAAAAGTAGTTAAAATTAATAAAGTTAATATAATTAAAATCGATTAATTCCTCTGAAAACAAAAAACAATCGCCTTCGACACTCGATATATAATTCTATATGATATTATGACAACTGAAATGTTTATAAAATTATTGTAATTTGACTATGAGAAGCAATTTAATGATTATTGACTTTAAATGTGAATTAATGACTTAAAATGTAAAATTATTGACGTAAACTAAATTATTTTGTAAAAATAAATATTTCATAACTTATGATCAGCAAATAAATTTCATTTCACTGTTTTTTCCAACAAATTCTAGCCACAAAACCTTTTTGGTGGGAACTCGAGAAGCGGAGGATGAGTTTTGTAAAAATTGTGTATTGTGAGTTTTGGGGTTTATTAGTGATACCTAGTTTATTAAAGTCCAAGTGATTATTTTTTGTGCATAACGTTTGTGATAATAAAGCATAAGGTACGTTTTCCTGTCCTCAGTAAACCTACTACCGATCACTTTACTGAGCGACTCCTATTGCTCTGATGCGACGGGACTGACCTTGACAAGATGTGTTTTGAATTGTTGACTTTAAAATTGTTAATTACGAAGAAAACTCAACACTGGCAGAATGTGCTAATTGCGATATTGCCATGTAAGAAAAAAAAACACTGGCCCAGCATTATAAATTTAGCTGGCAGAGAATGCCTTAAGAGAATGGCTTTAAGGTCGCCTTTTGTGTGACAATATGCAATAAAGTTTGTTATATAAAAACAATAAATAAGTCGAAGCTTGCGCCCTGCAGTGGGATGTCGATCGATTCTAGTCAACAACATCGAGATTGGTACTATTTGTTTCAATCATCCCGAAACGAACTAATTCGTTTTAAATTAACAAAATTGTACTTTAAACAAATACTAATTTTCCTAAAACTAATAAATTGTTGTTAATTATACACAAATTGACACATACGTCTATTAACACAGGAGTTGTATCCAAATCAGTTTAAAAAAGAACTCTTTCAGACCGATTGAATACAATCGTGGAAATTTCAATGCATGTCATTGTTCGTTATTTACCAACCGAAGGGACCTAAGCGGTGCCATTTGGAGAAATTGTCTAATTAACCTGCCTATCGGACGATTTATTGCGCCAGGTTGGATGCTTCGAAGTAATTTCGTTCACCCCTTATAGACTGAGTCGTAAAGAATAAATCACCAACGCGGTAAATTAGGTACGTACAGCCAGAATGAATTTTGATAATATTTTAAGATTACCGGTTTATTGGGTTTTATCTTGATTAGACAGTTATAAATAATACACGTTTTAGATCACTCAAAGCGCGGCTTGGTCTAGGCTTGTAAAAATGAGCACTAAACGCTCGACACTTGAGCGCTGAGTGAGCACCGAGCCTTTCAGTCTGAGCTTTATATCCCAAATTATGGACGTTTGATGGTCTTAAGCAATTTAGTTAAAGCGCAAGTCTAACACCTTAAGGTTCTTAAAGTTCATTATCGCCGACTTAGTGCTTGAGTGCTTAGTGCTAATTTTCGTAATATTAGCTTGGCACAATAGGATAGCCCGATTGGTTAAGGGTCAGCCAAAATAATCATAAAGTAAGCATGAAGTACAGTGTATTCATTGGTCAAAATTTTGACAATTCTCCCTACAGGTAATGCCCATGAGAAATTAGTTGTTAACGGTCGTCATTTCGTTTGAGGAATATTTTTTCCGAATTTCCAAATGTCAATCTGTAATTACTTCAGTTCAAATTGTTCGTATGAAATGTTCTTTTATAATAAAAGAATCCGCTAAAATAATTAGATATGTAGTAATGTAATTAGACACAGAGTAGATACATTATATTAGACACAGTCTGACTTGAGTAGTTTACTGATGTTCTGTTAACTTTTGCATTTGTTTGTTTGGATTTACGTACGTGTGTGTGCAATGTTTGTGTATATTTGAGGCGGGACATAGACAAACGTTTCAGGTAACATTTCCACCTTAACACTTCAGGTAACATGTGTGTACTCATGTTTAAAAAAAATATATATTGAATGGAATTGATTTAATTATGCAACTTCTGCTTTTTTGCTGTTGTAATTATAAAAGTGTAACGGGGTTTTGCTATAAATCCTGCTTACAAAATAAATTAAAATTCAATGTTCTCCATTCTAAGTTAAAGATTAATTTATCTTTAATTAACAAGATTAAACGCCTCTTAAAGTATACACAAATAAATTGAACAGATCTTCTACTAAAATAAAGAGATCTATATAATTCGCATACACAAATAGCTACTCTACAAATATTTTAACACATTACCTTTCCTCTACACGATATTGTACGTAATTATTATTTGGATTAAGGCTCTCGGCGAGGAAGGATAACTGTTTTACAGCAGCAATTTACAGCAAAGTTATTCATGGTTTAACGTAAATGTGTGTATATTATCATTTACAATTTTATATTACATTTCTCCTCACTGTAATGCTGATGTAATTAGCAATGTAATGCTAAACTAATGCGCTCTTTATTTTTAATTAATTTAATTCCAATATAAGAGTATCAAAATTGTACTACTATAAATTACAGACGTGCAACTAGTCTATTGTCAAATTTCGGTTTGCTGAAGGCCATACAGCCCTCATACACATTGTCTTGTCCAGCCCCTGTACAGCAGTGGATGATAAAACAGATGGAACGTAAGGCAACAGAAATCACTACTATATACTATTACAACATTTCCACGTACTATTTCAGCGTACTTGTTCTATTTACATGTGAAAAACTATTGGAGGCCTTTCTACCGTGAACGATAAGTCTGATTCCTCATACCATAGAAAGATTTAGAATAAAAAAAGGATTTATTTCATAAAAAAACGATGCGTATCAAATCGTGACGCCGACGATTATATTACTCGCAGATGACTCGCGGGGATTACATTCCGCAACAGTGTAAAAAGTGTCGCAGCCCATTTCAATTACTTTCCTGTCATGTATCCAGCTCGCGAATGTGAAAAGAGCGGCTTACGGGATATTAAAACACCCCGTGCGTTATATTACAAATGGTGTGACAGCACTTTAACATAGGATCTTACATATTTCTTGAAATATACCAGTAAGAAAGATTTTGTCACAAGAAAGAGACGAATGAAGTTTAAAATATTTATTTATTTATTACACTACTGATATGTATGGACTTAATGCCCGTCTTTTTTATAGAGAGAAGCCGGCAGACGAGCATACAGTCCCCCAGTGTTAAGTGGATACTGTCGCCCATGGACATCCGCGGTACATGCCAATTTCATTCCAGAATGACAAACTTGGGCACGCCCCAGGATGCGTTATTTAGAGATGTAGCAATGGATTTGGAAAAAGGATTAGGGTAATGGGAAGAGATAGGATAGGATGAGATGGGAATGGTCAATATCAGTCAACCACCCGATTATACAGAAAAACGATCGCAGATAGTCATAAAATAATGTACGTTTATTATTTACTATTCTTATTGTACAGTTTTAAATAGACAAAAAAATAGAATAAAGAAAGTCGAAACAATCCTTTAAATCTGCTTAAGGTTATTTTAATTTAAAAAATGATTTTGAAATTGACTTAAAAAGATGGCACTTATTTATGTAATTCAGCCAGCAACACCAAACTCCGTTGAAAAAATGATTGATAAACTATTGGACCAAGCATTTTGTGTCATTTTTCCTGGCAAGATGACGGTTTCAAATTGCCTTTTCTTTTAATAAAAAAAATCCGTTTTGAGTGCGCTTAACTGTATTGCAGATATTTCTAATGTGTTGTTCAGTCAGTAAGTATGCTTTCTAGCACGTTATAATTAAAGGCACACAAAAGTAATTAATCGACAATTATTATAGTATGTCGATTATTTCGTATTTGTATGGTATTTTTTCCAATAAAGTTATGTATGTATGTTCAATTGTATCTAGGTACCTATCTATTTTATTTCTTCCTAAAGATATAGCAACGTTAAAGAATGCTTATTTTTCCAGTATAACTTGTTTTCTTTGTAATCTAACATTGGTTCTAGTCTAGAAACATTTCGATATCAGCCTGTAACGTCCCACTGTAGGGCGCATGCCTCCCTTAGTAAATCGCTAGGAGGTTTTGGGCATAATCCAACGCGGGCTCAATGCGGGTTGGTGGATGGATGCGGGTTTCGAGCATGCGGGTTTTCTGACGATGTTTTCCTTCAAAGGTGAGTTAGGGATATATTTTTTAAAACATTAAATAATTAAATAAAATAATTTTAAGTAGTAGTTGTAGAACAACATTGTATATATTGTACAATGTCTCCGACACGGGGTACTGGCAGGAAGGCTAGCAATTGAAATGTTTTAAATTAAAATAACAAGGCATAAAGATCTCAAACTTACATTGAGATTTATAGTCTTGTTCAACAGAATTTGTGAAATTGGAATTCACGTCATCCCAATTTTTGAAGCAGTAAATTTAGCACGTGGTTTTCCCTTTCTCCGGATACCGCTCGATTTAAGGAGTCTATTGAAGCTGCGTCCTTAAACGGTTAATTAACATCCATTACCCTTGTTTTAATCAAATTTCAGGTTCTTTTATCAGGTTTACAAGGATGACCTTAAAAGTTGAAAAGGTAGAAAGGCAGAGAGTACAACGAATAAAGTATATAGCCCGAAAGCCTTTTCAACAAACTCCTGTAATAATACGAGTTAGGTGCTTTTATTTATAATATGAAGTTTAGGAATTTTGAGTATTATTTTATTCATTGACTTTCTCAGGTATATTTATTCAAATCTTAAACTCAAATTGCTCAACATCAAGTTATGAAGATACTCAAAGAATAAACATTATCTATACATACGAGTATACTTATACGTATAATAAAATCGTAACGTGATAAATATTTCTTAAAAAAGCCGCTCTTAAATTTCAAACATAAAAGCTTCAAAAATCGTAATTTTTGTGTATGTCTGTTCGTTCGTCCGTTTGTCTAGCTATCTATCTGAATGAGCATTACGCAGAAACCACTGAATGGATTTACATAAAACTCGGCATTGTTGTAGCTGTACATAGGTTGGCATTTAGGATACTTTTTACCTAGACTCATTATAAAGTTTCCACTGGAATCATCATCAAGCCCGCATATAGTCACACCAAAAAAGCACTGGATGGATCTTAATGAAGCTTAGGATGATAATAGTTCATATGTCCTGGATCAACTTATATGACACTTTATCTCTAACTGTTATAAGATTCTGCGGAATTATTATAAACTTTATAGAGCGTTGCGATGAGATTTTAAATGTGAAATATAAAATAAATTATTGCTGTTATCAATGATATATTACATCAATACGATGTAGTCGGATTGGATTATGTCAGCAGAAAGAGCCGCAAGAAATTAAAATGGGGATGAGACTGGATTGATTGAGGTGAAATCAAGTCGGGTTGGAAACGGGCAGAGACAGACAGACAGAGACAGTCGGTTGGAAATTGGGTGGAGTGGGAAATGAAGGTACGGAATAGGGCAGAAGTACAATAAACTAACTGCACATATGTACGTATAGGTCTTCTAAAGCCAACACCAACAAAGTCGCGGGCACAGCTAGTTTGAAATGCGCTGTGTTTTAATTTATACTAATATAATAAAGAGGTAAAATTGTGTGTTTGTTTGTAGGTATATTGGGGGTAATCTCTGGAACTATTGAACCGATTTCAAAAATTCTTTCACAAATAGGAAGCTACATTATCCGTGTCTAATATAGGCTATATTTTATTTTGAAATTTTGAAGAAAAAATGAAAAAATAAAACTTATAAACCGAAGCGAAACGAGGGCGGGTCGAAGTAAGTAAATATATTGAAAGTAAGGGTTACAATACAGAAAAATAAAATATTTTCATTGTTTCCCCTATTCTTTTTCTTATTCAAGCCAGGAATTTTTGGCGCTTCCTACGTAGGAACACAGTAGATACACAGGGAGGTATTATTGTAAGTATATGACGAAAAAGAACTGGTTCACGATAATCGTGTCGCTAGTATCTGTATAAAGTACCTGTACATCGAGGTTGCGCAACACGTAGTCCGGATGCTTAGTTTTACTAATTTGGCAAGCATTCAGACGAAAAGACCATATTACATATTGAATCAAGAATCCTTATTAACTCAAGAACTCGCTCGGCCGACTCTTGCTTTGAATGCTTTGGTATGGTGATTTTTAACATATTAAAATATCAAAGAGAATCTGCAATAAGTAATCGTATTATTATATTTTGATTACAAGAAGCACACTGTTAAAGCGCGAAGTTCATAGGTATTAATAATCTTCAATTTTTTTCTAAATAATCTTCCAATTAATTTTGAAACTGACATAGCTGACTTTACTTACGGCTTTATAGCACTACACCGTTATCTTCCTGTGGGTGTCGTATAAGGCGACTAAAGGATAATAAAGCCGCTACAACAAGTCCTTAGTAGATTCACGATCTCTAAAATAGTGGATTTGGCAACCCGCTCGGCCAGCGTGGCGTTATAAGGCCATACATGCCTCGTGCACAAGATAATATGCATAAAACGCGTCAAACAGTGGATGTTTAAAAGAGCTAGACACGAATACGGCTAACTTAATTTAAAGTAGGCATGTAAATATCTACTAGGTATGTATAATAAAAAAAAACACTAGGTACTTAAATCTCAGAAATTTAAATATGTTTTACTTTCACTAATTCTAACATTAAAATTACTCAGACATAGCCATGCTATGTAAGCGATGTACGGCTTTATTGGCTTTACGGTTATTGCGCGGGTTCAAGAGCTGAGCAATAATAATATCTAAAGACATAAATAATTCTAGACATAAAGACATAATTCTAGAATAGACCAACTTCATATTGTTAGTTAACATTGGTCATATGGGTTACAAATATAGATAAGACGGGTTATAAGACTATTTTATTACCATGTCATTTATTTGATATGAGTAAGGTGAACTAAAGAGAAATAAAATAAAGAAAAAAGATTTACATCAGGTATTTGCCTCTTATCGTCCACTGCAGGACATGTGCCTTCTCTGGACATTGTCTTGTGTATGAGTGGCGTGTGGCCTTATAACGTCACACTGGTCAAGCTGGTTGGTGAGTCTACTCTTTTTAGAGGTGGTAGCAGGTCAAAAGCAATTTCACCGTTCGTTCCATATCAGCCTATAACAATCCACATAGGCGTCGCCCGGTAGTCAAGCTATTTCGGGCCTTAATTTACCACGAGGGCGCAGTGCCGTTTGGTAATCAAGCTTACATTACTTGACAAGCTTATTTAATTTAAGCTATTATTATATTTATATATGTATTAATTTGAGGCTGCGGCTTTACCTTCACTTGTAATTCGATTTCATCTGAGAGATCGATTACATTGTCGTAAAAGATTCGCGCTAAGTAGGTACTACCAAATCGATTTTACTCATATTCTTATACAATACAACTTTACGAAAGAAATATAGTTCTCCAATGTAGTCGTAAAAGAGACATTGTACGTGTAGAGATTTAAAGCAGAGCGATTGCATTTTTTCATAATAAGAAGGTATCGGTCGAGTAGGCATTTCACCTGGTGGCAAGTGGATACTGTCGTCCATGTTCAATCGAGATAACAACAACCAACAACAGTCCAGTATGATAAACGTTAGCACGCCCTCATATTCGTCGCCTACTTCTGGAGATTTATTAGTGGATTTGAATAAATGCACGTAAAACTTACGAAAAACGTTGGCTTTAAGACCAACATATAAACCTACTCTAGACTAATTTAAACAATAGCGCAACTGCATATCAATGAAGCGCATCTGCGCCCCTCTGGTGTATCCGTGTCCGCAAGTATAAAGCGATTTCTCTATGAAATAGGGAGGTAGGCGACTCGCCTGATGCTAAGTTGCTTACCACCCCGTCTGAACCATGCGGCCAGGCGACCAGTAAGTTTGAAAGGAGGTGTACGGGGTCACTGGGGTTGAAACTGTTTACAGGATGCACGTCGCGCTTTTGCGGTTTGTCGGCTGGTCTCGCGATAGATCTTCCAGCTGCCCATGACCGCAAGTAGTCTCGCCTCTATACACACATGACATGTTAACAGTACGACAGACTCGGTTTTATCAATAGATTACGACTTAACTCTGTCAAGCATATAAAATATTATACTTGACCCTAACCTTTTTAATTTGTTACTTAGGATCAATTAAAAGGCGACGTTGTATGATCAGAAATGGTTTCACAAATATGCGATTAAATTATAAAATTATTTATTTCAGACTTTCTATAACTAAAGCAAGCGAACCGTGACTTCTTTGAGCCCTACCTCCATTCGTTTTCTCCTTTCCATTTTTCTTAATTCCCCTTTCCTGTATTGGATGTACGATTCTTAATCCTTTACCACCAAATTCAGGATGTGTATTCCATGGGAAAGCTAGATTACTAATTCCTTTATCTCTCATGTCACGTGTTTTATAGCGGTTCCAAACGAAACAACACACCCGTTCTCTATCTTTGCATCCAGGCACCTCGGGGTGGAATCTCAAAGGTTCAGCACAAAGATGGTATTTGACGCAGATTCCGCCGATTTCCCAGCACGGTTTGGATATTAGAGACCCTAAGAAATAGCAAATTGATTAGTATTATATATATGTACTGTTTACATAGATCGAACTTCATGTGAACGCATGTAATAAAACAAATATACTAAATATGATTGGAATCAATTTCGCCGAAATGTGTATTTGTAACAAAATTATTTAAATATTACTCACTGCGGCCGGAAGCTGTAAGATCTGCCAAGGCGGTGTGATAGGCGAGGAGTTCCGCACGGAGGTCCTCGTATTCTTCATCTACCGAGAGGTCTAAGTTCTTATCATTCCGCATCGAAGTTATAAAGGACTCAACGTCAATATTATCGTTAGACGCGTCTTTACTCTCCTTTGACGACTCCGCCCGACTATCTCGAAATACAAACGCTATTATATGTAACAGTAATACCCATCGAGACACTCTTCGATGCAACATTTCTAAACAAAATTTAAACCTGAATCTAAATAAATTCCATTTTAAAGTATTTGTATTGAAATCAAATACATAAATTCAAATGATAAGCCTGTAGTGAAATGGGGTTTCGCAACCGAAACGTACCTACTACGAAACACAAACGCGAGAAAATATTTTCTCTGGAATTATTTTGCTTTATTTTATTACGCGTTGATATTGAGAGTAATTTTATGTAAAAGCGGATAATATTGTAATAATTTTGAATACCAGTATAATAGTTATATTTAGCAATGCCTAGTGTAATATCGTATCAATTTCGATAGTAGTAGAAATGAATTAACTTTATCACGTGAGTGCGCGGCGAGAAACAAGTCACGCGAACGTCCCCCACCCCCCACATTAAATATAGATTAAACTGTAATGTTGATGTAGAAAAATAATGTGTATTTAATAACCGAAATGTTTGCAAAATCCGGGGGAGTCAATCGTAGAATTGTGAATTTTATTCGAATAACTTTATATACGACTAGCGACCCGCCCTCGCTTCGCTTCGGTTTATAAGTTTTTTGGAACGAAATTCCTTTACGCGGCTTGCGGTAGGTGTTATTCGAGAGAAAATGTAACGTCACGTAAGATTTTTACCCCCTTGATACACCTTTCTCTTTCTCGCATTTCTCTCGCTCGGACACGGTATGGTGGCGATTCTCGCGATCGTGTCAGTTCGTCGGTATTCGGTAAATTTCGGTAGCGGGCCGATCGCTAGTTCTCTCTCTCATGCCTCGCTCGATCCGAAACTAAAATATCCGATTCGACTACATCGCCATCGCTGATTCGCTGAATCGTATCGTTGTTTTTCGATGTAATATATCGCATGGTGAAATCGATGTTAGAATGATATATTGAAAAATACATCGATATTTGTAATATATCGATTGTTTTTAGAGTTTACTAAGATTATGGTTATAACATGGCTGAAAATGAAAGTATACGGATGCGTGAATTTAAAAAAATTCGGAGTTTAAAAAATGCGTGAAGATCTTCGTTCCTTACAGGAGTCCCCTGACCGCACACGTTGTTTCTTTTTTCAATATTTCAAAATAAAATATAGCGTATATTAGACACGGATAATGTAGCTTCCTACTTGTGAAAGATTTTTTGAAATCGGTTCAGTAGTTCCAGAGATTACCCCCAACATACCTACAAACACACAATTTTACCTCTTTATAAGTTTAAATTAGCATATTGGTAAATTATTGAAATGCAATTGTTTGGAGATTTTGTTTAATTCATAGAAAATATGTACACAATAAAAGATAAAAACGCTTCTACAGTAGTATAGAATTGTCAGAAACCGTCCTTTATCCCCTTCCCATCCTAATCCTTATTTCCTAATCCCCAAAGGTAGACAACGCTTTTGCGGATACGCCAATGTTCGTCACTGATATCGTACTACGACAGTAAATATTCATGAACGACAGAAACTGCCTACCATCGGGTAAATTGTTTATGTTATTTCTGTTCTAATAACTTTGTAATACTATTATCAAAATTAGCCCCTCTATTAGCTCACCACGTACCCACTGACCCACCGGTCAAAATGCAGCGTAGTAAAAAGAAACGCTACTTGAAATTTTTTTTTTAAATATTGCTCTAAAAATTTATGACCTGAACAGATGTCAAATTAATCACCATAAAAATCCCCTCATCACTGTAGATATTTTATGAATAATTTATACACATGCACAGAATACGTGCACATACATATACGCATTAGTCGTACACGAGATTAGTCCAATTTTAGGTAGAAACCTTTTGAAATAAATCCTTTTAAAAGGTAAATTATATTGCACGATTAATAGTCAAATTAAAGTTATCGCTTTCAGAGCAGCTGTTGCCTCAGCCCAGTTCATGCTATGCGGTGCACCATGACTAACTTTTCTCTTTCTATGTACGTTACGATATTCAAATCAGTAGCCATTGTGATAACGTTTTAACATATAATGTAAGCGAATAAATTTTTAGACGGGTCTATGTTTGTGTTGAATATCTACATAAAGATAAACAATCTGTTTCTATAGAACAAATTTTAGATATATGTAAAGTCGTATAATGGTGTCGTCCTCACCTATCCGTCGTATGGTATTGAGGCATATTGAGAATTGGATAACTGACTGGTGGGAGAATCTGGCCAAAGACACGTGGCACAATATAAGAGGGCAAATTAAAAAAAAGCATGGGCTGTAAATTTATATCCGAACCGAAACCAATGAAGCTAGAAGCATGAAATAAGACTCATTAAGAGGGGATTTCTCAAAGAGACCCCTAAAGAGATGAAATGGGGTGTTAAAGTTTGTATGCGACACAAATTTTTTTACGTCATAAAAAGAAGTTACTGTTCAAATTTCATGTTTCTAGCTTCAGCAGTTTCGGTTCGGTGTTAGTGAATCAGTTAGTCAGTGGTCAGTCAGGAGTCAGGACACAAATTATTTATTTATTTAATCGAACAACACAGATACACAGCAAGTGAAAGTACACGAAAAAGAAGAAAAAGACTTATAAAATGAATGTTAGTGGTACAAAATAAAAGATATTAACCTAAAGAGTGCCACAATCACTTCAGCTCGGATGTTAATCAAGTAGTTATTTTGCTTAATCAACATCCGAACGAAATGTCTAATAATACCCCTATATTTCTTATAGTCATATTTCTCAGCTGTCATTCTCAGAATACTGATGGAGCTGGCTCGCACTCTAAATAAAAGGGATGCATTTTATTGCGCACGATAGCGTGATGTGCTCCTGCGCGAACATGCCCGAGGCGCTGCAAAAGCGAGGCGTCCCCATCAGCATCCTGAACCCGTTGTTGTACTGGACTCGCAGGGCGTTGAGTGATCTGCGCTTATAGTTACAGCCCAAGATTTTTTAATTTGCCGCCTTTTATTGTGCCACGCTTCTTTTGCCAGACCATATATTGTGTTCAATAATAACGTATTATTCTCATATTGTAAATTCATAAAAATATACATATATCTGAATACTTTACATAAATATTTTACATTAAACACATTGTTTTCTTAGTTCATGTAATAAAAATGAAATTTAGATTTTTGCCTATAGTTTTATCAAAATTTCAATGTATTGAAATTGCATGTACGTCGTTGAGACCAAAATTTACTATACAACACGGTCTTATGTACCCGTACGCGACATGTACACGGCCGGTCATCCTGCTGAATTATTGAGCTGCCCATCGCGGAATCAATCGAGCTCCGTACGCGGAACGGACGTCACAACCCTAGCATAAAAGCTTTTTGATTCAGGCAGCCTTTCACATCTCAATGAATTTGCTGCAGGATAAAATCCTCTTTGCATATTGGAACACGTAATCTATTGTTGAAGATTTTTAGCGAATCTCCTTTGTTTGCGTATGTGACCAAACTACTCGTACTATATCGAACGGACAAATCCGTAGTGATTCAAAAGTTTGTTGGTTCGATGTTTTGTTAATCTGAGCTAGTTTGTTTAATCTGTTTCGTTCTATTTGTATTCTAAATAGGACATACGTATCATCTTCAAGGGATTTAGAACAATTTGAAATATAGAACGATTTCAGTGTCTTATAAATAAATATATGTATATGAAAAACTTAGATAATTTTCAACCGATGCTTTATCATCGTTCATAAAATCTTTACATAAAAATTGGTTCAGCAGTTTATTGACAGGTGTATGGTAACACGAATTGATAACGGCTTTTCGGGAGGTAAGAAATTGAATATTCAATATTCATATGGTAATATTTTTAGAATCAACAGATAGACAGTCAAATTAGAACAATCGGGCTATCTTCAGCGTCTTGCCTAAATGACAATAATACATATTTTTCCAAAGCCCTTGTGGGTGTTGGTCGATTGTATTCTTTTGTGTGAAAATCCTTCTCTGATAGGATGGTATTCCACAGGGCCAATTTATGCTTAAATGTCAAGAAGTTATTCACATTTTCTAATAATTTTCAAATGATATTATTATTCACTTTGCCTGTGCTGGTCAGTCGTCCATTTCAATTTCTTTACGCTACAATTTTCGTTTCGTCTGTTGACCTTTGCCATAATTGAATAGACGTGAGACAGCAAGTCCTTTGTCGAGCAAGTTGGTCGCGCGCGGTAATGGTCAGTTCTTTGTCCTGTCCATTCTTATGCGGTCGCCCTCCAAGATAGATGAGAACAGTACCGTATTTACGTTACAACGTACACCATCCACGTGAGAGGAAAATTGAACAAATTCTCAGTAACCATCGATGTAAAACATTGGTAAATGGGCCATTGTCATACTTATCGAACAAATGCAAAAAAAGTGTTTGTTATTCCATTATATTTTTCTCCGATTAATTTAATATTATTATAGATTAGGACAAAAGACGCGTCTCTTAGGATTTTAACATTATTATGGTGAATCAAGTCCGTAAACCATAGGCCTCCTTATTCGTGTCTGAGTCTCATGCATGAGGGATATATGTATGGCCTTCAAACGACATGCTGGCCAAGGGAGCTGACGACACCACTCGTTTAGAGGTGGTGTATGTAGTTCTTCAAGGCTTGTGGTAGCGGCTTTGTTATCCAGTCCATTATTTTTAACTAGATGTTCACAATATTCATTTAAAATGTATTGGTATTCATTAGGTGCGTAAATGTTATCTGTTAACCTCTGTCCACTGCGTGTATTTTATGTTATGTGTACTTCGTCCCACGTTTACGTGCAGTTGCCTATAAAGTTCTATTATGCGATCAATAGTCCAAGCGTGTAGAAAATGTGTAGCTATAGTTAACTTAACACTGATTTTAGAAGCACCTCAGCTATTGTCTAACTTTATTTGTACTTTAAATATATATTATACAGTTTGATGTAACAATGCACATTAAAACTTAGCAATGCAGCGAAAATTAGGCTTTGTTCACTTTGCACTGCATGCCTGGTGTATACAGTGCGAGCCAGTATGTGTTCACAAGGTCATTTACTGCACTACAACATGTATTCATACCAGTTACGTGGCTCTGTGCAATGTCTTTAATTAACATTTTTTGTTTTTACTAACCTCTCGCACGGACAGTTTTTTCACCCCAGTGTACAAATCAATCTACTTCCAACTGTCTAGTCATAACCTCCTACCATGTAAATAGACTTTTAGGTGCGGCAACATGTCCACGATTGGTCCCGCTGACAGCATTTAAATCACTGCATCGGTTACCGCGAGATCGAAGTGATACATGCGTTGACGGTGCATATTCGACGTATCTACTGACACCAATATTTCCACTGATTTTTAGATTCAAATTAGCTCGCGTGCACCAACAATTCGTTTTGGTAGGCATTCGTATAAGTATTTGCAGTTTTTGCTAAAGAATGAACTTTCTGTACATTAGGACTTAGACAATGTATGACATACAAACAATGAAGTTCTCTTTTTTACTTAGGTGTTAATGGCGAATGTTTCATTATATAACTTGGCCATTTCTAATATTTTGCAGACCGCAGGTATTTTGTTACAGAAAGAAGGTGAGGTAGACGAGCAGAAATTTTTTCTGGAGGTAAGTGGAAACCGTCTTCAGCGTTGAATGAATGATTAATGGCTCCTTTACACAAGGAGAGTTACTCAAACGGTTCGGGCGAGAATATTGTATACGATTCTCGTATGCGACGCGACCGAACTAAGAAATAATTCTCGCCTACACATGATGATAAAAACTCACCATGAAAACATAGATAACAATGATCAGATAATGATAACAGTTGTTAGCTTTTGACCGATGTTGGAGAAACTCTCCTTATGTAGGCCCATAATTTTGGCCTACCTCCAAATACGCCGCCTACCTTTGGAGATTTAGAAACGGATTAGGAAAGTGAATTGTAATTCTTCCCATTCGGGTTTGGGATTGGGATATTTTGGATTTTTTGACTTAGTTTCGAAAAGAGAACATTATTTTGGTCCTGGTAGGTTGTAATGTGTACAGCAGGTTCTCAATCGTTTTTTCACCCGTTAAGCGAGTCGCTACACTGCTAGCGATAACCTTGCGATTATAAACGAGCTCAATTACCGTAAGTTGTGCCATCTGTTCTAATCTTGGCGTTGTGTTGTCGTAAAGCGCGAGTAAGGAATAATTAAGTCACTACCACAAGCCCTTACAAACTAGACCACATTTAAAAGAGTACACCCGCAAACCCGTTTGGCTTGGCTAGCGTGGCGTTTTAAAACCATATAAAGGGTGTTTTTTTTTAGAGGTATAGAACTTTGAAATGGAATAAAACAAGGATGAATTTTTAAAATTGACATGAAATTGACTTTATTCAAAAGATAATCTTTTGGCATTACAATTTAAATATGATTTCTGGCATATGACCGCCATCGCTGGCTCGGACGTAATCCATTCTGGAGGTCCAATTTTCAATAACTTTTTCCAACGTTTGTGGCCGTATATCGGCAATAACGCGGCAAATGTTGTCCTCCAAGTGGTCGATCGTTTCGGGCTTATCGGCGTAGACTAGCGACTTCACATATCCCCACAGAAAATAGTCTAGCGGCGTTAAATCGCACGATCTTGGAGGCCAATTCACGGGTCCGGAACGTGAAATTATGCGGTTACCAAACGTTTCCTTCAGTAAATCAATTGTGGCACGAGCTGTGTGACATGTTGCGCCGTCTTGTTGAAACCACAGCTCCTGCACATCATGGCTGTACAATTGAGGAACGAAAAAGTCAGTAATCATGGCTCTATAGCGGTCACCATTGACTGTAGTTCTGGCCAGCATCGTTTTTAAAGAAGTATGGACCAATGATTCCACCAGCCCATAAAGCACACCAAACAGTCAGTTTTTCTGGATGTAACGGTGTCTCAACATACACTTGAGGATTATCTTCACTCCAAATACGGCAGTTTTGTTTATTGACGTAGCCATTCAACCAAAAGTGAGCTTCATCGCTAAACAAAATTCTCTTATGAAAATCGGGATCAACGGCAATCTTGTTTTGGGCCCATTCACCGAATCTACGCCTTGCTAGGTGATCGCGTGGCTTCAATTCTTGCACGAGTTGGATTTTGTAAGCACGCAAACCAAGATCTTTCCGCAAAATCTTCCATAAAGTGGATGGACACATATCCAATTCCTGTGCACGATGGCGGATAGACTGATTCCGGTCTTCCTCTACGCTACGCTCTACAGCAGCAATGGCTTCTTCTGTACGCACTGTACAACGTCTCTGTAGATGCGTATTATCATTTAGAGTAAACGTGGTGCGAAAACGGTCCATAGTTAGTCGAATTAATTGCTCTGATGAACGATTATGTTGACCGTAAAATGGACGTATTGCGCGATACGTATTTCGAACAGAACCATTATTTTCAAAATAAATTTGCACAATTTGGAAGCGTTGTTCAGGCGTCAGTCTATTCATGTTGAAATGCCAAACCAAACTAAACACAAATCACTTGACAGCTGACAAAATGGCCGCCAGTTAAAACAGTGTTGCCAACTTAAAGTTCTATACCTCTAAAAAAAACACCCTTTACTTGTATATCTTCACTGCACAATAGTACATAGACAGCAATAGACAACGTACATAAACAGGTCAAATCAAGCAGTGGATGAAAAAAATGGTCAGTTACGGAGCAATCTACTTACACCAATCTGCTCACATAAACGTATCGCAAGCGATTAAGCTCATTAGACTTTTTGTAGCCAACGAAGGCGAAACTGTGGCCAGAGGTTAGTAAAACATAAATTTTAATAACGAAATATTTTCTCATCTGAACTTGTTCGCAAACAATAACCGCCATAATTTTCTTTACCGTCATCCCTTAACGAACTATTTACGAGCTGTTTGCATCTCAAAGAACAAAGGGCTATGATTAATCGTCTTCGGAATGACATTTAGCTCAGTCCGCAACGTAAACAACAAAGTTTTACTTAAATCGCTTTACCAGCAACGCTCCTAATTGCGCCAAGTCAATTTTGACAGCTAAATGTGATGAGAAGACCACGGATATATAACTTAATAGATAGGTTATTGTCATAATTTCAACAGAAAAATAACACCATGTATGAACATGGTGAAGAAACTTGTTTGTCATGTTTACCTATTATTCATTTCATAGTATACCATACCATACTATCAGCCTACGTCTCTCCACTGCTGGATATAGACCTCTCCCAAGGCTCACCACCACACACTATCTTCGGCTTTTCTCATTCAATCATCACAGGCGAACTTCTTTAAGTCGTCGGTCCACCTGGCCCTAAATCGTTCCACTCCGCGCTATTCATCTCATGAATTAATAAAATTTTACAATTTTTCAATTAATTATTAATTATAATTATACAATTGTTAATTATACAATTAATTATTCACAATTTTCATGAGATGTAAACGCCTGAAATTAATAAAATTTCAGGCGTTTACATCTCATGAAAATTTATATGACCGTCACTCGTAATTTTCGAACTTCAAAAGGGTGATAGTACGCCCAATCTTTTTATTTCTCAAGTTAACGATGAAAGCGAATGGTAACTGACGTGGAGTCGTTGAAACGACAACGGAATGAGCGTCGATCGAAATGGATATGCGGAAGATTTAACTTTACGTATTTCGAAGATAGCTTATCTAAATGTCCCAAAAAAGAAATTCACTTTGCCACGACACAGCTGATGAAAATACCCTTTTGGGACGTCGACGCTCATCAGATGATACGAGTATCTCAACATACTGCGACTAAAACACGTAACTACATATCAGTATAGCTACACGTAGGAGTGGAGTACATAGCATGTTTAGACACGGAGTAACATTGCAAAGGTTCCCTTAGGGCTCTTATAGTTGACACGGGTACAGCGTCCCTGCATTAAGCTGTAATATGCAAAGGGAATTTGCAGGGTTATTTAAAACATTTTCGCGTCAAACAATGTATAAAATGCAAGCAATGTTAAGTGAATGAACATAATTAATTTGATATGGAATTTAATACTTCGGTTGCCCGGTTTACGAGATGCAGAGAGAAATCAGAACTGTAAATCGGTTCAGTTACAAACAAGCTCACGTCAATTTCCTGCAATGATTTTGTGTCTTGCGAAGTTTACCTACTTTCAGTGTTGTTGTACGAATATTTAACTATGTACTTACTTGTTAAACTGGACACCTAATTACAGTCATGGAAAGAAAGTCGGCGACGATCAGAGACTTCACCTAATGGCACGCCATTACCATTGAACAAGGACATCAGCGATACTCCCTATTCAATGGGATGTAATAAAGTGGGGTGGGATCGAATCTGGTGGCAGGGATGGGAAACCCGTTCTGAAACATATAGATAGGTATATTTCATGACAGTCTTCTTTAAGAGTGATGTAACTCGAACAGTCGAACGAGTCCAGAACTAGCTAATGCCTGTTCACCGATCATGTTAATCTATACATAAGCTATACATACACTAGGTACTTTTGTAGCCTATACCTATACATATATTGCTATACATATCGTTTTGTAGCCCATATCCTTTTCGTGGTTCTTAAGGGTGTCCAAGCCAAATTTTAGCTCGATTCGTCTATCCTTTGATGCGTGAGAGTATTTCAACAGAACAAATAATAATTTCATTATTTTTATATATTATTAAGGATTACTATAAATATAAATTCCGTTCGCTGAATGTTAGTTATTTTACTTTGTCATAATGCCGTCGTCGAGACAAACGTGAGAAGGAAGGACTGCAGTGCGGTACACAGTACGGAAATTCGCTGTTTGTAGAACAGTTTGCCTGTAAACACTTTCACGCTGAATTGCACGTAGTTATAACATGTACGAGATGGATCTCAAAAACACGTGTAGAGAAAATTTGTATAGAAAAATTCTACCTACGTGGAAATGTGGGTCTAGTTCGATATATCAATTTCCGTACATGTACTTACAAGAAATAAATTCGTTATTATTGCATTGAAATAAAATAAGCTAGAACAATCAATTTTATTTAATTACAACAGTTATTTAGTTTCATTTATCGACGTTTGGATGATTTAAGATAATTATGGAAAACGTTAAGTTCCATATAAATGGGATAATAAATCAATTAGTGTGATTTTTTACAGCATTGCATTTGTGTCTCAACTAACAAAGTATTAAACTTTGTTAGGTGCTAGGTGTTAGTGGTAGACCTTAGCAAAACATTTTTAGGAACGGTAGGATAAACGGACGTGCAAGTCCAAGATAAGAGCTGGCGGAATGTGCTCTACGTAAGATTTACGAACCACCTAGGTGGCCTATTATTCGTTCCTATTTATTTCTGGACATTTATTTTCGGATATTCTTACCCTGAACATAAATAAAAAAGAATATAAAATTAATAGAAAGATAGTGTAAGAAGAGATATGAATAGAAAAACAGAGACGAGGTCTCCGACAGCACTCACTGCATAGCAAATTATAGGTGGGTACTTGTTTAATCGTCAAGTTATAGTTGCTGTGATTTCAGTAATCCTCCAGAGGCACCATTCAAACGCTCATTTTAGTAGACATAAAATGTCTGTATATCCTTAATTATCCAATACTTTCTTTAAACACTGAATATGTATGATGTTACGTAGACCGTAATTGCTATCCATATTGGTAAATAAATCAATACGCTTCCTAGCATTGCCCTTAAAATAACCCGTTTATTGACGCACGTAACTTCTCTGTACGAAGTCATGTTTTATTTACCAATCGCTGTTACTTTTCTGTAGCTCAAATAAAACCTTTTATGTCTCTGTATTATTATTGAGGGGGAGAGAGCACGCTGCAATCCAACAGCCGCTGGGCGCGCTCGACTGTCCAGTCGAGCGCGCCCAGCGGCTGTTAACGAGAGCTGTTTAGAGAGAGAGGTAACGTAGCCACGTTACCCCTCTCTCACAGAAGATTATCTTGAAATGTACTGCATTTCCCCCTTTATCTTATTTCTCCAATGTACGTATGTGTTTCGGTAGGGAGTGAGATGTGCTAGAGCCCATTAAGTCCAGACTTTTGGCCCGAGGAAGTAGTGTTCCTGCTTATTAGGGAAACGAAATCGAAGAATAAAATCCCTCACAGTGAGTGATAAATAGTTATTTTAGTATATATTATAAGGGCCTTTGATGCCTGATGTAAATTTTTTTTATTATGTTTGTGTCCCACTGTTGAGCAAAGGCCTCCCCACTTTTATGCCAAACCTCTCTGCTTAACGCCACGCTCCGCCAAGTCCTGTGGTGTGCATCGAAGTCATCCCGCCATCTCCTCCTCGGTCTGCCTCTACGTCGGTGTCCATTCTGTGGCATCCACTTGATAACAATTTTCGCCCACTTTTCTGGATGCATACGACAAACATGTCCGGCCCAGTTCCATTTCAGCTTAGCGGTTTTAGCATCAGCATCAGTAATTGATTTAGCATTTAGCATCAGTAGTTTTAGCATCAGCATCAGTAATTGGTTCAGAGTTCTTGATTTGGTCGGTCCTTTTAAACGAAAACTACAAAAATTACAACAATAAAATTAAACTAAATAAATAATATGTATGTAATATGTATACTAAATAATTAATATTATTCAATGAATTATTTAATGATATCAACACCATTTTTATGATAATGAACGATTTCTTAATAGTTTAATATCATGTCTACGAACTTACATTTTAAACGTAGTAACATCAAGAGATACTTTGTTCCATCGACAGATTGATTCAAAACATCTAACATATGCAACGAATTAAATATTGAGATATAAACTTCATTGCCTGACTCCTAATTTGGTGATACTTAGATAAATCTTATGTATCGAATTTCTATGTACGAGTAGAACGTGTTTGGATTTGGGAATTCATGTCGACATTTTAACACTGATTATATTATGTACCTATCTAAAAGATTGATTGAATTCAATGGTATGATTTGGTATAGAAGCTGGTATTTTATATCACGAGAAAGCAAATAATTTATGAACAAAGTGGAAAGATTCCTGTTTAAAATGAGCAAAGAAATAAATTCAAAAACAACGTTCCGAATAAATCTAATTTTGATGGTTGCGTTCACGGTCCGTGGCTGACACAAAACACTAATCTACATAAATAAATTATACAGATTTGATTTGAATTACTATACAAAGCCAGCTAGGCGTCGTTCGGCTGATATTTGCCGACCCCTTGACCTAGTAAACACGACCTTTAAATAAATTTTGACGAGTCTGTACCTTTTCCCTGAAAGCCACCGTTTTCGAATATGCTGTGACAGCTCATACAAAATGTATCCTGCGCCATTAACTTGTTTTAGTACCCATGCCCGAATGGGTACGTTTTGTGCTTTTGTTTTAGAAGCGAAAATAAGCAGCGCATTACCGCGTCTCTGTATAATAATTCATAAGCTCTCGGACTCTCATCGTTATGGCAATATTTAATTCATTAAATCCAGCTGACCACTTGATTAATCGACGTTAAATTAATAAGATTATGTTTGCAAGTTATACTGGTTAAAGCGGTAATTTAATTCCTCGGAGATCAATGGTAACGTTTAAAAGGAATCGCTTTTAACCATTGTTACTGCTTCTTTATTTTCTTTTGCACGATGTGTACTTTGCATTAGTGGAGGTAAACTTCGTTGGGAGTACACGGGAAAACTCTTATCGTGGAGAACATTCCGTTTCTGTAGCTGAACGTAGTTAGTTTATCTACTTGCGTGGGCTCCTTTAGTATCTACGGGAGTCGACCGAGACCACTAACAAGCGTCGCTAACTTGACATTTTATGTAGGTACCGTAATTTTGAGGTAAGTACGGAGTTTCTGGCGTACCGTATACGACATGTTTACAAACATACATTACAAAGACAATTTACATACCCCCCAATTGAGTGAATGAACAAAATCCGCATTGTCATTACAAAACAGTTGAGCGGAACAAAGAGAGTTATTTTGGATGAACTCTACTCAAATATTCGGGGTGAAACAACACACAATATCTCGAGATTTTCGAGAAACAATAACACTTGTAATCAGTTTTGAAATATATTGAGTTTAATATTCATCTACGTTTAAAGGGAATTCCCTCGCTTCGTTAGTTGCCGGCATTACTCCGCGGCTCCACCATTTGTCTCGCCGCAACACTTCGCATTCAACTGTCAAATTTGATGTTCCATTGTTAACGAGACTAGGGTTCAAATATACTTAATTAAAATGGAGAACTTCATTGGGTGACGTATTCAATTGCTATTAAACGATTGAAACAATTACGCCATACACCAGTACCTACCTACAAATATCTTTTTTCGCACTAATTTACAAGTGACAGAAAATTAAACGTAACAACAATGCAACAAGAATTTCTTTCACAAGCAGGTTTATTTGCTTTCATTCTATCATGCAGTAAAGATTATAAAGTTAATCAACTAACAGTAGGTAGCTTATACATTTCTGAAATTATTAAATTCGTAAAGATAAGCATGGACCATTTTGAACAGCCAGATAACACGATTAGACATATTTGAACAACATATAAGCCCCTCGTGATGCTCGTAGGTACGGAAATTGCTTCAAATTACTTAATTGCCCGTAGGTATCTAAATTGTATCGCAGAAATTACGGTAAACGTACAGTTTGTCTGTAGCGATTAGATGAATATTTCCTAGAAGCTGATAGGCGTTGAAGGAAATCAATTTTACTTTTGACGGGTAATATTTAACTATATACATTTCGTTGACGACAATAAACATGATTATAATATTACAACTCCGAAACTGCTTCTTGATTGCAAGGGGACGCCTGTGACTGCAGCAGGACGTTGTGACTCGTGTGCCATTGTCGAATACTTTAGAGACTGCAAATTACACCTGTACTACCAATATTCAAGAGACCTGATGGAACACTTGAGGCGTGGACGATGGAACCACTTTTAGTGTGGGATGCGATTTGCGTTGGTACTCTAGCTTCACCTCCACAGAACCTGCGTGTATGCTGATGCAGCGGTAGAATTAGCAGAGAGGCGTACGATCATTAACGGTATTAATATCGGTTCCTAATATTATTTTTTAATGTATTCGGTGTCAAGACCTATGAAGACTGGAACTAACTAATACTTTATTCTTTAAGAAGCTCTCAAGGCGCTTGGTAGAGAGCACTGCTGAGCCTAGGGCTGGCCACATGCTCGCTCAGCGCATTAGCCTAGCAATACAACGAGGTAATGCCATAAATAATAGTGAATAACACAAGTAATTATGTTATGGTAATGCCGCCAGCATGCTACGTACCTTGCCTCAGCTGGGGACTGGTGGTGGGGATCAAAATTTGTACAACATGTTCAGTAGATGTAGATACATTGAGGATGATGTACAATAAATACTTTTTGAGTTTGCTTTAAATCCCAGATTTATTATTTTTACAATGTAAATGCAATAACGTCAATGTACTAATGAGTATGTATATTTTCTCCGTCTATAAATAAAATTAATTTTTATTCTAATTTGAAATGAAGTGCATTGAAATTTTGTTCAGAAGTTTGCTTCGTGAAAATGTTTAAAAACAAATAAAATGGGAAAATTTTCGTTCAAGTGACTTATGTAATTGAATTGTAGACTTGCAAATATTAGGAGATTAATCGTATGTGCACTTTGTTGCACGCGTGCAGCGCTGACATAAAAGCGTGAAGTTATTTTGAGAAAGGAATATTTACGATGCATTTCACTCACGAATATGGTATAGTATTCCTTTTAAAGGTAAAAGTTGTGAAACGCATTTGCTGTGACAGTGTAAGAGGTAAAAAATTGCCTTTCAAAAACATATGTGGGTCACAGGCTTCTTTCTTCTTCTTCTTTCTCGTATTTCTGTGATCGTGTCTTCTATTGGTCGGCCGGCTTTAGAATAGCATCACGTTATCTCTTCCTGTGAGTGTCGTAAAAGACGATTATAAGATAACAAAGCCGCTACTACTGACACTGAGGAACTAAGCCACCTGGCCAACCGCTTGGCCAGCGTGGCGTTTTACAGCCATACATCCCTCATGTATAAACAATGTGCATGAGGAGGCACAAGACGAGCAGTGGACGATATAAGATTTATGGCTCAGTATACAGAAAAACCTTTTTTCTGTATACTGATGGCTACGGTTAGTTCCTTATATTGTTACCATTATCGAGAGAGAACACTGCTCTGGTCAGACTGGACGCGTCCAACTGATCGAATTAACCCACTCTCACACAATACTCTTGTGCAACATATCAATTCAGTTACTAAAGCTTGTTTTATATTTCATCTCAACTTATTCAAACTTCAAACTATCTATGCGATCACAAACTATGCAGTTCCATCCCATCTCGTTTAATGCCATCTCGTGCAATCTTGTCCCATACAATAACGAATAAGGATAAAAATTGTCCGATGTGATACCCTAAGTCCTAAACTATTACTATAATATATATGTCTTCGTTACTGTGACGTCACTCGATTGCACTTTACGATTCCTGCGGGATTTTATAATCGCCGTCCTAAAATGGTGATATAAATATGGCGATCACTATCCTAAGAAGGTGATTATGAATTTGACAGTTGCATGTCAGATTGCAGATGTCGAATCACCGTGGATTGGCCACAATCCATCTCCTCTGTCAATTGTCTGGTCGATTGACGTTGATTTTCGTGACCACGTCCTCTCAATAAAAAGTCTACCGCGTTCTATCTATTGCTCAAAAACGAGTGAGTTCTAACAAGATCACGGAGGAACCATCTCTGTAGGGAAGTATCTGGTTGTTTCATTAATGAAATTGTGAAGTTAAATTAGTTGTTAACACTATTCACTGATTACTCGTGTAGACGTTCGCATCAGTATGCATGACGCGTTACAGCCGCTGGCCGAACGTGGTGTTAGAGCGCGTTGATTGCGTTACTTGCCTATAGGTGCCAAAATTAATACCGGTAACTATTCGTAGACATAGAGGCACATAAAGTATCGGTCAACTGAACATTCGCACAAATACGAACTCCCTTGCAGTCAACTAATTCAGTAAGTGGTTATGTCGCCTCAACAGCAAATATAAAGTTGTGGAACAAACTTATTCATTCAACTAAGAGCGATGAAAATGAACCTTAAAACCACGGCAAGAACTATAACACAATAATCGCATTAACGAGCGCAAACATGTTTGTAATTGTGTGAGCGCTCGGTTGACCAATGCTCAAGTATTCAAGGACATGACAGTTTTTTACCGTAGTGTCTTTTGTAGGGATACAATCAATTTACTGAATTTCACCTAGTTATGCAACCTAGTTGAATTTCACGAATTTCATCCCTTTAGTACAATATTAGATGGTAATTCTGCGTTCTTCTGTTTAAAGGACAATTCAGCGCTGGTTGTAACCAGTGGTTGTAAATAAAAAAGCCGCACCTGTATGCTAATAGTTACTGGTTATACACATAATAAAATGGTAACAAAGCCATATACTCGTAATAATCATATCTGTACGTATAATCATTACAGTGCACACTATTGTACGAAAACAGTGTACGAAAATTGAAAAACTGTCATTTTGGGCTCTGCTACATTTATATGTAGCAGAGCCCAAAATGACAGTTTTTCAATTTTCGTTTGACTGGCGCAGTCACAAATGCACATTGTAAAAAATACACAGGTGTACCCCGTATTCAATATTAATGATTTAGTTTTACTCTTACGACTATATATATAATTTAAGGTCCGTTTAACGATTCCTTTGGCCAAGTTTCCTGGGTCTGCTTTCCGCGTAAAGTGTTCCCCAGGTTTAATTGCAGCAACGAAACCACAGAGCACGGTTTCATAGAACAAATGTTTCGAGTCTCAACGTTTATAGGAGTGGAGGTGTTGTGTTGAAAGTAGGTCCAGTTTCAAAAGCAGAGGCAGTCTTAGTTCGGAAGAGAATGACGCAATTCAACCTACAATGCATCTACGAAAACAATGTTCTTATGAAGAAAGAAGGGCCCTGTATCAATGTCTGAAAAAACTGTGACGTTTCTTCGAAAATAATAATGTCTGGGTTCTATATATGTTCTATAAGTTAATCATTAAAGTTTCTTTATCATTTTATTATTTCATTTCATGCTTCAATATGTTGAAGGCTTTTCAAAATTTCTATTAGCATCAGAAATATAAAATCTAACTATCATTTTGACTCTGGCATGATTCATCAACAAAATATCGACAGTCCCTTTTGGTCTCAACCACCTTTAGCGAAACATTAAAAAAAAATATTACAGTAACTATCACATAACAAAAAAGTTGGCTACTGAAGAGCACCAATATTTGTACATTCAATTAAACTACTAACACCACAGGACAAACTTATGGGTGTAAATTAACAATGCTTATTTATCATTGAAGTTTCGTGTAAATTTTGTCATGTAAGCGCGTATTTTGCAACTCCCATTAACGGACCCTATGCAAAGTTTCCCCGAGGCTTAATACCCGATTTTACAGCAGGCCACTCCGATCGATTAACCACTCGCCCTTCGCATATGTAGTGCTGGTCGCGGCACAAAGAAAACCTTCATCCCCCATTGTAAGTGCCCGCTCTGACTTATAATAGTTTCAAAAGACGGACAAAACTCAAGAGAAAGAAACTTCGCTACTAGAAACTCGAAAGTTTAATAGAGATTTGGAATATGGATTGAGCGTATCTACAAAGGTTTTGACTTCACTAATATTTAAAAATAGTACCACTTCAACATTTATTAGAAACCTATGTCAACCTCATGAGGATGAAGCTTGTTTGGTTTTATATCGTTTACAAGAAATATGAAGCTAAAAGGGAACCGTGCTGGTTGTACTCTATGAAAACTCACTTCAGAATTGTGCACTTGTATTGTTCCAAGTCCCCCGTTCGTCTTGTAAACCAGCAACCCCTCCCCACTTCTAAGTCCACTTACCGGGCTTGCTTCAGGCCACTTACATTATTCTTTCAGGGATACTTCGCGTCTAATTAAGGAAATTGCGTTTGAATTTAAACAAAGGCCCGGGAAACTCATTATTTAGCCCATTAGAATGTCTTTTATGTTTAAATCTGTGATAAAAATGGGAAAACATGGATTAAAATTGAGTAGTACCTAAACCGAACACGATGAACGAGCCTTTATATCGAACAAAAGGATATTTAAATTCAATAAGTACATTACTTGTACAGTAAACGATTTCTTATTATTTGGTAATAAAAAATGGTATACTATATATAATAAATAAACAGATATTTTTAATTTGAATGGAAAGAAATGTTTTCTGATCGAATAACTGACCGTTAAAATCAATATAATGTATTGAATATATTCATCACCACTTAGAAGAAGTAGTTACTGTAAAGAGAGATGTTTCGGACGTGAAACAAAGCAGTTGTCTTTAAGGGAAACTATTATTTTCTCACCCTAAGACATTTGTAGGGGTCGGGTACAAGTCGGCTCGCATGTTTAAGACCAGTATCAGCTTAAGATAAGATTAACTAGGCTCAACATTTCCGTAATCTCATAGTCTTGTTTCCTTTGTCCCCTCGATATTGACCCGATTCGATCATCGTGCATGCAATGTCGACCCACAAAATTGGATAGCCACTTATTCATAATCCTCTTAAGATTCCGAGGGCAAGACATCTTATTTCATGTCTTTCTCAAGTGCGATTTCTCTCTTAAACTTTATCGAAAAATGTAGCATCTTTTGAACAATGTGATGTTGGAGGACTTCATTCATCAACTTCGCGCCCGTCACCAAGTGCTTGCTAGGAAACAATGCTTCTGTAAAAGTGTTTTAATGTTACCATTTTAATTATTCTCGTCGAGAAAGTATGTACATAGAATTAAAAATATAAATCAGATAGATATTTGTTTTAAGATACAAAACATAAATATACAAATTTGTTCCGCAAATGATTTATTATAAGATTATAACATGGCACTATCTATGGCATCTCAATCATTATGTGTATTAACAAAATTACACGATGTTTATTCGTAATTATTCATAGGTTTATTATACGTATACGTTTTATTATACGTAGGTACTTAAAAAATACTTTCACTTCTCTGTCAGGGCACATACTTACTATTAAATAGAAGATAGTCGAACGTGTGGAGTCTATTGATTATCCATTTGGTCCTTTTTGTTCCCCCAGCGAGCGGGATTATGGGCAACACTCATTACGCGTCTCACTTCGACTACAAAGATTCTTGAAAGCAAACCTTAATGCCATCTTCATCGACAAATACTGAAGCTTTCAAATTGCTTTTATATAAATTTTTGAACTATGCAGGTTGTGTCTGAACCTTTCCCGAACCATGGATTCTGTTCCATGTTTCTGATTCCATTGTCATGAAAATTTTACTAATCATCTTTTGCAACATTTCTTTTATCCAATTTGCTAAATACAGAACTCAGAAAACGGTTATTTTTATAAAATAAATACGAAACATTACATGTTAATTAACTCTGAATCATGAGCAAAATCGATGTTTTTAGGATTCGTGAAAGGTCACGAGCCTATATAAGTATATACGTGATAATATCAATTTTTGTCACCAATATACCACGCACTTAATTTTAGTTGTGTCTGTTATCTTATCAGTTATCAACATGACTTCATTTGGTATTTTCTTTGAAACTAAGATATAATCATAAAAAGTGCATCTAATTTACTGAATAAATTTAATTATAGCTATTATATCGTTGGTAGTGGCTGGATGTAATCGTGTGAGGCGGCAAGCATTGGAAGAGAGTAGATAACTGTGAAGCAATATAAGGTGATTTAATATTTTTTTTTAGATTTCACTAGTCTCAATATCTGGGAACCGACAATTAGGTCCTTTTCCCCAGATAATGTCACAAATAAATAATTTTTCACTGTGACTACACTTATCGGAACAAAGTACGGAACGTTTTTTTTGTCACAAAAACAACTGCCTTCAATATTTGATATGTCATTATAGGTAACAGTTAATTGTAATTCTTCAGGATATTGTAGTTTCGCTAACACGTCACTGTAACCAAAACCGTTGCATTCTAGCCTTTATTGCTGACTCATTAACGTGGTGTGTATGGGTTGACCTGTTGCCCACCGTACGTGATATACGAAGCAATTAGCCAATAACGAACCGGTGCCAATTAGTGATGCTACCTGGCGGATGACCTACACCGTTCATTATGAAATTCAGGTCATCTGAGTGGCTCGCTTGCCCGACAAATTATTTCTAAAATATGGATACATCTAATTATCTATTTCAACATAGTGTATAAATAATTTTAATAACTTATTATTCATTTCTAGTAAATCTTCTATTTAAAGAAAACTAGTAAATCTGTACTGAGTAATGAGCACTACGAACGTTTTAGATAGAATTTTATTTTTCGCTAGAATGGTTTTACGAGTACATATTGACATATTATTTGCGTGTGTTATGCTTTATATTATTTCGGTGACATGTATAATTATATGAAAAAGAGGGAGGTGAAGATGGACGATGGTCCATCTGATGGTAAGTAACGTCCAGCACTTCACAGTCTTTTGTAGGACGTAGAAAGCTTTTGTAGAAAGCTTCGAATGTAGTCCAGAATGCTTCAGTATTCGAATGTGAGTAAATACTAATATTTTATTTTGGTATATTACATTATTTATTAGATATATATATATATTTAATTAAAACTCCTTGTACGCAAAAAGATGTTTTCGAGTGTGTAACTCCAAACTTAACCCGACCTAAGTTACTCGGAAAGGATAAATCTCTTAATGTAATTATAAACATCACGGCTCTCGTTTGCATTAAGGATTTTCAATGTTTATGTTGCTTGTTTGCGCGCCTAATCCGACAAGTTGTAAGTTAACGAAGCAAGTGATACGTAGGTGACTGACTATATAAATTTTGAGACAAACAAAAATCAAACTATAGTTTTATTATACATATTACATTTTTGAAAATACTCTCCATCATGCTCTATACACATTTCCATTCGCTTATAACAAACTCTGTAAACATTTATGCCCGTCTTCCTCCGATCGGTCAAAAATCGCTGCTTCGTAGGCCGTTACCGCTTCTTCAGAGGTCGAAAAATAAATATTTTTCTTTTCTCATTGCCTACAGGGAACAAAAAGAAATCACAGGGAGCTAAGTCAGAGTACTGTGAAATGGATGAGCCAGGCTTCGACACCAGATTCTTGAATAAACGTCCTTGTTCTTAGGGAAGTGTGCGAAGACACGTTATCGTGGTGTAATATAATGGTGTAACGTTAGATGCAGCAAGATCCTTCTGAGCCCTGGTTAAGAGCGATCTTTGGTCTACTCTGCTGAACAGCTAGAAATACTTTTTCAATACAACCGTTGTATACCACTCTATATTGACTGATCTACAATTTTTTAGCATAGATGTTGCGAGATATTAGCTCCGAGAAAAAAAATTAGCCATCATTTTCTTGGCGACGTTCTGAGGTCTTTGCAATTTTGTCGGTAACTGTCCATACCCAAACACTCACACTGTCGAATGCTTCTTACTTTCCGGGTCATATTGATAGATCCATGTTTCGTCGCCAGTTATTATTTCGGAAACACGTCTCGATGTTCCATTTTCCAAACCTTGCCGCATTTCTCGGCACCAATTCACACGATCCTGTTTTTCCGTTTCGGTGACCAAATGAGGTATACAACGATAATAAAGTTTCCTCCGACCAAGATGGTGATGCAAAATGGTATAGATGCTCAGCGAACTAATGTTGACAATCCTCTCAATGTCTTTGTAAGTGATTCGCGCATCTTCTAGCACCAGCATTTCTATATTCCACACGTTTTCTGCAGCCATTGCTGTTGGCGGTCGTCCGCTTCTCTCTTCATCTTCAAGATGGGATCTACCTCTTTTGAATTCAGCAAACCATCTAAAACCGATTGCCCGTGTCGGAGTTAAGTCCCCTAATGCTGATTTTAAGCATTACAAGCATAACTCTTCAGTTAAACCAAATTTAAAATCATTAGTTGCAAAGAAAAACGCGGGTAGTGCTATCTAAAATGCGAAAAAACATGTTAATTTTTTAATTCAAAATAAATTACCATTTGTGCTGTATTTCCAAATAAATTTACTATTAAAATAGGTTTACTTAATGCAAATGTGTTCTATTTTTAATCTACGAGTATCTCAAAACTTATATAGTCACCCACGTGGTCCATTTCAAACTTCGATCAATTTTCATGAACGTTTAAACTTAATCTAACATGGTCACCTTGTATTGTAGTCATCGTTTTGGATTCTAAATCATTTAGACCTAATGGAATCTTCAACCTGGACCTCTACTCTATGTCTTGTAAATTTATTTTTTATGTTACAAATTATATTGCACAAGGCGAGCTTAATGCCGTAAAGCATCCACTACCCGCTAACCTTGGGGTGGAACAGAGGGAGATACATTGGGAGGTACGATTATGTACATACATATATTATGTAAAGTATACATAATATATATTTGTATAATATATGTATGTTCGTGTAAAATCATTATCGTGTAGCATTAAAATACACAATAGAAATGTTAAATAATAAATAATCGTTTGTCTTAATTGTCTCATTTTCAAAAGGTAATAATTTCCTTTACACGTTTCCGTGAAACATGAAGAGTCTGAATAGACAGAGTATTCAGAGTATTTCCTAGGTATAGTATTAGTAGCGCTCGCCTCCATCATTTGTAAACATGTGGTTTGTTTGAAATGTTTGGTCACGTACATTCATTATTGATCGTCGACACGGTACGTACCTGTACGTTCTTACATGGTGGACGTGTTGTCGCAGCTGTTGCCCGTGTTAATTTTTGTCCGCCACAAGAACCCGGCCAATATCAGTAAAAGTTTTGGCGCGCCGCTACATTATTTATTCAGAGGCTTCTGCGTTTCTTTAACTTTTGGAGGGCCTTAGCCCAGTGTTATTATAAGAGAAGGTTCTGGGCACAATTGTTCACAATTTTTTTCCCGGGCGACCCTATGCTTGTACTCATAAATACTTTCAAAGTTCCCTCGGGCGATTGTAAAAAGAAGCTTGGAAAAACGGAAATACGAAATTGAATTTGAGCTTATCAATGTTACGAATAAGGTTTTGGCTTCGTTACGAATGTTTTTGTTAAAATTTGTTTTAATTATAGAAACTTTTATAAAATTAAGTAGCGTAAAAATGGTTTAATAAACTCAAGGTTGTTCTTATGCGGTTTCGTGCTAACGTCAAAAAGCGTTCGTTGCAAAGAACATGACGTCAGCGACGCGTGACGTTGGTTTTCATGAGCTGAGTCGAAAACACGCCAATACGTAGGTAGTACTCTCGTACGCCGTGTTTGTATAGTCGAGCCGTTACAGCGCGTGGACGATTGTTAAATGTCTTTGACATCAATTGAAAACGATTTATTTGGTACATTAGTATAAGGCTCTTTGTTTATAAAAAATATGTGCTTTTTATTCGATTTATCTTATATCTCAAATAAAGAAATCACTTACTTAATGACATAAAAACATACTTAGGTACCTACATAATTCTTGTAATACACTCGTGTTGCTTCAATTTTTTTTGTGAAGTTTATTAAGTATTTATTTTTGGCGGGAAAAATTGTGTATTAGGCGTTTTGTGGTTTAATAAAGATAGTTTATTATACTTCAAAGTGCTTTTCGTGCGTAGTATTTGTGATAATCAAATAAAAACGCGACACTGGGTTTTTCGTGTGCTTCCAAGGAGTCCTCTTCTGTCCTGGATAAAGTTACTATCGCTTTACTGAGCGACTCCTGACTTACTTCAACGGAACTGGACATTGACAGGTTTCAGGATACGCTTTAGACTTTCAAATTGTTTATTACGAAGAAAACTTGACACTGGCAGAATGTGCTAATTGCACCATTGCCATAATAATATATGAAGAAAAAAACAAAAGTTTATTACGTTTAAATCAAAAAGTTATTGTCGTTGTTGCTGTTTATTGTAGGTACCTACTTATAATCAATTGTTACAATAAGATATTACAATATTACCGTAAGTATAAAGGACTTTTTCCTAGAAGGAATCACTTCCAGTCAACCATAGATAACGGAGAGGAGTTATGTTGTAAAAAAGCAGGCTACAACATGTAAGAAGAAATAAAAGATATATATGTATATATATATATATACTCGATATATATACATATATACGTGTATATATGTATATATATCGTCTGTCTGTACAGACTTTCCTCCACCAGTGTGTTTATCATTCTGACCAATGTACGAGTATGTATGTATATCAATCCTCGTTTATAATACGTAGATATGTAACTGAGCGTTGGCATTAATCGATTAATTACAATGTGAAAAATTTCTTGAAAAACTAAATAAATTGACATATTTGTTTTAGCTTTAAGTGACCGTTACTCACTAAACTGACCTGGATCGACAAAATTGCTTGTTAATTAAAAAGTAAACGTTAGTCGACTAAGTTATAACGACTGACGATTGCTTTTCGAGTTACAACTACTATATTTTTTAAGTATATTTGAGGAATTTATTACCATTTATTATTTATAAATTACATTTATTCCAATTTTTATTATCTACAATATTTTTTCACTTGCACCACCCGCCTCTTAAGTGAACTCGTGACCCTGTGATCACCTGCAACCCGTGCCGAAACGTCGAGTGGGAATAAAAGGTAAACAAATACCTTTGTTATATGCGTTCAGATCCGATTTACAATATATAATGTGTACAAAACGTGACTTCTAAATATGTATTTATTTGTTATCTATATTTTCATCTTACCACCTAAAAGTTGCCTGGAAAAAATCGTGATAAGGCTAAACGTGATAAGTTTTGGTGATAAGGCCACCTATTGTACTTTTACTTACGTCGTGTTTTCGTGAGTTGTCATTTAGCAAACATGTGTTGCAAAATTTTCAATAAAGAGTTTATCTATCTATCTAGACAAAAATCAATAACGAAAATACCGTTTTGGGGGGTGGCCTGTAGTACTCTACAGTTCAGTAATCCAGTAGTATCATATCTTTGTGCACTTAGCGAGAAATGTTGTATACAAATAGACATTAATATTTCGTTTATTATTTTAATGTCTATTTATTATTAATGTACATTTATTATTCGTGATCTGCTTTCATTGTAAATTCTGGGGAAAGAAAAATTTATATTTGTTATCACATTATTTTTTACTTTTTAAGAAATTCTATTTCAAATTACTGTACTTGTGCTCACAGTTGACACGAGCTAATGAAATTCGAAGTACGATTTTTTGTACATTTACGATAAGTACTTATTTGAACACGTCTCTTTAAAATATTAACATTCAATTATTTTCTGTGCCTGAAGATAATAAGATGATTAATGTTGATTATTACACATCGGAACTTAATAAACTCTTATGTTCTTTATCACATATAATGTTTTTTTATATTTAAAAAATATGTAGATCATTAAAATTAATATGTAGTAATTATACTGTTATTTTTTTGACAATCCTGTTTAAAAAAAATACATTAATATTGCAGATAATAAAACTATTCGAACGTATTAAAAATATCATAAAAGAGATTCAGTGAGTTGGTCCAGTGCCACGATGCAGTTCACGTATAAAATTATGCACTTGTCGGCCAGAATTTTCAAATAGGATTTTTGAACGTGTACAAAGAATAGGTAAGAGGGAAATATAGGCCGCGCGTGAATACTTCATGCACCAATGATAATACTCGTAGCTTGCACGTTCTTTTTTCTACAGAAAACATGTTTCGAGCTGAAACATGTAAATTGGTACTCCATTTAAAACAAATAACGTTTTTAACTATGGTTTATTGGGTGTTTAGATGTTTAAGGCACAAATATGATTTTTATTGATGAAATTGGTAAGTATACGAAATATGCTAACCGGTAAACGAAGAAAATAAACAATTAACAATAATATAAAACTTTTAAAATCTAATAAGATTAATTACTAAATAATATTTAAAGACTATTTAAAGTTCCCGAATAATATTCCGGAAAACCAGTAATAATTACGTACGTATTTATAATGTTATATGACGTTCGATTAGCTTAGTTGATAGTGCCTTTTCCTGATGTGCAAAAGATTTCGAGTTCAATTCCCAGCCAGACATATATTTTTTGTTTGGGATCTGGGGAATGAGCAGGACATCTAACACGTAATTAAAAAAAATGGAATATTTAATTTACCTGCTTAGTTCAGCTTTAGACTTAGGTTACATATTATAGATTAATACATATTATAGAGCACATTGGGAGAGGGAGAGTGCACGCTGCAATCCAACAGCCGCTGGGCGCACTCGACTGGCTTCGTTACCCCTCTCTCACAGAATACTACCTTGAAATGTACTGCATTTCCCACTTTAATCATATTTCCCAATGTATGTACATGTTTCGGTAGTGAGTGAGATATGCCAGGGCCCATTCCCATCCTATCCCTTCCCACGTCCCCAATCCTTTCTCCAAATTCATTCTTTCATCAATAAAGGTAGGCAGCGCATCCGGGGGCGTGCCAAAATTTGTCATTTTGGACTAATGTTGGCATGTATCGAGGATGTCTATGGGCGACAGTATCCACTTACCACCAGGTGGACTGTATGCTCGTTTGCCTTCATTTTATAAACAAAACTGAGGAGCAAATGTCAACGTCTCTCGTTGCAGAATTAAAGATAATTGTGAAAATTAGCTTATTTATTTCTGCTGAAACCTTTGTTTGGATGTTAATAATAAAATTGGAAGATTTCCATCACGTGGGACCGCTTGCTCGTCCGCCCACTATAATATAAAAAAAAAAAAAATTCAACCACAAAAGATAAAAACTTATAACACTTTTTCTGAGTATAACATAATTATAACACTTATAAGCGTGTAACGATTCTGATTGGTCAAGAACCTGTTAGATCAGCGATTGCTTTTTCTGATGAAGGGGTAAAAGATTTTTTGTAGAAGAATCGACAGCCGATGGGGTAGACAAGTTCTAGAGAGGAGATCGTGAGCGGGAAACGTAATGTGGGACGCTCTCGCTAGGTGGACCGATGATTTAAAGAAGATCGTTGGTAATATCTGGTCGAGAAGAGGAGAATACCAAATATGGCGACGACACTTGGGAGAGGCCAATATCCAATATTTGAGAGACACAATCTAAAAGAATTTTCGGCTTAAAACGGATAATAAATAACGGATAACGGATCGAAGGCTGGCAATAAATAAAAGGAATATATAAACAGGTCGTCCTTAAAAAGCCTTGACGCAGTTCCGATAGTGCACACTGAAAAATTCAGTTAAATCCAATATGGTTGTAATGTAAACGGACCCGCAACAGGACACACAGTAGGGAAAAGAGCCAGTAAGAAAGTACTCGAATAGTGTCAATTGCTTCTGTAAGGATTGTAATATGCCGTACTATAAATATAATAATATTAAGTGAGTTGCTTATAAAATAAGGTTATTTAAATAACACCTGTTAAGAACTGTTAAACTCCTAAGTCTTCAGACGCAAATAATAATTTCTTAATAAGATATGATATTTAGATAGATAGATACACTTTATTGTACACCAAAGACATACAGAGTAATACAAAGTACATGTTATTAGAAGTACAACCGGCAAGTTATATTTAACAATTACATAATATCAAACGATCACAAACCACAAAAAATAAATTGACGTCGGGACGCCTAGTTTAATAATTTCATTAAGAATGTCAAGTTCTAGCTTCAGTAGATACTTTAATATTTAAGTCGTGTATCGCGTGGCATCGCTTCAAACAACTGAAATAACGTGTTCAATTCTGAATCACGTTCAATTGGTTAAGCGGTGCCATCCGGGTCTTTGGACGTCGGCGTCCCATGTCCAGCAGTGGATAGTGGTTGCATTGCATTGCATTTATAGCGTTATTTGTAATATTACCTATAAAACGCACTTTACCTACCTTTATTTATTCTATTGTGTTAGAAAAGCAATAACAATACGCGGAAAACGAAAGTCATTTCCCGAGCAACTCTGATCGCGAAGGTCAAAACAAACAATTTCCATCGGCCTTTCGTGTCTGGCCTGCCTACCGCATGTAACGAATAATTTCGTGAGCAGCCCGTAGACATGTACGAGAATAATCCAAAGGAACTATCATTTATATATGTTTCCGAGAATGTCCGAAAATGGTGATTGTTAACATTTCCCGGTTTAAATCGATAATGTTTCATTTATTCTTCACTGTTTCCTTAAAATGTTTACTTTAGAAGTTCTAACGGTTAACATTGTTGATGTATTAATTATACCAATATTTACATGATTTACTGAATGTATCAACATTAGCCTAAGACGTCCCACTACAGAGTACATAAGCAATCAAAATGATTAGATACGATTCGAATCGCCGCATACGGGCATGGACAGGGAATAAATACCTCTAGGCTGACACCGTTTTGAAACTTACTTCTTTAACAACATCTATTTATTGATGTTTAATCGTCTGTTTGATTAAAATAACAAAACTGTCAAATTTTGGTCACGTCAGGCGCAGTAACAGATAACATCGCTTGCAAACTTACAATGCAGGGTCGCCTTAAACTTGGCGGAAGACGAACATGGTGGCTAAGAAATCTTATGAATGGTTCGGGATGAGCACGAACTCCTTATTCCAAGAGTAATTACCGGCACTTTATCCCGACAGCAGTCTTTCGTGTGAGTATAGTCAAGCCGATCGCCAACCTCCGTTGGAAGATGCCACCGGAAGATGAAGTTCATTCATTCACCATAACATTTGGTGATTGATGACATTTACCGGTGAGTTATTGATGGTGATATTCACGGTACTTCAAACTTTCACTGTATCATACCCACATATTACACGGATATTAAACAAGGTTGAATATTCGTAACACATGGGCAGAAAACATTTCAGTTTCATGACAGAAACATATCTATTACTACCTTCGTCATTTTAGTATTTGTTGGTATCTCCCATGGGAATAGTTCCTTCTGTTTACTAGGAAGAGGTTGGTTACCTATGAAACCAGACCAAACAATGTGTATAATTTTGAAAAAGCGTTAGATTATGGCGTTAATGTTCACAGAAATGGGTTCGTTCATATAAAGTGAGACACGTTAAGTAAGTAATAAGGCGACCGAAGCAACATCACTCAATTCATAGAATGACATTTTTAATTCAAATTGGCTAAAAAGATGTCAGAAGGTATCAATGATGATTTTTAAAGGATTGCCTCCAGCCTCCACCGTGAATGGGTACAGACTACGAAACATAAATCTAAACGGTGACCACATTATATTTTGTCGCACTAAAAATAAATAATAACTTTATTTATTCTTATGATATAGGTGGGTTAAAAATCTCAAAATTATCGCTAAGTTTATTTCTTTTGGCGAGAGCAGGTGCACTTGCCGCATGCGTAGGCGACGATACTTGCTTGCAATGTCACAGAGTGAAGTCAAGCTATTTGGGGTGCTGCTCATCTGCAACACTCTCGATAAAAAGTATTATAATAACTAAAGCAAAAGCTTTAGTTATTTAGTTTAGTTATTAAAGAAAAAAATAAATGTTTTATTTCATTTATTTTTTCACCTATTCTTTTCTAAAACTTACATCTTTGAAAATAAATTTTATGAATTGGGTTCTTGTTTTTCTTACGCCCTTACGTAATTTTCGCTACCGCTTAATATTTTTTATGGAACGGTAGCAATGCATCAGGTGACTCACCAGATAATTAAGTTCTTACCGCCACCCTCTGATATAGGAACGCTACCCCAGAGAACATGCCGCATTCAGATGTGTTATTATTATTTATAGATGGTCATACGTAGGATCTTAGTGTGTTAATAAGCAACAAACATTGTCATTACTAGGTTGGTTGTATTCACCGTTTACTGTTATGTAAGGGCCCGGAAGGTTTTGTTACCTAGCGCGCATTCACAATAGAGTACCTGATATAAATCATATTAACTAAAACTGTCAGTTAACCTTTCGATAAAGTCAATATTTCTCACCAGTGCGTGGTGTGGGCAAGGTCGACAGTGAGCTCAATGGGTGCCCTCCATTTGTGTGCGTAAACTTTGATCATTATATCTTCCCCATAATCTATCTACTAATGGCACTAATACTGACTCATATCAAATTATGATATTTTAATTAAACATTTCAAGAATATGCAAGTAATACTTAAGCATCGTTTTTTACATAATGAAGAAAATAATAAACATTAATAAAATCGATAAAGACATTTATAAATAATGTGATCTTGATAGCATCGTTAATCACAGTCTGCAGACTCTGGAGGGTAGATAAGGAAGTGAACGAGAAACATTCCTTGTATAAATCATTTATATCGGTATCATGCTTTCCCAAACACACAACACACACTTGATAATCAATGTTATCGCAGTGAATTAATTCCTTGTTAGACAACAGAGATTTATTTCTAGAAGTTTACCCTTACGGATTCGGAAGAAATGAGGCAACGAGTGAAAAAATAATTTACAAGAGAAAGCCCAATAGAGAGCAGAAGTTTTCCGATAATTTAAGTAGTTCACCGCAAACAACTCTCTAGGCAACAATAAACTTAATGTTAAATGGATAGTGCGGTGGATAGTAGAGTGGCCCTAATTGGGTTATGTGTCAACTTAAATAAGGAATGTTGTCGTTGGCCCCTGATCCACTCTCAGGTATTTATTATGTGGCTACATTTTTGATTTCATCCGGCCAAACAAATCAAGGTTAATGAGTTCCACGAATATAACTAAAACGTATTTTACAAAAGTTCGGATCAAAGACATGCGAATTAAAAGCCTTCATTCAACGTGATTAACTGAAGTCTTCAGTCTGTCATTCATCAATCAATCTGAATGTAACAATATACATTAGATACGCGTTTTTATGAAATAAATGTACCTTATGTCATAGACCGAACGAACATGCATGAGTTTTATTTAAATACCTAAGTATTTTTATAATCGAAAATAAGGTAGTTCAAATACGAATGGTAAGCTTCTTTCTGTGATTTATTATAACTCCTTAAAATAAAACAAATACATACTCGGAAACTCCATAGAAAATCCGGCCAAGAGCATGTCGGACACGCCCAAATAGAATTCTATAATCGTTTCAGAATAAATACTAACGATCTTGATCCTAATGATAAGAGTTAATAACATTATCTTTCTATTTATGTTTAACACAATAACAGTTATATATTGACTTTTACAAAATTTAGTTCGTCCATGAAAATATTTTTCAAATATTATAGGTATATGTTTCTTCAATATTTTTTTATTAAAATTTCTTATTAAGGCATGTTTTTTAGACTTTTATAACGGTTTTTAAAAAGTCAAAGAAGGAGGAGGCACACTGATTGAAATGGAATATTTTACGATTATATGATAGGTTAAAAGGTCTCAGACGACGACGAAATTAAATTTTATCGGTGGTCATTTTTTTTTTTCAAATTTATTAGATTATCAAAAGGTGTTTTCACTAAAATGTGATCTCAGTAGATGAATAAAGAAGAAAGTAGGCCATGGCTTTCTGACTTACATACGGACGGACATGACTAAAATATAACAGGTCGAAATTGGCTACGGAACCCTAAAAAATAAATGAAAGAGGATACGGAGGTATTAATGTATAATGAAAAGCGAAAATGTTTGTGATGTTCGATCAACTTTGGAAGAAAGTATAGAAAAGTTTTTGTAAATGATTTCAGCATGGAAATGCTTTATCCGAACCGACACAATATCTATGTTGATTCGTGGAAGAACCCGTTTACTCTATATCATAATAATATTTCAAACAAAAAATATAATTTTGAATATGTCATATTGTTAACATATCGAGTGAGTTCGCAGACGTTCGCAGACAAAAAAACTGATAAGTTATTGTAACACGCGATATTGCGTGACTGGGCCTTTTTAATTAGACTTTTGTCACATTAGCAAGGCCTTCTTAATGAAGCTCTGCCTTCCTCCGGACATCCGTGACGGAAACGGGAACCGATAATCAGCAAAAAAAAGTAATTGCCTAAACGACGGGTAATAGGGTCCAGCGACCTTTTCATACCCTAATCTATTCAGTTAGCAGACTAACCCGATTCACTTTTATAACACTAATAAAATCACAGATAATTTGATCATTTGTAGACAGTGATTTTATTAGTGTTATAGGTAATTAATTAGATAATTTGATCATTTGTAGACAAATTAATCTGCATTAGGTCAGAAATGTCAGAAATGATCCAAGATTAGTAGAGGCAATTTGATCTATTAACTTAAATTAAATATGCTATTATAACTATTTTTCATTAAATTTAGCGTATGTGTGACACCTGAATATATACTTCTAATATACATATTATATTATAATAATTATGCGAGAAAACTAGTGCAATTCAGAAGGTGCAGAAAGGCCGAATACGTTACTTTTGGTGTTGAAACTCTGGGTTCGCGAGGTCCTAGTGCTCACTCCGTATTAAAGGACCTATCAAGACGCCTTTTTAACACCACGAGCGATCCCAAGGCCGGCAACTACTTGGTATAATACGTCTGGCCATTCAGGAAAGTAATGCCGCCAGCTTGGTAGGTATGGTATACCTTACCTCAAGGACAACATTTGTGCATCTTCAATATGTAGGATATTTTACTTTCATACAGAAAATGTCTTGTATTTATATCTTGGTTTTGCATTTTGTAATTACTCTGTCAATAAAACGCTTTATTATTAACCAGTGAAAAGCGGCTTGGCCCCATAGGCCCACTAACACAAAAAAGCAACCGAGGTTAAACGTCTCTAAATGAAGAAAATTTACATACTATACGGACCTAAGTGACCTATATCGACAACTTACTTGTGTTCACATGTTTTGAAAATTTAATGCCCACTGAGTTTCCTGAATCGGTAACTGACGGGAAATTGAAAACAGGAATTTGAATTATAAATTACTTGATTCGGATGCACAGTACAACGGGCCATTCTGGCACATTATTGACATAGGAAGTCAAATAAGACTCACATGTTCCGCGTTCAACTGGGGTTCAACTTCAAACAGTCTTGAAGATAATTAAACATGAGAGCACCGGTCTGAATAACCTGGCTTTGTCCATAACTGTGTACGTATATGAGAGTGGTTAGGTAGGTACCTAGACTCATTTAAAGCAGTGCGGTGTGAGTTCAAACGCAAACTTGTAACATTTTATTCTGTTGAGCTCATAATTGGGTACATATGAATTTATATTTTTTTAGCAACTTAGCACTGAAAAATACGTGATGAAAAACCCAGCATAATTGTTGTTTATAAAGATTCGGAAATTGTATGGATGGCGGAATGAAACAGCCACTGATAAATATTAGATTACCCGAAAATCGAAAAAAAAAAACCCTTCGTACAAAATGTTTTGGTAAAACATTTTTTAATAGTAAGTTGAATATAATATACTAAAAACATCTTGATACTTGTTATTTCTTTTGTGTCTAATGATTGTACAAATACTATTGTTAATACGTCCAAATACCATTATAAATGTTGAAATGGCTGATGTGTGTATAATTTAATAATTTACGCAATAATTTAACAGAAACTGAATAACAGAATTTAATAAAACATAAATATGAACAAAAATCAACTGTTTCAAAAAACAAAAGCTTAACTTCGAAGGCGCACTATTTTTTAAAAATAAACATGCTGTAAGAAGATTTAGAGCAGAAAATACAAAGTATCAAGTCCATTTTATATGTACACAGCAGATTAATGAATATAACCTAAGAAAAATTCGTGTACAAATTTAAGAATTTTTAAAGCCCGTTGAATGTACTTCAATGGTTGCTAGTTGGATTTCCATTCACCTTGAATGGTATAAACTGTGCGTGCTATATGATCGTTACATTTGATTAGAGAACCTATTATAACGACATTTTTTACAGCACGAAAAATAACTTTATAAATCGCTTGGCCTTTAGTATATTTATTGTATTGGTTACTGAGCAAGTATCGTTACCTTTCTATAATAATCAAAAGGATTTTAATGAAGTAAGGAGTAGGCAACCTAACTAGCAAAATAAGGAAGAAGAAAGAAATAAAGTGGTTTGTTTGAATAAAAAAATACAGTATGAATAACATAAAAGGAAAGTAAAAACAATAACATTGATTGTTGAGTCAAACAACTGCGACGCGAACTGCGACGTTGAATTTCAGTAAGAGCCGTATCGGTGACCACGGATTACCTCTACTGTGGTAGAGACGGTGCCGTTCTTTACACCTAAGCATGCCAAATATAATTATAATATAATACATAATTGTAATAAATAATAAATAGTTATTGTAATAAATAATAATAACACTGGTTATATGTTATAAGGAATAAATTATTTAATCAAAAAGTAATTAGAGATTAAAAATTAGAGCCACAGTTGCAAAAGCTTGTCATATAAAAGTGTTTCTGTACAACATTTTTAGCCGTATACTAGTAAGCTAATAGAACTACAATAACATGACTATATAACATAATTATACTCGTATAGGCTATCTTTACATAGTATAAAACAAAGTCGCTTTCCGCCGTCTGTCCCTCTGTATGTACGCTTAGATCTTTTAAAGTACGCAACGGATTTTAATGCGGTTTTCATCAATAGATAGAATAATTCAAGAGAAAGGTTTATACGTATAGTTTAATATTGTTTTAACGAAACCGAAGCGAAGCGAGGGCGGTTCGCTTGTATTACATAAATTGCATTTATAGACTCTTTATAGGACTAATGAGTCTTCTACGACATGTCCACTCGCCTGTTATATAACACAGTTTTGCTTGTTGGGAATAGACTATCCCATGGTTGTAAACAATTTAGATATCACTCATCATGTTTACGTGTTGTTATTATACTGTTGATATTAAAGAACATATTTATAACATTGGCATACACTCAAAGGAACCACGTAACTGTAAACTGATAAAGAAAGGATTGTGTATGGTTTGAAAGGATTGTATGTGCGAGTAAACACGAAACACATCGGAACGGTAAGTAGGTGATTTATTTTTTTCAAATGAAAATAGTTCACTTTATTATCAAAGGACCTGATAACTTTGTACACAGAATTACTTATCACAATTTTATTACAGAAATTGATTATCTGTTTACTTAAATCGGGTCGTTTTCAACTGACGTAGAAGTTTATTCAAACCACGTGTTTGTAAAAGGTACTCGTGTTTAATCATGGAAAGGTTAATCGAATGGCTTGCCTTGACCTCATTCGACTCGCATATGAATTAATTTTTAAGTAGTCTTTCGAAAAATTTAATAGTATAAAATCTCTTTAGATTTTTCTTTTGTTTGTAGTGAATTGCGATGATTTTAATGCGGATTAAAAGAGTGGAAGAGGTGAAAGAAAGATAGACCTGAGGAGACAATAAAGGCTTTATTTTAGCTCAGTCTAAAATTATAGAGCATGAGACTCTTAATCTCAGGGTCGTGGGTTCGAGCCCCACGTGTTGGGCGCCAGTGTCGCGTTTCCCCCAGTGGGAGAGCAAAATTACGGGGTAAGACTTGTTCAACAAAGGAAAGAGGCAAGATTTGTTTCAATAGCTCGTTATAATTTACATAAAACCTAATACAAAAATTTGATTTAGAAAATTTAGTCCTTAAAATAGTCTGTGGAAGAGTTCGTTTTTTAGATCAGGAAGCACCATAAAAACTCACAGTCAGGATGCAGGAGAGGCGGCGCTCAGCAGGGCACATGCCCCGAGTGATGAGAGCGGGCACTACCACCACCTGGGAACTGCGGTCGGACGGGGCGATGGAGACCAGGCGCAACAGGCGGCGCCCAGTAAGAGCACCAGCGCCCAAAGAGCGTCGGACCAGAGCTGCGGCGGCCGTGGAGAGTAGTGGCCCAGATGCTGAGCCCAGGACAGCAGAGTCCCGGAACAGGCGTGTGACTTCTTGAAATACGTCCTCTCTTGATCGCTCCAAAAACAAAACTGCGTCCGCAGTGCGCCTTAGATCTTCCTATTCTTTCGATGACATAATGTTAAATTTTGAAATTTTCCTTTTCGTTTTGAAGTCTCCAGCCAGTGTGTTTATTTGAAAAGATGGGTAATGTTACAAAGATATAAAAATATAGTTTTTTTTTTTAAAAAAGTGAGCTATAGCAACAAATATTACATTTGCAATGTGACAGTATGTATGGATATACTGCTGGGGCAACGCACACAACAGGCTCGTGTACACAGCACGCACACAACAGTATGATAGATACATTATGTGCATAATGCATATAATATTATTTCCAGACAAACACGTATAGTTTGTCGCGTTAAATGCGGAAACGTTTCTGGAAGTAACTAGCAAAATAGAATTTCAATGGAATATTCTGAATAATATTTTTGGGGAGCATACTATCGAATGCATTTTACACGTAGGAGAATCGTTGCCGACTCAAAAAAAAAACAGAAATCCCTTGGACATGTAAAACAGAAGTAATAGAATGCGAAGATTTGTGAGAGAAGGTACAGTTAAACAGTGATACCTACAAGGAATACAAGAATTAATACCAGTTCCGTTTTTACCCTAGGGCACGTGGGGCACGAGCCCAGGGCCCCCGGCCCGATGGGGACCCCTAAATGCCGAAATCCAGTGCCTATGTATTTTTTATCCAATTAATCAATAAATAAGTAAAATTATTTTTTAACAAAAAATAAGTTCTTGTCGTATTCTACTCGTCGAATCCTTTCATTTGATACCCAAGTCGAAAGAAACCATTGACATCAACGTAAGTCTAATTCTCAAAACAGTAATCACATCACTTATGTTTTATTTGTATAAAGCTAACCGTAATGACCAATAAAGTCACTAAACAAAAGTAAATTATGATGTTTTCATTCATTGATGGTTTTTTGCTTGCTAAAATGGCCCCAAACTCTGCGTGCCCAAGGGCCCCTGCACGGCCATGATGAATACAATGAGAAGGTTTTTGAAAAGAATACAGAAACATATGCAACCTCGATTTGGAAAGATGTCTAAATATGTAGAAGGTAAACTCATAGAATTAAGAAGAGCAATTATAATAAGGATATAATGCTACGCCTGTAGTTTAATTTGTGCCCAAATTGAAGATTTTTGCTAATTGCAACAAAGAGTGCGAATAGACAACAAATTATAGTTCACAATTAGCTAGAGGGAGTCAGTAGAACCAGTAATTAAATGGCACAGGTTTTCAGCTAATCCGAAAAGCCAGGAGTAACAGTACTTGATAGCGGAGTACTTGATAGCAAACAGAATTCCAAAACTGTCGAAGCTGTTTATGTTGCGTTGTTATGCACATTTCAAAAAATTACGCATACTCGAGTAAGATATTTTTTTATGCCGCGTTTAATTTGACATGGTACATTTAGTAGGAATGTGTATCAGCTAAGGAACGGACCATAGGTCCAAAGGACATTTATAATTATAACTACAGACCTTAAAATATATCAGACTAATATAATCGAATCGTCACATTTATTCAGATTTGCAGCCTGAAAAAAATTGTTTGACCAAAATTATGTAGTATGTTGCGCATCTATCAATTAATATACAAAGATGGAGTGTTACGGCCCTAAGGCGAGGCATTTGTCGGCAAAATACTACCAAGAAAGTGTTAATGGTATTTAGTTTACTTTTTTTTTAAATAACTGCAATTTTTTGACGTAACGGTGTTGCCAATGTAAAAAATATAAGAAATAATTGATAAATAAAACTTTTGCTATATAAACCAAAATAATGTATTAATGATGAACGTGGGTGTCGTGAACGGCGACTAAGGGATAACAAAGTGATTACCACAGGCGGTACACCACCTCTAAAAGAGTGGACTTGGCAATCCGCTTGGCCAGCGCCTTCACCATAATATGTTAACTCTGCTACAAATATTTCATAGTTCTGTTATTTTCACTTATCTAAATCGTTATGACAGTAAAGAGCAGTACCTATTGAACTATAACAATACTCGCTTAAGACTTGAAGTCACGATTTTCATATTCAGCTTCATCGAGAGCTTCTTTTATCGCTCTAGCGCTTCTGAAGTCGCTAGAATTTATCAATTTTTAATATTTCCTATAGCGTAGGATTGAAGTTTGTTATTGAATGAGAAAAAGTTTACCCGGCTTCGATTTTCATCACCACAGCTTTTCCCTTTTTCACAGGAAAAGTAATAGTAATCTTTTAGAAAGTAATTATCATTTGTTAATAACATGTCAATGATGATACGGTAATGTTATTAATGAATCTTATTAAAATTGATATATCTTATAACTAACTCGACAACTAACGATGAGACCAAATACGTGTTCAAAATAATTATCAAAATCGTTGATAAGTTAGATAATTAATTAATATCAGCTTCAGAATATTTAAGGAGAGGACGTGTGTTTATGCGTCGGGCACATGCTGCCACTAGCGAACAGTAATTCGAAAGGAGTTGTATGTGATCGCTTGAAAGTGTTAAACACGGCGTCGCACGCGACCAGGCGACACAGTGTGTCTGACGGACTAACAAGAATGACCTCATTGTGCTGAAGAGAGCAAAGCGATTTTTCACCCCGAGGCAACGTCTGACACTACAAAGCTCAGGTCTCCCATATGGGACCTCCCATATGGAGTACTGCTCAAATCTCTGGGCCGGTGCACCGAAATATCCGTTCGACACATTTGACTCCATCTAACGACGCGCTGTACGATTTGTCGACGATCCCACTCTCACAGGCGGTTTGCAACCACTCAGCATCCGTAGAGAGTTGTGTTCCTCAGCGTATTCTACCGCCTGTATAACGGGGAATGCTCCGAAGAATTGTTCGATATAACTCCCACTTCGGGTTTCTAGAACCACACCTCCCGTCAGAAAAGTGTCCTGCATTCCCATTTCCTCGATACGGAGGTATCGCACACTGTACGGTCCAAAAATCGTTTTTTGCCCGGAATCTGTATCATGGAATGAACTGCCTCAAGAGGTCTTTCCCTTATGCTACGACATGGGGTTCTTTAGTGAAGCAAGAAAGCAGTGAATAGGATTCTGCAAGGCCAGCAACGCACCCGTGTACCCCTCGTGTTGCAGAGGAATGCAAATCCCGTAAGTGGCATATCTTGTACTCAGGTTAAATAAAAGTTACTTATTTAAGCTTTTGCAGGTCCGAGATGCAGGCGCTCTTTTTGATAAATTCTTTCTTTAAAAAGAAACCCCACAAGATGTGAGGCATATTTACGAAATTGACTTCATTATTACAGACAAGAGGCACATATTTAGAGATGTCACAGTAATTAACAGGTTAAAGACTGAAAGTGATCACCGTCTTGTGCCACATATCTTTACGCCGGTAAGGTTTGTTCTGTTTAAGGCCATTCTACGTCCAACATCACCTCAAACTGTGCCAGGATTCACTGAGTTTTAGCTAAAATTCCAGAATTGATTAGATGCGCTGGAAACCATGTTGACGAGATGCCCAAAAACTTAGTGAAAGTAATGCGAGAAGTAGGCAGTAAATACTTCAAATTACAGCACCAAGTCAAAGAGTACAAACTATCAAGCGAGACTCTAGATCTCATGGAACTGAGGCGGAAGAAAGCTTCGCTTACTGCATCGTCAGATCGACAACTCTAAAAAAGTCCTCAGGCTGAAACGCCTTGACCTTAGTTGCTTTAATACAAAACGAATTGAGGCAACTATAGAGAGCAATAAAAGCTGTAGTTTTGCTCAGTCTCGTCACGCCTTCACTTCTCGCGGCAATTCAGTTTGGTTTGAACCCCACATGTAACGGAGCGTGTGGTATCCCTACTTTTTTATAGAAAGAAGGCGGCAGACCAGGGTACAGTCCACCTGATGATAAGTGACTACTGTTGCCCATGGACACCCGCGACACATGCCAAATCGAAATAATATAATATTCAATAATATTCGAAAAATCCGGATTTTTTGGATTTCGGAAAATTCGGATTGCATTCCCTAGTTTGCAGGTGTCCATGGGCGGCGATATCCACTTACCATCATGTGGCCCGTATGCCTCCTTTAATATTATATATATTTATATATATTTTGCGATCTTTTCCTTAACATATTATTTCTAAGCTTTGTTTGATTTTGTATTATATATTGCGGTTTTTCTAAACATTTTTATTCAGTAAGTTTTCAATATAATTGTTTTATTTATTTATCGTTATAAATTCATATACAATATTAATTCTAATTCACTTGGGATCCATAAACCAGTAAGTACTGGTTTGTACAGACCCCCTATATGGTTTCGATTAGCAGATAAATGTCCATAACAAACGATTACAATTTGATTCTCGAATTGATTATTAATCGTTACCGTCACTAGCCGTCTTAACATCCAATGAACGACACGAGCCTCATGCATATTGTCTCGTGCATAAGGGACCTTAAAACGGCAAGCTGGCTAAGCTTGGGCGAGTCCACTCTGTTAGAGATGGTCCCCAGCACTGGCAGCAGTGGCTTTTTAATATCTTATGTTACTTAATTACCAGCGTACTGTGTACTTATGTGTGTACCACTTCCAGTGTACTGATTTTCTTAAATGCTGATTTTTGTGGCTATACGACTCAGTGTACGTTAAGTCAAATGTTGAGTGAAACAGCTCATTAAAGCGCTTTCTTGGTCATGGCGGGCGGGCGGGCGTGGCGGCGCGGCGCGGTGGCGGTGGCGGTGATGCTAATCGGATTCACGGGTGAGCTGCTCTATTCAAACCGATTACAAGATTTTAGAATTACTTTAATGTTGTAGCAACGATAACTGCATCTACTTATAATACTTATTTAAACTTTTACAATTTACATAACCGAAAATTGTAAGAATATGTAACATTACATGAAGATAATCATTAATAATCATTCCATTAATTATGAAATTTGTTAGTTAATAGAATATATACATCATATTTTTGAATATTGTATCGTAAACACGTACTTTGTACAGGATTTTCAAGATAATTTCCAAGTCGAATGAAATATTGCAAAGCATCACCATGTGCCAGATCGAAAAAAAATATTGTTTCTGTACATGCTAAACCCGAGATAATACGTTGTTAATTATATAGACCATACATGTGAGTAAATTAATATAAATATAATGTATCTATACTTATAATACATATAATATACGTAGACAATAAAAGTGAATCAGCATCATCTCGCATAATTGGCGAAAATTGGAGGAGCGAGATCGGCATGATGGCAATACAACGAAAAATGTATATACAATCAGAATCACCAAATGTCAAAAAATGTGCTACTAACTGAGCGATATGACTGGAACGTTCTTTGAAAATTTGCTTTGGAATGTACTGAATGATTAGCAAAAACGAGATAGGAACATGGAAAGGGTTAAAAATTAAATTGTATTATAGACCTTATTTTTCTCTTTCTAAACGTATCAGTTAAAGACTAGGTAGTCTTTTACCGATAATATCTTATGGAGATCGCTATACGAGTCCCACATTCTTGCTATAGTATTGTGAAAGCTTTAATAGTACATTTGTAGTGCACTTTTCATAGAAAGAAGTTAACCTATTTCATGACTATCGTTAGGTACGGTTCATATTTTTAATGGATTACGAGGTACTTTCATTAGTGTACCTTCCCAATAGCCACTCGCAGTACTGATATTTATCAATAATACGAGTGCTGAAGCTCTTCCCCCATTGCATTTCGCCCGTGCTCCATTTACAAATATGACATACATTTGATATCCATTCTCCGTAAAAGCTTTTATTAATGTGTTTTCGCATAGTTATGTTTATTTCGCAGAAATATGCTTAAACATATTAAAAACGTTGCTAAATTATATGTAAATATTTCTATAAGTGATTAAATGTACATAGCTATAAAGCAAGTAGTTTCACTAACAGTGAGAGTTAACAATTGGTGACGTCATAAGCCCTAAAATATCTAACCGTGATCAGCCCTTTTAACAGTCCTGTACTGCTGGACATTGACTTCCTCATGCATATTGTCCTGTGCATTTTTTTTTACTGTTTTTTTGTAAATTATTACAAAAGGCGGTCTTAATGCCTTACAGAATTATCTCTCAGTAAAGATTTGGCAGCATGAGGTTTGGTGCATGGGGGATGTACAGCGTAGAGACGCCGCGCTGGCCAGGTGAGTTGGCGAGTCTACTCTTTTAGAGGTGTTGTAGTTCCTCAGGTAACGACTTGTTATCCCTTATTTATATATTTAAACGTGTCATAACGCGAATGTTTACTTTATTTATTTTACTCGACGTTTCGGTTGGGTTGCACCAACCATGGTCACGAGCTGACTCCTAAATAAATAAATAATGATCGAGTAAAATAAGTAAAACATTCGCATTGAGACCCGTTTAAATAGATAAATATGTGTAAAAGACGCTAACATCTCAAATGTTATACTTGTTATCTCTTAGTTGACTTTGATGACGCCCACGGGGAGAGATTGCGTAAAGTAAATTAAGTAAGTAAGTAAAGTAAAGTAATACCGTAAAGTAAAACGACATCACAGGGCCATCCACATAGCTAAGTTAAGTTTAGCTAAGTTTTAGTCGTACGTTAGACATGCACTCAGAAGCCAAATGGGTTTATAACTTTGAACAATAAGAGAGAAGCATATTGTTCACTACAAGTTCTACTATGGGTCATAGTAGTATTAATCAAATTAATAAGGTACTGGTACATGACGTTGTAGATACGAGGATACAGATTCCTGAACTAAGTAAATAAACTTCGATGCAAATTAGATTAAACTTAAAGTTTTAGGTAGTATCAGTTGGGACGGAGGCGAAGTATCGCCGAGCGCGACAACCACAAAGACAACCGCTAGTTAACAAACATATTAGCCTAGTTAGGAGTTAGTCACGCAACCCGCCCCGTTGCTAATTTATCATGCGAACAAGGTGTGTCCGGTCGCCTCTGTTACGTGTTAACTTCAACTGTCCGCACAGTGGTTATAGTTGCCGTACTAGACAATACGATTAGATGCATCAATTCATCATTATTTTTCCAGAATAGTCGTTTAGTTATTGAAAACAAACGGAAAAATTATAAATAACACTACTGTAACCTGAAACAAGTGTCATTAGAAGCGATTCTTGGGACTCTTTATAATATCAACACTGTAGTATCAATTCATAACTGTGACATATCAACTGTAATGTAATGTATTAGCTAGCTGAAGTGGCGGTGGACCACATGCCGGACAAATGGATGGTCGACTTGAAGAAAGTCGCCAGTAGCGGCTGAATGAGAAAAGCTGAATACCGTGTATGGCAGTGGCTCTTGGGAGAGACCTTTATCCAGCAGTGGAGAGACACAGGCTGAAGGTATGGTATGGTAATATCAACTAAGTAAGATCATTGCCATAAATGAACTCATCCGTGTCAGCCACATAATTCTCAGAAGACACTTATGGATTTATTCAATTATCATCGTGTCAGTGTACCTCTACACTACACTAACTTAAGCACCCATACGTCTACCTAGTGGATGATCAGGAAACCCACATACGCTTGCAGTTTGTAGCAGATTTTCGAGGTAAGGAAATTTCGTTACTTATTTAGCCCGGAAGCATCTTATCGACTTATATACGTAGTCAAGAGTTAAAGGTCAGATCCGTACCATTAGGTCTGAATTTAAATACATATAGACATATACAAGTGTTTATTATTAAGCTTTTGGCTAGGTCTGCTTGTTTGTTTGTTTAGTCTTCATAGTCGTGTAGATGTAACAAACTAAGTACTTAAACTATTCAATCGATTTAAAACCGATCGATTGATTAAACAAAATCCACCCGGGCGAAGTCGTGGCAAAAGCTAGTTCTGAGATATAAATATATGATTAAACTCACACTGTGCCCGAATTATCTACTTATTATGGATTAAAATTTCTTCTTTTTTTACAAAATGCGACAATGAGTGAAAGAACTTTATCAAGTGGTCATTTACCTAAAAATATGCTATCATTTACCTAAAAGTTGTAAAATAGCTTTTACGGAGCTCCTCCGGAAATAATTTCGCAACGCGTCGGTAATAGCTCGAACGATGAAAACCATTAGAAGCATAGATAACTCCGACGAGCACTGAAACTTTTCATTTATGGAGGGAAGTAGACATTTTAATGTTGGCACTGTTGTTTAAAATCATGAGAGCTGAAGGCCTTAGGACAATTACCTATTGTTGAAACTTAGTCCAATAAAATAAATGATTCCATTTAAGCTTCATAAAGTAATAACGGTAGCAGCCTAAGCTACATATTCTTGACCCAAATTCGTGAAATGATGAGTTCTAATTCGATCCCAGTTTGTTGTACCATTTAGTTTCTATTTAATTTTTTTTTTAATTATACTAGCTTGACGGCGAAGGAAACTCGTTTGGTTAGGAACCCGCATACTCAAAAAAATTAAACTTAACGGGGACATGTGTAATATCCACCAATCGCCACTGGGTCCGTATAGTGATTTATTGCCCAAAACTCATGGTAATTAAAAGAGGTTTATGCCTTTTTCCGGGACGTTATAAGCTGATATACATATTATTTTAATTTTAATATTATACTGGTAACCGTTGTGTATATCTCATGTAAGCAGACAAGCAGAGGTTACCATTCAATCTACGCTAAACCTACACTGACTTGGGTGAAACACAAACAGGCAATAGAATTCTTATTGCTTAAGTTATCATATCTCCGTTCTTAAAATCAATCTTTATAAAGATGCATTAATATTTATTCAATCGCAAAACCAATGCGCGATTGATGTTTTTAATACACGGCAATACTCTTGGGGCCAGCGTCTACGTGGTGTATAAACATTTTAGTGGATCTCCCCAATTCCGTCTATTATGCACATTTTTGAAAACATGTTAAACTATATAATGTAGGTATGTCATATACTATATAATATAGGTAGGTACATATTTTTCAGAAATATGTCGCGTTACACAGTGTCTAGAAATATGTATTTGCTAATATTTTTTTGAATTTATTTTTATTTTTATTCTTTCATACATTTAACGACTACAATTTTTTTAGAAAGAGTATTTATTTTAGAACTAATAATTTTATGATAATATTTCACAGTCACTGCGATGTTTCTATATAGTGTACAAAAATATACTTGCTGTTAAATGTTCATAATAAATCATGTTATACGTGACCTCATTTTATTGTAGACGTGAGGCACAATGGCTGTTTTGCACACTTTGTCACAGAGGACCAAGGAATTCCGTCCCGACATTGTTTGAAACCCAAATCCTTAAAAATAACGGAACCCTCGAAACGTACAAAAAGAAGCAGATTTTGTTTATTTAAGGATAGAAACATCGGTCAGACAACGTGAATTATAGTGCCATTGCTTTGCGAGATGCTCACCTCAATAAATATTTAGAAGGTCGAAACCTACAAAGTATTGCCACTGAGTAGCTCCAATAAGTATACCTTCACGCTTTTTAACTACAGAGTGCTTCTCTTCCCTTCTCACCGGAATAAACCTGAAAGCAAAACTGTTTAGACTAAGTGAAACTCGTGGAATATAAAAGTTTTTCAAGAGGCTCCCCTCCCCAGGCTCGTTGTTTTGTATCTAAAACTCGTTTTAATTAACAAAGTTTTTTAAACGACATAAGCAGGCATTCTGGGAGCTAAAGTGCTGCTGCCAGCCCAGATAGTCCCGCTTCATTTTCATTATACAAAACTTCATATATGAATATATATTATTTATTATGCCAAGTGAATATTATGGATAATCAAAGTAATTGAGTAATTGAGAGCAGAGATTAGTAGAGAACGGTGATAGCCTAGGGGTATTCATTCTCGATTCACATTCGTGAGGTCATAAGATCGAACCCCGAGTCGTACCACTGAGTTTCTTACTGTTAGAAATTTACAATCATTACTAGTTGGACGGAGAACAAAAATATCGTAAGGAAATCCGCGTACCTGAGAATAAATAATGGAACATACTCTTATGTGATATCTACCAAGTGTGATAGAGAAGCTTCTTGGCGAAAACTCGAGAAGTGAAGTTGAGCATTTGTTTGATTAATGTAAAAATTGTGTATTAGGCGTTTTGTGGTTTATTAGTGATAGTTTATTAACCATCAAAGTGCTTTCGTGTGAGGTGTTTGTGATCATCAAATAAAAGCGCGTGACTGCGGTTTTCGCGTGCTTCAAAGTAGTCCTGTCCTGTCTTCAGTAAACCTACAATCACTTTACTGAGCGACTCCTATTGCTTCGACGCGACGGGACTGACATTGACAAGATGTCTTTTGAATTGTTATGACTTTAAAATTGTTAATTACGAAGAAACTTCGAACGAACGAAGAACGAAGGAAACTTGATACTGACTAATTGCACCTGGCTAATTGAATGTGCTAATTGCATCATTGCCATTTATGAAGAAGAAAAAAAGTAATAGATTATGAATCAAAACCGCCCTTGATAGTAAGGGGAATGTGCCCTGCAATGAGACGTTATAGGCTGATATTGAGTGTGATTGAAATAACACTAAATCCGTATAACCTTAACCAGAAATGTTATCATCTATTGCTAGACATGAGCCTCCTCATGAACACAGTCATGTTCATAAAAGATATATGACCTTAAAACGCCATGCTAGCCGAGCGGGTTGGCGAGTCCACTCTTTTAGAGGTGGTATTCCTCATCAGACCGCTAAATCCGTATATTTTACAATAAATTATGTGCTGTTTTCAATTAATCTGATTGATCCTTAATTTAATTTATTCCTTATTATTTCCAATATATGATTATATAATACTATAATATAATAAAATCGTAGAATATCTCTGTTATAAATGTAATTCGTTATTGATTAGATACAAACATACGAATCAATAACTTTTAAATACCTGGCAGAATAAAGGTCTCATACAAAAAAGTTTATATCCAATTATGTATAAACGATTCGCCAATTAGCGTTGGAAAAAATATCTGCGGTCAGAAAACGGGCCTTCCGCGTCAGGGAGCAGAGCAGTAAATATGATAATTGTAATTTAACGCCGCGCCCCGCCCTCGCTCCCATCGGCTGTTTTCAGCAGGCCTTGCCAACCGTGAACCAGTCAGAACCCTTTGAAATTCCCTTTTTAATTAAAGTGTTGTAAAACTTATATCGCAGTAAATAATAATATTATTCCCCATTTATACTTCGTATTAATTTTATATTACATTGTTCCTTCAGTTTCACTGAAAAATGTTATCAACTTTTGTCGTTTAGTCACATTGTTGCAATTTTAAGTTTCGCTGTCTAAAATAACAAAGTTCTTCACGTTATTTATAGTCATGTCAGCTTCGAGAGAAATTTTTCAATTTTCTTTTACTTCTATCTATTACTTCAAGACATAATATCGAGCAATGTAACCCTGCCATTCCATAGATACTGGTGTCTTTAGGTACAATTATGAGATTTGGTCGGTCAAGGCTTATCTTACATTTCAATTAAATCGGATTTTCCTTTAATGAACTTGCCCTGTCTTTACTAAACTTTGTAAAAGGTTTCCGAAAAGCTTTATCGAATCCAGTATTGCAATTTAATTTGCCGGTAATGTAATGTATTTCAAAACTGAGTCTACGAATCGACATTACATATTTACACGTAAAAACGAATTTACGCATTGGTGGGTGATAAGAGGGTAGCTGTTTTCTGAATTGAATGAATTATTCCAATTGATAAAAATGTGTTTGTCCTCAGATTTATTTGGCTACACGGTAGCGGACAACGTTCCTGTGACAAATTTAGGTGTCCTATAAGGTTTATTCGTCAACTACTCAAAAGAACGTAAAATAAAATTAAAAATATATAAATATTTCATAATTAATTAGAAAAAAAAAGAAAATATGAGCTTCAGCTTTGCCGTGTGGAGTCGACAGGCTTCATAATATCACCATCCTATTTCTTTATGTTTGTCATAAAAGGCGACTGAGGGATAACAATCCCTGAGCTATTGCACCATCTCTAAAAGAGTGGACTCGCCAATCCGCTTGGCTAGCGTGACGTTTTAATGCCATACGTCTCTTAGGGACTAGTTATAACAGGCGTCCGGGGCGCGCGGCTGAAGCGCTGCGTTTCGGGCGCTCTATAAAATTGTATGAATTCTGTGCAACGAATTACATTACACCAAGCGTTACCGCCCGTCGGGCGCGCTTCAGGCGCGCCTTGTTTCGTTAGTAATGTGAGTAATTGTTATGAAGACAATGCGGGCACTGTAGAATATATTTAAACATTATTATATTATATATATGTTTTTGTGTACTGTCAATGACGAGCAATTATATATGTGTCAACCGCCCCTCCCGTCACAGAAGTGCGGTCCATCCGCATTTCCTCGATACGGAGGTGTCGCGCACTGTTCGCTCCAAAAATTATTTTATACCGCGAACCCGTAGGCTGTGGAACGAACTGCCTCAAGAGGTCTTTCCATTAAGCTACGATATGGGGTTCTTCAAGAGAGCTGTGAATAGGATTTTGCAAGGTCGGCGGCGCGCCCGCATGCCCCCTGGTGTTGCAGGTGTCCATGGGCGGCGGTAACACTTACCATCACGTGGGACCGCTTGCTCGTCCGCCCTCTAGTCTAATAAAAAAAAAAAATTGTGTCAGAAATATCTTTGTGAAAATAAAATATGTATACTCGTATTACAATCTTTTACTATTAAAATAAAAGTAATGCTACAAAAAGGTTAACACTTGGTGTAATGTAATTCGTTGCACAGAATTCATACAATTTTATAGAGCGCCCGAAACGCAGCGCTTCAGCCGCGCGCCCCGGACGCCTGTTATAACTAGTCTCATAAAGCACAAGACATTGTGCAAGAGGAGGCGCATGTCCAGCAGTGGATACTGGATACTGGCGATGAGCTTGACAATATTTGAAGTGAAAAGCTATCGCTATTTGTTATTCAAGTGTGGTTTTAATAGTGTTACTGCGACTGACGTCATTAACATAGCAGTGGACTCCTTTTCGAACTTATGACGTCTAATCTTATTCATTTTCCATTTTAGACTTCGCTTCCACGAATCGTTTTCACGAAGATTATTAAATAAATTAATTGAATAATTTTCTAAAAATATTAGTTCTTAATATTAGTTGCTCCTCTTCTATTTTTTATCCAGTGATTTAACCCAGATTAATCATATTTAATTATTGATTTAACCAGGTTGTTCACGGCAATTTACCACTTCATTTACTCTGGTGCAGAATCCATTTAATTATATTTCTTGCATTAATATTTTCTCCAAATAGAATGTCGGTCGGTAGGTACCTACTATTAATATGGACTTTAGAGGGCTTTATTATTAGAATAAAAAATATGATTTGTTTATACATATTTTAACCACTCTTAACCAGTTTGCAAATAAAACGCCTTTAATTCATAATTGGATGTCTCCTACAGTTTTTCGAAATTTTTTGTTTTTATTTCTGGATAACTGGTACATAAAACTTATATTAAACTATTTGTGAAATTAATATCTAGCATTTAGCAATCCATCAACAATTTATTAAGTGTGCGAGCGCATTGACTATGAGTTCAGTCAAACGGCAAATTCATTAAACTATAGTTTGATAACAAACCTGATAGCAAGTCTGTCTACAGTTTTCGAAGGTTTATAGATAATTGTCTAACGTAAAGCTGAGAACAACACGTTCTAAGTAGAGATTTACGAACTCGTTCTGAAGTTTTATTAAAAATGTTTGATCTACTTTTCAATACATCCTACCTACAGCTTTAATATTGAAAACTTTATAGCTTACCCTTCGGTGTATATTAAGACAATATCGAGTACGTATATTTAATTATTTGATATAGCTATTGTTAATATCGAATAAATAACAACATTTAAATTTAACAATGTGAGCATTCGACATTCCCTATTCAAATGCCTTCTATTCAACCGTTGACTTAGAGAAATGATCCACACATATCCACCTAGACACTCATCAAATGGTTATAACAACTTAGGTACATACATATACATTACGATAACATTGGCCATTGGCTAATCCGGAAACACCCGAACGCGTCATCCACGTCTATGAATTACCGTATCTCTAATTGCATACTTTACTATGAGATACTTTATTGCATAGACGTGGATGACGCGTTCGGGTGTTTCCGGATTAACCGATGGCCAATGTTTTCGTAATGTATCCACACATAATAATAAAAACTTTGTTGGGTGTTCAGTACTTTTTGTATGAAGCGGCTAAGAACAAACATAAAAACTGATACTAACACTGCCTCCTCCATTTAATTACTTTTGGTATAGACAGTTTCATCTATTGTTCATTGAATACTAAAAACAAATCCAATTATCGTTGTTAGCTACAAATAATACAGAAATATCTGAACGAAATATAGGCTTTTCGATTTCAAATTGTTGTCGAGAAATTCTAACGAATTCTGTGAATATGACAGCTTTATAGGTATATAATTCCTATAGAATTTCATTAACAATTTTGTTCCTATAAATTACGTTTGAGAACAGAGTTAGTTCTTCGGACTGCACCAGTCTCACGTACACCTTGTAATTTTATTGTATTAAGCTTATAGAAGTGTTAACACGTAGCTATCCTGTTCCCATTCGTGGCTGATGTGATTACGTATGATTCGTTTATTTTTTATTCTATTGAAAAAAGGTGCGACGACTGGTGTAACATAATTTGTTTTATGGTAATAATCTTCTAACATTTTAATAGCATCCTAATGAAATGATACCGAATAAGTACTTTAGTACTTTGTAGAAAAACACACCAATTAGCGTTACAATCGCTAACATTATTACGCTGCTTGAAGACAAGAGCTCTTTAGAATTTAATTACCCAGCGACTAGACTGAATGCGAAATCGTAAAGGCTTTCATTGCCGTGATTAGACATCGAACTCGTTACCCTTACGCTAGGGTTCTCAAAGCGTCAAATCACAAAGCTTTCGAGAGATAAAACATGCGTTAAATCAAATTACATTCAAGGCTTGTAAAGTAAGGCATCGATATATTACTCCTTATCACAATACCCTGTTCCTTTCAGCAAACAGATGGTGGAGACGTGACCGATCACCTTTATCGTCACATACTCCAAGTTATGCGATATATAACCTTTGGCATTATGAACACTAGTCGATTTTCGCGGGCGGGCACTTTTAGTCGTCCGCTCGGCTGCGGTAGCTACTGTACGACGATATTTGTTATTCAATACGCAACAAGAAACTAGAACCGTAACACTTTTCAGTTTATACGTGACTAGAAAATGGAGTAGAGACCCCAGTCACGCCGCCCTCGGGCCGTGGAGAAGCAACTACTCAGCATTTTATCTTTAAAAGTGCTACATGCCAATATCTGAGAGCCCATCCAGGGGACTTTGCTGTATATTTATTCATGAAGAGCTGAGTAGACAGTCCCTCGGAGCTCAGTAAACACCTTGTATTACAACCTCCATTACCCGCTCTTATGACGTATTTACGTTATGCAGGATTAGGTTCCCTTAAGACCCAATGTAAATTCAAATTATTCAACGTTAGAGGTGATATGATGGGCTATATTCATATTTAGTACGGCTTCATATTATAGTCACTATATAGTACGTTAAGTTGTTACACGCATTGGTAATTGGGCCTTATATACCTAATGTTTCAAATGAATTTTATTTATTAAATGCGTTTAAAATAGAGACACGTCAGTAACGTCAGCTGGTACCGTCTTCGTCACAAACATGCGATTATATCTAGTTACCTAAGTAGTGTTTCAAATATTCCGCGGTGTTCGCCCTCATATAAAATAGGTTTTCGGAACATTTGGGAAAAAAATAATGGTTATGGAAATTTGAGTCATCTTAGTTTATTATATTTATTAAATAGATAAATATGTGTGAAAAACGCGAAAATCGCAAATGTTAGTTTATTATAATATTATTAAAAAAATCATAAATTGAATGATTATATTATTTTGGTAGATACTTTTAAATATTTAAAATTGAATTAAACACCTCAGCTAAATATATAATTCCTAAAGCACCCAACGGGCTTCGGGTCTGATCGTTTTTAGATTGCTAATTATATACATCATTATAATTAACAAATACATTTGTGGGCTATCGAGTATATTAGTTAGGCAGTCATCACCGTATCTGAGTCGAAGAGCCGTTCACCTCGGCAGTAATTTAAATATGCAGACACTGGTATTGATTGTCTCTAAGAATAACGCCCCTTCCGACGGGGGAACCCTGAACCGACGGCCTGTGTCGACGGTGCCGCCACCAACCATCAACCCGCTATTTTTGTTACTTTCGTTAATTACTCAAACAACGTACAGCATTATGACATTATTTAGTGGCACACCACAAAAGCTAAGTAATAAATAATGATTTTATAAATTATGAAGACGATTCTATAGGGCTACTTACTAATAAGACGACTTCTGTTACGATTATACGACATATATATGACGTCGTTATCAATTTTTATTATTATCAAACACTTATTTTCGTGATACTTCAAACGACGACGAGTGGCACAATATATAATGGCGTTGCTATATAAATGGCGTAGGTAGGTATACATTGAAAAGCGTTTAAGGATTTACTTTTGATCGGTTTCATGTTGGTACAAATATATCTAAAAACGTGGTGACAGTAAAATTAATGAGCCAGTTAAATTATCTGATGTCATTATCAAGTAAACCATTAATTACTCGTAGAAGTTTCCAAACAGGGGTAAAGATTCTAGCAGATAAATTTTCATTAAAATCATAAGAATAATTTTATCAAATTCGGAGCGTAATCACTGTGTTTAGATTTATCTAAGTATTTATATACCTTATATATATTACTTATGTTGTGGTACGTAAATTAATATTTTTTTAAATTCATAAAAAAATTAATTCGTACATGTCGGGGGATGGTTAGAGTCCAATAGAAAATTCACACAAAAACTGGATGAAATTTAAGCGGACTTATGGACTTTTGTGTATACTTTTTTTAGTTAAAAAACTTCTTGCTGCCAAACGCCAAACTTGCCAGTTTCTACTAGTGAGTTACAGGAGTTAGCAAGAGCGGCCAGAGCCCCTTTTCCTTCTATTCCCTTCTCATCTATAATCCAATTTCATACCATCCCATCCTTTTCCTCTCGTTCGATAAAAAATGTGAGGCGGGATGGAATGGAATACCGTTCCATCCGCTGGCCAAGATGCATTAATTCCATGGCGTTCCGATCCGTTTCTCTCGTCTGATGGGAAGTTTGGGGAGGAGTGATGTAATGGTATCAGATTGAGTAACGGTACTCCTTCTTCTCCATCATACACAATTATTTTTCCAAGTCCAAGTCCCATTCCTAAATCCACAAAGGTGGGCAGCGGATCAACGGACATGACAACATTCGTCATTTGGGTTAGACTGATATTGGTATATATAGCAATGTTTCATGAATGGTATTATTATCCGCCTATTATTAGGCGGACTGTCTGCTGGCTCGCTGTATTCTTTATATTATAAAAAATATGTATGTATAATATGTAAACATGTTTTATGTGTATATTTTGTAAATAAATAAATAATATATAATTATAGGTAGATTATTTATTACCTTAGGTTATTACTCGTATAGTGACATAAAGACTAATTATTGCATTAATTGGCTGTGTGGTGTCGGCCGAATTAGAATAGCATCACCCCAACTCTTTCCGTGGGTGTTCTAAAGTGGCGACTAAGGAATGACACAGCACAAGCTCTGGTGTAGTTCCTTAGGGCTTGTGGTAGCAACAAGCCCGAGGAACTACACCATGTCTAAAATTGTGGACCCGCCAAGGCCATACATCCCTCACGTACAAGACAATACCTCCCAACGTGCCTCTCTGTTCTACCCAAAGGTTGGGTGGTAAAGAATGCCTGTTGGCATTAAGCTCGCCCTTTGTACGATGAAGCGCAATTGAGTTTTTCAAATAAATAAAATAGAAAATATGTACGAGGAGGAACGTACCCAACAGTAAACGATCAAGGGGCTTGGTTATTGTTACGTTAATGCTGAAGAACGTGGATTGATGACCTAAAGAAAGTCTCCGGTAGTGGCTGTATGAGAAGAGCGGAAGACCGTGTGTAGTGGCCCTTACAAGCAGTATATTCAGTAGTGGAGAGATACAGACTGACAGCAGTAATACTAGTAATAACATAACGTTTCTAGTAAAGAAACATATTTTATACTGACTTACATTGTCTGCTACATGACACAGCGTAACCATAATGTGTGAAATAGTGTTAACTATAGGTATGTACTTATCTATTGTAGGGAGGTAGACACATGAGATCTAGACAATATTTCAAGCTTAACATCTCAGCCCGCATTATCATAATTAATGATCACAAGTCCGGGACGTATCAGCGCCTCAACCCCCATATCTGGCTAAGCTGTCTTGTCTTATTTTCTATTTTGAGAGAAAATATACATCCAAGTACACATTGTATCGTATGCACATATGTGGAATGACAGGTATTAAAATATATTCTTCAACAAGCAATTTTAATATTCACAATTCTATGTAGTATGATGATCAGCATCACATTAATGTATTCAATATCATTTGATTCTAGGCCTTATTAGTGATGCCGTACGTTGTAATACACATAATTTACATAAATAGGTACGAATTATATACATTTCATATGTTACATGTAAATAATATATACGTTTCATCGCACCTCCCTACCAACCACCTCTCTGTTCAACCCAATGGTTGCCTGGTAGAGAAGCCTCCAGGCTTTAAGCTTGCCTTTTGCACGTTTAAGTGCAATAAAGTTTTTTTAAATAAATAAAAATAATTTACTGTATCTATAGTTATACCTACTTAAAATAAACACTTAAATTTTGATTTTAAAATTTAAAATGAGAACAGTAGTTTTTGTAATTTTTATCTGTCTGTTTGTCGTGATTTCAAATCCTTATCCTCAGTGTGTAATTAATTACGCATTTTAAAATAATTATATCAGTTCGGCTGTGAAGGTTAACATTGAGGAATTAAAAAACCAAATATTAGCACACGTCCGTTTTTTTATATACGAGCGGGTGGGTCACATTTGTTAGTTCGGCACCATGATTATGGTGAATCCTACGCATAATAATGGCCCGAAAGCTAGGGCCACTTACGGCTGATGTACTAAGGGAGGCCTGTGTCCTGTAGTATGCCTGAACGCGCATTGCACAAAAACCATTTGACGGATTTTTATGAAAGTTGGGATACCTTACCAGTATGTCCTGGGTCCTATAAGCATCATTTTTGTACGTGTCCACTATAAAGTTCTTGCGGGAATCATCATGGGCATCATTATTCGATGGGGTGGGGAGGACATTACATTAGATTATGAGATGAAATTGAATAGAACAAATTGGCATGTGGGAGATGGAATGTTTTGTGAGAGACGGAATGGAATCGAGTAGGATGGAATGGGATAAGATTGCATGTGATGGGATGATGTTAATTGGAATTGCAGAAAATATGTCACTTGGATAAGTAAATCGGGAAAACTGGATAACAGGGTGATATAGCTACCATCATAATAATATTTCTTTTAACAATTCTTACCACAGGTAGAGTAATCAGTCTCCCGAAATATATTAAATTTACACTATAAAGAAAATATTATTTGCAGTGGACGAGTGATACGGAGCGCAAAACGATTATTGGAATTTTTTCAGTCTATTTGATCGCTCATTACGCAAAAATCACTAAAGGGATTTAAATGAAACATCGCCATGTTATAGCGGTTGTGCCTCGTTTAACATTTGGCGTAATTTTTATCCCGATCCATTATAGTTCCCACGGGAATCACTGAAGTTTACGCGAACAAAGTCGCCGGCACTGCTAGTAAAATTATACGATGAAAATCCAAAGATAAGCTGAAGTTATATTTTCTAAGCCTAAGTTATATTTTCTGTGGCTTATGTGAGTTTGTTTTATGAGAGCAGCGATGTTTGTCACAACGCGGGCTGGCGAGTCTAATCCTCCCAGAGCCAGCGCGAGCACGGAGCCAAATTCCTACACATCTGGCTTTTGGTTGACACTGTCCACAGGACTTTATGGTTTGTTTTTAAAACGCACATGCATGAATCTATTGGCATACGTCCAGTACGTATGCACTTTTTTATCTAACTAATTAAAAAATATTAATTAGAAGAGAAACAGAAAATACAACTAATTAGAAGTACAACCGATGGTCTTATCGCTAAAGCGATTTCTTCCAGGCAACCTTTGGGTGGTAAGGAGAAGTCTGTAGAAGAAATAGAGGTAGAGATGCAATCAAGAAATAATGTCTTCATTTATATGTATACTGCTTCCGAGTTCTTACTATTAGAACAGTGAAGAACACCTCTAAAAGACTGGACTCACCACTTGGTCTACAGCTTGACGTTTTAATGTCATATATCCCTCATGTACAAGAGAATACGTATGAGGAGGCCCATGTCCAGAAGTGGTCGATAAAAGGACTAATTACGGTTACGGATTGGAATTACTAGCTAAAACTGAGATCATCCTACAGATAATTTACTTATCCTGGGTATTGAGTATGTTAAAAGAAATGAACATTTATTCCAGAAGACAATCGAATTGACGTATGAATTGACAATATTTGCCATATGAACACTCAATAATATATCACCTATTATTTTCACTGAAAATATTTTTTCCATGCTCTGTAAAGAAATTGCGTAAGTATTTACAGAAAGTATAGTATAGCGTAGTGTAGTGTAGTATAGTAGGTTAAATTAAATTCGCTGTAATTCGCTAAAATTCCCTAAAATAATTTTCAGACTTGTGATTTGATATTGTGTTTCATTAAATAATTACACATAGACATCCCACGGTAGAGACCAAGAAATATACCATTATAAGAATAAAATTGTTTCTAGTGCCCTTTTCTGAGCATCAAGAAAATAAGCTCTTTTATTTTTAAAGGCTTCCTTGTAATTTTCTTAACCCTAGATAGCTAAAGTTCGTCGATATGACGAACATGAAATGAAAATGTGGTTGTCTGTGGTTAACGCTTGCGGCTAGTGTCTTGCCCTCTCATATCAATTCAGCCGCCGGTGGACTCGTGCGTGTGGTGGATATGTTCGGCTAGTAAGTACAATACATCTGAGAAATACTATGTTTATGTTCGTCGTTTCGACGAATGGTTAGCTTTTGTGTAACTTTTAGATCTCGCATTGTTGTAACGCTTTCTGCAATTTTACTTGACATCGAGGCATAGCTTCGGGAGAATAACAACCGAAAACGTAATTTTAATACTTCTAGAAGGGTACATTAGCAGTTAAGAAGAGGCTTCTGGCAGTGAAACAGAAGACAATCTGGAAGTTGATGATATTTCTTCAAGTAGTACAGAAATCCTTAGAACAGTGTCAGAATTAATGAACAGAAAAAGGAAATTTTGTGGATTGTGTTGTTACAAAAGGAGATGAATAACAAAACCATTTCTTCAGATTGCAAAATTGGCATTTTTGGAGAAAACAGTGAATTTTTTTCTAAACTATTAGTACATAATTACTAACTCTTGACAAAGAAGAAAATTATAATTTATGTTCATTTCATTGTATTTCTTTTTATTTCAACTTAAATTTGATCCCACTACCTGATGCCCATTGGGTGTAATAATTACAGTACCTCCTTGTATGTACCATTTTAATGTCTAATGACAATAAAATCTCCTTTTTTATTAGATACTTTTATTCAACAACTATGTCAAATAAAAAGCAACCAAATTATATTTATTCATTAAAAAAATAACTTAATTTGAAATGTTCGTCGCGTCGATGAACAGTTAGCTTATTAGGTATACAAAGGAAGGTTAGCTATCTAGGATTAGTGCGAGTAGTGGGACCAGTACTTGCTTCCGAACGCTGCCGATGTCGTGCTATATTCCGGCATGTCTACCTACCTATTCATCTCCTACAAATGTAGCTATTCAACCAATTAATGCCAACCAATGCAACAGGAGACTACCATGAAATATACTTCCCTTCCCATTTTTCCTATTTCTCCAATGTATGTACGTACGTGTTTCTGTAGTGAGTGAGATCCCCATTTTCCAACCTTTCCTCTAAATCCATACCTTTAAATCTCCAAAAGGTAGGCATCCGCAGTGCATCCGGGGGCATACCAATGTTTGTTATTCTGGACTGATGTTGGCATGTATCTCGGATGTCCATGGGTGACAGTATCCACTTAAAATACGTTAACGCAATAACAATATATACACTACACTCTCGGATTCAACGAAATTTAGAAAGACACAACTGCGGAACATATAAAATAATTGAATGCATGCAATTTAGGAGCCATCTGGCCACATAGGTATTACGTTGCATAGGGTTAGCTCTACATACATGCTCAGAGTGTTTTCGTTACGTTCTTGGTTACGTTACCTAAAATAGTTTCAGTGGGAACAATTTAATAAACAATAATAATGTCTGCGTTAAAGAAAATTGTTTATTGTAATTGGAATAAATTGACTTCGAGGTGCCAATGAAACAAAGCGATGATTGAATACATAAGCAGAGTTGGCGATCCGAGAGTCAGGCTTAGGGGAAGGCCGGGTAAGACGGGGTGGGTGGTGGGCAAGACGGGGTACTAGGCTTATCACGTGATTCGAATCAACCAATCACGTTCGTTCTAGCGCCGAACTACTCGCCGCCATGACAACTCTCAGTCGTGCGAGTACCAACACGACCGCTAGTCAATTGATGTTGTTATTGCAAAAAAAGTGAATTAACTCGTTTGCACTAAAATTTCTTCATTATAAGTTTGGTACTGCGAAAGTATTAGAACTTGTGAGTTTTCTGCGGCCTTTAGGCGAATCTTATCAACAGGAGACTGTAGTAACAGGTAAAAACTTGTTTTTCTATAAAATATTCGTTGTAAATTTTATATTTAATTTCAAATTTCAAAACTGATTAACGGGCAAGACGGGGTATGGGGTACCCCACCTTGCCCGTCTTGCCCGTCACAGTGCTTTTAATTTTATATCTGTTTTTGTTGTTGTTTAAGGATGGTATATAATTACAAAAGAAAATCGGAGAGAGGGAAATGGTCTGAAGAGGCAATGAAAAAGGCGGTAGAAGCGGTTTTAGAGGGAAAAATGGGATATATGTTGGTTGCTAAGTCCTTTTCAGTCCCACAAACCACATTGGAGAGAAAAGTAAAAAAGGCCCGTGAAAACAGTAATGAAATAGAAAACCTGAAGGTACCACTGGGTCCCAGACTACCTGTATTTTCACAAAAAGAAGAAGACGAGCTTGTGAATTATTTACTAGATATGGAGAGCAGGTTTTATGGCCTTACGAACAAAGATTTGAAGCAAATGGTTTATCAACTTGCTGCACGAAATAATAAGCCTTGTCCATTTTTAATAGTAATAAGGCTGAAGCTGGAAAGGACTGGCTTAGAAATTTCTTGGCAAGACACCCAGAATTGTCTATCAGAAAACCGGAAAACACCTCAGCCGCAAGAGCTGCCGGTTTCAACAAAGTAGTTGTCACAGATTTTTTTAATTTTTTGGCAAACGTTTACGATGAGTACAAATCGGATTGACCCCAGATCGGATATATAACTGTGATGAGACGGGTGTATCAGTGGTACCTAAAACTAGATCAAAAATTATAGCTAGAAAAGGTCGAAAACAAGTCGGTGCAATAGTGTCTGCTGAAAGGGGGACGACTGTCACAGTCGAAGTTTGCTTCAATGCCGCCGGGCGTTATATGCCGCCGATGTTAGTGTTCCCAAGAAAGAGGATGAACCCTGAATTGATGCTCAATGCTGCACCGGGGTCTTGGGGTGTATGCACTGATTCCGGATGGATGACAACCGAACGTTTTCTGGAATGGTTCAAGCAGTTTGTCAAATTTAGTGGTGCGTCAGTAGATCAACCAGTATTATTACTATTGGATGGACACAGCACACATACACAGAATATAGACTTAATTAATGAAGCTAGAGCAAATGGAGTTATAATTTTGTGTTTCCCACCGCACACCACTCATCGTCTTCAACCCGCTGATATGGTTTTGATGAGGCCATTGAGCATATACTATGTTATGACCAAGCTTTATTGACATGGCTCCGCACCAATCCAGGAATGGTAGTTACCATGCGTCAAGTTGCTGAACTGTTTGGCAAAGCTTTTGTACAAGCTGCCACAATGCCAACAGCTATCAATGGCTTTAAAACTACTGGTATTTGGCCACATGACCCCAACGTTTTTACAGACAGTGATTTCATGGCCTCTTTAACAACCGAGATTCCTTTTAATGATGAACGTCCTTCCACTACAAATCGGAAGTCTGGAGAAGTGAGGCTATCAACAACTCTAGCCACTACTACAACATCATATACCGTGGCAGCAACTGTTGTTACAACAACAGTTTTAAGTGGGCACATTGTAGCTGTGCGGGTGTTGATGACGAGGATGCTGAAGCAACACATATTTGTGAGTTATGTCGTCCTTAGATCAAAAGAATGAGTGTACCCCATCTTACCCTATAACATCACCCCATCTTGCCCGATAGTTCGGATAAGATGGGGTGATATCTAATTGTGTATATATTGTAATTTAATTACCAGTGCAATGGTTAGATGTTCCTGATTTCATTTATTAGTCAAGACTGATAACAAAATGACTGAATAAAAATAAATACGATTCTAAAACTATTAAACCCTATGAATAATTGAGATTTGATCCTTAACTACCCCATCTTACCCGGCCTTCTCCTACTGGTCTTTGGTTAAAGAAGCGATCCAGTGCTTCTGTCAGTCGTCCTTATCACGATGTATCACTGGTCCAAAAAACTTAAGAGAAGATCCATTTATACTTTTAGACTGTTTCTGCCTCAAACCTTCGACGATGACAGTGTCGCACGAACCACGATCCCGCGGTGCGAGAGGTCTATGTTGGTAGTACATTCAAAGTGAAGTCTGACAAGCTCTTGCATCTCTAGATGTTCAAAAGTTAAGTCGGCCATACGGTATCCTATCCTATGGTGCTTAGGGTACGGCGCTCTCGAGCCGTCTCTAGTGATCAAGACTCTTTTTATTTTTATAGAATAGATGGCAGACAAGCGGGTGGGGGGCCTCTTGATGGTAAGTGGTCACCGCCGCCCATGGACAGATATAACACCACGGGGCATGCGGGTGCAGACTTCATATTCCACAAGACGATTCATGTCAGGATGGTAAGCAGTCTATAAGTACATACAACCGTTGCCTAAAAACTACCTGTTTGAAAAATCATATTGCGTATATAATTTTTGGGTGTATATTTAAGTATATATGTATATATTGACTTATGTATGCAAAACTGTGTGGACAATGGATCTGTGGCAGGTCTATAACTTAAAAACAAATGCACGAAAGTTCACATAAAGTTCTTGTGACTGGGATTAAGTCCTGAAAAAAAAATGAAGAAAAAAAAGAGAATTTAACAAAAACAAAATGTTAGGTTTGATTATTGCGATATAGTAATATACTATGTAGTTATATAGTAGGTAGGTATCTAAAGTACGTTTTCTAAAAAGAAATTAATTAGAGCTACCTACCTACTGATGGGTAAGTATACAGCTTAATAAGTTAGGTATAAACTAGGGAAGACTACGAACTTACGACTTACGAATTTACTAATTACGAACTTACTTACTTACGACTTACGAACTTAATAACAAATAGCTCTGGTTGGTCCAAGTACGTATGAAAAAAATATGTTTCTAATTTAATAAACATAACGCTTCAATTACAATTAGAATGAGGTAAAATATATTCAAATTACTTCTAAACATTGGAGCCCAATATGTAGCTTCATAATGTAATAATTGGTTTTAGAATATAAAACAAAAAACTATTTTATTAAAATACTTCAGTATATGCAAATAACCTCTGAACATTGGTTTCCAACGTGAGGCTTTTGCGACTTTGAGGAATATGGGTCGGGTGAAGCATGGCGACCTATAACTATTAATATTATCACCTGTCGTACCTTTATTGGGTTTGGGACCTCATGGTTTTTTGCTCTACAACGTTCCAAAAATATCGATTCACAACGAATCCAGCATGTCGGCCGCCCTCTAGGGCAGACGGTTTCTCTCGCTCTACGTACACATAGAACACAACACGTGAAGCAAGATATCAAAACGGGTTTCCCGCCACTAGTATTTTAACACTTATGACCCCACTTATGAAAAAAATATTCCCTGCAATAGAACATATTAAATTTGATACGGTATTTACATTTTTTACGTATTCTATTCAAGATATGATTGGAAAACAGACTAAAAGTTTCATTATACCGCTTAAATATTGAGGCGGTCAATACACCACCCTCTCACGTGCTCTCGCTCGACCCGACTGACTGAATTTCCTACATTTTCCCGGCGCAAGCCTTCACCCCTTATAATCGAGCACGTTCGCAAAGATGTGACTGTAGCCATTATACACATAGAGATATATGTTTCATAACACAGTGTAACATTAGTTTAATTTATTATTAAATGACATAATAATATATATTACAGATAGGTATACTATTTTTCACAATAATCTTGAAAATATAGTTTTCAGTAGGGATGAATATCTAAAATGCTTACTTTACACATATTTTATAAATTTTATTTTTATAGGTATTATGTAAAAAAAAATATAAATTTGTAATTTAGGTTCATTATTATTATTGTAGGTAACATTATTTATTGTATTGTCTCTAAGTTTAAGAACAGTTGTTTATTGTTTAGCCCCTTGCAATAGGAGTAGGTAATACCTAATAATAACATTTGATTTCCTAGGTACTACGTAATTGTTATGTCACTACATTAAAAGTTGTTATTTTAAAAACCCTATTGAAGCAAACACATCGCATTGAAGTAAAATTAGTTCGATAACTTTAATTCGATCTATTAACTATGTGCTTATTTATAATTTTGAGTAAAATTATACAGACTTAGATGATTAAATAAAACGTATCCAGGGCTTATAAATTGTTTGATATTTCTTTTTACACATTTGAGAACTTCAAATACTTCTTACTTTGTCAAAAATGTGGAATTGCATATTGTTTTATATTAGATACGGATTTCTTTAGAATAATAGAAAGTATTTTTTGGATTAACGTTTTTCAGACGCTTTGGAACTCAGTTTTTGACGATTCATTAGTTTATTCAATTTTTTTTGTGATAATTCATAATTCTATAAAATCGTGAGACTGCATTTTTCGTGCTCTTTCAAGGAGTTCTACTCTGTGAACCTACTATTTATTACTTTACTGAGTGACTCCTACTTCGACGGGACTGGACAATGAAGAGATAAAAACAATTCTGTTTTATTATTTGCTAGGTGCGTAAACCTAGCCATGCTGTGCCATTCTCCAAAGAAATTATAAAAAAAGAAATCATTAATGGCAGCTGACAGCTCACTGACATTTGTATTCACTCATCTCATCGTGACATTATTGCATGTTGATTTTATTTCATTTCACTTTTATTGTACTTAACATTATTTTTTTATGTAATAACATTACGTCTCTTGAAATGGCTCAAGCTGAAGATACAGAACTAAGAGACTTGGTGATAGAAGCATTGGAAATGAATGGATCGCTTGCAAAAATTCGCGCGTTACTAAGAACGAATATGTTTCTGGCTTTTGAAGATGAATGTGAAAATGTGAAACAAAATGTAATTTTGGATAACATATTAAGAATGCCTGAAGGTATTCTAGCTCTTTCTATTGTACACGAATTTTTAGAATTTTGCAACTTGAAGAACACTTTGTTTGTGTATATGTCAGAATCACGCCAAGGAAAAGAATACACTTATGAAGGACAAAAAATGTTGAATGAAAAATTGCACTTCTATAAACGCGATGTAAAAGAACCCATTCTTGTTACTCTATTAAAAAATGTATTAAAATCTTTTGGAAGAAAGTGCTGTGAAAAAGGTGATGATTTGGACAAGCGTATGAAAAGTGTAAAAAATATTTACAAAGATGAACAAAATTGCACTTATATAGTACATGAAGACTCCAGTAGTTCAAGTCATTCTCATTCAGATAATTCATCTGATGAAAAGAATAAACTGCATCTAAGATTGCAGTTAGATAATTCTGACACGGATACTTCAAGTGATTCTGCAAGAGACAAGTCAAGCTCAGAGTATATACCTAATGAACATATAGTTATTGCTACTGAAAATAATAGAAATAATTCTGTATCACAAAATCACAATATAGAAAAACAAAGTGAAATTTCAAATAATATTCCAGAACCAAGTGTGACTCCATCATATTTTTTAAACAATCTTAAATATACTAAAAGCCATAGTAGTGATTCTACATCCTATGTAGAAATGAAACCATTAAATCCTTCTGATGCAAAGCTTCTGAATACTACTGGTGTACCATTTGTAGGCATAAATGAAGAAAACGAGAAAAGTCCCATTAGAGTACACCAAACATCAAATTTACTTGATGATTTTCAGGAAGTCTCAAATATATCAAAAGCAGACCCTACTTCGGCCACATTAAGTAACATCTCTTCTATTTCATCCAGAAATGAAAATAACAACAGCAAAATAATGGAGATAATTGTTAAAGGCTCACCAGAAGCATCAAAAAATACAGATGTGGACACAGCAGAATATAGTTTTGATTTTACTTCATCTCTGATATCAGGCAAAAAAGATCAAATAGATTTACAAATAAAAACCCCAGAAACAGTGCAAGCAAAATTGACAATAAATGACTCAAATAAAAATGTTTCTATTGAGAGTCCCCTGCTAAATTCTCAAAGTTCACAAAGTTCTGTTTCCATATCCGATGTTGCAGATTTGATAGAAAATAGTGAGAAAAATTCTCCTTATGGCCAACAAATAAATGATGATAGTAATTTATCTGGAAGTAATCAATCAAGACAATCAAGTAAAAATTCATATAAAGATTTAAACATTGACAATAATAAGTTGAGAAGTGAAGATTCAGGTGACTTTTCAGAGTCTCCAGTTCCTTCTCTCTCTAATCTTAGTCTTGATATTCACAGTGAATAATATTAATTTATAAGAAGAGTTAATTATTATTCAATAGTCATTAAAATGACTTAAGTATTTGAGATTTGATTTCACAAGAATTTCACAGGCCATGCATGGCCTTCCTTGTTAAATTATCTCAATCCAAATTTTTCACCCCAAAAAGTTTCAAGGGTTGTTCTCTCCATAATTGATTTTTAGTTTGCAAACTAATCCCACCATAGTGTGACGAGTAATAACTGCCCAATACATAATATAAACTATTATTGTTTTCCTCATTAAATTTTTATTTGTTACGAGATTGCAAACAAAATACCTCATTAACACATCCCGTTGTGCTCAGATTCCAATAGGGTGAGGTGAGGAATCACTTGTTAAATTATGCATTAGTGACTTCAAGTAATGATCATCACAAATGATTCCAAAATAATGAGTAATTTGATTAGAAATATTTTTCCTCTTTACTAATAACATTTTTGTATTCCTTGCATGTTTATTATTTAAATACAATAGTCTCTTATTAGCAAATGCTTTTGAATAAATCATTTTTGTTAGTAGAAGAGGCAAGGTTCATTGGTTCCTCTATACTCGTATGTACTAGCTGAATGTAAAATAATTATAAAAATAGTATTTTGCATCACATTGCATTGCAAAATTAGTTATGGCAGTTGGCTTATGCTGTATTTATATTATAGTTATTAGTTTAATGTTTGTTGATGAAAAATATATCTCACTTGTCATTTTGTCACCCAAAACTGACAAAGTTGTAATTCTTGCATGTATTGTACCTATTTAGCAAAATGTGGGAAATACATCAGAGTGTAAGGCTGACTTCTTTTCATGATTGGGCTATATTTTTCACACAGAATTTTGTTTTACAAAACAAAAGAAAAAATAGTTTTAAATATTAAAGTTTATTTTAGTTGATTGATTTAAATATTAGAAATACAGTATACTGTTGAATTAAGTGGATAGCCATGTGAATTATAAATGTTGGTAATTAAAAAAAAAAGGAAATGAGATTGTATACCATACATAAAATTACATGCAAGATTAAGTTATATTCATGATCAACAATCAATTAAAAAAATGTGACATTATTTGAGAAAAGAAACCTTTTTGTCTGTGGTAAAGATTTTCTAACTTAAAATCTAATTCTTTCCATATTCTGTTCTAAATAGAAACATGCCTTAACATATTTTTTTAAGATAAAGCAATTAAAAAATATTATTTAAGATTTCACTATAATGGTCCCTCTTCGCAGATTACCTAATGGATTATTTTTTATGTTAAAATATTAGCATTATCATTTAACCTAATTTTCCATTTATTAAAAAGACGAATATAGCGTCCATCTGCGAGTTAACAATATGTATTTGCCGTTCTCACAGCGAATTTTGTATTGAAAATCAGAAAATCATGTAGAAAACTACTTTGTGTATGTGCGGCGAAATAATTTTGTATCGGTATTTATTGAAGCAGGGCAGATTTTGTATAAGTTATTAATTCCGTCGTAATCTTAAGGGTGTAAGGAAGCGCAAGGCCCGAGTGACTACCTGATTATAAAAAGCAACGACGAAGGATTAACATTAATTATATATTATTCTTTCAATTTATTCTGGTACATAACTACTAATCATGATTTACTATCGTCTGGTTAGTGACATATAGATAGATCAACATTATCATCATGACAACGAACATCATCTATTCATTTCAAGCTTGCTACGGTTATAATAGTGATTGGTACTGGTAAGCGGTATAACAACGTTTGCAACTACGGTATTAGGTTCATTTCCAATTTGATTTTTCAGTTTATTTTTTTTAAATTGAAGTTTTATCATAACCGAAGACGTCGGTAGAAATATCGGTTGGTGTGTTACATACATATATCACAAACACCACACGTCCTAAGTCTTGCATTAGAGTCTTGAACCCACCTAATTTTATTTATATGAAGTGCTACGGTAAACAAAGAGATATGTGGTACTTAGTGGAATGAATCCCTTGTGGCGATAAGAATAGTTTATATTGATGCAAGTTTTGTTATAATTGATTTCGCTGTGTATTTATGTTAATAAATGAATAAAAATCCGCCCTTCAATAGGTACCACAATACCATAGTCTCCCTGCGCGTCCTCCCCTATCTCACATGTGAGTGATAATATCACGCTTCTCCCACGGTTCGCCACAACACATGATTTTCGGCTCTTCCAACTTCTTTCATTGGGTTACCTGACCCAAGTGCACCACACTACGCTTTCTGGTGCGTGGCCTCCATTCAAGAACTAATTTATACCATACATTGTTGGTCTTGCGGCAGATATAACCTGTGCCTTGCCACTTCAGTGTGTTGATTCAGTAATCTATGGCGATGACTCGTTCTTTAGCGTCAATACTGAATACCAATGTTCGCTGCACATGCCCGAAATAAAAATAATACTAGTATTGTATTAGTTTGTAAAATATGAATGGTACTTCCGAATGTTCATACCTACTTTAGGCAGGTAAGTTATTTGGTAATTTGTTGTCAATGATTTTTATCATATTTAAAATGCAACGTACTAACTAGTAATAAGGATTATAAAAGCTTTGCTGTTTTAACATCCTTAGTGACGTCATTTTAACATTTTTGTTTATTAGTGACTAAATTTTAATACTTTTCTGTGAATAGTTTTGACTATCTATCAGACCAAGATTTTATTTGCAAACATTTTCAATAACATGACATTTTCCTTTTAATAATGCTTTTGTAAAATGTATGATATTTGAAATATTTTTGTAATAAAATGGTTGTGCCTTATTTTTCATCTGACCCTAAAGGTTCCTTTTAAATTTCAGTCAATGATAATAAATCTAGTCCTAAAATATAACTGGTTCCGTCCAAATTGTTCCATTGTTCATGTCTGGCGTGTGCATCAACTATGCACCATACTTTGTTTAACTAATAAATATACGGTATTTATGCATATCATAGTGTTTCATTTTGTTACTCATTGTACCCGTTTTCAAACATTAAGTAAAACAATCCTAAAAGCTTCTTACAATTAATACTGGCTCAACACCGACACACTGCGTGTGTATTTACGATAAAGGCCGAATTGAAAGCTGTTGATCCTTAACCACCCAGAGTATTTAAATCTCGATTTAGAACTCGAAATATCATCTCCAGACTAATTTTCTATTAAAATCTTTTACCCTCCTTTTGGCTTCGCCTTAAACAAATAAAAATTGTTTAATTTAAATTGGTTTGTTTTAAATGAAATAAGACGCTTCCACAGTGATGCTCGCTGTGGAAGTCTCTATTTTGTATAGGCAGTCTCAATGAAAATTTGTTTTAGAAAAGGTTTTACCTCTGAAAATGCATTTTTTCCTGCATTTACTTAAAATATCAAAAATACAGAGAAACTACAAACATACTAATTCGCAGCTGAAATCACAAACTGATTTGAACTATCTGCTCCCGCTCAAACCCCTCGGTAATGTTTCGCCGCGAGGAGTCCGCTCCCCGCGCCGCGGTCATACCGACTAGAGTTCAAACTATATACCTACCTACCTGTTTCAAAAATACGCAGCTGTCTTGTCCTTTTTACGAACGCAAATAATTATAGATTATAATCTCGTGCGACCGCCCGGTTGGCCAATGCTCTACGTACTTTTCAACCTTTACTTAAATTATATGAGGGTTGATAATAAGATACGACAATTTTATTTTATTCAATATTTATTTCACAATTTCCGTAAAGCATAGATTGTAGATATCACGTTTCAGTTACGCACACAAGTAAATCCATACCGAACACATTGTAACATATTAGTTACGCATTTCTATACAAAAGTAACTATGTATACTGTTTATGGCATAATGGCTGTTAGTGTAATTGCATAGAAAAAAAATTTATATTAAACATTTTATTTACATCTAATTTTTTATTAGGTACATGAGTTTTAATATGAAAATGGTATAAAAATTACACTTTCATATATTAATTTACATACAATATCATAGTAATACAAATGCGGTTTATATCCTAACTTGAAAAAATATAACAATAGTAAAAGCCACAATGCTTTATTACAAACAGTAACAGTTCTAGGTACGTTAAAATATCTGGATTACTTTATAAAAATGTAAAAGTCCTCGCCCCGCCCACTCATTATGTACACATTTTTTTCACAAATGAAGTGAAGTGGGATTGAAGTGAGTTTATTGAAGTGGGAAATCACAATAATTTTCCAAAAAATAATAAAAACAAATTATTTATACAATTTTATGAAAGGAGTTACTCTCGCTTAAATATTTGCTTAAAACAAATATTGCAGAACAAACAACTTTCTGGTAAACTTATAATAATTATGTGTTTGCAAATTCTACAGCCAATTCTAAATAAAAAAGTAACATAATTTTAATCAAAAATTTGAAACAACACTTAGTGTAAATAAATATAAATAAATTTATATATGGCAACTATTTGGCTTTGTGTATTTAAACAATTTCACAAGAAACCAGTGTCGTCAGGTGTCCAGGCTTTTGGGGACTTTTATTTTATTTATTATTTTAAATACGCAATACGTAGGTGTGTGTGTCACAACCTACCCACAAACAACAACACAAACCGGCCATTCCATGAAATTGATTCAAATGTTCAATCGGTTCCCTTCGCTCGTCAAATTAGTCAATAACTTTTATATTGATACTATGTATTATTTTGTTTTGTGTTTCAATTTTGGTTTTTCTGAAATCGCATCCCTCTTTTTGGCCGACGTCCCGTTTATTCACGTAATAGGTGCCTACACCCGACAACACTAAACATAACGCTCAAAAAAGGTAAAATATTGCCACGAGGTGTTCGAGCTTTTCCAAAATACAACTCGGAAAGTAATGCCACAATTTTAACACACCTTTTATTTTTGAGCGTATTTTTAATTTCTCCATAAAGCAGCCCATGTTGTTGAGACTCTGGTCTTAAAATCACTCTTGTTATAATCACAATGTTTACATAATATGTGTATGATGCTGTACACAATGAGTACAAAATAGATATATTTTTAGAGGTCGTTCCCCATGGAACTGTCGTGCGTGAGATTCGAGTCCATACTGGCGTTGTCCGAGTCTTGGCTTTGGTTCCCGCTGTAGTTCGCCGCTTCCTGTAGCCGCATCAGCATGTTCAACTGAAATAAGATTTTTTTTTTTAAAAGTGATGAACCGACTCAAAGGAGATGTTTCGTTCCATCGGTGAGTGGTTTCCCATCACTAAAATTTACTCGTGACTTAGGTGTAGGTACAAAATAAGCGAAACGCTTGGTTTCCATATAATTTCATGAACTTGCTTTGTCTATCTATGTGTATGAGTAGGAGGTCCCTTGTTATTGCGAGGGACTTAGGTAGGCACTAGTAGCGCTAGGCGATTGTGAACATGTCAATTGAATATTTAAAATCGACATGTTCCGGAAAAGTTACCATCATTGTCGATTGTTTTGATTGCTTGTCGAGAAACACTAAAATTTATATGTATCATTAAGTAAATTTATATCATTTAAGTCGATTTCTATTAGGGTAGATCAATAATAAAATAATACTAAATTCAAGTTCCTAGTAAAAATATTAGCAAGTCGTTTGTGTACCTAATATATACCTACATTAAACTTTTGACCATAACACCACAAAAATAACGTTTATTCTTAAATGTCAATACTAAAACATGCACCAGTCTTGTTTTTGTTTTAATGATTGGGTACATAGATAATATCATATGTATTCAATGAAGTTAAATAATACATAGGTAACATATCTACTGGGTTTTGACTAATTTAGTGTTTAAATATTTTTGAAAAGTAAATATTTAACAGTTGTAATAATTGTTTTACCCTTACCAATGGATCTTGGTTGTTGTCCGTGTTAGGATCTTGGTTCGCCTCTTCAATGCCGATGTCTTCTACTGTTATTGCTCTCAGGGTCTGTAATAAGAATAAGGTTGGTTAGATATTTACTCTTAGGTATAAAGATGCAATACAAAATAATGCCAATTCTACTGAAACAGACACTGCCGCTTGTGTGCTGGAAAAATACTCGCAACTTTGTCGACGCACGTAGTTGCGACTCGCAGTTTGCGACAGTTACAACTCACGAACATTATATGTCCGTAAGTTGTACCTACCTTATAGACGGGATAGACCAGAACCTCTACGAAAGACCACTAGCACAAACTTGATGGTGGACACCACGCGAAATTTTCTGCAAAATTTGCGCGAAAACTTTATGAACTAAATTTTAAATGCACTATTGTGTAATTTTTATTTTAAGGGAAACTGTCAATTCAAAGTAGACTCGCTAAAAGTTACAAGTTTGAGTGGCGCTTACAACATCGATACTTTTGTTTCGATACCATATCCCTAAAAATAATAATGGAGTCGGTGGTACATACGTGCGAGTGGTTGGGCTCCCGCCACGGGTAGGTGGAGCGCACGTGGTGCAGCGGGTCGGCGGCCGCGTGCCGCCGGCGCCCGTACAGCGCCACGCCTTCGCGTACCGCCTCCGTCGCGTACGGCACGATGCTGTAGTTCCACACGTCCGCGAACCACGCCTGCAACCAACACACATAATCACTAACGGCTTTCTCACACGCCGCTGCGGTGTGCGGTTACGGCGAAGCGGATTCCGCTCAACCGTCCGATACTAATGCCGATACCGTGCCGCATACTAGTGTGTAGTTCCGGGAATTTTTTCCTATAGTGGGAAAATTCCCGGGAATGACACATTATTAGCGGCGCACTACCTTTTGATTCAATTCTGCATTATTTTTAAATGTAAAAATACCCACAAAAATCTGTCTGTGACATGAGCCATACGACGAAAATTTATAGTGTAGGTATATAAGGTGCTCTTTGCCTATTTGGATGTCAATGGTCTATGCACCCTTTCAGTCTGTTGACGTGGACTTGTCTATAAAATTAGGGTGTAAATTGGTCCGTAAATTATTGTTGAAATAATTAAATTTAAAAAACCAAAGAAGGAAAAGGCATAATAAAAAAGAAAACATTGAATTCATCCATCAGTACATTATCTATGAAACATGAAGGACGATGTGCCCATTGCTTAAGAGTAAGGTATCAATAAAAAAACATTTAGGTATATTTTCGGTAATACAGCAAAGATTTATAAAGAACATGAATAAGTTAACAATGGTAAGTAATTCTGGCTGAAAAATATTTAAAAATCCAAGCCTGAATAATTGCTGATTAGAAAGCAATTACAAATAGTTTATGTCCGGCATGAGGTACGTAGTACTATTATAGATTAAATAGAATAGAATAGAAATTGCTTATAAATGTTTTAATTTAAGTCTCGGTTGTGAATGAATGTATGAATTAATAATTTATTGACTTAATAACAAACTACACTTTAGAAACATTCGAATACTATAGTTACTACTATTCCATAAGGCCGGAACAAAAGGCGGATTTGCACCGGTCCAGCTGCAGCTTCATACAAAGAGCACAAGGTTTTCATCATAATTTGTATTATCTGGTGACCTGGCTAGCGTCGAGGTCCATGGGGCATGCGAGGAATAGCCTCGGGCCGACGGTGACGTCGCTAGAGGAGTGCGCCTCGAGGAAAGCGTTGAGCGCCGCCCACACGCCCGGCAGCCACTCCAGCACCGCCGCCAGCGCTGGCTCGCGCCGCCCCAGACGCAGCTCCAGCGAGAACAACTTGCGACGTAGATACCTGGTCACAGAAACAATCAAGATAAGCGTAGGCGGAGACGGGTACAAAACGGTAGAATGAATATTAATTGTCAACGAGGCAAAATTCACGAATGCGCGCCAGCTCGCGCAAGGGAACACACTATTATTGAGACGGCTGCGTGAAATGCCCTGTTATAATACTGACATGTTTGATACTTACGACCGTGACGTGCGTGATATCATTGAATTATTTATCTACTATGTTGAAACATAATAACATAATAATAAACTAATTGACTTGAATAGACGGCGTTTGTTCAATACTGTCTCAACAATATTGTAATTGTAGGTAGGTACATATCAATGCTAGAAAATTAGAAATATATTTTCTTCCACAAATTGTCTTAGTATACTATAAAATACTGTAACGGTAACCAGTCGTCTACTGCTGGAAACGGGCCTCCTCTTGTATAGTCTTCTGCACAAGGGATGTATGACCTTAAAACGCCACGTTGGCCAAGCGGGTTGGCGAGGCCACTTAGAGGCGGTGTAGTTTCCCGGGGCTTGCGGTAGCGATATTGTTTATTTATTTATTAATATGTATACCATACTATAGCATCAGCCTACGTGCCTTCACTGCTAGATAAAGGTTTTCCCCAAGTTCGCCACTACACACGGTCGCAGGGTGCCCCACACTGCGCCTCTCGCTACGTAGTCTCCATTCTTCGAGGACTCTTCTACCTCATCGGTTATAGCTTCTGCGGCAATAATTACCTGCTAGATCGGTCGGTTATGACTTTAGTTCTTTAGTGAATGTCTTCGTTTCGGATCGCAAAGAACCTACGAGTTTAGCTCTCTCTATTGTTCACTAAGCGACTTTAAACTTATGCATCAGGCCTGTAGGTACAGAACTGTGGCGTGCATTTTATACAAATAGACAACTGACAAACAGAGCTTACCATTAGCTACCATGATAAACCTATAAATTCGTGCCATTTTTCAGACGCATACAAATTTTATATAGATGCATACTATGTGCATACTGCCGGTATTGTTTACCTATTTTCAATACCAGTGCTCACACCATTGTATGGTATAAACTAATCGACGGTTACGAAAAATTCGCTAATCAGTTTTGTTTTCAATGTAGTGTATTCTAATCGTTGTCTAACTTTTAATGATCAGTATTTTTAAATCGCTTTCAAAACTTAAATAGTTATCTTTAACTGACAAGAATTTAATAAAAACAACCCACTTACCTGGCCAAAAATCCTTTGACAGGTTCCATGTGATTGGCCGTGAGGAGCCACCTGAAATTGTGGTGTAGCTGGAGGTTTGTGGTGTTGCAAGTGGCTTGAGACATTGTACCTGTCGACAATAATGATAACACTTTTATAACGAATACTAACAAAGACCGCCTACCTGGCTCTAGATCATCGATGTAACCACCTCCAGATTCATGTGATGTGAAGAGAGGAGTATTTAGAAAGTAGAAATTACCATTTACTGCAAATAATACAATTTACTTTCAGAAATATGCATCCAAAATAGTTTGCGCCTCGTTATATCTCATTTAATTTGTAGAAGGGACAAATTCAAAGACCTGTATTTAAACGAATATTTAACTCAATGAGTAGCAAATTATGATTAATTGTAGCCAACAGATATATTTTTGAATAATTAAAGTAAATATTTTTAAATTATGAGGAATGTCAACACAGAGTCGATGCGTGACTCCTATATTTTTATTGCCACCAGAGAACCTAACTCACATTTAAGTATTCTGTTGGTAATTTAATTATTCCCTAACCAAACTTACGAGACGGTTTAAAATTTACAAAAAATTCGTAAATTTTAAACATAATTTTATTCGTAAAATATACGAATTTTTGATTAAGCATTGTTTATCAAAACGTATGAAAAATAGAGAAATGTACAGTCAACGACAAGGTAATGTTGTACCCATCGGTACCTTAATGCGGTTGTAATAACAACTAGAATCGAACAGTTTTGGGTACATTAGCGTAATGCTGAGTGTATGTTAATTTCGGGCGTGCATGAGTAGGTGTGATTCTACAATAATTTACCTATAATGACGGGCATATTGGTGTTGTCGGGCGGCAGCAGGCCCGCGAAGGCGTCTCCGAGTGCGGAGGCGTGGTGCAGGTTGTCGAGCACCACGACCGAGGGCAGCGGCGGCTCCTCGCCCGCGCCGCCGCCGCCGCCGCCTGCCGCGCCGCACTGCTCCGCCACGTTGCACAGGTAGGCGCGCACCTCGTTGCACGACTTGCGGTCCACACTGCACACAACACACACCGAACATTTATTACGGGTCCGGTTCCCGGAGTTCGATTATAATAAATTATTTAATAATTTATCGTATGTCATACCATATTATGAACCTATGTCTCTCCAATACTGAATATAGGTCTCTTCCAAGGTTCTTCACACACGATCTTCTGCCCTTCTCATCCAACCACCACCGGCGAACTTCTTCAAGTCATCGGTCCACGTGGCTGGAGGGTGCCCACAGTGCGCTTCCCGGTACGTGTCCACCATTCGAGGACTTCACATACATTAAAAATTAAATAAAAACGGGAAGAAGAAATAATGTACGAAAGGAAAGCTTATCTCCTGCGGAGATTCCTTCCAGTAAACGTGGGAGAGTTTATTCGGGTCTGGGTAATATGTACGTCTTTGTATGTACAAAGCCTTTCTTAGAATATCAGTAGGAGGTTCAGTGGGAGGTTCATCTACCATGTGAGCTTAGTTCAGAGAATATACACATGCTTCAGATTTTTATTCCTTACAATGTTTCTAACTTAGTGGTACGGACCGAGGATTTCAACTTGCGAATAAAAAATCGAGACTCTAGGTAAATAATGAATGAATGAACGTATGGTAGCCTAGCGAGATGGTAGGCTACCTCTAGGCTACCATCTCGCTCTAATTTACTTTTGTTCTCGGCTTATTTCAGACTGAATATAGAACAGACAAATACAAGACTGACAAATACTATTCCTGTTTATAACGATAGGTAAATATATATTTTTTAACGTTGATACATACTTGAAAGTGGCGACAGCTTCGGCGGCGTTGCCTCGCCGCTGCGTCCTCTGCACGTAGAACTCCGCGAGTTTAGCCGCTAAATATGACTTGCCGGTGCCGCTGGGCCCGCACAGGATCACGCGCCGGTGTTCCGACAGTAACGAGACATATCTGCAGAAATAACACACGTAAACAGATGTAGAGAACACTTTGTGAGCGATGGTAGACAGAAGTCGACAAAACATCGAGTATGTCTCAAGTGTTTGTCGATAAGACGAAAATGAAACAATTCCTATTGCATATTCTCTATCCATTTCAATCGCTTTTAATTCTAACTCCTGGATTCTCAAACATGAGAACGGACTAATGAACATAACATCCGCCAATGTAATTGGGTGAGAACACAATGCTAGAATCTTATAGTGCGCTAGCAACCCTTACTGACCATTAATATTCAACCTTCTTTTAGTAATAACGCTAAATTTAGAATTTAAAACGAGACATTTTTCTGCAAATTTCTGCTTTATATTCCTCAGAATATTGAAAAAGCAATTTTTTGAAAATTAAAATAGATTTCGAATAAAATGGCCAAAGAACAAAATAAATTGATACTTAAACATAAAATAACCTTTTAGTAAAATGCACTAAAATTAAGAAAATAAACATAGAAGTCATTGCTTACAATTATTTGATGTGATTTGAAAGCTTGTCGCGAGATTTTCGTAACAATTTAATTAATTAGAAATACAATCGCAATCAAATGACAAATCTGGCGACAAGATTTTTAATCACATCAAATATTAGTAATGGCTTGTTTATGTTTATTTTCTTCATTTTAGTGCAATAATAAAAGTTCGTTCTTAAAAGAGCTTTTCTACGTATAATTTATTTAGGTACTCCTTATTAGTGTTCTAAGTTGCGGAAGACGCGCATCTCGCCGAACCAGACGGTCAAAGTCATGTCACAAACTTTTTATCATCAAAACTACGAGCTTATCATAACGAGCCCAAACACGACATGTCTACCGTTCACCTTTGAGGAGTTTCACAATGTGCTCGCCTTCCTGGCTGCAGCATCGGGGCAAGGTTATCTATCATATTATTATACTCTCATCGGTTTTATCGGCAACGCACATTACAGACGCGGCGGGCCACACGTCAACGCAACAATTTATGTCAGTTTCACATGTGTAAAATTTCAAGGCAGTAGTAGTACAAGTGGAAGTGGGTTAAAATCGACTTGACAAGATTTGACCTTAACAAACTAACAAACAAACATGTGAAGTTCAATGAAAGCTTGTAAAGGGAATTCCTTTTCCAAATAAATTAAGTATTAAGTCGTAAAAATCAATTAAAATGGTTGAGATATATAATTATTTTATATTTACTATGAATTTGGATTTACATACCTATATACAATATTTTTTGGTATAAGACTATCGAACGCCAAGCTGCCGACTCCCTGCAGGCAGATGTAGAGCGTGGTCACTGTGCCCACGATGTAGCCGCACGGCAGCAGCTCCGGGAACCCCACCTCCGGGCCTCTGGTCGCCTCGCCCAAGTGGTACGACGTTATAGAGTCCGTGTTCAGTCCAAGGTTCGTCCCCGGGTCTATCCTCGACAAGTAATCTTTAAACGTCTTCCTAACTATATAATCTAAGTTCTGCCAAGTAGTCTTGCCAGATATATAAGTATACGCTATCGTGAATTCATTACAGTTTATTGTCGAGTCACTATTATAAACATTGTTATACGAGTTACTGTGCGTTGATTTATTGCTTTTAAGGCTATTCGTGTTGGACTTATTAATAGTTTGAGGGTAGTCTTGGGTTTCCGCCTCGGGGCTGTGGTTTTGGGACATTCGCGGCGAATGGAAACTGGGTTGTTTTTCGAAATGATTGTTGTATGCACTAGAGGATTGTTTGGCGTAGAATCTGCACTCGGACTCTGTGAGCGTGTCCTGAACCTCTTCGAAGTATCTTTGGAATGTTTCAGACTGTCCTAAGTACACTGCTATTGCAATCTTCTTCCCGTCTGTTGTGTCCCCTTGACTGTCAGCTACACCTGAAAAATTTATTTGCATTGTAAATAAAAAAATATATATAACATTGAATACCAACCTATTGGCATAAGCTCGTTAATGAAAATAAATAAAATTAAATATGTATGTAAAAAATAAAATAAATAATGCACCGTTCTTTTTGTTCATAAAAATTTAAATGCGTTCGTTACTTTAAGACAAAACACGATATTTCACTGAACAAAAAACGTATGTGGTTGTTGTTGTCATGTTTGAAACTTTAAATGATGTGTAAAATAATATACATTATGCATTTCTCCTTATTTGTGCTATAGGTAGATACGTATGTCGAATTTTAGGAATTGTGTATTATTTTTTAATAACAATGGCTGTGATTTTTAACAACATAGCTTTTCTAATTTGTCATCGAAACCTACCAGAGTAAAATATTTAGGAATTCTTTACATGGAACTCGTGTGAATTTGTAGAGTACCTATCGTAAACAATTTCATACAAAGGAATCAACAAGAAAAGCAAAGGCTACCGTCTTTCTTACCGTTGATTGATTAATGAACGACGACACAATAATTGTTGACATTATTAAAAATGATTAGATATAAAATAATATCTGTAGCCATGATGCAAAGAATAAGGAGCACCCACAAATGAAATTGTACACGGCGAGTAAAAATAAGTCATCAGAACGCAATTTTACCATTGAAACCATAATTTTTATAGCCATCAAAAAATCCCTAGATCTGTGATTAAAACGTGAATTACATTTAGGGATTAGTTCTATTACTTATATATTTTCCTTATTCTTTCTTTTTACCGTGTATAAATCAGCCCTTCGGAAATTTATAAATGTAAAAATAACAATAAAACTGGACATATGAGTAAGATAAAATTTAGAAAGAGAGTAAGTTTTAGAAAGGAAAATATATCAAAATCATTCTTGAATATAAAAGTGTTAACAGCTCTAAATATTTAAAATTCGTCGCTGTTTCTCTATGGCGAGTTTCAATAATTTCATTTGAATGAGACATTTGACACGCGATGGCTTGTCGAGCGGGAATTCTATACCGTCCACGAATTTAATCAATTTCAGTATATGACATGACTTGAATTTAAATTCAATATCTTTGTGTACAAAAATTTCAATATTATAATGAAAATAATTGACAATTATTAAACAAATTAGTATGAGTATAAGACTTACCAATATCAGAGTAGCTTTCTCCAATGGCCAGCTCCCGAGTTTTAGGTGGAGGCAACACAGTGTTGATATCGTAGTCTCCACTCAGTCTTTCAGTCGCGGTGAGTCCATTAGTGAACATGTCGCTGCCGTCGTTGAGCGCGCTCAGCAACGCCTCGCTGTTCTCGTTCAGCTCGCAGGCGCCCTTGTTGCCGTAAATGGGCTCAACCATGTTGGACTTCGGAGAGCCTTTCTTTGCGAAGTCTGGACTCGAAGTCATGCAGTTGAAGTCCAAGTCTAGAGATTGCGAGTGCATGTTGATTGTTGTCTGAAAAGGGTTAAACGTTTGATTTCATGATTCAACATTTGATAAATATATCCTGTGTATGTAGACAGGTATGTATGTGTGTATGTGTGGGCACGACTGGCTGGTCTCGTTCGGTCGCGCCACGCAATCAGCAATCGAGTTATGCGACTGCGCGACTCCGTGTGAATACTTTCAAGTAAACCTATACAGCTCCTTTCATGGCGACCCACGACCAGTGTTCAACGCCCTAGAGTGTGTTCTTATAATACCTACATGGAGTAGACAGGAAAATACTTCATAATGCTACTGTTATCGAAGGCTCTTTTCAGAAACAAAATGTCTTCATGACGACAAAATGCACGAACGGACTGGAGGAAAGCGTGCTCCGAGCAAACTTTGTTGATTTCATTTTTGTGATTAATATTCGCAGTTAAAACGAATGTGAGTCGAGAGTAGATACCTCTGGGCTGTCACCGCTTGATAACATATTTATTATAATTTTGTTGCAAGATAAATTTTGTAAAATGAAAAAGAATTTACATTCTTCATAAATGTAACTCACATTTTAATTTTGTATGGGTTGTTAATTTTATTCTTTGTTTATTCGCTTAACAGTTCTAAACCAACCTTTTACAGTATGTACAGTACAAATGTACTGTGAGGGGATATAATTAGTCGATATGAGGTACCTGGTGCGCGGGCTGGTCGGCGAGACTGAACCGGCGCGGGTCCTCGACTGCGGAGCCGCCGGTGCCGAGCGAGCTCTGGCTGCCGGCCAGCGAGCGCGACGTCACCAGCCGCTGCAGACGCTCGTTGTTCTGCTTCAGGTTTAGCATCTCGTTCTGGGAACAATGTCACATATTTTTGATGGTCATATTTTTAGTCACATATTTCATCTATATATTTTTTTGCCACATGTCACCCTGCATTTTTTTATGGAAAGAAGGCGGCAGACAGTACCGGGTATTAAGTGAATACTGTCGCCCGTGGACACCCACGATACATGTCAATATTAAACTTAAGCATCTTTCCGTTGAACCACAGAATGATGTCAAACCGTAAAACTCGATCTGCATAACTATTAATATACGGAATGCAGGATAACCGAACGGCCATCTTTCTAATAATTCATCCATAGGTAGGTGAATTCTACCGCCGGCCGTGCATTAATGCTTATTAGTGAATTGGTGAATGCTATTTAATGCTAATGCTAATTATGCTAGATATGCTAACCTAACTCTATGTGTGGCACTCCTCACTAGTATTGAAAAAATGATCGCTGAGCGCTCAATAATCGAGCTCTATGTAAATGGTTAATGTACCTTTAACATTCGAGCGTTAAAATCCGTCCGATTTAAATTGAAAGTTCAAGTCTAAAGCGGTCAAGGTTTAGACTAATTAGATTCTTAAGATTAATTAATGTCGATTTAGCGCTCGAACTGACGCTCTTGTCAACATTATTTCTCGCCCCGCCAATCGAAACGTTTAGTGGACAATCATCTTCTTTTCAGCATTCCGTCCTTTGTCCACTTTTGTCGGCAACTCTTCGAAAGGAAAGACGCACTGCACAGATTCCCTCTAGTTTCGTACCCATAGCAGTAGATCTAGTTTTTATCACTTGTTACTATATCAAAAACAACATTCGATTGATTATTGTCGAATTTTTCGAGCATTTGGAGACACCATTCCATGCGGTAGTGTCATTAAGCTTCGCTCAAATTGTGAGGAGTCCATCTAGCACAAACCTTCCTTACCCGTAGGTGATCGTGTAAAATAGCTTGAACTTGACTCATATCAATACCTAATGATGCCCGTATCTGGTGATATGTCGTTCTTTTGTCTGCTTGAATCATGAGCCGCACAGTTTTGATGTGTTCCTCTGTCACCGCCGTCGTAGGACACCCCTTCTCTAACATCATCATTGAGGTGGGTACAACCACGTTTACATTCACTGCATCAGTTATAAACAGTGACATTGGATGGGGCTTCATTACTAAATTTAATTTATTAATTTCATTAAGTATTTCATAACTTTGTTTCTGGCTTAGACCGCAACGAAAGTCATAAAAAATCATTGAACGAAAACATCTTGTTAAATTCATTCTTTCAAATTGAAGCCAGATATAAAAAAACAAATGGGAGTTTCGAAAATTTAATAGCATTTGACAAGCAGAGTTCCATTTTAAAACTTCGAATTTCTTCATTTTCTATCATACAGTACAGTTGTACAGTGGCTAGTTCTAAGAACTTTTAGTTTGTCCCATCGTATAAATGGCTTATTATTAGGGAAGATTTCATTAAATACATATAAACTTGTAGAACCTACAGACTGTGGGCGTAATTTTATAACTACGTGAGTACTATTATATTATATGTATATTTATTTGTATACGTATTAAGTTCGAAGGAAAGGAGATCCTTTACAAACATCGAACAAGTAAATATGAGAAATTGACATATTCATAACAAGAAAAGTTTTTTCAATATCATTATGATAGTAATAGGAAATTACAGCATTTGAAAAATATTTTCTTACCCTCATTTTTATGACGGTGTCTTTCAGGCTTTCAAGTTGGTGCGCAGAACTCAGCGCCTCCAGTCGAATGTCCGTCAGAACTAGATCTTTTTCCCTCAATTGTCTCTTTAGCTCGTCCACTAAACCGGAATCATCCGGTTTGTCTATAAACAAGAAAATTAATTGTTACCTAGTTAACGGTCAATGATCTTGTGTTTGTAAATAAAAATTGATATTGTGTAGGTGTTTAATGTATTCATAAAAATATTGCTATTAATATTCAGATAACTGGGGCTCTGTCAAGAATAAATTTACCAATTATTCAAACAAGTAGATAATAATATGTCATCGTGCCGGTGTAATTAGTACTGTCTATTTTTAACAAAATGAAATTACCTTTATGTAAATACGTTTAACAATATAGGTCTCGCTAGCAAAAAACTGTTATCAATATCGCCCAATCGAGCGTTCACACAGATACAAACTCCTTTGCTGGTCGTTATCAACTTATTCAATAAGCGGTTAGGTAGTACCAACGGCAAAATATTGTAGAACAAATCTATTCCTTATAGTTAGAGCAACAAATATGAACTTTATCCGGAATAACGCTTTTATGAACAAAAACGAAAACTTGCAATCGTGCAAGCGTTCGGTTGGCCAATTATGTAGTTGACTTGTTTAGTGAACATTGTCACTAAGGAACAAAGTTTATCTTACATGAAATTTTTGCTCCCACATCTCTACGATACAGTTTCTTTGAAATAATAAACCTAACCAATCTTTGATAGTGGTTATGTTTACATAGCATGTGATGCAAGCAATACACCATCAGTGTGGCGCGGGCGACCTACTAATAAAGAGATTGTGGTAGTATGCACGAGTATATCGAGCCAACATTGTTGACCGTACACAATGAAACTATAGTTCAGCGAGAGAGTACCGAGCTTTCATTCGGATATCATATCACAGCACACCTTTATCAGTTTGATATATCCACGTTTGAATTTTTAGTTATCATGTCGTTTATTGTTTACAGAACTTATAAATATTTAATAGTAACTTGTAATAAATTTGTAACTGAGCTAGTGTCAAAGACGCAGAACGTTACACAGCACTTTGTTTCTTCTGTTGTTTAATGTATGTAAATATTAATAAGGTACTTGGGAACAGGTGAAATTGCTCACTCACCTGTTCCTACTCACCCCTGTTCCCACTAACCCCTGTTCTCAATTACGGTCGAATTTAATGTTCAACGTCAATAATATTCGATTTATCTTTTTTTACTCGACTTTCGGCTGGATCACACCAACCGCGGTCCCGAGCTTACTCGTGACGAGCTCTTGTCAGCACTCATGTTACTACTCATAAAAGTTAGCTCGTGATATGGTTGGTGTAACTCAGCGAAAGCGTCTAGTAAAAAAGGTAAATAGACATAAGGTAAATAGAATAAAAGGGTAATAGAATATGTAAAAAACTGTAAAATGTTGAAAGTAATGTGTGTGAGTAGTGCTAGTGACCTTTGTCGTGTTCGTCGGCGGCCGCGGCGGGCGCCGGCTTGTCGGGCGCGTCGAGCGCCTCGTGCGAGTGCTCGAGGCTGTTCTCGTTGCTGCCCTCGCGGATGGTGTGCGGGTCGTCGTAGTGGTGCGAGCCCGACGAGCTCTCCTGCGACGACAGCTGCCCGAGCGACGAGTGCTTCGCCGTTTTAGATATCTTCGCGTTGCGCGAGAACGCCTTCGTGAACGATGAGCGTAGCTGTAATACAAATATTGCAAATATTCCTTGGAATTATTAAGCTGTAAGTACTTTATACTATTAACTTTATTAACCCTTTCAAAATCGTTTTCATAGTGAAACAATAGAACTGTATTTTGTTTGTGGTACTTATTCTGTCTTATATGAACGGCGATACGTTATAGCATGCGCAGGAATACTATGTATTACTACCTACTATTAGCTGTGCCGTGTGGTTGAGAATACCACCACCTCCATCTCTCCCCGCGAGTGTCGTAAAAGGAGACTATGGGATAACAAAGTGGCTGCCACAAGCCCTCAGGATTTACACCACTTCTAAAAGAGTGGACTCGCCAACCCGCTTGGCCAGCGTGGCGTTTAAGGCCAACAGTTGATACACAAAGAGCTGGTTGCATTGCATTGCATTAGCTCAAGTCTCTTCACTGCTAGATATCGACCTATCCCAAGGCACGCCATCACACTTGATTTACTGCTCTTCTTATCCAGTTGACTTTCTTTAAATTATTTATCAGTAAACCTGCCCTACGCAACGTTTCTCGGTACGTGATCTCAGTTGGAAGACTCGTCTATCTCATCGATTGTCAGTCTTGCGACAAATGTGACAGATGCACAATGCTACCAGCTAATAACCGAAATTCTATAATGGTCATCACTCTAGCTGTGCACAAAAATACAAAGGTTTGTGCATAAAAAGACACTAACACAAAAGTTGGCATCACTGTTCATACGCTACTTTTTGTACCTCTTGCCGTATTGAGATGACCTCAATTTTGTCTTCTTCAATGCTGGATACGCTTTTGTTAGAAGTACAGCGTCGTATCATTACTGAGCTTAACTATGTCTGGCTGTGGATTTCTTTCTGCATTATACAGAGACAAAAATGTTCCCTCACCCAGCCCTTCTTCTTGTGCTTCTTGTCGTGGTGCGCGGAGGATCCGCTGCTGAGGCTGTTGATACTGGACACGCTGTCGGTGGAGAGGTGCCGCGTGATGCCGTTGCCGGCCACGCTCGCGCCGCGCTGCGGCGAGCCCTGCTGCGGCTGACTGCTTGATGTCTCTTGCTGCGCACACACACATTTGATGATTTAAACAATGAGATGATAGAATAAATACCTCAACGGGGTATAAGTTATTATAGACTATTTGTTAATAGAGAAATGGTTATTTAAAAACCCATAGTATAAATTTTATGTAGCGTACATTTGATATCGATATGTATGTATTTGCTAATCTTTCAATTAAATATGATGCACCGTATAATTTGTTCAAACCGACTGAGAATAAATCACGAGTTTTCGGTTGTTGTCGAGCAGAAATAAACCTTGTGAATAGGCTAGAATATTACAAAAGTATCGGCCAACAATTTTGGTAGGTGTAGTGCGCGCCGCGATGTTGGTCAGTTCACGACGGTGACGGCCGACACGGGTCTGACGGTCTAAGGCAATACTCTATATATAATATTTTAAACTTTTATTATTGTGGTTGAACATAATAAATGTTATGTAAACGGGTTACTCAATATTTATTATTTATTTATTATAGCCGATATTTCGGTCCAGTTACAAGAACCGTGGTCGCGGCGAGACTGCGGAGGCGGCTGAAGGCGTTGTTGCCATTGACAGACAAATCTGTCTACCCTCCGTCATGTTCGTTTTTGATTCACCTACCCACACTGAACATGTTTTTGTTGATTAAGTTCCTTGCACACTATACTAACAATATCGCCACACACACGCGAGTTTGAATACATGTCTACTTTTCTGGGTGGAACTGTGAACTTTGGACCCAGTGATTGAACTTAGCACTTTATTGAACTTTATTGGTGAATCAAAAATGAACACGACGGAGGGTAGACAAATTTGTCTGTCAATAGCAACAACGCCTTCAGCCGCCTCCGCAGTCTCGCCGCGACCACGGTTCTTGTAACTGGACCGAAATATCGGCTATAATAAATAAATAATAAATCGTGAGTAACCCGTCTACATAACAATTATTAAGACTCTATATACTCGTAATACAATGCCGATGCATTATGCCTCTATAGTCTAGTCGCAATTAAAATTAGAATAGACGGAAAGTGTCGCTGAGAATATTTGTCGGCTAGTGGAAACGCACGGTAATCGTGATAAAATACGTATAGGTAGCAAGATGTAGGTACATTTCGTTACGGTAGAATCTCAACTAGTCTTGAATGTAGAACGGGAGCGCTTCTACTGATGGTCAATTTAATGCAAATTCTTCGGCTTATTTGCTTCTGATTATGAACCTCGCTTTCCAAGCTCAAAGGCTTAAAGTAGCAAATGTAACATAGTTGTTATTAATTTCCGCGATCTAATTTAAGTGCCGCTATAATTGAGCAAAACACATGCATCGATCTCATTACACCGTGCGCTATCTAATGTCATGCATGAAGATTGATGGCCAATCACATTCACCTACATATCGACGTTTCATCATTGGAATTTATTATTATGGAGATACGTGAACATTGATTGTTTAAGATGACAGAGAGGCTATGTAAGATGCTTATTATGTTAAAGTTATGTTAATAAATTGACCGGAGGCATTTTCCTTTGTATCATAATAATATACTTGCTGGCTTTATAGATGAAACTGATTAGGGTTCATAGATGTCAAATCGTGTATTTATTACTAGTGAAATGTTATGTTCTATAAATAGTTTACCTGTCCTGTAATGTTAACTCCATCAGCGCGGATGCCCATGGACTGCATGTGAGCGGTTGTGAGTCCAGCCTGGATCGACTGTTTGCGAAGCAACTCGATCGTTTGGCGAAGCTCCGTTAATTCTGAATCCTAGTAACAACAACTCCTTAATTTAAAGGATTAAAAGGATTAACAACTGGATTAACACTGGATTAACATCAATATATACGGTCAGCGGACCAGCGCTTACTCTGTTCCCAGGTTAATAAATGAATTAGATCCTAAATTTAAAAAAGATATCAACGAAAATAATTTAAAATATAAATTAAGAACATATTTCTTGTCCAAATTATAATTTGTTCACTGCTCACATGTAGGTTTTTAATGTCTCGACAGCAGTACTTGTATCTTAGACAAATCTGTATGGTTTATTAGATACAATTATGTTAGCTATATAATTATTCTTTGTAAATTTGTTAAAAAAAAAAAATTAAGGACGATTAATGGATTTTTAAATTCGATACAATTGCATAAAATAGAGCAATCTTTCCTGAAAATTAAGTACTTTTTCACGGAGATACATGCGATAAAACAATGATTGATAGTTCAATAAAAATATGTTACGTTTTACGTTTGGTTTTTGATCAAGTGTGTTACCTTTCTCTCGGCGGTGGCGGTGAGCTGCTGAAGCCGTTGGGTCATGTTGGATAGGCTCTGCTCGAATGCTGATACCACGTGAGCCTAAAACAAAATATTATTGTGATGTATTTCAGGTGGAATATAAATCTTTCTTCTTTATTTACTTTTTTGGGAGAAGCTGGTTTATAAAATTTCTATAAATTGTAACAATTTAGCAACAATTTGAATTTAAGTTGTATACAAATTTATGTTGCTGGGTAGCATTCCAAAAAACAATCTCTGCGCAAACGAAATTCAATACGAACTTTACAAACAGTCTTGAATAATCGCATTTTGAACCATTGTGTACCTATCGTAAAAACAAATATTAGAGAAATCGTTTTGTGGCAGTTTCTTGATACAATGACAGCGTATTTCTCATAATTACTAACGACCGCTGTTGTTAATACACAGACATAGTTTATTTTTACATATGCCCACTTGATTGATACTCATTGACTGTAATTTCTATTCAATTGAAAATTATCGTAAAAAATGAGCAGTAGTCAGTACCACGATAGTCTCTACAGCTCTATAAAACGTAGATAAAACCCCATACTGTTTAATGTGGCATCGTCAGCTCGATAACGGCCTAAATTATTATTAAGAGAAATCGATAAGTGTATCGCTTACAGACTAATTACATTTTAATGCAAATGGGTTTTCGTAAATATCACTTATAAACATTTTATCAAGAAAGTGAATCATCGGAGTAAATTATTTTATAGTCACGTAATGGAAGGTGTGGGTGTAACAACACGGGACCCTCCTTGTTTATGTGCCTACGTCACAGGAAGGCCACTCAGCAAAATTAAAGTGGAGGTTAACGAACTCAATCCATATCCAAAACATGACACATTATATGCGTATATTATACGTGTATGTACATTTTACCGCAGAGTATATAATAGGTAGACAAGTCTGGAAAATGAAATGTATCATCAGAAAAGAGCAGCAAATAAAAATTGTTAGGCTGTTAACAAACTAATCAGAATATAGAACTTTACATGTTCTGTTCTAAAACTAGAATGAAAATGGGACATAAAGGAATGCAGAAAGAAATTAGGTACACAATTACATCTAGATGTTATAGTACGGTTACGTATATTAAAATTTTAAAGCGTTTTAGAAGTTAGCTTGTTTTCTAAAACGGTTTATTTGCATTTTCTAGAATTAACAACTTCTATAATTCAGTTTCTGATAAATTATTCTGTATTTATTACCTTAGTTTCAACAAATGTAACATCTATAAAATGCGTGCATTTGTAAAACTATACATTATTCATTGTAAGAAAAGTAGCTTCATTGTTTCTTTATCTCTAATAAAGACAATGTGCATGCGTCAATAAATAGCTAGTGATGTTCTTAAGAGGGTATACTCCTAATAGGATAAATTCACCTGCTTGTTCGCTTATTTCATAGCCAATTATAGTGTCCGAGCGCCTGTGATAGATCTTCCAGCGAGACACCTTTTGCACGTGCAACGTTAAATGGTAAACAGTGCACAGCTCGTACAGGTGGCAGCTAATTGCAACGGGTAGGCATTTAACCGACAGATGGTGAGGCAGCCGCAGTTAATGACGCGATCAAAATACTATATTTCTATACGACTGACTATAAAAATATCATTATATTTTTATATTTCTATCATTGAGATTTTGTCCTTGAAGATAAAATATGAAAAGAAAAAATATTGCACCATTTATTTTCTTTATAAAATATCAAAAACTATAATGGAGATGATAATGTTAATGAACTTATATGCGGTGTAAAAAATTAGTTACATACGAGTAACACAGTACATACCTTTAGCTAATTGGAAGATTTTTTTAAAAGCTAAAGGGAGAATGTAATTAACTTGGTGCGGTAATTAACTAATAGATTAGACGAACATTTGAAGTATAATGCCCCTCCAACATTTACCTACTAACGGTATATACACAAAACATGTGGGTAACAGTAAGTATGAGTAACACGTGTGATAATTCCCTCAATTTAGAACGATCTAGTCGGAAACGGGCATAGGGCATTATTTTCTATTTGTGCACAGAACGTACGTAATAACGAGACAAATTGCATCAATTGGATGCAATGTAAGCGACGAGCAGCTTCCGACTTTCACGCAATTATTGTACACTAACTCAATTACTTGGTGAAACAGCCTTGTAATACATATTTATTATGTACTTACGAGTGCATATTGGGTGGGTGCTTCGTTAATGGATATAGTTCAAGAACATGTAACATACAGTAAAATGGAAATAAAACATGTCGTAAAAAGAAAAGACGTATAATATGGACCAAAGAACATTATTGATATATCCACCTACACTTCGGCGGCCATACATAAGATTAAAGAATTATATTTATTTTCATTGCTACACTAGCAAAAGATACCAAAGATCAAAATACAAAGGTTAGGCACAAACGTTGTATGTATGTTTGCAGCTTCCATGTTTGTATGTTTACTACGATTCAATTATTAGCCAAATCGCGGGCTAAATGACAACAAAAGGGCTAACAAAATCTAAGTCGAGTAGGTAGGTGTTACAAGTAAGCAATCTTCATTTGAATTTAGGGGCACTTCACATCCCACCACAGCATTTTACGAGGAATTGTAACAGTGCTCACGACGAGAAAGATTATTTGTTCAAGTGAGTTCTTCCTTATTCGTTCTCGCCATATTTGGGACCACCAAGTTTATGCTCAATTTAATATTTAACGCATAACAAAATTACAAGCACCTTAAGCTGTCGAAAAGTAATAGCACTTTAAATTCATGGTTTATCAAATCGGTGTGATAAAATGACGCGATATAATAGCATCTTATATTATGTTAACATATTTGCATGAAACAATGATCGCATAAACAAGCCCTGCGAGAAATGTAATCTAGGCAGTTGCGGCTTCGTTAGGAAAGTGTGTCGTGGTCACAGTGGCACATCGCGTTCGCTGACAATTTAAGAAATGGAATAAATTTAAGAAGTGATCAGTTCTGCGGAGTATCTGAAGCACATGTCTGCCACACACCGTAACGAGCTCGAAGGGCCTTTGGTGACACCTACAGTTGCAGTTGTAATCTCAACCCACATACTAATTTATGGGAGATCGGCTCCTACGTCAGTTGTTTTTTGTAATCTAATCTGGATTATGTTTTCTTTTAACCGATCCAAATGGAACTGTATTATAAATACATATATTTATACCTAAAGTATATCTACTCTAAACAAATACGTTTACAATAACACTGACGTGTTAGATAACGCCTTTTTAGACAAAGCCAAGAGAAAAACAAGATGGAGGACTATACCTATATACCTTCCCATGTCTCAGAAGTAAAAGATAAAAATTTAGTTGTTCGAATATTTAAGACAGCAAGTTTCATTGAAGATAGTAAGGTAAACGGTAGCATATGGCAGGTAGAATAGAAATTCCTCTCAGTGCGTTAATAGAATACAAACATGAAAACAGGACAAACGTGTTCAAACAGAGCCGAAACCTAAATATCGCACAGCCTTAGAACAACGAGCACGACGACGGTGATTGCTCAAGTTCAAAGGTGTCCCTTGCGGCAGTAACAATGGATGTCTGTAGAGATATGGTCACCCACGCTCGACGCGACAATACAAAATATTGCGTGAACAAAATAGGGCTTGCTATTATCAACTGGGAAATTGCAAAATGACCCTTGTTGTACAACACCGACTTAAGTGAAGCTGGATACTCTGTTCAATCTTGGTAGGACACAGAAACTGGTTAGACATACAGTAGCCTGATTCTTAGCTAACTACATCTGTGTAAAGAAACCTTGTATCACCACTCACTAGGACAAAGACATAGGTATATTTTATACGAGTATTATTATTATCAATGCAACAAAATTGTATTACATCTATATAAATAAATATATCGTACATTGTACATTTTGTCTGTGCAATTCAGTTTAAAGAAATAATAAATAAATGTAACCTAACTTTTTAAGGTATCTATTTAACGAAAAAATTGGGATCCTAGTGATTTTATTATCGTGGGAACATGTGAAATACACATGAATTAAGTCAACATGTGACCAACAAAATAAGTCCACTTTTTGGTAGTCAGGTAGATTTTGGCTGAAAGGTACAAACGGTTAGCTTTTTTTTTAAATGAACGGATGAACTTTCTTTCTAACACCTGTTATATTATATCCTTATATTCACCTATTGCACGCTGCAAATGTTCATAGATGTTATTAAAAAGCGTAACTAATGTGAATTAACTTAATCGCTGTTTAGTTATGAACAATATTCGTAAAATGGAATATAACAATACTTAGATCATTGAGATATGCCGTACATTTACGTAACAAGCCATTAGAAATCATCAACTTTCGCAACAATCTCTCAGGTACTTTTGTATTGGAAAATCGATAATCTATTCAAGATATAGAGTTATATCAAATCAATGTGTAAAAAATTAAGCATTTCGAATATAAGTATTAAAATATTCATAGTTTTTTGTATAATATTATATTATAATAAAAATCAATAAATAATACTTATGGTACCTATTATATATGACTTTATGAATACACTGGAAAAGGTATGAGGTATGCCTTTCCTTGTTCAGGAAATGAATATCACAAAAACAATATTTCCTGATCAGTTGAATTTAGGGGTGTTTTAACGTTTCACCCCATCTGTGGGGACGTCAGGTGAATACGCTACACCACCCGTTAAATGTTCTCCCCTAGCTGATTTTCAATTCGTTGCGTTACTTTCGTTGCACAGTATGCATACAAAACTGTTTTATTAAAACTCATAGGAATTTAAATCATTATGTATAATGTAAAATAACTAAGGACAAAAATAAAAATATGTTAATGTGAATTGTTGGTTAGTTCACTCGGAAGTATTATCTAAATAAAGTAAATTAAAATTTAAAAAAATGACTTACCTCCTCAAGAATTGGACAGCTTTTATATCGTGACTTCTTGATGGCCAATTCCCACCATGGTATTGGAGGCTTCGATCGAAGAATTGTTTGACAACCTATTTTTGGATCGTTTGATTCATACAAAGTGCTTAAAGTTCTTGACGAGGCACAAGATGGCGTGTCCTCTCTTTCGTTATCTGCGGGTATACCAGTTATACACTCGCAACACTTATGAGGCCTTTTTCCTAAATTTTGAGGTCTAAAATCAGCACTAAACGAATGTCTGTAACTGAGCCGTTTTGTGAAACCGTTGGTTTCACTTATAGACCTCTTGAAACCATTTTTATTAATATGCCAAGCTATTCTTGGCATTTGTTGAACCTCGCTAAGTATTCTAGGATCATCTTTAAGGCCTATGTTGTCACCGGTCAGTGGTGTGTTGGGTTCCGAGTGATAACCAATTTTATTACGTTGTAGACTACCATAAAAGGGGTTTTCTGTAATTTTTGATGGCCGTAAATCTATAGACTTAGGTCGTCTTAAATTTAAAGTTGCATATTTCTGTGGCGATCTATGAAATTTGTATTTGTTTGGTAAGTCCTTCAGTACATCCTCTGTATCTGTTGATGGTATCGTGGAATTGTCACTGTAACTCGATATAGGCCTGTCATTATCGGTGAAATAGGAGGATGATTCTGAGCAATTATCTCGATCACTATGACTCCTTCTACAGTCGGTGGACGATCCCGTAGCGTCCGTGCGCAAGGAATGCAGTTCCGCACCGTCCTGATTGGCGACGTGCCTTTCGTGCGACTGTCGTTCGCCGTTACTTAAGTTCTCGATACCATTTTTTTCACCTCCTCTTACATCCCATTCTACCGTAAAATCTAAGTTTTTTAACCGCCTTCGAGGTTTTATGTTTATTGAATCGTAGTGAGTTTCTTGTTCAGCATTTAAATATTTTACTGGTGAGTTGCTTGTGGATGTAGGTTGTGATATTTTGTCATAAACAGGGTCTGTAAAGCTGAGCCGTGAAGGTTTATCTGAGGACGTTTTACTTACATATTGCACTTCCAAGCTGTTGTCTAGGAAACTATTCTTGGGAGTTCTCTGTAGCGTAAAATACTCTGAATGTCTTTGAGGTAGATTATTAACGATTTGATTTGGTTCAACAAAATTTCTTATTTTGATTCTTCTTGGTGCACGTATTGTGGCAAATCCATCATGGATGGGTGTACCGTGATAAGTTGGTGAAGTAGTTACTGCCATATTGCCTTTATCACCTTCAATAATTACATATTTATGAAGGCAATCGTTTTTCGAAACTGTCGTTGATGTTTAAGATACACATATTAAATGATATTTGCAACATTGCTTCCAGCCTAATTATCTAGAACTAGAAAGCGTAACATTATAAATTATAGCTTCAGTTCCTTGAGTTTAGCGAGACGTGTTACTTATAGGTGATAGCAATTACACGGTAGGGTTCGTAATGGAAAACATTGGCATAGGCAACAAAGAATAATATTAGTTTCAGTTGATATTAAAGTGTTTTTTAATATTTTAATTGTATTTTTAATAAATTCAAGTACAGAGAATAACACAAGGGGCTCGGATACTCTACCTATTACTATTATATCAGCTCAAGTTGAAAGCTATTACAGTTTATTTCAGTCTGCTTAGTTATAATGTGTGCTGCTTTGAGTACAAACTTTTCTTAGATACCACTTGACAACGCACATTGCTGCCGCATAATATAATTTTATGTTCTTATTTAAAGGCAGAGTAAATCCTCAATTGTACATTTTAGATTTGATTTGGAAAATCGTTAGATTTTTGTTAGAAAAAAATATACTTATTCAAATTAGAATATAAAATTACAAATGGGCTCCATTGGCATAAACCGGATAGATGCATTTTATATTTTTCTATTTTTAATATCATGAAGTAATTTTTTCTATATTTGGTAAATTTATATTAAGTAAAATGGTTATGTAAGATCTAACGCCTGACAGTCATCTAAAATATGAGCTAATTTTAGATATATTATAGAAGTATATTTAGCGCGATTTCGCGTGAAGATTGCAGGAAGTCGTTTATCCCAACAAATTGCTTACGTTCCACGTACGTATTCTTAAACATGAATAATTTTGCATATACCTAATGAGTAATGACACAATTAGTTATTAAAGTAACTAAGTATGTCTACCTACTATCTCTATCTACTCTATTTTTAATCCAAGTAACTTTAATACACGACTAATTTCTAATTCACTACTTTCTAATTCAGGAATAGACATTGGTACATGTATTCATTAATGACCGTGCAGAAGTGTCAGTGTAATTATGTTTTATCTGTCAATCACATGTTACTATTTATGGGTAGATATAACAAGCAAGTTGCTGGAGCGAAGACCGCATGCATCCGGTGTTCTCTTTGAGTGCTGTGACAGACAATTACTACTAGGGTAACAATCATTCTTTGTTTATTCTAATGAGTTCAAAATTCAAAGGACAGGTTGATAAAGTTATACCTCCGTGTATTATGTAACTACTTAATCAATAATCATGTAGAAATCTGAATTCATTGAAATAATAATTCATTAACTATAAATATTATACTAAACAGTTATCTGATTTATGGGAAATGAAATAATAAACATTACGTTCTATATTAATATGTTTAAATGATTTAACTTGATTAAATTATTTAAGGTTCTAGTATATTCTAGTTTATGTCACACATCTCAGCATAAAGTTACTTTGGGTATCAATTCGGTTTTACTCAGGACAGCGTGTTCTCTGAACTGACATTGTCAAAACGAATGGTAGAAGAAATACAAATTGTAAAACATAAAATCAAGTCAGTAGTCCGTGACATTAACTCGAATTGCGAATTGCTACTCTACAACAAGAAGATATGTGCATACTGTATGAGTTCATAAAACGTATCGGGATACACAAGTAAGCCTGTCATTGGCCAGTCGTTCAGGCGGCGTGTACGACTCACTTCGCCTTCACGTTACTACAACTTTACGTTTATTAGTAATGGAGCCGTTAAGATGCAACTGGCATGCCAACTTTAAATAATATAGAAAATTAAAACTCGGGTTTGAAAAGTAGAGTAAGATTATCAAAATTCTATGGAAAATAATTTAATAGACCTTAGATTAATAAAGAAACCAACAGTGTTAACTGGGATTGCTCCATTATTCATTTTTGACAGAATTACAACAATAACTAGAACGGCATTAAACGGCTCGACCCATAAATTTCGCGTTTGATTACTTATAACATTTACAACTAACAGTCAATCACAGTATAGGAATTTAATGATCGCACTTAATATCTGTATTAAAATATTTATATGCTGTATACAGAAGTGAAGACGTTACGTGGTATAGCGCTACTTTACTGGTGGTTGCGGTCCTCAAAGGGTCATTTGTCAAGGGTAAACGTTAAATCATAAATGTAAAAGAAGTAAATGGTGGCAGAACCCTATCGAACAATCTAACCCCCGAACACAAGGGAATCGAACAGAATAGAAGGGAAGGGAACAGAAGGAAATCCGAGCACAGTTATAAGTATTTATAAAAATGTTGCAACTTCAAATACTTGTTTTTAGTACTTTAATTTTATTTGAACATTTACGGTTATTGGAAAAATATTCACATGTGTAACCTCTCGATACCCAGTTCCGAACGTCAAAACAATGAACTTTTGTTCTAATTCTTAGTTAACGATGTCCTAAAAACTTTTATACCTTGAAAGACTCGACCTCTATTAATAAAATGCCAATGCCAGAATTCATATTCATATACATAAGTATATCTACGGTGCATTCACAACGAGAGGGGTATGTAGACGTAGATTATATGGTCAAGCAGAAAACATTGTAATGTAATATTAAAATATCAATTATGTTATTAGCAATAAAGACAAAACTATAGGCAAATGTAATGTAAAAATTCAGTTTGAAAGAAAAAAGTTCTGAACAAAAACAAAGTCGCAGAACAAACATCATAGAGAAGTTTAGTTCAATAACTGTGTAAAACAACACAAAATATTAAAACAGAAAAGTACCCTTACTATGTAGGTATTTCAAATACAATTGATGCACAAGCTTTTATCTATTGAGAACCACTGCCATACGCAGTCTAGAGCAGGAGGAGCATAATGTTTGTATATCGCTCTCGTTCCAACCTATGCAATGCATTCGCGTCGCTGCGTCGTATCAACGACCTGTGTGTAGCCTTTATAGTTACACAGGAACTGTTGTAACAGTGTTCGGCACAATATTTCCATTTCACGGTCATTTCGTAACATTTCAATAACCCTACGTAGTGTAGTGTTCTCACACTGATTGTAAATAAATATTCTGTGTGCATCAAACGTTATGCAGTTATTGTAATACCAACTATGTACTTATATCTCCATATATCGAGTTTCCCAAGTCAGTGCCTAAATGTCTTTATATAGAGTAACATAGCATTTCGATAACAAAACAGTGAATATGTTTATTGATAGGAAATTTAGTTAAAAAACTTGGCTTTTTTTATAAGAGGAGACAACTATTTTTTTCTGAAACCATATTAAGAAAAAATGTTCCTGTAGGGAAAAGGACGTTACCATGAGCGTCTTTCAGTTTGATTGTTAGTTCCTTTTATCAACAATTATAACTTGTTAATAAAGGGTGTTTTTTTTAGAAGTATATAACTTTGAAATGGAATAAAACAAGGTGAATTTTTAAAATTGACATGAAATTGACTATTCAAAAGATAATCTTTTGGCATTATAATTTAAATATGATTTCTGGCATATGACCGCCACGGCTGGCTCGGACGTAATCCAATCTGAAGGTCCAATTTTCAATAACATTTTCTAACGTTTGTGGCCGTATATCGGCAATAACGCGGCAAATGTTGTCGTCCAAGTGGTCGATCGTTTCGGGCTTATCGGCGTAGACTAGCGACTTCACATATCCCCACAGAAAATAGTCTAGCGGCGTTAAATCGCACGATCTTGGAGGCCAATTCACGGGTCCGGAACGTGAAATTATGCGGTTACCAAACGTTTCCTTCAGTAAATCAATTGTGGCACGAGCTGTGTGACATGTTGCGCCGTCTTGTTGAAACCACAGCTCCTCCACATCCTGGTTGTTCAATTGAGGAACGAAAAAGTCAGTAATCATGGCTCTATAGCGGTCACCATTGACTGTAACGTTCTGGCCAGCATCGTTTTTAAAGAAGTACGGACCAATGATTCCACCAGCCCATAAAAGCACACCAAACAGTCAGTTTTTCTGGATGTAACAGTGTCTCAACATACACTTGAGGATTATCTTCACTCCAAATACGGCAGTTTTGTTTATTGACGTAGCCATTCAACCAAAAGTGAGCTTGATCGCTAAACAAAATTCTCTTATGAAAATCGGGATAAACGGCAATCTTGTTTTGGGCCCATTCACCGAATCTACGCCTTGCTAGGTGATCGCGTGGCTTCAATTCTTGCACGAGTTGGATTTTGTAAGCACGCAAACCAAGATATTTCCGCAAAATCTTCCATAAAGTGGATGGACACATATCCAATTCCTGTGCACGATGGCGGATAGACTGATTCCGGTCTTCCTCTACGCTACGCTCTACAGCAGCAATGGCTTCTTCTGTACGCACTGTACGACGTCTCTGTAGATGCGTATTATCATTTAGAGTAAACGTGGTGCGAAAGCGGTCCATAGTTAGTCGAATTAATTGCTCTGATGGACGATTATGTTGACCGTAAAATGGACGTAGTGCGCGATACGTATTTCGAACAGAACCATTATTTTCAAAATAAATTTGCACAATTTGGAAGCGTTGTTCAGGCGTCAGTCTATTCATGTTGAAATGCCAAACCAAACTAAACACAAATCACTTGACAGCTGACAAAATGGCCGCCAGTTAAAACAGTGTTGACAACTTAAAGTTCTATACCTCTAAAAAAAACACCCTTTAGAAGGTTCGTTCGGTTTAACCTCAGGGGCTGATTTTATAGTGGTTTGCCATTGGATATTAAAGTTTCCGAAAGGTCTTAGCATATTTATTTATATTTTGCTATAGTATTATATTTATAAATAAGAAATTAACAAATGTTTAAGCAAAGGATTTCACATTACTACACAATTATCCCGTCTGTGTGGTAACATAGTAGTTTATTAAAATAATGTATATTCAAGTTGTGGCGTAAGTACATACAATGTTTACACTTATTTTTATGCAATGGGTGTATTTGCTGTATAATTAGTACAAATACGACACGTGTAGTAAGGAGATCATGACCCTAACGGTTTCAAAAGCCTCAACGATTCGAGTTTCAAAGCCTCAGTCGATCATGTATGAAAGATTGTTTAACAAAGAAATTACACTACGATTATTATCTGTTCTTCAAGTGCATAACAATGTTTAAATGAAAAAAAGTAATTAAACTTGATTTCCAAACGGCTTTTTTTTTGCATGTTTTCTGGTGATACCTAGTAAATGGTAAAATAAATTGTTTATGGACTCCGGAATGCAATTTAAGAATATAAATAAATTTTTAATATAAATTAGAATATATTATACTATAATTTCAAAACAAGATAACGTATTTCAAAACAAGTCTATGTTTTTGGGTACAATTAAAGAATTATAACATTTTAACTAACAATAAGATTTGTGAAGTGTTTGACCCAACGTTTTTTAATGTTTATCCTCTATCTAAAGCCCTATTATCGATACAGCAAAGCAAAATTAAGAAAGCAACAAAACCAAGGAAGGTGTTTGCTTAATAAAACATAATTATTATTTTTGTTTGAATTGAAGCATAGATGATTACCGTGCAAAGCAGATAACTAGTGTAATTTGACCCAACGTTACAACACTACACTCCTATTATTAAGGTTGTGGTGAACCGGCTTATTTATTTGTATGTGAAGAAATAAACCTAAGTAATGCATTTCCTACAATGAAACTGACATCGAACACTTAATCTACACCTGATGACCTTTAACTAAAATGATCATTGCCAATATTCATTTCATATCATCTCCGAAGACTAGTTTAGGCGACTGGTAAAACTTGTGTTGTGCGTGTGTGTGTGTAACAAGCCGATATGCCAATAGAAAGTATAGAAAACTGGTTTCTATGCATTAAATAGTTTTATCGTTAACAATTCACACTCTCATTTAACGATTAAAAATCAACTTGTCAAGATCAAGTTACTTTCATCAATATTTACGTTACGTATACACAGTATTATTATTTACTTATTAATATTATCGATACCCTAGTTTGATGTTCTATACGAAATGCGCGTCTATAGAAAAGGTACATAATTAATTAATTATTCAATATTTAAGTATTTAATAGTGTATTTAATTAATTATGAATTTTTATATCGCCGTTTTGTTCGCAATAACGATACGCAAAAAGGACACCAATTAAAATTGTAAATAACGATGATCTCAGCGAATGATTACTATGCCATACGGATACAACATAGGTAATGACATTTGAACCACCAATTGGAAGAAGGGAATAAACGCCATTTTTTGACATATCCACTTTTTTATACTTTTGCATTTTTAAAACGAAGCGCTACACTGCGAGTCCGAAAAAAAGAATAAAACATCCTCAATCCGTATAGATTCGTTAGACCAAAAAAATTGTTAGTCGGAAAAAGGAAACAAATCCGTCTTTTATTTCCCTTTTCCAACTAACTGTCAAGTTTTCGTCAATCGAAATAAGAGTTTATTTTTGTCATGTTTTTAACATGCGAAAACATTTTATTATGTCAAACAAAAACACATCGCTGTTGGTGGGGGACGCGATACTGGCGATCAATTTGGCTGCCATTAAATTATTATTAAAGTTTAAATATGTCTAGTGAAAGTAGTTGTACCGATTCATTTGATAATGAGTCTGAAGACGAGATTCCGAAAAAGAAAAGAAGAGGTGTTAGAAATACTCATCTGTACAAAAAGGAAAAGCAGAAGTCACAGCGTTTACTTGGTCAATCTTATGTGAGTACAAGTACTGGGAGGTTAGTGTCAGCTAAATCAAATAGTAATAATGATTGTGTTTGTAAGAAAAACTGCACTCAGCAGTTTAGTACTGAAGAAAAAAAGCAGTTGATGGAATTCGTTTACAATGGACGACCTAAAAATGAACAAGATATATATATAAAAGATATTTAAAGATTTTTACGAAATTATTATGACCTGGCCTACTACAACATCCGAAACTGCTGAAATAGATGAAGAATAGACTGTGTCAACTAATTCCTTCCATTTTTCTAATAAATAAATGTTTCTTTGTCATTATATTGTCGATTATTTCAATTATTTTATGCCTGTACATGATAAATTGGAAGAAGGAAACAAATCCAAGAAGATTACATATATATATCTTAACTAATATTAACATATTTCAATCAAGCCTATTTGTAAATAATCAAAATTAATATTCTCTTCATGTCATTCATATGTCACATGAGCCTATTATTGAAAGTAAAAGATTATAAGGTTTTTTTTAATTATCTCCATTCTTACTTTTTGGATTAATTCCCTTCTTCCAATTGGTGGTTCATTTATAAATACACATGTTTATTTCTAAGAATATTAACGACATATTATACTTATTAAGATAAATACTTATAATTTTTAGATACATATTTGATAGATTTTTTTTATGGAAGAAGGCTGACGAGCATACAGTCCACCTGCTGGTAAGTGGATACTGTAGTCCATGGACATCCGCGATACATGACAACATCACTCCAGAATGGTAAAAGTTGGCACACCTCCGGAGGTGCTGCCTTGCCTGCCTACCTTTAGCGAATTGGGATTTTTAAAATATATTAAAAAAAATTAACGTGAACGTTGATTATTTAAAAACAAAAACTCAAAGTATAATAATTATATTACGCGTATTAAATCGTCATAAAAGAGGAACTACTCGAATGGAACGTTTAGGCAACATTTTAAAGTTTGGTTTGATCAAGGGGAGCATCTGTCGTGCACATGGCCACAAGGCGGGATAAGAACGCACTTGATGGGATAGAAACTCGATACGAGGGCGAGCGAGGTGAACACAATACTGCGTCATCTGCAATGCTTTTTAATTTAATGCGGTCAGGGGATTTAATATGCAACATAGATGTAAAAATTTCATCTTAATTTAATTAAATTTTTCAATTTAATATGCTTTATGTTCAAACTTTTACTTTATCACAAATTCGTAAGCAATTTGAAAGGATTTAATAGTAATACGTTGGCATGATCTAATTAGCATAAACATTCGATTTCTATACATAGACAACGACTCAACGGTTAACCAAAATCCCAGTGGAAACGGAACCGATCTGTTACAAACGAAATATGCGGACTTATAACTCGATTGGTATTGCAAATTACAAGACATGTGACACAAGAATGACAAGATGATGGTTATAAACTAGGGAATAAATTGCGTAGGTTGGACACATTGTGCTTGACGATGTCAGCACATGTTGTTACCAGCCGTACCTACATTAAATTTTAAGGGCACTGGCGTGACCTACGACCTCCATTCTATGGCTATTGTTATGCTAATATTAAAGACCACTGTCGGTAATCAACTGTGACGAAAACGTTACTTCATTTATCTATGATAGCTGTGCCCATAATGCCGTTCGCGTGGACTTAGACTATGTGTTTTGGAATGGGGTAGGAGTTCATTGTATTCTTACTTCAACCCAATCCACGCTATCTCGCATATTCTATCCCATTCAATTCTACCCTATTTCATCTCTCACATAGCATCTAATCCCACCCCATCTCATTTCATTCATCCCAATCTATAATCACATCTTATCCCATCAAACTTAGATTAGAAGAAATGTAATCTGATCGTGAGCTATCAAAAAGGAGGAGTACAGCACGAGTGTGATGAGTACACCGCAATCTTATGCTTCTCACAAATATGTAAAGATTCGGGATAAAAGTAATCTAAACGTTAATCCAGAATATAATTGTCATTGTATTACATTTCATAAATTACCATGTATTACCCAGGACATAAATTACATATAATAATACCAAGCGGTATGCAGCGGCAATCTGTGATACACGGGGGTTCAGACAGACAGACAGACTGACAAGAACTATTGTGTTAAGCATTGTTTATTTTATAGTATACACAGCTACTTTTTTATTCAACAATATTTCACATATAGATACGACTTTGTTACGATTTTATTTAATTTATAATTGCTCTGTTTGATTAAATTGATTACTAAATCAATGATTATTGAATCGATTTAAACAAACAGAACATCTTATAACATTAATCGTAACAAAGTTGTGTCTACTCGTATATATGAAATATCATCGTTGAATAAAAAAGTTCTTGTAATTGTGTGTAGTTTAGAATATGGTGAAGGTGATAACGGATAAGGAAGACCACCGCGAAAAGTTAAACACTCCAGATTACAGCGAAGCTGACTCATGACCACCGGCTATCCGTTGATAGTGTTATCTTTATATTTTTAGTTGTGTCAGGGAAGACCACCTTGTGTATACTTCTTAAACATAATCATGTTTACTGTAACCTGAGTGTGATCCGTGGCTTATCCTCTAGTCTCTTAAGTGGATGCACTACCTACTGGAGTTTCCTGGATAGATATGACACGATCCTACCTTTGTAGAGCTTCCTTCCGTACTTGTTTTTATTATGTAGCAAAGTAGCACTTCAGTAATAGAGTGGAAGAGATGCTTGAACACAAGTGTGGATTATGGTTAATATGCAAAATATGTATATTAGATATACGTAGGATAGTAACATTCAACTTTTTATTTCTGCGATGAAGACAATTTGTTATCGTGTGTCAAGTTTTTATACGAAAATCTAACAAAAAAATAATGATGGAAGATCGACCCACGCTGAAAATTGCTTAACTAAAAATCACGTTAAATTAATTATTGAAAAAAAAAAATTGTTACTAAAATGAGATCCCCCTCTCCCGCCAAGGTCGATTTGGCGGTTGGTAATGACGTAACACTTGTTAAACGTGTTTTGTGTCAAGATGTACGTGCTATCTCATTGATAAATCCTCTGCTGAGGTCAAATGGACAATCATAAATAACTGCGTAATATATACACATTAATGTTTGGAGTCATTAGATGGATAACTGTAACTGCATCCTTAAATCAACATACATTGTCTTTATACATAATGATGAAATTGTTACTAATTTTTAACCAGAATAAATAACTTAGACATTTAATTTTCCTGGCCTAAAATACCTACCTACGAGTACCTACCAACATGGAAACGAGTTTTGATTGTCTCAAAGTCGCCCAATGAGATTGCGTAGTCAATACGATAGAATTTATTAAATGCAACACCTTAGAAACGGTCAGTGAATACAATTGCCATGACAATACAATATCTAGTCATAAAGCATTAATGATGTATAGACCTGGTGTTGTGCTTAAATGGTAACTTTGGTTCAGATTATAGACAGAATTAAACTTTTATATCGATAATTAGATTTTAAAAACTGTGCAGTGAAATAAACAAGGAACAATGTATATAATGTAATGTAAAACGAATTTGATAATAATGCACGTTGGACATTTGGACATTTTGTTATAAATTAGGAAAAAGAAAAAATTAATTAAATACAATAAATACATTAATTCATACTGTGAAAGAAGCAAATGGATTCCGATATAACAGTCGAAGACGAAGAAACTTGGGAAGAAATCGATAAACTAATGATAGCCTATAATTTAATTATGAAATAAAATGAACATTTTGATTATCAACTTCCTCTTCAAATAAAAGATTGTCAAATTACATAAATATCATAAAATATCTGACTTAAATATCATTAAAATTATGTCCTTTATTTTCAAAAGATCGAAAGCGATTTCCTTCCTTCTTCAGTAGGTACCTACTTACATGATTACTGGTTTGCATAACTGCTCACAGTACAATTCGCTAGCGGACGAAAATAATTACGAACTATAATTATTAAAGTAATTAAATATAGATATCTACGATTGCAATTCCTTCCTGCAGTCATAAGTACAGGTTTTGTTTCCGATATCGTTGCCCGAGAATGTTACTCATGATTTCACTTAATATGAATACGACTGTAGTACATATATATCTATTCAAACATAAGACAATATAATTCTATTTATAGACCGCTCTTAGATTTTAGCAAGTATAGAATGACACATCCACCACTACAGAATGGTATAAATAAAGTAATATGTTTATCCAGTATAACAAAAATAGTCAAACGTGATTTTAGTATATAAAATTATATAGTGTACAAATTATCTTCATTTACTTCATTGGCAGAGTTAATCATTTATAAATGCATCGTACAATAACTTTATCTAATGTTACAATTACAATATAGTACTCTAAAATTACTTTCTTTGAAGCCTTCCTGGAATTAACTTTATTTACAAGTCCTTGTGACTTTGATGTACCTACCATTTTTAAATAATGAATTTTATGAGTTCATTGTCTTTGCGTCGACCAAAAGTGAACTATTTCCATTGCACACCCAAATGGTATTTACCTACGTAACCATTAAAAGATTTTGTTGACGTAGTAGCTCGTAAACTATGTAGGGTTAACAGGGATAAATGTACAAACAAGGGGGTAATTAATTATTACATATATACATACTTTAAATAGTCGTATATTCTACAATAAATGTAGACATGTTTACAATTACCCAGGTTGAAAATATATGACGTGTAAATTAAAATTGATTAGGAGGATTATACATATATTAAAGTTTAATCATTAGACTCTAATTAAGAAGAAGTGAAGTGAAAATTAACCAATCATGGCACAGCAGAGAGTACGTGATTTTATACTTGTTGCTGGAACATCTCAAAGTAGCTAGAGATTGATCTATAACGCTTGTTTATGAAGATAATTTACTAGCCCATTTAGCTTATTGAACGATAAATAATGCAGGGGCGCTAGAGATCCCTGGCCCGTCTCCATACGAATTAACCTCAATTGAGTGTGCCGAGGAGGCGCTTCGCTGATTGAACATAGTCTCTAACTGTCCGTAAATATGCTACTTACTTACAGTCTTCCTGTCATTTAAATAAACAAGCGAAATTTGTATCGAGAAATTGACCTCATTTTGAAATTTAAAACCGATAAAATTTAACCGATTGTAATCGAATTAATAATGGATAATTACTTTAATAGTAACTTGAATACTGTTTTTAATATTACTTTATCGTATGAGTGAGAAGTTTAAATGTTAGTGATAAAGATCGATAGTGCACATAAGATATCATGTTATCAAACTGTGATAAAGAAAACTCGACAAAACATGGCGACATTATTAGAAATGCAAGAATATTCGGTTTAACAACACTTAAAGAGAAAGAAAAATACCGGACATGTTAGATCAATAGCAGTGTGGTTGAAATAAATAGGACAAGTTGTTTCCTAACGAGTATACAGAAAGAGCCGTACAACCACATATGGACTATGATATATGGAGAAAAATAACATTCAAGACTTAACTATTCCTTTACTAGAGCAATATTTACCGAACCCATTAGCAATGTTCTTAGAATTGCGGTTGTAAGTCTATTTGTGTGATTTTTTTTTATTTAGAGCAAGAGTTTGAGAAGTTTTATTAAAATAGTGTTTGAGTTAGATTAACTCCTTTCATGTGCAGAGGATTGCTGTAAGCCACAGAGATAGTATTGCGTAAATAGGACATGAAATGTTGACAAGACGTCGTCAGTCAATCGCGTGATTCTGTGCCAGTGGCGGCAAATTTTTGTATGTATATTTACGTATCTGTATGTTTTTTGTATGTATGTATTTTGGCCGCGGGTACCAACTACCGGGTACTACAAACAAGCTGTATAATATGTATATATATATATATATAAATAATATACGCGACTTATTAAATTCATAAGCATAGGTACTTATTCTCAAACGTAACACAAGATTAAGCACCTTGAACAAAAATTATTAGAAGGACAATGTTATGTAAACATTTACATTAATATACTGCTAATTTAATATTTTTTTATCAAAATAATAGCCAAGTGATTTGTTAACTTTAAAAAGTAGTTCTTTTCAGTCCTTATCTTAATGGAGTACTTGAGATAACTTATCTATTTTTTACGAAATGAAGGAAAACAAAGACATGCTTACACATAGTTGTTGAAACTTTTACAGTTAAGAAAATGGGTTAAGAAAACAATATATAATTATAATATAGGAAATGATAAATCTGAAACGGATTTTCCAAAAAGAGCGCTTTAATGTGTAAATCAAATTATTTAATATGTAAGAACGTAGAAAATTTGAGCAAGATATGAAATTACCATAAAACACATCAAACGAGATTGGTATCAAAGGTTTGACCCCAAATAAAACCAGATCCGTCCATAAACAGTTGGCCGATGTTTGATGTTTGCTTACATCGTTAGTTTAGTCTAGGGCAGCACACAGCACACAACAAGACAACTATTGGCAGATTTCACCGTGAACCAAATATTTTCATAATTATTGGAAATGTAGATATTTATTATATTTCGTAGTTTTGTTCTAGGAACATGAGCATGTAAGTTGAAAAAAATTAAGATAATCTCAAAAATCATAAAAGCACAAATGACAAACTGACGACTACAAGCTTCACGCTACCTCACAACAATGAATGTAGACTAATAAAAGGTATCATGAGAATAATGCCCGGGTCCGAGCAGGATGGACTACCAATAATAGGGGTCTTACAAACTTCTTGTAAAAAAAGGATGCGGTTACCTGTTCTACAACTGTTCAGGAAGTTTCATACATATTTTAAAACATTTTACTAAGAAAGTTTGTTATTACAATAATATTTTAATGATTTACATGTACCTATTGTTAAAATATTAAATTACTGCCAAGCAATGTTTTCCACAATAAAGTATCTGGCGCGAAATTTTAGTTTGTTTATCATAGGGATCCATTATCTTCATTATAGAATAAATACGTATTTTCATCGAACAAATACAAGTACACTAAATACAAAATAACACCCGGATGTCATGGTAACGAAACAACAAATCATACGTAGACGTGTTTTGCTCATATGGATCTTAGAAAACGAAGAAAAGCACTTGCTTTGTTAAAACTAAGTAACACTACTCGTTTACATTACAAGTCAGTGAAGGAGAAACATATTAAATACATAAGAACTTCTCGCACATGTCACAATTTTATTCACTATATTTATATTTTGTTTATAAAACAGTAGAAACAACGTGCACGAGAGTATAGAAGTGGACGAGCGTGCGTGTGCGGTCTATCGCCGTCCAACACGAACTGATGGGGGACTGCATTAAATGAACTGAGTCATGCGATAGAACCCTACCCGTACGAACACCACGAACCCGGATCACTGATCACAAGAATAACTCATGGTCTATTGATTATAGATGGGGTCATATAAGGATTGCGTTTTTGGGGTGCGTTAGACCCGCGATAAGACCAAGGTCGACGCTGTACAAAACATTACGTCGACCGGGGAAATATAAGCATAAAATGATAAAACGATAAGGAAGTTAACGTAATCTTAAAAATGTGCGATTTGTCAGTTAGATAGGGACAGAAGAGCGCAATGGAGCATATTATATTGTTATTACAGCGTGTGAGGCACTTGTTGCGCAAGTGAAGCAGGCACTTCTGGAGATTTATGAGGCGCGGAGTTGAGTTACATTTGATAACGTCTCTACGCACACGCGGATACAAAGAACTACAAAGACATGCCAATACATTACTATAATTATTGTAATTATAATACATATAATAAAAACTAAAGTGTCCTCAATAACAATACATTTTAATTTGGTGGTAAATATTGATGAAGTCGTAAGTAATTAATAACTTAGGTGAGTAATAAAATAAAACTTACCATAAAACTAAGATATAAAACATCAAGATGAAAATGAGTATTGTTCTCTACACTTCGTACTATCATAGCTTTCATCTAATGAAGAACGACTTAGGGTGTAGACAATAGACCACTTAATTGGCCGGTTAGTGCATTTATGAACATACTATGTATTTACATTTGTATCTACTTTTACAACAATTTTGCTTTTCAATGCTAGTTATCCGACTAGCAGTTAATAACGTAGTAAGTATGCGCAAATCAATGTACTCAAACTATGCGATTAGACATTGAGGTGTACAGTACATATTTTTCGTTTGTTGTTATTGGCTTGATGCCAGCGCACGCTCCGCTTGCAGATGGCAAACCTTTTTGGCCACGGTGTAAACAATAGCCAAGTGTATCAGACAAAACAAAGTAAATGTGCATCTATAGTAATATACATAATAAAGAGGTAAAATTGTGGGTTTGTAGTTATGTTGGGGATAATCTCTGGAACTACAGAACCGATTTTAAAAAATATTTCACAAATAGGAAGCTAGATTATCCGTGTCTAATATAGTCTATATTTTAATTTGAAATTGTGAAAAAAAAAATTGAAAAATAAAAACCGAAGCGTGGGCGGGTCGCTATATAAAATATTGAAGTAAATGCATTACGGAAACGCAGAATAAAGTAATAACGGAACACATTTAAATGAAGGTTGACTGGACAATGTTTTTGAAACAGAACAAGTCATCGACAAAAGTGCGAATTTTTTAAACTTGTTGACATACTGAAGGAAATTTAAGTTGTGAAGATGGCCAAAATATGGTCACTATAGCTACTAAAAACATACAATTTACAATGCATAATACTTGTAACTACTGAAGTACCTATGTTAAAAAAGAGATATGTACCTATAGGCATATGAACCGCAATAATGTAAGTCTAAAAGGGAGCAAGAACGATCGATACATCAAATTAAATCGCCATTGAAACCAATTCAAATCTTGTTTGTAACCATTGAGCGTGTCCTCACTTATACAATCTTGATGCTAATACTATATGACTTGAATCGAACGAAACGTAAAAACTTGTATAAAACAAAGTGACTGCAGCAATTAAATCTACTGTATGGTATATCGATACATTTGAACAGTAGCATAGAAAGTAGGGGTTCTAAGCAATAGAAATACGTAGGTCGTATCGTAGAATTACTCTCGTTCAAAAATAGACTCTAAATCAAAGGACGGAAATATAAATTGAAACATTGAAATAAACAGCGCTTTGAATCTTTACAAGTTCCGAAAGTACAATGGCGTCGCAAGAACAACGATGGATGTTTGTGCTCTTGCGTTGAATTATTTATGGCGGTGCTGCTTTAGTGAGCAGTAAATTAGGTGAATAAAAAGAAACAATCGGCGGGCTCTCATTGAAAATCCTACTTTTTCTTTGTCTTAACTAAACAAAATGGGCAGATGTGGAAAAATTAATGAGAGAGAGACGGAGACCGTTATTTCTCCAAACCTTAATGAGAGCAAAATTCATTAATCCTTCAATGAACCCTTTCTTTTGCGACGCTCTTGTTCGTCACGATCCACTTGATTATGATTTGAAAGAAGACTAAACGTTGAACGAAGACAATAAGAAAATTATCGCAGGCAGCGTTTAAGTAATAGGTACTCTTGTTACATAAAATATACTATGGGCCTATACGTAGATTTTTTGTTTGAAAAATATGCTTAATTTAACCTTTTTTCTAAATAAGACAGAAATACACTCGCATTTTGAAGCAATTTTTAATTAAGTACTGGAAAAGAAAAGGAGACAACTGAGTTATTAAAATACTATTATTAAACGAAAAATGTTGATATATTATGTAATAAAATTGTAGTTTGTATTAAAAAAAATGTATTAACTTTTTAGCACACCCACCGGTTTTACACAACACGGCATTTTCTAAGTTTCCTAACCTGTCTACTGTGTGCAGTGTGTGTTTATTGTGTGTGGTGTATTGTGTATTGTTTGCTTCTTGTTTATGAAGTATGAAGATTTATGAAGTTTTACAGGATAAAAATCTGTTAAAAACTATGGAAAATGGAGATGGACTGAACAATGCGGTCTGGGACTTGAACACGGTCAATTGAACTGAGTACGCACTCAATATTGGTTTATTTAAATACGCGCATATCGTTACGTTAACTCACCAAGCAAGAAATGCTAACATACTCATACTTACACTTTATGACGGAGTGGCTAATTTTACTTAAGTAAGCGCTTATTGATAACTAAATAAGTACATGGTATCTAAGTAAACTGTTTGCATACTGTGTATAAACTTATGAACAGCATATTTATTTATTTATATACCTACTAAAGGCTTTATTGTAGACACAAATGATAAAAATAGTTAGAAAAGAAAATATATATGAAGGCGTGCTTCATCGATTTCATAATATACACTCATATATATATGCATTCATCAAACCATTCGAAAAAACTTGTGGATATACTTAAAGTAACACAATCGTCATAACTTCATGTTTTGCACGTTAAACCCGAATATAGCAGTACCGTGTCACTTGACACATCTAGGGAGCAGTTATCAGGTCAACAGCAGCTATACTGTTCCAAGTTCGAAGTTGTCATTCGCCATGTTGGACCACGTTTACCGCCGCTTTGTCATGCCGCGCTCGGCTGTCGACCAAGTCATCAACTCATCACACATAGCGGGGAAATTATGTATGATATGTATACATTTATGCGTAAGAAGTTTCTTAACACATGCATAATGCTAACATATTGTACACCAACAGAATAGTGCCCTAGTGTGTACAAACGCTAGCTGTTAGTACGTAGATACGACACGACAACTGTTATTTTTGTAGCGATTCTAGCATTCATCGTCACCTTTAACGGATGCGCTAGGAAATTCAAAATCTTTATATAGAAAAGACACTTGGCGCAAAGGCAATAGTAGATAACGTTTGTAAACTAGGAAAATTTACAACAGGATACAATTATGAAGCTATACTGTATGTACCTGTAAGTGCGGCCTACAAGATACTCTGTAACAGAGCAACAGTAAGTGTAACAAGTTTAATAACGTTAGTCTTTAAGCGTATAGACTAGTATTTCGCTCATGACTTGGATAGCAACTACAGATAGTGACGGTGGCTGGCAGTTGGCGTTTGGCATACATTCCTACCGCCCGATATGGACGCAATACTGTCGTCTCACGGCCGTGCGACCCGGCCCTCCGCTATCATTTACTGACCCTACTCGTGCCCACTTGTGACATTGCTGCTCAACTTTCATGAATAGCTGGCGGATATGTGGCTGACATGTCAGTTATTCCGCTCCGCTCCCAGACATATTATGTATGTAAGTACCTGTAAAGTCTCAAAGGCGCGAAGGGTATTTGCATGGCTCCATTCGATTGGTTGATTTTTCCAATTAAGTAACCAGTAACCAGTGCACCCGCAAGCTCCCTGGTCTTGCAGGTGTCCATGGGCGACGGTAACCACTTACCATAATATGATCCGCCCGCTCGTCTGTCATCTATTCTCTATATAAAATATAGGGTGCCAAAAGCCGCATGCTTCGGTATGAAGGTATTGAAAACCTTGTGTTTAAAAGCCGGTGAAAGACTAACTGCAGTTACTGAAAAGATTGGGTTGTCCCAAAAAGTTTTCACAACAGCTGCATCCTACAAACGCCGTTCGTGGCCACTCGAAGATAGTAGATAGTAGTAGAAGAATACTTAGAATAAGCCTTAACCCTTAATTAAATATACTACTGTACAAATTCAAATAATTTATTTTGCCAAAACATAGGCAATCAAAATATGGTGTTAGAATAAATACAAATATGCCGTTATGTTTTGCCTCAATATGCGTGCAGAAACAGACTTTCAAGGACTGTGTAGAAACGGCATTGGGTTTTGCATACTCTCTTGTGATATTTATACCTTCATCGGTGGAAGCTTTCGTTTTAGATTTGTGCATTTGTGAGATGAAAAAATTCCCCCAGCTTTATGGAGTGGATAAAATTTATGTTAAAAACAGCTTTATGTTTGGATGAAAATCAACATCCTAGATACATACTTGTACATAAATTATATTATAACACAACTTATACGACATTTCTAGTATTCTCTCTTGCTGTTTTATTCAGGCTACTCTGATAATTTTAATAAGCTAATCTGAATATTCTGATTGTATTTATAAATTGACACTGTTATACGTTCATATACGTTCATGTACATTACGTTTATCTAGATACCTAGGTAACTGGTTTTCTAGAAGACCCCTATCCGTAATTGTTAAAAATGAATTGACTTTCATAAAAAAGTTACCCATTAGCAGGATAAAAACATGCTATGCAGCGATGAAAATTGCAACGAAAAGAACACAGTAAATTGACAAAATTTTCTATAAGGCTGAAAAAATTTCGGCCCTGTTAACAATGCTAGTCTACATTTAAAAATATTATTGAATCTAGAAGCAAATATAGGTATCATAATATTTTTGTTATCGAATACAAAATTTGTTTAAAACGGTGTCTTTTGTTTTAAATAGTAAAAATATGGTAGTGTCAAAATGTCAAGCACTTCCGTTAACCGCAGAATGTAAACTATGAACCGCAGCCACCGCAGCATTGGAAAGTGGGGTTACAATGTTACGAAACAAAACACCACTTGAGCATCCGTACACAATTTATCGGAAAATAAATAGCTTTAATATCGCTGGTATCTCGTATACAGGAGCTAAATATCACTAGCAAATAAAATGAAAGGTAAGTAAAGACAGTCTTACTACGCTTTTTGTGACACTTTAATAAAAATCATTACATAAGTTTGCAACTTCTTAAAATTGAAACAAATAAGGAACCAAAACTAAGTGCTTATGACAATACTAAAAAAAATTAAAAGGTAGCGCACCCGGAGGCGTGCCAAGGTTTATTAAGACTGATGTTGCCATATATACCGCGGATCTCGCAGACAGTTATGCCAACTTAGCGCTTTCGGCGCGAGATCTGACGCTTTTTTGGCTCTGTTAGTGCCCAACAAACTTACTTGACGCCTAACGCCCATTCTAGTACTTTTTTAAATAATGTTCCTCTTCATTGAAATGAAGGAATTATAGTGGTTGAAATGTAGGTAATTGTTTAAATTAAATATAAACTGGCTCTAACTGTCTCTGGACAAGAAACCAATCTAAAAAACCTTACCTCTCTGACACGTCCGTCAACTATTTAATAGGTACTTTCTTTTCATAACTGCACAGATAATTTTCGATTAAAAATTGATAATATAAAAAAATCCTTTCATTTTCTAATGTTTATTTGATCTAGTTTTTTTCTGAAAAACATGCCAATCTAGCGCTTTTTAACGTCATCTCAGCGCACTTTCGTTAGACAGCATTGGCAACACTGGTCGCAGGGCGACAGTAGTCACTTACCGCCCACTCATTTGTCGTCTTCTTTCCATAAAAAAACTACGGAGCTTTAAAATCGCATCTAAGTGTTCACTAAGATTTTCTAATTATTAAACCTTTTCCATAAAGTCGGATAAATTATATGGATAGAAACAGAATATGAAGTCATGTATAAGAGGGGAAAAGATATTTGACGTAGATGATAATACTGCAGTTTCACATAAGGTGTCATATTACGTTGTGGTTAATGCTTATTGGAATCATGGCAGCTAGGCTTCTTTGATGAGTGATGATGACTGATGACTGATGAAATTTCACCTTATTGAATAATTCTGACGTGTCACTTGTTTTTTGATTCGCTCCTTTTTATTTGGAAAATAAATACTGCGTTTACTCATCTGCTAATATATATAGGTACCTACATAGTTTGGTAATCAAAACATGCCATAATGAAATATTCGGGTCAAAAGGTTACAAATTAAATACCGCTACTAATCTTATACTTAGGCTGTTAAAAGTAAAGAATGAAAGAAAAATAAATATTTTGTTCATTTTCATAACACCGCAATTACGTACATTAAAGTAAAACAATTTATAAAAATATAATATATATGAGCATAGGTGTATTGTATGTCGCAATAACAAAATGAAGCTGGGTCAACAAATACTGATGATAATTCACAGCACGTTATTCGACCAGCACATATACTTCAACTTTCCTACAGTAATTAACTTACATTAATTATTAACATTACAACCGTAAATATACTCATATGCATTACAAAATTATAGTTATTGTGATATTCGATTGATGCATTTCCCTCTAGTATTTCTCGTAGTCATTATAAAATTGTTTTTTGATTATTCTTTGACAATCTTGAGGTTTTACTAGTATGTCGATGTTTACGTTGTTGCAGAAGTGAAGAGATAGCTGGATCGAGTACAGGCAAATTCCATAGATTCAACTTTATATGTTAAATTAGGTACTCACGTTAGTTGTTAGCTGCGTCGTCAGCGTGTGCACTTTATCCTTGGCATCGACGAGCTCTCTTCTTAATTTCCGTACCTGTACACAAAATAAATTGGTAAAATTCACAATTAGTCATAAAATAATTTGTGGTATTATCGGAGAAAGGGGACGTGAATGTCGATTCTAGTTTCTCATTTATTGAGACTTGCGAAAACATAACAAAAACTAACATATCCTTGATTGCTTTATGTTACTAATCAGATGTTTTAAAAATATTTAAACAGAATCTGAAAAAACGAGATTTTAAGTTAGAAAATCTTAAACAAAATCGAGAAGTCCATATCAATAGTAAGGCCCCTTTACTCAGGTCACGTCACATTTAATTTATTAAGTTAGTCAATAAATGTTCAGTCTAAAGCAGGACAATTTCTACGATAACATTTCATTTTTTTACCCTTCATAAAATAATGAAAGCGAAGATTACGCAAATATCAGATTTGGTGTTCCTACAAAAACAAATAGAAATCAATATGATATATGCGATTCGATTTATAGATAATAAAAATTGCATTTGTAAACTTCTCATATATACGTAATATCTAATAAAAGTTTGAAATAAACATATTATCTGAAAGTTAAACTGTAATAAAAGGTTAATCCCTCCCATGCTCAGCCCAGAGACCCGTACCCAGCAGCGGATACTAAAAGGGTATTGTGGTTATGGTTTATGGTGGGTAAAATAATAATAATAAAGAATTTATTTCAGGCATACCCCCATAGGCCTATTATGTATGTTTGTATTTATATATCCATATATGTATAATATGTATTTTCGTATGTTATAAATAAATATGGCATTTATGTACACTACGTGTACCTGTCTCATACGCACTTGATCACTGTCGTCGAGTTTGCTGGAAGAAATCGCTTAAGGAGATAAACTTGTTATATATTTGTTTATCCAAACAAAAATCCCAAAAATCCCTATGAACCTTTGTTTCCACTGCTGGTTAAAAGCCTCTCCCAAAGCTCGCCACCATATACAAACATTTGTTCTTCTCGTGCATACATTACGGACAAACTTCTTCAAGTCGTTGGTCCATCGAACTTAATGACATGTTTCATACCTCATGCGCTTGCCTCTCTTCAGAGCCCGCTCCCGCGGCCAGAGACGAGGCGGTTGACACCAACGACGCGGTGGAGCCGTGCACTGTTACAATTATACAAACACGCCGTGAATATTCCGCGAATAAGGAAACGCTGAATAAGAAATGGGAAAATGTATGGAATTATAAGAGATACGTTACTTTACGAAATTACAAATCAATAACAATAAAAAAGGTTTCAATTAAAGCTTCTTAATAAAATTAACATACGTAGTTAATTATCAGTCTTAGGCAGTGGCCTAGAGAACATACTTATCACTTCACTCAATTTATCAAAGAACAAAGCGGCAAAGGGCAATTGCGTTTTAATAATGTAGTAACATCGTAAGAAGATCGGAAGCAACTGCTTTGTATTTATTTACCTAAAAAATAAAATATGTACCTTTGTATAGATAGCAATGAATGAGTTTGATACAGTTTTAATCCGCCAATGTAAAAATTAATCACAATTATTTTCCCCGCGAATGTTGAAACCGCGAGTGGAGAAACTGTGAATAAGGGAGCTTTGACTGTGCTCAACGCACGATACATTTGCATTAAACACTCGGAAGATAATGGGAACAGATATCTGTATATGGCACAGAGTTATTATCAAGGATGTACTGATTCATGTATGCCCGTAATAGTAAACATTAATATATGGAGTTGTCTTTGTCAAGTAGTCAATGCACAGAACAGCTATTAGCTGAAAGCTCAGTCTCTAGTAAAAACTGCAAAAACCTATGACCTATATAACTATATAAAGGAGGCGCCGCTGAAGGTAGAGCTGATACAGCTGGAGTCCACATATAAATCTTATACGTATGTACTCCGAGTTGCTGCAGTGTATATGAAGCAGTTCCTATGACCACACTTTCAGCCAGAGGAGGTAGTGTTCCGGCGCTTTAAGGAAGTGAAACTGAACAATAAAATACATAATAGATGCGCTGTCTATCTTTGTAGATTAAGGAATGGATTGGGAGAAAGGGTTGGGAATGGGCTTTGGCATATCTCATTCACTGCGCAAAACGTACGTACATTGTGGATATACGATAAAGTAGGAAATGCAGTACATTCCAAGGTAGTATTTTGTGAGAGAGGGGTAACGTCCAGCGGTTGTGAGAATGCAGTGTGCATGCACTCTTCCCCTAGCAAGAATTTAAACTTTTACCTACATAAGAAATTAATTTAAAACATAAAGTTATAAAATAATGTCATATACAATTTCAAAAGCATTAACTTAACTTATTTTATTTATAATTCACTACCTAAATTTTCACTCTGAGCTCACAAATAAATTAACTCTTTATTCGGTCTAACAGTGTTTATTGCAAGTTTATTCACCATCGTCATTCTTCTTGGGGTAGTGGTGCGAGTGTCTTGGAGTGTGCATCACGTTGCCGGGCTGATGCGTGGGGCTCAGTGCCGACCGCGGCGACGGTGATGGCGGCTCCGAAACACCATAGCTTATACCTACAACAAAATATTATAGGCATTTAAAACGATATCAAAATAAAATACTTGTCCCATTACAACTACAGTCCTTCCCTGGTAATCACAAGAATATTTCAGGCCATTTATCTTAAAATTAATTCTCGGACATGCGAATTTCGTGACGATGGTTTACTCACGCTGTTACTATGTGGTTTTATTGTCCTGTCTTCAATATTCGTCTTTGCTGGAAATGAAGGATCTTGATGCTGACATAGAAGGTTTTTTATCGGTGCATGTTGTGACTTGATTGTTACTGATGCCATATAAGAAGAGTTTGCCATGCAGCGAAAAGTTATAGAATATTGAAAAATGGATACTCGAGAACTCCTTAGACCGAGTCTCGAATTGGGGTAAACTTAACTTGGTCCAATTTAACCCCAGCAAGACAAGTCTGTGCATTCTCCTCAAAGAAAGCACCATTTGTCGTGGCACCTCGATTTCAGAATATGCATCTCAAGATTTCTGAGAGTTTTGAGATCCTTGACGGCGATATTTCGAGCACAGTTGAGTTTCGGGTCATCTGCCGAGCTAGACAAAACTTACCTACGAGTAATAATCTTGGTGTACTGAACAGAGTAAAGCAGTACTTCACTCAGGGTAACGCGTGTCGCTTTATAAAGTTCAAGTTAGACCCCACATGGAGTACTCTAGGCCGGTGCACCGAAGTACAAGCTGGACCCTCTTGACTCCGTCCAACGACACGGTACCCGAATTGTCTACGATCCCACTCTCACAGGTGGTTTGTAGAGATGTTGCATCTCTCTGCGTTTTCTACCGTCTTTATAATGGGTAATGTTTTGAAGAGCTGTTCAATTTGATGTCAACTTCGGGTTTTTACCATCGTATTTACGTTACGCTACGATATGGGGCTCTTCAAAAGAGCCGTGAACAGGATTCTGCAAGGTCGGCCCCCTGCTGTTGCAGGTGTCCATGGGCGACGGTGACCACTCACCATCATATGGCCCGCCCGCTCGACTGCCATGCATTGTATAAAAAAAAATTAAGTAGTAACCAGTGCTGGTATTGGCCGGAGTAAAACCCACAGCATCATGTGAGTCGAGAACAGGTTACAAGGGGTCCTAAATCCTAAAAGATATAATGTTATTAAATTATGAATAGTTTTGTTAAATGAAAAATAAGAATGTTCAAAAATTACCTTGTCCTCCCGGTCCATACTGTACAGGCAAACAGTAGTAAGGCTCATAGTCACTCTCGGAAGACCTTTGCAGCATCGATGGGTACAGCTTCTCTGACTTAGTAGATCTGAAATCACTCACATATTCAATAAAATGTTTATGACAAAACGCATAAAGCCTTCGTGCACATTACGACATGGCACAGAATCACGATACAGTTAGCAAAATGATCGACTCCATAGACATAGAGTCTGATGTACAATTTTATCATTTTAGAAGTGAGCAAAAATTAAATAATCAATATAGAACACAATATGGAATGTCATTTATATAGTGTTTGTACAGATCTTCAAATTGTAAATATATTTTAAACTTGAAACAACAGAAATTGGACCAAACGAAATAGAAAAATAGCCTTTTTTAATCAACGAGAACAAAAAATATGTAGACATCATCTTTATGACTCAAGTCGAAAATTTTTTCGTAAGCTTGAATTATTTTTTTGCTTTTAGCTTTAACATGACAAGTGGTCAATGAAAAGAATAAATTGTGTAAATAGAATATAGTTTTAAAGTATTCAAAAAAAAAATTTGCTTTAAAAAAAATAAAAAATAAAATATTATATTAGGTCGGGGTAAAAGTATCTTCGTATTTTATATACAAATTCAAGACTTTTTTTTTAAATTTAATAACATTTAATTATAATATATGTGTGCCGTTTTGTTCTATAACTTGTTGCCATCTTGTAGGTAGTGACATGATCCCGTTGATGTAGAAATGGGATTTTTGGTCAAAAAATTGCGACAAGTAGTTTTGACAGTCCCTCTTGATGTTAACCTTACACTACCTAAAGAATTCTGAAGAGACCGAAACAAGTGGAAATCTGAGGGCGCAAGGTCAGGGCTATATGGTGAGTGCATCAACACTTCCCAACCAAGCTCTCTCAATTTTTGCAGAGTGGCCAAAGATGTGTGTAGTCTAGCGTTATCATGATGAAAGACCACATCCTTTCTGTTGATCAATTCCGGACGTTTTTCTCAATTTCTTGCTTTAGTCTCATCAGCTGTTGGCAGTTGAGATCCGAATTGATGGTTTTGCCCGGCGGTAAAAGCTCATAATGAACGATGCTTTTCCAATCCCACCATACACACAACATCACCTTGGCCTGTGGAGCTGTGCCGCACTTACACCATGATCTTTTCCGCACGTTCTTGTCGTAAGTGATCCACTTCTCATCACCAGTGATCAATCTTTTCAAAAATGGTTCGGTTTCATTGCGTTTTAATAGAGAATCGCAAACGAGTACACGGTTCATTAGGTTTCTTTCTGTGAGGTCGTGTGGTACCCAAATATCGAGCTTTTATGTGAATCTAGACTTTTCAAATAAGTCAAAACTGTTTTGTGGTCAATGCCCAGTTCATCAGCAATGTCGTAACTACTTATATGCCGATCTTGCTGCACTTTTTCACAAATGGCATCAACTTTATCGGTAACAGGGCGACCGGAGCGAACTGCATCTTTAACATTAAGATTTCCTGACTGAAAACGCTTAAACCAACTTTGTGCTACTCTTACTGACACTGCATTAGGTCCATAAACGGTACAAATTTTTTTCGCGGCTTGTGTCGCATTTTTCCTTTTTTTTGTAATAAAACTTTAAAATGTATTGAATTTCTTCGTTATATTCACTCATTTTCTTGGACAGAAAACAATTGAAAAATGGCTGGAAACAGTTTTTTATTTTTTATTTCTTTTTTTTAAATGTTACCGTTTTAGTGGTATCATAACCAGCCAGGTACAAACAGTTCAATCAAAGATATTGGATCACAACTTCATACATACATAATACGAAAAGACTTTCTCCCCGAGCTATTATAATTGAACAGGTAAATGTTAATTTGTGGAGATATATTTGACCGCAAAAATTATAAAATAGCTTTAATGATGGCATATCCTTTAGTGATTAAAAATTAATTATATTTCAATTTATAATGGACAATACAGTAAGTACTAAAATAAGCCGTGCCATGTTCAAATCATGCATAAATATGTCATTTGGTATAAATGAAGCGTGCCACCTCGAAGCCAAAACATCGACAAACTTGCAACCGTGTGCGGCGTCGTACCTTGGGAACGTCCTATCTCTGAGGTAGCTAAAAGTTAATTCAACAGTCAAGTATTTATATGCAAGTTACACAGTTATTTGTAACGAATACATGTCATGTGAGATGAGAGAAGTACGACTGGCAACAATGGAATTTATGATAAAATGCGAGAAATGTATATGTTTTAATATTTACATATATTATAATAATACGATAGGAAGTGGTATTTATATGAATTTTCTGGATGATAAAAATACGTGTTGATGTTCCCGTACGAGTATTACTAGGCAGCCTCGCGACCATCTTGGAACCCACCTAATGCTGTTGCTCCGGTTTAACCGGGCGCCCTGAGCGTCGCGGTGCGTGATGAGCTTATTGTGTGTAAGTGAGCCGCGGTGGTGTGAGTTAGGGGAGGGGGTGTGGTTGTGCGCCTGCGCCGAGTGCAGCGAGGTGAGCGACTCCATCGACTCGCCCTCGGACAAGCGCCCGCTCGCTGAGTACGTGTTACTGAAATGGGGGAACACAGATGAACTCACCACGGCCAGCTGTCACTTACGGTACTTTCACAACAGGCAAAAATAAGAGGACATCTTTTCTTTTATTACTTTTTATGTACATTATGCGTAGACATTTTATAAACCATAGAATTTATTTTTATGAAATTCGCTGTGTGTGTATGTATGTATGTCCCGTCCCTCCTTCTATATACTGTTTATACACCCTACTCTTCATCCCATTCTATCTAAGAGTATAATGTGATACAGAAAATCTCATATGTCATTGTATTATATGTGGAATGAAAACATGTTTCAAAAGTATCCCACTTACGAGTATGTGGACACGTACAGTCTTTCCGTCTGACATTTTTTTTATTTAAAAAAAAATATTATCTTAAAGTTTATTATTGCACGGAATCGACTTTTGGAAAATCATGACAGAAAATTAATTTGAGTCTGACAATGTCTATAAACATTTGAATAATTATCGGTTTAATCATCTCAAAAGAATACCTTGTCTTGCTATTATAAGGCACATAGCCTTGTAATAGTGGCATTCTTGCTGTATGTATAACTACGACAGGAGTAACTTCTCTCGTTTCATCAACAGCTGGCCTTGGCAAGAGGACCGAAAGAAGCAAGTGAATATGATACAGTTTTCGTGTGTCATCATAACATATTAATTGCATACACAATAAACCCAAAATGTTAAATAAATGACACACAAAACGCACACAAATGTAGTGAACAGATATGGAATGATGAGGAAATATATTGTGATGATCATGACAATGCTGCAACAAACATAAACTGTTCATTCACAATATCCCAATGAACAAATATTACAGCAAGTTTCAAAACTCCCAGAGAGGTTAAGCATAAAAGTAGCTAGGCCAAAATAAATTACTAGTATTAACAACAAAGCGAGAAGAATTATTTGATACTTGATTTACTTTGATTTTATTAGAGAACGATTAGAGTTGTGAAAGTTGCCCTAAAAATTAGAATCAACACACAACCACTCACTTCCATACAACATATTATGTACAGCACCAATTACCTGTGTCTCAACCATGGTGCATAAGGTATTCCGTAATCAGACTTCACTTCCGAATATGTCTGGGTGTCTGAGAGACTCCCATCGCTGATTTTAATACCACCTCTTGGAGTGATTCTGGAAATAAATGGAGTTATAAAGAAAAGTTGTCGCAAGTGTGAGAACATGTACGGTTCAAATACAACTGATAGAGGATCTGACTGATAGTGTCCAAAGTGAAACGTTCCCATGGGTTTGACTGACAAACATTGATAAACTTGTTTGTGCTATGGGTAAAAAATCGGACACCATTTTTACACAAGTAAAAGAAGAAATCACTTATTTAATTAGTTCGAGATTAATCAAATAAAATAGTAAATTAAATATACCGGAACGTATGTGACATCCTTAACACAAAGTGGAAAAAATCAGGATTATAAAACTTATATACTAATACAGCTTAAAAACAAAGCACATGATTATATCACTGTTCAACTGTCCACACATCTCAAAACACAGCGGCATAGTGGTTGTAAACACTAACAGACTGTACAGGACCGGACTAAAAAAAGTTAAGGCAGAAAATTAAAAGGTATCACTTTTTTAAATTAAAATTACATTCACAATGCGTATTCAATGTTCACACGTTCACTTTAATTTATCAGACATTTATGAACATTAACTTATCACTATGTTGCTAAAATTATAAATTAGGTAAATAAAATTTTTGATTATACTTTAACTGTCAAACCAAGGTTTTGACAACAAACCAAGTAGTTCTATACTTGTAGTATCAGTTGAGATTAAAAGGTCAAACAGATAAGCAGCGCTAATAGTAACTTTTATACGTTATGAGTAATTATTTTGATACGCAGTGTATAATAACTACATTCAATTAAAAGTCTTTTATTTTTTTAATATTTAAGAATTGATTAATCATTTAACAAGTTCTCAAAATGCATGTCTGTACTCTGTTTCAAAAACGCAACAGTCACTCAATTTGTTAAAAATGACTATTCTCTCGCTCAGACTCAGGGAAGAATTAATAAACCGTCTTGTAGCAATTAGCTGTTTAATTGACGGGGCTCGACAATTGCTTTGGGAACAATTATCTACTTAAAAGAATTGTTAGGAAATTATTGCATCAGATTAAACAATAAGTTTTTTTGAATTTCGAATAAATAGAAGTATGGATAAATAAAGGACCATTTCGAATAAATGTTATATTTTTAAAATGCTTATAAGTCCTTATATATTTCTAAAATAATACAAATTCTTCTAATAAAAGGATAATGTAAAAAAATGGCAATGTTTTCTTTGTAACAATATTTATTTATTAATTTGAGCAACATAATGTTTCACTAGAATAAAACGCTAATATTATTTATTTCTTAGTGTTGTACTTTTTGATGTATTCGGAATTTGTGTTTACTTTATTGTAATTTTTTATATGGTTTGATATGAGATATCGTTTCCTATTTTAATTTATTTTAAGACCTAAATGTACCATTGGAAATCAAACGTCTGCAATGCTAAAGCAGCAGAGTAATTCCTTTTGTATATTATTATATTATCTATTTATTCTATGTTATCACAGTATGAATGAATTGTATGGATTCAGTCAAATTTTAATTAACATAGTACTCAGTACTTCAGGAGATATATTTAAAGATAATCACCCACAGTTCTAATACATTACTGTCTGTTGTGGCAATAAAAATATATACTAAATAGTAAATGGACTTTGATAAGAAGTATGTGTATAAGAAGTTGGTTGACCCAGGACTCAAACTTGGATAGATCTATCAATTACACCGTCCATAATAAACAATACAGTTCGTCTTTGTGTATATAATACCTGTGGTGGTGGAACAAGGCGGCAAATTCATGTGTTCCAGGTTTCGGTAAGGACTGTGAGCCAAGGAGCCTCTCCCGTACTGATGCAGACAGCTGTGCGGCCGCCGTGCCTCCCAATGAATAAGACTTTGGTCCAATACCATTTTCTGTAAAATTATTGGGTATTTATAATTGGTGTCATTGTGTTCACGATCTTTTTAATAGAAAAAGGTGACAGGCAAACTTTCGTCCATTGACACCCGTGATACATGGAAGTATCAGTTCTTGACTCACACGTACTTACTCACTATTAAGTGAAAAACGTTGGCAACGATGCAATACCTATCCATGCAATACCCTATCCTGGGAAGGATATTGAATAAGAGAAGGGATTAACAAAATTAAACTTAAGGTAGCTATGGAATGCAGATCGCCCCCTCCCCCCTCGAATGGTGAAGTTTTTAAGTATCTACATTTATATAAAATTAAAGGTAGTCATAATAGATAAGTACTTACTGAAATCAAGAAAGCATATTAAGCATGTTGACTAAAATATTAAAATATTACTACACTACAGTTAAAATAATTTGAAAATAACATACTGTGTATTTGCAGATCTTGTGTACACGTCTGCGTGCCGCCTGAAACTTTGACTTTAGTTCTGGGTACAGCAGAAACTTGAGCTGTTCTCCCACCTAAAATATTTACAATGATATGAACGAAGTATCAAATATTATTTATAGTACAAATACACAAATTTGTATAAAATTTGGATGCGATTTAAGGTACAGAATAAGGTGTAAGTAACTAAAGTAATCTTACCATGAGGGTGCTGTGGAGGGCCATTGGACTGGGGAGCCGGCTGCTGTACTCCATTTTGTCTTTTGACATAACCAAAATTTTGGGGTACTTTCGCTTTGCTGGAGGAACAGCTACTGCCGTTCCCGCCGCTGGATACGCTCGACGGACGAGATGACGCACCACTTGGAGATTGAACCTGGAAATATGAACCTGGACTATAGAATAATTTAAAACTAGCCCAAATTTGAAAATATATATTTTTATTTTGGATTGAATGTATAATATTTAAGTAAAAAGACGAATCAATAATTTTAGTACGTAGGTACTTTTGTTTGTTTGTACAGAAACTACTGAACAAATTTTAATGTAAAATTTCACAGATTTTATTGAGATATGGGATTATTTGTTAAATTTTTATCTTAATATTCCAGAAAACTTTAATATTTAGGTGTAGCTATTTATTTACACCCACGAACCGCCGAGGGTGCAACCACAGACAAAGGTCCATTTTAATTAAATATCAGAACTATTGAATGAAATAGTAAGATATTGCTATAATATATTTACCTGTGCTCCTCCGCTTCTTGAAGAATGTTGAGTAGGTGGATTACCACCAGGGTACTGAAAACAAATGAACAGATATATTATGTATAAATATTTTTCTACTAAAAACTGTTAAATCGTCTTTACAATAAATTCGAAGAGGTTACATTCGACCAGTCTATTTTTATTAAGTAAGCATTTTTGTTATATATTGCAACACTGGTGTCGGATTTTAGAAAAACATACCTATGTAATAATAGCCAACTAGTTCTAGTATACTAATACTGTAATACTAGCATACTAGCGAACAATGAAAACTGCACTCTTAATCTTTGATGTTAGTGGTTTCTCCAGTTTTAGTATACTGCTCAAGTTGTCAATTTATCACACACCGCATCTGCGTCAGTTTGGTATCGGGCTTTGTTGTTGTTATTGTGCTTTTTACTATACTTATAAAGAATTGTTACAATAAGATATTAGAGATAATACCATAAGTAAATACCATAATACGGACTATATCTTCGAAAGAATCTCTTGCAGTGATCCTTAAAATAACCGAGAGAAGTTTTGTCATTAAAAAGCAGGATACAACATTTAATAAGAAATAGGAGATACATTTGTATGTAATGCAATGCAATCAACCATTTCAATATCTACTGCTGGATATTGCACATTGCATTGTCTCGTGCTACCACAAGTTCGGAGGAACTATACCACCCTAAAAAGAGTGGACTCGCCAACCTGCATGGCCAGCGTGGCGTTTCAATGCCGCACATCCCTCATATTTGTATAAAGACACTTAAATATTAATATATACAAATACACACACCTGCAATACATAAACATACATACGGATAGTTGTTGTTTGTTTAAAATAAGTAATTTACCTGTGGATGAGGAGCAATGCCAAGCTGTTGTGCTGCTGTGAGTTTCTCCCGCTTGTGGTGCTGCGGCGAGTGGTGTCCAGCGCGACGTTCGCTTTTTCGTCCGTGCGACGGGCTGGGTGGCGCTGGTGCTGGCTGATTCTGGAAGTAATACAGATTATTTTAATCCTACCAGATGATGCACGCGATTAGTTATAACATACTGCAAACTGCTTGACCAGCAGGCTTATCAGAGGGACTTGGTTAAAAACTAAAATCAGATTAGATATTTCCTTTCTCACGGAAAAATAGTAGAGAGCAGAAAGTTCGCGCCTAATGGCGAAACAATTAAAGTGGCACTTTCGCAGAGGCGCTGGAAATTAAAAACCAGAATTTAGAAACGATAATGGCAACTGTCCTTTTTCGAATACTACCTAACCTTTTGTACAGGTGTCATGGCACGCCAACACATTTTTCGTGAAAGTAACAGTAAATTTTAGTTAATAAGTAACAGAAAAGGGATTATATATATTTCTTTTTACAGATAAGAAAAGTAACGAATTACTTTCTCATTACGTGTCGTCACAGCACCGAAAATGATGCAGTAATTGAGAGCTAAAACTTAACTTTAAGATTTTTAATAAAATAAAATTCCTTTTCTTATAACGGTGTAAAATGACTAATATGTATCATTAGTCCACTAAACAGAAATATCTACTTATCAATAACTCGAAATGTAAAAGCCTAGTCCAAGTGGGAAGTTTAGGATCGATTGATAATATGATCGATATCAGCCTATAACATCCTACCTCTTAGATAATAATATTTTAGTAAGATTGAATCCAAATTATTTGTATATTTAGTCTAATTCCGTAAATTGGCATTGTACGAGTTGTAGTCTTAGTGGAAAACATCTTAGGAAATAGTTATATATTTATTACCGTACCATACCATCAGCTTGTGTCTCCACTGCTGGTCATAGGCCTCTCCCAAGGACACACGTGGTGACACACGGTCTTCTGCTCTTCTCATCCAACCACTACTCGCCACTACCGACGCCTTGCTTCAAGTCGTCAGTCCACCTGGCCGGATAGCGGCCCACGCTACGTTTCGTTTATTTATTATTATTCTACGTTTACTATTATTCTATGTGTCTGTCTAATCTCTGTTTCGGCTGTTTTTCCTTAAATAAATCTTAAGCCTTAAGTATCGAGTACTATGAATGGATATTCGACTTAATAAACTGGATCGCAAAAATTCCGGGTCGTTAATAAATGGCGTGATAGTTTCTTAAATACATAAGACTAATTTGCGAAACTATAGTATATTGTAGATGACTGATTAATATATATAAAAAAATGTGTAACACGTTCTGTACACTATATAACTTTAATTAAATACTAAAAAATAAGAAAATTTCGCTTCTAACTTATGACAACAAAAATACACTTCGCAGTAAATCTTAAAAAATAAAAGTTTTTTTTGTCAATTTAATATTTTGTATTTCCTCCACGAGCCCGTATCACTTCAATAAGACGATGTGGCATGCTGTAAACCAAATTTTCAATACGATTTTGGTCTATGTTTGCCCATTCTTCCAATAGCGCATTCTTTAACTCGTGTAAGGTAACGGGAGCAGGAGAGCGTTGTCGCACGCATCTCCCGAGCTCGTCCCATGCATGTTCTATGGGATTTAAGTCTGGGCTGCGAGCTGGCCACTTCATGCAGGTAATACCGACGTCTTGAATATACATATTGACCAAATGAGCAGTATGTGGTCGCGCATTATCGTGCATAAGAATGGAAATGGCTCACTAAGAATGGACCAGCATGCTCATTTAAAATGTGCCCAAGTAATATATTTTTAGTAGATATCTAAAAATCTAATCGAGATATCTTATTAACGGTCATTATTTAATCTCTTATTTTAACTCTAGTGTGGTGTTGAGTGGTGTCGGCTGGCTTTAGAATAACACCACCCATCTCTTTTCGTGGGTGTCGTAAAAGGCGACTAATGGATTACAAGCCCTATTGTAGAACTATTGTACAATGGTTGAGGTACTATTGCAAGAGTGGACTCGTTACCCGCTTGGCCAGCGTGGCGTTTTCAGGCCATACATGACTCGTTCAACAGTTTTGTCGTTATTTTCGATATCGTAACTTACCAGTGGCGGAGCGCCGACTCCCGGCGAGTCAATGTACTTCTTCCAAGTAGTATCCTGACGCGGCGGCGGCTGCCGGTCCGTCTGCTGCCCACAGTCTGCCTTACTGCGAGTGCGTCCCACTACCCTGTAAACTACGCCGCTGCCGCCCTCCATACCTCTATTACGAGATCCGCCGCGTCTGAAATAGTAGCAAGTAGAATTTATTATTACTTTATTGATTTGATCACCAATCATCATTGTATTTACTCAATGTATGTTATTAACTTTAAGTGCCATGGAAAATCTTAATATCTTGTAATTAATGTCAGGTAGAAAAGAAAAGGGGCCATTTCATAACATCTACAAAGAGAAACTTAACCTTTACAATAATGAGAAAAGTGCCTCGAAATGTCTACGACAGATATGTCAGCATACTAATTCATATTTCCCGCCTACGCGTCTAAGAAAGAACAAAATCTAAACAGATTTACGCAAACACGTAGAAGATGCTCTAAATATTATATATATTGTTATAGAGAGGTAAATACGTGGGTGATACTGAAAGTTTATAGAATCTCAAAAACGAAATCAGATATAAAGATGGAAGTTGTTTTATTGCTTATCGAAGTATTCTCCGTGACAATCGGTACACTTTTTCATACGATGGAAACTTTGTGTGTAGCATTCTGACCTACTGTAGGCACCTCTTTAACAGTCGTTTGAGAGGCCGTTACTGCTTTTTCTGAATTCATAAAACGTATTCCTCAGATCCTTATATCCTTAATTTTAGGGAATAAATAAAAATCGCAGGACGCAAGTCTGTATGGCGGATGACCCATTAACTCTACATTTACAGTACCCAAAAATTGCTTTGTTTATCTGGGGGAATGAGCTATCGTGGTAGTTTATGGGGCAAGGTCGTGATGGATGACCATTCTGCTTGGTGGGCGTCGTTCTTTGACTTTTTCCAAAACAGAAGATAAGTAGTTGTTCACATACTGTTCTTTTATTTTCTAAAGTTATAGTAGCAAGGTGGCCCGATCTGCCAATGAATGAGGCAATCATCTTCTTTTCAACACTCCGTCCTTTCTTCACTTTCGTCGGCAACTCTTCGAAAGGAACGACCCACTGCACAGATTGCCTCTTAGTTTCAGGTTCATAGCAGTAGATCCAGCTTTCATCACCTGTTACTATATGAAAAATAGTATTTGATTGACCATCGAGACACCATTCCACGTAGCATCGTTTTTGAGCTTCGCTCAAGTTGTGAGGAATCCATCTAGCGCAAAGCTCTCCCATACCATGTTAGTGTACCTACTAAAGGTTAAGGATTTGATTAACAAGAGTTATTTTAATAAATTGTACCTTCGTTTGTTATCCACTACTAACACAATCGAGGCCCTTAAACAATTCATCAAAAGTCAAAGCAATTTCCAAATGCCCTTCGCGTGTTACCGGCTACATTTACATTCAATATACGCCACTAATGAAAGTTTATGTTAAGCAGCTAGTAACAGTAGGGGTGAAAATGCTTGACGGTCGGCTATTTATAATAACTACCTGTAAAATATATTATATCACGCCGTACCGCCCAGTTCAGGGCATAAGAAATTATTATGCGTTAAGTAACTGACTGACCACGTGGACCACGGGCACGGACCGGTTTTCTCTAGATGAGAACAGCGGAAGATAGTGTGATGGTGAGGAGAGATCTATGTTCAGGAGTGGAGAGACATTAGCTGATGTTATCGTAACCACTGTTTTGATTTGATAAGATGTATCTTACTACATACTTTTTTAAAAAAATAAAAGCAATTATTAACTATTATAATCAGAAAGACGTTATTTTTATAAAAGGTATTTGTGTGTATTAAAGATATTAAAACTTTTCAATAATTCTTCCGTTTATCACCATTTTGACGCTTTTTTGTTAAAAAGATTGACCAACCCTACTTTTGTCCGTTTACAAACTTTTTAACTCGTGTATTAGGTGCTTACTTGTGAAATGACCGATTTTATTACTGGCCACTTTGAATTTCGATAACTTATGTTCTAATTCGAATTTCAAAATATAACAATATGCATCTAATAGCTATGATGTTCTTATTGCAAAATCAGTATTTCATTAAACAAATTTGTTCATGTGATTGTCTTGACAATAAAATGGATAAATTGAAAATTCACGCTATTTTTGAATATGAGTTTCGTCGCATATCAATCATGACAATGCCTGCCCTCACACGTATCATACGACCGTTTTCAAGACCGTTTTCAATAACGAAACTTCAAGAGCTGAACTTCAGGAGACTCTCCCTCAGCCACCATACTCATCGGACCTTGGGCCGACAGATTTCCATTTCTATCGAAATTTGGACAACTTTTTACAAGGAAAAATATTTGATTCTGAATTAGTCGTGATTATTACGAACTTATTAAGAATTCATTGATACCCGTTCACGAAACTTATACAGGAGTGGAGTTAATCAACTGTCCGTGAGGTGGCGAAAGTATGTAGATAATATGGGTCAATATTTCGACTAACATTATAAATATTTTTGTAACAAAAAAATTTTTTCATGTTTTCATACAAATCGGTCATTTCATAGGTAAGCACCTAATACAAATAAGGTACTATATCTCAGGCCAAATATAGAAGGTCACTTTAGTCTGCATCCTTGTTTATTATTTATTTGTTTACTCTGTTTTATATAGGAACATGTACAATATTACAATCAGATTAAAATTTGTATTCGATGATATTTGATATTATTATGATATTTTTACTGTTACAAGTACAATTAATTAACCGCAGCCGGGAAAACTTTCACTTTATATTTGTTTTCCTTTCCTTTGTATTTCGAAGTAAGTGAGGAAACACCTTATTATGCTGGCGGGTTTTTACATTAATTCTACGAGACTCTTTCGACCCTACTTTGTTTACCTTGACGGAGCACTCGGCCTCTTCAATGTAATCCCAACACCGGTCAGGATTAGGAGCGCTCGTTCCTAAATTACCAGCTTCTTAATAAAAGTGTAAATTGAAGTTCTTATGTCTACCGTTGTGTTCAAACCAAGCAAAACATTTTTTCTTGAAGCTTTCATAAAGATGTATAATGACCCCCATTGAATATCAGCCTATAAGCACGGCAAGATGGATACACCTACCCCGGATAGTTTTTAATTCCCGGCAATGCAAGTTTATTGTCAAGGCAAGGCAATATTTTCCTTCACTATTGAGTTGAGTTCTAGAGGATTTTAAAGAAATTTACTAGTTTAAAAATGCTAGTAAATTTATAAATTACCACTAACTCAGCGGTGACTCATCGAGCTAGCGGTACTCGGCAGCAACAGCCGAATATAATATATAGCTCATCATAATTATCTCTATTATATTAAGTAACTACTTAGCTTGCAGATAAACAGCCGCCCTGATGGTAAGTGGCTTCCGGTGTTTGCACATTAACAAAAAGAGACTAATAAGACGCGACCGAAACGGAGCTACGCGAGATTCAAATAATCCGTTATCGTGGAATTGCAAAGTACCAAAAGCAGTGGCATTACTTTCGAAGGCTGGGGCATTCTTCTATAAAACTTAATTCTTCTTCTTAATTCTTCCGTTATTCTTACAATATGAAAGGTTGGCGATTATTTTAGCAATTTGCACCTTGGACACAGCCCAATAACTTTTAGTATTTTGCGTTTTTCACATTTTAAACGTGTAATAAAATAAAACTTGGACAAAAGTTCTATAAATCTAACGGGTGTTTTCTACAAACTACTGGTTAAGATTATAATCTTTACATAGTATAAAACAAAGTCGCTTCCCGCCGTCTGTCCCTCTGTATGTACGCTTAGATCTTTTAAACTACGCAACGGATTTTAATGCGGTTTTCATCAATAGATAGAGTGATTCAAGAGGAAGGTTTATACGTATAGTTTAATATTGTTTTGTGTTAATCTGTTGAAATATGACGATGTGGCGGGCATGCAACGCTGCCGGGCACAGCTAGTTTTAAAATAATCTACACACCCGTGGAAATGAATGTTGCTCTAAACAATCACAGCCAAGTGGTAGTAGTGCCATGTAGTGACTCTACAGTCTACAGGCACCAACAAAGGCATTCAATTGACGGTCGTTGATAAAGGGTGCTCTGTCCTGCCATGTCGACGCGCAACATGTAGTTTGACCTAGTTTCGGCGCGTGTGGGGGTTTGATGCTGAATTTTGAAACGAGAGCAGGAGTATCTAATGTTTATGAAATATCACACTAACTTTAATTAGTTAAGGTTTGTTAGACTTATTTATTTATTACTCCCGTATGTCAAAAATATATCTATAGTTGAAATTAACGGTAATATGAGTATAAGGAAATATACACATATGAGTTTATTCTGCCAGTATAATATACACATATGAGTTTATTCTGCCAGTATAATATACACATATGAGTTTATTCTGCCAGTATAATATACACATATGAGTTTATTCTGCCAGTATAATATACACATATGAGTTTATTCTGCCAGTATAATATACACATATGAGTTTATTCTGCCAGTATAATATACACATATGAGTTTATTCTGCCAGTATAATATACACATATGAGTTTATTCTGCCAGTATAATATACACAAGCCAGTCAGATAAAAGAAAATCGAGACAGTACAAAAAATGCAACATAATATAAATATAATTCCCACCTCGGGTCTCTACAACCGCACCTCCCGTCACAGAAGTGCGGTCCATCCGCATTTCCTCGATACGGAGGTGTCGCGCACTGTTCGCTCCAAAAAATATTTGATACCGCGAACCCGTAGGCTGTGGAATGAACTGCCTGAAGAGCTCTTTCCATTAAGCTACGATATGGGGTTCTTCAAGAGAGCTGTGAATAGGATTTTGCAAGGTCGGCGGCGCGCCCGCATACCCCCTGGTGTTGCAGGTGTCCATGGGCGGCGGTAACACTTACCATCACGTGGGACCGCTTGCTCGTCCGCCCACTAGTCTATAAAAAAAAAAAGGCAATCTCTCTTTTACGAGCACAAAAAAAAATAACAATAATAATAATACCTTACCCCTATGTTGCAATCATCTATCTACGCAAAGCTATGCTTAATAGGTACTATACTATAACTTTTGTGCACAATTAAGAAAACATGTGTGTTTTACTTGTGTTTTGTGAGAATTGTGAGGCTAGTGTTTTGAAACCATGTATTTATTACTCTATGGTTTTCTTTCATGAAAAATACAATAATTGTAAAATATCAGAAATGTGACTACAGAGGTGTACTAACGACTTCCTATCAAGCATTATGATCTTTGACTGTTATCATTTTTATTAAGGCTCTCATTTGGTGCAAAAATTGCTTGATAAGTGAACAATGCTATTTTTATTATTAAACCACATACGTCTGTAGTGATGTCCCTAATATCTGTGATTATGAAAACAAATTTTTACAATTTCTAGATGTCATACTGACATTGATTGTAGTAATAATTATTGCGATAATAATCTCATCACACATCTGTAAAAGTATCAGTAACAGTTATATCCACTGTAAAGTAATGGGAGCATTGAAAATATCATTAATCAATTCTTATTATGTTTATAAGTATTCAATGCTGTCTTTATTCCCAAGAATTGGCCTCATTTAATTTCACTTGGAAGAACACTGTCGATATTCATTAATGAGAAGAGGCAAGCAATCACAAGCGATAAGTAATCAGTATACGAATAATGATTTTCGTAAAGAGTGTGCCCCTTTAGAAACCGTTATATATTTTTATAATTTATTGACAAGTGTGATGTATTGGAAGTGGCCTTTATCCAGCAGTGAAGAGACGTATGGTGAAAAGAGAGAGATGGTATGGCATGATAAATTGCTTTCAAAAGAAACTTATAGATTTTGGCTATGTAAATAACATTCGATAAGCAATGATGCAGAGCCATTGGAATCAAACAAGAGCGCGAGGAGGAAGGTGGAGTAGGTGCTCTTGTTTGAAAGGTAGGTTAGACAAAATGTAACGAATGACAAAAGAGTCAAGTTTGCGGTTTGAAGCGCCGCAGAACTGTAGCCGCAGTGTCCTACTTTATGGCCGACAAGAGGAGATTATTTAAGCATTCAAAACTAGATAGGTAGGTATAGATACTTCCGAAAGTAGAATAAATGGTTCATTGGTAAACCGTTATTTATGTAGGGACGTACCCGACCTAAGTTTCGGTGTGATAAATGATTTGGCATAAGACTTTTCTGTTACCTATCAGTTATCTTAAGGTTCAATGGCTTGTTGCCAAGCACAAAATGCAGACAGGTTTTGAAATAGGCTTCACAAGTAAAAACGCGTCTTCAGATTTTAATTTTGGATAGGGCCAGTTAATAGATCCTCTTTTGCTCAAAATCGGGGTTGTTTATGCATGTGTATGGTCTATTTTAATTTTTAATATTATGTCATTTATAAATGTTTTTATGGTCCATTGAGTAGAAAAATACCTCCACAATGCGTGTCGATTTATTGAACAAGACCGTAAAGTGAAATTCGCGTCGTGTCGTCGAAAATAAACAAATGTTGTCAGTTATTACAAATATATGGAAATCATGTAACAGTGGAGAAGAAGCGATCATAATATTTTATTTTAAGTGTAGTTACACTATTACAAAAAGGATCATAATCTATATCACGACTAATTCTATTATAACCCTCACATGCACGCAAAAAGAAGGGACTTTGCCGATATCTATTGTTGATCAATGGTACACTAAGTAGATCGAGATTTCTAGTACGCGTTAAAGGTACAGTATTTCGAGTTCATTAAGCATATCAGGACAGTACCATTTAATATATTACAGATGTAACAAACATAGGCCAAATCCCCGCGTTTCTTAATAGACGATGGTCTTCTGCAGCGCGAGAGATAACTGTTATGGGATTTCCAACCCCGGAATTGCGAATGTCTAAGAAAGTATGTTTTCGATACACGACACAGATATCATAGCGTGGATTCCAAACTTGTGACGCGTATTCACTGTGGCTACAAACAAACGTACAATACAGAATTTTAAGAACTTTCACGCTAGTAAACTCAGTGGAACAGCGCAAAATGAACTCCAGAGCTCTGGTTGTCTTTATTCAATGTTCAGAACAATAACGTAGTACACATTATCTACCTGAACATAGAATAAAAATTTAGAATCAAATGTTACCCTCAGATCTTTAATAGAAGTCACCCTCACAATTGTGGTAACTTTTAGATAATAATTGTGAATGATGGGTGTAAATACACGCGTGTATGAACAGATGTAGCATTTAGAAACATTCAAGTCAAGTTTTCTTGACAATACAGTGTCTTTCAAAACGATCTAGATCTTGCAGTGTTTGCTTGTCATAGAGAGATTGTACTGGATGGAGGGAGGATCTTCATACTATCTGAATACAACAAAACATTATTTTGAACAGATCTAGATCTTGCAGTGTTTGGCTGTCATAGAAAGATTGTACTGGATGGAGGATCTTCATATCATCTGAATATAACAAAATTTCAGTTTGAATAAAAGAGTCCTCAATATTGAGCCTTGTGGGACTTTGGAAATTTGGAAAGGAGTAGAGGTATATCCATAAAGAGCAACAATCTGACGCCTGTTCGTATGTTACGAGGAAAACTACTTCAGCACATTATCGCGAATACCAACAAAGTTCAGCTTATGTGACAGTAGCGAATAATCAATTCTGTATCTATATATCTAGATACATAGGTATAGATACATCAATCAGTATGTATCTATACCTATCTAATGCTTGCAATAATCGTGACAATACGTATTAATCTGCATCCCCCCGTTTATAAGACGTCTTGTCATTTGAAACATTGGAGTCTTAATGAAAACTCTACGCCTGAAGCCGCGCGCTAATGATGACGGATGCCATGAAAGGAACCGCGACTCAATGCACCTCGTTATCTACGAACTGAGCAGCCGTCTCATTATCAACTTCTTACTATCTTGCCATTATTTTTGTGGAGATGAATGCCTTGACTGTGTTTTGTGTTGTCTCATCACAACAGACGTGTGCCAGACATGTCAATATTATTTCTGATATTATTTAAAGAATTTGTAATGATTTGTCACTGGGTGCTAATAGATTTATACGGGTACAAATAAATCTAAGAACGTTGAAGTCTAGTTAACAGTTTTGTAACAAGTTTTTGTAACAGTTGTATTCGTACGAGTATTTTGTTAGAAAAATAATAATATGAGTTTTAATCATTGGCTTTTTATTTGTTCTTTAGAACTAAGAGAATATTGAACAAACACGCACAGTTGGCAAAAGTATTAGAAAACCAGACGACAGGCGGACATCCTTTTAGAACATTCAACTGGAATTCGCTCTTTTATCGGTACAGCAAAAGTTTCTGGGATGTTTGAAAAGGACTATAGGTAACGTTAAACTTTAATTCCATTTATCCTACAGGAAATAATGTCTTTCACGTGTTTGTTGAAAAACTCGTTCATTAAACATGGATTTTAATTTTTTTACTAATCTCAACGTGCAATATGCTGGCGATATACAGAGAAATATTTAAAACTTTTAATGATGAATTTAACCACTTGACAATCTTTGGCTTGATGATCGGTCGCGAATCTCGCCTGATGCGACAATATGATAATGCATTTAATTATTTAATTATTACTTTATATGGGTGCAGCACAGTTACATCCGTTACAATTAACATATCCAACGTACGCATTGAACGTAGATTCACCATGAACTTCACCTTTTCCATATTTGAATGTAAACGAATCGAATGCAGTCATTGGTCATGCTTAAAAGCAACAGTGACCAAACTATGTCTTGGAGATCCAAGATCTTTCTGCCGCAAGATCAAATCAAGATCAGTGCATCAGTACATCAGCGTTAAAGTAAAAAGTCTTCAATTGGTGCGTACTGCTAGCTGTGACGTACGGTATCAAAGAGCAAAACCGTGCCTGGAGAGGTTGGGTGAGTGGGTGGTAGTGAGCTCTGGGAAAATCCTTTATGCATTAGTAAGATATGCTTATGGTGAGGTGACGACATATCTATCATCTTCAATTCAGTTGTTTCATTAATGAGATATCTGACATTAAACTATTGAAATAAATAACAGATAAATTATTATTATTTAATCGCAATGTATAGGCAATAAAATAAATGTATAAAGTAGATTTTATTTTATAAATAGATACGATGAGATGTGCTCGCGGACCCTAAAAAGAGTTTCAGTGTCACCCGAGCTCGCTTCATTATTTTCTTCCTAAGGAGAGCGACGAACCGTGTAGGGGTGCTCCAGCCGACCCCTGTCAAATTTAAGATAGTATTATACTTATCTGCTGGTAGACATAAAAGGTAAGATTAGTGGAGAATTAACGTATTTGAATTTTGGCGCGAAAATTCGAATTCCTTCGAAAGGAGAAATTTTAACTGTAGAGTCTTCCTTGTTATAACGTTACACTCGCAGAACGAGCAGTGCTCTTTGATCGCATTATACGAATGTCGTTTACCGCGTGGTGCCGGTCGGCTCTAGAATAAGCGGTATGTCTTCCCGTGGGTGTCGTAAAAGGCGACAAAGCTGCTGAGGAACTACACCCATTTAAAAGAGTGGACACGCCAACTTGTTTGGCCAGCGTAGCGTTTTAAGGCCTTCTTACATCTTCCATGCATAAGACAGTGTGTATAACGAGGCCGAACAGGGGACGATAAAATAGCTGGTAACAGTGATTGGAATATTGAGAAATTGAAAATTGCTGAATGTTAAATGAGAAAAGATTCATAAACTATATAAAAAAGGGGTAGGGTCATTTTTGTATTGAGCCTGGCATATTAACTTTCCGCCATTTTGAGAAACGCAAACCTAAACGAAAGGTCAAAGTTATAACTTTCAATATTGTCTCGATTTCTAAATGTTTTGGAAATTTTACGTTGAACACGTTTTGATTATTTTGATGTCTTCTGTCGCATCTGATTTTTACCTCATAAAATATTTTGGAAAGAGATGTTTCGAAAATATGATACTTCTTTAAACCGAGTAAATCAAAGGTGAGAGATGTATTCGCTGGTGACATAATATTTTCTATGTCTAAATAAGATGTAATAAATCCATGGAAAACATAAAATAGACACAAAAAATTTCACAGGTAAAAACTTCTAAAACGACTAGAAACCAAGATAATTAATATTGAGAGATAACTTTGACTGATTATCTCAGTTCAAGACGTTTTGGGTGTTTAACCTCAGATATTTTTTGTTTGTTTTGACGACTTCTGTCGATTTATTTAGGTTTGGTTGGCGGCTGCAAAATCAACGATTTTTCATAATGGCAGAAAGTAGGTATGCCACTTAGGTCACACGCCCTTTCAGACCTTCATAACATACAGTCGTACAATGTGTGTAACCCTCATATTACAAAAGTCATATAAGTTAGTGAGGAAGATCTAAATCAAATTGAGGTGGCTGAGCCAATAAAGTAGGTGTTTATACGTACATTCGTAAGTTTTCTTGGTTCTTAACTTCTTAAGTTTGTTTAAGTACTTGTAATAGTTCAAAAGAAACATAATCGCAAAGCAATAAATAGGATGCAGACCACAAGAAATTTAAAGCATTCGAAGTATCTAGCCAATTAGGATCAATCATTGTCAGCAATCAGTAATTGAGCATCGAATGTGAGGGCGGTTAGTGGCCGGCCTCTCGAACAACAGTTCATGATTCACGAGCTAAAGCCCTTCGCATTCGGCGCCATCGATTGCATGTTCATTCTTAGAATAAACAGCACGGGGCAGGGGATGTGAATACCCAACATTTTTATTATTAAACCACAGGGATTAATGAAGACCTTTGTTATAAGGGCATCTAAGAAGCAACTACGCACCACAATTCGGTCGGTTAGCTTTAAAATAGGGGACAGAATTTAAAGTGGTAAATTTATAACTATGTCTACCGATATACATAGCAAGGACGTAGGTACGCTGACTACGAATTTTGTTATGAATAGGCACGTACTTCAACGTTGAACTTTTGTGTTGAACGGAGTGAACACTTTTGTGTAGGTACATTACGGCACAACAATCGGCATTATGAGGTTTAATCAACGAATATTTATTTAACGAACACGAGGAATGAAATAATTTGAGTGCTAAATAGGGGTTTGCCACGGCCGCAACGCCTTGCATGTACTAGTGAGGGTGCGAGCCGTCTAGAGACCTCTCAGAGGCCTCATTTTTTAAAGGCCAAGAATCAACGTGTACAAATATTACTAGCAGCCCTTACGTGCGTAACATAAGGACGAATTCACACGAATCTGGTAGTGTCACTGTTTTAATAATGGTTCTAAAATTAATATTACTATGTGCAACGCCAAAACAATTGGGTTATAAATGTTATAAGAAACATATTGTAAAGCCTAATACACACGTTAACGCACATGTCTATTATTGGATTCATATGGGATACTGACTTATTTATAGCGGCGCTTTATCCCTGAATCTTTAATAACATGGCGAATTCAACTAAAATTGAGGATCATGGTACGCAGCGGTCGAGGGTTTCTCTCCCCTGCCATAACACTACAGATGCCGAGGTAATAACTTCGCGCGGATATCGGTTGAGTCACTAACCATTTATTTTATTGTATTTAACTCTACCTATATTAAGGAATACTATCATTTTTTGTAACTTTGATCTTTTGGAGTGGATTATTTAAAACTTGATTACAATTAACCACTAAATTTTGAAACAAGAAAACAGAAATAGAAGCAGATATTATTACCACAAACGTTACACATATTCGCTCATGTAATAATTATGTTAAAAGCTAATAAATGACTCACAATAAGTAACATGTGTGCTAACATGGATACCTATCGTTGCTGTTTTGCCATAATATGATAACCAAGCGACATTGTGACTCGGAGTGGCGGCCACATGTCACGAAGTAGCAGTACATTAACTTCACTAATACCCAGATGTCGGTAAGGTTATTGGCTTGTAGATATTTAAATTAAAGTTATTGATCTAGAAAATATATCGTTTCATTCAATATTCGATGATACTTACTAAGTTTTGATTATCCATCGTCAATGGTAAAAAGGTAGTAACTAATGACATCCAATCTTATGTTTCCTATTAGTAATATCTATAAAGCACCGTAAGCTTACAAAAGTTACAAAAGTCTACCGCGAAAAGCAAAGACACGTAGCAAGGCAACACTGATCCTTACATTAGAGATCGCAAAATTATTAACGTCGCGTGAAAATCCGCAAATAAACTTTTGTCCCACAAGGTACTTAGTTATGTTATTTTCGCTCACCCCCGGATCAAGCGACACAAGGCACAACACATATGGTCCTCTACATCAATACTAGGATACACTTAATAAACACCAACAACGAGTAAAGTCGTATGAGCGCAGTTCACAAGATTCGCGACGGGCGATCGTCTCCTCGCAATGGAATCCTGCCGATGGTGGCCTTTGTTAGGGGCGGTCCAGATCCATGGCGCCAGCTGTGATCGGCGTGCTCGGTTCGGCGAGCGTGCGTCTGCCGACGATACGATCGATGCCAGTAGTAGATTTACATTTTCCGTGAAGGAAATCGTGAAAGTTTGTCACGTGCATGTGTGAACGCGGGCGGCGAATACGGCGCGCCCGCACACCGACAGTGCGCGGCGCCGAGTGCCGCCCGCCCTGTCACCGCTGCCGCGTCGTACCCAGCCCGCCGTAGCCGAACACCACCGCACCACACGAGGAGTTGACACATTCAACACATATCCTGTACCCTCGGAAGAAAAAATCAATCTGAGCCCCTACCGTTTAAAAATCGCTACTAATCTGACTAGATTGACATTGATACATTTTCCACTTTTCCGTATCCGTAGAGAAAACTTACAATCGAGAAATGAGCCAGAGAGAGACAGTTTTATATTATACAACTGACACTAAATGTTTGCATAGGAGAAATTAATCCAATTATCTAAAATTAAAATAATCAAGGATATCGATTGAATTTATTGTAGGAAAACGTGGGAAAGCATCATAGCAATGGTTCTGAATGTCATAACTAGAGAAGTGTAGGACGTGATCTGCTACAGCGATGAAAGTACAATTCTATTTTGTGATGATTAAGGTCCCGAATGGTGCGGTACTGTTAGGGGTGGTTAGTTTTGAATCGTTGGTAAATAGAGGTGGCGCGCAGGGCAGGGGCGGCGAGAGACGTAGGAGTATCGATTTTGGCCACCCCGCCCTCTCCCCTAGCGATGCGACAGTGTGAGTGCGCTGTGCGAGTTCTTATTTGGACACATTGCTACACGGCTTCTGGCATGTAGCCGACTATACACAAGAAGTGGTTGCGTCCAGATATGAACAAATGATCGGTTAACGTCAATGACTTCAAAGGTTTGTTGAATGACACGGAACATATTGTTTGTATTGGTTGACTGTCAAATGTTACAAGGCAAATGTTACGTGTTACACCTGTAGTCTCAACACAGAAAATGTTACACATAACACATAGTACGAACGGAGGTGTGTAGAGGACAATAATATCTTCCAGAGAGTGTCTTCCTTCCCCTTGTAAGCTTTCCTTGGGGATTGAAGATTACTTACTTAATTTATGTGTTTGTGTCTTTAACTATATTGGTTTTCTTCGCACACAAATTAGGATTCTTTGGTTTAGATACATTTCCGGCAATGAATATTTGTTAAATGAATATTATAATTAAACCCACCACAGTTCACTCTCTTAGGTGATATATGTTGGTGTCGGGTAGTACGTCACATTATGTTTGATGCGATGGAAGGCGGTTCGACCACTTGTGGATCGAGAGGTTCAGGCAATTCTATTGGAAAATGGATTTCCTCACTTTCACACACACAAATAGGTGCTGTAATGTAATTGTTGGTTGTTCACTTTGAATGGATGAAATATCCTTTATTTTATATATTCATATATTGTACAGTTATTTTGGACTATTACTATACCAGTGCAATTTTAAAAATTATGTCTCATTCCTGAGGCTATGGAACCCTAAAATGCGCAACCATCACCGGTGCAACCCTATTACGGCAATGACTTTCACGCCCTTAGGTAGCATTTTAATTTGAGTTTTATAGCGGCTTAGTGGCCCTGAAGTTCGATTTCATAATTTTTTTAAAGCATTTCAATGTGCTCGAATGGAAGAATGCACCGTTTTAAGTGTTTTTATTAAGAAAGACACTATTCCATAATAACACTTACCTTTCTTCAAGCTGCTGTAGTTGCGATGGTTGTTGATAGTTGATACGACGGCCATATAAAGAAGCACCACCTTCTGACATGTATCCATCCATGAGGTCATTGTTTCGGCTACGGTCTACTTCATTAACATTAATTCTTCTTAGACAATCCCCATCTGACATGTAGCCTGAAGCAATTTCAAGGTCACAATAATCAGGGTTTGAAAAACCTGGTCCGTAATTGATACGGTCACGCAATCCCATATTTTCCCTTCCAAAGTTGGCTTTTACAGTATTCGCATGATGTGGAAACCCCGGTATGTTCTTTTGAGCTAATCCGGAAGTTCTCATTGGGAGCGTCAAATGACTGTTGTATCCGCGAAGTAGTGGTCTCATAGGCATCACGTTCATTAAGGGATTTTCATCTTCGCCGAGTGAATTGTCTCTGCAGTGTGAGGGAGAACTAGATCTACTTTCATTGTCAAGCTTTTTGCTAAGTTCTGTCAAAGTCCTATTAAGTTCAAAAGATGGTTTTAATGAGGGATTATCAACACGTCTTTTTTGTGCAGCTTGTTTTTCAGAAATTTCGGCTTCATTTATGACACTATTTATGTAAGTAGTATTCATATCCAATCTTTTGTTGGGCGTCATGTTATTAGTTGCAGTCTTTGATATTTCAGATCCAGATTCACTGGATGGACGGTATATCACGCTACTGTCACTTGAATTAGAATGTTGTCCGGTAGTACTATGCGTTGAATTCGAGTGTGAGCTCTCTGACATTTGTGAAGGAAGATTTTGATTACCAGAATTAAAAACAGGCATAGGTGACACAGCTAGTGTCTGCTTCTGCGATATTTCCTTACTTAAATTAGATTGTTCTCTATTGAACGGAAGTGCACTTACATTGTTAGTAGAATTTAAACTAGAATTGCTTTGTATAGGGCTTAATTGACTATTTGTACTTTTATGTATGACATGTCTGTCATCTTTAGATACTTTGAATGTCCCTTTTACAGCGGCAGTGGGTTTAGGAATGCCAGTATGGTTCTGTAAAGTAATGCTTAGCCCATTAGAAGATGTCTGCGATTGATTTGATGAGTTCTTCGATTGCGCAGAATCCTGTGATCTTGTATCTATTGGAGTATCAGATCGTTGCTCGCTTAGCTTCATTTGGCTACCTGATAGTTTAACCATTTTCGACTCAAGTTTGGATTTCGAATTTCTTAAATTATCCTCTATTTGATTCAATTTAGTGTTGCTAATGGACTTAGGCGCCGCCAGTTTAGACTCTTTATCGCGCGCTGGCAGTTTTGGACTATTTCTCGATTTCTCATTATTATTAGTTTTAATACTAGCTTTATTTAAATTCGTAGAAGATTCTTTGACACCTTTAGAATTACCAAACTTAGGTTTTACATTTTTACCAGACCTGTCTTTTGATAAAGTATCGTTTTGTTGTCTTACAGTTTTGGGACCTATTAAATTAGATGATTTGATATGTGTGCTGGGTGTGTTTGACGACTCGTTTAGACTTAAACTAGAATCGGATCTCTCACTTTTGGCTGATGAGAAGCCGCTGGAAGAACTAGTACGTTTTGATACTGCAGTGCTTTTATTGTGCTGTTTTTCACTACTTTGTTTGTCTTTGTTGAAGAGTTTCAGTTTGTCGAGCATGGAATGCTTTGTAGGAGTTCCATTTTGATTAGTAGCTGTTTGGGAATGTTGCTGCGTTTGCGTGAAAGGACTAGACGGGATTTTGCTGCCCGGTGCCAACAATGACGAATTGGGTCGTGATCTGGAACAAATCAAATTAATTATTATTTATAAAAAATGCTGTTAATAAAACGCTCCAAACGTCTTCGTTCGGCTGAACTCTGTGTAATTTTAATAATGAAATTTGAACACATTTATATTATATTTATTTTCACAATCATAGGTAGGTAGATAATAGCAGGTACGTAAGTAGGTAGATAATAGTAGGTAATTAGGTAGATAGGTAGGTAGATATAGTTTTATTATGTATAATTACATGATTAAAATAAAAGGGTACGATTATTTCTTACCCAGAAGATGATGTCGGCGCGCGAGGTATGAAACTAACTGCACCCTGGCCTAGAGGGCTCGCAGAGCGACTGGAACTTGCAGAAAACCCACTTTTACCACCTGCGAACAAATATTCACACTTTCAGTTGTCTACTTTATTATAAGTTGCATTATTATTTATTATAAATATTCCTAATAGACAATAGACCATGTAGAGTTAATTATTTTTTATGAATAGACGTGAATTCTAATCAATCGTAGTAACAATCGTTTGTTTTCATATTACCGGTATCTTAGAGCTTCAGCTGAGTAAATATTATCATTGTTGAGCAAACAGGCCCTCGATAAGTTTTAAAGTTTATCGCTATCACGGCACGGGTGGTCTGCGCTGCGCCCGCGACACACTGAACACTATACGCGTATTACAAATACTTTTTTTAGGCACATAAATATCACCATTTTCGTTTAGACCTGAGCACCCCTCACGGGTCTTTACTAATAAGCACGCAAAGGGGAACTCCAATTGAATACTATGGACCTCATTAAATTGGCTCATGATATCGATCAATGCTATACCAAGGAAATAATAATTCGTAACGTCATATCCTTTACAAACAATTGTGCGTGCGTAAAACAACCCCAGTAAACACGAGACATTAACGAGTCAATGGTAGTAATAAATTGTAATCATTATAGGTTTCCATTGGATGTGCATTATTTTAAGGTTAAGGTTTAAGTTATCATTACTTTATCTTTCATTTACTTTATCAATACCTAATGTTTTGTCTAAACTGGCTTCTACCTTTCTTTTGATTACAAATATTTTAGTTACTTATTTATGATTAATTAGGTACAAAGTATTGATGTGTATAACACTCAATATCTCAATAGGTACACCGTCCCCGCCGGCGGAGGCGAGAACGTCACCCTCGCTATACCGTGAATACACAACGGCCTTCAGCCAACGCTTTTACCAGATATCGGCAAGTGCGTGGGCGCTTCTCATCGACTGGCGATCCCGCGGCACCCTCCTAAAGCAACGCTCTAAGCTGAAGTCTGTTCTTTCCGCCAGTCTACCGGCGGGGGAGCCCTTAGGCTCGTTGCTGCACACACTCTTGGCTCCTGGCCGAGCGCCTTCTGCGTTCGCCCTAAACCATAACTATACATGTCCGGTGACTCTTGATAGTCCAGTAGGGCCACAAGAAAATTCTTGTGGCACGGCACGCCATTAGGAAAAAAAACACACACAACGCGACTACTGACAGCTACACGGCGCGCGTGAATATATTCCCTTCGACAATGCAACCACAAGCAGCTACAGCTGGACTATCGATTTGTGGTTATAATAATTCACATGTACCACTACTACCAAACCATTGTTTTGTGGCGGTGGTGTGGTTCTAAAGTGGTGTGTCTAATTTTTTTATTTTCTAATGTTTTATTTTCTAGTAATGCAGTTTAAAAATTGTGTTTTTACACTGAATACAGAGATTTGAATTTAGTATCGAAACTAATACAAGTGTAATTAGAATTAATGTTGGTCTGTAAAAATTATGGAGTGCTGGTTTTTTCTCCATAAATTCAAGGGCCTAAAACTACTTGTTTAAATTTCCGTGTTCCCGTTATCAACTTATTCCTGCCGTACAGGGAAATATGGATAATGTTTTAATGTTTTTAACAAAACAATCAGTTTCTTCAAACAATTTGTTCAGGTGGTAGAACCACAACATAGAATGCTGGGAAAGGAAACACTAAGCGGTTAGGTATCTCTGCACAAATTATAACAATGACATGACGGCCGCAAACTGCATCCGCTCTTTATTCTGGTTGGTTAAGACGATCCATAACTTTTGCAATAACGATCCTATTATTATTTGCGCTGGATAATTTTTAACTCTGCATTGGTATATTGCCTAAGCCAATATGATATCTAAGTATTTGAAATGAGTATCAGTAACCATCTTCTTTACTTAATGAGACCATTTGTGACGTCTAAGAAAAAGACCTCATTCTCGGTTCGAGTTTCCCAAAAATTGAAATTTTAGGGAAATTTAAAAACAAGTCAATTAATTTGGCAGGGGGAGAGTGCATGCTGCATTCCCACAGCCGCTGGGCGACTCGATTGGACACGTTACCCCTCTCTCACAGAAGACTACCATGAAATGTACTGCATTTCCCACTTTATCGTATTTTCCCAATGTACGTACGTATTTCGGTAGTGAGTGAGATATGCCAGAGCCCATTCCCATCCTATCCTCTTCCTCCCCATTTTCCCAATCCATTCCTAAATCTGCAAAGGTAGGCGCGCATCCGGGGGCGTGCCAACGTTTCGTCATTCTGGACTGATGTTGGCATGAATCGCGGATGTCTATGGACGACAGTATCCACTTACCATCAGGTGGACTGTATGCTCGGCTGCCGCATTTTTTCTATAAAAGTAAAACAAAAAAATCGCTGTTACTTATAAATTAGATGAAAGATTATGTTTTTATTTAAACATAATCTTGAAACAACGAAATTTTATTTCAGAAAGTCTTAATCAAAATCAATAAGTCCATTGTAACAATAAGGTCCCTTTGCTCAGATAACGTCACATTACATAGATGTACATTCATTACAATACCTAACTGTTAAATGTTATATTGATAAACAAGTTTTAAACTGTTTATTACATATATTGTTCCACTTATTTACGTTATTAAATTTTACTAAAAGTTTGTTAAGTATGTATATTGGTTAACTGCAGCCATGGGCGTAGCCACGGTGAGGCAAGGCGGGGTGCTTCCCCCACCCCGACATAGCGAAGAAAGAGAAACAGACTTTCTGCATTATACAATTTTTATTCAAAATATTAAGAAAATTGTTTGCTTTGCCCCTCTATAAACAAAATCCTGACCCTTAGTCAGGATTTTGTTTATATGTTATGACTATAATATCCTATCATATAAAAAAAAAAAAAAAAAATTGGTAGCAAAATTACATTGCAGAAAAATTAAAATACATTTAACATCAAATAAGTTTCATTAAAAAAATACATTTAACGGAGCCCTAGAGCTTCCTAGAAGCTCATTCCCATTCCCACTTATCCTATCCCTTCCCATTCTCGCTCCTTTTCTCTAAATTCATTTCTAAATTTCCAAAGGTGGGCCGGGCCTACCTTTGGAAATTTACAACTTGCCAACTTCAGAGCATTATGGAATGATATAGGCATGTATCGCCGATATCCATGGGTGACAGTACATATCCACTTACTACCAGATGTACCTACTCTATGCACGTCTACCACATTCTTTTTATAAAAAAAAATAACAGATCCGTTTCATGCAAATTACTCCAATATTCATTTTATGTATAATTAGTTACCTCACTTTCTTCCACGTCAGATTGTCAAAATAAATGAACATCAATCACCAACACCAACCGAAATTACACAACACTTATTAATAGCACCAAGAAGTACTCAGAAATTATTTATCAAGCCCGTACAATGAGCGCACTGTTTGAGATGCGCCCGTCAACTGGCGATGCATCTGGGCTTACAAAGCCGACGTCACATGATAACATGGGAGCACAATAAGTCACAAGATTACAATCAATCAGCTCACAACTCACATAACATTCAATCTCTGACATTTACGTTCAGTCCAAAATATTGTTATCTGTAATGTCAATATCTAACGTCACAATAGGCACACGGTATCACATCAATATTTTGTGAACACTCTCTTTTGGCAGCCCGGGGTGAGCCTTAGTCTAATCCTGCTAGTTTTTCCAGATCGTTCTGTTCATGGCCTTCAACCTGCAATCTGCAATTCTATTCGCTTTAAAATCTCTATCGACTCCTTCCAGTCATCTCAACCGTGGCCTGCCACGGTTTCGACGTCCCTCCGGTATGCTCGTTACGACTTTTTTTGACGGTCTTTGGCGGTGAACACAGTTACCACTAATTAATTAAAAGAAATATGATGTATATAATATGAAAGAACTTTTAACTTTAATTTATGCATTTTTTCACTCATATTTATCTGTTAAAGGGGCCCCAAACGCGTATGTGTACCTCATGATATCCTCAATAAATAAAAAAGTCCTGTTTAACAATTAAATTAGACCACAAAGCTTTTAACTTAATTGAAAGTAATCAAGTGCTGTGTGGTGTATATATAATACCACCATCCCATCTCTTCTCGTGGGTGTCGTAAAAGACAACTAAGGGATAACAAAGCGGCTACCACAATACCCTGCGGAACTGTATGACCTCTAAAAAAGATGACTCGCCAATGCTCTTGCCCAGCATGGCGTTTTAAGGCCTTACATCCCTCATGCACGAAACCATATATATGAGGAGGCCCATGTCCAACGGTGGATACTGAAAGAGCTGGTTGCAATCAAAAAATAGTACGTAGAGATTACACTTGGTAAATAGATTTGAGGCGGGTTGATCTCAAGATAAAGTTGATCTCAAGATAAAGTTGATCTCAAGATAAAGTTGATCTCAAGATAAAGTTGATCTCAAGTAACACGTCATCGCATGCGTATTCGTTTTCAGCATGTGGGCAATAAAGAAAATGACGCTACGTTGGCCAGGATAAGCGAAAGAGTGAGTAACTCCTAAGTTATTGCGAAAACAATCACACCAATCATGTCAGGAATTAGTTTTATGAGCAGTAAATGACAGCGCGAGCGGTAGTAAAGCAGATAAGTGACTTTGCACGTGACGAATAGAGAATTTGACTTCTAGAGATTAACCCAGAATGAGACTAAGTAAACGAAGCTATTTATAAAGGTCCCAGATTGAGCACCGGATTTAATTTGGAAAAAAATAAAGTCTTTGTTTCTCCGGCTGTATGACATGTGGCATCGTCCTGTTGGAACCACAGTTGATCGAGGTCCATATCTTCCAATTGATGCCAAAAAAGCTCCTCTATACCTATCTAAATACCGATACCTAAAATAAGTGGCCATATGATCCTGCCGAACAGAAAGCCGCACAAAACTGTAACTCTTTGAGGATACCCCAACTGTAACTCTCCAAGCCCCCGATACGACAGTATGCCGTATACGACAATAAAATCGCAGTGTCGATAAAAATAATAATAACCTTAAGTACTCATTAAACATTATACGAGTAGTTATTTGATAATGGCAATAAAGACATTAAAATATATCTATCTAATATTATAACTGAGAAATTTGTTTGTTAACTAAACAATATGCGTGTAACTTGTGGCACGGATTAACACACAGTTTTCGTTTTTAATCGTAATTAAATTTTAGGCCTAGGAGAGTTTTTAGTCCGTAGAGGAAACCAAGGTCAATACGGAACCACTACCCACACAAGTAACTAGATAAATAGATATCAGACTAATTAGAATACAGGTAGAAAAAGTTCTTTACGAACGCAACTTTTATCACAAAGAGTTGGATTATTTAATGCAACTAATAAGTATAATATTAGGAATATGAGACATTATCTAAAAAAGGAGCCTTTTGTGGGTTCTTGTTTCCCAAATTATTATTAAAACTTTAGTGAAATCTTAACAGAATAGCAATTTTAATGTTTATCTTATACATAAAACGTTAGAGAAATTTCTATCCAAACAGAATCTTGAAACAATGAAAATTTAAGTTAGAATATGTTAATCAAAATAAATAATTACATACCGAAAGTTATATTTTTCTGTTCTTACATGACGTCACACATCAGCATTACATATAATTTTATGAGGAATAGTTACATATACGATTCGCAATTCATACAAAACGAGCAAAGGTATAGATCTTTCCACATCCGTTTGCCCATGAGCTCACTCTACATGACGTATCGTATAAAAATTCACTGCACTGTACTTAGAGTAAATGGATTTAATTGCATCTTGCACTAACCCCGCACAAGAGGAGTGTTAGTTAACACAGTACATTATACGTAATGACAATGAAGTTCCATTTAAACTTATGGAATAACTCAAATAAGTCATTGAAAGAAATTAGAATAAAATCTTATAGAAAATGTTTGAAAGTATATAACAGTACTGATTAGGTAATAATTACAACAAAGATATTGAATATACATATTGGATTTGACTGAATGTATCCATGAGTAATTCAATGGTCAATTCTCAATCATAATATTATATATTTTTTTAATTTATTAAATATTCGGACGCCGTATTACAGATTAATAGTCAGATTAATACAGATTAATATTTAATTGTCATTATAACCCGTGGACATTCCTCACAAGTAAATTCATAATACAAGTAATCGTGTACTTCCCAGAATTCTAAAGGCCGTGATTTTAGAAATTCCAAAATCTCTAATAAAAATATAATTAAATACTAATTTCACTACAGATGTATATTACAGTTGTTGATATTAGTATATTGTAAATATTTCAATGGGTAAGATAAGATATTCGATATAAAGTGGCCATTATATGACGTATCTTGCTAGATTACATCTAAATACAAACCAATAAAATTATTTTTACAAATTATAATGGAGAGTTGAATGTTTTTAGTTTTAAAATATTTTTTACGTAATATTAAATAATATCCTTTAATTAATTAATTAACGGGAGTATAAATTCACCGGTGGGTGGTTCAGAAGAGAATATCGTGTATGGTGACGGGTTTTTAAGAGTGGCTTATATCCGACAGTGAAGAGTCATGGGTTTATGGTATATTAGGACGTTATATGGTGATGAATCTAATTAAATGAATGTGTGACCTGTGTGCACTGGAGTAGCTGGGAGGGGACGTTTGTCTGGCGGGGCACGTCGCGCCGCCGCTGCCGACGCCGGCAGTGGAATTGACGTCTGCAGCACCGACAGTTGTCTGTAACAAACACAGAAGACATATTAGAAAAAAAATAATTATACTCGTACTAGAGGGAAATGATATTTTGCTGTAAATTTAGTGGAACAAGTGAAATGGTAATAATCATTGACATGGTTGTTATATTTTGTGAATAGACGACACTTTACACGGCAAGGTTGTTCGTTCCTATTAAATCAGTAAAATTTAAAAGAAACAAATAATATACTCAGTCCCATCTGTAAGATTATTTTTGAACCAATCATAATCGCAGATACTCAGTTTTTTTAAAATATATGATAACTTAGTTGTACGCGACTGGGAATATAGTTATTTGTAGGGATCGAAACGTATCGAAATGCTTGGCGCCCACAGGAGAGACGAAAAGCCGTCCTAGGCAGGATAAAACTCTTTCAATATATAGGTAGGTTCAATACATATCCTTTTTAGATTTGTGCCTTTACTTAACGTTCCGGCAGTCACGATCTGACTCGTCTGTCTGTCACATTTTCATACCGTTCATGTTGATGGACTTCGGGTTGATACACAGCGTACATACTTTTCAGTGCTGTTAAAACGAGCGCTGTCCGCTTGAGCGCTCGAGCGCTGGCGCTCTAAGTTAGTGCTATTGAACCTTAACACTTTTTTAGACTAGAGCTTTTAACTACAAGGGTTTTGACCATCAAAGATAAAAATTTGAACTATAAAGCTGGAGTCTATTGACTCAAAAATTTGACTATAAAATTAAAGGTTTATTAGCGCTCACAAAGCGCTTGACTGTCGAGCGCTTAACGCTCGTTTTTACAAACTTGTCTACGAAGTTTGTCGGTAGGGGTTAGATGAAAAATGCGGAACAAATCGTGTGTGATGCCGTGCTTTGGAAGGGACCTATATGGGAGAGAGCAGTTGGAAGCTGATAGAAAACTACCAAAGCAATACTTCACGAATTACTTCACTTTCATTTTCGCTTTCATTTCATTTCATTCTTTCATGTTCTGTGATTTCTGTTGTAGAGCTTATTATTTATATAATTATTATTCTTCACTTATTATTTTGCTTTACAATCCGGTACTCCAACCATTGATTGAACCGATATATCTACCAGCATTTAATCTGGAACCTGTTTCAAAGTTCCCCACATATTCGTAAGTATCGCAAATGTTTCAATAGTGTTGATTAAAAGAACCAAGCCTGAATTTATTCTTAAAAAGTATTTTCAATCTATCGAAATAGTAAAGTCAAGTACGAAATTTCAGTATTTTAATGGAAGTAAATTTTAAGTGTCTACTGTTTGCATTTAAATTTATGTTATACCACGGAATAGTATTTATATGGAAATAGCACTTCTGTGCGTTATACGATGTTAGTACTCGTACCTTGGTGAGACACTGATTGAATAGTGTAAGATACTGTACTGATTGATTGGTAGTAATGGTTGCATTTGGTATTGCATTTAATTAATCTTGTGCCAATATACGGGCTAACTTAATGGAAAGCGTAATGCCACTATAAATTGAATTATAATTCAAATCGTAACTGGAAGAGAACTAGACCGGTTAGTTTCTGTTCTAGGTACCAACTAATCCGGTCACTTACATGCAGCGGGCACCAATTGTGTGGAATTGCTAGACGGGGTCCGCTGTTACTCATGACTAGAATGTCCGTATTATAAAGACAAGAAATAAGATTTTGCAGGATAATAAGATTAAGTTTTGTAATCTATAATTTGTATTTGTCAGATATAATGATAGACTTAAATCCTAGATCTGTGGATATAATAATGCATATAATAACGAAAAATGAATTATTTTTTATTAACAATTTCAAAAGAAAATTAATTTTGTTGCTTCAGTACTGCTACTCGCCGTTAGATGGCGCTGAATATTAAATAAAAAAATAAATAAATATTTACATGCATGTGAGAGATTACAAATTAATATCGATGGGGAATACAGTCAGTTGCCATCAATATAAGGAATACTTTGATAACTAATTCATTTACTAAATCATCTGCTTTATAAGTTGATCAGGGGTATGACATTTTTTATTATGGTAAATAAATTTTCGGTTTATTTTATCGGCCTGAAACGTTCCAATTATTTAATTGTGCTCGTCCATCGAAAGGAAGAAATTGAACTCGAAACATGAAAATATGATTACAAATACATATATAAATTAAATTAAAGTTAAATAATAAAACTATTAACCTAATTATTATATCTGTCGTTCTCTAGTTACCGCTATCACTATACGCTGGCTACTTTACCTGATGGCCGGTAATAATTTACTGCTTGCTATAAGTCGCACATCGCATAATAGTTACCTACCACGAATATTAATATACACAAGGCAATAGGTACCTAAGTACCTATTGCCGTGGGAGATGCCTACATCCAGCAATAGAGAGACATACGCTGATGGTAGGTATCTTACCAAGTTATTTTTACATTATCATTTTATTGGAAGAATATTTTATTTGTTATTTTATAAATAAATACGCATTTGCTTTTACACAATCTTTCAAACGTTGTGGCCAGTGTTTGATTCAACCACGCAACCTTTCCATGGAAAAATTGGCAAGTGCCACTTATTCAATACATATTATAATGGGCTTTAGAGCATGCCATGATCTCTAAAATAGACCATAAATCATAATCGAGCGGATAAGATAAGGACTAGATGACGGCCAGTCTTCAGCTCTAAGTCGGAAATATTCTTTTCTAGCCACGCCTGTGTTGAGCGAGCCTTATTACCTGGTGCTGAGTCTTGTCGAAAGGACAATTCTTGGTTATGAACCAGGATTTTGTTAAGAGGCTTTACGATCTTCTCAAGAGGCTTACACCTGAGCAGACGTTTTAATACCTATTTCACAAAAATATGGTTCAGTCATTCCTTGATAGATAACGTCATACCAAATCATCACAGCAGCCAGGTAATGGCCACGGTGCCATCTAAAGAGGCTGCTCAATTGGTCAATAGGGTTATTGACCAATTAAGCAGCCTCTCTAGATTTTTTTTAATACAAAAAAGGCGGCAAACGAGCATACAGTTCACCTGAAGGTAAGTGGATACTGTCGTCCATGGACATTCGCGATACATGCCAACATCAGTCCAGAATGACAAACGTTGGCACGTCCCCGGATACGCTGCCTACCTTTGCAGATTAAGAAATGGATTGCGAAAATGTGGAGGGATTAGATGGGATAGGAATGGGGACTCTGGCATATCTCACTCACTACCGAAACACGAAATTGGGAAAATACGATAGAGTAGGAAATGCAGTACATTTCAAGGTAGTCTTCTGTGAAAGAGGTGTAATGTGGCCAGTGGAGTCCGCTCAGTGGCTCGGCCGTGGGAATGCAGCACGCATTCTCCCGCTACAAAATTTATGTTATGAGCAACTCGACCATTCTGCTTGTTAAAATGTTTCTCAATAGTGAACATTTTCTGTAAATGTAGCGGTAGTAATAACAACCAATGATATGTTTCCAGCGTTGCCCTACTCGAATGTTTGCAGAAGAACCAGAGTCTGCAATAAAATTGCGAAAACTGCGTATTCAGTGTCGTGTCATTTTATGGGCTGTGTGTTATTTACGCAGCAAATGCCTGAAACGATAACACAGCGAACCATTGTGTTGTACAAAACAGTCTGTCGAATGAATGACTCGCTCTTTCCCTTGTCAATAGATTGGCGGGAACGCGCTACAAAATGTAACGTCAGTTGCTTCGGTGTAGCGGGTGGCATGAGTTTCCGGAGCAATATAGCTCAGTTCGGAAATGGAGACTGTAATGACAAGAAACCCGCAGTGCGTGACCTCTGACCCAAGCATGTAATGTAACCAGGTATATATGCCAAATGTACTTTTAAAATCACACCAGTTGTGATTTGGAAGACATTTTTCCAAATATGATTTTGCAATATACACGATTCCTTATTAGAAAATATCCAAATAACGGAGGCTCTATCTTTGTGTAGGTAATATGGATTTCTTAATAGAAAGAACGTGGCCGAGAAACAAACAGCTTTTCGAGTAGATACTGTCACCTATGGACGGCTGAGATACATGCCAACATCATGAACATCATACATGAAAGGACAAGCGCTAGCGTCCCTCCGTATGGGAGGATTACCTTTGGAGATTTATGAAAGGATTTGGAATAAGGAATAGATAGTATTACTAACGGTATAAGAAGTTTTCCTCATTGGATAACACTGCCCATTTTACTTTAAAGCGGATTAGGATATATTTGTGTATGTACGGAAGGAATAAGTCGATAACTCGGCACACACATAATTTTTAATAAATAGTTCTAGCCTATTCCATCTCTTTGAATTTATAGAAAAAACAGCATTACATAATATTCGATAGCTTCATAGTATGATTTCAGTACTAAATAAATATGTCGTCAATCGTTATAAAAATACAACCAATAACTACTATTATTAGTCTGAGAACTACTAATGCAGAAGCAACTCTTCTCAGTGTATTTTGGAATTAAAACAATATTTTAGCCTTATATGTAATTTCTCAGAGCCTGACTTGTGAATGTCACAATGTCTTATAATTACAAAGGAAGGTCAAGGTCAAAAAAAGCAAACGATCCCATCAAAACGAAGGAACTGAGAATTCGTGTTGTAAAATAAAATAAAATGCCATGGCCCCAAACCAAACAAAACAAAAAGGGGCAGATGATATTACGGTAAAAAATCTTTAAAACTTTGTACCTATCCGGTAGTTCGCAGAGATACACGGGATTTGTAAGCAGAATTCTTGTACATTACGGTATATACGGTACTTATAAAGATTGCTTTATCTGGAGCGATTAATATTGAGGGCCGTAAAAGGCAACGCTATGCGAGGAGAAGGGAGGGCCCTCCTCGGCGCTCAGCCCTCCCTTCATTGTTTACGAACTCACACGGCAACACGCCGAGATCAAAGATTGCTCGCATTTCACTTTTACGATATTGATGAAATGTTACTCACTGTAAAACTTTTACTGAACGTGACTTAAATAAACCGTTGTTACCTAATGCTTATATTTTTATCCGTACGAGTTTTTATAGTGAGAATTAGAAGATCAAAGTTGTATAATTAATATTTAATCTCAAACTTTAATCTCAAAATGGCCACACATGTTTTAAAAGGTTTTTTTACGATCGCAAAAATTCTCTCAGTGAGTTATATAATGTAAATACCTTTTTACCCGACTGCGGCACGCGAGGAGGGATATGTTTTTCACTGTTATGTATGAATGTGCATTTCTTTATTCCCTCGCAGAGCTTAAATGGAGTGACCGATTTTAATGAACGAGGTGTCGATAGATTCGTCTTGATTTCACAAGTGCTACTTGTGTAGTTCATTTTTGTAAATTTCAATATGGCGGATTCTACACTCCATATTGTTGGCTTCAAAAAAATTAAAGTTTATGGAATTCATTGAGTGGGTTATCAAATCTTGAAAGATCTTGATTGATCTTAAAATCAATCAAACGGTCTTGAAAGGGCAGTTCCGAATATATATATATATGTATAATACATATATATTATACTAGTATTCTCTCTCTCGAGGAATCTTTACATAGTATAAAACAAAGTCGCTTCCCGCCGTCTGTCCCTCTGTATGTACGCTTAGATCTTTTAAACTACGCAACGGATTTTAATGCGGTTTTCATCAATAGATAGAGTGATTCAAGAGGAAGGTTTATCCGTATAGTTTAATATTGTTTTGTGTTAATTTGTTAAAATTGCCGGGCATGTAACGCATGCCGGGCACAGCTAGTTGATCATAAAATATATTAATGTTGTAAGTAAATAATATAGAAAACCTCCAGCAATCTAACGAGAGCGCGAATTAATATATGATCCCTCCTAAAATGACCTGTGATTGACCACAGTTGTTCTAATTTTTAGTTTCAGGTTTTTCTTATGTTTTCGAAATAGTTGAAAACGAATCTGAAGTTATTTTTAATAAAAAATGGCGAAATATTGAACCTTCAACTCGCTATATCTCTGACAATTTTATATATATATATATATTTGAATTATTTTTTTCTGTGTAGCGAATTTTTGAAAATTACTCATTCGACGTTGGCGACGAAGTTACGAGTCTGAAATTATTACTTATATAGAGTAATAAAATTTAATATTTCGGGGAAGTTTTTTGGAAAAATTCAAAAAAAGCGATTCTAATATTAGCATGGGCTAAGAGCGGCACTTAAAGCGTGCGGTATACCGTAGTAAGCGTATCGGGACTTGTGGACATCAATTTGGGACATACTTGGGCCGTGGATGAGACGTCCCGCATAAAGCGACTTGAATGTAAAGAATATGTATAAGAAAGTCGTCATTCCTCCTAATAATTTTGGGTTTATATTTAAGAGCAAAAAATAACTAAATGAGCAGCAAATCGTAATCATCAAAAATATCTATTTTTGACTAACTATAGTTATATATTTATATATAGTTATTAATAATTTTAAATACTAAGAATGCACCAAGTGATTGCCTATTCAGTATTTGTCTGCGGTTCATTTAATTATTTATTTCTCATAATTTTGTTTGTTTTGTCACGGTCTTTGGTTTTGTCACTGACCAAAATAAAAATGTTTTAGCTATCAGTGGTATCACTGAACTTACGACGGTTTGATACTTATCTACTCAAATGAACATTGATGCCAATTCTTCAAGTTTCAAAATTTCCTTGGGTAACCCGCCTTTTTTAGGCCTGTCCCTGATATGAATTGTCTATTTCTCGCAAGCAAGGCATTGCAAGGGCACGTCTGAGTCATGCATTGAGGCTTTGTAGGCTGATAGATATTGACTGATACCTAGACGAGATGTCAACTGCCGCCCATGGACTCCAGCAACGCCAGGTTGTTGTGCGTACGGTGCGGCGAACCTTATAGAACACTATTCAATAGTTTTTGTTAAATTACATACCTTCTGACTTCTGGAGACGTTGGCAAGCTCCTGGATTTTTTGCTTTTGCTATTCTGTCGGTGGTATCCATGACCGGAGTTAGTGTTCCCCATGGCAGTATATTTATTTCACCAGTTCCATCAAATCACATTTCATATCACAGCACATATTAAAATATGGTTTTTTAACCATTTTCAAATAAGATTCACTACACTGTACAGTATTGATTGGAAATTATTTAATAAGTGTTTGTATAACCTGCTTTTACAAAATCGACATACCCTCATGTTATATAGTCATTATACACAAAGTTACAAGTAGTCAGGTCAAAAGTGGAACCGTTTGTGTCATTTCCACTAAAATGAGTTTACATTAAACAATTTTTATTATAAAGTCTATTTCATTATTTGTTTTTACTAACGCGCTATAGATGTTGGAAATTTAATATCGCGGTTGACAATGCGACAAACTACGCCAAAACCATTGCATTTTAGTCTTTATTACTACTAACATAATAAGATACCCATTGATATAAAGTAGAGCAGTTGCTGATCTTACGATGACGGTACCGAGAAATGAAACATTGGGTGCTTATACAGAGATACCTACTAGCTTTAAAAATCTTAATTAAAGACTACATATTACTTGAATAAAAAATCTTGAATTTAATCTCTTAAATTACGTAATTTCTGTTTATATTTCTTTTTAATAACAGCAAACATCAAGCAAATAAATTAAACTATTTTTAATGTTTTAATTTTCCAATAAATGCAGCAATATGTCTCCTAGCATGAAACAGGCTGTTTCACAAACATTTACCTAGGTATAACGAATACCGGTTTCAATAATAATAATTGCAATAAATGTAGGATCTATGGAATCTACATAAATGAAATTTCGCGTCAATACTAAGGAACAGCATTTACAAACGAGCCTCTTAGTAGAGTTAATGAAGTTTAAAAATTGTGAAAACTTCTTAATTCTCAAGAACAGATGTGATTTTGATGACGGCCATCGGCCGGCAAGCTGATGGCAACCATTTTTTGGAATATAGAGGGCATTCGATTGATGACGACCCGCCAAATAATTACAATGCTGACTGCTTGACCAACTGCGAGCAGTGATAAAAGACAAAAGAAAAGGCAAACTCCATAAAGCATTTTTGATTTTGCACATCTACGCGGCTCTAACTGCAAGGTCGGCTTTAAATAAAAACGGCTTCACAGAAATCAATCATTCGCGTTAGAGTCGGTTCCCACTACGTCGTGACGACACTTTTATCGTTGACCGGGCGTCGGCTCTAGCTGTTCCTACTAGGTCATGTCGACGTCTAGATGCGGTTGGCTCGAGAAGGATTGTGTCGGCGACGACAGTTTTATCGTTCCCGACTATATGTGAACAGTTTCGTTTAAATATACGAGCCACGACACTTTTACCAAGACGTCAATGTGTCGTTATAACCAAGTAGGAACTGGCTTTTATAGTCCAGACTTGGCCCCCGCGACTACTTTCTGTTTAAGAATTTGAAGAAAAAATTAAGTGGACGCAAAAATTTGACTAACGAGGAGATGAAGGCCGCTGTGAATGATCATTTTGACGAACAAATGAAAGAATATTTTTTTTAATATTTAGATGTCACTTTTTGACAAATGTAACAAGTGCAATTACAGTCACGGGGGACCATATTGAAAAATAATACCCATGCAGGAGGTAGATTACTTATCAGTCACCCCTCGTACCATAACAGTAAATGAAAAATACTGATTTACGAGTAATAAGTACTCTTCGAGAATAATAAACACAGAACAAAATGACTGTGAATTTTCCTTTATTTGTAGTTACAGTACGCATACTACTGACCAAGGGCGCCAATTTTAAAAATAATCAAAAAGGGCTAATATCTCGAAACCGTGCCAATTTCACTAAGATCAAATTGTTGTCATCCGATAGGTCATGAGGTGACCTGTCGACTGTTAATCGCCTATCAATAAGCTCAGCCACTATTTACTGGCAAATACAAATTTTGTTATCATTGTTTAATCAATATAAATAACTATTTCCCCCCGCTACAATGTTTCTGATTTTGAATAATTAATAATAACAAACATTTAAAAAAGACAACATCAAAATCGGCTTTGTTCTTGAGGATTAAGAAGTAAAAACCTTCATTGTCTTGACTATGTTACAAAAGGTTGTTATTGACTATGTTATGTGACTATGTTACATTCCTACCTAACGACTCTGTGTCTACATAATACGTAACAAGCCTTTTCTAGTCACTGTACATAATGAACAGTGGCAATGGCGGATTTCATACCATACATAGGCAGTGAGCCGAAATGCCAACGTTCGCTATCGCTGCGAGTATTGCAGGAATGTCCAAAGGTCAAATCGGCTAAACCGCCCGTGTAATAAGTTACTGACCGACCATATAGAGGATGACCACAAGTATTTGGTATCTCTTCCTTTACCGACCGGCTATTTATTTGTTTGCTGTAGCTACAAAATTCAAGTTTTTCGAAAGCCTCTGCAAATATATAAAGTCTATCTGTCGGTCTGTTTGTAAATGAGTCTGTGCGTCTGTATACACAATAGAGTATTTGTTGAACGCTTTTAAAGAATTATTGAATTCAAATATTAACTAAAGATGTTAAAATGTCTAAAAAAATGACTTAGTTATAGAGATAAGAAGTCAAAGGTAGAAAAGAGCCGCACATCGATGTGTGAGTGCTCGTCACATCTGATTTTCCATTTGATTCGAAATAAAAATTAGGTCGGTATACTATTTTCTCTCGTATTCGAATAAGTTATAAAATATATTATTTTCAATTTTCAATACTACCAATGGTACCTATTATATAGATTTTTTTTTATTACGATAGGTAACGTACAGTTTTAAAAAAACTAACTGATTTTATGAAAAAAATATGGAAAAATGGTTCTCCCGAAGATACTGGACATCAGCGGCTAGTCATCAATAACTTAGTTAATAGGTTAGAAAGAGGGTGTGTGTAATGACAAAACGATTAGTTGTTATTGTCTCTTCGTTCGGAGAACTAAGGACAATGGAAAAAGTAATTACGGACGTGGTGTACGGGAATTCAGAGGACGTTCACCTCTTCCCACTTAATCGTTGAACTTTCGGCAGAGCTGGTATACTGTTTGCTATATAGCGAAGTTCAGAAAAACTTAAACCTATTTAAGTTCTTCGAAACTTCGGCACATAGCAGTGAAATAAGAATATTTAGTTGGATTTATAATATTGTAAATCTATACTAATATCATAAATGCGAAAAAGTAACTGTCTGTTACCTTTTCACGGCTAAACCACTGAACCGATTTTGTTGAAATTTGATACAGAGATAGATCGAAACCCAGGGACGGACATAGGGTACTTTCCAGGGACGGACTTAGGGTATTTACCGCGATAACCGAATTCCACGCGGGCGAAGCCGCGGGCACGGCTAGTGTTTTATAAAGAAAAAGTATAATATTTTCATACAAGGTATTTACATACAGTGTTGCGAAAATGAGCGCTGGGCGCTAAGTCAGCGCTAATAAATATTACTGTAAAATTCATGAAAATTTAACGCTCGAATCTTAGTTTCATTAGCGTTCACTCAGCGCTCGAATGCCGAGCGGTCAGCGCTCATTTTGACAACTCTACATATACAAATGAATTGCCTAGATACTACCTAGTGGCAGATATTTAATTCTTAATATAGAAAAGAAATGAATGGGGCATTCACATGGATAACACCCATGGATTAATTTTAATTTTATTTGGATATAAACTAGTTAATGAAATACTAAAAAAATCTAACTTAATAAACGTCTACATATAACAAAATGAAAATAGGAGGAACAAATTCAAATTCTGTTTTTAGAAATGTGCGAGTGCAACCGCAGGCAGTAGTTTACTAGTTAATCTATAGGAATCTAGTTTACGTAGAACTAATATATTAATGGCTGCAAATATTGAACGCTGAAGAATGTTTGCTGGATTATTGGCATTATCATAACGGCGACGACGGCGCACAATTGGGTGCGGCGCGGCGCAGCGGACCGTAGGCGGTGAGTTGAAACTGAACTTAGGCCGTTTACATTCAAATGTTTGAATAAAACTATATTGAGAGATTTTTATTTGAACACATGGCAGTTAGATTTATAATTGAATTAAGTTTAATAAATTTAAGAAATGAACTACATGCAAAGTAGTTTATATAGCTTGTGCGATGATTGTAGATAATTTAATTTAAAAGAATGTGGGGTCTCTTTAGGAGCTATAGAACCCTGCACTGATTTTAAAAATTTTGTCAGTTTGAGCATCACGTAAAGACTACTAAACTGATTCTGATCCGGTTTTTACTAATGTGTAGCTAAGTATCGAGAAGGAAAACTGCTATAGTGTCATCTTCATATGACACAAGGAAGTTGAGTTATAAAGGACAATAAGAAAATGACTTTTAATAGAATTTATCAAAAACTACTGGATCTATTTTCTTGCGTGAAATCCATCATGTCGGTGCATTTGCAGGTGTTGAAAATCTTCTACGCCTTTATCTTTTAAAGCCGCAGGCGAAAGCTAGTAGATAAATATTATTAGCTTTAATTGTATGTCAATCTTAACTCTTTGTTTGCATATTGTTATATTAATGCTTAGTTTTTCATGTAAACACAAAATAAAATATGTTTTAAAAATTGCGATAATCTCAGCAGTTTCAGATAAAATCCCGTAAATAAATCTCTTAGTTATTAGAAAAATTATTCTGATCTATTGTAAATGAGACTTTGTAATTATCAACTCATGTTATCATTAATAATAAATAGGTACGTAGGTCCATATTATGATATTTATTTTCACCATTCATATTATGGTATTTATTGTGGTAGCAGCCACTGATGCTACTCAAAGACGCTCTGGTCGTGCATCACCGCACTGTTCGAACTAATGCCCTTCTCTGTGAACGCTTTTGCGGCTATTTATACCAGGATTGTTTGTCCTCCATTATGGGTTATAGATTACAACATTTATGGTTGTTGTGACACAGCATCTAAAATCCGGTTCCTGTATTTAAATTAGAGTTTTCTATCATTGGCACCACGAAACATCCAGACTTAATGTTTCTAACATTCTCTCTCTTTCCAATGCGGCATGTGAAAGAAAGAGACGATTTTACTGATTCATCGATATGGGTATAGACTGGATGACACATCATACGTTATTATCAAACAAACCTGGTTGGTGACTTCTCTGGGGGCTGAAGCAGATGAGGAGGGGTTCATTAAAAATTCAAATTTGAAACTTAAGTACCTACTACGGAATAAGAATGTTCAATTTTCAAAACACATATTAATTAAAGTATTCGAGAGCTACTGAACATAGAAAACTATTAGATAGTAACGTGCCCTCGAGTGCTTGTATATCATATTTAATATGTACTGAATAAAACAACTAAGAAAAAAGTAAACAACGAATCATTGAGGTTGCTAAACTTTTTGGTTGTGCCCTTGACAGGAAACAGCTTTATTTAAACTTTTTAAATAAAATAAACATTAAAAAGCACATTGGTTAGAACTACCTTACCTTTACCCTCAAAATATCGCACCCAGGAATAAGCAATCTCTTTCCGTGAAGATATAAATACGGGTAAATAATTCATGAGCACTTCACCTAAGCCGGACTTACAGGCATAAAATACACACTATATATAATGACAATGGGCAATCCGTATGAAAGAACTTGAACCGCCTGCAAAATGTCAAACGTCGCTTGTAAAGGATAAATCTAGATTTATGTGTGATGCATTGTGACTTACTGGATTCAATTTTGATGGTTTTCTGTTTCTGAGAAATTTAAATGACAACATTGCTTTGGACTGCGAATAGGTATGTTTCATCATTTTGTATTTGCCGTAGCCTGTATAGGCCACAGATCTAATATTTTTGGTTGTATAGGCATTGTAAAGTCAGGAAAATCCAAAAATTTGATTCTGTCCATTACAAAATCTTAATTTAAATAAATTCAAAAATACATTATTTTTATAGAAAGAAGGTAGCATACGAGCGCTGCCTAAATGGAGAGCGATAGAATAGGATGAGATGGGAATGAGCATATTTCACTTACTATCGACTTATCAAAGTATGTACGTATCTACATTGAGGGAATAGGATAAAGATAGAAACGCAGTACATTTAACGGCAGCCTGTAGGATTGTAACTAGCAAGGTGTCAGTCATTTTACATTTTTGCAGTCCTCTTCTAAGCAATGTTAAATTCCAATAGCGTTCTAAAAAACTCAACAAACCGGTCAGGACCCGTGTTCACTCCATGTCTCCATACTCAGAGTTTTATAAAGACAGCATGTGGTTCATCGTTTTTGCTTAGGTAGCTACATTTTGTAGCGTACAGTAGAAATGCGAATTGCTTTTCGCAGAAGCCGCCCTGACAGGGCTGGAACGACAGGCTCACATACTCGTATATGCAAATTTATGCCCATACACTTCAATGGGTTTACTGCTGGAAGTACGTGCTGGTACGCGAAGTAGGATTCGTATTGTAATTGAAAACTGATAGCCTAATTGACTTAATGCAGCAACGTCTTACTCACGATATCGATTGTATAATATGCTATGTTTTCGAGTGCAATAATCTTTATAGCAACCAAAATATTATCACCACGTTTACCTGTGATCTCACACTGAGCCCACGAGGACAAATTCTATAAACCGATTTGGGAAAAAAATACGCTCGAATTCTCTTTAATAATTTACCCGAAAACCGTTAAAAATCGGATTAAAAATATTAAATACCTACTTTTTAAAAATTGGCCAATCTAGTGCGGTCCAACATGGCCACGTATCAATAGAGACAATAGCTTGATGGGTACGTATGTAAAATATAGACATTACACTTTCCGAGAATTTACGACCTTAAAAGAAACAAGTGATAGTTACGTTTTTATTGAAATTAAAATCTTCTAAAAATTCCTTCGTTTAATGGGTATAAAAATTTTATTTAGATTAATTTTCAGAAAAATGATTTTTTTAACACAAATTGTTTACACTTTTCAATTCCTTTTAGAAAGTGAAACGTGAATCATATTTTAAATCCCTACAGCGACTGTAAATTGCCCTCTCCTATTGCTGAGAAATCCAAGCCATAAATAAGTCAAGTCCAAGGTAACTGCTGCCTCTGCGAGGACAGATTTATTCCAACCAGGGCTGCTGTTATTTCAATGTTCGCAGATAACAACTTAAAAGGCATTTGAGTACAAAGCCAATTTGCTTTTGTATGCAAGTTACGGACGAAATGTGGATGTGAAAAATATACGTAGGTAATAGATACAAAATAGGCATGTTTCGAATAACAAAAAACACAAATCACGAATACGAACGAATTCGAAAACAAATAATTCACCTCACTATTCGCGAATACGATTAGTACGCACCTAACCTGTTATTTATAGTCCAATTTAAAGTTAGGCATTTAACTGATTTTCAACGAACCGTCTCTTTTAAAGCCAAATGGTGTCGTGTGTGATGATGACTAGAGACTATATGGGATGTCTTTAGTGACGTGAAAAATGGGCCGGCCACTGGTATGGGATGCCATCTGTGTTGATACACTGGCCCCATCTCACCTTCATGTAATCTGAAAGAAGGATGGGGCAGGGGCAGAAGGTGCAGAAAGGCGGAAGACTCTTAAATACCGGAGTATCACCGAATAGATCGGTGTCGAAACTCTAGAGTCCATGGGGCCCTGGTGCTCACAATCTATTTAGGGACCCATCGAGGCATCTTGTTGACACCACGTACCATCCCAATGCCGGCAATTACCTCGCACGAGGTATTAGTCTGGCCATTCAGGGAGGTAATGCCGCCAGCTTTGTAGGTACCTTGCCACAAGGACCAAATTTGTACAATGTTTTAATTATGTAACAATTATTTATTAACGTACTTACATACTGACTGAAAAGTCGTACATTTTGTTTTATTTTTATCAGTTAATTTTATGCTTGTATATAGGCATTAGTATAGTTCCAATATTACAAAATATAATATAATTCGACATTTAAAAATAAACAAAGAGAATGAACTTTGATTCTTAAACTATTATTTGTTTCTATAGAAAATCTCTTTTATCTGCTACTACTCATAGTAAAAACTATTTTATTAATATTCGAGTATTCATTTAGAAAATGTCGAAAACGAATACTAACATTCGGTACATCTCTAGTACAAACAAACTAAGATTAATTGTTGATTTCAAACGTTCCTACATGCATAAGAATTTATACAACGTTAGTACGGATGAAGTTATTGCAGAAGTTTAATTTGTCACCAGTTTGGGGGTGTAGGAAACATCGTGAGTAAATCGCATGACCAAAAATTAAAACAATGAAGCACTAATCCGCACTTGGTCCGCGTAGCTGATTATCATATGAAACCACCTCGTGATTACTAGGAGAAGCCCATTGGCTTCTCCTGCACTGGGAAGTTATAGATTGACATCGTATCATATTAGAATTAATCCACACACAGAGCTATAAGTTTAAATTTCTTCTGCATATGGGTACAGATATGCAACTGTAGCCATTACCTACATCAATTGATGGTAAGACGTTTATTTAAATTATAAATAACTAAAGACGAAAATGCGATTTTTTTAAACATGTATGTTTAGATCAAGAGCTCCATTAACTATGATTATCAGTTACTAACTTATTAACTATTGATCACATATGATTAGGACTTTAAATTATAACTCTTCCGTCGGCAAGAAATTGCATATTGATTAAGCAACCAGTATAATAGCAGTATTCCGGCAGTATTTCCAGTGATCTTTTTAAATAGCAAACATGGAAAATTGCCTAGTAAAGTATATTATAATAATATGTTTATACCTGATACATAATGTTGGTATCTAGTGTCTTAATATTTCGACTCAACTGTTATTGTTTTTGAAATTGACTAGCAAATTCGATTCAGGATCATAATATTTATCTCTATGGTGATTCAACGAAAATGCAGGGTGTTCGCATAAAAGCAAATTAATTAAGCCCATACAATAGGCAGTTATAAACAGAGTGTTTGTGCAACGGGGAGGCGCGAGCCGAGCGTCACTGAATATGGGTTGTGGTGCAAGGAATAGCTGAGTAGCGGTACACAAACATTGCGTCGATTGATATTGTAATAAATATAGCAGGAATTTTCAATTTATCCATTTTATTTTGAAGACAATCAATCACATGAACAAAATTTAGGTACAGAAAAACAAATTAAATACTGATTTTTATATAAGAACATCGAAGCTATTATATGCATTTTGTTTTATTTTGAAATTCGAATTAGAATAGAATAAATATATCGAAACTTAAAGTGGCCTGTAATAAAATCGGTAATAAATAAAACGTAATATATACTGCATATTTGAAACATGTTTAACAGGATTATTAAGACGTGGCTGGGAGAAAGTTTCAATAAACTAGTGCAATATTTTTTTCAATAAACAATAATAAATCCCTCTATGGATTTACTTAATCCATCTCATAATCTGCCAGAAATAGGGTGTTTTATTGACAGTTTGTTTAAATTCAGGCAAAAACGAAACTAATGATTGGATTTTAATAGGATTCTCACTTGTCTATTAACAGTCACTTGCTATGTTACTTGAATCAAATGGCAGAAATACTACATGAGTATGTGCAGCTCTCAGCTCTGACCTAAAATTAGTAGTAAACGATATTAGCGACACGCGCGTTGCTAAATTCGCTGTTGTAAATTAAACTAAATTTGCCTTCATGATTAATTAAACTTGGAAAATCAACCCTCGACCGCTGGAAACCAATTCAAGCCGGTAAATGGCATTGCTTTTCGGTTGCTTCCAAAACATAATAATATGAAAAGGATCAAGGGGTATTTTATATTATAATACTTTGTATAATCTTGCCCTTGTACCAAAATTATAGGGTTCTCAAAACAATACAAAATCTTCGCGTAGAGTAGGTATATCTATTGTATTCCTCTTGAACCCCGTTTAAATAATAAAATACTTAATTAATGTGGAGAAAAGAGATATAAAAAAAATGTTAGAAATGGATAGCCAAATTATCAAATTATTTTAGTGGAAGTTATGCTAGCACTTGTCGCTTGAGCCACGGGTTACACAGCAAAATCCGCTTTCATTATGTGCGAGCAAAAACCTTTTGTGTAAACCAAAATTACAACTGCATTTTCGTTGAAAAATCTTACTCCCCTATAATTTTGGGACAATGGCAAGATTATACAAAGTATTATATACAATACATAAATTTTGTTACTCCCGTCGCTTGCATATATTCTACAGAATTTCATTTATTTAAAGGGATTGAATTTAAAGTAAGATGTTTTTACGTTTAATAAATTGTGTTTTTTCAAAATATATTCGACTATTTGTGCTGGCGATGGTGCGCATGTACTTACGTAGCGCGTATACTTCAAATGGGGATGGAACGAGAGAACACTTTTATCCAAATACCCATTATATTGAGGATAGTGTAGGTACTATACAAATATTTAATGTATGTATATCAGAGAGCAATTTATATAGGAATGTTGTCACAAAATCCAGGAAATGCGGTGTCTTTCATAATATATTTTCATTAGCGACGGCGGCTACGGCACCTGTGGGTGTGAACTCATGACACTAAGTCAGATTTATCACGCACTCACCATTTTCGCTTTTTTGTCATTCACGACGAGTGCGAAACTTTGAGAAGTTTTTCAATTTCCCGCGAGCTATTATATCTAAGTGAAAAATTATTGTTTAAATCTTTAAACAATGTTGAAACAGTTACGTAAACTGTTTAATCGCATCGTCCCCGATGGCCTGTACGCGGCAACGCAGAAGATGGGAATAAAGTACCATACTCCCCGGTGTAAATACCCAAAAGGGGCGATAACACAGTACTGTTCCCCGGTAACGAAAAAAGATTTAATTATATTTAAGTACAGGTATTATTACCTTACACATCAATAAACTAGACCGGACCGCCCATAGAGATAAATTGGTAGAATGGCCTTAATGTATGTTTTATACGAGTTTTAGAACGTAACATTTTCATGAATTCCGTCTGCAAGAAAATGTCAATTACCCACAATCATTAACAATTACCTAAAAAATATAACAATATGTGACTAATAATAGGTGAGAAGAGGGACCCTATTGTCGGCTGTAATTACTCAGATCTTGAGACTAGTGAAATCTTAAAAAAATAACTATTTTTCATTGCTTTACCGTTAAAATCAGAAGTTATCGCAAATTTGTATTTAAACACAATCTTAAAACAACGAAAATCTTGACCAAAGTCAATAAACTCCATACCGGCACTACATAAATATGTATGTAAATTGCTTCCCACCAAACTATGCACATTTCTATATCTACCGAAGATAAACTCGAAACCAAATACACCTACACTTATTTGAAAACTTTAAAATTAGACTGAATATATATATATACATACAAATACTACATACTATTACAACAAGTACATATTATATAATAAATACTAGTCCATTTTAACCAAATATATATATACGTGCGGACAAATACGTAGCTCAGCTATGTAAGCTGTAACCTATTAAATGCAACGACCTCATTGCAGTAAGATATAAATTCGATGAAGTAGACACTATCGGTGCTTTCACTCACAGTACTCACATAATCTATTCAATAGACACTGTCTTTGTTATGCCGATACTCTGTTCAATAATTGCTTCTAATTCATAGTAATGAGATAATATTTGAGTTATTTATTATTTGCATATATGTTTCACTCCTCCATTGAAATCTTATGCGTTTTAGACGAGGTAAACAGGTACTCCACCTATATCTTAATAAATTAGTACTTCAGCTTCAGCTATGTCTATACTTTAGATCTTCAGCTATGTCTAATAAATAAGTACACTGTATGATTCAAATTAGAATTCCTAAACTAAGGTTGTATAATTCGACGACGCACTAGAATAAGAAAACTGGGAATCGAACTTAACACTTATTACCCTTTTCCATCAAGCAAAGCAACATAAAAAATGAAGCAATTTGAGCTATTATAACTTTTATTCATCATCTTCTATTACTGAGAACTCCGAAGCCCTTATGCCTTGTGCGTTGTGGAAAATAATGCCTTGGTAATTTTACCATATTCATATTTATATTCATATTTATGAACTAAGTATTAATTTGAAATATAAAATTATTATTATTAAATAAGATTAATAAATATGTAAAACAAAAAAGTATTATCATAAACAGTGCACGCGCAGAATACATTTATTGAAAGCTGGGGGAGGGTGTTGGATGTTATGGGCAATGGGAGATATCGATTATTTCGTGTGAACTATTGTTGTGCCCTTCAGACGGGCGCAGAATCCGAGGGGAGGCTAAAACCCTCCCTTCAACCGAACGAAGCAAACAAACACACACCGCAGTTTAACTTATGTTTAAGTTTTTAGCTGTCCCGCGACATTAAATTGTCGTAAACCTGGTAAACATTTTTGTCACATTGTTACAGGAGATTACTAAACATGTAGGTTTTCTAAAAATTTGAAATGAGTTAACGATTTAGTCTTCTGTGATATCTTTTTCTTTAGCTATGTATCATTTTATCTATCTATACATATATAATAAAAACGTAACAAAGCCGTGACTGTACATTAATATATTTTTTGAAAAAAAAATTGCAGTGTACACTATGAATGATACAGAGCCCTAAGCAACAATTTTGGGAATTTTTGTCTTGCCTGAACGCGCATTACATAAAAATCACTGGACAAATTTTAATGGAACTTTGCATAATGTAGCTTATGTGATGTGTTAACATTTAAAGAATTACTCTGAATTTAACGCGAAATTTTGTGGGCACTACCCGCCTCCTTCAGTCAGCTAATGACCATGGTTGGTGCAACCCAACCGAAACTTCGAGTAAAATAAATAAGTAAACATACGTGTTGGGACCCGTTTAAGTTAATAAACATAATAGCTATGTTAAGCAATTACCAAAATTGCGTAGCACACATATTTTTAACAAAGTTTAGCGCAACGATTACTTATTCATTGTTAAGTAATGATTGTATTTTAATCAAGTTCTTAGTAAGCTATTTTAGCGAAATCCCATGGCATATAAAGTAGCACACGTCCGATATCGCGGGTCAGTGCACGCGCTATTCGAATTAGCACATTCATGTAACTCACAACGGACATTAATAAACGGTGAGAGCTAAATGATACACAACAGTTAGTCTCTTTGTAAAAACTTATTGCAGTATAATGTGTGAGTTCCGAAAGCGAACACAAAGTGGGCTAAGTATCTATTTAATGCTTCAAAAATAACATTTGCAAGATTACAGTCTGTAAAATCACTAAACATAACACTAACTAAAGCCGAAACCTTAACCGAAACCGATTACGAAACCGAAACGTTGCAATAATATTTAAAAGAGAATTTTACAAGAAAAGGGCTATTCACACTAAAAAAGATATTTTTAATAATTAATTATAGGTATCAAAGACAATCCTGGCGAAAATCTTAGATCTTACTAGGTAAATACATATATGTAAATAATATACATACCTTGTAAGATTTCTTCATACTTCATTAGCATACACTTGAAAATAGCACTACAGATTAATTAATAGTTACTATTAAACTCAGTAGTTTAGCCACAGCAGTCTGTGGAGATCACCTTTGTGCTAAATAGAACTGCATTCCTAGTAACCTAGGTAACCTTAACAAAAATCAAGCAAAGGATAATGTTATAAACGTATTCAAGTGTTGCATTGCAGCTCACTGCGGCGGGTTTGCACGCCCACGCGGTCAGGACTGGTTTACTGCGATAAATGTGAATAAACTTCACGTATTATTCAGAAATGACGAGACTCGACGTTCAATTTAAAATCAATATTTTTTACAAAATTATAAATTTTCAATAAAATTAAAGACTCAACAAGTTAATTGGTAACTATCTACTGAAATTTAAATTTTGGTAAGGTTAATTATAAAATACATTGTATGAAATAAAAGACTGTAAAATATGTATTAAATTTGATTGTTAAAGTGCCACAATAAATTCCCCCTGCTGAATAACACATTCACATGAATAACATAGATTCACATTCAAAAGTTTCTTAATAAAAGCAAACATTGATCACGTGTGTACAAACACTTTACAGGAATGTTAATTTGATTTTGTTAAATGCGATTTGTCCGATTACTAGTTTTACCTTGCGGCTTTGCTCGTTTAGATCTCGATTTCGCTCAGAATTTGGTGATATAATCGACAAAACTAATACTATTGGAACGATTTTGTTAAGCCAACAGTGAAAATCACATAAAACTTCTTAAAGATGAGTTTTTGAATACAAGTTTATCTGTTAACTAGCGACCCGCCCTCGCTTCGCTTCGGTTTATAAGTTTTCTTTATCAAAATTTCAAAATTAAATATAGCCTATATTAGACACGAATAATGTAGCATCCTATTTGTGAAAGAATTTTTGAAATCGGTTCAGTAGTTCCAGAGATTACCCAATATATTAGTATTACTCTTTATTTATTATATTAGTATAGATTAATTAAATGCAAAAAATAATTTATACGACAGTAAATATGTCGGATGTGTGTAGCTAAATATTGTAAATAAGGCTTTGCTGTTAACTGCCACGATTTCTGCACTGACGCATAATTTAAACGTGAAAGCGAATTAATTTGTTAATATTACTTCCAGGATAATCCTTCATCATTTATGGCTTATCAGGCTTGCGCAATATTATTTGACTAAAACTATTATCCGACTTGTACAATAAGGCAGGTAAATGTTATAGATATTAGTGATTTTTTAAAGAATTTAATGATTTCTACAAATCAAATGTTGTTTGTCGTTACTTCGTACTTCGTATCTACTTGCACTATTTATGTTTAGATTTAGTAAAAGAAAACGTATGTCGGTATATCGATTTAGACTATCAATAAAATTAATTTGCTATGTCTATATGAACACATTCTTATGTAACATCCTTCTATACACACACACATTTCAAATGCAACAAGTACGTATATGATGTTAGGACAAGTAGGATGTTACAAATATCGTGAGTGGATCTAGTGAGAAATGAGACGGTTTTTTTAGTGAATTAATGAGTTGGAGCTCATCACAACAGTCGAAATAAGAAAATTGTCATGTTTTAGTCACATCATGCCGTCATGCGCAATGATAGATACTATCTTTTGCAACTTATAATGCAGGGTAAGGTAATTACAGCCTAACCGTGGCAGAAGACTGGCATCTTGGCTCCGACATCTAAAGGAATGAATGGTTCGAGATATCTCTCTAACGAAGTGTCTTGCGTGAGAATCGTCAATCTGACCGCCAACCTCCGTTAGATGGCACCAAAAGAAATTAACAAATACGTTACATTATGATATATAATATAATTTTAATAGGATAACGTACAGAGCTTAATGCAATGCAACATGTCGATGTAAATGTCAACGTAAACATTGCGCAAGCGTTTGCTTGATTTATCTATTAGGAGTACGAGCGAGGCTATAAATCCTGTCGATACCACAACACAATGTACTGAATGTACTGTGTTTATGATGCAAGACTATTGTCCGTCATTGTGAACTGCTAGACATTATCATCGGTTCCCATCTGGTTACCATCCGACTTAATGGTCATTAATTACGATTACTTTTTAATTATCTTTTCGATATCTAGATATTTTTTCAAATTAATACTAGACCAATTTTGACACATATATGTGTCTAATTGTTTACTGTATTTATTTTTAAATCACACCAACAGTGGCAGCGACCTCGTTCGCGTAAACTTTTGTGTGATTCCCGTGGAAGCTGTATAATGGATCCGGCTAAAAAGTACACTAAATGTTAACCCGGCACATGAGCTATAACTATGCCAAGTTTCATTAAAATCCGTCCCGTAGTTCTTACGTGATGCGCGTTCAGACAAACAGACAGAAAAAAAGATGGTCACAAAAATTCTAAAAATTGTTATTTTGGGCTCTGTATCACTCGTAATTTTACACTGTTGTGACTTTTTCAAAAATATTTCATGTACAAATACAGCTTTGTTACGATTTTTATTATATAAGTATACATACTAGCGGTGCCAGCAACTTCATTCGCGTGAACTTCCCGCGATTCCCGCGATATGCAAGGGATCGCGGTTGCATGCCGCGTTCCAGCGGGAATCACTCTACAGTTACCTAAATACCCGAAATAAAAGTAAAAATTAAAAGTACCCTAAATATCAACCCGTTACATAAGCTATAACTATGTCAAGTTTCACTGAAACCCATCCAGTGGTTTTTGCGCGAAGCGCGTTCAGTCAGACAAACATAAATTCTAAAAGTGGTTGTTTGCGATTCTGTATCGTTCGTAGAGAACACTGTAAAGATTTTTTCAAACAATATTTCATGTACAGACACGGCTCTATTACTGTTTTAGTAATGTACGAGTATAGATAGACTAGAATGAAAACACCCACACCCAAACAATCATTTGTATTTTAAACAACCGTGAATCGAACCCGGGACCTGTTGCACAGCAAGCACCACTACCACTAGTATTACTACTGGGCCACCATGTCCTCAAATATCACAATGGTGGCGAGTCTTTTGCGAGCTGCATAAAGTCGATGCAATATTTCGACGACATCTGAATCTTATGTTGTAATTTAAAGAAGAAATACACAGTTACATTCAAATCCACTCAATTTTACGATTGGCGTATGTTGCACAATGATAAACAAGCGATGATAAACTTTAATTGACAAATACAACCATGTGAATTTTGTTTTAAGCAATAATAAAATTAAATAAACCGTCATTCATTTAAAGTCTTAACTTCAAGTCCTGTAATTCACAAATTGTAACTATTTGATAATAAGCAATAGGATTAATCTCAATATTGTGTCATGTGTCCAATGTTATCTAAAAGCAGTCTGCAATTGAATTAAATCTAACTCGTTAAAGCAACGCAAGTAGAGTCGTGATGCCAAGAGCAAAAGGTGTTTGTGGGGGCAGTGGGCGGTGGATGCGATAACCCCGCAAATAGAATGTATCTGGCTAGAATGAGCCAATATAATATGTACTGAGCGTATAATTCCGAATAGGTGAAGATTTCTTAAATCCGATAAAGGAAATTTGCGTACAGTTAAGTCACAGTGTGGTGAAAGACTTCCTCGAGTCTTAATTATGAAGACTCGACCAATTATCTAGGTCTCAAAGCTTGAATTGCACTCCGAGTCTAGAGTCAAGTCAAGAAACAATACAATTTATTTGTTAATTAATAAATAAATAAATTAATTATTTAATTAAATTAATTAATTAGTTTCTAGAAACATATTGGGACATAAACTACACAATTTAATAAGATTCTAGAAACGCACTCGAGGTTCGGTCGTAACAAGAAAGACTTGTGCTCGACTCGAGTCTAGACTCAGAGTGCAATTCAAGCTTTGAGTCCTGAAAAATTAAGTCGAGTCTTCAAAATTAAGACTCGAAGACTCGTTCGTGTTTTCCACAACACTATTTAATATTAAAATTGTGAAGATAACGATATATGTTAATTCCAAACATAGTGACAAAATGAATTCATGAATTATGTATGTATTTAAATATTAAACGGATACTAAATACAGGAATGTCGGCCCCGAATATGAATACACAACACAACGCATCAGACTCGCAATCCAACAAGGTAATGCCGCCACCGTGCTGGGTACCCTCGCCAATGAGACCAAATTTGTACAACATGCTCAATATACATATATACAACAAAATACTTTTTAAGATTGTTTTAATTTTTAGGTTTAAGATTATTACTTTGCACCTGAAATATTATATTATACATTTCGTAAATAAAATTATTCGTACATATTTAAATATTTGCGAGAACATTCTGTATTCGTAACACGTGTCAAAAAGTTGACATGTTTAAATATAAAAATATTGAACGTTAGGGCAGTTCTATTTCATTTATATCTGTGTTTAGTCCATTCTACAGCCTCGCCTCCGCACTCGCCACCAGACAACAAGTAAAATGAGAGCCTTAGGTGTCTTGTACACCTCGACACCGACGCGTTGGGATTGTGAATATAAAAGTTAATTATGTCTATGTATATTTGCATTTATAATTTACTATTTAAGATGTAAAATAGTCGATTTCTAGTATAAACGTATTAAGAAGACAAATGAGATACTGATCTTGCGTAAGCTCCAGCAATAGAAAGCTTTTTAAAAAAAGCTTAGGCACTGAGAGAGACTTAAGTAAGACTTAAGACAACTTAAGTAAGTTTATAACCGAACACCAAATTAATCTTAAATTAACAAATTGTCAATATTCAAGCAAGAATAACGTTATAATTTAATCAAATAGAACGAAATTGCATAAGATATCTTATTTGGAAGCATTTTTAATGTTAATTAATTATTTCCACGAAGAATGAATCCCTGCTTTGTGGTGAGCTTTGAGAGCAACGTGAACGCACTCTAAATAAAACAACCAGCTCGAATTAACTCCAAATACTGCAAGTGTAAAGTAAACACGAATCTCTCATCACATAAACAACTACGTCTATGACACAGCTTTACATAAGTTATAAATACTTAGGAACTCGCTTCGCACACCATAAACAATAATAATTCTCAACACGATTTGTCACGGGAGTATAACACGACGCGAAGTTAGACGAACGACATGCGCTACGGGAAGCGCACGAAACCGTGCGCGCGCGACCATTGCGTCCGCACGACAGAACAGTCGACGAAAACGCAAAGGGCCTTCGCCCCTTCCGAATCCGTGGTCGCGCGGGATGCAGCGAATGCTAATACCACCATCCAACGCACACAACAGTAGGGACACTTTGTAAAAAAATATATGATGCTGACGCAAACACAGTTATGGGTACCAGTAGCAGCGTATGAGTAAGTCTTGGTCAGCACTTACAGAAATCAACGTAATGTGTAAACAATGCATGAATGGCTGCACTCATATCTGAATTATATCTGCACTCACAGTCTTCTACTATGCATGCAGCTTTTACCAGCGATTTTCGGTTAGTTACTCAGTTTCGTTACCGTGGTACATCTTGTGCTATATCTAGTGGGTGCGTATGAAAAACTGGCGGCACGGGTGCCATCTGCGCTCGGGGAGGGGCCCTTGCATTAGCGGGATGACATTATGCACTCAGAAGGGTTCGGGCTTCGAGGCTTATCTCGTTAAATCATTCGGCCCTAATGCTGAAAATTTACACTGCAGCCCACGGTAAACAGCTTCCTGCAACTACGTTTATGTGATATATTACAGATTCTGCGGTATCTGTATTACTTATGTATGCGGCACATGCGATATCTAAGATAGCTACACACCACGTTTAGAATGGTTCCTTTTTATAAAGGTCGATCTGAAATAATTCTGAAATACTGAAATACTATATATAACTGAAATACTCCAGCAGTCGCTCATTTCAGTAGGTAGGATTATAACCATTTTTACTGAATTAACTAAAATATAAGTGAATCGAAGGCTTGCAACTATCTTAGCTAAGGCTTTACATCGTTATGTAACCATTATTAAACGTCTTTGTTTAGTAACAACATTTACGTTTTTCTTAATACACCAGCCAAAATTCTAAATTCTAATTTTAATTACGAGTAAATCTTAGTTAGAACTAGATATTGGAGTGAACACTTACTGGCCAATTGCATACAGTAAGTAAATATTTTCGAATTAAATAAACTTCTCAGCGTAAACGTGATTAGTGTAAATTAAGTTATAGGTTCTTCGTCTTTCATGGCAACTTCCTATGTAATGTAATTTCTATGCTGAACCCAAAGGTTCGCTGCTAAAGAATGTCTCAATACTCGCGTTTTATAGGTACATTAATGTGCAATAAAATAAAACTGCGACATTCAAATTTCGGAAAATCACTACAACTCTCTACGTAAAGTAGCGACTTCTATATATACGTCACTACATTTTTGTTAAGTACGATTAGGACGAACTGAATCGGTTGAGTAGTTTCAAAATTACGAAAAAATAAAGAGAAAATTTGTCAACGTCTTTACATTACATACAACAACATATGCTGTCTAGAAGCTGTGTAACTTGTGTCCAAACATTTTTTTCTAAAACGTACGGAAAATTATAGTTTATAAATTATAATTTTGGTGGTTCTCTCTCGAATGACAATATAATTTTCGTATAGTAATAATAAAGAGGGTGCATGCGGGTCTACAGTTGCGTCACTATGAATTTACCCGCGTGGATAATGACGTCCATATCCATTAAAACCGATATATGGACTCGTTATAGACAGTTTATAGGATATTTAATTTAATTGTAATTTATATGCACATTATATGCGGATGCATAATATAAATACATTATATAAATATGTATATCGACGAATAATATATAAAAACTACAACTGTATTAAGATAAATTACAAGAGTCACTAAAAATACCCTGCGGAAGTTTGTTATGTGTAAACAATGATTATACTCGTATAAAAAGAGAAGAATAACTACGTCGGTGGTGGCTGTATGAGACGAGCCTAAGATCACCTGTGATGCCGAGACTTGAGAGGGTAGTGGAGAGAGTAGTATCCAGTAGTGGAGATACATAGACTGATGGTATGATACGTGAATAAAATCAATAGCACATATTCATATGTGATCCCCCTTTAAACATATTTAAGAAATCATTTCCATACTTCACCGTTTGTTATTAAAAACGCTTCCCAACTTCATAGGATAAAAATTGTTTACAATCGGCATTCGGAAAAATGTTCGCAGCGATTATTGCATCGTTTGTTTACCCGAGAGCCGAGAGGAGAGTTTCAAAAATAATAAACATGGAAACAAAATAAACAGCTGAAACATGGCGCTGGCACAGAGCTACGAATGGCTTCCACTTTATTAACAATTTAGGTTCTGTTGTTATTATTTTTTTACGAATATATATCTGGATAGAAGTATGCATTTCGTTTGGCTAAGATCAAAGTTAGTATCTGTATGATCTGGGTATGGTATAGGAATAATGGGTCTGAGAGGTGATATCCTAGGGGTATCTATTCTCGACTTTCATTTGAGAGGTCGTGAATTCAAATCCTCAGTCCGTCCCTTACGTAGTTTCTACTTAAGTACGGATTCTTAAAAATAACCATTAACTCGGCGGTGAAGGAAAACATTGTGAGGAAATCCGCATACTCGAGTTAGCTTATAAATAATGATCTAGAGTTTTCAAATTCTTACGCATGGGATTACGTAAAAATAACGTAAATAAAATGTTAGAAAGAGAGCCCAAAGAATATACCGATTAAACTTTTACCAAAGTAATATTTAATCAAAATTAATAAAACTTATTTTATTTATAATTCACATATTTAATATTAATATATTTAATATATGCGAGATTGTCTTAGCAAAGGACATTGACTGGTTAAGATTTTTTAACTTAAAATTCCGTTGTTTTAAGAGATTATGTTTAAATTGTAACACGTTCTAACATATAATTTGTAAGATAAAACAATAAAAATATAATTTATTTTTAAGACTTCACTGAAGTATCGATATTTGAGATATTAGAACCGACAATAACGTCCATTTTCTCAGATAATGTCACATATTATAATAAAAATAATGTTCCTTTTGTTATTGAAAAAAATATATTATTGAAATCATAAAACTTACAAGTATTATCATATTATTATAGGTATCCTAGAAATATATTGTTTGAAATACTGAATAAAATTTGCATTTCTCATGCAACTTCAAAACTATTTCAAATGTATTCATTCCTCCTTTTTAATGTAGTCTCAGATTAAAGTTCTATTCCGACTCAATGAAAACAAGGGCCATTAAAAACGCGGAAATGCTTCGCCGCGGTAAGAATCCACTAATTCCCCTTTTGCTTGTTAAACCAGATTCAACTATTCATAGAACATCTAAAAGCATCCGATGATTTATTGTGGAAACGTGAGAATATGAGTTATCTTTATCTCGTCACCATATTTATAAAATGAAACGTCTATCTGCACGTTGCTGCGTTCTATTCTACGATTAACGATTAATTATTATCAATCATAAAAATAATTTAATAAATAATATACAATTTTTATTAAGCTGTAAATTGAAAGATCTGTATAAAACTCGATAATCCTTTACGAGATAATGCAGTTCGATTTCCAAGAGACTTGTTTTTGTGTATCTTTTACGCTACGTACAAGAGCAAGAAATTTCAATACTGATCAATACAGAATTAATGAAACTGAGCCAGACAGGTCAGAGCAGACAGAGCTGTGGGTTTTCCAAGAAAGATTTTTCTGGGACAGATTACGTGTGTTATTTAATTCAAACAGTGACTAATTTCTTTATAGACCTGTAATTTATAATGTTAATCACGGGAAAAAATGCTGCGCAGGCAAAGCCGCAGGCAAGTTCTAGTGACTTATATTTTGAAATTGTTTATTGATGGGCGTCGTGAATTGTGCAAGCAAGTGGAATTTGTCAACTCACAACGCTAGCGATTACACTGTCACGAGGGGAGTAGTACGGCATCAATCCCGGAGCACATTTTACGTAAATGTATGTTTATTTAATAAAAAGCAATAAATGTATTCACTAGAAAATGTATCTTACTCATTTTTTATGGATATCTTGTCAGAACTAAGACTTTCTTTTTTTGGTATCTACTCAAATTTTAACAATATTCCACGGCATGTTCTTCGTGAGACCTATGTGATTGTAAAACTCGTAAAAGTTTCGCGATCATTAAACGATAAACACTGTAGGTATATGGATTGATTTGAACTCGATTACTCAATTATCGATTACTCGAATACTCAACTTAGTAAAATACTGTGGACACAGTATTTACATTAGTAATATGCGTAGTATTTGCGGAGCAGGTATGTACTGTAAATAATACTGAGTATTTACTATATTATTTTATTATATATTTATGCCTGAATGTATTCACGTTGATACAAGTCTCAAGAAAAACAGAATGCGTTCTGATGTGACCAGAAATCTATAAAATCTAGTTTATGAGAATAACCAGCACAAATCTTTTGTCATTAATCGGATCAATATTAATTAAATAACCGTTAAAATATTAGCTGAAATATTTGTTTTTAAAGCGTGTGCAAGGTATTCAATAGCTACGCTTGATTGAATTATCGCCTTCCCAAAAGCCCCAAAGCCTTTAAAATGTTTGTAATTTACTGGAATTATTATGAAATTATACCTAAGTATAATCTTGAAATGAAGCTGTAACTAAACGAGATGACAGCAGATACTCGTATTAAAGTTAAAGTACCTATTTACTTTATTTTAACTTTGAAACCAAGACATAGTCAAGTAAGGATTTCTTGTTGGATATCAAGGTGGACCGGTGGACCGAGCGGGCGGGCCACATGATGGTGAGTGGTCCCCGCCGTCCATGGACTCCTGCAATACCACGGGTCATGCGGATACGCTGCCAACGATGCCGAATTCTGTTCACAGCTCTCTTAAATCATCTATCTATAATGATTTAAAGATCGTAGAAAGGAAGTAGAATAAAAGGAAAAGGATTAGAATACAGCACTTAGATAATCATAATTTGTCTTTCAATTTAGGATCTCAAGAAATATAATCATTTACCTAAATCATTTAGATAATTGACTTGGTGAAAAATGGCACAATAAATTACATCGCCCCAACGCATGCAACGGTTTGTACTAGACCATTTTTGATTATTTATTCATAAAGAAGGATACGGGTCTCTACGGAGTCAATAAAGTCTCGTATCACTCTTACCACTGTTGACTATTGTGATCGCCTACTTTCTTTTATTTCGCTGCCAATGCCTATACTCGTATATAGCCTTAGCAGATAGTTTTAGCAGATAATTATTGAACTTCATCCGGTTTTAGTAAGTGAGCGCCCATATTAGCACTCGTACGTGTATCTTTTGTACATTCGCTGATTTGAGTTTTAAGTTGACACTATACGATCTCCGATTAGAAAAAAAGGCAGATCACGCGCGGAACAGGAGTGCGGCCAACAAAGCGAATACAAATTCAAAAACAAATAGAAATTCTAATCAGTGTGAAACAAAACGTGTGTGCTACGTAATCTTTTTCAAAATGCCATCTTGTGTTGTTAAACGCTAAGCTAAGTATACGATGATTTATGTTTCAAGTTGACACTAGACAATGATTTCAATTTTAAGTTGACACTAGATAGTGATTTGAGTTTAAAATTGACACTAGATAGTGATTTGAGTTTAAAATTGACACTAGATAGTGATTTGAGTTTAAAATTGACACTAGATACTGATTTGAGTTTAAAATTGACACTAGATAGTGTTTTGATTTTAAAATTGACACTAGATAGTGATTTGATTTTACAATTGACACTAGATACTGATTTGAGTTTAAAATTGACACTAGATACTGATTTGAGTTTAAAATTGACACTAGATACTGATTTGAGTTTAAAATTGACACTAGATAGTGATTTGAGTTTAAAATTGACACTAGATAATGATTTGAGTTTAAAATTGACACTAGATAGTGATTTGAGTTTAAAGAAGACTTTATAAGAGAATTTTGCATCTCGATTTTTACCTATTCCTCTCTAAATACATATAAAGAAAATCTATTTCTTCGATTTTAATTTGCCGCTCATTCCGGGCGCCATCGATATACAAGGTTATCGATCTTGTATATCGATGTATGGTAATCTATGATTTATAATCTATGATGGTCTGTAATGTATGGGTAGATGAAGATGGCGTTGTTGATTTGGATAGTTTAATATTGTGAATTTGTCTGTTGTCTGAAACGAAAGGGATTAACATTTGAAGAATATACTTTAGTGTCGTTTCTTTTGTTACAGGTAGGATTTTTACTATAAAATACTGTGCTAAACCCACCGTTATGGTAAATAATTACCTATATGTGAAAGAAACAATAAACGGTTCTTTTGTTACAGAGAAACTCAATATTGTTTATTTTATAGTGTCAATTCCCTGAAACACTATTATATACATAATAACAGTAGGTATGTATACGAGTATATGCAATTTTAATGAGCATTAAACAACGACTGGATTATAAGAAGCATTGAACCCATAATGGATAATTTATGTCTCCATAAAAAGTGCAGTTTAATAAGAGGAATTTTCAACGGAGGCCTGTCATAGCCAGACGATCGTAAAGTGGCCTGCTTGTAGGCGGTTCGCTATTAAAAATTCCCATAACAAGTACTACAATGTAGGCACTGAACCTAGATTTAATACAGGATCTAACTTTGATGGAAACATTATCACAGGTAGGTGGATACCTGTGGTATTCTATTTCTACCAGTAATACTGGTAATTCAAAATAAATATTATAGTTTTTACGAACTGTTGTATTGATGATACCTAGTTAAATACGACACGAATTATACACGTGCTTTGTATTTCAGTTTTCAAAACATAAAAATGTAGGGATTAAAACTTGTAATTAGTATTGTCCAAATTTTTCAATAAATGTCATTATCAATGAATAATCTCTATCAAAAAAGAAACTCTAATAGTTAAAAGAGTGCAATATCTTCAAATATCGTTCTGAATACTTTTCTCCGTACCTAAACGTCTTGTTACAATATTAGTTCAAGTAGATAAAGGATACGTATACTGTTTAGAGTGAGAGCCGTTTGTTGACGGAATGGATCGACGATCGCGTTGTTGACGGGTGGAGTGTAAACAGTTTGACGAGACGCGACTGTCCGGTGTACAGTCAACTCCCCAGAACATGTAAGTTTATACGGTATTCTTATCAAAATTAGGTCTGCACAAATAACTCTTATCTAAGAGTATGAATGATCTTAGCTTAGATTTATGACTCGACTCGTATGTTTTCTGTAACTTTCATTTTTTACAGAAACAAGATGGCAGAAGTGCTGAGACTGCATTTGATGAGATCAATCGAAAATTGTGAATCGCGTGGCACGTTCGTAGATGGGCTGGACTGTACTTTGGAGATTTAGTGATTCAGAAATTTGAGGATGGAAAAGATGGGAGTATACCTAGTAACACAAGGAGTTGTCCTACTTCCATTCAATGGGATGAAATAGACAGTATAATAGATGAGGCTCTGAAAAATCTCACTCACTTCAGAAACACACGGACTAACTCGATCAGTTGGAAGCACTCAGTCAGCTGTAGAACATAGCAACATCTTAATTCAATTACCTTATGGTAATTGAACTTACCTTATGGTAAGTTACTCCAAAATATATATAGCTTCAATATGAGTATCGCTGTTTACTGTGTGGTATGTGTGTTTTCGTATACTGCATTTGAGTATTTGAGTGTACGTTTCAATGTCTGGATCGTTCGTATTGACAACTTAGCAAGAAATCCAATACGGAGCACGTGACGCCGCCAGTTATAGCCCCTCGCCCTACAAAATTGGCTGGTTGAACCGTAACTTCACACTTATCGTGCTCAAGAAACGAGAAACTTGTTATAATTTAAATGAATGATGATCGTGTCAACGCGGTGTTGATTACAGAACACTGCTTTTTATTCAATTTTATAAATTATATATATATATATATAAGAATGTTTTCCTTTGAATAATATAAGCTACGTCTTCTACCGCCGCTTGTATTAGGGTCTTAATTCTGAAATTTCCGTTTGTTCACAGTGGGCACTTTGAACTTAGTTATCTTGCATTTCTTGGAATTCCAAATTGAAATTAATTTCAATTTAAAGCAATGACATTATTTTTCAAAATATTAAACTTCATTTTATATTAAACAAAATATTAAACTTTCTAACATTCTTTTTAAATTGCACTCAATATCAACGATGTGTACGGACCAAACACCGCAAACGAAATAACTCTACCTATAGTTCTGGAAACTACAGAGTTTTTGTGTAAGGGACATGGAACAACGGAGTATGCCTTGTTCTCATAACGGTAGCACATAGTTGCAGATGGGAATTGGGAGCGTCTATTTTCAAGTGTCATTAAGCCATGAAATTTAATAGATTCTGGGTAGTTTACGTACTTAAACTACCCAATACCGAACATAGCCGATCACTACTTTTCATTTCTTTCTCCTTTACGATGTGCAGTAAATATCACCGGTTAATATATATCATCCGTATCACATTAGGTACACATATGATGTGCAGTCGCTTCGCAGCGCGGCCCGTACAAGGAGTGCCCTGATAAGGAAGGTGGTCCCATTGTATTTAGCGAACGATGCTGGTTGTTCACCTAAGCATGTGAAATGACGGCATTCCAAATTGGAACTGGTTTTGATTTGCTTTTGATTATTTTGTTTAAATATTTCAGTGTGTTTATAGGATTTCAAAACTCGCATCGAAATATAAAGAGTTGCTCTCCCTACACTGCTTTATTAATATTTTATTAGCAACGTTGCATTAACTGTGACATATTAAGTACTATATTCAAACAATTGCTTGAACTTAAATAATAATTTGCTTGAGAAAGGAACAACACATCGTCTCACTTCATTAAACTTTTCTGTTTTTGCGATTGCATTATAATTATAAAAAGAAAACTTTTTACTAAACACTTTTTTATATATGAGAATCATGTACCTACAACAAGTGCCTTACGAATTCAGGTTTCGAATTCGAAACCAGCACCGTTTCTTTATAGCATGGACTCTTTATTCATGCTTTATTTCTATGAAATTTTATTGACCCTAAAAACTGAATAAAGCGTGAAGGGGGTTAACAAAATTATCATAAAGCTTCACGCACTGGCGGCGAGACGGCGCACGTGCGAGCCGTTCATGCGGCGAGGTAACAAATGACAAACAATGGCTTGTTAGCCCTTTGTCGTGACTCCGGGACCCTGGCGGGCGTCACGTCCTCATATTGTCTGCGTAATCAGGGAAGCATTGACCGGGAGTCAAGGAGGTGTGCTGAAGTATCGTGGAGACATGCCTACTTACTGTTGTAGTGGTATGATTTAGTGTTTAACCACGCAGCCTTTGTCGCGACGTCGACCGACGTATCATTTGACGGAATCTTGTTTTGTACCTTTCCCATTTCCTTTTTGTTCCTTTTTGCTGAAGCGGAAATGTGTACAATATTAATCAAGGCGCAGACATTAGGCTAAATGAACATTATACTACCTCTTTGAATTAGGACGGCTGAAAGTGTTGATGGCAACATACTGTAATTTTACGGTACAGGGTGAATTATAACAACCATAGGTGCGGTGCATAGACGTTCGATTATAACATCCTATGCAATTTTTCGCGATCCCATGCAAAATGGTCTGAGAAAGTTATAGTAAAGCGAGCGCTGTTTAGCTTTACGACCCTTTTCAAGTTTTACGACTTACATTACACTGTACGATTTTATAGCTACCAATGACCAATGCAATAATATTTGCATAAATTTAATGAAAATAGTCCAGTCCGTATCGTACCAGGACAAGGTAATTTATTTCTAGTGAGAGCGAAAGTTCAAGTTTACAATGCACTTGGTCTTTGTTTACTAACATAGAAGATGAGTAAACCTGTAATTGCGAGCGCCATCTCGGCAACTCGCCAACAGAGGGCGCTAGCGACAAAAATAGACGTGTCACTCGGCGACCGTAGAGCACCACGAAAGTAAATTATAGCCGTGACTGCGGTAGGCATTTCCGATCTTCCGTTTTTTAAACGGCTAGCCATCGTGATCTGCGCGCCTAGCACTTAATGGTTTAGGAACATACTGTTGTATTCTACAGGAGTGCAGTTGAATTTACACGACTTAATTTAGTATTATAAGTCCCTCTAAGAGAAGTCAGAGAGGAATAAACTCAGTTCTGCGTCGTATTTATAAACGGCAGGTTACGGCAGGGTTACCGCGCACGCTTATTTTGACTCCTTTGAAAGTTCTTTAAACAAATTAAAAATAGTGAACATCGTCTTAAAATCATTTGCAATAATAGTAAATCTTGACTAAAAAGTAACGTAAAATATTGTTGTTGCTCCATTCTAAAAAAAATCTCAGCAAAAATATCCGATCCTTTTATAGAAATATGTACATAGTCAAAAGGTATAATATTCTCTATAATCAGTGATATAAAAAGCGACTAAGGGATAACAAAGCCACTAACCATAAGTTCTAATCACCTCTAAAATTATACCACCTCTAAAAGCCAACCCAACCCGCCAACGCCAACTCGGGCCGCGTCGCCAACCTGCTTGACCAGCGTGGCGTTTTATACCGATACATCCTCCAAGTGCAAGACAATGTGCGTGAGGACTTGAGGAGGCACATGTCCAGCAGGGGATGAGAAAAAGGGTCGATTCCGGGTAAAGTGACTTTAACTACTACGGAATGAAATGAATAGTGAACTGAAAAACCTTTTGGCTGATATTATTATATTGTGTAGTGGTTAAATTCTGTTTGATTATACATTTAATTTTTCACAAATTTGGACTTATATTTGAGTCGCACTTTATAAGCCGAGGTCTTCATTTATCATAATATATGTCGGTATTTAACATTACACACCTCTAGCTATATTATTTAACATTAATTCCAATTGGAGTAAGTAGCAGCCCTCGCATGGCTACTTGTGTGTATATCTCTCCGTGTGCGTGCACAACCGACTCGTTACGTGTCGTTGAGAAATCGCTGTAAAGAGACGCTCGCTGCCTTATTATAAATGCAATAATATATTTTAGACGTGTACAAAATTAGGCTCACATCTTAACGCCATTTCCCATGTTAAAATATTCATTACGGGAAACTTGTTCATAGAGTTAATAATCAAGATAGTGTAAGTGTAGTAAAAAGATAAATGGGGGGGTTATCTTCATTGATTCACGAGTCATGGTTACACAAAGGTGACGTATTCGTATACACAACGATAGAGCATTGGTTAATAAGGATTTCGCCCCATTTAATTACAACCTTTTTAACGACAATAGTACCACATAACCACAGCGCGCCCGCGTCGTCACTCCAATTGGTTTGAAAACTTTAAACGCAAACAACGACATAAAGTTTTATAAAACACGAGTGTGAGTAATTATAAGACCGAAAAACTTCTTATCTGATCCTTAGAATTAGTTCTGAGTCCCGTTTATAAGCACATTATGCAGACTCCCTATATCTAACCGTTGCCTAAGATCATATGAATAGTATATGTATGATTCTGATACTTCAATCTTTCTAAGGGCTGGCGCAGACCTGGTCAAGCGCAGCGCAGCGCGGTTTTCACTAACAAAAGACAATCAACTTTGTCACCATTGGAATAAGATCAAAAATTCACCAACGCACCTATCAGTCTTCGAACGCTAATGTACGGAGCGCGACTGCGCAAGCGTGCGCGTTACTTCGCGAGCTGCCGCTTTCGGTCGCTGGCATGCGCGGCGGGCATTTTGTAATATAAGCAATAAAACGCGCTCATACGCGGGCGTCATGCTCGCGCATTCTCGCGTAAAAAGTTCGTCTTGTTTCTCCTGATGTGCACAACGACTAGGCGCCTGGGGGAGCATGCTCTGCGCTGCGGTTCGCCTGGTCTGCACCGACCCTTAGACGATGCCTAGTTAGATACTCAGGCAATAATGTAAAAGCAATGAAATAAATCATTGTACCCAGCTAGTAAACTCAAACTCAATTAATTTTCAAAATATGGGTACACCAAGTTAGCAAATATGAATACAGTAATGTGATCTTAAACCACATTCAGCCTGGCATACATGAAAAAAAATATTCACTATTAATAACAGGTTACTTATTATTAAAATATTAATAACAATTGTGCAAATTTAAAAGATAAGATTTAATCCACAAGAACCTCGTTCATTGTATAATATGCTTTATTCATTATTTAGTAGCTTAGATGGATTGACCATAGCTGTATATTTTTGTGCTATTCGCAAAGATCGCCTGTGAAATATAACTCAAACCCATGTTCACTATAAAACGAGGAAGGGTCAAGATCAACTGTGAAATGGCACACGTATTCAACTAGGTGGAGAGGCCCGGAGTCCCGACAAACAAAATATGTGTACGCATATTGCGAAGAATGGTGTGATGTTTTAGTAGAAGCCAACACGCTCACTATAACAAATCAAGCGCATACGTCGCACTAAATTTTTTTGTGTCAAGTCAAAGCAGAATGCTCGCGAAAGTATAGAGCTTAGGCCTCTAACCGAAAATTTCGTAGTGTTAAAATTTTCTCTTTTGTGGCACAGCACTATTTGCGTAATTTCAGTATATATAAATATTTTTTTAATCCAATGTGGGATTACGCAGAAAATATTATAAGAATTATTTTAGATTTGTTTTTGTCGGTTTTTATTGTTTTGACAATGCCAAAGAATACGAGTACAATAATCGTATTTGTCACAATACGAGTACAATCTCAAATAACAGTCGTAAATGCTACTTTAGACTCAAAGGCTTTATAATAAGTGTTTATAATCTGTATCAATACAATTACTAACAAAATTAATGAAATATTATTTCCATTAGTTGAACTAAATTTTTCTTACATACTAACTTAAAATATATTTCGAATTCATATTATAGTTACCCTACTGTAACTCCATCGTCAAATTAGGGGCCTACAAATGGGCATTCTCTTTACTCGTAACTCTTTTATAGGCGTGTTTGCTTTTTGTGGTAAGGGGAAAGAAATCCTAGACTAATCCTAGCCTTAAAAAATTAAATAAAAAAAGGAAAAGAAGTACGAATACAAGTTAAACCTAAAGTGAAATTAGTGCCACATACTTTGAGAAAGTAATTAATTAGGATTTCGAGGGCTGAGCACATATGGAATGAGAGAACGAAAATAAGTATCTAATGGAATAAAAAAGCTAGACGTTTCATTTGTGAACATAAAGTCGAAGGTTATTTAGTGTCTAAATATTCTACCATACCATCAGCCTGCCTCTCCACTGCTAGATATAGACATCTCCCAAAACCCACCACAATACATGTCAAATATCACGTCACGTCAAATATCAATTATTAACGGAGTATTTAATTGGTGGATAAGAATACACCCATTACCGACGATTTGCTTCCAGTTGTAAATCCACCTCGCCGGAAGGCGTCCCAGTCTAGGATTTCTGGTACGCGGTCTCCATTCAAGGCTTCGTTTATCCCATCGTTGAAGTTAACACTGTTGAGCGCTAATTGAAATACATAGTGGTAAATTCTTAATACAGGCAGGAATTTGATCCGGACATCATTACCGTGGCAAGCAATTACCGTTTCAAATTCTTTAACTTTTCCATTATTTCGCATGGTATGTTAAAAAACGTTTACAATCCGGACATTATATTTTTATTCCATTAATTGACGTGGTTTATCATTTTAAATACAATAAAATATTTCCCATGTGCCAATTTCGCCTAGTCGAATAAAGTCATTTCTGATTTAAATACATTATTATCGCTCATGGACTTTTCAATTGTCATAAAGGACAAACCAATACTTTTAAGTAAATACGGGTAAAAAAACGATTCTATAGAAAAATTACACAAGTTTTTTTAAACATCGATTTTTACTCTTCCTTGAAAAGTATAGTGTTGTCTATTATGCCATTTTAAATATACGATATACGCTCAATATCCTCGTAAATTCAAATCATGTTAGCGCATAAATTAAGCATTATTTTCCCGAAGACTAAGTTTAATGTATCGTTCGTGCGACTTGATCTTTGAGCTTTCATGTTTATTACCTTTTATTTTTCGCTGTCTCGTAAAGTTTTTATGCACAGAATTCAAGGCAATATAATAATATATTTTGTGGTTTGATGTACCAATCTCGTAAACACTAACTGTTATCACTGTTATCAGCATAATAAAATTAATAATCAAATCAGGTGAAAAACTAACTAGAAAAATCTAAACTTGATCGTCTTAGGTCGTAACTAGATTCGTCGTCCTTTATATTTCTTTCATCTAAATGTAAGTTAATGGAAAAAATGATAATAGGTGAATGTTTTCCTGTAGACCACGTATCCCTTGTAAAATCTCCGTGTACTCGTTATTAACAATAATAACATTACAAAAAGAGAAATTTATTTCGATGATTGCGCCATCTATAGCACTTTGAAGTAAAACATAAGTATTATTATTGAGAGCGCTACCAGACGGTAGATGGCGCTATTTTTAAGCATACTTTGAACGGTACATGAAGCATTTTTTATTTTTTGCACACAGTGAAAACTTATTGATTTTTATTGCAAATAAATAACTTACCTGTTTGCTGTTAACGTCGTCATTTCGACGTTATTTCCACAAGCTGTCAAAATTTCATCGCAGCTGCTGCCACCTGTTATGCGTTGTACGGAGCTCAAAGTTACATCTTCTCCTGGGGTTTTTCCCACGTTTTCAACATTACTACTAGATGGCGCAATTCTTTGTTTTACTGCTTGTTTATGCCGGCTCAATGCAAAAAATAAAGCCAAAACAGCTTTTAGTTTCGCGTCCCGTATGTCCACAGCCGTCACTTGTTCTAATCCTTGTACTTTTTGTGCGTGAAGGAAGTCCAAACAGCCCTGGACGTTTTCCAACTGTAACGAAAAAGAGATTGTTAATCTATGTAGGTGTTTTTATTAATATTTTATTATCTTTGGAAGAAGGTGGTTTCCTTCAAGAAAACCTATGATAATAATTAATAATGGGTAGTAATTTAGAATTTATGGGCTGAAGTATTGAATCGGCAGATGCCATGCCGTCGCGCCTGGGTAAACTGGTTAGGTGATTAAAGTTTGCGAAACCTTCGGTTATCGGTCAAGGTACGTACGTAACCCTTACTAATATTCTAAGCAGATAATTAATTACCCTTTGATAAGCAGATAATTACCCTTTGATAACCAGCAAAACATTTAGCTTGTATAAAGACTCATTTAGACACGGATAGTTTCTCGAATGCTTCGGGCTCGAAGATTCTCGTATGCGACCAAACTACATACAATTCTCGCTTACAACGGTTCACATGATGATAAAAACTCTACAATAATAGGGATAACAGTGATCAGCTGATAATTATAATAGTTGTTTATACTTACATTCGATCGATGTTCGAGAAAATTGCGTTCGAGAAACTCTCCTTGTGTAAATGAACCATAACTCAGAGTGTTGGCATAGGCATAGATTGTAATACCTACGAGTAAGCTATATCAATTTGACCATTCGCTTCCCTTCCACTTACGTTAGATTATAGATTTAATTTTACAACAGCGTTTATGGTGTGTTACATCCCCAAAACGTACATGTATAATATATACATATCTACGTATGTTTTCTAAATGTATTATTTTGTATTCAGTCTTATTATTCACTTTATATAGACTACTTGGCACCACCCTATTTTATTTCTGTTTAACCAAAGGTTGACTGGCAGAGAATGCCACTATAGGCATTAAGTTCACCTCCTGTACAATTTTAGCTTATAGAAATAAAACACTCATGCAAAAGAACACGCTCCAAAGTTCGATTAAAAGTTTATGTATAAACCGTATCGGTTCAGCCGATTCAGAGGAAAGTGATTACAAAGGTGTACTTCTACGACGCAAACACACATTCTCTTACCCTAACGCATAGACCATCTCCATACCGTAGTCGTGGGTAAAAAGAAAACGTTGGTTTTCTACACACATACCAATTTCATTTTTAGACAAAACTAGACCAAAACATTTAAAAGCATATGGAAAGTAATTCAGTACTAAAAACGGATAGTTGCATAGAACACACATCGATTACTAATAGCAAACGTTTTGCGTGCATCGCCATTGTCATGCGCACGCGCTTCCGACACAACACGCGGAGCGTACGCAATGAATCTATCGATTTTTAATATCAAGGTCCTTGGACAAACAGCGGTTAAATATCTATTATTAAATATCTCTTTACATGATAATTGACTGTGATGTAACAATGTTTACGTGACCGTTAATGGCTTTTGGTGATATGGTGATTTGAACCAATCTGCACTGGGTCCGCGAGATGGATTACGGCCCGAAACTACTTTGTGATTTCAAGGGGTATTCAGGAATTCAGGAATCAGGTCCTTGGGAATTTCAGGAACATATGAAGCTACTCGTAGATTTAGCTATTTTCCGTACCTACGTTTTGGAAAAAAGTGTATTAGACAAAAATTGTGTATTTTTATTTCATTAACAAAATAAATAAAGTTTTACGAGTCCCTATTTTAACGACATATAATGTTTTATTACGATTTTGTGAAAAATATACTGAGTGATAATTTTGGAAGTACCTACTTACATACAATCAGCAACACTAATGTACCTACCCAAAATCGTTTCTAGTCCTTATTAAGCACATTAAGGTACCGATGGGTATATAACTGATTAACCGATTTGGATCATCGTATACCACGAAACTGATTGATATTTTGTATTTTTAGTTGGTGACCCTTAATCGAAATGTAATGAAATTTCTCGATATTTCGAAAGTAATAATCACAATAACATATTTTCGAAATATCTCCAAAAATAACAATGTTCATGAGTATTTCAGTTTACATCCACAGTGTACGGTCAACCAATTGGAATTACGGGCGTTTAGAACCTTATCACCATAATAGCAACAGGGGGTTTCTTATATCCGGCAAAATCGTTTATATTCGTTGCTGTGAAAAGGTCCTAGACTGGCCTACATTTCCAATTGGTGGACCGTACCTACATCTACAATTTACAGTATGTACCTATATATACTTAATTGGAATCGAACCACCTCCGTTTAAGAAAGCCCTAAATCGTACTAGTATTATGTTGAAATTTACATTTTACCATTAATTAAAAAAAACACTTTAAACTATACATAGGTACCTACCCATAATTGTATCTGCAAATTTGAGGTAATTATGGTCAGAAATTCGTTTTAGTTATTTTATAAATACATATATTTTATATTAAATAAAATAAGTCCGTAAATTTAATAAGTATATATATTATATATATATACTTATTAAATAACAACAATGCTATATTTCATTACCAACAAACGTCGCACATACAACAAACAGTAAAAGATAACTCTTTCTAACTTATTCAGGCGAATATAACACTTATGCTATATTATTAAAGTCCAAAACCGTTTGAATAGCGTGATAAATGTGAATCAAAGAACAGTCTACTTAGTCTACCACATTAGTCTGACAAACTTAACTCTGCGGGCAGTAAAATTCTAATTCGATTACTTTTGATTCGGCCAATAAAGTAGCCGTTAGATTTATATAAGGTATTTAAAGCGTATATTTTTTTTAAATGATGACTTGAATGATAATGATTAAATGATAATGTAGCCATGAAAAATGTTAGCTAAATGTTATTTATCTTAAATAATGTTTAATCTGACATATATCTACTTATTAAGGGGTCTACAAGACAAACCAACCGATTTTTTGGACCGAATTTCCATTTGATAAAATGATTTTTCTTTGCAATAAAATAAAAAATAAAATAAATAACTTTAATACCACATTATTGCGCCTAAATAATTATTTTTGTCTTATTACCATCAGAACTGCCACTGTCGTCATCAGAGCTGCAAGGTTAAGTTGGTTAGTCTGTACATATAGGTGAGAGATGTGGCAAGCAAGGTTAATTAATATTGCTCACTATGGAGCCTCGCTGCAATGGAGCCTGCAAAAGTCACGAGAAAATAATGCAGAAGGATATATGGAAAAAATAATTAGACGCGGGGCTTTTTAATTATCTAGAGAAAATGTAATCTCGAATATTATGCAAGCATTACTATTTAAAGAATGTTTGAACAGTCAGTCAGATTTTTTTAAGAATATGATTTTAAATGCAATTTTTTACATTTACCTACAGATTCATTCAGATTCCAAATTTAGATTCTAGTATATACAGAAACCCATTCAACCATTTCACCCAACTTATAATTAAACATTATTTTCATTAAAATTGTGTACTTATTGTTAGTAGCAAGAGAGTGTAGAGAATGTTTGTTGCACCTATAATGTTATATTGGTATTATGTTAGAAGGTTTATCTATTAATTTTATTTATTTAAACTTAATTGCACAGACAAAACGTACGAAAGGCGCACCCTAATGCCATAAGACATTCTCGACCAGTCAACTTTTGGGCAAATACAGAATGATGACGGGTGCTTTAAAAGTTATTTAACAAATATATAAACGTAACACATAAATAAACATATAGATTCAAGGTTAATTAATTCAATGAGAAATATCCAGTAATTTATTATATTGGTCAAATACATTATACTGAACTACTTAGCTGCGAGCGGGAAAGTCGACCCGCGACCGCCACGCACCGGACGGACACAGGACGCACAAAAAAGTATAATAATATACTGAAAAAGCTCTACTATGAAAAACTAACATAAATAAAACACCGTGTCGTCATGTGTCGAACACTGTGTCGCCACAAGAGAAAAACTAAATACAATTTCTCAATAAAGACGGATTTATAAAGAGTGAAAGAAGAATGAGGGGTTTCCATGTTACGAGAAGATTAAGTACACATTTTCCAGGATTACGAAACCAGGGTGGCGTATAAAGGAAAACCCTTTCATTTGCCGATCACTACGAGGTATCAATTACCGCTAGACCGCTACAGTCAGAACCAGTATATGTATGTATAAGAATAGCAGTGTTATGTAATTGTAACGCAATTCACATTAGATTTATTAGCTACCAGTGTAATACTAACTTCAAAAAAACAGTAATCAATAATAAGGCTTGTAATTTTGAGTAAAATATTTCCTGTAAATAGATTAGCAATTATTTTACTTTGAGATCTAGACTAGGTGATTTATTCCGTGGTTTTACCACGGACTACATACATCTGTAACGATTCACTACTACCATAAAAACCCTACACATCACCATACCGTCACATACTACTTCCGCTGAATGGATTACCACGAGATTACCATACCATCAAACTGTGTCTCTGCTGAATATAGGCCTCTTCCAAGGACCACCACTACATTCTTTTCTTCTCATTCAGCCACATCGGGCGACTTTCTTCCAGTCGAAGTCCATGTGACTGCAGGGCGTCTCACGCTACGTTTCCCGGTACGTAGTCTCCTCTATCAGTTATGGGTCTTGTGGCTTATTATTATACTTTAACTTCAACTTGTCAATCCTTTGAACTAATGAAAACGGGATTGGACGGTATGTAATTGGACAGGACGGAATGGGCTGCGGAGGGAAGAAAAATGGGCTCTGGACAACTCTCACTTGCTCACGAAACACGTTGGTACTTTTCACGGCATCTTCTGTGTGTACGAAATAACTCCGAATGTCGGACGCGCCCAGTCGGTTATAGGATGGAACATCGACCACCTCCGTTATAACTATTTGTTTCAACTGCTATGAATGACTATTAGAAATCAATTAAATCTATATAAACATAGTACGAGGTCAACTCCCCGATATGAAGGAGCAACAATACGACGACGTGCATTAAGGCAATGCTTGAATGTTTCGAAACAACGGAGACCGGCGTCGGTCCTTATACGGCGCCTGATCTCATAGGTCACCGGTGCACCGGCTGCACCTACCGACCGCCTTTCCAACTACCCTGCGTGTTACCGGCCTTACAATGTAGGTTGGTGGGATAAGGTCGTTTGTGACTCTACTCTTAGCTTTATTTATGTAGAAGAGGTTGGAGACCATCGACCTGCTAGATAATAATTGTCGCCCATGGGTAACCGCAACGTCACAAGGAATACGGCTGCACTATCGACTTTTCAAAATCTTATTTCCACTTTTCTTAAAGAGCCGTCGTAGTGATTGAAAATATATCATTAGGCACTTTATTCCACAACTCTCTGGTTCGCCGTATAAAGTGTCTTGAATAACGTTTCATAAACATTCCACTACCCTCGTGCCCAAAGTGGATCAGTGGATATTACACAGACACTTAATTAATAATTAGAATAATAATCTCTTATAATTATTACTTATTATCACAAAGTCACTTATATAAAACAAATATATAACCTTTACGGTCTTTACAAACTGTACACTGATAATGTTAGATTAATTCACCACCTAGCTAGTGAAGAAATTGCAATATCAGTAAGTATACAATTGGGCATGTCACGTACGTACGGTATCACGTACGGTACGGTACGCACGTGTTCTTATACAACGCTTTTGAAGATGACTGTACCTAAACACAGTAAATTGCAGTAAAGAAAGAGGCGAAGAATGGTTTAGTCTCAAAATAGACCGAGAAGATTGTTTCAATTATGTCAGTGAGTACTTTCAATTAGAAAATGGTACAATGACTTGAATTATATGCAATAAAAAGGTAGTTCGTTGGTACCAACATTTTTTTTCTATTTCATATTGGAAGTCGTTTTGTATGTTTTTCGTTTGTTTATTTCATGCATTGTTAGATAACAACTGTTGGTTAAGAACCTTGCAGTATGTAATATTTTATAAAGACCTAGGTACAAATTCCTTACCTGATTTTCCTTAACGACCCTTAACAATCTTTGAAATTGATCATAAGGACCCTGTAATAAGTGTCAGAGGTGAATTATATAACAAGCCTCAAGTTCTGACGTGGCTTATTATTCAGCAGCCGAGAAATCTTCACAAGCCGATAATCATCCAATGAATGTGACTACGAAGTAAACATTCGCGTTGAGACCCTTGTACTTGTGCATGAGGGATGTATGGTCTTACAACGCCAAGCTAGCCAAACGGGTTGGTGGGTCCACTCTTTTAGAGGTGGTGTAATTCCTCAAGACTTGTGGTAGCGGCTTTCTTAGTTGTTAGTCACCTTTTACGACACCCCACGGGAAGGGCGGTGTAAGGTTGTCCGGGAAGGCTTAAAGCAGGGTAAAATAAATCAATTTACCAAGAAAGAAGAAATAAGATGAAATAAATTGTTGGCCAAAATATATTTTTAATTAAAACTTACTTGTTACGTAAACGCTTGAGACGTGATGCCTTGTTGATGTCAGAAAAATAATTAAGGCAATTTTAATTTTATGTTTACTCCTCTGTACTGCATTTCGGAATTACATGAACAAACTCTAAAAAAATCTTTCGATTAAATATTATGTTACTTAGACACGCGATATATCTGCGTCAAACTAGTATCTATCTAATTGAATCATAATGACTTTTTAATATTTAATGTCACAATACACTAGTAGTTTCGTGTAAAAGGTATTATAAAACTGAGTTGCCGAGGTTACGCCATGGACGCGAAATCCAATATCTCGCCGGTGACCTATTTCTATTAATATCTTAACATACATACGCAAAGGACAAACAAAGTCTGTATGTTAATTCGCGTACAAGAACCAGTGGATTACTTCCGGTGAGATCTTTACTATTATGTGTTAATCTTAAAAGATTTTAAGGTATTTTTTGTAGATTTTTGTGTATGTACGTACGGGTTTTGTGAGACCAAAGTAATCAAAAATCAAACACTTTCTAATCGACATCAAGTTATAATTAAGCGAGCGAAAACGCAAGCAAAACCTACTCGTAGTTGGTAATAAATGTGACACTGTTAAATACATTTTGTATTATTATTTTATTATACAAATTACTAAATAGTATAAAATTGTAGGAAAGGACGTTTGATGTTATTTATTTATGTAAATCAGCCAACTAGTCCCGTTTTTAACTAAAAATATATATATAAATCTATCGTTCAGATCCGATTTAGAATATATAATATTTACAAAAAGCGAAATTTTAGAAAATTATATATGTAGGTATAATAAACAATATTGAAAACAACTTAATTTTAGTTTATCGAACAAATTATTTAGGGAATTTTATTATTATAGTCTTGCTTCCCTAAAGCCCCGCAGCACTAACCACTTCTGGTCAAAACTGTACGATGAGGAACACCGTTTGATGCATTACAGAAACTCTGAGCATGTAAATAAATCTAGATTAACGGCCTGGTATCAGTAGTCCGGTAATTAGTCCGGTTGTTGAGACTTTTCAGTCTTAGTAGTTCGGTTGCGTGCATCAACCGAACATCTGAACTATCACACACATACGTTAAATTACCATTATCTTTAACTATAAAGCGCGCTCAATCTCGAGCTAGTTTTAAAAGACTAGTGAAAGAACACTACCTCGCAGATTAACGAGTTCTCTCACGCCCAAATTATTTTCCTTTATCTTTCTGTATGTATGTATATGTATGTATGTTTCTATGAATGTATATACAGACATTATTTCCTTATTGCACCATCTACCTCTATTTCGCCTACTGACTTCTCTTCACCACCCATAGGTTGCCTGAAAGAAATTGCTTTAGCGATAAGGCCGCCGGTTGTAGGTACTTCTAATACTTTGTATTAAGAGTAATACTTAAACATATTATTGTATTCATTTAAACATATTTAGATAGATAGATACACTTTATTGTACACCAAAAACATGGTGTACGTGGATATTGAAATTCATATGTGTCATCAAGTCATCACAGTCAAGACTGGCGCTTAGCTCTTGGTGCTAGCTGCGCTTGGGCGAAGTCACAGGCAAAATATTTTTTCGTACAATCTACGATTACCATAATTTGACCACAATGTAACCTTCTGTGCAACAGAGAGTAAAATTAAATGTAGCGTATCAAGATCTCGTCACGTACAATCTTAATCCTACTATGGCAAGGTGAAACCACCCTTTACGGCGTTCCGTTTGAAGGGTCACAAATGAAAGTTGTTATTAAACATAAAAAAAGATTAACAAACATAAAGCTTCGCATTCCATAGTATTTTATTACTCTTCTTGTAAAAAGCAGCAATTAAATTTTAGAGTAAACAACATATATTACAATTGACATATATATGACACTGTTAATATTGTTTTGTAATTATTTATTGTTGTATTGTAATTATTGTAAGCTATTTATATTCTGAGATTAGATTACGCATTCCTAACAATTTGTGAGAGCTTTTATGATGAAACAGCAAAATCTCTTACAGTTTAGGTACTAATTTTGTAATAAGTAATAACATAAGTTCAAGTAATCGACTTATAATCCACCAATGGAAAAAGTAAATTCTACAAATTGATTTAAGCGTTTTAGTTTTAACCTAAAATTATATATTGCAACTTAAACTTTAAAAAAAACTTGAAACTTAAAACTTAAAATTATATATTGCATCGGCATATTGAGCATAATGTCATAAAGTGGTGGGGGTAGTTACTTGTCATTAATAAATAAAATGGAATTGAGTTCTATTTTCTTTTTTTATAGAATCGATGGCAGTCGAGCGGGCGGGCCACGTGATGGTAAGTGGCCACCGTCGCCTATTTGCTTGTATTTGTCAGTTGACATTTATGGTTGACAAGTATTATAAGTAATTATGGTTGTTTAAACATGTAGGTATTATTGCAAATGACAAGTATTAAATTCATATAAACTAGGTATAACAGAGTGAAGATTAAATGTCCTGTGTGGTGATTGGTGAAGTGCATCCCGTTACATCGGTGTTTAGGTCACGGTACACGGGGTCGCGCGGGCGCAAGGGTGTCAAGGCCTTCTTCCTCTATGAGTACGAACTTTATCTGCGCGCTAGGTACCACTTAACAGCATTACGATAATATTATGGAAATCTCGGTGTTGTGTAAATGTGGTTTACCGAAAATAATATTTTAAATACCTAGCTACTATAAAAAAATAAATAAATAATAAATACTTAAATACTGTTTCGCCAAGTAAGCGAAGAAAACTTGAAAAACTGAACACTTGAAAAACGATTTTAATCATCTTACAAAATCTGTTAATTTTTTAAAATCAATATACTGAGTTCAGTAAAAAATACACTTAAACCTTCCAGAATAAACCTAGCACAATGGTGAAAACTAAGAAAATCAAACCAGTAAGATTAAATTAGCGTGCATAGGTATACATTGTCCTTTATACACAGAGATGATGTGCGATTTCCTTATTTATATTCATATTCCGTGTTTATATATACATAATATGTGTAGACTTCATCGTGAAATTATACTAATACCTAAGAAAGGATTGTACATAATTGTAAAAACAGCATAGGTAATAAATAAAAAGGTACCTAATTCGAATTACTTTACATCTATAAGTTGATCTACCCATTATTTGTCATATTCATAATATCAAACTTCTTATATCGAAGTTACCTCATCGGACCATGAAACAAACAGTTATAGCACGAAGAATTAAATATTTTTCAACCATTAAGAATAGACTTTATAAAAGAATATCAATGCAAAGGAATATCTTACGCATTGATCATTACTTTCATTACTGTTCATTAGCCGACTAGCTTACACACGTTTATTGATCAAATAATAATAAATTAATTAACTAAATTCACACATTAAAGTCCAAAAGTATACGCCAACGAAGTCGCGGGCACAGCTAGAACGGTATAAAGTTCAAAAAGAGATATACAGCTGCCACCTGGTGCGGTGACAGCATTAAAACAAGTGATCTCTGTCATTTACGGCTGTTTTTATCAGCGTTATAAACAACCCGCGAAGCCTAAACGTTTTCGTTCCTATTAAGGCCCATAATAAATCATGATAAGCTCGGCAGTCCAGGGGAAACCGAAAAGTATCAATTTAATAGTACAATAGCGAGAGACAGTGTCACGACGTGTGGTCACGCGATCTCACACGTCGTGTGGCGGACGTAATAACCAGAACATAAGTCGGTATATTGTTACAGTGGAGACATTAGGGATGATGGCAAGGTTAGGTTACAGATAATAAACGTCATAGAGATAAAAGTGTAATGAGGACTTTCAAATTTAATTTAAAAACCTACTGTTGCAGAATCTTTCCTAGGGCCTCGTAATGACCATCGACGGTTTAAAAATATATTTAAAAAGACACCACACACTAAATACACTAAATATTTAGATACAGAAATACGCTAAATTATTGTAAATATTTCCTAATATAATAGCTATTTACACCAAAAAGACTTTAAATCATTGCGACATGTAACGTTTAGTTCCTGATTATTTGAAATAAGTGCAACAATAAACAGAGATATTTGATTACAGTTATTGATTAAATCATAACAAGTAAAAAGCAGTTGACAGCAAATTATGATTCGTGAATTATATTAACATACCTTTAATTTTTAGTGCCTTTGCATGAACAAGTTCATTTTAATATCTTGATTCACTGATTGAAAGTGTTAGATAATTATGAAAATAGATTCATAATTTTATTAAGAAATACTAAAAATAAGCGAAAGCCTATCAACCAGGTATTCGAATGCTCAGTCATTCTTGTGAGAGTTAAATTCAAGTGATCTTTTAAAATCGTTGTCGTCGTTAAGGTTCAGTCCATTAACGGCTTTCCCTTGTGTTCTTACAAAGTACCTACGTTGTAATAAATATAGTACATATGTGGGCACTACAGTAATAAATCTGTCGTAACAAATTAGCCCACTTTACATTTGGACCGAGTTGCGGTGGATTCGACGCCGAAACAAATCTCGAAATGAATGACTTGTTTTGTTTCGTGTAACAAAATCAACAATGTAGTGAAATTTGAAGTATCGTGAGAAATGCTTCAACATATTTTTAAGTGATTTCCTAACATTCATTTAAGTAAATAAAAAAGCTTTTTATAAATATTGCTGACTGACTAAATTATCATATACAATATAACTCGAGTCCATGTGCGTGAAACTCCATTAGGATAAATGGAAATGAATGCAAATTAGCTTCGCCTTATCACTAGTAGGTTACTAATGTTAATCCAATATCACAGTAGTTTTTGTAAATAAAGGTTTCGTCTTGATACGTAATTATAATTGTGTTTTTTCAGGATCAATTCTTTACAATACGAAATCAAAGTACTTATATTGGAAACTTGACGTTTAATAAACTTTAAAATATAGTGTTGGTACATCTAAAAGTGACCGCCGGAAGTAGAAGTATGAAACAATTACCTGGGGAATGGTTTTGTTTCAATTGTAGTTTCACTCCCATTTCTGTCAACATTTGATCACTACATTTGAACATGGCTTTATTCGTAATAACTGTAGTCGTCGAAAGCTCATAATAATGGTATTAAAGTACTCGTAGTGAACAATTGAAAATTTCATTCCACGTAAAATCATGAAAATTACAATAAAATACTGCCATCGCAAATTTTGGACTGAAGTTGGCATGTATCGCGAATGTCCATGGGTGACAATATCCATATACCACCAGGTGGATGCTAATCCGTCGCCTTTTTGTTATTGAAAAAAGAACATAGACATCACAGTCTACGAAAATAAAATGCCATGCCATGCCATGCCAATTTTGAATCATTAAGTAAAAAACATAAATATAGTTTATTATAAGATAAGTTACGTTTATCATTCAATAAAAAAAAGAATGTTTAAAAATTTAATTTCAAATTGAGAAAGCTTCCTTATTGCATAAATATTTATATACAACATTAATGTTATTCAGTGTTAGTCTGTTATCAATGTTAATAATAGTCTAGAAAAATGTTCGTACAATTTTGAAATACATTGTAGTTTCTTACATTAATTGCAAACATTACATCTCTTATCTACCGAGTTTACAAAGAATATTTCAAAGGAGTGACTAACGATGTAATTAGGCCGATATATGATAGTCTATATTAAAGGATCATCTATTCAATAAGAACATATTATATTATTATGTGAATATCGATTCACACTTATACAAATATATGTTTCGAACAGTTCGACCTCCAAATGGACAAGTTCAGGGCCGCACATGGCCGCAGACGGCTTCTCAAGCAAACTAATTCACTAAAACCAAACACATGTTCAGATTGCGATAGACGTTTTGCTTGATTTTGACAACGGTCAGTACATAGGGATTGTTTGATATCCTTGAATATCACATCAATCGTTAAAGAGTATGAGATTTTGAGATATATCAACTTCCATGTCAAGAATTTGCGACAAAACTTGGAAAAATGTATCTTTACTTCAGTAAACGCACATTATTATCGGTACTACGGAATTAGTTAAAATTTTATTGTTTCAAGATTTTATTTGAATGGAAAGATGCTTTAAAGCATTGAAATATTTTTTAAGATTTTTAGAATCGAAAATAAGGACCCCTTTTCCACATAATATCACAAATATTGATTATCTATAGGTATATATTCCAAAATAGCTATTAAAGAATTATTATCAATATATAATTATTTAATTAGAGTTCAACGTGTGACGCCCTCCGATCAAATGATCCACGACGGACAACTTATAGAAATTTGCCGGTAATGGCTGGGTGAGAAGAGCGATAGACCGTATGTAGTGGCGAGATGCGGGGGAGACCTATATCCAGCAGTAGAGCAAGCTATTGTAATATTATTATAAATAATTTTAATTGACGTTTAATTCAATATTTATTAATATTTATTTACATTTCTAAGTCTTTTATCAATTAAATTCCGTGGTTTCGGAACTTTATTTTTTACAGAAGGCTGCTATACCGCTATGTAATTATTATAGTTGTGGTACCGTCGATATTTTATCGGAATATTTTTGGACCCAAACTAAATAAAAAATAAAATTCACAAAAAATACGGTACTGTTTCTTATTGGATTGAACGTTGAGTGTAACTTTTTCAGCATTTATATAGTAACAGAATATCAGCGCTTCTCCTCGGTTGGCGCAGCAACATGCTTTGCACCACATTATTATTATTATTATTATTATTATTTTTTAAATTCATGTGTGGTTGTGGGGACAAATAAATGTATTTTCTTTCTTTCTAACAATAGTCGCAGAAGTAATTTAGTAAATAGGTTATCAAGTATTTTTCGTATTACCAAAGTAACATAAGGAGATAAACTGTATGGCATATATTCCAACGTTATTATTGTGGGCGAAATAGGATTTCAGCGGACGTGACTATTGTACTGGAGACGTGACACAAACGAGCTGTGACCTCACACCCACCGCTAGGAATAGACAACTAGTCCAAATGAATGGATATTAAAACTAAATGAGATGTTTATTCACATATTTATTATATTTTATGACGGCCTTGTACTTAATATTGCTATTGCATTCATTACAGAGTCCAAGGAAAATAATTTTAAATATATCATACTTGGCCGTTTAGTGTCGGCTGGCTTTAAAATAGCATTATCCCATCTCCTCCCATGGGGGTCGTAAAAGGCGACTAGGGGATAACAAAGTGGCTAGCACAAGGCCGAGGAGCTACACCGCCTACGGTACCTCTTGAGAAGTGGACTTGTTAACCCGCTTGGCTGGCGTGGCGTTTTAAGACCATGCATCTATGAGGCACAAGACAATATGATTGAGGAGACCCATGTCCAAGTACTACTACTTTAAAAATCTACATGTTTAAAGGGCTGGTTACGTTGTACCATACTATCAAACTAGAGATTACAATCCCACGGTACATTTGCGTGATTGGAGTCAATACAGCGGAATCCCGCATAGGTTTTTAAAATTTAATGGTTTTAAATAAAATCAAAATCAAAAGCAGTATGTCTGTTAACAAAACAACGTTAATTTGAATAAAATGTGAAGCCCCTCTTAATAATAAATATCTTATACATTAAAATAACTGTGTAAATTAACTTTTAAATGTCAATTATTTAGTTCTATACCTAAATCTAAATCAAGGCTAATCAAGTAATTAATAAGTAATAGAATCAGTCTTACTATTTTTCATAATAAGTGACATTAGTTTGTATGTGATATCAAAATCCTTATCAAAATGCTTGTATCTGATATCCGGAATTTGGTTACATTAAAAAAAATCAGACTTCTGGTTAAAATTACAATATATAGTGTTCTTTCAAAATGCTTTAAAAAGATTTGTATTGTTAAAATTGCATTTATATGTAACACGTATAATATATTTTTAATTTAAACGGAAAACCGCTCAACAAGTCGAGCTTGTTACAGGTGCGAGCCTTATTTCTTTCTCTCAGTATATGTAAATGGCTATATGAGCATAGGGTCTCTCTGGCTACCTACCGACCACCATATATACACCACCATAGTTCAACCTGCTTCATAGTCCGTCTTGCAGTGACTCAGCCGACGAAACTCGTCAACAATCTTCATTCATTTGTTACGGTCTTTGAACGCCCTATTCACGGAAATATTGGATAGTCCGTCATTCGCTTTAGTTTGGCCCTCTTAACCTTTTGGATTATATAAAATAAAGACATTTTCCTTAAAGATATGAAATGTTTTAAACATAGTAATAAAACTATTTAGGTACACAAGCGGATTCTCATTTGTTTACGGTACATAATATAGATATAATTGGTAGGAAGAGATGGTATTCTCTCTCGACCCAATGTTATTAATAGTAGTTTCTATGTCATTTAGCATTTTTTTTAGGATCCAGCTTCTTTTACTTTCCTTCGCGAGTAATTTTCTTCCTCTTTCCTAGAACGAAACAAGTTAGAACTAACACTCTTTCCGTCTTTGAAATTGTATCTGATAAATCCAAAAAGTATGGGAATACGTTTACTGTTCAAGCTTCTCGAATTTGGAATTCTCTTCCCGCCCTGATACGAGACAGTCCATCTATCGTTGTCTTCAAGTTCTTCCTAAAACAGCACTATCTGCTGTTTAGGAAGTTGTTAGTATCCTTGTGAATGAGCATAATATGTTATCTCTGTTATTTCTAAAGTATGTATGGATGCATATATATCTATGTATGTGTGTATTCATATAATAATATATATTTAGTATCTAATAATCATATCATAAAAGTAGTGTTTGTAATAGTTTATTTAGGTACGCACTTTGTGTGCCCCGCCCCTTACATTGCTCACCTATCCCTCTGCCAGGTTTGCTCGTAGAAATCTCCTAAGAGGATAAGCACGCCTTTTGTATGTATTTTCTTTTGTAACTATTTTTATAATTTGTGTGTACCTACTATTAAGTATAAAAATTAAATTAATAAATAATTAAAATAAAACATATTTCAAGTCATACTCATTCAATTATATACATTAGGCATTCTTATAAGATTTTATAAGAAATAATGAGTCTTATAAGGTCAGTCGATCTTATCTTAGTCAATTAAACGCGACAGTTACGTCGTGTAGTGTTTCACACTCTGCAAATATTGGCTGCTCTAATGCACGACGTCACTCTTTGCTTTAAAGAATCAAAAGGTAAAGCATATTCAAATGAGAGTTCGCCTCTGTACCCAATAAAAACTTGCAATATTATATTTTATATACTTTAAAAAATGATTTCTTGATTTGTAAACATTGTGGGCGTGAATGAGTGACTGATGTATTAAATTGTAGGTACTTGCGTTAGTTATTTTTGTACTCTCGTGAGACTACTGACATGCAGTTCTCCGAAATATGAGATAATTTTGTTATTAGCGCCGTAGGTACCATTCGTCGTTACAGTTCGCAGAAGCACTATACAACATGTAGCTCTCTAATTGTGTTCAGCAAAAACGAGTAACAACAATGATATTGTGCTGACCAGCTCGTTGAGTAAGATCAGCTTTGGGGTCTGAGTCACGCTTTCTATCTCATTGTAATTCTCTGTAACTTGTAACTAATAATAAGGAAAATATTTCAAACATGAATGATATTTGTGCTAATTAGGTACCAGGTGCGTAATCATATTTGAAGTTATGTATTGTCGGTATGGATGTAATGAAATTAGTTAGGTCTTAAAAAATAGTTTTAAGCAGACTGTCCGTCTGGTGGTAAGTGGATCATCGGTTGTAAGTGGATCATCACCGTCGGTACATGGCGACATCAGTCCAGAATGAAAACCATTGGCACGCCTACGGATTACTTTTAGAAATTTAGGATATGATTTGAAGAAAAGTTTAGGAAAATAGGGAGGGATCGGATAGGATGGGATGGAATCGAATGGGCTCTGGCATATCTAACGAAACACACTTAAATTATGGAAACAAATAGAAGACAATAGTTTAAATATGCTATAACAATAAATAATAATAAAGTTAACTAAAACCGACTATAAGGTCCCTTTTCTGAGAGAATGTCACACATAGATTCAGATAATATATAATTTATATATTTTTTGAATGAATATATGACATTTTATACAGCAAGCGTTAATTAAACATATACAAGATATAGCTTTCACCATTATCGTCAGATTCATCAGTAACACGGTCGCGGTGTGATCAAGGAACGTAATCAGCGTCATCTCGAATTACCTACAATATTACGAGATGCATTCGCTTATTTACATAATTATCGACAGCCGGTTTTTAAGCTGACCTGTTTACACTAGGCGAGTAGACTCACACAAAAAATAAAACGGTTCAATTAATCACCGCGTCCCAGATGGTGTCTGGTTTTGGCGATTATGGTTGTAATAAATGTAACTACGATTGTAATGAACAGTCCTCTGAATTAAATCTGCGATGCTTTAAACGCTCCATGACAGTTTAAGGTGACGAAATGTGCGACTGGCGCCTGCACTTCGACTGCTCGAGTCGAGGGGCACGACTTTAATTTCATCGTATCACTTTTACAGCTGCTTTCACGTATGAAGATTTATATCTAATGCGTGGCAAATTACTTCTGCTCTGTACCGATATAAAGTATACTCGTATTTATTGTGTAAATGTATAATCGTATTAACTAATAATTATTAAACAGAAAATTTGACAATCATAAAATTGGCTTACCGACCAGTGGTACCTTTTCACTAATAACAATTTTTGAGTTTACGTAAGTAGGTACCTGACCGTACAATATATTTCAAATCAAGACATGTCATATTTTCACCCAATTTCAGATAAAGAGGAAACTAGAAGCCGAAATCTGGACCCTTTTTGTTCGGACGCCCACAAATTATTGTAAATCTATGCCTGTACTAATCTCCGCTTTATAACTGAGTAATGATTACTATCTACTATTCGAAGGTTTTTTCGGCAATACATTTCAATCTCAATATTAAACCTAAGATAAGCTATTTCACGCCCTAAAAGTCCAAGGAACCGGCACGAAATATATAATTTTATAATAATATGCACAAAATATAATAGTCAGAAATTAATCAAGGAATCAAGAGATGTCATAATTATTAACGAAAGTAATAATAACATACCTATTTATTTATTAGCACGTTTTATCCAACTTTTAAACACTTACTTTTAATAATAATATCCACTAAACTTGTAAACAAGGGTCACTAAACACAAAAACACTATTAACAAAGCGAAATTTATGTGAATAACACCATTTAACCTTAATCGACAATAGTTCAAACTTCAAATCGCACGATTTATACTTCGATTGTCGCTATCAAATAGATCGATTGGCAAAAACGTAGATACGTCGGCATATGTTATTTTACCATGGTACAATAGTTCGAGGCGTTCGATACATGCGTCAAGGAACGAGGCTTGCGCGCGAATGAATGGATGGCCACGAATCACGTTCAACAAGTGTTGACGACCACATCGATTGAGAAGTGAGATCGACGTGAGTTTTTGGAACTCAGGAGTATGGGCCAAAAAGCTTCCACATCATACCTACTGATTTTTAATTCCCAATACGGCAGTCATAAATACCTAAAACAAATTTTATAAAGATTTTTAAAATAGCAATAAGCATAAGGTAGCCATAAGGCTGATAACATGTTAACAGATACAATTAAATTTATTAATGCAGTTTGTATAATTAAAGTTACCTAATTAGGCCACGAACATGATTTTAAAGTAACAATTCTATCATTTTCCATTTACGTATTAGTACAATTTCAGAAAGAACAATGCATACGTCATCTCCTCAGACACTATAATATTATAGCTAGATGATAATCTTCATGCTGCATCCGGGTAGGTCGCGGCCGGTAGTGCTTGCGGATAAGGCTTCTTAGGATACACAAAATTACAACACGAAAATAAGTAGCTATTGTACTTTTTCAAAGAAATTACTTTCAGGCATAACTTTTGTTTACTTAACTCATGTCGACATTTTGCAGAACAAGTTGAACACTTAACTGGAAATCAGAATTAACAGTTACCAAGTTTTTAATGAGTCATATTAAACTGGCACTATCAATAAACCAAATAACGGTGGTCCCAATTCTCGAACACCTAGACAGAGTGGGTCTACACGTATTATTTACTAGTATGTGCCTAGATATCTAGACAGTTTAGACACTTATATTCAATACGAAAGACGTTTGCCTATTTGTTCTGTTCGCTTTTTAATAATAATTTTGTTGCATTTTCACTATTCCACTCACCCTGGTAAGTAATAAAAGATACAAGGTTATTTCATGGGTTCATTTTTTATATTTATTTAATTATTTTAGAATGATAAATAAAGCTTTATGATAAAGCAAACGAATTTAATAATTTGCCAAACGATATTGGCTTCGAAGCGAACGAAGTCCTAGCGACACATAACAAGTGTTACACAATAGAGGGAATATTCTAGAAAGTTATTGTTAAGAAATGAAACTAAAAACATGATTCCAAAAAATAGTTTGCCACTCATAATGAACAAGTTTATCAACAAATTAGATGTTTTAACATTTTAGACGTTACAAATTGCCGACGATATGCTAATTAGATAATAGTAATATTACAAATTGAGAAATAGGCTCACATGTTTGACAACAAATGTAACGATACAAAATGTTAACATGAAGACGACACATAGTGTTGACACATTTTGATTTCTTCGTGGGAAATCATAATTACTTGCAGTCACAAAGTGAGACGATAATGACGATAATGTAATAATAGTAATAACGGTTAATGATAAATTACTATGTGCTAGACAAGCTAACAATACTTTGTTTGTCAGTTGCCAGTCATCCCAGTGAACTATCTATCACGAGTGCTATGCAAAAAACTCCTTCAAGTATTTCATATATTATTAATTTTTTTGTTCCTTTCTTGTTGAGGCGTTGAAAGATCGCTTTGGGAGGTCGGTGATTATAAAACCCCATTAACTAAATCGTTTCCTAATAATACTGTTTATTTATACCAATAATATCTTACGTCGTGTGATTAATAGAAGTAATTTCAGATTAACGTTTACTACCTAAATATTCCTTCTCGAGAAAATAACATTTCATTATATAAAATCGATGTTGACATTGTTTTAACAATAATTCATTTCTAGACAAGCGTATAAAGCACGTAGCGATAATTCTTTGCTTTCCTATTTCACAATAATGCGAGGTCAACAGCTTAGAACAATCCGTATATCGTAATCAACGCCCGGCACCATGGTTTACCAGAGTTAGTTTTCCAACTGGCTCATTTCCTCCAACACCGCAAACAATGCAGCCAGTTACATTTTAATGAATGCATACAATTGGTAACCTATACTTTGGGAATACATTTCATTGTGTAATATATTACTCTTGTTTCTCGGTATTATCAACCTGTATTACATATCGTTTTATATAATTTTTCATAACTATTGAAATTACTGTTTGTTTTTGTATTTGCTTCAAATGTGATCTGAGTTTCTGAACATTTCTTTTTTTGTCGATATTACCTATTACAAATATAAACACCCGTTACAGAATTGATTTATTTGAATTTACTCGTAAGCTACCACTTATCGTCGATTCGTGTTCATGTTTAACAATGTGTCAGCAAATCGTAAGTAAGCTTTACGACTCATTCTTACACCCAGGTTGTTATGGTCTTGTTTGGAAGCATAATTTCTGTGGGTACGATTAAAAGTTTAAATTTACAGCAAGTATCGAATACATATTTTCATTTCCACAAACTTCATTTGTTTTCTGTTATTAGTCCATCAGTTCTGTCGATTGTTCCTCATTAATAAATCGATATCTATTAAAATTTCGTGTTTATTGTCCACAGAGGATTTTATAAAACTATTCATTTATTTCTTGAAATTACCTTCATCATCCAGAAATATGTACAAATACAACATTAGATCAAAATTTTAAAATTTGTTGTTCACTATTGTATTTTAACTCAGATCAAAATATTTATTAGGTTCAATCGTATCGTGTTAAACCGGATGTGGTCTGTGGGCAGTAGTTGATTTTTACGAGGGACTTATCAAATTTCTATCATTACCCATATAAGTCGCAAACCACTCGGTCACTTATACTAATCAATTTAGAATTCACGTTATATAAAGAATATTAACTTTCAATAAAGTATGATTTCCTAAGCTGTAGTTAACAGATATTGTAAGAACGATTGTCAGTAATCATTATTACCTAAATATTTCACTGAAGCATTTTAATCTTTAATCATGATACACCAGAATGAATTAATGAGTCCGGAAGAATCTCCACGTGTTTCAAATATAAAAGTGTGCAAATATGTCAGCGTTCACAGTAATACCAGCTGTATCGAGATGATACTCACTGTCTTATTTGGTATTATTACGAGAATTAAATTTATTTCCGACTAATACTTTCACACCAGGAATGCCATAAAAGGCCTCAGTTTATAGCACAGGATTCGGGTTTGTGGGCTACCTATCGTGTACACGAGGTATCCTCCATGTAGGCACGGCGGCGGTGCGTGTACCTGCCTAAATGATTTGTGAGCCGATAGCTATTTTGGGCAAACAAAATATTCCTGCGCCGCTTTCATTTTTGGACGTGTTTAATAATAAACAAAGTGCGCCGGATATTTGAAAGTGTTTTGTTTTGACGTCTATATGATTGATTTTATTTGTTACGACGTTTTTATATGGTTTTAATTAATTTTATGAAGGGATCTGTTTAACAGTTTTTTATTTCTATATGGTATATGGTTGGATTGTTAAGATAATGATTGATGATGTAGCTGTAGCGTTTCGATTGAATTTTTCATTGATAATAAACATTCAACGGGTTTACTTCCCTAATAGAATAAAAAACAACTGTTCTCGAATTGGTTTAATACCAAATACTAATGTAGTTCGGGAAAAGACAAAGTTATTGTTTCAAACCCAAAGTCAAAATCGAACATGCTCTACTCTACACACGGACCCGTGGTCCTCACAGTGCACTCACATAGAGTGGACGCGCTCCTCACTTTTTCTATCTTATTTACATACCTATATGTATTTGTTTTAATATTTTATTGTGAATGTATTAAAGTCTTTTCTACATAAACTTGCATACATTTTCTACACTAGTATAAATAAATTATTATTAAATAACATCAAACTGCAACCATTATATGGTTATTTGTCTTTATATGCAAGAAAGTGCAAATAGGCGTACGCCGTCCTCTACGCCTTTTATAATATAATAACACACGAGTAAGTATATTTTATTAATCGCTTGATCATCAATATCCGTGACGCAACACACATCACGTTTCGTGTTAAACTTAAATGTAATGATATGTAATGTACGTGTTATGATGACATGACCCTTAAAACTTCATCTACATTGTAATTTATTTATTTTCTTACCATCTGCTGTGGGTTGCGCGGCTTGCGGTGCGCGCGCGGCACCTTCAGCCCAGTGACGCCCTCCAGTACGTCTGCCAGCAGCAGACCGTCGGCGCAGTCTCGTGCGAGTCCGCCACCAGAGGTGCCCGCGCGACGCCGGGATCGCGCCCGTTCCAGATAGTGGTTCGCCCAGTCTGTGTAGATCTGGAAATCAATAACTGTATTTAGAAAAACGGAACCAAAAGATGGATACTTATTTACGAAACATGCGTCATACATATGAATGAAGAACATATGAGTAAAGATGGATACTGACGATTAAACAGTACTTGAAAGGAATGACAATAATAGATGCATGAAACTATGCAGAGCTGTAGATAAAAGTATACCTTATAGGTGCCATTAGGTAGGTGACAGACTTAATACCGATAGCCTAGTGCTTAAATATGGTATCGGTAGACTAGTGGTTAAGCAGCTACCGTGACTCACAGTCATAAGCCAACAAATATATAAAATTGTGACGTATTAATGAGAATAAGATATAACAATACATAACATAATTATACTATTTAGTAGAAATTACGAGCCCGTCGGTGAAGTGTATCACTTGCTGTAGAGTGACGTCGTAAACTTATAATATAGGTATGTATGTTGACATAAAGATGGATTGATAAGGTTTTAATGGTCGTCGGTGTGATGCGAAAGTGACACTAAAACTTTAAAGACAGTTCAACGCCAGGTTTTCACAAAGAACCAACCATTCGCCCATGTAAAACGTGTTACTAGCACGCAGTAGAATTTCTGAAGGAAATAATAAAAATGGTATTAATACTGTTTTATTTAGCACTACAGTTTATAAATAAATAAATAACGCCACACTCAATGGCCCACACTAGGATTCCCTGTGTCGTGGATCCAGAGACACATACAAAGACAAACACACGCCCAGATACGAATATATTTTTAAAACAATTATATGTCCGACCGGGAATCAAATCCGGGACCTTTTGCACAGCACAGCTTGTTTTTGACCTTATTGTTTATTGTGTATTTATTGTTTCATTATTTGCCTTTTATAGAGATGGCAAAGAGGCTACATGTCCATCTAATTCGTAAGGCTTACTGCACTTTGCCATAGGACCTTATACGTGATATATCAGAATCGCAGACAAAGTGGTATCTTATTTTGAGGTGAATTTTCACCTTCACACCGAAACACTTCAGAGTTTTCCTACATAGTTAACCCAGGAGATTCTTTATTCATCTTTAGAAACGTAATAAAACCCTACTTGGACGTTATTCAGATCTTTATAAAGTTGTGGCGTCCCCTGTAAGGGATGTCACGCTGTGTGCTCTGAGTATGTGAACGTTTTAAATTCATTAGAATCGGTTTGCAGAAGAATGAGGACAAGTGCCTGAGTCGCGACAATCTGTCGCCGTCTCGGAACTAATCGACGTTAGAAGAATATGAAAACAGTATAAATGTTTACTTACTAATACACATTTTACAGTAATAATGTCCAACATATAACATATTTGTATCACATTGATATATGACTATCAATATCTTCAAACCTGAATTCTTTTAAAGCATTCTTTATCTATACATATAAAAAGAGATGTCCTGACTGACTGATTGATCATCGCCGAACTGAAACCGCTGAAGCGGGAATCATGAAATTTGCACAATGGATAGGTTTTATGACATATGTAAAATTCCTTAAAAACACTAAGGACACTAACCCCGTGGACACTAAGGAACGATTTTTAGAAATTTTACTGGAATGAGGGGGGGGGGGGAATTTTTATGCAATGCCTGTATCTCAAAAACTATTTAAGTTAGAGACATGAAATTTAGCATATGGACTTCTCATTTAAATTAATTAAACACGTGTATCGTCGTTTTTTTATATTTGACTAGCGACCCGCCCTCGCTTCGCTTCGGTTTATAAGTTTACTTTCAAATTTTTTTTCAAAATTTCCAAATAAAATATAGTCCATATTAGACACGGATAATGTAGCTTCCTACTTATGAAAGAATTTTTGAAATCGGTTCAGTAGTTCCAGAGATTATCCCCAACATACCCACAAACACACAATTTTACCTCTTTATTATATTAGTATAGATATAGATTTAGCCCACTAAATAAACATAAAAGATTTAGGCTAAAAGGGAAGGTCGGTTTTCGACGCAAAATCTACATCTCAAAAACTATTTAATTTGAGGACTTGAAATTCAGTATATAGACTATTCCTTTAAAATAATTAAACACATATCGGCATTTTTTTATATTTGACTTAGAAGGGAGGCAAAAATGGAGGGGAGGATTTTATATGCAAAGTACTTATATTATAAATCTGAGTGTTTGTTTGTCTTCGTGACTAAATTACTGCACCGATTTCAATGAAATTTTTGCAAAGAGGTAGCCTAAAATCCGGAAAAGGACATGCACACTTTTAATCCGTTATTTTTTCCGGAGGAGGCCATTACTTTCAAATCAAACTCTACGGGCGAGCGCGACCGTGGGCAAAAAGCTAATCTACTAATATGTCGGACACGAAGTAAACTGTGTCTGTTGAAGAGATTTTTTGGAAAACTAACTGCTGTCTACAATCCGAATGATAAACAACATAAAACAAAAAAAACAACCCATAACTACATTTTTTGAAATTATTTTCTATCTGTGAACACATCACGCAAAAACTACATTAATAAAACTTGGCATAAACCGTAACTTATGTCCTGGATTTTCAAATAGGTATGACATTTTATCCACATTTTTTACATTTTTTGCTTTCAAAGTATTATTCGACTTATGACTAACTTTTAGGTTATTTTACAAAAAATATTAGAAATTTGCTGGTTTTAAAGATTTCACAATCATAATCACATCACAGATAATAATCACGACACAAGGTTTATCTAGACATATTAATAACTTCCAATATAATGTCAATCGTATTCAATTTTTCAATGAGAAAAGCTTATTATCATAAGTCAATATTCACTGATCTTATCAAGTAATCGAACATGTTAATAGAATAACCGTGACAAGATGTATTGGAGCCGCATTTTCTACGTCAGGTAGGTGAGTGGGGTACTCCGTCTCAATTCGTCCCTTTATCTGGTAACACACCTAACATTGAACAAAAAGTAGCTGGTCGTATATCAAACTCCAAAAAAAAACGCTTCACGCACACATTTGCGTCGTTCAGCGTACCTAATTACAGTAATTACTGTATAACGTGTTTGAAATTTGAATGCTGGCCCGTGCGCAAGTCGTCGAGGTGATGTGAAGTCTGCAGTAACACATTTTTTGAGTCGAAAGTGGCGTGCAATTTAGATTGAGGAACTATTGTTTAATTTCATTTAGACATAATACATAGTCGTGAGTAGAGTTTCTTCAGGTCGCTATGATATGTAGATATACACAAGTTTTCCATGCCATTCGATCAGGAATAAAATAGCGTAAAATATCATTTACTGTACTGCGCTACTGTTTGCTTTAATACACTGTGATGCTATCACACGCCTGTTTATTCAAATCTTCTTTGAATAGCTTTTGATTGTAATAAATCTAACGGGCTTGACATTTTTATCGCACTGCTTCTCTATATTGAGGATGCTTTGTGTCCTCTCTGTGGATAAAAGAGAAATGTACTAAATTTTGACCTATAGTTGAGCCTTTCGTTTAATAAAAAATAATAACATTTAATTATTTAAAATGACGTATAATATATGTGACTTATAACAAATCAAAACAAAATTTCTATTTGAATTCACGGTATGTAATCATATGTAGGGAATTAAAGACGATATTTTTTGGTCTATTGGTTGAAGGTCTTTCAAACTCGTTCCAAATTGCATTGGGTGTCTTGTCCAATGGCACGCGGCGCGGCGCCCATATAATTCTCGTATCCCTTTATTACAAAGTGTTCCCCGCAGCTGAGCCCGGTTCCTCTACCGTTTTACTTAATATACTCTCTTTATGTGTCTCCATTTTCCTTTGCATCCTAATGAAACGAAAAATAATCGTTATGAATATGCTTGTGACATTTTTCACGGGATAATGAAATGGTAAATGATTATAAAATTGCACGCCTTTGTAATGTAGTAACGTTGGATATATAACTTGCACATATATGAGTACAATATTGTAATATTGTTTGCATTCTCGTTTCAGTGAGGTTAGGATTAGAGCCCCGATTGTGTATGAGTATTGAGTGATTGTGTATCATCACTGTGTATGAGTATGGATTTTCAGTTATCACTAGTTCAGCGGTTAATAATTAAAAAAAACAATAATAATTTAAAGTTATTAATTCAACAATTTAAAAAACCTAGGACAAGTGTAATAAACAATTGTGTACGCGAGGTGGATTATGAAATCCCCTAGTAATAGCAAGATTTCTCTTTGCCTACAGGCCTACAACGCCTGCAGTGGGATTGAAGGGTCATATCGAAAAGAAATTTTATATTATTACCAAAGCTTTTGAAACAAAATTCTAATAAATTTATAAGGACAATAATAATGGGATCGCGACCCTAGTAAAAGTGGTAAAGTGCAGTTCGTCGGCTGTCCTGAGTATGCTGCGCCTCCCGGGTATGTATGTATGTGCTAATGACATTTTCTATAATGAATCATTTCATTTTCGACTATTTTTCCACTTCATTTGCACCCCCGCGCCCACGGTTGCTTCGTTAAGGGTCCTGCCCGGACGCACCCGTTATTAAGTGAGTTGTTTTCATCCCACAGCGCAAACAACATGTATAAATAATTCTTAGTGGGGAAAAGATCAGTTATTCCAGTTTTATAATAAGTAACAATTACACATATTTATGTTGAACATGTTATGCAATAAACGTGAATCCCGCCTACAAACAATTAATTAACCAAAGTCGTTTAGAGTTTCACTGTACATAATAACAGTAATAATTCGTAACAGGGTGGCGTATTTGTCATCAACAAACGTAATTTTCGTATACAATGAATGTAAGTTCGGCCGTCCTAAAGTGGGAACCCGACCAAAATAAACAAATCTACTTCAAACTCAGTCATTGTGGTGTATCGCGTTACCCAGGGTAAAACGGTGGAACGGTATAGAAGTACCATACTAGTATAAACGCACAAAATGCAACCCACGCACAAAGACGAGGGATTTTATAGTCGCCACGTGGAACCCCGATGTCTTAACAAGAATTACAATAATTATCGTGTAATCAATGTAAGTTTTGTAATATTGTGTAATGAGTGTAAGTGATGATTGTAGACACAATAAATAAATTATTATGGGATATGATGTGATTCACAAGAATTATACAGCATGACGGATTGTAACCCTCCTTATAAGTATTATAGTTATGTGTTGTAGGTAAAAAATTCCAAATAACGCCTAAGTTAAGGTACTGTTCATATCTCTATTGTGCCCATTAAGCTGTACCGTGTGTATTCCCCGGGCGAGTGAATGCTGAATACGCCTCCCTGTTGGGATTGTTTTCATAAAATTTGCACGCTGGATTAATTTTTGACTCCGATTTCCATGAACAATGTTAGTTCGAGTGCTGAATACATTTCGTTTTATGATCAATAAAATTATTATTGAAGCAATGAAAATTGTTTCGTAGAAGAGTGGTCACTGAAATCGTGACGTCATTAAAGGAAAGATTAATTGGATTTACGGTTTCGTAGAATCTCCTGAAAAAGATACGTCATTATTGTAAATATTATAAATAAGGAAAGATAAGATTAGGTAATTTAGTATTTAGATATTCATGTTTGTTTAAACTTTTGTTTACTTATCAAGTTATCACATATCTGGAATATGTGATATTAAATAGCCGCAGTATGTATTGAATATTCATCACAAATAAAAAATTAAAGCTTAAATTCAGTACTTCATCCTTTCTATCCCAGTCCGTATTCGCCTACTACTGAATAGAGGCCTCTATTCTCTCACGCCATAGAACTCCGTCCCAATTCTTCCCTCCTGCCCGTTCGAACGTAATCGTCTGACCACCAAGCTGTTGGCTTGGTGGTCAGCGATTCAGCGATTCGTCTGCTTTAAAGCTATCACATCGTTACTCCTTTCATCCATCTGCATCGATTTTGCAGAAACGTAATAATTCATACGAACGCAGACGCAGGCAATAGACGATATTCAAGCGATGAAGTCATTTGCATGTTTTTGACCCGAACTGAATTGGGAGAGATTCAATGTAACTCGAGCACCCATTTGTTGATTAAATGGTTCAATAAAGATGCAGACGAGGAGGCTAATGTAATGAATGTGTTCTCGAGATTAACACAGCTTCTTGATACACGATAATACACCCTAGTTATTTACAATATAAAAAGCTTGATAGGAATATCGCTTTGTTAATAGCTTTAAATCACGTTCCAACATTTTTAGTTTCGAAGTATAAACTGTGATACCTCTTATAATCCTTAAAAAAAGTACAATAAAGCTACTTAAGCAGTCACAGTTTAATATATGGAATAAGTATAAAAATCTGGGTTATATAATTGTTAAACATTGGCCTCGTAGCCCGTAGGTGAGAACCTAGAGTTAAGTACGGAAACAGAATGAGGTCGCGTTGCTTTTAATAACGCTGGGCGGGCGGGACGGGACGTACAGGGCTCGATATAGATGTACCGACAGCAAATAATCTTCATATAGACAATAAAATTCGGATCACGCACAGTGAACTACCGTCTACAAGGAATTATTATCGGTATGCATTGAATCCTTTTCGAAATTTTTTTCCTAGCAAAAGGGAATTAAATGTCGGCTTCTAAGATTCGAATTTTTGTAAATTTGGTTGAAAACAATATTATTTTTTAACTTTATTACAGTATTTATTTCTGCATGTGGCTTCGCTTTTTAACACCTGAAACAGCACTGATTTGATGGATTTCACAGATGAAAGTCCATGCAGTAGTACTTATTGAGTATTTTTTTATTTTACTATTAACTGAATATTAATATTTTTATATTAAATATATATTTTTTAATCTACTCTTTAACTCAATTTCCTTGTGTCATATGAAAATAACACATATACCAGTCTTATCTCCACTGGATACTTAGCTATACACTTGTGAAAACCCGATCAAAATCTGTTCAGTAGTTTTTACGTGATGCTCAACAAACAGACATATAGACAAAAACTGTTTTCGGTTCTGTTTGCCTTCTAAAGGGACCCATAATTTAAGGAAAACAATGTGCAGACAACCCTTTTCCCGTTTTATTATACTCGTTAGATAGATAAATCAATGGTCACAGTTCATAATCATATCACAAATATCCTTGATCATTCAAGTCTTGATCACCATCAGTCGATTAAAAACGATGACGTCTTTAAACAAAAAACTTTATATACAATGGAATACCAAATTAAGAAAGGTTTTTTGATATTTTTATAGTACCTACTGTGACCGTTATTAATCTATTTTTTTATTCCTGTATAGCACGCGGTAAAGTTAAAAGCGGTATGCGATGAACATTTTACGATTGATTTTCAACATAAACCCTTAGATTCGATTTTATAGAAATATGTATTTTTTCTTAAAATTCTTACTTAATTATTTTATATATGGTCGGGCAACCCTTCTAGTTCTATAGTCAATATCCCCTTGACGGTCTCATTTTTTGTAAGCTCACATTTATTAAATTATTTAGCATCCATGGTTTGAATTTTAAACGTTTATGTGAAGATGCAATGCTGTTATTTCTATATAGCGATTCGATAGGCGGCTCTTTGTTAACTCTAGTATGACTAAAGTCTGCAGAGATTGTAAAGTTCTAGTCTTAAATATCAGAAAGAGTCGAAAAGGAGACTCTTCATTACAGGATATTCACTGCAAAAGGACCCTTAAAATTTTGCAGTCGGTTTGTGCATTTCGATTCTGGATTTTACAACAATCGAAAGCTTATACCTTTCTGCAAAGTAAACCATATAAAATAAAATATATATATGTAAATAAAATCTATATCTGTTATTTACCTGTACGATAGAGCGAGTTTGGCGGGTAACGTCATCAGTGGAGCCCTGGATCGAGCGAGGAGCTCTTATGCACGTTGGTATCATTTTATCACAATTCTATTATGCCATTGTCAAAAACGTGGTAACACAACTCCATCATTTGTTTTTCAATTATCACTAACATTTTCATTTCTTACCATAACTTTTGCTCAACAACATATTTCATCACGTTCACTAAACTATTCACCACCTTATTTTGCAAGGAAAATGAATCATACAAAATACAAAGCAATATTCAGATTTCTGGACCAAAATATTATTTTTATCAGCAATCCTGTAACAATTTATTTCTATCATAATCAACATTGTTTGTTATCAAATGCCATCGGAACATTTGCCATCATATATCTCCCTAAGCCGCCCGTATTTTTCTTCCTCAACGCGTGTTTGGAGAGGCGCTGACACGATAGGAACCAGTTAAAGGCGAGCTACCCTGTCCCTCCGGTGTTTGAACAAACGGACGACGAAGGGAGGTCTGGTGCGTGTGTCATAGGTCGTAAATGGTTGGCTACGCTCGTAGTGCGATAAACTCTTCTTGGAATATTTTGTGTAGTGATCGGTTGGCGCCGCCGCACAGCCCACGTTCCGGTGCGCTTCGAGACGACACACTGGGTCAACGCGGCTCGACCGGACACGGTGCCAGAATAGACCTTCCCAGTATGTATGTCTATTATGATGGAATGGATAGTCCGACTAAATGCAAGTACGCATGTAAGTATCGTCCGTAAACACGTAAAGTCTTCATGCAAAGACAGATCCTTCAGGTTTGCTCACGAGGTTTGCATCAACGATTCTTAAATTCTGTTGCTACTATATTAATTGTAGTAATTCTTTATTGTTCAGTAACTCATAGATAAAGGAGTGTATAGTATATATGGTGGATATAAAGCTTTAAAAAAAAATAGACATCTATTGTTGATCATTCAGTGTGAGATACTTGCGAGTAAATAAATCTACATAATTTAGTCGCGTAGGCGCGGTTCACAGCGATTATATTGAAATGAAATAGTGTGTTAGGCGCTTGAAACAATGAAGAACCGTTTAGTGTGAGGGCAGCTAACACTTATTGCTTTTGTCTTTATGCGTGATAAGGCCGAGGTCAAATTGAAACATGTGTAAATATTATGTCCACATATGAGAAAAATGTTACATATGGTTATTACAGTACATAACATCGTTGATATGTACTAGTTAGCGCAAAATGTATATGGAATGATTTTGAATTAGAGTTCGACTACGAAGACAATAAAGATTATCCGTCTATTATTAGGGCATTACAAGTTTTACAATTTATATTTCTTAATATGCAATGTGTGTATACAAATTAAGAGTTGAAAAGCTATATCATTTAATCACAGTAAAAGCAGTTATTTGAATTACATGTAATTAATTCGTTTAAGTAATCAACCATAGAGAATAAACAGCATATTATGAGCATGAATTATTATCAATCTAATACGAATTTGTAGTTTATAATATTATTAATCAATGTGTTCATTATGAACATTAACCAGTTATCACAAATATTAATAGCTCGAAATCGTGAAATGAAAACATCTTAAAGGAAGGAGAAAAGGGGACAAACTGTTTCTAGCGTCCAGGAACGTGAACGCTTTGAACCCGCATTTTGACGCGTCATAAACTAGTCATCGCTGTCCACGAAACAACTTGGCACGAAATGATATTTGTTTTGAACTTCTCTCGTTAAAATACTGCTATCAATCATGGGATATTCATGATTTTTCATGCTATTCAATGAAACTTGCATTGTATGTATGAAATAGCCTTAGGTGATTAATACAGCTAACTGTACAAAGATAGGAAATTACAAATCATAAAGACATATTGATGTACTCAGAATAATAGGACATGATCCGAAATACTTCATAAATCTTGCATATTTTAGTCATATGATTATCGATTGAATATAATTCTCCTAAATGCCTAATAAACCTCATTGTGGTTTTGAGTTTGGTTGTTTTAGGTTTCATTGAATGGATATTTTTGTATTCAAGTCAATGAAGGTTTATACTTAGTAGTGTCTTCGTAAAATTTATTTCAAATTAGAACTACAAAATTACAATTCTGTTTTAACTTTCACATTTAAATAATGGTCCACTGGTAGAGAATGCCTTAAGGCATTAAGTCTGCCTTTGTACATTACAGTGCAAAAAGAGTACTTAAATTAATAAATAAACTACATAACAACAACTAAAAAATATATAGCCGTGACCTGTTAAAACATTTTGTTTCCGTAAAGAAATGAAGACGATGACGGAATTTATGGGGAAATTAAACTTGCGTAAGCCCGCGTAAAACCCATAAAAAAGGTGTTACACTCGCGTTCTGAACAGGCGGGCGGTCACATCCGATCTGCTTGCGTTTAAGCCGGTTATACATTACAGCGCACGGATACGTTAGCCATTTGTACAAACTGGCTACGTAATGCATGGACATAGACGACAGACACACGTACGGTTTCGCGGAATCCACGGATACACAGGCTAAACAAAGCTTGATACATGTCGCTGCCTTCGACAGCCGTGTCTCCTACAAGTACATTTACACAAAATATGTCGTTTGCTCCGCAATCCCACTGGTGGCCTCGTTGCGTAGCCTTCTATACCAGTGTGTAGCCTACATGTGGCCACATCGCTGTTGTATCGAATCGCGCAGCTTCTGTGTACCGCATGGCTGTGCGACGACGCCGCTTGCCGTATGCTGCTACACGCGTGTGTAGTCCGCTTTATTTACATGTCTGTCAAACGTTCGACACACCGCGTATTTATAACCATGCGGAAGGTGCGCCGGAGCAACGAACCTTTGTGACATAATCATAAAACACGGCTATTTACAAATGTGAGACAAAACCGTTAAAAACTCAGAGATAACAAAGAATAGCTACTGTAAAAGGGGTTATGTTAAACTATTTAACTCTTTTTATGGAAATTGAGATAAGGCGCACATAGATAGCATGTATAGGCAAAGCCTTATCTAGCTAACCTAGCTAACCCCACATCGCCAAACAGCAATGGTGTGGAGGTAAGATGATTAAGAAGAAAGATGAAAGTTAAGCAATGTGAATAAACACGCGCCTATTTTTTTGCTTTAATAATGTGACAATAATATTTCTTAATAATCTTTCTTTTTAAGTAGGTGATCGTGTATTATTTTTTGATGTACCTATTATAATTTTTGCTGTGCTATTGTGTATTATTCACGGGGAAAAAAGCTCGCAGTATGTTACTTACTAGTCTTGCAGCGACACAATTCAACTAATGTCAAAGCTCGGTAGAACAGCCGTAGCTCATTAGCGCTACGTATCTCAAAGTGATAGGCATCGGTAAGATAACTTACGTGTTTATTAGTTAGACACCACACATTTTCACCATAAAAATACGCATTTTAGAGTCAAGAATAAACATTATATGGAATGTTTACAATAAGCTGCGTCTATCTCGTATCTTTATGTACAAAGCATCTAAATAAGGCGTCAATCGTTACCAAACAAAGGGTAAGTTCCGTTATTGGAACCGATGTTTGATAAAAGGATGTATTGGCCTTGGTGTATGTGGGGCGCAGATGTGCTTTGAACTCGGCATTCGTTCATTGTTACGTGGGCGCTGCACTCGGTATGGATGGCGTGGTGATTTACTTGTGCTTTACGCGGTAAGGGATATAATTATATTATCTATATATAATTTATATAAAACCCATATAATTTCCTAGTAGCTCCACAGCAGCATCTATAGCTGAGTCCACGGGACATCTAGGTAAGTTTATAGAGTGCTGAGACTCAAAATGGGCTACGGCACTTTTTTTGCTTCATAGATACGGGTTATATTTCTAGTAATTCGTAATTTTTAGGACACATGTTTTGCTGCTTCTGCGTAAGAATCAAAGCCATGAGACATGAAAAGATCACACACCTAGATTTGAGGGCAAATCGCCCGAGGATTTTTCTGAGACCGAATTAAAGTCCTCGGTATATCAATAAACCGGAAAACTATTAGCTGTTTGGAAACTATTGGCTGTTGTAGCTGTCTATCGGGAACAGAAGCCCTGGCCTTACGGAAACCGGATGCTTAACCGTTCGGGTCTCATGACACAATAAAAGAGGGACAAATATAAATACAGGAAAAACAGCGTATTACAAAGATTCGTATTAGTATTACAAAGACACGATTATTTTTAACAAAAGATTCGTAGCTTCTTAAAAGATTTTTACTCAATTTCAGATTGTTGAAAAATGAAAGGAAAATTTTGAAGATCTTTATTACAGGTCACAGACGACTTAATTCGAATTAGTAGAATTAAAAAGAATTAAAACAAGACAGCCGCCGCCTCTAATTGATTTGAATGTATGTTTCGCTGAATCTTATAAATAGTTCTGGTGTCGGTTATAGAAACGTTGCTACATTGGCAACAAGTTTTGGTCATTCATTCTTTTTTACGAGCGACTGACTCCTTGCTAATGACTTTGCGGCGGTTATTCTCGTAACGGATATAAATAATAAGCACATCTATTGTCGACTGAAAGGAGTGGTCGAAACCGTGAACTAGATACATCTACTATGATTATAAACGTTTGTGACTACTTATCCGGTATCTGTTACTGATTTGAGAGCACTTAAATTTAGGTGTGGCCGGGTCGTTGTTTCATTGGCCATCTAATACTAATATTCATAAATTAACTAGCTTAGTTGATTATTTACATTAGGAACAAAGTTTTTAATGAGTAGTACGAGGTAGATGATCATTTTGTCAGGTACATAAACATTATTAATTTCTTTGACAAAGGCATTATAAAAAGTCTTAAATTTTAGGTAATTGTTTTTGAATGAAATGATTATAATGTAATAGAAACAGATATACCAAGAAGTAATTTTATAGCTGAAATAACACAATCCTGACGAATAGCTTATAGCAAGTCTTTCTAACAAAACCTCTTTTGTAGAGAAGAAGTTTTGATCATTCATCGTAAGGTACATGATGTTAGCGTGTTAAATATCGTTAGATTTAAGTGTTGGGATTGTAAAATTGTATTTATAGTACATTTACATACATGATAATGTGTATATTTTATGAACATGTGTTAAAATAATAAAGTGGACTTGAAAACAAAAGCATGTCTATCGTTCAACTATTTATATTTATATAATAATAATACTTTATGATTGTAACTCGATAGATTACAAACAACCAACACAAAGTGACGAGTGAATGAATGAATAGGAACTGAAACAAGTACTAAGTAGTGTTTGGTCATTGATGCAAGCAAGCGTTATGCAAGCATCGTACACACCTAACTAGGTATTTCATTCAAAAATATGTTTTGCAAACACGAATGGAATCGGAAAACATTTGTCGAAGTAAGAAGCGTAACCCGATCGCATTATAAATCGCTGCGAGTGCACTCACGACCTACCGTTTGCAATTTATTATAAAGGCGATTGGAAACGTCTGCCATTTAATCGAGTTTTTTAACATTCCTTTGTGCTTGGTTTTAAAACAATTGTTTATTACGTATTGCTTCAATGTTACTTTAACGTCTATTAACACCATGTACATTTTAACTCACTATAAATCATTATTTAAATAAGGTAAATAAGAAATAATGTAGTCCAGAAATCTGAATACAAGTTCAGGAGTTAACACTAGTAACCATCGCGATAGAAGTGTCTCCTCAGACGGCGTGACATGCGACAGATTTAGACACGCACGATGTGATTTTGCGCGAAAACGTGCGTGTTTTGTCGCGCGACAATATGACCGTGAGGATAAGCGCGTAGCTCGTGCGCGCGCGCCTCTCTGACTAACCCGGCTTTGCCGAAAGCGCTTCCATGTACCACTGAATACAGGTTTGCACAGTAAGGAAACCACGTAAAACGATTAAAATGTCTGACGAAATGTGGACATGACGGCGTCCGAACTTCCTACACTCTGAAACTTGGTCCACGGCGTCCCGGCATATTTTGGATGTTTACGCTCAGTTTCCTTACTGTTTTTATTTACATCGTGTATGTATGAAAGCTCTCGACCGTTAGAAATGGACGGTAGCGAGAGGAGGGTTAAAATGTGAACAGGTACTCAAAACAAGAGGAAAATTACACTATTGCTAATCTATCTATGCTAATTTATAATATACTCGTACATTCTAAAAAGGCTCTCAAATATTAGGTAAAGAAAGAACCATGGGAAAACTTTATAACACGTACATATATCCATAGAAAATTCGTATTATTGCAGTATACAGAAGTACAGAGTAGTGCCGCGTGGCAGACGAGTAGAGGATCCGTGTAATGGTATGAATATGTACGATATATGCGAACATCAGCTAAAAATGACGAAAATTGGCAGGTCTAAAAGTGTACACTGTACACTTTTAGATTACAAACTGAGATTTTGTAATGAGGGTGAAAAGATTGAAAAAGATAAATGAATCGAAATTCCCCATTCCATACCGTCATATTTCGAGCAGAATGCAGAACGAGGGAAATGGTACGGGACAGCCGCGGCATGGGATTAGATGCATTCCATATTATGCCATCCCGCCTGTTCCATCTCATCGTATAAGAGAAATAGAATAAGATGGAATTGAATGAGATGGGGTGGAAATAAATAGGATTTTGTGCAACGAAAATCCATATTTGTAAACTAGAAAATATGTATTTTATGAAAGTTGCAGAAACTGCTGAAATTTTATTTTTTTACTGCGGAAAAGGTATATAAGATTTGAAATATAAGTCTTTCAGAGCGTGCGCATTATTTCGTAGATGCTTACACGAGCGAAACCATGAGTGGAATTTCTTGAAATGTTACCCAATACACGTTCTAAGTTGTTATGAGAATTGTAACATGAACTACAAGAATATGTTGACTATCTCTGTCCGCACCTAGCACCCTCGTCACTTAACTAGGATTTTACTCAAAAAATCCTTTTGTTATAAGATGGATCTCACGTCCGGGAAACCGACACTTGACCTACCGACGTATTTAGATCTTTTGTGTCCGAAATGAAAGGAAGCGTGACTTATCGTTCTCGGCCACATTAGAATAAATCTATGAATATTTTGTTATCAATTTTTGTCACCGCTTTGTGCTTCTTAACACCTGCAGTAAATCTGATTTAATTAATTTGTAACTGGAAAGAGGAGTGGTACTATCAGTTAAGGATTTCCATTTAAGCAATTATTAGGTATATCCGTATTATGGAGCATAAATAACTACAAGCAGCTAATTTAAAGGATTAAAAAAATTCAGAAAAAAATTCACGTTCTTTGAGACGTTTCTTTGATTAAGTTATTCGGTTTGTACTGTCACATGAAGTTGGACTAATGCCTGTGAATGCATAGAGGTGAATGCAACTCATCTAGAGGAAACTTGGAGGAGACCCACTGTTTCCAGTTGAACGAATGTGTTCAAGGGAGAATGTGTATTCGAAGCATTTATTTTAGCTTTAGAAAAAACAAACGATTGAAAAATGCTTGCGCACATTTTTATTGAAGTTTATTACTGGTTTTGTAATACAGCGTCTGGTTACCTCGTCCTACATTGGCTCACATTAAAATGTGTATGTTTGGATGTGCGTCCTAAAGCCCATTGCAGGTGAGTCGCGGAAACGTTGGGTGCAACGCGGAGCCCACTCTATTTTTACAACGTTTTCGTTTCGCCACAATCGCCGCTCCGCCCCACATCAATGAATGCTTAGACACTTCATGTTCCCCGCCCTACGATCTTGAAAATACTTAGACCGCAACGTTTTGGTAGTCTTTCTGCTATAAAAAATATTTAAATTATTTACTTCTGCAATTAATTAATAGCAGGCTTTATATGATAAACCATATCTTTATAAGATATGGTTTACAGACAAGTAGGTGACCGTCCAAGATAGTTAAATATATAAATATTTAACTACCTTAACATACCATAAACTTGCAAAAACTTTGCAAAAATTTATATACAACTATAAGATTAAAAAACAGTGCAATTCAACTACATAGATGGCGTTCTATATATATATATAAGGAGTTCCTTTTTATAGGGAGTGTAATCATTTAATATCACTTTAGTATCTTGGTCATTAAGGCTTTGTACCGCCTTATACACTTTCTTTCCCATTTGACCTTTAAGTCATAAGGACTGAAATTGTAGTATTTAACAGAAGTATCCTTATCTTACACATTAAATGGATAGGTGATTTGAGCAATTAATGGCGGGCGGTAACATTGACTGGTACGAATTTTAATTAGTCGCCCACATTCATTTCTATGTTTAATTCATAACTGATATAAACTACAGCATGCATTATAATACTTATGTGCATGTAATACATAGTACAAGCTATACGATTAATATGGACTCTTGCTTATACATTATTTATTTTATTTAAAAAACTTTATTGCACGTTATGGTACAAACTGCACGTTATAGGTTTTATTGCACGTTATAGCGAGTTTAATGCCTTAAGGCATTCTCCACCAGCTAACCTTTGCACTAATTATAATGCACTAATTATTCTAATAGAAATAGAGCACCAGACAAGCGTACCGAAGACTCACCAAACACCACCGTACTCGATCTTTTCTTCACATTCAACTATTACTGGCAACTTTTTTCAAATCTTGCAAACCATCTGGCCGGGGCGGAGTTCATGCCGCGATCAAGATTATTCGTATCAACTAGAGCCGCAAATATAAATAGGTGGTCTTATTTTCTTATTTATGACTGTTTCAGTCCTAATGCACAAGTTTTTTATGATAAATTCAGCTTTTATTGCCATCGTCGCTGGTTAGTTGCGATTGATGAACGCTGCAACATGCTACATGTGTATGTATCTGGGTTTATTGCAATGATTTACCGATTTTATTATTTCTTTATAATATGTAGAATGTAATAAATGCTATTTTATTGGACAGATTATGCGCACACATTGATTGATTACTTTTGAACTATGTTTTAATGATAGTATAGATTTCGTTTTTGTGTCATTGAAGAAACAGGTATTACTTACGTAATTCAGCACTGCTTTGAAGTATGTATGTTTCTATGATATTCTCAGTCATTTAGAGTCTATATCTCATTTGTTTCTCGAATGTACTAGATAATGTATTATAGTGCAGGACACATTTTTTAAAGTGCGGGTGGATGCTATAGTTTGGGTCATTGTTACGTTTCGGTCCGTTTATTCAGAACAGTATAGTGTCCAGCGTGGCGATTCCAACTCGTTGCCTCAACTGTGCAAATGTAAATACTTATTCAACAGGACTAAACCAATGTTTGTCCGGACAAAACTTACACCGCATCCTGTCTTGTGTACATTTTATTTGTACAAGCCACTTGTGTCTGCTTTTTTGGTGAATCAACACCGTAATAAAAAGCAGATTTATTTATCATCTTAATATTAGCAAAACATTAATAGTTTTTACTTAAACAGGGCTTCAAGTTATTTTGCTTTATTTGCCTTGTTTGATTGTGTCTTGATTCACGCCTCCTTAAAAATAGTTTAGTTTCAAAATTCCATTAATAAACCTTCTGGTATGAATATCCAACGCAAACAATAACAAATATTTAACATTACATTTACAAACAAACCGGAATATTCCTATAAGCGTGGCGTTTTATTTAAATGTAAACTACACTAACAAGCAATCCGCTCTGTATAATAATTTTGTTATGAAGATTTAGCGTTTATATTCATTCATTCTTTAGATATATTTGGAAGTATGTTGAGTCACTGTCTGGATTTCAGCCCGGATAATATCTTCCGATCGATTGAAAGTTTCTGTGTAAACTAGACGAGACAGGGAACGTACTGAAGCCAGCGGTTCGCAGGAGAGACATGACTCATACCTGACTCACTGTCACCTAGAGTGCTTGAATTAAACACAACACGAGTAGTATTAATAAAACCAACTCCTCTACTGACAATGTAACTATCTGATATATTTAAATTAATTTACTGCAATCTAATGAGAAATTATCTTTTCCGGTAAATTTTCAACAGAGAAGTCTAAATTATGTTGACTGCCTAGACTAAATCGAAATCAATGAGATTTACCGTAATCCCAACTGTTATTGTGAAGTATTTATACTCGTATTTTAGCAAATTGCTAAATAATACCTACATGTAAGGTCCTAAATATCCATTACCATACCATCAGCATATGTCTCTCCACTGCTCCCTCATTTTATTATATAGGGTAGGAAAATTTAAAGAAAGAAAGATTTCAGATCAATTTTACATTTTGAGGGAGGGATAAGATGAAGAATATTATGTGAAACTTTTAGGCGAAAATATTAATAATAATGGGAGATATGGGGAGTTTAGGTTAAAATTTGACGAAATTCGCATTACAAAAAAGTGTCGTTTGTTGCATTGTTTTATTTGTTCCGCTTAATTAACTTTCTGCAACTGTTTACTGTAAGAGCTTTTTGGCATATACTTTAAGAAAAACCGAGTTAGAAGCCGACATGAACGATTATGTGCTAAAAATTGTACGCCGCACACCTATCAAGTCGTCGATCCACCTCACATGGCCGGAGTGTGTTGTAAACTGCGCTTCCCGGTACGTTGCTTCCATTTGCGTTATAAATACATATGTTTCTACACATACAAAAAAATATCTGCAAACTGTAAATACAAGTAGTTGTTGCAAAATGTCATAAATATAATAAATGTACAGCAAACAATAACAATAATCTTGTCACCTCATTTCTCTCTGCATTCGTCCTATTGTCGACATTTCCGTGTCACACAATAAGACCCAATGTTCCTTCGACTGCTCCACTTGGACTTAATTTATTTTTATTTCATTCAATTTACAGTCCAACAAAGGCCCTATATAATCGAGTTGCAGCAATCACAAAGCTATAAATCAAAATAATTCGGTGTGTTGGAAACAATTACGTTGCTAAATGGCAGAGGCGGGAAACACAAGCGTGTTTTGGTACCATATTTAATTAAAATAAAGCACTCGAATTTATTATGGGAGGGTGTGAAAATACCTCGCACCTGGTGTATTGATTTAAAGTTAATTTTCCTAGTTAAATAACAACACCTATTAGCACAAAATTTTTTGCTACTTTGTGAATACTCGTACTTGGTTATTCTCGGATGCATTAAAAGTTAAATTATACCCATTGTAGTGAAATAGTCCAGTTAAATTATACTTTGTCAGGTCCATAATTATAGGTCAGGTAGTTTTGATTTTTTGGTATGTTGTACGTACCGGGGCCATATTTAAAAATCAAGTTTTCGACCTCGGTAGACAACTGCGAGCACGGCAGCCTCACAATTACCGCGAAATTATCGACGATGTATCGGTTTTTGCGAAATATCTCTTTAATAGTGCGTTTGCTGGAAAAATGATAATATCTATATACTAATATAATAAAGAGGTAAAATTGTGTGTTTGTAGGTATGTTGGGGGTAATCTCTGGAACTACTAATATATAGGCTATATTTTAATATGAACTTTTGAAAAAAAAAACTTATAAACCAAAGCGAAGCGAGTACGGGTCGCTAGTCATAAATAAAACTAGAGTAAATTTCCTATAAAGCAGTACAGTTTGATTTCCATACATCATATAGTTCTCAAGATAATAATTTTAAAAAATCGATATTTATTGCCAAGAAATTCCAAAATTTTAATTTTTCAATTTAAGTTAGTTTTTGCAAAATAACTTTTAAATGGTCGGTTTCACAGCAAAAATCGTAATAAATGACTTTAAAGAGGAAGACATTCTCTGAATAATGACTTGTTATATTAAGTAGTCGGATAATTTCGCGGCCTTTTTATAGTGAAAATAGTAAAGACTTTTTTGTATTACGTAAATATTTTTTGTACGGAATGTTGAAAATGGCATTTAATTCAGAGCAAAAGCACGTAATACACAATGCTTTTCCAGTCCCACCATACACATAATATGACTTCGTTCGGAGTGATGCCTGGCGTTGGGACTATTTGTGATGGCTCACCTCGCTTAGACCATGATCGTTTTCCAACTTTGTTATGGTAGGTGATCCACTTCTCATCGCCTGTTACCAATCTCTTTATAAATGGATCGATTTTATTTCGTTTTAGCAACATCTCGAATATTGAAATTCTACTCACCAAGCTTCTGTAATTTAAATTATGCAGCACCCCAACTTTTACAAAATTCAGTTTATACAGGTGATCCAAAATTGTGGAGGGCTGAATGCTAAGCTGTTCCGCAATTTGAACACTGTTTATGTGTCGATCTGTTTCAATTTTTTCAATGATAACATCAACATTTACCTTAATAGGACGACCACACCGAGGAACATCAAAAAGCATCTTCTCCGTAACCACCACAAATCACTTTTCAAGCACTAGAAGCATTCATATCGTTGTCGAAAATAATTGTAAAACATCTAATTTTCAGCTTTTAACTTCCGTTTTAAAATTGTTAAAAATATATGAAGTTAAAACTGTTAACTTGTAATTTCAATTTGCCGCCATTACAAAAAAGTCAGTAATAAAGTATTTAGTTAAAATATTTTAATTAGTTTTTATTTTGTTCATCCTCATGGGTCAATGTGTAAAATACTTGATTTATTTATAAACTAGCAATTCGTGGACACGAGTGTGAAAACACAGTGTGGACACAGTGTGTTCGTTGTGAAGGCCGCAAATGTTTCAAGCGAAAACTCACTAAGGAGCTCAAGTATCAACGCACTCACAAATTTATGAAAGTGAAAGTTTAATACACATTTTGATGTCTTTTAGAATTTTATCAAACTTAAATACTGTCAAATAAATAAACATCAAAATCTTTTGAGTATTATTTGAGTTTGAGTATTATCCCACCTTTTGCACGAAGACGCCTTTTTTTCGTATTATTTGACTGGACTAAAAAAAATAAACGATAATTGATAAATTCTTAGGTCGATAAGGTTCAACTATTTCTTGTCGTAGGTCATATGTTGCAATTTATTATACTGTGACATGGTCGTGAGTACTCGTGAGTAACGAAGTCAAAGGTGAGGTTGGGCCAAGACGCATTTGTGGATATGTTTTTTGTATTAACGTAAGTACCGGAATGCAAAACAAGATTAAGTAAAACCCTTTTCATCTCGAGCGATGCAGTAATAACATTACCTACATTATTTTGTCAGTACTTTTCAAGTCCGTAACGTGGGCTAATATGAGTTGATATGGATGGGGTTTCACTCCCTCAAACAAAGAACCGGTGAAGTACATGTTCAAAACTTAGTTAGCATTCTAAAGATGTTACCACGTATTCTAAGACATAATTATTCGAGACTTTAATCTTGCTAGATTTTGAAGGTATTTAAATTTAAACCCGTTAAAGAGCAATGCCGCATTGCACAGGAAAGATGCCAATATTTATCGTATTACATCTTGAAACACTATACGACATAACTGTAGTTAGGGGGCTAGATGAATCTCTTTTTATAGGAAAACTAAGGGAATTGTACCTATTTTTTACTGTATGCAAATGAACGTCTACCTCCATATTCGGCAAGCACTTGGCAGTTTTGTTTGAAAAATAACTATTACCGTAGAACCCGGTCCTCCCCCTCCGATCCGGGCTTCGAACCCGTTTTAAGGCTTAAAATTGATTACAGTTTTGATTCAAAGCACGACTGCAACGGTAAGCCAATTAAATTCGCTCAAAACGTAATGAACCGTTAATGACGCGCGCGACGAATGCTAACAAACGACTCACTATATTAATGCAACCAAAACTATATTAATTTATGCACTTGCATAAATTACGAAATTAAAAGGTGCCTATTAACCCCAAGATACACGTTGCCATACTTCGCCACGGCTACTGCTTCATATTAATATGTTGTTATGGCTAACTCTTTATAACTTACAAGTATTTATCTAAACAGCATCTGCGTCTATATTACGACAATTTATGAAAATTTCAACTATCAATCCAGTGGGTCGAATGCCAAACCACCAATCACAGAGAAACACAGTTAGTTACGTATGTTAATTTAATATCCTTACGATCCAATTATTATTAAATTGAAATATGAAGTATCCATATAAAAAGAACAAGTCACTGCGAATACATTGCGCGCGAGTGTGCATGCTTTATCAAAGTTATGAAATAGATCACTTAATTTTTCTATTTCTTTTACATTTTATTTATTTGGATGTATGTGTCATTGTTTCTCTGTCAGTGTTGACGGAAACCTGACCTTCATATATGGGGAATTCTAGTCATGCGGAGCTAGGAGCTAGGAGTATCAATGTTGCCGGCATTAATTATGTTCAAATAAATTAATTATATTGTATGTAAATTAATTTCAAGTTAAATTCAGGAACAAATACTAACGTTCTCCTGACCAATGACTCCAAATTTTCAAACATGTTTCAAAAAAAGATCTGTTCTGTTTCTCCCTAGTTCTCCTAATACAGTAAAAGTCAATAATAAATGAAACGTATTAAAGAGGTAAACTATAACTATAACAACTCAAAGTATAAATAGTTTATACGGACCACTTTTTATAAAAATAATATATTACAACTATTACATACGACTAGTAGATAACTACTTCAACACACGTTTGTATTTAGAGATAAATTTCCATTGAATACGTCCCGGGGCTGCGTGTTTCATATAAATCATGTGCCAAACAAACAGGCTCTCGACTAACAATAATTTGGTTACCAGTTGGAATAAATTTAAATGAACGCGAACGGGTGACGACGCGTCTTAATTGACACCTCGGGTTACTGGACCATGTTTTGTATGTAACTCGATATAGTAAGCCCTGTCACTAGCTGACAATCCGCATATTGGTTAATGAGCATCTTCAAATATATCTATTGAAATCTTCAATGGATTTCACTAGTCGGAAAACGCCGAGGAAGACTAAGAAGATAGCGAGATGACTTTGATGGTTTTATAAAAGATAGCCGGTGGAAAGACTCATAGGATAATGGAGGGTCACAGAAACTTTTTGTTTCTTTAACACTCATCCTATATGGTTCGAATGTTAAACATATTTTGTACAAGTGTTAAAATAGAAGCTGTTTCAAATTAATTACCTTTTGATATACGAGTAAATTACCTTTTCATATAATAAATAGTGGGACAAAATCGTGGCTTTTTTGTTGAATACTTAAAAGATTTTGATATTTATTTATCTGACAGTATTTTAATTATTTCATAATATAAAATTAGGTATAATATGTTTTACAAATTTTTTTCGACAAGTGTATGAATGTTTTTAGTGCTGGAAAAGAGATTTGTGGTGTTTACGGAGAAGATGCTCTATCTAAAACTACTGTCAAAAATGGTTCAGTCTATTCAGGTCTGATAATTTTGATATGAATGATGTCCCTCGGTGTGGTTGTCCTGTTAAGGTAAATGTTGATGTTAACATTGAAAAAAATGAAGCAGATCGACACATAAGCAGTCATCAATAAACCTGCATAAACTGAATTTTGAACTTGGTGAATAGAATTTCCATATGCGAGATGTTGCTAAAACAAAATGAAATCGATCGATCCATTTCTGAAGAGATTGGTAACAGGCGATGAGAAGTGGATCACCTACGATAACAATATTGGAAAACGATCATGGTCTAAGCGAGGTGAGCCATTACAAGTAATCCCAAAGCCAAGCGAACAGTCATATTATGTGTATGGTGAGACTGAAAAGGCATTGTGGTTTACGAGCTTTTTCCACATGACCAAACGATTAATTCTGATGTCTACTGTAAGCAATTAGTAAAATTGAAACAAGCACTTGAAGAAATACGCCCAGAATAATAATAGAAAAGATGTAGTTTTCCATCACGACAATGCTCAACCGCATACATCTTTGATGACTAAACAAAAATTGATTAACCATGGCTGAAAAATTTAAATGCATCCTCCATACAGCCCAGACTAATATCATTTATATCATTATTCCTATCATTATTCCGCTTATCATTTATTATCATTATTCATTTATCATTTATTCCGCTCTTTACAAAATTTTATAGCCCCAAAAAATTTATAGCGATGGGAAGTATCCCATCGCTTTGACATCAAAGCCAGTAGGCTTTGACAGAAAATTTCGCCCGATAGTCAAATTAAATGGACAATATTCCGTTCAATAAATATTTATGTAATGCAAAAAAGTCTATATTATTTTCACTATAAAAAGGCCGCGAATTTATCCAACTACCTAATATTTGATATACGAGTATAATAGATTATATTTAGAAACTAATATACTCATGCTTGATAAACTGCAGGCAGTCACTAGTTTCAAAAACAAACATTTTGTACTTATATTATGTATACTGGCGGAAATACTGTATTAGCAAGTCTTTAGAGTTCTTGGAATAAGTTTCAACTCAACATTTAGATAATGTTATTGACATATTATTATGTATCTTATTAAATGTGGGTTTGTTTTGCGTTCGAATACTAAGTTTACTCAGTTCTCTACATATTATATAACTTTACAAAACACTAATTCGTGGAAGAGTACTAATGTTTTGTAAAGGTACTCGTACATAGAGATATACGAGTATAAGAAACTAAAGTACGCCATTGACGCGCCGTATCTATCGGAATTCCGTAGTATGCATTTGAAATAATATAAAAGTACGATAACTTTATATCTTACATAGCATTTAGATATCGCGTTCTTAGGTCTTCAACATCAACTTCAACAATATGACGTAATATGCCTATCGTGAGCAGGCGTATCTATTTATTAAAGTCCTCAATGATAATTTAAAGGTAGTATCTCTTAATTTGCTTTAATTATTGACAATACATATTCAATTTGTATTATAATTACTTTGTGCAGTTGATAGCATGTCAGAATGCCAGAGTCCTTTGCATTCTGGTTTTAATTGTCAGATTGTGATACGAGAAAAAAATGTAGATTTATTTTCACTATCATCATAAGAATAAACAATAACATAGTTATTGTTGTTAACATAACAATAACAATAACAATTTGAATAAACAATAACATAGTTGTTTTAATAAACAATAACATAGTTATTATTTATTCTTATAGTTATTATCTTGTATTTTGTCGACCATCAACAAACTTTGTCTTTTAAAATAATCATGGATTTACAGTGCGGATGATACATTCATTGGCATATTTACTGTTATAATTTAGTCTTAGTATAAATTCTTAGTCTTAGTATAATTAGTATGCTTATATTAAACTAAAAAGTATAAAAATTATATGACGTCTCTGTTCTTTTGTATGTTATTGTCTGTAAAAATGCTCTTATTTTCCCCAGTCTTCATCTAGCGAACAATCATAGAACAATGGCCTCTCTGCGTTCATTTCACTTGCGGTAATGCAAAAACAACCACGCGTAATTTATAGAACCCCTCCTAGGATCACAACAATGAAACAAAGCAAACAGTAGGTAACGTTCATACAAATCTTTAAACGCCCCTCAAACAGGCGCGTCACTTGCACAATTAGCGACATTGGCCGCTAGAGTTTCAGAGGTTAGGGGGAATTATATGAAAATATTAAGACTTAAAATAGGTACATTGCTAATATACAATCCCAATAGTAGGTACTATTAAAGGCACTAACCTGAAGATCAGGAGTGCTCTGTCAGACGGTTGATCGCAGATCGCGGAAATGATTTTAAAGTACCATTAATGTAGACTACACACTTTTAAAAAATTGAATTAACCGCCCTCCATCTTCATCCGGCACAGTACCGGGAACGCCATTGATAATTTGCCTTAATTTGCCTACCTACACACCACCACCCATTTTTTTTATTATTTCACCTGACGTACGATTTTGAACTTTTACCCGTCTAGTGACATTATCAAGGGACTTTGAACTGTCACGAACAAAATCATATGTATGCCCTTTAATAGAACTTGTCGTTTTTTTTGCCTAGTTTTCGATCGCTTTCCGCTCAATTTTTTTATTGTAAATCAGCGATAGAATAAATTTGAACTTCCCTGCTTATATAGATCATAACTTATATTTCGAGAATATGGTTAGGTTATGGTACTATTTACTTTATGTACTGCGTAATTGGTTTTGAGCGAAAAATAACGCATTTTCCCATATCACATTGGGTGCATGGCATTAAACCGGCTGTGCTGAAAAGCCGGGAAACCAATATACACTGAAATATCGAGGTCGATTTACTTTTTTGTTGTATTTACACGGTGCGGCGCGACATTGATTACAAGGTACCCCTTGCATCGAATGTCCCATAGACTTGTGTATAAACGCATTTTCTGCTATTTGACAAAATAAAGCTTATGTATTTATTCTAATAATGACTCATTGAATTATTGTTTCAAAAATTGATCAAACAGACAGCACTAATCAGTTTCGATCACAATCTATTTATTAGTTCTGATATAAACTAATTAAAATAAGTAAGAAGAAAAAAAAGAGACTATAAAATGTAAATGAATCCTTTGCAGCATACCAACATGTCTACAAAGCAATTTCGGAAGAGCCCCGGCCTTCCAAGCTCACCTGTCCACAATCCGGTCGTGCCTCCCGTAATTTATTCCATTCTGACCGATGACCGATCCACACCGGCTTGGGTGACATCACGAGCACATTTCGCTCGTCAAACCACAGTGCCGCAGTTTTTGTAAGCAGACACTGATATATTGACATATTTAACGACAAATAATTGGCGCAGCATTTATCACATTTCTCATACATTGACTTTTCTTTTTATTATGACGGACAAGATAAAAATTAAGCTTAGGCAAGATAAAAAATGAATTATACTCGTATCATAGAAGTAATACTTGTAAGTACTATCCTGTAAATTTCTTACTTGAATATGTGTGACTGTGCCTACTAAAAGGCCTAGTAAACGGAGACTCCGGGCCTTTCCGACTAATTGTAAATAGGTGCCACGGTGATACTGTTTGTATTTACGCTTTCACGCTATTGATCTTTACAGTTGACAAAGAATTTTACATCCTTGGGTTATATGTATTAGGAAATATAGCAATCATATGACATAATTGGCACATAAAAACTACATAATTATAAGTATTTACGAAACATATTTATTAAAACATCGACTTTGACGTAGGTGCTGCCGACCTTTGATCTCTTTTAGAATTGCAGACGATGTTCTAATAAAAATAAAGTGTCTCACTCGTCTGAACATCTGGCACTCTCACCAATCAGTAAAGACCCGCTATATTGAAACCACGAGTAAATAAAACCTACTCCGTGTGTGGCAAAATTTTAACCGCACCGTCTGACTAAGTCCCTCTGAAATATTTCCAGCTTACTACTAAAGTTTAATAAAACACGAATCATTCTGGAATTTGTTGGAATGTTTAATGTGCCTTAAAAGGTTTTATTGCTAGTTTGTGTGAGATATGCACTATTAATATTGAAATAAGAATTGTTGGAAACATCAATGATAACAATCGTCAGTGATAATAATCAATGGGAGTTTCACACATTTGTTATTCCAGAGCATGTCTGATCGACGGGCAAATCCAAAACAAAAGGCCGATGTTCAGAATTTTAATCAAGTTGAATGTTGTACCAATAATCAAAATTCCGCTAGACATATTTCGTCCGATCTCAAGGACATTCGTCAATTGCATATGTATGAATCTCATCCGGCTGTATATAACTTACTCGTTGGTTATATCAAGTTTAGCCTGGCAATCTTCTTATCTTCTTGCTATAAGCTTGCTATCTTCTTAGTTACGTAATATTTTTTATAGTAGAAATGAAGACGGGCTGACTCGCCGCTTGTAGACTTCTGCCTCACCAGGGAGTTTGCCAGTGCACTCTTAATCTGGAAGGATCCTATTAGTACCAATTGAAGAAGCCTCAAATTCAGATTTTAATTCGTTACATTACAAAGTAAAATTGAGTATGTCCATCGAGAAAGTCAATAATAATGAATAATATCTAATTAATAACCCATTGTAAAGAAATTTATTTCGATATAGAATTATTCCAAACGGGGAGAGGTATTTTGTGTATGACTGCATCTTAATTGTAAGTAAAACTGTCAGTAACAGACTGTCTAAGATCAGACGCGCCCTCATCTTCCCGTTGCTCCCTAACTACTTCCTTTGTATAATTAGCAGGCTAATAAGTCTCGTGAAATATTCAGTGAACAGGGACCCGCATTATGAATGAACCTGTCAATAGTGATTACAGACCCTTCGCTACGAACTCCCAATGGAGTAGTGCCTCTTTCTTTAAAGGAAAACCATCTTGAGTATTTGGTACTGAAGTAAACACGAATCTTACTTTAACATTTTGTTAAAACTGATATTTACGTGTATTTAGATTAAATTTTTAATTGTTGAAGCTAATACCAGAATGAGAAAACCGATTTATTTTTTTTAGGTTGAAATGAATATGCATTGGTTAACCAATTAGCACTGATACTGTGTAAAACTTGTGAAATGAAATGCGATTTCTTAGAAGTAATATTTCTTAGAAGTAAGTAAAGGTGATTTGCCTAGATCATCAAACTGCCTAGATTTGTCTAACTGTTTTTCGTACTAATTTGGAAGACTTTAGCGGCTTATTGTGTTATGATATTCACTGCTGTGTAGAGAATTTATTTGCGAAGCTTTTAATGTAATTTTTATCATAATTTGTAAAATAGTTATGCAAACATAGTGGGTAATGAAACAAAGTTATAGAGCGCAAATAGGTTCTAAACAGAAGAAACCGTTGGAAAATGCCAGTAAATTATTTATTGATCAGTGGGGTGGGTATCATCTTCAACTTATGAGAAAATAAAAATCAATTCCTATTCAATTTGTTTATTGTTCATCCATTACATACATTCTATAAAAAATGAAATAGCCATTTGGAAGAGGGTGCATTAGTAATGTACTATCTCAGAAAGAAAACAAATGACATCCAATTGGGGGAAACGATACTCTATATAAATGTTATATCTTTCTCCACTTTTCTGAGATAAATAAACTTTACTAATGAGAGTAACAATTTATGAAAATATTGATAAGAGACTTGAGACTAACAGTTTATCACTGTTGATTTCCGTCTTGGTATCCTATAAAAATAAACCACTAATCATGTAGAAAACCTAAAGAACCTGACATTAATAAAAGTTAAAGGAAATTGAAAATCTAATCAAATTTTGCAGTATTTTCAACATTTTGAACCTTTAAGATGTTGACTGACAAGCAAGCTAACCAACATAAAACTTTTTACTGAGAATGATGAATATAGCTTTGTCAAGAAAATATCTCCAAAATTTATAACTATCTTATTATTCTTCTTTGATTTACAACGTAACCAGAAGTAACATGCACGAAATCACGCGGCTGATGCGGTTGGCCCGTAACACGCGTCTACACGCCCGGCACAATATAAATTATGAGCAGTACTCTATCTCCATAAATTTGCCCGAAACGCGCTACAATCATACAGACTCACTATTTACCCGAATAAATATAAAGTACAAAACATGAATAAAATACAAATATCTGTTTTATGGAAATGAATTTTAAGAAAGTTCAAATGGGCATAGTTTGTACTATTTTCTCGCAACAAGATACGTATTTATGTATATTTTATGAAACTAATGATAATATTTTATTAGAAACCAGCTTTTGCCCGCGGCTTCATCCGCGTAGATTTTGTTTTGAAAATAATTAAATCTCCCTGGAAAAACTAATAAATTTTCAGTAATAAAAAGTATCAAATGTCCTTCTCTGGATTTTTGACTACCTTTCTCTGAAATTTCATTGAAATCGGTCTAGCAGTTTAGTCGTGTGGAACAACAGACTACACACTTTCGGATTTATAATATTAGTGAGGAAGTGTGGATGTAAAGGGCAGAAAGAAAGTAATTTGAATTTGAATTTGACTATCCTCTACCTCTACTCGCATGTGACAGCTATTTAAAGATGGAAAAGAATTATTTCTATTATACACACGGGCATGAAAATCAGAAAATGTAAACACCTTTTCGAAAATGGCACAGAAGAGGATTCTACTGATAGCCATTTCCTCTGCATTGTGCGCGTAGTCCCTATTCTTCATACATATTCAGAGGAGCCCGGGGTCTCACCCAGAGCGCGTATATAGCCTAATGAAGCTCTTGGTAGCGCCGAGGTAGTTTTTATCAAGTGCAGTTTTAACCTGCTATTGTTGTTCAGAAACATGTTATTTTGTGACATCACTACTAATATTATTTACCTCTTCCTGTTAATGTATAAAGTGTTTTTGTGTGGATATATTAATCCGGAAATCTAGGATATATTAATATTTCAAATGCAAAAATTAAGGATTTGTAAACACCATTACATACAATAATAATAATAATAATGGACAATAATGGACATTATAAGTAATGACTCTTCCTGTTATACACTCTACTATCGAATGGAATTAGTAACACTTTTCATCACGTTTTATTGTGTTATCTTTATCCTTTTATATCTTTTTCCAAATCCCGACTTCAATTTATATAGTTAGGTAGAGCATCTGTAGACGTGTCTACTTTTATCATTTTTGATCGTGGTGAGCATTTATCATGGATGACATTCTCTACTTTGTGGACCATTCGAACCACAGTCGAGCATTTAAACGAATACAAAATCCTTTGTAACTTATTCAATGGGCGGCTAGATGGCGGCAAATATAACGTTGTAGAACAAACCTGTTCCTTGAGCTAGAATAACGAATATGAACCTTAAAGTCTCAATAATAATTCGTTTTCGAACGTAAAAAAAATTGTAAACGGGCCAATGCTTGGTTCACCAATGTTTTACAGTATCATTGATCATTGCAGTATCGAGTCGGGCGTAGGAGCCACATATCGATAGGAAATGTTTAAAAAATAGCATTAGCGCTATTTATTTTAAAAAAAAACCCTATCGGAACATTAATAAGAGACGCTTCTGTTCTTTGCCTATAATGTGGTAATATTTCATTACTGAGACAAAACGTACCTATCAATAAAGACATTTGCGTCTAGACAATAGATAGTCGACAGACATCTTTAAGTGAATATACTAAATTTATAACCAAATGCGACGTTATTAGAGCAAAAGAGCAATTCCAATTACCTATTGACTTTAGTTAAGATTTTCTAACTTAAAATTTCGTTGTTTCGAAGATTCTGTTTAAATAGAAACATTTTGATTTTTAAGATAATATAATTAAATTTTTTTTTTTTAAATTTTACAAAAGTATTAATTGTATATGGGAAACCGACAATAAAAATCCTTTTCTAAAATAATTTCACAAATAATCTCGAAAGCAAAGTACGGATGGATATGTTTATGTATAACATCCTATTTTACATCAAACAACGCACTAGAAATTCAATTTAGAGAAGTTCCCAACAGCACACAATGCTATCCCGGATCCCTAGCCTCGTCGTCACCTGAGGGTGCGTTTAGATTGGAATTTTCATTTTCTTCTTAAAAAAACAAGCCCGTCCCTCCTGACCCCATCGCCCTGTTAACAAAAATTTGCATGCCGATTTCTACCTCTAAGTATTAATTCCTTGTAATTTAAAAACTTGCGTAGCGGTAATTAACTTATAACCGTTTAATTACTGTCACCGCACACTGCAGACTAAATTGGCGGCCGATAATTTAGTCAATCAATTACAGAGTGAATAGTGTCTTCATTAAATGATTTCTTTCTTTGCAAGTGAACAATCCGTTAATAACAGCACACATAATCGTATTGCCGATTGGCAACACGATTATCAGCCGTTTATTCGGCCGATACAGATAGCCACAAATGGTCAATAGTTACGAATATAGGTATTGCCCGACTATCTTGATCAATTTGCGCTAACTTACTCGAACAGTATTTCATATTGATATCGATGGATATGGATAGTCTGGCGATTCCTTTGACAAATGGAGGTCGGAATACTGGAAGGGTATTCCGACCTCCACCAATTAACTTATTTATTTCCCAACTGTTTGGTGAGTAAATGTGAAATCCAATTAAATTATTTATCGGTTAGGTTTAATCTTCAGATAACAGTTTCATATATAAATATAACTGATCTTATATGAGATAGAATGTGTTTTAGCTTTATTATCTTGTATCAGCGTATAACGTCCCACTGCAGGGTACAGGCCTCCCCTAGTAAATCACTAGGCGGTTCCGGGCCGTAATCCACCACGCGGGCCCAGTGTGGATTGGTGGACCACATACTCCATTTTTTTTTTAATTATTATATTATAGCATAATATTTAATGGGCAGTTTAGTTAAGCTATAGACTTAACTCAGATGCCTGATCATGACAGTATCCGTAGCTTATTTGAATTAATTATGCCAGCTAACTCCTGCAGCTTGCTTGACGGTGAAATTAATGGATGCATAAATGAACGCTTACCTCAACTGTGGTTTTCCCGGATGCTTGCCATTTCATTAGGTGTTCACCTTTGAGGGACCAGCCAGGAGCGTAGCTGATGAGGCCTCCTCCCACCGCGCCTGCCGCCCCTGTACCCCCGGTGTCCTTAACTACATCGCTCGCCGTCGCCTCCGTTTTAGACTTTTTGGGGCTGGTCTGAAGCCGGAAAAAGCTACGCCCGTGTATCTTGCAACTTTTCGAAGGGGAGAAGAAAAATGAGCTCTTTTTAGGGGATTTTTCTTGCCCTTCGCTTGATTTAGAGGTTGATGCGGCTGTTTCTTCCAATGATACATTTTGAGGTTCAAGAGTGTGATCAGTTGAGACTCCGCTACTGCTCGGTTTTGGTCCAGAGTTTTCGTCAGCTACAAACAGAAGTGTGCGCTGAACAAATGGCGTGGCTTTGTTGTAAAACTCATATGGCTCAGGAACTTTAAAACTGGCAGGTATAGTTGTTCGATGTGATTTTGAAAACCGCCGCTCCATATATTTCCTTGCCATGACATTCCAACATTTAAACCGTGTGATTTTTTCGCTAATAAAATGTTCAAATGTCTATTTAATATAATATACACACAAGTATTAACGAAAACTGTCCAGACCTTTATGGCGATTTCATGGACTTCTACTATAAAACTGCTAATATCATAAAAATCTGATCAAGGATAAAATAAAAAGAGTCATCTCAAAGTAAAGTAAACCGAGCAGAATAAATCTATAGCGCGCCCCTCAAGTTGGTAAGACGGTTGGAAACCGTAAACTATATTCTACCTGGCGGTTTATATCCAAAGCTATAAAAATTTGACTAGAAATGACATGATATTTCTATTTATACTTCTTTTATTAAAAATAAAGTAGTACATCATCGTGTAATTTTATTACTTAATAATCTTGCTAAAGTATATATAATAATATATCATAAATCACATATTAAAATAGGTTTCGATTTATCAGCTCCTACCAGAAAAACTTTACACAATCTATTCTAGCGACGGGTTGCAATTTTCACGCAGAGGCTCTATCCCCTAGCTATCGATCGTTATGCGTGGATAAACATTGCCGCCCTTACCTTTCGCGTGCAAAATTTCAATGCTACCCGAATTTCAGTCGTACTTTTAATTTTAAACCCTCTTGTAAAGCAACAAGAACTATCTTTTAATAACTTATTGTTAGTTACTAAGTTTTGCACGCTAAACTTTTAAAATATTCGTTGTTTTTGAAACCCTTCTCGTACAGGTAATCGATGTCGAATCCATCAATGCTTTTATTAGTGAAAATACAATATTTCTCTCACAGCGTGAAATTTTAACTATTATAGTAGGTACTACCTAAGTACATTTCTGATTAAATCTGATGAAATGATCAGATGTGATTAAATCCAGATCTGATTAATTTGGTGAATGATTGATCTGGTAAAATATTAGGAAAATTAAAAGAATTTATCTTATTCATATAATTGAATCAGGTATTTCGTAAAGTTATCACTTATCAAGTATAACTTTTATACCATTGGCATCAGTACAATTATGAGATTGTAACAATAGGCATCTTAATGACCTAATTATTGACATAGACATAGTGTTATACAATATATATGTTCTAATAGAGAGAGGTTAAATAAATAAAATGTTGAAACCTTTAATATTGCTTTCAACATTATACTTATTTAACCTATTTAATTTGGTTACTCGTAAATTCATGTTTACTAGTTTTTACGCACATTTTCGTAATTTATACAGGACAATTAATTTTCTGTAATTTTCCATGGTGCCATTAACCAAACAAAAGGAAAGGTGAAATAACAGAATATCGAAAGTAAAACACGTAACCCCCCCACTTTGTTAGCACGCACACTTCAAGCAAATCAAACTGACATAGGGACAGTGAAAAATAAAATCTATACATATAATAAAATCGTAAGAGAGCCGTGTCTGTAAATGGATGATATTTAAAAAAAAAACATTGCAGTGTACTCTACTAACGATACATAGCCCAAAACAAATATATTTAGAATAGCGACCCGCCCTCGCTTCGCTTTGGTTTATAAGTTTTTTTTTTAATTTCAAAATAAAATATAGCCTATATTAGACATGAATAATGTAGCTATATGAGAAAGAATTTTTGAAATCGGTTCAGTAGTTCCAAAGATTACCCCCAATATACAAAAACAAAATTTTATCTCTTTATTATATTAGTATAAATTTTTGTCTATCTGAACGCGCATCACATAAAAGCTACTGAACGGATTTTAATGAAATTTAGCATAGTTATTTATATCTTATTTTCCTGGTATTACCCGGAATATAAACAGGATTCACACAAAAGTTTACTATTCTAAGTGGAATTATTTAATTGGGCATATACATACACCTTCGTCTTTTAGTAATAAAAAGCACAACGGAATATTTTTATGTTACTTGATACTATGAACATCGAACTCCACAAGAAATGAGTTACGAGTTAGGCATGTTTAATTCGAAAGGTTGTTTAGAATCGAAGCGTGTAATCTTCTTTTAACCAGACCTAGAATTTTGTTTTATTACGTCAACGGACTCAAAACGTCTGCCACGAAGTAGTAATTTGAGTTTGGGGAATAAGAAAAGGTCACACGGGGCCATATCTGGCGAATATGGTGCTTGGTCGATGACATTCGTGGAATTTTTGGCTAAAAATTCCCGTACGATGATTGAGGTGTGAGACGGCGCATTGTCGTGGTGCAATATCTAAGAACTGTTGTTCCACAAATCTAGTCTTTCCGATGTTAATGTTTATTGAAAGTTTGACCCTCCGGAATGAATTCTGAGTGGACAACACCATGATAATCAAAGAAAACGGTCAACATGACTGCGATTTTTGAGTGGCTTTGACGTGGTTCGCTATCGAAGCGCTATTTTGAAGGTTCTTGGCTGGTTTGCATGTCAAACTCATAAAACTACGTTTCGTCACCCGTTATGGTGCGTTTAATGAATGTGGGATCCGCATTTGCTCGTACAAGCATGTCTGTAGCAATCTGTTGGCGGGTATCTTTTTGAAGAAAATTCAGTTCCTTCAGAACAAGCCGTGTCGCGACGCGTTTCATATTTAAAACATCAACCAAAATGGTGCAAATGGATTCGTGACACATGTCAACTTCCTGAGCTATCTCTCTTAAGCTAGCGCGACGATTTACCATCACAGTGTCCTTCACCTTGTTGATATTTCTTTGAGTCGAAGACGTTGAAGTTCGACCATCACGAGGCAAGTCTTCAACCACTTCTGGGCCTTCTTTGAATGTTTTGTACCACTCATATGCTCTTGTTTTTGATAAAGTCGACTCACCGTAGGCCTTCTCTAACATTTTAAATGATTCCATACAAGAAATATTGTTGGCAACACAAAATTTGAGACCAATTCTTTGTTCGATATTTTTATCCATTGTAAAATTCGCAAAGTACAATCGAAGTCGTCTAGCAAATATGAAAATTTTTATACAACTATTTGACAGATCGCCCCAAAACATTACATGAAAATTAGTGACTATAGTGCCAACCTAATAGCAATATATTTATACGCAGGTATTTTACGCGCGCAATCTTTTTTCAACATTCCTGATACTTATTTGACAGTATTATATATAATCTAGGTGTTCTTAGAACATACCTAGAGATAACCGGGTTTCGCCTCGAAGCTGCCTCTAATAGAATCCCAACTTTACACATTTAGTTGGTAGCTCGAATTATTAATTATAAAATAGGTAATTAGTGATTACTGATGTAGGTAATTACGCTGCGGCCACTTGTCGAGCCAACGATGAAATGATATGGTGCGGCGTGTCAAGTACAGAGTTTTACGAGAGTTTTGTTTCCGGCACAAGTTACTGAAGACAATGTATATATATATATATATATATATATATATATATATATATATATATATATATATATATATATATATATATATATATATATATATATATATATATATATATATATATTCAATAAGGGCATTTTATTGAAGATTTAATCATTACTATTGTTATGACTTTAATGTAAGTACATTTTTTTTTTGGTCTGTTTTTACTGACGACCGATTAACTTAGTGTGAGCTATATACATAAATATTTATTTTCATAGATACAGAAAATCTACACATTCTTTTTTCGCAGAAAGTGGTCTTAGCTTGGGTAATAAATAATAAATATTGCTGCACTCAAAGGTCCATAGCAGGTTTCCCTGTGTTGTGGATCTAGAGACACGTGGATCTACACCCCCGCGATTCGAATAAACATTTGTGTTTAAACAAATGACCTTTCACACGACATGTAGGGGCACTACAAATAAATAGGTTAATCAGCTTTAATAATAGCTCACACTAAGTTAATCGGTAACAACAAAGCAAAAAAAACAAAATATGTATATTAAAGTTATAACAATAGTAATGATTAAATCTTCAATTTCTATTACTTTGGTTCCTTTGTACCCAGATAAAGCTGTAAACAGATTTCTGTTTACAATTTTATATTCCTGCAGAAATTACGTAACCTTAACTACTTTTGATAGGCATTTATGATCTTTTTAAACCTCAAATACTTACTTGTTATGTAAATCTGAATTTTGAGACATGTTCGAAATAGGCGGTGACTGAGTGCCTCGCGCTGTGTAGTTTCGTATTATCGGTGTAAGTACAATCACATATAGTAAAAGTTCCCGCGATCGATACAAAATGGTACATACGAACATTACCGTTTGGGAGCGGAGTCGTGACTCCGATTATCTGTATCGGTACACGCGGTCAGTCGCCTATAAGCCGGACCTCGCCGTGACCCTGCTATTGTCCCTATTACGTTTACGTTCTGGGGGAGAAGTTTTTGTACATTGTCAATAAATATAACATACAACTGCATGTACATATCGTTGCTTTTTGCGTTTTATAGAAAGTTTAGACACTTCCCGCCATGAAGTCTGAAGCAAACAGATAAAGATAACTTGCTAAGTCCAATAAATGTCTAAAAATCTTTAGTGTCATCAAGTAGTGCAACTAGCCCCTATACTTTTATGCTGTAATATCAAACAATTACTCTATCATTGCAGTATGGGTATATAGACGTTTCATGATGTAACTGAAGACATAGCAGAAGTGACTGAAATGAAGTACATACTTCACGATATGAAATATGCGCTTTATGAAGACTCTATACTTGTCACGAAGTACTAAATTACAGAAAAGCAACTCCGACTTATAGATGAAAAACACTGTTAATTTCAAAATGGAAGACATTATCATAAAGGTTGACTAGACTTAATGCCACTAGGCATCAAGTCCGGCTCTTGTACAATGTTTCTTTTTGCATTAAAGCTTAAATAAATAAATTTAAAAAAATTAACATTATATTGTCGCATGTCGGTTACGAACTGCGATAACGAATATTTTTCTACCTGTGTTTGACATGGTTCTATTATAATATCAGGTACTACGTTCTTACAGTACTTTTGAACTAATATCTAAAAACATATCCCTCTATACTAAGTCGATTATCTTACTTTTTCAAAAGAAAAAGCCCCCACATGTCTTCGATACCTTTTGTAAATAGCTTCCCAATTCTGCCATCGTCGTCGCGAGGGGAATTATTACATTTCGATGACATGACGGATCCGAGACGCGCGAGGGGTCCTCCACACTTGACCTAACGAAACTGGCAGTGAAAACGAATATTTTCTTTCCACTAACGCTTATACTTTACAAGCTTTTTTATAAAGTTATTATTCTATTTTTATAAACCAGTTGAACACTGTTCCACGGGGTACATATAAAATAGCAGTTGCCACACATATGCACCTTAAATTATCTCAAATATGAACCTACCAGAGATCATAACCGTCATCAAGCGATTATTGGAGTTATAAGCTTACAAGAAAAGAAACAAACGTTTTATAATTTGTAATACTACGATTTGCCACTACTTTGCCAACTTTGAACCCAACATCAAAATCAGTTTCTATTTGTGTGTAGGTAGTTAGGTATAGGCACCTGCCTATTTAGTGACTTCATTTTATATGTCTACGATACGATACCATCATCTACACTTATAACCATGATAACAGATTTTACCACTGATACCTCATAACCTTCAGAGATAAATACAATAAACAGACGCTCTCCAGTATACATATATGTATCCTCATTTAATAAAATATAAGTTAAGTTAGACACATTAAAAAAAGGAAATTACATCTCAAGTAATGTTCCTTCTCTTCTCCGAAAATGGTAATCCTGTCGAGCCACAGGTTAACGAACTCCTCGTATTTAACCGTGCATTCGGTAGATGTCACTGGACAAAATAAATAGCATACGAATAATGCGGTAACACAGGTCGGGATCAAAAATAGATGGGAACCCTATGCTGCGAACTTGACAATCTACCCAAATGTGTATTTTTAACGCTCATTGTATTCGGAAATACTTAGGCAACGCGAGATGAAATGCTCTTTGATGTTGCATTAGAAAGTATTTATTTTAGTCTGACATTTGACGCCATTGACATCCTTTTTAGTATTTACCAGTTATCCTTGTGGTTATTACGTTTTCACTACGTTGTAAATTTGACACGTTTTTAAAAGTTCATACATTGATTGTATATTTGCTGCAAGTTTAATTACTTATTAATATTTTAGTGTATGTTCACCGCCATCCCTACAAATCTATCTTGTACAATTAGCAGAAAATTAGTTTAAAAAACAGTACTCATTTCACTTTTCTACTTTTCCGACACACTTTCAAGCTTAGTGATTAATGGCAATCAATATTAATGTTAAGCGTTCTAAATATTTGGAGAATGTAAAATCCTATGTTTGATAACAGAAACTAAAGAATGTAGAAAATCTAGTCTAAAGTCAGTGTACGGTACAAAATACACCTTTACATATTAACAACAAATTATTAATGTTACTTTTAATGTACTTGTAATATTGTAAATATTATAACGTCTGGCATAATTTTTAATTAAAATGTCGAAACAAATAAAATCAAATAAGTACTGCGTGAGGCCTAGTTTCCCCGAGGAATTCGTGAGAAGCCGAAATAACAGTCGTAAATAAACGCCATACGGGTAAGTAATATCTCATCGCAACTACTTCATGGTTTTGACTAAATTATTTTATTTTATTTGTAGAAAAAGTTTTCGAAATTTTCTTGAATAGAGACACAGTCCAGTTTTCGACTAAATGGGGTTGTTAGGATCAAAAGGTGACACTTAAACATTTCCTAATTTTACCAAACAATGGAAAAATGACTCGATCTATTGTGTAAATGTCATGATTTGACAGAAACTCGTGATATCGATCACTCTTTTTGTACATAATTAGACACTTTTGAGGCCTATATTTTGTATATTTATATTTGGCTTATATTTTGTATATTTATATTTGGCTTATATTTTGTATATTTATATTTGGCTTATATTATTATTATTATTTGGCTTGAACTTTTGGAGTATGACCGCTGAAAAAGTTTTACTCAAAATTGCAAATGTCTCCTTCTGATCCTGACCTCCTCAAATATTATATTTTGTTACTTCTCGTTTTAGAACAGCATCTATCTGTTCGTTTGCGCAAATCTCGGGATCTACTGGGATGACTTTCTTCAGATTTCACTATTAGCCATTTATTTCGGAAGACAGGACCAATTTGATGAAAATTGGACTAGTAATTTTAAAATTATTAGTTTCCTGAAAACTATTTAAAATTTCGACTTATCAAACGTAAAATCAAATTCCAAATAGACCTAACCGTGATTAAACTTGTAGTATCCCAAATACACAGTTTTATTTAAATCCAAAATAAAATAATATTGCCATTGTTAGAGTACATTTACATATGAATCGCTATATGGAACTGCAGACATAATACAAACAATTTGTATGGTTTTAATAGGATCTGATTGACTATATTCAGATATTATTTTGTGCTCCCACATACATAGTAGATCGTGACAACCTGCACACGTGTAAGTATAGGTACGCTATACTTGCACATTGGGGCATTATTTCAAAACAACACGTGATTAAAATGTAAATGGGTGCCCTTTGCCATCGCTGGACGTGGCAGGCGCTGGACAATTATGTGATTATTAAGTATCCACGTTGTGTGGGGATGAACTTTTTGCCGGTTTTATTTATGTACAAAAACTCTATCGACACTTATGTCGAGTGACCTTTATGGCACCTTTATAATGTCATTTTAGCTAATATGTCAACACGATGGGAAATCCGTCGCATACAAGAATTATGCTGATGTATATTATCTGTTTATTCATAAGGCAGATTATTTATTTTCATTATTAATTAGTATCAGTTCCACTAAAATAAATCGCAATTTGAAGTCTCACATTCAAACGAAGTATAAAATTCAATAAAAGTACAAACTAAGTACACTTAGAAAAACGTTGATGTATACAAATCATTCTATTATAGACTTTATTACTAAAGTATTATGGTAGAGATCAGTGCAGATTGATGTGATGCTGACTGTACGTACGTCCATATAACACAAAACACAACGTAAGCTGACTTTTATATGATTTTATAATTAATAGAATTATAATTATAATTATAACAATTATAATTGAAGGATCTACAATCGACATAGCCCTGCTTTCAATTTATCCAAATATATATTCCCCTTGCCCATCGAACTCGGCACGATAGTTGAGATAATAACAATAAAACAACAAGACCATATGGGACAAAAGGTCGTTGAGGCGATATCAGTCCGATCCTCAATATCTGTGAGCTTAATGAGTTTTAACCCGTGGATTCGAATCGTAGCCGGAAGAGAGCATCTCTTGCTTTCGTATCCGGCCTCAATGTTTATTGTCTTCTAATGCGTCTTCCTAGAAAAGTTAATTACAGTTTCGTTAATTTTAATCTCTAACATATAGAACATATAGAGAACTGTCCAAATTAATTTCCACCTAATAGAATAAAAAGTATAAGAAAACATAAGTTCGTTATACTTCTTCTATAGATAGCTGGCAAAATTTTAATCACCATCCAAACACAGCTCAGTTTGAAATTTGGAAAACTAGGAAAATCGCAGTTTATATCAAATTAAGGTTAGCTTTAGTATGATTATGGAGCACGCTAAAAGCTTGCTCGTAGTTGAGTGACAACTTTATCTGGTTAAACGAGCGTTAATGCTATTAAATTAATCAATAAAGTTATTGTGAGTAATGCGGTGCGGGCGTTGCGTGTTCCTCGCCGGGATTAAGGCCGGTTGTAGACGCTGCTGACATAAAATTAATAAGAGGCAGTATGGAGTCTTCGTCTAAACGTTCGATTGTCTCCTTACATTTGTGTTTGCGATTTGCGTTCATATAAATAGATGCGCTGCATACAGACATGGAATCAAGATGAAATGCGGCACACAATAGTCATGTAGGTATACGCATTTTGTACTACACAACGCGTTGATTCCAACGCGCTACGTACTGTGTATATAGAATTACAGAAATAAATCGTTCTGTTATTATTTTATTCATTTATTAGTCTTAGAAAATGCTAAGTGTATGCTAAGTGGAGAGGAAATTACTACAGACGTGTGTGTAAATTCATCGAGCTAATACATTTACTTACAGTCACGTTACAATTAAATCTGTTGTCATATAAAATCACGTGTATGTTACCGAGGTGTCCGTATTTCGAATAAGTGTAACTGCTGAGACTATTGTGTCTTCTCTTTACTGTGTCGCGGGGGAGCGGATGCGGGGTGCGGGCGGCTGGGAACTAATCGCCTCTGACAAGTTCCTGATGGAGAAGACACGCTTTACGTTGATTTAGGGAATTTACATTAATTTCGAAAATTTGCAGTATTTCAAAAATGGGAAAAGGACGATTAAGTAAAAAGTATCATATCGCCAGCCTAGTATACTTCATTGATAGTTTTTTATATATATATTCCGTGCGAAACTTATTCGTTTATTGCCTATGGATTTATCAAATTTTAAGTCTATTAAAAAAATAATAAAAAATAAGCGTCGATATTACTCAAATTAATGCGTCTAAAAACTTTCTAGACTGTTCTAGTTTTCAAGTTTATTGCATGCAGTGAGTGTCTTTTGCAAATCTTGACACTCCTTTGTAATACGATTATATCGCGATTCAAATTAAAGTCGCTTGTATGCCTGAATGTTCATTTAGCTAACAATGTACACCTAATGTGACGAAATAAACATAGAATACCCCATGAACGAAACGTTAGATCTGTGTAATGTCTCTGAATGTGTTTCGCGACAGAAACTTCAGTTTACATTTGTATTCTTTGATATGAAGCTTTCGTTTCAGTCTCAGGAGAGGAAGAACCGTTGGAGCTAATGTTACAGTTCCCCTTTAAATGCAAAAGGTATGGAAATCACATTGCCAAGATTCTCATGTTGGTAGTCGTCAAAGAAAGACATAGCAAAAGAACAAATATTTGTTCACTAAGTCCAAATTATAATTTGTTCACTGCTCACAGGTAGGTTTTTTAATGTCTCGACTACTGATTCCAGCAGTACTTGTATCTTAGACAAATCTGTATGGTTTATTAGATACAATTATGTTAGCTATATACTTAATCATTGTAAAATTGTTAATAATAAAAAAAAAAAAAACAAGGCAGCATTTGTCATACACATATTTAATGGCTGTGTTCATTCTTCAGGACCAATCGTGATCGTCATTATAGTAATGATCAATCGAGAGCCACAACAAATACAAACTACTTTGCAGTTCATTATCTATTCGGTAGGGGGCTAGGTGGCATCAACCGCAAATACAACATTGTAGAGAACAAACCTGTTCATTCGGTTAGAGCGATGAATATGAAACGTTAAGTCACCATAATAACTCGTTTAGAACGCAAAAAAATTGTAAGTAGCCAACTCTTAGTTGGCCATTACTTAAAATATGTTTATTCCCGAGCGGATGTAGCTATTGTATCCAGCGATTTCAGATAGTTTTTTTTTAAGAAGAGAAGGCGATTACTCCTCGTGGTAAGTGGATACTCTTACCCATGGACATCCGCGATATATACCAACGTCAGTCCAGAATGACAAACGTTGGCACGTCCAAGGATGCGCTGCCTGTCTTTGGAGATTTAAGATGTATATGTAGAAAGGGTTGTATTGTAATTTGATAGTGGCCAAACGCCACAAACGATCGCACCGTGCGTCGATGGTTTGAACTCTTCCGTTCTAGAAATTTCGATCTTAAGGATGAGCCCCACGGACGACCTACGATCAAGGTTAATAACGATGAATTAAACGCTATTGTGGAAGCAGATCCATCTCAAAGTACAGCTGTTAGCAGCAAAACATTGCCAACATGGTTCATCTGCGCCAAATCGGCAAAATTAGAAGCTCGAAAAGTGGATATCATATGAACTGAACGAACGTCAGCGACAACAACGCGTCGAAGTGTGCACTGTGTTATTGAACCGTCATAGAAACGAAGGAATTTTGAATCGCATCGTGACTTCTGACGAGAAATAGATCCTGTACGATAACCGCAAACGTTCGTATCAGTGGCATTCAGGAGTTGGCCCCTACAATGTCCAAAACGCAAGATACCCAAGAAAAAGCTACTGGTATCAGTTTGATGGTCCTGTACCGGTATTGCCCACTACAGTTTCTTGCGAGCCGGTCAAACGATTGATGCAGATATGTCCTGTAAGGAGCTGCAGACGATGATGGAAAAGCTGGCAATAAAGCAACCAAGTTTGGTTAATTGCTCATCTCTACTTCTTCTTCATGACAATGCCCGCCCTCACACTTCTCATACGACAGTTTTAAAACTTCAAGAGCTGAACCTGGAGACCCTCCCTCACCCATCTTACTCATAGGATCTTGCCCCGACAGATTTCCATTTCTTTCGAAATTTGGACAATATTTTGCAAAAAAAAATCTGAAGTAGCTGTGATTAGGGCTTTTGGAGAATTCATTGATATCCGTCCACGAGACTTTTACAGGTGTGGCATCAATCAACTGCCCGTGGGGTGGTAAAAGTGTGTAGATAATATTCGTATGGGTCAATATTTCGACTACCACAATAAATACTTTTATTAAAAAAAATTTTTTTCAGTTGTCATTCATATCGATAATTTCATAGGTAAGCACCTAATATTATTATTTTCTACTGTGATAGGCTAAATTTAGAAAGGAAGGCAGTAAAATGTACCTTTGACATATGCATATTCGGGTACATTTTGTAAGAATTGATAAATCTGAAAATGATACTTTATATCCATATTTCAGAAACGGAACTTCCGAAAACTTAGGGGCATTGAATATTAATAGGAAAAATGTCATGTCACTTTAAGTCAATGTATATATACTAAGAAATGATATAGGTAATTTCTTAATTGTATATACATCCAATATATACATATAAATCCATCGTAATTTCCGTCTTCGAAAACTTCTGTTTACAATTTACAATAGATGCGAGATGAAAATCAGCTCACAAAATAACTTCGCCAACTTCATAATAAACGAGAGTTGCGAAGTTGCAGCGAGGGGCAAAGAAAATGTACAATGCTAATTTATTACAATTTAGAACTTTCGAAATTATATTGAGCCCTACAAATTAAGTAATTTTCAAATAAATCTCTAAGTCAAAGAAATCGCCATATAAATCACATTGCTAAGTGTCAACCGGTCAATCACTCTATTGCACTAGTGAGTTCTCGAAAACGCAGCTCATTTTCGGCATTACACAATGTTTATGAACATGAAGCGAACACGTATTTTATATACTATCTATTCCATAACCAGTATGTGAGTTATGTTACATTAAAAAGTTCACAAACCGAAAGTTTCAAGAGCATGAAAACATGATGCGCGTGTTCGTTCCCGCCTAAACGCGTAAGGCTTTCGCGGCGGGCGGGCGTTCGTCCTATGGAGCGATCAACACGCGACTGGGGCGGTTCGGATCGATCCCGCCCTGCTAGCACAACCACGAGCACGTCCCGCGGGGATGCAGATGCACGCACGGAACTGGATAAAATTAAACTGGAAGTGGTTTCCTCGTGAATGTGTTACTATTAAACCCTGGGTAACAACACGTGTACGCTTAACACATTCGCGGTGGAGTTTAATTAAAAGTTGAGTTACATGGGTAATATTATAGGGATATAACTTCAGAATTAATAAATTTGCTCTTCTTATTATCTTTTTACATAGAATTAAGTTGAATAAGATTACCAGTCCTAATTAAGTTAATTTCAGTCTTATTTAAGATTTCGATTTGAATAACTTTGTAATAGTTCCATTTCATAGAAGCGTTACTTGACACTTCTTGTCCCCCTACGTCCAAAAATAAATACAAATTGAATAACTTACACAAGATCTACGTATTCGGATCAGAAGTACGACGGCCAATCTATTTGAGGCGACTGTCCCTTTGAAAGGAAGATTGAGTTACTAAAAGAAGAGTTAGGTTACGCTACGCTGGATGATCCAACCCATACAAATCTATTGGTGATGCTTTTACGCACGTAAGACCTATACAAAAATAAAACGTTGATACAAATTTCCTTCATCCAAGTAGATATAATATAATAAGGACATGTAACTTACTATGCAAAAAGATTTGCAAACCTTAGCTTGCCCATGTAACAAATGGTTGGCTGGATGAGGAGAGCAGAAGACCATGTGTGGTGGCGGTCCTTCGGAGAGGCCAGCAGTAAAGAGACACCATAGTGGTATTTTACTTTTGAGAATAGGCAGCAGATGGCTGGGCAGCCACGAATTGGCCTTTGACTTTTGACCCTTTGTTCTCCTCTCCAATGGGCTAAGAAGTTTAAAGGGATAATTTTAAACTAACAAGCGATCTTTTTAATTTTCAGGCAGATCCAATCAAACTTGACAGAGGATTATATAATTCAATCTTAATTAGAAAATTTGATGATCATTTTGTTTAAAACTGCAACTAAACTAATGCCTACCAAGTTTAACTTCTAAATACTTCAACTTAAACTTCAAAATCATTGCAATTTTTGAGTTTAACGTTAGTTTTATAAAACGCAACGTTAGTTTGTCCATCTGTCTGTTTGTTCGTTTATAAATTAGGTTCTAATGGACGGATTTTGATGCGATTTTCACAATAGTATTTGGCTGTTTCTTCCAGAAGGTTTTAGCATACAAAGGGACCAGCATCCTAATTCAGGGGGATCAGTGTACAATTGTACATATAGCACGCGAACGGAGCTGCGAGTAAAAGGCTGGTTTTACATTTATTTATTTGTATAATTTTACTTCATTTGTATTTTAAATTTTATTTATTATTTTTACATAAAAACATACATAATATTAGTATTGCACACAAGACACTATCTACAAGCGTACCTAGCTCCAACCTTAAGTAAGCAATATATTTTATGATTTTCCAAGGGGGGCTGGGCTACGTGCTCACGTGAAAATGCATTTTCCTGAAACCAGCCCACGTTTTTCAATTTTGAACGGGTGCTTTATAAGAGGTTTAAAGGATTGTTTCTGTTCGAGAATGAAACGAGGTTTCCGAGAGATTTCATCCAAAGATGTTGCCATTCTGTCTTTCTTCAGTATCGTGCATTCTAAACAATTCTTTCTAGAATGTTATTTTGATGTTCAATGAACTAGTCAATGAATATACAGAAACACTAAAACGGCTGCTATGTACTAGTCTGGTACTATCCTACTAGAACGCTATAACTTCCTTACGATTCTAATCAAATCCATATATTATATACCTGCTATAAACATAAAAACTGCTGCTGGATATGGGCTTCTTAAAAGGCACATCAGTCGTCACCACATAAGACCTTCGGTTCTTTTCATCCAACTAATACCGGTGAACCGGTTAAACCTCCCACCCCCGTATAGGCATATATATATGTGTGTGTGTATGTGTGTATATGTAACATATATATGTATGAATGTATGTATATATGTAACATATGCATATATGTTTACATTAGTGATGGACGATTGCGAATAATCGAATAAATAGACGATAGGTTAATTTTTCAGTCGAATAGCGATTAATCGACAAGACCAAAAAAATAATCGAATTAATAATCGACGTGCCTCGATTAATCGACCCATTACATTAATTCTAATTATCGAATAAATCTAATTCATAACTATCGCTAATAGCGACAAGACCGCCTTTTGTGCAATGTCTGTTATTGTCTTGTTTTGTTTATCTATCTGTCTATAATAATCGATTATTTTAATTCGCAATCGCGCATTGCTAGTTTAGATGTGGACTTATATGAGTCTTAGTAATAAGACTCACGTGAGCGGCACATCTAAAGCAAGTGACTTCCGTCGAGTGTGATTCCAGCAGCATAGAGGCACCTCATTTGACTGATTGGGCCATTTTTAGCCGTCGCGAAGGAAGGGCGAGCAGAGCCCAGAATACCGCGATCATACTAATTATCGCCCCTGTCATCCGTCAGTGGCGTCTGCCAGGGGGATCTAGATAAATACTGAGGTAATTTATATGAAAGTTTATGTTCTGAAATATATGGATTTATACCATATTCTATTTAATGAATTTTCTTGTGTTCACTTTTATTTCTTACGCAAGGTTATGTTGTATGTCTTATCAGAACCGGTCAAAATTTGTTTAACATATAGTATATTTTGTAAAAATAAATGGTTTAATGTAAGTTTTTTTAAAAAAAAAAGTAAACTTTAAAAGACTAAAGCTGTGGTCAAGTTTCATGGTGATAGCCTAGGGGTTTCTACTTCAGTTCACATTCGTGAGATCGTGAGTTCTAATCTAACATCAATTTGTATCACAATATTTCTACTTAAATACGCATTTCTTCAATTATAACTACCTTAGCGGTGAAAGAAAGCATCGACAATTCATCCTGGTGATGAACTGTGATGAACTGTGATCCGAAATATCCTTCTTAAAGACATTATAGACATTATTTGTGGCTCGCTACCACAAACGGTATTCCGCTCTTCTTAGCGAATAACCAATCCAATCCATGTATATGGAAACAATTTTAATGAGTGATCAATAATTTATTTTTCGTCACGAGGAAAATACGCTCTTGCTCATTTCATTAAATTTATTTTATTTTATTCATCTTGCTCATTATTTGTTAATGAGAAAAGTTATAAAAATATTGAACAAATCATTATCTATTTATTAGAACAAAAAAAAACAATCAGCAATAAAAAAGATTTGGTGAAGTGGAATTGCAAATAATTAAGCCAGGATTACAGAATTTCCATTGCTTTTCGTATCGTATCTAATTAGAGAGAGAATTGAAGCGCCTTCAGGGTCATTACTCTTACAAGGACGCCATTTTAAAATTATTATTTAACCCTATCACTTTTCGTATACCTAAATTAAAAGAAGACTGGTAAAATCAATATAATTGTTTTATGTACTCTGTGAAATTAAACATAACACGGAAAAAATATATCATCTGAATAGCTTTAAAAAAAGCTTTGGAGACAATAGCTTAAAAAAAATTGTAAGTAATTTAGTCTATGAGTACTCGTGGGTTAAATGTAGTTTAGGTTGTTATAAGTTACGCTTATGATAATAGATCGTAATGGATTTATTAAAAAAAAATACGATCAATTTCCAATTTTAAGTTGCAATTTATCACCACTAATTCACCAAGTATAGTGCAGACCACAAATCGAATATCCGTCAATTTAAAATTCGAACATTTTTACAAATACTAACTTTAATATTAACTTTAAAGTCCCCATAATAAATAACTCGTTTACGAACGCAAAAAGTTTTGTAATCGTGCAAACACGCGTTTGGCCAGTACTCGTAAGTGACAACTAAAAATTTTCAAAGCGCTTATTTGTAAACTATAATAATATCATTAAACTTATTTAATTTCTTAATTTATTTACAAACCAAAATAACCCCTTAAAAAGACAAATTAAAATTATGTATCTCCATTAAAAGCGTAAGACAACGGTCTGTCGCCCGAGTTGGCCATAACTCAGCCGAAAGAAGATAATTTATGACTCCTAACTCCTAATCCTAACAACCGGAATAAATTCCATACAGGATGCAGACAGTTTACTGTCCTTTATATGACTAGTTAGATTTTTTGAGTAAACTGAAATAATTAAGAAAGATTAATTACCCGGTCCCTTTTGTAAACAATTTTTACGGATTACTTACACTCTTGTGTCAGATGGATTTATTGGATATTGTTTTAATTAGTGAGAATGTTACTACCAATCAAAACATACTAGAATGTTCTTTGAAAAAAAATATAGCATAGTTCGCGACTTTTTCTCGTGGAAGTTATAAAATTCCCTTTTTTATTTTTTCTCCAACATAATGTTATGCTATAATATATGATATGGTTATGGCTTTTATGATCTTTTACCATCAAGTATTCTATTTTGACTCAACCATTTCGAATAAAACTTTTATGAGCAAGACATGTTTAACAAACGAATGATTGTATATTGTCGATATGTAAACATACCAAAATCGCAAAAATGTCCCAGATATAAGTAGATGGGCTTTATTCAAAATTTTATGAAATTTTGGTTTATTCGTATGATAAAGTGTATTGACGCTCACTAGGAATATTTTGAGAGACAATCAATTGATTTTTGGCCCTTCATTGGAATTTTTTCTTATTCATTCCGGAAACTTTCAGTGTAGCTCTTGTTTCCAAAATGTATCTAAAAAGATTGGCGTCTGAAGCTTCCACAGAGCAGTAGCAAAACTTGAAGGGTGGTATTTAATAATGCATTCAGTTTACTTTGCGTATTTGTGGAGGGCAGGGGGAGGGAGGAAAACAAACTCATACTTTATTAAACTTAGAAGAGATATAGTCTCGACTCTCGACGTGTGATCCGGCGCGAACGGTTATATTTACGACCTGCCCGACTGATATATGAATCCATACTTCCGGTACAACTTGGAAGCAAAAAGACCTAATATATTTTCTATGCACGTATACACGTGGCTTTACCGTACTTTTTTCACTACAAAATAATATTTATATAAATACATTTTTAATAATTAGGGAACTAATTACTATGGGAATTTAGATTGAGTTTGTAATATAATGTAAGAGTAAATAAGACTATGAGAGTACGTGCTTATAGCACAAATGCACCCTCACTCAGTCGAGAAATAGACTTTAGGGTTCAAGATTTGGCCGGAAGGAGGCGTGATTACCATAGAGCGAAGAACGAACCATAGACTATAATTTCAATAATAAGTGCTTTCATATGTAAACAGAATGTAAACCGGGACTTTTTGGCGGGAACTCGAGAAGTGATATTGAATTTTTGTTCGATTTATTGTAAAAATTATGTATTTGTGAATTTTGTGGTTTGATAGTGATATTTTATTAAACATCAAATTGTTTTTTGTGCCTAATGTTTTGTGATAATCAAAAAAAAGCATAGGACTGCGTTATTCGTGTGCTTCCAACGAGTCTTCTTCTGTACTCAGTAAACCTACTATCACTTTACTGATTGACTCCTGACTTACTTCGACGGAACTGGACATTGACAGGATACGTTCTAGACTTTGAAAGAGTTAATTTCGAAGAAAACATGACACTGGCAGAAAGTGCTACTTGCATCATTGCCATATATGAAAAATAATTTAAACTAATCTTTCCTTTTATATATGACAATAGTGCAATTAGCACATTATGTTAATGTCAAGTTTTACTCGTAAAGTCAAAACAATTTAAACACATCTTGTCCAATGTCCAGTCCCATCGAAGTAGGTAAGTCAGGAGTCGCTCGGTAAGGTGATAGTGGGTTTACCGAGGACAAAAGAGAAGCACACGAAAAACGCAGTCCTAAGCTTTTATTTGATTATCACAAACATTACTCACGAAAACACTTTAAAGTTTAACAAACTATCACTATTCAACCACAAAACGTACAGTATACTACTTTTGCAATTAATCAAACAAAAACGCAACTACATTTTTCGAGATCCCGCCAAAAAAATCATATATCCTGCATAGATTCTGGCACGATGAAACAGGTTTTCAAAGGTAGCTATTCTTTTTTCATATAAAAATGGTGGTAGATCAGCAAACAGTCCACCCGGTGATGAGTGGACCCTGTCGCCCATAAACATCCACGATAGATGCCAACATCAGAATAGAATAATAAACGTTGGCACGCCCCTGGATGTGTTCCCTTTGGAAATTTAAGAATGAATTTGATAAAGTTAGGGTAAATTTCTGACATATCTCAACCAAGCTCTGCACATCTCTTTCTTCTCATTCAGTGCTACTAGGATTACTTGAAGGAGTTAATATCGCTTGCGGACATGAAGGTTTTTTAAATTTGTTTCAGAAATGTCTCTACTAAAATAATACATGTGGGACGTGTCGATTTGTGAATGAATATAATTAGATAGTGAAATTTAGTAGATAATTGTAATATTAATGCATCAAATGTTGTGTAAAAAAAATGTGTTACAACGACTTTATATATATATTAGTATATGTACATTCCTATAATTTAAAATAACTGTTTTTTTTCTTTATGGAAAAAAAAGGGGCAGACGAGCATACCGTCTACCTGATGGTAAATGGATACTGTCGTCCATAGACATCCGCGATACATGCCAACATCAGTCCAGAATGACAAACGTTGGCATGCCCCCGATGCGCTGCCTACCTTTGGAGGCATAGGATTGTATTTGGAAAATGGGGAAGGATAGGATAGGATGGGATAGGAATGGGCTCTGGCATGTCTCACTCACTACCGACACGCGTACGTACATTGGTAAATTAGGATAAAGGGAGAAATTCGAGTGCGCCTAGCGGCTGTGGGAATGCAGCGTGCACTCTCCCTCTCCAAAAATATATCATGTCAGGATATCAACAGAGCTTCACGTACACGTACGTTTAGTAACATGGGCTAAAGTCACTAATTTATTTATATTTATTTGTATATAAGTAAGTTATTTATTGAGAATGTAATAATCGAAACACAGAAGGAAAGTACTGAACGTTTTGGTTTCGCTCTTCGCTCTGAACTAAGACAGCCTAAAACCGATTTTATATTTGTATAGAGTTGTATTTAAAGGTTGTGCTGTAGCTTGCTTCATGTATTATGACCAAAAAAACCTCTCACTGTACTAAATGATACATTTCATTTTTATTTTACTCTATTAATTTACAAGCCTAATGTTCAAAGGCGAGGTTTTCTCCTATAGACAATTAAGCCTGTTTGATAAACACTATTTCCGTTGCACACATGTTACAGTAATAATAGTTATAATTAAACATTTCTTACTCTAGTTCAAATTAAATGTAGTACCTACAAAGGTACACATCCGGGCCGAAAGTAATACACGTCGACTATGATCGGCTAGCTTCGGTTTAGTGGAGGGTCGTTTACAGGCGTACTGACAAGTCAGCGACGTATCGTTCACGACAGAGATGACGCTCTACAAAACCGAAGCTAGCCCTAGCCGATAGTCTCTTTCTAAAGGCCTATGTGTATTATTTTCGGCCGGGAAGTGTAAATATTTTCCATAGACGTTATGGAGAAACAATTAATTAGGCTATTACACTATACTATATAACTATATGGGCTATTTATTATTATACGCTTACATTTTAGGTGCTAACAAATGTGTTTTTCAAACGTTTCGTGTCTTGTCAGTACCAATTCTACAAGCACAGTAATTAGGTTACGGTCCCTACGCGGGCGTGAGCTACGCAGGTCTCGTGCGCCCGCGGGCCCTCTTTGATTTCGCTTCAAAGCCACTGCTCTGTGCAGTTCGTCCTAATGTAGCATGTAACAACAGATGTATATAGTTATTATGAGTACAAGCGTTCTAATTTGGCAGATGAAATCATCAATAATGATATTAGCACTGGACTAATTTATTTAAAAAATCTAATAGCCGGATAAATGGAAGTCTATTTGACAATTTTAGCTTAATCTTAAATTAATATATTGGAAATTCGCCTCCATACAGTGTGCATAAGTTGCCTATAAAGAAAAATCGGATTAATTATAAAACCGAGAATCGTTTATTTATTCAAGCCTGAATATGTTGTATTTGCCAGCGATTTCGTACGCTATAAAACTTGATTTCTCCAGAAAAAATATTTTGATAACGTTATAAAACGTTGTCTTAATTAATTAGTTACAATAAACTGGACACCAATAGTCTAATATGCATACTAAAATTAGTTTAGTAGTATAAGTATAAAACAGGACTGGTTATTTTCGCGGGTTAAAATTAAGTGTCTGCACATTTTGAGAGGCGGCGCGCGTAAAGGCTTACCCGTTTACGCTGAGGACCCTCCGAGGAGAGGCTCCGGGGTCCTCGGCAAAGCGGGCTGAGTGTTTGCTCTTCACCCCATCACTGTGTAAGAGGGAACCAGTGAGGAACACAGGCAGAGTATTTATTATGTTGTTATCTTAGACGAATATTATAGCTGTAAAAACCTAATACAGTATTCATTTATGATTTTCAACCCAGATTATTCCACAATAATTGTCTTATCGATTTCTTTGGTATTTTTTTAAATAAGGTCAACTTATTTCGCAAAATCTGTAATATTTTAAATAACTTCTGCATCGATTTCGATAAAAAAAAATATCCAACATCTTCTAGGGGTATACAACACTAAAAAACACAACTAAGTCGACACTGTTATTTCCGAAAATGGTGGGAACAACATGCAGACAGATGGGATACACACATAAGGATCTGAAAACGTAGCCTGAGAGGGAGATTGTCACATTTAGCAACGACGGATTATTTATTGAAAGTACCGTTTTTATTTGCGGGTTAAACAAACATTGCAGGTGTCCATGGGCGGCGGTAACACTTACCATCACGTGGGACCGCTTGCTCGTCCGCCCATTAGTATATAAAAAAAAATAAAAAAAAAACATTTGTTTTAATGTAGATGTTTGTTTGAATCTGGTGGTTTGTTTTAGTTTTGTGTGGCTTGTATGTTGACCCACCACATAGAGAACCCTAGTATCGACCATCGAGTACGAGGTTCTACTGTCTCTTCTGTACTCAAAACATTTATGTATTCGGCTCATGCTGTCTCCGCAATCAAGTAGCTGATTCTCACCGAGCGCCTGCTTTGAATGTCATTTGCCTACCGATGCACTTTAAATTACAAACAACAACACGAATACATGCATTCTACACTCTTATAAAACATTACCGTGAAACATATACGTTTGCATGTAGTATTTATGTATCTATACTTTGTATAAATATATCTTCTCTTCCTTATTACATGTTGTTACCTGATTTTACACAACATTACTTCTCTCAATCAAAGGTAGGTATAAAGAATTAAGTTATTGTAAGATAGACTCTAAGATGGATTGCATCTAGAAATAAATATGCTTTTGTACTTACTTAATTAATATTGGTCATATTATATATACATAAATTATTTGTTACACAAAGAACAAATAATTTATGTACGTGTACAATCAAGAATTATAATAACATCAACATACCAACATATATCGGAAATATTCCTCTGTTCCATTCCTCTTTCTTCATTCTATTGCCCCAAACATATCCCTATTCCCCATTTTCAACAATCCATTTTGCAAATTCAGATTCCTTTAACCATGCCCACCCTGTGTCCTCCCCATCATTTCTCCCCGTCAGATAGACAACGGTAACCGCGATTTCCCACAGAAGGTTAGTTAGCATATTATCATGATGCGAACATCTAGGGGCGAACTACTGAAGTTTGTCATATTTTATATAACAACAATATTTTTTAGCGTGGAACTGTGTCCCACAGTTGGACAAAGGCCTGCTGTCTGTTATGCCAGACTGTCCTGTTTACTGCTGTGTCAAAGTTTATTACGTGCGTCTAGCTCGTATTGATATCTGTTTTTCAATCTGCAACGCTTATTTCAGAGTTTATTTTTATTATTGAAACGCTCGTATAGGTACTTATTACACCCCAATATGAAACCTAATTAAATATTCTAATCTAATTAAAACCCTCAAAACGCATGAATAGATTTTATGCGGTTTTCACTAGTGTATTTACTTATTACAATTTGTACTGGAAGGATTTAAACTACTTTTTATGAAAATAAATCCAGCAGTTTTAATAATAGAAGCGGAGTTTGTAAGGTGAGGTAACCAAATTTACAGGTTTTTCGGGCTCAAAAAGCTAACAAACGAAACTGAACAAAAAACTAGTTAAATACAAGCTATATATGTATTTATATACCTAATATTCATAACAGGTTGATACCCTGTACAACAGGTTGTCTCCAAAATATAGACGTTAGTCATAATGACGATTATAAAAGAACACCGGGTAGACAGAAAACCATTCATTATTTTCGTTCAATGGGCCCATTTAAAAATTAACTGCACGACTGCTCCCGAATAATTCTCCACTGTCCAGTGATATAGATCACGGAAAGCACTAAACAATTAATGAAAGCAAATAACCATGGATGGAACTTTGAACTCATTGATGCACCTTATGCACTTAAATCCATGTCAGCGCCATCTACTGTATAGTAGCAGAACTTTTCTATCGGCGCCATCTATCATATTTCACTAAAACTACAACGTCATCGAGGATACAGGTAAAGCATGGGTTCAGCTAACGGCACGGATAATATTATTTATTTCAATGGAGTGATCTTATTTACAATTTCATGTATTCATTTTTGTCATTTTTGTGTTAATTTCAATCATAAAAGTGCCTAGGTATACAAAATGTACTTTTCTAACTCTGACATGCTTCGACTTCTCGACAAAAGAGGGCGCTATAAAAGTATTTATAGTTTTTATATAAAAACCATGTCATTACACTATTGTCATTACATTAAAACTACATTATCGTGTAGATTTATTGCAGTGTTTTATAGGAACAAATAAAGTCACGTTTAGTATTTATAATACCAATAAGGAATTATACCAAACATAATATCCGAGAAAGAGAAATATACTCACCGTGATCTGTTCTGCAGCTTTTTTCGCCAGTACAGGATCGAGGATGGTGATGTCATGACTCGTTGTACACTTTCTTGCCGTTTCACTAAACGCGGCGGCATTCACATAATATGTAGTAGATACTTCTTCATTAGTCTCTACTGGAGAGTTGGGTGATAATATACCGCTGTCTGTATCACTAACGTTCACTGATTTTCGAACAACACTTGACTTGTCACCAACAGGTGACTTTAAGGGAATTCGCGATTTGTCACCACTGGGAGATTTTAAGGGTATCCGGGAATGCTTTGGGACTTCATCAGGCTTAAATCCCGTATTAGGATCGAATATCACATAGTTATCTTTATCACATCTGACTTTATTATTCACTGTTACTGTATATTTTTTATTCGGACTCAGATTCAAAAATGGATCCTCGTTATCGACGGGACTCTCAGGTATAATTGATTGAATTTTCGGAGTAATTTTTGGAACTGATTTCCCATCGATCGTTCGTCTGACAACAGTATTGTTTGCGAATTTTAAACGAACATACTCGTTTGATATCGTTCTTCGAACCGGTGACGACAGCAACGGCGAAGTCTTGCCTTCCTGCGAGTTGTTCTTACTTTGGAAGAAACCAATTTTCGATTTATCCATTGTTCTCGCGGGAGAAAATGGTAATCTAAGTTTAGAGGTAACTTTCTTCTTTTGGTTACTAACACTTACATTTAGAGATCCTTGTATTGTACTTTTATATACAGGTAAAACACTTGCTTTGTCTTCTACTTTCAAGGTTTCTTTGTTTGATGTAGAGTTGCTTTTTACAATATCCAATGATCTGTTAACCTTTTTTATGGGTGCTGGCGTTTTAAGTCTTCTTTCCTTAGTCTTTTTATCAGGAGACGGCTCCCCAGGGGGAACCGCCTTACATTTGTCGTCGATAGACGTGGAGTCTTGCATCTTAATGAATGTTTTACTACGATCATAAAGAAATATTTCATCTTGAGCGTTTCTAAATAAGTCTTCATCAACATTGCCTAATATCTGATCAATTATAATCTCCACGTCACTAGATTCGGAATTACTTTTAGAGGATCTATTTTCGTTGATGATGCATGATATTCGTTCTTCCACTTCAATGAGGGAATCGGTTTTGTCACTGTCCCCTATGCTTCTTGAAGTACCACTGCCAGAGTCCGAAGGAGTTTCAGCTTCGTATATTGCTTCATGTGTCTGTACACTATTTTTCGTGCAACTTTCTGGACACGATGATCGCCTTCGCTTTACCGTTCCAGTGGCGGCAGATGGAGAGTCCCAGTCTAGGCTCTGAATTGCACACTGACCTTCACTTTTTTTATAACGTCTTGGGCTTGTCATCATTGGGGAATTGCATTTTTATAAAACTATCTAAGAGATATGTCTTTAATCACATACCACTGTTGGAAAATAAGAATTTATTTTATTGAACATCGTCCGAAGGGAGAAGACAATATTGGATAGAAAAATCAATAAGTATTGTCCGTTACTTCGTGGCCATTAGAGGAATTCAACACGAACGTGTGGTCGGGTTCGATAGTTATCTAATTACAAACTCCAAGCAACCGCCGCTGGGAACTGAACGATATGTATTACCTAGTTGATTTCATTATTAACACTATGCATCGGAATCTAAAATCGATAAACAACAGAAACGCCAACTAGACGTAATTATTTTCTTTTCTTGAGGAGCTATCTTTTTTCTCCGGGTATTTCAATGTAACCTACTCGATAGGTATAGGCTATAAATATGTATAGGTATTCACGGTGGAGGGTCTATATCCTATCTAAAGATGAGAGTATATATATTTGCTTAATAGCCCATAAGCATACCGATTCAAACGGGGGTAATGCTGCGACCGGCCGGACACCTTGTTATATTGTCCCAATATGTATAATATATACAAAAATGAATATTAGTTTAATAAGCACAAAGATATACAATTTTAGTGCAACAGTGTAATATTTTCATCTATTAATCAAATTCCTCGGGGCTTGTGGTAACTGTATTCTTATCCCTCAGTCGCCTTTTACGGCACCAATAGGAAGAGATGGGAAGGCAGAGCGGAACTACACCACGGAACTACAAGAGTGGACTCGCCAACCCGCTTGGCCAGCGTGGAATTTCAAGGCTATACATCCCGCATGCACGAGATAATGTGCGTGAGGAAGGCCATGTCCAACAGTTGATACTGAAAGGGCTGCATGGCTGCATTAATCAAATATCTTGTTCGCGACAATTCGAGATGGTAATTTAAGACAGAGAAATAATGTTATTTATGACTATAACCGAATGTTTCTAGTTGCCGTAGATTTATTGATCAAATATGTTTAAGTTGTTCTTTAATTAATTCAAAGACTAAAGGTAAGCTGTAATGGGAAACATTATTTTCATAGTTGCAAAATTAATAATTGTACCTAATTATTCTACAAAAGTATTATGAGCCAGCAATTCGTTATTATGAAATTGTTATTATAAATTAGCATATTACAATGACAATGTGTTGTTTATTACCGAGAACAGAGTATTAGTTTATAAAAACTTCTTTGACAGTTTATTTATAATGGATCTCTCTATCAAATCAGACCTTAAAAAAACCTTAAAAGACCTTAAAAAGATAAATTACTTCGTCCAACATGACTATAGCCATATCTAGTCCCTACAATATATTTGCTGCATCCCTTTTGTGTCCACAAACTTTCTAATTTGTTGCGACGCCGTATGTAACGTCGAAGTTCGTTATTTACTTTGTTGTACAATGAACGAAACGGCTACACCATTCTATTCTAGTCCTTAACACTAAATAATTAACGTGCACATGAGTAAAAGTTAAGCTAGTGTACTCATGTGCCCACGCGCCAGCTCCAATGAAGAAGTTTACAATTCGACTTGGATACTGCCACGCCTTAGGAACTTCTGGCAATACCGACGGATCTTAGCACCATCAAATCCATAGTCCACTTGAAACGAAACTACACTTGTTTTAGAACTCTATTTACTATTGCAAAAACATTGTTTTCCTTACCACAAAAATAACAACGTTACAACGTTAGTCTAACAGATTGTCTACAAAAAAAATGCGTTAGACTTCTTAACATATTGGTTTAAAGTTTGTGATAACGAATATATTATGACCTTTGTCGCCTTGAGTTAAAGAATAAATAATAAAATTATTTGAATATTGTTGAGACCTATGGTTTGGGCTTTACAACTTTCTTTATATCTTTCTGTAGAAAAAGATAAAGATTTATAAATGTGAAATATATTTCTACTAAAAGAAGTTGCCATATACCGTTTCTAATATTGCTTATCGTCACGTTAGCACTCCCTCGTGGGCTGAAACAGAAACTTTAACTGCGAGCCGCGGGCCCGTCCGTCTTAAGTGATTTACAGTCTCTCCGCGAATATAACCTTAGAAAAGGGAACAACTCCTGAACCGCACGGTGCGGTAGAACGGTAAGCTAACTTCACACAAAAGTAAAATATTCAGTTCACATACATTTTACAGACACGGGAGAGAAATCTACGCGAATCGTCTTTTGCCTCTTCAACAATCTTTTTTGTCGACTGTTGAACGTATGCCTCTCCAAGTAATGCCCTATATTCTGAAGACATAATCAGACAAAAAACAAAACCACTGTGTATCCTTATAATATTAGTATAGATTACGAGTAATATAGATATTTTTTGTACTTTTTACACTTCCAGCTATTCATAAAATCTGGACGGAATTATCGTTATGTACGCAACAATTTCTAAATAACGGCTCTGTTAGCGTACTGTTCAATATCTTTGTTGTGTTATCGGTGTTAGAATTCTAGCGCAAAACGTGCAGTCATCCCCTTTAGAGCTTAACATTAGAAAAGGACAGAGAATATCGAAATGTGAAACTCCCCAGCAATATCCGGCTAAATGGGTCAGGAAGGCGAAGTTTACATCGTAATTTGGTGGGGAAACCGAAACGCAATAAAATCCGCGCGATATAACCGGAATTAGAAAATTGTAGTGAAATTGGAAATCTGTTCAAACTGTTTTATTAATACCTAAATTAATAAAGTAGGATTGATAAATAAAAAATCATGTTGTAAAAATGAGCGCTGCAAGCGCTCAGCACTAAGTCAGCATTGAGCGCCTTAACCTCATACACTTTAACGTTATTTTACTAAGGTAACATTATTAAGGGTTACCTTAGTAAAATCTTAATTTTACTAAGGTAACTTTAAATGTTCTGGACTCTAGCTTTAACCTCCAGGGTTTAAAACTATCAAACTTTACAAATTTAGACTATAATCATTAAAGATCATTAACGCTTACTCAGCGCTTGAGCGTCCAGCGCTTATTTTTACAACACTATAAAAAGTACAAAATTGATGCTAAGTATTTTAATCTAGGCAGTCTTAACGTAAGCCCAATCAAATTCATCTCATAGTGTATAACAGCATAGACATTTCAATTGCCGCAAAGCCAATGTAATCAGTACAGAACTAACTAGTCCTTTCCTATCCAATAAAATGTACTAATAAAACACAATAAGAAAAAAACACAGCGGGGCGGCGGCTGTTTAGTGTGGTATTAACACTGCAATGTTTGTCGGAAAGAAATATTATTTGCATTCGAAATGCAGGGGTGGAATCCCCTCGGACGCGAGGGACTGCATTCCTGCACTTGCACTTGTCTTCACTCATACACGCACACATGCATAAGCTTATTTTATTACGTACTAGTAGTTACTCGTGCCTTCGTTCGCTTAACATCTGAATTCTCTGTAGAAATCATTTCAATTTCATCACCTTGTCTTATAAAACCGGTTATATCATCAAAATTACTTAACCGATTTTGAAAAAAAAACCTGTCACATTCTCTAGAAAGTGTAACGTAAAGTTAGTGTAACGTTTTATTCTAATAATTATCCTACCTAATGGCGAAAATCAGAAAAGATCAGATCGGTAGAAACAAAGAATTAGTCAGCAGATAAAAATGTATGTGGAGTTTTTCTTGCAAAAGAATACAGACAATTTACTTACTTAGGTGACTTCTCGTCTATCTCGAGCCTATTTCCTACACTACTACTCGTACGTATACCAAAGTAACCTTTGAATACAAACGTTGAAACTGTCTACTTGGAATATCCTAGTCGAATAGTTCGAATATCAATATGTCAGTTGTGAATTAAATTCGTTTGAAAGCATCGAATGCCTCTTATTGATAGCTTTATAAACAGCACTTCTTGAACAGATATTCAAGAATACATCTTTCTATACATATATAAAGTATACACATATATTCTTAATAAAGTAATCAGTGAAAATGTGACATTAATCGTAAAAAAATAAAGATTAGAAAGAGTGAAAGGAAATAGCTAAGACAACATCAACATTATATATTAACATAAACCGATACATTTTTTACAAAACTATGGACGATGAATCGTAGCTAGTGGACTAGTATTAGTAACAAAAGTAATTATTAACTTATTATGAAAAGTTCTGTACAATATTGGATCACTCTCATCTCCCTGGTGTCGCAGGTTGCACGTATCCATGAGTGGCTGTAACTATACGAGTATACATACATAATACAACCCTGTGGGCCGCATGCGTATCTGCCTTACTTTTATTAAAAAAAAAACTTTTTGGTGAGCTATTTTTAGAAAAGTTCAACAAAACGCAACTCAGAAAGGAAGGCGTATTCACACCTAAAAACATTATCCAAAATCTAATCATTCTGTCAACATTACACTATACACCTTAATATGCATTAAAAGAGCACTGGCTCTTTTAATGCATTCGTACTCACACAGATGCACTTACACGTAATACACTATGTAGGGGAATTTTCGATTAAATATTTAGATTAGATTTTTGCAAACCATTTATCATGGTTTAATTGTGCAGGGGTTGACGCCTCATACACTGATGAAAGTGGTCACCGCCATCTTAGATTTGGTAATCCTTTGATATGATAATGTAATAAGAAACTGCAAAGTTTGTATAGCCCCCTCCTTTGACTGTTGCTTCTGCAAGTTTCTGGGTTCTATAGGGAACAGCTAGATGTGGGCCGTTTTACAGATGTGGTCATAGTGTTTGGTACTGGCCGCTTTGAATATTTATTTTTTAAACATACCTACTCTATTTTAAAAATACATTATTTAATTTTCAACCAATAAAAGATCAGTCATCGTCTAATCAGACACATAGTACCCAATACACATAGTTATTAGAGGTGAGATTTCAATATATCACATTAGTCACAAAAACCAATATCTATTTAGAATAGAAATATACCCAAAACCGTAATCGCATTATAACAAAAAATCAATTTAAAACTTACGTTTATAACATAGGTGTAGGATGTCTGTAGGACGAAAATACAGTTTTGAAGGATTACGTAAAACAATTATTTAGAAATATGACATTACAGGGATTAATATTGATATTTCATATTATGAAGTTTATAAAGATTATACCTATATGGGGTAGAGGCTGATTCAAAAGCAATTTGATTTCTACCCAGATTGTGTTTTACTTCATAGCATAAAAACGTGCAGATTCTTACACGTGATTATTGGTGTTATTAGTCTTAGTGTTTAGGTGATGAAATAAATAATCATTTGTAGTCAGAATAGAAAGTCAAGACTAAAAGTCAAATGCAAAATAAAAGAGTTCGCGAAGCGTCAGAATACGATTTGAGCTTACACCTACCAATAATTATTTTTTCTCCACCGTCGCGCCTTCCATTACCAGGGGATCACCATTTTGAGCTGCCATAAAAGCAAATTTTCCTCATACTCTTGTTGTCTCACCATACTTTACGTGAAACACATACAACATAAATTATATGTTTATGACATAAACTGGAGTGCTATAAAGGCGCAACAGAAAATGATAAAAATTGTTTTAGGAAAACTTAAAAAATCGCATAAAGTCTATATACTCGTATAAGTTATATTAAATCTACTACATACGGAGTTTCGGTTGTCTGTTTGGTGGATATTATACACGCCTCGAAGATTTTGCTTAAAACACGTTTTTTTTTTTCAATTCTGAAAATAACCCACGATGATATAAGGATAAAAATTTTGTTTCATAATATACCGATTGATTAAAAACAAATATGGTTATAACTAATTAAAAATGAGAATTTTTAGATTCAGTTTGATTAAGAAAATTTTACAATATCTCCATATAATTAACGTTTTGCTTATTACAAGCTAAATGGTAAACATGCTACTCCTCTCCGTGATCCCTCCGATGCGAACCTCTTTCCTATTTATATGCAGATTCCATGACCGACCATAAGTTATCCGCTCAGTAACCGGATCATACCCTTAATGACGCCGGATAAATGGCAAAGGTACTTGGTTGGGGTGCATTTTTGCTCTATTGGAACTCTTTCGTATTAAGCGCACAGAAATCAACGGTGCAGAATTAATTATTGAGGGCGACATGTTGTTTTATTATTTGGTTGGAGGGTTTAGTCGGATTAATATGGTTAGTGACTGTTGGTAGTTATATGAAACTGTAACATAGTTTCTCTAGAAAAAAATAACGACAAAATGTAAACCAAAAGATTGTATATTTTAAAGATTTAGCAAGTTACCAACGTAACAAAAAGCATAGGTGACGACAAGCAAAATCCAAAAACATTGATGAAGCTAAATATACATACCGTCAAGTTTGAGAAATTAAAATCTGAGCAAGACTAATTATTTCGCAAACTTTAAAGGTTTTGATCATAATCTGAAATCTTACGATTCTCTAATTTATATATAATATTAGGTAGTCGGAAAAAATCGCGGCCTTTTTGAACGTGTGTTAAGCGTGCCATATTTCTGGCAACTGGCGGGAAAGTGATACACCGTGTGACAGCTGAATTTTTGGAATGGCGGCAAATTGAAATTACAAGTTAAAAGTTTTATCTTATCATATTTTTTTAAAATTTTATTAAATTGAAGTTAATAGGGAGAAAATTAAAAATAAGTTTTACATTTTTTTTTCGACAAAGGTATGAATGCTTCCATTCCTTGAAAAGAGATTTGTGATGTTTACGGAGAAGATGCTTTATTTAAAAGTACTACAAAAAAATGTTTCAGTCGATTCAGCTCGGGTAATTTATATTGTACATTTTTTTTCAAAAGTAATTACTTTATAATTTAATTAAAACTACGTTACCCCATTTATTTACACTTAACCAGAGGGGGATAATTATAAATTCTTGTGTGCAAAATTACGGTTGAAAATTGCTTACAAAGTAACCAAATTGTGATGAAATGAAGCAATATTAAGAAGGGGAGACGGGTTTGTGAGAAATAATGAAAATATGGCTGTGAGATTACGAAACTCCGATTACAAGATTAACTAAAAACAAACGATATGTCACTTTATAGAGTTACAAGGGAAATGAGACGCATGAACCTGTTAATAAGCAATAAAAAAACTCGAGAAAAATTGAGGTTAAGATCAGAAAGCAAATACTGTATTCATTCGGACTTCAATTTATCCTTGATACAAAATCTTAGACGTAACAGAAGCAGATAAATAGAAAGGGGATTAATGGAAAAAAGTCACATCAGTATATGAAGTAAAAAAAAATCTGTAAGGTCGGCAGCGCGTCCGCATCCCCCCAGGTGTTGCAGGTGTCCATAAGCGAGGATGACCACTTTACAATCACGCGGGCTTCCTGGCCGTCTGCCGGTCTTTGCCTAAAAAACTTATTATTATTTGGATATTTTGCATATCAATTACAATTGTCAACGACTACTTTTTTATGGTTTCTTTTATGCCCATGGACATTCGTGGTACATGGCAACATCAATCCAGAATGAGAAACGGATACATTGCCTACCTTTGAAGATTTAGAAATGGATTTGGACCAAGGGATAGGAAAATGGGGACGGATAGGATAGTATAGTATGGGAATAGGCTCTGGCATATCTCACTCACTACCAAAACATGTAACAATTTTAATGTAATAGGATAAAATGGAAAATGCAATATTTTTGATAGTAAGTAGTTACTTGTGACTGTTACATTTAGCGTTTCTTGATACGTTCTTTTTTAATATTTATAAATAAAGGGTAGGTACATATAGATTAATTTCTTGGTGCCATAAAACTGTGAGTTTGTCACGGCATCGCACATTCGCCTATGTAGTTGTTAGAATTGATTAATCTTTGACCGGTTTATAACTACGAACTATAACTTACACCGTTCTACTTACTTAACTATAAGTTCAGTGACACAATAATGCAATTTCAATGATGTTGCTCAGTTACAATGATTCGATTCTACATTCACTTACAAGTCTGCTATTTTAATAATTATTATTTATTTAAGATTTACATACAGGCACATTTCGTATTACAGTTACGAGTGACATTAAAAAAACCTAATTAGGCTTGACCTAACGCCATTTAATCGGAAGTTGACATTAGCATTAGTATCTATCAACCACAAAACCTTAATCGATGATTAGTATACACATTACATTACAGATAAATACGAATATAACAAAAGTAGGAAGAAAAAAATATAGTCATAATTGAAAAACAAAAATTACATAACCAAGTTCATAAAATTAAGCAAACGAAATAATAACCTTAAATTTATATACCTATATAATAAATAATAATAATAACTTAAAATTAAATACTTTATTAAGTTAAGTTTATAGTTTATAAATTTAAACGTAACTTAATAAACTTAAACTAATAATAAATTTAAACATTTTTTTTATAATATGATTATAGAGCCAACTTCATACGGTGTATATTCGAGGAAACAGTATTACGTATGCATTTAAGCAATATGCAAATTCTCGGAGCGGGTCATCAATCGCGTGGGCGTCCAGCGGAAGATAAATAGTGCCTCTGACACTCCAGCGACAGGCTGCGCCGACGGACCGACGGGAAATATGTGTTTACTGCTAAAAAATATTGTAATGAAGCCCCTGTATCCAGTGCAGAATATAGTTAGGTGTTTAAAAGGAAGTCTGAGTCAATTGGTCAATATATGCGACAGTGGATGACGTTTTATTATAAGCATCTTTTCATACTAGCTAGTATCTCGTAAACGAAAAAGGAGTATTTGTTCATAACTTTTTCTTTTTAAGCGTTTCCTGCGAAGCTTAGATAAATTGGCACTAAAATATGAATGGAATAATGAATTTGCAGTATGTACATATGTACATACGTATACCTGATTAAATATGATTATGTACGTATTTATGTATTATGTATTTACACTAAAACTGCACCCGCGTTCTGTTTTCTATTTGATCTGGTGGTTGACTGGTAGAGAATGCCGCAGGGCATTAAGTCCGACTTTTGTACAAGTCAAATCGATAAGTACGGGAACACAATAAAAAACGTAACCATGACCGTTGTTTTATTAGCGACTCAGGCGCGGGAACACAGGTCGTTGAGGATAGATGTATATGGGGTACATCTACCGCCCTTAATATTTATACATATCACAATCACTTGTGTAATGAAGTTTAAACTTAATTACAGTAGTATGCTGGTATGTGTTTGCAAAGGGGTTGGTCTGACCAACATAAGCTCGACTGTAACTCAACAGGTATTACTTACCATGATCCGAAATGACCGGTGTCCGGTCAGGTCTCATAAATTAACATAACATTGAACCCGACCAAGCGATTTATGACCCCGTTAATGACCCAATGTAGATGATAACTGCTTATTTATGAACTAACCACAGATAAGCTCTGACGTCGAGGTAATCGAATTTTCCGTACGTAATATTTATGTATACGAGTAACCAACAACCAGCCACATTAATTTATTTCTTCAGTTACATTGTCCGTTGCATGAGCGATGAATGGCCTTAAAACGCCACGTTGACCAAGCCGCTTGGAGAGTCCACTCTTTTAGAGGTGGTGTAGTTCCTCATGGCTTGTGGTAGCCACTTTGTTATCCCTTAGTCGCCTTTTATGACACCCTCGAGAAGAGATAGGGTGGAGCTATTCTAAACCCGGCCCACACCACGAGGCATCCTAGTACGTAAATTCACATCTGTGAATTATCGTACCTCTAATTGCATACTTTATTACGAGATGACGCGTTCGGGTGTTTCCGGATAAGCCGATGGCCAATGTTTTCGTAATAATTCTGTACCTATTAAAGACCGTAATAATAGCGTTATGTGCAAGTACTTACGTAAACATTACATGAATCGGATCGGATACGGTTAATATCTTTTATCTTTAGATTTTATCTACGTATAAGTAGGTAGAAGAATAACATTTACTTCCTTTTAGATTATATCACATTTTTTATGATGTACTTTTCTATAGAAGGAAGACGGCAAACAAGCAGACAGTCCACCTGGTGGTAAATGACAATTGTCGGCCTGAGACAATCGCAATACATGCCAACATCAGTCCAGAAGGAAAAACGAAGGTACGCTCCTGGATGCGCTGCCTGCCTTTTGTAGAGTTAGGAATGAATTTGGAGAAGGGTACTCCAAATCCTGGGAAAATACGGAGGTACAGGATAAGATGGGAATGTACTCTATCATATCTCACTCACTACCGAAACACTGGGGGAATAGGATAAAATGTTAAATACATTTTGCGGTATCTGTGAGAGAGGGGTAAAGTCGAGTGAGCCCAAAGCGGCTGCGGCATTGCCGCGTGCATCCACACTATCCGAAACTTACAACTACATAATATATATGTGACATTATCAATGAAAATAGACCTTATTGTCGGTACTAGTTGCCTATGATATGTAGTGAAATGTTTAAAAAATGGTTATTTTTTATTATTTATCTTAATAATCAGATATTAGAGCATGTTTAAACAAAATCATGAAACGAAATATAATAGATATTACCTAAGTTGGAAAATAAGTTATTAAATCCATACCTATAATAAGGTACCTTTAAGTCAGTCAGCTCAGATAACGTCACATATGATCTGTGAAATAACCGTGGTAGAGCTGTGACACCCTAGGGGTACCAATCTATTCACATTCGAACCTCGAACAGTTCGAAACACGTACCAGTGAGCTCCAATCTCAATACCGATATTGCCAATTAACATTTCCTCGGTAGTGACGGGAAACATGCCAAGGACAACAAAAAATCCCGTAGTACTGAATCTGTGTTATGTCCCGAAACCCCGTCATTGACAAGGGAGGTCTATGTTCTAAGTACAATACCATACTATGCTCTATGTTAATAGACTGGTATTGAGTAAGTATAAGCCGACTATTACAAATACAGATATACACTGGATCGCTAAAATTCCGGGTCGCTAATAAATGGCGTGATAGTTTCTTAAATACATAAGACTAATTTGCGAAACTATAGTATATTGTAGATGACTGATTAATATATATAAAAAAATGTGTAACACGTTCTGTACACTATATAACTTTAATTAAATACTAAAAAATAAGAAAATTTCGCTTCTAACTTATGACAACAAAAATACACTTCGCAGCAAATCTTAAAAAATAAAAGTTTTTTTGTCAATTTAATATTTTGTATTTCCTCCACGAGCCCGTATCACTTCAATAAGACGATGTGGCATGCTGTAAACCAAATTTTTAATACGATTTTGGTCTATGTTTGCCCATTCTTCCACTAGCGCATTCTTTAACTCGTGTAAGGTAACGGGAGCAGGAGAGCGTTGTCTCACGCATCTCCCGAGCTCGTCCCATGCATGTTCTATGGGATTTAAGTCTGGGCTGCGAGCTGGCCACTCCATGCAGGTAATACCGACGTCTTGAATATACATATTGACCAAATGAGCAGTATGTGGCCGCGCATTATCGTGCATAAGAATGGAAATTGCACCCATATTCACTAAGAATGGACCAGCATGCTCATTTAAAATCTCTCCTACGTATCTGACAGCAGTCAGAGAACCGTTTTCTATGATCACTAACTCCGTGCGATCCTCTGAAGATATCCCAGCCCAAACCATTATTGATCCTCCACCGAATGGCACCTTTTCTTCAAAACACGCTTGATGATACCGTTCTCCTGGCCGTCTAAATACTCTTCGTCTCCCGTCGTGCGTAAATAAACAAAATCTGGACTCATCGGAAAACATAACCTTGGACCAATCTTCATCTGTCCATCGGATGTGTTCTCGAGCAAACCGTAACCTTGCAACTCGATGTTCTCTGAGCAGTTTTGGGCCGTTTGCTGGTCTATAAGGCTTTATATCAGCTTCACGAAGACGTCGCAGAATCGTATTAGAGCTCACATTGTTGTGGTGAATTTCTTGAAGACTGTTTCGGACCTGAACAGCCGTGAGATGTCGATTTCTTAACATAGTGCTCACGATGAATCGGTCTTCTCGTGTAGTGCACCTTGGCCTGCCATTGCCTGGTCTCCTGATGTTCATGCCGGTCTCTTGAAATCGCTGGAGCACTCTTTGGACCGTTGATAAAGATACTCCTACTGTTCTAGCAGTGCTACGCTGACTTCTTCCTTCTTGTACCATGGTAATAATCCGTGTACATTCTTCAGGTGATAACGACATGATATTGCATTGAATACTCTGATCAATCCAAGGAACCATTTATAATGACAGCTCCGTTTGAAACAAAAGCAGAAAAAATATTATTTTCCTAATTTTAAATTTTGAAATTTTTCAAAATGCAGAATATTTTTTTTAAATCTGTAACTTGTACAAATGAAACCTCTTTAGAGATTTAGAACAAGCATTAGTAACCTCCTTACTAAATATTATTTATTCGAGCGATCTAGGTATATAATTTATGGAGATATCACGGTTTTTATTAGCGACCCGGAATTTTTGCGATCCAGTTTACATTACAAAATTATTGGATAATTAATTTAAGATTGATTGGATATTGATTGGTTTTAACATGTTTAAAACTGATATATAGAAGTTTAGAGAGTAAATAAATTTCCAATTCCAGCCTATTAAATGGTGGATGTAATGCGATCTCTCCCCTAGTTCCCAAAGGTAGGATAGTGAATCTACGGACGTATCAACATTCGTCGGTTTTATCTGATTTTGACATGTATCGCAGAGACACGTCATTGCCGTCCATAGACAGAACGGCAATATCTACTTCCGGTGAAAAGTCTGCTCAATTGCCATTTTCTTTGCATAAAAACATTGAACTTTATCGAGAATCACAAACAAAAGAATTTAATGATTAAAAGTAATGTTTGAATTTTAATGCTATTCAGTTTTTGAAGACTTATCAACTTAAATGGGCTATAAAAGACTCACAGCTTAAAATATTTCTAAGAATTTCACTTGAGAAGTGCACGAAAGCGAGTAATTGTAGGAAATGAAAAATTAAATGCATTTCTTTCGCGTTTTCAAAGCATTGCGTTAAAATACTTTTCTTTTAAAGTACACGTACGCTGGTAATTTTCAATGATCTAAAATTATACCTATACTTCAGTAAATAATATTTTTTTGTTAAAAAAGTTTTATTATTCTTGTAGTTTTCAATTATTTTATCTACACTTCAGTAGATTATGTCTTTCCTTTTTTGTTCAAACGTGAGAATCTGTTTCACATAAAATACTATATATATTTACTGGTATACAAATAACTCTTTCAGGAGTCACTAATAATTATGTTATTAAATCTGTTACAACAATAACAACAGCTGTGCTTAAACGTATGTCACGTTATTTATATAATTCTAAAATGTAATTCCGTAATAATGTATTTATGACATAAAGCATTGAAACTTACAAGAAAGTTAATTAAAAAGTCGTGTGACAATAAGTAGATAGTAGTTTCAAAAATGTATTCGTAAATAAGAGTATACGGGATGTAACGACCTTTACTCGAAGCCCATGGAAATATAACAAAACTTTATTCGCAAGAAAAAATTTTTTTTTGTGTTATAATTTTTTTTTAATAAATTTGTTATATCTATTGCCCAAAAAAATATATTTAACAAAAACAAAAATTCGAGCATTATATGACCATTAATTAACTCGGAATTATGAGCAAAATCTATAGCTTCATAGTTCGGTGAAGGTTTGATTACTCATATAAATATGTATTATGTGACTTTTAACATATTGGTAGTTCGACATTAGATTTAGCTATAGATAAGTAACGGTTATAAGTATACTCGCGTAAAGGGGTGCGTGCGTACAACCAATTAAAGGAGCAGGATAATTAAAACAGGATATATTTACGATCGTTGAGACAACATGGCGCCAAGGGCAATAATTTACGATCGTCCTTGATTTTAACCCGGTACCGAACTTGTGTAGTTTCAGAATTAGGTAAATGCGTTTGACCGAATTTAAGATAATTTATGAACATTGTGGGGTAGAGGAGGAGTAGGGGTGGTACTTAATGACATGACGTGTTAATGCTGATAGCGGTCTTATTGCGAATATACTATACTAGCAAAAGGTAAGTAAAATTTTACTTTACTTATTAAGTACCTATTTGGGTATTTATCTTAAGATTTACATATAAGTACATTTCATATTATAGTTAGGAATGACATTAAAAAACTTAATTAGGTTTGTTCTAACGCCATTTACTAGGAAGTTGACATCAATATCATCGATCAACAACGGTACATTAATCGATGATTAAGCAGAGTATATTAATTACATTAAAAGTATATTAATATAGTATATAATATAGTTATATCTATCAACATAGGCATTTTATCAGTTGTCTATTCATATACATTATATATGTATATATAAAACTGTTTAATATATATATAGTATATATAAACATTTCGGCTGGATGGCACCAACCATAATCGCGAACAACCATTTAATATGTGAAAAATAGTAATAGTTATACCTTGTAATTTTATATAGTTATACCTGAAATTGTTTAGTAGTTACCTATATATACTTTATGTTGTTCAATATCAGACTAGGTATAATGTTATACAGCATGGCATAGGCCGCGCCGTGAAATCACGAAGGGATGCACTGCACTATATATACGTGCAGGTGAAAAATGCACTTGTGGAAGCTGTTCTTGATGAAGCGAGAAATACAACACCTATCAGTATCAAAAGCTTATATTATCTGTAGTTGTAGGCAGCGGACGCAGCGAGCCAGACGCAAGGCAACGTATCGATTTGCCATCAGGAGGCGACCCGTTAATTTTTAACCACAATACAAATAGTACAACACCCTAATTCCCTACGATTATATCTACATTACTATATTCGATATCTACCCGCTATCTTCATTTCTCGTCAAAATGCAGCTCAGGCGACCTCCGTCAATGTAAATTATTCATAACGGAATGAAAAATATTTCTCTCTTTGATTACAAGCCGATAGATCAATGACTTTTCAAAGTTTCGGTATCCATTAAATTTATAAATGAAGGGGAAATACGCAGTTATTTTAAAAATAATTTTGTTTACAGTAAAATTAGGTAAATAACCGAATTTATTTCGACTGATTATTTAGTTTATTGTGTAAGATGTTTAAAATTGTCTTCAAAAATTAAATTTAGAAGCGGCAATTATTAAACTATGAAAAGAAAAAAGAAAATTATAATAAATAAGAAGCGAAATTTTAATTGTCTCTATGTATAATACAAATGACCTCAAAAACTACACGTTTAACTACATTATAATAAAGTCAACAATCGTTTCATCTAGATATCTCAACCAGTTAATACGAATGTTTTCATGTGTATGTCGCGGACGATAGAATTGACTACATTGACGACACATTGACAAATAGATGAGTTAGTTTCACACAGAAGTGGTACGTAAGAAGGCGGAAACATACCCTTAATGTAGATATTGGATGTCGCCAACCAACTCCGTTCGTCAATAAATAACAGCAAAGGGTTCTCTGCGTGTCTAATGTTTCTCGCACACGCAACACTCACCAGACCTTTCTGCGGCAGTTTTTATACACTTGTCCCACTTGGCCTATAACGTCCCACTGCAGATCACAGGCCTCCCCTAGTAAATCACTGGGGTGTTTCGGGCCGTAATCCATCCACCACGCGGGCCCAGATTCGGATTGGTGGATCACACACTCCAGATTCCTTTTTTATTTCTGGAGCATGCGGGTTTCCTCACGATGTTTTCCCACATCGCCAAGGGAGTGACAGTTTTTTAAAATCCGTACTTATTTAGAAACTTAGTGGTACGAGACGAGGATTTGAACTCACGTTCATACGATTGTGAGTTGAGTATAAATACCCCTGGGCTATCACCGTTTTTATGCAGTGCATATCATTAATTTAATTTTATCCGAGTAATCTTAATTTTGAACTGTTTTAGTGGTAAAAATATATGTCGCAGCCTTATAACTTTCTTATTTTTTGCAACTAATGAGTGAAAAGTATAGTTTATTGATAACCGACAGATCAAAATGAGAAAATTTGAATAAAAATCTTATTATATATGACGTAGAGTTTTTTTAAATTATTTCTAGCACATACATTTCTTATAAATCACTTGAGATCCATAATCCCGCACTGGTTTGTACGGATAAATGGGGCGGGGCTAGTTCAAATGGAATGTTATTTTGGAACGAAACCTTATAGACTCTTAACAACACTCTTAATTGCTTTTTATATTCAAGCTTTTAACATCTTTATTTTTCAGTTTTTTCTTTAAATTTTGAATGCATAATATTATGTCATTAAATAAGTTAACTTTACATGGGTTAACTTTTCTTTAAAAAATACGGCAATAAAGGCTATTTCAAACTTAAGCGAGTTTAGTATGCTTGTCAGGTGTACGAGCAATTTTACCCGGGTGAAGGCATGGCTTATTCGATGACACATTATGGTAAAAAAACAGAATAGTAACATCATATGAACGCCCATAGGCGGTCGAAAGGCATTCATAGGGATAAGTTACTATAATGGCTTATTTATTTTATATATATAGAAAAAAGGCGGCAGATGAGCATACAGTCCACCCGATGGTAAGTGGATACTTTCGTCCATAGACATCCACGATACATGCCAACATCAGTCCAGAATGGCCGATGGCTCTCATTGTCAATCATTGCCTTAACGCGTAATGCGTATCCTGGAAACGAATCTTATATAATGATATGATGGCCACATATGGGTAATGATTTCGAAATTAGCACAAAATTCACTTACTGTTTCTATAATATTTACTGTGTAAAGAGTGGGGGGTCCAGACAGGCGACCTGTTTGAGAAACGGTTAACCCGAAACCTTTCTTTTTACTGCTTTTCTGAAACGGCTGTCTATATCTATTGGATAAATATAGATATAAGAAGCACGTCTAACATTTATTGAGATTTATATAGCGTAGTTTAAATTCAATGTTTTCTTCTACGGCGTTTTGGGTGGTATCGAATTTATTCCGGTGACGGGACTCTTTGGATATTTGTTTCTATGTATTTATACACCAGCTTTTGTACGCGACTTCATCTGCACTTTATAGACAAAATTTATAGATAAATTATGGCAGTTTAGCAAAAAAAAAATATACATCAATACCTCTAGGAAACGACGCACTTAACCGCTGTTAGCACCTCTAGGTAGCAATAAATGCGGACAATTTATTTAATCAAAAACGAAAACTGGGCTACACATTAGGATATGTCGCTTGTCTTATATCAATACAGCGAAAGTACTCGTATTAGCCTAACTAACATAAACTTGTTCCACTTGCTCGCACTGAATATACACAAAATTCATTTTTAGTACGAGAAACTAATTTATATAATAAAAGCCTGTCTGATATTGATATTTTTTGTAACTCCTTTTGCTTAAAACCTTGTGTAGAAATAAAATGTGTGGGTAAAGAAATGTGTGAGAAAAAGGTCACTTATTCCTAAATTTCCATTAATTCGGTTAAACCTTTATTTTAATTATCATTAATTTTCTAAATTTAGTACTTTGTCTTTGGTCTAATCATTTTTAATTTTTAAACGTATTAAAATTATTAAAACATAGTATACCGCCAGCGTCCTATAAGCAACTTTCTTTTCATTCTTTAATTTTTCAAATTATTGGCTTGTTTGTACCCCGCTGCGCCAATAATAACATTTATTGTTATGTATTGGCACATGTAGGTCGTCGTTTATGTGTTTATCTGTTTATGCTTTTTGTTATAATAACAATGTGACTGACTGTATGTTTCCAAAATAAAGTAAAATAAAGAACAAACGTCTCAGCTGATCTCACTGCCAGCATAACTGGGGAGCAATAAACAGGGCGGTCAATGTTTAATCAAAAATGAAAAGTGGGCAATGTCTTAAGATAAGTCTGTTGTATTACATCAGTACATTAGAAGAATTAACCCCGCTACAATATAGAACACACGTGATAAATAGATATTTGTATAGATGCTGTTTATATATATATATATATTTATTGCAATAAACTGTGTATATAAGTTGACCGAGATTCTTATAGTTAGCCTCAACAATTATACTCATATTGGGCTTGCAACGTTTGTGGGCGTATTTCTACATAATAATTCATAATTAACTACGTTGGTCGACAACAATGGATCGGTTGTTTCAATATTGAATCATATAAATTATAAATTCTTAATTAGCCAGAGATGCTAGCATTAAATCTCTCTCATCTCTGGCTAACATTAAAATTTGAGGAAAATAGCTTTAATCAACAATGAAAAGTGAGCCTATGCCGTAACAAAAGTCGATTGTCTTATCAGTACAGTAAAAGTATTAACCTAGCTAACATAAAGAACAAACGTCACAGCTGATCTCGCTGCCAGCATCTCTGGGGAGCAATATATTTCTCGGAGAATTTATTTAATCTACGGAATTATTATTATATTTTTTTAATCTATATTTAATTTACGTAATATTTAATCTTTATTTAGGAAAAGTCGGTTGTCTTATGTCAATACAGTAAAAACAGCTAGCTAACATAAATAGTTAACGTCCCAACATGTCTCGCCGCCAACATTTGGGGGTAGAATAAACATTGAGGACAATTGTTTAGTCAAGCACGAAAACTGGGCTACACCTTAAAAGAAATCGTTTGTCTTATATCGATACAGCGAAATTATTGGCCTAGCTAACATAAAGAACAAACGTCACAGCTGATCTCGCTGTCAGCATCTCTGGAGAGCAATAAACTGTGCGGACAATTTGTTTAATCAAAAACGAAATGCAAACCCTCCGCCCCCGGCATCACAGCTTCTGTAACGTGATACTTTTTTGTTTGTCATTGTTGTACTGAATGAGATTTGTTTTGTGACGGCGAATTAGCTTATGGTGTTCTTCTATCTTGTCACAGTAAATAAAGTGATGTAATCTGTTTTTTTTTTAATTCTCGGGCTCTTAGGGTTCTCATGTTTCCTTCACCGTCAAGCTAGAAATAATTGACAATGTTCTAATTATGAAAAGCAGTGGTACGGGCCGGAGTTCGAACACATGATCTCACGAATACGAGTGAATAAAAAATACCTATTTAGCCATTAGATTGAAGGGGCCATGTGATGAATTGTAGCTTAAAAACAACATACGCTGTAGTGGAACGTTATAGATTGATATCGAATGTTTAATATATATATATATTTGCAGACCTTGACTCTCCGCTTGTTTTACCTTTTAGACGTAATTGCAAATCTCCCATTCCCTCCCTTTTACTGCATTAAAAATATTCATTTCACTTGCTGATTGTGTACTTAATACAAGTAGGTAGTAAGCAAATTTTAAATTAAAACCTAAATACAAAATATCTAATTCAGTTACTAGCAACGTAATTTGATAGGTACCACAGATGTTTATTCCGTGTATTTAATTTATTTTTACTTTATTCTCGACTTCCTTTTGTGATATTATAAGCCCGTCCTGTATCATTGAGATTCAACTAAAGTACAAATGTCTCAATTATCTCTAGCTCGCGAGGAAGGAAAACATCGCGAGGAAATTCTCGTGCCAGAGAAAAAAAAACTGGATCGTGTGCGAAATATTCACCAATTCGTGTTGGGCTGCACCATTGCACCAATGCACCTTTATGATCTGAATCCTCCTCGGGGTTAAAAGAGATCAAATTGAAATAAACAAAAATGAAAAAAAAATATTCTTTAATACTACCTATTTATAACGCCTCCTTCATTCAGGTAAGTGCAAATGTATTAATTACTAGACTTAATTGAAACAAAAATTACTTACAAGTTAATTACTAGACTTAATTGAAACAAAAATTACTTACAAGTTAATTACTAGACTTAATTGAAACAAAAATTACTTACAAGTTATTCCATTATTCTTCCTAAATCCCCGCTTTACCAAGTAATACTGGAAAACGAACAATACAGGAAATATTTGCGTAACATAACATGTATGTGGAGTTCGGCAGCGCTCGTTTCCCCAGCGTGCACAAATATTGTCGTCTATGTATTGTTATTCTTCTCACGACGAGTCGGTCACGTCTCCATCCAATAATTCTACACTGACTCATCTCGCGTTCGGTGCAATTTTCACTTGAGAATATCAAATAAGCCGTATGATAATATGAAAATATACAAATATACTCATAAAAATAAAATTCACTTAAACATGAATAAATTTATATATATATAATAAATAAAGTGTATAATAAAGTTCTGAAAAATAGACTTTATACGATAAACATTAACGTTGATTAATTATGTAAGATCTCAATCGTCTTTAAAAATATATATGCATGTTCCGTACGTTTTCTTCGTTTATATTTCTACTATTTGCGATCACTAAATCTTAAGGATTTTCTGTGATTTTCTGGGTACGTTGCAGCGCGGCAACAAAAAAATCTTGTATCTCACTATCAATTGAGGTACAATTAATTTTATTGTTGGACTAAGGGTACATTTAGAGTAGGTACAATTTTTTCATAACACTGGACCCTGACGGGCACTGTCGCCGGCTCACGCCTTTTTAATCTATTTAGGTAGTTCATTAAAAAGCTTAGAATTAAAATTTAATAGGGGGAGAGTGCACGCTGCATTCCCACAGCCGCTGGACGCACTTGGTCGGCCGCGTTACCCCTCTCTCACAGAAGACGACCTTGAAATATACTGAATTTCCTACTTTATCGTATTTTCCCAATGTACGTACCTACGTGTTTCGTTAGTGAGTGAGATATTGCAGAGCCCATTCCCATCCCATTCTCTCCTATCCCTCCCCATTTACCCAACCCTTTCTCCCAATCCATTCCTTAATGCGCAAAGGTTGGCAGCGCATCCGAGCGCGTGCTAACGTTTGTAATTCTGGACTGAAGTTGGCATGTATCGCGGATGTCCACGGGCTACAGTATCCACTTAACATCAGGTGGACTATATGCTCGTCTGCCACCTTTTGTCTATAAAAAAATAGCTGCGCTTATCCAAATGTTATAATGTTTTTTCCATACTCATATGTCAAACATACTTTCTAATATATTATTTGAAATTAATAAATGTAAGATATTTGAACTGTCGATCCTTCCCTTCCCTGATTTAGGCGAGAAAATAAACGTGAGTATCAAAATCTATTATGTATAATATTCACTGCTACAATATACAACATAAAATATACAAAACTGCTCAACCGATAAAAATATAGCTTCCTTTATATAAACCTTGAAGCAATGATAAAACTATAACGATCGGCACTCTACAGATGATAATTATGTAGTCTAGACCGGTTTTACATCGACTATGTTACTAGTATTATATAATCCATGCTGATTTTTTTAAGATATACTTTTTAAAAATAAAATATACCCTGAATGTTAATTAGTGTCTGTAATTAGGTACGGTACCTCCTAGTGACAGTCGTATTAAAATTCATGCACTAGTTTTAATGCCCGTGCCAGCTCTCACTAGGCAAAACAGACGAACGACTTTTTGAAGGCGAAAAACGTAGAACTCATGAGCCATCCTCCATACAGGACTTGGCACCTTGTGACTTATTCTTGTATCCAAAAATTAAGAACCAATTACGAGGTCAACGATTTTCATAGCCAGAAGAGACTGTCGAAGAGTATGAAAAACATTTTTCCGAGGTCACCACGGAGGAGTGGAATAAATGTTATGGAAATTGGTTTATTCGTATAAAAAAGTGTACTGACGTTCACGGAGAATATTTTGAGAAACAATAAATTGATTTTTGGCCATTCATTGTATTTTTTTCATATTCATTCTGGAAACTTTCAGTGTGGCCCTCGCGCCACTAATGTTCCATATAAAGATCATTAGTAATGATTTTGTTGAAGTATGTTGTCGTTCTTTTATAACAAACTAGCGACCCGCCCTCGCTTCGCTTCGGTTTATAAGTTTTTTTTTATCATTTTTTTTTCAAAATTTAACAATAAAATATAGCCTATATTAGACACGGATAATGTAGCTTCCTATTTGTGAAATAATTTTTGAAATCGGTTCATTAGTTCCAGAGATTACTCCCAAACATATAAACAAACACACAATTTTACCTCTTTATTATATTAGTATAGATAAATAAACAAACAGACTAACATTTGTATTATAAAAACATTGACATAACATTTATTTATACCATACGTATCACTACCAATTTTCCAGCTAGTTAAATGAAAAAAGAATTAGCAGCACGGAGACATTTTCACGATGACTCATATTCAACGCCAGTCATCCATCATAGCTACGGTTGAGTTCGAATGACTCGCGTTACGAGTATTATTCCTTTCTGTACTTTGCTAGCATTCAAGTTGACAATGTAGTTAATTATTTCAATAAATAACAACAGATAATGACTTAAAACCGTAGTTTCTAAAAGGAAACGTAGTATGATATTTAACTGGGAACTAGTTGGATCCTAGATCTGCATGAGTTTCTACAATCTAATTGAAATTTTATACTTATATAATCTAAACAATACGGACATTTGATTTCATTTTTGTAAAAATGTTACTTATTTAAGTAGAAAAGCGAAGTTTGAGAATCCAATTAGTACTATAAAAGATAACGTCAAACTTTTCCTTTTATATTACAATCCACTAAAGATAAAACTTGGAAAATTCTTTATTTTCCAAGCAAAGTATGTAATGTCGTGAGAAAGGAAAACTGCAAAACTCAAAAGAAGCCCTTTAGCCAATTTAAGCAGTAAAAGGGAAAGTGCGAATAACTCCCAAAAGAAAAATATGACACACAAAATATCTTCGCCGTCGGACGATGTTCCAGCGCTTATAGATGATAAGTTTTAAATTTGATTATACCCAATTTCATATTTTGCATTAAATTGGTTAAACACAGACACAAACTTCACTCGCAAATATGTTTTTATCACAAAGTTCAAAGGCATTCCAAAATATTGAACATTGTTCAGTCTCTTCATCGAATTTACACTTAACTTCTGCCATTATTCATGGGTTCCAAACATTATAGCACTATTGTGGTGATAAAGTTCTGTGTGGGTCGAGGGGAAGGTCGCGCGAAGCGCTGTTATGTTCGGGCGCGCGCGGCGCACTGCCGCCCCACGTCGGAAAAACAACTTTCCATGCAGCCTCCGCCCGCCCCTGCCGCCTCACGCGCTACGACCGAATGCGCACTTGCAGTCTTGAAACTATGTCCAGGAAATTAGATTTTGTTCTTAATGCTCTTTATTCACGATTTTGTATTTACAGTATCCGAGTATACATACTCGGTACAATGTATATGTACAATATATGTACAATGTATGTATATGGAGATGTATATTGGTCGTCAAATTCGTTACTCGTTTAATTTCGGGACTCCTTTAATTCGTTATTCATCTAATTCGGCTCTCAACAAACATGCTACAAAAATAATCAATTAAAAAATCAAAGTATATAGAACAGATTACCCGCTGCACTATCCCTAGGTTATTAAGCCTAGAGGCAATGCAGGGATTGGTGAGCATTGATTTTGAAAGGAGGTAAACATTAGTAATAGTATGCAGCTACCTATACAATTATGGTTTTTAATCGACTAGATTAAAACAATGTCAGCAGCAATAACAACACTGGGCGCTCGCCCGCGGGTCGCCCTTGGGTCGCCCACGTTAGCGAAGGTTTACGTAATAGTTAAATAGTAAGTTCTGATTGTCTACTTGTATGAGATGCTTGCCAATAACTAGGTGTATTTACTCTCCACTCACATTGATAAGATTGGTAGTTCGAACCATAGCCACCTCGAAATTTCTACTCGCCTGAGTTATCACTCGGAATTGAAGGCAAGCATTCTAAGAAAACCCACGTGCCCGATTACTAAAATAAATCTGAGGCGTGTTACGAGTATAATACCGTATTGGGTTCACGTGGTGAATTAGGATTCGAAACGCATCGGATTACAAGACCTTACAAGTGGCATTGACATTATCACAGTATATGTATTCTCTGTATTCCATCTAAATCCAAATTGTAAACAAAATGGTGGCCTGAAGTAACTGACACGGCCTTAAATTAAATAGTGAGCTCATAATTGTTTACATATCCATAATTTGATCCATCGAGACTGCAAGTTTGTTCTAAATTTAAAACTGAGATGGATGTTGAGTGTTGAGATATTTCATTGATATGGTCTTGTTTTCGGTAAATTGCATTGGAACTGAATATATACTCATTCCAGTCTTGATACTCGTATTCAAATAGTTATATCAGAATTGAATATATAATAAGCATTGGGTATATTTGCAGTAATAACTCTTAAGAAGTTAATTACTTCAATTATATATGACACATATACAAGTGGATAACAATGGCGAAGTGTGAATATGCGAATAACAATAGTATGAGTAGCATATACTCGCTAGGAGATATAAACTGCAACCCTCTCTAGAACAACGAACATACATAGTTATTCATAGTAAGTCCACGCATTAAGTCCACTGGGCTTCTCAATGCAAGATATCTACCACGAGTTCAGTCAGAAATACTTAGTAAGGTGTGACACGTTGCGGCGCAAAATTGAGTATTATGAAGTGCCTTATAACGCCACACGAGAATAGATATTACAATTTGTCTTAATTTGACGCTTAAGACCTCTAAACAACTTTATTATACTAACCTTTATTAAGCAACTTTATTTTTTGTAGTTACGTAATGTCATTTATAGGCACGATAATTATCGTCTATTTACCTGTTTAATTGTTCGTTTAGGATAATGTCAAGACTACTAACCTAATTTTATTGCAATTTTTCGTACTGTACTTGTTACAGAAGCTACTCGGTGCATAGTTAAAGATAAGTGCAAGTTTAAGTTATATATAGTTATGTTTTTCTATATTTAGCAAAATCAGTGAATTTGTTATGGAAAACATGGTTTTGCCAATTCAACCGGGTAAAATTTTCATCAACAGGCGTGTTCGTTTCTGCATGCAACAATTCCAACAATTGTTGAAACAACAGCCAAATAGTTATACATACAGTCTAATAGTACAAAATTTCTAAACTTTTAGTAAAATAGTTTTATATCACTTCCATAAGTTTTAAAAACTATAATTATTTATAATGTTGCCGCAATATCGATAGAACTGTACGTTTCTACCATATAATATGAATAGAACCTCTGTTTGACCGTTCTTATACAAGTAACTGCAGTCGCTGTCGAGAACAGTTTATGTAACACGTGGTAGGGGTACAGGAAGTAACGCTGTTTAGCAGCGTGCATTTAGCGCACCATAGGATTCTGAGACACATGTAAGTAACCACTTTCTGCGGAAACGGAAGGCATTTCCAAAGCAATTATGACAGCCTAATGTTAGAATATTCTGTTTTCGAAAGTTACACAGCTTATAGCGATCAGTTTATATTTTCCACGGGACCGACATCCCATGGCGTAGATGAGTTCTTGAATATCTAAATTAAATACGTATCAAGAAACGTGTGGGACATCTTCCGGCTAGGTGAACCGATGACTTAAATAGAGTCGCCGGTAATGGCTGGTTTAGAAAAACGGGAGATCGTGTCTGGTGATTTCCAAAGAGATATGGGAGAATGGTTTAGCCGTGTGATGTCGGCCGTCTTTAGAATAGGCCACCCCATCTCTTCCCGTGGGTGTTAAAAATGCGACTAAGCGATTACAAAGCCGCTATCACAAACTCTGACGAAATGCAACCACAACTTAAAGAGTGAACTCGCCAACCATTTTAAGGCGTGCCATTTTAAGGCTATGCATCCCTCATGCACAAGACAATGTTCATGCAGAAGCCCATGTCTAGCAGTGGATGCTAAGAGGGCTGGTTACGATTACGGTTATAATACTTTTGATAGTGGATAGATTTTTTGGATATTTTTACACACCTGTTTTACTAGTAGGTAGAGTAACATTAAATATTTCCCTCGCTCTTTATTTATGGAAGATACGCATTCTTCTCCAGACTAATACATACGTCGATATTTATTCGGTCGCAATCATCAATTTACTAATCACGTTTCAAAATTATAATTACTGTTATATTCTGCTAAATACGCTGAAATCATTACAGAAGTAAAGCGTGTACAAAAAATAAAATATTTCACATCGAGAAGATTCAAAATCCACTTTTCTATCATTATAAGGAAAATTTTGTTCAAAACATTATAAACAACCCCACAGAGGAAAAGCTAAAACGAAACAAAATAAACTATTTTCAAAGTAACCCGTGGTCTGGTCACGTAGTCTTCCATAACTCGAACTGACAACTTAAAGCGGAGGGAAATGGCTTTTTGATCTTATTCTAGAAAGTTGTACAACTGATAGGTGCATGGGACAACCGATTAGATAGAAGAGATAGAGAAATGGTCGAGTGAAGGCAATCAATAGTGAGCTTAACCTTATCCGATTCCTGTTTGTTCCGCAGAATTAAAAACGTAGGCGAATAAAACAGTCTGCAATAAAGATTTTCCAGATTAATAATAAAAATGGCAACTTTGACGAAATCAAATCTAGATGAGTCTAAAATAATAGGTTCAATTAAGGTTTAGAAAAACCCTTTATGCGAGTTTACACATTGCGAAATTATAAATATTTTTTTTTTTATAAATATTATTCGAGATTAATGTCTCAAATGTTTATAATTCCTCAAATAAAATGAATGACATAATGATTATTCTCTGTATTATTAGTATGTAAGAACTAATTTCTAAATGTCAAAGTTTCGTATCTAAGTTCAATAGACATGTTTTTTCAAAGATTTCTTCCGCTATATAAAGATACCCTTAATTAAAGTGGTTGCCACACTGCTCATCCGTTTTTACGCATCGTCGCCTGTATAAATTACTACATGAATGAGTGTTGTACCATAATATAGATAAGGAGCGTATGAAATCATTACATTACTTTTAATATCAGTGACACGTACACAGACACGCTGTTTACGCAACACTTCACATACATAAAATGAAGTTTTAAATATTTGAATAATTTTCACCGGTGCTAAAATCAATAAAATTTATCAAAAATCCAACTTTAGAGGAAAACTGAATGTTATTTAAGTTTATAATTTAACTTTCAATTTAATAATTCCTAGAAATTTGTACAATATTTCGATGAAATAACAATGTTAATTATATTCTAATATTTGGAAATGTCAATGACAGTAAGACCCTCGCCATAGGAGGGATGTAGTGATGGATGAAAGTATATGTATTTACAAGTGCAAATGCACGGAAAATATAAGTCATAACGAATCGAAAATATAACATTATCAACTTAAAAAGTAATAAGTTAATAATTCATATATAAAGGATTTATATAGGAATTTCATTTTAGAAATAATCACAATTTGGGTTGATAACTTCACAAATAATAATTAATGCATATTATGTCCATATAATGATGCATAACTTCTTTATCGAATAGTAAACATGACAAGAAAACATGTTTTCCCGTCACACCATAGATTATTCGAAATTATGTGAAGTTTCCCTGCTGTTTGTTTTATACCTATTATTGTAAAGTCCCCCAAACAAGTGGGCACAAACGCACCCCAAATGACTTGCACTTTGAATGCACATTTTGATGCGTCTGTTCTCTTCTCTTACGATCTCGCAAGAAGAATAAAATATTTTAAAACTGTAATAATTGGAATGCAAAAGATTTGGTAATATTTTGTTAATTGATATGCTTTAGTATCCCTCATTTTAACATCTATGTTATGTTACAAAATTACTTACGTGAAATCATAGCGACCTTTGCAAACAGTCAAAACTTATAGTTTCTGATCGAAATTATTTTTTCTCGCTCCTTTTTGAGTTTTTACACCTTCCAAACGTCAATATACGCGGTTACAGAAACAAGAAATTGATTCCGCAAATCCGATCTTTCTTTTCACAACATACCAGCATTCAACAGTCCTCAATATCCATCTTGTAACTAAATATCTATGAATATAACAATAACTACTTATGCAATGTCTAATAATAACTTTAGTATTTTTATCAAAACAGTACAGTAAATATTACTTGTACAAAAAATGTTTGTGGGAGAAAGAGATTATTAACAATTTCCCGCTCTAGCGCGGATAAAAGAGGTCTCCGATAAAGGAATGTGTTATCAGTATAAACAGTATTGTCCTACTCCTTTAGCTACATATGATATTACAGGTACTTGCTAGTATAATATGTAACGAAAAGGATTAGGAAGGATTAGGTTTGTGCTGCTCCCAAAAGGCCGTCATCACAGACAATCTTGCACTCTTCTCATCCAACCACAGTTACCTGCGAGTATTAGTTATCAAACACAATTTATTTTTCATAAAACGACACTGAAATTCCAAGGAGTTTTGCCCCATTACAGCCACAAGAGACACTAATGACTTTCCCATTGCAGTCAAGCAACGACACGAAACTAACAAAAGGGTGACTAGGAGAGACTCAAAACTTAATGCAGCACGTGTATAGTGATGATTGGACAGTACTTCACAGCACATCTTGATAAGTTTAGAGTATGAAGTACCTACTTATGAAGTACTATGAACATGAACGGCATTCAAGGCTTCAGGATTCAGGAAAGGTTCGAACATGCATACATACTCTGTATTAAGGATAGGCAAGACGTCCAACTGTCATCTTTTCTACGTAATTCGATTGGAAGTAGAAACGTTACAGTTATTGACGACGAGCATACCGATGCCGGGATATTGGGTCCCGCAAGTGCACCTTCTACCTAATGTTAGCACTTTTCGTAGGGGCGTCCGCCCTCCGACTTACCGTACAATACACTTGCATTGTATTCGACATTCTGCAACAAATTTTTTAAAAAATATTTTAGAAAATTGTTTAATTTCTTTCATATTTATTTTACAAATACATCAACAAACACGTAGAAATAAGCTGAAGTGTGTGTCTGTAATTTAAGAATTGAAAATTGTACCAATTCGTAAACATGATTGTTTATTATCGTAGTAATATCTATTTTTAATATACTAGTATATTTTGATACACAAGTATATTTTTAACATGCTTATATTTATCTACAGATGGAATAGATTTTATAATGAAACTTAATTGTAATAATGAAGAATACAGTTAGGCTACCAAAGTATCAAAAAATTTCATAAAAATCTGATATACATATCTGTAGCCATGAGGTAAAGAATAACAAGCACCAAAAATTAATATTTACAGGGTGAATAAAAATAAGTTATCGACGCAATTTTAACTTTAGAATACGAATTATTTTCAGGAGAGATGTTTAAAACTATTGGTTAGTGTATTTTATACTTTTTACCAAAACATGTAAAGGAGCCCTTCGAAAACTACTAATTGTAAAAATATAAATTAAAAAATAAGCCTCTTACCTCTCAGCCACAAGCATTATTTAAGTTTAGTACTTATTTCATTTACTTCAGGTTTTCTTCATAAGTAATTTAAAACGATTGCAGAATGGATTCGCGAGCGTCGTGTGGCGATCATAAATTGCTTGGGTTTGATTAAGGCGAGATACTTGCAGTGGGCGTCCGCCCTTTGCACACTGCACCACCGGCACCGGTGCAAGGACGTACACAGGATGTAGCATTTTTAGTATTATAGATTATTTCATTGACAGAAGAAACGTTATATACGGCAATCTATTGGGCATTATTGTTTTCGCAATATTAGCCTTTATTATGATTGGCGATTGGTAACCACAGAGTTCTAAAAATCCCGGCAATTCATGTAACAGAGTCTGAACACAGTTTTGAATTTAAAAGAGTTCTGAAATTCCTATACAATGGTCAAAACGGTAATAAAATCAACGGTAACCGTGTGATTTTAAAATTAGCCTGAACAAACTGATAAACTGATTATTATATGTTATTTATGTACCCAAAATTGTTTCCTTTTGTATAATTAAGTAGTCCACTTCCAAACACTGATATTTGACTTTTATATCGAATTAAACTTACGCGGCAATTGATAAAAGATATTGAACTGTTTATATTTAATTCCTGAACTTGTACCCATAAACTACCCTTCCGAAAATATTTTCTTTTTTAACTCATACGAGTAGATAATCCAATACTTAGTTTTTTACCATTTTACGAAAAGTTGGGTTTTGACAAACTAACGACTACTGCAAGTGGACTACTCAATTTAAACTGTATAATTCAAATATATTGTTTTTAAGTACAGAAGCTTGGTTAGAATAAACTTCGAAGAAACATCTTTCATTGTAATAAAATCAATATTTGATTGGATTTCATTGTTTTAATATTCTGCTACTATAAATAAGAAACATACGGATTCATAAATTCGCAATGACTAACAAAGCGTTTTTAAGGCAAAAAAACTTCCTACACAATACTACGAAATAACTACGAAATGATGCCCGTGTCCTGCAATGAGTCTTTGTTATAGGCTAATACAGTTAATAAAGAAATTATAAATTGTGAGCATCCCGTAGTAATCGCCACATTGCCATCTACTTTCGGGATTACTAATGTAAGAAGGGGATCGTTTATTTCCTGTTGATTCAATTGCTTCCCAAACTTTACTTCACTTCTCCGCTTTATTAAACTGAAAGGATTGTAAGGTACAAGTACGATTATAGTCGTATAAATTATACATATTTATTAATGAATACCCAGTCCGGACATAAATATTGTTACAAAGAAAACAATAATGTTTTTTTTACATTATCATTTTATTCAAAGAATTTGCGTTGTTTTTTAAATAAATAGGCTAGCATTTTAAAAATATAACGTTGATTCGAAATGGTCACCATTTTATACAATTTTTCAAACGTTGTAACCGTTTTCGATTGAAACACGCACCCATTCCATGGGACAATTGGTAACTGCCACCCTTATGGAATGTTTTAGGGATTCAACATTACCATGGCGTTTAAAGCATGCCGTGCCCTCTATAACAGACCATAAATTATGACCGAGCGGATTAAGATCGGGACTAGAAGATGGCCAATCCCCAGCTCTAATGAAGTAGAGAATATTCCTTTCTAGCCACGCCTGTGTTGAGCGAGACCTGGTGTCGAATCTTGCTGTTAAGAGGCTTTACAACCTTCTCAAGAATCATATCTTGATACACTTGAGCCGACGTTTTAATACCTTTTCCACAAAAATATGGTTCACTCACTCCTTGATAGCTAACGTCCCAGCAAATCATCACTGAAGCCATATTTATGTAGAATATCACTGAAGCCATATCACTGAGGCCAACTGAAGCCTCATCATGATATTCATCTCTCTGGATATTCTTTGCTTCCGGGCGGGATTTCTTCGGATTCTCTCTCTCGCAGCTGTAATCATCTGTTTAGTACAAATAGTGCGTGGACACCCCGACCATTTTTCTTTCAATGTATTATAGGTACTTTTCTAAATAGAGGACTTTTCAATGTTACCAAACGGATAGAGAGTTTTAAGAATTGCATTTGGCTCCATGCCTAGTTTATATAATGCAGTTACAGCAACACGGTTTTCGTTATCACCCCACTCCATTTTAATAGTATTACAATATTTAATAATGATTGGCGCTAAAATGAGAAAAAACATTTATTTTTCACGTGAGCGTGACAGATTTCAAATTCAAATGTAATTGTTTTTCTTTATTGTAACGGTATTTATGGCCGGACTAGGTGCGAGTATATCATCCTGTTATCTTATTTATTTCTTACTACTACCAGGCTTGATAAAGTATAGGTATTTAATTAAATAGAAATGTTCAATTTAGAAATATTAAATAAAAATTAGGATTTAAACTTATCTTAAGAGAAGTCAAGTTTTAACCCGATCTTAAGTATTAAATTACTTATTGAAGTAACTTTGATAATATTTACTAAAAATATTACATTTTATGGAAGATTTTATTTTCAATTTTCTCCAATTTTACCTACCAAAATATTTCTTTCTAAATTTCCTGATGATCAGTACATCATAAATATTAATAGTAATTAATATTTATAATAAACATTAATAATAGTTTAATAGTAATTATTACGTGATACTACAAGTATTACACTCATTTAGAATATAAACTGTAATCAAAGAGTTTTAAAATAGGCCGCAACTTTTTTATAGCAAGAAGCTGGCAAACGAACAGGCTCTGACGGTAAGCATGAACATGAACATGAGCGATCATGCCAACATTACTCAAAAAGACTGAACGATAGCACGTCCGTAGATGCGATTCTTTGAGTATGTACCTATCAAGGAATAAAAAATCACTAATCAGAATGGACGAGAAACCTTTACTATTTATGCCCTTTTCTCTAAAGGGAAAATGGGAACAGTAATGAATGAGGAAATTTCCCACCCTTCCTGATACCAACGTTTGTCATTCTTGACTTATATTGGCATGTATTACGATGTCCACGGGCGACAGTTCATAGACCCACTAGATGAATTGTCTGCATAAACCTACTTTAAACTACTTTAATATCTGTCACCTACTTTAAAAAGATATGTATATATCGGCACGTTTCATGGCAGGGCAGATTATACTGCACCGTACCGTGAGATTAGGGTATATTGGCCAGTTCCCTGTTGCTACCTATGGGATGCAGTTCATCTGAAAATATGGCTAACCATAACTATGACTAAAAATAAATATTTCTTATCTGTATAAAATTTATTACTAAAAACTGTGTAGAATTCCCTAAAAAATTTTTATATATGTTATTACCATATAATGAAACTAAAAGTAACCCATGGATAGAAATTTGCAGGGTATTGCAAATATTTTATTATCCTCCTGGTATTACAGGCGTCCATAGGCGATGATAACCACTTAACACCAAATTAAGACTGCCTTTTTGCCAAAAATCCTGTATTCGTATAAAATAAAGCAAAGTTTGAGCACCACTTTTGTATCGTGTGAATAATCGCACTAAGAAATGTTCGGATTTGATGAAAGTATTTGGGAGTACTGCAGGGAGCGATGACGTCATCGATACAAAAGTCCGTCTTATACAAGAGGAAATATTGGCTCCATTACTCAAGTTGGTTTGCAGGATGACAATAGCTTTGGTTTGAAGGGGAGAGTGCACGCTGCAATCCTACAGCCGCTGAGCGCGCTCGACTGGCCACGTTACCCCTCTCTCACTTGAAAGACTACCTTGAAATGTAGTACAGTTCCCACTTTATCATATTTCTCCCAACCCAACCCGTTCTCAAAATCCATTCCTATACCTTCAAAGGTAGGCAGGCAGCACGTCCGGGGACTTGCCAACGTTTGTCAATTTGGACTGATGTTGGCATGAACCGCAGATGTCCATGGGCTACAGTATCCAGAATGGCAAACGTTGGCACACTCCCAATGCGCTCCCTACCTTTAAAGACTCAGGAATGGATTGCGAGAAAGGTTGGAAAAATGAGGAGAGATTGGATAGGATGAAATGGAAATGGGCTCTGACTTGTATCTCACTTGCTACCACAACATGTACCTACTACCTATATTGGGGGAATATGATAAAATAGTAAATGAGTACATTTTATGGTATTCTTCTGTGGTTATATTATACCATACCATATCCTACTATACTGTAGAATCAACTGGAAACAAAAATATTTAATAACGTTAAATATTTTTGTTAAGAGCCCGTTATAACGTCCTCTATGTGAAAATATTTTAAACGGTGAAAGTACCAAGGAATAAATAGCATTTATTGGAAAACTTCCCAAAACTTTGTCAAAAATCGACCCATACGAAAAATGACATTTTAACTGGAATTCCCACAAATGTCGTTTTGGCAATATCATACCAGGGTACTTTTAATTTTCAAAATATTGATATCATAACACAAAACTTTAAATTATTGGCTAACAGCAAAATATTAATTGTTAACATTTTTCGACTTTTTTTTCTCGGAATAGCTAAATTCTTGTGGCCCTAATGGCCTTTCAGGAGTCACCGGACATGTTTGGTTCAGGGCGAGCGCAGAACGCGATCAGCCAGGAGCAAAGAGTGTGTGCAGCAACGAGCCTAAGGGCTCCCCCTCCGGTAGACCGGCGGAAGGAACGGTTGCTTTGGGAGGCGAGTCGGTGAGAAGCGTCCAGGCACGTGCCGGTACCTGGTAAGTGTTGGCTGAAGGGCGGTGTGTGTTCACGGTGTAACGACGGTGACATCCTCGTCTCCGCCGACGGGGACTGTGTATATGTGTAGCCTGTGAGTGTAGTGTAAGAACTACATTGGCAGCAGTAATGGGTCGTCGGGCTCGTCTAAGACGTATCGAGGACGACGACTACGATGGCAACGGGAAGGGTCATTCCTATCGGGGACATAGATTAGACTGTCAACTACTAGGGGGTTGGTATCGTGAGGGACTCTGTCGTAGTAACGTATGGCTAGCGAAATACGAGCACATGTGTGTTTATTTAGCGTGTTTCAAATTATAGCTCAATCGGTTCAGTAGTTTTTGAATTACTTAGAAAATGTATTACGCCATTACATTTAAAAGTATTTTTAAAATTTCAAGTGTTTTGGTATGGTAGTGAATATTTTTTTGTGCTTTCTATTTTATTTTACAACGGCTCCTACGATCCTTTTTCTATATAGAAAGCTATATACGAGTATAAGCTGGTGGTTGACTACTGCGGATATGGCATTAAATCCGTCTATTGCGCATATCATTGTGCAAAGAAGTTTAAATAAATAAAATTAATATTTTTTTGTCCCAGAGATCTATAAAAAATACTACTAAAATAATCCCTTTAAATTGCTTGCAATGGTTATCTTAACGTTTTTATGACAGTTGTTTTGTTTATAAACTATAGAAAGTTTTCTAGAAAATGTTATTATGAGTTCCTTATAGATCTATGTTAGTGCCATATGTTAGGACGCTATAACAGGCCCTTAATACCAATATTCGACATTATGAAATAGAACAGATTTGATTTCAAAACCAAATATCAAACGTATCAAACTTTATCGTATAGTCCAATCGCTAGAGTTCATGAGACGTCTGACCTTTAAGGATGACAATCATTATAGTATTTTCCACCTGGCCGCAGGTTCGAATATTCCGTGATATTTTCTTTGGAAGCCTTTCGGAACATAATGTCAAGACATTGAGATTAATGAGGGTACACATTCGTACATTTCTGGCCGATAACCGCGTATTAACTCCAATTTAAGGTCAAAACGTACGTATCTTACGTACTAACTGGTCAGTTGTCACACCCGTGATTTAGGGAGGCGCCACACATGACGCGAGGGAGGAGGGAGGGCACGAGATTAACCTTCGCCTGTTAATGACGATAAATGGTCATTGAACGGCGAGTAATGGCCGTGGGATCATTTTGTAAATGTTTCACAGCGAAGAGCAGAGCTATTTATTATTTTCCGCTCTGTCTGAGCTACATTTAATTTCATATAGAAATAATTAAGATATAATCATAACATGTCCAAGCAGATAAAAAAGCTAACGTTGAATGTATCCCACCATCTTAACAAGGCAGTAGTTTGAAGTTCTAAGTATAAAACTAACTTTTGGCACGCTATGGTTTTGAATAGGTCTCTATCAAACTTAATATGTCTTAAAAACTTGATATTAGCAAAGATCTCTTTTTACACATATCATTTTCAGTGACAATGATAATACGTCTATTCGTACACAGCCCTATTTCCTCGCCCTCTACTTCTGATGGAATAATCAGTGAATACGTAATTTTATTGCCGCTACTCGATACTAGATGGCAGTAATCTAGTAACATTAGTAATATTAATGCTGAAATATAGATGCATGCAAATCTATAATATTCGTAGTATATAGATATTCTTTTGCAATGTGAAAATTAGTGTCGTGTCTAAAAATTGTTAATTTGTGTTTCTGTTTCACATTAAATGACCAACCAAAATGGAATATATTGTCCAAATGCGTGCAGTATGGACATAAATATCCAGGGAAACTTAATGCAAGTGAAATGTATGCAATAACTGGCTGCTTACGTTAAAATGATTGAAGAAGGCCATGAAGAAGAAGACTGTATACGACAATGGCATAATTGATGCCTTAATACGTCTGATAAGTTGAAAAAGTTCTCATAAAATATAATTATCAGTGGTTCCCTGTTCAATAGTAATATAGATACTAATAAAGTACCTGTAAATGATTACTAGTTACTATGACTACCCATTTCGTTTCAGAAAGGCTTCAGCATACTCCGGCCATAAACCTCTGTCCGCAGCTTAATCTTTCGGAAAATTTGAATCCAGATAAAGGGACGTTGCGAGAGTAGCGAGAGCCTTTTAATTAACTCAGAACATAAATTCCCATTGAAAACTTACAGGCTTCCAGCTAAATATGTCTGCTTAAAATATTTGCGAACGTTTAAAATACTAGTTGTATACATTTACTTATAGAATTTATGCGTTAAAGGTTTATGCATTTTATGCGAATGTTTATGCGCAGGTCGTTAATATGCATATTTTATCACGTGTTTAACACATATTTAATACCGTTCATATTTAATGCAATTATCATCATTACTAAACAAAAAAGTACGTATAAAAATGTAAGCAAGTGCTGGAGCTACAGAGCGCTCCATTACACGTCGTCATTGGCAAGACAAACGTCATTGTGACAGTAGTAATTTTATTTTCTGTTTGGTCTGATAGTAGAGAATGCCGTAGGGCATTAAGTCCGCCATTTGTACACGTCAAATACTTGTCCAATGAAATTTAAATGTGTGCTTCCAATGAGTCCTCTTCTGTGGTCGGTGAATCTACTATCACTTTACTCAGCGACTCCTGACTCACTTCGACGGAACTGAACACGGATATGATACATTTTAGACTTTGAAATTGTTTATTACGAAGAAAAACTTGACACTGGCAGAAAGTGCTAATTGTACCATGGCCACATATGAAAAAAAAAGTTTAAATAAATAAATAAAAAACGCGAGCGTATTTCGTTGTAGAGTTACTTCTCCAGCGGCGGACATCCTAAAGGACGGTTTTAAAATGAAGTTACTGACACGGTAAGGAAATTCCAATAAATCTGTATACTAATGATAAGATGATAATATTGGCTTCTGTTATCTCAGCAAAGGGACCTTATTGTCGATATGGACTAATTGATTATATTTAAATAGAAACATGCTCTAACATCTAATTTTTTAGATAATACATTAAAAAAGATGTAGGTAATTATTTCTTTAAAGATTTCACTACAGTCTCAATATATGGGAAAATATGGTAGAAACAAATTAATAAGGTCCCTAGATCAGTCCTTTTTGTCAACTATATGGGACATTATTCTCACATATAGTTTTATGGACGCGAATTTGACAACTGTCAAACGACGTGTTGTTTATCATTAAGAACTTGTGTAGATTTTCATCAATACCCATTTGTATCATGACAGGTCCTATGTACCTATCGTTATGATCGGTTTACATTATAGTGTTAGATATGATTCCATGACAAACAGCAGACTAATAGACTGACGTATTTTATAAATGTTAAAATTATGTTATTTACATCTTCAACTTTATATTATCGCGCTCAGGCAAGTCAAAAACTGGTACTGCCATTAATCCAAAGAATAAAAAGAAGAACTTTATATTACTTAATTCAGTTGCGTACTTCCATCCTCCTTTTTAAGGCCTCTTTTAGTTGTCGTTGTGTACTTACCTGCCTATACATCTAACTTATGTAGCAGTACAGTCGTCGGCAAATGACGCGTTACAGATCTATTGCACTATCGCCTTTGTGTCGACCCACTAAGACTTGATAATACATATTACTTTTTGTGTGCTATCTACTGTACACTGCAGAGGATACATTGCGGAGGCTCCCGGGGCCCGTAAACCTGCGCCGTATCCGAGACGCTTTATCTTTCGGAAAATTTGAATTCGGATTAAGGACCGACCCTCCTGAATCTATGTAAACGGGCGCTAATTCAGAGCTTCACTGAAGCTGAAAGTGGTGGATATTTGCCATTCGATATAACGGAACTCTGATGCAATTAGGTCAAAGCTTTATTGATTTTACGCGAGTTTTTTTTTTTGCGTCGTTTATGTTGAGTACGTGTGAAAAACATAGCTAAATAAAATTACGGCGAGATTCGCGTGACACCCGCTTTTCAAGAGGAAATTGTGTCAAAGTTTGCGAGGATACGCTCTGAATACCCGGGCGGACGTACAAAGGTACTATGAATATACCGACGCATAGAGCGGAAAATTCGATTTTCTGGCCCGCGCCTCCTTAACGCGCTATGGTCCACGCATTAGGCCCAACCCTTGCCGCACTAAAAACAGTTCGCTAACCGAATTCCTTAACCCAATCTCCGGTCGTAAAGATAACGAAATCGCAATATATTGTTCCACTGTCTGATATAATTATTTATCGTTGGACTTTCAAAATTGAATGTGACTACTGAAGTAGGCAAATTTACCATTTACCATTTACACACCGAGAAAATCTTAAATATACTCAAAATATAATATATTCCGCACGTTACTTATCTATCTGTTTAATGCATTTTTACAAAGACCTTGAAATTACTCCTAGATGATTTATGTATCAAATAAAGATCAAAAAGGAATCCGATTAGATTCAGTTTTTGGGGGAGTGAGGGTCACTCGCTGGCCTTTAAAACCGGATAGGTAATCAAATTTTCTTCTGAACATACACAACTAAAATATTGTCTAGTGTTAGGTTCAAGCACGATTGGCTTCGGTGATACGTTTCTGATATGATGATAACAAGATGTAGATTTGAACATTGCACAATGAACGGTTGGGAGACCTTACCAGCGTTATTGTCACCGAGTCTTACAAAAACTTGTCTATAATAACGACAAACCGCGACGGAACTTTTGCCAATAGGTAATCTTCCAGTTATCGCGGTCCCAATATACTAGGGGTGAGGCGGAGCGGGAGTTTGTCGGCAGATGTCGGAGCAATGTGGGTCGCGGGCGCGGGCTGATAAATGGTCGCGAACCCTGGGGAATATTGTATCTGCGAACTGCGAAATGAAGGTTCTACTCAGAATAATAGATAAAGAGTAGGAAAGCTCATTTTTCTCTTAATAATAACCTATGTTCGATGGGAATACGGACGTCTTTTGATAGAACATTTTGTCTGCCATAGACAAAACATTTTTCCATGGCTGTACGCCAGCCTCTGGTTACATTTGCAATTGCACCGTACGATCATCAATATCCTCTGCAGCAATTCTATAAAAGTCCAACATGATCTTGCAAATAGCGATTTTTGTGCAATATAATAAATGTTTCCTACTGTTTTTTAATATTATGGTTTCCGCCTCAACCAAGCACACCCCAATTGGACTCCAAGATAAGAAAGCCTGGGAATTAAAGCCAAACACTTAAGACGTTTAGCGAGCGAGAGTTTTACAGTAATAATAACCATTTGTATCGTCTCATTACTTTTCTATGTTTGTAGGTACTGTATTCCCTAATTTACCATCTACATATTTTAATAACCATATTTACACGTTTACCATCTACATATTGGCACAAACATAACTGTACCACGATCTCGAGAAAAACTGGAGTTCCAAAGAAACTGAACCCGCGGTGTCAAACAATCAGGCTAGCATCAAAGATTAGAGTTAACACCATCTGTGTCGAGGTTTTTCCCGATACAAAGAAATTTTTAAGATTAAAGAAATATCCTGCACAGTAGGTTTTGCACAGAAACACATATTATAATAACTTAGAAAGAAACTGAGCATATATTCCTAACTTCATCTTTAAGACTGAGCATATTAGAAGGTACTAATCGGTAATTAAGTGGCTCAGCTCTCATTGACCCTTGTAACGTATGAGAGTTAGTTACAGTAGAGAATCGTCTAAGCGCTGAGCCCTGTACCGCATTAATAAAGGTAAGAGCCCCCGTGTCGGCTAATGTGTCGTTATGACCCGTCCTGAAAAACTTCTTCAATACCCCGAAAATAATCATTCACAATACAATAAGATCTTTAAAACAATGATCACAAGGTTTATTCTAGCAACGCACGGCATTAGCAAAATATCGTTTACGCACCAAGTTAAAGAGCCTGCAATGCCAGCTTTTGGCAAGACACATCTCAAACTAAGCTTTGTTACGTATGTACTTGAGTTTATATTGTCGTACGGAGTGTAGTTTCGATCGAGGCGAAAATACTTGACGTTTAGAATATAATGTCTGCAGTAGGTACCGAAAACTACAGGACTGGTGAAAATGCTGAAAACACAAAATGCTTCCTGTTTACAGCAAGCATTTTGTGTTTTGTATATAAACACAAAATTTGTTTTGTATAAAATTTGTATTTTACGAATTATGTTTGGGTAGCAAGAGCGTATAATAAACCTCACCAATTTAAAATATTCAGTATAACCAATCTACAATAATAATATATATTGTATACTAATAGTGCCTACACGGGTAATAGTAACTTACAAATAAAAATTTAACATTAAAAGTTTAAACACAAATCCGTGAAAGTGAAATCCGTAAAATATTATAATAACCTTTAGGTCGTGAGCTTCAGAAAGCAATATTAATATTTAATATCATAGATGGTGAATGGCGTAACGCAAGGCAATGAATTTCAATAAATCAGTAAATAATATCCAATTTTAGAGACGTGGTAGTATAATTACGACACATGTAAACAAAGGGGTTTTTTCTGTAGGACCAAAATTTTGTTTGTACCTTTTACGTAGTCAGGTTTTAGTGGTTGAACTTATTTTTATTCAACACTTTATTGATTAATCAAAACAGAGCTGTGTTATAAATATAAATTTTTGAATTCACGTTTTATATTATTATTTATGTTTTTATTAACTGGCACCATTTTGAATACTTCAGTTAGGAAAACATTTAACCTGTGAACTTGCGCTACCAAAACGAATTGATTAACATCTCATCGGTTGATTTATTTAGGTGCTTCGTTGAGACAACTGACATACATAAAACGACACATATTCGTACATAGGCTGCTCAATACATGATCCTTTTTTGATTTAACCGTAGTAAAATTTACCTTAATTTTCTTACCTGTATGGTTTCATCGTAGGAGTAGTGGCGGCTCGTCGCCGCAGTGCTCATCTCACCGGCGCGCGCACTGCGGCGGCGACCACATCTGAAATAAAGCGACACGCATGTTAAGTCATTCATTAATTACATTATTTATGTACAGTTTTTGCCACCGCTTGTTAATTATAAGTATAAAACCGCAAGTCTTAAAGAATAAAGATCAAATTATTTAACAGAAGCACGCCAGATGTTAGTCCGAAGTTGGTGAAAGTTGTCCGGGTGTAGGGCTCATGAATAATTAAAAGCGGGGATAAGGGCGATAACTCACTTGCGCTGGGTCGCGCCTCGTGCACGCCTTCAAGTTGCCCAAGCAGGCTACTGTCACAAAATAACACCACTGTATAACGGTAAGGTACCTTTAACAAACGCACTAAAATGCGCTCACTAAAAGATTCGCTAAAATTTACAGGCACAATGGGGGTAATCATTTTTACAAAACAGTAGCAAGAGGTCACCGCCGCTCCGCGTCCAAATCAGGTCCTTTCAGTGCCCTTTAAAGGTTCAAAGGCGTTCCAAAAGTTCTTAAATTACCGGAGAAAACCTAGTAAACACAGAAATCGGAGAAAGCAGGTGGTGACTCTAAATCTCCGAATAAACTAAAAGCAAACCAGAATGGAACAAACTAAGTGGCAGGACAATGAAACAGACTTTATAATATGGATAAAACTATATTATTCTTAACTTTAAGTCACGTTCAGATGTAAATTAATCTTTTTTATACAAATGCTTTGAATCTGTTGATTCTGTTGTCCTGTGGCAAATGTTCTCAAATGTACTTCCGGTACAAAACCCTAGTCGAAACATTCAGTTGCAATTTCGTGCCTACTGTGAAATCTACCTGTAATTAGCATAGAAATATCAAAAAATAGGTCCCAAGGGACCATCATACGTTGTGTCCATATTTGTAACGCTGTTAGTAAGACAAGTAAAATAATTCATCCATCTATGTTAGTTAATAGTGTTCGTAAATGTTTATGAAATGTTGTTTTTCTCCTGCAAAAAACGAGGGTCCAACTTGTATACGAACAATACCATATCTATTCAAGCGGCGCAGGTGATAAATAAAATTATTAATCCAAACTGTGTCTGTGTTAGCATACTGTTGACTTTTTATTGCGATAACACTTCTGTTGAGGAAATGCCGCTTTTTATGACTTAATTAGCTACATCTCGGGGCAGCCTCGGGGTAACGAGCGCTGCTATGCGAAAGTGTTCTTGAAGATAAAATTAAGTTAACAGAAACCCCCCTTGTGAAACATAGTGTAACCCAGCGGTGTAGATTGGTTTAAAACTAGACAAGTAATAATGCATTAGATATGTACAATGTGTATGTGACATTATTTAAGGAAAGGAACCTTACAAATGATTCTATTTTCCTGGATATTTAGACTTCTGAAATCATATAAACTAAAGTGCTGTTTTTTAAATCAGATATTAGAGCATTTTTCTATTTAGACGGAACCTACAAATAACTAAATTTTGAGTTAGAAAAACAACCAAACTCAATAAAACCACACCGATAGTAAGGTCCCTTTGCTCAGATAACGCCACAAACATAGATTGTTTTTAACCAACTGGAAACCGTCAGAAGTAATAACAACACTAGCGATCATCAGTAACCGACCACATTAGCCCGTGTTTAATATAGGTAAGTGTTAAATAGTAAACTCTGCTATCTGCTATATGACATCCAAGCCACTGTGTCACTTGATTTTGATTCAGTTCGAAGGCTTTCCTTTATATTGAAAATAATAGATTCTTTATACGCATATTGTAACATATTATATATGGGTCATTTGCAAAAAAATATGTACCTTTAAGATTTTTAGCCAACTGATAAGTAACAAAACTGATAATAATTGTAACGAAACTGGTATTCTAAAGCTTTGTACACATGCAATATAAAAATATATACAGACCAATCACCTGGATATTTTACGCAAAAATGCGAAATTAAACGATCCTTAGAAAGTTACTTATCTAGGTTTATAATTGTAAAATTTGGCACTTTTAAATAAATCCCGGTATGTTTTGTTATAGGGTAGTAGACGGACGAGCAAGCGGACCCACGTGATAGTAAGTGTTACCCGACCATGGAGCATCAGCACTTGCAGCATCAAGAGGTATGCGGCCACGCCGCCGACTAATCAACATCCTATTCACAGCTTTCTTGAAGAACCCCATATCGTAGCGTAATGGAAAGATCTCTTTAGACAATTCGTATCACTGCCTTCAGGTTTACGGTATAAAATGGTTTTTATACCGTAAACCACGAACCACTGAAACGAAAACCACCTGGGCGAAGCTAGGGCGGGTCGCCAGTACTGTATAGTAATATATGACATGTTTGTATTTGTAACTACAGGTTTTACAATTTCTCAGTTTCGTAACGTAACGAAATGTTACGAAACTGAGAGCAAAATCTGACGAAATTACAACGTCAAAAAATATTCCTATCGAAACTACTTGAGAAATGTTTGAGAACTGAGCGCATTTCGGAGTATACCTAAAGTATATAATATAGAGCAGAGCATATAAGTTAGAATCCAAGTTAGAAATCTAAAATAATTAAGAATAAACAATACTTTGTGTTCAAAAATAGCCGTTAATCATCCTGATACTTTTTTGGTCAACTTCCACTACGCACTACGCAGGTAAACTGCGCACGGTTACTAGTGAAAACGAAATGGAGAAACCGTTTAGCTACTACTTTGAGAAAAGACCAGAGAAATCGGATCACTGCTCGTTGTTCCTCCTTGGTGCAAACCGCTAGCGGAGCGGACATGTTTACCGAGTAGACAGACAGACAATGATTCTAAAAATGGATGTTTTGGGTTCTGCATCGTTCGTAGAGTATACTGCAATTTTATTTGATATTTCATTTACAGACACTGCTCTGTTACCATTTTATTATACGTATAGGTTGTAGCGGCCATATTGATACATATATACTTATACTTGAAATTAACAATTGCCAGAACCCGCTGTGGTTGCTTAAATAGTCAAGACCCATCGCGATGAACCATGACTACATTATGATGATGCATCAGGCCATCACGTACTATTGTAACGTATGTACTATTGTGATAAGTCATTTATCTACTATCACATAAGGTTACAAGCCTTCATATCATTTCGTCTGAACACGCCACGATACATTTTGTCTCTGAGTGTTTCTTAGTGATATGGAAAGACTAATGGAGTTGTAAACCGCTATCAGTTCTCCCACAGCGAACAGACACATCTGCTTACAAACTTGTAATTATCTAAAGTGCATGAGTGAGTTTCACCACAAACATCTAAGCCTGACCTTACCAATGACTAAGAATTCTTTTCATATATGCCAATGGTGCAATTAGCACATTCTGCCAGTGTCAAGATTTGTTAATAATAAATAACTTCAAAGTCTAAAACGCACTGTGAATGTCCAGTCTCGTCAAACTAAGTCAGGACTCGCTCAGTAAGATAGTAGGTTTTCTGAGGACAGAAGAAGACTCCTTGGAAACAGGAAAAACGCAGCCCTATGCTTTTATTTCATTATTACAAACATTACATACAAAAACACTTTTAACCACAAAGCGCACTGTACACAATTTTTATAAATGTTGGGACAGTAAAGTAAAAAGTACACATCTGCAAAAATGAGGTGAAGATCATGTTCAATTATATTATCTAACGAGAGAAAATAGTAATTACATTAATTACAATGTAATTACAATTACAATAATTGTGATTACAATAATTGTGATTACAATAGTGATAACATTATTGTAATTACAATAATGTAATTACAATTCACCTACATTTGGAAGTAGGTATTAAATATAATTTTAGTATAAGTTAATAATATCTAGGTAATAGAGACAATAGAATATTTTTTAATTAAATAATTGATATAATTTGGTGGGAAAATAAATACTTGTACATACTTTACAATGAAAAGAAAATAATTAAATCTAAAAACTGATTCTAAATCTGATTTTAAAACCAAATTTGTTGTACGTCATGCTCAATATATCTATATATTGAGCATGACGTACGAATTTGGACCCCGCGGCAAAGTACCAAGCGTGCTAGCTGCATTACCTCTCCGGATCACTAGGTTAATGCGTCGTGCGAGGTAATGGCCAGCCTTAGGATCGCCGGGGCTGTCGACCAGGCGCGTTGAGAGGTCCTTAAAGAATAAGAGCGCTCTAGTACCCGATGGGCCGACTGCAATAACCATATATTCGGGGCCGATATTCTTGTATTTAATAGTCTTACGCCTCTATGTCGCCTCTGCCGCTGCACCAGCTTTCTCACAGGTTCCGCGGAAGTGGAACGGAGTCCGAATAACAACGCAAGTCGCATCCCACACTACACTATTTTAAAAGTATTTTGGTGTCAGCCTTACTGCATTACTATAACAGGGCACAGACCTCCTCCAGTGATCACAACGACATTTTAGTATTTATCAAATAGTATTTTTATTTTCTGATGTATTTTTAGTATTTTTAGAAGTCTAAAGATCTTTTTTTTTCTAAAAAACTACTGACACTATCGTTTCTATACTTTATTGTCAAATTATAATGCATCAGAATGGTACAATATCAGTGCTGTGATTTATCTGCAGTATTTGCTGAACAAGTTCCATTTTGTTGTCGCAGCATACGATATTAAATGTATGTATATTTAACGTTTTACTCTATGTACGTAACTGTGGCGTTAACACAACGAATAAATATATTACTTTTTCATTTCACAGCGAATTCATACGTAACAAATAAACATTTTCTTCTCGCGAGTGAAATACGAGAACCCATAGTTACATTTCAGGCAACGATAGTGGCACACTATCAAACCACCGCTTGCGGCGAACTCTTTTATGTTCTCCATGTAACCAGCTCCATTTATCTGAACGAGCTTTTTAAAGGAGAATTACCTTCACATCGCTGAAATATGGGAATAATGTATACACAGTTAACCATACCACACATCAGTGTAAAGTTACACAGGCACAAACAATAGAAAAAAGTTTCATCGATTTATAGGAAAAAAAAACACAAGCACATTAAATAAATTATTTAAAAAATAATTTTAAAAAACCGTCTGGGTATAAAATAATTAAAAAATTTGGATATTTTCATATTATTTGTGTATGTTCGTTCAACGTACGGATATGTTAGTTGTGGGATAAGCCTGAAACCAGTTTCAGATCAAAGCCTCCGAGGTGATATAAAAAAGCGTCGGCCACGGCATCGATCCGCGCCTTGACATTCGCGTCACGAAGCTGCAGGCCTACTGCGCCGTCGCCATAGCAACGCACCCGCCACCTTCTCCCGCGCCCGCCAAAATAAATTTTAGGTAAAGTTTAAAAATAAACAAAACACGCCTTGCTTCTTATGTATACTATAGAGAATAAGTCACATGGCTAGGCAACAGAAAACCCTTCGTTTGTTAAGTTCAGAAACTGACTTTTGTTCTAAAACTTTTTTTTTGGGATAGATAGCACGGAACGAGGCGATGCATTATTGCTTAGTTTTCCGCGGCCTACGCTAATGTATGCAACTTCAAAAAGTTAGGAATCTATTAGAACCGCAAATGATGTTTATTCTTATGTGTTTCTGACTGAAAAACATTCTTGAACAAACTTAAACTTTTTATATAAGAAAACCGTTATTTTGATCAAAAATTTTCCTAATAATATGTTTCGTGGCCTTTCCAAATACCTACAGTAAAATCAAAAAGCGAATTAAAATAAAAAGTAAAAGACCCGACGGTTCAAGTTCTTATTAATGTTGAACATGTGTTTTAATCAAGATTTTATAACAATAACAATAATAACATTTATAACAATCTTTAGTATTGATACTTCGTTACTTGTACTTATGAATGTAAGGACAATAGACATAATTATATGGTGTAATGTATTCGTATAGCTAAGCAACATGTAGTAAGCGACAGACCGCTACAGGAAGGCGAATCCCCCCCCGGTGTCAAGTCAGTGATACGGCGGTATGCCGATTGAGATATCGCTGTTGAATAATTAACATTTTTAGGGCTTGTGCATCTTGCGGGCGAATACACGTGTTCTTATTCGTGGCAACCTGTCACACCGCCACTCACTTGCTAGTTGCTAGTTATAAAGAGGATATTCTTTTATTTCTATTTTATTTATTTGAACTTCATTTGCTTTATCAACTTTATTTGCACAAGTATTTAACATTTACAAAAGGCTTAATGCCTAACGGCATTCTCTACTAGTCAACCACCAGATCAAACAGAAAACAGAACACAGGTGCAGTTTTAGTTGACAGTAGACATTTTGTAACTGGAGAATTTAGTGAATTGGTTATTATGGTACAGTAGTCATTCTGACACATTCTTATGAACCTGAACGGAAATTAAGTTGGTTTAAGTTACTGAAACAAAGATTTGAATTCACCACCATAATATTTATGAATTACAATTTTCCAAGCGTATGGTCGAACTAGACTATTAATGATCACATTAGCTATTGGCTTTTGCTTTGTGATCTATCTCACAATATATCTCAGTAATGTCACGTCACATTTTACTTAGTGATAATCATTATATATTTTTAATGTTTCCCTAGAGATAGAAGATTGAAATATATATTTAAAGTAATTCAATTTATTGTCCTCTCATTAAATTGAATGATACAGCACCATTATTAGATTTAAACTTGTTATTTTACGCTTAAGTCTCAAAGATACTTTTTTTCTATCTATACATGATAGAAAAATAAGTATCTTTGAGACTTTTTCTTTTCTAATTATCTTTTTTAATTACCTACATTATTGAGACTAAATAGCCATTATATATGATAATGATATGATGAAAGACAGACAGGACATCCTATGTAATGGTGTCCAAGACACAAAGAAAGGACAGCTTGTTAAAACTATATATAAAATTACAGTTAAAGAGCGTTAAAGTTACAAAACTTTTAATAAACAATGTATTTTGGGAGTCGCCCTCTCCTCGTGGTCAGGTGGCGTTGGTAATAGAACTATAAATAGCCAGGAACTATAACAGACAGGACGTCAGGAAGCCCCGTCCTTCCTGCTTCACCCAAGTTTACATTGCTGTGAAAAAATTAACGGACTGTATTGCTTGCAATAAATAGGCATTCAACTGCCGTTTATAATGTATGGCCCTTTTATAATTTGTATAATATTTATTCATCTTTTCCATTAGATTGTGTCCATAACATCAATTCATTCAACTATATATCGGTTCTGTTCGTAGTTGAGGCACATCGCTCTTTTTTTCTCTTTTTGCGGTGCCTCTCTAACTAGGGAAGGTTGGCAATCAGATTCAAATATTTTGAGCTATCTCTCGCGAGGGGAAACAGTTCGGCGGCATTCGCGACGCCAGTAGGACTGCCACCTTCGGAATACCCTAAACCCGTTGATTTACAAAAAATGGAACAATATACCCATATTACGACGGTGTAAACATTTATGATTATCAAAAAAATACTACTCCATTACAATGTAAATGTAAAAATAGACATTTACAAACGATATGTTGTTGGATAGAGCTGGGCAAGCTCTGTAACTTTTTTTAAATATCTTTTTTTTCTAAATCGCGCAGTAAATATTGTAATCTACCTTTTGGACTAATGTTTTGCCGTCGACTTATTAGTAGCAATTGCTATTAGTCGTTAGTTATTATATTAGCCACTGTTTATTAACATACTAAGCAGTGGCGAGCATTGGTTTTGAAACTATGTAGGTAAACAATAACGCAGTATATCATTTTTACCAGATTTTTAAAAAAATTAGGAGTTATAACAACAATAGTGTTTGGCCGCGGTTCGCCCACGTTAACGTAGGTAAGTAGGTAGTAGTTAAATTGCTTGTCTTGCTTGTCTTTTTAATGATATTAACCAAGAAAATGCTTGAACGGTTCTTTTATAACTACACAGCAGATTGTGTGCAAGAAAAAATGGTAAATTTATCGTTAATTATGTTTCCTAGCAGAGCGGTGATAGTCCAGCGCATCTACCCCCGACTCACATTTGTGAGATAGCATGTTCGTATCCTGGTCAATACGCTTAAGCTTCTCTTTTTGTACAGATTTTATTTCAATTATCACTAGTTCTTTGGTAAAGATAAATATCACAAGCAAACCCGCATATCCCAGGAATAAAAATTGTGGATTAATAAACATGTGAACATTAGGACAGCGAGGTATATTATGGCCCGAAACCTTCTCCTGATAGCAAGGGGAAGCATGTGACCAGCAGTGGAACGTAGGCTGATATTGATATCGGTACTAATCACTACCGACGGCTTTGCCTTTATTCTATGATGAACTATTTCTATGAAATGGAATGAACGTTACATACAGTATGAAACTAGCATTATATGGGCGAACCATTAACTTTCAAACATTGTTCATAGTATGACCCCTTATATTGTTTCCAAACTTTCCAAATGTACCATATACCGTACTATACAGCCTGAATCTCTCCACTGGATATAGGCCTCTCCCGAGGTTCGCTACCCTATTCTACCCTAGTTATACACGTTATGGCTACCTGCCTGTTTCCATGGGAAGAAGACGCAAGACTAGCATACTGCATACAGTCTGCTTGGAGATAAGTAGATACTGTTGCCCATTGACATCCGCAACATCACTCCAGAATGACAAACATTCGCGTGCTCCCGAATACGCTGCATACATTTGAAGATACAGGAATGGATTCGAAGAAAGGGTTGGGAAAATGCTCAGGGATAGGATAGGATAGAACGGTTTATACCTACCTACATATAGATAGCTAGATCTGTATTCTTAGGAACATCCCATTTCTTTAAGGGAAAAAATTGTTTGATCCGTGAATTAATTAATTTTATTTCACGGGTTATTAGACAATTCGGCTACTTATCTCAAAAATTTCCTGCTAGGTCGATTTATTAAAAGTATAATACTAGTGAATTTAGGGAGACGTGGGCGAAGCTTAGGCCGCGAAAAGCCATCTAGCTATCTAGTGTACCTTAGTAGATACATTGGTGCGGTAAGAATTTTATTTTCTCTATATTATGATTCGATTACATTTCATTTTCAATTATAATTACATTTTTATTTCACCTTTGCAAAAAAGCATATGAAATATATAAATTGTACCTATATAGTAAATAAAGTGAGAATTAATAGTTTTAGATATTTTTCCGTAAAAAATAACATTTCGGTGTATAACATTATTTTTAATCGCATAATTACTCTTACAGCTGATAATAAAAGTATTATACCTACCCAGTTCAAAGTGTACCTATGAGAACTATTTAAGCCATAAGATCGTAAGTACCTATATTTTGTTAATAGTTTTATTGGCAATTCATACTAAAAATAACAGTTGATCTTTTTCGCTTTGTCCGCTGATTACACATCAGCATCACTGATCTATCGATCATTTTCGCTTATCAATTCATAATCATGACAGATCAAAACTCGATTAAAAGACCGATTAGTTAAATCATACCCTTTCTTTAATAGGTGAGTAAGTGTTCTAAGTGTGTTTTAGGTTCTCTGTTTTAGAAGCAATAAATCGTGGCAACTGAAAAAAATACTTATCTACTCTCTCTTTTAAATAGGACATTTCATTATAAGTATTTTATATTCTCATAAACTTCTACCTAAATGTACAATAGTTATTGCCAAAATACGCGGATAGACAAAATGTAATACGTTTAAGTAAATATGATTCATCTAACATTTCCGAATTAAATGGATATATGCGGTAGATATAAACGTACCTACTTCATATTTAATTATAGTGATAATTTATGAACATCTTACCCCTGCTGTCATCGTTTGAGAGAGCACCACATATCTTCCGACCTCAGAAGTACCTTGTTCAAACACGACATACAATAACCGCGATGCCGATGTCATAAGAGTTATATTTCATTCGAACTTAAGTCGGATAAAGTTGACATTAATGACATTACCCGACCGCTAAGCCATTATTCCCAAAGCATTCTAACACAAACACCAAGAAAATAATGACTGTTCTTTACGAAACACCAGTTAAATACAAATTCAAGCTATATCTCTGCCTAGATCAAATGTTTATTTTGACAACCGGTTTACGTAACGTTCGAAACACCGCCCTACAGGCAGAGAACACGAGGAAACTGAACAGCCTGAAAGAAAAATATACGTTCTGTATACATAGGTATATACACAAGAAATTATATAAAAAGCTAAATTCACAGTTCCAAGGCGCCATACAGTGACGAGTAGTCAAACTTTTAATGACGGCGCCATCTAGAGATTATTATTAAAAGCATATGGTTGTTTGAGTCGATAGTACACATTATAGTTTGCTGTTTGTAGGCAAATCACTGTAGTAGTTGATGTGTGTATTACACTGGCCTCTACTAAACTAGTACGCATAAATAGAGGTCAGTGGTGTATTTTTATATTTCTCAAAAGCGTTTTAGTCTGAATGTTATATAAATTCAAGCCATTACAGACTTGCCTATACTCCTTTTTGAAATAGTGACAGTATTATATCAATAATAATAATTATTATATTATACTATAGGAGAAATTATTTGGCTGCATGGAATTACTTCCTATGCCCCAACAAAATATAATCTATGGAATAAAAATAGAGATTTGTTTCAAATTGGTGTCCTCCGTCCTCAGTAAACCTACTAGTCCTACTACTGCTTTACTGAGCGAGTTCTGACTTACTCCGGTGGGACTGGACATTCACAAGATGTGTTTTAGACTTTTAGAAATTGTTTAATACGAAGTAAACTTGACACTGGCAGAATGTGATAATTGCCCTATAGGAAAAAAAAATGACCATTTGACACAAGCAGCACTCACCTGTCACAGAAATCTGTCAGATAATATTTTCATTTGTTTTTGTTTTGTGTAGTCAAAAAAATATTATAAAATACTAAAAAATCAAATAAGTATTACCATACTTAGTGTAAATAATCAAATTCACGAACGCAAGTTTTATCAAAACAAAATGGTTAAAGTTTGGAAACTAGGTCTTATAAGTTATGACAATGCTTTAAAAATTCAACTAGCACTTGCTCGGAAACATTTGGATGCTATGATGAAAGGGCAAGATGATAATTACGACACATTGCTCCTTGTAGAGCACAAGCCTGTCTACACTGTTGGTTGGTTAATTTCATGTATAACTTTTTCTTTTCCTTATAGAAAGAATTCTTCTTTTATAGAAAGGAGGTGATAGACATCTGCCCGTGTATGTGGATCGCCCACGGACATCCGTGATATGTGCCAACATTAGTCAAGAATGAAGAATGTTGCTATGTCCCAGACACAACTTGGGTGGTGATTTGAAATTACCTAAGAGTTGGGAACTAGAGTCTAATGGGATAAAAAGATTATCCCATTATGTGATATTAGCCTATAACAATTCACTGCCTAACACTTACTTCTAGTAAATCATTAGGGGTTTTGAAGAATCATCACTAGCTTGGTGGTGAAGTAAAACATTGCAAGGAAATCCATGTTTGAGAAAAAAAAAACTGGGGCATGTGTATCCACTAATCTGCACTAGGACCCTGTAGTGGATTATTAGATGGAAACCTAGTGGTCTTTATTTTATTTAGAAAACTTCATTGCACATTATGGTACAAAACATGAACATAATAATGCCTTAAGGTATACTCTACCAATTAACCTTTGCATTAAACAGAGAGATACATTGGTAAGTGTGATGAAAGTTATAAAATATTTATGTTCACTTACAGTATTTAAACTTGGCACTACATGTGTAGTGTTATTTCAATAGTTATAGTAGTAATTCACAATTGGTTTATTAATTATCAAATATTATACTCTTATACAATTTATATTATGAAGCTGTGAACTATTTGTAAATAAATAAATAGATATATATCTCATTATACTCATTGCCAAATGTGCTACTAGTGCAACTTATAACATCTAAGCAGGATGTATTATAGTTCTTGCATATCCCTCTGTGCATATTTATAGCACCATACTCAATGACACTAGGAATACTTTTGAGTACAGCAGTGCAGTTATCATTAACAAACAACAATCAACTTTGTCGACATTGGAATAAGATCAAAAATTCACTAAGTCACTGACTGCCTATGTCCCTTTTAATGCTCTCAAAGTTTGGTATGTTGATTGTTGTTTATTAATGAAAACTCTACTCCAGCCCATCCAACATCTAAGTCCAAATTTACATCCATCCAGGATCAAACCTGGAACCAGTTGCACATTTATCATATTTACCAGGTCATCATATTTACTTAGTAAACTCATCATACTTATATATAGTTTAAAAAGTGTCACCCTGGTCTCACAAATTACTTTATATTTACTGTCATGTAAAGATACATGTGGCACTGGATTAGCTATTGTCTGTATTTTTTTTTCAAAATCATATTTTACATTCATAAAAAATGTTTGCAGTGTGTATGTATACATCTTGGATAGATGGATTTTGGCCTGAAACCTAGTGATTTAGTTGGTTATCAATAGTCTCTACCAGATAGATCATGTAATAATGGTAGCAGGTATAGGCTTTATACCTATATAAAGTATTTTATGTGTATTTCTTTCAGGTATAAGAAATGACACTTCTCAAGATGAAATTTTTAGACTCCGTGGTCTGGGTGCAGAGTTTCGGAAAACAAACCGTGGAGGTTTGATCACGTTCCACGGTCCTGGACAGCTGGTTGCTTATCCTATCATCAATTTAAAACATTTTAAAACCAGTGTCAAGTGGTATGTGGACAATTTAGAAGAAACAGTCATCAGTCTCTGCAATGAATTAGGTGAAAACTGAAACTCAATTCAAAACTTGAAAACTATGTAGCTTAAAAGTACATGGAAAGTACTCACCTGATAGAAGTTTTTTATATGTAGAAATAAGGTGACAGTAGAGTAGACAGTCCAACTGGTAAGTGGATATTGTCATCCATGGATCTTTGGATATGTCAACGTTCAATTAAGAATGATGAATGATTGTAATACTTTCAGACGCACAAACTACCTTTATAGATTTTTTATTATTATTGTGTAATAGGCGAGCAGCATTACTGCTGGTATGCCTATATCTTGTGTTAGCTGGTGTTACAATTTTTGCCATACCTCTTCTGGAAGCCATTTGTCAAGTCTGTTCTTGAAACTGTTTATTGTTGTCAATTCAATGATTTCTTGTTCCATATATCCATATCACTTATTCCATATATTCATTTAGGATTGGATTTGGAAAGTGTATTAGGAAAGATGGGGAAGTATGGAGTATGAAACTAAATATCTTTGTTCATTATGAAATTCATTGTTCATACACACTGATCTGTTCTAAAGTAATATTATATCTTATTTCTACTTCAGGTGTCAAAGCAAAAAGATCTCCATACACAGGAGTGTGGGTAGAAGACAACAAAATAGCCGCTATTGGTATTCATGCATCCAGATATGTCACAACACACGGTATATCACTCAACTGTGACAATGATTTGTCATGGTTCGACCATATTGACCCTTGTGGGATAGAGGATAAAGGTGTCACTTCATTAACTAAAGAAACTGGTGTCATTTGCTCTGTCGAGAAAATGATCCCTTTATTTCTGAGGAACTTTGAAAAAGTTTTTGATTGTAAATATGAAGAATTAGATACAGCAACACAACAAGAAATATTAAACAATGTTTACAACATATTGTCACGTGCGATAACTTCTTGATTTCATACTAATTTGATACTAAGTAAATAAATCATTTAGTATCAAATTATAGACTACTTAGTGCAATGATCTGTGAATTATTTATAATCGAAATTGTTATTTTGTGTACCAGAGATGGATAAATAAAAAAAATATTTAAATTTGTACAATTTTATTTCTCTTGTTAATTAATTATCATGAAAAAATAAATAAGGTAAAAATAAATATAATTAAAATCTATATAAATAGCATAGAAATCTCAAGTTGGGTTGAGAGAAACAATCTACTACTTGTGCCTACAAGGTGTACGTAAATAACTGAATTTCATAAATATTTCTTCAAAACCCAACTGAAAGTTCATAAGACATTCTAAATTGAATTAGCGCCACCGCGAAAAGTAACGGTTCAATATTTACAAATCTTGTTAGTACATTTTTTCACAGAGTATTAAAACAATGTAGTTTTTTGAGATGTGCAAAAAGTACAAGACAGATTCCTATTTCGGGTACAATTCTTACTAGAATAACAATTTACTGCAAGGTTGTCTTACCTAATCTAAAGTTTCGTTTCATTTAACTAATTACCTAATACAAACTAATGATTTTTAATTCAGAATAATCCCCTAAAATAGATGGTTTTTTAAAATAAATTTCTGGGGACTATTCCAAAGTGTTAGTTTTAGCTTTCATACTTTTAAATATTAATTATTTAAATTGTACAATATGATTTTCTGGTTCCCTAATATCTTAAAAATATTAAATGCGTTTCTTAAATGTATATAAGTAAGTTATTGTATAAAATTAAATTACAGCACTGCATTATTGGTGTTGCAAGAAACCTAATGGTTTGCGATTGTGCCAAATTATTTACCTAACTATATCGTAATTCATCTAATTGTACGACTATTTATTGTTAACAAATGCTTTCAAATGCAATTCTTTCCCAAGGTAAATCTAAAACACACGGTGGTTACAATAAAAAACTGCGAAAATGACATCAAAATAAATTGCTAGTTTAAAGAACGACCAAAAAAGTCTTACAAAAATACTATGTCACGTTACTTGCATTAATTGGACGGATAAAATTCGTGATCTGTATATATTTATAACCTATGCGGAATTTAGATCAACATCAGTCGTTATTATCACATGTCCCTTGCTGATAGGCATAGGATCATTATTTAAATGCTTCAACCAACCATTATTATGTAGCCTCGAAGGATTATATTGTGGGAATTACGACATGTGTTTAGGTGGCGCGAGCCACTTGCGCATGTAGTAGCAGAAGATTGTGGCGATATACAGTAGCACCAGCAGGGCACACGCCACTCCCAGCAACAGCACCGACGCCTTGCTTGGGCACGGTTCTACTATCGTTACGGTTTTTTCTGCAAAAATAAAAGAATACCTATTTAAAACATACACGACAAGACACGACATACCCGTCTTTAACGCTTAGATGCTGTGGACATAAATAAATAACGCCATAGTCAGTGGCTGCCCACACTAGGATCCCCTGCGTCATAGCTCTAGAGCAGAGGTCCCCAAACTTTTTGTCTCGTAGACCACTTGCCATGTTTTTCGGTTTTGGGTAGACCCCCTATTTACCCAATATCAAATTTTTGAAAATTCACCAACTTCAAATGTGTTTTTAACAACTGGTATAGTGTTACTCACTTCGCGACTTCACGTCAAATCCGTAGTGTTTCGTCGGTATGTTTTTTACGTTTTCACATAAAAACTAAGCAACAAATCTCCGTGATCTTTTGCACAGACCAAGTTGGAGGTCTAGCCAGCTACAAAGTTGACACAGGCTACAATTTACCGCGGAAAAATATTTTTTACAAAAATAAAAACACACGCAGAGAAAATAAAAACGTACGCGGGCGGAGCTGCGGGAACTGCTAGTTTATAATAATTCTTAAACAGTTTCATATATCAGAAAATATACCTAATAACTTAAATTTTAATATAATTCTTCACGTTTCATAAACATTTATGTGTTAAAAATTTTTACTTTATAGGTGGTTTTATAATTTATATAGATAGATATATATGTTTATTATATTATAAGAAAGTATTATGTAAGTAAATAGGTACTATCTGTGTATGTGGATTATTCCATTCATAGAAAGCCAAAATTAAAGTCACGACCTGCATAAATGAGATCCACTGTCGTGGACCCCCATTTACATCTCATGGACCCCAATTTTTTTTTTCGCTGACATGGACCCCTTGCAGGTCGTAGTAGACCCCTGGGGGCCAATATAGACCACTTTGGGTATCACTGCTCTAGAGATTCGCGCACAGACTGACAAGCTACCTAGACCCAAACAAGTTTGATCAGATTAGAATCCCTTTATCGTGGATTCAAAAATATAAAGACGACAGGAAGCAGCTAACCGCTCGTTATACAATATTTTTTTCTATACCTATCCATAGGAAGATTGAAGATTGGTAAAGCAATGTTCAAAGTCGACAAGTTTAGTACTTTAACTTTTAAAAACAAAATACATCCCTCTCTCTCTTTAGCTTTCCCAATGTAAGCAGTTTTATAATGATATTCAAATTTATTTTCAGATAGAATAGCAATTGAACAACTAAATCAAACAAGGTTTTCCTTTGCGCATATAACCAACTTTTCGTTTTTATGAGAGAATTGTTCCTAAGAAAAAACCTGTTTCAATGTCTTACTTTTTAAAACAAATATTACAAATCACGATGATACTAACCCCCAAAGTTCGCTTCGGACGCAACTCCGCCAGGCTTGTCGGAACGAAGGAAGTCTGTGCTCTGTCTCTCATCTCCAAAGTCCAGCACGAGGATTTCTTGCGAAATGTTCATGTCTTCCTCTTGATTGTGACCCTCGCCGGTCTCGTTGCGAGGCAACGAACGCTTCTTCCTGCCCCATGACTCCAAAGATTCTCTTCCCCATTCGCACACCGCCTGAAACAAAGCATCGGTCATTGATACGCCATAAAAAGTAGTTTTTTTCTTTTATATGTACATAGGCGGCAGACGAGCATACAGTCCACCTGATGGTAAGAGGTTACTGTCGCCCATAGACATCCGCGATACATGCCACCGTTAGTCCAAAATGACAAACGTTAGCACGCCCCCGGATGCGCTGCCTACCTTTGGAGATATAGGAATTGATTTAGAGAAAGGGTTGGGAAAATGGGGAGGGACAGAATGGGAATGGGCTCTGGCACATCTCACTCACTACCGAAACACGTACGTACATTGGGGAAATACGATAAAGAGGGAAATGCAGTACATTTCAAGGTAGTCTTTTTTTTTTATGGACGAAGGCGGCAGACGAGCATACAGTCCACCTGATGGTAAGTGGATACTGTCGCCCATAGACATCCGTGATACATGCCAATATTAGTCCAGAATGACAAACTTTGGCACGCCCCCGGATGCGCTGCCTACCTTTGTTGATGTAAGAATGGATTTGGAGAAAGGGTTGGAGACCTGGGGAGTCTTCTGTGAGAGAGGGGTAACGTGCCCAGTCGAGCGCGCCCAGCGGCTGTTGAATTTCAGCGTGCACTCTCCCCCTCAAGTAATTGGTACATTTTATTTTACAGTTTTCTTCAATATTGACTAAAGCATTTTATCCAATTACCCAACAACACCACGGTTGCACAAGTTAACTTTTTTTTTATCTTAAAATTACATTTCTTAAATTTAAATTAAATTTAAAATTATTATGATAATTTTAAATTAATGGAAATTAATGGAATATTTTAAATTAATTAAAAAAAATGGAAATCAGTAAGGGTCTGGGACCTTGCTCCTACTGATTTCCATTTTTTTCGGAATTTGGATAACTTTTATCCATCTACACAGGAAAAAATTTAGCTCCGATGAAGCAGTGAAAAACGCCTTCAGAGAATTCATCAATTCCCGTCCCCAGAAGTTCTATGGCAGAGGCATCACTCAACTTCCATTAAAGTGGCAAAAGTGCTAATAGTGGACAATACTTCGATTAATTAAATATATAATTTTCATGCAAACACATTAATTCATTTGTTCCATATAAAACGGTGATTTCATGGGTGAGGACATAATAATATTATGATAATAGTATCTGATCCTTGATATAAGATTGGCAGCTTATATCGAGAAGACAGTCATCTGATTATACAAATATTTCAGTTCTGCTAGATCCTGATTAGGCTGATTTGCTGGTATTAACAGGTAGCATTCTCTTACTTCCCCATCTAACCGTACCACCAAAGAAGTATTTTTGCCAACTCACCCCCAGAGGGGCTAGATCTGGCCGTTTTTTCGCTCGTTCAGCCCCGAATATAATGATTTAGCACCTGTTTACGAAGGTAGGAAATAACTAATAGTTACCGGTTCACAAGGTCCAAGACAGTATTTGACGTTGCATTGGAAGATAACACCGTAGGACTCTGTGAATCTGAAGGCTTCGTACACGGACTGAAGCGCGTTGCCGTCAGTGGTGAACGCGGGGAATATAGATGGGTCCACGGGGCATCTGCAACAACACTACTCTTAAAATACTTATCTACGCATTAATATGAAATATACTTAAATAATTCGATAAATAACAACAATAAAAGTATAGGTAGGCAGGATAGATAATTTAAAACTACACGTGACATTCTATAACATTTTGTATAGTTATGTGGAACATATAGGTCCTACCCTGCTTCATGTTGTACTGATATAAATGATAACACGGTTTCAGTTATTATTCGCAGTTCTCTAAAAGCTGTATACTTCGCAGGCATTCAAGTTGTACAAATAACAGCGGTAAGCCGTTTACTATCAGGTAACTCCTTGCTACATAAGAAAATTAGTCTGACTTACCCCTCATCATCAATAATTTGGAAAGTATTCTTTGAGTCCTTCGCCATAGCAATGCAGCTGCGCGCGAAGATGCCATACGGAGCTGTGGAAAATAAATAATGTTATAGACAGTTGAGGTGTGATGAAAGATTCTCGACTCATACTATGCGTGAATTGAAAATCCCGAACCCTACCACCAATTATTTTTGAAATTATTATTTAGTTACTTTTCATGGTGGATTACTCCAATTCGTCAAAAAATGTAGGTTTCTAGTACATTCTCAACTTTCTGATTATTTTTATATCTACAATGACATGATTAGCATTCTAATATTTGTTTTTTTCGCTTACAAACTATGAAGATTTTATGTTTTTCGGTAGAAACATCTGCTAGAGGCGTTATTTGGCTGAAAAACACTTGACGCATTGATATTAGCGTTCAACACACTAAGGCTGGAAAAAAGACTACTTATAGTAGCAAAATTATGACACTGTGTACCCTACAGCCTGTGAATCGTAAATCGGTTTTACAAATTACGAATTTCGATATCCTGTTTGCAATTCTTCAAGCTTCTTTAAAAAGGCATATGGAACAGGTCCTTTCGTGAGCTCACCATACTCATAATAATATATATACGCAAAAATCATACTGATTTGAGTACAAGTGGTCTTACTATCTTCCGGTATTTCGATGCGGAAGGTGAGCCGGTCGCCGATGCGGACGGTTTCGACCTCTCGCTGGCGCGCGTCCAGGATGCGGATGCGCGGCGGGGGCGCTTCGGGCGCGGCAGTGATCGATATCATCTCGGGATCCCTGGAGATGAATCCCATTTTTGTAGTAAAGGATGAGAAAACAAATCATAAATAAGATTTATTGCAGGCATAAAAACTTGTATATTGTAAAGTAAAATGCAGGTAAAGAAAACAATGACATAATCAGCTACATTACAAAAAAACGTTTATAATCTGTACCTATACGTTCGTGTTCTATCTAGTGTAGCCAATGCTTAAAATAAAAGATATTTTTTTTAAGGAATTAAACCCTTCTAGACATACTATTGACATATATATCATTAAGTATATAACTATTTTATAATACTTATAAACTCAGATTAACAAAAACTTAGTTACTTCGACAAGTAGGTAATTAAATAACCTACTCCAAGTCAAAGCTATGAGGTACCCCCGGTCAAATTCCATTCATTCCTAATTTAAAGCAATTTAATTCCTATATTAGGGTTATTGTGTGCACTTTAGCGCAGTCACGTTACTTCATTGACAGCAATCACGATCGGTATCGCGTTTCTACTAACTTCATTAAAATTACATGCAGAGTAAATTGTACTTTAGACTGCGTATCACGTACGGCCGCCGTTCCTCACCCATGTGATTTTAATTGTCACTTGTTTACAATGCAGGGCCCATAGCGAGGCAATAGAATATTAAATTGGTATCTGCGTGGAAGCATGGTGAAGACCCGTTTTTGTTAAACTGTCATATCACGTAACTATCTCGTCACGTCATCACCCATTGGATTTTTAGGGCTGGAGTATATGGAGCATTTTGCATATGGTGGTCATGTGGCACCATAAGCAAAACTATTTGAAACTTGAATCATAGTTATATATACTACAGCACTTTGAAATACATTGATATACTCAAAAATATAGTTTTATAGCCAAATTTGAGAAAATTATGACCAAAATTCGTTGTGATCGATTCACAAACAGTAAAAAAATTTTTTGAAGAAAAGGAAATAAGAAGCAAAAAGAATATAATAGTGATTAGAATTCTATCATTTTAATTATATATAAAAAAACTAAATTATATTTAAGTACCTATATAAAAGTAATAAAAAAGTTATCCAACTTTTTACAGTTATTTGCTCTGCTGAAAGTTACCATTTTCGGCTTATGTCTTTATTCCACTGAGGCCATGAGGGTGCAATATATGTTCGAACCTAACATCTAGACCACGTCCAGGCGTTATGTTCGAACATATGTCGCACCCTCATACACTAAGTACGTAAATGTAACAATTACGTAATGTAACGTAACAATTTCAGACTTAAATAAAAATTATGTTATATGTATCATATAACTGACATTTATAACGCCTCGTATCTATCGACTATACACAAGTATCTATTGACCGACTCGAGATTACTTTCTTTTCTTAAAATTACTTTCTTTTCGACTCGTATATACGACTATGTTTGTAATTTTGCCAAAACATCTAAATGTAATGCGAATTAAAATTACAAACAAGGAGGTATGAAAAATGACACACACATTTATATTTTCGATTTGTGCCAAGATTATCTACTAACCTGATAGGCACCATTCCAAATGTGATATTCTTGGAACTCATGTCGTATGTGCATTTTACTTTGTAGATCTTGTCCGCCTTTGTCATGACTACGCTGTGATGCTGAAGAACCACTGTGTTGGAGTAGACACCTGTCTGAAAAGAGTAGAAACACGTTAATACATATTGTTAGTACAAATTGGTAAAAAATCGGTAACAACTTAAACTACTTCATTTCAATGTCTCTGCCATTGAGTTTTGGACGACATCATTGATGCATTCATGACTTTTTGTTAAATTCACTAGTTCTGTTATGAACAGCTTTATATCTAGACCCATATGAAATGAATAATTCGTGTGAAATAAGTAATCCATCAATCAATGTACCAATGTGATAATACTCTTTCTTATTTATAAGACAAAGGCCTATATCTCCAGCAGCAGTTAGACACAAAGGAAAGAGAGACAAAGAAGTGGTAAATAATGTGTAAATTTACTCACAACGCTCTGCGTATTACAGTCCTGTCCAGCCATGGTGAGGTCGAGCCGGAACAGGTCGCTGTTGACGACATCAATGTTGCACGTCTCTGAACGACCCAGTGCATAGATCCGTCCGTTGAATGGTTTGTTCGTACGAACTTGCACAGCGATCCTTGTATCCTTGCAGTGGACCGAGACTGAGAAGGAAAATGACAAGAGTCACAATAATTACAGTTTGATCCCAATTACAGTTAATTACAGTAGAGTCCCGTTCTTTAATGTGACTGTTATAATTCCGTTGTTTAATCTTTAATACACATAAGATTGCAATTTGAAATCACAGCTCGTATTTACTAATGAGTTTTCTAAATTAACGTACGTTCCGGCTATTCACGAGATTGTTAGTAATGATAATCCCCGGGAGGAAAACATGCATAACCGAAATTTTAAAAATATTCAAAGGTTTTATAATTCCATCGAACGCGGTGTATTATTGTCCAAAACTTTTCGTTTCAAAAGATTAAAAAGAGATCATCATACCTATTAAGAAATAATAGTAAAATTTAGATATTGTGGATCTAAATAATATCAAATCAAAGATTTCTAATTACCATCATAGCAAGTGCCAGTCTTGTCACAGTTAGCGTCGTTTCTGGTCAAGTTGTTTGACATGTTAGCATCCTGCTGATGATCAATGGTAACTGGCAGTTCACCATTTGCATTGGCAGTGCTAGCGGGCTCTGAAACAAAGAAAAACAATATGAGCCTTGCATTGCGTAGAAAGGTTACAAATGTTGTGTTGCAACTCAAATTATGATCAATAAAGGAGTAACAAATAGCATGAAGCGAAGGTACATGTCGTGCGTATCGACAACAAAACCGCTGATTAGATGCCGAGGATCAGAGCGTACTGTGCGTGTATCATAATCGATACGAAATTGCAGCATAGGCGGTGCGCTCTCTGAGATTCTAAATGCAACCGTCTGCAATTCCGACCATCAAGCTCCGACCATCAAGCAATTCTAGAATTTCACACGCCATTGGTAAATGGCTCAGCCATGTTGTTCACCAGAACATCATAGCTCCATAACGAATTTACGCTGTTAAAACCTCATAAGGGGGCTATGGCGGTGACGTTTATTATGTGATTTACTGAACATCGTAATTAACAATCACAGTAACAGTCGCCGCAATTTAGAAGTTGTATACGTCAAATACGTATACAATACGAAAATACGTCAAAATTGTTGTAAATAACACACAATGGTGAATAAAAGGAATCGGTAACCGGAACGCTTTCGGTCAACCGATGGAGCGTTCCGAATCGATTCGATAGCATAGAGCCGATGTCTCGACATATTCACGACTGCCCGGCCAATAATGAAGTGACGTAAATAAGCCATTTAGGCCGTTGACCGTCCAACATCTGACAAAGGAGTGTCGCACTCGCCCACGCCGTTGCTGCCCTCCCGACGTGGACAATACTAACATCTTACCTTTCCTCACGATTGAAAATAACTTTAATCTAAGAAAGATAATTAACTTGAACACAACTTCTCTTTTTGTCCCCGTTTATAACTGTATTCGTAATAGAGTATCCTAAATGGGCAAAAAATTATCCACAAATTCAGCAAACTAATTCGATTATATGGGATCAAAATCTAATCGTATATTACGGTATTCTGTTTTTATTTTAGTAATACGAGTATGTCGAATAGTAGATAAGTAATATACATTTGTATAACTTCTACCAATGGGTGAAATTAATTAAAGAAGAGACATTTGAAACGTCACATGAAAGCAATTCCTAAACCTATTTTAACTTTTTATTGCTCCTCGTGTATTTACAAATTAAATTGACCATTACCTCAAAGCACTGCTGATAAGTAGGTACCATTTACCGTACCGTCAATGCGTGGTTGGACAGCAATATTAAGTAGTACTACAACGTGTAGGTACCTATTACTTACTTAATTCCTAGGATTTCGTTTCAGTAGTAAATGGTGATCTGCTAGCCAATAATATTGACTACCTGCCTGTAGTCGTGTTCCTCGTAACTAGTTAGTTACGCTTTAACTGCTTTAAAATGATTCATATTTTATCGCAGCAGCTTCCAATGGCCGAGTATCACACGTTCGCCTCACTTCAGGACGAGCTCCGACGGTCGAAGAGCACGGAATGCACATTAGTTATTGCCGTGTACGCTGTCGTAATATATTTTATTGTTCTATAAATCACTTGTAGACGTGATAAACTCGTATATGCGAATGCCAATTATTGTAAATCGTTTTAACTATAGCACACAGACGTACCGATATTTTTTATTTTGTAAGCACGAAAGTGGTATTTTGTATTTTGTAAGTGGTCTGCTTTGACCACTTTTGCTGAGAAATAAATGAGCGGAAAATCGTGTATAACCGTAATCCTAGGAGAAATATCGGCTAATGGTACGTAAAATTGTTGCTCCGCGTAAGAATGTTCAGAGTAATGAAAAAAACTATTTTTGTTAAAACTAAATACAAATACATATAATAAATTTACATTAGTTATAAATATTTGTATTTAATTACTAAAGATACATTACTACTGTCTACATTACTAAAGATATAAAGAAAGAATGATAGTAAGTTCGATTAAATATTATTAAACTATAAAATTAAATCGCCTCACATAGTGAGTACACGCATATATATATCTACTTACATAGTTACTTCAAAGGTTTCCGCAAACGACCTTTTTATGAGTTTTCTTGTAAAGACTTTACATATTTGTTTCTGTTCTCTGTATCCATAATAAGTAAAATAAGTCTTGTTGTTGTATTATGTGTATATTAAGTCAATGAGCATATTCTCATCAGCATATTTGCCACGCTTCAGCGATTTACAAAAACTGGTCAACAATTTCCCACGCTCAGTAAAAACCAACGTTTGATTGCATTCTATAAACATTTTAATTTTAATATACTGCATCTAAGAACACAGAAATACAATTATATAAAACAAAAGGACATGCGACTTCTTTAATTTATTATTTATTTAGCTTATACACGTAAATAAATATACGTAATAGTAAATCATTTTTGATATTATTGACTTTCGAATAGATAAACAAAAAAAATCCGTACGCACTACGCATGCCTTTCTGTCTTGACCAATATGTCACTTTTCCAGGTCTGTTAAAAGAAATCTCCGCAGGAGATAAGCTTGCCTTTTGTACATCTTTTATTTTTCTTCCTTTTTATTTATTTCATGTTATGCGGGAACAATAAATTATTAAATAAAAAAAAATCAATAAAAAGGTTTTTTGTATAAACTTCACTATAGTCTCAATATCTGGGAAAATATAACCGATAAAAATGTTCCTTTTCTTAGATAATGTTACATATAAAGAAATAGTTGAATTAAATTAAAACTATCCAACATCATCTGTTATCTACAATATTCAGTTTAAAATAAACTCCATGTTGCTCAAGTTTACCCACATTTTGTAAGTAGACTTCGTTTTTTGTTCAAACCTCTGGGTCCTCACAAAAAGAGATTTAAAAATTTTCTGTGAACAATTTTATGCTTTTTTATTCATTTATGTCGAGCGCCATCGAGATATTGGATAAGATTATTGGTTGCTTACCGCTAGATTAAGGTTGCAGGTCGGATGTGGCCGAATCAATAGGTACGCGGTTTTTGTCATTATCTTTACAAAACCGAAATGAACGATACTGTTACATTTATAATATTGAGAATGTGTTTAGTCATGGTGAAATTTTCAAGGTGGGTAACCTCGATATTACCATATACTCTAAATTTAATTTGCTTTTTTTATTAGCCCTTCGATTACTGTGTGTGGGAGACAATAAGAAACGATATCAAAATTCTTCATCATGACAATAAAAATGATAACTAGAAAAAACTAATTCCTCTAATACTTTCATAAAACTGTAATTAATAACTTATAATTTTGTAGTTAGGCTTCACGTGTGTAAAGAAAGTGGGAAAATTCCAAGCAATCTTTTCTGGTTAAGTATATCAGAAAAAGTTGAATAAAAATGTGTATGAAGCAGCATAGTCGGAAATGTCCGTCATAACGGTGCGGTCCGTGCCTGGCGAGGGGTTTGAAAACAGGGTTCCTACAACTTTAGTCCGAGGATACCGTTAAGTACTAGCTCGGGAGCACACTGAAGGTACCTACTGGATAAAAGTTGTTTACCTTATTACGTTCGTTCCCACCCAAGGGAAATGAACTCAGTGTAATATGCAGCATGATATAAAAAGATCTTGTAAAATGTGGCATATGAAAAGTTTGACATGTAAGCACTTGTTTGTGGCTTGATATAGATTGTAGCTTGTGGCTTGATACGCTGCTTAGTGAGCTTAAAACTAGATATCAGTAGAGAAATTGTGTGTGTATGAGAAATATATCGGCGTATTTTAATGTTTGACTTGGAAGGGGACATAAAAGTGAGGGGCGATTATCGACGCAAATTCTTTATCTCAAAAACTGTTTAAGTTTTTGAAATCACACTTTTTATCCATATTTTTTCCAGGGGAGTCCATTACTTTTAAAAGAAAATTTACGCCGGCGAAGGCGTGAGTAATAAGCTAATCTTTCTAACTAAAATATAAATAAAATTTGACTTATATTATATACTAGCGACCCGCCCTCGCTTCGCTTCGGTTTATAAGATTAATTTTTTTTTTCAAAATTTCAAAATAAGATATCGCCTATATTAGACACCGATTTGTGAAAGAATTTTTGAAATCGGTTCAGTAGTTCCGGAGATTACCCCCAACATACAAACACACAATTTTACCTCTTTATTATATTAGTATAGATATAGATTTATAATATTTCTCATCGTACCCCGCAATATTTCTCTGTATTTAAGGCAAAGCTTAGCTGGCAGAGAATGCCTTAGGCCTTAAGGCATTGTCGTACAAAAGTTGAGCTAAATGCCTTTTTGTCGCTTAAATAAAATGTGCAATAAAGTTTGTCAATTAAATAAAATAACTAAATACCAAGTATTAAATACCTTCACTATAAGTAACTAACAATAATGTCTTCAAACAGATAAGATAAACAAAAGCATTTGATTAGGTACTCGCTTCAAATCTAACTGAACAAGGTAATAACTTACATTATATGCCTATATTCTAGTAGTACTCTACTATGACAAATTAATATAGTTAATCGTAGATTATACTATATTTTCTCCTTATGTGTCAAGTCGGCTTATCGTTGACTAAACTTCTCTTACATTTGATAAATTTTAATGTGTAAAGAAATATTTTCCACATCTTTTTTTTTATTTTAATAAGCATGATCAGATTATACAAAACTATTTATAAATCTATATAAATACTACCAAAACCTCCGGGCTTTGACCGTACTACCGAAGCCGTTCCAATATAACTTTCTGACCCACTTTTTCTTAAAAAATGATTTTTAGTAAAAGTTTTATTTTGTCATCATTCATATATTTTTCCTGCTGCTCATTGACCAAAGCAGGTAACATGTATTGCCACATTCTTTTGCCATGTACATTATTAACTTTGGGTATTTCATAATTGACGTTCGTCCTTTTCTGATGTATATACTTTAAAGTACTAAGCGTATTATCTTTATTATAATTACTATATTTTTAACACATTTTTGCAGAATACTACCTAATGTAGTTGACAAGTCGAATAGTTATGATTTGTAATAACCATTAAGCCGAAGGGGCAGTGACCTGCAATACCTCTATATCGATACCGGTGGCAAGGCCGGCCAAGGCCGTTAGCTAGCGCAATAACTGCCACATTCAAACTATTAATAGATAGCAACTTCTTAAACTACCAGCTAGTTACGTGAATGGATCACATTAAAAATAACTTAGTTAAACGTTATATAACAATAAACATGAAATTAGTCCCATATACATATAGGTTAATTATTACTGGGTTTAGAATGAAGAGATAAATTGGAATATGTCTGTGGTAATCCATATTGCACCAGCTTATTAAACTTTATGGGTGGTAAAAATAAGACCATTTGATCAAATCTAGTTCAGATAGTTAATTTATATAACCATTTACGAGTATATTTATACCAAAGAATAAACAAATTTCTGTCCTATTAGATACCTAAAAGGACTGCTATATTGCACCAGATTATTGAACTTTATCAAACGGTAAACACTATAAAGTTTAACCCATCTGATCCAATCTAGTTCAGATAGTAATTAATTTACGAGTATGTAACCATTTATATTTGTAGCAAAGAATAAAGACTTTTCTATCCTATTCTATTTCGTTGAATTAAGGGCTAGAGCGCAACTTACGGAGCATTATTTTACGAAGGCACCAAAAAAATTTTTCGTTGTAATGCCACCGTTAGGTGTACGTACGCACGATCGGCGATGACGACGATCTGTGTATATAGGCTGCAACGGATCTTCGTGTACCGCTGCCTAACTTTTTGTCATGCTTTTTGCATTCAAATGCAACTGACCCCGCATATTTAACTATCAATGTGTCACAAGTGAAAATAGATCGGTAATTCTCCAAATGATCGTTTTTAACTGCCCGAACTGGAAAACTTGCATATCGAATAATTTATGGAAGTGTTTCAATAAAATATGGTAACATTGACTTTTAAATTGTGTTTATTTACCAAATGTTATTTAGTTCTGTACAAATTTAATAGTTTCTACTTTTTGTCATAACTTAATTTTCTTTTTTAAATCCAGTATTTTTTATTAGAATACTTAAATGGGTTTTCTTTTAAATATATTACTTCAACGTGTTTTTGCCTTATTGTCTATTCGCGGTAATCTATGGATTTAGCAGGACGATTTTAGTTAGTACGTACTGTTTACTGGTAGTATTTTTAAAAGTATAGTAAGATAGTCAAGTTTGTATATAGGAAAATAAGATGTATATACGGTGATTTCGTATATTATAATTTAACAAACCAGCGAAGTCATTTGCAATCGTTGTGAGACTTACAATAATTTATTTACTTAATATCTCTTAATATCTTATTAACGTACACTAATTGCGAACAAAGCCTATCATTACAGGCTAACTATATCCAAAAAAAATGTTCAAAGCGTAATAACACAATTTTCAGCATTTGCTAACTCATAAATTATTATGATGATTATATCTATTCGTAACATGGCAATTACTATATTTGATGATCACTAGATAACCAATGCGTAATTAGTAATTACATTCTCCCGTTATGAAGAAAGAAATGCAAGGGATTGAATTTGTGTGTAACTGTACTGGCCCGGGAAAATAGTTGAATGAAATTGATTACCGTCAGTCCGTCCTGGACCTAATTTGAACACCATGATGATATCACTTGAGAAACATCTAAAGAAAAGGGGATCTGTGTAGTTTGTGTTCGTTTTTGTATCTCTAGACACACAACACCGAGAATTCTAGTGTGTCATTCAATGAGCCGTTATTATACTGAATGTCATCTTCAGTCTTTTTAGGGGTTTGAAGACATTAGATTAAAGTTCTGAAATCTGTTGTTTCAACGCCTACATAGACGAAGCAATTTATATTTCAAAAATACTTATTATGCAGTTTACAGATTAATCTATCATTTATTTATTAATAGGTACTTATAGTTTTGTATTTACGTTGTGTTGTACAGGGGACCGGGCCGGCGCGCCGCGGCAGCAGATGGCAATCTTTATGCCATAACTGGCGCTCTACATAATAGAGTAGCAGGCATTGAGATCGCTTATAGCGAGTACAACAACAGCTTCTAACTTGTTTCAAGAGAATGCCTTTCAAATTACTGCAATTTACCCTCATGTTATATGGCTTCCAGACATACGTGGAGGTTTATTTTGTTTTTAACAAACGTTACAATTATACTCGTATTAGCAGTAAAAATAATATATATAGCAAAGTGAAATATGTAATTTAGAAGTGCTGCTAGTGTAGAATAATAGTTTTCCAATATTCTTAAAAAATATTTATTTACTCTTTTATCCAAGAAAATGCATTTCCTATCCAAAAAAATCAGCCATCGATTGCTTAGAAGCTTCTCTTTTTAAGAGAAGAAACGTAATGATACTGACAATTCATCGCTGACGATTGAGAAATGTTTGTCTATTTTCAGTTTTTCTGTCGTTTGTTCGTCTGTCCGTCTGTCTGTCGGTTTTATGGCCGAACATCGGCCTGAAAACCGATTTTGTTGCGATTATCACTGTTGATGTAGGGACGGTGAGATGGAATAACGACTTGAAGAAGTTTCGCGGTAATGTCTGAATGAGAAAAATTGAAGATTGTGTGATGTGGCGTGCTTTAAACAAGGCCCATATCCAACGCGGAGGGACATACTTATGGTATGGTAGGTATGATATCTATGAAATTTATTTCGAAACGTTTCAATCTATTTGTAATAATTATAAATACTCGTACCCTATTTATTAAAATTAGTCTAGTACCTAATTTTTAAAAAATATGGATTATTGTAACACATGTCATTAAGTAATTATTAAACTATAATTAAAAGAATTTCCGAGAGAAATCAATTCCTAAGCATACGAAGTCGTGGACAAAGGCTATGTATATTATCGCAATTATATAATTAGGAATTTTAGTTTCTGGTTATTATTCTTGCATAATGTCTTTAGTTTCCTTATGTAATTAATTCCTTTTGTACTCCATAACTCATTTCGAGTAAATCGTAGTTATATGTAGACGAACATTAAACACCGAAAATAATATAAAAAAGAACGGAATATTTAGTACGTAGTATTTAAAAGATTAAATCTATTTCTAAACTTTTCAATTTGTACTTTGTAAAATATTTCCATGAAATAACCGCATAATTTTTACTTAAATATTCGTAAATAATGCCCCGATCAATGCTTCGAAAATGTCCGTGTCGGTACCAACATAGACCATTATTATTGACCCTGACCCGGAGAATCGCGTAACTACTTGAAAATTGTACGATGGAATCTCACAAGCCTTTTTCCGATGCTGTTTACTTATGCTTGCTTTATCTAGAATACATCATTTTCAGATATGAAATATTTTTTATCTAGTTCTGCGTTTATAATACATATTTACTTTTGTATAAAATTCCTTTGTATATAATTTTGAGTTGATAACGCATGTTAAAGAATTTATGCCAGCTTCCCAAGTCAAAGAAATTAGTTATAATTAACCAATTACTCGCAAGCTTGTCCTCAGCCACAAGACACGCGCTCACACCATTCTGCTTTAATCTGATAAAAATGCAAAAACGAAGCTTTGTTATGAACTTTATACAGATTTCTCACGCGCGTGTGTGAAAAATTATTCATATAATAGCACCGTCACCACCACAGTTAAACAATTAACATCCGTTGTGAATAAAGCGTAATGCGGAGATGTGAATCAGTTAAGTTTTGATTATATTAATCATTGGCTTTTAAGATGGAGAACTTCTAAGAGTACCTACTTAATTTTTTTTTTATTTATCTAAATAAAACCAGATATAGTATGCCGTTTTGCTAGCATGAAAATTATAATTATGCCTTTATTTCTTTAAAAACAATACTACTCGCTTCCTTTTATCATAGTTTTGTTAGTCCTACTAATATTATAAATATGGAAATTGCTTTGAAAGAATCGCTACCAAAGGCTACTACATACCTATAGGTCGATAGTTCTTAATCTTAATTATACGCGGACGAAGCTGCAAGCAGTGTTTATACAAATGATAAGTTGTCAACACGAAAAATTGTACGCTTAAGCAGCGAGTTACAGAAAGTCAAAATTTAACACTCTTTTACAACTCATGAACATCGTCCAAACCTCTGAATATAAAATTACGAAATCTTTGAACAAAGCTTAACTGTTCGTTCTCTTACAATATTTCATCGAAATATTATACAAATTACTAAAAAAAATCATTTATATTTAGTAGCTTCCGAATGTTAGATTTCTGTTACTCTTGTTTGATATAAACAACTTGTTAGTATTATTCTTTGTCGCAATCTGTAAAACAGTGAGTTGAAAGAGGTCATAGCAGCAACTGAGAATGTGAATAGAACAACTGTAAATGGAACTTACATCGTAAGTTGTATAACGCCGCACTAGGGGCGGAGTGTTTTCGTAAAGAGCGCGACCGTTACCCGCGGGCCACCGGCACCGTCGATTGTGCAACTTATCGACACCGATACTCGGATACTATCGATATTCTGTCGATAACTAATTGTTGTACAAGCGGCGCTTATTTTGTTTTGATTTATTCCTCTTAACCCTTGCGATGAACGACACGATAAACTTAACTATTCGACTCCGAGATATCCATCTTTCGGTTTGTAACACGAGTCTGCGCACGATCAATCACTTTCGTAAATCACGGGGACCACTACTACTCATGTCTGTTAGTCGAAGAAATGTGTTGTGACGAAAACTATCAAATACTCTCATCAGAACATCATTTATCATCTTAATACTTACGTCTTAATACGGCCATAATAAGTAACCGAATGTACCCGGTTCCTTGCGTTTTATATAACGTTGCAACTTCGATATCGATGCTGTTTTTATATTATACAAGGGAATCGCACGTCTGTGGTTTTTATTATTTGTTATATGTAATGTATTTTAAGTGTTAAATAATGTTACTTTCTCTGATAAATCGTTAGGTATAACGTACCACTGGCGAAATCAATACTTTATTTATTATCAAAACCCTTTTCATAATAATCAGTAAGTTTCTTTTAGTTTTGAGTGAAAAAAATAGATACATAGCGTTTTTCTCCCTTTTGGTGGTAAGGGGAACGTTTTTACATTATTCATACATTATCTTTTTCATTGTCTTGTAATGTATATATTTATTTTTTGACAATTTCCGATATATAACTAAATAAAATGTTTGCCCAAAATAACAATTCATTATGAAAATAAAATCCCATAAAACAAGACAAGCCAATGACAGAAATGAATAGTGACATTGGTCGTGCGGGTGTGATAGTATACAAAAACGCGTCGCCAGCGCACAACGCACTTCGCTCCTACTCGTACACTTGCCATTCGATCGCTAACATTTCTGCCTGACCGCTCTGAATACCTCCACGTCTAACCGACATAAATTTTATTGCCCAGCTTGTTACTTTCTAACGCTAAAACAAAGCGTCAAGCTTACTCCTTGCAAAGAAGTGGAATGAGCCTTTTTAGGTGTCACCATGTTAACACTGGGCATAATGCCAGTCGCATTACTTTGACTGACTATAATGAGTGTTGTCCATGTCCCGACCTAAACGCTAACACACTACTTCGTTCATATTAACCTGGATTACCTACAACCCATATAAAGCAACCTCTCATCCGGAGTGGACCTATTCTAAGAAAAATATCGTGACATACGAATTGCTTTCACGTACATTGCTTCTATGGAGTCGTCCAGGAATCGCGTGCAAAAAATATTAATCATTTCCTCCCATGGAATTGTTTTACGATAAGTATCCAGCATATATTTAAATTCCTTTACATTTTAATGGATAGTTCTTGCTGGCAGGTGGCTTATTTAAAAAAAAAAACATGCGAATGTTATGTTAAAACGCAAATTAGTGTATACTCTGCTTTCATATTAGTTGGCTATGCAACATGACGAACATATGCAAAAGGTTTTTTTAACAGTCCACCTGATGGTAAGTGGATACTGTAGCCCATGGACATCCGCGATACATGCCAACATTATGTCGGAATGACAAACGTTGGCACGCCCCCGGATGACGCTGCCTACCTTTGGAGATATAGGAATGAATTTGGAGAAAGTAAACGTGAAGGACACACACTTATTCAGGAAGTGAATAAATCACATACTTTGACTTCTCATTATTGATAAATCATAGTCATACAAGTCAATCTCAGTTTACTAACGACGTTTTGCTGAATAGTGAATTCATCAGAGAAACGAAACTTAGTGATGCTCTTGTGTACAGTGTCCACGAGACAAATAAATTTACAGCAAATATCAGATTTCATGCAGAGACTCAGGCAATTAGTAGTCCTGTTAATTTCTTCAAAATGTCATCGAAAAAACTAAGGAGTTACTTCAAAACGCAATGTGATGAAATGTTCTAACGTTGAGAAATAATCGATGGCGTTGCTATAGCCACCGTGGAGCTGTGCCTCCGGTTGTGCCTCCCACTTATTTCGCTATCAACGCAAACTATCTCCAATAAATATATCTTCATAATGCACCGCTCGCAATCTCTTCCGTAATTTAGTCCTGACTGGACTTTGTGAGACTACACTTTGCTCGACATTTCATAGATAAAACATAATTTGTGATAAAGAATCGCCCATTATATATGATACGACCTTTAAATTTTTGTATTCCTCGATTTGTGCTTTGAAATTAACATTAACTAGATTAGGTTTAATAGGTCTTAGAAAGATTTATGTAACTTCGAATATTATTTTACGCAAAATAAACTTTAGCTAATTTGATTACATAATTTACTTTTTGTAAACATTTTGTTGTCATTTTGTTATTGTCATAAACGAAAATTTATTTAGGCTTTGTAGATACGTATTTGATGATCATATTTAATATAACCAACAAACTAAATAAACAGTTTAGTTTAATACCGGTACGTATTAATTATTTCTCAAGCTCGACTTGATAACTTCTCTCGAGGCTATTTATTCATCAACATTAAAAACAAATTCCTCAAACATCTGAAGCGCAGGCGCCACCGCACATGTAATTATCGACTACAATAACGTTATTACAAGTTTTTAATTTAAACCCTAGTATTATTTTCCCATTATCGTCTGTAAAAAGTATATCGTACGGCAATACAAAAAGTTAATACCAGATCAGTCAGTCAGCAGTTTTTTTATTCGTGGACGCTCTTTTAATTCACTTTTTCTAGCTTATGACAACGCTGTTACACTGGTTCACGTTTAACCTCCGACGCAGTGACGTTCTGAATCAAGATAATTTACGCAAGTAATAGATAAACCTGTCTACTCTCAATCGTTATCTTTACTGCACATAATTCAGCAATTAAAACATATCCTTCGAGTTAACGAGAAAACTTTTTATTACGATTGTTTTGGATTAAATCTTGATAGGCATAGAAGAAATTGATGGGCATTTGAATAATGAAATAGTAAATACAAGATGTACTTGAATACTACAAGACTACAGTAAGTACTTGAATAGTAAATACAAGATGTACTTGAATACTACAAGACTACAGTAAGTACTTGAATAGTAAATACAAGTCATATACATACAGTATTACTACCAAAGGTATAAGGAACCAAATTTATTTATACTAAAATCCCCTAAGATGCATTCTTCGATTTTCTATAGCTGAGACTGTATTTCTCTACTTTTTGGATCTATCTATTGTTATGATCTACACCTTAAACATACCATCCATGTTTATATAATTTATCTATATCCACACTCCATGCTTACTTTTATTATAATAAATATGAAAGTGTATTCGAATTTGTGAACGTTCGTTACGTCTTCACTACTAAACTACTGAACCGTATTCAATAAAATTTAACAGGGTACGTTTTATCACGGAGAAATGATAAGTTTTTTCACGGAGATACAATTACTTTTAAAACAAAAGTAACCGTTTCCACGCGATCGAAACCGTAAGCTAAAGCAAGTTTGGTATATTTAACTTTGATAAAGACTGGTAAACCGTTAACAGACAGCAATAAACTACATTCGAACACAACGTTACCCAAGAATAGGAATAGATTGAGAGCATTTACGTTTGAATTTATTCACACGTTTACAACATAAGAATGCGAACCTGGAAATACTCGTAACCTGTGTGCTTAACATACATCATAATAATTAAACTGAGAATAATGTCTAAAAACTTTGGCAGAACTTTTGGCTGAGTCATATTAACTTGGTAAATTAACGTCACTTACTTTCACAGAAGTTCTCAAAGTATTTCCCGATCGGCTCGCCGTCGTCGATGAGCGGCCGCTCTGCGTTGAGGTAAGCGGATGGTCCGTCAGGTAGCGTGTGATGGTCCAGGTGGAACAGGCGGCAGTTGTATGAAGCAGAGTGCTGTTGCGGTGCGCCCAAGTACAAAAACGAGCGGCAAAGGAACTCCGACTCTATCTCGCAGGCAAGTCGACAAGCTGCTTCCGATGTTACCTATTTTGGAATATTTAAAAATAAATTATACTTACCAGACATTGGAGAATGTTTAAAAAGGCACTACTAATGGAAAGAATAGAGTATTTGTTAAAATGGCTGTAAGTGTAACCATTGTGCCTAGCAAGTAACTTAATACCTAAGACTTTTTATAAAATTTTTACACAAAAAGAGTTTCTCGAACGCGTGCAAGGATATGCTTGCCTAGTACAATATAAACACCTGTTATAATCATGCCCGAATCGTTCAAAAAAATCTCCTTGTTCAAATGAGCTTTTATACTTTTTTAATGTCTATGGGCTTTTAAAAGATAATTAATAATTACTATTTCACTTAAAAATCTCGATTTTCGACTTAAGCATTTTCTGTGGCACAATAATGATTAAACTGTCAAAGTACAGTTTCGTAAAGAAATAAAACTTTGATGTGCTAAACCTATAGTATATTTAAATAGTAATAATACACGTCAACTATAGCAATAGTTTGTTTTTAAAAAATCCGGGTTGTAATTCAGCAATTACCTACTCCAACTTTAATGACTAGCTGTTCTCAGGTCGCCCTTTCATCATGACAAACAATTTAAAGTGTACAAAATATTTCATTGCAATGCTGGAACCAAGTGTACAAGTGTACTGGAACAAAGGCAGGCGTAGTGCGTACGGAAATTTTGTATAAATAGTTTAATAGTACAATAATACTAGCAAAAATACATAAATATATATTTATATACAATAAATATATATTTATATACAATAAATATAACATAAACAATACATATAAATGTTGTTTTTTTTAAGCAATGCTTTCATATTCAACAATACTATGCGATAAGTATTTCAAATAGCGTACTTGTTTGGCATACGTGTGTGTGCATACGTGTGTGTGCATACGTGTGTGATTGCATACTTGTGTGTGCATACATGTGTGATTGCATACTTGTGTGTGCATACTTGTGTGTGCATATATGTGTGATTGCATACTTGTGTGTGCATATGTGTGTGTGCATACGTGTGTGTGCATTATCAACGTCTTTAGAAGTTATTTTTAATTTTATTTATTTATTTTATGTGAAAACAACATTACACAAATTGTATACACTGTGCACAAACGTTATAACAAAGTATAATATTACGATAGGCACAAGTAGGTTGAATATTCATGAATTAACCACTTATTTAAATTCATATTAAGGAGATTTCAAAAACTCGGTTTATCCTAAATAAAGTCAAAGCTTATATTTCAAGCATCAGCTCTACGACCCCGTTCAGTATCACACGTTACCTATCTTGCATTCAGCCAATTGTTAAACTACATACATATCTACATAATTTATCTAATCATCATCATATATTAAAATCTGAATATAAACAAAGAGAAATACAGAGATACCAAAGTGTGTGTGTGGTGTGCAATGAATGTGAGTGTGGTGTGTGCATTGTGTGAGAATGTGCTCTTTCAGTTCTACTCGGAGATTTCTATTTATTTTATATGATTAAGGTTTAAAATTGTTTATTGTTACCTGTAATTCCTTGTCTGTGTAGTAGTGGAGGCCGGCGTATTGCGCTACCTTGTCTTCGGCGACGCCGACGCGCGGCGCCGTGAACACGCGCTGTCCCTTGCACGCCTGCGACGCCTTCAGGCACAGGTTCTGCACGACCACACACCGCCACAATCACGTCAAATAACATGCTAACATCGTAATAACACTCAACAACTTCTATTATGTCGTATTCAATAAACGTTTCTCGAAATCAGGCGAGCTGCTCTGCGGGGAACTGTCTAGTATGTCATGCGGAAACTATCTCAAACGAGTTCAAAGGCAGTGTTTCTTGAGGTAAACTTTTTATAAATTCTAAGCTATACTTATCCAATGTTCAAGTGAAATAAAGCTTAGACATGCGCGCGGTTTCATTCACTTGTAACCGGACCCCACTCGGAAAATCAATTCTATTATAAATTATTTATAGGTTTCGATATAGTAAGATAAAGTTACAACCTTATCTTTTTAAATCGTATGAACCAACTTTGATAAAAAAATACACTGAAACAGTTCATAATTAAATACCAACAGAATAATCACAACAAAGTCGATTCAATACATTCTAGCCTTTAAAATTAGTCCGAACAGAGCAAGGTCTGTCAAGACAGACATTCCTTTTTAATTAGATATGGAAAAAACAATCATATATATCTCGGTTTACGTTAGTTTAATTTTTCTATAATAAGCCATCTGCGTGCATTACTAGACATTGGAATTCATTTTTTTTTCTAATTAATAGGATAAGTTTAATAACTGTCGTGTATTACAACTTATTAAGAAATCTTCCATTGAGATACTCGTACTTATAACGATTACACTTATAGGCATCAATTTACTTAACCTTGCTCTTTTTCGGTTTGCAGGTAAAAATCGGCTCCTTAGGTGACCTATTCAACAAAAGAAGAAGCCTTAAGAGAATTTAAAGAAAACCACATACCTCGAAGTAATCAGTGCCTGGCGTATCTACGAGCTGTACGAAGTGTTGCGCAGTACGCCGGTCGGAATCGCTAAGCGCGCACCGCATGCTTCCATATTCGTACTCCGCCGACCGGCACGGAAACCGTTTCTGTATAACGACAACGCTATTACAACTTGTTACTTGTTACCGGCGGTGATACCTCCTGCACCTAAAGGCATGGTGTTCCTGAGAATCCGTTACTTCATACTTGTTTAGTGAATATTGGCTTTGCTAATCAAAAGCTCGTAGAGCATTCTGCAAAGTACAAACATAGCTTCATAGAGCTAAGTAAGCTTTGCAGAATTCAGCAATAACAAGTGTAGTGGTAATAGTCATATAGTGCTAATCCACTTTTCGTACACATGTAGATTTTCGCCTGTATCAGAGTACCTATCATAAGTAGGTACTTACTCAACATTAAACTTACTTACTTACATTACTTACTAGGTTAAACATTAAACATTTACTAGAACAGGATTTTTTAACATACCCATAGGTACCCATAAAAAAGTTATGCTAATAAGATTTTGTGGGTTCAGATTTTTCATATCAAATGTGTGTCTGTTATACTATAACTTCAAAGGTATATTATTTTACTGTTATAGGTATGTAGAATACTCTTAGAGTATTTTTAATAGTATTTTTAAAATACTTTAAGAGTATTTTTGCACACTAGGATATAATTTCATAGTTTTGTAAGATATAGTCACAGGGGATATAATAAAGTCAACTGTATCATTTTACCTATATCTTGAATGCCACTACAAGTGGGACGAAACTATAAAACATAAATTGAATAGATAACTGTTAAACTACATCGCGGGGGCGGTCCAACGTACAGTATATTTATTGTATATTACTTATGGGAGTAGGCAGAAATCGACTTGAATTGCGGGGAAATAAGATTTTGAATTATTTCAGGCTCTATAATGGACATCTCTTAAACGCGGTCTATGTTTCATTAACTTTTGATTGCCCATTAACAGAAGCCTATATATTCATACGTTTATAAGGCTCTTCTATATATTACTTATAAAATCAACTTATAATTCGAGATTTTAAAAATAATAGATTTAGTATACGAATAATTTGGAAGCAAGGAATACCCCTTGCCCCTTGGTTGTAACTGTTTGTAAAAAGAACTTAATAATACTATGAGATATTATGTTGTTTTAAAATTGATGTAGGTCTAGGATTAACCTCAGGACAATACCTCGTTAAGGCAAGCAGCCAGGCACGCCTCCTTGGTGGAGGTATAGATAATAGTGTTGTCGAGTCCCCGCAGCGCCTTGCCCGGCACGCGCTCGAAGGCCCAGGGCCGCAGGCACACGCTCTCCGTCCGCACTTGCAGCTTCACCATGTAGTATGTGTTCACTGACCGCTGGAAATTTTAGATCATCTTAATGATTGCTTCTATACACCGTCCTAGAATTTACTACACAATCTCTTTCTAATCGAATGCAGAGAAATATTTTAAAAGAAAACATTTTCTTACATCGCCAAGCTAATTAATAATGATAATCCTTACTCAAGTACGGATTTGTCAATACCAACATATACTTAAATTTGTGCATTTATTGTACACAATACAGTCTATAGAAAATACATAACTAAATAATGACACTATATTGGAATTCATTCTATTGACCAACAAATTATGTATAGAGCATGTTTAGATCATGTTTAGTTTAAACACATATATAAAAAATAGCACATAATTATATATTTAGAAAATAAAATATATGTATATAATGTATTTAATTGATTTAGAAAAAAGATCAGGAATTATTTAATGTCTAGAGAACTCAATATGCTTCTTCTAAACGCACCCAGTTTCGGACCGAAAATATCTATATTTTGGGTGAGAACGCGCAAAATCGTTATATGAATCATACATTACTACGGAATTGTGATAAATACGTATACATATATGTACATATATGGTTAAATATAAATACCTGCACCCTCTTCTCTCGTAAAAAGAACAACTTTTGATTTCACATAATCCACCGATTCACTAACACCGATTTAAACATAGAAGTAGGTATCTAAATGGGCCGTTCGATTAGCAGCTGTCTATTAATTAAATGTGCGGCATGGACGTTCGTAGTTCGTATAATGAAGTAGTACTGAGTAACAACTCGGAGACTTCATTTGAAAAAAATAACTTTTAGTTTGGTGAAAATTACAAGTTCAGAAAAAATCGTTGAACAAAAATTGTTAGTTTTAATAATAGAAATTGAGAGGATGTTGATATTTTTTATTTAAGCCCGTATATACAGCGTGTCCAGTAAACAGTGGCCAAGCTTAAAGCTGTCGATAGACCTATAGGTGATAATCTTAGTGAAAAGTCGCATAGTTTTCGATATAGGTATTGACAGTTTTTGGATTATTTTAATAATTTACACCCTTGGTTAATAATTTGCGTGCTGCAGCTACAAATAAAGAACGATTCACATTCTGTATTGTATTTATTATTCTCTAAGACTAGTTCTGTTAAACGTATATAAGTATTTTTCATTTACTGTTATGGTATCTTCGAAAAGGTTGCGTTTGTCTCAAGTTATGTACAACCTTCGACTACGAATTTGAATATGACCTTCAGTTATCAAAAAAAATGTAACAAACCTAGCGTGGCCAACTATGTACTTTAAAAGAAATGCCTAATTAATGTAGATTCTAAAATGGTATAAAACATGCAGTTTCTTTTTTCAGAAATGATGACATTGCTATTAAAATATCAAAGGAGCTATTTTTACGAGAAAGATACATCTTGAAGATACATCTTGAAGATACATCTTGAAGATACATCTTGAAGATACATCTTGAAGATACATCTTGAAGATACATCTTGAAGATACATCTTGAATATACATCTTGAAGATACATCTTGAAGATACATCTTGAATATACATCTTGAAGATACATCTTGAAGATACATCTTGAATATACATCTTGAAGATACATCTTGAAGATACATCTTGAGATACATCTTGAAGATACATCTTGAAGATACATCTTGAATATACATCTTGAAGATACATCTTGAAGATACATCTTGAGATACATCTTGAAGATACATCTTGAAGATACATCTTGAATATACATCTTGAAGATACATCTTGAAGATACATCTTGAGATACATCTTGAAGATACATCTTGAAGATACAGGCTCTACATATTGTTATGAACGTTGTCTCGAGCGTCTTGTTACTATAATTTTATGTGAGTATTTTTTACTGAATTTGTAATATTGTACATTTTAAATTAGCCACTTGAACTGTCTAATTTAAACCACTTGTTAAAAATATACCCATAAGATCCAAACACGATTCATTAAATTCAGTGCAATGTACATGTTTAATCGATATAAAACTGCTTTAGTACCACAATCTCATTAACGCAGTGAATACATTCCTATTAGTCATTCATTTTATTTCATTCACTTATTGATAGTGAAACACATACCGTTCCGAATATTGTTTATCTGTCCTGCTCATTGAGTCCGAAAGCGACAATATAACGCGTAACCCGAACAGTTAACTCGTTAGTTAGATATTCTACCTGTCTGGGGGCCGATTTAATCTGAATTGGTAATCCAATCTCTGCATTAGCCGACTAATTGGCACTATCTATCTAACGAGAGATTTATTTGGCTATTAACTAAACCCGTACTATTCCTTGCGTGGATAACTGGATCGTTGTCTTCAATCGTTGATTGTCAGTAATGAGGTTGGACACTTTTTATTAAAATTCAGTTAACGTCATTATTTTCATAGAAACTTCACATTTCACTTAATAGAAATCCATAGTATTTCATAGAAATACTTCATATTTTCACAGAAGAAATAGTTTAATGTTATGTTTCTTTTCGCACATTTTTGTATAATAAATAGGTACTTGTAAAGGCACAGGGTATAACCGAACCTTTCCCGAAACCTAAAACCATGAATTTTGCTCATAATTCTGATAATAATAAATGACATACACAGTACGGGCGCGAGCTCCGTGCAATCGGGGCATGGGACGACGCTCGGGAACGCGCACCCTCAACCGTCGCACACTGCGATCGCCTTAGTTCTAGTATTGTATAGGTTGACCATTTTTTTTCTATTTAAAACGGATTACAACAATAAACATCAATGTCAGACATCTCACAGTCTGATATTGATGATTAATAATAATATTAAAATATTTAAGAAATCGTACTTTTGTACTTTTTTAATTTTTCTTATACCTCGTTAAATAATATAATTACAGTATTATGAATGAACATGATTAATCGATATCGGTAGTCGTTAATTACTACCAGATTAGGTTACAACACTGGCCGCATACATATAATCAAAAGAAATTTAACTTTTTAAACTTTCGCGTTTTATACACATTTATATCGTATATTTATCGACGTTGAAGTACAAGTTGACTGACTGTATGACTGTATAACTGTGACTGTATATTTGTGACTGACTGTGACGCCAAACTAGTAAATCAGAAACAGCCGAACATATTCCCAACGCTGGAATTAATCACTGGATAGAACTTTGCACTCTAAAAATCATCTCCACTGAACGTCACTATTATCCCAGGATTGTACGTGAAGCGATTGAAATTAAGAAATACAAAAATTTCAACCGGAAAGATGGATATAAACTGGAAGATAGTCGTCAACGTGGAATCCAGTGATTAACAAATTTACACCTTGCGATTCACCGTCAAATTAGTGTTAGTGTGGTGTGTCGCAGCCTTTCCGTATGTGAAGATCAACTGTGCGTAGTTGATTAAACTGCTCGCAGCTCCCATCCTGGTCTACCCGCCTCTTCAGTCACCTCGTGACCACGGCTTGTGCAACCCGTGCCGAAATGTCGAATAGGAATAAAATAGAATCTTCAAGATTCATATTCACGGAATTCAAGATTTCAAGTTTCAGAAAAGGTGCATTGTATCTAAAAACTGTACGCTGTTCAAATTAAGTGCACATTTTATTAGGAATAATAGAATCCTTACCTAGTCTTGGCAAGACTAGCGAGACTGTCTTGCTATTTACGACAACGTAGCCATAAGCTTACATGAGTAGGATGTCGAAACCATATATAGCTTAAAATCATAGCAGAACCGCCTTTACTTATCAGCTATACTTATTAGGCGTGAGGAGGATTTTTAAATTACTCTCACGAATCGTATGGCAGTTAACTGCTTCCTTATATTGATTGTAAAAAGTAAAAAGTAGGTAAAGTTGTTAGTTGTAACATTCCTAATTAAAATAAAATGAACGATATTCAAACGTAAAAATGAATTACTGGAACTTCATCGGAGTTAGTTTAACAATAATTTGTCATAACAGTGCCCAGTCGTTACATCGTCCACTGCTATACATGCATGGCTTCCTCATGCATATTATCTCGTGCATGAGGGATGTATGGCCATGAAATGTTATGCTGGCCAAGTGGATTGGCGAGTTCACTCTTTTAGAGGTGGTGTAGTTCCTCAGGGCTTTTTTTTATGTACGAAGGCGGCAGACGAGCATACAGTCCACCTGATGGTAAGTGGATACTGTCGCCCATAGACATCCGGGAGACATGCCAACATTAGTCCAAAATGACAAATGTTGGCACGCCCCCGGATGCGCTGCCTACCTTTGGAGATATAGGAATGGATTCGGAGAAAGGATTGGGAAAAAGGGGAGGGTTAGGATGAGATGGAAATGGGCTCTGGCACATCTCACTCACTACCGAAACACGTACGTACATTGGGGAAATTCGATAAAGTGGGAAATGCAGTACATTTAAAGGTAGTCTTCTGTGAGAGAAGGGTAACGTGGCCTGTCGAGCGGGCCCAGCGGCTGTTGGATTGCAGCGTGCACTCTCCCCCTCAGAAGTACCTCAGGCTTGTCTTTATCTCTTAGTCGCCCTTTATGACTCCCACGGGAAGAGATAGAATAGTGTTATTCTAAAGCCGGCCAACAACACCACATGGCCGAAGAATTTTTCAACGTCACTTAAATAAAGAGAAAGTCTATTATAGACATCGCACCATGGGATGACTCGATATGGGATGAAACAATTATAATTGTAATTATTTTACGTGGCTAAAATTTATAACGATTTGTATAGGGTCGATCGATCAATAAAATGACGGTTGAAATAACTCAATCCAATAATGCAAAAATAATATTTGCATATTTATAGTATGTTCAATAAAACATTTTGCAAGATTTATATCAAAAGTAGTCTCAGAAAAGCAAGTTTGAAACCACTATCATTTCAATCGTCATTTGGGATCGAATCAAACGCGTGTGAAAAGGCATAAATTTTAATTAACAGCTCGCCGTACGCCGTGTTCTGATAAGTCCCGTATGATGCCTGGCGCAAAAATTACCTTACAGTTTATACCATCGTGTATTTTAACGTAAAAGTAATAAGCTCACCCAAACCATTTCTTTGTTCTTTCTATTTAAGCAAAACATGTATCCTATAAATTATTTCCCTTTACTTCAGGTCAAATCAAATATAGGTAATTAATACCTGTGGTGTCGCCATGGGGTTGTTTGCCTGCGTGTCATTTTGCAGCAAGCACCGCGTCTCCTGCACCGGTGTCAGGGGGTTCAACACGAAACTGCAAACAAAATGTTACTTCAATCACAGAGTTATAAATATTAACATCAGAAATTAATTAGACGTAACGATCATACGCTGTGCCTTCTCTTTCAAGCTTCATTGCATATAGTTAATATACTTATATGCTAATATTGCATATATATTTTGCATTCCATTATAATTCGCAGCGAGATGCATTATATTTACAATTCAGCTTTTTCTTTATTATAAAGTAATTTTCAATACCAATATTTTTTAAACTACTCAAGCTTTCAAAATTTTAGAATTTTTTTACACATATTTATATATTAAACTGGATATAAACGAGTAGGTACTTTAACTCATTTTATTGTAGGTACTTGAAATTTCCGCCGAAATGTACCATCCATGGACATATCACTGACTGACGATATAATGGTTTCAAAGAATCTCATATTTTCCTCATTTAATAATAATATCGCTAAATATAGTTAGATTAAAATAATGTTGAAATTCAAGGAATCAAAATGAGAGACGTATTAAGACTGAATTGAATCGTTTATTTTTAAATCGCTCAATAACGGTAAGTTAAGCGGTACAATTGAATTCCTACCAGTTTCAATTTCAAGCATAGACACAAGTCATTCGCATCTCGGCCAGTGTCGTCTTGCAAAAAGGCAATAAACCTCTAATTGCATCTAATTTTTTTAAATCTTATTGTACTTTTTCACTGCGATCAACAATAACTCTTCACTTTTTTATACTTAACATTTACCGTTTAACTCTAAAGTCTATTAAATCCATGTTTTCCTATGAGTAACCTATTATTACGTTGTTTTTGTATATCAGTCAAACTGCCTCAATCAATTGTCCCATAATTTTAAAACATCTAGTCAACTGCCGTGATCTTTTCCCATGAGTGTCGTAAAAGGCGACGAAGGGATATCAAAGCGGCTACCACAATCCTTGAGGAAGTACACCACCTCTAAGCCCGCTTGGTCCGCATGGCGTTTTAAGGCCGTACATCCCTCGTGCAGAAGACAATGTGCTTAAGGAGGCCCATGTCCAGCAGTGGACGAAAAAAGGACTGGTTACCCGTAACCATTAATGTAAAGGGTATTTATAAATTACCACCCACGATAAAGGGAAAAGGGATAAATTCATACGTTAACACGGACGAACTTATCAGTGATTATGATTACTTAGTATTTTTCATGGAATTAAAGATGTCCGATTAAAGGCTTCTAGAGTGTAATTCGTTTTCGCTTCGATCACCGTGTGATTGATGCGAGAATGTCTCATAAGTAACACATACGCTACGTATGAGACACACTTACATTGTTCTAGATTGGAATTGTTAAATAATTTCGATAATTCCATCGCTTTCCTCATACTATTTTTTTATTTTATTTACAAAGTGCGTGCACAAGCAACGTCGATCAGACCATTGCACCGGGAAGTAAACCGGGCGGGCGGCTAGAGAGCAATGTGGACCGATGTGCTGTAACGCGATAGCGGGACCGCAACACCTTCATTACGCTCCGTCTACGACCACTGTGCAAATAAATCCTTTCTCGATAAGACAGATTACGTTTCTGTGTAATATGCAGCATTCGTCGCTAGCAGCAATTATCTTTCTCACCAATACTAATGAACATTATAAATAATAACTTTATACATATATAAAACGAAATGTTTATTTCTTCCGCGAACGTATCTATCTGCATTTGACAAAATAATAGTTGTAGGCTTAAGACCCTGTGTACTATTAAAGCATAAACCTTTATACTTGTAGGTGCACGTACGATCCATGAAAGATGAACTTTTTCTAATAACAACTGTATCTACTTTGATATTTTGATCATAATTGTTCATTGTACGAAATAATTTTCTATGAATAGTCTTATGGAATCGTGAAATATATTGAATTAAATAAGTTGTTTTTGATCTATAACATCTTTTTCAGGGAAGGGTCATTCTGTTCTCGTAATAAGGGTTAAAATAGAACTTTCATTTATAGGACTTTAACTTAACGAGTCTAACTACATGACATTTTACATTTCATTGTCGTCTTTGTATTAGTGGCCCTATTGGGACCAGAATTCTTAGACTGGTCAAGGATCAAGAGGGTCCTAAGCATAGGTATGTATTTGTTTTATTCATTTGTTAAGTACTGACCTACTGGTGTCCGGTTGCACGCGGGAGAAATCGTAACTTTAAACACTTTAACTTACAAAATCTATATGTATTATAATCGTTGAATCAATTTTGATAAAAAAAACAACTAAACGTTTTTTCAATAATTATTACATACTATAAAATTCAATACAATCGACCTAGGAATTTGTGAGATTAGATCCAACGAAGAGGAATGATGCGAGTATTAATTTAAATGCACCACAAGTGCAATCGTGACACCTCTGCTGCGGCTAATGCACGTTCACATTCCTTTAGTATATTATAATACCTTACGTAAATGAGGTACATAATCAATAAAGAAATTTGTCATGATTATTAAATATTATAAAAGAAGAAAACGTGAATATTAAAGGCACATTTTAGCCATTAATAATAATGCATAGATATTCGTCCAAGGGAAGATCCATGGAAAAAAGAAACAGAGGAAAAGGAGAATATTTATTTAGGACAGTCAACAGAAGCTTCAAATCTTATAGCTATATAAAACTTAACATTTTAAATTACATTGTGGATGTTCCTCTAATTATAGATTGTCAATATTAGGACTCACATAATATCATAAACATGAGAAACAAAAACATACGAAAATACAGGTAAAATGCAAGTAAGCATGGCAGAGGTGCATCGACCACCAGCTCTTATATTTTTTGTGTATATTTCGACAAATTATCATTAAATATATCAAGATCTGCAGTGACCATGGATAATTTATTGTAAATATGTAAGAGTCGCGACACAGGCGAACGTTTACCCAGGTTGGTCTTATGATGGACTTTTGATGAAGAAGCAGACGCCATGTCGAGGTACTCTACGAAGCACACTTATGACAAATCTCTCGAGTTTGGCTGAAAAACCTTCGCTAATTGTTTAAAAATCTCCCGTTCATTGTTTATAATTACTTTTTCTAAGAAACAAGTAAGTAGAATGATCGCCAATCTTCGATGACGAAGATGACATTTAAAAAGAAGATTGGAGTGATAGAAATTACTATAAAATAAGATCTAGCTGATGAACAAACATCATTTTTTTATAGTGTAGGAGGCACAGGAGTATGTGGTCCACGTGATGGTAAGTGGCTACCGCCACCTGCAACACCAGAGGGTATGTGGCTACATTGCCGATCTTGCAAAATCCTATTCAAAGCTTTATTGAAGAACACTATATCATAGTTTAATGAAAAAACTGGGAAAACTCAGCTGGTAGTTCCAAATTACAAATATGATAAATATCTTATGATAATAGGTAGCGGTTAAACAAACGTTCAAAATAATCATAACCCAAATATTCCCAGGACAGACACTTCGACGTCATTTACCTGTACTAATGTATCGAATTATTGATAGTAAAGTCACTCGAGAGTTCGATTTCTCGAAGTGAATCTGGTACAGATCGTTAGTGGGTATTCAGGCACAATCGGAAACTATCATGTTAACGTCAAAGTAACAGTAACATGTTTATCTGGCGTTGTCAGGCTAAGTCTGCATGTACTCGTACAGTCGACCGTGTGCGGCATGTACCCGTTGTAAGGAGCCGAAGTTGGACGTTGGAAATGCAGCATAGCTTACAGTCGGATAACGGGGCGGTATACCGTTCGCTAAGACACGACATTTCGTGTCCGTACTGATATCATAGATATGTAAGTCTAAATGTATACTGATAAACTATTGAGTCGCATTTAATTTCAATAAAAACCGATGAGTCTTTGATAAGTCCATAAATATTTCGCAGATAAGAGTACAAATTTAGGACAATTTATATGTATGGTTATTCTTTCGATACACGTTCACGTTTATACTTTCTCGTACAAACAACATAACTCCTAATAATAAATTGCAGTTATTAAGTATGTCAGCATTAGTTTTATCTTAATAATTGTCCAATCGTGATAAAATTGAAGTGAAACTTTAGATATGCATATTTGACCCATGTGGGTCAAATATGAATCACCTTATGAAACATCAGTAGCGAATTACAAAAATAATATGATTCATGTACAACTTTGTCAGGTCCATTCGTCAGTTTCACATCTTTGATAAATGTATTCAAAACTGGCGCTCCTACATTTTTATACAAACAATCAATCCGCTTTATATAAAATATGTTTATGATTAATTACTACTTCGAAGCCCTTACACTAATGACATTGAACTACTTTTCGGTTTCCCAACTGAAGTTATAAATCTTCGGACCCATGTGGTTATTATTAGGCAATAAATTTCGTACCAGTAGATGTTAAGACTTCCGTACACAGTGTAACAATTTTGAACATAACAAACTTAGCCGCGGGGAGTGTGTTATACACGGATTCGATTCGACCATTTATGATTAATTATGTGAAGATGAAAGTGTACTATAAAGATGGATTAGTATAATTCATACACAAGATTGTATCTTTCATTGCGATACTAATAATATAGGTACATGATAATGCCAGATAACCGCAGGATTTATTTAAGTAATTGAGCTATAACATAACATGCACGAGCCAATAGTTTTTAGTAAAACAATAATTATTTACTAATCTTTAGGGTTAGTACTAAATTGAAGTACATACATAAGTAAGCCAATATAAAGAACACTGCGTAAGAACGTCAATTTTTATATGCAACCTAACTAGTAATTACAATATTTTTTCTGTAGATAGGAATATTGTCTTACGGCAGAGACGTTAGCTATTTAACTATTTGCAGTCAAAAGAAAATTGGCCGTGTGAAGAGTAGACCAGTCGGTCATCGGTGTAGTGACACGATGATCGGCAACGATCATTGGCCGCTGCAACTTATGCCCATCTATACTATGTACGCATTACTACCTGTGATTACTAGGTACTAATTGTGTGGTTACATCGTATGCTTCAACGGTACATTATTATGCTATTAAACGCGCTTACAAATTGGCGAATAAACTTTGCCTAACACGTGATCAAATCGTGCGTATCCTATAATCGCCAAACTATTAGATTAATGCAAGCTTATATCTCTCCACTAATCGCAATCGCGCGCATCCATCACCCGCGGAACGCTTGAAATTTTAAGTAGCCTGTGAATCATATCTCAGTTTCTCATCTGTCTCGCTAAATACTTCTAATGTTTTGATGGCCGACGGACTAAAGGGCGATAATATTTTACAGATTGCATCAAATATCAGTTACAATTTTTAACAATCTATAATGGACAAGCTTCAAGTTCAAAATACATTTATACAGTTATTACACATTATTTATTATTATTTAGTTTTTTACATTTATCTATTTATTCGACTGTGAGTGCACAGGCGTTAGCAAAAATCTAGGTTGAGATTTGAAGAAGTCCGTCAATTTTTTGCAATAACTGATTGTTTCGCGACTAACTAAGATTTTATCTCTACCGATGCAGTATCCGACAAAGACAAGGGTCATGACCCCGAGGAATATGGGACAGGCATTTGAGACATTTAATCTGTGATTTACTTGTGATCAAATGAAGCGGTATTCTGACAGTAGAGTCCGCTCGGAGGTCGTTTGCTTGCCGATACCGTAAATGTTTCCCGAACGAGTCGGTGGCACTACACCGCAGTGAACAGTTAGCGATTGTTAATACCGCATCCGAATCATTCTTTTGTCTGATCACTATTTCTTTGGACAGATAGATTCGAGATACGCAGTGCTAGTAGTGCAATGCTAGATTAGAAGCGCGGGAATGTTCCGTCTCATTTAATTACATACGGAATCCGTTTTCATTTTATCCCGTTCAAATTGATTTTGAGAATACTAGCTATTGTTACATGGTTCACTTAACATAATTCTTATTTTTTTGCAGACAAAATCACCTATTATAATGCAACTTTACGGCACCATTGTCTCGCTAGCTCACTACATGGTATATGTTTCGTACGGTCCAGACATGGGATGCTCACGACGACTGACTTACATAAAGACACATAAAGATGGTTTGCAGATGTACTTTAAGCCTATGCCATTCAAGGTGATACTGTATACCACTCTCTATACTCTATACCACCTACATTATATCACCACCACTATATACCACATACATACTTTTTTGCACATCATTTATCTCAAAACGAAGCATGCATAGCGAAGCATTTTCCTGTCGATATCTGGTAAAACTATTATTACTATTATTATTATCAAGTAACATGAAATCATTTTAGAACAAGTATGTTTCGAAAATAAAATTATTTTTCATATTGTCTAAATAATAATATTATATAACTGAAGTAAATAATTTTAACACTAAGAATGTTATCACTAGAGGTAAGAAATTCGGGTGTCTATATACTCGGGTGTCTATATACCTAAACTCCATTTCTTCCCAAGAAATGTAGTGAATAGCATGGACATGCCAATCTGAATAAAATTATTTATTTATTTTTATCGAGAATAATAGCAGGATTCAGAAAACATTGTAATGGATGAATGGTTTCTAATTCTGGATTATTTTCTCCGAAATTTAAAATAATACATCTCCATGTGCGTGCGTTATTGCCAGAGAGAAATCGATGAAGTTTTGAGAACATTAAGATAATTTATTTTAATTCTTCGGGTATTGACGGTGCTGCTGATGTTGCGTTCCATTCTTTTGAGTCTGATGATTTTGACGCGGACGTAACTGCAGCGCTGTGTTCATCAGAACAGCTGAAAGTAACTCCGATTAATCCGTCACTTGTCAATCTTAAATTTCAATATCAATAGCTATTTTAATACTAAGGGAGAATAAATAGGCTAACAGCTATCTGACTGTAGGATACTTTTTTTATTTTACTCCACATAATAAATCTTGCTATACCTAATGTTAATTAGTACAAAAAAGTTACTTACATTTTGAAATTTTCGGGTAATATTATTATCATTATCGCGCAAAGAAAATGGCATCAAATAATTAAACCAAAAGAATCAATTATATATTTTTTTTAAAAAATAACATTTACAACAAGCTTTCGTACAAAACCCTAAATCTATTCATTTTTCCCTCAAGTTCCGATATTGAAATTCCGAGATAGGTATGTCCACACTAACATTTCGTGGAAAGTTATCACTAACACGAGTCCTTATTTCTTTATTGTCATCAGATAATCTAAACCTAATCCACCATTAACTATGCTACCATCGATTTGCTGCTCATTCAGTATTTTCTACTGCTCATTTTATTATTTCTCATATTCAGTCATTAATATTCTTGATAGTTTTAATATACTTTTGTATAATATATATTGATCTGTCAATATCAGTGTGCCAAACATTTTACTATCAATAATTCATCGAAGACGTATGCGATCACTTTTACTGTTATTCAATTTGGAGCGTGGCGGTTTCCGCTTTTACACGGTTTGCGGGCAGCGGTTCTCTAGACACATTGTTATTAGCCAAGAGCGTGTCATTGGAATGCCTTAACCGCGGAGGACGTGCGGCAGACTGACACACATTCCACGACCTTAGGCCACTGTCCTATTGCATGAGAATAGCGAGAAGCTATCAACGATTATTCGCTAAGCCATGGGATTTATCCTACAAACATGATCCTGCTCATAAAGTCCAACGCGGATTTACCCGACATAAAACCACTGTTCGTGTGAATTAATTGTCCCTTAATGAGCTATATGACACATAAAACCGTAAATCGTTTAAACTATGACTTTCAAGTCATTTCTGAAAGTACGATTACCTAGGTCAAACTACAAGTTCTTACAACTGGCTACTGTACAGTACGACAGAAAAAAAAATCGAATTTTGGAAGTGAAGTCTTTACTTGTCAAAGGTCCTTAAATTTTCAAACCTGTCATTTCCTTTTTATTTCTGGCGGCAATTTGAAAATTAATTGTTTGCGGAAAAATTAATTTAACCAGAGAACATTTTCGGTCAATGATTTTTTATGGCTTTTGTTGCGGTGTAAACCAGAAACGAAGTTATGAAAGACTTTTTTCTTTATGTATGTACGAAGGCGGCAGACGAGCATACAGTCCACCTGATGGTAAGTGGATACTGTCGCCCATAGACATCCGCGATACATGCCAACATTAGTCCAAAATGACAAACGTTGGCACGCCCCCGGATGCGCTGCCTACCTTTGGAGATATAGGAATGGATTTGGAAAAAGGGTTGAGAAAATGGGGAGGGATAGGATGGGAATGGGCTCTGGCACATCTCACTCACTACCAAAACACGTACGTACATTAGGGAAATAAGATAAAGTATCAGCAGATACGGGAGTCATTAGGTATTGGTATGAGTCAAGTTCAGACTATTTTACACGATCATCTACGGGTATGGAAGCTTTGTGCTAGATGGGATTCCTCACAATTTGAGGCGTGGGCACGACAACCAAAAAAAATGTAAAATGGCTAAGAAATGCTCACATTTCACATCTCACAACCGCATGCTGTGAGAATGTAAAATATAAATATAAGTTTCATAGCTCACTTGGCCTTTTCTTTTTGTTTCATTAGTCATCCGCGCTCACTTGTTAGATTCTCACATAGCAACAGAAAAATGCTAGTTGTTGATTTAAATTCACACTCGTTCGTTATTGTTTTTCAACTGTTCACTAATAACCAATTCGCTATGTTTCCTCACCATTCGTTGCTATCTGACAGCGGCAAGAAGGACAGCGACCTTCATGATAGCCGACAACAAACACATAATAATATTTAAATATAGATTTCGCCTGGTACCTCAGTACTGAACACGAATTAGTGATCTTCACGTCAATCAGATCGCTTATCTCAAACATTTGGGTCAGGAGCTTCGAGATCAAAGATAGACCACACGTCGATTTTTGTATCGTGATCAGTCACAAAAAGACAAATCATGTCTTCGATTAAATGTGATATTGGTTGCTTTAAACATTTGTTTTTATGGGTCAAACCAAAAGATGATGCTATCTCATTTTTAGTAAAGGTGCATATAGATATAATATAAATTGAGAAATAATTTAAAAAAATCTAAATTCACTGTAATTTTTTACTCTAGTTCTTAGTTAAAGCGTTTCCCACGTTACTAGCTGTTAATTGAATTTACGAATCATTTGAATGAATTAACGCGAATATTAATACCATTAATTAATAGGTCTATTGCAATATTCCGTAGTTATGGAAGCTATAAAACAACGAGTTAAACTTACCGTTACGTGAAATTGTATGTATGTTCTACATTGGTACTACTTAGTGCAATAATAATTATTTTAAAACGGTAGTAAGTAAATGACCATAATGTTTAGTCATAATTAAGGTAATTTCACTCTTGTCATATTTATTAACTATGATTTAAATAGAGCTAAACCGTAAACTTTTAACATCACCGTTATTATAATTTATAATCGTTCATGATAAATAAATTTTACTAATAAGAAATTGATGTCGTCAAAAATTAACATAATACCAGTATTCCAAAGAAATACTCGTACTCGAATTGAAACGATTCATTGAATCCAGCTTACTTATTAATAGATGTTATATGATATAAATTTGGAATGACACTGTATATAACATCTCTTTAAGGTGGAGCAAGATTTCTTAACAAACATTGATTTATCAGAATTATCAGGATCATGAAACTGCATTTCTTAAATGTCTCATGTTACCATAATACATGTATATTTAATTGCTCATAAATATTAGCGCTTCATAAAGACATCAAAATTAAAAATAACAATCGTTAATAGCTCACCTGAAGGCAGCTGCCTGACAATCAGGTTCCTCCCGACACCAGCCCTGGCATTCATACAACGACAGGTTGCGAACCGTGTAATACGCGGTCCCTGAGAAGTCAATATCAGTCAGCTTTTCAAATGCTGTCCGACCTGAAACAAATAAAATGGAATGTAAAATGCACGACAACGATTATTATTACATTTTTTATAAATATTTTGTGCTAGTTTGAATACATATTTTTAAGTCATTCTTATGAATATACATATTATGTCAAATGTCACAAATTGGGAATCAAAAGGTCGATTTGTGACAAATATACATATTATTATTCGTGAATCTAAGGTAAATATTTCGAGGGAATGTAAAACGAAGTGGATGTAACGTTATGTGCATATTTTTGAAACTGCTTAATGTATTTATTTTTGGTTCGACCCAAAAATTTTGTTACCTACTTTCATTTTGTTTCTTGGTCAATATTACACACTTAAAGAGGGATTAGGTGTAGATCGCCTATTTTATTAATTTATTCATTGTTTGCCTCAAACAATTCGTTCCACTCTTTCTTTGTTAATCCAAATTGTATTCTATACCAGTTTCGAAATTAGGTAATAATACCTTATCTGTTTATCCCAAATGTGTAATTTTTTTCAAACTACAGTTCTTAAAGAGGATTACTCTTACTTACTCAGTGCAAATGAAGCCTGCAGCAATAGAAGCGCCAGCTGCGCCAGGCGCAGCGTCTCACCCTTCATACTAATAGAGCCACCACCTGCAAAAAACATGTAAGGTTAATTAAAAGTCAAAATAAATTAATTCTAAATGTTAATATAACATTATACACAGCGTATAAAATTAAAATAGAAAAAAACAGTGGACACAAGTCGTAGAAAGTATGTACAACAAAAAGTGCAAGTATAGATAATGTTTCGTTAAGAAGCGCGCGATCCCAATTCCGCGGGTCGCGTGTACTCATACAAAACGATGGTATTGTCGTTTCAAATAATAAAATCGAAAGCCGGTCAACGGGCAACATAACATGAACAGTGATATTTTATATTAGATGTTAACAATGGAACTCTCTTAGTCTGGCCACAATTTCAAAATACTTTGACATTTACTCGTGCATAGATAATAAATTATCCTATTATTGTGCCGTTAATCACCAGCACACAACGATAAGTAGACTAATGTATACATTACTTCACATCCAGGTATTTGGTATTTAATATTCAGGTATGAATGAATGAATATTATTAAATGTCAATCAGAAAATCAATCAAAAGGTAATTAGGCATGGTAAATTACATTAGATTCATTATACAACTAGTATATTTATCATAAATGTTACTCTATTTTTTTCAATTTACAGCGTCTTATATCCCTGGTATATTTACCAGCAGATATGTACGTCCAAAGTTATCTTATTTATAAGGTCTAGATATCCCTTAATATCTTAAACAGGTCACTAGCCTGCCTTTACCTGCAGTTCACAGGTAAACTGAGTAATACAAGACGTAAGTACTATCCTAAATATCTCATCCTAATCGCAATATCTAATATTGTGTACTTATTTCATGAGACAGGGGCCCACGAGATGGGTGACAGGATTTACCAAAAATAAAAAAATATTGGAATTAAACAAATAGTTGAACAATGTTTGACAGTCAATTGTTTACTTCAGTAACTTTTCAGAATCACGAACAAATAAACTTTAAATGGCCTGACAATTAATTGCAAGGTAAGACTTATTGCTAGCAATTTGCAATATGAATGCAGGCCAAGATCAACCGAGTTTAGTTCACGAAAGCCAACAGGAAAGTCAGTGACACGAATTTTCATTTGCTTTTTTGCATTGCAATATCGCTTTCACTTGTCTTTTATCAAGTACAATGAATGATCATTTGTAAACGTGAAAGTAAGACGATTGTTACACAGTTCTATCTACGTATTCGTAGTAAGAATAGAATCGAATCATTTTTGTACGTGGTTAATGACATTGAGACCTTTCTGTCTCTGATGAAGCTTTGCTTGATTTGGCACATGTAATCAATTTATCAAAGTAATAATTTTATTCTGCTCCGATATATTGAATCAGCATCTTTTGTTAATAAAAATGTTACAATCAGTATTGGTAATTACATTTCTCAATTTGGTCATAAAACAACAAAATGTATTGCACTTAACACGTACCGCTACGTCAATGTAGGTTGCTTTCTCAAAAAACCAAGTTCTCAAAATATTTTTAAATCCGGTTCAATCAAGTATAGGCAATTTGGATACCATTACAGTAACAAATTTAATAAGTATGAATGTAATAAAATTCGATCGTGTAATTGGGTGCATTGCATCGGTCCGTTTTTTGATGTTATTTTAAATTAACAAGTCTACAGAAATATTGGAATAAAATACACAATTTATCGTTAAAATACCGTTTACTCGTACATATTCGTTTTTATGTTATTTGAGGCCTATCTTCTCTTTTAGGAATGATAGATTAAAAACGAACTTTAATAGTGAGATAATGATTTGCCAATATTAATTGCTTGCTTGCTTGTTGGTAGCTGTTACAAAGCGGCTACCACAAGCCCTGACGAACTACGTCACCTCTAAAAGAGTGGACTCGCCAACCCATGAGGATGAGCGCATGAGGAGACCCACGTCCAGTAGTGGATACTGAAAGGGTGCTTTGGTGTTTGCATTGGATGCATGCATTGTATTGGTGTTTTGGCAATATGTACAATTTCGTTTACAACCTACAACATTTCACCGCAGAACGCATGTCTTCCCATGTAATTACCAGCGTGTTTCATATCATTATTATTATTTAAGTGAGGATTACTTGAAGCCTTGAGGCCCACTGCGTCACTGCAACCTGAAAGATCTATTGTAACCCTTCAAATTTACAGCTCACTCCCAAGGCCCACATGTTCCATGAACTGAACAATAGTCCTGGGTGGGAGAGCCTTAATCAGATCTGGGCCAAAGCTGTTCAGTCACAGAGTATTTGAATTGAAATTTCCAACTCTCCATGACAGAATCTGTAGACTAGTGTCTCTGAAAGTCTCATTTTGTGAAGTCTGCAGTGACCTCTTAGGATCCATGTTCTCACAAGGACCTAATTTGATTTTTATTTAATTTAGTGGAGCATTTTTCCTAATTGTCATTTATTAGCTTCTTTAAATGCTTCAAACCTGGGATGTTTTTCCACCTATGTTTACAGTGGTTTATTGTCCAAGTTTTTTGTGTGAACTGAAGTGTTGCTCGTGATATCCCACATGTAGACTGGGGACCAATGGGTACTCCCTCAGACCCACTGTCAGTTCGCCGGCAGCTTCATTGCCCTTGATGCCAGTGTTCAGGCACCCATCTAAGCACAACGTAATTTGTTGCGCCCAAACGATTTAAAAGGTGTACACATTGCATTGTAAATTTGGAGTCTACCTAAGTACTGCCAAGAGCCTTTAGTGGCGCTTGACTGTCAGAAAAAATGAAAACGCATTTATTAGCATAAGCTCGTTGTAGGTTTTCGTGAACGCGTTCAATTATGGCAAACATTTCGACCTGAGACACGGTGGCAAATTGTCCAAAACGTATGGATACACGCTTTTGAGGTCGCTCGCCGTATATACCTGCCCCTGCACAAAGATCTTTCATGAATCCGTCGGTGTGCGATATTATATCACCGTCCTACGGTACATCTTAAGCCTTATTAACCTCTTCGTCCCTTTCAGGTATCTGGATTTTGAACAATTTCAAAAAGTTTAACTCTCTTGTCATGGTGTCTTTAGGCATTTCCGGGTCGGGAGTATCAAGAAACTTTTGTTGTAGCTTCTTCATCATGTTAGAGTGTCATTTTTCTATACCATTTGCATTAGCACGAAGCATCGCCATACTCGTCTTCATCTACACATGGATGTGCACGGGACATAAAGATAACAATGCTTCCATGCTGCAATCGGCGTCGAGGACATAGCTACTGTAACAATTAAACAAGCAAACCTTTGCAGGCTACCTAATGCAATGATGCACTAGTAGTTCTGATGGGTTTTTTTGGCCATGCCATAGGTGATCACAAGTCTGACCACCACTGTGTATAACTGATGCGCATTCTTTGGTTTCAAGCCACAACGTTTCCCCACCAGACGATAGCTAGTACCCAGAGCCATTTTGACCTTGTGGATTATATATTTTACGTGCTGATTTCAAATAAATATACTGTCTAGTATCACATGTAGGTATTTGACTATCTTGGAAAAGTTATAATTTTCGAAAAGGAAATGGCGATGTTAATTTTTCCAGATTTTTCTTACGGGTGCATGGAACTCTAACAGTTTTGTCAGCATTTATAGGTTTATAGTCATTGCATCAACGCCCAACTCTGCGCAGAGCCGTTTGCATCAGATTTGATATGGTACTGGAGCATTTGCCTACTATTTTCACGACCAAATCGTCAGCATAGCCCCTATCTCAAATCGAGCTTCATTTACGTCACATAGAACGATGAACCATTCAAGTGGAGAGAGTACTTCTCCTTCCGGGCATCTTTTCGTTATGGTAAAAGGTAAGACTAACGGAAAGAGGTAAGAGGTAGTTTTTAATAAGAAAGAGGTCGATATGACTCAGGCTGAGACTTGTCTCTATCACTAACTTTGAGAATAGAGGTCAATCTGACCTTGGTCCATTTTGTTAGACTGTATCCCCAGGCAAAACTCGCTCTTGATCTTAACCTTAACTTAACTTAACTTAAAAAAAGATCTTAACCAGGAGGGGTATGATTTTGTCTACTTATGTTGCAAGAGCGCCGGAAAGATTTTATCTTCACCAGCTCTTTTATACAGCTTGAAGCAACGTATGGCCCAAGCACCTTTTGTGGCCGAAAGACAACGGAGGTCTTTCTCCAGTCTTCTATTGTGGGTCTTTTTCCGTTTATATGAGCAAGACAGCTCTCGCTTGTCTCTACTAATTGACAACCTGGGAAGTTAACCCGGGCCATGAGATCAAGCGTCTCCTCGGGAGTTGCAGTTTATGGGCGGCGATGACTTATCATCGGGTGAGCTGTCTATCTGCTACCTCTTCTATAAATATAGGTATAAAAATTTCAAAGTAAAAAATAACCTTTAATTTTCATTCTAACTCACGTTGGTAAATAACATTTTTTATAATAATAATAATAATGAAACGAAAATGAAATCCCTATTAAACAAAAAAAAATATTATTATTTCACATATTATCATACTAATACTAATCATACTAATGAAGATAATTCGGGATTGATCTCTTCTCAAGGACCTCGGACGGGGCGCCGTAAATAGAGATAAATGAAAATATATTGTGAAAGAGGCCAAAACTCATACTGAGTTGTAGAGCTGAGAGAAGAAAGTAGGTATATACAATATCGTCGCACGAATGCAAATAAAAGAATCAGCGGGACACACACGAGCTTAAAGCTTACAATTTTCAGTCTATTTCACATCACGACTATAACGCATAACAATAAGCGACCAGAAGCACATTTGAATTGTTTACGTGTCACACCTTTTATGGTCCGTAATGTCATGATAGTACGGCGCAAGGAGCCAGCCAGTGGAACAGTTAGTTCACCTATAACACCATCGCGGTAAGATGCTTCACCCCAGATATTTCTGTAGCGGAACCTTTTCTGACCTCCGATGTGTATTATGTTACAAGATAAATTTACGCCTTGTAAATAAATAGTTCAGACTTCGGGTAAGTGGTTTCCTGTTATCATTTATAGCATCAATGCCTTACGTGTATAACCATTAACCTGGAATGTACTCCAATTGATATTTTCAAATATTTAGTATACGGGTGTTTATTTTTTATTTAACAAAAGAATGTAAAATTAATCTATACTTGGGAAACAATTGGATTTCATACAATGAATTTTATTTCCTCTTTTTACACAAAATATAATTACACAAAATAAACCGATCGATTACCGAATGATCATTAATTGACATATTTAAGTGGTGTTTTTTTGTATTTTCTTATTTACTAAACACACGCATGTAAAATTTTGCAGAAGCACCCAATAATTGATTTCTTTTTTCTTTTCCAAAAAAATAAAATAGATTTTATCGTCAATTACATCAAAAGCATGAAATCCATGATTTCAGGTCTCAGAGATTGATCGGTTTCACGAAACATAATGAATTATTGCACTTTGATAAATATATAAAACCGTTATATAACATGTAATTGTTTCCCAAAAGACAAATAGATTTCTTTTATATATTTTTATTAAATAGGTATTCTGTTCTCCTAAGATGAAAAGGCATTAGTAACATTTTTGGCGAAAGCATCGTAACCAAGCAATTTTCAACATTATACTCAGAAATTATAAACGAACAAGAGTTTGTTTTGTTTCTGGAGAAATTATGAAACTTCATTTTAGGTGAAACTAAAACGAAACCCTCCAACTTTGGATAGACTACGTGGGTCGAATGTTTTCCTTCAAATTCATCAAATGTGGGTCAGTATAGTGACGTGAGTCACAACGATTTATCCAGTCGTGACTTACTTGTCACATCATTTTGGTAAAACGAGAAATTCGTAAGCCACTACAGTTATTTACTATTTACAGTATCTAACACCATATGTGAGCCACCGCATTCTTGATTCATCGCATCATTACCTAGTTTATTTCTTCATACATATTAATATGTAAGTAACTATAAACTAAGCTTTTTGTGATTGAAATTATAACAAGACTATTTTCTGAAATCTTTATCATACATAAGTGAATAGCATACTTATCGGCCCACGCTTGAACTCTTCATTTCATTGTTCCAGTCAAACACTAGTCTAATATACAAACGTTTGTTAATCTTGTTAGGGATTTAACCTGAGACCCTTTAACGAGCTAATTTCTGGGCTAAACGAGTGATCAAAACATTTAACTATAAATAAAAAGTATTTTTCAACAAACCTAACCAAAATAGATGATATAGGCGCGAGTAAAATGAATACTTAACGTCAGAATAATAAACATAACACTTTATTGAAAACTATATGAGAACTAAACGACAGTTCAAAAAGCAGTTAAATGTCAATTAGTGAAAAAGCACTTAAACAAGTAGGTGCATCTTATTTTATGAATCATATGTCACCATTATGATTATCATTACAGTTACATCATGATGCGCAAGAGCGTGTCGCACCGGGACCGTGCGCAGGCGCACTCACCGTATATGATATGCGCTCACAAAATGCCCAATTTACCGGTGAAGCCCACTCCGTAAGATTCACTGCGTATCTTAACATTTCTATCGTCACTAACAACTATATTTCAACCACTCACTTCCTAGTTCGTTAGTTTTTTTACATTAACAACTAGCAACTGTAATGAAGACAATCATAGTTACACTATGCGCTAACTCTATCATCTCCAGAAGTAGAGCATCAAATAAATAACTGTTTATATTGAAAACTTATGAATTAAATAACATTACATGCGCAATTCTCGTGCGATTATCGACAGAATATAGCAAGAAACAAGTACAGCTAAAATAACAATAAGCTAACAAAGAACATATTGCTATTGACGGATGAACTGAATACGTAGACATACAATGCAATTAACATCAAGAAAATGAGCCGCGATGCGCTTTAAAAAAAATTTCATTACATACACAATGACTTTTTATTCCCATACCGCCTATGGATTAGTAATCAGCGTCTAAAAGTGCTACCTATCTGACCTCTGTAATTATTTACAATGAGGTTTCATACGATTAAATTACAGTTCATGTTTCCTCCTAGCTGTACCCATAATAAATGCCTCAGCAACTTCTTTATGTCTTGGGAAAGGGTCATCGTGCAGAATATACATTCATTATATTACTGAATAGGAAACAGTATGTGTATTGTATGTGAACGCTCCACGTATGCATAGTGATGATAGGACCCTAGGATCTTTACTAACAATAACCAACGTACGTGCATAAAATATGTGCGAATCAATCAATCAATAATTAGACCCACGATGGGGTCTTATGTCAATTAACATAAAAAAAGAAATACAATCAACATCGACGATCATCAAGAATCTAACATAAAACCTAGTATGTATTAAGCAATTACAAGGTATTTTATAGAATCAACAACATGATTAAGAAATTAATTTGTTTATGTTAACCAAATATGGAAGAAAGCTGTACTTGACCTCATGACCGTATCTAACAATTTCTTTAATTAGCGACCGTGACCGTCAAACATGAGGTTATATGTATTGAGATGTAACGAGCGCCGAGCCGGGTCAAAGACAGTCTTTAATGGGTTTAGAGAGCAATGCTACGTCATCGCCATCACCGAGTTACACTTACAGTAAGCCAGTAAAAATGTTTCTCATTAACTCCGCTTCAACAACTTAAAATTTAACGTCTTGAGAGCATTCCGATTATATTAAGAATTTCATTCCAGTTCCTTCTTTATGCACCTGTCTTAATCCAATGTCGGAGTACTAGTTTTAAGAAAGATATATTGAATGATAAGAAAGATACTTGACGTATGATGACAGCCTTGAGAGTGAGCTGTAAATTTTGAGGGGTCACAATAAATCATTCAGGTCGCAATGACGCGGTGGGCCTCATGGTCCAAGTAAGCCTCACTTAAATATTAATAATGGTGACGGCCGATTTTAAAATAACACCACCACATCCATGCCCGTGCGTCCGCGCCGCTTTATTGTTTTGGCCACGTTTTTGAACGCGGCTTTTAGTCCATGACGGACGACTGACGGACAGCTGTGAGTGAGGATCCCAACATGCAAAAATGTATCTTACAAATATCTCAAGACTACAATTTATCACTCTCATAAAGTCACATAAACGTGTATAAGGCCGGATTCGGATATGTATTATAAACCATTTTTTCTTATAATGGTCTAATAGTTGTCGGGCAGAACGCTATTTATATTTAGGGACTTATATTTATAAATCTTGTAGACGTGCTTTAAAATTGCAATTGTTCTTTAGATTGCTTCATAAATGTCTCTTTAAGAAAAATTGTCCTTATAACACTTTTGTAACGTCTTTTTAAGGTATTTGGAAACCATAATGTATATACATATATGTGACAATTTTGCCTGTGTAGTGGTGATATTTGTAAATTTTGTATTTTAAAAACAATTTAATTTACATCACGATATAATTTGTGGTCATTTCTGGTCATGTTGTTAGCATACATAAATTCACATGGGGAATATTTTTCTAATGCCCCTTTAAATATCATATTACTCTAGTCATGTTAAATTACTTATTTTAGCATTGGTACCGATTGTTGCCATTTTAAAAACTGAGCGTTACAAGCCTGTTAGGTCCCAATCTAGCAAATGTTAAGACTATTCAATTTTATTAATAGTAAACGGATAGGAGAAAGCGGCCCAATGTTGGATAGTTTATTATTATCGTTTTATTTTAAAATCACCACTTCGTTTTACTTGCTTCCATATAACAAAATTCATCTTTATTTTATTTCAGCGTTTCCATGATAAAAATAAAAACGAAAACGGTTTAATTAGTCTTATAAAAACATATACAGAAGCTTTATAAGTAACATCTTAATACATACAATTATGAGATAAGATTAATTATTTGTATAATTAGTTTATTAACATTCATTTATAAGACATACTTATGGACTCATTAGTTACTGTTATAGGTCCAAGATAAGACCTTCTATAAGACCTATAAGACTTCTATAAGACTATAAGACCTATAAGACCTTCATAAGCTTTTAGATTTTATAAATTGTTCGTTATAGTATCCCTTTGCTAGTTGGGGAAGGATACGCATCGCTACGCGTTCCTTCGTTCGCCATTGTCGGCATTTCGCGTAAAACCAATTTTCAATCGCTAAATCAAACAATAAAGTAATCGGTCACAACCCAGTGATTCTGATTTTGGAAAGCTTCTCCACAGTGTTAAGATGCGCGGCGCACGGAGCCTCTCGGTATGTACTCGACAATTTACTAATCATATTTCATTTTCGTTACTTTCCCAAATTGATTTGCATCTCTGCATCCAGCATCCCGCTGATGTTTCGTCCCGGATCCACCTTCCCGGGTATCCTATCCGGATGGACAACCATTGGTGTTTCGCATTCTCGCATAGCACCCAACTAAGGGGTCGTAAAAGGCAAATAAGGGATAACAAAGCAATTACTACAAGCCCAGAGGAACTACACCACCTTTGAAAATTGGACTGGCCAACCCGTTTGGCCAGTGTTTGTTATTTTGTAGCTGATAGACAAAATTTAATTTGTATCATAATTATTAAAACAAACACATGAACGAGTAACAAACTCGTGTCATAAAATTAGATTGTCCGTTAAAAACACTAAGGTAGCATAAAGAGGTCAGTTTTGATTATGTCCGTCAGGTACGAAGAAGCGCACTACCACTGCACGTGTTGTATCAGATGATCTTTTGATGTTACCGGACGAGGTCGCAACGCACGTGCTTATATTTACCTGTATAAAAAGGATCAGATATGCGCATGTAAAAATTACTAGCGAATGTGATGACATATCTACGTAATTTATTCGTAGAGATCTCTGTCTCTTGGTATGATTAGCTTTCACTGAGTTGCCGCCGGAGTGCTTTCGTACAACTGTATTTTTGCCGTTTTAAATAACCCTCCCACCTTATCGAGCCTAGGATTACATTGCCGGATTTTTAGACTCTTGTTCGTCCAAACTTTGTCTATCTAATTCAATTACAAACTTTACTTTGATTGCTTGAGATTGATATTGATCAATACCAGTAAAATCATACATCCAACATCAAAATCGGATTACTCGTAATAGAAGGAGGCTACGAATGAAGTATTCGCGTATTATAACTATACGATTACATATAAATCACTTTATTAATGAAAACTAACGTTAATGTGAACAGTACGACTTTGATGCAAAATAATATTGATAATTTCCAAACATTTTATAGAAATCCAGCACTTTATCCAAACTAGTAAATGTTGAAAATGATAACTTTAATTACGACCTCATATAAAAATGTGTTCCCATGCCGAGTTAACCGGACTGGATAAGATGTCTAGTCTAATAAAACGGTCTGCAAAATGAGCTGAGATGAGCCCTCACTACTTACTGACTGCACGGTAAAAAAAAGCTACAAAATTATAACAATTTTAATGTGAAGGAAGCAGGGGATTGGAACCCGTATGTCACAAGTAGCAGTTGTGTCGTAATGAGCCGAACTTGGCCGAGCAGTAACGGGACTACGCGGCGCACTGACGCGCGAGACAATGCGTGTGAGCGCACCGACAGGTTGCTCGCCTGACCCAATTATCTGACAAGTGGGCCATAAGTAGGCCAAAAGTGGGTCATATGTTTTTTGGTTTGTGATTTTTTGTAAGTACTTTCACGTACGGATGGCCGAGAAAATGTTGTTTTTGGTCACCCTTCCTTTACGAGAAACTTGAATACTGCGTGACATTGGGTAGATATAATATGTTGAATTTTGATTTACGTGTTTTTGCAGATTTTTTTTGCAGATACTCAAAAGTAACTACCAAACTCACTATACAGTTGAACACAATCTAACTAACTCGGGTAAATTGTGTAATTTATATATCTTAAGATTATTAATTAAAGTAATGTCTTAGATACAAGAACTATACAATACTAATAGGTATGCTTTCAGTCCAGTACCAAACGTGGAACCATTATCGTAGTTTCATTCTTGATCGTTCTTTATTAAAACGTTTCAAGACAACTACCATAATATTTATACATGAATTAAGTTCAAATAAATTACAAAATTTTTATTTACAGTTTCTACAAAAATTCAGAATATGTTGAGCATTCATTGCTTATAGAAAACAAAAATAAATGTACCACGAATGTTGTTAACAAGCCGCGATTTACCAAGCTAAACTTAGTCGTGACAGTGTAACACTGTACAAGAATATAAGTAGAAACAGTATAAAATCTTCTATAAAACGTTTGAAATGCACTTCTTGCAGTCCCACACACGGTTGCGCAGCCACCACGTCGTAGCAAGGAGTCATGCGACACCTTGTACTAAAGGTCGCCGTGTGTTATACGCATGAAACAAGGAATATCCAGACAGGTCAAGCGACGGTTTTGAAACAAAACGTAATCGATAACACTGCAATGGTTGTTTGTTTCAATATACTGTTCCGATTCTAATCCAATGTGGAGAAAACTGAGAGTTGTGTTAAGGGAAACGCTAGTTAGAGCTACATTACAACCGCTTATAACAAGTAATAATTTATTACTTTCCTATTTTATATATCTATAAAATTTCCCATTAGTACCTACTTTACAATGAACTTTATAAAACACTATTTAATCATACCCTTTTTAAGATTATCGAAATTAAACTTATAAAATTAGATTTTCTCTTGTTAATTTTATTATGAATCGGGTTTAAATTACTCACAATATGAAATGAGTACAAAATGGAAAAGTCTAAAAAGTTACAATGTTTTATTTCGTACTTAAATCCAATAAGCGGCATGACCTATGATCTTCTATTGTTCTCTTTTTTTATCATTGTCCACTAGTGGACGTATTTTTATTATGACCACTAGTGCGCCTGCGTAGTCACTAATCTATAAACCACGTATTTTTTCTTATACAAACTACAACTACAAAGACACGACTACTGGTTTGAAAAAAAAGAAATCACTTTTATTTCGGTTACATGTAAAACGATATGTTTTCACGGTGGTAATACAAACAATCCATGTGAAATTTGTAAAATAAAACACAATTGCATCACGACTAGCGGTTTTCACTGTTCTATAGATATCGACAGAATATTCACAATTAACATAAACTATTTATCACAGCCTCACTGCTAACTTTTTGATAAAATACGGTCATCTATTAGCACATATTTGGAGAAAACGCTGAAATCCTTTACTATTTAACGCTATAGTGTTGATTGAAAAGCTTTAAAGCTTCGAACGCGAGAAACTATATAGTTGCAGACATCTTTTTAACGAGTCTTATCTTATAGATATTAAATTACAATTCACGCGACTGGATCTATAATCCAGTCGCACAAACATGGTACAATCGCGAAACGGTCCCCGTGTTGCCACAATACAACAGTGATACACTTTACAGACTGACATTACACTTTACACAACTTTACACACATTATTGCTGTGATATTTTCACAGCAATAATGTGTGTAAAGTTGTAAAAATGTGTGTGTAAAAAATAATGTGTGTTGTAATAAATAATTAAAGTAATAAGAACATGATTGTTTATTACGTGTGTTCTATTTAACAATATTTTTTCTAAATACATTTCTATGTTCAGGTATATTTCTCGTGATACGGATTGATTGACCTTTATTAAACGCAAGACTGACACTTTCGGAAATTCTCAAAATTCAGGAGATATAAGACTATTATTACAAGTTGAACGCTTGTAATAATAGTTTTATATCCTACGACCTACGACCGTAGAAGTAATTGCTGATATAAACACAGATATAACTTGAAGTTAAGAGGTATTGTAATAATGCATCGACCCCTTCAATAACTGTATTCGAAAGGTTTATAAAGCTCTCATTGCCACAAACAGTCTATTTACGGACATAACATCTGTCAATTATGACTTTGGCCATTATGTGGTGTTACTCGGTTATTTCTCTCTAAGCACTTCATCGGAATCGAATGTGGAATGAGAGAAATTTCTAACCCCCGGCTCCGTACAACATGTAGTCTCGCCTGTCACTCAGAACTACTGCTGTTTGCGTGTACAATCTCAATAACCAGTATTTACTTACAAAATAATATAGTAATTTAAATAAGTGTACATCCACCTCTGTAAATGACGCTCGCAATAATTCTTATGAAAATTATAACTCTCAATGATAAATACTTTCTTTTAACCTAGTAAATGTACGAAATCATTATAAGCCTCGAAATAACATAATACTATAATACATCACTACCTATTGTTATATCACATCACTTTTGTTTTCTATCAATCACGTGCGAATTCAATATCGATAAATCAGTCGACCAATAGCTGGCATGCTTTGCCGCCCACGTTAACTTCGAACGTCCATTCTATTCAAAGAGCGAGATAAATCATTCGGCTTCCCCTATTTCCTCACACGTATGATTTGTATTGCGAGAGGCGGAGTAGTCCCTATTATATTGGACCCAATATAAGTCAATGGAGGCATGCAATCTCGTTTCGCTCGAGCAAATCGACAGGCTGACAGTGCGAAAAGAACGATGGGGCAGAGTTCACCGACGTCCCACGGGCGAACAATTGTTGCTGTCAAGTATTTGTGTACTACCGTGTCACACTGGGAACACTATCTCTACCGCCACTTGTAGTTTGTAACTTTAATACGAATGGATGTTAATTTGAATGGTGTAAGTAGTAGTTAAAAATGGGGTCTATTTAGAAATTACTATTTAAATACTGAAAAATATTTCGACACTTACCCTCTAAACGTGAATTTCCTGGGCAGTCTTAGTTCAGGTATACACCTGTAACAATGACATGGAATGTTAGCAATAACGAATAGAAAATTAAGATATTTTGTGAAGTCGTCAAATCATGCTTTCCTTATATACTTAAAATGGCATTATAAAACAAAACTTTATAATCTTAACTCGTAAATAGCACCAGACACTGCTTAAAGACAGAAACGCATTGAAAATAAAGTTCACTAATATAATTGCAATCGCTAATTTAGTACCACTTTCTATTTTAGTTTCTAAATAAATAAAATTATTGTAACTTGTCCACTACTCCAGTTTGAACTGTCCGAGTAGAAAACACGCTTTCAAAAATAAATATTTGATCAAATTTATCGACAAAAACATGGTCGCACATCAGTATCTGTGACAAATTTGCAAGGAGCCGCCATAGATTTGTTTAAGTTTTTTATTGGTGTCGCTCTACTGGCGCCGAGCTGTTCAAGGAGCGCAAGTATAACGACATAACATCTGTCAGACCTGTGACAACTAGCACGCGTCACATTTAACAACCCATTAATTGGCCTCTCACCAAATTGTAACGACTTATAAATTGCTGTATTTAATATATAACAAGATGAAATGCGAATAATTTTTTCATCGTGCGCGTTCTAAAAGCTTTGGCGTTTTAGCAAATTAGGTATAATTTGTAGAACGAACCAATATCTTTTAAATTATGTTAATAAATGTGTTGAACATAATAACGGAATGTGAATTAATTGGTCACTTGTATGTCAAATTCATAAAAACAAGATCATGATAATGTTTACAAATCAGCCATAAGCTCTTTAATTTACATTACACCGTTAAACACGGTAAAATGTGGTTTTACCGCGGTGACCCCCGCGGTTTACCTTAATTTCGTCACTTATAGGAAACTAACGGTCGAGTGCGTAAGTACATTACAGTTCTTACGAGTATTTATCACTGGAGCATGTTTATTATATTACCTCCGTATACAAAGTAGTGCATACCTGTGCAAGTCGAGTAACGAACAAAGCATTATATTGAAGCGGAGATAAGCCACTGGCGACTTAAATAAACCACGATCGAGATGGAAGGAATGTTCGTTTTCTTTATATTAGAAAATGGCGTTAGAGTAAGGAACGATATGGCCGCTGGCGCTCGTGCACTAGCTGGTAAAGGGAAAAATAGAAAACAAAATCAAGACTCGCACTGAAATGGTTTCTATTGGCCGGTGCGGTTGCTTCCCCTTATCCGTGAGTGATCATGGACAATGCGGTGGTGCGGTGGGTGCGCAGCGCGGAGACGCGCGGGAGGGCGCATGTGCATGACCGCGCAGGGCGCAATGACCTTGCGCGCACATTCCGCCCGCTCTTTCGAAGGCGCCCGCGGCCCTCCCGCTCTCCCGACTCTATCTAGTCTCTATGCCCATTTAAACCATTCAAATAAGGATACAAATCGTCGCGTTTTCATATAATCTTTATGTCGGTATTGAATGCGATCGTTGTGCTCTATTTAGTAAAATATAAAGTATTTTGAAATGTACTCATTTCACAGCTATTCCTGATTCAAAGTTAACCTATTCCGTCGAATGGGGTAAAAAAAATCCTTATTCTGTTATATTTCCTATTGCCATCCTTCTCGATCTAATCAGACCTAAATCAGAGACAGCGCATCAGGGGACCCGCTTACGTTCGTTGTTTTTAACGATGTTAAGTATCGCAGAAGTCCATGAAACACAATATAAACTTACCATCTGCAAAGGTCGCCTACCGCATTCGTTCTATAAAAAATATCACAAGTTTACTTTCACTACTGTTACATATATGACACAAACCGCAATATATGAGTAGATAGATACATAAACAGATATTTAGGTTTATTGCTCTGTAGCAGTGTGTGGGACAAAATTTTGGATGCAAACTTTATTTAGACCCACGTACATTTTAAAACACACTAACAGAACTGGGTTAATAACCTTTGAGAAAATAAAACCAACAAGCTGTGCAAACAAAAAATGTTCGGTACTAGGAACGTAAAAGAAACTGACGATAACCATGTCAACTGGTAGGCGCTGAAATTTGGGCTATTTCCACCATTCGTTGGTTTAAAACAACAGAAAGTTATGTTCTAAATGTGACTGCAACGGAACTGCCAATAAGTATCATTCACCTACTTAATAAGTATCTCGCACCCACGCGGGCCATAACGGATTTTACTCCAATTTATCGGGAAACCACGAACGCCGCGGAAACCGTTCAGAATGACTTCGGATTGGTATTGTACTCATACTCCGGAACGAAATGTTCTGTGCCCACGAATTGAAACATAAACACATTACGGCATAAGTACAGTTTGTGCAAGTAAAATACAGTACATTATTTACTGTCGACATATAGTATTTTTATTTTCACTTTTTAGGAAAAATAATGGAAATAAACCATAGTATACCACATGTTGCAAATATTCTCGTAGATCTTTATAAAGTATTACTTAAATACTATTGAAATTAACATTTATAGGTTTAAAATTGTATCTCTATAACATAAGTTTCATTCCACAAGTTATTTAAAAAAAACTACCGATACTAGGACAACTACTCATTTTAGGAATTTAAGGATTCTAATAATCTGTAACTTAATAAATAAGCTGTTTCAGGTATAACTTCCCATCAAGAAATCAATTAAATAAGGCGATTGCGCGAAACTGACCCTCAAAAGAAAGGATCTAACGCTTTACTTTTTTATGAAAATAAAAGTTATATTGAACTGGTTTTTCAATATAAATATTATGTCGTTTCTTCATAACATTACATGCAAACTGGTTTAATGTCTACCCTCAATACTTTTTATAATTGTTTTTCATGTATGTAATAGATGTTTTCGTATAAAATTACTGCTTTTAGACACAGACTTTTTTTTAAATTATATTGTGGTACAATATTCTAAATTCTATTTTATTTTGAACATCAATGCTGAATGTGACGAGACTACTACAAACACACCATACATTATTGATTAAACCGTTTTCGTGCTGAAAATTTTAATGGTAAAAATGAACCACGTGGAAGACCCGAGACTAAGCTCGATGATATATATTATATAATTACAGACAATGAGTAAAAAACTGACTACAAAACAATCCAAACTAGTCAATCTTAGTTCACCTCGCTTACTCCACGATAACGCAAGACCACACACTGCACAACAAACCATTTTAAAATTACCTGAATTGCGATTGTAAAAACGACATTGCTTTAAAAAATTTCACATCTTCCGAAATTCAGACAACTTTGGCCAAGGAAAAATATTCGAGGAACTAGAAACAGAAAAACTGGGAAAAACAGAAAAGGAATAACACTATAAAATGCATTCAAGAATTTTGCTGAATCCGTAATACTTGTACATCTCTTTTTAAATAACGAGTTCGCAAAGTAAATTTCTTTCGTCTAATTATACTCTAATCTTTGAACAAGACTGAAATCGCTATAAATAAATAAAAAAGTTTTTGATCTCTCTGAACGCGTTACTATTTCAAGAAATAAATCACGATTTTCTGTAGCAAAAACCTAGTTCTCATTGTACTTATTAGGAATAATTACCAACACTTGTTTAACATCTTTTTGTTTTTACTGGTTCTTGACAGTGAGAAGGGTCGGTTTACCCACAAGTATGTTAAAATGTGAAACCAGTCTGTATTACGTCAATTACGTGTCTTTGTTTCTAGGCGAGCAACGCCACTTAACTTTATTTATGTTCTTATTCAAAATACAAAGCTGATCTTTTTGAAAAATAAATATTATTGGAAAAATAGAAGGTCTAGTAAGGGCTTAATAAAACTTTTATATACACTTACAATTCTGCAACAAATCAAATAATTGATTCCAAATTTGGCATACGTGGATGAAGTCTCATGACTTCATGCAAAAACTAGTAAACCAATATGTAACGCCCAAAAATACCTCTGTATACACGTGTTATGGGTACTTATATAATAATATACTTAACTGACGAGTTAAAGTTCTCTAAGATAACATTCTCGCGTCATTATAAAGATATGCGCTTTAGAACATTTCTTCAATTTTAATCCATGAGAACTCTGCTAATAAAAGTTGATAAAGGTTATTGAGAGACTTTTGTGAAAATAAGAGATTATTATAGATAATTAATTATACAGTTTAATTGTCTATGACGTGCGTTAGTGTCAGTTGCTGTCAAAGGGGTCCTCGAAATATTTTTCAAGGTATTCGTGTGAATTTAATTTTTATTTTAATCATTTTCGAGCAATATTTGTATTGGATTGTTTTCAGTATAATTTAAAATTAAATTATCAATTTATTTAAAAACAAAATAAAGAATTATAACAAATATTCGACGTCTACGGTTACATTTATAATTATTATTAAAATATTCAAAATGAATTTAAATTTGAGTTCGTGACTTATACTCAAATTCTTATTGCATCAATTAATATCTGCATGAACCATAAACGAATGTAGAACATTATGTTAAAGTCACTTTATAGATTATAATGACGTTGAAAGTGCATCAATTGGTCGATAACGTGACGCCAATGAGTTGAAGTATCAATAGTTCTTAGAATCGATGTTTCATTACATCACGTGTTCTCAACATTGTTAGCATAGCCTCATCATTATTATCAGCAATTGACATTTAGCCAAAACAATAATTTATATTTCAATACCAATTTACTAAACCTTTAAACTCGAGTTTATTGTTTCTAAAGTAGGTATTTAATTTTGAATATATTGCAAATTTTAGATCACGCTCTCTGTGTAAACTTCGCAGACTGTTTTATATTTCCACTTAGCGTTATCACGATGGCCGGTTATTCTTCCGTCTGATGCTATCTCAAATCTGTAACTATACTTCGCCGAAAGCTATGACCGACATGGAAATGGGCCCGTTAACATTCTTTTCGCAAACAACCGCCGCCAAGGCTCGAGAGCCATTATGCCAAATTTCACACCCAAAACATTCAATTAGTCCAAGTAGAGGTGCAGTGCAGGAGAAAATGATTTAAAGAAAAGAACTGGCCTAAATGCTTTTGTACTATTTTAATACCTACTTAGTTGTACTATTTAAGATAAAATAAATTGCAAATAGTATTATATTTTTCTTAAAAGGTGTTTTTAATAGGCAATAAGAAGAGAACGAGCACTTGCACGTAGGAGGCAACGCGTTGATGTCTAAAATATGTAGCTACGAGACTGCGTAGCAACAATGTACACACTGTCGTCTTATATAATTTCCATTCGTTGATACTTTCTCAAACTTCGATAAAATGTGATTTTTCACTCAGTGAAAGCGCGTGAAATAAGATTCCTCTTCGAACATAGATTTTGTATTTTACGTTTACATCCATGGGGGATACAGAAAAAACATTTGTGGGGATTTGTGGGGACAGATCATTTTCTGCCAATTAACGAATAGAGAAACTAGATTTCGTAACATTGTTGTCATAAGGTGTCCCCCTATAAGCTAAAGGGGGTTATGTCTGTCATTGAAAAGTTGTCAAACAAGGGAACACCGTGATCCGATCTTAGCGATCATTGACAGCGTGGATAATGTTATCTCATTGTTTTTCTCGTGACAGCGATCGGTAGCGGGTACAATGTGGCAATCCCGATCGAGCGGGGAAGCGCTATGGGGGTCGCCGACCGCGGCGCACGACGACCACGTTCGTCACAATTATTATGTAATAAAAAATAATAAGTGCAACCACAAACACGACCGCGTCCGAGCTAAATTACAAGGGATTAAGCCCAGTGGATCAATAATATAAGTTACCGTTCCCATACACCTCTTTTGAAACATTTCTACTTCCAGTGATCAAGTAAATTATCTTATTTTTTATATAATTGAAGGTGCGTTAGCAGATTGGTGAAACAAATAACAGATTCAAATACCACCTTCCCATTATCGATTTAAAGCATCCTAGCAAGAGTGCAGATTAACTAGACGGTGTATTTAAATATATTTTAGTTAATTTCTTGATTAGTACACGAATGTTTAAAAAAATCTTCAATGACTGTCAATTTGTTGCACTTAATGACACTTGGACTTTCGCTTTTGTCATTTGTGTGTATTTGACTCCAAGATATAAGATCATACATTTTATCATTAAATTTTGATATGTATCTGAATTTTTGTTTATATTATTATAATAAACATTTAGTAAACAGTTCCGGTATCGATACCTGATCTGGTTCTATAATCGCTTCACGTCACTAACGATAAGCGGTAATAAATGAACCGAGCTCTGACATCGTTCCACTACACACTTCATTTGCATCATAAACAAAATAAACACGGTTATTAGTTATTACATCGTCGCGCACTATCAGATTTTAAGCTGACAACGAAACCATTACACAGTATTTGAACGGGAGGCGTCATTTATGCATGACAATAACTTTGTATGTTAACAGATTATGTGAACGCTGACACAATTGATGTAGCGTGCCACTATATGTGTTTTGGAGTATCTTAATTTATACACACCTAATGGAGAAGTACACTGGTTTGGAACGAGCGGAATCTTGAATAGCGGAATCTGCGGTACTTGCGATGATTGCGTCACAATAAATACAGTCCTTAAATCTATAAAGCGGATATTCAGTTTTTTCAGTATGTTTAAAAAAATGTTTACAAATATGTTGTAGAGATATAAACACTATTCAACGATATATCGCTTGAATGTAAACATCACCGCTGCTCGGTCAACATTCGACTTTGAACTTCAATTTTAAAAATATCGTAAAAAAACATTTTTTTTTTCAAACCTTTTTTATGAAAGATATAAAAAGTAGTGAACTTCCACATTGTTATTATTTTATAAGAAAATTCTCATTTATAACTTCCCAAATAAAACCAAACCGCAAAATTACTACAAGTGTCTTATATTTTTTATTTTTGTATCCCGTTCTATGTCTTAGTCTCCCAGTGATGTACCGAGGCCTCTCCCATATCCATATCCAGTGTATATTTAATAGTTTCTATTTAAATTATATTATTACTCGATAGAAGTAATAAATTTATAAGTAAAATTAGTAGATATAACAACGGTTGAAAACAAAATGTTTACAAGCGCTACGATACAATCTTCCTCCCACTAGCAAAGACGGCTAACATTCTTGACAGGAAAACTTAATAGTATGGGAAACTGTCGCGGTCGGATGCGTTAACTGGCCGGCGGTCATGCTCCACCGCCGCGGATTGTCACGGGCTTTGCTGATGTAGGAGATTTAGGTCGGACATCTAGTCGGTGGAACATCTAGGCGAGGGCTTGAGTAGACGTGCCGGCACGGTTCTCAAGCCAAGCCACGCCTTACTGACTTTTACGCACTGCCGCATATGAGTGTATCGGACAAATCTTTTTTTTTGAATGAACAAGTAAAAATAGATTTGATATTTTAGCGATTCAATTCTTATTTAAATTTCCGCGACAAAATTTTGTAACACATTCTAAGTTTTACTCGTATAAAGCTTATAAGGGAGTGAAAATTATAGCGAGGGCCGATGGACACTTTTTTATTTCTCACTTTATTATTAACTTTTTATATTGTAAATCGGGTCTGAACGCTTAATTAAAGGTTGACAAAACTACTCGCTACTCCCATCCTGGACTGGCCTCTTCAGTCGACTCGACACCACGGCTGGTGTAACCCATGCCGATACGTCGAGTATAATCATAGGTAAACAAAAACCATACAGATGTATATGGCGAACTAATAACGAATAACTCTCCACCTCTAACTAGTAATAACCAATAATAATAAAGACGAAACTTGTACTTTCACGCTTATTCATCAATTTAGTAGGTCATACTCGTAGCACGCAACGTGCGGGTACAGCGCGCTATACCACATATGCATATACAAAAAAATCAGCTAAACTGTGTATGCATGATCGACTTTGTCTATTCTTACTGTAGAAGCCTCCTTGTAACGGGTGATAAAATTTAAATACGTGTTCTCCCATTTTGCAGACTTTTATTATTAATTTTTAGAAAAAAAACCGTTAAAAATTCAAGTCATAGGGGCACACCCACACATACGTCAAAGAAACTACAAAGTTAGAGAGGAATGTCAAAAATTTCGTTTAACTGTTCTCAGTTCACGTCGCACTGTCGAACAAGATGCAGACGATTATGGCTGACGCTTCTTCACACTCATACGATAATATCGAAGTTACAGAAATAAACTCAGTTGTAACCCGTATGTCAAGTTTATCGTTTGCGAGCAAGAGTCATCTCTTGTGTATCCGGTTCTCTATGCCGATAGATATATGTAGGTGTATAACAACGACTAGGCAGTGAAAGATAACTAGACAAAAACACATTATGACCAAGTTTAGTTCGAAAATATATGGATATTTTTGTGAATAACTGTGAAACAACTCTGTTAGCAGTGATATTTTAAACTAGTAAACTTTAAACTAGCAGCAAGGAGTTTAAACTAGTAATTAAAATAAAGTATTTTTCTCGGTGCAATTATAGTTTCAGTTATCCTCTGAGAAACGTATCTCGTATCAGCAGTGAAACGACAATGAAGTTACTGTCTATGTTTTTGTCTATTTTCTCTGTGAAATAAATCATTCTCTTTCAAGTAGCGGGTAGTGAAGGCGTGATTGAATTACATGGCTATTAGAATACATTTGGCGCGGGATCACAGGCACGTGAGGCGCCGCGCTGCTCGTGCGAGACGAACACATCTATCTGTACTCGTAAGCAGGGTTACCAAGTTTGATTCTCATATGGATTTGTTAGGGATGTCTTGTCTACTTAAAGAATTCAAAACACGGAAATGGTCTGGCATAGCCCCATACATTAGATTGTCGTGTGGCATTTTCTATGTTAATATTACAGAAAAATGCTTCATTTTAAAAATAATCACAAAAAGCACAGAAATTATTTTATTTATCTTTAATTTATCAACACGGACTTTTTGGCGGGAAGTCCAGAAGTGAAATTGAGTTTTATTTTCGATTATTGTAATAATTATGTATTAGGCGTTTTGTGATTAAATAGTAATAGTTTATTAAACTTGAAAGTGTTTTTCGTACGTGGTGTTTGTGATAATCAAACAAAAGCGTGAGACTGCGTTTTCCCTGAGCTTCCAAGGAGTCATCTTCTGTCCTCAGTATACCTACTATCGCTTTACTGAGTGACTCCTGACTTGCTTGGACGGGGCTGGACGTTATTAGCAGGATACGTTTTAGACTTTGAAATTTTTAATTACGAAGAAAACTTGACACTGGCAGAATGTGCACCCTTGACATATTTGAAGAAAAAAAAATCAACATATCGCTCCTGTCCCTTAAGACATTTATTGTATTAGTCAACCGAACGTTAACAAGATTACAATTTGTTTACTTATAATAAATTTATAATATAAGTAAATTTATAATTTATTTACTTACTGAATAACTTTTATATCATTAAAATACAGTATCTTATATTTAACAGAAAGATATTCGTCACAACTGTACTTGGCAACCCTGTTTATAAAACGCTTTTTAATCATATAGCCGTTCGTTTCACAATAAACTTTTATAGCACATAAAAAAAGTCCCGTAGGAAATGAATATGGCAGAAAACGTTGTGAGGAACTCTGAGTGAAAACTATGCTTCGAAACTTAGAAAAGTGTTAGAACACTTATATTTATTTATTTTTTATAGAAAAGAGGCGGCGGATGAGCATACAGTCCACCCGATGGTAAAAGGACACTGTCGTCCATAGACATTCACGATACATGCCAAAATCAGTCCAGAATGGCAAACGGTGGTACGCCCCCGGATGCGCTGCCTACCTTTGCAGATAAAGGAATGGAATGGGAGAAAGGGTTGGGAAAATGGGGAGGGATAGGATAAGGAATGGGATGGGAATGGGACCTGACATATCTCACTCACTATCGAAACACGTACGTACATTGGGGAAATACGATAAAGTACGTAATGTAGAACATTTTCTCTGAGAGAGGGATAACGTGGCCAGTCCTGTACTCCCAGCGGCTGTGGTAATGCAGCGTGCACTCGCCCCCTACATTTATTTTATTGGTATACATTACTTTTCACCTGTACAGTTTGCAATTAAATATTCCGACTTCAACAATTTAAATTTAATTAGGTATTCGTGAAATAACTTGGAATTCCATGTTTGCTGTTTGCTCACATTCGACAAAATGAGTAAGTTGAAATTTCATTTACACTACATTTTAATACGAGTTACGTTATAGACAATAATGCGGTCCAAACACCACGTAATATAAACGTTGAAGCCATAAAAAGGCATTGTGTTAATAAAACCTATTGGTTTGACCACTTCCTTTGACCTCAAGAACGAATGCTATTGACGACCGGAGACTAAGGTTAACGTGTCGAACACGTAGTCTCACCTATTCAAAGCGACCAGGCGACAGGAATGGAGTCACTTGAAAGCATTCATAAGGCACTGTGTTGATGCGCGACATTACAGCTGGACACTATTTTTAATGTCTCCCTCCCACCTTAGAAATCCGTCGATCGTTCGATCAGAAATCGTGACGTCACACTCACCGTAATTTTATTATTTAGATTGACATATTTTTATTGATTGTCTTTAACATCTTTAGAAATTAATTACGTCAAGTATTTAACGAATTCAGTTTATTTACTCGTATTTACAATTAAATTTTGCATCTCTGTTCGGGTAGAACATAATGGGTCATATTTGTATTAACACCATATTTGTAACCTATGTTTTTACAAAATAAATGACTTGATTTGATCGTAAATATAAACTGTGTAAAAGAATCAGACAGATAACTTTCTTAATAATAATTTCTTCTTTAAAATCTGATACATCAACAACGAGCTGCAACTACTAACCTCTAGAAATGGGTTTATTTTGTAAGGTTTTGTACCTAAGAAAGTTTTTGCAGAATTGTACCCCAAAAAAAGAGCGAAAAGGAGTTTCTACTATAACACGAACGAGGCTGTAATATATTCATAGTTCATGTAACTGCTCTGCTCTACCTATGGACACTCACAAAATAATCAGAATACATGCTACCAGTAATACAAAACTTACTTGCAGTTCTCTTAAAGCACTCTGTCATTGTCTTAACATAAGTGGTAAAACCTCAGATTTTTTGTTATAGACTAGTGGGCGGACGTGCAAGCGGTCCCACGTGATGGTAAGTATTACCGCTGCCCATAGACACCTGCAACACCAGGGGGTAAGCGGGTGCGCCGCCGACCTTGCAAAATCCTATTCACAGCTCTGTTGAAGAACCCCATATCGTAGCTTAATGGAAAGACCTCTTGATGCAGTTCGTTCCACAGCTTACAGGTTCGCGGTATAAAATATTTTTTAGACCGAACAGTGCGCGACACTTCCGTATCGAGGAAATGCGGATGGACCGTAATTCTATGACGGGAGGTGAGGTTGCAGAAATCCGAGGTGTGAATTATATTAAACAATTCAGAATGAACTTCCTTTGCAGAATAGAGTACAAAAGGTCTTTCGACAATACAATAATGAAAATAATATGGAAGTATACAATACCAGTGTTATTATGCTTCTACAAAATTTATAAATACATCTCCTAGAGTCACAGGAGCAGCTTAAAATCTTCTGCATTTTATAATTGGCTATTCTACATCAAACGATTTAGGTCATTATCAAAGATCCTAATTAGGTCAGCTGTTTTGGGTCAATGAACTCAACATGGACATGCGCCTCCGGAATTCCGAGATTTTGAAATTATGAACTGTGAAGAGCTTTTTTAAGCGATCTATGTAGTCTAAAGCACTCGTGACAAAACATTAATAATGTTATGGATGACAAATATTTTATGGTTTTCGGGATGTCATACGTATTTGTAACTAAGATTATTTTGAGAGACAAAGTGCTACAAAATAAGTGCTAATAAAATAGATAATTACTTTATATAGTTATTTTATTTTATTAGACATATCCATATTTTGATAATATTCGAAAAATACATAAAATAGCTCATCTAATTCCGATCATTGGCCATTGTCAACAAAGTAGTAAGGTATTGTGATTTTTAAAAGTACCGCCAGGTGAGAGGCACATAAACAGTGTCTGCCACCGATTGGATTGTACGGTTCCATGGTATGGACAAAGCAGTATATTCATGATGTTTTATTATTAGTAACTGTAAAGTGTACGTGTAATGAACTACGGTGGATTTGAAATAAAATGAAACATTACAGCCGCACGGCAGTTGTGGGTCGGCTGTGGCGCAGAGAGGGCACTAGGTCGGGGGAAAGTAAGGCCTGGGTGCGCGTGCGCAGTATATGCTACAACACCGTACAGCTCATAGAATATTACGTCGTTTAGAAATCGATGGCTAAACCTTAGGCAGGCTTAGACTATTAATAAATATCGGGATATTGATGAATATACATCAATATACATAAATTTCATGTAATAAGAATGATTTCCTCAATTGTCATACACGTTACTCATATATACGGACGGGCCTCTGTTCTCATAGTTATTAGTTTAATATAATATTATCTTTTTAAATAATGCGAGAAAACGAGGTTCTATCTCGTCAAGAAACTTCTGATGTTATACAAATGTTTCGTTGTCTCCTTAATTAAATATTTTTGCTCAATTACATATTATATATTATTTATTGTAAAAATGAATATAAATACATATTATTCTTATGTATATGTCTGTATTTACTATTTTGTTTATTTTTAGTTCTGTTTTCTATTTGATCTGGTTGTCGACTAGTAGAGAATGCCGCAGGGCATTAAGTTCGCCTTTTGTACATATCAAATACTTGTGCAATGAAGTTCAAATAAATAACTAAACGCTTGATCTGTTGGAGTTGTATAAGATGTCGCTCAATCGCGCAACTAACCAACCAGACTAAGCCACCAACTGTCACGTAGTCGTCATGATCATCGACCCCGTATGCCTAACGCTTAAAATAACAACGAAATTAATTATTAAAGCCCAGTGCCACTATTTAACACCGAGTAACGGTTAATAACAGCCACAATAACAAGAACAATAGTGAATCAAACGCCCAAGAAACGTTGCAAATATTTTTTTATTACCATCTTTCTAGATCGTTAAATTCCACACCGTACAAATTCGTTTTAATAGCAAGACTTTAACGATATACTTATAATAATACAACTCGTGCAACAGATATACTCGTGGCGCCTGAACCGTGCCAAACGCAACCACGCCAAGCAAACGCTATTGAAAATTGTACTGCACCAAATTTCGCGAGCACAGCTTTCAGCTAACTTTAGCCGATCACGATCAAAAAGTTATATGATTAAATAACATGAGATCGACAGCACTGGCGACGTTAAAGCCGGTTAGAGTTCACAAGAAATCAGCCTAGCAACCCAGAATGTTAATGCCTACAACATGTGCCTACAGCATGTACCACGGAGGCTAAATTTGAAGAATATTTATTACATTTATTTATTTATTTTATGTGCATATTTATAAAACTTAATGTTGTACATTAATAAGATATACAATAAGATGCATTGAGCATGTTGTACAATAAATAATTTTTAAATTTGCTTTCCATTCTAGGGTTAAACGTTTGGAGTAAACTAAAATATTAATCCCAGTGTATGTACACATTTTAATTCCCAGATACTACAAAATATCGATAGTAAATGAATATAAATAATGAAAAGTTAATTTTATGCACTTCATTAAGCTGCAGTTAAAAACGTAAGAACCTTCTATGAAATAAATTACACACTAATCCCTTTAATTATAACTTATAAAAACTGATTGAAATTTAATATTTGCTTAAAATTAGTTATTATTTTCTAACCAGTTTAGAATTGTATTTTTGAGAAAAAGACAGAAGCCATCGTTAAATTTAAATAGCGTTCATGAGTAAGGCGGTAAGAATTATAGCATTCTAGTATATTTAGTTTTATAAAATCGGATAAATTGTTTGCGCTGATAGCATAACTGTAGTCGCAGTTCTCGTATGTTTTGGGTTTATTGCGTTCAGTTTATTTGCTTGTGTTAGACTTACCGTGCGGTTTTTGTGTAATGTGTTCAAGATTCTCATGCAAAGCTTCACTAATACAGTGTACGAATGAAGGTGCAATGGTAAATGGTTTAACACTTTCCCTTATAGAAACAAATATATAACCGATTTTCTTCTTCTAGACTTTTCATAAACTGATAAATTATAGCAAATGAAAAAGGTATTTATGCAAATATTTTCTGTAAAAGATGACAAAGCGCTGGGCGATGCGGACGGCGAACTGTACTTAAAGCCTTTAAGAAGTTTATTAGCTTCTTTCCTTCTTTCTAACGCACTCGATTATAAATGTTATACCTGGTCATTAAACGTTTAATTCTAGTGGCGTTTCCTTTAATTAATTTCGTTGGATAAATCATAAAAAATCACCTTGTCTAACAAAATTCTTTATAATTTTGAAAGTACTAAGCTGAATTAGATGAAAATTACAAAATTTTGTCGAAATAAATAAATGTCCTATTCAATATTAGAAACAAAATTAACCTGAGTTTAGCATAAATATAGACGACAGTCAGACTGATGTCCTTTATATTCCCATGAAATAACAAATCATCTTTAGGGTAGTTTAGAATCGACAAACATTATCAGGAAAAATAAAAATAAAATTGGTTCTCTTTGATGTCTCAAATTTGGAGCTTCACTCATGTGTAAATGAATGGGTAAATGAAGTCACGCGCGATCGTTAGTCGTATCTATAAAGTGTTGGTGTATGCATTGGAGATATAAGTGGAGCGATTATGTTTTGGGCGGCGCGGCACCCGGTCAAGGCCGCGCACACTTGTCCGCAAAAAACTCTCCGCCCAACTGGTTATGCGCCTACGTATGCGGTTATCATAGTCGTGTTTTTTGCAGTAAGCCTTACGACATACTATGAGAGTGACTGCTCGGGTCGTCGATCGATACTATTTTTTTGCATATATATAACGTTACTAGGGTTTCTGTTTAAGATCTGTTGTACGTTTATTATTGCCATATTTATCTGCATATTTATTTATTATTAATTTACTAAGCTGTACATTGTAAATTGCTTTAATTCAAGATTCAGTTTATTTTACTTAAGTAAAAACTTATTCTTAGTTAAGAATAAGTTTAATTATAAAGTACTTATTCTTATAATATTTAAAATTAAGTAAATAATATAAGTATTTTTTTCTCTCAATCCGTAAATGTTTCGTTTTTGATAAAGTCGATATATAATTTATGAAACGAACGATCGACTCGATAGATTTTTTGAATAAATAATTATTTTTATATACAATATAATAAGATTAATTTCAATTGAAATTAACTGATCTTTCCCAAAAATCGTTTTCAATCGTATATTTTATTAGAAGGTCATCAAACGATATGCCAGCTGGATTGGTTTCCAAGTCGATGTAGCTGCAGATAAAACCCCACTAAATACATAATATTAACAAAAGATGTTTATTTCCTTGTATATTTTATGTAATACTTTACGACAGAACCACAAATTATTGGTCATAGAACCTTAAGATTGACTAACGCAAGCATCCGTAATGCATCCGCTTTATTATGCTGGTTATTATTTATTAATGACATCCTGTACATAAGTATTATTAATAGGAGATAAACCAGTTTCCGGACAAAGTTTAGGTTAATGACATTTAACATCGAGTTTTGATCAGTTTCCATGCTATTGTCGCCAGTCTCTGTATTTGTGACGTCATATAAGCAAAGGGACCTTATTGGCGGTATGGGTTTATTATGATTTTGTTTAAGATTTTCTAACTTACAATTGTATTGCTTCAAGATTATGTTTAAATAGAAACAAGCTTTAACATTCGATTTTTAGGATAAGGCAGTAAAAATATTTTCTTTTTAAATTTCACTAAAGTTTCAATATCTGGAAACTAGCACTGACAATACGATCCCATAAGTCAGAAAGTGCCATATTTATAGTTATTATAATTAATGGTATTAGTTACTGAACTTTCAAAACCTTGAATCCAGGATAAACAAAACTCCATTATTATATCAGAATATAATAAAGAAAGTTAAACAAATACGTTATTATACGACAATGCTATCAAGCAGTGAGTATCTCACGGCAGCGCAGTAATGGTGGAGCGGTCGTCTCCAGCAATTCCACAGTAATGATGGTAATCATTTTATCATCTACGTGCCAATAACGTACGTTTTGCCTAGCGCACCGGAGTCGACCCGTGCGAAAGCTTTTTATACATGTACGTAGTGATCATGTGCAGGCTTGGAAGCCTGCACATGCCTATTTGTTTATGCAACTGTAATAGAACGCACTAAACATATATCCTCGTATATTTCTTGCATCATATTACATAGATTAGTCCACACAATCGCCACAAACATAAACTCTACTTGTTCACACTCCGATTTGCAATTATCGCCCGCTCGCCTCTCACATTTCCTTTCTTATATATTATTAGTAGGCAAATAATTGAAGTAAAATTAATAGTTGTGATTAAAAATTATCAATCAATAAAAATCGATATTAAATATAAAAAAGTTTGTTAAATATAAATTATTGTATTTATTTATTTACTAAATATTAGTGCATATTGTCGTACAAAAGGCGAGCTTAATGCCCTAAGGCATCATCTGCCAGCCAACCTTTGGGCAGACCAGGTACATTGGGAGGTGCGATAAGAATTTTAAAAATATAACTTAAACGTCAACAGTAAAATTTCCTTAAATAGACTATAATATACATATACGATCGTACATATATAAATAAATGTAACCTAACCAAACCCTTATATCTTTGCTTTTAGAAATATTTACATGGACTCATCGTAAAAAGTATTGCAATGCAGTTTTGTATGATTCAGATAATTCATGTTGTGAGTTTTCAATTAATCTTATTATTAAGTACTTTATGCATAGTTATAAGAACCTTATGCACTTTACGACGACACGCCTTAGTACTGATGAAAACCACTTGAACTACTAAGAATGCTACTGAGCATTAAGATCAACTCGTATATAATGTCTGTGTGCAGTAAGTTAGGAGGTTAAACTATAGCATTCAAATCTACTTTTATCCACTTTAATAGATCCACTTTTATATTGGCTAATTTAAATATACAGCAAATATTTGGAGATATATTGAAAGAAAAAAAGAAAATAACTTGAAAACCAACGAGACTTTCTACTCGTCTAGAAGTAATAAAGTTTAATACATTATTACTTATCAATGTCGTAAACTATTCGATATAAGGTATAAAGCCTGAGTATGACCAGATAAGTACATACTTAAAAAACATTTTTAGAGAGGTGCGTCAGAAAGAATGTACATCAATGTAGTGTTTAGTATTTTATATTCATAACGTATTATTTGAAGAGTAATTTGTTGTTTATTTATTCTAAGGGTGATATGAGTGATTAGTTTATTTATTTTTTCTTAATGGGTAATATGAGTGGTTAAGGGATATTTGAAATAATAGAGACTTTATAGGTGAATCTTCAAAAAAAACGATATTTTATCAAATTTTTCTTATTCTGTATAAAATGAAGTTGCAAAGGAATTTTGAATCAAAAATGAAGTCTAAAATTTGGTTTTCCTATGAAACGACTACGGAACCCTGTCACATGGGTACCGGATTTTATATTATTTTTTGTTTTCGCTTTTCACTGTATCGAACGAGAAAGTAAAAATATTCTTTCATATCTTATGGATTTTCGATTATGAATATTCAAATTTAAGACAAATTTCATATCGACAGGTACTTAATATGCTGTGACAGAGATGAACACACTAAAAGCAAATAATATTTAAGGAATTTGAATGATCAAAACTTCTACAAGGTTTGCATTTAAAACTATCCCGAACGTATTAATTAAATAAAAAAGTGTTTGCCTTTTTTGCACCAACTTGTCTTAAACGAATCATTTTTCATTTTTGAATTGTGTATTCTAACAATTCTTTGAATATTAATATACCAACATATTTCGTTAATTTATATTTGGAAGTAGCTTAATTATAATTATTTTCGTAACAGATGGTAGAGTCAAAATTTCACAGTCAATTTAGGATATTTAATCATACATTTTATTAAAGTTATTAAATAAAAGTTTAAATTTTATTGTTAATGTAAGTATCTGTTACCGACTGTACTTCTTTCTGTTGTAATAATAACTGTGCTTATCATCTCCAAATTCTTTATGAAAGGATTATAAAACTAAAGCACACATACCTAATTACTTTCTAAAATTTTCATATATGTCTGGAAGGGACACAGAAGCCTCGTCGCACTTGACCGGCTCTTTAATAATAGTCCGATAATTAAATTAAATAATTTTCTACTATACCTGAAGTCAGAAGCCTGCTTCACTGTAACTAATTCACAAGCTAATGTTAAAGTGTTCACACGAAACTGAACTCTGTCCTGGGAACAAAAACGCGCGAGCACTGGAGCCTGAACGTATGAGCTAATGGGGGAGCGAGCGAGAGATGGCCGCGAATACCGGCACGATAGAGCGGACACTTAGCGAGCAGACACGGGGCCCGCAGTCAGCCGAGCGTCTCAAACGGAATGAAATGGTGAAGAAGACGCCGCGGTCTTATATAGACGTGACCGTAACCTGACGCCGGATAACGGACTCGTGCCGGTATACTGACCGCTCAACTACAAACTTTACTAAGCCGACTTAAGACACAAAATTCCATTTCGAAGAAGCCCCTTCTCACCGGAACAGATAGATCGAATTTTCAATAAAGCGCCTGGAGCTGAACACTGTAATTTGCCAGCTAACGCCAACGTCGCCCTAGCCTGAACAAGCGCAGGACAACGGAACTCCAAATAGCATCAATCACACGTATTCGAACACGATTGTGTACCTACCTAAAGTACAAACAAGAAATCATTTATCTGCAAAATGATTCGTCTGACCTAGGATTAGTAAATGGAGTCAAACGTACCTACCCTTACCTACCTTAAATGTTCTAACATTATCAAAATATGTTTACGATCCAGTTGGCTCAGTCGCTCTAGCACTTGCGCACATATGTGATATCACAGAACATATTTTCTTCTAAGTAAAAAACGGTTTTGTTCTTGAATTCTGGTTCGTATATGCCTTTCGCAAGAAACTATTTTTTTCTGACAATCGATTCAAAGCACATACAACAATTAATTATGAATTAATAATGATGTCACATAACAAAAGTTAAAAAAGATATCATCATATTTGATAATATCATCCTCGGGCGAATAGGGTAGCCGAGCGCCTCGAGCGAACGTTCAAGATCAGAATGAAAGCTAGTCATGACAATAAATTAACACTAAACGGCGACTGCAAAACTTGATGTTTTCACTTTTTTTTGTAGAAAAGAGGAAACAGACATATTGACATTCCACCTGATGTTAAGTGGATATTGTCGCCGTTGGATGACTACGGTACATTTACAATAACAAACGAAAATGACGAATGTTAGCACGTCTGCAGATGCGCTGCCTAACTTGGAAGGTTAAAGAGCCTGAAAGTAAAACGGGATGAAGAGTTTTCCTTATCTCATTACACTCTTTATTCAATAGGATGGCACGGAATATTATGGGATGAGATGGTAAGTACAAAGTGTAATGGAATGAATGTAATGTAATGTAATGAATGTAATGTAATGTAATGAATGTAATGAATGAATGTAAGATCGTATGCCATAAGATTACACGTGTAGTGTGAAATTACATGTGTAATGTAAGATCTCACGACTACTTCCCATTACATGTGTAATGTAAGATCTCACGACTAGTTCCCATTACATGTGTAATGTTTATTATATTTGTAATGAGATGTAAAATAGTATATTCCTTTATCTCATTGTACTACTTATTGAATGGGAGATGACTACCATACTCGTACAAACAACTACTAACCTGGAGCTAAAGTATGCTTTTGCATAGGTGTAGGCTTAAGGTTCATGAAGGTTAGCGATAGTGTCACGCAGGGTGCGTAAGTACACCTGTATCGTAAGTACAGCTGTATCGTGAGTATGCCTGAAGGAGTATGTATGCGCAGACACGTTGCCGAGACGATGGTCTTGCACAGGAAAGAACACAACCTGTAGGTTACTCTGAAAACCCTGATATACTTGCAGCGCATGAAATTTTAGAAAAAGAATTTCTTATTAATAAATTCAAAATCAATCAAAAAATCGTTATTAACAAGCATCTAATTAACTATTATAATAAAATATTTCAACTCAAAAAATCTTTATTAATAAATTAACAAACCATAAAAATTAACAAAATTCAAAATGAAATACTTCACAGCTACATAATAGAAAAACATCTTTTCGCACCTTTATACAATGATCCAGTATTGGAATTTAGATTAGTAATTAGAACCTATGCTTCTTATAACAATCCATTACTTATTGCTTCGCTAGCCATAAAATAAAAACAAAATGAGAAACAAAGGCAGGCTTTTTAATTTTACTTCCTGCGGTTTCCCAAAGGGGGATTTAAGGCCAGCTCGAGACGTTGGTACAACAGTGAAAGTTAATGTGTTGATTCGCGTTGCTACTCATTATCTACGCGATGAAAATCTTAAATTACACTGCACACGGCATAGCTCAGTGTGCTTTTATTTGTGTAGATTCAATTACTTGGTTCCAGATGATAATAAAGCCGAAGGCGCCGGCTACGAATGCCAACCTGCAATAGCTGCTATATGCCAATGAACGAACGTAGAGCGGTAGCAAAAAATTACGACGATGAAACACGGAAAGTTTATTAAAATGACTTTGATTGTGACTATTTTTTGGATTCTGTAAGAACGGAAACCATTAACAAAGCTCCCGTCATCCATTCATTTTCAAAACTACTCAAAAATACTACTCGACAGAATCACATGAATTTTAGGAAGGATGATAAGGATAAAGGAAGTTAACGAAAAGAATAAAAAATACTTTCAAAATTGTTTTCTTATGTATTACTTCACCAGAAATAAAAATAGTCATTCTGATACAAAGAGCCTTAATCGATGTTTGTTATGTTATTGGCAGAATCCGAAATTTGTGTATGACGACATTCACTTTTCTAACTCGTTTGTGAGAGATCGTTTAGACCGTGTAATTTAGAGAGAATGAATGATTCCTGTGGCTATTAAAAAAAAAAAACCGAAAGTGTAGCACAAGGTCACAGCACAGATATTTTGACATATTTATTCTTTCTCGGGTGTGACATCTCTCATTTGTACGCGACTAAACTCACCGTTACCGTTTTATATGTAAAAATGTACATCAACAATACTATAGAAGGTTTTTGGGCCGGAGTTGACGAATGTGCTCAGCGTATTTGAGAAATATTTTTGGTTGAAAAAGTAGTACAAATTCCGGAATAAAATGGAAATCAGTTGATATAAGGTCCAGAGAATACGGTGTGTGACGAAGAGCCTCCAACTGCAACTCATTAGCTTCAACAGTTGCAGCTTTTGAAGTTATACTTTTAAAGTTACGTTGGAGCTGCATCTCCAACTGTATTTTAAAGTATACATAGGTCACACTTAAAATTTTCGAAACTGGCCACTTACATAAACAATATTTAAAAGTAGTTACAATATTTGAAAAAGGAACTCTTTGGCTGCAAAATAAAGTTTTTTTCATTTAACAGACATTTGTTTTTTCATTGTGGCGTCATAATAAAAATTGCGTGTCTACATTACGATGGATTTAACTCGTGAAAATTTTCGCTGTATCATTTTCTTCCATTTTAAGTGTAATTTGCTTGACCAGCAAACCCAGCAAAGCCTTGCTTGACTTCAAACTTTTTTTGGCGGTGAAGCACCAAGCTAGACGACAATTTATAGCTGATTTGTAGAATTTTTGGAGGGGGAGAGTGCACGCTGCAATCCAACAGCCGCTGGGCGCACTCGACTATCCTCGTTACCCCTCTCTCACAGAATACTACCTTGAAATGTACTGCATTTCCCACTTTATCGTATTTCCCCAATGTACGTACGTGTTTCGGTAGTGAGTGAAATGTGCCAGAGCCCATTCCCATCCCATTCTATCCCTCCCCATTTTCCTAACCCTTACTCCAAATCCATTCCTATATCTCCAAAGGTAGGCAGCGCATCCGGGGGCGTGCCAACATTTGTCATTTTGGACTAATGTTGGCATGTATCGCGGATGTCTATGGGCGACTGTATCCACTTACCATCAGGTGGACTGTATGCTCTTCTGCCGCCTTCGTACATAAAAAAATAAAATAAAAAAAGAATTCAAGCGCGGTCGTGTCAATCCCAGTGTTGAATTACGTGCAGGTCGCCCGTCCACCGCTGTCAACGACAAAAACATCGTTGCTGTGCGCCGCGTGATCGAAACAGACAGGCATGTGACCTACCATGAGATTCGGGCATCCTTAGGCATAGGCATGAGTCAGATACAATCAATCCTACACAAACATTTGGCTGTGAGAAAGCTGTGCTCGCGGTGGATCCCACACAATTGGACTGACTCAAAAAACAGAACGAGTCACTTGGTGCAATGCCATGCTTACCAGATTCAATGAAAGGTCGTCAAGTTTGGTGTGGAACATAGTAACAGGTGGTGAAACATGGATTTATAGCTACGACCCCAAAACAAAGCAGCAATCGACCATTTGATTTGGCTCTTTCAAGATGAGGCGAACCCCACCAAAGTGGCATGTGTGCAAATTGCCGCGAAGCAGATGATCGCTTCTTTTTTTATAAAAACTGGACACGTGGCTATTGTTGTATTGGAGAATCGTCGTACCGTGAATGCGATTGGTACACGATCATTTGCTTATCGGAAGTTATTGGCGAACTTCGTAAAAACAACCGTACACGCCGCATGATCTTGCACCATGATAATGTCAGCTCTCACACGGCCAAACAGACAAACGATTTTTTGGAGGCGATAAACTTAGAACTCATGAGCCATCCCCCATACAGTCCCGACTTGGCACCTTGTTACTTCTTCTTATTTCCAAAAATTAAGAACCAACTACGCGGTCAACGATTTTCATCACCAGAAGAGGCTGTCGAAGAGTATGAAAAACGTGTTTCCGAGGTCACCAGGGAAAAAGTGTAATGACGCTCACGAAGAATATTTTGAGAAACAATAAATTGATTTTTGCCCATTCATTGTAATTTTTTCTTATTCATTCCGAAAACTTTCGGTGTGGCCCTTGTACAATGCGCATTGCGTATGGACATACATTGTCAAGTGGAAAAATACGATAGATCTTGTATAAAGCAAACTTCTTCATCATCATTTACACTTTCGGATAAAACATAATTTTTGTACCAGATCATAAGAAGTTGTAGTAAATGACACCGTAAGAGGACCACCAGATTCATCATAAGCTCCTTCTTACTAATCTTCCGTTTCAAACGTTGCAACGAACTTTTCGATTGTTCATTCCTGTAGGAATTAATTTTTCATTACAAGTAACGATCTGTTCCATTATTTTTATGTTTCTATATGAACTTCTATATGATCTAAGTGTTACTTCATTGATAACACTTGATGATTCACTTCATGTGATATCCATTGTACGAACCTCTTTATTTTATCAATTTAATACATATAAATCAACATTGTTTTCATATTAAGGCTTTATACGCACAGTTTAAAAAAGCGGGCGTTGCATTGTGTATTGGGAGAAAGTACCAACGCTCTTAACGCTCCACGCAAACATTAGCAAGACATAGCAATATTAGCGAAAGACTAAGCGTAAGATTATACAAAAAATCCAACACGCGGATCTTACAATCTTTCCGAAATAAGCCTAACGTTAAGGGCCGCAAATTCGGAACGGTGCGTGCGGAACAACCAGCAGGCCGTCGATTTGAGCGGTTTGGTACCGTTGATTCTACTAACAATCCCCACTGGTGGGGACAACGGAAATTGTATACAAAATTATTTCCGTTGTCCCCACTAAAAGAAATTAGTTTTGCACGCTACCCTATTTAATATATCCACTTACTCTGAAGTGTTTTCGTAAAGCGTTTGCAGCGTGCAGTTAATCGCCCCGTGCAGTGGTGAAGCTGGGCTTCTTTGTTTTTAGCGTGCACGCTGATACACTTAATAAACTGAAATACATGAATATCTATTTGCTACATGATGCCTTTGAACGTGATCGATGCTGCGGTAAAGTTTGCCCTTATATAGTCGTTCATGATTAGTAAGTACAATAAACGCCTCGCTCTAACGTAATCTAGAAGCGTGGATAATTATTAACTCAGCCATAGATTGAAAGGGATCAGTTAACATTCATTCTTTAACATTTATTTAGTTCTTTAACAAAATTTATTTGGGACTCCAACGTCACTAACAAACTGCACGGACCTAAGTCGGTACAGATCATTGATTTAAAATTTAAATGACATCAAATAAGATAAAATTTAATTATTTTTTTTATCTTATTTGATATAGCAGTCATTTTTTATCTATTAACCTTATCTTCTCTAGTAGGTAAATCACTAGCAACATAAGTGTACAAATAGACAAATAACAAGAAATACAGAAAGTTAATTTAAAAAAAGGTATAACTTTAATAACAAGTCATAATATTAAAATTTCCATTCCAAGTCAAACGAAAAATACGAGTAATTAAATTTCAATTGTCGAGCACTTAAAACGCCTATTTCAGAGGTAAATACTTATAATTATACGTTACGCACTATACATAAAATACAAACAATAGATCAAAAACATATCACTGTCATTAATCGTGTTTCAAGTATCTCTCAACAAGTACTTCGTATTTCTCATTAGCGTCATTAAATCTCTAAGAGTCTGTGACATATCTCAAAGCTGCAACATGAAGTCAAGTGACGTATAATACATACGCACATTAAATGCAATATCAGTTTTTTGAGTCATGATAGCAATTTTCCGTATGCCTTAAATGCACTTGATGTGGGTTATTGTGTTAATGTTGAGAGCACTTAATCCATTACGACGCGATCGCACATTACAGCGAGTGTCAGGAATCGGGTAGGTCGTGCGGCGCGCGTGGAACATTAAATGCTGACATGTCAGTACGCGATCTAAATCAATACAAATGGAGAAACATCTAGCGAACATAGACGCGTTGTTCACACGCTAAACGCCTCGCAATGAATCATGGAGCACTACATTCGCATCATACAAAAAACCACTTTGGTCTCATGAACAAATTAATGTTAGGTATTAGCGGCGTCGCATTTGTGCAGTTCCAAAGAAACTAAGGAAATGGCCACGGGGTCATTCGAGTGTTATTATTCTGGACTCTCATTTGTGAGGTCATAAGTTCAAATCCTCAGTCCGTACCACTAAGTTACTAGTTAAGTACAGATTTTTAATTAAAATTATCACTAGATCGAGTAGCTCGTCTGTCAAGGAAAACATCGTGAGGAAACTCGCAAAAACGTATATAACAGAATAAGAATTTAGTCATATAGTTTAATTTACGATTATATCCATTATTATACGCTATTGATTAATTAGGGCTTAATCCAAATTCTTTTTGAATGCCTTAATGTGCTGCATAGCTGTTATTCATAACTCTTACCAGAAAAAAAAAAGAAATATTGCGTCAAAGATTAAAAGGAAGAGGAAAGGATGCAACGCTCTTGCGTTGCGATGCAATAAGATTTCTCTTATGCCACTTGGTCATATTTACTTGGACATTTTTTTTATTAACGCTACTGTCAACAATTCACTCTAACTAACTCGAATCGTGGGTCCAGAGACACACGCAAAGACAAACACTACACACCCAGACCCGAACAAACATTTGTCTTTAAAGAAGGGAATCGAAACAGGGATCAGATGGCAACACAGATGGCAGGATCACCACCAACCGGGCTAATCGCTCTTTTGTACCTCTCTATCGATAGCCTATAACGTCCCACTGTAGGGCCCAGACATCCCCTAGTAAATCGCTGGGGGATTCCGGTCCATAATCCACCGCGCGGTGCCAGTGCGGATTGAGAACACATGCTCCAGATTCTATTTAATTCTTAAGCTTGCGGGCTTCCTCATGATATTTTCCTTCAACACTTTAATAGAGATGATAGAGATTAAAATTATGATAGAGATAATTTTAATTAAAAATCCGGACTGAAGTAGAAACACTGTTTTACGGATTGAGAATTTGAACTCACGACCTCACAAACGAGAGTCAAAAAAGATAACACTCGTATAAAGAATAAATAATTTGAGAAAAACTGTCAAAACTTTTACATAAACATTTTAGAAGTGTTCAATACGTACTTGATCGACATTTTGACCTCTTACATAAGTACACACACATCCCGGCCGAAAGTAATACACATAGACTATGATCGGCTCGCTCGGTTTTGTAGAGCGTCGTTTCTGTCGTAACGGCACATGACAGAGACTACGCTCTACAAAACCAAAGCTAGCCGATTGTCTCTTTCTAAAGGCCGATGTGTATTACTTTCGGCCGGGAAGTGTACTTAGTTATTGCATAGTTAACTGATTATAACTATATTGAATATAATGCTAAGATAAAACACAACAGTTTGCATTATCTTGTTGCTCTGTATCCATGTGACGCGACTCCACCATACTTCCCATCTATTTCATTTCGCTTTCGCACCTTTTATTTGGAGTTTGTTCGGGTGATGTTTTTGCGCGTGCGCTCTATTCGTCTGTTCGTCAATAGATCTAGGTCGTTCGTCCGAACAGTGATAACATAGCACTTTTACTTCTTGGAGAGATCGACGATTATTAATTTTACATTAGCACCAAGGCTTACGGCTAACAATTCGTTTACAATGGACTATAATTTGTTACTTCGATTCAAAACTTGTTAAAGTAGGACGTACTCGTGAATGAGTGTCTTTTGTTTATGAAGAAGTTATGATGATGACAAGTGTAAATGCGTAGAGGTAAGGAGAGGACGCGGATTGTTAGTGCGAAACATAATCGTCTCATAACCCGTGCTCATAACGGTGGTAAACTGTAAAGTCCGCCACGGATCAAGGATTACTCTTGTCAAAACACGTCATTCTAGCGAGAAGCTCTCGAATCACTGTTAGTGTAGACATTGGTACTTTATATTTTTAGCCTGGAACTAAAATTAATATACTTTTAATTAAATAAACAAATTTTGTTTTATTTGGTACACCGCACTGGAAACCTACATAAAAAAAATAAAAAATACAGTAATATATAAATGTAATTGTAACAGAGCCGTGTCTGTACATGAAATATTTTTTGAACAAAACTGATTACAATACAAAGTAGGTACGAATAATATAGAGCACGAATCATTTTTTAAATGTTTGTCTGGCTGTCTGTCTGAACGGGCAGTACGCAAAAACCACTCGACAGAATTTTATAAAAACTTGACGTATGACTAGCTTATGACTTGGGTTAACATTTAGGGTACATTTTATACCGATCTGTTACAGAGTTCCCACGAGAATGTCTCTAAAGTTTACGCGAACGAAGTCGCTGGCACCGCGTATCTTCTATACATATATAGACTCAAACTCAAAAAAGAGTGTGACTGATTCATCAACGTTTAGCCAAAACCGCTAAAGCTATAAACATGAATTCGGACAGTAGCCTGCATTTATGACATAAAGACTCACTAAGGGGGATATTCCGAAATTCAATCCCTTAAAGGGGTGAAACGGGATATCAAAATTTGAATGGAAAACATATTTGATGGTCCTATGAAGCGGGCCCCGGGGTTATAGTCCCCTCTAGCCCCTCTTAATTCGACACTGGTTCCAGACTTTTTTAATTCTCGAGCATACGTTTACTGTATCCACGGGTTTTCCTTCACCGCTGAACTCCGCGGTACGGACCCGAGATTTGAACTTACCACCTTACGAATGAAAGCCGAGAATAAAATCCTCTAGGAATACATTCCTCTATCACCGCTATTTACGTATCATACTCGTATTATGTACTTACATCCATTTTTATTGTTTTCTTTAAAAAAATAAATTTCAAAATAAATTAAAACAAAAGAATTAATACACGTAGACATCGCCATTATTAAACTAGATCAATTTTGTCCATCTACCAACTTAATTGAGAAAGGGATAAATATTTTTTTAATGTACTTTTAATTACTATCTACATACATAGATATACCTACTAGTTTATTTGAGTGTGCGGTGCGGGCCGGCTTTAGAGTAGCACAGCCCCATCCCCTTCCATGTGTGGGAGCCTCTAAAAGAGTAGACTCGCCAACCCGCTTGGCCAGCATGGCGTTTTAAGGCCATACATCCCTCGTGTGTACACGAGGAATGTATGGTCACCGCGGCCACCGTGACGGGATGTATGTGCTTAATATAGATAATGTGCATGATGAGGCCCATGTGAACGATAAAAGGGCTGGTAACGGTAAGTGGTAGATTACCACAAAAACGCTAAGTTCCTATTTATTAAATGGAGAAACATACTGTATTCTCTTCACAAAGTTAAACGGTGTCTTATAATTTAAAAAAAACCAATAAAATCGATATAGTGCAGTTAGGTGTGAAATGGCAAATGACTGTCACGCACTCTTTATAGCCGATTTTTGCTCAAATGCAGACTTAGTTATACCGTTTTACTTGACCGTCAAGGGGCCGGCACGCACTATTACAGTGACCTAAGCTAAAAGAAATAAATACACTTACTGTAAAACATGTGTTATTTATGGCTATACTAAAAATTTTAGCTGTGAACAACTTTTCATAAGACATGATATTCATACACTCATGTTAAACGGGTTCTATCGGCGTATGTTTAATTATTTTATTTTACTCTATCGCATGAATTGCACCATTCGTTATCACGAGCTAATTGCTAAAAAACATAGGTATGTCACTAATTTTAGTTTACCTACTTCTTATAGCTGATTACATTTCCTTTTACAGGTTGTACAGGGTAACAATACCACGCCATATCATCAGCATGTCTCTCCATTGCTGGATGTAGGCTGCGGAGGACGTTCACCACACACGGTCTTCTGCTCTTTTCATCCAGTCCCTACCGATGGCTTTCTTCAACCGATTGGCCGTGGGCATGTTATATTTCGCGAAACCGATAACCGATAAGATAGATGAGTCTTCAAATGGAGACCATGTAGCGGGAAACGGTGTAACAATACTTCTTCAATTTAGTCGTGCTGTCTGCTTCCGTTTTCTCTACTGTACTTATTTACTACGCTGGCTATCTAATTTTGCTTCTTTTACTGTATCTTCAATATACTGTATAATTATACGTACCTATGTAGGTACGTACTTCATTTATCTCGCCTCGTTCTTGTTGATTTCGTAGCATATAGGTACTCTGTCTATCTTCCTACTGATTTGTTCTTGTGGACAGGTAAGTAAGACCCTACTAAGATATTTTAATAATTTCCTATTTTATTATTCTGTACTTACCTATACTATTTAGATACACCAATTATACACCTTTCCATTGTGTGTTGGCATGAATCTATTTCACTGATATGAAGATTTATTAGTGTTCACGTTTAGCGATAATTTATGACTGCAAATATTTAATAATGTTATTATTACTTTGATTGACATTCCAATTTTGGTACTCTTAGTCATTGCCTTTAGGCCTGATACCCATCAACCACATGTCACGGCAGCGGTACAGTTTCTCAAGTATGTAGGCCGTTTATTTTAACAGTGAACTTTATCTACAACATACGTGGGTGACACTGAAAGTTTTTGAAATCTCAAAAATGATATTAGATATAAAGATGAAAGTTATTTTATTACTTTTCGAAGTATTCTCCGCGACAATCGATACACTTTTACATGCGATGAAACCATTGTGTGAAGCATTAAGCCCACCTCTAGGCACCTCTTCAACAGTCGCTTGGAAGGCCGTTACAGCCTCTTTTGCATTCATAAAACGTGTTCCTCCAAGTTTATCCTTAACTTTAGGAAATAAATAAAAATCACAGGGCGCAAGGTCGACACTGTATGGCGGATAACCCATTAACTCTACATTTACGGTACTCAAAAATTGCTTCGTTTGTCTGGCGGAGTGAGCTGAGGCATTGTCGTGATGGAGAATCATTCTGCTTCGTGGGCGTCGTACTTTGACTTTTCCAAAACAAAGGGCAAGCAGCTGTTCACATACCAGTAAGCAGTTACTGTTATTTTATTTTCTAAAGTTATAGTAGCAAAATGGCCCAATTATCAAAGATGGAGGCAATCATCTTCTTTTCAGCACCCCATCCTTTCTTTACTTACGTCGGCAACTCTTCGAAAGGAAAGACCCATTGGGGAGATTGCCTCTTAGTTTCAGGCTCATAACAGTAGATCCAGCTTTCATCACCTGTTACTATATCAAAAACGGCATTTGATTGACCATCATTGTCGATTTTTTCAAGTATTTGAAGACACCATTCCACGCGGAAGTGTTTTTGAATTTTGTTCAAATTGTGTGGAATACAATTTGGAAGCTTACTTATCCGTAGGTGATAGTGTAAAATAGTTTGAACTTGACTCATACCAATACCTAATGATGCCCGTATCTGCTGATTTGTCGTTCGTTTGTCTGCTTCAATCATGAGTCGCACATTTTTTCTGGCTTCCTCTGTCACCGCCGTCGCAGGGCGCCCTACTCTAACATCGTCAATGAGATGGGTACAACCAAGTTTAAATTCACTGAATTACTTATAAACAGTGGCACTAGATGGGGCTTCATCACTAAATGCTAACTGAAGTCTTTCATAACTTTGCTTCTGGTTTAGACCGCAACGAAAGTAAAAAAAAAACATTGAATGAAAATGTTCTCTTGGTAAATTCAATTTTCCGCAAACACTTAATTTTCAAATTGCCGCCAGAAATAAAAAATAAATGACAGGTTTGAAAATTTAATGGCGTTTGACAATCACAGAGTTCTATTTTCAAAATTCGATATTCTTTTTTATTGTATCGTACAGTAGCCAGTTCTAAGTACTTTTAGTTTGACCTATCGTACATGGTCGCTCTAATTTACAAGTATCAGGTCTTATCCTATGGTCTCCAATCCAGCATTATTTTGAAGCATAAATCTTCCTTTTATGCATATTTCGCACGATAGGTATATGAAACTTTGCTATGTTGCTATGCTGTTTGATTTAAAATTAATAACTACATAATATAATACTGGTACTTAAGAATAAAATTAACTTACAGTTACACAATAAAAGAACTGTGTACATGGCCAACGGGAGTCGTGCATATGGAAGTAAATGCACAACTACGAGTATGCATGTGGACTGGAGATAACGCTGCCGCCCGTAAAGTTCCCACACTGCAATTATAACATAATTACGTAGCTTTATTATTGTTTTAGCTAACTCTTCCAAGTCGCACCTTAACAGATATTAATTGATCGGGTTTGCGTGTCAATAACGACGGGTCGGATGATACCGCAACGGAATAGAAGCATGGAAATACTCAATTCAATCATGGCATATTATGAAAAGTATGAGATTTATCCCATTACGGTACCCGTTGGTACATTCGATTATAACACGCAAAAGTCGAAGCGGTACTTTGGTACAGAGGGTTTTCAGGTAGAAGGAGTGGCTTGGAATTAACGATCAAAGAATCACAAAACAAACTTTCAATGAATGAATAAAATATGCTTAATAGCCTATTCAAATTTTATTCACTTATTGAAACAACCGCTGTGGGAATACTGAAAACTACATGAACCATAAACCTAGAATGACATGACGCACATTGTTAAATTTGACGAGAAACAAGAAGTTTCTTTAACTTATTTATTTAAAAGAATATACGTGTAAATTAAAGTTTTACAACCAAAGCGGACATTCAGGAATTTTTTCAGGATTATAAGTCTCATAACAGTCCGTTCGAAACAACAAAATACGTACATTCATATCACCATGTACTTATAAAATTTTATTAATCTGTATATATAAAAGAGGATGTTGATATATCTGATGTTAATAGACTTCGACACCGTTGTACCGATCACCATGAAAGTTGGCACATATATGTATTTTTTCATGGAGATAGTTTTTATGCTATCGAATTTGTTGTAACTCGCCACTAGATGGCGCTGCAGCACATCAACTTCTATACCGTTCAACCGATCGCCATGAAAATTGGTATACATAGGTATTTGAGCACGGAGAATATTTACAAGCTATCGACTTTCTTATAACTTGCCATTAGATGGCGCTGCAGCCATGGTTTGTGAGAGACGGAACCTCCGCCAGCAGGCGGTGAGTGCGGGCGTGCATGTACCTGTGCGGATCGAACAGTGATGTACTACTCAATGATGGCAGCAATATTTTACCCTTTAAAAGTTTGATTCCAAACATTAGGGTAGTAAAATTACGTCTAAGTTCCAACGTGTTATATCCCACCATTCCCAGAACAAACATTAAAGGATAAACATTAATAATATCCGTAGCTTTTTTATATAAACATCCCAGAAACAACTTTTGAACTTTCTCCAACATGAGAGAATATGTACCTACTTTCATGCGGATTCCAAAGAGATTGCGTTAAACTCTAATCTACTTCTGACATACGGATTATACAGTAATGATACCGTTCCGGATCCCTAAACTGGTAAGCGCCCTATCTAAGCCTATCTATGCACCCAACCCAAATTTAGCCTGGCTATTTTTCCCATTTCTTGAATATGCGTGTGAAAAGTCAAGTGAGTAGCAAATAAAACGCCCAGATATTTTCCCTGTGGCTGTCAGTAGATTTAGGTGAGAGCCCGCTTTAGTGTACTTACTGTCAGATATATGATGTGAGACAAAGAGCGAGCGTTGTTCATCACAGCGCATTTATTACCGTTTAGGTCTAATTTATTAACGATATTCCACCGATACAGGCTATCAGTGCTGTCCTGAAAACACAGTCCTTAGTACTTTTTATAGTTGAAATTAATCTGATCTCATCGGAGAACAAAATAACTATCCAATATTTATGATCTCTCTGCTGCTGTTAATCAGCAGGGAGATCATAAATAAATATTAAGAACTCTAATGGCCCTAAATTACTTCCTTGGCTTATTCCAGATCTAGTAAACTCAAATCTAGTTAATAATTGTAATCTAGTTTACAAAGCTCAGGTGAGGCCCCATATGGAGTATTGCTCTCATCTATGGGCCGGCGCACCGAAATACCTATTGGACCCATTTGACTCCATCCAACGACGTGCTGTTCGTATTTTCGACAATCCCACTCTCACGGGCGATTTAGAATCCCTCAGCATTCGGAGAGACGTTGCGTCTCTCTGTGTGTTCTACCGCCTGTACAATGGGGAATGCTCTGAATAATTGTTTAATATAATGCCCACCTCGAGTTTCTACAACCGCACCTCCCGTCACAGAAGTGCGGTCCATCCGCATTTCCTCGATACGGAGGTGTCGCGCACTTGCACTTGACCGCTTGCTCGTCCGCCCACTAGCCTATAAAAAAAAAACACTAACATATTCCGATTCTAATTGAATGTGCATGATTTGTCGTAATGTCTAGACAACACCATTAAAATATCATATCATATATTTAGCAAATTTATAAGACACATATTTAACGGGACTGGGGACAGCCTCTATGATTAGTTGAACACGTGTGTCACACCAGCTTGACAATTGGTTCCGACTCTATCTCGTTTATCGTGAACGTGGTATGGTTTAAATTCGCTCTCATAATCTGTATTGATCTTTGTAGTTAGAAAAAAAACATTGAAATCGTTGATTGTAAATGACATAATTTGATTTAATTCTACGAGTCAATGACGTAATTTAATGATAATAATATTGTAATTCTGAACAATATGGAATACACTTTTGGAAAATTGCAACAAAATATTGATTATAAAGTTAAGTGTTGAGTATCCTTTCACATGAAAAATCTTAGTTTAACTGATTTTAAAGTCTGTCTTATGAATACATCGATTCCTCTTACAGTTTACATAATAGTCATAAGTGATTACCTCTTTACTAACAAGATAATAGATATATTATGCTTAATATATTATGGATCCAATGATAACACTTGCGATATAAGTAATAAATAGCGATTTATTTTTTATGTCTATTTTATTAAATCACTGTACTTAAGTTGTTGGTTTTGTTAGGCCTGAAAATAATAACCTAACAACCCATAATTACAATACGCAAAGTATTTTATTTAGCACTTGATATCTACTTTATGATGAGGCGTGGTACAACTATCAAAACTTTATCATTTAATATTCTTTAAACACTTCACGCTGGTGGTAATAAAGTATTTATCTATTCCACACTGCATATATTAGAAGGCAAAGTGTTTTCAACACATTGTAACAAAACAAAGCGAAACGAAATGTCGGGAGCCTCGATAGAACAAGCTAAAAGAGAGATTGATAAATCCCTTGTTCTTAGTAAATTTTGTATGAATCGCATAGGCCTTTCTTTCGAAAAACCTAAGAATACTTCTGCGTTTATCTGCCAAAAACTTATGTTTATTGTGTCGGTGTGCAGTATTTGCTATCACGTTTTCAGTGAAATCGTGTACATAGGTCTCACGCTAGCCAATTCGCCACGAGTTGAGGACGTTGTTCCGCTTTTTCATACTTTTGGCTACGGCGCGTTGAGTAAGTACCTATGAAAATGTCACAAACGTCACTAGGTAAATAGATCACACATTGGCACTGTTTTGATGACTAAATGTATACTAATATAAAACAAAACTGTGAATTTGTTTATTTCTTTAGTAGGTTCAACAAAGTGTAACTTGAAAGCTATTTAATTAGGCGATTTTTGTAACGGTATAAACCTAGAGTAAAAATCTAGGGTAACTCGTGAAGTTTCTTGAACTGGAACTATGACTCTGGCAGAATGGTATGAACTCAGTGGAGTAGTGTATGGCTTTTGTATCCATCAAAGGCCGCATGGTGGTTAACTGTCTGAAGTCATATACAAGCCATTATAAACAGAAGCCTATGCCAACGGGATGTTTATAGTCGATGCGATTATTAATTATTATAACGTATAATAGAGTTATAGAATGATCATGTTGTTTTAATATAAATGTATCCACATATAACGACTTCTTAAAGTCGGGTGCCATAATGAGAATCACAGGTACCAAAAATTGGCGCAATTTTATAAGAGTAGGTATGATTAGTTACTTTAAACTTATTTCACGTTTTCGAAGTTATTTTTTATTTTAAATCAATTTATTTTATTTACAGGAGTTTTTACTGTAAAGATTACATTAAGATGGAATAAATAATAATATTAAATCTTTTTCTTATTTTTTATTTTTCAGGCATAGCAAAAGTCTTCGCATTATGGTACAAAAAAGACGTATTCGGTCAGCTTCTTGAAGAATTGGCTGTTATCTGGCCAGTTCCTCCTCTTGATGAAGAAGTGCAGCTCATCAAAGATAACAGTCTCGATGCTTTACGTATAGCACATCAATGTACATATTTTACTGTCTCTTTACTGTCCTTTTATATTTTACTGTCCTTCTTCGGATCTACTTTCAATAACTAAAATTGGGTGTACTTGACTAACGGAAATAGTATCTGAAAAATTAACTAATTTCAATGTGCCTCTTGAATGCGAACTCAAAATTAATGAATTCATGTCTTAGTTCAAATTTTCATAAATTGTGACATCTCTGTAAGGTTATGATGATAGATAGATATGATAGATATTTTACCAAAAAATATACGTTAATTATTTATTAATTAATATTTGATTAAGTAATATTAATTTTGAGGGGGAGAGTGCACGCTGCAATCCAACTGCACGCTGCTGCGCTCGACTGGCCACGTTACCCCTCTCTCACAGAAGACTACCTTGAAATGTACTGCATTTCCCATTTTATCGTATTTCCCCAATGTGTTTCGGTAGTAAGTGAGATGTGCCAGAGCCCATTCCAATCCCATCCTATCCCTCCCCATTTTCTCAACCCTTTCTCCAAATCCATTCCTATATCTCCAAAGGTAGGCAGCGCATCCGGGGGCATGCCAACTTTTCTCATTTTGGACTAATGTTGGCATGTATCGCGGATGTCTATGGGCGACAGTATCCACTTACCAACAGGTGCTGTATGTTCGTCTGCAAGCAAGATACTTTCTTTTTTTTTATGTACGGAGGCGCCGTACATAAAAAAAAAAGTATCTTGCTATTGAATGTTAATTTCTAATTGGCCTCGAGCTTACGAGTACGGAAACGGTAAAGAAATTCATTGTTTAATGTGATTATACTTAACTAAGTTTATGTCACTTAAGCTATCATTCTAATTAATGATCCGAAAATGTGTGAGAAATTTTGTTATAAATGCAATATGATGACTTTATTCCAAGAAAGGTTTATCTAAGATTTAATATATTTTATTTCTCGTAAGAAGTGCATTCACTTAATGAGGAAAATTAAATAAAAATATTATAAAAACATAATTATTTGGGGCTTATCGTACATTTTTAAAATACTTTTAATGGGTAATTGTGAATATCATAATTAGTGCAAAAGTACAAGATTATACAGAACAAGCGCAACTAGAAACGTCATTTAAAGGACTCTAACTCTAATTGAATAAACTAATACTTGCTACTTAGGTGCTAAACAGAAACCAGGATAAAAGCTGAGTATCAATTTCTGTCGCTGTTGCAATTTCTGTGTAAGTAGTAGGTCTCAGAAATTGGCTGAGTGACAAAAATCATTTTTTTTACGGCGCCAAAGCAGTGACGTGATCCAATGTATCAAGCGACCTTTAAGAAATAGACCCGCCGGGTGTCTGCTAGACGGTTTGCAACTACGCACCTAGCCCACACTCTCATGTAAGGCGTCATCGAGTGCTTCTACAGCCCAGACTATACTTTATCCCTTCTGTTCTTTGAATAGTTATTCGCTGTTTACACCCTATACATGTTGTCGTATTATTTTCAACTACAGAATCAGTACTATTTCAATAATCCTTTTAATTTTCAGGGTACTTCGCCGTGAACATATCAGGTGTATGGTTCTACAACCTGACTCCGATAGGGATCTACCTGTACCGCTTATGGCAAGCACAAGCCGCTCAGGTTGACTACGTATGGGTCTCCTGGTATCCATTCGATAAGCATGAACCAATTGCTCATGTTGCAGTGTATATTTTTGAAGTATTCGCTGGTAAGAAAAAAAGTACCTACCCATGTCTCTACCATCATCGAAGAGTCATAATATATTTTTATATGTTAAGTAGCCATAAATAGAATAAAATAAATAATTACAAATAATAACTAAAAATCAATATTAATATTATATTTAATTTATGTATGCTAAAACGATCTTCTTTATTTTCCAAATTTTTGTTTGTGAGACGAAATCCTAAAAACGATTTTTCTTAAATTGCTCCCAACCAAGAAAAACTTTTTCGAAACCTCAATTCGATGCGCGTCCGTCACGCACTTGTTCGAATTATATTTAACCCTGTCGTATACCTGTAACGGAGTTGGTCTCACTTGTAACGCAGCTTATCGTCACTGCATACTATTATAAATGTAATGTAATTAAATAATAATAATTGTAAATACTCTTTATTGCATACAAATGCTTATTACATGTGTTTTAATGACAGAATACAACAGGCGACCTGTTTAAAAGGATCCATTAGTTTTTCAATAATAGTATAATATTATAGACGATTATTTGATATTATAAAACCTTATGAATCTCTTCTAGGACAAACCTGCGTGTGGATAATGATATCCACGGACTTGCTGTTTACCGGAATGGCGAGCCACATCACCATACTGCTGCGGTTACTTCAGCGGCAGCTGGAATCCTTCGCTTTGGCGGAACAGACTGATGACGAATACTATCGAGATATTGTGGCAAAAATTAAGCTGCATCAACGCCTCATAAGGTGTACAAACTGTACAACTATTGTATACCTACCAGGGATATTCTGAATATTCATATTCGTCGTTTTGAATGACGAATACAAGCTAATGTTCAAGTATTTGTGTTTGTACTCGTATTCGCCATTTTCAAAACGAATACTTATCGAATAAAGAAAACCAACGTATAGTAGCTAAAAATGTTTTCTATAAAAAGAAAAAGAAAATTCGATTTTCAGATAAAATCAAAGTTTATCTGAAATCAAAGTTTATCTGAAAATCAGTTAGACACATTTCTAATTTTAAATTGAACTAAAAATTACATAGGAAGTGGTCACTGATTTCAGTTTCTAAACGACTTTTCGGGACTGTGCCGCTCACCTATATAATTGATCTATATACTGGTAGTTGGTTTATGAGCGGTCGAGGCGTGGCGAATTAGATGAGTCGTAAATAATACAATTTATTTAATTTAACGGACCAATTAATGAGTGGAAATATTTGAGCGTTCTTTTTAACCCACGGTTCAACTAGTAGAGCCTTGCAGTTGGTCCGTAGGTCGGAAACGGTAGAAACTCAGTGGTACAACCTGGAGATTTCAACTCACGATCTCGCGAATGACATTCGAGAGCCTATTACTAATCGTAATATATTGTATATACTTATATTGTATAACGACCTACTGTAGGCCACAGGCCTCCCCTAGGTAATCACTGGGGGTTTCGGGCCGTAATTCACCACGGAGGCTCAGTGCAGATTGGTGGATTCATACTTCATATTTTTCTTTTATTTCTGGAGCATGCGGGTTACCTCGCGATGTTCTCCGTCACCGGTGAGCCAGTGACAAATTTTAAAAATCCGTACATAAGTACGGACCGAGGATTTGAACTCACAATCACACGAATGTGAGTTGAGTATAGATAGGTACCTCTAGGCTATCGCCACATCTAATATAGCAATATATCAGATATTACTAATTTATAATTCCAGGTACTGCAAGGATTTAGAAAAAGCATTTTCCTTTGTGAATCTTGTAAACATTTTGCTGAGCACCATCAATATCTGCTGTGTTGTATTCGTTATTGTGGTTAGTACGCTTCCTACTCGATCGAAAACTTTCCTTAACCAATTCTATCGTATTATACTGGTACCTAATATCCTTATGTGTCCCATATTTCTACGATCGAATTGCCCAGTTAATAGCGTCCCTGCTTGCTGTTCAACCTTTTCACAAATTCGATGCCCAGTCAAGCAATTAGTGAAAAACCCTTCCGCACGTAACACAACCTTGTTGGCTTGATGCAGGGTTCTGATTGGATTATCTAATACTAAAATCATATAAATAAAAAAGTGTTTTAGTCTTACTGTGAAAAACCGAAACGATGATACAATGTTATGTTTTGAATCTAATAAATTCATTTGTTTACAGCTCTTGGAACCGTTTATGGCAGTCAGTAGTAAGCTCTTTCTAACCTCCGCTCTCATTCAAACAGGAATGCTATGTTGGTATGGGGACGAAATCTTACACGCGGTTTGTGTTTACCTGCATTCGTTAATTACATAATAAATGCAGCATTTCTTAATACATTTTCAGCAAAATATGTGATCAATACCCGAGAATGTGAAAAAGCCACCAGGGTCTCTTCTCATGAAGAGACCATTAGTATCTTCGTTTATTCACGAACATATACTAAATGAATGAAAAATCTTAAATCCCTATTTAAATAACCTATTGAATAAATACTTTATAACCGCAATAAAGATGAGAATTGTTATGTCGCATGTGTGTGTCACTTGTTATCGTTGATTGTGAATAAGTAACGTTTTTAAAAGTTTATAAAACATTGTTTGAATCGATATTCTAAATTCAAATGAAACGTGAATTTGCGTTGATTTATAGTATAGAGCAATTACAAGTATGGTTTTACTTTTAGGATACTTAATCGTAAATCATTTGTAACATGAATCTCCATTATTTATGCGTTCGTGAGGGATATAGAAGAATTTACTATATATTACGTAATGACATCAGGTTCAGAATAACGTTTTTGAAACATGAATTTATTATTATTATTATTTTTTTTAATCTGAAGAAAAGATTTTCTTTAATTAAATAACTTACCGAGCTTATGAAACGAACAATTTAACTTTCCCCCGTTTAAAATCAGATGGTGTCATAATTATTTTGTAATTTATGTTATAAATGTCTTTATGTTATGTATTGTCTCAAAGGCAACTAATTACGATTCGTGTAATTTCGAAAAAGGCGCGGACTAAGAAATGACGATGATTCTCCTTTAGAGGATGATGTACGATGGCTTTTTCATGTTCTCGAGTACTGTATCGATATATTTATATATAGGTACCTATAACTTATATATTTAGATATATATAACTTCACCAAGAAGGCCGACAGGCGCATTTAGCTTGGCTGAAAAACACTTGGGAAAATACGTCAATTTTTATCATCACCTATTTTTATTTACCTATACCACAATGTCTGCAGTTGAAGTCAATGCGTCCTGCCAGTTGCACGGTGCCGAAATGTGATCTCCAATAGTTAATCTAGTCAATAAAGACAGGAGCTATGAAGAGAATTGAAATGAAGAGCTATGAGAAAGCGATGGACATAGCTCACGATTTAGTGAACTGAAGTAGAAATGGGCAGGCCATATTTGACGCAACACCAGCAATCGGTGGGAAAGACGTCCTTGAATGGATACCACGTAACGTAGTGTAGATCAAGTTAACCGAAGACTTTAAAACGTTTGGTTACAGTAGCTGGATAAGAACAGCGAAAGATAAGATGGATAAGAAATGGCGGCGCGCCCTGTGAAAGCTTATGTCCAGCAGTGAACATAGTCCGATAGAATGATATAGTACATATATCATTATATATATCATGATATAGTACATATATGACAAGTAGATAGACAGATATAGATAGATACACTTCATTGTACACCAAAAACATACAGCGAAATACAAAGTACCAGTAATTAGAAGTACAACCGGCGGTCTTATCGCTAAAGCTAAGTAGGTACAGTACAAGTCTAGTGTGGGGTTATTTGTATATCAATTTTCAAAATACATTTCCTCCACCTAGTTGATAACCATTTCTACGATACTTTGTTCTCAAAATACGAGATTTTGTAATAAATATTATGTTTGAGTACAGAACGCAGAGGTGGCTAAAGCAGCATACAACAGTGGATGGTACCGTACAAACCCTCGTAGTCGTCGCGCCCTACTTTTTCTTATACGAAGGTCAGTGCAGAATCTATGTCGTTCAGTTAAACGTGTTCACACGTATCAAGAATTAAATTGTTTTAGTAGGTCACCCGTCAATGATAAAAACATAATTTCCTCGAAAACTTTTCCTGACTGTACTTGTACAATGAATTGTGTATATGTACCTGCGATAGAACTATACGAGTATGCAATAAAATTGTGGACGGGCAATTTTGGAGGGGGAAAGTGCACGCCACAATCCTACAGCCGCTGGCCGCGCCCGACTGGCCAAGGAACCTCTTACTCATAAGACTGACATAAAATATACCACGTATCCCACATGTTTCGGGAGTGAGTGGAGATGCCAGAGCCCGTTTCTCATCCCACCCCGTTCCCATCCTATACTATCCCACAAGGTGTAACCTAATATTCTCTTATTAAAACAATAATATAATTACAATTTACCTTTTTCAGAGCACAAAAACCAATTGGGTTCACTGCAATGCATTTCACTAATATTTCGCTAGTCACTTATTCTTTGGTAAGTTTACGCATTCTACATTATTGTATTTAATTAGATAAAAATATAAATTAAAAATAATTATAAAATAACCCTTTCTCCAAATCCATTCCTATATCTCCAAAGGTAGGCAGCGCATCCGGGGGCGTGCCAACGTTTGTCATTCTGGAGTGATGTTGGCATGTAACGCGGATGTATATGGACGACAGTATACACTTACCATCAGGTGGACTGTATGCTCGTCTGCCGCCTTCGTACATAAAGAAAAACCTGAATTTTTAACAGTTTTAGAACCGCGACCCCCTTTGTTATTAAGCATTTGTATTAACTCTGTACACATTACTCTACTAATTAATCATCATTTTTGTTACAGATTTTAAAAACATCTTACTCTTATTTTGCTCTTCTATACACAATGTATAGAGGCCATTGAAGAAGGGTACTTTTTAAGACACGAGTGAATTTCTATGTCTAATTTATTTACGGATAAAACGAACTAATACACGTATACATTAGAATTGACAATACATATTTATTACCTATACAAGGTGTTCGATGGATAATTAATATACAAAAATAAATATTAAAAACTCAGGCGATACGTGAACGAATTGAGGGTTTTAGTGTCTCTTCTGATCAGGAAAATATCTATACTAATATCTCTGGAACATGCTAATGACTCTTGAGTAGGTAACATCGATTTCATAGCAGTCATCACAAAGTTTGTATGTCTGTAAGTCGGTACCATAAACAGTTACCTTGTAATCTTTGCAGTGCAAACGTGGCTAATTTGCTGTAGATCTTAAACATAGGATTGCTTACTTAATATTTTCCTCTTCCTGATGGGACGATTTAACATTCTCACGTTAATACTAATTATTATGTGCTAAACAAGAATCTAGTTACATCCTAAATTTATACGTTATTGTGTTTACTTGGGTTACCGTCAGATCCGTCAGATTCCACTAGCCGAAAAACATTGTCGCGGAAATTGTCTTGTTAATTATCTTTCTACTTACGACTCCTGTTTACCGATGCAACATTAACACTCAATCTTGATAGGTCGATATTGGTCGGATGTCGCAATGATTTTATTTGGCAACAACATGCGCGATGTTGCCATGTATCGCGGATGTCCACGGTCGACAGTAGTCACGAGTTACCATCAGATGGGCCGTTTGTCTCTGCCTAGGATGGCGCGCAATGAAGATATTATCCAAATCGCTAATCGGATTTCTGTCATTGCACATTTTCATCAGCCACCTTCGTTGTAAGTGTGATAAACACCACATAGATAAACACTGTAATAAAATTGTTTACACCATAACGTGTTTTATTTCTCATATTTTAAAAATTAAAAGCTAATCAGAGTAAAATTAAAGTAAATGAAACTGAAGAGTGGTTATGGTTATACTGCTTATACCACTCGAAACCTTCTGGTGGTACGCTACCACCGAGGATCACGAATATTCTATTCACATTTTCAACCAATTAGTAGTGCAGATGTGCTATACATCTGTGATCCTAGCTAGGAAAACTGATGTGCGTTTCGATTCAGGGTCATACTTGGATATCGATAAACGAATGATGTCAAGATTTAGTAAACGTTGAAAAAAAATTGGAAAAAACTCCCGAAAATTTAAAAAAGAAAATTAAAGGAATTATAACGATTTGAAGAGTGGCCTTCAATCGTAGTGGAGGTTTACCGAGATCTCAGCTACCACATTATATAGAAACAAGGAACCGGTACTCATTTTTAGTACAAATTTGGTCGAAACTTTTTACTCAAAGTGCACGAAACACAATTGTAACACAAAAAAAAAAAGTATTATTACCACTTTTTTATGGTTGTGTTGAGGTCACTGCGAATTAGAGAAGAAATTATGTTGTAAAAAGTAATATTTAGTAAAAGTTCCCTTAAAATTTGCAAAAACAAAAAAATGTGAAATAAACAGTCTTCGAGTAACCACCATGATAAGTTACATTTTTAAGTCTCTGGTTTAAGTCTGTCTAAATGCAATGTTTTATATACAAAAACTACAACTTTTACTGAAAACTCACTTAAATTCTATAACGTAATTTTGTTTACCGAGCCACTATCTAATAAGATATTAGTCCTACAATTTTCGTGAAAATTTGTACCGAGTAAGGTGACCGACCTCCACTACGATTGAAAGCCACCTATCAAATAGTTATAATTTCTTTAATTTCCTTTAAAAAAAATCGGGGTTGTTTTTTCATTTTTTATGACATAATTCGTTTATAGATTAATCAGGTATGGCCCTCAATCGAAACGCACATGGAAACTGGAGTGCCTTAGCGTTATTGCTTTAACGGCCTAGAGTAAGAGGGGTAAAATTGAAACTGATTATTTTTCTAGAAAATTGAAAGTAAAATACCAATTCAATAGGAAATTGTAAGTGAAATAACAAAGCGGCTACCAGAAGCGCTGGGGAACTACACCACCTCTGAAAGAGTGGACTCGCCAACCCGTTTGGCCAGCATGGCGTTTTAAGGCCATAATATATCCCCTATGCACAAGACAATGTGCATGAGGAGGTCCATGTCCTGCAGTGGATTCTGAAAGGGCTTATTGCATTGCATTGCAAAATACCAACATTTTTTCCAAAAGGCTCTGTTCAAAATATGATATTTACTTTAAGGTGCTGCGTTGTACAATTACGTATTTTTAACAATTTCAGTACATTGTAAATTGATAATGTACATGTAAATTGTTTTTATGGACCCGATAATAATCAGCGTAATAATTATCAACAATTACCAGCTTCATCAAGTCTATTATTAGCAACATCGGCTCGTAAAACACTGACAGGTACCGTTGACTGCGGCCGCCTGCTCCGTGGGTATTCCTTCGCCTGGCCTTCCACATCTAATCAAGATAAAAAGCAAATGGGGACCACCAAATACAGATTTGCGCTTTACTCTCTTTTAGATGTCGCTGATGAGATCCTCTGTCAAGATTATCAGAATTAATTGTCTGCAACAGTGTAGGTCACAGATTGCTGATACAGTTAACGGCCATTATAATTGTAGCCAGTTGATTTCCTGCAGATTGTAAGGCAGCTAATCAGATGAAAGGGATTTAATGTTGGACATGATTCTATAGAGTAGGAGGGTTATTGATATGCCTATTGCAATGAAGATTGTACCTGTCTATGGTTTGATTGAATAATTGAGTGATGAAAAACTTAATAGTTTTAGAGATAAGTACAGGATATGTGCAGTAAAATATGTTAAGGTTAGTATAGATTAGAATTTCCAACCCTTTTTTCCCATATCCACCTCCGAAGTTTCCGTTAGTAGATATATGATGTATCGCGTTTGATGACTTACGTCCAAATATGATAATTGTCCAATACTTCAATTGCTTTTTGTTCAAACTGAATAGTGTCCAAATTGAATATTGTTCAAACTGCATATTGACTTTCGACTGCATATCGACTTTCGACTGCATATTGACATAGGTCGAATTGAGTAAATATAAATTTAATGAGTTAATTTATTTTTAATAAAAAAAAAATTATTAATAAAATGTACTCTTAACATATAGAATGGAATAAAAATTTAATAATTAATTATTTGCATGTAAGTCCTATTAATTGTTTATAATTAATCTTATTTTTATAAATAAGTTTATAATAATTATCTTTTTTATAGTCTATAAAAAAAAACACATTGGACAAATTTCCTTTTGGACAAAGTTCCTATTGGTCATTTTTAATTTTGCACAATTTTTACATTTGCCATATTTCGTTTTAGTCAAACACGACGTATTTAGGCGCGTGTCAACATTCGTTATTCTTGACTGATACTATCAACCCCTATTTTATCTAAACAAAACACACTAAGAGCACTTGCAATATCAGGGATGTCTGGAGACGCAATGCCGATCTTGGAGATTTCCTTTGCAGTGCTTTCTTTCACTGTTTAATTTTCATTTCACGTAGTCACAATTTTCTATAGCCGTAATTTAGCCTAGTCTGCGATAGGCCCGCATGGTGGATTATGGCTCAAAACCCCCTTGTGATTGCAAGGGGAAAATTGTAGTGGGACATGGGAAAATTGTAGGCTGATATCGATTGGTATTGAATTTAATTAAAGTATCTGTATCAATAATAATTATTATTGAGAATGACCCACGCAGAGAATCCATACGCCAGAACTTCAACAAACGAACGGTGCAATGTCGGAACAATGGCTTTGAAATAATCGATTTTAAACATTCACATTTAAATATAATATTTATTGCACGCTGCAATCCAACAGGCGCTGGGCGCGCTCGACTGGCCACGTTACCCCTCTCTCACAGAAGACTACCTTGAAATGTACTGCATTTCCCATTTTATCGTATTTCCCCAATGTGTTTCGGTAGTAAGTGAAATGTGCCAGAGCCCATTCCAATCCCATCCTATCCCTCCCCATTTTCTCAACCCTTTCTCCAAATCCATTCCTATATCTCCAAAGGTAGGCAGCGCATCCGGGGGCATGCCATCTTTTCTCATTTTGGACTAATGTTGGCATGTATCGCGGATGTCTATGGGCGACAGTATTCACTTACCAACAGGTGGACTGTACGCTCGTCTGCTGCCTTCGTACATAAAAAAATGTAAACTAGATTGAGACACGAACTAGAAAACTTTCATAAGACTGGGATACTACAAATTGTACAATTTGTAATTAAACACAATACGTAATTACACACAATGGGTCACTGTGTGTTGAATTGAAAAGGATAATGATAAGATACTATAAAAAAAACTATGAATAATTAGATTTAGATTTTTAATGTGAATAACAATAAATAATTAATTTCCTTAATCTAAAAATAAATTTTATAAGACTTATATTTAGTTAATATACACGTACCTAACTATGTAAATAATATATATTATAATAGAAAATACATTACGGATATACATTATGGTTATTAAGATACGTATATTGGCGATCATGTATCTTCGTAAATGTGAGATGCAATGCATGTCTTCGTAGTAATTATGTGTATTATATACACGTGTTCATACAATTATCGTTTCGAAATTTATGAAGATTCTATTTATATAAATTACATATGTGAAAAACAGTAATACACAGTCGCCCAATCGAGCGATCAAACAAACACAAATACAACGCAGCACAACTGTGCCGTTTGAAGCAGTGACTATACTCTAAACTGAGAATATGAATTGTTTGAAAACATGTGAGATGGGAGCTATTGCTACCTGTGTAGCGTCGCTGTAATGGCACTAAACGTGCACTTTACTAACTTGCATTTTAAGCACTTTACCTCAGTTATTTTAAAGATATTTTTATTTTGATTTCACAGATTGATCTCTAGTGTATAATAATTACAAAATTATCTGAAACATACTTGTTTTAGGTAATTTTGCAATTATCTAAAATTGTAGATAATGTAATTATAGATAAATGGCACGCCTGCCTTGCAGTTTGTTTGAAGCCTAAATTCGTGCGTACGGATCCGACAAACTTGTGACTCGAGCACCTCTCGAGATAACCTATTTCTCTTCTTTACTATGACTCATACCTCCAGAATAGTATCTCAGGGAGTTATAACCACGTGACGTGGAGTTTACACGTGTCATCACATCCTGACGTGAAACTTGCCGGCCTTGGTGACGTACTTGACGCCCTTGAAGGGTTTGTACTTAGCTGCGTACATGTCGAGGCGGCTGACGCGCAGCCCGCTCACGGCCAGCTGCGGGATTGTGAAGTGGACGTTGATGCTCGGGTTAGCGCCTGATGTGTCCGCGCCAGATGCCACGCACACCTATGAAACGTATATGTGATTCTAGGGAGATTTTGAAGTAATACACTTATACAAAGAGCGGCGAATCTATACACGACTCACATTCGCGTGATCATGAATACAAATCCTTGACCCGTATATACCACTGAGTTTCTACTTAAGTACGGATTTTTAAAAATTGTCACTAGCTCGGCGATGAGGGAAAGCATCGTGAGGAAACCCGCATGCTCCAGAAATAGAAAAAGACTAAAGTATGTGATCCATCAATCCGCACTGGGCCCGCGTGGTGGATTACGGCCCAAAATCTACTAACCAGTTTTTACAGTAGGTTTTTTTCACTCATTGTTCACTTCTGTTATTCTACACGCAACTGCGTGTATATCTACGTAACTACGCAGAACAAATACGCTCACTATAACCAGCGGGCGCTGCTCGCGCGACGCAGTGACGTAGCTACGAGTTTTTTTAGGTAGAACAACTTTACATGCTTGTAACTCTTGATTTATACCCCAAAATAAATTTAGATTTAACTACGACGATTTCTTATATTTTAAGTTAATTGTATGTCTGATAATCGCACCCTCAGTGGACTTAACCCTAAAATGATATCTTTTCAGTATAGCTAAAAAACTGTAAAATGTTGGATAACTTACGAGTTTTTATTATACAACGTATCGCCGAAATAACGCAAAACCTACATGTTAACCAATTTTTAAAAAATAAAACCGTTTTAACGAAGAATAAAATTATTTTAAGGATTAAATCAAAAATTACAAACATGTATGGTTTTGTTGTACTGTCTGAAACGTTCAAAGCGCTCATTACTCAGACCGGCCGCCTAGGCGCATTATGGGACCAAACGACGTTTGTCGTCTCAAAAATGGTTTTTAGGAAAATCAGTTTAACAAGTATTTCATGAATGTATTTCGATAGCTAAATAACTAAACAATTTACTTTCCATGCGTTTTTTGTTATTACATTTAATTAAAAAGGGTTAAGGTAAATTTGCACAGTTATAGTTTATGTGCCGGGTACTTTTTATTCCAGTCCGTCATAGAGTTCCCACGGTAATCACTCTAAAAGTTAACGCGAACGAAGTCGCAGACACCGCTAGTAATAAATATATGACGCCGCTAAAACTTACCGTTCCTCTAATATTCGGCAGCTTAGGAAGTTCAATGCGCCCGATGTCCCACAACAGCACCTTGCTGACGGGATCATACGAGTATTTCCCTTGGTTCGCCGTCAGAGAGCAGTTCAAAACACATTTCGGCATACAAATCTCTAATGCTACATCTGTAAATAAACAAACAATTATTGTAAAACATTGGGTATAACTGTCCGGGACCACAAATGGCTTATGTACAAGTACATGTACACTTATGTACACGTATACAAGGCTTATGTACACTTATACGTCTAGTTCGTTCCTTCGCAACGGAATGTTCACGAGGTTACTCGTTCCGTTGTATGAAATGAACAAAGACCGACAGCGTTCGCGAAATAGTTCGTTCTAGTACGGTGCTGGGAATTAATTCTTAATGGTATTATACTTAGTACATGCACTGCACAACATTACTGAGCTCACGATACTGAGAATCTTTAACTTAGTGTGGTCCATTGAGTGTGGCATTATTTATTATGTATTAACTAATTTAAAAAAATAGGCTAATACCCAATTAAAACTACCTAACATTATTTATCTATTAAACGAGTCTTAACAGTGTATCCGGTGGTTGGTGTAACCCACCCCAAACATCAAGTGAAATAAAAAAGGGAAAAATTACGCGTTAAGACCTTTTGAATAGATAAATATGTAAGACTACCTGTATGTGGGTTAATTCTGTAAATAACTTACTTTCTAAAGTCCGGCCCATGGTCTGTTTAGGTCCAACGGTCAGATCCAGCTTCCCCTGGTCGCCGTTAGACCTCAACGTGAGACTGTGCCTCACGTAAATAGGTATTGCCACCACACTCTGTGACCCAATGTGATACGACATCAATCGAAAGTTGCCGTCAGGGGGAATGAATGACAATATCCTTTCTGACTGCAAACATATACATATAATCTCTGTAAAATCTCTAATTTGTACACATTTTATTTGCTCCGGAGGTAATGGAGAATAGGAAAAAATGTATGGATGTCGTCCCAATCCACCAATAAACATAAAATTAATGAATTTGTTATGATCTACCACAATCGTTATAAGCAAATCACAGCAAATGTAACTGCTAGGACAATGTTAGGACCCATTTCGATGACGTCTGCGTTTATTTTAGACCATTTTATTCGGAGATTCTTAGGTTTCTGTATTCACTGGTTTTTCTCCAGCAGTTGAAGACTCAGTGCAAAGCCCTAATACAAATTTTATGCAATCTCTTTTTCTGCACATTAACAAGTCTTGATAATGATATCAGTCTATGATGTCCCACTCTGCAGGACACTGGGCTCCCCTTGCAAGGAAGTTTCGGGCTGTGTTGCAGTACGTGGGCCCTGTGCATATTGGTGGACCTTACGTACTTGTTTTTATATGCTACTTTTTCTTGACCAAATTCATTGGGAAAAAAATAAAACATATATTTTAAGAAATCACTAAGCGATTAGATTACCGGATTAGCCCAGTTGTAGTGCCTCCTATCTGCTGTATAAAAGTTCCGGGGTTCGATTGCCTGTCGGACATTCATTTGTTTAAAGACAAATGTTTGTTCAGGTCTGGGTGATGTGTTACTGTATGTGTCTCTGGACCCACGACACAGGGAATTCTAGCATTTACCACTGAGTACCGTACCACACTCATTATGTTATATAATATTATCATTACATAAATTTATTATATAAATAAATTACCTCCCAACGCTTAAATCTAACACACGGGTGGAATGACACGTCATCAAATAGCCTCGGATTCACAAATGTCAGTGTTAGATCTGGCATGCCACTTAGTTTGACACAACAGTCAATCTGGAAATTAAATAAATATTAAAACAAAGTACACAATCTCGCTTCGATACAATGTGTCACCGAAATAACGGAAAACCGTAAACATGTCAATCTATTTACTATATATAAAACCGTTCTAGCCAAAAATTAAATTATTTTAAGGAATAAATTAAAAGTTACAAACATGTAAGGTTTGTTGTCCTATCCAAAACATTCGTAGCGCTTATTACTCAGACCGCAGCGCTCGCGGCTCGGGAGTAGAATAAAAGATATACTAGAATTGTACTGTAAATCATGAAAAAAAAAAGCTACTGTATAAACTGCTAGAATCTATTTTACTCTCGATACTCAACAACCTACTTTCAGATTGGCGTTGTTTCAATCTCACATTGTATAACTTTATCTGAAAAAAGTTACTGTTTGTTTCCAGATTAAATAGAAAGGTTAAGATTAAATATTAGAGAGATTAAATATTATTTATCTATATATATTATACTATAATATTTTATAATAAAAAATACATGAGAAACTTTCATGACCAAACAGGTTACAGGTAAAAAATCGGTACATAATTATAACATACATAGCATACAAATATACTTAACTATAATATACGATTTAAAGTTCCTGCTACTAACACGCGTCTGTCTTGCTTGTAGTGGTGAGTGGCCGTATGTGTAAAGACACCTTATATCTTTCACAATAACACAAATTGCTTTAAATGCATTGACGCGAAAGTTAAATATTTTTCGCTTATACGGGCATTTATCCACTAGTAAAGTTGACGCGCACTCGTCAGTTGCAAGAATTATACAAACGAATTGGTTATGCTTTTTTTATTATACAGGGCAAGTGTCTATCTCTGTCTATAATTTTTTTTATAGAAAGAAGGCGACAGACGAGCACACAGGTCACCCGGTGGTAAGTAGATATTGTTACTGGTAGTGGACATCCGCGATAAATGCGAAAGTCAATCCAGAATGACAACCGTTGGCACGCCCCTGGATGGGCTGCCTACTTTTGGAGATTTGGAGTTAGGTTTTGGAAAATGAGGAGGGAAAGGATAGGATGGAACGGGAATGGGATCTGGCATGTGTCATTCACAATGTACATTGGGGGGAGGATAAAGTGAGAATTGCAGTACATTTTACGAGTCTTACGAGTGTTTTACGGGTGCAGTGCTCTACGAGTGCGTGCAACGTGACCAGTCTAAGTGCCCAGCAGCTGTGGTATCGCAACGTGCACCTTCCCCCTTCCAAATAATTATTCATAATACTCACATATCCCTGTATTTCAGCTGATACTGTGGCCCCACTCTTGTCTATGATAGCGTCCACTTCCTCCACCGCGTCGAAGTACGCTTCATTGTTCGCGTACTTGACGCCGGAGCGACGCCACGGAACATTGGACAACTGACCAGACGGCAACGTTGAAGACACACTGCAGAATATTGTGGGATGAACATTAATAAATCAGTCCATTAGTCTTTTAATATATCTATCAGTATAAAGCAATGATCAACCGAACTTTCGCAAGATTTTAAACTTAGGAGGGACATTTCCATGAAATTCGGCTCAAAAATAGTATATATGTATATCTCGGTTAATTTCATAATGTGCTAAGTATCTTCAGTACTTGCCAAATTAAACTAATAGTGTAAAGGGTCAAAACATCTGTCAATATATGTAAATAAAAATTAAATGCTGTTCGTTGGTAAGCGCATCACTTCAGAACGGCTGGACCGATTTGGTTATTTTTTTTTAAAAAATGTTTGTAATAGTCCGAATAAGGTTTTTAGGGAAAGAAAAATTGGAAAAGTTGCCTGGAAAATTTGGGAAAAACTGAAAGTGCTTTTTTCTATGGGATTTTTGTATGAACTCAAGACCATAACTCACGATTCGAACGAATGTTTATAGTCGGAATTATAATTCGATTCCACATTTGACATTAGCTACTGTCATTTTGTAAAATAATGATACCACATATAATAGTGTAGTGATGAACACAAAAATCGATAAACAATCGCGATTTATGTTTATGTAATCATAATATTGGTGTGCCAATTAAAGACTAAATTATTGATTTTTATTTAAATAAATACATAATTATTCATAACAATTATTTATTAATTAGTAACCGCTGCTTTATTTTATAAAAAGTTAATATTTTTGTTTTTTTTTTATATTAAAAACAAAACTTATAATAAAAGAGCCTAGATAGTTTTCTTTCTGTATTGGCTTTCTGTGCGCGCTCGTGCAGCTATCGCCATTTTGTTTATCTTGTCATTCGGCTTCATTCTCCTAGTCTGACTGCACGAATATCTCGTTTCATTGCGAATCGATATTTTGTTATTTTGTTGGGTTTTTGTTAAAGTTTTGTTACGTTGTGTTTGTTGTTACGTTTATAGTTTTTTGTGAACTTTGAGTGAATCTATTTGTTTTGGTTTTCCATCAAAATGGATCCTCCGCCAAGTACATCACAAAAAGACGTGGATGTTTTCTTGTCTCCAAGAAAAAAACGTCCACGAAAAGCTTTCACTGTTACTGAAAAAGTAATGATCCGCAACGCATATAAGTACGTGAAAAATGAAACTTCTGCGCAATTGGAGGCCTTTGAAGTTGTGGAAGAAAATGAATGTATGAACAAAGTTGCTCACATATTGGGAATAACCTCACGCTCTGTTTGTAACGTTTTGAAGGAAGTAAATAAAGGTGCGCCGCCAACTCCCCCTAAAAAAACTGGACCAAAGCGAAGTTTCAAAGATAAAATTGATGAATTTACATTCTCCGCAATACGACGAATAGTTCATCAGTTCTTTTACCGAAATGAACCTCCAACCATTGCAAAGGTTAGTCAATCAGTCAGACAGTATTATTTTATACCTACATCTTTTATATATAAGTAATGATTCCAAACTATTATAAAATTTACTATTTCAGATTTTACAAGTGATGAACGATGATCCAGAAATGCCCAAGGTTTCCAAAGACACCCTCAGAAAAATTTTGAAGCATCTTAATTTTAAATTTGTTGCACGGTCACGCAAGAGCACACTTATTGATCGAAATGATATAATAACATGGCGCCAGCGTTACTTGCGATCTATATGTCAGTTTCGACGAGAAGGGAGACATATATATTATCAAGATGAAACTTGGGTTAACGCAGGTAAGGCTAACATTTTGAATTAATATACATTTACATTAAATTTAATAGTAATATTGAATGTTCATGTACTATATGTGATTTAAGGTCATACTGTAAAAAAAACTTGGGTGGACAAGCAAGTCACATCATCTCGGCAAGCGTTTTTGGAGGGACTGACCACTGGATTAAAAAACCCATCTGGAAAAGGCAAACGTCTCATAATTAGCCATATAGGTAGTGAAGAAGGCTTCCTGGAAGAGGGGCTCATGATTTTTGAAGCAAAGAAAAATTGTGAAGATTACCATGATGAGATGAATGCAGTTTGTTTTGAGGAGTGGTTCGCTGGAGTCTTACCAAAATTAAGACCAAACTCAATTGTGGTGATGGATAATGCACCTTACCACTCCCGAAAATTGGAAACGGCACCAAAAATGAGCTGGAAAAAAGCTGCCATTCAAGACTGGCTTTTAAATAAAAATATTCATTACGAACCAGATATGGTTAAAGCTACGCTTTTAGAACTGATTCCACATAACGAGTCTTTTAATAAGTACGCTGTAGACGAAATGGCAGCACAACATGGGATCACGGTTTTAAGACTGCCCCCTTACCATTGCGAGCTGAACCCTATCGAATTGATATGGGCTCAGGTAAAGGGGCATGTAGCTCAAAATAATAAAACCTTCAAATTGACAGACGTGAGAAATTTATTTGAGGAAGGCATTCAAAAAATTACGGCCACCGAATGGTCTAAATGCGTATCCCATGTTATCAAAGAAGAGGAAAAAATGAGTAGGCTAGATATGTTAATTGACAATATCACAGACACATTTATAATAAATGTTACAGAAAGTGACAGCGATAGCGATAGCGATGACGGCGACGATTTATAAAATAAAATATTACCATAATACATCTATTTGTTTTATTTCTCATGTTCCTTCATGATCACATTTATTTATTTATTTCACACACAATTATTAAAGAAAACTCTCAGATCCGTAATAAAATTAATCGTCATAACTAAATTATAAGTTCACTAATATTTAATTTCCTGATATACTTAGTTTACGAGAATAAAATTATAAACGAGAAGAATCGATCCGGAAATATTCCATTTCCGTATCGAATAATTTCGCAACGTTACTATTTAGTACTTGTCATAACGTTGCAACACTGAAATTGTCAAATCTGGAATCGAATTAAAATTCCGACTTTAGTTCGTTATGGTCCTGGTTTTCAGGAAAAAAGAATTATTTATTGAAATTTGAAATTATGGAATTTTTGTATTGAAATTTATTGAAATTTGGACAGCACAACGTCTGTCAAGTCAGCTAGTAATAAAATAAAAATAAATAAAATATCTTTGAACTATGGATTCTATTCATGATTCTGTCAGTCAGTTCATGAGTCATCATAACGTAAATACCCATCGGTACCTTACTGCGCTTGTAAATGAGGACTAGAATCGAACGGTTTTGGGTGCATTTAACGTGTTGGCTGACTGTAAATATTTCTTTAAACATAAGTTTTTTAGGGTTCATATTTAATAAATATATAATATATACATACATATATGAAAATTTGTTTCTAACATTAAAAAAAATATATTTTTTGAAATAACAGATTCGTAAACTTTCGATATCAATATCTCAGAATTGGTAACATCTGTATACAAAAATAAGTGTCATTGGAATCATCAAGCTAACTTGTTTATAAACATTTTTTTTCTAGAACACACAATTATGAAATATTTTTGTTAAACGGACGGACCATGTCTTTTTTGACTTTGTTCATAATAATAATAGTCGTTTATTGCTCTAACTGAATTAATGAGCAGGTTTATTGTGCATGTTTTATTTACGGTTGGCGCTACACGGTAGGTACACTAGTCTGCTGAATAAATTAAAAATGAACTGCAAAGGAGTTTGTATTTGCCCGAACACTATTTATAATAAATAGCATATACTTACTTGGACTTGCCAGTGACAGTATTTGCAATAGTCCTCAGAATATTAGGTGGTTTAATTAATTCCTTCAGAATATTGCTCTCTGTAGCCAATGGAAAACCATTATCCAACATCTCATCCAATAGCTAAAACAAGAACCACCAGACTTAGGGCCTTCCTCAACACCATCTGATAAAGTATCCGGAGGTGGTGAGAAAGGCCCTTAATATATTAAATTACTTAAAATTATTATTTATGTAATATAAGTCTACCACATTACTCCTTAGAAAAAGCCTGCTTTTTTCTAAGGAGTAATGTTTGAGATGACAAAACCCTTAGCCACATTTTTTTGCGGACAAAGGCGGCAGACGAGCATACAGTCCACCTGATGGTAAGCATACAGCATACTGTCCCCCTCAAAATATAAGAAGGCTGTGGACAAACCCTTACTTTATTTAGCTAATAAAGCTAATAATGCCTAATTTATTTATTTACTTTATTTAGCGGGTTTTGTAAGACAATTTAGTAGAATCCTATACGTGGTCTCTATACAACTACCCGCTTTTTAACGCCTCTTCGTCGAATCAAGGGTGTACAGTCAAGAAAAAGTGGAAAACTAATAAATTTATGCGTACACACTTTTTGGTACTACAATGTATAGAATACATAGATAAATACTCGTAGAGAATAAGTATTAAGTATTAAGTGATTTAAAAAATACATAGTATCTACATTTTAAAAGTAGGTACCTATATGTTAACAGGTTAATCGAATGTGTAATTTTCTAAGGGTTGTCTTAAGAATTAAGTTGAGGTTAATTTTAAATATTTGTTTTATTGACTGTACAAAAAATAAGACGCGACGTAGCAGGCCTTAAAGCGTGGATATTCAAGTTTTAGGGAACTATAGAAACAGACACGAAGAATGGGAACTCGACATAAAGGAACCAAATCTGTAAGATAATTCTGATCTTACAATTCTTGGGCGAAAAAAGCAACATGCAATTACACTTCCCGGCCGAAAGTAATACACATGGGCCTTTAGAAAGAGACATGTTTTGTAGAGCGTCGTCTCTGTCGTGTGCCGTTACGATAGAGACGATGCTCTACAAAACCGAAGATAGCCGATCATAATTGATGTGTATTAATTTATTAGGGGTCGTCCATTAATCACGTGATGTTTTTTAGCAATTTTTTATCCCCCCCACCCCTGGTGATACGTGGTGAGGTTTTAGACTGTCCCCCTCCCCCCCACCCAAAATCACGTGTATTTTTTTGGTACAAATTATCTTAAAAATTTCAGTTTAGAAATCGCGCGTTCAACGAAAAGATAAAAATGTGATATCTCACTACAACCCTTGTGATATTTCGTGATTTTTTCCGAACATCCCTTTCGAGCCTCACGTGATTAATGGACGATCCCTTAGCGGCCAGGATGTGTACTACTAATAAATACAATGCAACGTGCCCTATCAATACCCACTGCTGGACATGGGCCTCCTCATGCACAAGACAATGTGCATGAGGACAATGTGCATGCATGAGGGTGTATGGCCTTAAAACGCCATGCTGACCAAGCGGATTGATGAATCCATTCCTTTAGAGGTGTAGTTAATCAGCGCTTGCGATAGCAGCTTTTTTATCCGTTAGTCGCTTGATAAACAGCAGTGACCATAAGCAGATATCTATAATAATGATTGATTTAATTGACTGAAAAATGTGAGAAGCAGTAACAACACTAGTGATCAGCCGTGACTTCGCCCATGCTAAATTTAGCGTAGATAAGTATTAGTTAAATGGTAAGCTCTGCTTGTTTGCTTAAATGGGATGCACTCCCCTGGTGCATATAAAATATATAAAAACATGGTAATAAATATACATACCTCATATACAACTACGTAATTTTCTTTTATAATTGTCTCAGTACAATCTGAAAAATAGTCCTGAAAAAAATTCATTTCATTAAACATTTTCATTCTCATTTAAGAGGGCGCTCACGATTCTCACGACTTTTTGGAGTTTTGCACGGACAATTGTGGCAAAATAATTGCAATTGTGACTATTGCTATTGCAATAACTATTGCTGTTATGGGAAGAAGTGTCCTTCCTCTTTAGACATTAGCTTGAAGAGAACATTCATTTATATTTGCGTACTTGTATCAACCTTTTATGTCCCACTGCAAGGCACAGACCTCCCCTAGTAAATCATTAGGGGGTTTACGGCGCGCGGGCCCAGTGCGGATACGTACACAAGATTTTGTTTTAAATATTGGAGCATGCGGGTTTTCCTCAGAATATATTCCTCTCACCGCCGAACTAGTCACAATTTGTAAAAATCCGCACTTCAATAGATATTCGATGGTACGGTCCAAGGACTTGAACTCACGGTCACACGAATGTGAGTAGAGTATAGATACCCCTAACACCGCTCAGTGTATAATATCAATAATAGATGTAAGATTTCATTTATATTTAGTAGCATTAAAAAAACGCGTCACCGCAAGCGTCCACGCAAAACGCGTCACCGCAAGCGTCCACGCAAAACGCGTCACCGCAAGCGTCCACGCAAAACGCGTCACCGCAAGCGTCCACGCAAAACGCGTCACCGCAAGCGTCCACGCAAAACGCGTCACCGCAAGCGTCCACGCAAAACGCGTCACCGCAAGCGTCCACGCAAAACGCGTCACCGCAAGCGTCCACGCAAAACGCGTCACCGCAAGCGTCCACGCAAAACGCGTCACCGCAAGCGTCCACGAAAAATTCAGAATTTGTTGTTGTTTAAGATGATTTCATTTTAAACCAAAGCGAGAAGAAATTGCTAGTAGTAAGGCTATCTTTACGAAATTACGAAGACATTCCCTTGAAAACATTATCTATTTCCATTCGGAAATATTTTGAAATCTTATGTAATTTTAGCAAAAACTTCGCCGTGTTCTGGTCTATATTTCTCATCATGTTAATAATAACAGCAACAAAATATTTTACCATAGTACACTACATAGTGTACTAGCTACATAGTAACACATAAAATAAATAAAATTGTGTCCTATAAATGCAAGTGAACGACGATTGTCTCGTCAGATGCCCGATGGGATTCACAACGCGAGGATTTATCGCTGCATTTTTCATCTATTTCTGTCTCGTTATATATTTCCTCATCTCTCCTTTAACTAGCACTTACTTAATTTTGTTACTAGTAATATTTTTAAGTCCAAATATTTTTATTGATTAGGTTAAACAATAGTTTTCAATATAGTATAGTGATAACTAATTATCATTTTTACTCTCTTTCAATGTTTTGAGCCAGTTTTTAAATCTAACCATTCAAATTTAAAATTCCATGATGGATATAATTTTTAATGCTTTTGAGGTCAAGGTATTTTACGTCAATTTTTAAATTCAAGACGGTGGCTGACATTTAAAACTGAAATGTCGTCATGGGTATCATTTTCAATGTTTTCGAAGTCAAAGAAATTTAATTCCAAGTCTTTGAATTCAAGTCTTAGGCCGACTGTCACTCAAATATGAAATTTCATGATGGAAATAATTTTCAATGTTTTTGAAAGCATGAAATTTAAATTTCACGTCAAATTAAAAATTAAAAAAATCGCGGTTGGTCAGGCCATCAATAACTAGAAGTGCTACCCTTCGATGTTTACTGATCGCGGAAGAATGTGTTCATTGAACATGACTTTTGACATGTCGTGATGTTGAATTAAGGCTGTTCAGCATCCAGTTCAAATCTTCCAGCGATTCTGCCATGATGACTATGTCATCAACATGAAGATGTGTATGTACAGACAGTATCACTAATTAAATCATACCGATCGGAAATCGACGTATTCCGCAATCAAGTAAAAAGGGCATAAACTGCAACATATTTTCGGCATTTATTACGTTGTTGCAACCACTATTTTAACGCATAACGCAAAACGCAAAACGCGAAATAACGCAAAACCCGAAACACGTGAAACTAAAATATATAAAACGGTTCCAGTGAAAAATAAAATTATTTTAGACAATAAATCAAGAGTTACAAACATGTAAAGTTGTGGTCTATCTAAAAAAAATTCGTAGCTCGTTTCAGATAGAATAAATTTTGTTATTAAATGACCTAAACGAGCACCTATGACCTATCATATATTTACGAATATCATAAATAATCCATTTATAAACAATAAAAAAGAAAAACACATATGTGTCTAATAAGATTCTTGTTAGAAACAACAAAGCACAATTTACAAGTATTTGGTTAGAAACTCAATGGTAACTGCAGGTACCCATCTAAGCTTTGGAAAATATAAATAATAATATTTAAATAACATTATAAAGAACTAACAATGTCCCAGCCCTTTGATATAATATAAAGCTATAACATACCAAAAACTGATAATTTTCAGCTTAGAAAAAGAAATGGTAAATGTAAAACAATCTTTGTTTTAGTTTGCAATACCATTAACCAAAATTAATTTTTTTCCTTGAGTTTACAGACAATATTACTCGCCAGATTGAAAATTATCTTCATTTAAATCCACAGTCTTCTATTACAAATATTATTTTTTTCTCACTTTTCCACACAGATAGTAAACTAACTAAACAAACTCACACTTGATTTTATATTTACTACGCTCATATTAGGTTTGTTATAAACAGTTCATTTCAAATTTTTAGTGGGTTGTTTATTAAAACAACAAGACACTAATGGGGACTGTTCACAGTGTATAGAAAATGATTGAAACATTTTTGTCATGTTATTTCCTGTAGAATACAGAGGAACCAATCAGATTAAGTTCTGGTAACTATGCTTATGAAATGTTTACGAAATATAGTGTTAATGTAGTAAAAAAATAAATATTTAGGAAGCAGTAAAGGATTGAGCATTTAGCTAGTGACACCTTTAATGAATCTTTTTATAAATGATTGTAACTCCTATGTAAGCTTAATCTGGTAAAAAAATATTGTTTGCAAGTGGACTACAGACATGCATTATGCATGTTAAGACATGAAAAATAGATCATTTTTGTTCATTAGCATTAATAATGGTAATTTGATGTTAGTTTTAATCTTAATGTAAATCTTCAAAGGTTGGCAACACATCTGAGAACAAGCCAACATTTGTCACTCTAGACTCTAGGATGATGTTGGCATGTACTGTTATGTCCATGGATGACATTATCCACTTTTCACCGGGTGGTCTGTCTGCTCATCTGCCACCACCTATACATAAAAAAAGATGAAAACAGACCTGAAATGTGTCAACAACTCTGTGCAAGAATTCTATAACAAAGAGAGGAGCAACCTCCTGCATACAAACAGCCACGAGGGCCACTCCTCCCCGCTGTATAGAAATCAGGTAATGGTGAGGGGCTGCTAATACTGGGGACACATCCTGTAAACAATAAAGTAAAGGTTAAGGTTGCGGTTAAAAATGTCAAATTGGTGAATAAAATGCACACAACTAACTAGCTTACATAGATGCTCACAATGCAGTGTGGCATATGCAAAACTGATACATTGCAAAATTTTCCTTAAGGGAAGTCATCCCTTAAAAACAAACCGTAACTAATTCTGACATTTAAATAAGTGATTTATAGCATTAATCTATTCGTATTTAAATAATTACACTAACATTAGGAGAAGCGCGTTGTGCTTCTAAGTAATAATCACATACTGATCTGGGTATAACACTTCGCCAATGTTTCTCTAAGAACACGTCCCTGAAAATTAAATGAAGAATTCATTAAATTAAGAAGTTAATAAAAGCTTGTAAAAACAGTACTGAAGACTTGTAACACTAAAAAGTGTAGGTAAGTACATTTTAAAGTCGGTGAAAGTATCGTGACAAAATAACTTACCCAGAAGGATTTATTATAAATAAGCTATGAATCATTGTAACTATGGACTACTTTACACGTTATAATTATTATTTTTATCTTTGAGCTGTACACAGATCTAGTTAAAAATATGTAACGTTATAATTGGTAAATTCGGAATAGGGTTAAACTACACACAACAAAATTAGTGATGGACGATGGCGAGAGGTTTCTGTCAATTGTTTCGAATATTTCGAATACAAATCTTCATCATTAATAGTAACATAATACATACATACATAATATAGTATTATATTGAATGAAGATACAATATTATACACACATATTATATATAAATTCGTTGGTTTGGGTATGTAGTTACTTAAATTTTAGGTACCTACATAAGTTTGAAGATTATATTGAAATCGTAAACGAATACAATTCTGAAAATAATTTATTATGCAACATGTCATGCTTTCGCAAAATATTCTATTCTCAGTCCTATTTGCAAATTGTCCCACTTGTGAAACATTTATGTAGGTAATGAATGAGTTAACCTTCACTTTATTCTAGTTATCTGAATAGAGTTCTTGATTATTTTGTGATTAAAGGTAAAATGTTTCATCATTTATTCTATAAATAAAGAAGGAAACAAATCCATATAAAAAAATCATTAGCAGATTTTCAAATCATTAGATATGCGTGTTCGCATCCTTTAAAATATGGTAAGGTTTAGATTCTATACTAATAATATTTGTTGGAAAATTTGGAAATAATCTAACAGGGCCGATAAATAAATAAAAGACCTTATACGATACGATTCTTGGAGTTAATCCGAGTCATGTCTGCATACCTAATACAGTTTGCATAAAGGCTAGTTCCCAAGGACGTCGCCAGCCATCGCCAGCCAATGAACCAGCCGACTGCTGAGGAATTCTAAACCGCCCGTGAGCGTGGGATCGTCGAAAATACGAACAGCACGTCGTGGGATGGAGTCAAATGGGTCCAATTGGTATTTCGGAGCGCCGGCCCAGAGATGAGAGCAATGCTCCATATGGCGCCTCACTTGAGCTTTGTAAAGCATAAAGATTTGCCCACGGGTGAAGTACCGCTTCGCTCTGTTCAGCACACCGAGCTTTTTGGAGGCCATTTTGGTCTTATATTCCAGATGACCCCTAAATTCGACTTTGCTGGACATGTCGACACTAAGGATCCTGATACTCTCCGAGATCTTAAGAGGTATGCTCTGAAAGCGAGATGCTACGACAAAGTGTTTTTTTTAGCGGTGAATGCACAGACTTGCCTCTTACTGGGGTTGAAATCCACTAGGTTCAGAGAACCCCAAATCGAGACTAGATATTAAGAATCTTCGATTTCAGACACAAGCCTGGCGCGACTCTCTTCCACTTTGACCCGAGTGATGTTGGTTAAATGAAGAATTTAAATAAAGTTAATAATTAATCATATATTTCGACCTAAATATTGAAAGTTTTTTAATATTTCACAAATCGTTGTGTATCGATCTTTTTAAGTATTGATGATACATATTATCGATACTTTACCAGCTTGAAATCCCTAAATTTTCACATTTGCTTGACATGTAATTGAAATTGTCATTTTTTTATTTATCTGAACACTGGCATAGCTATTGGTCCACAAAGAGCAAATAATAAACCAGATTTGTTTTTATCGCTGTCCGGTCCCGTCGAAGTAGACTGTCGCTCGACGCTCATTATTATCAGTAACGAGACTAACGAGTATGAGTAACAAACAGTAAAGTCCACCGGACCCTTCCCAGCGCACAAAAGTATCAATATTAATAAAAAATAATACTAATCGGTAGATTACAATTTGCTCCATTCGTCTGTGTTATTTTTATAATTTGATACCAATTAGAAGATTGCTAAAAAAAAAGTAAAAGACCGTTTGCAGCAGATTGCGTATATCTCTATAAATAAGTCTCTTTATATATTTCTATCTGCACCAGTAATTTCCGCTGTGACTCATTTAATTTGCGCTGAGCAAAAAACCCGTCAATAATTGGTAAATAAATGATTAATCAGCGAAATCATTGTATTTGCCAAATTCGCATTGCACTTGTGCAGCAGCAGTCCGCGGAGCCTGTGTTTATATAGTTCTTTCTCAATGCAGTAAAACGATTGGCAACCATGTACTACCTACGTACCATTCTGCCTTAGAATGGCACTTGTCTCTGAGAAGCCTGGTATCCAGTATTTTAAATATTCATGTTGATCAATGTTCATCTCCATGTATTCCCATAAGGATGCGGTCTATTTAAAAACAGTAATAAAATATATTTTGCGAAGTTAATCAGCAAAATCCGCAAGGGCACAAATAAATACCAAAGAGACTTCCAGGAGTACGAAGAATTTGATCATGGTCATCATTTGATATGAAATCATCGCACACCGACCACTTTACTAGACCCCTCATGTTAAGAGTCAATAATACGAAGGGTTTAGTAAAGTAACTTTAACAAATAATTAATTTGTGCCCTCTCCACCTACTTTGATACTTTATCACAATACAATACTCATATAATCTTTAATACTATGTACTGAAACACTGCAACCCGAAAGTCAAACAAAAAACACTGTGAAACAGTACTAAACAGTGTTTTGGGATGGGGATGTGGAAAATCCATCCCATTATAATGCCTATTCCCTGTCTTTCCTAATCTTTTTTCCAAATCCATTATTCTTGACTGATGCTAGGTATGCATTGTCGCCTTTGGGTGCACATTGTCCAGACTTAATGTCTCTGAAATTCTGTTTGGGGCCGTATGGAAGACAGTATACGTTTCTCCTATTAATTCAAGAGAATTACGAGAAAAAATTGTTCAATCAGCAGAAATCTTGAAGGAAAATTTGACTAAAAGAATTACCCGATCAGAAGTAAGGACTAGACATCGAGCTTGTATCAGACACAGACAATGTCAATTTGAACATGATATTTACATTTAATTTAATAAGAGAGACTTCAATGTTAAACGATCCCCAAAAACTGTAAGGTAGTACTTGAAATGACTATGTTTCCTGGAATCGACTGTCTCCTGGAATCGTCAAAGATTCTTAGTATTGTATCACATCCATTTCAATGTCCCATTTAATATTCTTAGTCCTTCTAGATTAATCTAGATGGATTTAATACAATATTCATTGTAAAAATTTGATGTTTGTAAATGATAAATAGAATGTTATAGATAAAAAGGACAAGCATCAATTGTTATTGAATTTCTCTTTCTAAGTCAAACTTTGAATATTTTGATATCTCATAGATATTAAATTGAATTTGTTGAAACTGTACACTAATTATTTTCCTATTATTTATTAAAGATTTTTGGTGTTTATCATCATTTTAAATCAGTTCAGTGATTCCAGACAATTTCATAGATAATGAAGCATCAAGTATGTATTTCAAAATCAAATTATTAAACTGGTTTTTCTATATGTCAAGCTCAATTGCTGTTGTATATCACAAATATTTTATTGCATTTGTATTGATAATGAATTTATAGAAAAAAAATGCACACTTTCCTTACTTTTTTATTGAGTACAAGTTAAAAAAATGTTTAACGGTTGGATTTAGCAACACGCTCCAACTCGTCCTTCTTTTTGATGGCATAAGAGTTTGACGAGCCCTTAGCAGCGTTGATGAGCTCATCAGCGACACACTCTGCTATCGTTTTAATGTTTCTAAAAGCTGCTTCACGGGCTCCTGTGCATAGCAGCCAGATAGCTTGGTTAACTCGGCGCAGAGGAGACACATCCACAGCTTGACGACGCACTGTACCTGCACGACCAATCCTGGTAGAGTCTTCACGAGGACCAGAATTGATGATAGCTGTCACGAGAACTTGAAGTGGGTTCTCACCAGTTAGCAGGTGGATAATTTCAAACGCGTGCTTGACGATACGGACAGCCATTAGCTTCTTGCCGTTATTGCGTCCGTGCATCATCAGGGAGTTGGTAAGACGCTCAACAATTGGGCACTGAGCTTTACGGAATCGCTTATGTGCGTACCTACCAGCAGAGTGGGGCAGGTACTTGGCGTATTTTTCTTTGACAGAAATATAGTCTTGTAGAGACATATCCGAAACCTGAACATCGTAGCAACTCCATCTTCCGAAAAGTTTGATTTCGGGAATGTCAGCCGGCTGTGGTAGGGGCATGGTTTCGACAACCATGCTGCCCGCTTCCACGGTATCGTCGTTCCAGTTCTCTTCAGCCATTTTTGATGCCTACAAATTAAGGAAACGATATTACTATGTTGTATAACACTTACTCAAATACAAAACAAATAATTTACACCAAAAACAATTACTTTTATGTCCTAAATTAGGAAATATAACCTCGTATTGTCAAAAGAAGACGAGAAAAGGGAAGTCTGAACTATGTCAGAGAGAATGGTTAGGTTGGCATTTCAAGGGTTACTATATGTAAAAATAATAGTTGTGGTTCGCTCAAGCAATCTTCGAAATTGCGTCTGAAACGCGTTTAATTATAGAAAATACAGTGACTAGGCTGAAGAATTAAAAAAAAAACACGTATTTCTGAATTGAATTTCTTCTTGAATTTAGTTGTTTAGTTTCATATTGTTTTACAATAGAAAACACACGGTGTCAATTTCATTTTTTATATTAAACTAAGTAACATATGAATGATCAAAGAACCCAATATTCAGGTCGAAACTCTCGTAAAAAAACTAAATCACTGTCTCTTATCAGCCAAATGTCAATCACATTTGCCTTTTAAAGTGATAACTATACGTCGCCGGTCTCGCAAACGAAATAGCTCCAAGTACTATTTGATAAGAACTAGTGTTAAAATACAGATTATTTTTTTAGTAAGTTTTATACATTATTATTAAATTTATGAGTAAGGTATTTACTTTATTGATATGTTTATTTCTTAGGGTAACGTAAGTGGACTGTGTACAAAGTTCGCTAAATTTCACTATGGCTGCTCTAAAGAAAATAAAGAATTTGAAACTAAGAATTTTAACTCCTAAATATTTGCCTCGAGTGAGTTTTACTAGGAGCTTAAATCTTCAGGAGTATCATAGCAAAGACTTGCTGCGAAAGCATCAAGTTTCAATGCAGGATTTTTGTATTATTGATTCCACTTTAGATACGAAGCCCTTATCAAATTTAAAGGCAAATGAATACGTGGTGAAAGCTCAAATTTTGGCAGGTGGTAGAGGTAAGGGTTATTTTGACAATGGTTTTAAAGGTGGAGTCCACTTGACAAAGAATCGAAATGAAATTTTGACTTTGGCTAAGAATATGATTGGTCATAAACTGATAACAAAGCAAACACCTAAAGAAGGTATTTTGGTTGACAAAGTAATGGTGGCAGAGAGTGTTAATATAAAAAGAGAGACATATTTAAGTATAATAATGGAGAGAAGTTACAATGGAGCGGCGTTGGTGGCCTCACCTGCAGGAGGTATGGACATAGAAGCTGTGGCTGAGAAGACTCCTCACTTGTTGAAAACAGTACCAATTGATATCTATGAAGGTATCACAGATAAAGTTGCAAATGAAGTAGCCGAATTCCTGGAATTCAAAGGTCCATTAAGGAAAAAGTGTGCTGAAGAAATAAAGAAAATATGGCAACTTTTCTTAAAGGTAAGGGACCAATGTTTTTAAAGCAAACATAATCCTAAATTACTATAATTAGTGGTAATGCAATTTATAAAACTGACAAAGTTTAAAATCATTTGCATGCACTGAAAAGTAGATTAAATGTCAAAATACAAATATGCATAGCTGGGCATCGTTAATCAAATAGTTAACTTCGTTAATCGTTAGTCCGTTAATAAAAAAGTTAACTTCGTTAATCGTTAAAGCGTTATTTTACGGATGATTTAACGGAAGTTAAAGTTAATCGTTAACTCGTTAATAGTAATATTACAACTTATGTTGTTGTACCTATATGTGAAATGAGATGTTTAGGTAGGACATGGATCACATAAAAGATACAGAAAAAAAAACAGGATATAAATCTTTGCTTGTTTATTGTTTATTTATTTATTAAAACCAACAAGAGAAATATGAATCTCAAGTCAGATAGCAAAGCATAATGGTATCTGACATAATATTCAGGTTGAAAAAATAATTAATGGGATATAATTATTATAAGTGTGATCAAAATTGACAATCTTGCTGAAAATAGAAACCCGTAACATTCATTATTCATCACTGTCTGACATGAGATGCATATTTCCCTTCATGAACATTAACATATTGAAATTTTCATCTGACAGCGATGATCGTTTTGGTGTCAAAATATCTTTACCCATGGAAAAAAGTCGCTCAACTGCAGCACTGGAAGATATAGCGGTATTATATTTAATAAATAGATTTATTAAAATCTGTTCTCTGGCATTTTTCTCCAAATGCCGCATCGTTGAATGAGTCTTTTGATTTCATGTCCAGCCACATTTTCACTAGACTTTGTGCTTTATTTTTTAAAGATCGGTGTCCGCTAGTCTTCTCTTTAGATTGCGTGACAGAAATAAAAAAATCATCATCTTCTCTTTAATAACTTTAACGGAAGTTAAAGTCTATTAACATTTTTAAAAATTAACTTAAAAGTTAATCCTTTACATGAAAAGTTAACTTTGTTAATTAACAATTAACGGATTAACGGTCTTATGCCCAGCTATGCAAATATGTATACCAAATCATAAACTTTCTTTAGTAAAACCACTATTAGTTTAAATGTGCTTTCATTACTTTTAGATAAATTACCATTTAGGACTTCACATGAAAATGTGTGTGATCTTAATAAATTAAAATTTATATTTCAGGTGGATGCAACACAACTTGAAATAAACCCTCTGGTTGAGACAGATGATGGTCGTGTTGTGGCTGTGGATGCAAAAATAAACTTTGATGACAATGCTCAATTCAGACAACAGGAGATATTTGCTCTTGATGATATTACTGGAACAGATCCAAGAGAAGTAAGTTTAGATACCATTACACGGAGGCAATTTATCATTTGCGTACACTTTAAAGTTTGACTAGTGTTGTAAAATAAGCACTGACTGCTCAAACTCTGAGTGTGTGCTAATGAACCATTAACATGAATGAATGTTAAATTTTCTTGACATTTGATGGTTAAGGTCCTTATGGTTAATTATTATTAAAGCTTACTTAACTCTCCATCCGTTAGTGCTCATTTTTACAATACTAACTTGATGCTTTAAAGCAAACCAAGGAACCAACAGATTGTTTAAATTTATGATGAATAATGTAACTTGTTCAGTGTTAACATTGTTAATGGTTGCTGGATGAGAAAAACAAAAGATAATATGTACCAAGCATTGGGAAACATCTAAATTCAGCAATGTAGTGAGGGGCTGTTCAAGTATTACGTAAGCAGAATTTTACTCATTTTACACCCCCCCCCCCCCCCGCCAGCGAAAGTAAGCAAAGCTCTTCCCCCCCCAAGCTTACGTAAGCATTGGTATAATTTTTACAAAATCTGTTCAAGTTTCTTTATTGTTATTTATTTAATTTTTATTTAATCAGAATCCAATATATAACACAATTATATTGGATATTTTTATGTATTGTTTGTTATTTTAGTTTCTACTTATTTCGATTAATGCTTCTTCTGAAATATTCAATAAAAATATGTATTTGTTTATAGTCATTGTTGTTGTTATACACTGACGTAACTTAAACATTTGATATGATAAGCACAAAGTATATTATACATTTTCACTTGTTATCTGCATGCCAAGTAAACGAGGTTACTAATATAAAAATATTATCCTTTGGTTATTATGTAATCATCTAACAACTGAGGTATTTGCATCAAGAAAATAATATAAGAACTGATTATTAAAAATCCCTAAAATATAAATGAATATTTACAAGAAATATGGAATAGAATACTGTCGGAAACATTGGTATTGATAATTATTGGTAATTCACCAAACACCCAAATGTATAGGTCAAATGTATGGTCAAGGTTTTTGTTAAGATTATTTGTGTAAAGTCATCTAAGGTTAATGTGGATAGGTCGTATGAGGTCTAACATATTCTTCAACAATTTCTAGAATCAGATCAGATCAGATTATCGATTCCAGGGTGACACTACCATTGAACATTGCGTTTTTCTAAGGTCAATAACCTTGATGCTACATGTAAGTTGTTCAGCATCTTAGTTATTTGACTGTATCTTCGATAAAGCAGATAAACTTCTTTCATATGTTACCATCTCTTTACGGGGTGTCTTGTTTTTTTTTTTTTATGTAAGAAGGCGGCAGACGAGCATACAGTCCACCTGATGGTGAAGTGGATACTGTCGCCCATAGACATCCGTGATACATGCCAACATTAGTCCAAAATGAGAAACGTTGGCATGCCTCCGGATGCGCTGCCTACCTTTGGAGATATAGGAATGGATTTGGAGAAAGGGTTGAGAAAATGGGGAGGGATAGGATGGGATGGGAATGGGCTCTGGCACATCTCACTTACTACCGAAACACTTACGTACATTAGGGAAATACGATAAAATGGGAAATGCAGTACATTTCAAGGTAGTCTTCTGTGAGAGAGGGGTAACGTGGCCAGTCGAGCGCGCCCAGCGGCTGTTGGATTGCAGCGTGCACTCTCCCCCTCAAGTGAATGAATGAATTATGTGTAAACAATGTGTAAGCAAAAAACGCGACGCGATGCTGCAAACGCGATCAAAACAACAGCATTCCCTGCTGGAGGCGTGTAGCAGTCTGCGGCGAGACGCGTCGTAACGCGTACTTGTTTTTTGTGTGCGATGAGACGCGACGCTACCTAGAACTACAAAATGGCCGAAAATTTGTTGTTTTTAATTCAAATTCAGATTTAATAGTGGCAATAATGTAATCGAAAGTAGATGGTAACACGCCACAATATTGTTTGAACATTTTAGAATCGTTTCTTAATTTTGGGTGTAAATAATGGAATTCCCCAAATGTGTTTTATTTATATTCTTTGTAAAAATATTATATTTGTTTTATTTATATTCTTCTTACTGTAAGTCTTTAAAAGTCTGTACTTTAAGTATGAACTTTCAAGCAAAAACGCACTGTACTTCCCCGTGATTCGACTCGAGAAGTAATGACCAAATGACGTAGGACATTTGTCGCGTGTAGCATCTCGTCGCGTTTGTCGCTTACGCAGGACACCCCGTTCGTTACTCAAGATCATACAACCACTAATGCATTATTATCTCTGTAACCTGTTTTCAAATAAGGTATGGTATACTATATGCAATAGTTGCCGACATAAATCTTGTGTACGTTTTGGAAGAGGCCTATATTCAGCAGTGTGGGGATATGCTAACATTATATTACTAAATCAAGATGAGAAAATTGCACTTGAAAAATATCTGAAACTGCAATCTATGCATTGTCTAATTTGAGTTAAGGTCAATGTGGGTATGTCCGTCTGCAAGGCAACTCCGTATATATGCTATAAAATGCGTTTTTGAATAGCTGTGCAGCTTACACATCGATCTATAAAATAGTATTATAGTTTTAGTCGAAATTGAGTATCAGAGATGTCGCTATAAGCAGTTTTGTGGGAGAAAATTATCTGTTAATTTCATTTCGTGTTTTGAACTCGAACATCAAGTGTCACATGTTGCCGGAAAAAAAGAAAAAAAAATGGTAAATCGAAAAAATTTCAGCGCAGAATGTGATTATGTAAGTAACTCAATAACCCTTAAAGGTATTTCTTGTATTGAATTATTCTAAAACACTTTAATTTCGTCATTATTCGATGTGATACATTTCTAAGTTCAAAATGCAATAGATGGGAAGACCGTCTGAGACGCACGAGGAAAGTCCGTCATATGCCGGTCTTGCCTCGAAGCAGATATCGCCAACCTTTTCAACAACATATACTTTATCCTAAATCCATATTCTAAATGCTAGGTCCAACGATTGGGGCTGTACATATTGATATGTCAGTCAGTCAGTTTCTTTTTTATATACTTTTATAGATAAATAAATAAATAAATAATAAATGCAATTTAGAGTACCGTGATTGCACGAGAAAAGTGTTTTTTTTTTATGGATATTGATCGTTTTTTACCTAGAAATAATTTCGAACTTTTAAATCAGCAAGAGTGGCCATGATTAACAACACATTTCATACTGTCTAGAAGATGTTTTTATTGTGGTTATTACGCAGATTCAAGATTACCACGCCACTTCAAGATTCATAAATTGAATGTACAATTGTTAACACATTTTAATTTCTTCTGGTGTCAAGGCTGTTCGCATATGACAATTTACAAACATTTCCCTGATGATGAATATTGTTCTTAAAATAATTTTGCATGAAACCTACAAGCCAAAAAAAGTACACCATCTACGAAAATACCAAGTTCATTGTTGATTTTGTAGTATTTTTCATTTTTTTATTATTTTTTATAGGTTTTAAGTGGCCATTATGCATTTACAAATGCATGACTTTTCTAAGAGGAATATTGAATAGTAGATATATAGGAATATTAGGTTATAGGGTTATGCGGGTGATTATTTTGCAAGATTTTGCTAAAAACCTATTAGACTGACAAAATACTGATCTCTATGAGTACAATTAATACATGTCTTTTATAAAAGTGTATCACAGGAATGCTAGAGTAACTACATATTGTATTGAAAGAAATATACGTTGATTTTGTAAATCCTCTATATTCTCAATATAATATTTTGTGATATTTGGCTTAGATTATAAAAAAAACAAAAAAAAAACACATAATTCGTTTAATTTTTTTGAAAATGTTTACAGTTCCCTTTATCTAAGATATGTCGGTCTTACCCTATAAATGAGAAAATTTGCAATATCTATGGATTGCAACATCACAGGTATTAATGTAAAGCTCACATGTGATTGCCGTTTATTACCCTACGCACAGAAAATGTCTCCATACGTATTATCTATCAAATTACGTATTAAATTATTACTAGACGAACTTACCTCAGACAGCATGGGAAGTCCGTCTACACGCCGAGTTTTAAAATAGGACCCCTGTTTTATAGATCTTTGATACGATGTAATTTCGGAAGTATCTAATTTGTCAATGACAATATTTTACATCATATAGAGCCATAAAAATTACCATACAGTTACTCCAGAATGTATAAATCGATTAGTTTGGTTTAACTTTAATAAACTATGCCGGACTTCCCCACACTGACCTTATTCCCATAAGTAGACATCACCATGAGAATTATGAGATCACTTTTCTTAAAAAATTCTTCAAAGAATTACATCCTTGAAGAATTTGAATAAATAACATAAAGCTGCGATAGATCATTTGTTTCCAGAGATATCACAAAAGCATGCATTACAGTTTCAAATGCTGTTCACATCCAAGCTTCTACTATTATTAACATTTCTATTCTTATTAACAGGTTTTTATATAACTATGTACTTGTTCCAGAGAGAAGCAGCGTCACTAAACTTGACATACATAGACATGGATGGAAGCATTGGATGTATGGTGAATGGTGCCGGTTTGGCTATGGCCACCATGGACCTTATAATGTTAAGTGGTGGACGTCCAGCAAACTTCTTGGATCTCGGTGGCGGTGTTGGTCAGTCTCAAGTGTCTGCAGCTTTGAGAATTTTAGAGTCGGACCCAAAAGTGAAAGCTATATTTGTTAATGTCTTTGCTGGTAGGTGGCCACCTAATTTTTTATATCTGTATAAAAAAATATGTTCAAAAAATCTACATATTTTATTATGCAATAGAATAATTTAATTCTTTTTAAAGAATTATTATAATCAATAAGATACTACAAATAGATAAGATACTAGAGATAATAAAATTGATTGGTCTTATTTAGTTATTGTATATTATCATTTTATTTACACACTTCATTGTTAGGTACATAAAAGACTCAAATGCGATGGTATGGTGAAATAAATATAAAATATACTGTATTATTATATATACATACATACAAACCTACACACATACATAATGTCTAATTTGTGTACAGTATCCAGTGAAGAGGAGTCATTGTAAAGTTCATTCTGCCCCACCAATAAGACCAATAAGATGAGGCAGTATGAACTAATGTTCATTACTCCCCATCACTCCAAGGAGGCTTGGGAAGTGTATTATCATAATATGGGATTTAGGCGATGCACTCGCATACCTTCTTGTACTGCAGGCGTCAATGGGAGGCACTTGCTTGCTCGTCCACCTACATTCTAATAAAAAGAAAACTATTCTCCAGTCTTTGAAACCCTTTTTTCAAGTCTACTTCTAAATTTCCAAAGACAGGCAGTGCACCTGAAGATGTGCCAACATTTATCATTCTGAAATGACATTGCCATGTATCATGGATGTCCACGGGATAGTATCCACAATGCAATGCAACAAGCTCTGTGTTTCTGTGTCTCGCCTCGTGGGCATGGAAATATACTTACCCACTTACCACCTGGGAGCGGACATCTGCTCGTTTACTATTATTCTTACATACACACCTATGTGTGTATATGTATATCTTCTAGATATTTATTAATAGGCTATGTTTCCATTTTCAGGTATTGTTAACTGCGCTACTGTAGCTAACGGTATAGTTGCGGCATGCAGAGAAAACCCACCAAAATACCCCATAGTCATTAGACTTGAAGGCACCAACTCTTCTATCGCAACAAAAATTATCCAAGAATCTGGATTGCCGTTGAAAATTATAAACGATGCAGATGAGGCAGCCAAGACTGTTGTCAAATTAGCACAACAGAATTGATGTTAATATTCAAAATGTAGATCTAGGTAAAGTCACATAAATCATAAAGTATTTTTTTATTCGGTTTCGTTCGAAAATATGATCCAATTATACACCATTTAAGTCGGAAACGATATTAACATAAAATTAATTAAATACGGAGCGGAGCTGTCGGAGCTTTTCCTCCTATGATAACTGGACCATAAAACCGGAAAAAGTTCAGCAACTTTTCCTGCTATAACTATGCTGCGATTATATAGTTATATCTTATATCGATTATATCCCAAGTTATAGGCATTAGCAGCACATTATAAGGTAGGCGATCGCAATAGATGAGCAACGGTCGCAGTGATACGATACTTCATTGACTGGCAGAGCTAATCACCAATAATAATAATAATGGTTATATCGTGAATTTGATATCTAACGGAATAACTTGGTATTGAAGGGATATGGAGTGGCAGTCGGGCAAAGGGCACAGAAGGATAGTTAAATCGAATGTAAAGCTGCTCATATAAAACAGCTGTTCTGAAACCAATATTTGGATATTGTTCCTTCATTCTTACTTATGCACTTTTATTACATAAACTTTTTATGTGATCATAACTGTTATTTGAATTCTAATATAACTACATTTAAAAAAACTCTCAAAACAAAAAAAATGATTTATAAAATAAAACTGGTTCTTAAGATCAGTTTTAAAGATTTTATTTAATTTTAAGACTATATTTTGACTTTTTGTGACATATTGGATATTGTTACGTTATGCATTGTTATGTTATGGTGTGATTGCGTCCTCCTTTATTGCGATCTAATCAGTGGTAAAATATACGAAATCCCCGATTACATCTTGCGCGTTTTACAAATGGGTAACACTTAAAAATATGTGTGAAGGGAATTGTTAAATTTAGATTGTTAATTTCACAGTTCCTATCAAAAAAGTGTAACCATATTTAGTATGTATAAGCCTTAAATGTCCCACTCCAGGCCACAGGCCTCCCCTAGTAAATTACGCGCCCAGTGCGTACTGGTGAATATATATACACCATATTTTTTTATTATTTCTAGAGCAAGCGGATTTCCTCACGATGTTTTCCTCTCACTGCATAGCTAGTGACAATTTTAAACACGCATTTTCTATTAACAATTAAGGGGAATGAATCAATATTTCATCATTATTTTGTTGTGTTCACTGTATAAAGGTAGTCTATATATACGTACATATACAATGAACCAGTTTTCTTCCATTTGCCCCTTTTTTGTCACAATGTTATCCATTTTAACGTCTCTTTATTAACATTTAACACAATTTTCATAAACATATCAAGACTGAATAAAACAACTACCGAGTATAATGATACATATGACGTTTCTGTTGTTAGTAATTACATCTTGCCTTTTTGTTTTAGTCTGTATTTACATTAATAGTTTTTGTTCTTTGTTTTATATGAGTAGGCAAAAATGTGCAATATAATAAATGGTTATTAAAACATTGTGTTTTATTTTACTTGTATGAACCTATATGAGATTGTATTAAAATAATGGGGGACCAACGCATAATGTAGTGTCAATTTTCTTTCATTCCTCACGACACTACCAAGGCGCACACTACCATTAGTATCGTGGGGAATTTCGTTTGCCTTCTGCACTAGTGGTCACTGGTCAGTAGTCTCGTGGGTAAATTTTGTAAATGGTGTGATCCTTCATTCCCCGTCACAAAAGCAGTTTTAAAATAAATGGTATTTGATAAAAAAAAAAATATGCTTAAAATAAATTAGACTTTTCCTCATTGAAACTTATTTATACTTAAGTATTTCAATAAATATTTTTTTAAATCGGATTGTTCAGTCATTAGAACAAATAACATTTAAGGGTTAAAAAAATGATAAATGAAATTTAATTAATCATTCTCCCTAACAAAGATGAAACATAAAAATATTTATCGTAATCTATCCAGTGCATAACCTCAACTTATCTCCTTATTAATTAATTGCATCTGTAAACTGATGAGGATACGGAATATATGTATTTTTGTTTTACTGTTATTGGTTTCAACCCACTAGACTACTAAAATCAGTAGTGCGGACGGAAAAGAAATTCCCCACGACAATACTGGTAGTGCGGCTTGGTAGTGTCGTGGGTCAGGAGGGTAAATTGTTTGGGCAAACTAAACCAGTGGTTCACGTAACTATTAAAAAATTATCTATTCATTCGAAATACGCCACTGATTTTTGTGTGTGAATAATTAGGATAAATCAAAACGAGCTGATGTAAACCATAAAAACAGCGTAAAGCGTAAAATATGTTATTAATATTATTCAATAACAGAATTTGGTTTATTCTAAAATAACATTAAATTATTAGACACGGAAGAAGTTCAGCCGCCTCCCCTGCGGCGCGTCGCTCTTGTCCAGCGACATGTTGGCTTGGATCTCGTCGAAGGTGGGCAGGTGTGAGAGCTTCCCGCGCGCCGCCACGCAGGGCCGACCGGCCAGCATGCGTTGCGCCACTCGAACTATGTCGTCAGCCGTGATTTTCTCTGAAATAATATATAATCATTTAATAAAAAGCGATAAATATGGACTTCAAAAAGGAGAAATAATGAACGTCATATGCACATACCATGCCATCAGCCCGTCTCTACTGTTGGATATGAGCCTCTCTCAAGGACCGCCACAACACACACTCTTCTTTCTGTTAATCTCATCCACCCACTACCGGCGACAGTCGTCACTCCACCTGACCGGAGGGTGTTCCGCGCTGTTTCCCATATTATGAGGCCCATATTATTATTTACTGGGACATTAATGATTTTGGACGTAACAGACCAACTGGACATTACTAGGTCCACCGAAAAGGGAAATTTTAAGTTAGAAAATCTTAACCAAAGTCAATGAGCTCACACTGACAATAAGATCCCTTAAGTTAAATAACGTGCATTTAGATTAAAACACAAAAAAAAAAACTAACCAATCTCACTGATGAAGTACGAAGGCGGTTTCCTTTTGCCGGTGGCCAGCACCTGCCGACCAATATCTTCAAATACGACTGGTCTCGCTTCGAGATTCATCAGTAACATCGACTGCAGTTGAGTTTTAGCTCTCTGTAAATGTTGACAAGTAGAAGTTTGCAAAGTGTATGGAATCCTCCATCTAGTATAAGGCCCTACAAAAATAACACTACAGATTATAGTACGTCATTCAGTGGGTTAAAATGATATTTATAAAAAAACAGCCTAAACCTGGAAAAGAAGATCCAATGGTTAAAATTACCTTATAAATATTAGTTCAAAGCATACCGCCGTACCAATGTGACTACACGCAACCAGTCCGCTATTGCGTCGCGCACGCACATAACCCGTCAGTTGTAAAAATGATTACAAAGTGACGATGTAAGTTTCCGTGCGCCTTTCCAAAATTAAAATGCTGCATTAGCATTACGCGTACTCTATGATTACAAAAAGGGCGACAGCACATGACGGGAGCGTACGATGATCGGGGGATAGGTCGCAGAAGCCCCACAGGGTGGGCAGCTCGCTCGCCCTACCTCACGTTGATCAACTTCCACCTATGGGGTCAAGTTAAAGATCTCGTATAAGGCCACGATGGCCATACAAACATTCTCAAGTGTAACAGCTAACAGTGTATCAAGTGTGGTGTATCAATTGTGTAACAAAAGCATTCTAAACGCGTTTGGAATTATTAAGTGCAAAGACAGGTGTTAAGAAATACCCCTCTGCATTGAAAAACACGAGACACGCGGTCAACAATTCTCGTGAGTAATAATGTAAATAATGCCGTACGTAAGTTGCGTTTAAAAATATTGTAAATTAATTATAATTTTTAAACACGCATAATTTCTGTAAATTATTGCCTAACGACCATTGACTGAACGTTTAAACATTTGCTATCATCTTCAGAATGTTGTTGCCGCTGCCAGGGACTGCTCTACAATGAGACGGATTTCTTTCGCCAGATGGCATTAAATCCACGAACATCGTTGATGCACTGCAGAAGCATGGCAGCCGCAGCAACACTTTGAAGGCATTATTATATTGAAACCGCAGAGCACAGTAGGCACTTTGAGTATATCTGAACCACAGATGCCGAGTACATTGATGTACACTAATGTACAGTATCCCATAAACACAGTTATTTTAACTGTGTCTGTACATCCGCTATATCTGTGGGCCAGCATATTCGTCCGGACCGACAATGCTCTGCGTTCCCTCACCACATCTACATCGTCCTGGTGGAACAAAAAAAGACACTTGGTAACACCAAATGCCAATGACACATTTTTTAACATTGTTTTATAGAAGATGTGACAGACAAGCGTGCGACCCACGAGATGGTAGCGGTCATCGCCACCCATGGTCACCTGTAAAACCAGGGAGGATACGATTGCGCTGCCGACCTTACGGAATCCTATTAACAGTCCCTTTGAAGAACTCCATGTCGTAATTAAGTAGAAAAATCGTAGGCTGTTAACATTTTTTAACGTTAATACTGTCGCAAGTGACGCGCACGTCTGTCTCTATCTATTGACGCGACCCACGAAAGTCCACCTTAAGTGGAACTGAAATAAAAAATGTAGAATGTGTTGTGACTGACTTGTAGCTCGGTCTCGCCGACTTTCCCCGCCATGTTGGCGAGCTCGCGCGCGACTACGAGCGTCGTGTCGTAGATGCGCGTGGGCGGCGACGCCGAGTGCACACAGAACAGGCCCGTGTCCCCATAAGCGTGGTTATATGCGGTTGCGTTGAACATCCAGTGGTACCTGCCGACAAGCGCCGTGCAAGTCAGATAAGCGGAGCTCATCTATGCTAAATCTACTTTAACTATTGTTAAGAGAGGGATCAGATTCAGAAGTAAAACAACAAGCACGAGTATAAATTCCCAATCTATTTTTCAAGAGTATTCCAACAAAAGGACAAGAGAGCGAGAAGCGCAATCGGTCGCACTGCTCGCACTCCATTCCTTAAGTCTCGTTTGCACAAGGAGAGTTTCTCGAACGGTTAGGGTGAGAATATTGTATACGATTCTCGTATGCTATCAAAGTACATAAAATGATCGCGTACTGATGATATGTTCATAAAATGTTCATATGAAGATAAAAACTTGATGATAACAGTGATCAGATGATGATGTTAATAATTAGTATTAACATCATAAACCTAGTATAAACAGTTGTTTATACTAGGTTTTGACCGATGTTCGAGGATCTCTCCTTATGTAAATGATCCATTAGGCGTCAACTACACGAGCGAGTCTCTCGCGGCGCTAATGTCGCCATGCCACTAATTTTCATAGTAACTATATGAGCTAATTAATCTACACGGCGAGATTCTCTCGTGTAGTACCACTGTTATAGCAGTCGTCGCTGAGTGACAGACAGAGTGACGCCGTGTAGATTAGTTAGTATGTGAGTGTAATGTAAGAACTGCATTGGCAGCAGTGATTGGGTCGTCAGGGTCGTCGAACACGTGCCGTGGACGACGGTAGCGGGGGCCTGTACGCCACAGCGCGGGAGTGCGGTTGAGGTATGAGTTTAGTTTAATCGCTTTAGTTGTTTAATTTTTTAAATTATTTTATATACAAAAATATCAGTTTACAATAATACACATCAATTAAAATTTTCAAAAAGTACCATCTTTAGGTTATATTATATTATTTAGGTTAACGTTGTTTTTACATTGTTAAAAGATTCCTTGACATTACACTCCCGCGCTGTCGCGAACTATATGTATATAAAATATGCGTGTTTGTATATTACTATAAGAGTATCGATTTAAACTAAACAACATCGGCATTTATTTTCTGTTTGATCTGGTGATTGACTGGTAGAGAATGCCGTAGGGGCACCAGTCCGCCATTTGTACACGTCAAATACTTGTGCAATGAAGTTTAAATAAATAAATACGCACCTATTAAGCACGTTTGTGTATAGTCTTGTGTACATCCCTTTGCCCGGCCCTCCAGCTGAGAACGACCCTCCGCCGCCCATCATCATATTCAAAACGCAAGTCGCCACGAAGTCGGGGTCGCTGTGGGAACAACCTAGAATATAGGTATTAAACTCTATTAATTTGATTGCACACACTTTATACATTCTTCATTCACAAAATTCACACTTTGAAACATTATCTCCCAAAAAACCTTTGAGGTATGAAGTGATGGCGCAATAGCAGTTAAGATTATGTAAAAATATAGTGACTAGCGACACATTAAACTATATACCATAATATAAATGGCTTCTATTTAAACGAGTAACAAAAAAGAACTAAATGAACAACAAATTATGGTCAACAAAAAAACTTATTTTTAAATAAAGAAGTTCAAAAATTTAAAGAATGTCACCACCATGTTGACGGAGTCTTGCTTTGCAGGACTCCATCACCATGTTGATGGAGTATCGCTTTGCAGGACTCCTATTTCTATTTGTTACTACAGAACCTAAACCTTACCCATCTTTAAATTTGCTCATTGATTTGCTGCTCATTCAGTATTTTCTGCTGCTCATTAATTATTTCTCAATATAAATAACATATGTATACCGAGAGTATCGAAGAAAATTCTAGGGAGATTTCGAATAAATTTACTTATTGCAGAGATCACAACTTTCGATTTCGAAAAAAATACAAAACATTTGAACAAAGGGTCACCAGGTGAGTTAAAAAACCAATCAATTTCTAGGTTTACATCCCCGTGCATGGCGAGAATAAGTTGATAAAATCGTTCGTTTCTTAAGGGGACAATGTAAAAGTTGTAATGTGTTTTCGCTTTGAATATTAAGATGTTACTTTAATTGTGAAATCAATTTCGTTGAAGCTATCGAGTATTGAAGGTTTTTTTTTTGTGAACGAAAGCGATACCACAGAGCACATTTGTAATATCTCTAATTATTTATCATTCTAATTTTTAAACTGTGGGCATAGTTATAAGAGTATAAATATGTCACTAAGTTCATACTGGAGTATGGATACATTATATAATGAAATTTGTAGTCAAATTGCAGGGTGCATTTCTAAATGGATTGAAGTGAAAAATGGTTTGTATTTATCTCGGATAAGTTTGAAGACGAGTCAGTAGTATAGTTCAGTAGTTGAGTCAATAGTAAATTGGAGTCAGTGTCACAATGGTGTAAACTTTTCCAATGAATAACCAAAGCCAATATATAGAAATATATAAAGCAGCCCTTTGCTTGGGACTCTGCTCGCGTGGTAGATACATGATGTATACTAAGACCTCCCGGAAGCAATAACCTGCGCGATTTATACTAGAAGAATAGTAGAAATATACTCACTTTCTAAGCCAATGACAACATGAGATAATTCTGGCAAGTCTGATCCGGGATATAGAGGAATTTCACACTCTTCCTGGAAGTAGATTTATACTATTAATGTAGAAGCCTATAGTGATATATAACTATGTTTATTGGGCTATAACATTCCACTGCAAGGCACAGGCCTCTCATTGTAATCACGAGAGGTTCGGGGCCATGAAACATCAGGCGGGCCAAGTGCGGGTTTATTATTATTATTATTATACGAGTAGTATTTACGATTTTATTATATTATGGTATAAAAAAATACCCGCACCCGATTTACTGAAGACAAAAGAGGAAGAGAGTGCTGCGTGCACACAAAAAACGCAGTCCCATGATTTTATTTGATTATCACAAACATCACTCACGAAAATAACTTTGAAGTTTAATAAACTAGCACTATTAAATCACAAAACACCTATCAAATCATTTTATTTTATTGTGGACCACAGGTTATTACAAAGTTCAAATAATCAAACAAAAACTCAACGTCACTTCTCGAGTTGCCGCCAAATATCCGACTTTTCTCTGAACTTAATAAACTCCTTTATATTATTCGCATATCTTTTATATTATTTGGCTTTAATACATCGTCCGCTTGGAATATTCCTTTTTCATGTTTGACAATGTTGTGTATTTTTAGGTTCACAGAGTTGATTACAGGTGAGGTAAGAAAAATATTTTATATTTTAGTGAAATAAAAGTGTTGATAGAATTCAACAAAAATAGAACAAAAATGAGGAAGATAAAACGTAAGATAAAAAGTGAAGAGATAGAGTTCACAGATGAGCAAGTAAGTTAGTAAGTGAGTATTAAGTTACCTGGATTATTCCACCCGTGTATTGTGCGATCGATTTGTCAACATTAGGTGTGAACGAGTCTGTACTCTCGGAGTGCCATGTGGGCTTCATGTCTACGAAATATTTCTGAACAAATTCCACAAACGGCTCGTGGTCTACCTGTAAATATTTCCATTTAAATCAATGTAGCAAGCTGACTTTCGCTCTTTTCTAGTGACACGTTTCATTTGACATACTTCTCTGAATGACTGAATCCCAAAACGTTCAAATATCGCTCTTCAACAATCTACATTATGCTGCGTCTCTTTTTGTGTTATGAAGATAACAAAAGGTGCACCCCTTATTTAGATTGCCAAAGAGCGATAAGTATTAGTACGTTTTCAAAATGCAGCCCAAATGACGTGTCCATTTCAAGCAGTTCTCTTTAAACTGCGATTCGTTTATGCAAAAAGTCAGAAAAATAAAGCTATGAGTTTCTGATAATATATCAAAGTAAATAAAAAAAGAACAACTAACATTTTACTTGTGAGTTCAATTAAGTTTTTTTTTATATATATTAGCTGATTATAACATGGATACAAGATATCCGTATAATAAGACAGATATGATATTTCTAATGAATATTATACATTATTTATTTCCTACCCCGACAGCAGCGACAACCATTCTGTTTGGTGTGTAATGGTTCTTCAAATAGTTCAATATAATGCCTCGGTCTATGGTATTCACATTTCCCGTGGGACAGACTTTGGGCAAGCCGAGAGTGTTTCCTTTGTAAGCAGCCTGTAAGTTCAAAAATTGCGTTACATCATTTCTAACACGTTAGTTAGCGAATTGTAGATTATTATAGAAAAAAAAATGCTAAAATTTTCGCGCGTACTAAATACGCGTACTACATAAAAAAATGTATTTAAGAGTCCGCCTGGTGGTATGTGGACGCTGTCGCCCCGCGACATCCGCGGTACATGCCGACATCAGTCCAGAATACCAACCGGCACGCCCCGCGATATGCTTTGAAGATTTAAAGGTTTGGAGACAGATTTAGGAAAATGGGGGGGGGGGGGGGGGATAGCATGGGATGATAATATTGTTGGTGTAGTAAATATCACAAAATGTCTTCAGTTAGAGAGGGGTAATACCAGTCGAGCCTAGTCCAGCGGCTGTGGATTTAAAAAGAAAAATTAAAGCAGTGACCGTAAAGAAGAATACAAACCGCATGTATCATATCCATTAAAATCGTTTCCTGTTCTGGTCTCATGGCGAGTGTTTCTAATTCAAATGCAACAGCTTGTCTTGCTGCCTCAATTTCGTCTGAGGACAGTTGTGGTCTCAGTGTAACTTCGGCCAATACCTGAATATATTCAAAATCTTATTAACATAACACAGTTTGAAATGTTTGAACAATATTTTGAAATGTTTTTGTATAAATGTATTCATATTCAATATGGTCTCAGGAGATTTATGTCGGACACAAAGCAAACACTTCAGAAGGTTGATTGGTGTACTACAATAAGTGCAGGATTTGTTACTGCATATCCATTATGGTTATATTGATTCAAATATTACATTATTTTATTTTTTAAATAGTCTAGTTTAAGTAGTTAATCTACATACATACTTGTTTTAAGTATTAATTGCGATATTATATTAACAAAGGGATTTTATTGTTGGTATATGTATATTAATTTCAGTTAAGATTTTCAAATATTAAATTTCGTTGTTTCAAGATCTTGTTTAAATAGAAACATGCGAAATAAAAAGTTATACTACATTTCTTTAATTTTAATTTTTAATATTTGGGATATTAAGGTCTCTTTAGGCCGGCCCCTTTTCTCATATGTCACCATTGACTTTTACCATTCAAGAGAGGCTTGGCTTTAATACAAGGTGATGTTACGAGCGTCTTTAGGCGACGGTGACCACTTACCATCATGTACCAACCGCTCGTCTGCAATTTTTTTTACAAAAAATGAAGGTCAAAAATGTTATTGATTTTTGTTATTGTTCATTTGTCATAAGCGCTTCTTTTTTGACCTATAATATTGTTCCGTGGCTAGGTGAAGGCCTCTGCCATTTTCTCCCAAGCCCTTCGGTCTGCAGCCACCTTCAGAACGATTTATCATTTTAGACTTATTATTATAATTTTAGCGTTGTGCGGTTGTAATATGCACTCTAGAATGCCTCAAAAGTGCTCTAAACTACCTCAAGAGGTATTTCTATTATGCTACGATACGGGGTTCTTCAAGAATAGGTATGTGAATAGGATTTTGCAAGGTCGGTGGCGTACCCACATTCCTGCTGGTATTGCAGGTGTCCATGGGCAGCGGTAACTTTAACCATAAAGTGGGAACGCTTGCTCATCCGCCTAATTCGGTATTTTAAAAAAACTAAGGTAATAAATATGCACAATTTAAAAATTGGGACGAAATAAACTTGTTCAACTTGTTTCAATGATAAATATTTTAAGTGGGACAATTGGAGGAATCGATCAAACTTCTATTCTTAAATTAAACATTTACGTTCGTTTTAATATTAATTTATTCTATTCAGTGTAATTATTGTGCAGAAGTCTTTTCTAAGCAGAAACGATTTGGCTCGTTTAGGTTAAGTTATTTCTTTTGGTCGTTGTAGTTATTTCTTTTAAACAATGCGATAATCCCTCCTACCCAGAAACAATTTGTTTCAAATGTTTGAATCCGTATGCTTTTTATTTACTTTCTTATCAGGATAAGATAGGTTATCCTAGTCTAAACTGGTTGATCTTAACATGTAAGGTAATGTAAACAATTCATGTATTTGACATCATCTGTGATATCCCTAAGGATTTCACAAATCCCTGATTTCGTCATTTCGCTGACATACACACCTGAGTCACAGGTTCAAGGCCTCTAGAATCAGCACTGGTGGCATAAACAGTCGTATCGCGGGAACCTTGACAGTCGCAAATACCGCCATGTCGTTCCAGCTCACGAAGCATCACATCGCGAGTAGCAAATTTATGAGTTGCCTGCAAAATTATTGAGATTGCCAAGTTTAGCCAAAGGTTAATGTTGTAAAAGTGTAAAACGTTGTAATGGTTGAACTCTGAGTCAATGCACATTATAGTTCTTAATAATATTTCTTAAGCCCTTGAGGTTAAAAAGCTCGAATCTAAAAGGAATAAGGTCGTAAGGTTCATTAACTTTACAACACTTGGATTAACAGAGAAACCACAATACAAAAATATCACAAGGTATAAAAGTAGCATTTAATTTTTTAAATAATCTTGTTGATTAAAAATTATGAACTGTGTAATGAGGTTATGAAATTGTTAAGTTAGTGCAATATTTTCCACTACATAATTATAGACGTTTTAGAAATGCCTATATCTAGGCAGTGGAGAGACAGGATGTATTATATGTAGGTTATTTTTGTCCTTTGATATTATTTTATAAGATTATAAATAGAAAAACTTTGTTAACAGTTCTCTTTTGCTAGTTGTTACTTTAGTCATTAGTTGTTCTATACAAGATAAACATTATGGAACAAAAGTTATTTAATTCTTAACTTAAAACCTTCAAACCTTTTGTCACTTCTTGGTGCAGAAAAATAATAATTAATCTGTATCTAAATTAAAATATGAACAATGAATTCATATTTTAATTTTTAACTGAAGTTTGTTTATTAGTTTAAATTCAAAATAAATTACATGTTTCCTACATAATATGTGTTACTATAGTTATTATATAAGTTCATTCAGTATAATTAAATTATAGACTCACACCAAAGCTTAGTTTTTCAAGAAAATGACAGATACCACTGGGATATGCCACTTCATATCTCGGACCAGAATCAATGACAACTGCAAAGAAAAAAATCAGAGTTTAATTATTGTACTAGTTAATTATTGTGAAATTTTAGAACACAATGGAAGATATATTCAGTCTGATAGATAAGTCTTGGTCTATATCAGGGTGCTTGATATACATGATATTCTATACACTATATTTTGACAGAGGGTTATATCAAAAAATAATGTGATATTATCTCAGAAAAAGGACCTTATTGCAATCCATTTTCTCAGATATTGAGACTTTAGGAAAATTTTCAAATAAAACAATGATTTTATTGCTTTATTTTAAAAATCAAACAATATTTTCTATTTGAATAGGATCAATATACAAGAACTTGTGTGCTTGAAGCCTTAATCTGTTCGTCATTTGTTAGTCAACGGTGAATCTTTAAATAAAAGAAAACAATAAAATACCATAGGTCAATTGTCTGATACATAGATATATGCTACATCTAAGATGATGGTAACATAGTAACAGATTTCCTGTAAAGAAGTTCCTGTATGTCTAAAGGTAACACTAGTCTATACAAAAAGGTACAGAGAAGCCCACATCAGCCTTAGCCTACTAATGAAAAAAATAAGACTTACCACCAGCAGTACAAAACTGCCCAAATTTCTTTTCTGATGCAACCTTTAGTCCATTGCTTAGAGTAGTCACTTCCGTAGTATAGTCTTCTGATTTTGCAGTAGAATATACAACAGGGGGCAGATTTGGCATAGGCTGTGATAGAGGAGGCAGGGGCGTAACACTGCCTTTGGACAAAGTTTGGTCAGATTTACCAACATTCTGACTAAAATTTCTTACTCCCCATCTATTGGTAGAAATTAACCTGTATAAAACAAAAAAAATATATCAAAAATCTTTTCAAAGGAAGATACTGATAAAACTGCTTATGAACTGTCTATACATATAGGAATAAGTCTATACATGCATATGGGTCTATTTTAACAAACATTTAAAATTTCCCTTCAGTGACATTGTTATTTTAAGAAATGATAAAACAAAATGCATCATAATATTCAACAACAATTGAAAAAATACAAAATGTTTGTATGATAAAAGTGAGGACAGGACAGTAAGGGCCTTTCTCACCCCCTTCTGATAAAGTAACTGTTAATAAACTGATAGATAAATTATCTGCCAATTAAATCTACCTAATACTGTCCTTCTGATAAAGTATAAGTGACTTTCTGATACCTTCTGATAAAGTACCAGGAGGTGGTGAGAAAGGCCCTAACAATCAGGCACACATGTTTTACATATAAACAGACTGCTTGGTATAAATTAAAAAAGGAACTTTTTACAACAAAAAGGTTCATAAAGTTTTCATATCAATGAACTCGGAACCATGATTGGAATCCATGGTTTTAGGCTTCAGGAAAAATTTAGTTACATCCTATATATTGCATCAATCATCACAAAATAACAAAACATGGTGCTTTAAACATTCTCCTTTTTAATAAGAATGTGGTAGACAAGCATATGCTTGATGGAAAGCGGATACTGGTCTAGATTCTAGCCATGCTCAACTTTTCTTCACAGGTCATATGCATATATTTGCTACATTACATAGGTCATATTAGTAGTAGTAGGCTACATTAACAATGTACAATACAAAGCATATCTATTGGTATATATAAATCTGTTATAAGTGTACTAAATAATGCCAGTCAGCCCCCACTTGTCATAAAAGGCAATTAAGGGATAACAAAGCTGATACTACAAGCCTCGGGGCACTACACCACTTCTAAAAGAGTGGACTGGCTAAATCGATAACACGCTGAGAGTAACACACTGGGCATAGCTTACATAGATACTCGGCGGGCCACGAAGCCCGCGGGTCGTAGGTTGACTGTAGCAGCTAAGACACTGACATTAATGATAATCAACATCAATCAAAATTACCACGTCCGAAAATGCGCTGGCTACTTTTGGGGATTTAAGAATCACGATAGTACCTATTAGGATTATAGTATCTGAAGGGATTACAGTACTTAAGGATGTCCATTCATATTTAATGGGATAGAATGAGAAAATCGGATTCTCGATGTAAAAAATTTAGAACCTTTTTAAAATATAGCTAATAAGCTTTATAAATTAAATCTATGTGTATAACCCATAAAACTTACCCATTTTTGAAACAAAATAACCTAGAAACAAGAATTTTCATGTCGGCTACATGTGACATCTTCCGTAACCCTAAGAAAATTAAAAAAATATGTAATTACGATATAAGATGATTTTTTTAAAATATTGTACAGTTATCAATAGGTAGTAAAACGTTTAATTTTAGTTAGATACGTTTAAATAAATTAGTCAAAGAAAATCAACAATGACATGACTGACATCATTTTTTTTTATACATGGCAATGGTGTAATTATGACATTCTGCCAGTACCTAGTTTTCTTTTTTATGAGATATTGTCAAAGAAACCTTTTTTATTTCGGACATCTGTATAATTTTTAGCAGCATGCGGATCGATGGCGACTTTTGACATTTCATTCGGGATAGTGTGAAAGCTCACATAAAAAATAGAATTATTCTAAGGTTTGTATTTTTTTGTATATTTTGACTGGACTATAATACAAAAACAATCATTTTACCTGGTTGCATGGGTATAACTTGACATTTCAACAATTTTAATGGGTAGTAAATATGGTCAGTGAAGTGTAGGTACTATGAATAAAAATAAATAATTATATCAATAGAAGGCAATAAACAATTATAGCATAAACTACAAACCAACCCTTTTATCGCTCACTGGTGAACATGGGCCTCATCGTGAACATTAATCTTGTGCATGAGGGATTGGCCTTAAAAAGTTGTCGTGTGGTGGCCGCCTGCTTTAGAATAGCACTACCCTTTCTCTTCCCGTGGGTGTAGTAACAAGCAACTAAGGGACTAATAAAGTCTCTACCACAAGTCTCAACGGATTACACCGCCTGTAAAATAATTATAGTACATACCCACCTAACTACAAAAGTTCTAATTTTATGATAGCCAGACAGAAGTATACTTATAAATGTATCTATAGCAATAATACAACGTAACAAATAAATAACTTTCAATATATTTTTTATTAAAGTGTATAATAACAAAAATAAATGTTTAGCACTTAATAAATAGATACAAAACTGTTTATTAATTTATTACCTACATCTATAATTATTTACTTATTTGTACGATGGGTTTAAAAATTAATCGAAATCCTGCAGTGAGGAATGGTCACGCTATATACCACCAGCAGTGGCGATTCCTGGTGTTTAGTCTTGGGTTGGCTCCAGTCTGTGGTCACAGTTTTTTGTCAATAAAAATCTCGAAATAGGGATTATCAAGTTTTTAATTAAAAATTTAAAAAGTACAATTAATTAATGAAACATTACTTATAAAGTCTCGTCAAACGATCTCGTCGAGAAAAGGAATTCCAAAAGATCTTTAATAGATACCGTTGGAGCACTCATTTTTCCATTAGAAATAACTTTAATACGGTAATTATTCAAGAAAAAGTCAAAAACGTAAGCCAAATAATCCAACGAATGACATACAATCACAAATTCCACGAGAACAAACGTTTATTTGGTGCCTTTCAAAGCGTCAATTAGCTGTGTAACTATCTGCGCAGTGAAGCTATTATAGTGGCGCGGGGTCGAAGCGCGCGGGGCGGGCACTTATATGAAATTCATTGGCGCCGATAGTCGCCAACGCAGATTGAACCGCGAGTCGCAACGTGAAGGTTTTGTGCAAATAAATTTAAATTGTTTAAACCTGACTAATTTACTATTATGTTGTTTTGTTTGTTTTGTTTGGCGGCGTCAAATTCGCCAACTTAGAGAAATCGCCACTGCCCACCAGCCACTGGGCGAGTTAAGCTCGATTCCTACTAACTGCACGTCACGGTAGATGTTGACGTTGCGATTATAGCCGTCGGCGGAGACTAGTTGTAAAACGAGCGTTGGGCGCTCCGACACTTGAACGTTGAGTGAGAGGGGTAAAGTGTAAACTTTTAAGACTAGCGTTAAAGGCGCTCAATAGCGTTATAGTCCAATTTTTTTATGATGATCTTAAACCCCTTTAGTTAAAGGTTCCAGTCTAAAACGGTTAAGGTTCAATAACACTAAAAGAAGCGTTCAGCGCTCATTTTAACACTATGTGAGAAACATATTCGTCGACGGCCGCTGGCGCGTCATACAAAATTTAGACCACGTACAATGGAGATAAAGTTCACTATTAAAACCAACAACTTGAAGCACAGTGCCGCTACCGTGATATGCCATTGTCGGGGGAATCAGGTTTTACTTCTCTTTCATAGTAAATGCCGTATTATGTACGACATTTTTCGAGAGAGCATATGGCGGTCCCTAGACCCATAACAAAATTGTGCAATAATGTCATCGCACAGTATTATTGAATCGCACCTTGCACTCAAACGATCAAGAATACTGCCGTAAAATTGCAATAATATAATTGATTGTCTAGGGGGGACCTCTAACATACTTCACAGCCCATTTTCCATCTCATGTTAAAATACATCATACTTAAAATCAATTACACAAACACATTTACTGCAAAACATCATTAATATTATTTCGGTTTATATAGAATAAGTTTTGCATTTCAGTTATTTCTATATTTAGAATTATTTATTTATTTACTTATCGGGTATTTACATACTTCACAGAAATATCTCATTCTTTTTAAATTCCCATATATTTACATTTTCGCAACCTCTATCATCTTATCGACATCGCAAATTTTTTCCCGTGGTTTACCAATTTTCTTACCCTGTTCTGTTTCATATTTATTAATTTTCTCCCATCCTTCCCAATCTATTATTTCAGTCTTATTTTTCGACAAAATCTTTTTGATTTCTTCAAATCCGCCTTTTGAATCATAAATATCACAATTCGCAATATCCTCACACATTGATTTTGCTACTTGAAATGCATTCCCCATTGTATGTAGTATAACACCAGCTGGTCCTGTTCCCAACCAGCCAGCTACGTAAACCTTTGCAGTACCGTCTGTAATATTGTTACCGATTTTAACACGACCTCTATCATTATTTACCAATCCATTAGAAGAAAATTGTAAATCTTTATCTACATTAATACTTTTATATCCTATACTCCTAAAAGCGAGAGAACAGTTTAATGTTTCTGTCTCATCTGTAGGAATAGACTTCTGATTTTCCAGTCTGTCTCCTATTATTTTATTACATGTCAACTCTATTCCCACTAATTGTAAGTTGTTTTTATCATTAACTAGAAACTTGTTAGGGCTTCTATAAAATATTGGTTTAAAATATTTGTCAATACTATTGTCGCTCGGCTGTGTTTCTTGCAAAGACTTTAACATTAATTCAGTCAATCTTTTTCTGGGGCGAGGCAGATCGGTGACTACTTCTGCTACACCATCAAAGTCTTTTTCTCTCCAAATAGTCCTGCAGTATTTTAATTTGAGTTGCTCGCGAAATTCTTTAATAGTAAATGCAACATGTAATGGTCCTCTTCTACCAACTAAATATACTTCCTTTACTTTAGATTCTGCTAATGCATTAATGGCGTGTTCTGTTATATCAGTCTTCTTTAATTCATCTATGGGTGTTAGAAGTATTCTGGCCACATCCAAAGCAACATTTCCTTGTCCGAGAATGGCAGCCGTGTGTCCGGATAAATCAACCTGAAAATAGTAACTATTAATCGCTAATGTGTTCACGATGTGTTGTGATGAGGCGGAGGGCGCATGCTGCAATGACAGCCCTATTGCTGAGGCACCCCGTCTACACAGAATACTGCCGATACCACACACAGAAATCTATCTGTTATCCAAATACGGATGTTTATACACAAGCAAGGGTGACGCGTGCTCGTCAGCTGCAAGAACTATTAACACATATTTAGTAGAAACTATTCAGTTAATAGAGAGTAGTTAATACTTTTTGAAGGTAAAATGGGGGTTAACAGCCGAAGATTTGACCTATCGTGTAAAGGTGGGTTAGATTTAGGTTTCCTGATGACAGAGAATAAAACAACCGTCGACTTGGTGATTACTTTATTACTTCAATTATTAAAAACTAGGTTGTTTTGTTGATCACGATTTGCTGCCCATATAGTTTTTTTTTTGCTGCTCGTTTAAATAGAAGTCATTTTTAAATTGTTGTTAGTTGGATGGTGACGAAAAACATCATGAGGAAATCTGCGTGGTCGAGCATTAATAAGGTCCTATAGTGAAACCGGCGACAGATTACCGATTTGACAGGTCATGGACAGTGGGTTGAGATAACTGAAGTGCCGTACAAATTACATAAAAAATATTTTCATCGTTAATACGCGCTTAAAACAAATTTCACGTGAAAATGACAAGAGTTAAGCAATTTTACACTAAACGCAATTGTTTGGAGCCCTAAATATTTTTTAATAGTGATGTATTATAGTTCAGATACTGAATACCGATACCGGATATTTATAATGTATTCTGAGTAAAATGTTAGAAGTGCATGAATTCACTAATTCGATTACTTTTGTGTGATTTGATTCAGTTTAATATTAAGCTGTGACAGAACCAGTAGGGTAATTTACGATGAGATCCTTAATTAAGATTTCACAAAAATTGTATCATTAAATAATTGGATTTTTTTAAATATTATCATGAATACGAAATCACTTTAATGACAAATATCCCCGTATATTTATCAATGACAAATAATCCGGTATATTTGTCGGTTGATTAGCCATTCCCATTTTTTTAAAATTCTGTCTTGAAAGGGATGTGATACAGATAAATAGATTTTATACCACGCTTCATTTAAACAACATTAAATCTATGCGAACGAAGCCGCAGACAACAACTCACTGTTATTATTATTAATGAGGGATAGGGGCTCTGAGAGTCAACACAGCCTCTATCACTGTGATAATTGCGGATCTATTGTGATCGCCACCGTTTTTATAGTTCGCTGACAATATATATGGCCTAAAGATATCTTAGGATAGTTTTAGCAGCGAATTGTTGACCTCTCTTCCATTTTAGTAGATGAGCGCCCGTATACGTGTAATTCTTATATATTAAAAGTTACACATTCATTTACGTTTCCTCTTGCTGAGAACAAAATCTGCAGGTTTTTTCCCGAGTGTTACATGGGCTAACATTTCATAGAGATTAAACGAAATGTCCATGCATGCAGGGAATAAGTTCAAAGATGAAATCAACTGCTTTGACACATTGATTTTACCATTAAAGCTGCAAGCTTCAATGGTAAAATCAATATGTTTGTAGCCACCGATTATTGAAAGATTTACTTTTTTATTGTAAATTTAAAGTGGTACATCTGGTTAGAATTTATTTAAATCTATATATATATTATATCTAGGGTTATCAACTTATTCCTGCCGAGCATAGATATAATGTAATAACACTCACTTTCAAGTTTTTATCACAGGGTAATCCATTGTACCATCCAACAAAATTACGTGCGGCAATAACATTTTTTGTATCTTCATTCTCAATTCCAAGTATTCTGTCTTCTTCTGCACCATATGTCTAAAAATAAATAAATATGTAAACTAAAAATGAAATATGGGAGATTTTCTTATTGTTTTTTTATGTCCTTAAAAGCTGTATACAAAGGCACTTTATATGATAAGTTAACTCTTATTATAAATATAGTATATTAGTGATAAAATTTGCCGTTATATGAGCAAAGGGACCTTGGCGGTCCTTAATATGTCGGTATGGACGTATAGACTGGTTTGAGGAATTATGTCCAATATGTTAATAATTGTCCAATACGTAATTACGTCCAACGTGGACTGAACGAAATTATTGGGACAATTATTATCATATTGGACATAAGTTGTCAAACCCAAATTTATTACTATAATTTAAAAAATCGTTGCGTCATGATGCGGTTTAAATAGAAACTATCGATCAACCAAAATACAGATATGTAGGTAGCATCAGTGCCGGCCCGAGGCAAGTTTTAGGATGGAGCGAGATCCAATTATGGCGCCCCCTTGCTTGCCCCTAATACATACCAGTTATGCGTGCAAGCATGGAATTTAGAAGATCTCGACAACATCTTAAGTCTGTGTCTAATTTGTCGATTGAAAACAGCCATGCTGTTTTGCCAGACAGGACCACTGAGGCGCCCCCTGGGTTTTGGCGCCTGAAGCGGCTGCTCCGTTCGCCCTATGGTAGGGCCGGCCCTGGGTAGCATTACGACCCGAAAAGGGTTACATTTGCAAGGTGGTCAAATTGATCTCCCTTCAAATCAGTGTTATTTGGTGGCAAAAAACTACCAAGAACGAATTATGTATTGAGTTTTACTTTTTTACAAAATATGCAATATTTTTGACGTAACAGTGTTGTCAATGTAAAAAATATAAGAAATACCTATAGAAAAGAATGAAATACATTTTTTTTTAAATATTTAAACCGAAACAATGTTAATGATGCAATATTTCCTGGTAAATAAGTTTACGAAATTAATTTTAATTAAATAAATAATTAAGTCGCCTGTATTTTGGTTGATCGATGATAGAAACATGATCTAACACGTAATTTGTTAGATGAAGCAATAAAAAAACATGTTGTTTTTTAAAGATTTCAGTGGTCTCTAGGTATATTAGGGAAACTAGAACCTATAATGTGGCCGCCTTTTGCAGATAATATCACACATAATTTTGTGTAGGTAATCTAGACTGGATAATATTTTCTTTTTAATTAGAAACATGCTCTGATATTTGATTTTAAAGATATAACATTTTTTTTAAACAATAAATGAAGTTTCAAAATCTGGGTGGTAGAACCGAAAATAACCGGCCTGTACCACTGAATTTCAACATATGTTTAAAAATTATCACGTCTTTTAGATCTAGCTGGACTAGAATGACAGCTGTCAAAGACACAGAACTTACCAATAACACTGCATCATAGTGTTGTCGTAGCTGATAGAGATTTAAATCTTTCCCCATAGTAATATTGCCATAAAAATTTACGTTTGGTTGTTGTGCTACTTTAGTGAATTGATTTATAACATTTTTAACTTCTGGATGGTCAGGAGCAACTCCATATCTATCAACATATAAAAAAAGATCAGTAAAATTTTATTGATATTAAAAGTAGTCCATACATATAAAGAGATGTCCCGACAGACTTATTCATGATCGCAGAGTCTAAACCGCTGAAGCTAGAAACATGAAATTTACACAGTGGATAGGATTTATGACATACGCATCCACTAAGAATGGATTTTTAGAAATCTAAGTGGGAAGAGGGAAAAATGTGGTAGATTTTTTATGCAATGCCTGTATCTCAAGAACTATTTAAGTTCCAGACATGAAATTTAACATATAACATTTGGAAAAAGAAGCTCAACAACCATGTCCTGCTTCTCACCTGTGAAAGCAGTTGCTGAAAACCTAAATATGAGAACTAAAATTACATCTATATTTCTACACATGAGCAAAGCGTTCGAGCGTTTGTCAGACATAAAACACTTAAATAAATTACAAATTTATGGGATAAGGATAAGAGATATAGCCAACGATTGGGTTGCAAATTACTTAAGCAATCCTCAACAATGTTTGGAAGTAAACAAAGTTATGGGTAACAATAATGTCTCCTGTCTTTGAAAATATAGCTGTAACCGTTATGGCGTGCCACAAGGCAGCCTGCACAAGGCCCCTATTGTTTCTGCTTTATATTAATGATTTGCCTGCTGCAACAAAAAATGAGACCTATCTTATTTGCGAATGACACAACACTACACAACAATGAAACAACAATTGCGGATAAAGAAAAATCATATCTTGAAACTTAGGTAAATACTGCATTAAATGATCACAAATAATGTGAACATAAATGTGAATAAAACAAAATTTATTTCATTTCACACACCTTTTTTTTTTTTTTTTTATAGACTAGTGGGCGGACGAGCAGGCGGTCCGATGTGATGGTAAGTGTTACCGCCGCCCATGGACACCTGCAACACCAGAGGGTATGCGGGCGCGCCGCCGACCTTGCAAAATCCTATTCACAGCTCTCTTGAAGAACCTCATATCGTAGCTTAATGGAAAGACCTCTTGAGGCAGTTCGTTCCACAGCCTACGGGTTCGCGGTATAAAGTGATTTTTGGACCGAACAGTGCGCGACACCTCCGTATCGAGGAAATGCGGATGGACCGCACTTCTGTGACGGGAGGTGCGGTTATAGAAACCCGAGGTGGGAATTATATTGAACAATTCTTCAGAGCATTCCCCATTGTACAGGCGGTAGAACACACAGAGAGACGCAACGTTTCTCCGACTGCTGAGGGATTCTAAACAGCCCGCCCAGAGATGGGAGCAATACTCCATATGGGGCCTCACTTGAGCTTTGTAAAGCATAAGGAGATGCCCAGGGGTGAAGTACCGCTTCGCTCTGTTCAGCACACCGAGCTTTTTGGAAGCTATTTTGGCCTTATTTTCCAGATGACCCCTAAATTCGACTTTGCTGGAAATGTCGACACCAAGGATCCCGATACTCTCCGAGATCTTAAGAGGCGTGCTCTGAAAGCGAGGTGCTACGACAAAGGGGTTTTTTTAGCGGTGAATGCACAGACTTGCGTCTTACTGGGGTTGAAATCCACTAGGTTCAGAGAACCCCAAATCGAGACTAGATCCAAAGAGTCTTCGATTTCAGACACAAGCCTGGCGCGACTCTCTTCCACTTCGACCCGAGGGATGTTGGCGCGGCCCCTGTACAAGGCGTCACCAGTACTGTCATCTGCATAGCAACGTATGTCACCAATTTGCAACAGGTCGTTGATATGCAGAAGGAACAGAGTTGGGGACAGCACGGAGCCTTGCGGGACGCCAGCGTTAATAGACATGGTGTCGGAGCAGCTACCATCGATAACGACTCTGATGCTCCGTCCAGTCAGGAATCTGGCAACCCATTCGCATAATCCCTCGGGTATCCCGAAAGATGGTAACTTGGAAAGCAGAGATTTGTGCCATACCCGGTCAAAAGCTTTCGCAATGTCTAGGCCTACAGCCAGAGCCTCACCTCTACTCTCAATGGCGTGAGCCCAGCGGTGTGTTAAATACGCTAAAAGATCACCAGCCGAGCGGTTATGGCGAAATCCATATTGACGGTCGCTAATCAGTTGGTGATCCTCTAGGTACCCAAGGAGCTGTGTGTTTATGACACGCTCCATCACCTTGGAGAGGAGGGAGGTGATCGCTATTGGCCTGTAGTTGGCCGGGTCTGTGCGGTCACCCTTTTTAGGTAAAGGGTGAACATGAGCTACCTTCCATGCTGCCGGGAAGTTTTTTGTGGAGTATGAGTCTAAAGAGTCGCGTAAGCATCGGGGATAACTAGGGAGCGCATAATTTGAGCACCACTGCAGGAATACCATCTGGCCCACTCGACTTTCGGATATCAAGAGTTGCTAGAGCTCGCCGGACTTCACGCTGCGTGAAACAGATTTCCGGCATGGAGCTTGTGCATCTCGAGATAGACGGTGGTGATGCACCTCTATCGTCCAGAGTCGAGTTCGAGGCAAAAAGATAGCCCAGGAGATCGGCTTTCTCCTTCGCCCCGTGGGCCAGTGACCCATCGAGTTTTCGCAGTGGTGGGAGTGACGACTGACAGAAGTTACTTTCAGCAGCCTTGGCGAGCGACCAGAAAACTCGGCTTCCAGAAGGACACCTAACTAGTCGATCGCCAATTCTGCGGATGTGCTCATTCTTTGCTCTGACAATGATCTTCTTACTGCACCTCGAGGCAGCGTTAAATTTCTTCCTCAAGTCGGTGGTATTCAGATCTTCGGACACCTGCGCTTTGGCCCAGGCCCTGTATGCAGCCCGTTTATTACGACGGGCCTCTCTGCAGGACTGATTAAACCAAGGTTGGCTCCGTCCACCTACGGGTATTACGGAACAAGGAATATAACATTCCATGCCCTGCAACACCACGTCGGCAACGGAGTCTGCACAGGTATCCGGATCTCCCGACGAGAAACAGAGCTGCCCCCAGGGATAAGAAGCATAGAATTCGCGCAACCCATCCCAATCTGCAGACTTGTGGTGCCAGACGTTGCGCGTTCCCTGTGAATGGGTCGGCACGGATTGCTTGGCTGGCACAGCAGTTCGAACGATACAATGGTCGGATGATCCTAACGGAGCATCAACAACAATATTGTAGTCGTCCGGCCGCGTAGTCAGCAGGAGGTCCAGTAAGGCCCATGAGTCGTGGGTGAGGACACCAACTGTGAGAAACCATAAGCCAGGGCAAAGTTATAGGCTGCTCTCCCTGCGCGGTCGGTAGTTCGGGATCCCAACCACTCTTCGTGATGAGCGTTAAAATCACCGAGGACCACCACTTCCGCGCAAGGGAACTGCTCGAGCACGCTATCAGTAGTCTCTTGTAGGCGCTCAAAAAATTGAGTCGTCTCCGTATCACCGCTGTGGGACCTGTAGAGGCAAGCGTAGACTTTAGTGGAACCTCCGTAGTCAATACGCGCCCAGAGAATCGACAGGTCCCCGTCCTCAAAATGGCTGAGGCGGCGGCAACAAATATCCTCCCGGACGTACATGCATAACCCAGCACGTCGCACAAAACAGTGCTCCAGTTTGTAGCCGGGGTAATGAAGATACGATGTATCGGCCGGGCAGGATATCTGTGTCTCCGTCAAGAAAAGTAAGGTCGGCTTTGCCGTCTCAAGGTGGTGGTGGACGGCGTCGATGTTACTATGCATCCCTCTGATGTTGCAAAAGTCCACTTGAAATGTGGAACTTAAAGGGTGGGCCGCTGAGTGAACGTTATGCTTTATCTTTTTCTTGGCCATTGTAGTGTATGAATAGGGAAAGAAGAGAAGGGGGGACGGAGAGAGAGATGGTTGCATGTGGATCAAAGGACAAAGCACGGAGCAGAGAAAAACTAGGTCACAGAGGTTGTGTGACTTGCTGGCGCGGGGTACGGAAGGGCCCCCGGTCCCCCCCTGGGGGCAGCAGTCGGGTTCCACTCCGGTCTCCTTCGGCACAACTGCTACCCCAAGGGACTTTTCGCGTGCGGCGGGGCAGCCTCCCGGTGTGGAGATTAAAAAAAGATCCCCGGGTCCGCCCCCAACAACCCGCGGGCGGTCAGCGGACAACCGTTTCACCGGGTCTCCCTGATCCCCGCGCCACCACGTCACGCCTATGCGCCTGTAATCCCCCGCAACCGCTGGTCCTCCTTTCCACACGCAACAATCTGCCTCTCGGGACGGCTTCTTCCGCGCACCGCCGGAACACGATGCGGGCCTCGCGGCTAATACGGCACCATTATGGCGGCGGACTCCGACGGAAGGGTGGTAGCTTTGCCGACGGAGTAACCCTCCCACCGCGAAAAAAGGGAACGCCATTGCCTCGTTAGTTAATAGCAGGGTGCACCACGAGCAGGTGAGGTTGGCTTAGGCTCCAAAGATGGTAGGTGAGCCTCTTACACCCCAAAAGTATACTCCAACTGTACTCCAAAAGAATATGAATTTAACTTACAAATAATATAGCAGTGGAGGTGGATTCTACCTTGATAAGTACTGTAATTGGAAACCACATGTGGACTGGTTGTGTTCTAAAATAGACCATTTTGTATTTGTGCTTATCGACTAATACTAATCAATCTAGACTAATACTATGCAAGTTCTAATCAATAGTACTTGCGCCATCAGCGTTCAAACGTAGTTGATCACTTGAACCTGCATTATGCAGTGTCAATTCATAGTAGTCAGCCATGGCCAAGCATTTGGTTTTACGTAAATTTGAAGTGCGTACTTCAAAATGTAGTAATAGCCGGGGAATTGATGTAAGAAATACAGAAACTAGAAAAGGGAAAAAGACAGTGGATTGCACGAAGAAAATTGGTTGAAGGATCAAATATACTTGTGCAGAAACTGGCTTAAAAGCTAGAATCGCTGAACAAGAATGAACTGGCGCCAGTACCGACCGGTCGCGCGCGTTCGGACGACGCGCAGTGGGCGGGAATACGAGTAGCGCGGGAGTGGAGAAGGCGTAGCGGGGTCAAACGGGTCGCGTTCGCGCAAGGATCGAAGCGAATACAACTAAACGACTTGCACTCGCACTTTCACAGCAAAAAGTATTCTCACAATGAAATTTGGTGCACATTGTACTTGCGCCAGGTTTAGTTTGATGCAAGGGTATACTGATTGACATATAAATATTTCACGTTATTTTTGCAAGACCTTATATGTTTGTCCTTATATTATTCAATTGAATTGATATAGCAATTAATTTTCTGGACAACTCAAACTAGTGACATTTATATAAGTACTCCGTCCAGCGACGCGCTATCCGTATCGATCCCACGGAGATAATGATGTAAACTTGTAAACTATAGTCGGAATTATAATTCGATTCCACATTTGACATTAGCTACTGTCATTTTGTAAAATAATGATACCACATATAATAGTGTAGTGATGAACACAAAAATCGATAAACAATCGCGATTTATGTTTATGTAATCATAATATTGGTGTGCCAATTAAAGACTAAATTATTGATTTTTATTTAAATAAATACATAATTATTCATAACAATTATTTATTAATTAGTAACCGCTGCTTTATTTTATAAAAAGTTAATATTTTTGTTTTTTTTTATATTAAAAACAAAACTTATAATAAAAGAGCCTAGATAGTTTTCTGTATTGGCAACCCGTGCGCGCTCGTGCAGCTATCGCCATTTTGTTTATCTTGTCATTCGGCTTCATTCTCCTAGTCTGACTGCACGAATATCTCGTTTCATTGCGAATCGATATTTTGTTATTTTGTTGGGTTTTTGTTAAAGTTTTGTTACGTTGTGTTTGTTGTTACGTTTATAGTTTTTTGTGAACTTTGAGTGAATCTATTTGTTTTGGTTTTCCATCAAAATGGATCCTCCGCCAAGTACATCACAAAAAGACGTGGATGTTTTCTTGTCTCCAAGAAAAAAACGTCCACGAAAAGCTTTCACTGTTACTGAAAAAGTAATGATCCGCAACGCATATAAGTACGTGAAAAATGAAACTTCTGCGCAATTGGAGGCCTTTGAAGTTGTGGAAGAAAATGAATGTATGAACAAAGTTGCTCACCTATTGGGAATAACCTCACGCTCTGTTTGTAACGTTTTGAAGGAAGTAAATAAAGGTGCGCCGCCAACTCCCCCTAAAAAAACTGGACCAAAGCGAAGTTTCAAAGATAAAATTGATGAATTTACATTCTCCGCAATACGACGAATAGTTCATCAGTTCTTTTACCGAAATGAACCTCCAACCATTGCAAAGGTTAGTCAATCAGTCAGACAGTATTATTTTATACCTACATCTTTTATATATAAGTAATGATTCCAAACTATTATAAAATTTACTATTACAGATTTTACAAGTGATGAACGATGATCCAGAAATGCCCAAGGTTTCCAAAGACACCCTCAGAAAAATTTTGAAGCATCTTAATTTTAAATTTGTTGCACGGTCACGCAAGAGCACACTTATTGATCGAAATGATATAATAACATGGCGCCAGCGTTACTTGCGATCTATATGTCAGTTTCGACGAGAAGGGAGACATATATATTATCAAGATGAAACTTGGGTTAACGCAGGTAAGGCTAACATTTTGAATTAATATACATTTACATTAAATTTAATAGTAATATTGAATGTTCATGTACTATATGTGATTTAAGGTCATACTGTAAAAAAAACTTGGGTGGACAAGCAAGTCACATCATCTCGGCAAGCGTTTTTGGAGGGACTGACCACTGGATTAAAAAACCCATCTGGAAAAGGCAAACGTCTCATAATTAGCCATATAGGTAGTGAAGAAGGCTTCCTGGAAGAGGGGCTCATGATTTTTGAAGCAAAGAAAAATTGTGAAGATTACCATGATGAGATGAATGCAGTTTGTTTTGAGGAGTGGTTCGCTGGAGTCTTACCAAAATTAAGACCAAACTCAATTGTGGTGATGGATAATGCACCTTACCACTCCCGAAAATTGGAAACGGCACCAAAAATGAGCTGGAAAAAAGCTGCCATTCAAGACTGGCTTTTAAATAAAAATATTCATTACGAACCAGATATGGTTAAAGCTACGCTTTTAGAACTGATTCCACATAACGAGTCTTTTAATAAGTACGCTGTAGACGAAATGGCAGCACAACATGGGATCACGGTTTTAAGACTGCCCCCTTACCATTGCGAGCTGAACCCTATCGAATTGATATGGGCTCAGGTAAAGGGGCATGTAGCTCAAAATAATAAAACCTTCAAATTGACAGACGTGAGAAATTTATTTGAGGAAGGCATTCAAAAAATTACGGCCACCGAATGGTCTAAATGCGTATCCCATGTTGTCAAAGAAGAGGAAAAAATGAGTAGGCTAGATATGTTAATTGACAATATCACAGACACATTTATAATAAATGTTACAGAAAGTGACAGCGATAGCGATAGCGATGACGGCGACGATTTATAAAATAAAATATTACCATAATACATCTATTTGTTTTATTTCTCATGTTCCTTCATGATCACATTTATTTATTTATTTCACACACAATTATTAAAGAAAACTCTCAGATCCGTAATAAAATTAATCGTCATAACTAAATTATCCGTTCACAAATATTTAATTTCCTGATATACTTAGTTTACGAGAATAAAATTATAAACGAGAAGAATCGATCCGGAAATATTCCATTTCCGTATCGAATAATTTCGCAACGTTACTATTTAGTACTTGTCATAACGTTGCAACACTGAAATTGTCAAATCTGGAATCGAATTAAAATTCCGACTTTAGCAATAACTTGGCTTTTTGTAACATTTTACAAGAGTAAATAAAAAAAATAAAAAATTAATTGAATTCAATAGGATTTTGCAAGGTCGGCGGCGCGCCCGCATACCCCCTGGTGTTGCAGGTGTCCATGGGCGGCGGTAACACTTACCATCACGTGGGATCGCTTGCTCGTCCGCCCACTACTTTAAAAAAAAAAAATATATTCAATCAGTTTTCAGGCAGGTATCAGATGTTAGTTATTACTGTTTAAGCAGACACAGCTCTCTGTAATACACAACCCTAGTGAACTGCAAATGGTCTGTCAATCCTTTGTATGTCCTACCAGAACAACAGAGGGGGTGTCTCATAGTTAGAATTGTGATCAGAGAACTAGTGTGCCTATCTCCTGTTGGACTAAATTGGTTTAGTAATTCGAAAATTATAATGGCTTAGGTATTTAAAAAAACGTGTAACAAAAAATACCTATGTTGTGTTGTGGAAGTATAGAAATTTTACGTAACCACTTTTTTCTAAAATATATAGAAAATAGTGAAATACCTTTCATATTAACATCCAACACAAGTGCTTTTCACTTAGTTTAAAAAAAAGTTTTATAACAGTATTTCATAAGTCATAGGTTTTCATTCTTTTAATTACTAACTTATAATGGAGAAGAGATGGTCATCATTGTATTTTTTAGTTTTATAATAATACCACATGGAGTAACTTACATTAAAATTCCCTGTATTGTGGGTCCTGAGAGACATACAAAGACAAACACATCAAACAGATCCGAATTAACATATCTTTAAATAAATGAATGTCCAGCGGGAAACAAAACCAACTGGTCTAGTCACTCATAAAATGTTAGTTTATTTAAACTAAAATAACACAAATATATATTGTAAAGTATGAATCATACCCCCCTATGTTCAACACCAGAGGGTTATCTGAATTTTTCATAACATTATTTTTTTGCACATGCCATTTACTTAATCCTTAATAACTTCACACACCACTCCTAGAACCCTCATGGACCACCTGTGATCCACTGACCATTGGTTCAGAACCACTGCTCTAATCTATTGTTTCTCAACCTGGGGTTTGTAAAACCCAGGAAGGTAGTGGTCACATTTACATGGGGTCACAGTTGGTCATGAAAAATTAATCACTTATGTGTGAAAAGCCTTTTATTAATTAATTAATCATTTATAATCAAAAGTTAAATAGTAAAAATCATAGTTAAAATCTAATTATTACTAAGTGTGAATAACCTCACAACCGTGAGGTTATTTTTGTTATTATCTACTTATTTTTGCCCTTTGGGGGTTACAACACCAAACAGTTGAGAAACTATGTATAACTGAATGAACAACTTTGCTTTACAGCTCAGGGTCCTGTGGTCTAGAGGGCCCCATCGTGAGAAACTTCATAACAGCAAAATAAATTTTATAAATGATTAAACCTAAGGAAGGGGACCAAAACAACCAGTTTAAGACCAGGCCAACTCAGAAGCTACGTAACTGGGGACAAATGAGTGTCACACATCCCCACCTAGAACATACGAGCAAAAGGAGCAAGCTTGTTTCCTACAAACCCAAGCACCTACACCCCCCCCCCCCCCCTCCCCCTTCACTGCACTTGGGGAAGTATGGGGGCCCATGTATGTCAATATTAAACATTGTGATATTATCTGCGAAAATGGACCATAATGTCAATTCTAGATTACCAGATAATAATAATAATAATACTTATTGTACTTATAATAATTTATTGTATAAACAAGAACGAAATATAGGATAGACACAATGTTGGATAGACACAAGTGGTGGCCTTACTGCTTAAGCAATCTCTTCCAGGCAACTATAGAAAAGAGAGATAATTGAAGAAATAAAGGTAGTGCAAGGAGATAAATAATGGACACAGAGCAATAAATAAATGAATACATAAATATTGATATACCAACAATAATAAATAAAATAAAAATATACTATTACCTTATCAATCCAAATGGTACAGGTAACTTTTCAATAATATCTACATTAACATTTAAGAGATTTTTAGTTAGATGCATAGCCGCGTAAAATCCTGCAGGACCAGCACCCACAATACATATGCGAGAAATCCTTGATGCTGAAGAAAACATACGTGTAACGATTTTAAAATACATCTTCTTACGCTTTGAAATTTTTACTAAAAACAGCTAGTGTTCTGTTTAAAATATGGTATTATTTACATTATTTTATTTTATCAATAATTAATCAGAAGGTTGATTGGATGAAACACGTTATATGAATTTAATTAGTGATGTGACGAGTCGTCCCTCGCTGTCACTTTCGAATTTCGATTCTCAACCGTATTCGTTCTAATCGAGTAGCTATTGCAATAAATTCGAGTCATTAAAAAGAGATAAAAATTAGCATAGCATAAAGTCAGCCTATATTTCTCTGTAAGGATTTTCCTAAGGCTCGCTATCACACAGTCTTTCACTCTCATCCAGTAATCAATAACATGGCACTAAATATAATACCTATTGACAAATTTGTACCTGAGTGAGAAGTCGAAGACTGTAAGCCACAAAATGTGATTTTACTGTACGAGCGTTTTAGTGTCAACAATAGTTACAGTTGAAATTTGAACTTTTGTAAAATAAAAAGCCAACCAGCTTGGCATGAGCGGCGTGGCGTTTTAACGCCTTACATCCCTCATGCACGAGACAACGTGTACGAGGAGAGGAAGCCCATGTTTAGGATTGGTTACTGAAATGGCTGGTAGGATTGCATTGCAAAGTATTAGTGAAAAAGAATATTATTGTCACATCTTAATCTACGCATCGATATGAGATTTTTATCTCAAACACTCAGGTCGACTGTATAGTTAATGTCACTAGGAGAATCTGTACTTATAAGAATCTGTCTTTGTGAGAATGTCTCTTTTTGAGAATCTGTTATGCAAACGATCCGATGGGTCTAACTACGTAGAATATACCTAGCCATGCTACAAGATTTAGACATAAATAGGTATAATAATTTATTTCTGTTTCATACGTTTATTTCGTATTAAAAACTGTAGATAAAATTGTGACTAGGACGGTTATTTATTCTTTGATTAACAGACCATAGTCTAATTTGTCAACATTTCTCAATTTTTTTATCGACAGTAGCATCTCTAGTCTATAGTTATGAAACTAATGTTTTCTGTTGTTGTTTCAGCGCAGTTTTTGTGCCTTCAGATTTTTGTGGTTTCCATTTTCGCCACATTCAATAAAAGTTAGGTCGGTCTGTATTTTCAATTGTTTAACTTTAATTACAAAGAAAACACTGGCAGAATATGCCAATTGCACCATTGCCCTATATAAAGCGAAAAAAAAACTATGCTGTCAAATGAATGTCAAGTAAACCGACCACATTTTATTGACACGTTCTAATTACTATTTAACACTCGTACGTATATTGAGTGTTTTCGTTTTATTGTTTGAAGTGAATTTGTGAATAATGAATGATAATATTAAAGTTGGTGAATATATTATAATACAAAGGCAAAATTATAAAAAGTTACACAAATTGACTAAACCTGATTCTACTACTACTGTGGGGCGGGACAGTGTTAACTTACTGGGAGTAGAAGGTTGTTCATACTCCTCGATATTTAAAATGATACCGAAAAGTAACAAAAAGAATAGGGAATACTGTTTAGAATTAACCCATGAAGCCATTGAACTAAAGGATGAAATAAATGTCAAAACGTCAGGCACGGACAATAGAAACATATTTGACGATGGACTCTCACAAAAATTAACAGCCGCTCAAATAAAAGAACTGGCAAACGACGCTGATAAACCTTCAGAAATTGTAGAAACATTAATATCAAATTCAAATACTTTTCATAACAAAACTGAATTTTCCCAAGAAAAGTATTTAAAAAAGAAAGCAATGAAATATTTTGAATATCTTCAAATATTACGTCCAAATTTGAGAACTATTGCAGATATCATGTATAAATTGGAACCGAGTAAAATACTAAGTATGAGAATAGATACATTGTCTCAAATTATTTCATTATCCAATATTAATTCTGAAGGTGTTCATTTACTGTATGACTCTGGTTCAAATGGTTTACTAGCAGCTGCCTTGTTATCTGCCATTGGTGAACAGACTGATGGAAAGCTAATAAACATGCACCCTGGCAACCTTTCACAAAAGCAAGCACTGCTAGCTATGAATTTTTCTGAAGAGCAATATAAAAGATGTGTATCAGTCAATATTTACTCAGTTTTGAGACTTATTTACCAAGGATGTGACACAAACACTACTTCTGAAATTAACGGAACAGAAAACTCTTTAAAGCGAAAAGCTGTTGATAATATTGAGAATGAAGCTAAAGTAGTAAGACTTGACGACTCTAAAGATGTTCACAATGAAAATGAAGATGACAGCAAACGTTACACAATCTTAACAGGAACAAAACAAGGTGAACCTAAAAAGCCAAAATGGCATTTTGACAATATTACTGCATCAAAGTTATTAGAAGGTAAAGTGGACACATTAGTTATAGCGTGCAAAGAAGATCCAGAAAATTTATTCAATGAATTAGTGAAATTTGTAAAACCAGGACGACCATTTGTTATTTACTATAGTGTTGCAGAACCTCTCCAGCAGTTGTATTTAACATTAAGGTCACAAAGCAATGTAGCAGCTCTGAAAGTAACTTGTACTTGGATGAGGAATTATCAGGTTAGTATATTATACAATATAATATTTAGGACTGTTTTTGTGCTCTAAGAAATTGGTAGTCTTTTTTTGAACTGATTAATGTTCTCAGATGATATGACTTGTTTAGGTAATCAATTCCATTGGTTGACCACTATTTGTAATGAAGTAGTAGGATTTCATGTTGCACAAATTATTTGTTGCCTTAATTTGTGCCTACATACTCTAAGGTTGGCATTTTGTAGATAGACTGAAGAAATTCTTTATTCTATATCTTGTTTACAATGCACACCTAAAAGTTGCAGAATCAACTGCTGCCGAGGATTTCCACTGAACTATGACATGAAGCTCTTAATAAGAGCAAGGTTGGCAGTGCAAAATCATACCACCTGGTGTTACAGGTGTCCATTGGCGAGGTGACCACTTAGCAGGGTGGCCATTGTGGTTGCCAGAAAATAAAACCACATATTAAATCAGTTTAATGATTAATGTTACAGCCTAAAATACATTTCATCATCACTATTAATGTTATTTTCACAGGTGTTGCCAGAAAGAACACATCCTGAAGTAATGATGAATGCAGCAAGTGGATATTTACTGACAGGATATGTATTAAAATAAAATGTTTCTTGTGGAAACCTATATACAGTTGTGTCCGAAGCTTTCCTGAGACATGAAACCATAGGCTTTGTTCATTATTTTAATAATAAGTTTATAGTCATAAAAATATTACAAATCCTTCTTTACAAAAAATACAAAGCAAAAAAATCCATATTTTTTGTAATCTCAGTCAAATAATGTCAAGCTCAGAATTAAGAGCTAAATCTATGGTTTCAGGCTTCAAGAAAGCTTTAGTTACATTCTATATTTTATGAAATTAAATGAATTAGAGATTTTAAACAAAATAAAGATTTTTAAGAAATTTATTTAATGCTTTCATTTCGTCAAATGCACAAACTATATCTAACTATATGCGTTATGTATATAATTTTATGGGTTTGAAGACATGTCCAATATGTAATTTCGTCCAAGCAATGACAAATGTCCAATACAAAATTTATCCAAAATTAAAAATGACCAATATAAAATTCGTCCAATGTTTTAAAAATTTGGGTTACCTATTATTACAGTCTGAAAGCACTTGTGGATTAAAACACGATTAATACAACTGGCATGTAAATAATTAATTATTAAATTTTTATTCCCTTTAATTCTATTGTTAAGAATACATAGGTTTAAGAATACATTAATCTATATAAATAAAAATTAATGCTGTTCATTGGTAAGCGCATCACCTGAGAACGGCTGGACCGATTTGGCTAATTATTTTAAAACGGCTAACCGATTTTTTTAAATGTGTTTATAATAAATAGTCCGAATAAATAATAAATAAGGTTTTTAGGGAAAGAAAAATTGGAAAGTTGCCTGGAAAATGCGGGAAAAACTGAAAGTGCTTTCTTCTATGGGATTTTGTATGAACTCATTGAAATAATTGTATTATTGAAATTTGGACAGCACGTCTGTCGGGTCAGCTAGTTAAAAATAAATAAGTTTGACTCTTTAAATTGATATTTACCCAAATCGACTTATTTCTGAATGTCAATATTCAGTTTGGACAAAAAGAAAAACGTTTTGTACGTAACTACGTATTGGACAATAATAATCATATTGGACATAAGCCATCAAACCCAATTTTATGTTTGATATGCAATGTAATCTATCAACAAAAATTAAAGTGAAACATAATTGTTTATCTTATTAAATTACGTACTTGACATATCTTTACTAATGTGTTCGCTTCCAATATTTCTCTATTACAAAATAAAAGAATCAGTTGTTTTGAAAAACGTTGAACTTATGATAAAAATGTATGTTTTATAAACTAAATTCTAATCCTTAAACAGATTGTAATCAGTCTGGTTTATCATTAAGGTTAGATAGAAATAATAATATAAATTTGTCTTTATTTTTGAACTTAGAAATTCAAATCTTAGGCTTACAAATGTTTTTTATTTTAAAAATTATAATTAGTGAAGATATCGTAAGTAGATTGTAAAATCCGTACGATTATAATTTTCTTAGGAAATCTTAAAATTTATAATCAAACTTCCCTGAGATTTATTTTTATTTCTGTATCCTTTCTTCAAACGTTAATTGGCGACGATTGCCTTATGAATCTTAGAATGTATCTAACGTGATTCTATAACATTATTATGTTCTTGAAATCTATCAATAATATTATAAAGTAGCAAACATTGAAATAACCTTATAAAAATATTAATCTTACGAATTTTACATATTTTTAACGACGGTATACGACGCTTTTCAAAAAAACAGATTCCATTCATCGAAGAGTTCAGTTTGGAAATTATTATAAATAAACAATTATAAGTTTGTTTTGAAAACTGTAATTTTGTTAGAACACACACTATGTGAAAACATGATTTTGTATTTATTGTCAATAACTTGAACCACAGTATCATAGAATATGATAGTATAGTAGAATTGTATTATTAGTATCAACAAATTATAAAAAATTGCAAATTACTAGAACAGAACTCTCATAATATTATTACGTATGTATATGACAATTGCATCCAATGTGCATAGCCTTCAATTAATAATTGGAATAATATTATTAACCTCCGATGTTTTGACTGCCATTAATTATAAGTGGCGGCGAGGATTAAATAAATTGCGATGGAAATATAATTGATAGGTAAGTTTTTGTGAATTAAAAAATACTAAGCACATTTCTCACCACTTTCAGAAGGTATTCGGAAAATTCAGTATCAGCTACATTTAATTGCTAGATAATTTATTAAGGCCCTTGGGGCCGTTCTCAAAACCTCCTGATACTTTTATCAGAAGGTGGTGAGAAAGGCCCTAAGTGTACAAAGATAATCAAAGAGTGGGCATGTAAGTAAATAGATTCTACAGTTTATATAGTTTTAATCAAAACAAATACCCAAATTATTATTATTATTATTATGATAACCAACTGGTTGTAATACTATTTCGTGCGGATCAACGTTACTTGTTAGGATTCGCTGCCTATCATTTCAACAGCAATAAATATGTAAAATAAATACTAATTATTGGGACAAGATTACATTGTGCTTTTACGGAATCTAAAGGAATGTAATTCAGTCTATGTCGCGATTGGCGATTACGTAGCTTGACACGTGATAAATGCAAACTAATAAAATATTCGAGAAACAAATTATATAATGAATTGAGTTTTAAATCAAATCGAAGTGAAAAACCAGACATGGAGGACCACACATCCTTGGAGTTTATACAAAATAATTAAAAATACAATCTGATGATAGTTTCACCCTATCCAGGTAGCGAAGTTTTCGTAACAATTTTGTGGGCAATAAACTTTTCTACTAAAAAGTTAAAAACATTAAGCTTGCTTAAATGCTTTAGTTGTGGTGTTTTTGAATATGATTCGAGTGTTCCCGATATTTTGAGGACTCAAAATCCCTTAGCGAATGATCTTATTTCTAACTATTTACTTTTTAACTCCACCCACCTATTGAAAGACAGACTAGTTTACGTACTAAACAATCCCTCGATTTATTCATTCTTTATTGCCCAAAGTGACAAAGGGCGCGGATTAAGTCCTTGAAAAATGAATTTTATTTATTGGAAAACGTTCAAGTTTTTCGCTGCCCATTTGAGGCCTAATGAATCCAATGTTCAACAAACGTACATTGAAACAAATTTGGCACTTAGATTTATTTAGTGCTCAAAGTACGCGCTGAGCTAAAAACGTTACTTTGTGGTAATCAATGTGGCGTGACAAAAATGGATGCTGCTCTAAGATATTTATAATAAAGCAATGCCCATGTGCAATTTTATATGATACAAAAAAACTATAAGCACGAGCTCTAGACTTGTAAATATTAAATTCATTGAAATAAATAAGTATAAGATTTATATTACTCGTATAATATACATCGTAGTTATAAAATACAAAAAAAAAACATTTCTTTTATAAATATTAAATTATTATAAATTCTTTAAACCTATTTTCGATTTAAAAAACTAAATGAATAACAGTAGTTGATACAAGAAAGTGAGAGATCCTTTTAAATTACATTATTCTTCTGGCTATTAGAACCAATAAAAAAATGTGTTAAAACTAAAGCTGTATATTATACTTGTATAGGCCGGCAGCTCATAAAAAAATAATCCTAAATAATACTAAAGGTGTCCCAATAAGAGGCCATTTATAAAAAGTGTTAAACATTCTTATTTGGACACCCTGTCTACACTGAGCAGCCGTCCACACTACGTACAAATTTAGACCTAACAATAGCCCAACTAGCAAAATGCCATTTATAGAATGCACTATATATATATATATATCAAACAAAATTGCTATTAAAGATATATTAAGATCATTAGTACAGGGTTAAATGAAAGATACTAGCACCATCTTAAGATTAAATTTCTATCGTTAAAACTATCTACGAAATGTTTCTAAATTTGAATTTTACCCTCACAAAAGGCTATTTTTTAATTGTTCCCGCTCCACTGTACGTGTTCTCTTTGTTTTTATTTAACACATCGTTCGCTTGCAATTTCTATTTTTCAACAGTTTGACGTTGAGAATTTTTTCCCTTCAAAGAGTAATATAGATCGCATATAGAGTTCTATTTTTGTGTGAAAAAAATGTAGCATTTAAAAAAGTTTTAATACAAAAGTGGTTAGTTTTCACGAAGGAAATTCAGTGTGTTAAGAGGGTACGAGTGTTTTTATTTAACCCTCAGCACGAGCAACGACACAGGTATAACACAATTTAAGTGGAAATTATAACACTAAATTGTCAAGTAACACAACTGTATCGCTAAATTGCAATGCGCCAAATCTTGCATAAACTTATTTATACATTTTTTGGTATTCTTTGCTAGTTGGGAGGTATTTATAACTCTTGTATCAGTATATAATTGTATCAAAATTTAAAACTGAAACAAAAACACTGCATTTCGCCCAAAGCCAACACAATGGATCACAAAGACAATAATGCAGCATCGTTGTTTGAGTAAGCAACAACATTAGGTAAAGAAGTAACTTTGGTATTGGCGATACCGTTACGACAGGCATGCACTAAAGTATCGGCCCACAGGGCGTTTGCACTAATACAAACCTTTTTTGGAGTTCATTATCAAATTATCGAATAAACGATTAGGTAGCGCCGACCGCAAAAATAACATTGTAGAACAACGCTATTCATTCAGTTAGAGCAACGAAAATGAACTTTATTATCAGCGTAATAATCTCGTATATGAGAGCAGAAAAGTTCGTAATCGTGTGAATGCTCAGTCAGTCCATACTTTAGAGATGTTACAGACTTCACAAACCGGTCCACATAATATTATAATTATTATTATCGGATATATTATTTTCATTTGCAATCTTTATTGCTATCGACATTCGCGTTTACTGTTTTTCTGTATAAACTTTTTCAATACTGCTGTTAGAGACGCTACTTAAGTCCCCAGTGGAAGGCTTTGTTTGCAAAAGTTACTATCGTATTTGTGTCAAGTGTTTTTTTTCTGTATCCGAATTGAAATCACAATCACAGTTTAGTCTACTGTACATACATTTTGTTTACTCGATAACCTAGGCTTAAATTCAAATCAGTTGCAGATGCACCGACCAAAACTTGCCGAGAATACCTTTTATTTATTATAACTAAACATCATCATAAAATTAACAAACTTTGGGGATCTCCATCATCTTGATGGCAGCAAAGTAGAAACGGACAGGCGCAAAAAAAAGACAACTGCATTAAATACTGAAATGCACTAATAAATGTGTGCTCTGTAGGTTGAGTATATAATTTTTATAATAAATACTATTACATATTTGTTAAAATTCGATCAGTCAGGTGTACAATAACCAAAACCGTGCAATTATTTTGAAAATTTGGAAAATGTGGTCCGGTTTGTGTACAGGACGTCGCGGTAAGCCGGCTACTGTAAAGCGGATGGTGAGGCGGCGGTCAGCGATGGCTATGAGGAGTCGTCCTCGTACCAAGTGCGGAAGTCGCAACTCTCGTCGTAGTCATCCTGCAAATATAGCGAGGTTAACTTCGATTTACAATACATAAGGTGGCGTGTGGTGTCAGCCGACTATAGAGTAGCACCACCGCGTCTCTTCCCATGAGTGTCGTAAAAGAAGACTAAGGGATAACAATGCCGCTACCACAAGCGCTGAAAAACTACACCACCTCAAGAGTGGACTCGCCAAACCGCTTAGCCAGTGTGGCGTTTTAAGACCATACATCCCTAAGGCCCAAGACAGTGTGCATGAGGAGGCCCATGTCCAACAGGGGATACTGAAAGGGCTGATTGCAAGGATCGGTTAAGACAACACGTATCAGCGAAATAACTAAAATCCTGAAACATTTCAACCATTTTAAAATATATAAAATCTTTCTAGCGGAAAATAAAATTATTTTAATAAATAAAACAATGTTACAAACATGTAATGTTTTGTTGTCCTCTCTAAAACGTCGTAGCGCTCATTACTTAGATAGGCCGCCCACGCGGCGCGCGCTCGCAGCTCGGCCGACGCGGGTAGTATAAAAGATATATTAGAATTGTACTACAAATCTTGAAAAAAAAACTGATAGTAAAAACTATTACAATCGATTCTACTTTCGATACTGAACAACCTATTTCTTTTGCGTTATTTTAATGACACGTCGTATATCAATCAATTGATATACACGCTGAAATTTTAATGGTCTTAGAGGCTTGACTCTATTAAGGAATTACTATCTTATCAATACGTAAGGTCAAGAAAGATAATACAAAGTAAAAAAAAATAAAATACTTATTTAGTGAACTAGAACACGTAGTAGCGCAAGTGCACGGGGTGTCGCTCGGGTTGGGGAGGCTTCTGAGGGAAGCTAACTCGCACCGGAGACGTGACGTCAGGTGGTACGGGTCAGTACTACGAGTTCTTACTACTAGCCGTGTGTTATTTCTTTTTAATTTTGGGAGATTTTTGCTCATATTTTTAATTAAGGGTTTAAGTAATAAATGCTAATGCTTAATAACACAGGGGGTCGCGGTTCTAAAACCGTTAAAAAATCAGCGTTTTTTTTATGGAATAAGGCGGTAGACGAGCATACAGTCCACCTGATGGTAAGTGTATACTGTCGTCCATAGACATCCGCGATACATGCCAACATCAGTCCAGAAGGACAAGCGTTGGCACGCCCACGGATGCGCTGCCCACCATTGCAGATTAAGGAATAGATTGGGAGAAAGGGTTGGGAAAATGGGGAGAGATGGGATGGGAATCTGGCATATCTCACTCACTACCGAAACACGTACGTAACATTGGGGAAATACGATAAAGTGGGAAATGCAGTACATTTCAAGGTAATATCCTGTGAGAGAGGGGTAACGTGGCCAGTCGAGTGTGGCAAATTACACCGTAATGCATACTATACTTCATAATTTTGCATACTATACTGGTAGCAAATAAATATTATGAAACAAAATATAGTTTACCATCCACTGCCATAATAACATTATATAACAAACAAATGTGATTAACGTTAGTCCCGTTAAACTTTCGTTAGCCCCAATTCGGGTACTAGAATGCCTTTATTCGCATTCTGAAACATGGTTTAGCTCGAGGTGTGGTGTTGGCACAAATCACACTTGTAAAATCTTCTCACCCACATTTATGCAAATAAATTGATTTGATTTGAGGTCGCATTCCAGTTCAAACCATAGGCCAATAAAAGAACGCTTAGAGATTCCCCATTACCATTGTTTATTTACATTAGTCATTTGCCCCAAATACAAAAGACACTCAAATGCCGGCTAACTTTAATCAGACCTTTCATCGCCCACTGGCGGGTACAGGCCTCCTCATGCATATTGGCTCGTGCATGCGGGATGTATTTTATGGCCTCGAAACAGCACGCTAACCAAATTGGTTGACGAGTTCACTCTTTTAGAGGTGGTGTAGAGGTTTATGGTTAGTGTGCGGGATACGTATGCACTAACACGCAGTAGAATGCTAGTGTCTGTACTCCGCACCAACTGGATCGCCGGGGGGTGTGGACTGTATAATAGGTTTTTCCGTGTCTTGAATAAAACAGCAAGGCTTGTTCTTCAATAGAGCCGGGGTAGCGCAGAGGTACTTGTTCTTCTTCTTGTTCTTGTTGTTGTCGGAGTGGATGCCGCTGCGGAAGTGATTTTGACCGGAAATGGTCCGCCTATTATTCGCGTATTGGGTTCTCCAACTTGCGGCTAGTTGCGGGATTCCTCCACCACCGGTCAACGTCGGGCCTCCCCTCCACTTGTCCATTTATGTACCCCTCCCGCTACCCGCGGGGAATCATTTATTTTCCTTATCGCTAACACGTATTTACATTTTTGATAAGATCCTAGTATGTCCTCAATTACACTATGCACCAACGATACCTATACTATGCACCAACGATTTATGTAGGGACATACTAGGGATCACTCTATTTTTATCAAATTATATACATAAAAACTTAACTAGTTGCGAAACTATATACATATTTGTCTAAGTACCCTAGCCTTTTCGTCGTCAACAGTTAGAGGTCCTCAGGCTTGTGGTAGCAGCGTTCTTATTCGGCGACATCCACGGGAAGAGATGGCGTGATGCTATTCTAAAGCCGGTCGATACGAAACCGATAACGTTTTTTTTATAAACACTAATTAAATCATGGCCTGCGACCTTCGTCACTACTATCACTGTTTGTAAAGCTGACTGTAGGAACACATGCACAAGCGGTCGCACGTACGTGTGTGTGTACGTCATGGCCTAAATACGAACCATTTACTGTGGAGCATTCAAAGTTCCTCGCGTTTAAATAAATTTACAGTGATGACATTATTTGGACTTTCATTGCGTAACAGTAACTGCCGATACTAGTGCAGAGGATAGCGTAAGACTCGTTGAAGAAAGACCAAGCTATTTCCACACCTGTTATTAACAGACAGGATCAAGGGTGTGTAGCTTCTTGGGCAGAAAATCTGCAGCGCCCCTTTAACGGTAGCGTTTTTCGCGTGTCTAAAAAGTAGATCGAACGTTCTTTAATGGTTGACATTTTAATATGTATTCTGGAAGCATACTCAGTTTATGTATCTATATACATTTATGTATAATAATAGTAGTATGTATATTTGTTAGCATAATGTAAAATCAGATTTTCCGCTTGGGACGCGACGCCCTTCACTTGGCGCCCTGGACGGTAGCCCAGCTTTTTATCCGGACCAACAAATAAATAAAATTCAAGGGGAGAGAGAAACAGGGGTTGTATAAGTGCAGGTGTACTGACCGCCATCCAAGCGTGGTCGAGCACGTCCTCGGCGGCGAAGCGTAGGTCGGGCTGCGGACGCAGCATGTTGGCCACCAGGTCTACGGCGGCGGCCGATACGCGCTCCCAGTGCGGCGCCGGGAACTCCAGCCGCGCAGACAGAATCGCATCGAACAACTTCTCCTGCGACACATTACCGTTTAACACTCGTGTCCCTACAATCGAACCGCACATGCGGGGCCACGAGGATATTTAATACCTCGTGTCCCCACAATTTGGTAGTGACCATATTTTACTATATGTACATAATATCGGATTATTTCATATGTATTAGAAGTGTAGTATTTACTACTGGCCACTTTGAATAATAAATCTGTTAAGTATTTATAATTTATCTATCAATGTATACAAAGTGCATTTGTTATAAATGTCATTTAATTGATTTCTTTATATTTATATTATATAAATAAAATGGATTTTAACGTAATTAAGAGGAAAGGTGGCGAAGTTTTGATATATAGGGAGTACCAATACTTCAAACACAGCATCTTTTCAAATTCAACCCGATGGCGTTGTAGCAGAAAACGAAAATTCAAATGTAGAAGATCAGTTACAGTACAAGTAAACATAAGCTGTAGTTAATATCGTTACGGATAAAAGGTTCTCGATTTGTTTGAATACACGCCGGAACGGCACAAATCAAATAGGAAGCGTAGAGCAGCAGTCCGTACGTACAATGGCTACATAATGACTGTGTTATGTACTTGATTTGTGAGGTGTTGTTTTTTCCAGGATATTAAAATAAAACCAATTACTGACCACGTAGTAAATGGAGACAAAGACGCTTGCTTACCTGAAGCAGCGAAAAATGAAGTGACGTTTGCTTTAGACAACATAAAAATAATAGCTGCTTCCTCTGCCAAACCAGTTCAACAGGTTTTGAACAATTTGATTCCTCTTTTATATATCAAATTAATATATAAATAATTAATATAATTATATATTAATATATATAAATTAATATATTCCTTTTATCCTCTTTTATCAACAACTCCACAAATATGCCTTGTTTTAAAAGGGCAAAATCAGCTATATACAGTGGATTTCAGTAATAACGACCTCGGTTGTAACGACTTTTCGGTTATAGCGACGTCGAACTTACGTCCCTAGAATTTAAAGCATACTTTCGTAGGAAATTCATTCGGCAATAGCGACTCCGGATATAACGCCTAATTCGGGTATAACGACTTGTTTTTATGAACTATTTGGGACAGATTCCTAGAAATTCCTTGCGGATATTGAGACTGAGTCGGCAAAGGCACAAAGACTCATTCATAAGCTTTAATGTAACGTAAACAAAGGATAAAAATCTTTTGTTTACATTCGCAGATGGTCAAATGCTTTGTTTGTGTGTAGGGTTACTTAGCATGTGCACGAAGTTAAAATTATGAATCAGTTACGTAGCAATTTCCAGTGAGTAAACATCGTTTCTTAAACTTGTGAACATGGCTCCTAGACGTACATTTACTGTTAAAGAAAAAGTGGACATCATTTCGAGACTGGAAAATGGTGAAAACAATGTTGATCTGTGTAAACAATTTGGAGTTTCACATTCTACAATATCAACGATGTGGAAAAACCGCGCTAAAATTATGCAGTGTTTTGAATCAAAATCCCTGAAAATAAAGAAAAATCGTAATCCAACTCATCAAGATATTGAAAATGTACTTCTAGTGTGGTTTAAAGCACAGAGAAGCCAAAAGGTACCTATAAGCGGTCCTCTTTTGCAAGAGAAAGCTAATCATTTTGCCAGACAGCTTGGGAAAACAGACTTTAAATGTTCAGAAAGCTGGATTTACAGATTTAGACAACGTCATGATATAGTGGTCGGTAAAGTTTGTGGAGAAGCCGCTAGTGTATCGCAAAACGACTGTGATAATTGGTTGCGAACAGTTTTACCAAAATTAACTGAGGGATATACCGACAGTCAAATATGGAACGCTGATGAGACCGGATTATTTTTTAAATTGACTCCGGATAGAACGCTAAAATTCAAAGGAGAAAAATGTACAGGAGGGAAACTATCAAAAGATAGAATAACGGTGCTTGTTGCTTCAAGTATGGAAGGTGAAAAACGTAAATTGCTGGTTATAGGTAAGGCGAAAAAACCAAGGTGTTTCAAGAATGTTAAAACTTTGCCAGTTGATTACGAAGCCAACAAAAAGGCGTGGATGACATCAGAAATTTTTGAAAAAGTTTTACGGAAATGGGACTCTGAGCTAAGAAGAAACAATAAAAAAATCATCTTATTTATTGACAATTGTCCAGCTCACCCACACATTCAAAAATTGACTAACATAAAACTGGCATTTTTACCACCAAACACCACGTCAGTTATTCAGCCTATCGATCAAGGTATTATTAAGACTCTGAAAAGCCATTATCGAAAGCTTCTTGTCGAGAAAATGGTAAACGACAATGAAAACAGCTCGACTCCTTTCGCCGTCAATCTTTTGGATGGCATTGAAATGTTAACAACAGCATGGGCACGAGTTACTCCAGATACAATAAAAAAATGTTTTTCACATGCTGGGTTTGGTAAATTTTCTACCATTAATACAACTGATGAAGATTCTGATGATGAAATGGATAACTTGCCATTGGCGAGATTATCATCAGCGGAAGCAACAGTTACGGATTGGGAAACTTATGTGAATATTGATGATCAAGTTATCACTACTGATGACTTGACGGATAATGAAATTATTGAGTCTGTACTTCAAACACAAGAAAAGGAGCATAAAGAAGAGGAAGAGGATTGCAATGTAAACGAGATTCCAACAATTAGAGATGCATTATGTGCTATTACAACTACTGTTTTAATTACAACAACTAATTAAAAGTACTGTTTATTTGGAGAAGGCAATAATAATTTAGATGTAGAGGGAATTATGAAAATGGAATATACCTTACAGCGTGCACAAAAGTCTAAACTTAAGCAGTGCACTATAACTCGTTTTTTTAGTAACAGCCGTGTATAATATAAATAAATGATAAATAAATAAATGATAAATAAATAAATATGTATACATATGTACGTGATTTTTTATTATTTCGGATATAGAGACCTCCGGATATAGCGACGACATTAAAGTGGTCCCTCCGCCGTCGTTATAACCGAAATCCACTGTATATGCAAATAGAAAAGCGGACCTACATGTAAAAAAAAACTAGTCATTATTATAAGTAGTCAACATTTTATAAAATAAATGTAGGTATTATATTATTAGATATGTATTTTGAAAATAAATCAATAAAAAAATAATAAATGAAATGAAATAATATAACAAATAACAATAACAAAGCAATTATTTTCGATAACAAAAGCGCGTCAAATCGCGCGCGATACTACCAGGCTGATTGTCCAATCAGCCTGGTCGTAAATGGATATTACCACGCTCGTCTTGTAAATTATATGCAGTTATGACGGTATTTACTAAAAAAAATCACCTGGTCTCCGTCGGGCGACGCGAACGGTGGGAATCCACACAGAAGGATGTACAAGATCACGCCTGCGGCCCATACGTCTATCTGTTACAAATTATAAGTAGTCATCATCAACAGTATACAATAAATGCCAATGGTACACGGTACCCTGGCTGCCGGTGTACACAATATAACTTTTACGATTTTAATGGTTTTCACAAATATTTGTCTGTTGAACTGGTCCTAAATGCGTCTGTTTACATTGTTTATTGTACTTACTTTTAAATTAAATATCGTATTTTAAAGATGTTTCCCACAATAGAAGCTCGCCGTCATAATGGAAGGAAACCATAATACAGTAAATAATAGTAATAACCATAACGAAGGACATGAAATTCACTTGTCACTAAAAACTTAAAAAGAAATCAAGTTTATCAAATACATATTTCATCTTTAGTCTCATTTATATTTTATAAGAGACTTGTCCTGCCTTCGCTCCAGTGGCTTAACGATTGCATAAGGAACCCAAACTTGTCACTTGTGAAAGAACACATCGTGAGGTCTGCCTGAGAATTTTTTTAAATCTGGGACATTATGTAGTCCATTTATGGCCTGAAACACCCTCGATATTGTAAGGGGAAGACCGCACCCTGTAGTGGGTCGTTATGGGCCGGTATTGATTTAATATTATTGATTAAATTATTAACAATTATGTAACATTTATTATTATTTAATAATAATAGTACGAATGGAAACATGGGTATTGAGATATGACTATATGAATTACTAGCGACCCGCCCTCGCTTCGCTTCGGTTTATAAGTTTTTATTTTTCAAAATAAAGATAGCCTATATTAGATACGGATAATGTAGCTTCCTATTTTTGAAATCGGTTCAGTAGTTCCAGAGATTACCCCCAACATACAAGCAAACACACAATTTTACCTCTTTATTATATTAGAATAGATAAATATTTTTTCCAGTGTTTCATGTCGTGGTACCTTTTTTATATAAGAAGTGGCAGAGATGGTACGCGGTCACCGCCGGTCATGAACAATTGCATGACCAGGAGGATGCTATTCTGACCACGCGAGTTCGGATAGAATATCATTAACAGTAAAATATGTTTTAGAAATTCTTCCAAATGTTCATTTAGTTTTCGTGTGGTCGATTGATATTAGTAAAAGAAAATATAAAAAACATTGTTTACTTTCTCTTTGAACACTGATGGCCGCGTCGGCCGGCTTTACAACGACAAGCTTACACCGCCTCTAATAGAGTGGACGCGCAAATCCGCTTGGCCAGCGTGCTGTTTTAACTTTTAAGACCATACATGCCACGTGCACGAGGAGGCCCACGTTCAAGCAGTGGACGATAAAAAGGTTGGTTACCTTCAGTCCGTATCCGGTCTCGAGCAGTATTTCAGGCGCGACGTAAGTGGGTGTGCCGCAGACCGCGTGCAGAGGTTGCCATACTTCCACCGCTAGCCCAAAATCGGCGAGCTTCAGGCCTCGGATGCTACCGTCCGGGCCCACCTCCACCTGACAACGGCGCACGTTTATAACTAAACTCTTTTTTTCTTTTTATATATGACGATGATGCAAATTAACACATTCTGCCAGTGTCTAAAACACATCTTGTCAATATTCGGTCACGTCGAAACAAATTAGGAGTCGCTTATTAAAATGATTAAGCTTTTATTTCATTATCACAAACATTATGCACAAATTACACTTTGAAGTTTAATTTAATTAACTATCACTATTAAATCACAAAACCTACAATACATAATTTTTAACACTAATCAAACAAAAACTCTTCACTTCTCAAGTTCCCATCAAAAAATCCGTAAACACATAACTGATTTACGAGCAGTGGCCGCGACTTCATGCGCGTGGACTTTAGAGTATGGTTTGATTCACATGTGAACTTTATAATTGATTCGAATAAAAATAAATTCTAAATATTAAGCCAGCACATACGTTATAACTATATACAGTTTCATTCAAATCTGTTTTGTAGATTTGCACTATGCGCGTGCGTGTTCAGATAGACAAAAATTGCAAAAAAATTTGTTTTAGGCTCTGCATCATTTGTACTTTACAATTCAACAACTTTTTTGTTAAATATTAAATGTACAGACACGGCTTTGTTACGATTTTATTATATGTGTAGATATGGACTTTATTGCAATTGGAAAACAGATAGTATTTATACAAAATAATAGCAACTAAAAAGACTTTAAATATCCTAAATCAGTAGTTTCCGTCAATAAACAAATAGTGAAATTACGTGATATGTAGATGTTATTTATATTCTATGCACATATAATAAAATCGTACAAGTAATACAGAATCCAAAACAAGCATTGATGTAATTTTTGTCTGTCTAAAGCCGCATCACGCAAAAGTCACTGGATCGATTTTAATGAAACTTAGCACAGTTATAGCTTATGTTCCGGGTCAACATTCAGGGTACTTTTTATACAGATCCATTACATATCTCCCACGGAAATAATCATGAAGTCCGCATTTACAATATCAGTTATCACTTAAAAACTATGGGGTGGAACGAATACGAGTACAATGAACTAATCATCCTTACCTTAAAATTGCAGGCACTGCTAATAGGTAATGTGTCACAATATGTTAGGTAAATGACATTAATATACTTCCAACACTATGGAAAGTAAATCGTTTATTATTGGACGCTTCTGCACAAGCAACAAAGGGCATAAGCCTGATAGAAAAATATGTCAATATCCGATTTTAACTTATTATAATAAGCTGTGCAAGAGCGTTCACATGTTTTGTTAGCATAATTTCGTTTAATGTTAGGAACATGATATAAATTTCTATGATGACAATTGAAAAAAGGACATTTTAGTTATTTGATAGATAGATGGATAAACTCTTTATTGTACACCAATATAGGTACATGTTGAAAAACAAAACAATTTAAGTAAGTAACATGGAAAGTACAATAGGCGGCCATATCGCTAAATTTGACTTCGTAGATACGAAGACTCGATTTTATAGTTAACAATTTTATACAAAAACATTAAATCTGATGACTACACTTAGGTACAATATGAAACATAAAAACAATTATTTGGTTAAACTTATTGCGCTATAGAGCACAGACGGGCTTAATGCCTTATGACATTCTCTGCACGTAAACTATGGCTAAAGCAGATAATTTATTGCCACCCCTGGGAGGAATGCTGTAATACGATTATACACATTTGAACCAAATATTATTTCTGAAAATTAGTAACGTTGAATGAAAGCATTATTAATGATTCGCTTACCAAGAGATTTTCGGGTTTGATATCACGATGTACAATGGAAAGCGAATGTAGATATGCAATAGCAGATGTTAGATGACCGATTAGCAAACGCGCTTGTGGTTCAGAGAATTTGGAAGCTGCCGCGATACTATCAAACAAGTCGCCACCTAAAACACAAACAGTGAAACAAAAGTTCAGTGAGGTTCGGAAATAATAAAGACGAGTTTTTATCTACACACTACACAAAAATACTTTCAAATGATGTTTCTGCATGTTTTGAAAATACTATTCGTTAAGAATTAGGATGAGGAAAACGTGCTTTCAGTTTATACGATCGTAAATTTGACATCAAGAAGACTATTTACGGCCTCGAGCCTAATTTCTGATTAAATGCCAATATTATGTCAGAGAAAGTACGAGGGGAAATGTGTATTCTCCAATTGCTACAGAAAACAAAAGTTTAACATGAAGTGTAGTAAACGTTTAAGCCGTGCTCTAATGTTTACGTTCACAAAACATAAAAACTTTAGCAAAAGACCTAGCATAATTAATTCAACATAGGGTGGTTCCCGCGCGTCAGATCAGTCACAAATAAGGAAATATATCCAGTAGAATAGTATTATATAATTTTAGTCTACCTTTTCTATGACTGCACCTTAATATCATTATCATTATCAATTACTACTCACGGCACGTTAATTTCACAATTATACATTATAGACGAACTTTATGCGCGGAACAAAAAACGTATTCACTGTTTCAAACTTTTCATCCAGCTTATAACCAGATTTATGAATAATCAAGAAGCCATTTACGTTCTACATATTATACTAATTCAACTAACTACATCTTTACATACTACATATTTTACTATGGTCCCCAAGCTATCGCCGTGTAGTTTAGTTTGTGGATAAATCAACAGAACTTTTTAATTTATTTCACCAATGAACACAAGATTATAATATCATACATACATCAAATTACAAATTAAAACTTCCTGATATATATTTTTCATGAAATGTTTTTTCTTCTTTATCATATATCTCACATATTGCTATAGTAATAATAACAACATTATTGTATAAGAATATATGCTAGTGATTCTCTTGTAAGATGCCAGTATTCATTAACCTAAGACAATTTCCTACACTTGATACAACAGTATACTAGCCCCAATATTTAGTATTTCCGCCAGTGTTTAAGCTGTTACCATAATGTTCTCATATTATAGAAATATTAGTTCTGAATGATACTGGATTAATGCAATAGTTATATATGCTACGAGGACTTCAGGATATACGTACCGCCAACTAATTCCATGACGAGAAATAGCCACTCTGGACTGTCTTGTTCTTCAATAAGGGATACTATGCGCGGATGGCATAGCTTTCTCATTACCCGTACCTGTAAGTGAATTAAAGGTTTATTATAATATGTCATATGTGATTTTATCTCAACAACTGAACTTATTATCGTTAGATTTTCAAAATTAAAATTTCGGTATTTCAAGATTATTTTTAAATAGAAATTAAATTTAAATTTTTAACTTAAATTAAACTTTTTAAATTTAAATATTAAATTTAAAACAATAAAATACTTTTTTTTTTAGATTTCACCAATATGTGGGAAGCTGGAACCGACAATATGTAAGGTTCCTTTTCTCAGACATATTTTTTCAGGTGATAGGAAAAACATTTTGTATTTTTAACAAGCCGTGGATTTGAACATAAAATTTTCGACATTGTGGTAATTGAAATTAAATTTTGTCTTACTTAAAAAAAAATATTTAACATAATAATAATAACTTAAATTAAATATTTAACATAGGTGCAACAATTTGTCCTTTCCCGTATGAATCTTTTTTTTACATAAGACAATTGCAACAATAATGACGACATTAACAAAGAGAAAAATAAACTTATAAATGATTACAAACTTTTTGCGGTTTGTAAACAAGTAAATGTAATAAGCTGACTAACATTTGTCGGTGCTGTAACTGAAAAGCCAGGATAGGATTGTCTTCCAAGGGCGTTTTCTGTTAGCATCATCTAGACAGATAGATACACCAAAAACATAGAAAAATACAAAGTGCAAGTAATTAGATAAATACATACAAAATATAGATACATATATACATACAAAAATATACATACGGGCATACATACATACAGAAAGATCTAAGAAACTAAGAAAGATAAAGAATAATAATTAGGGCTTAAGAGAACTTTAAATCTTCTAAAACTTGCCAGAGATTGAGCGCGCTTTATAGTTAAAGGTAATGCATTCCGTAGGCAAACCGCTTTGAGAGTAAATGAACGTGAATAGAAAGTGAAAGAATGGTCAGGAATTTGTTTTGTCGCTTAAAAGGAACAAGATGTCTACAAAAAAATGTTGCAATAAGAAATATGGATTCAATACAAATATGAGCACAATTCGTCCACGAATAGTAGCTATATTAGTAAATCACAATGTTTCTAGATCTATATATTATAATGCAAACTTCTTCACTCACCTCAGCTTCCACATAATGCTCCTTGCCTTTACATTTTGCTTTGTCTATTACTTTGAGGGCATACTCTTTTCCAGTCGTTTTGTCTTTACATATCCGCACAACAGCAAAGTTACCATCGCCTATAACAAAAATATCACATTATTTATAAACCAACTTTTTTATATGTATAGGAAGAAGGCAGCAGACAAGCAGATAGACCACAATAAACATTTTTTACAATAATCAAACCAAACCTAAACTTTACTACTCGGGCTCCCGTCAAAACGTCCAATTCCATCTTATCTTATCCTGTTCCTCCCCAATTTCCCAAGCCTTTCTCCAAATACATTAATCAATCTCCAAAGGTAGGCAGCGTATCCGGTTGCGTGTCAAAGTTTGTTATTCTGGACTGATGTTGGCATGTACCGCGGATGTCTATGGACGACAATATCCACTTACTATCTGACAGACTTACTATCTGTATGCTTTTCTGTCGCCTTTTTTTCTATAAAAAAAGAAAGGAATTAAAAACATACAGACCAGGTACTGTACTCACCAATGATCTTGCTGACGGCGTACTTGAGTCGCAGGGGCGGCGGTAGCAGCGGCGCGTCGGGCGCGTCGCACGCGTCGCCAGCCGCGCCCGCACCGCTCGCCACGCGGCCCGCCTTCACTGGCATGCGCGGCTTCGGACCGCTTCTATGACCGCGCAATACTCACTATCACCGATATAACAAACCTCATAGATATAGACGGATAGATAACGTAAGCTGTTCGTCGCTGCGTGCCCGAAGTTTATGTCGTTTGGTAAAAAGCGACTAAGGGATAACAATGCGGTTATCCTGATCACAACCCTGAGGAACTACACCGCTTCTAAAATAGTGAATTCGTCAACTAGCTTGGTCAGCGTGGCGTTTTCAGGTCATACATCCCCTATACCATATATAAGGCATGAGGAGCCCTATATCTAGCAGCGGATACTAAAGGGCTAGTTGCAGTTGCCCTTAAAAAATACATAGGTATTTTGTTGGAAAGGAAACAAATGAAATTAGTGCTTTAAAACATTTATATTAAAATAAAAATTAAGTTTTCCAGCTTTTTCTGAAGCCATTTTGTCAATGACACTGTTAATCATACCTGTGTCGTATATTTTTTGACAAAAGTGGTAAACCGAGTCAAGTGTGATATTTCTTTCATCGGTGAGAGATTTCCCACCAACAATTTCACGATCTTGCGTTGTCTATAAACACCCCGTCCTAGTAAAACACTAGGTTTTTCGCGCCATAATCCAACACGCGAGCCACTGGGCTCGCGGCACTGGGCACTGGTACAATTACTGGTGGATTACAATTTTTATACCACATATCACAAATATATTAAAGAAGCTGGTGGCATTGGCAAGTCCATAAGGCACATTTTTTTATGCAAGTGGCAAACAGGCGGGCGGCATGGTGGGCCGACGAGATGGCAAGAGGTTACCGCCGTCCATGGACACCTGCAATACCAGGGGGGATGCGTGCGCGCTGTGTCTTTGCATAATGCTCTTCACAGCCATTTTGAAGAGCCGTATGGTTCAGAAAAATAATGTTTGAACAAAGATTATATCATTTATATGTCTATCAAACGGGACTTACACGCGTATATTTACTTTTATTTTATTCGATGTTATTTTAAAACCTGAAAATGGCAACAAAACTGTTATTTTTCGAAGTGATCTCAGTATGGATCCTTTAAAAATTATACATCATATCCATATGAAGAATAACTGTTTTGTTACCATTTTGAGACACATTTACTACTTTGCACATTTTGCTACTAAACCACATAGACCTAACCGAACCGAATACACGGCTGCCCCCAGGCACAGAATACCTGACCAGAAGAAAAACTTCATTCAATTACAAATATGGGCTCCAGAGTGAAATAGATACATCAAGAAAGTCTTACCTTGAATTTCTGGTGATTGGAGTTTTCCTACATTGTAAGACAGCCTTGCTCTCCTCAAATTCGAGTTCGAAGTCTTCTTGGTTTACCCTGTTTTTATAAGATAAACATAATAAATATCAATATACATATTTGAAAATATGTTAATAATATATTTAGATATTGAAAACATATTGTATTTAAGTATGAAAATATTGATATCATGACCAAAAAGTCAGTTTTATGGATGGGACAAACAGGCAGACAAAGAAGGCCTGTCTGCCTGTCACATTCATAAAACTGAGGGAACCAGAAAATTAAAATTCATAATTCACTAACACTGGTCTGAAGAATTTGTTATTACTCTTTAATGTTGTTTACCTTTGAGATATCAACATGCACTTACCTTTCATTGCCATAAGCAAAGAATACGTCTTCGTCACCGAAAAACTGGTGTAGTGCGGTGACAGGTGCGCCCGACTGCGTGAACACTTTGCGTACGCAACCCGTATCAAGTTTCACACACTCCGTTATGGCGGCCAGAGCATGCTCCAGAGTCGGGCTGTTACGCTTATTCAAAAGCAGTCTGCATACCTGAAGCCGATTATTACTCATTTGACTTTCAATATTCCACACATTTTAAACAAATATTGTTTTTGTTGCTCTTTATTGTACTTATAATAAATTGTTACAATAATACAATACGGCGAATACAAAGGCGGATTTATTCTTAAAGGGAATCCCTTCCTTAGAATAATCAAATGTTTTTGAGATGAGATAACAAAGACAAGACTTTTACAGGGACTACCGTGGAGCAAATACAAAGAGGAGTGGATCATAATATGCTTCTATACATACATAATACATACTCGTATATAATACACTAGCGACCCGCCCTCGCTTCGCTTCGGTTTATAAGTTTTTTTTCTACAATTTTTTTTTTCAAAATTTCAGAAACATTTCCACCATACATTATATTCGTGTAACGCTTACGATTTTTTGCAGCGCACGCCAAAATAGCTCGCAGATGGCAGAGTTTTTCAGACTTACTTGACACATCGTTATATTTTACCCAATTTACACAATATCTTTATAAATTATAGCCTATGTGTTATTCTGATGTATGAGCTATATTATTGTAGTTTCATTAAAATCCATTGAGTAGTTTTTGCGTGAAAGAGTAACAAACATCCATAGATCCATCCTGACAAACTTTCGCGTTTATAATATTAATGGGATAATTCTACACACACACATCATTCCACACATAATAAAGGGTGTATAAACCTTCAACTATGGATTCTATTTTCCCGCTTGATGTTTCGAACGGATTACGTCACCCCACTTTCACAAGCTGATTGATCATCGAAAGGAAAAGAGACACCAAATGTGATTCACATTGATAATTATAATCATTCAATCAATATGATTCTCGTGCTCATATCGTAAACATTAACCACACATTAGCCGAATCAGCTGAGCACGTGAACTGATAAAATCAATAAGTGTTGTAAAATAAGAGCTCAACGCTCAAGCATTGAGTGTGAATAAACCATTAAGATTTGAGCGTTAAACTCTCGTGAGTATTATAGCCAAAGTTATAGAAGTTCGTAGGCTACAAAAAGGTTAGGGTTAAACAGGGTTAAGATTCTTAGGGTGTGTTAGCACTGTCTTTTTCAATACCTCAACACTCATTTTTACAACACTAATATACATTTTTTACTTTCAGTCTCGCGACTTATACGTTTCTTATAATCTCATACATTCCAATCTATAAGCTTAAGGGTTTTAAAATATTTAAACGGTAATTAAATTCATTTTTAAGTTTCTCATGTTTTTAAATCAAAATCTCCACGGAACCTGTTCAGACTTTCACTGACACTTGTAAGAACTGAATTATAACTGATATTGGTCCTAGTTGATACAGATTCTAATTTTTTTAAAACAATAAATTATATTTTGGATAATAAGATCTGAGATGTCTACTAAACTCATTTATTTAGTAACCAATAACCGCGATTCATGTCATTGCACTAATGGTAGATCTCAATTTGTAAAGTCGGAGCATATAATTAAAATAAATCTGAAAAGTAAAAAAATAATTAAAAATTAACCAATACCTTGCGGGGTTTCACGCCATTTCTAATTATAGTAACTATTCGTGGGCGAACTACATTGTCGCCAGCTGGACTCACTCGTGCTGTCCCGTTGCCAGTAGTGCCACTACCATTTGTCTAAAAAAATTCGAAATATAAATTGACATTTGCAAATTAAATTTATCAGAGAGATTACATGAGCAGCAAAAATGCTGAATGGGCAGCAAATCAATGTCAGCAAATTTAAAGATGGGTTAGGTTCTCTGGTAACAATAAATAAATAGCAGTCTCTAGTGGACTTTGTTATGACATTCTTAGTACTATAAAACAGTTTGTTTTGTTGATCCTGATTTGTTGCTCATTTAGTGTTTGCTGTCTGTTTAAATACAAGCCAATCTATAGTTTGAACCATTGATATCAAAATGTCATGAAGGATCATCATTTTTCTTCTATGAGATTCTAATTAGACCAAAGTTTTATTCACAATTCTCATAAATGAATCAAATTTACTAATGATAATGAAATGGTCACACCCAGGGATGGCATGGCATAACTCTAACAGCATTTTAAAACACTTGTTTTTAACCGTGTTTCTAACAAATGTATTAAAAACAAGTTTAAAATGGACTGTCAGAAACAATGTTAGAAACACTGTTTCTAATAAATAAAAACATGAAAAAAACATTTTCAAACGCCTGTGAGTTTTATCTAGGACAATAACTTTGCTTTGCAGTTCTCATATAATATGTACATAATGTGTATACAATATGGGAGCAAGTGTTATGTAGCTTTATTATGGAGTGTAATGGTCGGTATTATACAAGTAAAGAGGGTACCTGAACTATCTGCCCTCATATTATGAGCTCCTATTTCTAGGTAACTTCTGCTGCCAGTTTGCAATACTTGATTTTTGCAATACCCACATAGCTAAATCTAATGTTAACTGGCTTCCATTAAGTTCATTGAATGTACTTACAAGCCAGTCAACATTAGGCTTAGCTATGTTCGTAATGAAAAATATCAAGGAACAAACTTGATCAGCATCATAGCTGCTTAAAAATAATTTTATAATTTAAAATTAGATATATTTTTTAATAAAAAAAAGGATTGGTAGGTAATGCAAGCATCCTTTATTAAAAATAGACAAAGATTATAAAAATTATTAAGATATAAAATTATAAAAAATGAACATATTTATTACTTATTTAAACGTTTAAACACGGCAATAAAGTTTTGCAGCTTTTTCAGTACCTAGTCGTTTTCAGACTAGGTCAGAGACCAGAGTGTACGAAGCCAAACATTGAGAACAATTCTTCTATTCCTGCGCTGAAAATATCTATAGTTGTGTTATTGATTTGTGCCCTATGTGTGTGGCAACCATTCCAAGGTATTGACGTTTTTGATGAAGTGTTCTTTAAATAAGAAACTGTGGAATGGCGCTGTCATTGCCTTGCATTTAATTATATCTGGAATTGATTCTTTATAGTAACTTTCTACTGCATTGCATTGGGTCCAATAAATTTGCTACAAAATGTGCTGGTGTCATTACCATTTCATACTGTGAATCTAACTTTTGTAAGTTGCTTGGGGTATATTCATAACTGACGTCAGCATCCTGAATCAGCAATGAGTTTGATTGATTTATTGGATACCTAGATGCGAAGTAATAATTGAAATAAAAACTTAATTTTCTGAAAATAAGGTTCAATTGTACTGTTGTTTTATAAACAGGTAAAGACCAATCAATGGCGCAATAGAGTATGCCACTATGTATGTATTAGATTATAATGCAAGTAGGTAGTACTTGTTACCTACATAAACGTTGCTTGTAACTAACGTGGATTTCAAACATTTGTTACAAATCTGCTTTTTTTATTGAAATAAAAAAACACCTATTTTAAACAAAAAGAAACTGTTAATTTGTTTGAAATAAAAATAAACTGATTTTTTTCCCATCCCTGGTCCCACCATTCACACCCCTCCTGTCAAATGAACTATGCTGAACAAATAACGACAGTCTTCTAACGAATTAGTTATATAATAGCCCTTAGGTTATATGGATGTAAGGCCTAAGGGTCTATAGCCTATTATATTATTAGGATGTGTTGGTGATTTATTTATGAAGTTAATAAAGACTAAAATTAAGCAATTACACCTACTAAGGTTACCTTTCAAGATGTGCAGAAATCACTCAAACTAAAATGGTGCATCTCTTTCTACCTTCTATGAAAAATGATGTAGCAGCATTAATTATACTATTATACTATTTTTATTACTCACAATTTAAAAGACACTATAAAACACTATAATATATTTAACATTTTTAAATAGATTTTATTACCTGCATATACCGGGACAACCTGTTATTAGCTCTAGCTGGGGATGGACTGGCGCCGTCACTGAGAGACTCTGGACCACTCAGTCTGAACGACTGAGGTGTCTGTGCACTCGCTTCATAATCCAAACGCTTAAAGGGCTCACCAAACCCACTGCAAACATAAGACTGCCCATCCTCCAGATCATCCAATTTACCTATCTGAAAACAAAATTCCCATCATTAAGGAGTGATCAAAGCATAGTGATTCAACTAACAAATCAAAGCATAGCCCTGGGTTCAATCTTTCAAGTATAAATCTGAGTTTTTATTGTATAGAAAACTATACAATAAAAACTCAGATTTATACTTGAAAGATTTTAGAATCTTCTCCTTAGAATTAGCAATCTAAAATAAAAAGATTCAACAAAGAATATATCTTCAGTGTATAGTATTAACACTATAGTATTAACAAGTTGATAAGCTAATTGATTCCTTGTATTCCATATGGACAAAACCTTGCAGACTTGACTAATGCTGAAAGGTGTGTGTGAGGTGACAACCCTAAAGCAAAGTCATAACAAGCAGTAGACATTCTAATAATTGCTATTATCAGTGGTGTGCATTGATTTTTAAAGTAGATAAACAGTAGTGGCAGTATGTGGATACTGGATACTTATGTAACAATTGTTTTTATTTGACTGGAGAATATCAGGGACAGTAACATCACTAGTGATTGCCAATGGGTTGCAAACAATAATATAAATTGGTAGTCAAATGGGTAACCTTAGGTTATCTGCTTCATGAAATGCATACCACCGGCTATGGCTACATTCTAAAACATGTGATAATCTGCTGCATTTATTTTTTTATTATGAAAACAGACAAATAGAATGTCAAACAGCAATCTTCACATGTTTTGGAACACAAGTCATAATAGCCAATAAAATTTGACTTGTATAATCAGTAGCAAATCATGATCTACGAAACAAACTAAGGATAAATGAAATAAATATTTTTTTACTAAGAAATCATCACAAAGTCGACAGGGTTCCACTTCGCAGGACTCCTATTTATTTATTGTCATCAGAAGGCCTAAACCTAACGCACCTTTAAATTTGCTGCCCATTCATTATTTTTTGTAGCTCATTTATTTCTCATATGTTGAGTGTGAAAAATTCTGAGATTGTAATAAGGGAAGGCTTAGATAATGGTTACCGGGTCAGCATAACAGTATGAACCAGCTCTAAGTTGGTATCCAGATACACTTATAAATTTACAAAATCAGTACTTACTTTTCTACCTTCAAGTGAATATATTGCTCTAACTCCACTGGGAAGTGTAACATTGTCAACTAGCACCCTTGTTAAATCAGCTGTTAAACTATCGAAAGATCTGAAAAACAACAATGACATGTAAAACTTATTACATCAGTAAATGACTACTAATTACAAAGTTTTAGTACCACAATATGTTTACATAATTACCCCCGATATAAGTGAAAAACAATCTTGATTTAATTCAATATTTAAGTATCTTACTGTCACCAATTATACAGGATTGATTTAATCATGTCACACTCAACAAAATTTTTGGGAGTCGATAATAGTATGACGAGAGTATAAAAGTGAAAGTAATGAATATTTTCCGTTTACTCTTAGTTTCTTCGAATAGAAAATAAATATTTCGTACCTGTATCTTTCTGGCAAGACTGGTATTATAACTCCAGAGTAAAATTTATCACCGTTTCGAAAAAACCTAATTCGTTTAGCTTTCCGCGCTGGTGGTGTTCGAAGCATTACGCTACGTCGATTTGTCCTAGTTTTCATAATTTCCACATCGTTAAAGTCTTTTTCTAGTTCACAGACGGAGCTCGATCTACTTCCACTGCGACTTAGATTATTTTCCATCCTAGAAAATCTGTAGATATAAAGAAAGTTTTACAGCTGTAAATATCGTAACGGACTGTTTTCTGTACTCTTCAAGACACCTTCTTGCCTTAGGGTTTACTGAAAATGCCTCTTTGACTACGCCAATGGACGGAAAATGGAATTCATTACTTTCAACGGAATCTCATTTTACACTATCTATGAAAGATTAAATTGTAAAATATATTTTTTTTACCAAACTGAATTCATGAATCACATCACTTGAAACGGAAATCAGTAGACAGGCCGAAGAAACGAACGAATGGGAATGAATGATGAATGAAGCACAGTAATTATTTTTTTTCTCCTCATATATAGCAATAGTGCAATTAACACATTCTGCCAATGTCAAGTTTTTTTTTTTCGTCATAACAACTTCAAAGTTTAAAACGTATCCTGTTAATGTCAACCCCCGTAACAATAAGTCGGGAGTCGCTCAGTAAAGCGATAGTATGTTTACTGAGGACAGAAAAGGACTCCATTAAATAATTTTGTCGAGTCGAACAGGAATAGTAATGTACTAAATTCCTCTCATACGCGATGAAATCATCGTTGTATTAAAATGGTTCTGAATAAAGCTCTTAGGAATTGATACAATAAAAATGAAAACTAGAAACCCGAAGGACACAATTCAAAGCTATTTGAGTACATCCTATTTGAAATATCTGTTGACCTCTACGGAATGCGTATTCCTGGGCTTCGCGCCGACCTTCAGTTTCACTCGACCTTCGGTGTATATTATTATTTAATTTATCGCACCATTCGGGATAAAAATACATTGCTTTTAGTTTTTATTACATCGTAAGTATATCCGTTGTATTCTAATTTTGTTTAATTATTCGAATTAGGAAATGGTTCTGATTTGAATGAGAGATATGAAAAATAATTTAAAACTCGAATTCGAAAGGCAGTATTAACCATGATTTGAACATAACACATCTTTAACCTTCATTATAGAGTTTGACCTGGATGCTAGGTCTTTTGATCATATTATGATTTTTCCACTAAACTGTACCCTTTTTACATTTTAATTTTTCATTTTCAGCAAAGTTAATAATGAATTGGAGCAAATAAACCTTTGATGGGAGGAGAGTGCACCCGCCAGTCCCATAGCGGCTGGGCGCACTCGACTGGCCAAGATACTTCTCTCTCATAAAAGACTACCTTAAACGTATTACATTTCTTCCCACTTTATCCTATTTTTTCAATGTACGTACGTGGTTCGGTAGTGAGTGAGATATGCCAGAACCCATTCCCATCCTATCCCTCCCCATTTGCCAACCCATTCCCATATCGTCTAAGGTAGGCAGCGCATCTGGGGCATGCCAACATTTATCATTCTGGACTGATGTTGGCATGTATTGCCATGGACGACAGTATCCACTTATTAACGGATGGACTGTGTGCTCGTCACCGCCTTTTTTTCTTTAAAAAAAATGATTACCTACCTCTGAATCTGGGTGGGACCAGAGGCGAACTAACCTAGCCTATTTTTTATTTAAATTTTAATGCACAAAAACATATATTTGTTGTTAAAATCCGAATAAATAACAAGTTTCACTAACAATCGTGCATGACAGGATCGTTCTCACTTAGTAAATGAAAATGCAGTTGTGCTATCATCAGTAGATTTAAAATAAAATGATATTTACATGTAGTAACACTCCAAACAGGTGAAGGTGACGCATTATCAATTTCATTTTCTGTCATTCATAAAAATTACCAGACAAAGAATTTAGTTATTTTGGATAATAATATCTACATTTATTAAAAATTTTGTGCAAAATGTCGTCAAGAAAAAAGGTCCTGTTGAAGGTAATCATCCTCGGAGACAGCGGAGTAGGGAAAACTTCGCTCATGAATCAGTTTGTCAACAAGAAATTTTCCAATCAGTACAAAGCAACAATAGGCGCAGACTTTCTCACGAAAGAAGTAATCGTCGACGATAGGATCGTTACGATGCAGATTTGGGATACAGCTGGTCAAGAGCGTTTTCAGTCTTTGGGAGTGGCATTTTACCGCGGGGCGGATTGTTGCGTCTTAGTATTTGACGTAACTGCCCCCAACACATTCAAGTCCTTGGAGAGTTGGAGAGACGAATTTCTCATACAAGCTTCACCGAGAGATCCGGACAATTTCCCGTTCGTCATATTAGGTAATAAGGTTGATTTGGAAAACCGTGCTGTGTCTCATAAGCGCGCTCAACAATGGTGTCAAAGCAAAAATGACATCCCCTACTTTGAAACAAGTGCCAAAGAAGCTGTGAATGTAGAACTAGCGTTCCAGACCATAGCCCGCAATGCCTTGGCGCAGGAGACCGAAGCTGAACTCTACAATGAATTCCCAGACCAAATTAAGCTGAATGCCAATGAGAACGGCCGCAATAGGGATGGCGACAACTGCGCTTGCTAGAATTGCTTGTATTGCAGGCAATACACATTAGTTTCTCATTTCTTTTATATAAAATACATTAAAGTATCATGTTATTCTGTAAGTAATGTTTTCTTTTTTATTATTATTCTTGTATAAAATGTATAGCATTGAGACGATAAATACACTGTGATTTGTTTTTGTGCACTTAACATTTTTTTAATGCAGTACTCTCAACAGTAGTAAAATACAGGCTGCATATTTTGTTATAATAGCCCTTTTATGTCAAACACCTTAAAAGACAAGCCTTATATGATTTATTTCTACCTGTTTGCAGTTGTAACCTTGTTAGCAGTTAAAAGCATAAGACTGGTATAGTTCTTGCAAATCATGAGTGCATATCTACCTAAAAATGTGTGGTGGTGCATATCCTTATGTCTAAAGAGAGACTTTGTATCTTTTATAATATATTGATGCAAAAGTTTTATCTCCACAAGCAAGGTTGATATGCACTCATGAATTGCTAGAACTAAAGCACATTTACACTGCAAAACTGTTTGGCTCAGACCAACTCAAATCTGCTGACAATATTATGCTGTCATTTCATATAATGGATGTAAAATAATTTCAAAGTTCTGTAGAGAAAATGCACCAGATGTCTTAAGATTAAAAAGTTTTTTGCAAGCTATTATTACCAACTCATGGATGGTGCGAGATGATGTAAATTATTTAAGTGGTGATGATGTAAGATCCATAAATTCACACAGAAGTAAAAAAAACATCTGTAAGACTTTTGTTGTGGATCCTTTGTGTCTTAACATGTTTCTTAGAAATTACCACAAGCATTTCCATTTGGAAATAACATTGAGAATATAATTAATACATAAATCTTATTATTGTAATTTGGATCAAAATGTTTGAAACATTTCAGTGCAAAGCTAAGTAAACCTTTTATTAATATCACATGCTATAACTATTTAGTTTCATTATATATTAATTGTAATATTATAAGTTGCATTTCATTACATATTTTAATCATAAAGATCATTTTTAAAATCGTGGAACTATAGTTTAATTTAATACAAGAGTATGGCATCTAATAACAGTTATTTCTGTAGCTAAGAGATAAAGAATAACGAGCATCAAAAATAAAATTTCAATATATAAAAACTATTCCTGATATTATACTAACTATATAATATTTAAAGCTATTTAAAGAATTTTGTTACCCTATCAAGTAGTCCTTTGGAAACTTATAACTAAAAATCACAATTTAAAACAAAAATGGACTTAATATCCTTTATCTCTATGCTATAGATTTTTACCACTAATTTAAAATTAATTGAACAATAAAGTAATAATAGGTATTATTAGCCTCTAGCAAGGGAAGAGAGGGTTTGAAACACATAATAATTGTTAATTTTGTATATTTATATTGCTGTGAATCATGTTTAACAGTTCTAAATATTGGTCATTGTAACTTACGAAATCTGCTGTATTTTGATAACTAATGAACCAATTTTGTTTGTACACATGATACAGCCTGGGACTAATAGCCTACTGAATAATGAAAATTGCAACAAAGCCGGTTTTAGTACTAGTTCTTAAAATTAGTCTTAAGAAACAGACATAAAGAAACACACAGACAGTTTTGATTTATAATTTATTTCTAATTGCTCAATCAACTTTATTTCCTATTTCTAGCTCAGGCTAGCCTATTTCCTAAAATCAAACTGGTATTGCTATAGCTGGTACTATTAATATCAAATTGTGATAACACCCTCTTATTTTGTTTGGATAAAGATTGTTGTAATAATGTGATATACAGTTATTTCTGAGAGTTTTCTTTTTATTGTAAACTTTCTTATTTGCCTTGCTTAAATTGTATTACAGCATTAAAGCTGAAGAACAATATCTCAAAATCAGAAATAAATGTTATTAAACATATTTTCTGTATATATTTCGATTAAAAACCAGAATATTAGTTGTAAGTAGTTAATGATAAAAATAACATTATTATAAAACTCGGCATTTGCTTATAATACATGAGTATTGTGAATGCTAAGTATATAATTTGCAGTTATTTTATAAAAACAAGGTCATGACATACTCATAGCTCCTTCCTTTTTTAAATTACATTAATTACAACTTAGTTTACACATCTATCTAACATTACATCATCTAATGAGTTTTATGTAGACAAATGTATCACCTATCATAGTCTTTCATTCTAAACTCATTGACTTACATAAAGCTATAATTGGTGTGTGTAACTTAAAACTAATTCATAATATTCTATTGTAGCTAAAGAAGTAGTATCCCTAGTACTATCTCCACTTTAATCTCATTAATAATTGAAAAATTATTTACTCATAGATATCATGACCTTGCCTTATATTTCTTAATTTTCATTACATGAATAATTTCAACATTGTATAAAATATAGTACAGCTTATTATACACGGTAAATTATAAGCCCTAGTTAATATCAAACATAATGACCGCTGTAGTATAGTGGCTTTTAATTTTATATAAATAAATAAACATCTTAAATAAAATGTTGTTTAATATTCTGATATATAAATCCCCCAAGCATCCACGGGCCTCTAGCAGGCATCCGGCTCGAAGGACGAAATGACCATGATTTAGAAGGTAATTTATTTTAATACATATAAAATATTAAATTATGTTCAACTAAAAGAACATACCATCTAGATACTCTTTATAATGATGTCTTAAACTTGTAAACATACAACATTATGATTGTATGAGTATTCATTAATTAGGTACCATATAATTTAAAATATCTCGTCAGTATAAAATCTATCCACATTTTTAATTATAGTATAATAATTAAATGTTGCACCTTCATCAAATATACGGGATAATATAACATAATAATCAAATATAATTCCACTGAGGTCATTCAGTACCTGCGATTGGTGTTCAGTCAGAATATAGGTAATTCGTAATGTTCAGAAGATTAAGTTTATGCGCATGCGGGGAATTGGTGGGTATGGGGGGAGGTGTTGATCCAATGTTTCAGCCGGCTAACTACTCATTTCATTTGCTCTGACAGTCTCGCTTGTGACATGAAAGGGCGCGGTCCTTCACACGCATCACGGTGCTTCGAGAAATGCATCAACATGAACAGCCGCCAGGGAATGCATGTAACGGTCAGTAATTCCATTCTTTATCTTCTCATTAATGTTTAATTGTGATTTTACATTTACACGGCGGAGTTTTTATTTGATTGTTTTGTGACATTGTTTAGTTTTTTACAATAGTTAAATCAAATTGCCAATATTGCAATGTTACATATAACTACGAGCCTTCCTATTATTTTGCAAGGTTTAACTGGGTACACTATTTCACGTTTCCTTTTTATTTGAATTTGCATCTAATCTCACTTGCTACGCCTTATGTACTTAAAGTATTTTGTTTAATTATGTCTAATGCAAAAAGTTAACGGTGATTGTATTTTTTGTTTTTACTTTTTATTTTTTTTATTATTCATATATTTTAATCCTTTTATACTTATACAATACTAGCGAACCGTCCTCGCTTCGCTTCGGTTTCGTTAAAACAATATTAAACTATACGTATAAACCTTCCTCTTGAATCACTCTATCTATTGATGAAAACCGCATTAAAATCCGTTGCGTAGTTTAAAAGATCTAAGCGTATATGCAGAGGGACAGACGGCGGGAAACGACTTTGTTTTATACTATGTAAAGAAGAACAAAAGATACGTTTTAAAATATAACCTACAAATTTAAAAATATTATACCTAACTAAAAGAGTATAGAATAGACAGATTTCACACAAGAAGTCTTCCTGTACCTATACTGATTTTAATTTTCACAGACCTCATGGTTATAATAGAAATTAATACATATAAACTAATATCCATCCGTATATTGTACACTTCCGGACACCTGAATCGAGCAGTCCTGCATTTTTATGTATAAAGGCCCGAAACATAAAAATAGTGTTAGGGCAAAACCATCATTTTGGTGTGCTATTGTTCCAAATTTGAATTCACGAATTTGAACCACAAGAAAGTCAGGTCGTTGTTTTGAAAAAAATAAGGAAGCAATAAGTTTGAATGTGAGCAATTTTTTTTGATTTAATGGTGTTGTTTTTCAGTAAAAGTTTAGTTAAATTGTTTTTCCTGATAATTGAACCGAATTTGACCTTAAAAATTACTGCGACTGAAGTAGTTGCGCAAGCCGTACCACTTCTTCAGTCCGGGCTTAGTCAACTTCATTTATGACGTTCTGCTGTTCAAAGAGTGTACCTAACATCGAGAACTAGAGATGGTCGGTTTCGTTCGCCGTCCAGGAGGACTACGATTCCAAGTGACAACGGAAAGATCTTTATCGGTTTATCTTCATGACCAACTTATGAAATCGTCACCTGACCTCAGTACAGATTCAAGAAGAGCTTCGAGACTTTCATGGAGTGGCTGTTAGTGCTCAGTCTGTAAGAAGGAGACTCGAAAGAACGTGATATAAAAACACATAAGCCAACCACTGACACGAGCTCACCGAATGGCGCGCCTTCGTTTGCGCGCGAACATTTGCATTGGACTCAACGTCAATGGAGCCAGGTTACTCTTAACTGATGAATCCAAGATTATGCTGTATGGTAATAATGGCAGAAGGAAGGTGTGCCGAAGACAGGGAAAGCGTTTTGTGCAGTGCTGTATTGTAGAGAAAGTGAGTTATGGTCCCCCCAGAAATGGACAGTTCTGGGAAGAATTTCCGCGGAAGACAAAACTGGACTGTTCATAGTGACGTTGATTGATTCCGTGCCAAAGCGCATGATGGTTGTCGTAAGTCTTTCATTCAGTACTCTGAATTCGGAAAAATGAAATACTGAAATCATGGTTAGTATGCCAACTTCAAAACTTTTTTAAGCTTCAGGCCATATAAACTGAAAATGCAGTGTGGCTCGATTCAGGTGTCCGGGAGTGTATTATGTATAGTTTGCGTACTTTATAACAACGCTGTGGAAAAAGGCACACGGAAAAAAATTCTGGTCTAAATAATAAAAAAGAAGCAAATTTTATTTTACATGCAAAGTAATAAAAATATCTGAATATTATATGAATCATGGACCTTCGGTTATTTAACTTTGTCAGTATTATTCCTATATAAATTAAAATGACAGATTATATTATTGTAAAACAATATCTGTGAAAGTGAAAATACATTGTAGGTACATGAAAATACAGTGCGTGAAGGTCACTCTACTAATGCGCCGCCCAAAAAAGCGTGTTTATGTTCAAGTTTCATCAAAGTTCCAGATTCAGGAATGTTTCTCTGATTTAAATTTTATAAAACTGCATTAGTTGCTGTAGTTGGTAATATTATAATCACATCGATATGAGAGTACATTCTATGATCAGCGGTGTACGATCATTATCACGAATGATAATAACCTATATCAAATCTAAATAAATTTTATCAGTAGGCAAGTACCTGTACACAATAAACCATTTTGAATTCTTTTGTTGCATTAGTACAATAAAATTATAAACGGTAATAGTCCTTTGATAAGACTGAGATACGGACTACGGCTCAAACTTTCAATGTAGGTTCACTATAAAATCTGTTCACTGTAAAAATCGTTGGATACTTTTTTAACGGAAATTCATTTTTAACCCATATCAAACTGTTGTAAATGTGTATGTTTTAACTCCCTCGCATAAGACTGGTGATGGGCACATCACTGTTGTTGTGTCGCATCACCAGGCTCTACGTTCTTTTTTGTTTTGTACTGATTGTCTTTTATTCTTTTACTAGTATTAAAAACCAACACAAACATATTAAATTATTTTATCTACAAAACATTGCAAGTGAACTAATGCATGTGGTCTACTTCATAACATGGATGTTTCTGGCAATCAGAGGCGTACAGTAACATCTCATACAAGCACACAACAGTTCTTACCATTTAACTCTTCAAGAGAGCTGTGATCAGGATTCTGTAAGTTCGGCGCGCATCCGCAAGCCCCCTGGTGTTGCAGGTGTCCATGGGCGACGGTGACCACTTGCCATCAGATGGCCCGCCCGCTCGTTTGCCATCTATTCTATAAAAAAACTACTACTTAATATCTACTCTAAACGTACGATAACGTAATCGTCGGCGGCCGCTAGTGCTGTTACTACTCTTGACATTTTCCACTTAGTTAAAAAACAATCTTTATGTAGATACAGGGCCGGATTAAGCCATGTAGAGACCCGTAGGCAGTGCAATTATCGGGGCCCCTCTCCCCTTAGGTAGGTAGGTAGGTAGGTAGCATTTAAACCTTATACCAACACCAAATTTTAATATCTCGGCACTAATGAATGTATATCATTTATTAAAACAAAACTATTTATAGATAATGTAATAATGTACCTAATTCAATTTATGCAATACTTGCAAATGGTCATTATATTAAAATTATACCAATTATTCTTGATTTATCAGTCAGAAAACCGCATTGAAAACTATTTAAATATTCAATCATGTTTTCAAAACATAAATGTTCCTCAGATTTTTTGATGTGATTTCTTTCAATATATCTTGAAAGTCGATTTTCTCTAAGACATCATATTCAATGACCATTATTGCAACCTTATAATACGCTTATAACAAGTAACTAATGTAAAATTGTTTTTGTGAAATTGTAAATCTAAAAGCTTTGTAAAATGAAAACGAAAGCATTAAATTAAAACTACTTTCTTACTTTTCTCACGGGCCGCGGGGCCCGTAGGCAGTTGCCTACATTGCCTATATGGATAATCCGGGACTGTGTAGATATCTGCATACTGCCACTACTGACTGCCATTTTTCGTCTGCTAGAACGGACGTCTGCTAGTGTTACCTAGGAATAATAGGAAACTACTGACAGATCCCAAGGCCTACCGAATGATCACGTTACTTCCTGTCCAGGGAAAAAAATTTAGAACGCTTCTTCTATCGAGCGCCCCACAAATTGGCAATCAGATATCTAAATGTCAGCACGGATTTTCTCCAGGTGAATCTACGGTAACGGCTCGTAGAGCAATTTTAGGCACAATTAGGGAGTACTCCAAATACAGGCGATTTTCTTGGCCATTTCGAGCGCCTTTGAAAACGTCTAGTGGCTGATGATCATGGTCAAAGCCAACATGACGGGTTGTCTGCCAAACATCTATAAGATGTTGACGAACTATTTTACCGATCGTCGGGTTCATTGGAAGCCGGGTGAAATGGAAGGTCCATAGGATGTCCACAAGGATCAGTGTTGGACCCACGCTCTGGAAGTTATTAATTGATGACCTGCTTCGGTTACCGCTCCCGCCAGGAGTGAATCTCATGGCGTTTGCGGACGATGTGACGGTCCTCATCGAAGCAAAATCTAGGGCAGGCATCGAATGCGTAGCCTTGTTGCTGCCTTTACAGCCTTTACAACCTTTACGCTTTACAGCGGATGAGTGAGTGGGAGGCCCGTAATAGACTGGGATTTTCACCTGCCAAGTTGCAAACTATGAAGATTATATATGGAAGAGGAGGACTTGCACTGCGTGCTGTGGACTTTTCCACTCTATCTGGAGGAGCGCAGGAAGACGTTGGGGGGGGGGGGGGATCGGCCGCACCTCGTGAAAGTCAGAGGCAAACTTTAGGAGGCTGCGACAGTTCTCACACCACTGGCACCGTAGGAAAAGCCTGCAATAATTGAACAGCTCGGCGTCGGAGGGATATTGTGTGGAGTCCATGCCTCAGAAAGGGGAGAGTGGCTAAGGGACACGGCAAAAGAATAATATTTGTAGGGAGTCAGAGTAAATGCGCGCCAGAAAAGAGCTCGCGCAGTACTGCGCGTACCTCCCGCGATTCGGTCTGTATACCGCAAGGTTGGTAGAACCATGGGAAGGAGGACGGTCATGCCCTTTTTCGTGATGGCGGGCGTACTCCCAGCGGACCTGGAGGTGATCCGTGCTGGCAAGATGGGTCTGGCGCGTTTGCTCGCGACTAAGGCGGAAGTGCGTGTTCGGACACAGGGAATTTTGGGAAGAAACTGGCTGCTTGAAGAGAAGAGATTTTTTTTTATATTAAGAAGGCGGTAGACGAGCATACAGTTCACCTGGTGGTAAGTGGATACTATCGCCCATAGACATCCGCGATACACGTCAACATCAGCCCACAATGACAAACGCTGGCACACCCCCGGGTGCGGCTTACCTTTTGAGACGTAGGAATTGATTTGAAGGAAGGGTTAGGACAATGGAGAGGGATAGGATGAGATGGGATGATACCGAAACACGTACGTACATAGGGGAACAGGATATAGTGAGAAATGCAGATAGAAATGCTATATATTTAATTTAATTAGTAGGTATTATATTTAATTAGGTACTTCAACATAAAATGACTATATTTGTTAATAAAAGATGAATTAAATTTGCATCCTCTCCCGAACCCTTTTTTGATTTATTAGGCGTAGGTCCATTTAGCGTTTGGTCCAAATCGCAGTCCAGACGCAGTTGGTTTATATTCGCAGTACCTAGGTCCAATATTACATTTTTTTAAGTACCTACAGTTCAGATGAATATAAAAAGAAAACACATTAAATATCACATTTTAAAAGATTTTAATTTTTTTCTATTATGGTTGAACATAATAATTATTATTATTTATTTATTATAGCAGATATTTTGGTCCAGTTACATGTTACATGAAGCAGATTAAGTAAGCACTACTTGATAACAGTGTTCCATTTTCAAAACACATGAATTAAAGAATTTTAGAGCTGCTGAATACGTGGCTGCCCTAGAGTGCTTGTATACCGTATCTAATAAGCATGTATTATCAAATCGATAGTCTGGACGAACTGCTATTTGAATCAAACGCAAAATGGACCTACCGCTAATAAATCCTTTTTTATAACAACCTTGTCTCTGGGCGAGGTCTCATAGCAGCTTCCTAAACACAACTTAAGACATATGTCTTAAGTTAAGGTGTAGGATATTCTGTAGAGTGGCGTAGAGCAGTGTTCCCCAAAGTATGGGTCGCGACCATAGCTGGGCATCGTTAATCAAATATTTAACTTCGTTAATCGTTAGTCCGTTAATAAAAAAGTTAACTTCGTTAATCGTTAAAGCGTTATTTTACGGATGATTTAACGGAAGTTAAAGTTAATCGTTCACTCGTTAATAGTAATATTACAACTTATGTTGTTGTACCTATATGTGAAATGAGATGTTTAGGTAGGACATGGATCACATAAAAAATACAGAAAAAAAAAGGATATAAATCTTTGCTTGTTTATTATTTATTTATTTATTAAAACCAACAAGAGAAATATGAATCTCAAGTCAGATAGCGAAGCATAATGGTATCTGACATAATATTCAGGTTGATTAAATAATTAATGGGATAATTATTATAAGGGTGATCAAAATTGACAATCTTGCTGAAAATAAAAACCCGTAACTGTGCGGGATACGTATGCACTAACACGCAGTAGAATGCTAGTGTCTGTACTCCGCACCAACTGGATCGCCTGGGGGGTGTGGACTGTATAATAGGTTTTTCTTATCTTGAATAAAACAACAAGGCTTGTTCTTCAATAGAGCCGGGGTAGCGCAGAGGTACTTGTTCTTCTTCTTGTTCTTGTTGTTCTCGGAGTGGATGCCGGATACTAGGGATCACTCCCTTATTACCATATTATATACATAAAAACTTAACAACTATTTGCGAAACTATATACATGTTTGCCTAAGTACCCTAGCCTTTTCGTCGTCAACATATCTCCCGCCGTCGCCGTCTCGCGATCCAATTGGTAGAACGACGATTTTCTTGGTCGGTCGCCGCAGGATGTGGCCGTTGCTCGTCTGGACGTCGATGATGCGAACCTCGCCGTCTTGCCCGGGGTACGTAGCGGTGACTCTTCCTCTTGGCCATGTGTTCCTCGGTAGGTTCGGGTCGCATATGACAACCAAGTCTCCGACGCGTGGTGCCTCGCCGACTGTGCGGGGCTCCCGCCGGTACTGTAGCAGGGGGAGATATTCTCGGAGCCAGCGGCGCCAGAAGTTATCGGCTAGCCGCTGGGCGCGCCGCCAGTGTTTGCGCGCATTCACGTCGTCTGCAGTGAAGGCGCCCGGTGCTGGGACGTGTGAGTTAGGCCCCAGCAGTAGATGATTCGGTGTGAGCGCCTCCGGCTCCTCCGGTGTTACCGCCACGTGTGTGAGTGGGCGGGAGTTGACTGTATTCTCCGCCTCGATGAGTAATGTGTGGAGTGTCTCGTCGCTCGGGTACTTCTCGCGTAGCGTCGCTCGTAGGGCTTCTTTCACCGTGCGCACCATGCGTTCCCAGGCCCCGGCCATGAAGGGGGCGGAAGGAGGAACGTGACGCCACGCGACGTGTTTCGCGGTTGCTTCCTCTTGGACCGCGGCGAGTGCGGCCTCGGTGAGTTGTTTTTCCGCGGCTTTAAAGTTAGTGGCGTTGTCACACCATAACTCCGTTGGGCAGCCGCGTCGCCCCATGAATCGTCGTAGCGCAGAGATGGCGGAATCTGCGCTGAGTGATGCTGCCACTTCCAAATGTACAGCCCTCGTCGTCATGCATGTGAATAAGGCGACATATCTCTTTTCTCCATGTCGGCCCACGGTTACTTCGATAGGACCGAAGTAGTCGAGCCCGGTGAAGGTGAACGGGCGCGCGTGATGTGCTACGCGCGCGTGCGGTAGATCGCCGGTGGCTGGACTTGTTGGTTTCGCCTTCTTCAGTCTACACATCATGCATGCCTTTATGACGCCCCGTACTGTAGGGCGAATCTTTCCTATGCACAGTCGCTGTCGTAGTTCGTTGACGATTAGCTCGACGCCTCCGTGGTGCATTTTCCTATGTACATGGTCTATGTACAACCTCGTATAGCTGTGTGAACCATCCAACACAGCCGGATTCGTCGTTTCCTCGCTAATCTCTCCTGCGGCAGCGATTCTTCCTTTTTGTCGTAGCAGTCCATCGGTTCCCACGATCACACTCAGTGCGGCGAGTTTGTCGTCTCCCGCCGGTGTGGCGCTACGCTCGATGCGCTTACGTTCGCATGCGTAGCTGTCCTCTTGTGCTGCCTTCATCCATTGATGCTCCGCTCGTATGAGATAGTGCGCTTCCATCGGTAGGAACTTGCACTTGCCGCGCGCTGGTTCTATCTTTTGTGCAGTCTTAGCGTCGTCTTTCCTTGTTCCTGACCATGCCGGGTCCGACGTCGGGTTGGCAATGGTCCTTTTGCGACGCGCAGCTGCTACTATGTGCCTCCTTTTGCGGCACAAGTCGATGAATTGTAGAGTGCGTGCGGTGGCCCGGATCAGGCGCTCCCACTTTGAAAAGCGCGTGATATCGGGCAAGTGTGCATGCCCCTTTGTCGTGTTCGTTATTGCGCAGCATTTCTCTTTTTCTTCCCCGGTGCGTTCGGCTATTGTGCTTGCTTCGACTGGCCATTGCTCCTCGGGCGATAGTAAGAAGGGCGGGCCGATGAACCATCGGTGGTCTCTGTTGAAGTCCGCGGGCGTTGCTCGTGTCGCGTCGTCGGCTACGTTGAGTTGCGACGGTAGCCATCTCCATTCCTTTTTCTTTGTAGTATCTTCTATTTCTGCGATACGATGTGCGACGAACGTTTTGAACGCCCGTGGTTCGGCTCTGATCCACGCGAGTGCGGTACGTGAATCGCACCAGTAGACCCGTCTTGTTGCCTCAAAGTCGTGCTCCTTTGCGACGTTCTTGGCCAGTCGCGCGCCGAGTACTGCCGCCTGGAGCTCAAGCCGCGGGATTGAGACGGGCTTGAGCGGTGTGACGCGGCTTTTTGTAGCGGCCAGTGCGATCTTCACGCTGCCGTCTGCTCGTTCTAATCTCCAGTACACGGCGGCGGCGTAGGCTTCTTCGCTTGCGTCCACAAACGTGTGCAGCTCCCTTCTCGAGGCCGGTTCCATGTCGTAGCAGCGGGGAATGCGAAGCTCCTCTAGAGCGCGCAGCGTCTCCATCCACGCGTTCCATTTTGGTTGCAGCTCTTCCGGAAGCGGTTCGTCCCAGCTCGTTCCATACCTCCAGGTATCTTGCATGAGTCGTTTCGCCGGAGTGGTTATCGGCGATACGAGTCCGAGTGGGTCGAATAGCGACATAATTACGCTAAGTGCTTCCCTCTTAGTGGGTGGGCGTCTGCCTTCTATGACGTCAGATGGTGTCCTCGTAGTATTTACGCGGAAGCCGATGCAGTCTTCCTTTGTCTTCCACAGCAGGCCGAGTGTTTTCTCTGTCTCGCTTCCGCCGATGTTGACTGTCGTGGCTCCGGGATCCGTTGTGAATTGTTTCACAACGGACTTCTTGTTGGACACCCATCCGCGCAATTGAAAGCCGGCTCGACGGTGTATCTCGTCGACCGACTTTACGACTCTCGCAGCTTCCTTCTCGTCTGTGAAGCTGGTTATGAAGTCGTCCATATAGTGGTTTATTTGTATCTCTCGGACGGCGCGTTCGTCTTCGTGTGCGAATTCGGCGGCGTTGCGATCTTTAATATACAACGCGGTGCACGGCGATGACGTCGCTCCGAATATAACCGACGTCATCTTGTACTCTTGTGGTAACGTATTGCCTCGCTCGTCGTCCCTCCATAGGAAGCGTAGTGCGTCTCGATCTTCCGGTCGAATCTTTATTTGCATGAACATCTCCGTGATGTCCGCTGACACGGCGATGGGATGTTGGCGGAATCTCATGACGACTCCGGGCAGTGATTGCAGCAAGTCAGGACCCGATAGCAGCATGTCGTTGAGGCTGCGTCCGAAGGATCTCGCAGCGGCGTCGTGGACGACTCGGATCTTCTCTTTCGCCGGGTTGATGACGGCGAAATGTGGCAAGTACCACGTTTTACTTGCAGGTGGCGCTGTAGTCGCAGGCTCGGCGTATCCCGACGTTAACAAGTTAGCGATACGCTCTTTGTACTTCTTCTTGAGCGCCGGGTCGCGGTCGAGTCTCTTTTCCAAATTGTGCAGCCGTTTGAGAGCGTCCCCGTAATTGTTAGGGATCTTCATGTTATCTTCTTTCCAGAGGAGTCCGGTCTCGAACCGCCCGTCAGGTAGCCGTCGACTGCGCTTATCCAGTAGGTCGATGGCGCGCTGCTCCGGGTCATTCTTGGTTGTCCTCGGTTCGATGCCCAGTGACTCCAACTTGAAGAAGTTCTTCATTAACTTCTCCATTTCGTCGCACTTCTCGCTGATGTGGCCGCAGAAGGCGACTGGTTCGCACACTGAAGTGCGGCATTCATGTAGCACCCAACCTAGTAGCGTGAGTGACGCTACCGGCTTGTTCCTTCGTCCTGCTCGGACCTGGCGTGAGACGATCAGCTCCCAATTGTCCTGCCCGATGAGGATCTTCGGACAGACATCTTTGTAGGTGAGCTCGTCCCTGATGTCGTCTAGGTGTGTGCAGTCTTCCAGGTCCGTTTCCCCGATGGTCTGCGATGTGAAGTTGAGACGCTCGATGGTGCGTGCGCCCTTTAATTTGTGCACGCCGTCCGAGTGTAGCCCTTGTATCTGTACGTCAACAGTGCGGCTCTTTTCATGTTTCATCTCGCCGCCGTTGATACCTTGTATCCACATTGTGTCAACCGGCCCGTCGATGCCGAGCGAGTTGATTGTAGCCTCTTCTATAATGGTGACGGTGCTGCCTTCGTCGAACAGCGCGTAGGTGTGTATCTTCGCGTGTGGTCCGGCAAGCACTACTGGCGCAATCTTCAGGTAGGCTCGACGTCGACGCGGTGATGAGTTCGCGGCGGTGGCCTTGTTGGTCAGCTCTGTTGTTGACGTGACGATTTCTTCTTTGGGCTCTTCTGTCTTCACTGTTGGCGGCAAAGTTTGACGTGTACGATGTAGCAGCCGATGATGTGACATCTCACACCCGTTGTGTCCGCACGGCTTAGCTCGGCAACTGCCCCGGCTATGGTCGCTACACAGGCAGCGGAAGCAGATGCGGTTCCTCTTCGTTACCTCCCATCGGGCGTCGAGATCGCTCTCGGCAAACCGTTTGCACGAAGGTAAGTAGTGATTCTCTTTACACAGCGGGCAAAGTTTTCTTTTTCCGTCGTTAATGGCGCTGTATGTTCGTTCCGTCCTTTTCTTTGTCGCCCTCTCTCTCACACTCGCAGGTTCAGTGATGGGAACGGTGACTTCTGGCGGTGCGTAGGCACTGCATTTGTCGGCCTCTATGTTGAGGAACGTTGACAGCAGGCTCAGCGTGGGTACTTCGTGCTCCCAGATACGTGCAAAGTCGTACCACTTGCTCTTCAGTATGGGTGTGAACTTCTCCATTATAGCCAGGACTAGCTCGGGGCTATACAGGTAGTTGTCCCTCTTCATTGCTTGTATGGTAGCCACAGCGTTGGCCACCTTACTGGCGAACACGCAGAGGTCGCGGGGCTCGTCGTTTAGCTTGCGCAGGCACTTCAGTTTTTCTGTTTCGCATGCGACGAGTGCGTCCGGCCTCCCGAATCTCCTTGCGAGAGCTTCCATTATGTCGTCCGGCTCTCGGTGGGCGGTAAACAAACTTGCCACCGCCTCTATAGCGACACCCTTCAGGCTCTTTCTTAGCCGTGCCAGGTTGTCGCTCTTCGTGAAGGTGTGCTTTGAGTCTTCGTAGGCACCCTTTAACCCCAGCCATGCGCTGCCTTGTCCGTCGAACGTCGGCAGCTCCATTGTATAACGCGGTGTCTCCCTCGCCGAAATCTTCACTGCCTTGGAGATCGCGGTAGCCATTTGCTCCACGATGTCTGCAGTAGGGCGCGCGGGCCGAGACGTGCTTCGTTCTCGGTGCCTATCCTCCCCATTGTTGGAGGTATAAGCTCCCCGTCCTCGTCCTTCCTTCCTTTCCGGCGAGATCTTGCGAGACTTTGGCCCCGCCCCCTGCGGGGGTATGGGGGGGGGGGGGAACCTCGTTCCGATTTAACCATTTTTCCAACCGGAACGATTCTTCTTTTCGTTTGTCGTCTTCTTCTTCTTCAGAGCTTGATCCCAGCTCCGCGAGCCTTATCTCTTGCTCCTTAGCAGTCAGGCGCAGCTGTAGCAGGGTTCGTTCTATTTGTAGACGCTCCTTCTTCTTCGCGGACGCAGTAGATCGGTGCGACCTTGCCGCGATTGTGACGTCCGCCGTCCCATTATCATCGACGTGCGCTTTGCCTTCCTCGTCTCCACGTATCGATTCTTCTCTACGCGTAGAAGTCGTCTTCGTAGTGGCCTCGGTGCTGGTGGCCGTGGTTCCTGTAGCTGTCGTGCCCGTGCTCGTGGTTGCTGTGACCGTAGACTCTGTAGTGGCAGACGTTGACTCCGTAGCGGTCTGTGTTCCGCTCTGCGACCCCGTTCGGCTCTGTGACCTTGTTGTTGCCGGCATTGTAATAGGTACGTCGTGAGAACAACGTAACTAAACAATCAAGTCTTTGAACGTCTTTGGAAATCAAGATCGGAAATCAAGACGTGAATCAGGACGTGAAACTGAAAGACTGGCCCTAGTACGGACGAGTACGATGCGTCGTGCCGCTCTCCGTAGAGCCGTAGATCGTACGGGGATTCTTAATAATCCTACGACGCGACCGTATCGTCTCTTCCCGCTATTTCTTTATAAATAACGCCGTACACTCTTCCAATCTTCTTGTTCCACGAGATCTTCAACACGACTTGCTTGATTCAATATCCGGCTGCTCGAAGGACCATAGATGTGCGGGATACGTATGCACTAACACGCAGTAGAATGCTAGTGTCTGTACTCCGCACCAACTGGATCGCCTGGGGGGTGGGGACTGTATAATAGGTTTTTCTTATCTTGAATAAAACAACAAGGCTTGTTCTTCAATAGAGCCCGGGTAGCGCAGAGGTACTTGTTCTTCTTCTTGTTCTTGTTGTTCTCGGAGTGGATGCCGCTGCGGAAGTGAAGTTGACCGGAAATGGTCCGCCTTTTATTCTATTTATTGGGTTCCTCAACCTCTGGCTAGTTACGGGATTCCCCCACCACCGGTCAACGACGGGCCTCCCCTCCACTTGTCCATGTATGTACCCCTCCCGCTACCCGCGGGGAATCATTTATTTTCCTTATCAACAAATACGTATTTACATTTTTGATAAGATCCTAGTATGTCCCCAATTACACTAATGACCAACGATTTACGTAGAGACATACTAGGGATCACTCCATTATTATCAAATTATATACATAAAAACTTAACAACTAGTTGCGAAACTATATACATGTTTGCCTAAGTACCCTAGCCTTTTCGTCGTCAACAGTAACATTCATTATTCATCACTGTCTGACATGAGATGCATATTTCCCTTCATGAACATTAACATATTGAAATTTTCATCGGACAGCGATGATCGTTTTGGGGTCAAAATATCTTTACACGTGGAAAAAAGTCGCTCAACTGTAGCACTGGAAGATATAGATATTATATTTATATTAGATATTATAGGAAGATATTATATTTATTTAATAAATAAATTTATTGAAATCTGTTCTACGGCATTTTTCTCCGTTAAAATGCCGCATCGTTGAATGAGTCTTTTGATTTCATGTCCAGCCACATTTTCACTAGAATTTGGGCTTTATTTTTTAAAGATCGGTGTCCGCTAGTCTTCTCTTTAGATTGCGTGACAGAAATAAAAAAATCATCATCTTCTCCATTGCTACTTCCGCCACCACCGCTTGAACTACGCCTATTAACTAATTACCGCCTCCGCGCACACGACCGAACAAGTAAGAACATGTTTTTCGCGGCGAACTTTAACGATTAACGGACTCATAGAAAGTTAACGGAAGTTAGTCCGTTAACATTTTTAAAAATTAACTTAAAAGTTAATCCGTTACACGAAAAGTTAACTTCGTTAATTAACGATTAACGGTCTTATGCCCAGCTATGGTCGCGACCCTCTGGTGGGCGGGCCGCGAGCGAATATTGGGTGGGCCGCGAAAAAAATAAATTTAATCTCATTTTAAGTATAGTGTTCTGATTTATCTTATTTTTACTTATTAAATATTTCGATCATCACTGGATACCGAATTTTTTTCTTATTTTCTTAATTGTACAATCCTTCACATAACTACGCTACGTAAACGAGAACATGCTGCCAGCAGCGACACAATGCTATTTTCATGTAAGGCGTAGCGTAGGTTGGGTCCCAAACTTTGTCATTTTTTTTTAGGAGGGTTGCGGTTCATATAACTTTGGGAATCACTGGCGTAGAGTATTAAGTACTAGTATTGTGTTATCTTTGAACTTCCAAAATCGGTTTAGTCAATCTCATTATCTTTTGCAAACAAGTATTGTTTGTTTAGTTATTAAAGCATGTTACACTACTTACTCAACTGTTTTTGGTAACGCATCTGTTTTTGTGTTAATTATCCCGTACCCGATTCAGTCGGATAAATCAACGACAGTCAATAAAATATCGAAACTGATAATTTATTATTATACAGGAGTATTATTTACTTGATTTTCGTACTTACTTTTCACTTACATTACTTCTCATTCACATATCACTTTTTATTTTCGTCTGACAATTTTTTTTAAATTTTTTCATTATAGACAAGTGGGCGGACGAGCAAGCGGTCCCACGCGATGGTAAGTGTTACCGCCGCCCATGGACCCCTGCAACGCCAACGCAAATTTTATTTACCTCAAATAAAATAAAATAATTTAAAACTAAAATTATTTGTAGATAATAAGTATTTAATATTATTTAACGATTTATCCAACAATTTGAAAATAGCTTTCTGCAGTTTCGATACTTATAAAAATGTATATATACTTACGTACATATATTTAAAGTATAATAATGTAAACATTGTCACGACAAGTCATGCATTCTCTACCAGCCAACCTTTGGTTGTACAGAAATACGAATGGCAGTGCATCGTACGGCGTACCTCACCTCCCAACGTGCCTCACGTTGGGAGTCGCGATGACATGTATAAATATAACTTGGACGATGATTAACCGTTTAACATATAACTTAAGCGATCGTTTTTCAAGATATTCGATTTTTATTTCATGAATAGATTTCCATTTAATGATTTAATGATAACCCCAATTGATTTTGTGTAAGTAAATACAAGCTAGTCGTTTAAAAAATAAGGCGGATAATAAAGGCTATAAGATAAAGTGAAAGTTAAAACGATATCAAATAAAATCATATTTTTAAGACAAAACCGTGAACTAAATGTAGTGATGAAATATTGATTCAACTAAACTGATATTTGGACAACAGTTTGTCCCTAATTTTCGTTACATGTTATATGATATTGAAGTCCTTGTTAAAAGTTCAATATTTGCGAGTGTCATTGCCCTAATCAAATATTATGGGCAGCGGAATAATGCTGTATATCAGCTTCACATGGCATGACGCAGTTGGTACAAATGAAACCTAGAGATGATGTTAATACAAGGTACACAAACATTCGTAATAACGACCACGCGCCAAATGGTGAGCGTCTATTTAAATTGTGATTATTTATTAGCGTTATTCGTTTAAATTGGCGGACGTTCATTTGTGACAAGTGACAATGTAATTGTGCGTAATTGTCGTGCTTACTCGTTGTTGCCTAGTATCTATAATACAAATACTATAGAGGCTCTAGAAATATATCAGTAACGTGCATCTCTTGACATTTCGATACATTTCGGATAAAAAAGGGACGAAACTAGCATAGATATACAAAAAAGATATTTTACAGGAATGCAGTTTGAACGAAAATCTTTGATATTCTGTTTAATTATCATCAAATCAAACTAATATTCATAGCAACTTAATGTTATCGTCTTATCATTTATATACTGTTATAAAATGATTGACGTAGGTATTTTTCTTTTTCGCGTTTGTTTCATTTTTTCATTACTTGTAAAATTAGAAGTAATTTGTTATGCTGCACATTTAAGTTTAGGTATGTCCTACACATTCTTTTTAATTGCTTCATGTTTCATTTGCTAGACTCCAGCTAATAACCGTATTCAACGCCGTTACTATATAATAATACGTGAAGTAACTTTTTATGCTTTGATATATTTTAACAAATCATACTTATTATGAAAACTATAATTAGGTATAGTGAACCCATAAAGTAATTATTAGGTTATTTTGGTATTTAGTGCAGTTATCTGTATTCTGCACTTGTCAATTTCTACTTTGCTACCATCAATTTAGAAGGCAGCCAAAAAGTCATCTATCAGCTTGAGGCGGTACCTAGACGGTTGAGAATGAACTGAATCTGTTATTAAATTTATTTCGACATCAGCCTGTAACGTCCCACCCAATATTTACTCATATGGTCCCACTACAAGGCACAGGCCTTTCCCAATAATTCACAAGGTGGTTTCGGACCGCAATCCACCACGCGGGACCAGTGCGGATTGATGGATAAACATGCTCCAGTTTTCTTTTATTCTTGAAAAGTTTATACGGGTTTCTTTTTATTAAATTGGTTCAGTATCAAAAATATATAGTGGTTTTGTGAGACATGTTGAGAAATATAAAAACGTATTCATTGCAGAAATTAGATTGTATGCATTTAATCTATCCTAATTATTCATAGAGGCATAAAATAAGTGATAAACGGATGGAAAGACGGACGGAACAAAATTATATATGTGTTCTTTAATTTTCGGAGGTAACCCTTAAGTAAATAAATTATATGCTTTACTCGGATTTTAATCGCTATGCTGTCACAAATGTAGTTCAAATCTTATGCAATAATTATGTTCCTGTCGTGTCTGTCAGTTCGTACTAATAGCAAGGACTAATGAATGATTCGACTTTGTTACAGTTTTCATTGTTGTGTATATAGCTTGTGTACTTATGATAGCGATATTTGATACTTTCTAATAAAATTTGTTCAGTAATTTTGAAAGTACATACTGAACAAATTTGTCATTAAATATCTCTCCGTGTCGTATGGTGTTAGAAATAGCACCAGCCCATCTCTTCCCGTGATATCCTAAAAGGCGACTAAGGATAACAAATTTAAGTCCCTACCACAAGCCCTTGGGAACTACATCACCTCTAAAAGAGTGGACTCGCCAACACGCTTGGTCAGCATGTCGTTTTAAGGTCATACATCCCTCATGCACAAGACAATGTGCAATATGCAGTGGACGTTACATGAGCTGGTTACGATTACGGTTTACATCCAAAGGTTAGAAGTTGCAAAGCATTACACTTCTTAACAATTATATTAAAACAGGCATACTGATAAGATAATAGAATACAATAGAACAGAATATTTAGAAACACGTTTCATAATATTGAACTTACAATTCACAAATTACAATTTGAAGTTTATACTAACTGAGCAAAATTATACAATGTAAATATTATTATTATTATTTAATGCACATCTTGAGCTATATCAAGACTGGCACCTCAGACTGGCATCTCAGACTGGCATCTCAGACTGGCATCTCAGACTGGCATCTCAGACTGGCATCTCAGACTGGCATCTCAGACTGGCATCTCAGACTGGCACGTGTCATTGAGCGTTTTTATTGCTTACTAGCTGTCTGTGCCCGGCATGCGTTAGATTTTTTTTGTCAGAAACCATCGCGGGCGCGCGCACAATAACTCACCAAAGTGTCATCGAAATCGGATGAATGGTTTAAAAACGCATAGAAGACGAACAAACAAACATTATTTTTTATGTATTAAGTAGAGGTGATAAATAATAGTAAGATGTGGTCCTTGCATCACACAGCGCGCAGTTCAAGCTATCATCAGTATCTGGTTACCTTTATGTTATAAGAAACACAGATTATACAAATATTGTGGTAACAGGTGTATTGACAGTCTTTGCCCACAAGTCTGATGTGGACATAGGTAGTTTTGTTTCCTAGAATCTTGAAAGAAACCAATAGAGAAGCATAAAACAAGCTAAAAATAGCCTAGAACAAGTCCTCTAAGTATAATAACGAGCCTATCTTTTATAAGATTATAGTCGTACACCAAACACTTTTACACATTATATCCCCAGCGTCAAGTACCCACAGTACAGTAATTGTCATTGTATGAAGGGCACATCACTTGTGCAGTACAAGACGTGTAGGTAGGTACTTGTAGGTAACGTATCCTCTTATTCGTTTTTAGCGTTAGAATATGAGACGAGGCTATGTCCCTTTCGTTATGTCGACTTTTATGAAAATTAAATTAATTTAATACAAAAATAATAAAACGTCAAACGCCTACGCTCTTGAGTTCGGTAAGACGTTTAAAGTCATTGTGACGCATGCGTGAAATGTATTGATTGGTCCAACGTTGATTTTACTCAGAGGGAGCCTGATGCTATCTAAAGACCTTTTATTAACTGGGAAGATATACAAGGCTTCAATATTGTTTGCTACATTACATTATCTATATACGATATATACGATTAATATACGATATAATATACTTGTGATAACGATACGATATACTTGTGATACGATACCTATATCTAATTATTAAATCTTGCTATACAAATAGGGGTAACTATTAGTATTCATATTTGGCTACACCTCCCTATGTACTCTCCTCTGCTCTGATCAATCTAAAGGTTAGCTAGTAGAGAAAGGTCGCCTTTTGTACTATAAATATTGAGCAATTTATTTTAATAAAATAAATTATATGACAGGAGTTATACAATTGAATTCACTTCGTTTCCTAGTTCTCGCATGAGCAGCAGAACGCTATGAAGGTGACCTTGAGTAGGTAATAGCTTGCAGGGTTATATAAATCAATGAAGCTTATTGTATGCCGGTAGACGAAATCAGCACACTGGCGTTAATGACACCGGGTAATAGAACTTCAAAGACCCGTTTGTGTATAACTTGATTATGCAAATATAGATAGATATTTTTTTTTAACAAGTCTTGTAACAATATATAACGTTGTAAAGAAATGTTTTCAGTAAATCTAGTTGTAGGCCAGATCACGTGACGTATACATTCTCAAAATAACTGACCGTCGTCGTGTCTAATTATAAATATATCTACAACTCTTCACCTTAGTGGTTTTTCTAAATTATACCAATAAATTTTTCCTTTTAATTTTTAAGTATAATGTCAAAACCATGGGCCGATACCCATAGTTAAGCATTACAGTGTTAAAATATCCCTTTTGTAAGTTTTCCTGTAAAGTTTACTTAGATATACTAAAATGACCAAACCGATGTGCGGAATGGTAAGTTTTACCATATAAATATTACCAACTGTCTTTATTCGTTCGAGATTGGAGGTACAGGACCTAAATTATTTTAAGCACTTTTAAAATTCTCGATTTTTTAAAATATGTTGCAAATTGCAAGTAAAAAACCGGTATGAGTATTGATATAAATGCCGATGAGGATAGTGTGTTCTGAAGTTGATATTGAAGATCTGCAGTTTGTAGTCGGTGCGGTTTCCTCTCTGTCTTCAGAACGAACTGCCTCACGAGGTCTTTCCATTAAGCTACGATATGGGGTTCTTCAAGAGAGCTGTGAATAGGATTTTACAAGGTCGGCGGCGCGCCCGCATGCCCCCTGGTGTTGCAGGTGTCCATGGGCGGCGGTAACACTTACCATCACGTGGGACCGCTTGCCGTCCGCCCACTAGTCTATAAAAAAAAAAAAAAATATCAATCGTTTTGTAGAAATCATAAATAAAACTGTAATATTTTATAATTTCTTTTTTGTTGCATTATTTACCATGGTGTCATGATTGGAAGTACCAGGTACCTAGGCATGAGTAGATCAAGACATGCAAATATTACAAGTAGGCTATCAAATGTGCAGGTCTATGTCATGTTTGGCTTAGGTTAGCAAATTAGCACGCTACTACGTAAACAAGCTTATTATAAGCTTCGATTATTAATTGTTTAGAATGTGGTTCGATAAATGGAATTCAAATAGCGTAACATTGTAGTAGGCAAGTAATTTTAAGGTATTTCAGTACCTTAAATGGATTATTATTATTAAAAAAAAATTGAGCGATCATTCCTTGTTTTGCTTTTTTTGAGTACCCTTAATTGGTTTAATAATAATTAAAGTTTGTTGAAGGAAATTGATTTTACCGAACAGGCCATCTGTTTAACAAGAATAATTTTTATTCATTCATTCAGTTTGGTCAATTTGTTATCGCGGATTTGTTAGTCTGAACAAAGTTTTTATGGTGCAATTTGAAACCTAGCTCTAAATTACATCTATGTCTAAAACACACGTTTACCCTAAAAAAGTAGGTAACAATTCCAGCAGTGGTAGGATCGTATGCCTTCAGGACGAACGACGTCCGAATGGAGGTCGTTTGAAGGTTAAGGACGCGCAGGCCACGCCAGTACAACGAAGTGTCTCCGGGCTCTCGAGAAAAACCTTTTAATTAATTGATTAACAGTTTACAGTCCAGTCCACCCATACACGAATCCAGTTTAAAGTATTAGATTTCGTCTACAGCTTCGACTGAATGGTTCGATTTCATTTAAGCTAATAGTCTAATATATATATATATATATAGCGAGTATATCTAATAGTATAGTTTATACTGGGCTCAATATTATTTATCCCTTTTGGTTAATTATACGTAGATGACATGTAGTTGTAAATACCTACCTTTCCATCGTGAAGTTCTGATGTGTCTGTTTCAATAATAAACCAAGATCTCGACATCGCAATTTTTTACTTAATAATACTCCCCCAGCCAAGTCGAAGTACATTACATACATACATATATGATTATTTATGATTATAGAGTAGACGATTCTAGGTTCAAAGAAGCAGACGGTTATCAGATCTCTACACGTAACATAAAAAGCCTAAAGAGTACGAACGTGAAAGGAGCTTTCTATATTTAGGTTCCCTTCAATTAGTATGGATAAACAGAAAATAATTATTAGTAATAGTTCAGTTATAGTTATAGTTATAGTTAGTAATAGTAACACGCTATGTTCTAGTGGTTAGTTAATTTAAACCTACTGACGGCTGTGTCATCGAAGTTTTCTTCTATACTAATACTAATAATATCATAGAGGTAAAATTGTGTTTGTTTGTAGGTATATTGGGGGTAATCTCTGGAACTACTGAACCGAATTCAAAAATTCTTTCATAAATAGGAAGCTACATTATCCGTGTTTGATATAGGCTATATTTTATTTTGAAATTTTGAAAACTTATAAACCGTAACGAAGCGAGGACGGATCGCTAGTATTTAATAAAGGATGTTTTGTAACCAACTCGGCAATAAAATAACATATTGTGGGAACAAGAACATTGCTCATCCCAAGAACAGGGAACATTGCTCTTGAGAATTGAAAATTAATTTAAAGTAATGTCTTAGTTTATTTATTTTTTTCAATTCTAATTACCCACAACCTGATCGTAGATAGGTATAGGTAGGTACTTATTATGCGTTTGAGGTAAGAGAATTTGTGTATTTATTAAATCTTTTTATATAGGCGTTTTTAAAAACGTTTGAGTTTTGACTAATAGTTTTATTTTCTTTTTTTTAATTGTTTGTATCATCATAAAAACTGAATACTATAAGTGCTCTTTGCTACGTAGTTATACCTATATTAAAAGTGTAAATTTATTTATGACACAATTAGCAATAACAACGCCAAGTAGGTGCATTACAATTGATTGGTCAGTTGCCAAACCACCTAGGTATTTATTGATACATTTCAGGAATTTATGGTTGTTGAAAATTAGCGAGAGCCATTTCAGTAATGGGTACTACTTGGTACTACTTGGTACATGGTACTACTTCAGTAATGGGTGCCTTTGAAATTATTACTGATGTTTTGTTCTGATTTTTTTAGTAACTGCTCACACGTTACTGTCCATAATTAATTTTATCGCCCAATCGGAATTTCACGCATCAAATATTTATAGAGCTACTTACTCATTTCAAGATATGTTACTCCTCGTTCCCATTTTTTTACTGCTCATATTTTCCGCACAATCTGTTATTAACACAATTTGTTTTTCATACTGACCGAAGCTCTAATATATTACTGCCTCTTTAAATTTTACTGTATAGGGATCACCCTTTACTAGAAATATCTTTCATATAAATATAAACTGACAACCATATAGGAAAAATTCTACAGTACGGAATATAGAATTACGGATATCGCAGCTCTGTGTTCTACAGCCTATTTGCTTACGCTTATTAAATACAAGTATCAAGTACGCGACAAAAATTATTGTGTTAAAGCAAAATTGGACATTGATTGCGTCATCTCTCAGTCGGAAAGGTTAATGGCCCACTTTGTTACTTTGGTCTATAGAGCGGCCTATGTCGATATTTCAGTAGCTGCTCCCAGTTCACCGACCTGTTGCTGGTCGGATACCATCGAGTGCGTTCGATTTAATGTCATCAGTGGAAGTAGTTTCGGTGAGGGCGACAGATGATGATAAGAAATAAGAATAACCTTTCGCAATAAGTATCCTACATTTAGTGAAAACAGCAAGGGAATCGAATAACTACATGCTGAGATTAAGGCGAACAAGAACAGACTATATAGACGTACTCTTTTCCTTTTATATAGAGGGTAAATAATGAAATTGAGATTAAGGCTATTCCGCAAAAATCATTAAGTTGTGTTTATACAAAATCGTCCGATTTTTTTAAGTTTCCCACGACCGTGTTGTTATTGATAAATAATTTTATTAGCCTGTAATAAAACAGAAACCAGGGTTCGCACAAAACCCAGAATTTCGCTGAAAAAAATAACTTAAATTTTCAGATACGTGTATAGTTATACTCACTAATGGTACCTACGTGTATGAGAATTAGCGATAGGTACCCGAGGTAGAAGAATATTAACAGAGAGACATATATAAAGACTGCTTTTATGATATATACAAAAGGTGTGACGTAGTGAAGGTAGTGCAAATTCAGGTATCGGGTCTCGTATCCATTGATCGGCATGCGGGCGGGCGGCGTTGGGCGGGCGGGCGCGCCCACGTGCTCGCTCGCGCCGGGAATAGACAGTCCAACGCGCAACTTCACATTGCTCACATCACGACGTTGCTTTTTTTTATAACATAAAACCATGTGCAATAAAATTACAGAACAAATAATTAATTTTAAGTAATAAGAAAAATCATTCCGCGCATTAGTGACATCAATTTTACTGATTAATAATTTTCATTTGTTTGGAAACGTGTGCAATAATATAATAGGTGCTCTGTCGTCAAGTAAACGTAGGTAATTTGTGTTCGTAGTGTGTAAACGTAAGCAATAATATAGTGGATTAATTAATATTTAGTGAGACTTTGAAGTCTGTGGTTAGCATTGTTTGTTCGTGAAGATTGGAACGTCGTTCGTGGGCGTTTTAACGAGCTCCCGCCGGTATATTTTGAATTTAGAATTCGCTCAGAACTGTAAATCGTGCGCGTGTGTGTCCGAGCGCAGGCGGTGTTAAGCGCCGGCGCCTGTGGGGGTGTCAAGGTGCGCTGAGCGCATGCGATGCGTGAGAAACTGGCCACGCTGCTGCGTAGTGCTGTGCGTACGCCCGCCACTACAGAAAACACGGACAAGCTGCACAATGGTGATTTTACACCAGTGCTCGTGTTTCCAGGTGAAGGTTAATACACATTTATTTAATATTATTTACTTTATTTATATAATATTATCTAAGAAAAATCATTCCGCGCTTAGTGACATTATTTACTAATCCAGTTTTTACCCGCAGTTTCGTACATGGTAGAATTTTAGGTCTTCTCTTACAAAAGCTCATACATTTTCCTAATTAATAAACCGATTTTGATAAAAGATAAAACAAACCTTTCGGAATATACAGACTACAATCGACCCTTGCTCCGAAACCTAAAACTACGGATTCTGTTCATGACTCTTAGTTACTCTTAATTTACATATGTTATGTATTCTATTAAACATATAAATGTTTAGGCTTTGTATTTAGCAAACATGTATTTAAAAAAAAAAACATATTTTTTTGGAAAAAAGAGCCATTATTTTCATGCGAATCTTGAACGGAATCTAAGGTTTCAGGTTTCGGGAAAGGTTCGATTACCGGTTATTTACCCCGTATATCCTGCACAATGGTTAAAACTAAAATAAATAAATAAAACCGCAAAACAATCGCGCTAGTAGTTCCCAAATTCCCAACCCAATAACAGATAAACAGATATTTACTCCGAAGAAATAAGGAAGTTGCATGTGTAAAATACGTTAGTAAATTCCAATATTTAGGTGTGTGAAGATAATATTTTCCCAAAATCCATATTCAAATTATTGAAGCGATTGTAATTTCTACTGATTACAAACGTATTGAACAAAAAGAGAAAGAAAATTTAGTATAAAAAATTGTGACACAGAACACCTCACATTATAACTGAACTTTAAATTTTAAAATGCTTAATTCGAAGAAATCTTCGACGACAATAGTGACTGGTTTGTAATTTTAAAAGCGTTATTGGACGAAATAGGAGTCTGACATAAGGAAAATAATTCGAATTTTCCCCATTTGCAAAACCAGCGTTATGTGGTTAAAGTATATACGTTAAGTGCCAATAAACGATGACTTGATGAGACATTGTATGAACCGTGTCTCGTGTCACGTTCGCAAAATTGTAAAACATTTGTCGGCACATTCTATTCACCGCCGAGTGCACACACACACAATTAATACGAGTAATAATATGGTCAGATAATAATACTGCCAACAACCGAGGGGAGTGGTTTTGCTGCAACTCCTATAAGTGATTATTTTGTTTCTCATTTATTGTAACAATCCATACCTGTTTTAATAACAATTTAATGTTTTGCACAGTCAAGACATAAACTTCAGTTATAATGTGCTGTTCGTTATTATGACATATCATACGAGTACTCCCTTTATCTATGAGGGTAAAGCTTATTTAAATATTTGCATTTAAATTTTGTTTAAAATGTGTTGTCCTTTTTTTAAAAACAAAACTTTAAACTGGTTAGAACGAATTTTAGAAAAAAGCATTTATAAGTAAGACTGTTACATTTTGTGCACAAAAATTAGTTTACACATCGTTAAGTTCTGTGACGTGATCGATGTTAGGTCAGTTATCCAAAGGCTGCTACGAGGAATATTTTTATCGACGATTTCTTTACGTATATTTATGTACGAGTATATTTAAAGGGCAACATGTATGTCGCTTAGAATCAAATTTATTTAACCAATAACCATTTCAACCTAATTTTTTTCTAATAAATTGCTGTGAAGTCAGTTCTTTTTTTAATTGAATAATACCAACTTACGAAGTCCTTTTAATATTAACCTTAACTATTGTAAGTGCATGGAGCTAAATATAAAAAAATGGCTATACATACTTACAAATGTTGTCAAAGGGAGATGACCATTTTTGATTCTAATCGACTCATGTGTGTGCGGTTTTAGTTGCGTTAATATCTGCAACTATTAAATTCCATCTTAGTAAATCTTATAGTAATTTATAATAATAATAGGCCATTCTGTCAAACGAAACAACTTATAAAAAACTTTAGTCTAATAATAAAAAAATATATAGGTACTAGGCAATATTAAATGTAGATTCAAAACAAAGTATCACCCGAAGCAGAGGCCTTCGAATGAATGCAAAGAATTGAAACTTCAGTCTATACTCTATTCTCTAATCAAATCTAATTATTTAGCTTGAGAGGATTTTCATAGTTGCTAAAGGCCCCTGAGCGTTGGGGCCCGTGCACTGCACCACTTTGGCGACAGCTGCTCCACTGGTCTAAACACTTGACCTAATACTACTACTTACTACACATAGCAGACACGTACGCATCGTACAAAATTTGACATTACCATGATAATGATCATTATTTACTTACAAAATTCATACAATTTTGTTTGAGATAATTCGATTCACATCTCAGTAAATGTTAACGCATTGTGGCGAGTCGTACTCACGTAACTTTGAAATTATTTCTGTTGCGTCGTCCGGTGCCGACGGTGGCACGTGACGAACCGAACTTTGTGCGTCATTGGGGGGAAACTAAAACTGCAAATTGAACGATAAGCGGAATACACGAGACTAGTACACAAGTCGGGACAGTAGTACTTAAGAACGCTACTTTTGCTTTTGAATTTCATAGACAAGTTAACACGAGGAAATATGAGATGTTTCTAACAAGTAAACTTGATATATCGTTTCTATTAGCTTTGAGCGTATTGTAAGATTTAATACATTTGTAACGAACGTGTACCTACACTATACCTATAGTGTACCTGCCTAATGTACCTTTCCTGTTTTTTTGTATCAAGTTTTTACCAAAACTACCTAAATTATCTAACATTATCTGTGAAAAGGAGCGATTCTACTCGTAGTTTACTAGATATGGCTTTAGTGTAATCTTAAAAAAAAAGCTTAGTTTTTTATTTACCTTAAAAATACATAATCTTGAAACAACGAAATTTTTAGTTAGGAACCCAAATTCAATGAGTCCAAAGTTCCAAATCGAGAATAAAGTCCCTTACCGATAACGTCACATATTATATTATTGTGCAATCAACGATTTGTATGGTATGTATGGTATGGCATTAAGAACATTACATTAAATATTATTTATTATGGTTCCAAGCAAACATGGTCCATCAATGAATATCTGCCGGTTATGCAATTATAGAAAAGTTGCTTGAAAACATGAATTAAAAAATGTCAAATAAGAATTGTATTTCAGTAAAAATAAATAGTCAGAAGCTAAAAACTCAAATAATTAAGATACATTGCTCCTTATTACTCTGTTGTATGTCGACGATTTTGACTAACGATTCAATGTACCTACTTGAGTAATGGTTTTTGCGTATGGTTTCTATACTTATTCGTCAGATGGGAATGTTGACAGCTAAAGCAACATAGCAATGTTGTGTTAATGATTAAACGGTATCAGCATTTAAAACACGAGTTTAATCAATAATCATTTAATCATAATTACTGATGTACATACGTTATATATGTATATAATAATTCATGTGATATTTTAATTGGCGTGCAAACAAACAGATATTTATTTCACCGTGTCGATTGCTTTTAACTAAACCATAAACTTGCTGTTAGCAAAAAAATTTCACGCAACGATTTGCATTGTTTATCAATCTTTGATTTTATCGCTGTAGTGACTTCATTTTATTACACACATACAGATTACAAGTTGATAAAAATTTCGTAAAATTATGTTATTAGTCATTTGATAAACTGACGCACAATAAAGTATATATACGTCATCGATTGTCATTTAGATATCTGAGAGTAGCTATCTACTTATATAGAGCTCTGATATGGCCTAGAGACAGGACGAAGAAGAGTTTTGAGAAGTCTAAGACTGATATTTTGGCAGCACTATGCGTCGATAATAATTATAATTGGCACACAACACTGTCTCGATAAAATGTCTTAATTGTTTTGTTTACTACGGAAATAAACATTATAGATCTATTCCATAATTGCATTGTCTATTTCTATGATTTTAGATAAAAAATGTATCCATCGACATAAACATAGCAAACATACAAGCCTATTCTATTGTGCTTCTATTTGTAATTTTAGTCGATATGTTCGCACGTCCTTGTATCGATTTCTCCACATTTTTGCTTTTAATTTCAGCACACAATATCAGTTGAATACAAACTATCGCATATCACTACATCACTTATTATGAGGCGATATTTAGTTAATCGTAACTAACATACTACAGTCCCAGAAAGAAAAGCGTCTATCTGTATGTTCGCGATAAATTCAAAAACTACTTACCGGATTTTGATCCTAATTTCACCGTTAGGGTACGTATTTATTCCGGAAGGTTTTATTTAAACATTAAGATCGATTCAGTAGTTTAGAATGTATAGCGAATGTAAAGGTTTTACTTTAAAATTGTAATATAAATTTAAAATTATCTCGGGCGGAATCGTTAGTTGAAAATAAAAATTACACTAAAAGAAAAATCCATGGTAAATGCAGTGTCTTTATTTATATACATTATTGTATACACAAATGTTAAAAATGAAAAGAGTGTCATTTCTCTTGTCATGTACATACTCTATTGTACATACCTTTTGAAAAAGGTAGTCTACAATACAGCGACTTTGTCTCCGTGGAATTGGGATTAAAAAACATCATTCCGAATTACAAGTAGGTATGCCTTTGATAGCCATTTGTTGGTTCGTTGGTTTTAGGTAACAGGCAAATTAATAAAAAAAAAAAGAAAAATTCGTTTATTATTTTAATAGAATCACTAACAACTCCTGTTTACATTCAGTAATGAATAAGAATGAATGATACTCGTATTATCTAAATAGGAATTAGTTCTGAGAAAAATGTTTACTTAAAATACTTACTATGCTTACAAATAATAGTACTTTGTTTCGACTGTAACGTAACACTTGATTATATTAGACGGATCATTAATATCGAACTTAAGGCGACTCTACAATTACGCCGTGAAGTAACACGAACAGCCGTAAACAAGGATGATGGAGGATGGATAGTTTTCGAAGATTTCCCGTAGAGGCGTTCTCACAACGCGCAGTTCCCGACGTGAATTCTCGCGATGTTACGACGCGAGTCTAGTGCCGCCTTTACGAGCAGCTATTGGTAAAAGTAAAAGCCGTCTTCATTAAATTAAATTTCATTACATCGTTTGTAATCTACTGAAGTTATTTTCATAAAAAATAATTCTAAACCTTCCGAAATAAATATCCCACCCACACAGTCGTCGACACTACAAATGGACTGCTGGACAAATGTCGTCTTTTGTGAGATTTTAAACAGTAAGGCGCTGTGTAGATGTGACAACTTTCAGTTGCGGAAACCAGCAATCGCAACTTCATAGGTGTAGCTGCAAACAAGCGAGAATAGTCGATGCGACGATGGATCTCGAAGAAATAAGACATTCTGTGCGTTTAATAATAGAAATAATTTTTAAATTGCTAGTTGGGAGAACTAGAAAATTATATGAAAATAAATATCCACAGCTAGTTAGTTCTATCTCTATCTATGGAGTGTCTGCACAACACTTAAAAGTTTATCGAGTTATTAGTTTCGGTATCTCAACAAATAACATTTTCCCCCTTGACGGCTGTTTGCCTAATTAGTGCGTAAGTGCCTAGTTCGATTTCCACAAACAAACAAGTTATTATAATTATATAGTATGTATACTAGGATTTTCACATTATTTCGTACAGATTATATTTTAATGTAACAAAGCTCGTTAGCCGCCGTATCTTGGCAAATAGTTTGGTGGTCAGGCTGTTTTTGATCTCATTCTGAACGTTACGCTGAATTTATATCTATTGTGACGTTGGAAAATGTGACATTTTTTTTTGTACCCATCTTTATTATACCAACGCACATTAGGACTATTCGTCACGTGTAATTTAAAAATAATGGTTCTTTCATTACGCAGTTACTTTAAACAATGATTTTATAATTTTATTGAAAACGTCTTGCGACTTGAAGTCATGGAGACATAATATTCGCACTATTATGTGTGACAGCTTTACATCGGTGTTACTCAGTATAAAACAAAAATGTGTGAACTTAGAAAATTGGCATGTATATGTTTGGTACTTATCCTCATATTAGTGTAACTAATAATAATTGTTCATACCTAGAAATAAGTTTTGATTATTGTTGCATTGGTAATCTTTAAAATGAATAAAAAAGTATAAAAAATTATATTAAAAATATGAAATTAATAATTATGTTGCAGAGATGTAAGTATCTCTCTACGTTTTCTACCGTCTGTATAATAGGGAATATTCAAAGAGCTGTTCAATCTGATGCTACCTTAGAGTTGTGAATGAACTGTTGAGGTAAACCTGTGAAAAGGATTCGGCAAGGTCAGCAACGCTCCCAGTGTTGCTGCAGGTGCCCATGGGCAGCAGTGACCACGTACCATCTTGTAGGCCGCCCGCCCGTCTGTCAATTCTACTATAAAAAAAAACTAAATTGTCGTTTTCATTCTACAAAATTGAACAATTATGAGTAAAACACTTCGTATGTATCGTTTGGCGGTAAGTGGTGTTTAACAACTAGGTATACACTTGCATTTTCGCGTACATTTTTGTAAAATGTCTAGAATTTTAACTTCGTCAAGTGAGCGCTTGTTACGTTGCGTGCTGGAGTAATTAATGATGAATGGTGTTGTTTCAGGGAGCGCACACGAAGGCGGATTGGTGTGGCGCGGGTGCTCCGCCGGCTGCGACGCCGAAGAGGGTACGGCGGGAGCGCTCGGCGATGGCAACGCCAACCCAGGAGACAAGGTACAGGTCGCTACATTTCTTTACACTTTTAATTCCACCCATAAAAGCGACCGCTATGCTTGTTTGTTTGTGTTCTTGTCTTGACCGTTTGATGATATTTGGACTACATTTAGACCAGGGTCAATTCGCGTCGGTACCGTACTCCCAATGCTTTAAGTTACATAATTCTTTTAATGTTATAATACTGTTCGTAAATCAGCATTGCTTTCTATAAAACACGTTTCCATTATTAGGTTTTCTATTACTGAAACATGTTTATATCATTGCATCATCGTGATAACTTAGGCCTTATTTCCACGCTGATTCAGACTACATTGTCTGTAGCCAGCAAAATGTAAGGTAGAATCGGAACCAGACTTATAAAAACGTTTATAAAAGAACCACACTATTAAATACCTACTTAAATCGCACTTTTCCTGTCTGTTCACATCTTCCATGATAATATAGGAACAATTTATATATGTACATAATACATACCATTGATTTCTGTTTGTACGAATGCTGTCATACGTACAAAATGTGTGTTTATGTTACTCAGTGCTTTATGTTGGTTTTATACGAGTTCAGCGTTGCACCCAGAGCCCGAACGTGACCTTCATTTTTTTCTTAGCTGGTTATTCATGTTTGTCTTTCGTCATATGTTACTAACCCATTTAGTATATTAAAGATATATCGATCCGTACCTACTTTAGTACAAAGAGTTCCATTTATTTTACTATCTCTCCGTGTTTCAATATTAGTAATCTTCTTATACTGATTTATATTTGTAGGTAGATATAATGTAGGTTATGTATATATGTAGGTCATTTGAACAGACTGTACCTAGTATCTTTATCCGTTCTGGAATAATTAACAGGTATTTAAAAGAAAATATACTAATTAATCTTTTCTAAAAAGAAAATATTCTAATTAATCTTTTCTAAAAAGAAAATATTCTAATTAATCTTTTCTAAAAAGAAAATATTCTAATTAATCTTTTCTAAAAAGAAAATATTTAATTGCATTATCACTGCATTCTAAGCTCTACTAATAATCCCAGTATCAGAACTGAGTAACGAGTAACTACCCAGGATTACTTTGAGCGCACTCAAATACTGGCCAATCGTAATCTCGCACTGGCGTATAAAGTTAAACTCACAATACTTACCTTACCTCCTAAGTAAGTACCTACTGTAGTACTATTATGTACAATATAATCTGTGTTTTTTGACACGCCACTTGGCTACTAAAAACTTTCCAATACCTAACTTGACGATTGTTTCTATTGTTTTCTAAATAAAAATATTAAAAAAAAACTACAATATTGTACATTTTCTTAATTAAATGCATATTACCTATATAAAGAAAAGAAAAATACAGCTTATAAAATTTCTTCTTACCCAATCAAATTGGATTTATGCTGCCGAATTCTGGTTGCCCTTTATTTTGGCCCATTTTAAATTCAAATGCATTGAGATTCAATAGGTATGTATTATATTTTAAAATAATTGCATAGTTAAAGAGCTGCTTAGGAAGAGCTTGTAGTGTTGAAAGGTGCATGTATACATACAAACATGAAAATATTTCACTAAATAACGTTCTAAGTAGTACACTGTTTTTTAAGTTGGCCCAAATGAAATAAACAAATATTTCCTTAGTAATTATTTAACGCTTTTGATCTTAAATACATGTATTGATCTTAATCGAAAGAGGGGCCGTTAGATTCTAATAAACATGATCTTTATTAAGCCAAAGCGCAAAAAGTTCTATCTATAGATCTCAGAAGAATAATTTATTTTTACATTAGTGTCATCTTTATAACGAATTGTTTTCCAGGAAAATGTCAGTTTATTTATCTAGTGTTTAAAGGATTTTCGTGTATGAGGTTTAAAATTAAAATCAGCCGTTAGTTTATATTTAATGACATTAATAAAAAAATATATATGAAATATTGCCGTGTACATCTATTCTACTGTTAATATCCATTCTATTGTTGTGCTACGTCTCATTTAATTTTCTTCGAAGTGAAAGATAGTATACAGATTACATAGCTGCGCGTCAAGCATTTTTGGTTGAATGGGCTACAGGATGTTATGATTACAGTAACTGTTCATGTACCACAAAATAACGATTATTAATATAGGTAGATATCTTTAATACAAGTATATATAGGTGTCGAATGAATGACGTAAAGTGTAGGAAGGAGATACTACGTAGCTTATAGTTAAAGGTATCTTGTAATCCTTATCAGACGATGTGGCTTCGTTGTGATAACTATGGTATTTAAATGTTTCTTAGATCTATACTACTTAAGAGACTTGAGTTTATTTATTTCTATTTATTTTTGAAAACTGATTTTGAATATTTTCTCACATTTAGGAAGCTAAAAATACCTAATAAAGATAAAAAGATAACTTGAAGTACGATATTGTAGAATATAAAAAGTGACGTCATGAAATGTATAAAATTTTAATATACGAAAAATTCTATAATCTAACACGTAGGGGTCGTGGAGTGCGACGTCACCCCGGCTGATTTCACAATCACAGTACGCCCCCGACAGAGGCGAGGCATATCATATCGCACATTCTATGAACATATCATAAAGCAATCGTCATCTTTATGGTTATCGAAGACCATAATAAATATTTGCTACTTTGAAACCAGTTATATCAACCTGCATCTTGCATTTATCTAGTAATTTACTTTCCAACCCTTCTTTTAATAATAGGTACCATAAGTTTATAAAAATTGAAATTCTGCATGTAACGTTGCTCCGATTGTTAGTTCTATTCACATGTTTTAGAGAGAATTTTTCCCCATACGAACATATCATCAAGAATTTAAGTATTTAAATTACCTGTATTCTGTTCTCTTTCTCTCCACAACGTAAAATAAAAGATTTCACTAGTGTCAATATCTAGGAAACTAGAACCAACAATAAGGTATATCAATTGTGATATTTTCATATAATATCACAATTTATCTGACGAAGATATACTATATGTCTGTGTCTCTATGCTGTATATTGGCTTCTCCTAAGGACCGCCACTACACACGGTCTTCCGCTCTTCTCATCCAGACGCTACTGGTGACTCTCTTTAAGTCGTCAGTTCACCTGGCCATTGGGAATCCCACACTACCTACGTTTCCTGCCGCTGATTCAACCTCAATGTTGATTACTATACTATGGTATATTGCATAGTTGGAGGGGTCGGACGCAGCTCCGGACGACCCTGTTCACCTCAAGAGACGGGTGGGACTCTTCAGTGGGGTGGCTCTAATCGTCGGCACCATGATCGGTAAGCATTATTTATGTATGTTTTCTGTTTTATAACCTATCAAAGTATGATCTGTATGTAACCTTCAGTTGTATGGCCGTGGGGCCATAAAGTTATCGTTTCGTATAAGTGCAAATTCTATTTTTATTAGTGGATCGTTGTGTCAAAGATTAACTGGACACACAACGATTTCGGTAGGTAGTTTAACTAGATCACCATCAAATTTACAATGTGTCTAGGTAGGAAGATACAGTATGTTATATATAATTAAAGAGTTCTATCGTTATTCTCAGTTCTACTTTCACCTATTGTGCATAAGATTCAAATCTTTACAACCATGTAATAAATCATTAGGTAATAATATTTATTACAAGGTTATCGGTGGTACTTCTCGAGTTCGTACCTACTTGCACCCAACATCCTGTCCATAAAAGTTGTGTCTGGATTCATTCATGAAATCATAAAAACTGGTAAATGCAGTTCAAAAGGTTTCCATGACAATTGCGCCTTTTAAAGACTCATAAATAATACTTCTATTAAAGTAGGTCTTTTTGAAAATTACGTCAATAACAGATAGTGTTGAAGGGAAAGTTTAATTTATATCACTTGTTGGAAATTATATTATAGAAAGTGAAACCGAATTGAGTTACAATACTATAATAATTGCTATTTGAAGAGCGACCAACGTTTTCGTCGAACTATTAATACCCACCCAGTACCCTCTGAAATTATGTTGACATTGATGAGTCGCGGCTCGCACGTGATAAAGCTTTACATAAAAAAAACAATGTTAAGATTTTTCTATGTAGACTAATGACAAATATTTGCTTTCTGTTACTTATTTGATTCTCATACTTTATCATGTCATCATATACGGTCGGTAGCAGGTTAATCTATATACATATTATGTATCTTAAGGGATTAGCAATAAGGGTTAGTATAGATTGGACGAGAAATTGATTCAACTGTCAAGTGGCTGTCACATGGTATATCTTCTATATAACAAACGCTATTTGATTATTTTTAAATAATTAATACAACTGAAGATATTAGAAATCAATCCGTGAAATCTAAATGTCATGAGAAATGACTGAGTTACGGGGCTTAAAAGTCTAAGTTAGAAAAGGACCGTGTTACTGTGTTAATGATGTCACTAATACAGTAGATGAAATATGTAATGGAGTGAGTGACACAGGTAACGCACCTCAAATATTCTCAAAATCCATTACTACCTAATTCTTTTTAATATGGGTTTATGTTCTTTTCTATTTGCCGAATAAATCAAGAAACATACATTTGTAGTAGGTGCAGTCAACTTACCGTATTTATTTAAAATCAAGAAACTATTTATGCCACATAAAATTTGACACAGTACAGTAGCTAGGTCTTGCATTGCGACTATGATTACCATGACTATGAGTGCTAATGAATGTTGTCCACTGTACTATTATACTCCCAACTCTACACTTACGCACTCTAATATGTACATGTATCTACATACTCTTAACAGAATTTGTAGTAGTTCTTCTCAATACCCAGAACACAGATTTACCTCAACGATTTACACAGATTTCTCAAAGGCATTTGATAGTGTAAATCACGATATACTGGTCTCAAAGTTGAATAACATGGGTATTGGAAATCCGTTGTTAAGTTGGCTGAAAAGTTATTTGACTGATAGATCTCAATTTGTCGAGATAAAAAATTGTAAATCTAAAGTTATAAAAGTTCCTTCTGGAGTCCCGCAAGGCTCTCACTTGGGCCCTCTTTTGTTTAACTTTTTTATAAATGATTTACCTTCATGTTTAAAATTTTCTTCGATACTTTTATACGCTGATGATGCTAAAATTTATAAGAATATTGAAAACTCTGTTGATGCAGAACTTCTGCAAATCGACATTGATAGTGTAATGGAATGGTGCAATCTAAACTTATTGAAACTCAACGTTAAAAAATGTTCAATTATTTCATTCACAAGAAAGAAGACTGGTATAGTTTACAATTATGTTATGGGTAACGATCAATTGCAACGGGTGGAAACTGTTAAAGATCTCGGTGTCTTGCTTGATGCGAGGCTTTATTTTAATGATCATATCAAAACTATTTCTTCTAAGGCAATGCGAATGTGGGGATTTGTTTATAGAAACACGTCGGAGTTTTCGCGTGTTAGTACACTACTTTTACTATATAAGTCTCTCGTTCGCCCTTTGGTGGAATATTGCTCAATCGTCTGGTCTCCTTTTACAAACGAACAAATTAAACTCATTGAAAAACCTCAGCATAATTTTCTGCGACACGCGGCCTATCGCGATGGTCACGGAATGTCACGCGATAATCATGATTATTCTTACATTCTTAGTAAACTGGGTTTGCAATCTTTGCAGGAGAGAAGAGTAATTTTTGATCTCACTTTTTTATTCAAAATTATTAACAACTTTTTAGATTGCTCTTTCCTAACATCGCACATAAATTATAGAATAAGTGCTGCTGGCACGAGGAACTCTGATGTGTTTTATGTCCCCTATAGAAGAACTGACGTTAGCAAGAATGAAACTTTGATACGACTGATGCGCAAGGCTAACGCTCTTGGTGATACTGTTAATTTTTATGGTGATATTGTTGAATTTTCGCGCCAACTGAGAAGTTCTGATCTTATGTTGCTTTGAGTTGTACTTTCTATTTTCCTTTCTTTAATCTGTTATGTAAAAAGGGTATATCCCGTATAAATAAATAAATAAAAAATAAATACCCTACGTCACTGGTCACGAGAATGCTCCAATCAACACCAAGAATCTCATACCGCAAATATCATGCGGATATGATATGTCACATTTGAAATGAACAACGGTCTTACATCGGCATCCTTGACATTATAAACAATTTTAATAAACACTTTATAATGTTACCTCATTTGTCTGACTTGTCCTACTAATATTATTTTTTTACTAAACGTAATATCCTCCTAGTCGAATCTGTCTTTGAATGTAAATGGATACATTCGATATATGCGTAATAAGTTTAGAAATTAACAGTCGCGTTATCATGTTCCTCTAGCTAGAACAAATATTTTCGTTTAGAAGACCATTTCACTTAAACGCCACATTTTTATGATGTTAATGATCTTAAAGATGATTAAAATGGTGACGATTATAACACTTAAATTATGTATAGTAAAATGTGACGTTTAAATGTGAAATAGCCTTTTGAAAGTATTCTGCCCTCTAGAAAAAAAGGCACCATGCATTTTGATGAAATTCGAGAAAAATGCAAAAAAAAAATTGTTAAAATTTTTATTAATTTAAAATCAGGCTAAAGATTTCGAGTTTTGGATAAAACAAAAAATAATAATTAACAATTGTTTATTCTGTTTGTTTATTTTTAATTTCTGAATACAATGTTACATTGGCTTTCGTTAAAAATATTAGTAATGCCCTTTTTTCTTAAGTATTAATGTAATACTTGAAAGGTATCAAATACTAATTACCATCTCCCTTTTTAGGTTCAGGAATATTCGTCTCGCCCTCTGGGCTTTTGGAGCGCACAGGCTCAGTGGGCATAAGCTTCATCATATGGATGGCGTGTGGCCTGCTCTCACTGCTTGGTAAGCACTTACATTTTGTCACTTTTATAAGAATTCCCATTGAAGTAAAATCTGTACAATGAAATCAACGAGACAAGAACTTTGCGTTTGTGTGAGTGCACACCGATAGTCTACATTGCGAACCATCGGATTAGACAATTCGGCACCCACTCGCATGCAAAGCTCATGCCTCGTAGATTTCACTGTACTGTTATACAAGAAACACTACATAAAAAGTTAGCTTAAGTATGCTGTAGGTACATAAGCTCATTGTTCATGTAGACCTTCTTGCATTAAACTACAAATGCTTCTTGAATTGTGAATGTTGAGTGTAATAATAAAAATTGAATTTTTAGATTCCTATCAAGTTTATGAAATAACTTTAACTAAACAGGAGCGCTCGCGTACGCGGAGCTGGGCACGATGAATACTTCGTCGGGGGCTGAGTACGCTTACTTTATGGACGCATTCGGATCATCGCCGGCATTTTTGTTTTCATGGGTATTTCAAATTTCTTCTATCTTATCATAAGCCTATTTTTGTGTGTGGTCTACATACATACATACATATTTGTATTTGGTGATGCCTCAAACAGACCTACAAATGTATCAAGGTACGAGTATGTGGTTAGGTTCCTACTTACGTTCTTGTAATACTTATTTATGCTCTACTAAACATTATAAACTGTTTTAATTAATACTTTATAATGTTGACCAATTTGCTTGTCTTGTACTAATAAATTTTGCTAAATGTTTAAGGTATCAACGTTGGTCCTGAAACCCTCCCAAATGGCCATAATTTGTCTGAGTTTTGCAAAATACGCAGTGGAGCCGTTCGTAACTGAATGCGAACCTCCACACGCTCTCGTCAAACTCGTCGCCGTCATTTCTATTGGTAAGACGTCATTTATAATATCTTTAAACTGTGGGGCGTCGTCCCTGAATCATAAAGCTTTTTATCAAGATTTTATAACGTCAATTTTCTTATCTTTTCCTAGTAATGATATTGGCGGTCAACTGCTACAGCGTTAATCTGGCTACGAATGTACAAAACATCTTCACGGCGGCCAAACTTGTGGCCATTGCGATCATTGTGTGTGGAGGTGCATACAAACTTATACAAGGTAATAACCGTATGATCAGGTTCCGATTTAACTATTTACACCACACACATTTAATGGTTTGAAATTAACCAGCTATTTACACTTTTATCACCACGAAATAGGTACATGTTATCTTGCTACAGTCACCCCACACATCATTACTACGTAGGTGCATTTGAATACAACGTCACACTACTTTCGCTTCAAATTCAAACAATGATTAGTGGACACATTATGAATGCATGTCTCTGGCTGGCGTTGTGTTCACCTACAGTGATCATATTCCATGTCGCGTGATATCCTATTGTTCAATAAGTTCGCGGTCATATGTCGTCATAATCACATGAACATCGGCAGTTCATAACTCCATGTAATCATAGTGGGCTGGAATATTTCCGTAAACACTGACAGGAAGTTGTGTCCGTATGGTGCAGGTAATACGCGACATTTACAGGAGCCCAACTTCGCCAGTAGCACGGCCACTCTGGGCAACATTGCTACCGCTTTCTACACCGGCCTCTGGGCCTACGACGGCTGGAACAACCTCAACTACGTCACTGAGGAAATCAAGAATCCATCCAAGTAAGAGCTACCTTTTTCATTTTTGTTCTTATAAGGTTCCCCTTTCTGAGGCTTGATGGCACATTAACATACGCTCCGGCGCCAGGCAGCTCCTACTGCTACCTACTTCTAAATGTGTGCAACGGGTGTGCGAACTCTCACAGCCATCTGAAGTTCGCCGCTGAGTTCACGTGGTCCAACGGGTTTAATGAATCAGTTGATATATTGGAACAGAAACAGAATTTATAGGGTGTTAAGAAAGAGTGCGTCGGAAAGAGCCAACCCCAGTAGGAACGGCACGCTCCTGCCACAATTTGGTCCGAAAACCGCAGGTTGGTAGAACCATGGGAATGTAAGGGGACTGAACCAGTCCCCTTTTTTATAAGACAATTTTTTTTTTAGTTTTATTAGATTAGATTATTAGATTCTAAAATTTTAATACAGGGTAGTAGAGAGGGGGAAGTGAGGGGGGCAGTGCATGCTGCAATCCAACGGCCGCTGGACGCGCTCGACTGGCCACGTTACCCCTCTCTCACAGAAGACTACCTTGAGATGTACTGCATTTCCCACTTTATCTTTATTCCCTAATGTACGTACGTGTTTCGGTAGTGAGTGAGATGTGTCAGAGCCCATTCCCATCCTATCCCTCCCCATTTTCCCAATCCTTTCCAAATCCATTCCTATATCTCCAAATGTATGCAGCGTATCCGGGGGCGTGTCAACGTTTGTCATTTTGGACTAATGTTGGCATCTATCGCGGATGCCTATGGACGACAGTATCCACTTACCATCAGGTGGACTGTATGCTCGTCTGCTGCAAACGTCCATAAAAAAGAGATGTTAAACAAAGCCTTAAATAAAGAAATCCGATCAAAACGTCCCAGTGATGTTTTTGTCTCAGAGATCCAGACACTTTCTTAGTGTTTAGATTTCTATATTGACAAGACGACTAAATGGTTGACAATGTAAAAGTCGCTAACTAGTTATACTCGGGAAGTACATCTCTTGAAGGAGCTTTTCGAGAGAGTTGTGAACAGGACAGTGAACAGGCAAAGTCAACGGCACACCTAAACCACCCCTCACTCAGTCCCTCAGTCATATATAAAAATGAATTGTCTAGTCGTCTATTCCTTTTTTTAACTAAACAGTACTCGTTTATAAGATCTTTTGATAGATATAGCAATGGCAAATAACAAAAAACTCCAGTGGTGATATATGCCTACCTCCAATCTGAGTGTCCAAAAGGAAAGTTTCTCTAGCTTAAGTTCCAAAGGCCTTTAAACTACACTAAGCAGGATTCACGGAGAACTAAAATAGTAGCTACGCCCAAGAAAAGATTTTTCCTCCCATATTCCAAAAAAATAGCAGGTTGTTAAGCAAAATTGTCTACAGAAACTTGCCGCTGAGCATAATAATCGGCATCCCGCTGGTGACGCTGTGCTATGCGCTGGTGAACGTGTCGTACCTGGCCGTGATGTCGGTGAGCGAGATGGCGGACAGCGAGGCTGTGGCCGTCACCTTCGGGAACAGGCTGCTGGGCCCATTGGCCTGGCTGATGCCGCTTGCTGTCACCATTTCCACCTTCGGTTCTGCTAACGGCACGCTGTTCGTTGCTGGGAGGTGAGATTTTCTACCACAATAATTTACTCTTGATGAAAAGCCCCTTCAAAACAGTTATATGATACTTCAAAAAGGTGTTCCTTGGCGCTCCAGTATTTTTTTTGATCAACGGGAGAATTTATTCATAAATATAAAAATCAAATAACATTGTTTTTTTTTATAAACTTTTCAAAAGATAAAAGGGGCGGTTACTTTGATTATTTATATTATGAAAATTATACTGGCCACGTTGGCATCGTATTATCTGATTATTCTTTTGTCAAATTAATTTGTTTTTTGTGTTTGGCTTTGCATTGCGACTTAATTGTATTTAACATTTCGGAGGAAAATAGTAAAATTATTAAAATTGAGCAACCGGCTGTTATTAATTCCAAACTAAACACAGAAATACGCCATCGCAGATCAGACAACGTATGTTGAATATGTTCGGTGATTCATGGTGGTCTGATTTCGTCATATAGTTTTGGCCAAAGTAGTTTTTGGAGGATGATCCCCGTTGTGGACGACCCATTTCGGCAGTCACGGAAAAAACTGGATCAAGTGAAATAATTAATACTCGCAGATCGGGGAATTACGCAATGGGAGATCACGAAGACATTGGCATTAGCAAGGAACGAGTTCATGAACGTTAGTTTCATGATTTAACTTTAGGGATACCTAAGGTGAGCGTTCGTTGGGCGCCCAGAATGCTGACGCCGTTTTACAAACAGCGTCGCGTCGAAAGCAGTGAGGCATTTTTTTAACATGATTAAAGATAGAGAGGAAGAGACTATGTCAAGAATAGTGACCTGTGATGACACCTGGATTCGCCAATGGGATCCCGAAAGCAAACAAGAATCGTTAGAATGGAAATTTCAGGGAGAAAACTCAGCACGAAAGTTCAAGGTTCAGCCATCGCCCGGCAAGCTCGTGGCATTCATTTTCCAGGATGTGGAGGGGATTGTATTAATAGATTAACTGCCAAAAAATAATGCGATGAATGCTGCTTACTATGGCGACTTGGTAGGCCAACTGCGATCAGTAATAAAAGAAGAAAGAAGGGGCAAACTCCATAAAGGAGTCTTTGATTTTGCACGACAGTCTACACGGCTCTAAATACAAGGTCGGCTTTAATTAAAACCGCTGCACAGAAATCAATTATTCACCTTATAGTCCAGACTTGGCCCACTGCGACACATTCTGTTTAGAAATTTGAATAAAAAATTAAGGGGACCGCAGATTTTCAACTGATAAGGAGATGAAGGCCGCTGTGAATGATCATTTTGACGAACAAATGAAAGAATATTTCTTAATGGTTTGATGTCACTTATTGACAATTATAACAAGTGCATTACAGTCGCAGGTGACTATATTGAAAAATGAAAAAATATTACCCATGCAGGCCCTTTGTTCATTCTTACGAGAGTACTTATCAGCCGGCCCCTTATATAATAAAGCACAAATAAGATTTGTAAGCCAGTAGGTACGAGTAGGTAGGTACATTTAGGTACACGTGGCCGTGGGGCGTCAGCCAGCTAGCATGGGGTCACCTCATCTTTCCCAGTAGGTGTCGTAAAAGGTGACTAAGGGATAATAGAGCTGCTACCACAAGCCCTGAATAACTACATCACCTCTAAGAGAGTAAGTGGGCTTGCTTGGTTACCGTGACGTTTTAATAAATTTTATATGTTACGGTTACATTACACGTACAGACAGGCAGGTTATTATGATTTGTGTAATTTACGTGATTGTAGTCAGTGACTTGCTAGCTGACTTGGAATTTCTATTAAAGTTCGTTCTTTTTTCTTGCTACAGGTTGTGTTTCGCGGCGTCCCGAGAAGGCCATCTGCTGGACATTCTTTCATATGTCCACGTACGCCGCTTCACGCCAGCGCCTGGACTTATATTTCACGTAATTATGATATTTCAGTACTTTCTACCTTTAAATGGCAAGCTAGTTATAAGATTCATTACTGACTGCCGATCAAATTGAAATCAATTGCCAAAATTTTGAGTGAAGAAGCCATTCCATTCTGTTTTAACTTTTCTAGTAAGAACCGCCAATTCTTATAGTAATCTTTATATATTATATAATATGAAAAAATAGGACTTAATATAGTTAATTATACTTGAACTAAACGCTTGAAATCAAACTAACAATGTTTTTAATTTAGTCCCTGATAGCGGTGGCGATGGTATTGTACGGGACGATAGACTCACTGATCGACTTCTTCTCGTTCACGGCGTGGATCTTCTACGGAGGCGCCATGCTCGCTCTCATTGTCATGAGGTACACAAAGCCGCACGCACCTAGACCTTATAAGGTACGTTACCCTTTTACCCCTAAAATACAGGGTGCGCCAGAGAAACTTACTTATTTGAAAAAATTCCCGCGCGGTGAGTTGGGCGGGTAGAGGGGCAAGAGGGGGCGCATCTGGAGGGGGAAGTTCCCAAGTTTGTTTCTCCCTCCAGTCAGTTGCCATCATGCTCTGGTCTAGAGAGCAGCGGGCCTTCGCAGTTTGGTCCTTATTTTTTTGAAGAAAACGAACGCGCAGTTACCGTGAATGGAGCTCGTTACAGGAACATGATCGAGGAATTTTTTCTTCCAAGACTCGAAGAAATGAACGTTAGGAACGTGTGGTTTCAGCAAGATGGAGCCACAGCACACACAGCACGAGACTCAATGAATTTGTTGCGACAACGCCTCATCTCTCTCAGAGGCGATCTCCAATGGCCGGCACGCTCTCCAGATTTGACTCCATGCGATTTCTTTTTATGGGGTTATTTGAAATCCCTGGTTCGACCACGGACCATAGCACACCTCAAGAACAACATTCGCGACGCCATTGCCAACATACCGATTGATATGCTGCGAAGAGTGGAAAAAAATTTCAAAAATCGACTTCATCAGTGTATGCGCAATGGGGGTCGCCATTTATCCGATGTCATTTTTAAGACTGCATAAAAAAAAAATTGGGATATTGTATTCTCAAATAAAAAAAAAATTTAAAACAATAACTGAAGTACTTTTTTTTTATTGACCTTTCAAATAAGTAAGTTTCTCTGGCGCACCCTTTACAATAAAAGTATTATTATGTAACACCTACAAGTTAAGTGTACTTATGTCTAACGTACACTGGCTGCGATTCCGAAGTTGGTTTTGTAAAACCAAAAATATATTCGGAACCCTAAATTAGTGTCTATGTCAGCACTTAATCGTTTTTTAACACTAAAATTATGCATGTACTACCGTTTGTACGGGGAGTTGTACGTACTATTGAATTTAATGCTGTCCTCAGGTTTCTACAATTTTAGCTCCCATCACCGAAGTACACTTTCTCGTTAAAATGCCCGATACAGTGTGGTTCTCAAAACGCTTCATGCTGCGCACCCGAAAGTTACTGAACAAACTGTTCCTCGAGGTCTTTTTGTTGCGACAACGGGGTTCTTTAAGAGATCTTTGAATAGAGCTTTGCATCCGCACCCCTTTTGGTGTTGCAAGTGTCCATTGGCGGTAGCGATACCATGTCGGCCACATATCCTTTTCTATAAAAAATATTCCTCCTCTTACGGAAAAGTGACCATGTCTTCGTCCTACGGGCTACGACTCCCCGTAAATGCATCTCCTCATTAAATATCAAATTATTGATATCTGGTCATCAGACATGTAAGACATGTAATATCATCAGACTTTCACTGTGCTCCTTTTATTTAATTTTGGTATGTCCAAAGTTTGACGATTATTCCCCACCCACCCAGAGGTTTCTATTAATTAACTTGATTGAAAACAATTATGTACTGTCGCCGGACTGTCGCTCAAAAACAAAACAGAGCCCTAAAAACAAAGGCAAACGCAAATTACTTATTGTTTGCAGTTTCTACGCGACCTCGCAATCCATGCCGCAAATAAAGGCAAAAAACCACTTAATGAGAAATGGAAGCCATTATTTACTTATAGGTTTTCTTGTGACTTTGTCTGCGTGAAATCGAAAACCTAAAATACAAGACCCCATCGAATTCCGTTCAGTGCTTTTGGAGGGATGTCTAAAAAGAAAAATTGCAAACACTACTTCAGTGTAACGGTATTTTTACCATATTTACCTAATTTACATATTAACGGTATTTTTTTTGTTAAGTATATGTTATAATTAAAAATCTATACGATATTATATTATCGTCTTATTTAGGAAAGTATCATATTATAGTATCATATTGAATGAAAATCGTCATGCTTCCTATCCCATCCCATCTCATCCTATCGAATAAAGGCTATAAATAATGGTAATCCATTATAGAAGTAACTTCGTTCTCCTATTATACTGTTTGCTCTCACCCCAAGAAATAATAAGTGTGTAATGAACTTAGGAGGACTCCTCATGGCCGTTATAATACCTTTACCCCTTTCTTCCCAATCCCTTAAAATCCAGTCTTAAATCTCCGGCGAATCCGGGAGCGTGCCAACTACTAACGTTTATCATTCTTGATTGATATCTGCAATGTATCACGATGTCCCATATACGAGAGCATCTAGTTATCACAGGTGCACTTTGGTCGTTTGTCAGGTTCTGAGGTTTTTTTTTTCATATATGACAGTGGTGCAATTAGCACATTCTGCCAGTGTCAAGTTTTCTTCGTAATAAACAATTTCAAAGTCTGAAGCGTATCCTGTCAATGTCCAGTCCCGTCGAAGTATAATAAATCAGTAATCGCTCAGTAAAGTGATAGTACGTTTACCGAGGACAGATGAGGACTCCTTGGAATCACACGAAATACGCAGTCCCGCGCCATTTATATGATTATCACAAACACCACGCACAAATACACTTTGAAGTTCAGTAAAGTATCACTCACTATTAAACCACAAACAAAAACTCAACTACACTTTTCAAGTTCCCAACAAAAAGTGCGGGTTTCGAGGTTGTGAAACTTCTGAACGAGTTCTAACAGCAACTTCTAATGATTTTAAATGGAATACCATTACAGGTGCCTATAATAATCCCGTACACAGTGCTGTTGGTGTCCGCGTACTTGGTGGTGGCCCCGATAGTGGACAAGCCTCAGTGGGAGTACCTCTACGCCGCCGCTTTCATATTCGGAGGACTGCTGGTTTATGTGCCCTTCGTCAAGTGGGGTTACTCGCTACCTTTCATGGGTAAGATTCTATATAATTTGTGTAGCATACTTCCTGGCAGGACCACAGTCTCAAAATGCTTGGTCTTTGTAGTACAAATCCTTTTAATGTACTATATTTATTAAAAGCAGTTCACGCTGCGACATATGATAAGCTGGTGCCGATTGGCACAACAATTAATATTCTTATTAGGTCATAATTACCTTGTCATTTCATTTCATATGTTGATATCAATAAAATTATTTTACTTCTGTGCACGACAGAAAATAAGGGCGTAGCACAAGTGCAGTACAATTAAGATATGTTATTATGTAATGTGTAAATTATGTAAATCAAGTGTACATGATATGTACGTACTGGCATCGCACGGCTCGGGGAAGAAAGGGGGTTGTCTCACAAGGGTTGCGCAACTAGCGAGGTGAGGACGAATGAATTCTCACATTAGACTAATAAAAGCGTACGAGACAAATCCATACACCTTTCCTACGAGACTATGGGATGTTAGTACGTACATTTATATTATATTTTTTTTAAAGTGTCTTTTGTTTATAAACTGTATGTGTTTGTATTCGCTCTCCATAAATGTATTAGGGAAACTAGGTTGCAGGTCAGGGTATAGGCAAAATAAAGGCTACCGCCCGCAGTGTGTTTTATTAAGCATTGAATTAAACATATAAAGTTGCGGGCTAGATGACGAAGTTCCGGTATCGGCGCCACTACTTCCCCTTTACCTTCAGTCCTCCCATTCCCCTTGCTACTCAACGAAGGAGGGAGGGAAAAAAGGGCTAAATTGCCCAGAAAGATATAAAATCATCATGTATCGTCATCGAAAATAGCCTTGTTCTCCGCATAAGAGGAGAACCGACCCTAGGATAAGTGACTTGTAACCTAGAAGTTATGTATGACGTTGGAGAGCGAATAGCACAATAAACTACCCCAGGGAGCAGGGGGATCGCACGGGCAGCAAACTTGCTATAAAAGGCATAGGTTCCGACCTCTCTTTGCCAGTTCGTCCTCAGCACTTCAAACAGTAACTTGAACTACCAGTTCGTACTTAACACTCTAAGTAGTGACTTGATATAACAGACTCCTCATAGTGGAGATACCTAACAAGTTCATACAAGCGAGTTCGCTGCCGACTGCCGCTTCCTCCCTGCGCTCCTGTGGTTCAATGTGAATTAGAGCAGCGTTTTATTTCCGTATTTCACCCCTACACCCCCCCGTTGGAAGGCAACGTGCGGCCTGCAACATTGGCCCTGCGGTATAACATCGATCGCGAGCACCGCCTTATATATAATATATATATCGTAGCCAACATCTGGTCCTTCGAGCCGGATCTCCTGAACCATCGTCATCCAGAAGATCGCCTATCGAGATACGGAGAAAATTAGAAAATGCCGACCACAAGAAGCAAAAGCGACAAGGAGGGAGTAGAAGCATCCTCGAGCTCGCAAACCGAAACTACGGCCACCACGGGCGCAACGGCGAGCACAGAGTCGTACACAACGACTACCCAGACCGCAACCACGACCGACACTACCACAAGTAAGTCCTCAAACCATAAAAAACAAGCCAAGGACAGTGTCGCTATCGCCGTCTGCTCCAGGCCACCATCGCCTGTACCTGAGTGCTCCGACCACACAGTGCGCCCACACTCGAGCCACGCTCGGTCACGTCGCTCCGTACCCTCACGCAAGAGACTCCTCGCGGAGTTAGAGGCGAAAGAGCGGCTCGCCGAGCTGTACCTAAGAGAGGCCGAGTGGAAAACGAAAGAAATCCAGGCCGCAGCTGAACTTGAAAAGGCGAAACTCGAACGGCTGAAACTAGACTCATCGTCGAGTGAGGAGGACGAACTGGACGAACAGGATTCAGATCCTCAGCGTGTCCACCGGTGGCTACACAATCAAAAACAGATATTAGCCATCAAAGACGCCGAGAAAGAGAAAAGTCCCAAACCCAAGGAGGCAGCTGTGTCGGAAAAAGGCAGTATTAGACAATCGGCCGGGAATGAAAGAGACCCGGGTGTTGCGGGAACCCCCACGAAAGAGGTCCCGTCTTCAGACCATTCTCCACCGGCGATTGACGTGACTACATTAGCCACGGCCTTCTCACAAGCTATGCGCCAGAATAGGGACTCACCTCGGTACGTACAAGAGTTACCCGTGTACAGTGGACACGCCCATAGCTGGCTCGCCTTCCGAGCAGCGTACAACGAAACAAAGGAACGCTTCACTAAAACTGAAAATGTGGCCCGACTACGAAAATGTCTAAAGGGACCCGCCATGGAAGCCGTGAGTTGCCTACTAATAAGTGAGCCTGACCCGCCAGTCATATTACAAACGCTGGAGAGAAGATTCGGGCGGCCAGAGGCACTCATCCGCTTAGAATTGGAAAAAGTGAAGCGTTTACCCAAGGTCAGTGAAAACCCACGTGACCTTTGCATATTCGCAAGTAAATTAGCGAACATCGTGGCTGCTATAGAAGCATTAAAGAAACCACACTACCTCCACCACCCTGAGATGTTGTACAACGTGGTGGAGAAGCTCACTCCAACCCTGAGAAGTAAATGGGTAGACTACGCGGCGAGAGAGCTTTCAGAAGTATCCGACTTCAAAAAGATGTCAATATACTTGAACGAAGAAGCGGATAAGTTTGGCGCTTACGCCCTTCCAGAATACATCGCCGACGAGTCAACAGGGAGGGAGCGACCTATGCGAAAAAGGGTCGAACGCGCTTACACAATAAAAGAAAAGCGCAAGCCGCAAGAAAAGTGGCAAGAAAAATGTTGGCAGTGCAAACAATCACATCAGTTAGTGCATTGCCCACAGTTTCTCAACGCTAACATACACGAGCGTTGGGAGATGGCAAAAAAGAGCCATACTTGTTTCCGGTGCTTAAAAGGTACGCACCAAAGAAACACGTGTCGCGTCAAACCATGCGGCCGCGACGGATGTACCATGAGACACCATGTCCTACTCCACCACCAAAAAACCGATCAACCATCAGACATCCCAGAAAGAACAGAAGAGGTACTGACTTCAACAGTAGCTACCAACTCGAATACGCGACGTCGGGCGTACCTGAAAATAGCACCTGTCGTGCTATCCGGTCCCCAGAATAAAATAGAGACGTACGCGTTGTTGGACGAGGGGAGTACAGTAACCATTATCGACGCATCTCTGGCCGATATATTAGGGATAGATGGGCCCAAACAACCAATGTGGGTGCAAGGGGTGAGTGGGACAGAGATAAAACACGAACAAAGTCGGAGTGTCAACCTGGGCATTAAAGGGAAATTCAGCGGCAAAGAATTCCAAATTCAAAATGCCAGAACAGTAGAAAGGCTGAATTTCACGTCGCAATCCATAACAGAGGAAAACATGAAGGGCTGCACTCATCTACAAAACATAAGAAAAGAGCTCACGTACGACTACGCGTCCCCAAAGATACTGATCGGTCAGGACAACTGGGACCTAATAGTGTCACGTGATCTTCTAGAGGGTCGGCGCGACCAACCAGTGGCATCACTAACGAAACTGGGGTGGGTACTCCACGGATGCCACACGTCGAAAAGTAAGCCCGTAACCTTTTGTGGTCACCTATCCACAACACAGGGTGACACAATGGAAGAAACAATGAGGAAATATTTCGAACTGGAGTCATTGGGAATCGAACCCAGAAAACCCAAGAACGATCCCGAACAACGGGCGTTGGAAATACTCGAAAACACCACTCGACGACTTCCCAATGGCAGATTCGAAACCGGGTTATTGTGGCGAAAAGACGACCTAAAAATACCCAACAACTACCAAAACACACTAAAGCGCCTCTACAACTTAGAAAGGAAACTAGATCGCGACGAACAGCTGAAAGTTCAATACCAAGAACGGGTCGACAACCTCTTCAAACGCGGATACGCCGAGCGAGCCCCCGCAGCGCCAACTAGCGGCAGAATATGGTACCTCCCACACTTCGCGGTCATCAATCCCGCAAAGCCAAAGATAAGAATGGTACACGATGCGGCGGCTCAATCGCATGGACTGTGCCTCAACGACATGTTGTTGGCAGGACCTGACCTATTACAGTCCCTCCCAGGCGTTATTATGCGATTTCGACAACACCCATACGCCGTATCCGCAGATATAAAAGAAATGTTTATGCAAATCAGCATAAGAGAAGAGGACAGAGATGCCCTGCGTTTTTTATGGAGAGATCACCGGCGGGAGGGTCCGCCAGAAGAATATAGAATGACCTCGGTGATATTCGGTGCGTGCTCATCACCATGCACCGCCATACACATAAAGAACAAAAACGCGAACGAGTTCGTCGACATCTATCCAGAGGCGGTGTGCGCAATAGAAAGAAACCACTACATGGACGACTACTTACAAAGCTTCCCCACACCTGAGAAGGCGATCAGAATGATCAAAGAAGTCGACTTTATACACCGACAAGCAGGGTTCGAGTTGACGGCGTGGACATCTAACAACATGAGTGTTATAAAAGATTTCAAGGAAAGAACGGAAACAAACGCAATACCAATAGGTGCGAGCGAGACAGAAAGAACGCTCGGTCTCCTATGGAGCACAAGGGATGATTGCATAAGTTTCCGCTTGAACAAAACAAGAATAGCGCCTGAAATGCTTGAAAACACGCGCCCACCAACCAAGAGGGAGGCCTTAAGTGTCATAATGTCCTTGTTCGATCCATTGGGCTTACTATCGCCGATGACAACGCCCGCGAAAAGAATTATGCAGGACACCTGGCGCTACGGTACCAAATGGGACGAGCCCATTCCAGAACAGTTAAGGCAAAGATGGGACGCATGGCTGTCATTGCTAAGAAAGGTAGAAGACCTACGCATCCCTCGATGTTACGACTATGAATCGGCAACCACTTACGAACTACATACGTTTGTCGATGCCAGCGAGGAGGCCTACGCCGCAAGCGTTTACTGGCGAATCGTGCGTAACGACGGAAGTGTACACGTCACGCTGGCAGCCGCAAAGAGTCGCGTGACACCACTGAAGCCCGTCTCAATCCCCAGGTTAGAACTACAGGCCGCCCTACTAGGGGCCCGCCTAGCCGATACAGTGCTACGAGAGCACGAGTTTGAAGTCGCGCATAAAACATATTGGAGCGACTCGCGTACGGCCCTGGCGTGGATAAGATCCGAACCACGCACCTACAAAACCTTCGTAGCACACCGACTCGCAGAATTAGAGACACTCACTAAGAAAAATGAGTGGCGATGGGTGCCTACGGCAGATAACGTAGCAGACGACGCGACAAGAGCGACACCTCACGACTTCAACGTGAAACATCGATGGTTCAATGGCCCCTCCTATCTACTACTATCTAAGAATGAGTGGCCTACAGAAGTCGAGGTCAAAGTCAACAACTCTGGGGAAGAGAGAGAAAAATGTCTCGCAATAACCGATAAGCCAACTCATGACCATCTGCCAGATGTCCGACGATTCTCAAAATGGATCAGACTGATAAGAGCGACAGCTAGAGTGCTGCAATTTGTCGAATTATGTCGGGGAAATAAATTCCAAATCACCGCTACGCGTTACAAAAGAACGCGGACAAACAAGTCACGTGACCCCGACTGGAAGAAAAAAGATAAACAAACTCGAACCCAATCGACCGATACGATGGTTCCCACGAGTTCATCGACCCGCCGCGCCATTGACCTAGAAGTGCGTCATATTGAAAAGGCTCAAAAATTGTGGATTCTAGCGGCACAACAAGACAGCTATTACCTAGAAAAGCTGCGCATAAAAGAGAACAGGGCGCCACCTACCGGAGATTTATTGTCGTCACTTAGTCTTATCATCGACAGTGACGACATAATAAGAATAAAGGGTCGTATAACTGCGGCCGAGGGAATACACGCAGAATCTGTGAGCCCAGCCGTACTGAATGGAAAACATATATACACAAAATTGTATATACAACAAGTCCACGAGAAACTTCATCACGGAGGCGTAGAAACAGTCGTAAATGAGCTACGCCAACGGCTATGGATAATGAAAATCCGACCGGCCGTGCGAAACGTGATCAAGAGCTGTATGGCGTGCAGAATAAAAAAGACTAAACCAACAAGTCCGGCCACAGGCGACTTACCTCCAGCTCGCCTGGCCCATCACGCACGCCCCTTCACATTCACCGGATTGGACTACTTTGGTCCAATAGAAGTCACCGTCGCGCGCCACCGCGAAAAGAGATACGTAGCGCTCTTCACATGTATGACGTCACGCGCCATACATCTAGAAGTCGTGACCTCCCTAAGCGCTGACTCAGCCATTTCAGCGCTGAGGAGGTTTATAGCCAGAAGAGGCTGTCCAACAGAGCTGTGGAGTGACAACGCAACTTGCTTCAAGGCGGCTGATAAAGAGCTCGCCCAGTCCATAGCTGAAGCCACCCAGCACGAGGCCACAAACCGCATGATCAAGTGGCGGTTCATCCCACCAGCAGCGCCGTTTATGGGCGGTGCATGGGAGCGCATGGTGCGCTCCGTTAAAGAAGCCCTGCGAGTCACCCTGCACGAACAACATCCAAGTGACGAGACGCTCAGCACACTGCTAACTGAGGCGGAGATGACCATAAATTCCCGCCCCCTTACTCATGTGGCGGTGACACCCGACGAACCGGCAGCACTAACGCCGAACCTTATACTACTCGGCCCGAACTGTCACATGCCGGTTCCCGGAGACTTCACCGAAGGCGACCTGAACGCGCGCCATCACTGGAGGCGCGCCCAGAGGCTCGCAGACGTATTCTGGCACCGCTGGGTACGGGAGTACATGCCCTCACTCCAGTACCGGCGGGAGCCCCGCAGCACCGGTGAACCACTGAAGATCGACGACATCGTCATCGTGTGCGACTCCAACTTACCCCGGAACACCTGGCCACGAGGCCGTGTCACCAACGTCTACCCGGGTAAAGACAACGAGGTACGAGTCGTCGACATCACCATGGGCAACGGCACCGTGCTACGCAGACCTACGAAGAAAGTCGTCGTGCTACCAGTCGGTTCGCAGTGTTGCGACGGCGGGAGAATGTGCACGACAGAAAATAAGGGCGTAGCACAAGTGCAGTACAATTAAGATATGTTATTATGTAATGTGTAAATTATGTAAATCAAGTGTACATGATATGTACGTACTGGCATCGCACGGCTCGGGGAAGAAAGGGGGTTGTCTCACAAGGGTTGCGCAACTAGCGAGGTGAGGACGAATGAATTCTCACATTAGACTAATAAAAGCGTACGAGACAAATCCATACACCTTTCCTACGAGACTATGGGATGTTAGTACGTACATTTATATTATATTTTTTTTAAAGTGTCTTTTGTTTATAAACTGTATGTGTTTGTATTCGCTCTCCATAAATGTATTAGGGAAACTAGGTTGCAGGTCAGGGTATAGGCAAAATAAAGGCTACCGCCCGCAGTGTGTTTTATTAAGCATTGAATTAAACATATAAAGTTGCGGGCTAGATGACGAAGTTCCGGTATCGGCGCCACTACTTCCCCTTTACCTTCAGTCCTCCCATTCCCCTTGCTACTCAACGAAGGAGGGAGGGAAAAAAGGGCTAAATTGCCCAGAAAGATATAAAATCATCATGTATCGTCATCGAAAATAGCCTTGTTCTCCGCATAAGAGGAGAACCGACCCTAGGATAAGTGACTTGTAACCTAGAAGTTATGTATGACGTTGGAGAGCGAATAGCACAATAAACTACCCCAGGGAGCAGGGGGATCGCACGGGCAGCAAACTTGCTATAAAAGGCATAGGTTCCGACCTCTCTTTGCCAGTTCGTCCTCAGCACTTCAAACAGTAACTTGAACTACCAGTTCGTACTTAACACTCTAAGTAGTGACTTGATATAACAGACTCCTCATAGTGGAGATACCTAACAAGTTCATACAAGCGAGTTCGCTGCCGACTGCCGCTTCCTCCCTGCGCTCCTGTGGTTCAATGTGAATTAGAGCAGCGTTTTATTTCCGTATTTCACCCCTACACCCCCCCGTTGGAAGGCAACGTGCGGCCTGCAACATTGGCCCTGCGGTATAACATCGATCGCGAGCACCGCCTTATATATAATATATATATCGTAGCCAACAACTTCTTTCTTTCTAAAATTTGTACTCAAGAGTATTTTGTTTGTATACCTTCAACTGTAGCGTGCTCCTGCCAGAGACTATACGCCCTAGCAGGACACAAAGATTATTTGTGAAATCTTGTAAATGCTTGGAGCACAAATTTTAATGATTTGCCCTTGTTATCGCCGATAAAAACATTTTTTTTTTATTGAAGGAAGCCTAATAAAATTTCCAGTTTGAATCAAGAGTAGGTTACAATTAAAGTGATTTTTTTTTTTTTTTGGAAAATTAATTTTATTATATTGTACACCTTCAATTGCAACGTGGTCCTGCCAGGAAGTATACTTCTCAGCAGGACCACATGAGATATCTCAAATCTCGTAAATCATTTGAAATTAAGTAACAAATTTTAATGAATATAGTAGAAATTAATACATTTGAAAACAATAATTTTCGCTGCAAGGACAAATCGTTTTGAGACTATGGTACTGCCAGGAAGTACGATACTATTCAGTTTCTATGGTGCTTTTCGAAAACAAGTCTTCACAAGCCGGAGATTTCACAATCACCCGTAACTCCATCAGAAAACACATTTTTTACTATTTTGGGGATATTTATTTATATCATAGCATTTATATCAAGCAAAATTTCAACATTATGATTCAGTCGGTGGTGTATAATTACTTTGTTTACAGGCTAAAATAAAATGAATTTCTTTTGCAGATAAAATAACGGTTTTTCTGCAAATGGTGCTGGAGGTGGTGCCAACTTCAACAACTTTCGAATATTAGAGTCTGTGCTAGACTTTAAAAAGGCATGTGACAAAATTAGACATTATTTCTACAGCAACAATACTTGTTTGTTCAATGCCTACAGATATCGAAGAATTTAATTACACTTTTGCTATAAAATTACGAAGATGTACGTGTTATTATAATTTATGACTGAAAAATATTTTTATCATTGTGCAAGTTCCTTTTAAAATTAATTTCTTTAATTTAAAATGCATCTTCGTAGAAAATGCAATAATTTGTGATTGAAAATATATGTATCGTTTAAAATTAGATATCTGATCATAATGGTATATATAGTTATTGGATAATATTATACTTAACTATGTTATTGTTTTACAAACTTAAGATCACGAGCAGAATATGTACTTATTTTATAGTTGTCGAGTCATATAATATGTTTTTATTTCGTTAATAAATATGGTGGTATTTGTAATATTTTATGAATATGTATCGTAAACGCCAAATGGCAGTATAATTTTGTGAATTAGCTGAATAGTAAACTCATCGCTCATTTCGTTAGTTTGCACGAATCATTCCTGTAGGGGCGAGTGGTGCGAGCATTTTGCCACGATGTGGTGTTGTCGTAATGATGTGAAGTTAACATTTTAATTTACGGAAATGGTTGTACTTATATCTTTTATAGCTACCGTTTTTATAGTTATAGTATACACAATTGCCACGTCATGGCACGTCTCGCGCGCTTAGTTCCCTATTCGCGCCACTATGAGTGATTGTGCTAAACTCATAGTCCGTAGGTCATCGACTCATTGGTAGGCAACCTTAGACTAAAATTTTACTATCTATGTTTGTGTTTCATTTTGATAAAAATTTACTATTTTTTGTGCACTTGTCCGGTTTGTGAGGGATAGCTGTATCTGTACACTAGCGACGGGCAGCACTTTACTAAATTTATTTTGTGTGGTATTGAAGTTGATATTTAAGCTATGCCAGTTTTAAAGACTTAAATGTGTTTATTAATAACTATTTGCCTATGTACTGGCGGGTGCTCTTTGCGACCGGTAAAATTTGGTCCTATCATTCCTTACTGGGGCAAATGAGACCGTCGATAATGTTGTTTTCAATGAAGATATTATTTTTATATTTATAAACGGTATTAAAGATTTATAAACAGTAAAATTTTAGACGGGTTAGTTAGCCCTCGCTGAAAGAAGCTTTTATGTTTTAGTACCTATTTTGCTATAATAAATTCGACCTATTGTGTAATAGTAATTAAAGATACAATGATACTTAACTGTACTCAATAACTGTACAAAGTAAACGCGGGCACACGACGAGTACACACCCAACGATGTGATATTGTTACGGATATGAAACTAATGGTTTTATTTTGTGTACAGAAAAATATCATAAATTACTTATACTTACATTGTAACTCTTTGAGAGTACAGAATTATTATTTATTGTTATACACTATCATTAAACAATTGAGATTTTAAATAAAGACAAAATATAAGCATTTGTGTTTTAATTTGGAATAGCCAAAGAATGCAGATAGGACGTTCCAAACTCATAAAAGAAGGGCACTAGTGGTGCCGGCTACTTTATTCGCGTGAGATTGGAATTGATTCTTGTGGGATAGTAATGTGAACCCGGCACCATAAGTTATATCTATGTCAAGTTTCATTAAAATTGGCATCTATTATTGAGTAACAGAACTGAAAATTTAGCGCGTTGTGACATGGATACAAAACACTATTGTAGTACAGTCAAATTATACATCGTACCGCGCAACAAGTTTTCGAGCTCGACAGACAGCCCCGGGCAATGCCACGTCAAAAAACGGCGAGGTTTTCGACGATGTTTCGTTTTTGCAAAATATCTCAAACAGTGCGTTTGGTGCAAAAATCACACCGCCATAATTAAACTAGAGTAAATTTTCTAGCAGCCACAGCGTCAAGTACGTGACATCATATAGATGACAAATTACAGATTTTTGAAAATCTGTAATTTGTTGCCAGGAAATTCTAATAATTTTTTTATTTATTAATGTTACTTTTTGGAAATTAACTTCTAAACGTTCGGTTTTACAACAAAATCGACATAGATGACTTTAAATAGGAAGAAATTTGTACGCCTGCCATTTTTAAAAATACAGCCTTTTAAGAAGTTTACAAATTAAAACTAAAATGGGTTTCGACTTACTTATTTTTACTAATAATTATATTACTTAATAGGGGAGGAGTATAATTTACAAAATAAAACTCATAATACGGTAACTACATAATACTGTAACTACTGTAAAATACCTAATTAATTCCAATTAAAGTGTTTATTAAAATGAAAATACTACGTTTTTTTCCTACATCATTGTGGCGGATCTGGAAAAGAAACACATAAATTATACATAAAACATTTCTACAAACTAAATAAAATTATAAAATATAATAAATACCTACCGAATGAGAAGATGCAATGGAGACACGCATTCTACGAAACCCGCGCGGCGACGTCCCTTGTGCGCGTGCGCGGGACCAGCGAGCTCGCGATGCACATGCGCAGCCGCGACGCCGACAGTTCAACTTGAGACACGATACTGACATCGCGTCGCCCTACGCCACTACCTTGCATTCGCGTCAGTGAACCTTCTTCTACTTTCTCAACCCTTCTGTACCGTGTACCTTGTGTAATAACGAACAATAAAGGTGTACTGTGTAAACAAGACTTGGTCTGTCATTGCGTTGGTGCCCACTATTGGATTATGTTCCTGTGTCTTATCAAGTAACCTATACCTACTTGACTACCACGCACCAACCGTCATACCAAAATCATTATCAACCGTTTCAGGATCTTTATAATCAGCTAAGATTTGTTCTCCGAGGGTCTCAAAAATCAATGGCATACCGCATCACTCCGAGGCACTGTTCAAAATGACCTCCGCGAATTTTTCACATCCCTGCCCCATACAATTCGTGCATAAACAGGAACAGTTCTTTTTTGCATGCACGTGCATTGCCACATCTTGTTTTGCAGCTACGGGCGATATATTTGAGAAAATACTCTGGAGGTGAATCTTTTTCATTTCTGTGAGGCGAAAGACCAAAGGTGGTACATACCCATCCCCAGTCCAGGGGATTCATCTTATTACGCAAGGCGGATAAAGGCGAGAAGAATCCCGTAAGAATCCGTAGAAAAATAAGTCCGACCTCGACACGATTACTTTCAGCTCTTTACTCGCTTTGTAGCAAATGTACCTACCTACTCTAGTTTAATTTTTGAAGTATAACTTTTCCACCAACCGTACGCGTTGTTTCGCAAAGAAAAACATCGAAAATTTTGTGTTTTTTTCGAGGTGGCAGTGGCCGCGGCTGTCTGCAGAGGTCGAAAACTTGATTTTTTTAAATAAGGTCCCGGTACGAATAACAAACCTAAAAATCGAAACTACCCGACCTTTTGCACGGTCGCATTTTTTGGTACCTACTATTTGACTGGAACCTACAAATAATTTAATTATATTCAATAAAAATATATTGTTTTTTATTTACATTTACATTATTAACCATTATTATAAAAAAAGTCACATTGATGCTTTAGCACCTCGAACTTCGGCTGAGTTGTACCGAATGTCATTTTTAAGAAAATCTGTGACCATAAAAATATCCAGACCAGGTATATTATCAGAATTGGCCTTTATGAACCCTTTGTCACACATTACTGAATTAAATTAGTTGCCAACAATATATTTTTTTGCATTAAACTTCAATAATTTTGAGAGTATATACACAGGTAGAAGCCGTTGACTATCGTCAGTACTATCGTGAAAACACTAACATAATGACGTCACAAACATGCTAATCATGGCGCTTTCGTACTCACGTGATTTTTGTTTAAATTTTAAATTATTTTTAATTAATTGCAACGTCTGGCAGTACAAGTCTGCAGATTGGGATGGGCTGCGCGAATTTTACGCTTCTTATCCCTGGGGGCAGCTCTGTTTCTCATCGGGAGATCTGGATACCTGTGCAGACTCCGTTGCCGACGTGGTGTTGCAGGGCATGGAATGTTATATTCCCTGTTCCGTGATACCCGTCGGTGGACGGAGCCAACCTTGGTTTAATCAGTCCTGCAGAGAGGCCCGTCGTAATAAACGGGCTGCATACAGGGCCTGGGCCAAAGCGCAGGTGTCCGAAGATCCGAATACCACCGACTTGAGAAAGAAATTTAACGCTGCCTCGAGGTGCAGTAAGAAGGTCATTGTCAGAGCAAGGAATGAGCACATCCGCAAAATTGGCGATCGACTAGTTAGCTGTCCTTCTGGAAGCCGAGCTTTCTGGTCGCTCGCCAAGGCTGCTGAAGGTAACTTCTATCAGTCGTCACTCCCACCACTGCGGAAACTCGATGGGTCACTGGCCCACGGGGCGAAGGAGAAAGCCGATCTCCTGGGCCATCTCTTTGCCTCAAACTCGACTCTGGAAGATGGAGATGCGTCACCACCGTCTATCTCGAGGTGCACAAGCTCCATGCCGGAAATCTGTTTCACCCAGTGTGAAGTCCGGCGAGCTCTAGCATCCCTTGATATCCGAAAGTCGAGTGGGCCTGATGGTATTCCTGCAGTGGTGCTCAAATTTTGCGCTCCCGAGTTGTCCCCGGTGCTTACGCGACTCTTTAGGCTCTCATACTCCACAAAAAGCTTCCCGTCAGCATGGAAGGTAGCTCAAAAAGCACCCGGCCAACTACAGGCCAATAGCGATCACCTCCCTCCTCTCTAAGGTGATGGAGCATGTCATAAACACACAGCTCCTTGGGTACCTAGAGGATCACCAGCTGATTAGCGACCGTCAATGTGGATTTCGCCATAATCGCTCAGCTGGTGATCTTTTAGCGTATTTAACACACCGCTGGGCTCACGCCATTGAGAGTAGAGGCGAGGCTCTGGCTGTAGGCCTAGACATTGCGAAAGCTTTTGACCGGGTATGGCACAAATCGCTGCTTTCCAAGCTACCATCTTTCGGGATACCCGCGGGATTATGCGAATGGGTTGCCAGTTTCCTGACTGGACGGAGCATCAGAGTCGTTATCGATGGTAGCTGCTCCGACACCATGTCTATTAACGCTGGCGTCCCTCAAGGCTCCGTGCTGTCCCCAACTCTGTTCCTTTTGCATATCAACGACCTGTTGCAAATTGGTGACATACGTTGCTATGCAGATGACAGTACTGGAGACGCCTTGTACAGGGGCCGCGCCAACATCCCTCGGGTCGAAGTAGAAGAGAGTCGCGCCAGGCTTGTGTCTGAAATCAAAGACTTTAGATCTAGTCTCGATTTGGGGTTCTCTGAACCTAGTGGATTTGAACCCCAGTAAGACGCAAGTCTGTGCATTCACCGCTAAAAAAAAACCCTTTGTCGTAGCACCTCGCTTTCAGAGCATGCCTCTTAAGATCTCGGAGAGTATCGGGATCCTTGATGTCGACATCTCCAGCAAAGTCGAATTTAGGGGTCATCTGGAAAACAAGGCCAAAATGGCCTCAAAAAAGCTCGGTGTGCTGAACAGAGCGAAGCGGTACTTCACCCCTGAGCAACTCCTTATGCTTTACAAAGCTCAAGTGAGGCCCCATATGGAGTATTGCTCTCATCTCAGGGCCGGCGCACCGAAATACCAACTGGACCCATTTGACTCCATCCAACGACGTGCTGTTCATATTGTCGACGATCCCACTCTCACGGGCGGTCAAGAACCCCTCAGCATTCGGAGAGACGTTGCGTCTCTCTGTGTGTTCTACCGCCTGTACAATGGGGAATGCTCTGAGGAACTGTTTAATATAATTCCCACCTCGGGTTTCTACAACCGCACCTCCCGTCACAGAAGTGCGGTCCATCCGCATTGTCTCGATACGGAGGTGTCGCGCACTGTTCGCTCCAAAAATTATTTTATACCGCGAACCCGTAGGCTGTGGAACGAACTGCCTCAAGAGGTCTTTCCATTAAGCTACGATATGGGGTTCTTCAAGAGAGCTGTGAATAGGATTTTGCAAGGTCGGCGGCGCGTCCGCATGCCCCCTGGTGTTGCAGGTGTCCATGGGCGGCGGTAACACTTACCATCACGTGGGACCGCTTACTCGTCCGCCCTGTCTATAAAAAAAAAAAAAAAAATTCATAGGTATATTACTTATGATAAAGTTTTAAAATAAATAAAAACAATTGCTTAAGGTTCAACAATTTATTGTTGTCATTAATTCATTATACAAAGATCACAGACCTTTGACCATATCAATACCATTTAAAATATTTTGGCAACTATAATAAATAAACACAAGAGCTTGCTTCACAAATCAATAAATGATGGACCATAATGAAATTTTTGAAAATATACTATGAAAGTGGAATTCATGCAATATTTGTGAAACAAGCCTAATAATGTTCATAATACTTGGAGAATATATTCAATTCAAATATACATTTGTTAGTTTATTCGAGTGCATTGGAGGGGAAATCGCGAAGAAAATATGTTTTTAAGCGTAGTCTTTGCCGAGCACTGGCACATAGTGGTGATTAAAATCAATTAAAAATTAAATAATGCCGGTGGCTCTCTTTATATTTTCGACCGTGAGCGAACGCTTAGACTGTATATTAACTAAAGTGGTTATAACGTAACGAAGATTTGATACCGTTGTCCCCGCTGACCCCACTGACAATCAGCTGGTGCGGACAATTTGAATGTAACTTTAGTTTCAGTTATCAAATGAACGTAAAAAAAATGTCCGATATTATCTAAATAAAAATAAATAAAGCGCGCGCCACGAGCAGGCAGAATTTTGAGTGTGTAAAATTTATAAAATTTTGCTGATTATACAAACATCTAAAAATAGGTTATAATATTGATAAAAACATTTTGCCTTTCTATAGCAATTATTAATTATAAGTATGCTTGCTGTAAGGTGAAAAATTAGAATAGTTGTATTTTACTAATAAACGCCGTAAAGTAGATGAAGTTGGCTCCATCTACGGTACGGTAGCTGTACTATTAAGCGACAGATTTAAATGGCGTTGACAGTTGGGATGATTATAGTTTTCGTTCATAGTACAGGTATGTTAATGATCGGAATCCTCGGCGCTCGCGGCGCGCGGTTTAGTACAATTTCTAATTTTCGTTGTGCCTACCGATGTTATTGGGGACAATAGAAATATAATCTTATCTATAATTTCCGTTGTTCTGACCAGTGGGGATTGTCAGTGGGGCAATGTTATCAAATCGTAATGAACTTTCATGTTTGTTTCTTTTTAGTCCAGCATTTTGTAATGATTGCGAAATACAAAGATTAAGGCCATACATCCCTCATATACAAGACAATGTGCATGAGGAGGCTCGTGGCCAGCAGTGGATGATAAAAGGGCTGGTTACGGTTGCCGTACATCGTATAATGAGACCCAAGACTCACTATTTATTTACAAAATTAAATCGATTTAAAAGATCACTCGTCAAGTTATTTCATATTTGGTGCGGTGCACCCACGGTTGTCGGCTCGTGCGTGGCTCTTGCTTGACATCCGCCATCGCTTAATTTGAAATTGGCAGTCGGCCGCCGCTCGCTCGCTAGCGCTGTAGTTGCGTTTTGACTATCTTGTGTGCAGTGTTTCGTAAGCGTACCTAACATATTCGTGAATAAATAAAGCGTAAGAAAGGAAAATTCCTACTAGGAAGTCTCACCTGTTCGGTGTTTCAGAAATTATGAATTCTGCAACCGAATATTCTTAAAGCAAACTGCAATTGCCATATCCTGCCTGCATTATTATCCTTAGATGTAGTCTTGTGTTAAAAGTTTTTGGTGAATTTTCATGCAGCGCTAAAAAGTGGAGGTGCTTAAGGAATATGCTTTGCTTTTGTTAATCAAGTATATAATGCTGTGCTTCTCCATGTAACAGATAGATGGATAACTTTACCGCCAGCAGTGGAAAGGCTTTTGCATGATTGGAAAGCGATCAAAATGTGTTTCCGCCAAAAGGGTGTGAGAGCAATAAGCTTATTTGGTCTTTTGTCGTTAATAAACAAAGTGGATTTGCCGGAGTACGATATTTATTTTGTACACTAGTTAATTTATAGGTATCAAGGTTCTAGACTACGAATACATAAATCCTGTAGAATTATATAACGTTATGGTTACATTAAAAGAGAATATTGAATCACGTAAGAATGACTGTTTCTTCGGAGCGAAAACTAACCAAGAAATGTTAAGAAGTTGTGCGAAATAAATTCAAGAACGAAGATCTCGTAGCTTAACTAAAGGGCCAAAGATTACCTCGAAAAGTGGTTTGATTATGAAAACACTCCTATTAAGATTTTCAGTTACGTGGATATAGGGAAAGTAACTCTTTCATATGAAAAATATGTACAAGTGTCAAGGGTGCTAGGTATTGAAGACATCGATAAAGATAGCATATATGAAGAAATGCGTAAACTGAATAAAACGTTGGTCCAAATATATAGTCAAGCTTCCTGTTCCACCAATTCGTTTACGTGGAAAACGTTTTTCAAAGGAGAAGAAACCCTTAATATTAAAAAAAATATCAAACGGGTAATGCAGAAATGCCTATGTGGAAATAGTTTTCAGTCACATGTCACATAGTGAAAGCAGAACCATGTATTCGTTGCAATATGAAATTTACAACATGCAATGAATTTCGCCAAAAAATTAAAGGCAATCAAAATTTGCTGAAAACTGTAACAACTAACAATAACAAATATAAATTTTAATGTTTACGTAAGTATGTTCAACCTCGGCAAATTCCTTTGCCAGGTAGGTACTGTTCGGTATTTTTATCAATTTGATCTGGCAACCCTAGATGATAAAGTGATGACGGAAGTGTCTGAGAGTAGATGTCGTGAGTGTCGGTAGGTGTGTTGTGTGTATGGAGAGGAATTTGCGAACGATACACGCATACGAAAAATCAAAAGACTAGCGATCTACTGGTACTGGTATGCTTTTGTGCGAGTAACACGCATGTGCATCACGGCCCTTATGAACGGAGTGTGCGGCGTTACCGTTTTTAGTAGCGTATAGTGAGTAGTACATAGTAACAAAATTAGAAATTTCATTTAAAAAATAAACCTTTTTGGGAAAAATGTCAAGTTTGTTTGTATTAATTGTTTGTACAAAAGTTGTTAGTTTTAATGAAACAAATTAGTGTTAAGAGGGTGTAAGTGTTGTTTATTAAACCCCTTATAACAAATTAATGTTCCCTATAAAACATTTTATTGTGAAGGCTATGGCGTCACGTTGGATCTATAACTCCGTATAGAACTATAAAACGACGAGAGTACGCAATGTGTATGTTGTACCCACAGTACACATACATCTTTTAAAACCAAAATATTTCATAAATGGTATGAATTGACTTAGATTCGCTTTTGTAAAGGCAATCAGTTATTCACACAATATAATATACTATAGGATAAAATTTTGTAAAGCTACAACAGACTTAAAATCTAAGGTGTAGTTTATTCTTCATCATGTGTCTGAAACAAAGAGAAACCAACATGTAATAGGAAATTTGAAATAAGGAGGCGTTCACGTATTACGTAAGCACAATTCTGTTGATTTCAGACCTCTCCCTTCCAGGTGTAGGACTAAATAAGATTCCCTCCTCAAATGAATAAGACTTCACTTATAGACTATTTGTAGGGTCAAGAACTAGCCGATTTCTTAACCTACTTTGGGAGATTTTTCGAAGACCACGTTGATTTACTCGGCTACACACTTGGCGTGTCATCGATCCTTCCCAAGAATGACACTGTATTTTATTTATTGTATTACGAAATGTCGTTTGTTTGCGATGTGGTTAAAAAAATATTCTACGTTAATTTTGTACATGCAATTTATAATAGTTAAGGTAACACTGCTTACGATTCACTACATTACAATGCCTAAAATATAATAACTATGGGTATGAAAACAACACAACAACGCGGGGGCGCGGCGGTGCGGGGGTGCGGGGGCGCGGGGCCGGGAGCGCGGCACAACCGGTTTCGCGAGGGAGCGGGTAAGCATCGTATGTATGCTGTATCGTATCGGCTTTTTTATGATTTGTCTATTAAATATATTTAGTTAATTACGTTAGGTTTAGTGTTTGTCTTAGGTCAGTCGGTAGGTCGTTTATCAGAACTGCGATTATATATTCAGCTATACGTTTTCCATAAAAAATGTGGACATTTTTAACTACCAGTTTTTTAGTAGTAACCATTGGGTGTACTTCTGGCACGTTATCCACTCTCCCAAATGATGACGCACCTAGCGCGTCATCGACGTTTCCAAGGGACGGCTTAGACAGCGCGTCATCGATTATTCAAAGAATGGTAACTAGAATGTCATCTCTTTCAAAGGATGACGAACCTGGCACGTCCTCACATTTCTAACGATATTATGCATCGAATGAGTCATATATTTTCCTAAAGGATGACTTACCTGGCGCGTCATCTACCTTCCTTAAATACGACGTGCCTGGCTTGTCATTAACACTTCAAAAGGATGGCACTACTAACGTGCGTTCGACCCTTCCAAAACATGACGGCCCAGGGCGCCAGGTTCGCGCCCAGCTTTATCTCATCGTACTCCAGACTGTAACGTGCGTCACATTGTAAGATAGGTTGTAACTCACTTGTCGAGTGTCTCCCAGAAGGCGAGCAGCACAGCGCGGTCAAGGTGGCGCTTGGTGCGGCTTAAGTTGAGTACGGTGACGGCCCAGCGCCCCACGTTCGCGTCCAGCTTCATTTCGTCGTATTTCAGATGGAACGCGCAGACTGACAACAAACGACACATTGTAAGGCTGGTTACCTTATAGGATAGGGCAGGCTTTACTGTGAATGTCAGAACTGTCCACGGTCGTATGAAGAATATTTTTTCACTGAAAGAATAGTCGAGTAGACAGTTCGCCTGATTACAAGCGGTTTTGTTGCCTATGCATATGGCATTACGTCAACATTAATCAAAACTTGTGAATGTTGGCACATCTGCAAATGTACTGCCTAGTGTCTACTAGAGATGATGAATATAACCATCAACCATAAAAATCAACCCTGCCTGCCGCTGCATTTAAATTTCAACTTTAAGGTTTTATTGTTACGGAACATTTTTGTACGCTGGCATATTTTACTTCCGTCCTTTTCCGACACGATAGTAGGTACCGGTGACCAGACTGAAGTTAGCCGTTGTGAAGAACATTCAAAAAGTTAAGTGCATTCAATTGCATGGCCTATCGCTCTTAAAATAAAGCACATTTTTTATTTATCCGCTGATTTACTGTTGTCGATATTTTTATTCTAAACAAACTGAAGTGATATTTTTATCAAATACGTAGGTAATGTTATTGGTTATTGGTTGGTTAGTTGCGCGTCGTCGTTGTTTTTATTAGTTGGTCGTCAGTTTTATTAAGTAAAAACAAAGTCGAGTCGTTGTTGTTGTGTATTGGTTGGTTAGTTGTAATAAGTTCATTGAATTTAACATGCATAAGTAGAATATTCGACTTTATCATCATTAACATCAACATGTTTTAGGTACTTGATTATGAATATTAACTAATATTTTCAACCAATAAAATTATCTATATTTTTTTATCAATTAACTATTAACTAATAACCAATTTCAATATTATTGCCATCTCTAGTGTCTACTTATGGGGATTTAAAAATCTGAACAAAGAATCGTGAAGTATTTATTTAGTCACAGATTGTCTATTACATATTCCATAAAAGAACATATGTTCACAGTTTCCAAAGGAATGTTAAATTCCGGTCCGGAAATTTGTTTAGAAACTGCACGTCAGCAATAAGGATATTGATAAATGTACAATATTAATGCACACATATCAATAATCATCTAATGACCAACATATGGCTTGATGACGGTGAACATTTCCCGAATAAGATATTAAACAAGTCAGAAAGGTAGATACAGTTTGGTCGTTCTGATTAGGAAACAAACCATCTTCACAAAATCATAAATTCACTTAAGACTCGTGAATAAAATGTAGTGTAAAAGCAACACTTTTATATATGTATTTACAATACAAAGATCACAGCACTAAGACTTTAATATATTACAAAGTATACAACATAAAGTCCGCCGTAGAACAACAATTCTATACACTTACTGTTAGCAAAGATAAGTACTGGGTTGCCATCCCACGGCCAGCCTTTGAACTGCCAAGCGGGGCCTTGTACAAACACGGCAACCACACGGTCCCACTCGGCCGCCGACAGCCTTCCTGGGTTATCCACTACCCGGTATGGTACCTATAACAAATATTAATTCATTAATAAGAAGAATAGCTGACATTGTAGAAAAGGCAAAATAAATAAGTTTGCTTACAATATACTTGTTGATTCACTGATTAGATGCTCAACCATCTGAGCTACGAAAGCTATTACACAGCCGTTAGTAAAATTTTGTTACACATTAAGTAAATCAGTTAAGGAGCCGAATTTTTTTTTATATATAGAAGTGGGCGGACGAGCAAGCGGTCCCACGTGATGGTAAGTGTTACCGCCGCCCATGGACACCTGCAACACCACGGGGGTATGCGGGTACGCCGCCTACCTTGTAAAATCCTATTCACAGCTTTCTTGAAGAACCCCATATCGTAGCTTAATGGAAAGACCTCTTGAGGCAGTTCGTTCGTTCCATAGCCTACGAGATCGCGGTATAAAATATTTTTTGGACAGAACAGTACGTGACACCTCCGTATCGAGGAAATGCGGATGGACTGCACTTCTGTAAAGGGAGGTGCGGTTGTAGAAACTCGAGGTGGGAATTATATTGAACAATTCCTCAGAGCATTCCCCATTGTACAGGCGGTAGAACACACGGAGAAACGCAACGTCTCTCCGAATGCTGAGGAGTTCTAATCCGCCCGTGAGGGTGGGATCGTCGACAATACGAACACCACCAAGGATCCCGATTCTGTCCGTGATCTTAAGACCTATGGTCTGAAAGCGAGGTGTTACGACAACATATTAACAAGTTAACTCATCCTATCACACTTCCCATTACTCTTTAGATGGAAGGGGAAAGAGAGATGGGGATTAATGAGAATAATAAGTATAGATAGAGGATTATAAAGAAGTGTAGAGAGGTAAAAAAAACCTATATATGTTACTAAAGACACTATGGTGCACTCAATGGATTACACTCGTGTAATCCATTGAAAATTGAATCCGTGTAATTCCAGTGACTTGAAAATCTGATTCAAGAGACACAAAAAGACAAACTTCAAACATTTTTCTAAAAATAAATATTTCTCCGATCGATAATAATCAATTTGGCTGCGTCCGGAACAATCCGGAAACAATGCATGGTTTTAAGTTTGTTTTTTTCTGAAATAGTAAACCAAATGAACCTATAGTTTAATTGGTAAACCTTAATTGAGTAATAACACCCCTTCCAGAAATTTGGTTGTAATTAAAATTGTGGTCAGTATCTACTCACTGTAATACTAGTATTGCTTGTGGGTGCATGGTCTCCCGTGGGACCTTTTCTTCTCTGCAACAATACTTCATTTTCCCTCGTAGCACCTTCAGCTTTTTTCTGTTCCACTGGTACAAATCTAAAAATTGCAGATAATTATGAATGACTTCATATATCGTCAATAAAAATTACCACTATATTTAATTTTGAAAAGAGTGCATCTTTGAAATCGTTCAGGGATAAGATAGTACTTTACTGTTACATTATCGCCTCCGTGATTTACAAATGTGATTTATGTGCTGTCATTTGTACAAATCATGAGACGCTGTCAAACACAATATAATACTTATTGTTTATTCCCACAGAAATTAGATAGGTGGGACTTAAATTAATGAAATCTGTCTGTTGTCCTAAAAACGTCGCATTGTTCATAAAATAAGTCCCGTAAGCTGTTGCACTTTCGACATTTCCCTCTTTCTTTGTCTCACGTTGTCACATTTATGCTAACAATATTATGTTACGATAAATCGAATTCTTCCTCTCGAGGATAAAAAACAATGGATGATAATTTTTTTTTGGTCAGGAGTTAGAACCGGTTAAAAAGTTAAATTTGATGTCATTATCACGTTAACATTACTCATTGTTGCCCCTTCCCCTTTTGGATACATATATACTGTGAACAGCAATACTAATATAGCTTACATGGAACAGCTACTTGAATTTGCCGCAGATGATATTTGCAATTTTTACTCAGGAGTGAATCTTCTGTACATCGAAGCGCGCACCACGTGCAGAAAGAATTTCGGTCATTGACATGAGATCATTCAAGACTGGACGGTAAAGAGATTTGTATGAAATCGTCGATCGAAAAGTGGTCTTCTAGACCCCTTAAATTAAGGTACAATAATAAGTGTATATAGGTATATTCATTAATTTATCAATACTCAGTGTATTCTGTATTTTTATATCACCCGACTTCTAGCTGTGAAATATACATAGGCGCGTAATCAAATATTTCAGGAAAGGGCCGGACATTTTGCCTAAAAAGCAGGACTCGGCGCTACATTAGGCTAGACATTTTGCCCAAAAAACTGGACTCAGCGCTACATTAGGCTAGACATTTTGCCCAAAAAACCGGACTCAGTGCTACATTAGGCCGGACATTTTGTCCTAAAAGTCGAACATATCTTTTTCCAAACTGGACATAATTTTTATAGTAACAAAAACTCGGTTACGTATTTTAATTAAGTATTTATTAAGTACAAAGTCTTCTGGAGACTAGAGAAAATCGAAGAACAAACAAAACACAATAAAATAAAAGTTTATATTAAACAAAAAAATTATCCTATGAAATATATTTGACAAAAAGCCGGACAGACAGGATACGTAAATATTTGGCTGGACACGACTGTAAAAAGCCAAACATATCCGGCTAAAGCCGGACGCCTGGCAACCCTACATGAGCCTCTTCATGCACATTGTTTTGTGGACGATGAATGTATGGTCTTAAACACCACGCCCCACACAAGCGGGATTTTCTAAAATCCTGGCCAAAACCTAAAAAAGAAACTTGTTCTAATCAATTGGCACTACTACTCATATTTCCTCAAATTTCCTCTTTTTTCAAACAATAGGGGGATAGTGTATTTTCGTGTTTCTAGTTGTGTCTGTGTAAAATTAAGCTATTCGAATGACAAAAATACTTAATATTGTTTCTTGTAAATAATGTGATTATTAAAACTAACTTGGCAATTTTTGTAGTGCACTCATTGTAATCCGCTTACAACAAGCACTGGCGAGCGGCCGCGGCCCGCGGCGCCGCCACCGCAGAAACTCACGCCGCCCCGGGATACCGGCAGACACTGCACCGCTCCGGGGTACCGGCTGACATCGCACCCCGGGGGTACTGGCAGACATCGCGTCGGTTTCTATATACGACACTATTCATAAGTATATACTGTAATAAATAGTACTGACTTGAGATCCTGCAGCATGTCCTTGACGTTGTACATGGATATGAGCGAGGTGGCGGCGGCAGGGATGATGACGATAGGCGTGCGCGAGGGCCGCTTGCCGGCGGCGCCGGAGGGCGGCCGTGCCGCCGCCACCGGTAGCAGCTCGCGCCGCCCCGGGGTACCGGCGGACATCGCGCCGTTTTCTGTAAAGAAACAAAGAAGACGTTTTATTTGACAGAACACACAGAGATCAAACAAAAACAAAGAGTACATAAATGCTATAAGTGCCGAAATCACCAATGTTTGATTACTATATCTTCAGAAACAATAAGGTTAGACCTTTCAGATACAGTAGGTATTCAAACTGTAGTAGCCATGCTTCAATATTATGGTAATTTTTAGCTTTCAGTCATTATTTGGAGCGAAGTTAGAGCGAAGTTTGATTCACAAATCAAATCATTTATTTGCAATGTGAGCAGTAATATATGGTAATTAATTAAATACAGCAGCTTGTCACATTTGATAGAATTGGCATGCAAAAGTAAATATAAAACTATTATAGAACATTATCAATAATTATTTATTTATCAATATTTTTCAAATTATTTCCTTTAACTAACCTTTGCGGCTCGGGCGACGCACATAAAATAAAAGATATATTAGATTTCTATTGTAAATCACGAAAAAACCAAATGTATTGTAAAAACTAGTAGAACCGATCCTAGCTCAGTTACACGTATTATAACTTACGTTGCATCTGTCGTGGGTGACTCGGCGTCTGCGGCGCGCGTGCAGCTGCTGGCACGCTCGGGCCCTCCGTTACAGACTTTAAGGTCATACCGTGGTATGTCCCCATTGTATCGATCTTGAAACCCTCCGTTTCTATAAAAAAAAGAGAAAAAAATGGTGAATTATTTTGTTGATCATTAAAAATTTTGGTTGAAAACCGTGGCTACAGATTAAGTAGTTATTAAAATTCCAATTAAACTAATCGTAAACCCTAAGGGATAACAAAGTCGCTACCACAAGCCCTCTACTTAGCCAAATATGATGAGGAGGCCCATGTGCAGTGGACGATAAAAGGAGCTGATTACGTTTATAATAAATACATACCTTCTTTTTGCCTTATAAACCTTTCCTGATCGTATCTGTTGTACTGTGTCTGTTGTGTGGGTAGAATGGTGGGCTGTGGCATGACCACGGGTTGAGGCCTCGGCACGCCGGGCCTGCCTTCTTCACGCGCTTTAATACTGCCCAGTAAAGCCAAAATACTTTTGGCAAACATCTGCAAACATACATATTAATTAAAATCTAAAATAAAAAAATGTATTTGGTGCCAATGGACCATCATGTGCCGTGTGGTATCACATACATAATAATTAAAATCTAAAGTAAAACAAATGTATTTGGTGCCAATGCAATGGGCCGTCGTGTTCCGTGTGGTATCGGCCGGTTTAAGAATAGCATCACTCCATCTCTTTCCGTGAGTCATAAGAGGCAACTAAGGGATAACAAAGCCGCTACCACAAGACCTGAGGAATTACACAACCTCTAAAGTGGAGTCGTCAAACCGCTAGATTAGTTCGACATTTAAAGGCCATATATCCCTCATGTATAAAATAATGTGCATGAAGAGGTCCATGTCCCGCAGTGGAGAAATGGAGACAGACAGTCAATTTATGCCATGAAATAAACTTACTTGTAATTTCGTGCTTACTTATAGGTGTATCGTCTTACTTAAAAGAGCACACAGAGTAAACACATTGATGATAGATAATCTAACCAAGAAGTTACATAGTGATTTGGATCTCATTATTACTGTACTGTACTGCTGAGTAAATATCTTCTCAATTTCATCCACTCCTCTCGGTTTTGTGCTTTCGAGATTAGTCTCGACTCTCATAATAAAAAATAAAACAAGGCAATTTAAAGCTGTAAATGTAGATCCTTCTTTAAATTCATAAAATTTAAGTATTCTGTGACACTAAGACATATAAGTAGCCACTTACTTTTCCATTGCTTTGTAACACTGTAGTTCTAGTTCTCCATTGCCTTTCGCGACTGATAATATCTTTGGTAAGATCTACATCATAATCAAGGATAGCTCTCAAGTCTGATCCAACAACTCCTAGAGTATCAGAGTAATCATTGCTTTTTATCGTTGTTCTTTTTTTTGCAAGTCGCTTGGCTTTGATGGCTGCAATTTTCTCAACTGACATAGCTTCTGACAAAGACCTAAGAAAAAGTTTCAAGGTTTATGAATACTCTATCATTTCAGTCTTTAGAATCGGCATCTTTTTAAGAGGTAATTAATAATAGAACCACAATTTACATGGTAGAAATTGTGATAAGCAAAAATCTATTATATATAATAGGGTTTATAAAAGTAATAAATACCATAATTAGTAATTATCATACCATAATCCTATGGCTCTCTACATAGAAATAACAACTAATTATACAAATTACATCAAGCAGGAATTTCAGATCAGTATTTACTGTGAATCAGTTACTGGGATAAATTAACAGAATCTTCATTTCCTCTTTTTTTTTACTACATATACACAGGTTTCATCTCTACGAGGGTAAATCAAACAGTTCTTAGATTCTAACATTCGAGATTTTTGCGTTTTTCACACATGTTTATCCATTTAAACGGGTCTTAACGCGTTTTTAAGAAACTTTTTGATTCATCCTCATAAAACCTCAAGACATCTGAAAAAAGGGACCTTAACGTGATTTTAGTAAGAGCAGATTTTGACAGAATCTGAAATAATGAAATTATTTGTTACTAATTCTTAACCAAATCATAAGTCAATCCATACTAATAACGAGGTCCCTTACCTAGATTATGTTATCATACCATAGAAAGCAGCCTGTTTCTCTGATGCGGGATATAGGCCTCTCTCAAAGCTCACCATCATCGATGATCTTCGGCTCTTCTCATCTAGCCACTACTGATGAACTTCTTCATGTCATAGGTCCACTTGGCCGGAAGACGGGGCCCATACGGCGCTTCCCATTACAATTAGTGAAATATTATTAAAGCAAATAGACTCACTTGATATTATCAACTGTGACAGATGCTTCCTTTGGTGCATCAAGTCTTGCGGCAAGTTGTTCCCGCACTTTTTGCACATGAGTCTCCTCAATACGAGGCTTCTTTGTAGCAGGTTCCCCTCCATCATTATCATGTGTTCGTTTTACCTATGCATCAAAATATAAATCATTGTAAAACAGATATATTATATTAGTCTATTTCTATGAAACATTTGGAAAAAATATTTAACAGTAATGTGAATAAACTTGTGAACAAGTAAATCAACTCAGATGTAAGAACACTGTAGGTGACACAGGAACTGGCTAGGGGAGGCTGTAGTGCAACCCCTCTGGGAGCAGAGCCTGTCCTTCTAATACCTCATAAGAGCAGGCTGAAAAAGTTGACAACTCAGAGTACTGAATAGCCACATATGTACTTTATGAATTGCTATAAAAGGCGATTGACATAAAAAATGGATTATTCCCATCCTGTCCCTTGTACCTGGTACATTTTTGATATTTATTTAAAATAGTGCCAATGTGTCCTGACTGTAAAAATTGGTTGTAATCTGTCTCGCTACTAGTTTTACTTTAAAGTACAATCAATAGAAATAAATAATGACATTGGCATTTATTAAATTAGTAAGAATGAGTTTAATAAGTTAAATCAACTAATACAAACTGTAAAATAATAAAAATTGAGTTCCCCACGTATTATTATTTTTAATCAACCCATTTAAAATAAGGAGTTGAATAATAGCTAACACAAAAATAATCAGTGTTATTTTTGTTGTCACATTTGTATTACAATACAAATATTATATTAACTAATATATATTTTACTAGTGTTAACTAATATATTTAACTAAGACCAATATAATAACATCTAGTGTTGTTAATACCATCTTGTGTAATTAATACAAATGTTGCCAAAAAAACATATTATAATTTAACTATTAATAATAACAGATGTTATAATAATAATAATCAGAGATTTATTTATTTATAAAGGTTTTTTCTAATTTATTATTTCGACATCTCTAAGTTTTTGTACAATACAATACAATATAAATTTTCCAGTTACCCCAGGGTAAAAGTGTTGGAATTTGCGTTTTATTCCAATTATCACAGATGTTTTACAATGATTAATAATCACATATATTTTCCTTAAAAAGTGCTAAAGTAACAAGTTTTAGATTTTTTAAGATAACTAAAAACAGAGATATTACAATAATAATCACATACAGTTATTAAACCCATCTTATAAAAATGTGATAAAGATTTTTTTTAATTTACTATTACAATCTGGGAGTATAAGAATTTATGGAGTTGCTTCACTTTTACAATGAAGGATATGACTAAATGTGATTCCATTAACCAAAAAAAAATATATTTTAAAAATAAGGAGTTACACCACTTTTACAATGAATGACACATGTCAAAAGTCTATTGAAGATATTAGATAAATAAAAGAGATGCAGATGAATCTTTTAATAATGCAGACCTGATTCAGGAGTCTATTTCACAGAACATTGTTATTGATCAGACTGCTTATGCAATCGTCACATGTTCAATTCATGTGCAATAAGAACTGACTCAGAAAAGTAAGGCTGTTACTGGATAGACTGGCAAGACTTTTGGGAAGATGAGCCATCCTGACCTCACATAGATCCACAACTGGAACTTGTTTAACCACACATTGTTGACAAGATTGCATTCTTTTTGCTGTTTTTTTTCTGTTTCATAGACTACTGATATTTATAAAATCACTGGTCTTCATTACATGCATATGTACTAACTACACTTCATTGCGTCTCATCTCATTGACTTTCTCGCACTTACCAATTGAACCTCTTCAATCAACTCAAAGGTTGCCTGGTCAGGAATGCCTTAAGGCATTAAGTTCGTCTTTTGTACGATAATGTACAATTACATGTATAAATTAATTAATTACTTACCTGAGTTGGTATTTCCAGTGGTGCACTTTTGTCTATAGAATTACAAGTAGCAGTTTCGCCATTCAAATAAGCCAATAGTTCCTTCCGATCTGGACGTCGGACTGCGGATATATTCGCAGCCTAGAAAGATGCCACGATTCTAATTTAGAAAAATGATATGCTCACAAGTGTGCTAAAAGCCAACCTAATTATTGAGTTACTTACAGCGGCTTGTCTGACGTACACTGGATGCGTCAAATGTATATTTTTGAGAATAAATAGTAAACATTCCAATGTATAATATTCTTTGCTTTCTTTGAGACCCCTGTCCGACCTGTTACACAAAATTAATTTTATTTTGATCACGAAATTACATGACAGCTGTCCGTTTAGTAAAGCTATTAGAAATTTACTCACCCCCACATAAGGAAATTAGTTTTAACATTTTTTGGCCACGAGAATTCACCGAATATTATTTGATTATCGCGTTCAATAATTTCTTTTTTATTTACGTTATATTGACGGAGTAAACTCAACGGATCCGCCATGATTACGTTGTGTATGTTTGTGACAGAGAGTTTGAGCTAAACTATTAAAAAATGAAAGATACAATAGACACTAGTATGAGTAGACAGCGGACCATCAAAGCAGATGACAGCTTGTTATCTTGTCTTTGGTTTCAATTCTATTGCCTATAGTTTTTACGTCTAGCCATTTTTGTTTTATTAATTTTTATTCGCAAAATCAATTTAGTAAAAATTAAAAAAAATATAAAATCAAAACAGTAAAAACCATAATAATATTAGATTCTGCCAAATTTTCTTCGTAATTAGCAATTTCAAAGTTTAAAACGTATCCTATCAATGTCCAGTCCCGTCGGAATTGCTCAGTAAAACCATAGTAGGATTTACTGACAGAAGAGGACTCCTCGAGTCCTTGAAAGTACACGAAAAACCCAGTCCTACGCTGTTATTTGATTATTACAAACACTACTCACAAAAAGCACTAAAGTTTTATAAACTATTACTATTAAACCACAAAACACTTAGATATATTATATAATTTTTACAATGATCAAAGGAAAACTCGAATTCACTTCACGAGTTCCCGCCAAAATGTCCTGCTTAGTCTTCGGTTGCAGATCAGAAAAGTACACACTGTCTCTATCTATGGCTAGGCTCTATGGTACATTAATGTACTTACATTATTTGGCAACAGATGGCGCTATTAGTATCAAATTTTACAAAATATGCAAATTGTTTTAGACATGGCTGCCGGTCGGTAATTCTTCTTTATATTTTTGTGAATTTTCTATCGATATTTATTATTGGAACCCCCATAAACCGTGCGATAATGTGATAGTGATAAAAGTCAAATACTACAATGACTTCCACTCCAAAGACTGAGAAATGCCGACAAGGTAAGCTGAGCGTAACATTTTTACTTTTTTCATTCATTGAATTGATATTGTTTCAACTTTATTTATGATTTTTATTTGTGTTACAAGTAGGAGCATCATTTTATGGTTATTTTAATATTTTTGCAAAAACTTATAATTGAAACCAACTACCTAGAGCAACTTATTTTAAACTTTTATTTGTATCTCTTCTACATATTTTAGTACTTACGTCTGTCTATCTGTTCTTGTGATTTTAGCACCTACTGCTACGAATTTAAGTTTTCAATCACTTGGTTTTGAAAATAGTGGTTTGTATTCGGTTTTACACAAATTTTAGAAATTATCGTACTTTAAATAGTACTAACAGTCATTCCCCAATATAATAGAGCCCCGTACTGTTTCAATAAAATGTTAATATGTAATTTTTAAGTTTTCATACGAATTTGTCATTGAAAAGAAAATTCATTAATAGATAAATGGTGAAAGTTTTGATACTCGATGAAACAGATAAATGATAATTATGTTCGATTTGGTTTTATTCTTGGTTATAAATGCATATATATAATGCAGCATTTTTCAGGTTTCCATCTGTTGTCTGGTTGGAATTTTTTCCAATTTTCATAGTAAACTCGAAATTCCTGAAGATTTTAGTAGATACCTATATTCGTTTTTTATTCAAAATTAATCCAGTAGTTAAACTTTTAAAACTAGTTATCAAAATAGCAAGTAAACAAAAGTTCATTAACAATACTAAGTAAGTAATTAATTACTACAGAATATATTATAGGGATATGTAATGTTCTTAGAGTGGTGAGTCTGTGGATAGGTACCCTCGTATTTGTGGGATTGTCAGTTCGAAGCCTAAACTTTAGCACTAAGCGCTGTTAAATAGATGTTTCTTGTATTTAGAATTACTCATAAGTTATGTAGTCATTTTTATATTTTTTACATAGAAGTTTCTTTTTAACCACACAATCTAAGACATAATGGTCTTGCAACAGCCCTTTCAGTATCTGTAGCTGGACATGGGCCTTCTCTTGTACAATCTTGTGTGCACGAGGGATGTGTGCTCTTCAAATGCCACACTAGAATGGTCTTACACTATTTATCTCAGCTTAACTTCCTATTTAATTACTGTTTTTTTTAATTAGGTATGTCAGGGGATCTTAGTGGCCGGAGGGGTGTTAGAAACACACACATGATTGCAAGAGGATACCTATATGCTACACAATAATGAAAAACAGAATGATCTATTACATCTTGAGATTAGTGCAAATAAATAATGGGTCACACCTTTATATAGATGCAAAGATTATTTGTCAGTATCCGTGCTTATAAAAATCCAAGTACTGCTGGTTAGATTTTAATTAAGCTTTTGCCAACAAGCAGAATAATGTCTGGTCTTAACTAGAAAAAAGGATTAAGATATATTTGCAAAATCAAGAGAATTGTTTGATGCCAGATGACACCTGTTGCAATTGATAACATTATTGATGCTGCTCCTCACGCAATATTGTGTGTATATGTGATACTAAAGCAGATAAATTATGTAAAATGTAATAAATAAGCTGCAAAATTAGGAAAACAAACATGAAGTGAATCAACACTTATGTCACAACCTCACACAAGCCAACATAGGATAGATAGAATTGGTAACAAGTCAACATATAAAATTGACCAATTAATGGAGCACTCGAACAATTAAAGTGTTATGACCAACTGAAACCAATTGTAATCATGCAAACAGCATGATTACATTTTTTTTTGCATTCGGAAACAAGTTTCGACAGTGATTTTCATACAAGTTAATTTTCATTGATCTATTTGGAGTGGTCGATTTGAACTTTTTAGGGGTCAATAGTTTCAATAAAAAAATGGGGGTCAATGACAGCTGAAACTATACCACTACCACTGCTATTCCTTTGTTAGTTCAAAATATCTACAATTCCAATAGGTAGCCTAATTAAGAATACATATATTTTTATGTCTATGTACATCGCAAAAAGAATCGCATAAGAATGCATGAAATAATAACACATAGCATAGCGCAAACATCTCATTAAATTAATTTTTCCAAGCTGGTTTATTTGGTACTCTTATTTTTGTCTGATTATAAATTTTCGTTTTTGTAATCTAATTGATTTTTAATTCTGACTGAATATGTTTATTTTTACACTTCATTTTTATATTTAATAATAAAGTGATTTACATTTTTATACTATTTTATAATTTGAATTTCATAAATGTCAAAAAAAGAACTGCTTGTATTTTATTGCTTAAAGGGGTTTGAGTAAAAGTGGCGTCGTTTTCACGGTTAGCGCCCAGTAATGAAACTAGTATGTATTATTAAAAAGAGCCATTTATAGTGAGCAGATTTTGTTTAAACAGCTCCCATCCAAACTATATCTGAATCGAGATATTAGACTCCAAAAATCACAAAAATAATGACATATTTTTTCATTATTTTTAAAATAAGTCGTCTAAGTGCCGTAATTCGTAAATATTTTACAATTTCTAGGTAGTTACACGTCTTTAACACAATTGTTAGACCCCTCTAACCCTTCTAAGCATAGCTAACATAGGTTCGTTCAACCAATCATATCGTTGGATTTGTGTACCTGCGCTAGTCGACAACCTGACATAAGTTACATAAGTTTCGACACCTAGTAAAACCATTTTTAATTGTTTGTCCAGATGGACACATTTTGGACATATATGGCTTTTACCAAGTCAGATGCGACTATTCTTTCAGAAATAGTAAAAAGTCGAACTCATTCATTCGAAAGTCCATTTCATTGGTTCTTCCATGAAATCGATGTTCTGATATTAGATCGAGGATTTCGAGATTGAATTGAAGAAGTGGAGTCACATGGATATAGAACATACATGCCAGGTATTAAGAATGACGACGAAACGCAGCTAACCGCAAAACAAGCAAATGACTCAAGAAAAGTCACCATGTGCTGCTGGGTCGACGAAGCAATAAACGGAATATTAAAAAATAAATTCATTGCTAGATGTCATTTGCTAGATAAAATTAAAATCGCTGGAGCATTATTAAATGCATTTGGAGCTCCATTAGTTCACCACAGGTTAGTAGGAGAAATCATTGATCAAGTAAATCTAAGATCAGGCAGTATAAATTGTCTAGCTGATTGTGTGGTCACTAATAACTTGAATAGAAGAAGAAGATAGAAGTGCCCGGAATTGATGATTTTCCAGTATTGAGTGCTGACGATTTGATTATATACGCCCTTGGCACATACCAAATACAACAGGCCCGGAGTTATTACGGTGAACACATTAAACAGGGCACGTACCTAATTGAAGTTTATAAAGATCTTAACAGTGATGGTTTGTTAAACCTATACTCCGATGGATTTGATTCGTGGATTTTAAGAGGGAGAATACAGTCTGGGTATTCTAGTAGAAGAATTTATTATGTTTATATTTTAATTCAAAGAGATATTGAGGGAAAGAGTTTGGGGAATTATTGCTCTTGTATAGTGGGGAAATGAACATTGGGGTACTGTGCCCATATAATGTCTATTATATGATACCTGGGTTGGGGTAGGTACCAAGATAACTTAACACCACCGGCAGAATTATTGGATTTGATAATACGGAACGATGTAGAAAACGAAGCAAATGAAGAAACAGACAATGAAGGTTAGGATATACGCAATAATTGCAAGATAGGACTAATTAATGAATGACTACACCTAAAATGTCATTTAAATAAATAATTTTATTGTATTTTAATACTCATTTCGTTAAGAGGCCCCAAAATAAGTACAAAACTCAATTAATAATTGTATAGCACTTTATTTACCTGGATGACATTATCGTGTTATCAACAGTAAGTTCAAACTGCAGTATCTTAGCTCCGATATTACTTAGAGCAAAGCTAACTTTTTATGTGTTATTATTTGATGTATGACTACGAAATAATCATAGTCACCAGAGTGGGCGCTTTAAAAAACACGACGCCAACCTCTGAACAAAATTACCCAAATCCCTTTCTGCTAGTGCAAGTTTCGATGTGTTGTTGCACATGATAATGTCATTTTCCATACACTTTTTATTCTTTAGTAATAAGTGAATAGAAAGAAAATAAAAGCATGTGTAGTGAAATATTTAATATCTATTAATGTATAGTTTGAGTAAGTAAACTAAATTATTGAGGGTGGGGGTGGTCAAAGGCCTAAATTTTTTTTGGGAAGCGGTCAGCGATCGAGAACCTCTGGATTCTAACAATGAATTTGTCTGTTCTACAATGAAATATTTGCGGTTGGCACTAACTAACCCTTTATTGAATAAGTTGATAATGAGCTCCAAAATAGTTTGTATTTGTAGGAACCGTCGATTGAATGATAATTTACAAATTCCCCTGCACTGCACCCTCATTTTAACTTCTGCAGTAGGTGGGTATATACATCCCATCGCAAATAGAATATTGTAGAACACACCTGTACTTTCAGTTAGAGGACTGACTGTGAACTTAAGACTCGGCGCCGATCTGGCGAAGCGCACCGCTGATCATGCTTGCGCAGGCTAAAATCGCTTTTATTCGAGCATGCGCCAGTTTCTTGCGTGTACAAATGCGCATGCCTGCAACATCTTTAGTAAGGTGTTGATGCCGGCGACACGCCGTCACACCCCTGCGCGCTACCACGCCCTAACGCTGCGTCTACGTCCGCTTTAACGCGCTCAACGACTAGTAGGTGCGTTGGTGAATTTTTGATCTTATTCCATTGTTGACAAAGTTGATTGTCTAACCTCCGTAGACGTAGACGTACTCCGTCGTAGTGCTGCACTCCGACAGGTCTGCAGCGGCCCACAAAGTCACTATTAATTCCTTTATGAACATAAAAAAGTTTGTTATTGTATGAACACTCTTAACTAAATGCTTTATAGCAGTTATTTCTATAAATGCAATGCATAAATCAATCAATTTCACTTCTCGAGTCCCCGGCAAAAAGTCAACCTTTAGTTTGACCCATCGTACATAGTGTACGTACTTTTATTTATTTATTTACTCTTTTTTTGCACTATACTATACGCAAGAGGGGGACTTGCGTTCTCCAGTAGTCGACCGTTGGTAAAAATGAGGTAAATTAAAGTGTGTACACTTTCAGTTAGAACAACAAACAAACAAAAAAATCACCGTTTGCAAAGTTAAACTCACCGTAATAACTAAAGTTCCCGCCAAAAAGTCCTGAAGTATCAATAGCCATGCATGTCGTTTACATATATGTCTATGCCTGGACAGATAGACAGATACAGCCTTTTTAATTATTGTGTACAACTCTAGCCAAAATTGTTAAAAAGCTATTTTTTGTGCTTTCAAGCAATGGTACATATTTACTCTTTGACTTTGGTTAAGATTTTATATCATATAATATAATTTCGTTGTTTTAAGATTATGTTTAATGAATGAATGAAACATACTCTAAGATCTCATTTTTAAGATTAATAAAAATATTACTGATGTCTCAATATCTGGGAAACTAGAACCGACAATAAGGTCCCTTTTATCATTTTATCAACGTGCCACCGAAATAACGCAAAACTTGTAACACTCACTAATTTTGTAAAATCATTCTAGCGAAAAATAACATTATTTTTGGGGAAGAAATCAAAGTTACAGACATGTAAAGTTTTGCTGTTCTATTTAAAACGTTCGTAGCGCTCATTGCAGCGTTCGTACAGGGTAGTGATCGGGCGCCTGGGCGGCTGTAGCGCACCACGGCCTGTATTTACAATAAGTGTATTTATTTCGCATAAACGCACGTAGAATGAAATGTATTATAGAAATGAATAAGTTATTTATGAAAAAATGCGTTACGAATAAGAAATATAATGGTATGGTTTTGAGTAGGTACTGTCATATGTGTCAGACACAGTACATATGTGCAGTGTACGTAGACAATTCTTAAATGAATGTATTAGAGTTGTGGAGAAGTGTCGTCAGCGAGCATGTCCATCGTTATCCGCTTGCATTGATAATCGAAGTTTCCCGTGTACGGAGTGCGTTGCCACGCGTTGTGCTCGCGCACCCGCCGTTTATGGACAGACTGACCCGAGAGCAGCATCCGGTGTACCCACTCTTGTTGCGTCCTACATGCCCTGAATCTGAATATTTCATCGACATCACTTTTCATTTGCGAATCAAATCGACTTTAGCCGTAAAAAATACTTTTTTTTTTCAATATATTAATAACAAGATAACATTGTTATTTTACACTTCAATTGTCTAAGCCTACTTTCTTAAATGTTGTTTGAGTTTCTAGTCAAATGAGAAAGTTCTAACCATTCGTGTTTCCCCGGCTACTTGAACAAACCGTGAAGTCATGTGAAAAGCGTTGCATGCAGCCAGTGTAAATATTATACAAAAGTATATAATACAATTTTTTTCAATATTTCCTATTTTACGTGTAAAATAGGAAATATTTTTAAGCGCTGCATATTTTTATCTTGTGTTTTTAATACCAAGTTATAGTATTGTGAAATTGCGGTTATACTTGAAGATATAGACGACTGCCGAAGACAGCTGTAAAATGTATTCGAATTAGGTGGTATACGTGCACGTACATGTTTCAGGAGTGATTGATCTCAGTATGCCAGATCCTATTTTACATCCTATCCCATGGAATGGGAGAGTATAATGATATAAAAAGGTCTCACCCTGTTATTTCCTAACTTTCACCCTACTACCTTGAACATCTCATCTATGGGATAAAGGAATCTCGTTATCGCATCATACTATTTACTCCCTATTCCTAGTCTATTTCCTCAAGGAGGAATGGCAAGTGTAATGATGTGAGGAAAGTGTAATGTCCTCGTCCCGTTATACTTCCTATTTATTGCCCCTCCTTCCCAACCTTTATTCAAATACACTGTTAAATTTTTAAAGAGGGCTTATATGGGTACTATACAAGTTCCATTGCTTTATTTTCTCGATGACAGCTGACACACAGTGGTCGATATAACTTTGTTCTAGCGTCAACGCCTAAAACTCCGAACAAAAATTAGGCACCAAGACGTCATATTTCATTAACAAGGTCACGTCAGCCAGAAAGCAATTTTAGGGATGTAGTTATCGATAAACGTAACACGATAACAGATCCGATATTTTTTTACAAAATGTAAGAAACTAAACTACTGCCGGATACTTTTGTATAAATTTATTAACTAATATTATATTTCATTACAAGATGTTACACGTGTTAATTCTTGATTGATTTGATTGATTGAGAGTTATTTCTTTAAAATTTTCGAAGCTGTTGTAAAATAAGTAGGTATAGGTAGGTACTTGACAATGAAACGAAATAATTATAATGACAGGTAATCTTTATTTATTTATTTTAATCAAAATCTGATGAATCGTCACTGTCACTCGATGAGCTCTCCCAACATTTATTATAAGTTCCTGTACTTCTATATTATCGAATGCCACATGAATTTCCCAATCCGACGCTATAATGTTTTGGGTTCTTCTCACAATTTTTTCCCAGTTTTCGGCAGTTACTTCCGCACATGCATTTTTTAATAAATCTAACATCTTGTTTGCCGTAAAAGGGGGATGGGTATTGTTTCGAGCGGCGTGTCCTTTGATTTGTGCCCATATTAGTTCTATAGCATTGTACTGGCAATGATACGGCGGAAGTCGAAGAACCCAATGACCATGTTTTTGTTGTATTTGTCTTTGTTCAAAATATAATAAATATATGCGATCGATATCATTACTTATTTGGTCACAACACTACAACTATCAAATTAGAACTGTCATCGAGAAAATAAAGAAATGGAAATACTATAGTCAACATGTCAATGTATCGCGAATGCCCATGGGCGACCAATATCTTACCATCGGGTGGTATGTCTGCTCGTTTGCTACCTTTCCGTCTAAAAGAATGTTATTCTACATCATTTTTATATAATAATGACTAATGACACAAATAAATAGGGAATATAAAGAGAAGCGGTCATAAAAAGTGAGTGCAGGCCTGTATAACTAACTGCGTATAATGTAGATTAGTATCAGCGAGTGGCTGCAGTTCGCCTGGGTGGTACCTAATACAGGTTGTTCGAAGTTACTAACGGTACCGCACTTTCTCAATAGAGCTATTTGAATTAGACATTCCTGTTTGTAACACGGTTATATAAAATATCATCTATTAGAATTTCCCCACTGTTTCGCCCGATTATAATTAAATTTAATCCGGACATCCGTTGTGATCCACCACATTTGATCACATCAATTCTGAACCAATTTAAAAAAAAAAGTCCTAAAATATTCCGGAATGAATACCTACCCTATACACCATCGGAAACCACCTGTTAAATTGTAACTAGCAGATCCTGATATTAACCGTGAATAAACAGACCATCAGACGAATACGGCCCCAACTTGGTCCAGCAGTTCAGCTTTTAACACAATGAAACCAACCTTTTTTTTAACTACTATAAGTTATGTAATCAGGTAATCACTAATCACGAAATAATTTCAGAAATTATAACTAACATATTATACGTAAACACACACATTATTTATAATAACATCATAGCATGGTAATGTTAGGGGGAGAATGCATGCTGCATTCCCACAGCCGCTGGGCTTATTCCACTGACCACGTTACCCCTCTCACAAAAGACTACCTTGAAACGTACTGCATTTCCTGTTATCGTATTTCCCCAATGTACGTACGTGTTTCGATAGTGAGTGAGATATGTTAGAACCCTATCCCTAACATTCTATCCTATCCCTCCCCATTTTCCCAACCCTTTCTCCCAATCCATTCCTCAATGTGCAAAGGTAGGCAGCGCGTCCGGGGCGTGCGGATGTTTGTCATTCTGGACTGATGCTGGCATGTATCGCGGATGTATGTGGACGACGGTATCCACTATTATCAGGTGGACTGTATGCCCAAATGTCGCCCGTTTCAATAAAAAATAAATACCATACCATCGGCCGTTGTCTCTGTGCTGATAGATAATAGGTATTGACCTATATCTATTCCTTAGGACTGCCCAAGGGAAGTTAGCTTGTGACCACTGCCGTACACAAAATCGAATAGAGATAAAAGGTTAAGAAAAGTCCTACGCATTTAATTTATTTAAAACATGATGATATAAATACGAATGTAATATAATAACAACTCACGTATCATTTATCGACCATACGCTCCACTTACGTCGTCGTTCTCTTACGAAATTAAATTTCTGCGGTTTTAGGCGTTTCGAGATTTAATACAGAAATTGTGTTCGATTAATTCGTACGCTTGTGATGTGCGGTTACGAGTATTATTCCAGAATACTAACAGTACCAGTACTTTCAAGTGACCCGGAATTGGCTTCGGAATCAAATTATGTAAAAAATGCATTCAGTAAAAAAAGAACAGTAAAATAAAAGAGTCGAAAAGGATTAAGTTCAGTGCCCTTCAGTAGTTCAATAAAGAGACCAATGCCTTTGGAAGGTCTTTGAGAACTTAGGTGTAAGCTCCGCTACTATTTGTATAAGATATGAAAAATTAATTGCTTTAGCTTAAATGGTTTCAGTTAAATCGTTACGTACTTGTAGACACACTGGTTTTTTTTATAGAAAGAAGGTACCCGACGAGCGGCCTGTCCATCTGGTGGTAAGTGGATACTGTCGCTCTTAGACATCGGCGATACATGCCAACATCAGCCCAGAATGACAAATGTTGGCACGCTCGCGGATGCGTTGCCTACCTTTGGAGATTTAGAAAACGATTTGGAGAAAGGGTTGGCAAAATGGGGAGGAATAGGATGAGATGGGAATGGGCTCTGACACTCACTTCTACTGAAACACGTACGTACATTGGGGAATAAAAAAAAGTGGGAATGCTGTACATTCTACGGTAGTCTTCTGTGAGAGAGGGGTAACTTGGCTAGTAGAGTGCGCCCAGTGGCCGTGAGATTGCAGTGTGTACCCTCCAACTCTCAAATTCAGCTTAGGTGTCGTATGAATGAACGAATATAAACACATAAATAAAAGTTATTGATATATTCGATATCGGCCTCTAACGATCAATTGCAGGGCCCAAGTGTCTCTGCATTGCGTGGGGATTTCAAACCTTATACACCATGTGAGCTTTGGTTTGGTTGGTGCGACATCTGTTGTTACCTACTGGTCATTGCGCAGGAGTTACTTTCCAGCGCCGTGTACGTACCCCCGGGTTGTGCTGAATGGACAACAATGCAACGCCGAATGTCATCGTTGTTACAACTTTATATCAGATTTTATATACTGATATCAACAAAGCCCCAGAAAGTCAAGGGAACGAGGGTTTCTCACGATGGTTTCTTTCACAACCGAGATAGCAATAACTGAAGAATTTCTATAAAGTTGTCTAGGCCTGCGTCCGAATCCACGAATGTAAGTCCAGAATAGTTGCCTGTAGGTTATTACCGCTCAGCTTACCGACAGAAGCTGACCTTATTTACCTGTATTAAATATAATAGCTTAAACACATCCATGTCTTAACCGATAATAGATTGATGATGCATTTACAAAACATTACAGCACATCTATGATAATTTCATTTTGGTGAAGTGCCCAAGATAAATAAAAACTAGGTTACTTTTCAAACAAACGAGGTAATAAGGATAATATTAATAAGCATAGTGTTGATTTTCCTATTATTATATTATTATTGGTGTTAATACTCATAAATCATAAATAGCATTTAAAAGTATACTTTTCTGTTGGAATATTTTGGTTTTTGATCTGTTCGATAAAATATCACATTGTGATAAAAGACGATTTTTATAACAAATTATTATTAAAGTCAATTTCTGTCCATATATTAAACATTATTCTGTAATTATGGCCGAAGCAAAAATTTGAAAATTAAGAATTTCTGTTGAATCGTCCGATTCAAAATGATTTGTAGACAGCAGTTATCGAATTTGATTTAACTGGAAGGACGAAAATGATCCAGCTCTGACCCATTGTGTGAGCAATTTGTTACAAGCGCTAGGCTATAATTTGTAGTTAGCATCCCCAGCTCAGCGAGAGGTTTTATGAGAGGTATTCAAGAATAAGCCGCTAGGTTGACATATTTTTTGCAAGTTGAAATAATCATTAAACGGGATCTATGTGGTTGTTGTGCAGTAGAGCATTAGGTGACGCAGCGGTCACGGGCGACGCCGGAACGTGATCGCGGCCGCCAGTCGCGTTTCGCTCCATTCGCTTTATATATTGAAGACGACTTTATATAGTGGACACAACATAAATCTTACCATCAATTTTCTTATTTGATGCATTTCGAAGCATTGATCTTATTATGTCTTGAAAATAAAAGGTGGAATTTACGAGTCGATAATGGTTAGTAATGTTTAAGGAGTGACGTAACAATGAATGGGTTAAATTTCTTTAAACATAATCAGATTCCCTAACTTAGCATGTTAAATGGCTTAATACTATTATTGAATGGAGGTGCTTATTTTTACGAGCAAACTCATTTGCGAACCGAATGAACTACAATATCTACTAGTCTCAAATCCAAGATTGAATTTAGGCTTGCGTAATTCTGAGATGGTAACCTCATCACTTATTAGATTACCGTGTGGTAAACTATTTGTCACCTAAAAAAATCTTTAATATTGTTACTACAATTACAATCAAACACTATAATCGAAATTCAAAACTTCAAACCAAAACCTCATTCAATTTGGTGTAGCGTATGTGATGTGATAATGATAAGATATCTTGTGATATTATACAGATTTATTTTTAATTTGGTAATCCAACACCGAATATAAAACATTTAGACAAGGTTTATATTGCTCAAGAATAAATAATATAGAATTTATCATTTATCATCGACAGTTCGTCATTTGATAAGTAAAATGATCGTACATTTATTTTGTCTAGTCGGACTTGGTCGAGTTAGGTTGGAACTACGTTTAAACTGTCGGGCGGGGCACCGTAACGGGACCGCGCCTGCTTTCGCGAACGTGTCGCGGCTGCCTTCATTTTCTTTCTATTTTGCAATATTGCAGTTCACGTATATCCGACAAGTATTTTTAGTATTATTTCTCTACTTTAAACACCTATTTTTTACCTCCGTTTTTAGCTAAAAACAATTACATTGTCGTCTTTACTACAGTTGTGTATGTGCCTCTGTTCTTTTAGTGTTATACCATTTCTAACATAATGTCCTCCTGAATATGGAGACCCGTTTTACAGGGAATCCATTTATTCATACCACATGCTTCCTCGATTATGCGCAGGCAATTCGCATAACGCGCTCCATGCAAATGTTTGTTTGAGTGCGCCAATCTTCTCATCTGAAGATTGTGGTTGATGTTGATGGCTTTTGTCATAGCGGCAGGTTGATTGCCTTGAATTGGTAGCAGCATCAGTCCGTACATGTTCTATTCGTTTCGCCTCGCTGACGAAAGTGAAAGGCACGCAATAATAAACAATCCTTTTAGACGCCATTTTCAAATTTTACGTTTTGTGTTGTCCGATCCGAAATTAGATTTGGTAAATCTTGCAACATTATCGATCGATTTGTCATGACTGCCTTGTTAAGGTCGCAGTTCTGAAATTATTACATCGACCTTAAACGTAATTGTTAAGGTCGAAATGATGATTAGTAGATGTTATGTTACAATAAGACACTTATAATCACTATGCCTTAATGTATAAAATGTAATGTATCGAATCGAAATTTTATTAACTAAAATATAATTTTGTAACAATATTGGTATAATGTCACAAGAACAGCCTACGCTTCGGTTATCTGTGTTATTCGGGGATATTTGAAAATCTTTTTAAGCAAAGTGGTGCAAAAGAAATTTAGAAAAATAATTTCTATATTGTTACTATGCTACAAGTAACAATATCGATCGATATGTTAGTGTTAAAGAAGTACCTTATTAGTACCATGATAGTATTGAAAATGTATAATTATTTTAGGTAGATGTATAATTATTTAAATGTATCGTTTTAAATCTTAAAACTATCTGTTTGTAATATTTTTAAAATTGTCGTTTATTATTGAACATCTAATGTTTTGGTTCAGCAAAACGCAAGCGAAGCCTCGGGCTGCTGGATATACTCGTAATATTTTTTTATATCCCTAAAACCTTGTATTATTAAGCCATAAACGTGAGAACGCTGACCTAAGCGTACGTACATTACATTACTGCACGCTTATTATGGTCAATTATATTAATTGATGAATTTAGAATTGTTGCTATTGAAAGATTTTTGACCTTCAATGAATCGGATTCAAACTCACGCGAGTTTGCAAGTTTTAAACTAAATAATAATCTCTCTGTTATTGACAGACTTGTTAACTTCTATTGTGGTAGCTGAATTCGTGATTACTAGTGATGAGACAGTCATGCAAGTCATGCACACCGATTACAGTTGACTGCTCTAACATTGTCAAAATGGTAACTGTAAATGTTTTAAAAAATATGTATTTGTTCATACAATTTTTAAAATTCGCTACTCTGAAGTTTTGTGTCGTTAAACGTTAAATGACTTGTATTTGTATGACGGGCAGCAAAAATACTAAATGGGCAGAAATCATGATCAACAAAACTATTTTTGAATAACTGAAATAAATAATTTTAAATTATTATTATAAAGTCGACGGACTCTTGTTTATTGCCTTTATTGCTTTATTGCCACCAGAGAACCTTCAAATTTGCTCTCATCAGAACCGATTTGCGGCCCATTCAGTATTTTCTGCTGTTTATTTAATTTAATTTCTCGTTAAAAAAAGTTTTAAATAAAAAGGAGAAAGTATAAAGTTCGTCAGCCACAAGCTCACACGCCCAAATTCTTAATTTACTGCCGACTTTGATGAACTTTCATGTACACACGAGTACTTCTTATTCTTTCAGATGTTCTTCCAAATGCGCAAAAAATACAATAATTTTTTTTTTTTGAAATATGTACACTACTGGTCCGGTCCAATCATGTAGTAGCAAAAAAGGAAGACTCCGTACAAAAGGTCGGGTAGTTTTGATTTTTGGGTATGTTATTCGTACCGGGACCCTATTTAAAAATCCAAGTTTTTGACATCGGCAGACAATCGAGCCGATCTCTGCCATCTGCCATCTGGAAAAACAGCGAAATTTTCGACAATGTTTTGATTTTTGCGAAATATCTCTTAAACAGTGCGTTTGGTGGAGAAAGATAGCTTTATAAATTAGACTAGAGTAAATTTGCTACTAAGTGACTACAAAACGCTTTTCATACGTCATATAGTTCCCGCAATACGGGTTATCAAAAATCGGAATGTGTTACAAAAAGTGCAGAAAGTAATCATTGAGGTAGGGCGAGGTTTCTACTCCGAAGATAATCTTGATGCTTCAAGCCTTCATGCCCTGTGGAGTTCTACCGGATACAGACATGATTGGGTAATAAGAGAAATCTCCTAGACTGAGGATAGGTATGTACCTACCACCTTTGGCTTCGTCCCACAGAACCGAAATAGATTCAGCCTTTGCCATCGATTTCTGAGACCTTGGAAGAACAAATCGTAACTGAATATATAGATCCTGATACGGTTGATAATGATGTAGAAAAACAGAAACTTAGCTTTTTAATTTAAAAAAAACTTCATTTGGATATAATTAGGTAAATCCCAATAATTATTAAACTTGTTTAATTACTACATATAGGGAGGGGGTGTACACAATATGTAGATCATATTATGATTTTTGTTTTGTAAACTATGCCCCTAATAAACTCCTTAGAAAGGTGTATTTTAAAAAATACTGGTTGTTTTATAGAAAATGTACTCTAGTTTAATTTATAAAAGTATAACTTTTTCCAACAAACGCACTGTTTAAGAAATATTTTGCAAAAACCGAAACGTCGCAAATCTCGCGGTTTTTTTGAGGTAGCCGTTCCCGGGGCTGTCTGCCGAGGTCGAAAACTTGGATTTTAAATAGGACCCAACATGCCGAAAATTCAAAACTACCCAAAATTTTGCATGCTACAATACTTATATAAATTAACTGGACTACACAAAAAAGTTCTTTGATAAGTACTCTATATATGCCAATTTGGTATGGAGCCTGTGTAAAGCGTCTCCTTTCAATTTTTTTATGTTTATTCTGAAAATGCTTGAAAGAACATTTACTTCATTAGGTTATACATATTTTGTTTGCATATTTTAACTTTGCATATTTACTTCCATTAAACATATAGTGTTACAGTAAGTATGTAATTTAATTATTAATTAAGACTAAATAACTCCAAAAAGTTCAAAGTTAACTTTGGGATCTAATTTAATACGCTTCCGACACGTACTTACCCATTTTTGATTGGCTTAAATTCAATGTCAGTAGTGCAATGGGCATCGCTTTATTAATGTTTCTTTTTGCATAGTTGTGATAATGATGAGGTATGTAGCCGCTTCGATGTTGAGCTAAATTGTAACAGCACGATGTTCCGCGGTTCCTTCGATATCTTTTACGGTTCATTCGGTTTATATTTTGTGGACCTATTTCGTTAAAATCAAAGGAAGGACTTACGTGACCATGTAGTATACCGATTTCATAATTATTTGTAACATGTACAGTAATGTACTCGTACACTAGAAGAAGCAAGACATGTGTGGTTGGTGTAATTGAACGAGCAATTGACTACTTGGAAGTTATAATCCCGTTAGGCTAGGTGCTAGTTGTCGGAAAGTGAGTTGGTCGAACCGTAGCCAGTGGCGGGTGGGCTAGCATGTGCATGCGCATTTGATTTTCTGTAGACGGAAGAAAATACCTAATAGGATAACAGCTATCAGTAGACCGATTAAATGTTAAGTAACGTACGGAATTTCAAACCAAGATACATTAGTTATCGTTAGCTACGTATTTAAATACAGAAAATGCGATAATTATGTAGAAATTTTATGATCTAATTCAATTAGTTTAAAAATACATTTTCACATGTAATGTACAGGACAAGTGTACAACGTCTACAAATGTACAAGTCGACGAGTAGTTTTACCATAGCATTTTGTTATGTAGAAACTTGCTGTCTAGTATAAAATTTGTTTTTTACTTTCATAGATCTTTGGTTTTAGTACAATTATCACGCATTATACGTTTTATTGTAATGTGTATGTCAATGTGACTTTGTTATTGTGGACACAATCTTATAATTTCTGTGTTTGTGTTATTGCGTTTATTACATCTACGTAAATTCTATACCCAAATAACGTTTAGTTTATAGTACGCCATAAGCGATAATCTTGGCAGTCGTGTTTGTTTCGTGACTTGCGCGTCTTTATTTGTCTTTTTGGCGTCACCTACAGACGTTTTACCGTTCTTCACTATAGTTTCACTGGTCGTATTTTTGATATAAAATATTTTATTTACAAACACACTATATATATTATTTACTTGTTTACTTTATTTTGGAAACATACAGTCACATTATTATAGTACAAGATCAGATTGTGAGTGCGTATTTTTTATAAAATGTTTACAAATCTTTGGGAGTTTCACACAATATGTTATTTTGTTATTTATTATTTATTAAATGGTTCATACGTTCTAGAATGGCGTGTGGTCCTGGTTACTACTACTACTAATATTACTTACTTACTACTTATTTTCAGCCACATTTTTGCAACGACCTTTACTCGTACCCTGTAAGAGTGTAATGATACACCACGTATGAATATGAATTTTATTCTTAAGGTACATATTAATATTTCTTTACGTTTTGTTTGGACATACATAGTTGTAATAATGATTAGGTATGATTTTCAATAACTTCAGGAAAATCATTATTTGTTATTATAGAGCTGATTATTATAGAGCTGAATTGTTCTTTTGATTGTTAATTTTCATATCAAACGTTTTACTTGTTATTTTGTGATTACCAGTTAATGCTGGTGTGCTGGTTAGTTATTGGAATTAGGAGTAAAAATAAATAATGCGTGTTATAAGTAATATTCCATAGGAAGTATTCAATTTGGTTTCTGAGTTAACAATTGCGTTAACAAATGTATAGACATTGAACTAAATAGCCAATTACTTAATTATCGGGGACTTGCATTGGCTGAATTATTCATCGTCACGTAATCATACGTAACAGCGATTGCACATCACAGGTCCACACATTTGGTTTCGTCACGCATTTGACAATGCCCTCTAATGCTACTACAGCTGCAGTGACATTTTCGAGTAGGAAGCGAGAATGTGTTAGGTAATATTATATTGATGATGGTGTATTAGCGCAATGGTCGGCCATTAGCGGGGACAGGTGTGCTAGACGCGTCTACTGAGATGCGCGTAGCCAGCACTTTCACTCTCGCTGGTGTCGGTGTGACAGCAGCGGTCCCGGCGGCCTGCCAGTGCTGCCGCGCCGTCGCCGCAGCCGCACCGTTTGACTCTCGCGCGAATCATTGCCGACCATCGATATCCCATGTCAATGTATGCTCCGTTGCGCATAAGCTCGCCAACTCTCCCATACATTCAGTTCGTGATTTGAAAAAGCCGCCGGTTATTTTTAGCCTACGTATTTGTTTAGTTCAGTGTTGTTTTACGATAGTATCCATCAGGACGTGACATGGTCTTATTGTGATATTCTGTAATTGCTTGTTATTGGTGTTTTACGTCCTGTGCATCGGCGTTGGATATAGTGTGCAATAAGTGAACAATTTTCGTCTGTATCCCATATGGTGTTGTTGTGTAAGATGTCAACGATGTGTCGGTATGGTCATGTGAGAATCAAATTTGGTGTCCAAAGGCAGCCAGTTTTCGCATAGAGAAAGTCGTAAATTCCAATGGTCAAGATTTCCCTTGCAAGAGTAAATATTTACGGAGATTGAATTACGTAATTAATACAATATATTTCCAATTGATGCTTATCCGCACCATTTTAACTAACTTTGAAGATATTTTAATATCGGCGTAAATGTGTTTTAATTTTTTTTGTATCACCTATATTTTGTCTTTTTATTCGGAAATTAATATGTGCCAATTCAATAAATTAAATATTATATTATAATTGGGCATCAATGATTAATTGATGTATGTTATAGTCTCGTTCTGTCAATTTATTGCGGCCGAATTTGTAGTGTCAAGGTTGTGAGAGCACCACCCGGTCGGCACCAGTTGACGACCAGGCGCGTGATGCGCACACGACTACGCGCGTCGTTTCGATCAGTGTAAATAAATAATGACCTAATAGTAACTACCTGCTATTTCTGTGTATGACAGAAACAGAAACTTTAATGATTCGAAGATACAAATTAAAACAATTGTACTTACCTATAAATTGAATGATAAACTGTTCAATTAACTTACTGCGTCGACACTGGCGAAGTGACTACTTTCGAAGATTTCTAAAGGGCCCTTTCTCTGCGACCAACTTACATCAACTTCGGTTGCGACTGAAATATTCACGTACGATGTGATCAATGAGCATAACTTGATAAACGACACCAGAGGAAATCCGAGATGTGTTAACTATTTTATACATACATGTATAAAGTAATTGATTGACATGAAACAAAATAATATATTTAATGTAGTGTTCAAATATAATGAGGATCACTTTTACAAAAAGTAAAAATGCCGCATTATGACGAAACATTCATTCACGATGACAATCAAAATCAAAGGAGAAATAAGCGAAGTTATCGTGTGTACAAAAGTGGTACAAGTCCAATAAACTTTTTGGAATCTAATGACGTCCTCCATACACTTGAAGAAAGAGGAACATCTGTGATCAAACGTAACATTAGAACTATTAAAGAGCGCAACAGTCGTGCTAAAGCAGAATCTTCTACATCTCAAGGTTATAGCCCTACAAAGCACAAAGGTCCCGACGTCATAATAGACCACTGTCCTAGAATTAACCCTTGCGATTCTCATAATAATTACTATGACATTCAAAACAACAACGCACTGCCCCTGACTCCCTGTAAAAGTTTCGATAACTTGACATTAAAGCAAACAAAGAAAAATGACATCAAATACAAAATACTGAGGAACGGGTCAAGTCTCCAAAATTTGGCGGGTGAAGAACACTTGAAGCATTATATTTCACCAACAGAAGACTCTTTAGTTACACCACGAAAAGGAGAAACTAGAAATTCTTATTCTATTGTGGGAGCGCGACGTCGGCCTATGCAGCGTCGTTTATCGAGGGGGACACCAGCACCAGGCGTCGGTACTTATCGGCAAATAATCAACGAGGGTACCGCCAGCAAAATAGTATATGGTATGGAGATTTTCAAATTTGAAGTAGATGAAATCGCTTTTTACTAATCTATTAGTCTCTTATGTTCTTTTTACGAGAAATCCACTTCTTTCCAACTGTGGTATGTGAATAAACTTTACATGTTCCCGTTATTCAAAGTTAAACATTTATAATAATAAATAGAAATCGTCAATACACAATAAGCTATTCGAACATGACAATTACTATTTGTTAACTTACGTAACTCAACATGTAACCAGTGTACAAGTAATATTGTCGAATTGCAAAATTGGATGTCGAACGTAACAAAATAAGTGTAGTTGTTTATTTCCACGTAGCGAAACGGAAGAAGAGAGAACTTTCCGTTTTTCTTCCTTATACATCGCATTTCGTTTTAAAAAGAGCCAGTGCATTGCATCTAATGTAATGCCTGATCTTGTATAACGAGACGTAACAGACCCGGGAACGACTTGCTATTGTGTCCATTGTTATGATAATGTTAAGGCCGCTAGTAAGCAAAAACCGCTTTTCATTGACCGGCTTTAATCAGAATGGATCCAATCTACATATAGTTTTAAAATGCTGGAGCATTTTTCAAAATATAAAACAAATATAAAAACAAAAACTTGTGATAAAGTATGATACAATGTATATGATTTCCATCGATTTGAGAATACATACTAGATATGTTATACAAGCACTCGAGGGCAGGCACGTTACTATGTAATAGTGTCCTATGTTCAGTAGCTGTCGATTTACAGAACCCCTCATCAGCTTCACCCTGTAGAAGTTACCAACCAGGTTTCTTCGATGAGAACTATCATTTAGTCTATTCCCATATCGATGGTGATCCAAGATCTTAATTTGAGTTTTAAAAGCGTTTTCATTGAAAAAATATGCACTATATTTTGTTTTCTGTCCTAAAATTCATTATTATGAAAAAAAGTATGATTGTGGGTTGGTTCCATTCTGACTAAAGTCTGTCAATTAATTACACAACTCGTAATAAACTATGATTCTAGTAAAACTTGTTATACTTATGACAAAATTGTCTTTTTTTTATGAAAATCAATCTGTGAACTTTCCATGCAGTTCGAAACTCGAGTCCCTGTCAGTTCTTGTGCTTACAACCTGGAAAGGTCTTATGGTCTCTTCTCACTGTACTAGTTTTTTCCTTTCCATATTTCATATAAAAAGCAGTGTTTACTTAAATTCCGTTTTAGATGAGAAATGTAGATAAATAATTTTTCCCAATTACGAGTATTCCCAATTATTGGGAAACAACACCCAAATCCATTTTAGCAGCAGTTATGTTACTTTTTAAAATTAATTTCATATCCTTGTTTATCAGGTTTTTATTTTTGATGAAGGCAATTTGGGTATGAAGAAACGGATTAACCCTTACATTCTCTCAACCCCCCATGCCGTACGAAGATACAGTTATTGTTGGAAGATAACAAATTGATCCTATCGAAATTAACTACATTAGTACGAGTAATTACATGAGCAACATTTCGTAGCGGTGTGCCGCAACACAAGGTAGCATGTTGCTTCCCTTTGTTTTTGCAATTTTCATTTCATGCAACTTTATTTTATATATCATTATTATCTATATTATTCACAGTCAGTGTTAGTAAGTTTAGTCGTTCCGTAACTATGTGGGGCATATCTCTGTGATGGTTATCTCCATGCATATGTTGTTTCGTACAAGTTGCTTTATGGATTCGCTCTGATTCGCGTACTGGAAACATAATGTAAACACGGGACCACCTTAAACTTACATTTATAAATATTTAAACATCGTGTTTTGCTAATGTAAATTTAAATGCCATCAGTTTCATTTTTAATTTCAATGTCATTGTTTTATACATAGAACTGCTGACTCGAATAAAACTTGTTGTCGAACAGATTGCTTCCTCTCGTCAAGTGCGTGCGTATAAAGGGACGATTGGAGGCGACAGACGGGTGCCACCAGAGCTGCATGCTAAGTAGGACTTATCAAATGTGTGTTATGTGGTGACGCATTCAGAGTCGGGAAACGAGCATGACCCGCGGCGTCCGTCGCCGTCCATCGCCTTGTCGATTCAGTCGTAACACGCCGGCTTGGGTGCGTCCTCGCGTCGCCTCTGTGTGTATTTATAAACTCCGGCGTCATACCAGTGATAAACTATTTACTTATTACAACTCCCTCTTGACTATTACATTTTGGGATCCATTTATGTCGTCAATGTAGTCAGTCTGTTTGAACGTGTCTAGTGTTCATATATTAGCTGCGACAATTTACATCTGACGTCATTGTTTGCAGGTAGTTTCTTATTATATTCACTGAGTATATTTTCCTTATAAACAAATATAAGCAATGTGATTAAACTAAGTTAGACTTAGCAATCTTATCGGTAAATTTATTTGAATCGTTGAATAATTTCAATGCGTTTGATTGTTGTGTTATTCATTATTTTTAATGACAGATGTGATTTTCTTCAGATATTGAATTGAATATTTCCTGGTATGGAAGTTAATACCACTTAAACTGGACATTTCTATTAGATGCATTGGAAGCTTTTCCCTCGTAATTTTATATCATAGTTATCCATTTCTTAGGACAATCATTCTAGGAGCATTACTCTACTTAAATTATACAGAATTTGGAGACCTTTGAAGCTTAATTTGCTAATTCAATTTGTTAGTAGTTACGTTTGTATACTTGTATTTTTCATTTAGTTACTCGGTAAGCACATCAATTCAGAGTATCAATAATGAATAAGTATATGTTATCTCGACTTTTTGTTTGTATAATTGTTTTTGCTAATCTCGGGAACTACATTGCGATTTAGTTACGGTTTTCACTGTTGTGTAGGGTAAGTATTTAGAAAGGTTACCATGTATCTTTATCGAAATCGCTCCAGTATTTTGAATATATAACAGGTTTCTTAACACAAGGGAATATTCTTGTAGACGAAAATCGGTTCTAAGCCATGGACAAAAACTAGTACTAAATGTTCGCAGCATATCAGAATGGCACTGTCAAGTAAGTATGTATGGGTGATAGAAAAACTTCAGCCTTCGTGTTCAGTAGCCGTAAATGTTGACATTGTACATAAATGAATCTAAAATATGCGTGACGAGACACGACTGGCGAATCATCTTGCAACCGAAGGTCGGTGATTCAACAAATCGGTAACAAATAATAAATATTTTCCTGTAACAACTATACTTACATAAATAGTTTAAGTATTAATATGTATCTATAACGCAGATATACATATATTTGAGGATAAAAATGTGCCAGTGGGACAAAATTTTTACTTTATGAAAACCGCATGTAGGTACTAATAATGGCACATGTTTCACTCATTATTCATCTCTGATGTACGTAATAGCTTTTGTACCTAAGGCTCTATGAAGACACGTGCATGTTACGCATGGTATACAAGTTATGTTCTGCAAGTTTCATGCGCATGCAACACGTATGCGAACACTAGATCAATTGTTTATTATCAGTTTCCTACTGTGTCCCAGTGCTGTTTTAGTACCTATAAATAAACACAAAATATTTCAGAATACAAGGATATCGTTCAATGTGTATCAGTCTATAATGTCCCACGGCAGGTCACAGGCCTTTGTAGTTATAGCGAGGGTGTTTCGCCCCATAATTTACTACCCGGGCCCATGTTTTTTTCGGGCATGTGGGTTTTAACACTGCCTAGCTAATGATAATTTAAAAAACAAGTTAAACTCGGTGTGCTGAACAGAGCGAAGCGGTGCTTCATTCACCCCTGAGCAACTCCTTATGCTTTACAAAGCTCAAGTGAGGCCCCATATGGAGTATTGCTCTCATCTCAGGGCCGGCGCACCGAAATACCAATTGGGCCCATTTGACTCCATCCAACGACGTGCTGTTCGTATTGTCGACGATTCCACTCTCACGGGCGGTTTAGAATCCCTCAGCAGTCGGAGAGACGTTGCGTCTCTCTGTGTGTTCTACCGCTTGTACAATGGGGAATGCTCTGAAGAATTGTTTAATATAATCTCCACCTCGGGTTTCTACAACCGCACCTCCCGTCATAGAAGTGCGGTCCATCCGCATTTCCTCGATACGGAGGTGTCGCCCACTGTTCGGTCCAAAAATTACTTTATACCGCAAACCCATAGGTTATGGAACGAACTGTCTCAAGAGGTCTTTGCATTAAGCTAAGATATGGGGTTCTTCAAGAGAGCTATGAATAGGATTTTGCAAGGTCGGCGGCGCGCCCGCATACCCCCTGGTGTTGCAGGTTGTCCATGGGCGGCGGTAACACTTACCATTACGTGGGACCGCTTGCTCGTCCGCCCACTAGTATATATATAAAAAAAAAGTATATGTGACCTACTAAAGTTGATGCAATGTTAAGTTACTATACTGTTTATTAACATAATTAAGTTATTACTTTATTATCAATTAATTTGATAAGTTAATAAACTCAATCATCTCCTTTTTAATAGTTTGCTATCATGATGAATTATCAGAATTATCACACAACGCTAATCTGTACTGACTTCTATGATATTTAGGAAGTTAATAAAAAATATGTTTTATTATCAAGTTATTAAGCGTTAATGGTAATGGCGAACCCAACTTATCGTTTAATAAAACATAAAAGGGAACTAAAAAAGCTGGTTACTGAAGATGTAGGAGCTTTGGATTTAAAAAGTATTGGTCGTATAATAAGAATCTATACTAATACATATAATAAAGAGGTAAAATTGTGTGTTTGTAGGTATGTTGGGGGTAATCTATGGAACTACTGAACCCGATTTCAAAAATTCTTTCACAAATAGGAAGCTATATTATCCGTGTCTAATATAGACTATATTTTATTTTGAAAAGTTGAAAAAAAAAATTGTTAAAAAACTTATAAACCGAAGCGAAGCGAGGTCGAGTCGCTTGTATTGAATAAAATCCTACATCCTAATTTTTCAACTTTAGTTTACAAATTGTAATAATATTAAAAAAAACATTTTAAATTCATTTTGTTATAAGCCATTGTTATTATTATTAAATAAAAAATAATAAACTTATGATTTTTATTATAATATTTCTGTCACGGATCGTACAAGTTGCCAGTTAGACATTTAGCTAATTAGACATTTAGCATTTAGGACATTCTGCATACTTGGACTTCAGCGACATGGATATTGTGCGAGTTTGACGATTTGCTACATAGGCATTCTGATCGTAACACGACATGTTGCGTTTGAACATTATGCTTGGCGACCATCGATTTGAGAATACGTACTAGATATGCTATACAAGCACTCTAGTGCAGCCACGTTAGTCTAATAGTGTTGTAGGTTCAGTAGTTCTCGAATTGTTTAATTAATGTTTTTGTTTTGAAAATGGAACAATCTTATTATGTAGTATTTAAGTTTCATATTTGACTTTTTAATGAACCCCTCCTCATCTGCTTCACCGTCCAAACCAGAAGTTACTAACCTAGTTACTTTGATAAGAACGTATGGTGTGTCATCTAGTCTATTGCCATATCGATGCTGGCGACGGATCAATCTCCTGATATTAAATGGGTTATCGCATGCGCAATACGCAAGAGGGTTACAGTTGTGCTGCCAAAATTATAATTTTCACTTATCAAAAAATATGCAAATAAGGTTCACTATGTCCTTAAGAGACATAATGTACAAATCGTTACAAACGCTTACGACATCTCCATAAACTTGTTGATTGTCTCCAGTTTTGTTCAGCAAACGCTGCTCCAGATAAAACATAAATCAGTCCAGTTATAAGCGGGTAGACAGACATTGCAGTTTATAAATATACTGGGATATAAAATATAAAAAACTGCAACAAGATTTAATTAATTGCAGAGAACGATCCGTGCGAAGCGGGGTCCGGCCACCGCGGTTCACTGCGCGGCGCCAACAAACTGGCGCGCCGCGCGCGTTCTTTCAAGGACGACCTCCTCGAGCGGCTCTCCAATATGCGCTCACCAGCGCAGCATCCGCCGCATCTCTCCTCTGCTATCAGGTACATACATCTGCACTGGCATCTACTCGTATTTCATTTGTTGCTTTTGTAGGCCAGCTGCCAGTGGTCGACGGGCAACATGTCTCCTCAACTTTAATTTTAAATGATGGAGGAACATGGATAGTTGAGCTGTAACTTTATGCGATCGAATTTCTAGTTATTTTTATGTAGTTTGAATAAAAATTGCCATGGCAAAAGTCGATGTAACTTATAAATTTAAGAATTTTTATTATTTTAATAGACACATGAGTATCTCTCACAACACGACGTTATTATCTATTGTGTACATTACGATGATATCTACAAATTGTATTGTTTCTTATCAGAGTTGATAAATTTACATACATAACTACATAACTCCGCTATCTTAACCGACAGTCGCATAAGAAAGTGTCGCTCATTTCAACAGTTTTATCTCGACCCCGTGTGAAACAACAATGGTGTTGTGTTATAATAATTAAAGTTCTTGTGGAATTGTCACGTAAAATGTATCGGTCGTGTCGCAACCTTTGCACCGAATTGTGTGAAGCGACAGTTTACGTTACCGTTGTACTACATTAAATGTAGTAGACATTGCACTAAAATTGGACGTGATTATGAGTCACGGCCTGCGAGTGTCACACTCATTAGTGACATTGTCCGCTGAAATCTCATTAGTTTAGTGCGTTCGCTGTTAAGTGATTACATTTTAATGTCCGCGCTTGGACTGTCGACATGACTAAATTGTCTTTTTATTTATTGCACGGCTGGTGGACACTAGTTTTTTATTATTATCGTTGAGGTTGTTTGAAAGTAGATCTCCGAGTAAACATTGCAAAATAACGTAGTGTGAGCAAGTGTTCTTTACGGTTAAGGTGATTTGTGGTTCAGCTGTTTCTAAATGTCGAAGGCGGAGCGGTCGCCCGTCACTGATTGGATTAACAAACGCACAAATGATCTGCAAAAATTTATTCACAATGGAAAACGGTAGGAATTGATTTTACCTGCAACTATATAAAGTTTTATAATATCTCATTATTGATAAGAAATAAGCATCAGAATCAGTTATAATGATATGTTTACGTTTTGGTAGTCGTGTTTTTGTTTGAGCAAGCATGTGCGAAGTAAGGTGAACCGGGACCTCCTACTTGAATATGAAATTAAGTAGCTTAGTCTTTATATTCATGACGTTACGTGGGTTTGCATACAAAGCAGGCTCTTTCACAATATGTATACATTCCGACCATTGACATTAAGTGATTATTGTATTAGCTGCAAAGAATGTAATGAATTGTTATTGGAGTTTAAATATCAACATAAATTTTAGTACAAAACGTGACACGAGATTTTTAAATTTTCTTTTTCTTTTCAGATCGCATTCCCCACTTAGTCCGAAACTTCGGAACATGGGCGCGAAATCCGTCACAGCCGAGGAGGGGGAAATCACGCCTGCCAAAGAACTGGAACGGCTAGTCAAAGAGGTCCGCCTTATGTTCAACATTTCTTTTTGTCGTGTTTGCACCTAGACCATTCATCCGAAAAAATTGCTCCATTGTGGTCGCTAAATCATTTTTTGTCAATTGCAGGTTACGTTCGGTTTAAAACATTTCTCCGATGTTATAACAAAAAGGAAACTTGAAATGCTCCCCGACAACGGCACCATCGTGTTCGAGTCCATTGCAAATATACATAAAGGTATTATATCTGTTTGCGCGACTATTGATAACGGCACTGGGCTTGTGTTTCAAGTATAATGTAACGTTTCAGCAATAAAGCCATACTGCGCTCGGTCGCCGCAACTGTTGGGCGCGGTAAAGCGGTTGTGTACGGCGCTGGCGATGTTGATTCGTCTTTGCGATGAGATCACGGCGGTGAGCTTGCGCGCCAAGACGAGCAATGAGAATCTGGACGAGAGTTCGCCGGCGCTGTCTCCAGAACATGTGAGCGCGGTGGTGAGCGATGTGACCCTCGCAGTACAGGAAGTGGCAAGTCTAGCACAGCAGCACATGACGCGGCCGGCGCTCTCCCCGCGGCCCGCGCTCGTCTCACCTCGTTCTTCCACACAGAGAAACTCTTTACCTGGTATGTCATATTAATATTCAATATATACAAATCTCTTTTTAACATTGGCAATGCGAGTATGACCGCACCACACCTACCACGTAACAATGATACTTGTGGGAGAATAATATTTTTTATGTTATATAATGAGAGACACCTTCAAGCAGCATTCCATTAATGTTATGTGATGAATAACCCTTTAATCTGTCCCGCAGATGTTTATTTAGCCTTTATATGTCCTCTCTTCCTAATTCCTATGAATTTGCATACTCAAATCGAATAATTTATTTGCTGATTATGGGTAGAGATATATATGCAAATGTTAATATTACAATACTGCAAATATTGCAAATGAAATTACAACAACGAGAGAGGCAAAAATAAAGTAAAGTATAGTGAACATAAATCCTTATTAATATTATATTAATAATCCACAAACGGTTTTTGAAAAATACTGCTACATCTTAGTAAAATATATAATGCAATTCCGCCGGTTGATTTTAAATTACTAGAGGTGACTTTTACTAGAGGTCATATTTGCAACGTTGTTTCTCGCCGATGTTACGATATTATTAAGAGATTTTTAAGTTTTATAAAATTGTATTTTTTTTATCACATCCGTTTAGGTAAACACCTAAAGTTTACTATAAAACAGCCCGTGTCGATGTTTAGTGTCATATTCAACCCAGGTGACAATAACATTTTTAGATGTGTCCCACACGTTACATAGCTGGTATTTTTAAAATATGATGGGAAATGTCTGTTTTGTACCATTGGAGTATCAAAAATACGCCAATTTCGATATAAATAACTAAATAAAACGAATACTAAAAAAAAGACATTAAAAATACGCAATAATACTTTGAATGAAAAACAAGAAATACAGATGCGACAAAGAAAACAGAAAAAAATATTATTTTAATAATATGAATCTAATTGTGTAATGCTATTCTCTTTTTCCACAAAATCCCTAGAAAGATTCTAAATATAGTCTAATAAATAATCTGCAGATAGGTACCTAATAATCTGCAGATACCTGCCGCAATCAATTCAAAATCAGTTTGTAACCTTTTTCACATAATAATTTTTCACAAGAAGTCACGGTAAAGATTTTACATGGGACAGGAGCAGTAATAAATTAGGTACCAACAACAAACCTTTTGATTCCTACAGTTTTTTTGTTTCAATCCGTAATAAAAGGAATAAAGTGAGGTGAAATAACCTATAATCAATCGAGAATATTTGTTCCTTGTATCAATTTGCAAAAAAACACTAATTTCTGATAAAAACAAAAATATATTTTAATGTTATCTATACATAGATGCAAAAAAGCGGAGTTTTAAACAGTTTTTAAGGTATAAAGAATTGTCAAGGAAAAGTAAAACTTATTGAATATAATTATTTCTTAATAGTTATTTTTTCAAGTATCATTTAAATACGAAATAAGTATTAGCTAATTAATAACCTACAATATTTAATTTCATCAAAATCCTGACTGTCACGTCACATCCGTTACAAATCCAATATTTATTTAAAAATAAAAGTTCATTGAATTATGGTCTATAATAAAGGACATTCTTTAGAGCTTGGTATAAAAATATATAAATCAAACGTTACATAAAAAAGTTTACAATATACAATAGAGAAAGCAGCTCAGAAGATAGAGAAAGTGTTAATGGCATCATACTTGTGTGATTTATAATAGTGTGGGTAATCGTTTTTAATTTTATAATTTGTGGTATGGAGGCATCTCTTCTTATCAGTTAATTCCGTTAATTGTTCCATTTTAGATATTCCGTTGACGCCGAAAGAGCGGTCGCTGCTGACCGGCGAAGGGGGTGCGGAGACGAACGGTGTGCGCGCCTCGCACTCGTCCGAGTCCGTACTGGACGCGCCCGACTCGCCGCCGCCGAAACCCGTCCGGCCGAACAGGTGACTACCTATATAATTGTGTATCTATATAACAGGTAACCATCTATGTAACAGGTGACCATCTATATACCAGGTGACTGTCTATATAGAAAGTAATATATGAGTCAGTTATCAGGCCTGGCTTCCCTCTTCATTTTAGGTCCGAAAATATGTCTACAAAAATTTATCTTGTCTGCCGATCCTAAATCATTGATCGACTGATCAGAATCAACAGCAGCTGTGAGGTCGAAATAAAGCACATGCCCACTGCACGTACATGACGTGACTTATAATATCATCAATCCTAGTAGCTGCTTCTGTCTGTTTTAAGATCCTAGTATCTTAAAACTAAACTTAAAAAATCTTTAAAAAACTTATTGTCATGTGAAGGGCGCCGAGGAGACGAATGACCTAATTTTAAAGCGGCGGGACTTTATTTTTTGAACTTGATAATGAGAATTTTTTAACCACTGGGAATAAACTTTCATATACCTTTCTTTAGGACATTTGAGTAGAGTACGTGTCATTCCCTACCTACATTAATCGCAGCCCGTGCAAACTTTAAGATTTGGATGATAAATACTACAGCACACACTGCTACATCTGTTTTACAATGATAAATAAATAAAAACATGATCATACATAACTAAGGATAACTCTGATCCCCTCAAATAACGGATTTTCACCTAATTTGAGGGTCACAGATATAATTAATTAAAAAATTCAAAAAACTAATGAATAAACCTTGGCAAGTTAAAAGTTGTTAACCTTTCCCAAGCACTTAACCAATGACTATATCCTTATGTGGTCTGCCTGTACTAGTTGAATCGATATTCGACCTACATCTACAAAATATCCAATAGAACCAATAGAAGACAATTTTTCTTAATTTCCATATCACTTAATCCATTTCCTCCATGTCAATATTATTTTGGAATTGTCGAAATAAATGATTGCTGCTTTAAGAATTGCAAACTAAGAATTGATCGATTTGAAAACAATTTGTCCACTGGAATTAATAAATTACACGTATTTACAGAAAAAACTTGGTCAACTGTTAATGAGACAGTCTGATTATACACATACAATACAAATTCTTTATTTACACAACGTTTATTTTACTCCTGTACTCAACATTGTGAGTACAATCTCGGCACATTCAAGATCGTGACATTACCATTCTGCCATTCAAATACTTAATACTGTCATACGTACTATTCATTAAATAACTGTAACAAAATTAGCACTCATATTGTTCTAGCAATGTGAGTTTAAATAAAATTTAGAGTTGTACAAAATTAACTAGATTTAAAATTACAATGAAATGCCAGTTAAATGATGAACATAACAAATATTGACTATAGTGTAGAAAAGCTTATCTTTAAACTTCCTTTCTCATTTTATGTAACGTGATTACTTAGCAAATTGTTAAATTTGTACAAGTAGAAACTCATAGAAATTAAACAATTTGTCTTTCTAGTCGACTTTCTAGCGTTTTGCCTGCGGATCGGCTCTGCTTGCATGGTACACTGATATCTTGTATACTTAACCAGAAGTTATAAGTGAGCAGACACAGAAGGACAAACACATGTTGCGTTTTATAAATACAGAGATGTTTACTTAGTTTATTTTTTATAAGTAGAAATCGTATCATGTTGTAGTGAAGTAAGAGTGGTGTGTTGTTACAGGAAAATCGAGTTGGCCCCACCTTTGCCGCCGAAGCGCAAGTCCGCTAATGACAACTCCCTACTAGCTCTGTCTATTGACAGGTGAGTTATTGAACTTTAAAAATGCTTTCCTTGTATTCCAATACTGGTTTTTAAAGATAGTCAATATTAATTCCCTTTGGTCACTTCAAAAGACAAGCTTATTTTTAAATTATTTAGCTGGTATTTTTTTACGTTATATGAACGATGATAGCCTTGAATAGTGGTCATTAAATTTTGGTCAAGGGCCAATAGAAACAATGAGGGATATCACATCGGGCCCCATTCAGCTTTATTCTTACTAATATATAAAAATAAAACGAAGTCTGTTTGTGTGTTTATTTGAACCGCTTTCACGCATCAATTGAACGAATCATGCTGAAATTATGCACTGACCTTCCTGGGCACAACGAAAATAATCGGATCCTGTGCCATAAACTAGCATCTGATTTTCAAGATTAAGCAATATACTCGTATATTTTTTTAATTTCTCTAGTCGCATTACGTCGGAACTAAAACCTACAATAAGGTTCCTTTTCTCACATAATGTCACATCGTTAGCAGCAAAGTAAAAACGGATATATACAAATATGACATTTTACAGGAAACCATTTGAATGGAAAACATTCATATGTTTTATTTACCATTGAATCAGACATTATTACCAGATCATTTTAACGTTTTGATTTAGGTAATGTTAAAAGAAAATTGACATATCTCTCTTTTTGACATTTTATTTGACAAACTATATACTCAACCCAATTATTAGTTATATCACACAATTATTAGTTACTTTCATAATTTAGTGCGCAGTTACCTATACGTTTACACCTGTCTACTGTGCTGCCATCGACAGATATCTGTTGTGATTAACAGCGTTTTGTTTGTTTTCAGACTTTCATTGCAATCTCACAGCAGCGGTTCGCTGGACTCTATGCTGAACGTGTCCAATGACGACTCGCACTTGCCAACCAATCACGACAGCGTGTTCGTTACGCCGCCAAACACAGATCTAGTGGGTAAGTTATATTATACAATAACTAATTAATAAAGTCAATATTTAATAGAGCTAATTGTAATAAAAGGTTCTTTACTGTTTCTGAAATTGATATTTTATAGCGTATTAGAGAAGAAAAGACACTCATGTTTGAAAAATTGAAATTCATTAAAAATGGGTGGACTTGAACTTGATTGATTGAACTTGTTGCTGTCTCTTGTCTTCTTATGCATAGTTCTAATGGTGTTATTATATTAGTCATTAATACAAACGGCACAATTCCATTCCCCAATCCCTTCATATTCTCATGATTCTACCAACCTTATTTAGACCAAATTGCGAGAGGATCTCGCAATATGCTAGGGCTCTTTCCGACGCGCTCTTCCTTTATTCATTTATTCACGAATTCGTTCATTGTGATCATTATTCATTATTGATAAGCTGAGATTGATGATTATGAATATTACATAATCATCAATGTCAGCTTTTCTATTCTACCCACTGCAGGGTATATGTCTTACAGGGTATAATGTCGCTGGACGGCCTATCTTTCTTTTCTAACTCTGGGTCATCGCTCAGGGTTTGGCTACATGTCTCTATTTCACTCCCAACAAATTCGTGTTTTGTCCCTTTTCTTTTTACAACTCTCCCCTTTCTGAACCCCAACGACTAAATGCTAGTGTACGAACACACAGTTTTATATCATACTAGCGACCCATCTATAGCCGAATTATCTATAGCCGAATGACTTCTGGTGGATAATATCATCATACCGGTAGCTTATTTTCGCAAAATGTTCATAAATTATAGCCTATAACCTTCCTAGATAATCCCTCTTTCTATTGGTGAAAACCGTATAAAAACCCGTACAGTAGTTTCTGAGATTAGCCCGAACAAACACAAATTCAGCGCGGCGGGGGACTTTAATTTATAATATGTGGTGATATGTAGTGAAGACAGTGACGGTCAGTCTGGCGCCGAGCAGCTCCTCCTTCTGCTTGCATCTCTGTTTGTGCTATCGGTTAGCGAACTCTTGTAGCCGTCCGAATTTTACTGTCGAGGTCATGAGGTCCCGATACTATTCCTGATCCCCTCCATAAATTTGTAATACGAGCTGTAACATTCTCGAAGGCAGTTCTCGTGTCTAGTAAACAATTATGCATTGCAGTGGTGTGCAGTTGCAACAACGAGCCGCGCGCGTCCCTAGACTCGCACGATGCGCACGCGCACACGCATCAGGAACACAATCATAATCGGTATGTGCACAATCAGTATAGGTACAACCACAACAAACTTTTGTTGGAATCAGGGCAGTAAGTACTTCCACACTCAAAAGCCCAAATACCTAACAAGTCCAACCAATAATATTGGTATATTTACTATTTGTATATTAGTATATTTACTACTATAGATATGATATTTATTACAATAATTATATCGTATGATATGTTATTGTGATCACTAGGGGTTGGTTTTGGACCACAGTTGACCACGCAGCTCCAATGCCAATTACAAAATACCCTAGAGTCTAGGGCCTAGACTTTTATTTTAAACTCTCAGCTACGCGAGTTTTTCTGACGATGTTTTTCTTCACCGTCAATCTAGTGATAATTTAAATATCTGTACTAAAGACTACCTTGAAATGTACCACTTTTCCACATTATCCTATTTCCCCAATGTACGTACGTATTTTGGTAGTGAGTGAGATATGCCAGAGTCCCTTCCCATCCCATCCTATCCCTCCCTATTTTCCCGACCTTTTCTTCAAATCCATTCCTATATCTCCAAAGGTAAGCAGCGCATCCGGAGGCGTGTCAACGTTTGCCATTTTGGACTAATGTTGGCATGTATCGCGGATGTCCATGGGCTACAGAATCCACTTACCATCAGGTGCACTGTATGCTCGTCTGCCGCTTTCGTTCATAAAAAAAGTAGAAATGGGCTTAGCTTCTAACTTACATGTACATCTTTCTAACTTACCTCTTTGATCTCCATGTACATTATAATTTTTTCCAGTTTCTCCAATGAATCGGGCTTCGTGTCGGTGGGCCACGCTGAAATATCCACAGAGCACAGTTACACATCCGCCTTTTCGTCACACCACTACTCTAGCCACACGGATAGGTACTAAACAGTACTTGTTTCCCACACCACACAATATAAACAGGCTTTAAGTACAAATACAGACTGAAGACTGCCGGGTTAGTTAGTACCTGTCTTATTCTACTCAGCTGATATGTTTAAGGCCAGAGTTGTGTTCCGGATTTAGATCATATATTTTATATGCTTGTGTTTGTCTTTGGTCTATGATATAGGGAATCCTACTGTCCATATGGGATGTGGCAATTAGGTCTTTGCATCTGAAGTATGTTGGAGAATGAAATCACAAGAGATTGAGATCATAATCCCTGAATCACCAGAGAATTGGAACATTACATATAACACGTATTTTATTCCAAATTAACTTAAAGTAGCGTCAGGCGGTTAAACAGCGAAAAGAAAGTCCGCGTCCTAACATAGTTTAAAATAAGTAGAATTTGTCTTTATCCATATTTAGAATATCTTTTTGTAATGCTGTAATGTCTTGTTCCATTTTATTTTATTCTAAGATTCAGAGTAACAATATATTCTTTCCGGGTTCTTTAATACCACTTTTTCTTCAGTATTAAAGAACCGATAGAAAAGCCCTAGTCATTGTGTGCCAATAGCGAAGGGTGATGATTTTTTAACTGAGATGCCGATCCCAAAAAAATCTATTGATAAACCAGTAGCAATGTCTTCAAAGTCTGTTTATTTGTTGTGGTAAGGGCGTATTTTTCATTGAATGTTTTTTTTTTACTGACAACATTAATCACGTTTTTGCATCGCTCACTCATTGTTTTCTGTGTGTTTCAAGCTTCCTGTTATTGTTTTTGCAGTACTTTTGACAGTACAGACTGTGTTACCGAAATGAAAAGCACGCTACAAAGCTTTGAGAGCCGCAATGTGTTCAATATGAACAGTGTTACCACGCATTATTCTATAAACACAAAGTGAGTGTCCTCTCTTCTTTAATGTACACTTTCCACTTGAGGGTAATATTTATATATTTACATCTCTATAGAGAATTGTAAATAGTGTTGTAAAAACGAATGTTAAGCGCTCGAACGTTAAAGGCTAGTGAACGTTAATGGTCAAAATTTTTATATTTGATGGTCTTAAACTCTTGAGTCTAAAACGGTTTAAGATTCAATAGCACTAACATAACGTGCTATCGCTCGAGCGCTGAAACGTTCAGTACTCGTTTTAACAACACTTATTGTATATACATGTAATAATTGGCAGTTAATGTGCTGCAAACAGGTTTTTTTGGAAACTAATCGTTTCGGAAACGATTTTACTCCCACGTGGGAACACAGCTTCAATGTATAGTCCGACTAGACTTTAAATGAGCATAGTGAGAAAAGGAAGTGATGGCGGTCATTTTAAAATGATAGTCAATTGATGAAACAAGTATGTGTTGCCATGTATTCAATTCTAAATCAAGTGTTTTAGTACCTCCAATACTTCTCCATGTTTTAATGTATATTTCCAGTGTCGTTTAATAGAATAATGTTAAATTTTCATTTCTTATAAAGTCGTATATTTTTAATTGAACTTTTTAGTATAAATCTCTCAAGTTATAGAAGTTTTTGTCTCGTCCTCATTCGCGTTCATTTGCATTCTTGTCGGATTATACACTTTATCTACATTTTATTTGGCCGATTTTTTTTGCAATTTAAATTTAAAAAATCCATTTCATTATACCTTAAAATTTTCATTATTCTGTTTGCTATGCTTGTTGATCTGATCCATGTGCTCGTTTGCTAAGCGGTTGCAAAATATTTAATGCTATAAAATGATAACTGCGTAATTTTTTTTATTATATTCTGTGAATATTTTTACACTATACAAAAAGTTAATATTTCTAATTTTAAAGTGTCGTTTTAAAATATTTTATTTTAATCTACATTTTTTGAAGTTTTTTATTAAATTGTTGACATTATATTTTATGTTTGACAGTTTCGTTGTACTTTATTTATATTTTTCCAATAGGGACTACCCTATTGGGCCAAGAATCACATGAATTACAAATAAAGACAATAAAAGGTCAAATGTCAGATTGACGGGAGTATGGTTATTTAAAATTGTATTATTCCAATTTCACGGCTTTTCAAGTGCGAACAGTTGGCACAGTTACCGATTAACAAATCCGTCACAGTTCGCATGGCCACATGAAGCAAGGCCACGATATTTCGAAATACAAAGTAATTTTACGTTCTCTGCATGAAATGATGGTACATTGGTAATTAATAAATTAATAATTCAATCTAAACTAAAGCAGTTTCGCCGTTGCAATACTCAGCGGAAACGTGATAGTTTTAAAGGGGAAATAGTTGTGTAATAAAGTGTGATTTGGTAATTTGTCAGTCGGCTGGCGAGCATCACGTCAGACGAGAGCGAGACGCCGCCCGAGCTGCCGGCGAAGACGCGCCGGAACGTGCGCGACGTGCAGCAACACTTCCCCGCCGTCGAGATCAGGTCAGTACAGTCCACGGGTATAGAGGGCTAGATAACGCAAGCTGGCCGTCTCTGTGTGCCCGAAGTTGGCGCTGAGCTCCTACTTCTCGCGCCACTCGTTCAGTCAGTTCAGTCTGCCGACCCGTGTCACTAGTAAGACGTTACAAAACACAAAAATACCTAACTGCCGGTGAACCGAGATGTTTTTGTTTCATCGGTGAGTGGTTTCTCATAATTTACTCGTGACGTGCCACTTGGTTTCTATATAATATCACAAACTTTCGTTGTCTATCAGCCTATGGTAAAACCCACTCACTAGCTTCGCCATCACTCAACCACTCGGAGATGTTGTGCGGTCGCGCCATTAAAGGGAATGTTCAGTACATTCCCAATATACCAATGGAATTATGTATCATTTTTATGCTAATATGAACAGATTTATTTATTGTTTTTATTTCGTACTATATTGTCTTCATTAATCTGTACTAATATTATAAACTCGTTAGAAGTACATACGAGGATGGAAAGTGCCTAAACTTTATTACCTTTCATGTCACTAGGATACCTTCCAGAAGACATGGGTCTTCTCGAAGCTTCATAAAAGAAATCCTGTAGTATTCACAATTGGAATTTGTTTAAAAATAATCACAGGCTCTGACTGACGTGTCGACATTAATTACATGGTTGTTGGTAGGTTGGGACAGCATCCATACAATATTAAACATTCTCCTTTGATTTTTACACACACTGATAAGAATGTGATATACAGTTATCCATTCAGAAATTGCTGACTTTGTCGTTTAAAAGTGAATTTTCCTAATCCACCCCTAATATCAAAAGATCCGTTCAAGCTAACATTGCTGATGTTGACTTGTATCGCTGATGTCCATGTCCAAAACTATCACTTACCACCGGGTAAGTGATAGTTTTGGACTGCCTTATCGACTGCCACATTCTTTCTAAAAAAAAAAACTAAGAAATTGCGCCATATAATGTTATCTAGAGCACGTGTTATTCAGTATCTATACCTAAGAATAAACCTTATTGTTGTTGTACTACGGTTGTAAGTATTTAATTACAAACGAATTGGTAAGATTTTTTATTAGGAATTGTAAATTAATTATTCTTTTATCAATGAACAAACAGAACTAAATTGATGTAATGACGAAAATAAGTGTAAGCTGATATAAAAATAGAAAGAATACGCTATGCTGTATAGACCTGCACTACAACACAATAACACCTTGACATGTGACTTCACTTGCGCAATTGTACGTCCAAGTTTTACGTCATTAGCCTTGTGGTAGCCACTGTTGATCAAAGAGTTGTTTACATTTTTGTGTAAAACTCAAAGTAAAACATATGTTTTGTAGATTTCGTGCTAGTACTCACCTGGAGGGATTTCGATAGAATTTACTGAAAAGAAGTTTGGATCTTGAAATGTGTGAGAAACTCAACTTACATCTAAGGCTAAATCCACACCGCCGCGGAACGGAACGGAACGGAAGCCTCGTTGCGCGCGAATTCGATGGAATGCTTGAAGAAGGTACGCGACTGCGCTCAAATGTGTCTTCAGTTGTTCAGTTGTGTCTTGATCTGCACACAGAGATATGACTAGTACGGTGGACTTGGATCTGGTTTTCATTTTGCTTATATGTGACGCAAAAGAAGATGAAGAAGAGAAAAGGAGGAACAGAAAAAGGAACGAATTCGTCGGAAGACGGGCGATCAGTTTTTGCCTATTTGTACGTTAAGCAATGTACATAAAGTTCATTATGCAATGTGCACAAAATTCTATTCCGACGAATTTCGCGACGGTATGAATTTAGCCTTACATTGCACATCTCAAGCCAAAACTTATCAGAACGTGGTACATTTTGCCGGCTTACGAACAAGGCTATAGCGAAATCTCCCCCTGTCCGCAGTGCGGTCTTCAAGGCATTTTATACCGCGAAATTCAAAAGTTGTGAATTGAATTTCCCATGGACGTTTTCCCACTAAGCTACGACACATGTAGTTTTTCAAGAGAACTGTAAATAGGATCCTGTAAGGTCTGCATCTCGCATCCCCCTGGTGTTTGCAGGTGACCACTTACCATCATGTGGGCCGCGGGCCGCCCGTCTACAGCCATCTACAAAAAAAAAACTATAACTAAAATTAAATCAAATCACCCATTGAAACACAAGCCAAATCGAACTTTATTTATTTTACAGTTTATTTTATACACTTTTCATGTTTCATTATACTAGACATAAGCCTTTACAAATTTACATTACATTTGCAATTCTTATAAATAACATTAACAATAGACATATGTTAAAAGTAATCATAAGTCAATCACCTACGTCAATAATAAGTTAATGTAGTGTGTGTGTGTGTGTGTCTTTGTGCGAGGCTGTGTGTTTGAGAGAGAAGGTGTGTACATGAATATCTGCTTGTAGTGTATATTTCAGAGTTTTTGTACGTGTCAATTTATTAATAGTTGTTCCTATATTTGAATATTAATTAAGTGTTAACATGTTACATTTTTTAAAACGTTATTTTTATTATATCACGTATGGTATATAAAACAATGTCTAAACTATTTTGCAGGCACCCAATGTGTTCACTACACAACGAAACGCGGCCGCACACCCTGGCAGACAATTCCACGCGCCCGCCGCCATTGCCGCTCAAGAAAAAACACAGTCAGTATATACTTTTAAAGTATTAAAATCATTTCACTACTATATTCACATTCACCCTTTCATAAGTCTTGAAACCGATTAAAGTTTTTAAATATCGATAAATGTTGACATCTCTAGTCGAGATTAGTGAAGCCCAGTTATGTACTATTTAGTTAAGATTTACAACGTCGTAACTCTATTACTGTGACTTGCAATAAGCGGAAAGGATTAAGGACTACTAATTTGGTTACTGACCGCAACATTGCTCTTTAGTTCGTTGAAAAAGATGTATTGTAACTTTTCTACTAACGAGGCTTGTATCTTATTTTATTTAAAAACATATATTATAATTATTATAATTCTAAGACTGGTAGAAACATCTCAATTAAGAAATGCAATAGAACAACACAACTGTCATGTTCATGAGATATTAAACTGTCTAGTTTATTGAACTGTCATTTTGCCAAAGACGAGATGAAATTTTAACTGGTTGTCAAGCTTGTCATTTTCATAAGGTGTAAATCCATAAATAAATAATCTTCCTCCTTTCAACTGAAACTTGCAAGTTTAAAACTTAATTGGCCTAATCTTGGGCATTTATTATTTGGTCTTCTATTAATTTTGTCTTTATCTAATAAGAAAAACTTTCTATTCCTTCTCTATTTTGATCATAACCTCTATTTAAATCTCACTGTTTATACTCATATATTATTGCTTGCGTACGATAAAAGTCAATGTATATCTGTTGTATGGATATATACTTGCCTCTGGCCATGCGTGTACGAGGGAGTCTGGTGTATATTGATATCAGTGGGTTATAACGGCATGTTTGTTTGTTGTGCCGGTGCGGTGCAGTGTTCCAAAACGTCGCGTACAGTGGTGAGTGGATACATGCATGCCAACGCTGATTAGCTTCACGGATTTCGTAGGGATCATTGTCTCGTGATTAGTGTATGGGTTGTGTGGACATGAGCGAATGCAAAGTTGTAGCAATTCGATGAAAAAACTGTCGATACAGGCGGAATCGTGAATTTCAAAATATGAATTAAAATTAATTTCATGATGTTTGTTAATAGTTCTTCTTTGCTTTCGTTTTGTCTGTACACTGTACAGTCAGTACGCATCATAAGTGTTCGTGTTTCGTACGAGGAAATTCGCTATACAATTCCTGTTACGCCTTCAAGTAATTGAAATCGATGTCTTAGAATTAGTGTTAACATTTTTAGTACAAATAAGCTAAAATGTTCTCATTTTTCAAAATCAAAATGTAACTTTTTGATAAACAAAACCATTTTAAAAGCATTAGTTAACTATCATACACTTACAGAAAAATAATTGTGTTTGCCATAATGATTGGGTTTCAATAAGCGAAAAGTGCATAAGTAAATTTCATTAAAAATTGTTTAAAGTATCTAAATATAGTATTTTTGATTTCGGCATCATACTAATAAATTGACGGTGTGACAGGTCGTGGGTGTTCGCTCGCACTCTGCGCGAGCCTCTAACCATTACAGGTTTACTCCAACAATTGACAACTTGGAGACTCATCCGACGTGCCTAATGCCGTCTTCACAGCTTCACTCACTGACATTTTAAACATCGACACTTATGTTCAGCTTGCTTCATACCACAAACAGCAAAATCTGTTTTAATTTGCTTAAAAATTCGTGGCAGTTAACAACGGAATTTCGTGCGCACTTTAAGTAATTATCACTTATTATGAATGTATTTAGCGCTTCTGTACAATCATGTGCTCTCGCACTGTTCTTCTACACGGTCATTGTATAGGAGAATCATAATTGCCATTAATATTCGTTTGTGTCGTTGGTTTTATTAGTTACCAAGCCTTTGTGATAACAGTTTTAGTTTAAATTTATGTGAAAAATACTGTTCCTGCAAGTATAATTAGGTAACTAACTCTGTATATGATCTTAAATACACCCCTTATTTAAGAGTACTTTTAACAAAAGCAACCGTTTTAGTGTTTGTTTCTCATACAAAAACAAAATATTCAAAACAACGCACCTTTCTATTTTGTATATAAAATATATTTTTGTATATTGTATATAAAAAGGTTCTAAATGAGCGTTTTATTTTATAGAAGATGTATGTGGATCAGATAAATAAAAAAACGCTCCTTTGCTTAGACTTTGTTATAGTTGTTGGAAATTAACACATATGCAGATTGCAGAAGGTCCCTTAATACGCCATTTGAACCTAGTTCGAGAATCTTGTAATATGTTAGTTGACTTACCTGAAATTGATATTTTATGACTTGTCCGACTACTACTACTAGAACACAAAGCAAACCTGTTAGAAATATTTTTTCAAATTCATTAGAAAATTAGATATAAGCTTAACAATATTTAAAGTGAGGAACTATCGCTATCTATCTCTGTCGCTCTGACTTAGAAGCGTTCTAAGCCCTATAACTCGAAGAGTCATTTTTCATCATATTTTTTATTGTGATCGATCCATAAGATCGATACTTTATATCTTAGGTAATTTAAAAAAGGAATTGTCTAGAGAGTCAAAAACACTTTTATCTGACCTTAAGATATGGATGTCTAGAATCATACACGGAGTAATAAAGTTTTGCCGGAGCAGTGTTTTTAACTACTTGTTGCGCTGACGGGTTGTCGTGTATGCAGTAATGGCGTACATGGAGATGTTTGGCAACTGCAGCCACCCGCCCGCGCCCAGCGCCACCGCCGCGCCCCCGGACATGTTCCGACACTCTATACACACGTACAACGTCGCCAGGTAAATATAACATAAAAATCTCGTAATATCTGTATAGGGTATTGGACATTATGAACCATTTATTGTGAAATTATGCTAATACGTTTGTTTATTGTACAATGAAGAACTTAAATATTTTCATTTTAACACAATATTGGTTTAATAACATTAATGTGTGTTATCTACAAATTATGTTTAAATTCTTGTATATCCTGACTAGGAACAATGAATGTGAGGGAGGGCATGACGATCAATTGTGGAGTATCAATTAAACCAGAGTTTTATATTTTTCGGGTGAATAAATACTATTATAAGTGTGTACCATACACAGGACTAAGTGTGATTACAATGATAACAAATAAATATTATTGTCGTAAAAAAGTGCTATACCTACTCTATTCATTTAAGAAAAAAGTGACGTCATCCTTCCAGTATAGAAACAGCGTTAATGGTCAGTCGAAAAACGCTCCCTCGTAAATGGTACAATATGTGAAATCACGTGACTGATAACCGATGACATTACCTTTTTTCTTAACTTGAACCGTTTAGTAAAAGAAACACGACTAATTACTTTTGGGTACCAAAGCAGAGTTAGAATTTATTACACGGGAACATACCAGCAGATCTTGTCAATAATTAGCGTCAATATAAAGATGGCCATAATTAGTTCCTTTATTGCCACATTCATCATATCCTTGCCACGCTGAAGTTCATACTTCTGAATCATCGTTTTTATTTTTTTTAGTAATGCGCAACACACTAGTGCAGGGGCAATAAACATACAACGACACCAGCAGGTTCAACGGTCCATCGCTCAATCATTCACAGTGCAGCATTTCGGCACACCACCACTCAGGTAATGCTAGTATCTCTCGATTTGTGAACCTTTAAATTATCAGTTAAAATTAACAGCACTTTTGTAAGCAGCAAGTCCTAAATCATCTTTTAAAATACGTGACATGGCTCTGGGTACTATATTCATGTCTCTGTATAAAATCTTTTGTTCCCGGACGGGATTTATTCGGATTCTCTCCTTCACAGCTTTAAATGTCTGTTTATAGTGCGTGGACAGCCAGACCTTTTTCTGTCGCAACAGAGGACGTTTCAATGTACCTACCAATAGCTTGCCAAACATTTGGCTAATACCAAGCGGATGGAGTTTTAAAAATTGCGTTTGGCTCCATGCCTACTTGTAATGCAGTTACAGCAATACAGTTTTTGCTATTATTACCCCACTCCATTTTTAATATTAGTACAATATTCAATAATGTTTGGTGCCAAAATGAGAAAAACATTTATTTTTCACGTGCGAATCACAGATTCCAAATTCTAACATATTTATTTTTCTTTATTGCAACAATATTTATGGTCAGACTAGGTTCAGTTAATAGATTTCAGTTGTTCGTTAATAGTTGGTTATTATTCCAGTGGTTCAGAGGACAGCGTGAGCATGACGACCTCAAGCGGCACTAGCCCGGTGCCGCCGGAGCCGCCCGCGTTACCGCCCGCGCTGCCGCCCGCACTGCCGCCCAAACTGAAGAACAAACCGGTAAATCAACACGACCACCTAGCGATTTAATTGGCGTAAAAGCCATTTTGGCGAAAATGAATTATTTATACAGTTTTGTTCAGTTGTTACGCTCTATCGATCTGTATATTTAAAATTTCCATATTCGCAAAAAATTACTTTTACTACACCCGTTTTTTTGTGAGCCTAGGCAAGATTTTCACAGCAATTATGGCATTAAAGACAATTTTATTGCCACAAGTAGAGCCATCTTCCTAATGGTTCTGAAAACCAAATGGCTTTTACGACCTTAAAATAATAGTTTTTTTTACAAAACATGTATTAAATTGTTTAACTGATCTCATCTAGATTTACACACAATTATATAGGTATAATTATTGTTGTTGTTGCTTTTGTTGTACTTATAATGAATAGTTACAATAAGACATTACAAAGGTGGACTTATTCCTAAAAGGAATCTCTTCCAGCCATCCTTAGAATAACAGAGAACAGTTATGTCATTAAAAAGCAGACTACAACATATAATAAGAAATAGGAGACATATTTGTACATATACACATAAAATATATAAACGTAAATATGAATATATACATACATATTCATAAACATGCATAATAATATACATAGACACATACATACAGATAGTTAACGTAGCGAGATTGGAGCTTAGAGCTTAATACAAATTAGACTTTAGAGACTCCACTTTATACAAAGATAACCCCACCCCACCTTTCGGACCATTATGTTCGCGATGGATGACACTTTAGAAACAGTTCGTTGTTCTCTTTTGTTACGCACGCGTTGGCGTAGAACCCCGTCTCGTTCTCACTAGCGATAATCCCCCCGAAGCGAGGCCGTTCTATCTGTCCTCCTCTGGCAATGTGTGCGTGTTCGCGACTTAGATATTGCCGTTGGTGTAGCCGTTGAATACGTGAGCGTCGTCAAACACGGGCAATTGTTGGTTTGGAATCGATCGAGGCGATACTTGTGTCATCAAGATCATACTTATCTAGTATTTTGTAAAGCGGTTGCGTTTGTTTTGTAGTGAGAAACATATTAGATTTCTTCTGGCAAGTGGTGGTAAAAAAGGAAAAGTGGATTCTGATTGTCGTACATTTAAAGAAGGGTGGACATGAAAATATTTTTTAATCTATATAATGATAAAGCGGTGTGTTTAATATGCAGTAAGACCGTGGCCGTCTTTAAAATTTTGACTTGAAACGACATTTTACAATTAAACATAATAAGTCAAAGTACTTTGCTATGAACGATGAAGAAATAAAATCGTCTGATGAAAATCTTAAAAAGGTACTGATAGGACAACAGAGTACGTTTATGAATCAAAATAGTTCTCAATAAACCACACTCGCAAGGTACGTACGTATTCTATATATATAAAAGAGGATGTTGGTATATCTGATGTTAATAGACTTCGACACCGCTTGACCGATCACCATGAATGTTGGCACATATATGTATATTTTCATGGAGAAGGTTTCTATGATATCCACTTTGTTGTAACTCGCCACTAGATGGCGCTGCAGCACATCAACTTCTATACCGTTCAACCGATCGCCATGAAAATTGTTATACATAGGTAATTAACCACGGAGAATATTTTCGAGCTATTGACTTTGTTGTAACTCGCCACTAGGTGGCGCTACAGCACATCAACTTCTATGGCAGGACAACGTCTGCCGGGTTTTGCTAGTAGCTTATAAAATAGCCAAAATAGAAATAGGTCAAGTTGTGGCAATGCTTTTCGACTTGTCTCGAAAGTTGTCTCAAAAGAACATGGAAAATGGGATGACTTCAAGATTATAAAAGATGAGGATGGCTTGCGGACCTCGCATTTTATACCGACCTTTTACAACACTTCAGCGCGCTCAATACGAAACTACAGAGCAAAAATCAATTGCTGAGGACATTTAAAAGCTTTTAAAATGAATCTATACCTTTTCTTTGTCTACATCGAGAAAAACTTCACACTTTGAAAGGTTGAATACCTTACCACAAGTTAAAGCAGAAGAGACAAAGAAGTTTGTCACTTCCTTGAAGAGTCTTCATGAGAAATTTGATAATAGATTTGAAGATTTCAAGTGGAAATATTTCTGCACATTTTTTCTATGACTGAATGTGAATCCTGAACGAGTACCTCTTGCATTTCAATTAGAATTAATTGAATTAATTCCAGCAAGGAATGATCGTCAGCCCTCGCATGAAATCCAATTCATTAGTTAGAAGTTTAAAGACCCATTTGAAAAATTAAAAGATTAATGAAAAACTTAGTAATATTATGTTTTATTTATTTTAGCTCGCCATACATTTTCATTTTTCAATTCGGCCCGCCACTGAAAAGGTTTTGCCCATCCCTGATATAAACTGACTGACCGGGAGTCCGGGAATACAACGTTTTGAGAATTGAACATTTTAAGAAGTCGACGTTATGGAAAACAGAAAGATATCAAAATTTCAGGAATTCAACATTTGAAGTAGTCTACATAATGTTTCGAAAGGAAATCGCAGATGGCGATTATCTAATTTGTATTGTATGTACAATTGTAACTACTCCTTGCGTTGTCTTCCTCACTGCCAAGGGCCGTGATCACACCCATGGATTACTTTTTCTCGGACGATATTGCGACATTGTCTGCGGTATTCGAGGCATCGTGGATGTCGATGTTGAGAGTGGTGCGAATCTAGTCCGAAAACGCATCACGCTACGTTCTCAGAATTTCTTTCCCGAATAAGTATAATACGAATGATAAGTATATTTACGAATAAGTGTAGTCGAGCGTTAAATTCAATGTGTTTGCAAGTATAAAATTTACATCATTTATAAGATAACATTTGGCATTTTTATAATAATGGTTTTATTTTATAGAATATGCAAATGAACTCAAGCAACGAACTCGTGCCTCCTGCGTCGCCGCGTCCCTCCTCACACAACAGTTCCGTCGAGGAGATCATTTTAAATAACGTGGTAAGTACTACTACCAATAGGTGTCACTGACATTATTTTCACTCTAATCAAATTTGGCAGAAAATACGTCTATATTTCGAATAAGTTTAATGATGACTCAGATCGGTTCAGTATGTCCGGTCCATACCGACAGCGAAAAGTTTTCAAATTTTTTTTTTTATGTCTATGCATACAAGCAATGTATACAAACTATTCACATTGATAAAAGTGAAATACAACGTTGATTGGTTGACATCACTTTTTTGTTAACTTAAACAGAGTATATATGTTGTTGGATAGGGCTCGTAAAGGTCTACAATTTTTGTCTATACACTTTATTCTAAAACATACGGAAAGTAGTGAAATCTCTCTTTCGACTGGCATTGCTATTGATTTTTTTTATATTCATATTATTGGAACACCAACACAGGCTTGCCTAGTGCAGCGGATGGTTGCAGCAATGAATGTTACTTCGCCACCTTACTTATACTTATATTTGGAGAAATTGTGAAACTGTATCTGTTTGCGAAATATTCATAGTAAATAAATAAATAAAATTTTGTCTGTGTGTGTAACGTGTCTGTACAAATTGCAGAGTTCCCCGGATGAAACGTTTTTGAGTGCAGCGTCTCCAGGGAAGTTCCCGCTGGATGACGAGGAAATGCTTGCACAGGAACCCACACCCTCGCCCGTGCCCTCACAAGTGAGTTCTTGGTGATATTTACTATGTGTTTATATAAATTTGTAACAATAATCTTTATTTGGGATATATATTTTAATATATTATATTAATCTTTATGTTCGTGTCCCTAATTGTTAATAACATAAGTAAAATAATTTATAAATTTATGTTTGTGATGTTCTCTATTCTCTTATAATTTTTCTAGTACCAAAATATTCAATTCCTGATTATTTGTTCTTTATTTATATCACATACAGACATGTATCTATCTACTTACCATCATTGTCCTCATCTTCTACCCACTTTCTATTAAAAGAATATTTTAGTGCTGCCTTTTTGTATTTTTGATTTCTATTTTTTCAACATTGTTATCATCGTCATTATTATAGCCAGCCTACTACAGTTCATTACAGCATATCTTTGTGTGCTTTTTCATCATACATCACCACTTATCACCCACTGCTAAACATAGACCTCCTCACGCACATTGTCTTGTGCTTGTCAAGCCAAAGCGGCCAGTGCACTTTTTTAGAGGCGGTGTAGTTCTTCAGGGCTTGTGGTAACGGTTTTGTTATCTGTGAGACCTTTAGAATATAAATAAATAAATTATCGGCCTGACGATTATGCTGTGTAATTGTGCTTAGTAATAATTAATTAATGGGCGGTTTATGCCTTATTCACGCTGGGCAGCCGGGTTGGTGTTCGCCAATCATCGCAAGCCTGTCGCGTCGGCAATGCTGCTTTCCGTCACCGGTCTCCGGTATTTAAGATCTAATGAGATCAAATCGAATGGTTAAACTGCCATTGATCGGTTGTTAGAGCAGCAGGGTGCGCCACTTGCAAGAGGAGGTAGCTTGGGACCCGCCCGTGTCATGGTGCTCGGAATCCCTTGCATGTTCGAGGCTTATATCCAGCAGTGGGAGAGACAGAGGCTGATAGTATGGTATTAATTAATTATGATGGTACGACATATACAAGATTTAAGCAACAAAAAGTGGTTCGACTACAACGTAAAAACGAACCAATCAAAATTAAAGCCACGAGGCGGTTTTATCATAGGAAATTTAAAAATTGTGTACAGAAAAGCGAAGATAGCAGTGAACCCGCGCCACCAAGCGAAGCACCACCACCTTCGGCTACGGACACCGAAGACATAATCCTGCAGACAGAGATCAGTTCGTGGTTACTTCTCAAAGCACCTGCAAAAGATGGCCCCGAAGTTCGCGGTGGCCATCCGGACGCGCTCATTGTGCTCGCCACTAAGGCCACCAAAGGTAACACACATTTGAGGATAATGACGTCTTCATATTGTTTTGATATTTAGAGTAAGGCGGTGCGCGCTTTCGATGCGATGGTTTGGTATTAATGGTAATAGTAAGGGTGAATGTATCTTTTTGTATCAAATAAGATATTACTGCCAAAATATTTATGAAACACAAATTTTTACTTGTTAAAAGGTCGTATCTCTATAGACAAACAAGATAAGTGAGTCCTCGCCTGCGCGATTGCAAGGATGAGAGAGTGAGACAATGCGTAGACTGCGCAGAGCTCCGCGCATTGTGAAGCGAGGACTCGTTTGTCTAATCTAACACTAGTAGGTGTATCTATAACACTACTTAGTCTCAAATTTACAACCCCTTTAATTCAATCATTGTAATCACGTTTAAATATTTTGATGTAATATTTAGTTTTTACATAAGTGCCATTATAAATTAATAAGTGCGAAAATATTTAAAAAACTTCAAAATTGTACTTCGAGTCTTTTAATATCAGACCACCACTTATTTAAACATGACATATATCAGATCAATACACCTTTCTTTATGTTTTTTTACTGTATATATGGAAATGCAGCAGTGAATTCGAACTGTGAACTTAGGTCTATGGTCCGGTTATCATAGGAAGAGCTCTAACAGTTCTGTATTTAATTAATTTAATGTAAATACCATTTCGTTCTTAAGTCATAACATAACACAATAAAATAGAAAAAAAAACATACTCTTAAAGGACTATCGAGTTAATTATTTTTATTACATGTTTTACGTTAAGATTTATGTCAGCTGTCAGAGATCTTTCTATAATAACGGACCATACAAACTTATACGTGACATTATCTAAGAAAAGGGAGCTCTTTATCGGTTCTTTCCCAGATATTGAGACTAGAAATCGCAAAAAAATATTGTTTTGTTTGCTTTATCTTAGTAATCTGGTGATCTAATTGTTTCTATTTAAACACTATATCTAAACATTAAAAAATTTTAAGTTAGAAATTTTTATACACTATCAATAAGTCCACACCGACAACAAGGTATCATTCTGTTTTGTCTGTGTATATATGAAAAAAATACTTACCATGAAAACGCATCAAAAGTGCACGTATACTCAAGTGGCTCTTCGCTGAGCACCCTTTCGGTGTGGCGCTGCGACACGCGGAATTGTCAAACTAGTTTTGTTATTCTCTGTCCTTGTTCTGTGTACTAATTCTTGTGTGTACTATGCCGTACTGAAATAAATGTTCTTTCTCTCTTTAGTCAAGTAGTCAAATTGAATTTATATAAACAAATGACAGATAGTTAACAATTGTGTTCATATAAACACGCCTAAAATTAATCAGTAGCGATGAGTCACTTTATTCTAAATGTGAACAAGATGTATTTTAAATCATGAAAGGTGATTGGCATAATCATAATGAAAAGATCCGTTTAATTAGTTGCACGAAGAAAATGTTCCTAGGCTAAAATATATCTGTCTGAATTATCTCCCAAGGCTCTTCTTCAAGACAAGACTTAATCTTGTTGAAATTTCTTGCAACTAATTGGACATCTGAATAAAAAGAATCCATGGTTATTGGGTGACGTATTTAAATGCATCTCGAGAATTTTAAGTAAATATTCAGAACTTCATATTATCTACATTTCTTCCTTTTGTAATGTTATCTATACTTTCATCGCTTTTAACCTCTGAACTCCATGCTTTCACTTTACAGAGACGGACGAGTGTAAGTGGTTAAATCATTGTATGGTTTTGGGGCTGGAACATATTCACTGGTTTATGTTACTAATATTTTAGAGCTTCGAAAAGATTGCTTGTTTTTGGCTTTCAGTCAAAGTTTGCTTTACTTAGTTTACAAGAATCTGTAGAACGGAACAAAGGGCATTGCAAATTCAGCATGACGAAGCTTAACTCACGTTTTAATTTACTAAAATTTTGTGAACACGAAAGCATGATATGAAAATTAGAGGTAGCCTAAATGATAAATTAATTTAATTAATAATTTAAGCTTTGTACATATCGCAATATGCACTAACCTGAGGCTTTCTGCTTAGCAAAGAAACATAACACAAAGTGTTGAAGTTAACCATAAATAATTCGCTACACATATACAATATACACGCCAAGTGATATATTTGCGTCAATTGATGTTTTTTTTGGACATAATGATGGAATTACAAGAAAGTATGTTTCTTTTAAATTAAATAGAAAAAAATCAGTTTGTAATGGTAATATGACGTTAATTTTTTGCTTGTACAAAGTAGCGAGATTGGTACAACACTGACTGCGTGGAGCAATGCTAGATACTTGCTTTTACAGTTGGACCCGCCTGCCTATTTCTGACCTTTCAAAAAGGCGTAACACGCTTATAGAAACTTCTGGTTAAACGAGTTATTTTAGAGACAGGTATTATATTCTTGTTAATATACACAATGAGGTTAATTAACGTTTTATTTATTCATATTTGTGTGTTTGTTTAATATTTAATTTAACTCGTTTGTCTACATATATTTTATAGCAATTTTTATGAATTCTAACTTGCAGTGTTATCCGTTATTATTTGTATTGTCCGTTATTTAAATAGCTGCGATATTTTCTGGAACGCTTAGTTACGGATAACATTGCATGTTGTTTTTACAATGTACAGGAACAATGTCGCATCTACACGATGCGAATGCTCAAAATACAGCATAGAAACTCGAGGCGTACGCGGATTTAAAACCTTATTTATATCGTATAATTGTTTATCGAAATTTTTACGAAAATTGCGTTATTGCAAATATTTTTTTTATATAACGTGCGCAAAAATATAATGTCTGCGTTGCGTTGTCAAATCTACAGACGATGATACGCGCCTTCCCACTACGTAAATTTATTGTAACGAGAGGAACTGTGGGATCAGTATGATTTGCGATAAATTACGGTAGAAACAGTCTGTTTTTTTATGTAAACTGGTCCCCGTAGTCCACAAGCACTAGCTGTATACTATAAACTATGTACATATACTGATTTTACTATAAAAAGTTTACCAAATACTGAAGGAGACAAAGAAATCTAGGCGGTGTAATGGGACGAGGAAAACTTCTCGACCCGTTTTACTTCCTATTCTCCATCCTTCGTAATTCTTATCCGAGATCTATTCCTAAATTATAGGATTATAGGCAGGCGGAACATCCGGAGACGATGTCAACATTTGTTTTTCTGAACTGATATTGGCATGTATCGCGCATGTCGTAATGCGACTGTATTCACTTATAACCGGGCGAATGAGTGTTATGCTCGTTTCGCGAGTGTGAGTAGTATTTTGGTCGTTCGTGTGTAGACGCGACAGTGTGCCTCTCTCGAGGCGGGTGTGTTTACGTGTGTGCTGTGTGCGCAGACTTCGCGTACCAGGAGGCGTTCCTGGCGACGTACCGCACGTGGGTATCGCCAGGCGAGCTGGTAGCGCGGCTGGTGCGACGCGCTCACCATTACCGCCCGCGACCGCACGAGCTACGCTCTACGCTCAGTCTGCTCACACGAGTCGTCGCTGACCTCACGTGAGTATATACCTTAAGGGTTCTAATAATTTGACCAATTTTACGAGTTTGATAAACAATTTCATAGCATGCAACTTTGTTTAACGTTTTTGTCAAACAACGTGTACAAGATGTTTGATTGACAACATGTTAGACAAACATTACGCGTAACATTAGTTAAAGTTTAGACATTAGTTAATGTTTACGCGAATTAGATTAGTTCAATTAGATTTTGTTACAAAATGTACAAAAATCGCTCCTGACGCCGTGTACTCGACGCCTATGTGTGGAAACTAAGAGATATTCCTGACGAACATACCGCAAAGTGCCCCACATTGGACTCTCAGCACAATTACTGGACTGAATTGCACGAATTTTTATCCTTAGCAGAACAAAAATATTTTTGTCGTCGTACGCATATTATATATTAATATATATAATATAATATGCGTCCGATTTAATCTTCCGACTATTGGAACCGTAGCAAGACAAAACTAGTGCCTAGACGAAAAGGTTTCTATTCCCAGCTTAAATAGACTGTTTGATGCGAGGATCAGAACTGAGTGACAAAATATTTACTTCTGTTTGAAGCCATATCCGCCTTTCTAATTGGATTGTATTAACTAAGTACAGTACTGCATCTGCCCTATACAGATGCAGCTATACAATTATTATAGATTCGACATCTAGCATACTACTTCACTCGAACTGTAATGGGATGCCTTTTCAAATCATATTGATTTCATGTCCATTAAATAGTTATAAATTATGTTTGAATTTTAATGAGTTATATACTGTGTACTCGTTTGTAGGATGGCAGATTTGGAGGAAACACTGATGCAAGAGATAATGGACTTTATCTATTGGCTGGTGGAAGCAGAGGAACTTCCCATAGCAAAAGCACTGAGGCAAATATTAGTCGAGAAACAGAATCAATTATATATACAGCAAGTAAGTGTCTATATGTGTAGACTGTCTTTTGTCATCTCGGGTATTTAGTACACATTAATCAAATGACTAGAAATTGAAGTTAATCAGAAGTCTGGTACAATTCTCAGCTGCTAACTATAGCTCTGAAGTCGAAAGAATGGGACAAACCCGCACAACTAAACATATATGTACGGTCGAATAATCTTGAGCTTACACATGTAACATGTCAATTTATATTTGGGACTTTTATCACTGTCCATTCAAACCAATCAGATGCGAAATAGTTCAACATTTTGATGGTCCCACCGTAACTAGCTAATTGGCAAATGATCTATACCTGTACACTGTATGTGCTCCATCGTGACGCTTTATTTTGTACCACCAATTACCCGATTATCGACTACTTGGTACCTGAATCTACTAAGTTCACGTAATAAGTACTCTATAATTAGGTGCCGATTACGGGACATAGCGATGCTGTGTCCCGCGGCCGACTTACATCTGACTGGTCAAGTTGACATTGTCAGGGACGACTTGTAGAACATATCAACTTGTTTGAGAAGTGAATGAGAGTCGATTATATACTCTGCTTCTTATCCCCTCTCAGCCAATATTATCTCATCCAATTTTCAACCTCTTAGGCCCTTAAGTTGGTCTCCTCTTTACTACTATATTTCTATATAGGATTTGACCAAATCTTTTCCGAAACCTGAAATCATGACTTCCACAATAATTTTTTTGCAAAAATGTATTATCTTTTGAGTTTTATCAAATTTGTTATAATAATTACAGGACCCATAAAACTGGATTTCTACAAAAACAACTATAACATTATATGTTAATTAACTCAAAATCATGGGCAGAATCCATACTTTCGGGCTTTCGGAAAGGTTGCTCCAGGCTTTAAGGCAGGGTCACTCAATGGGTTACGCGTACCCCGGGGTTACGCCAATCAGGTGTAGGCGATACGCGGCCAGGTTTATGTAATTACATTATAAATTAATAATTAAAAACTTACATGTCCGAAATTTTGTAATTATTACATTACAGTGGCACGTTTTAGCAACATTAGCTAGTAGGTTAAAAATGGTGGGTCGTTTTATCGTCGGACCCGTATCTCAAATTTCAAAGTATTTCAAAGTAACTAGCCGTCGAAACACATCCGGCCGTCATAATATAATCGATTGCAAATTCATAACGCAATGAGATTTTTTTATGATAAAATAAATTGGTTTTTTCCAGCAGAACGCCGTTTCTAACTTTTGGCTATATATTTTTAGGTTTTTAAAAACTAATATTTTGGTATTATTTTGTGTAGACAATCAAATAGAGGTAAACGGGGGAAATGTCTGAGAATCCCTTCTCTAATGACAACCTTGATCGTGTGCAGACAAGCAACAGGTACGAGTACGAGACACCGTGCTACGGGCCGGTGTCGCTGCGACGTGACACGCTGCTCGAGTTTAAGGCGACGGAGCTGGCGGAGCAGATGACGCTACTGGATGCGGCGCTGTTCGCGCGCATTACCACCGCCGAGGTGCTCTCGTGGCCGCGCGACCAGTCCGAGGAGAGCTCACCCAACCTCACGCGATTCACCGAGCACTTCAACAAGATGAGCTACTGGGCTCGCTCCAGGATACTGGAACAGGTTAGTTGTTGCACGCATACTTCAACCATTTATTCTTGCCATTAGACTGTGTCGCACTTGTAATGAACTAATTTTCATGGATGACAGTAGATACTGTCATCCATGTAGATACTTATCTTTTCCGAAGCCTGAAATCATGACTTCACAAATATTTTTTTCCAAAAATGTATTATCTTTTGAGTTTTTTGTATTGGTATGTATTGGTGGACTATTTGCTCGTCTGCCACCTTCTATGTATAAAATAATTCTAATCTATATATGTACAAGATAATTTATTTCAATTGAATGTTGACATTAAGTAAAATATTGCACTGTCTACCTTTAATTGTATGTATTTTCTCCTTACCACCCAAAACATAAGACAAGCATAAGCATAAGCATAATAATAGTAAATAATACAAGTATAGAAAGGAATCTCCTTTGTACGTGTCCCACAAGCCACGATTTAAACACCTACTTCCCCCACTCGGCCCGTAATGTACCTCTGTCGCCCAGTAATGCTGAGGGCTGTCACTTATTTAATAATTTATTATATCCGTATACCTCTTAGGTTAGTTAAATTAAAACTAGCTATTGTTAATTAACACTATCTAGTATTAATAGCTTCTATTAATTAGCCATTAAAACGTTTAATTAAATAATTATTAAAACATGATATTTTTATCATTAGTTTTATAAAAAAGCAAGTTGGCAAATGTATCAATCTGTTTATAACCCGCACCATGAAACCATTTTATATACGGCTTCTACTGTCATGCCTTCTCGCTCGAACAAGTACGACACATCTTAGGAGTGAGTGCGAAAGCATGATAATGGACACCATTTTTGATTATAGTCCTGAAGACATTTTTTTTGAGATACCTGATATTAATCTTATATTTATCGAAGTCTAATTCAAAATGGTATGCGTTTACTAAGGCGTCAGGCAGCGCGGTGCGGCGCGGCCCTGACTGACGACTTGTATTATACGACCCGAAACTGTAAGCTGTTATCGCGACCTTGAACTCCATCGGCGCGCAAGTTTCATTTCTATACTTGTATTATTTATTATTCTTATGCCTAAAGCTTGCCTGGAAGCTTGCCTTGGCGATAAGACCGCCTGTTGTACTTTCGTGTTATTTGATTAAGTTACACAGTACTTATTAAGGTACTTGAGAGCTCCGCCCAAAACAATATCTGAAAGTGCTATCGAGCATTTGTTTCTATACTCATTTTGCAACATGTGTTGGTATTCAATGTAGTGTCGTATCTATTGTCGTTCCATACAAAGACAATATATTCATATAAGACAATCCTTTAAAGACTGTCGACAAAAAACAGAAGCGGAATCAAACTTACTTTGAGCGTTGTACGAGCTGGAAAATGATTATATTTCCTATCTCTTTGTTACTACCAATAGGACAAATGTCTAAAACATGTTCCTAATCACCCTAAATGTTCCTAAAATGTTGCTCGGGTACTCTTAAAATGTTCAAACCTACTGCATAGTTCTTGCAATTCATGAACATGTTCATCACATTTACTTTTAGTGGATCTCTGGCATGAAAAAGACTATGTGCTTTGCAATAAGATTTTTAAATCACTGTTGTGGTGTGAGAGTGATTTTTCGAATATTTTACAGTAATTTTAACGTGCGCTCTTAAAGAATATAACTAATTAGCTGCTCGTGGCTTTGCTCGCGTGGATTTAATAACCTTGACGCAATTTTAATAAACTTAAAAACGTGCATTTTTATGTACCTCTTCTGTATGTTTTGGTGTAAATAAACTATCGATCTGTTTGTGTATATCAGGACGAGGCACGCAAACGCGAGAGCTACGCGAGCAAGTTCCTGAAGGTGATGAAGCGTCTGCGCAAGATGAACAACTTTAACTCGTACCTGGCGCTGGTGTCGGCCCTTGACTCGCCGCCAGTACGCCGGCTGGGCTGGCCGCGCGCCATCCTCGACGCGCTGCACGACCACTGCGCTATCATCGACTCCTCCTCCTCCTTCCGAGCGTACCGGCAGGCGCTCGGCGACACGCAGCCGCCCTGCATACCGTACATGTGAGTCGACGTAACACCACACACAGTCACACCACACAACAAAACTGCACACACAGTTGCACAGCCGCTTGGCGAACTCGTCTGGCCACGTTACTCCTCTCTCACAGAAGACATTGAAATGTTTCATTCCCATGCTATCCCTCCTCATTTTTCCAACCCTTTCTCCTAATCAATTCCTTAATCTGCAAAGGTAGGCAGCGCATCCGGGGGCGTGCCAACGTTTGTTTTTCTGGACTGATGTTGCCTTTTTTTTTCGGAATGGCTGAATTCTTATGGCCCCAATGGCCGTTCCAGAGTCGCCGGACATGTATGGTTTAGGGCAAGCACAGAAGGCGCTCAGCCAGGAGCATAGTGTTGGTGGCGGTGCTCGTACAGTCGATGTTTTACCGTAAGGCCAATGTTGCAGGCCGCACGTTGCCTTCCAACGGGGGGGGGGTGTAGGGGTGAAATACGGAAATAAAAACGCTGCTCTAATTCACATTGAACCACAGGGGCGCAGAGAGGAAGCGGCAGCGAGCTTGCTTGTATGAACTTGTTAGGTATCTCCACAATGAGGAGTCTGATGGATCAAGTTACTGCTTGAAGTGCTGAGGACAAACTGGCACAGAGAGGTCGGAGCCTCTGCCTTTTATAGCAAGTTCGCTGCCCATGCGATCCCCCTGCTCCCTGGGGAAGTTTATTGTGCTATTCGCTTTCCAACGTCATACATAACTTCTAGGCTACAAGTCATACATCCTAGGGTCGGTTCTCCTCTTATGCGGAGAACAAGGCTATTTTCGATGACGAAGCATGAGGATCTACAGTTCTTTGGGCAATTTAGCCTTTTTTCCCTCCCTCCTTCCTTGAGTAGCAAGGGGAATGGGAGGACTGAAGGTAAAGGGCTGACAGTGGCGCCGATACCGGAACTTCGTCATCTAGCCCGCAACTTTATATGTTTAAACTAATGCTCAACAAAACACACTGCGGGCGGTAGCCTTTATTTTTCCTATACCCTGACTCGTAACCTAGGTTCCCTAATACATTTATGGAGAGCGAATACAAACACATACAATTTATAAACAAAGGACATTTAAAATAAGTATATAATATAATGTACGCACTAACATCCCACAGTCTCGGAGGAAAGGTGTATGGATTTGCCTCGTACGCTTCTATTGGTGCAAATGTGAGAATTCCTTCGTCCTCACCTCGCTAGTTGCGCAACCCTTGTGAGACAACCCCCTTTCTTCTCCGAGCCGCGCGATGCCAGTACGCACATATCATGTGCACTTGATTTTATTTACATAAGTACGCTATTTATATTAACGTACTGCACTTGTGCTACGCCCTTATTTATTCTGTCGTGCACACATAGTGTGTGCAGCAACGAGCCTAAGGGCTCTCCTGCCGATAGACCGTCGGAAGGAACGGACTTCGGTTTAGGGCGTTTGCTTTGGGAGGGTACCGCGGGATCGCGAGTCGGTGAGACGCCCAGGCACGTGCCGATACCTGGTAAAAGTGTTGGTTGAAGGCCGGTGTGTGTTCATGATGTAGCGAGGGTGACGTCCTTGTCTCCGCCGGCGGGAACGGTGTATATGTGAAGTCTGTGAGTGTAGTGTAAGAATCGCATTGGCAACAGTAATTGAATCGTCGGGGTCGTCCAAGACATGCCGAGGACGACAACGCCAACGGGGAACGTCATTCCTATCGGGGACATAGGTTAGGCTGTCAAATACTAGGGGGTTGGGATGTTGAGGGACTCTGTCGTAGTAGCGTCGGGCGTAGTCTTTCACATATTTGACGATGGGCGGAAGTTCCAAGTCCTTGTGAGGTCGACATTGCGAGAGTACCACGGGGCAGCCACGGCCCCTACGCACGAATTATTTTGGAGGGTTTGGAGTATTTTAATATTGAAGGGGGCAGCGTGTGCAAAGACAACGCTAGCGAAGGTCATTGTGGGACGAACGCAGGATTTGTACAATGTCAGTCTATTTCTAAGTCTCCTAGGCGCCACAAGTGGGGAAACGCGCGATTGCGGGGGTATGTATCCGCCTCGTACGTACATCATTCCCCACCCCCACGAACGTAGTCCCCATCTGTACATATACAAAAATATACCTATAAATAATAAAATTTACATACGGTATACACTTAATCTTAATAATCTTAATCTTAATAAATATACAAAAACGCTAAATGTGATGACACTTGATTTAGAATATTAGATATAGATTTACGTTTATTTTAGTAAAAATAAAATAGGTAAATAAAAAATATTCTTAAGCTTAATTTGCTATCGCTACTGGCGTTCCACGCACACAAGTACACTGTACACGTGTATTGTATTGTGTATGTTCGACCATTACAAACAAGGCCGGCTAACCCGCCTTCGTGAGATGAAAGAACTATACTCCTCAATACAATATACATACAATACAATACAATTTCCTCAATACATATAAGTAATACATTTAAAGTGCATAAATTGATGAACAAATTGTTTTTGGTCAGTGGGCTGGTGCTGCAAGACTTGACATTTGTGCACATCGGCAACCCCGACCTGCTGCAAGAAGGCAGCATTAACTTCACCAAGCGCTGGCAGCAGTACCACATCATGGAGAACATGAAGAGATTCCACAAGGAGTGCGTACCATTTGTATAATGTTCACTTCCTGTTTACTTCTTCCTCTAAGCGGTAGGACCTACAAATAGACATAGACAACACATGTCCGTGAAATTGTAAGAAACCTAGCATGCCACTTATTTCGTACCTACGACTACGTCACAAGTAAATTTTAATGATGAGTAAATCACTTACCGATGAAATGAAACTTCTCCCTTGACTCGGTTCACCACTTTTGACAATTTTTTACAATTGATTATAGAGCAATTAGGCATTTTTGTGTTTTGGTTCTGTATCATTTGACTATCCGTCGGTTGCTTGGAAGAGATAACTTTTAGCGATAAGACCGCCTATTGTTTCTGTATATCTTACGTTAAATGTACGTAGTAGTTAAGTAAAATAGAAAACATTCCAAGCTATCAGAGCTCTTTCTGTGATAACTGTACCGTAACGTACTTTCAGTATCTATGTTATTGCTCGCCATGAGCCTCCTTATGTACACTGTCTTGTACATGTGGCATGTATATTATAGTTTTAAAAACGCCACGCTAGCCAAGCAGGTTGGCGAGTTTACTCTATTAGAGATGGTGTAGTTCTTCACCGCTCATGGCAGCCAGCGACTTTATTATCCCTTGGTTGCCTTTTACGATACCCACAGGAAGGGATTGAGTGGTGCTATTCTAAAGCCGGACCCACAACACGCGACACGATAACTGTACTTTATAAAACTATGTTGTGAATGAATGCGTGGTTTACACGTGGCTATTGACAGCAGGCAGTACAAGTTCAAGCGGAACGAGCGCATCCAGGCGATGTTCAACGAGTTCAACGACGTTCTCAGTGAGGAGGCCATGTGGCAGATCTCGGAGAGCATCAAGCCGCGCGGCGGGCGGCGTGCCGCGCCCGCACCCGCGCCCGCGCCCGCGTCCGCTCTGACTGCGGCGTAGACTAGTCGCCTGTTATATGTAAGTTAGTTTAACAATGTATGTATATACACAATATACACATCCATATAACGACGCATGAAGGGCGGGATAAATAGACGTATTTGCTCTTAAAATTATTCCGAATCTTATTTTATAGGACCTTATGTAGTCTGCATAAATATTTCGAACCACGCGATCTAAGTGTAATCCATAGAATGATCTTACAATGGGTCTATTTATCCGAGCCATAGTCTTGCAGTAAAACTCGATTTTTATACCTAAAATACTAGTCTAAATTCTATCCTATTTGGTTTTCCTGATCTCCTGTGATAGGTGTCGACATAGCACAATCGTTTAGTTAGAGCATGGCTTTACGAGCTGGAAAAAACCGGATGTCGCTGTCCTAGACTGTGGAGTTATGATGTCACAAGATGGCCGGCGACGCTTTGTTAATTTTCTAATATCTCGAGAACCCTAACACTTTTGGGCAAATAAAGTTCGTAAATAACAACTTTTTGGGCTCGGGAGCTCTTAACATTATTTGAAAAATGATATGTCACATCAAAATCGCTATTTCTTTTACATCTTTTTTTATTTCCGATTTTTTTACCTTTCAACATTAAAATTTATTAAGTTGTAAGCATATATGGAGGTAATCAAGACACAGTGGTTCGGATTTATTTAAAGTTTATGTAAAATGTTTATGTTATATGTAAAAAAATTAGCTGACGAGTGAAAACAAATATTTCTACTTAATATTTCCAGTTTCTATAATACCTACTCACTAAAATACTTTTATATTGAAAATTTAAATAGCTTTCACATGAGTTCTCGAGATATTTACAACTAAAAATATTAAATGGCGGTCATCTTCATGACATTTTGTCTATAGAAATGAAGACAGAGCGTTACTAAAAATAACATATCTCTGTTATATGATATTGTTATGATTGACAAGTTTATTAAAAAGTGCAATAATGTAGCAACAATTTAATAATTGTTATATAAAGTGAGTAGTTTGTTATATTTAAAAAAAATGAAACGTGACAAAAATCATATTTTGTAAATATTTCTGTTTCTATAATATCTATGCTATTACATTTTTATTAATAATTTAAATAGCTTTCATATGAACCTACGAAATGAAAATCATAAAAATCTCACACATGAAAATCTTATGTAGTTCTCCAGATATTTAAAGCTAAAGAACAGCATCCGCGCCCATATTGATGACGTCATAACTTTCCTCTCCACGGTTTAAGAGAGTGACTTCCATTTTTCCGTACTCGGGAGATCATGCTCTAAGAGATTTTGCTAGGTATTGCTATAACCCGAGCCAGTTCCACGGAATTTCCTAATTTGTCGTTTCGCCGCCCTACTATGACTATTAAAAAATTAGACCAGTGTTCTTACAAGGACACTAACGAGTCACTGCAGACTGGTGTAGTATCCATACAGAATAGGACTTTTGGAAACATCCGTCAATAGATTTTGTCACTAAGAACCAGAAATTCCAATCCATATACTCTGTGACTATTATTAAGCGCATAGGACGCCTTTTTGGAAGGTGGCCTTTATTCCTAGATTTGATCAAACAGTATAGTAAAGAGTTTTATCTTGAGAGTTTTATGAAGAAAATCGTAGAACAAAAGTTGTTGGTTTTCACGAAAGAAAGTCAAAAGGCTGCAGGTATTTTTTATTTAACCTTTTATATGTTCATATGTAATTATTAAATTACTTTTTGTTATAGGTGAAGTGCAGAATCCAAAGAATAAATAGTTCGAGACGAGTAAGTCGCCTGCGCGTGTGAAAGTTTAAGAGGAATTGTGTTGAGACAAATTGTGATTATCTGTCCTAAAATAAATGGCCTAATTATGATAGTGTATAATGTAAGTGTGCGTTAGTGAAGTGTGACCGGTGCGAGAGTACGACGCGCTCCAACCTTCCGACGCTTCACGTGAATCGAAACGTAAATATTTAAATATGTTACTGAAGCCAAATATTCTCCTATCAGTATTTAAATCGATATACTGTCGTCTTTTACATATCAGCGTGTGACTTGCGTAGTGATATAGAAACGAGCACCCTTGGTGTTTAGGATAATGAACTCGTTATTCTTCTCGTTGTTGTATTCGCTGTCGGCATAGTGAAAAAAGACAAGTAGAGTATCTTCATACGTAAACGAGTGGAAGCTATCCACTCAGTGTTTGTATATTCATAAGTCCAACTATACAATTTCACTGAGTTTCAGTATTCGCCGCGTTGCTTTGTGGTTTAAGTGTAGGTTTATCTGGTTTTCAATAAAGATATTAATTTTTCAATACGTCAGTACTGCTTGTTTCTTTATACAGAGAAAACAGTTGATGCAGACCCGATAGTAAATGTTTTATAAACGAAAAAACATACATTCAGACCACATTACACAAAACTTTACGGAATTTTTAGAATTCGTCGCATCGTTCTGATTTGTTGATTTTGTGTAGTTTGCGGATAAGCACAAGCCTTCCGTGAATCGTGCGTTTCCATGAAGATTACTTACTTAAGTTTTTTTACTACGTTGTCGGCGTCGATGTCAGTATAACGTGTCAGCTTGGAACGTGTAACTTTCGATACATCGAATTAGAGGAGTGTTTAATGACGTAAGTAGTAGGAAGCGTAGCCACTCTCACTACTTCTATCATAATTAAATTAGTCCAGCGTTAAGCATTTCGAGTGTTCTTTCACTTTTAACGTAAATGTGTTTGATAGAGTTTTACTATTAATGGCGGCTCGCTACGACACCAGTCCAGCAAAAATATACGAAATGGGACAATATGTTTTGTTTTAAAATGTTCAATAATAGAAAATTGGGTGCAATAAGCATAGAATGCCATAAGTCTCGAGGTAAACGATTTTAATTGTTAAGGGCTTCCGTGTGTTCTTCTGTGAAGTGAAGTAAGAGTCAGTACCACATCTATAATGCAGTTAGTACACATCGAATTTGAAATATTTATTTTTATACGTTGCACTGTGTGCATACAACTACAAACCTCATACATATCATATCGAGTGTGTGCCAAATTTTAAACACAACAGAGTTGTCCCATTTTTTGTGAATAGTGTTAAACTCGGGTTCATTAGTAAATAAATTGATAATGCTTTTTGCGGTATAGTACAATTAAAATGCTAAGTAAAGGACATCTTTACGTATTCAAGCTTCAGATGTACAACAGAGATGAATGTGCGTAAGTGAGATTTTGCATTTAAATATTTCACGTGGTGATAAGTAAAGATGTCCCTGTGGAATTTAAAATTATAAGAACTACTCAGGTATAATATACCTACTATTAACATGATTGCGTGAACTAAATGCGCAACTAATGAAGCAACACTTCTATTTTTGTGACTTGTGACATGTTGATTAATAATAAAATTGGCGCGACTTTTAATAAAATGTATAATTGTGATGAAGTAATGCGTCAACGCCATTTCAAACGTCTATTTAAAGTATTAATTGTTAATGCAATATTTTTCTGCATATTCTTTAACATATTGCAATTTGAAGCATACTATTATTTTTGATATTCAAAATTATATTTTTCCTATAGGTTGCTCCTACAAGGAGGCACACCATCTATGAGTGACAATTTCGAAATCTATACTAGTACATATTATTGGTGACATTTTGTGTCGTTTTACTCTTAATATGATAATAACGTAAGCTTTAGATTCAGTATAGACTTTGGAGCCGTAGTGATATGTTGTTTGAGATTTTTCATCCAATATTTAGTCTCAATTCATGTTTACATTTGTAATCACATTTTTAAATAATGATAGGAAAATTTATACAAATAGTGTAATCATTGTTTGATTTGCCTTAAGACGATCGAGTCTTGAATGAAATAGCAATAATTTTTTGATTGTTGGTAGAGTCGCTGCACAATTTGTGATACTACTCATATAGCGTGCCAGTTGCTACTCAGTCTTTTGACGTCCTTGATACGTAGGCAAAATTATATTAGACGAATATTAAGGTGGAAACAGACTGAGCTGACGCGACCCTACAACTCCACACTCAATATTTTTTATTGAGTGTGCACACTCGGCTGATCTTACGCGTATCGCGTCATTCAATTGATCGGAGCGGTTGCTTGCTCGGAAATTAATTATCTTTATTTTTTTTCCTGATATTTTCGATGGAAATATGTTCTATTTGGTTGGTATTTTTTATTTACTTTTGCATGAAAATACACAAATTTCAAGAGTTACGTAAATTGATGGAAAACTAATAATATGGCATATACATTTACGAACTTATTATTACACGACCACTTCTGTCGAACGAAAACGGCCGACTGACGCACGTTTCTATACTCTATTCACATTACGAATAATAGTGACGTCACCCGTCCAATGTAGCATAACTATTGATAGGAAATTCGGGTGTCTATATATCTAAACTTTTCCACGAAATATTAGAGTGGACATACCCATCCCAGGATTTTAATACCCAGACTTGAGGGAAAAATTAATAGATTTGGTGTTTCGTCCAAAAACTTGTTGTTAATGTTATTTTTAAGTAAAAATATAATTGATTAGGTTAGTTCAATTATTTAATGTAATTTTCTTTACCCATAATGTAATGCACAACAGTACCCGAAAATTTTAAAACGTAAGTTATTTTTTTGTTCTAATTAACATGTAGAGTAAAATAAAAAAAAATCTACAGACAGATAGCTCTTAGCCACTATACTCTCCTTTTGTATTAAAATAGCTATTGATATTCAATAATTTAAGATTGACAAGGGGCTTAGATTAAACGGAGTCACTTTCAGTTGTCAATCACAAATTCTGTCCTGATGAACACGGCGCCGCAGTTACGTCCGTGTCAAGATCATCAGACTCGAAAGACACAACATCAGCAGCACCACTGTCTTCAATACCCGAAGAATTGTAATAAATTATAGTTAAATAATTATAGTTTTTTTCTATGTCCTCAAAACTTAATCGATTTAATCTTCATGTGCGCGCATTGTTGCCAAACGTATTATTTAAAATTTCGCTGAAAATAATCGCCAATTGGAAACCATTCATACGTTACAATGTTTTTTGAATCCCGGGAATTTTTACGATAAAAATAAATAGATGATTTTATTCAAATGGGCATGTCCATGCTATTTACTATATCTTTTGCAAAAAAAATAAGTTTAGGTATAATAGACACCAGAATTTTCTATCACTAAGCATAACACAGCGTTAATTGGTCAATGGAGGATCGCTGCCTCTCGTAATTGGTCAATAGGTGAAATCACGTGACTGTTAGTGATGACATCATTTTTATCTTAACTTGAACATAGTACATATAGAGATGCACATAGCAACACATGGCCACAAACACCACGAACACCACACCGTAATGTAAGTTAGCGTCACGTAATGTAAGCCAAGTATGCTTCTGAACAGTGTCTTCCCATATATAATATATGGGAAGCGATGAGTTTGGTTGGATCGCTGTCACGTAATGTACGTAGCGTCGCGTAAGCTAAGTGTGTTTCCGGCTTTAGCCGTAAGCGTAATAAACCCCAATGTATCTGTTGCTAAGTGCGCCGTCGGTGCGCGCGCGCGGGGCGCCGAGCCCCATGCAATAACTAACTAGACCAATATTTAGATGGTTTTACAGTGCTTTACTGAACTTATGTGCTTATATTGTACTTTGTAATTTTGTATGTTAGCTAAGTTGTTAGATATGTTACCATTTTGTTGTCTGCTATTATTTATTTAGTGTATTTTGCAATTATGTAATTATTTCGTATTTTAACTGAAATATATTAAAGACTGCCTAAATTAATTATTCAGTGTAATTGGTGTGTAATGTAGTTTACATTATTTGTTTAGACGTCTCTCACGCCACTGGCTAGACTGTACGTTGGCGATGACGTCATTCGCGCACGTCTCGTGTATTCAGAGTTGTAGTATCATGCGTCACAGTGTCGATATTCAATACTTAAGTATTAGCGTTATTATGACCGTTATATTAAAAAAAACCAGCGTACATATTTTTGTTGTATTAGCAAGTTCAGTATTACATTATAATGAAATGCCATAATGTATCGAATGGATTATATTATTATTTAATGTTTATTTTGGAAATTATTATTTTACAATTTATTATAAATATTAAGTTAATTTAAGTAAAAGATTTTTATTAAAATTTATATTTTAGTGTACATTACATAATTATATTGAGTTAGTATAAAATTCATATACTAAAATATATAGTGAAGTGCATGCTTGTACACTGTACAGTCAAAATTTTGTGTGTCAAGTTTTTTTGTAATTATTTTGTAAAATAAATATAGCACATTATTTACAACATAAGTATGGTTTTTATTTGAACGAAATGTATTTGGTACCTTCCAATGTCTTACACTTTATAAATTACAATACAACCAACATGACATCGTTGTTTGCCATTTTCTATTAAACAAGCAACATATAGAAAGCTTTTTATGGTTTTTAAAATTGCATCAATCGCAATGCTAAGCTTGACTGACACAAAGTGAGTTGTACAGTCCAATAATAATCATCACAAATAAATAAATCATCAATTATGGTGTTCTCGTTCCTATAATCCGATCCAATCCAATTTATCGAAAAGAAAATCAAATCATTTTTTTTTTATATTTAGCTTTATATCTAGGGCAAACTTGCAGTCTCAATCAATTGGATATGTAAACAACGCATTACTATTTAATTTGAGGCAGTATCAGTTATCTCAGACTGACATGTTTCTCTACATCTATACTAATATAATAAAGAGGTAAAATTGTATGTTTGTTTGTGGGTATGTTGGCGGTAATCTCTGGAACTACGGAGCTCATTTCAAAAATTCTTTCACAAATAGGAAGCTACATTATCCATGTCTAATATAGGCTATATAAACCGAAGCGAAGCGAGGGCGGGTCGCTAGTTTTGGATAAATTGGATTGGAATCGATCTTTGACATTCTGTAGATGGGATGTACAAGTAGGTACATGCCCAATCCAGTAGGATTGGGCATATTACGAATGGATACACTTTATTATATACCAAAAACATACAGAGAAATACAAAGTACAAGTACTTAATTACCGCCGGTCTTATCGCTAAAGCGATTTCTTCTATACCTCATTGAATTACATTTTTTACCTATTTAGAAGATTGTACTCTTCGGTGTTACACATCATTACACAGTAATGCCTCATTGCGCCTGCTCTGGTATTGCCTAAAATACAATGTGCTATCCCAATGTATTGACATTTACCTTGCCGATTAGGTAGATATGGCATTCAAAAAATGTGTATAAAACCACCTACCGCAATCATAAGACAGCAATATGTAATCGCCGTTATAAGGTACGTTAACCGATACTAATGTGCCAACTACACGAGCGAGTCTCGCGGGTTTATCCTCGCCTGTGTCATTAATTTCAATAGTAACTATATGAGCTATCGCCGAGCCGTCTACACGGCCAATATCCTCCCCTATAAGTTCCTACTAATTTTTCGGCTAATAATAGTCTAAGATTACATAAATTCAGGGTCGGACAAAGCAAACAATTTTCTTATAATTTAAATAGAGATAGTGTAATCTGTTATTACAGGAAGTCTGTAATTTATTTTTTGCTGTGCTAAGGGCGGCGGGGGGCAAGCGCCCCAACCTACATCATGTCATACCATGTCATAACCTACATCATGCTGGGGTGGTAATGGGCAGGTCATATTGACCGCAGGACCAATATCCCTTGGGCTAGACGAGTCCTCGAATAGAGGCCACGTACTGGGAAGTGCATTGCGGGACGCCCTCCTACCAGGTGGATCGACGACTTGATAAAGTTCGCTGGTGGTGGTTGGATGGGAAGAGCAGATCTGTTATACTACTTAAACAGATCTATATACCCAACCGTTTTAAGTTCTCTTGTAAGTTATATCGTTGTAAGTTGTAATTAGTCTCACCCCATACACTATTCGATGGGATAGCACGGATTGTAATTTTACAAATTGAAAGAACCACTTTTTCTTGTTTTGTACGTACCGGTCCGGACTGCGTTAACTCTGATACAGAATTATCAAAATAATAGACTAATTTATAAAACAAACCAGTTATTGTATGCAGCAAGTGTTCAAACTTGTTTCATTAATTTTAGTTTATTTCCAATATGTGTTCATATAAGAGTTGAACGCGGGCGAATTTTTGGTCTTTAAATAATTTACTTATTTTTAGCTTTTTAATTATTGCAAAGAATCATATTTTTGTTAATTGATGTACAATTTCGCAACATTACGACATTTTTTACAAGTATAATTTTGAACCGTAAATACCATGACATACAATCAACCTGTTTTTACTCTGTTGGATATAGGTCTCACGCAATGCTCTCTGCCACACACTAGCCTATACTCTTCTCATTCAGTTACCGTAACCAGCTCTTGCACTGTCCACTGCAGGACATGTGCATGTGCAGACATGGATATAACTTGCACATTATCATGAGCATGAGAAAAGTATAGCTTTAAATCGCCACGCTGGCCAAGCGGGTCAGCGAGTTATCAATTTAAATTTGTACGGCGTAGATCTTAAAATTTTATATTTAGATTAATTTCCCACTCTGGTCAGATTTCTGGAGGTTTTCTATTACTATACCTATCATTAGGTCGAGTTAAGCCGGCTAAATGAAACCGTTGAAGCAAACTTTTTAAAATTTTTACTTTTGATCTGCTGATATTCGAAATGTTGGATTTTTATAGTAGGAATTCATCAAAAGTTTCTCTATCAAAATCGACCGTATATATAAATTTCAGTATCATCTGATACAAATAGTCTTTTTTCCAGTGCAGGATTAATGTCGATCAACGTACCTACAACATTCTTATGTTCAATTTCTCGCGATAAATCGGTCTAAATACGGTATTATATATACTTTCGGAAGGGCCTTTTCAAGGCTTTTAATTTGATACCGCACTCAATGAGTTTCATAAACATTTTTTTAAGCGAAAAATAGGGCGCCCAAAATCCCACCATTTTGAAATTTTGAGGAATCGAATACTCCAGTAGCACTCGTGACAGCAAGAAGACTGAGGACACTCGTTCATTAAAATCAGTCACTCCGTTTAAGCTCTGCGAGGGATAAAGAGTCGGACATACATTCATAACAGTTAAAAACTTATCCCTCTTCGCGTTCCGCAGTCACGTAAAAAGAGTAGAATTGGTATGTATGAATGGAAGGGAATGGATAGGACGAAATAGTATTGGGTGGGTGAATGAATACGATGGGTGGGATGTGATTCGATAGTTTGGATGGAATGGGGAGGAATACAATGAACCAATCACACACACTCTAATTAGGTACACGCAAACGAAATCGCGTAGTTAGTATCACAATAAATTGTCTTTTTTATAGGCAAGTAGGCGGACGAGCAAGCGGTCCCACGTGATGGTAAGTGACAAGCGGTGCCTCGTGCTGGTAAGTGGCAAGCGGTTCCACGTGATGGTAAGTGGCAAGCGGTCCCACGTGACAGTAAGTGTTACCGCCGCCCATGGACACCTGCAATACCAGGAGGTAGCGGGTACGCCGCTGATCCTATTCAAAATAATCCTATTCACAGCTTTCTTGAAGAACCCTATATCGTAGCGTAATGGAAAGACCTCTTGAGGCAGTTCCTTCCATAGCCTACGGGCTCGTGGTATAAAATGATTTTTGCACCTAACAGTACGCGACACCTCCGTATCGAGGAAATGCGGATGGACCGCACTTCTGTGACGGGAGGTGCGGTTGTAGAAGCCCGAGGTGGGAATTATATTGAACAATTATTCAGAGCATTCCCCATTGAACACACAGAGAGACGCAACGTCTCTTCGAACGCTGTGGGGTTCTATACCGCCCGTGAGAGTGCGACCGTCGACAATTCGAACAGCACAGCACATCATTGGCTGGAGTCAAATGGGTTCAATTGATATTTCGATGCGCTGGCCCAGAGATGTGAGCAGTACTCCATATGGGACCTAACCTGAGCTTTGTAAAGCATTAGGAGTTGCCCGGGAGTGAAATACCGCTTCGCTCTGTTCAGCACACCGAGCTTTTTGGAGGGCATGCTTAAATACCTGTGTAAAACATATTTCTATGCACGATACCTACCTTAAACACCAGTTTCCTGCTGTTTTTCTCCAAACGTCATACAATTTTGTTTGCGTTCACGCGCTTTCCTTATCTTACGTTTTTGGTAAAAAAAATGTAAGCTCTAAATCGGACGAGAGAAATGTGTCTTTAGATTCAATTAGCGATTACAGTATAGATCTTAATGAGAAGACAAAAGGACTTAGGATTTTAATTGCGAACGGAAGTAATTGTCCTTTCTCCTGGGTGGATGTGGATGCTTTCAAATTGTCACGGAAGAAAAAAACGAACGAAATTTATAGCTAATGTAAGAAAGAAATGTGCCGGAAAATTGTGGAAAAAACTGCCAGTTGAGATTTTTCCGCTATGCTCTCTTTCAGACAGCTGTGAACAGGATTCTGCAACCTCGGCGCGCACCCGTATCCTTTCTGTTGTTACAGGTGTCTAAGGCGGCGGTGACCACTTATCATCGTGTAGCCGGCCTGCTCGTATGCAATCTGTTCTATAAAAAATAGCGGAACACTCACACCACGCCCACCATGTTTAAGTACACAAATGTTTCGCATACATAAAAACTTTAGCAAGAGACCTGGCACAATGTTTGTGCCAGGATATCTTATTAACAGTGCCATTTTATCTCCACAGCGAATTCAGACAACCTAAATACCTAATGTTCTGGATAAGATTAACTTACAAAATACATTTATATCGTCCATTCCTCGTTGCTACCTGGTGGTGGCAAATCGGAAGGTTCACGTAACGTGTTGCATGTCTTCGGCAGATACGTAAAGGGTCAGTGGGTGGGATTTCAAACTATACAGATTTTAAGATCGTCCACAGGACCTACGTTAATATTATTCAGCAGGTACTACTGGAAATAAACGCAATTTGAAATTGAAAATAAAAGTGACACTATACGAGATTCAACTGAAGGAATACCAAGTATATCGATGGAATTCAAAGTGCCACTTGATACAGTGTTTTATTTCAGTCAAGGTAATCGACGAGTTAATAGTCATCGATAACTTATGGAGGGAAAACGTCTCTAGATGTCAATGACTCTTGAGACAAATGATAATTTACCTTTCATTATCAGTGGGTACACTAACATAAGCACATTTAAACAAAGACAATTCGACGGGGGGCATACCTATTATCTACATATTGCTAAATACAAAACGTACTTGTAACTAAGGACTCATCTGCATTTTACTAAGTACACAATGCGAGGCGCCCCGATGAGGGCGCAGCAGGGTCTTTACCAGATAACTTCCATTTTCCATTGTTTATTAAGTGGATATTCTTGTTTAAAAAGGCTTGTAGAAATTATGCGCCGTGTAGTGTTGCGTAGATACTGTTAGCTTGTATTTACTCTTCTACAAATTGGAACAAGTATTTTAGAAACCAACTAAAAGGTGTAAATTTTCTTAACAATTCTTAACAAAGATGTCGATAGTCTTAGTAGTTCCGCTTTTAATAATTTCAACAAATACCGCTCCTGTTTGGGAAGACGAAAATCTCATTAAAAGTTCCGAAGTTTTTTATGATGATGGTAAGTATCTGATAACAATTTAAGTTCTGATGGATTCAATTTAATCGTAGTCACTTGAGCATTAACAGAACAGTATAAAAGCATATAAACCTGATCACGTAGGAGATTGGGCGTGTTCTCATTGTACCTATTGTAATAAGAAGTCGGCAATATATTTGTCTATTTCTTCGAGCTAATCCCGAGCAATATTGAATCTGTTTTTGCGAATTGAATATTGAATCTGTCTATTAATATCGATCAACCAAAATTTTTCCCCATTGTATGGGCGATGTATGCATTCAAAGCTGCAGTCAAATTTATACAAAATTAATTCAAGTGTAATTTTTAAAAACGCTGGCTGAGCTACCGGTTTAACCTCTCGTTCAGGGGTGGTTTTTATCCACCTTGTCTAGAGGTAATAACTTCCAAAGAGAAGAGATAGAACAGATTAATTCTTTCTTTTTTTCGTTTTTTAGTCAACATGGTACGTAAAGTACCTTATATTTGTACACAATGTTTCCTTAGTTAGATCATCAGAATTTATTTTTTCGTATTCAGATGTACCTATAGAGGCCACTTTCGAGGGTGAATTTGGGAAGTACTTCGAAGGCGATATGCTTCTGACTCCGGCCCAAGAGCGCGCGGTTTCCGACGCAGCGAACGCCCGGAATGGTTTGCGTGAAGGCGCTAAACGTTGGCCCGAGCGCACTGTCGTTTACTATATTGATGAGGATGATTTCGGTTTGTTAAAATTTTAAAACAAATATCTGCATATTATTATCCACTATTTTAATTTGGATCTTTATAACCGATAGTATGGTTAGTGGATTGGGCTTTTTCTAACCATTTTTAAACCTGTTCAATATAATGAATGTGATGCGCTACCATGTGATGTGATGTGATTGTTTAAAAACTAATGAATGTGAACTCTATTTGGGTTATGAATGCGGAACCGTATCGACTACAAAGTTATTACATATACGAAATATTTTTGGTCCCAATAATCGTTCCTTGATAGCATGGTAAAACGATGGTCGTTTATTGAAAACCTACATGTTTTTTATAATGTCACCGTGTTAATGAAGACGAAAATAGAGCTTCCTAAATAAACTTGAATAAAAGATCGCTAATTATTCAAATAGCTACGTAAAGGCTGAATGGTTAATTTTCCATTTGGTAATACTATTGGCTTGTTACAAGGTGATTAATTTTTTTGAACAGATGACGAACAAGTGAAACTGATAGAAAAGGGGATGGCTGACATCGCAAACCAATCGTGTATCAGATTCAAACTGAGGGAAAATGATACAGAGCACGCAGTCGTTATACAGGTGTGTAGAACTCAAAACTTAGAAGACTTAGGATCAATTGATTACCGTTTATCATTACAGTCAGTTTTTCAAAATTTAGGGCGCGTCTGTTTTGTTTTGTAATTTTTCTACTATCAAACATAAAATGCACGTTTTTATTAGATCAGCAAATCAGAATTAATAATGTTTTTATTATTTTTTGGGAATGTATATGTAATTAATACCAGTTTTACCTAAAGCGTCTATTTAATAAGAACATTAAATGGATCTATAAAATTTTTGTTAAAGTTAACATTTTATAGATCCGACTTTACTACTAGAAGGGGCCGATTACTATTTATTTTGTTTCCGCGATCATTTCGTCCACGTATATTACTTGCTCTAACATCATTTGTTACGGTCAAAAGTGTAACGAAATATTGCACCATTTTCTTGAATGCATTTAGAATGAAATCAACCGTGATATTCAATTTGAAGATGTCAATCAAAACCACTTCAGTGATTTCACGACTATCTAATTTATTTTACTATACGTAGACATAATGTACCTAGTTACTTTTACCAATTATCTATTCTTAGGGATCACAGAACGGCTGCTACTCAAATGTAGGCTTCAGCGGAACTTCTGAGGACAGTAATGGTTCTGAGATTAACCAAGTTCTGAACCTGGCAAAGGGATGTTTTAGACACGGAACAGTCGTACATGAAATGCTTCACACTCTGGGATTTTACCACATGCAGAGCACTTACGATAGAGACGATTACGTAAAAATTGTTTGGGAAAACATTAGAGCAGGTGTGTAGAAAGAGAATATGGTTATAATCTGGCATAAAATGTAGCTACGCAAATAACGTCATTTTTCGTTACTTAATCTATGAAAATTAATAGTCATACTTGATTAATAATATTACTCAGCACTTGGTTTGATTCACTGACGGTGGCGATTTCTTTTTAAGTGACTACTTCTGAGAACGGTGTTATCGCTAAATCGCTTTCTGTCTATTGCTTGTACGGTATTTAAAATATAATTACTTAAGTGGGTAACTTCTATAGAATATTGCTAAAAAAATAAGAAGGCAATTTAATAACTTACAAAGTTACAATTACAAACTTACAATTAGATATAGAAATATGTCAACAATTCGCAATCTTTTTTTATTGGGTGCCTACTAATTTTATATTTAACTATAAGTACCTATACCACTTATTAGTATTACGTATTTATATTACAAATCTATGTTCATTTTGTAAATAGGTACCGAGCATAACTTTGCAAAGTACACGAACGACACAGTGACAGACTTTGGAGTACCGTATGACTACACTAGCGTTATGCACTACCCCGAAACTGCGTTCTCGAAGAATGGCAACAAAACTATTGTCCCCTTACAGGTAACTGATAATAATTCACGTTACGAACTGGTACTTTTATCTATTAGGTATCAATTAAACTTAACTACTTTGTAAGTAGAATAAAACTTCGATCGATCGATGTCAGCTTATAAGTTCCACTTAGGCCCTCCCGTAACAATCATGATCCTCTGTGTATTTTATATACTTTGTTACTCATAACTATTTCATAAATTCCTGTTGCAGGAAAACGCAACGCTGGGACAGAGGAACGGCATGACAGAGAGCGATATAAAGAAATTGAATAAAATGTACTGCGAACATCGGATGAAGTAACCGTGGAATGTTACAAATAACTGCTACTAAAAAACGGCCATGATTTGTGCATCTATTCAACTTCCGATTTCAGACTAATGAGATTTTTTTATGAATGGCTACCTCTTCCTTTAACAAAATGGTGATAAATTGACGTCGGTTTAATTTATCTCGAATTTTGAAACAAAGCCTCATTATTTGTTCAGAAGCGAAAGCGAAACAACCTTCGGTAGTAGTTTATGGCAATTTGACATAGCTTTGAATTTTAATCGAAATATTTTATTGGGACGGTTACCGTTTATTCTTAAATTTAATTTATATTGAGTAATTTATTAATTAAATAAACGCATTTGAGGCCGATTGAAAGTTTTTCTATTCGCTTACCAATTTTAAATTAAACAAAAAGTAAATTAGTAATTTATTTATTTTAGGGTCATTGACCTATTTTGTTTAGTTATTATTACTAACTGATGCCCGTGGTTTTGCCCTCATTGAATGGCACATAAACGATCATGTGTTTGTCCGTCCCATGAAGTTCCAAAGGTAATTTGTTCACACACCGTCAGACACGTAGGTACACGTGTTACCGAACGCAGAATTTATCAAAATAATATATCCACGTTATAAAGTAATGTTAGTGATTTCAACCATAGATAATAAGTCGATAGTGTTCAGTTAAGTTAAAATTATCAAGTATAACTTGTGTAGTGACGATTATATTACAATGTAAAGTTAAGTTATTTAATAACAATTTGTTTTGCCTGCGCGCTTTAAAAGGATCTTTCAGTATCCTCTAGTTCAACATGTTGATATCACTATTGATGATATTTGGCCCGGTGTTTACGAAGTTCACTACAACGCTGACTGATATAGAATCTAGTCTTAGCTAAGAAAGAGTTCCTATTTCTCTTCATTCTGAATCATTGCTAAAACGAAACCTTCAAAATGAGCACGTGCTACGGTTGTGAATTGTAAGAGCATCCGAAAGAAGTTTTTGTTCGCAATGTGACCGAGTTTACCATCACCTATGCGTTAATATATCAGGATCCAATAAAAAGCTATGAAAGGATACCCGTTTATCTTGGACTTGTCCGAAATTCAAACTGAGCTATGAAAGGATACTCGTTTATTTCGGACTTGCCCAAAATGCAAAACTGAGCAAAAAAGCAACGCCAGCACACTTCTGCCTCCACATACCGCATTAACAAGCGAGGATTCACAAGAAAAAGCTGATAGTTTGAGATCTGAAATTTTTTCGATGCTTAAATCTGATAGAGTAAGCATAATGAAGGAACTATTGGGCGCTGAACTTGCGCCTATCAGGGATGATCTAGCTGCTCTTCATCAAGCTGTCGATTTTCAAAGCACTAAACACAAAGTGTTTCATTCAAGCATAACAGAGCTTTCAAACGAGGTGAAATCACTGGAAAAAAATAACAGCGACCTCCAAAAGACTGTATCAGATTTATCAGAGCGCGTTAACTATCTAGAACAAAATCTACGAGAATATAATTTGGAAATTCACAGCTTGCCTGAGAATCGGTCTGAAAATTTACCTCACGTCATACAACAGAGTGCAAAAATCGTTCAACATAATCTGGACTCAAAGGACTTACTTCAATGTAAGTCTTTGGAAGAAATCTCGCACAGTAATAGCAAAACTTTGTAGTTCTCTGTGTAGAGATGAATTCCTTTCAGCTGTTTCAAGATACAATATAGCCCATCCGAATGAAAAGCTAAACACCTCTCTATTAACCAGAGAAAATTGGAGTTGAGAAAATGCCTGTCTACATCTCAGAACACTTATCGCCAATAAACAAATCTCTGCATGCAGCTTAAAGCACGGGAAGTGGGAACTCTCGTTCAAATATGTCTGGGTCCGTGGCGGGCGAACACAAGCTGGTCTAGTGTACAGCGTTATCCTATTCCTTATCGTCAGATCCAATATATTATATTTTACTTTTTAAATATTTTTTATATTAAAAACTTAAAAATAGTATTATACTATGGACTTGAGCATCTACTACCAAAATATACGTTCCATGAGATCTTAATTAGTAAATATATTCAAGACAGTATTAATTAATAATTATGATATTATCTGTTTAACCGAAACTTGGCTAGATGAGGATATCTGTTTCTCGTAACTGTTTGATAGTAGATATATTTTATACAGGAGAGATCGTTCGCTAGCTTTCAGAGAGAGATTCTGCAAGGGTCAAGGTGGGGGTGTTTTACTTGCGATGTCAAGGCATCTTAGCGTTGAGGCATCTTAGCATCATTAATTCTATTGCTGCCGAATGAAAAGTTTGTTATCCTAGGAGATTTTAATTTGCGTGGTGTGGATTGCACAAATAAAGGCAACGTTATAGCTTCAGACACCTCAACTGTAGCCAAATATACGAATCTTATTGATCTTATTCATACTCCTGGCCTCCAACAGTGTAATCACATTAAAACATGAACTCATGCTTTCTCGATCTTGTACTTGTTAATGACTACCTAATCATGCCTTATTACTGCCGCCAAACCCCTTAGTCGTATTAACTCTTTTCATCCTCCCTTTATTTTATCAGTTGGCACACTTAAGCAATTATTGTTGAAAGAGAATGTAACCGAACCTAAATATAATTTTCGTAAAAGTAACTTTCTAAAATGTAAAGCAGATTTCACAAAAATATTCAATATTCAATGGGAACAATACCAATCTTACACGTGTATTAAAATATTCAATGGGAACAATACCAATCTTACACGTGTATTAAAATATTCAATGGGAACAATACCAATCTTACACGTGTATTAAAATATTCAATGGGAACAATACCAATCTTACACGTGTATTAAAATATTCAATGGGAACAATACCAATCTTACACGTGTATTAAAATCACAAATATAATTTATAACGAGATTTGGTCCACTATAGAAAAACATACGGCTAAATATAAGTCTAAAAAGTTTAATTATCTCGATTAGTTCACATTTGATTTAATAAATGTACTAAAGGAAAAAGAGAAGTACCGTCAAATATATATAAAAAAAAGAAAAACCCTCGTGACTATGTTACTTATTCTCTATTTCATGAAAGAGCTAAAATTTTAACATTAAACCTTATTTTAAAAACATGTGTTTTAAACCTTATATTAAAAACATTGAAATTAATTTAATAATTGTACTTACCTAATAAATAAATATAACAAAAATAAATTTTGTTACACATAATATGTACGTAACAAATAGTCCAGTTTATAATATAATTAGGATAAGGTTATTGAGATATATAGTATTATGTATTCTTTACCTGTCCACGAATTGTATTATTAATGACATAACTAATTATATTAATAATACTAATTAAAATGTCATAATTTTAATAAACACTTATTACCTATGCACCGTTTACCCACTTTTTATCTAAGAATGGTAGTTTAAATTCGGTGAACCTGAATTTAATTTCAATTGTATTATAATAGTTATAACTTGTAGTAAAATAATAAAAAAAACTGTGAATCTATATTAGCAATTGAACCATCAAATTGGCGTGGAATCTCGTCACAGTTACAGCTAGTTGAGCTGAGCTGCCAAGTGACCGTAAGTGACGACATCACTTCGGTCAAGGACTCTTAAGATATTTTACAGGTACCTCACCCACTTTATAGATGGATATGATACGTTTTTTTAAAAGTTCGTAATCAATGAACCCTTGTCATATCGTCATATCTACCCGTGGATTTGTTTGTCATATGTGGCTCTGTAAGTATAATTAACATTATTTTCTAGATACAACCTACCTCTGTGAGCTCCACTGCCAACGGTCCTATCCACCTCCTACCCAGTAGTAGGAGCTATATGGAATGATTATATGGACCAAACCGCTAGAAGCAATCGCCTTACTGCGTAGATACTTTCCAGTGCATTTACTCTGTCTTCTTACAAATTTTATTCTGTTCCTATATCCCCTAATGTCATGTCCTCTAGGGCATGGAGATCACAATTACGATATCCAGTGCCATGCCAATGTGCGAACTCTCGCAGCTTGCCGAAGTTCGCTTTTGAGATCACGAGGTAGCGCATGCAAACCTGCGGCTCTAGTATTTTCCTTCATTGTAGAGTAGACAATACCATAGCACGTTGTGCAAGTTCTCTTGTCGCCTTCCTTTGTTGTCTTCGTAGGACATTAACATTCTCTTACTTTTCTCACACAATTTCATGTCGTCAACTTTTTTTCGGGAATAGTTTGAAAGAACGCCTACATGTCCAGTAATTGAAGTAGTTTCATATTCCGACTTATCGACTCAACCCAACGACGTTTAAGTCGAATAGCCACGTCTCGAAATAACTCGAAATCGAAATAGCTCCATTCCATTCTTTCCTCTTGCTTTGCCATTTCTTTTGTCATTCAGCCACAGTCTCGTCACAAACGCCACAAATACCTACAAACACACTTTTTTGGTCACAGTTTCTTGGTCACTTAAAGATGCATCCGATTAATTTTACCGGACGAAATTGTGATCCATTAAAGAACGTGACCCCCATCCGCTAAGCTAATGAACATGACCCCTGCAATCAATGGTAAGAAAGTCCAAAGCGTTGGTCTCTGAGATCTGCGAACATGTCATGGTCATGAGTAAAGGAAAATTCCTTTCCTTTACTCAGTCACCAATGAAACCATGTTCGCCTTGACCAAAATTAGCGGCCACTAAGCGTTATCGAAGACACCAGAAACGTCATGAAAAAAAGAGCTGCACGTATTATAATGAAGTTTTTCTAACGGTCTTTAAAATTGTCCGAATTACTGTCACCGTCAATTTAACCAGAGAAAATCCGTGCTACATTAGTAACCAAATGGTTACTAATTTGAGGCACGCAACCTCATACCAACGTCACTCTGAGGGTACTTAGAATAAGGTCGATGTTAGACCGCGTTTTCGGACCGCAGAGGGTGAATGGTTTGCCCCTCACGCAGTGTAAAGTCTTGATGAAGGCCTTAGATGAAGACCTCTATCGTAGTTCTGCGTTGTTCGATATCTTGTCCTCTTCTGGTGTATTGTCTGAAATTATTATCTATGTAAACCATATTAGAAGATTCTGTAGATGCCTAATAATTGTGTTTTAAGTATTGTAATAGACCACTTGGTTGGGGAAGCTCATATGCAACCAGCTCCCGTGCGAGATAGATATCTGAAGAGTAGGTATCCTATTTTAAGTATCTATTTATATACATCACTAATAGTAGTTAAGTATACACACACACACACACACACACACACACACACACATATATATATAGGGTTTTCCAATAAGGACTTGACAACTTTTTTCAAAATAAAATGCAAACCATTTGAGATATTTCAAAAACTTTATTATCGGGTTGAAGTACAATCAAAACATTTATGAATGGAACTCGACTTCGTTCATATGGCCACCGCGGGCACGTTTGCAGCGGTCGATTCGTTGGACCCAATTTTCGATGACTCGGCCACACATTTCGGCCGAAACGGCTGCTATTTCGCGTTCAATGTTGGCTCTGAGCTCTTCCAACGTCGTCGGCTTGTTGGCATAGACCAATGACTTGACGTAGCCCCAAAGAAAAAAGTCTAGAGGCGTTAAATCGCACGAACGAGGCGGCCAATCGACTGGTCCATTTCTTGAGATAACACGCTCATCAAACTTACTCTTCAATAAATCGATTGTAACGTGTGCTGTGTGGCTTGTGGCACCGTCCTGTTGAAACCACATGTTGTCCAAGTCCATATCTTCCAATTCGGGCCAAAAATAATCGGTAATCATGGCGCGATAACGATTACCATTCACAGTAACGTGACGATCATTATCGTCGACGAAAAAATATGGCCCTATGACGCCGCCGGCATGCAAACCGCACCAAACAGTTATTTTTTGTGGATGAAGTGGTGTTTCATGAAGCACATGTGGATTTTCACCCGACCAAAAACGCATATTTTGCTTATTGACGAACCCATTGAGCCAAAAATGAGCTTCGTCACTGAAGATGATTTTGCGATGAAATTGATCATCTTGGCGCATCTTTTCCAGAGCCCAATCGGAGAACGTACGTCGCTTCAAATGATCCATCGGCTTCAATTCCTGAGTCACCTTGATCTTGTATGGGTGTAAACCAAGATCCTTACGCAAAATTCGCCATAAAGTGGTCTGGGCGATGTCCAACTCTTGAGAACGCCGTGGAATTGACTGCTTTGGATCATTTGCTACGGACGATTCAACGGCAGCGATATTTTCGATACTTCGACCAACCCGTTGTCTCACTGGCACGGCAACATCACACAACGAATATGTAGACTCAAATTTTTGCACTAAACTTGTTACTGCCTGTCTACTAGGGCGAGAATTACGACCGAAAATCGGAGTTAACGCTCTTAAAGTAGCGGTCACCGACTCCGAATTTCTGTAGTAAATTTTTATAATTTGCAGACGTTGTTCGTTCGTGTACTTTACCATGATGAAAATGTTAAGTTTACTGAATAAATTGACAGTGACAGTTCGATGATTAGTGAAAGGGTGCGTTCACAAATTGAATTCAAAGTTGTCAAGTCCCTATTGGAAAACCCCTTATATATATATATATATATATATATATATATCTTATATCCTCACGACGAAAAAATAAACCTTTAATTAAAAGGGCATTATGTTTACTTAAGACATCCTAGGCACGTTTGTTGGAAATATTACATTTTCCTTTTCGATAGATTTTGTTGGCAGGAGATCCTAAAATTCTCGCGATAATTATTTTGTTACTGTTGTTACGTAATTTTTATCTCGGTAATACTTAATGTAGGTATATATAGGTACGTATAAGTAGATGGTATATGGAAAAAAGTAATCGAAATATCGGCAGAGTTTGATTTTATAAGTATGTCGTCGTTATCTACGATACTACGATACGATCTACGGTTTAAAAAAAAATCAAATACCGCCTACACTGCCAACAATAGCCTACACTAACTTACTTGAGCAACTAATCACATTAAAAATGTGAGACTGATCGGCTGATCAGCCGATGATTCATTTAGCGAAACATCTTTTGCTAAATGAACCACTTTTGGACAAACTATTATTTGTGACTCGTTAAAAATATTTTTACCAACTTATTAGCCTTAATGGCAATTAATACATTGCTTACATTTCAATTAACATCTTTTTTTGCTAGTTTTGTAATGTTTGCTTTATTAATTCAACACAATTTAATAGGATGTTTCCAATAACCTTACCGTCATTAATCTGTGGATATTTCCATATTTTTTTACAATACTTTCTATAAGTGGGCTATTGCAGATAAAAGTACCTAAAAACTTACCTATTTAACCACGTTGAACGTCCTCGATGTTTCTTATTCAATTTTTTACAGGTAAAGTAATGTCGCCATCGGTAGATAACAGATGATGTCAGAAGTTACAACTTTGGGTGAAGTTAAAAAAGCATGTCAAATAAAATTAAAATTTATTGGTCAAACAACATTGCAGTCGTAGAAATCCGGTGTAGGATTTTTTCATATTTTAATCAGGTGAGTGGCCTGAACCGAGACATTAAAAAGTGTAACTAAATTATTGACTGTTATGATTTCAATAAGTACTCGTATTTATTTCAACCGCAACGAATGATTTCCGAGACTTTTCAGCACTATTTCACTCATCCAATTTCAAAAATCGCATACTGGGGTCATTGTTACACTGATAATGAAATCAGGGCTGTGTCAATAAATAATAAAATAATTCGGCCGATAAGTGTAGCAATTTGGTCTTGCACGAGTTATGGTGGAGGTGAGGTACGTTGCCGTCACCGGCGCGGGTGCTGTCGCAAGCGGCGCCCGCGCAGTTGCGGCCCAACACCTTGTGAAATGGTCGTATCTGAGGCTATATTAAACCCCAACCAGCCTCGATGATATTTGTTCGATAAAAAAAATTAACGGTGCTGGAGTTCGAGGCCCACAAGTTCACCGTACTTACCAAACGTAAAAATCAAACCATAACAATGTCCAATTTATAATTTTTATTCGTACCGTTAAAATGGCATACCTTTTTAAAAGACTCAGTGTCACTTAGCTAAAACCAAGAAGACAATAACATAAGTGCATGTATCAAATAAAGTAACTTAAGTTTTTAAAAATAAAAGCCCACCTGGATAGTAGGATAAGTAAACATGGAGTGGTTAAAAATATCAGTGTTGGTTTTGTTCCTTGTATGTGTAATGAAGTGTTTCGCAATGTCAAATGAAGAACTAGAAGAATTTAGTAACTTTCTCACAAGTACTTCTCAGTTGGATCAGAACTTAAAGAGTAAGTCTTGAATATTATCTAATTTTATTTATTTAGTTATTTAACATCTGCCAAATCAAATTTTAAATTTGTGTCACAACACGCACACACATTACTTGTGTTGTTACTTTTTAATTTATTAAAATTAGTTAAACGAGTATTGCAAAATGTACAAATTTTGTTCTCTCATACCGGTGTGTACATCCCTCTCCTTCCGGTTACCGGAGGAGAGCGGAGGATGTTTGCGGAAAGCCGTCACACAGTATTTTTAGCGAATTCGGTATATTTGTTTGTTGGTACGTACTTTGTTTATGTCATAAATTTATTACAATAAGAGTAATTTTTGGAATGTTCAACACAACTTAATTTTTACTTCTCATAGCAAAAGGCTATATGACTATTTTTCCACCTGATAGTAGGCGGGATGTAAAGTTAATATTTTTAGCACTATCTAAACTAATTAGTACCTAAATATTTAAAACTAAACTGCTTTAATAATAAAATAACAAAGCTAATGCCTTAAAAGTAAAATGAAATTAGTCTTTAAAATGTGAATAGACATGACAAACATGAAAATTGTAGCCTGACTGTATATCTAGACACGTGTTCCTTTTTATACTTACTTGTGCATATTTTTATTCAGAAGGGACAGATTCAGAGGAAGAACTTGACGAAGATGAGCCGGCATCAGACCACGCGTGGGAAGTGAGTGGTAAATTCGAGGGCGATCTCATACTGAACGAGCGGCAAAGAAGATTGATCCTGGAGGACGTCACTGAAGGACTCTCTAGAAATGGTGTCACGGACAGCACCAAGAAATGGCCGAATAATGAAGTTATTTACTACATTCAAAAGGATCACTTTAGTAAGTAATACTTATATGTAATAAGTAAGTAATATCAACAATTATTTCTTACTTTGACTACTTTGATCTACTTTGACAGAAAAACATCCCCATGTTTTTCTGTCAAAGTAGATATCAAAATAATTGTTGATGTCACCTAACATTTTTTTTAAATAACAATAGGACATACATACTTGTATCGGCAGAAAGAATATCTGACGGCAAAATAACTAATCACTGCCTATGCACTTCGCAATTTCAGAAAGTTATAAACGTAATGCCAATCTTTAAACTTTAGATCTACTCGTATCAGCATTTATGTAGATAACTATTACACTCAATAGAGGACACTGCAAATTGTTTGGAAATAATTTTGTTTTGGAATAGTTAGTTAGCACTTTACCTGTAATTATCTGTTTTACTGTGTAAGTATCTACAAGCATTCGGCCGCAGCTTCTCCCGCTTGAGATTTAATTTCCAAACCACTTTGTCCGTGTGCACAGATTTATTTAGATTTTAGATTATATGCTTCTTCATCATTGCGAGCTGCGTAGTTTTTTTTTGTTATATACCAGTGGGCGGACGAGCAAGCGGTCCCACGTGATGGTAAGTGTTACCGCCGCCTATGAACACCTGCAACACCAGGGGTTATTCGGGCGGGCCGCCGACCTTGCAAAATCCTATTCACAGCTCTCTTGAAGAACCCCATATCGAAGCTTACGATTAATGGAAAGACCTCTTGAGGCAGTTCGTTCTACAGCCTACGGGTTCGCGGTATAAAGTAATTTTGGACCGAACAGTGCGCGACACCTCCGTATCGAGGAAATGCGGATGGACCGCATTTCTGTGATGGGAGGTGCGGTTGTAGAAACCCGAGGTGGGAATTATATTGAACAATTCATCAGAGCATTCCCCATTGTACAGGCGGTGTTACTCTGTGAACCGGTGTTGGCACAGAGCCGGCATAAGTTCCTGCCTATGATAAACTTTAAGCAGACGTTTAAGCAAATAAATCGTATAAAACGAATATTAATTATATCATTATCTATGTCATCACTTATTTATTTTAATATAACCTAAGTCACACAGCACTTGTAAATATTTAGACAATATTACACAGTAGGTAATTTATCTCAATCCTACTGCCAAGAACGGACTTATTTCTTCTTACAAAAATAATATTCTAATTCAATATGGACTTGTGCAGAGAAAAACTTCAGCAATAATTAATTTATCAAGCGTTCGAGTAGATCATTATTATTATTTATCATGATGGTCCCTGCCCATAATATTCAAAATTACTAAACCAATTTTCATTAAAAGTTCTCCAAAACCTTCTGGGATAACGTATGTAATTGTTCCGGCATAACGTGTAGAGTCTTAACCCGTTACTTTGGGAAACTAAATTCCTGCCTCAAAACCACAACAAATCGCGGACTTGTTCATTATCTCGTGATTAGTTCATACACGGAACACGGACAGACGTCTCATTTCAATGAATATCTCAACAGATAAAGATCTATTGACTTTACGGTTGATTGAAAAATATTTTCAGGAACTAATCCGAAGTGAATTAAATGAATATAGTTCGTTAGTTACACTGATGATATACCTGTTAAATTAATTGTAAATTTTAGCTGGTGATCAAGTTCAAGCCATCCAAGACGGAATCGACGATCTCGCACAAGCATCTTGCGTTAAATTTAGGCCGTATAGGAAAGGAGATCGTGACGCTGTTGTTATCCAGGTAATGTTTCTTGTATTTTTATCTAAAACTAGCTTTTGCTCTCGGTTTATTTTGCATGAATTCTTATATTTGGTCGGTACCTAAATGAATCGTATGAAATAATTTTTTTCGAGGTTCTCGCTATAAATCACATTATTTACTTTCAAAGGAGATATTATGTTATTTTAAGAAAAAATATCAATTTCCATTCTAGCGTCATCGTTTTTGTAAAAGATAGCCCTGTACCATCCAAAATTAACATCTTGAAAAATGCTTAAGAAAAAAAGGAGAGCATGTGAAAATTTTCCCTTTTACCCCTTTAAGGAGAAGCGTATTCCTTTCAAAATAATAATTTCAAAAATTGCTGAAACATGTTATATTTATTTTCAAACGGCAATATAAATATAATTTTTGAATTTTATTGCATTTTCAGTCGTATTTTCGTATAAAAACTTGCGCCTACATTTTACCCCATCAAGGAATTCCCAAAATTTCTTTGTAAACTCTTTTTTACGAAACCTGTCTAGTTTTCGTGTAATAACAGGTATGAGAGTATTATGATATGGAATAATAATTGTCGGTTTTCAGGGTAGTCGACGAGGATGCTTCTCACAAGTGGGCTATCAAAGCGGGTACCAAGTGCTAAATCTGTCCGGTCGCCACCCAGTCGGCCGAGGTTGCTTCCGACACGGCACTGTGATACATGAACTGTTACACACCCTTGGGTTCTACCACATGCAAAGCAGTCCTGACAGGGATGATCACGTCGATGTTATATGGGAGAACATACGAAAACGTACGTATTGGTTGAATTCTAAGTTACCTATTCGGTACACGCGAAGGACCCAAAAACCATCATCTTATGGTAGATTTTTGCAAAATTGCTTTCTATTGCGAATAAGGAAAAATTTAACTGCAAAATTACATTGGCAAATGGCATAGGTAACATTGGTATGTTGTTGTCACGAGAGCGTTGTTACGTTTCACCTAACATACTTTGAATACAAATCAATTGTCTAACCACGAGTAGGTTTTGGTTGGAGAATGCACGCTGCAAACCAACAGTCGCTAGGCGCACTCGACTAGCCTTGATACCCCTCTTTCACAGAAGAATTTCTTGAATTGTAGGTACTCGATTTCCCACTTTACCCTATTCCCTAATGTACCTACGTACGTGTTTCGGTAGTGAGTGAGATATGCCGAAGCCTATTCCCATACCATTCTGTCCTATCCCTCCTCATTTTTCCAATCCTTTCTTCAAATTCATTCTTTCATCTCCAAAGGTAGACACCACATTCTGGACTGAAGTTGGCATGTACCGCGGATGTCCATGGGCGACAGTATCCAGGTGAACTGTAAGCTCGTCTGCCGCCTTTTTCTTATAAAAAAAGTTACCTATGTATTTTAAACCTTACGAGTAACATCGCAATATGCAGGTTTAGCACTGTTGCAGATACACCTACATAAAACGACTTAAACATAAGGATTTACAGATTGCAGATTTTTATGAATAATAGAAATGAAATTACAGATGCAAATTATAAATAAAACAATACATTATATATGTGTGTTTCATTTCCAGCTGCCAGGCACAACTTCCGCAAATACAACAATTTCGCCGTCTCGGACTTTGGCGTGGGATACGATTACGACAGTGTTCTGCATTACAGCAGACGAGCTTTCTCCCGCAACGGACAGGACACCATTATACCAAAAAAGGTGACAGATATTAATAATTATATTCACATAACGCACCTCTTATAGTTGCTTCTAAAATTATTGCATTTCTGCTGTTTTATCAAATTTTCTATTAATAAGTGCACAAGCACCAATATAGATCAAAATATTTTCATATTTATTGTAAATGTAGGTGTAAATAGAGTCGGTTTTACCCACAGATCATATTAGTGATCTGTGGTTTTACCTATTGTTCATTTAAAACGGAGTTCAAAACCTTTATTGAAAAGTTGCATATAGATCGTACTTAGTTATTTTATTAGTAAGAAGTGATTTAGGTAAATTCCAAATACAATGCATTTCGATTGATATAGGATTGTCAATATGTTATATTGTGCCGGTACTTAGTGAGCAAAAAAGGAAGGTAGGTATTTTAATGAAATGTCACTGTAGCTAAACTCGGAAACTAAATCTTATAAAATGGAACAAAATTAGATTGTTTGTATAAATAATCGGTCTCTCGAATTTGAAAATAGGTGATTGAAGTTACGCTAGTATAATAAGTCTTGTAATAACTGTTATGATTTTATCCATAACAGACACATACATCATAACGTTTTGCAGACAAAATATTAAAAAAATACATATAATCAAAAGAAGTAATAAATTAGGTACAAAAAATACTCCTGGTAAGCTTAACTGTTAAAATGCTTGATATTTGTGGTACCAAAACGCGTAAAAAATCATCCTAACTATTTGAAATGCATTGTACATCTTCCAGATTGTGATTTCCTATACTAGTACACTTATTTATGTCTTGTTTTAGAGTGGTGCGGAAATCGGACAAAGAGTTGGTCTCTCTGACAAGGATAGTCAAAAGCTAAATAAAATGTACTGCGATGCAGACTCTGGTAGTTTTGATGCCGACGAAGAAGATACTACAAAGAAGCCTGTTACAAAACAGAAGAATAAGAAACCGAAAAATAAACCTTTTGAAGGTCATGGCATAGGATACCATCAAGGTAAAACCGTGGTTATAAAACTACCCACGGCTGAAACATATAAATTACCCGACCTTCCATCATATCACGTATTTGATTATTTCAGTAAAGCGCCGCAAGCCCTGTCACCGACGCTTATTGAAGGACTTGGAGTTGGAAAGGAAGTAACTAATACAGAAAAACCACTTTCCTCATTAAATGAATTTGAAAAATCCGCCACGTTAAATGCGAGGTCATCAGATAAAACGAATGATAGTAAACTAATAGAAAATGAAAGTAATATTCCAACTAAGAACATAGAATTATTAAAAGTTAAAAATAAATCTACTAAAGATAAAGCCCATGACGAGAAAAGCGAAATATCTATCAATTATAACCTTAATGATAAATCAAACGAAAATTTATACGATGAAAATACAAGTGAAACTTTTGATCGATTAGGACAAATAATTAAAGCACACGTATATCCATCTCAAATACCCAACTTAGATATTTATAAAGTAAATTCAGAATACAGTAAATATCCCGAAAGAAATGAGGAAAATGAAAGAGAGGCCACAAAAGTTTTTGAAACCTTGGTAACTACGAATGTTAAGAATGACAGTAACCTCTATACACCAATTTCTCTTAGGAAAATTAATCCTACCTCGATTGTAGAAAATATTTTAGAAATACACGGGTACAAAACATTCGGAGATCCATATGATTGGTACAAAAGGCAAATAAAACAAAATGTAGAACGTAAGGAAGGTAAGGACGTCCCGGAAACTGAAATTGAACTAAGTAATGGAGAATTCGACGAAGATGTTGGGATTAAATCTAGTGCAATAGATGAAACAGGCGAAATTTCTTTAAGCTTTTCGGAGAAAGTATTACCACTTACAAATGGAGATGAAAATAACCCGAAAATTGAAGTGACTAAATCTGATGAAATAAGTGGAACTGGCGAAATTCCTTTGAGTATCACAGAAAAGATATTATCACCTACATATATACATGAAACAAGAAAAGTTAATAATAAAGATTTAATTAACGGTCATCATAGTGAGAAATTAGAAACAGAAAAACCACTTTCAAAAAGTGAAGCGGAAGAAAGCAAAAAGAAAAGCATTACGGATGATGATAAAATAGATAGGTACATTTATTTACAAGACACAACTCAACACAAGGAAAACATCTCAACGACATATACAAAACCCGAATCGGACGAAGTGACGGAAAAAATACAAAGATTGAGAACGAATAGTAATAATAATACAGAAAAAGATACAGATAACTCTGATGATTATGAAGTTTTTGGACAAGATATAGAGGAACGTTTGGCTGCTATATTAAAGGATATCACGACATTTGATGATTATGATATAAAGTCACCGTTAATAAATAATTACAATGATTTCAGTTCTGAAGAAACAACTGATGCGTCATCTGACGATCATCGCACGAGCTCATCACAAAATAATAGAAAATATATCTTAGATAAATATTCATATCCAAGAGATGACTTTTTATTAAAAGACTTCAAATAAAAATACAGGTGTTTAATTTATCAGTATCTTCTTGTGAAAATATTGTACTTTGAAATGTGTCGGACTTCATTACTAAATTATCTAAAATAGTGGTAGGTACTTATTAAAGCATAACTTAATGGGGTATTCATAGTTTTTACTATTGTTTTTTTTACCTGTAGTATAAAGAGCGGTAAATATAAATAAAAATAGGTTGAATTTCTTTCTGAATTATGTTTCAGTTTTATACTATGTGTTATATATAAGCATATGTGTCATAACAGAAAATATAAAGTATCAAATTTGTTTTGTGATTAAAACTGGTATGAACAGCATTTTTATAATTTTATGTATATTTATGCCGTTCTTTTCTTGTTCCATGTTACTAAAATTACAAGTCTGGCAAATGTTACTACATTTGCCAGACTTTGTTTTACTTTTGTAAAAAAAAGTTACGTACTTAGAGATTTGCTTTTGCAGTTACCTATTTTTATGATTATATGTGGCAGTTTTAAATAGATTTTTGGAAAAAGGTGTTGAGAAGGATAAGGAATAGGAAATGGAATGAGGTTGTAAGCAGCAATTTATCCCGTTTATTAAACTGCAGAATTCTAACGAAATTTAAATGGGACCCTTTCGAAGGAAATAGACATAGGAGGATAAGAAACGGTACCCACTCACTCTCGAAGTATGTTGGCACCTACGTTTCACGGCAACACTCCGTTAAAAAGAGATAATTAATTAGTCATTTCGGCGCGCCCAATCGTTTTCTGGCGAAGCATTGTCATCCTCCGTAATTTGGAGAGAGGATCTAAAATCAAAAGGGTGAAAGCTCAGGGGGCACTATGACTTATGAACCCCTTTGTAAAGTTTTTATGAGACACGCATTCTACGGTGGGATCTACGGTCACATGTAGTACTAAAAACCGCATAAGATCCCCGTTGACTCATTAACAGTCATAACTCTTTAGAAAAAAGGCACAATTGCATTTTGATGCTATTCTAGGAAAATGCAAACAATTTTTTTAAATATTCATTACTTAGCTAGTAGTAACTTTGGAGTTTACTATTATTGTTTATTTTATTTTTAATTTTTGAATATAGTGTTATAGTATAACGCTTTCGTTAAAAATGTTACCAATGCCTTTTCTTTTTACGAGGGCAGAATAGTTGTGCGACCGGTTGGCCAAATATGACAGCGTGTTGGACCCATAGTTCCACTACAGGGTTCGTGTTACGTGTATTTATCATAATATCATTAAATATTATATTATAGAAATTTTAAAGTTGAAACGTTGAAAACGGTTGGTTATGTGAAAACGGTTTTCAATTTCTTCAGGCAGGATCGTTGTTTCAGTATCTATTCTAATTTAAAAGTTTTAAGGCTTTGTACTGCTAGCAGAGCGTCGTGTCGCGTCGAAAAATTTTAAATAAACAAAAATCTGATAAATGAAACAAACTTTATTCTACAGCCAAAGAGTTTCATTTTCAAATATTGTAATTACTTTTTAAATATTGTTTATGTAAGTGGTCAGATCCGGAAATTTTCAACGTGACCTATCTAGTGATAGTTTATTAAACATCAAAGTGCTTTGTGCGAGTGCATATTGTTTGTGATAAATAATTTAATTAAGTGACTGCATTTTTCTTGTTCTTCCATGGAGTCAATTTCTATCTTAGTAAACCTAGGTATTATCACTTTACTGAGCGACTTTTATTTTGACGAGACGGGACAACAAGGGTATAGTCGGGACAGTGCCGGCTCTAGCCCATGTAGCGCCCGGGTGCAATCAATACCCTGGCGCCTTCTAGTAGGCTCTTTGGAGGCGTCGGTCGCGAGCTGCGCTCTGCGCCCCCTAAGACCCTGCGCCCGTGTGCGCGCACACCCTGCACCATAGGTAAAGCCGACACTGAGTCGGGATTTAATCCCGGATGGGGCAAGGCAAACAATTTTATCCAGGGTGGGGCAAAGCAAATAATTTTCTTATAGTTTAAATCAATATATTGTAATGCAGAAAGTCTGTTACTTATTTTTCCCCCCAACCTATCCCATCGTGGCTACGCCCATGCGGGACAATGACGTGTTAAACATAAGTTTTATTATTAGTTGTGTGTGGACCAAAGCCCATGTCAGTGTTCAAATAAATAAATAAAAAATCTGCTTTGTCAAATGTTAAGTGAATGTCACGGACTTTTTGGCGGGAACTCAAGTTTAAAATTTGAGTTTGTTTGATTGTTGTGTATTAGGTGTTTTGTGGTCTAATAGTGATAGTGTTTACTTCAAAGTGTTTTTCGTGCGTGGTGTTGGTGATAATCAAATAAAGCGTAGGACTGCGTTTCTCGTATGCTTCCAAGGAGTCCTCTTCTGTCGTTAGTAAATCTACTTTCGTTTTACTGAGCGACTCCTAACTTACTTCGACAAGACTGGACATTAGTATAGGGGTTCCAGATTGAGCGCCGGATTTAAATTTCGCGCCATTTTTTTTGTTTGGCGGTTGGCAACTCTGGTTTGTTTAAAGATGTCACATATTCACAGTTGCAATTAGTCACTAAGGAACGCTACACGAAAGAGCAAAGCAGTATGGATTTTAGAGCAGTATGAAGTGAACCATTATTTTGACGAAAAATCATCTTTAGTAACGAGGCCCATTTCCATCTTGACGGACACGTCAGTCAATAAGCAAAATTGTCGTATCTGGGGCTTAGAGAATCCTCATGAGATTCATGAAAAACGGATGCGCCCATAAAGAGTCATAGTGTGGTGCGGATTTTGGTTCAGCGGGATCATATGGTCATTTTTTTTATGTATCGGTATTTATGTAGGCATAGAGAGGTATCGGAACATGCTACAGGATATTTTTTGGCACCAATTGAATGATATGAACTTCGATCAACTATGGTTCCAAGGACTGTGCCATATGTCACACATATCAGAGATACAATGACTTTTAAAAAAAATTAAATCCGGCGTTCAATCTGACACAGGTTTTACTATACGCTATAGACTGAAATTATGTGTTACGAAAAAATCTCGATACTGGCAGAATGCGCTAATTGCATCATTGGCATTTGAAGAAAAAAAAAAGTGAATGTCACAGATGTCATATTAATTGTCAAACCATTACCACAAATATTGTGAAATGTTTTTTACTGTTTGTGAATAATTTAGTACTGTAATTCGAAATGATAATTTACGTTGCCTAGTGTATTGATACTCTACTAAGATAACATATATCTACGTGATATGCCGTTTAGATAGTATAAACATTCCTTACAATGATCCTTCGTCGTCGGTGATATCTGAGCAATTGTAAGTGACGAAATTGTTTTTATGGGTTGTGCTGTGTCGTGCGTACAACAAGCGACCATGTCGTTGTTTGGTAGACATCCTAATAATGATAGCGACGATCGTGCCAAATTAGAAAGGAAATTGTATCTGGCTAAAGAGTCCCCAGAGCCAGACTTTGATTTGTCCGATTGTCAGCTCCGACAAGTGCCGTCCGGTATTTACTCAATTTGTAAAGTGTACAGAAAAGAACATTTATATTTGCATGAGAACAATCTCCTCTCATTAGAAGATGGTGGTCAGTTGTCTGACTTATATGGGATCAAGGTACTCAATTTAAGTTGCAATAGGTTTTCAAGATTACCCGATGAACTGAAATACTTAGTTAACCTAACAGAGTTATACATTCAAGATAATCATATTAAATATGTACCTGAAAGCATTCAATTTTTACAGAGTCTACAAATATTAGATGTTTCAAAAAACAAGCTTAGAAGTTTGACACCATCATTGGGTCAGTTAAAAAAATTAAGAAAACTAAAAATTAATGAAAATGAAGACTTGAATGAACTCTGTCCTGATTTATGCTTTGCTACAAATGTAATTTTAATTGATTTGGATATTGATCAGTTTACATTTCCTCCACCAGAAATTCTTATTCAAGGCACAACTCAGATAATGAAATTTTTATGTGAGAAAATGAATATAGAATATATCTCACCATTACCTATTGATAATGATTTAACATCAGTTCAGACTCCAACATCATTTCAAGACCAATTTTTTAAAGTAAACAGTGTTACGTGGGAAGAGCAAGAGGCTGCTATCATAGAACAGGAAAATAAAATACATGAAGCAGCTAAACAACAAAGAGAAAAATTTCTTAGTGAAGTTCTGCAAGAACAGTCAGAATTAGATGCTGAAATAGTGAAGGTTCATGAAACTAGAGACTTGGACAGACAGAGGCTAATTAAAGCTATACAAGATGATGAAATAGAAATTGAATGTTTGGTGAAAAATTTCATACAATCAGATAGTCTCATGCCAGAAGTTATTCAACAAGAACTTGCTTATGAACAAGCTGAGCACGACCGACTTCTGGAAATAATAAGAGAAAATTATGATAACATTAAAAAAGCTGACATTTTGAAAGCGATGGAATCTCTTATTGAGGAAGATTACTATATTTTACATTCTAAGAAACAATATGAGGACAGTTTAGACAAGGTGAAACAAAATATGCTTATACAAGAGTTGGAAGGTGGTGAAAAATTGGAAGATCTATTGAAATCGAAGGATCAGTCTCGCACTGTTTTGGTGCAACAGCTTTTAGAAGATCAGAATATTCAAAAGGCAGTTGTTGCATCGTTATTAGAAAAAGTTGATACTAAAAGCTGGAGTTTAAATCAAGAAATATCTTTAATTTCCTCACATTTAGCTAGACTGAGTGTAATTGAACAGGAGAAGAAAAAATTACAAGTGGCTTATAATTACAATGAACTATTGCATCAAAGAGTGCAGCTTGTTTACTTTTTAGATGATCTGTTTGATCAACAAACAAAAAGAAGGAATCAATTAATAGACACAATGAAAGAAATGGAAAGTCAAAATGATAGGACAACTGATTTTTGGCTGAAGAATTATCAAAAGTTAATAGATTCAGCTCCAAAAACTTTATTGGATATTGGCAATAATTTAGACCCATTATTTGCAAATTATCTTTTACAGGAGGGAGTGATACATTGCTTGCCATTTTTAGTTAGGTTTATATTCTCTGAGGAATCATTATTGAACATCACTTTAGATGATTTGAAAGAATTTGGGGTGTCATTGACTTCCGATCGAGAAGGCATTATTAGAGCAATAAATTATTATGTGGATGCTAAAAGTAAAAATCAACAATTTGATACATTGATTTCTTTAGAGCCAAGTGCTCCTGATATGTCAGTTCAAGAGGTGACATGTACTGGCATAGTGAGCACAAATGATATAGTGACTTCAGTATCAGATTCAGAATGTGTTATATGTATGGATGAGAGATTTGAAGTAGTATTTGTGCCATGTGGACACATGTGCTGCTGTCAATCATGTGCTGACAAAGACATGGAATCCTGTCCAATGTGTAGGAGTATTATAGAAAGAAGAATCAAAGTTATGATTGCATAATTAAATTCAATTTTAAAAAAGGTGGGTTCTCTATCAAAAATTTATTTTATCATTTTTGATGATCTTTAGTGTTTACTATTTGTTTATGTGGAGATGGGTGTCCTTATGGTCCAGGATAAAGTATTTGTAGCAGGTTATGCTTTTCAACTAATTATTTTAATATCATACCATACCATCAGCCAATCCAATGTTAGATATAGGCCTCTCCCAAGGCTCGCCAAAACAGTCTTTGTCTCTTCTCATTCTACCACCATCGCCAACTCTTCAAGTCGTTGGACCACCCGGCTGGAGGGCGTCCCATATTGTGCTTCCTTGTATGTTTATTATTTTAATATTTCATGATAATTATGTTTCAGAGTGCAGGCCCCAAATAGGTTTAATGTCCAGGAAGAAGATTAATCAGCATGCTATTACTTTGTGGCTTCCCTTAAAGAGCTCTTATGCTGTGGAGGTAAATATAGAGAGATTTTTAGATTTAATACATTGATTGGCTGTATTTAATGGAATATTTAAGTCGCTGAATCTATGTAAGTAATAACTGGCAAAGTTGTATAGTTGTACTGTAATAATAGTAATATTTATTTATGAATAGATAGATGATAACACAATATTCAAAGGCTGAGTAATTGCTTGAATATTATTTTAAAATTCTGGAAAAGCAGTTGATATATAAACTAAAAACTTCAATAAAGATATATTTATTTTGTTCTCAGAAATAACTATACATAAAATATAATAAAGTGCTGTTATTGTCATTACAGTGTTTTTATAATTATGTAAAATGACACTGAGTACACAATAAACAATTTTTCATGAATATTAATGACCATTCATTATTGACCCATAGCTTCAATTTTCTTATAAATATTATTATAACAGAATGCTGATTGTTACAAGGGTTTGTATAATAAATTTTGTCAATTTTTACTAAAAGGTACTGTATATACATAAACTTGTTAGGAGACTGTTTTCTTTGCTCTGTATTACGCAGCAATCAGTGTCCACGCATTTAATTTAAATGCGATTGTATGCAAAACCATCTCTCCTTTTTTTCATCAAGACTAATGAATGTCTACATTAATTGATTGTGATGAAAAGAAACTGTGTATTGCCCCCCCCCCTCGCATGTGATGATCACTGTAATAATACAAAAAAACAGCCTTGCATTTTATTATTTATTGAATCAAATGTTATGCTTTACACAAGTGATTCCCAAACTTTTTCGATCCTCGGCGCCCTTGCTGAAACAAGATTGTAAGGGTTAGGTTACATGCGCGTTTCATGATATTGAATTGAAATGGAAATAAAATTATATAATATTTATGGGAGGAAACCCAGGGCGATACCTAGGGTGCACACTTTGGGAACCACTGCTTTACACAATTAATGACAATCTAAAAGATTGTGCCTTCGAGTGTGGAGTGTTTGAAATTTAAATGATTGCACGTTTTTATAATGGTATTCACTATTGTTAGGCTATATAACTTGATAATTTCGCTGTGTTTTGATATCCATTGGCTCTTTTAAGATATGATACACAGTGAAATGGAACTTTTATGTTCTTAATGGACATAATATGCATATGGAGTGGTCGAGTTGTAATAGTAGCCTGACTGACAATATGATATTATTGTCAATTTGTTAAAATTTTTACTTGCAAGCATTGCTTCTTTTTTTTACTTGCTGTTGTTAATATCTTATCAGAATTGCATTTATTTAAATATATAGGTTGCAAGGGACGAAACCAAAAGACTTCATCAGTAACTTTTTTAAAAGTATCTATAAATTAAAAATGTAATGCCTAGTTACATAATTGTATGCTTTATTCTAACATATAAATAGGTTAATTTCTTTTTGTTACTCATAATAAGCATTGCCTTGTGACAAAGTGAGCCTCCTTCAATGGACAGAATTATAATACAGGACAACGCTGAATATACCATTTCGCTCGCGTTTTGATAATGCGTTGTGTTTTTCTGAGAAAGCAATGACAGTTTAATGTAGAAACAAAAATACTTCCAAAAGGAAATGCCTAGAAAACTTCAAAGGAACTTTTTCTTATGACAATGAAGTCTTTCGAAGTCTTTCTTCGGTTTCTTCCCAAACTCCATATACCTATATTCCATTTTGTTAATTAATTAATTAAAATATAACTTGTTAACAGAAATCTTCTATATGTATTTCAATATGGAATGCTGTTTATAATTTATTTGTTTAGATATTGATAAGAATCATTAAAAATATCAGTTGGTAGATTATTTTCAAAGGTGCACGGAGTCACGGCTTGCATTCAAGAGTGCTTGACTATTTATGTGTATATGAACTATGCAAAATTTCACTAGGTATCATAGTTTACCGCGTTGTCCCAACGTATGTGTGTAGTTTCGTATACGAAAATTCTCTTGTAAAATGCAACTTAAGGCCGGTTTAGATGTACTAACTTGATAGGTGGTTAACTATAATAATAATAATAATGAATAACGTAATAATAGTCCCCATAGTAGTAACAATGACGGGACTGATCCCCAAATATATATTTAAGAGTCTACAAGCAATAAATCTATCTAAATACACATACATTACATTACATAAATAGGGTCAGACAACCTTAATCACCCATTATCACAAACAATTCGAAATTCACCCATTAACCAAACATAGCAGAACATTTGGTGGAGCCTGTCACCTCCTAACTAGGGCTGCCACTTTCGGAGCAGCCTAAACCCGGAGCCTAATACCCTAATAAAACCGGAGATTGAAAAAAATGGGACAAAAAACGAAACGGGAAATTTGATAGTAAATTTTTAATTTTAAGTTTTAGTTACTTTAAGTTATATAACATATTAATATTATCAATGACATATTATTAAATTACGAATAATAATTAACACTTATATTTAACAATACAAGATAAACTTATGTTATCTTTGATACACACAGCGGCGCTTTAAATCATCATACCTTTGCATTTACACAACAATAATCTTTAAAAGAATTTATAGATAGCTAAAACTTTATTGTACACGAAACAAAAACAGACATTCTAGACACAAAATGTACAAAAAGCGGACTTGTCGCTAGAAGCGATCGCTGCCAGGCACCCGTGGGTAAAGAGGAAATAAATATTTTCATTACATGTAGATAGCGTACGTATACATAATTTATACTAGTATTAATGTTTACTAGAGCCAGTTTGAAAATCATACTTCTCATTTTTTTGAGATTTTTAATGCTCGACGTCACAGCCGCGTAGGTCGGATATTTACGATGTTAACCTGTAGCCCTGACAAGCATCTTTCAAAGTAGCCCTACCTATTTAAACTAAGCATACCTATAACACTAACAAAGTTTAAATCCTGAGAATTTCTTATTGAAAAAAATACCATAATAATTATACTATATTTTAAATTAAAAATCTATGTATAAACCAAACGTTAAGTAACAATACTTAATCACTTGATTTTTATCGTTTGATTTTTAACTTAAGGTAAATTTTGAGATACAAACAAAATTATTTAGGTTACAATATATTAGGTTACTTCTCTAAATATTCTCCATTAGTCTCTATACAGCGATTCATTCGTTTAAACTAAGATTTAAAGCACTGGCGATGCTCTTCTTTAGCGAGGTCCTCAACAGCTGCCATAAAAGCATTCTGGGCGGCCGATGTAACATGATGCATTCCGCTGATGCAGAAAAGCCCTCTCAAACCTGTTTTAAGACGTTTTTGATTTAAGACATCGAATCCAGTTGGTAAACACACTTCACTCTACCCATTGAGCATTAACAGTTTCTTGAGCGTCTAAATAAATTGTCGCTAAATGGCCACCAGCAGAGAAGAATGTTGCCACCATTTTTTTGCCCACACGTTTCCTGACTTTCCTGGGAGGCTCTTCGTCTGGAAACACCCAAACCGTTGATTTGGGATCCTGATAGATTGATACTAATAGATCCAACTCTCATCTCCAGTAATATTGTAATATTAAATATATTCCGTCCCTCTCCATTTTCGAAATTTACAATCATTTCCCTGCGCCACGCGCCATGCGCCATGCGCCACGCGCCACGCGCCACGCGCCACGCGCCACGCGCCACGCGCCATGCGCCACGTGACAAGAGCTTGTTTTTGTTCAGCAGTCTGTGAACGAGGAACCCAATGCGAACAAAGCTTCTTGACTTGAAGCTGTTGGTGTAAAATTTCACGAATGACCGCCGATGAAATCTTAAGTCTCCTCTATCTGTTTGTAGGTAGTTTTTGGGTCTTCGTCCAACATTTTCTTTACCGCCTCGATGTTTTTATTCATTATAGAAGTCGCAGGAAGGCCACTTCTCTCGTCATCTTTCAAGGAAAAATTTCATTGTTTTAATTGAGAAAACCATCTAAAAATTGTTGCACGGGACGATGCGAGGTCCCCAAAAGCTGATACTAATGTATCTTTACAGTCGTTTTCATTTAAACCAACTTTAAAATCGTATAACATCATAGCACGAAAATATTCTCGTTCGAAAATCCATTGTTGCAAAGAAAAGCGCGCGAAATACAATAAAAAGGTGAATACGACATTTTATTTTTTTCGTTTTGACATTCGACATTCGAATTTTAAATAAATGATGTTTTAAAAATGATACAGCTCAAATGAGTTCTCTTTCTGAAATTTGAGTATCTCAAAATTTACCTAGTCACCCTACGTACGTCTAAACCGACCTTTAGACGCACACGCAAGTCATGAGCCGTGCGTTCCTATGAGGATAATTTGTCTTTTTTATTATGTAAGAATGCTCATTATGTTAGTTACATTTTTGTTTCAAATATGAACTTTGATAAAATGCTGTGATGTCACTTTAGAAAATCGTGCTACTAATTTCCTTATTGCACACGTTCTTGTTGCTTCATCTGTTTAAGAACTTGTATTTTATTATATTAACATAGTATCATAACGCTCAAATATGTTATGAATCGTAAAATTGTAGTGATGGGCGTTTGCGCTAAATATTTATAATAAAATAATAACAAACTTAACAAAATATTTTTCTTATCAATTGTGGAATCTAAAAGTTCAAACAATCGAATGAATTTCACAAGAATTGCATACATTATAAATTTAATCATTAAGTTACCTCACATTTTATTAAGTAATTAAGTTCTAAACCAACGAATTTAAAGATTGTAACATACAAGGTGTGTATATAATAATTCTACATATGGTGTGTATTCTCAAAAATTTAAACCATTAATTCCGTTCATGATTTCGAATTAACACGGACCTGAAATTTTAACTCCATTTTTTAAAAATCATAAATATATTATCCCTACATATTTGGTAAGTAAAAAGGCAAGAATCCGCAAAATGTGTCATGTAATTAATTTAAAATCATGAGCAGAATCTAAAGGTTTTAGTCTTCGGGAATACATTTGACAGCCTTTATGTATGTATGGATCATATTATAAGATTATCGACAATGTAGTTGTATTCAAAGAATTTTCAAAGAATTCAAACAATCGATAAAAACATCTCGCTGTCGTCCATCACTAGTATATTGTTATTTGAATTCTCGGAATTCATATTTGCCCGTACGGCATCATGTATCGAATGTACTATTAGAACCATTATATGAGTATGCTAAATAGTATTACAATATCGTAACTATCGACTAAATTTAATGATATGTCAATTTACTGTTGAATTGGAAATTGTAATGAGCTCGGCAAACTGCACTTTTGAACAAGCTGTAAACTAAATTGATTCCAAAAACTAACACTTTCTTAACTCGTAATATACTAACTCTAGTGACTACCACGAAGCATATTCTACGAGAAAATACGTGCAACAGAAACTAGCAAAAACGCAGTCAGCAAAAACTACATTTAGCGGCTTGATCCGGTATCTTACGACCAGAGATTAACTTGATTAATTAAACAATAGGGGTCAACTCACAAAACGTCGAAAAATTAGATTGTCAACCCACAAAGTGTAAAATTTAGATTTTTAAGCGGTGACTTTCTGCAAAAGTCAAATAAATAGTATTTTCCTATAGATTTTGTTAACTATTATAACATGTTAACATATTTTTAAAATTTTCCAACATAATAACAGTCGAATAATTTTAAAAGTATCCGTATCTCAATAATCGATATGTTTCAATGTCTCAATCAATGTATCTGTTTATTGGGTTTAACAGATACATTAATAATACAGTTAGCTGGTAGAGAATGCCTTGAGGCATTAGGTCGCCTGTTGTACGACAATGTCATATATAGTTTTTAAATAAAAAAATAAAAGTTCAACGGGATACATTATTTGACTACCGAAATAGCAACCTGCATAAAAAATCTCAATTTTTTACCATTTATGGGTTGATACTCCATTATTTTATTGGCCATTACTGAACATGGGTCACCTCATGGGATGCAGTTTTACGATGGCACGGGTTGCGAGTCCACTTTGTAAGAGGCGGTTTAGTTCCTCAGCGCTTTTGGTAGCGGCTTTGTTGTTCCTTACTCTATGGTGTTATTCCAAAGCCGGCCGAAACCACAAGGTCAACTCTGTTGTTTATTAGTATTCAATTATGTGAACTTTTCTTTGAATTGCATTCCACTCTTATCCGTCACTAGTCATTAAAGCTGTACGTACTTTCCTCGTAGAGGCATTTGTTACTGTAGTTCTTGCAACCCACGAGCAACATTGCTTGTGAATAATGCCCGTACGCGAAAAATAACTTTAGCAACAATGTATTTAAAGAATATTTATATGTCAGGAGAAATGTTAGAATCCTGACTAAACTTAGGTTTACCCGGGATAACTGTAATATCACCCACAATTTGGGTAAAATCCGTAACACAGTTGAAATAAACTGTCGTTCGGACCTCACCCGTTTAGATCTGGCTGTACCCAACGCTGGCTGGGTATCAGTCTACATGTAAATTATTGAGTTCTCTAATGCAAGACAATTTTTGTTAAAACTAATTACATAATCCACACTATTTACCGTCATAGTCATCGATTGTCCTTATGCTTATTTTCCATAATGTCACTATTCCATAATTCGGGTAGGAAGGATTTTCACGTTGTTTAAAAAGACAATGACTACGAAGTCTAACTTAAGCGAGCCGAATCGTTTCTGGGTGAGAAAGTTTTCCGCACAATAATCACGGCAAATAGAATAAATAAATCAATAATAGGACATACATGTTTATTCAAGTCATCAATCTAATTTTACCCCGCCCGATAGATCTCCGTTTATATGGGCAAGGTCCGAACGACAGCTTATTTCAATTGTGGTTTGGATTTTAATCAGAGAAGGTAAACCTATGTTTAGTTACGATTCTAACATTACCCATAACGTATACAGTTTTTACGACATTAGTCAAATCCGATATGGGCTAAGGGTTGAGCTATACTTGTCAGCATCGATCAGCATTGTGACGGTTGAATTAACCCATACTTACAAGCACACGTCAGCGTCCGGTAGCATGCTACAACATGTGATCACATGTTGATGAGTACTATCACAAAGAAAAAACAATAACCTGTAGATTCTGTTCGGACGCAATATGGACAGGGGGACAGTCGAGGCTGCTTGCATTTTGCAAGAAATAGAAGATGAATAAAAAAGGTACGCAGCCGTTATAGCAGAAGATATTCGATCCATCCACATTCATCCGCGCCGAAGGGCCCTTTTGCAGCTATTCGGCGCCAAAGCGGGCGGCCGCGTGCGGTATAGTACGAACGCACAGATTAGGCACCTCTATGTTGTTTCAGTGCACGGCGAGTATACAATCGTACCGCTAATGCGACTCAGTGGGAACGATGTCCCACACAAAACACACTTTTAGTATGGGAAACGTGCGAATCGACGCTGACAAGTGTAATTCAACCCTTAATCGGTAATTCGTCAAATCCCCATTTCGTCAAATTAAAGAATTACCTACACTACAGGCAAGACAGGCGCGCGCTCGTGTGTTGAAAGAACTAATACTACTCGTATGCTAGTAAAACGCCTCTAAAATAGATTTCATGCTTTGTATGCAAGCGTTACACTACAAGTGTTTCGATCAGAAACGTATTCAGAGTCGAATTTTTTTGAGCTTCGGCGACAAATAAGTGCCTATATAACAAAAAAATCCCGAATTTAAAAACTAGAAATTCGACCTCTGGATCTTCCTAGCCGTTTTTTGATCATACAAAGTTAAAATAGAAGTCTCTGATTTGTAGATGTTTTATAGGCATAGGAGTATTTAGGACCGAAACTAAGATCTAAGTTTTTGAGAATGGGCAATTTACACCCTCTATTGGGCGGAGGCTATAGCTTCCCAATTCCCCTATAAGGGAAGAATTTTAACAAGTGGGTAATTCGTCTTTACAAGTGGGTGTTAGACAGAAACAGAAAACCCTTATACTGGCCTCCAATGTCAACCGTATAAAATTTTAATTTTGATGTGATGCAACATCAGGAAACTTGTCTATGGAGATACAATAGTCTTTTAATTGGTGCTGTAGTAATGTTACTGGGTGCGGGAACTTTGTTTTTTATTTGATATGAAAATAATTCTAGAAGTGCAGCATTCATTTAAACCAAATGTCGATATAATCAGTACAACTCTAACCACAACTTTATTGCATTGATCCACAAATTATTATACAATTGATACGATTTATGTTTATGCGTTTAAAAATATTATATCACCTAATTTTAAGTTTATTTAAATTATACTTAATCGCATAAATAAAGGAGACCACGATTGTTATTGTAAAATTTGTACGAAATGTGAGAGCATTTCCTACTTGTTTCAATGTTGCCACTCCTTTTTTATAATACATGATTTTAGCACAATAAAGCAGTTTTATTTAATGTCACCATTTTATATAGATATTATTTCCCCTAGTACCTCTAAAGTTGAAAAATATCTATATCATAATTAATGATTAATGTCGTGGCAATGATGTTACATGCGAACGACAATGGCATATTGTAGATTGCTTTGTGACCTTATTTTCTTGTAGGTAACTCAATGTGCTCACGTGTTGTGCCAGCATCGAGTTGATAAGAGCATTAGATCACCTCTGAGCGCTGGGTACGCTCGTCCCTAATAAGGCTTTTGTTATTCGCGAGTCGCGACGCAAGCTATAATAATGAAGTTTACAGGCAAATGACAATTACGGTAAAGCCTTTCATGTCAACCCTCATTCCGTTCAGCGAAATGAAGGCAATTTTCTAATAATGGTAAAGAGCTCTTTCGAAATATTCGCCGAGAAATGTTTATAGCCATTTCCGTTTGACGGCACCATTGTTGGGTAATGACAAAAATTCCATACAACAGGGTGTAGTATTTATTGGGATTTAGTTTTTATTCGTAAAACAAGAGGAATCAAAAAATATGCAGTAGTTGGTTTAAAAAGTAAAGTAATGGGGCTGGTAACATTACATATAATACATACCCGCCTGTTTTATATAGAATAGATACAGAAGGGAAACTGAAAAACTGCCCGCCAGGTTTGCGTTGTTTTTGGTGTAGATCCAATCTGAATCCAAGTGTTCTTCATATTTTAGCGATTTCATTTTTCTCAGGACATGTATCTGCCCTTTAATAAAATTTTACTCTGACAGTTAAATAAGTAGTTAATTGCTATGTACTGTACACGTATATTAATAATGTATTAAAATAATTACGTACATAATATGTTAATTAAGAGTTCATGATTTTCGCTGTGTTATAGCATCTGAGAATGTCGTAAGATACTCATTCCGTTTGCCAAATATCAGTAACAATTCAAAAAGTTTCTGGCATTGTATTGGCACTGAAATCACGATACTTGTACGTATTTCAGTGCGAGAATTCATACAGTTGTAGGTACAATTGCACGTACAATTGCATACGGAATCCGAATTTTAGACATTCATGGCCCATTCGCGATAAATACCTATAGGTGCTCTGTTCGAATCCAATTTATCTAAAATATAAATAAACATGGCATTAAGGTAACTGACACGGTCTTAAATTAAAATAGTGATGTGTTTACATATCCATAATTTCATTCATGGAGACTGCAAGTTTGCCCTAAAGTTAAATGTACGTAGGACCTTAGGTACGTAGGAATAACAAAATTTAATATGGTGTGGGTAACACACAAAGTTTCGTAAATTATAACTACCATCTCCACGGTGCCCTAAGTTTCCGGCAATTAAGAGCATATTTAATTGCTCTTTCCTAACTTTTGGGTCGCAGATATAAAATGTTTAAAGTTTAATAATGGTTAGCTGAAGTTATACCAAACAACGCATAGTAGGTACCTAATCGCTTAATTTAATTTTCGTTTTAGAATAATTAAGACTATGTATATGTTTATTTTTATCTTGTTTCGAAAACCTATAATCATTTCAGAAGTTATCCTCTTTGAAGCTTTGTTGACCTCTTGGATAGCTCCTATGTTATCTACGAGTACCTACTTACATTTATTTGTTTATTTTTATGGAAGATTATCAGTCATTTGAAATATTAATAAATATAGGTACAACGACAAATACGAATGTTATAATACGTAACAAATGCTGTTAATGAAATCTTCACATTTGACTATCATGTTAAAGATTTAGGCCCAATGAAATATAAAAACACTTAACTAAAGCATACAATTTTAAACATAAAAGACTTATTACATACCTACTAACATAAATTAAACAATTTGATAATTAGATAGTGGAATTAAATGTTTTCCGAGAATAAGTTTCCTGCTAGGGCTCGTCTTACTAATGCTGTGCTGGTGCAAAATAAGTCTATGTTACGGGCAACGTATTGAAAACATTAATAGTCCCCGTAAAAAATGAGTTTTGTCTGTACTTCGTTTTAGTTAAGGGAGCGTGAAGTAACGAGGGCTTTTTAAGGTTATTTTTGTGTGCACGCAGTTGTATCTTGGAAAGTAATACGGGACAATCAATTGATCCATTGGCTACACATAATGAGGTAACATATGTATATCTGCAATATTTCGTATTTCAGTCAGTGGTAGGAAATGATAGCGTTTACAACGATGATGGTAGTCTCGAGTTTTGCCTAGTCTTGAAATCAAGAAATCGAAGAAATCTTTTCTGAATAGTCTCAATACGAGTTTTATAAACTTCATATTTGAGAAGTTTCCAGATTTGAGAAGTATATTCCAGATGACTATGCGTATGTGTACACGTATACGCTTCAAATTTCGCACGAATTTCAAAGATTTAATATTGCTAAAGTTCTCCGATGTTCTGATAACGAAACCTAGTGCTTTTAACAATATTTTAGCGATATTATTTATATGCTAATGAAAAATTAATTCATAAACTTAAATAACCCCCAAGTCTCTAATCATAGTTACTTTTTATAGGTTACATCCTTTTACATTATAACAAGAAACAGGTATGTTAATTTTACGACATGTAAAAGCATTTTAAAACGTTTAAGTCTAATTTGAAACCTATGTCTAATAGGTTTCAAATTTAATAAGATCGTCTTGAAGATCTTCCATATTAGTAGTACGATTTATTTTGAAAATTTTCATGTCGTTCGCGAATAATAATATTTTAGAATTAGGGAAGCATTTTTTTATGTCACTAATAAATATAATGAATAGTAGTGGACCCAACCAATAAGGATCTCTGCGGAATACCTGATGGGATGGGTGTCCAAGAGGATGCAAAACTTTGGAGTGCTACTGCTTGGCTGCGATTGTCAACATAAGATGCAAACCATCTCAAGAGGTCGCCACGGATACCTGCAACTGAGAGTTTATCCAAAAACACTCTGTGATTGATTCGATCGAAACATTTACTGTAATCAGTGTATATTACATTCACTTGACCACCTTGTTCCATGCCTGCGTATAATGCGTACTCATTAGCCAAAATTAAGTTAGAGTGGAGCGTTCCTTTAAGAACCCACGGTGATTATCGTCAAAAGAAATTTAAGTGCAGTTAAGATTTAACTTCAGCTTATACTAATTTTTCAAATACTTTCGAGAAGAGGCACAATTTAGAAATAGGCTTATACTTTTCTATATAAGATTAGTCACCCTTTTTGTGAACTGTCGTAATGAAAGCGGATTTCTAAATCGCAAGAACAATGGCCTCAGAGAGTTAACGCTTAAGTAGCATGCAGAGGGGTGTCATGATGCTCTCACCACATTTTGCAATAAATAGGGGCGGTATAAGCAAGAGAAAGAGAGCAATGTGTTTAAAATAAGAGTTGGAAAACATGAATCATAAGACCTTTGATTTGCGCGAGCAGTCACGCTCATTAATTGCAAACAGAGCAGAGCCAATCAAAAAAATACATTCAATTTTAATTAAACACTATTTAATTAGTTAATTTTATCTATTATAAAATTAGCAATTTATAAAATGTATATTTATATTTAATATATTTTATCTTCTTCAATAAAATTATATTCTTAAAGAAGAAATTATATGAAATATTTCACATGATTAGATAATCATTCATACAAGTCTGTACAATAAAATAGAAAAATATACATGTCTACAAACGTTACTAATATTTTTGTGATTACATTATTCTGTGATTTTTGTGTTCCCTGAATATCTAAAATGTGAATTTCGGTTTCAGTCATCACCCTTTCACAATCTTCATTCTGTCTACAATGCCTCTCTGTACGCCTTCTCGCCGTATTGGCGTCATGTCCTGTTCCTTCTCTGCTCAAGCAGTAACTCTCCGGAACCCGTCCCTACGGACATTAGAATAGCACCCAACGAAAACACTTAAAATATTTTTTCGCGATCATTATTTAAAGCATCAGAGTTAATGACTTATATTTTGTGTTAAATTTTTCTCTGCTCCTTTAATTAAATGTTGCTGTTCAATTATGCATTATAACGGTATGTAGGTACGTGGGTGACACTGAACATTTTTAGAATCTCAAATATGATTTATTTATTTTCGAAAGATTTCTCCGCGACTATCGATACACTTTTTCATGCAATGAAACCATTGTGTTAAGCATTCAGCCCACCCTTCTTTAGGCACCTCTTCAACAACCGCTGTGAAGGTCGTTACTGCCTATTCTGCATTCATAAAACGTATTCCTGTGAGTATTATCTTTAATTTTAGGGTATAAATAAAAATGACGGTACACGGTCGGGACTATATGTTGGATGACCCATTAATTCTACATTTACAGTACTCAAAAATTGCTTCGTTTGTTTGGCGCAGTGAGCTGAGGCATTATCGTGATGGAGCATCATTCTGCTTCATGGGCGTCGTTCCTTGACTTTTTTCCAAAACTAGAAGCCAGTAATACTAGACCGCGTTACTGTTCTTTTATTTTCTAAAGATATAGTAGTACCGATCTGCCAAAGAAGAAGGCAATCATCTTCTTTTCAGCACTCCGTCCAGCGCCGGCTCTAACCATGCCCGGGTGCAATTAATACCCTGGCGCCCTCTAGTAGGATCTTTGGAGGCGTCGCGAGCGGCACTTGCGCCGTGTGCACCGCACACCCTGTACCGTAGGTAAAGCTAACACTGACTCCGTCCTTTCTTTACTTTCGTCGGCAACTCTTCGAAAGGAAAGACCCACTGCGCCTCTTAGTTTTAGGCTCATTGCAGTAGATCTAGCTTTCATCACCTGTTACTATATCAAAAACAGCATTTGATTGACCATTGTCGAATTTTTCAAGCATTTGGAGACACCATTCCACGCGGCCAGTGTTTTTGAACATCGCTCAATTTGTTGGAAATCCATCTAGCACAAAGCTTCCTTACCCCCTAGGTGATCGTGTAAAATAGTTTGAACTTGACTCATACCAACACCTAATGATGACCGTATCTGCTGACATGTCGCTGATATGATTTGTATTGTACAGTAGCCAGTTCTAAGAACTTTTTGTTTGAGTTATCGTATATGTATATAATTAAAAGTATTCGTGTATACGTATGTTTGTATTCAGTACTAGCGAAACGCCCTCACTTCGCTTCGGTTTATTAAAATTAAAACAATCGGAATAAGATATTTTCCTGCGGTAAAATAGAGCCTATATTTTAAGTTAGACCTCTAGCAATACTACGGTGAAAACTGCATTCAATTGCATGCAGTAGTTTTTGCGTGATGCGTGTACAAACATACAGACAGACAGATAAAATTTCAAAAAACTGTTGTTTTGGCTTCTGTTGCTCTAATAAAGACTTAGTTTTTTTTCAATATCTATAATGTACAGACATCGGCCTGTTACAATTTTATTATATGTATAGATATTATTGTATGTTAGTATTTGTATATAGTTACGTATAATTACTATGTGTAATTAAACTAAAACTGCACCGGTGTTCTATTTTTTGTTTGATCTGGTGGTTGACTGGTAGAGAATGCCATTATGCATTAAGTCCGCCATTTATACCCGTCAAATACTTAGGCAATGAAGTTTAAATGAAAAAAATATTAACGTACCATTTGCCATTGAAATTTTCTTTGGTAGGCTTACAGAAATAAAACCTATGGAGTCCTTTAGAATCCTCACGTTCGTATTGCCTAGGTATCCGAGTATCTTTAAATGATGTTGTCCCAGTAAATTCTGGCTCCTTCTCACGTTGTAATAGTAGTTATATATATTTTGTCTCAGACACTGTCAACTTTCGAAAATACGCCACAAAGGGCACGAGGTTGCCGCCGGAGCTGCTTCATATTCATGAGCATCAACTCAGTTTACAGGAGTACGCTTAATTGACTACAACGGTATTTAACAAAATCAATGCGCGAATTTTGAGCGAGCACTTTCTTTACTATTTTAAAATGTCTGGGTCCCAGTTTCGTTATAAAAATGGATATACTTTTTTCTTTAGTGAGCTTTAAGAAAGAAAGAAAAAAAAATATCTGAGTAGGTTTAACAGTCAGGACTTCGTTCACGTGAACTTGTGATTCCCGTGGGAACTCTATAATTGATCTGGATAAAAAGTACCCTAAATAGCCCTCCACATAACTATAGGTATAAAGTTTCATTAAAATCTGTCCAGTAGATTTTGCGTGAAGCGCGTTTAGACAGGCGAATATTCCAAAAAATATTGTTTGGGGCTCTATATCATTCGTACTTTATACTGCACTGCTATCACTATTTTCGAAAACTATTCCACGTAAAGACAGACACGGCTCTGTTACGATTTTATTATATGTATAGATATCTATTATATTAATATATACAGGTGCAACCGATATTATTTTTTATAAAAATATCAGTTTTTTAGATTTGTATTTAGCAAATGTGTATAAAAAATTCAGCAAAATCTCACAAAATACCAAGTTATTTTTTGCAAAAAAATATCGTCTAGTTTTCATGTCAATTAACCTATAAATAACGCTACACACAGAACACAGAAAGACGAACAGACTATCCAGAGAAGAACGAGTATATCTTTAAACAAATCAATGTCCGACCAGGAATAGACCTCGGGATCTTTTGCATAGTAGGTTAGGATACTACCAACTGGCCTAATCAGGTTATCATAATTCTTAAGATAAATCACTTCTAAAATGGAGACATGTTCCAGGCGACCTTCGTGTGTGCCTTTATAAATGTATTTATAAATAAGTCCTGAGCGGGGAACTGTTTAAAGAAAATGATAATTTCGTCAGACATGACCATAGATAGATATACCATAACTTGCAATTATAAAATTGATATGGCACAAAACATCTCTTAGTTGGGAATGAGTTATTTATCGTAATATGTGTGATAGTTGGTCGGGACTCCTATCACACTAGGACTGCTATCCTCTCAGACTAGTTGAAAACATGACGTGTTGCGTGCGTGACCTTGCGTGGCTGTAGTCTCTGTCAAGATCGAGTGTTATGAAAAAATGTACCTTAAAGGTATTCTTAGTACCTATGATAAAATCATTGTTTGTGTATTTATTATTTTTTTGGAGAACTTGCAGCTAAAAACTTCATTAGAATCACAAAATATTGTTTTTCTTAACGCTAAAAGTAAGTTCCCACATATGTGTAGCTAACTAGTGAAAATACTTAAGACACAATCTAGATAGTAAGTATAAGAAATTGAATTGAAGTATACATAATTGACAATTGAATAAGAAAGAAAAAAGAAAGTTACAAAGTCAACTATAATCGAATCGAATTTAGAAATTTTGTCACGAAGAACATGTATGATGCTGGGGCTACTGCAAAACAAATCAAGTACATTATCGTCGCAAATACTGTTAAATGTACTGGATCGCAATAGACATGTGAATACATGTCTATTAAGAATTGCCTGTACTTTATGTTAGCCAATGGTACAAATACTCGTAGGCTATAAGTTTCATAAAATATATCAGGTCAAAAATAAAAGTAACGAACATGCTTTTATGTAAAGAACCAGTTTAGAAATAAGTAATACACTGGAGAAAATATTGCTGTCAAAGTGGACACAATTAATCCCAGATTGAATTATTTTTAGAAAGGTTGTGGATTTTAGAAAGCTTTTCATTTTGTAATTGAGGATCGAAAATGTAGAATCGCGCTACAACTTTTTTAATCAAATTCCTTTGATATATCTGATTACTACTAAAATTTTAGTAGATTGGATTTAGTTATATCTAGATTTCATCGTTAATTATTTTAATATTGATAAATTGAAATGTATCAATACTGTGATATCAATAAACTACTATATGTATTGTAAGCACCTAGGATTATTGTATATCGCGAATAAAGCACCCCTTTGTTGTAATGGTTGCCAAATAACTGTCATTAAATACGATTAGCGGTGGCCACACAGATCCATTTGGATCATCAATTGGTAATTATTGGAAGGATGCAATCGAATACCAATCCAACTAAATTTATATCGGATTTAACGATCGCAACATATACTAGATTTCTATTTAAGCAATGGTCATTTGCATTTAAATTAAACTTGATAATTCCCGTGGCGAATGTGATCGCCTTGTTCATTTAGTCCATTTGTTAACTTTTAGTCCCACCTATAAAATACATACACGACAAGTACTTAGGTAAGCTTATGCTCAGATATAGATACCGACTATATAAAGGTCAACGAGAATTCCTTGTATTCACCAGGGTAGCTTGTAACTTATCATTATCAGACTGGTGCAGTGCGGGAGGAATTTTAATGCTTTCTAGGCTTCAGATATTTAACTCGCCACAATTTATCTTGGCTTTTTTCTCAATATGTACTCGTATTAATGTTGTTGGGTGGTCATAATAGTAGTTAGATTTAAAATAGGAGGTAATTAACACAAACAACAGAAAATTACGAGTACTAAAGTTATTTAGGACAGTAGCTACCTACCTACCTATTAATGAGTACCGTCTTAAAAATAATCTAATAATGATTAAATGGGTTATGTTTACTACAATGTCTAAATTAAATTAACTATAATAAAAACTGTGGTTGATATACATATTTCAAGTATTTAAAACCTTTTAGCCCTATACCAATTCAATTTTGTTTAACATTTGTGAAAATTAACTGACTTAGCGGTTTAAAATGGGTATTATTTAAGCTATTTACAGTCTTTTAAATCTAGCTTGATTAGAATGACAGCAGTCAAAGTATAATACCTCGACTAGTACTCTATAAAAATAATTAATCTATAAAAACCTAATAAAAATCACATAAGGTTTTTGCACGTATTTTCTTTTTTCGGTCGATAAATAAACACGATATCTTAATTTGATCATTATTGTCTCTTTACTATTCGAGGCTCTTTGACAGCTGTCATTCTAATCAAGATAAATCTATCTATTTTAGATAAAACTAGTTTTCATTTTGTTTCATGTAGTTTTTTTCCGCTGCGAACACTGCTTGGTGAAACACGTGTTAGTGGGATAGTCTCAAATTTTAAAGTTTTCGTTAAATTAATAACCTAGTTTAAATTGATTATATTATTTTTAGTTATACCTAGTGGTGGTGGGTGTTAAATAGGTACAATATTTATTGTCTAGTAAGTGATTACTGTTTTTAATTATGCCTCCGGATCCTAAACCTCCCGATCCCCCTGATCCCCCTGATCCGACAGGAATAGATGATTCAAACATGGAGCTTTCTGTGTCTGTGGGAGAGGCCTCACAGGAAGCCAACACATCGAATATTGCATGCGCAGACAGCAGTATTCCTAAGAGAAAACGCCCCTTAGATCAATCTGAGGGTACTTCAAATAAAAGATCTGTCCCTGAAGCATCTATTCCGCTGGTGTACATACATGCCAGTCTGAATGAAGGGCATAGAATTTATGAAAAAGATGACAAAGGCCCTTATATTGTCCATGTCTCTCTTAAGGAGGAGGATCCTTCGGCAGGAACGGTACTGCGACCAATTAAGTTTGGCCGGTTCCTAATGACCAACAAATTTCAATGCATAGTAAAAGATGGAGTAAAGAGAGTAGGGCGCAACAGGATCTCCGTAGAATTTTCCACTGCTGAAGCTGCAAATAAATTCATAGATAGTCCCATCTTAAACATATGCAAATATTCTGTTAAAATACCCACTTTCAACGTCACAAGAATGGGCCTCGTCAGGGGAGTTGATACTGACCTGACAATGGAGGAGTTCGCAGAGTCTGTGACACTCCCTATTGGTTGTGGCATCATCCTCAAAGCGCGTAGGATCAACAGGAAGAGAATTGTAGAAGGAATTGCCAACTGGATCCCTACACAATCTGTCGCTGTGACATTCAGAGGTCAATCTTTGCCGAAGCACATATATTCGTACTACACTTCTCTTCCTGTAGAAGCATATCAGTACCCCACCATACAGTGTCTAGATTGTTGCAGATTTGGGCATGTAAAGGCACAATGCCGTTCAAAGCCCCGATGCTTTAGATGCACACAACCCCATACCGGGGATTCATGTAGGACAGAAGCAACGTCTGCTAACTGTTTGTACTGTGCGGGGAATCACTTTGCCACTAGCAAGGATTGCCCCGAACAGACCAGACAGAAAAATATCAAAGTGGTCATGTCTCAGGAGAGTATCTCATACTTTGAAGCTGAATCGCGCTTCCCTCGTGTTTCCAGATCCTTTGCAGAAGTATCCAGAGCAATATTTCCCACAACATCCTCCGCTCATGGTAATCAACCAGCCCCAGCTCCTTCCTCTTCACCTCTCATCTCCTATAGGAAAACTGTTTCTGTTCCTCGTCGTCTTAGGGCTCCTAGTCAATCAGGCTATGACAAACGGGCCCATCAATCCATTATTGGAGATACTCCAGCTCCTCCCGCTGATGGATGTGCTCTAATCCAAAATCTTCAGTCTCAATCCTCAATCACTCCTAACGACAACCTTATTGACCTCTTATTAGCAGCTATCATTAACATCATCAGCAAATATGATGATAGCCTACCGTCCAACGTTGCCAGTAAACTCAACCAAATCTTCTCTATCGTCCGCAATGGCTCCATTGACAATAGTTCAATGGAACATAAAGACATAAAGACATGAATTATGTAACTTAATAAACAAATATCATCCCGGCGTCATTGCCATCTCGGAGACATGGTTTGTGCCCGGTTCCCGTTTTCGGGTACCTGGATTCGCATGTCTCCGTGATGACAGGGATGACGGGTATGCGGGTAGCGCCTTACTTGTAAGACGCTGCCTCACCTATTCTTCAATCCCCTTACCACCGCACGGGCAGAGATTTAACGCTGTTGCAGTTAGTGTAGCAGACGTTTCTTTCCTGTCTGTGTATATTCCACACCCCGATCCCTCCCTTATCCCTGACCTACTTTTGGTTATTTCCTCACTCCCCCCTCCTGTTATCATACTTGGTGATTTTAACGGTCACCATATCTCTTGGGGATGCCATCATAGTGATGCATTCGGCTTTGCCCTTGTAGAGATGTTTGATGAAATAGAATTGTGTATTCTTAATGATGGCTCCCCTACCCGCAGGGTTTCCTCCTCTCAGAACACAAGAACGGCGGTAGACCTCTCAGTTTGCTCGGCGTCTCTCTCTTCTACCCTCTATTGGAGAACTCTCCCCTCTACTCATGGGAGTGATCATTTCCCTATACTTATTTCATACTCACTAAGCTCATCTATCACTATTGACCCATCCCCTTTATTGAAATATAGATTGTCCAAAGCAGATTGGCCCAAGTTTTCCTCTTCAGTAGAAGAGAAAATAATCTCAATCCCTCCTTGCAACAAGGACAATCTCTTTCGTAATTATTCCCAATTAGTTGATATCCTTCATACTGCAGGGGAAACCTGCATCCCCCTCAAGAAACCGCTTTGTCACAGAGTTTCGCCTCCTTGGTGGGACAAGGAATGTACCAATTTAGTAAAGCTGCGTAAAGATGCTGAATCACAGTACAACTCAAATATGTCCTTGGAGAATTTCAACAAATACCAACAGGCAGCCGCTCGGTTGCGAAGGATTTTCTCCAAGAAGAAAAAACGGGGCTGGATTCAATTCTGCGAAAGGCTTTCACCTAAAACCCCTTCTTCTCTTGTCTGGAAAAATATTAGAAGGTACAGAGGCTCTGTGAATTCTTGTGACCATCTAAATTCATCTAACGACCCTTCTATTTGGCTGCATGTATTCTCCGATAGATTAGCTCCCGCCTTTGTTCCATACCAAGACTCTCTTCCTTCTCCCCCCTACCCTCTTTCCCCTTCTGAACCCATGGATAGGGACTTTACTTTTGATGAGCTCCGTTGTGCTCTGGATGGCCTGGTTGACTCGAGTCCTGGTATAGATGGCATCCCATACTCCTTTCTAACCAGGTCCAGTGATAGAACGAAACAGTTTTACCTAGAAATCATTAATGGCTTCTATGGTCTTGGCATTATTCCAGACTCCTGGCACAATCAAATTATTATTCCCCTTCTCAAGCCTGGTAAAGACCCCTCAGATCCTGGCGCTCACAGACCTATTGCACTATCATCCGCTCTCTCTAAAATAATGGAGCATTTGGTTAAGAACAGGCTTGAATGGCTAGTGGAACAAAGAGGTATTCTTTCAAAATCCCAATTTTGCTTTCGGAAAGGATTTAGCTCAATGGACAGTCTTAGTATCATTTCCTCGCAAATCCGTTTGGCTTTTAAAAATAAAGAATTTGTTGTAGGCGTGTTCTTAGATATTGCCTCGGCATATGATAATGTTCTTCTTCCGGTACTCAGGCACAAGATGCAACAGCTGAGTCTGCCTGTGAGGATGACTCGTTTCATACACAACCTTCTAGCGAACAGGTCTATTACCATTAAATGCCAAGGCTCTTTTCTTCCCTCCAGACTTGTCTGGAATGGCCTCCCTCAAGGATCTGTATTGAGTCCCCTTCTTTACAACCTTTACACTTATGACCTTGAACAGTCTGTAAATTCCTTTTGTCAAGTTCTTCAATATGCAGATGACCTCACTCTATATGTTTCTTCTAAGTCCACTGACAATGCTTCTGTCCGCCTGAATTCTGCTTTAAATTACCTAAGTCAATGGTTATCTAATCATGGGCTCTCTTTGTCAATCCCGAAGTGTGTTGCTGTAGTCTTCACTAAAAAGCGTAATATTCCTTATGTCGATCTAAGAGTTAATAATGAAGCTATCCCAGTCCAAGACAAAGTAAAATTTTTGGGCGTTATTCTGGATAGCAGACTAACTGGAATAGCACACCTTAATTACATAGCACAAAAAGCTGAAAAAGGCGTTAATGTTCTGCGATCATTAGCTGGAGTCTGGTGGGGGTCACACCCATACACTCAGAAACTAATCTACAATGCTATTGTACGAAGCCATTTTGACTATGGCTGCTTTCTTTTGGAACCTTGTAATAAAGCCGCTTTATCTAAAATTAGTAAAATTCAGTCAAAGTGTCTCCGTATAATCACCGGTGCTATGAGATCTTCCCCCGTAAATGCTCTCCAATTAGAATGCGCTGACCCACCATTGCATTTGCGAAGACAGTTCTTATGCGATAGGTTCTTCTGCAAAGTTATTCAATTGTCTTCTCACCCCCTCCTTCCTATCCTTCAATGTATGTATGACTCTTTCAATGCTCAGGGTATGCCTTCGTTGGAGTACTTGCCTTGTGTCTTGAAGAGTTATATTAAGGTTATTCACTCTTCTTTCCCTCTGGCACAATATAACCAAAATCCACTATTTTCTACAAAATATGATGCTTTAGTTTTTCATCCACAAATAAATACTTTTTTTGGTGTATCCAAGCACTCTAAAACTGCTAACCAGGAGTTTATTGAAATTTTGTCTAGAGATTGGAATGGATGGCTAACCATGTATACTGACGCTTCTAAACTAACAGCGGATAGCAATGTAGGGTGTGCGGTGTGGTTGCCTAGATATAGTATTATACTAAACTTCAAATGCCCCCCTCAAACATCAGTCTTTACCGGAGAAGCGGTGGCCTTATTGGAAGCCCTTCGTTATACTGAATCTCACGGTTTAAACAAGACTATAATTTTTTCAGACTCCCTTAGCTGTCTACATTCTGTTATGTCTGTCCCTTTCCATTCTAAATCTATATCACCTGTCATACTCCAAATCAGAGAGGCTCTTTTCGCCTGCAGCAGCCTAGGCATTGAGGTGGTCCTTGCATGGATCCCCGGGCATGCGGGTATTCTCGGTAATGAATCAGCCGATGCATGTGCCAGAGATGCAATCCAATCTGGTACATTGTCACATTACAAAAACCTCCCCTGTGATCTAGCTTCCCTGGCGGCGCCTGAGCTTGTGGACTTGTGGAATAGATCGTGGCAATTATCGAAAAGGCTTAAGGGTAAATATTATGGGGAAGTCCAACCAAATATTCTTTGCAAACCATGGTTCTTTCGCTGTCGTGATGCGTGCAAATCGGTCACTTCTACTATCTGCCGTCTCAGATTGGGTCATGCGTGTACACCGGTTCACTTAGCTAAAATAAGAGTGAGAGATAACTCTCTTTGTGAGTGTGGAATAGATGAAGGAACCCCTGATCATATCTTCTTTGTGTGCCCTAAACTACAATATTCCCTTTATGATGTCCTCCCTCCCAATATCCCGCGTCCTACTAATCTCAAATGCCTCCTATCCCTTGTATATACACCTTTTGTAAATATCTTATGTAAATTTATAAACAATAACAATATTAAATTATAAGCATAGATAAGTATATTTAAACATATACAATTATATTTATAATCATATATATTTACTATTATAAACTACTAACTTTACTAACTCTTATCGTTATATTCCCCTCTGTTTTAGATTACTACTACAACTCGTTTACAAAATTATCTATAAACCGAAACCAGCGCACCCCACCGTGTTTCTGTCAATCACATGGTCGTGGCGGAATTCTGTCGTGGCCAGTTAGGTGAAAGTTGAAGTTGAAGCTATCTATTTTAAATCTATCTTGATTAGAATCCATCTTTTTTTAAATTTATCTTAGGGTTACTGGTAGGTACCAGTAGCCCTAATCCGGCTCAAGGCGTCTTTTGGTGTTCGGTTTGCACACCCGACACGTCACAGACTATTAGACGGCCGGGTACGCAGGCGGGCAATCGGCTTGTCCGATCTGACACCTTGTCTTGATGCCTTTATCGCTCCGCACAACGAGAAGCCATCCACATATATAAATCCTCTTTAAATAAAATATTGCCCTAACATATTATCTAACAAGATTTTATGGACTTTAACAAAAATAAGCTTTTCCTAAAAAAATTCGCCTATCGATATAGAATGTTAATTAAAAAAAAGATCTACGCAATTTATATGACCAGCTCATTTTTTCAGCCAATATTATTTTTCGCTTAGACTGCCCTTCAAATATTTTTCATAATACTCGTACATACCTATATTTGGACATAATTTCAATTTTGTGCTAAACGCGTGCGATTAAATTCGGGACTATATTTTTCTTCTCTGTATTACAGGAAATCATGTATATAGGTGGGTGGTTCAGTGTAATGGTACACAAGCTTCTTCCCGTATTGCATCCCGACTAAATGTCTAATAATTCCTTTTGTTACTTTTTGTACTAAAACCGTAATAGCATGTCTCCCTTTTTTCAGTGTTTGTATACGAAAATTTTCTTCGAAAAAACCTCTCAGTAACATCGAAAACTGCATCAAATTTATTTATTATTATTTAATTATTTAACATTTACAAATGAAGGGTAAATTAAGGACAATTTCTTGGTGCCATAAAACTGTGAATTTATCACGCCACTGCACATTCCCTTGAGGGTCCGCACATTCGTTAGATAAAATTTATACATACTTGTTTGACCTCTTTAAATCTATATACTTTAATTTATACAGGTAGCTCAAAGTTACACTATATTATATTATATTATATTACATTTATTTTTTTATATTTTACTAATAGTGTGTTTCCCTTTTATTAAAATGGCAGCCATATGACAAAATGTGTAAGGCTTGTTTATTAACTTAGCATAAGACCAATATGTACCCGCATTCTAAAACAAATAAATTTTAAATAAATAAAATGGCCTTTTATATATTTTTATTAATATTAAAATATATATATATTATATTACAATATATAGATATATATATATATATATACAACATATATACCTACATACATATATGCATATAACAAACAAAAGTTTGTTGATATATAGGTATGTGTGATTTTTTTATTATAAGTTGAAATTTTTAGATGTTATTTTCGTAAACAATAGGTACCTACTGTTTATATTTGTTTTTAATATTTTCGCTATCTATTTTTCCTTTATATCTAATGGAATTGTATTCATAATACTTGTAATTATATATTTAAGTGTTCTCCATACATAGAAATGATTCATTCTAGGTATTAAATTATTCATTCCGGGGTTTTGTCACGACCTACAGCCCACGGCCCCATGGTCTAGTGTCCCATCGCAAAAAACTTTCCAAACCTAATTAAGGCGAGCGAAACACAGTTTAAGAATTTGAGCTCAACTCCGAACTCACATAACCGGGGCGAGTGTCACGAGTCTATACCTGGAGCAGCCGAGTGAAGCGAGCTTGTTTTCTACAAAACCAAGCGCCCCATAACGGCATACCCAGGGGAAAGCAAGTATTACGCGTTCAAGCCTAGGACAGGCGAGCGGAGCTTTTATTTCAAACCCACGCGTGGCACTCACTTACCCCGGTTATATGGTTTTGGAAGTTTGAGAGCATCGAAAAAGTTTTTCTTCCTTAAAAGGCTCCCGACAAAAACCATAGCCCAGACCTTATGAACATTTAATCCGCCCCTGCGTGTGTCTTTCTACTGTTTACCTTTTTCTCATCTAACTATTACCGACGAGTTTCTTCAAATCACCAGACCAGAAACCAATCCATAAAATACTGTACAAAATAATAATTGAAACAGTTGTTTCAGAGATAATTGAGGACGTAGATATTTATCAACAGAAGGTGTGTACCTGTATAGTTAATAGCTAGCCTACATCGTTTAATGGCTCACGTAGCAAACAGAGATACATATATAAATATAAAGATAGTAGCAGTGTTGTTAAAACGATCGCTGAACGCTTCAGCGGTCGAGCGCTGGCGCGCTATGATAATACTTATTGTACCTTAAGCTTAATCGTTTTGGACTGGGTCTTTTAACTACAAGGCTCTTAAATGGTCTTAAAGACCATCAGACATTAAAATATATCTATTTTAATGTTTAATTTAATTTTTAACGCTAAACGCTCGTTTTTACAACACTAGATAGTACTTAGTCAAGCCACATCTAATTGAGGACGTTGATATTTATCAACAGAAGGTGCATACCTATATAGTTAATAGCTAGCCTACTATCGCTTAATAGCTTACATAGCAAACATTTATACTGCTGTTTATATGCAATAAAAATAACTGAACTAAATGTCTGTGATTTTCTCACGACATTTGATCAGAAACATAGTTCTGATTTCTTAAGTTAGTCTTTTTAATAAATGACAAATGTGGGTCGCACTCGAAATGTAGAATTAAGAAATGTTTTAAAAATAAGGTTAAGTTAATTCTCACAAAAAGGCAAATGCAATACGAAACATTAAAGGGTGACATTTCCATTACATAGTATTACATAGCCCACGACTTCGTTCGCGTGAACTATAGAGTGATTCCGGTGGGTACTCTATCTGGGAACTGAGTGGTTTTACACTAAATATTAACCCACCGCACATGAACTATAACTAGGCCAAGTTTCATTAAAATCCGTCTAACAGTTTTTGCGTGTTGCGCGTTCTGACAGACAGACGAAAATTCCAAACATTGTTTTCGTTGCTGTATCATTGCAATGACTTTTTTCAAAAAATGTTTATGTGCAGACACGGCTCGATTTTATTATAATACTAGCGATGCCAGCGACTTCGTTCGTGTGAACTTTAGAGTGATTCCCGTGGGAACTCTGTAACGGATTGGGATAAAATGTACCATAAATGTTAACCAAAGTCATGAGCTATAACTATGCCAAGTTTTACTAAATTCTGTCCAGTAGTTTTTGCGTAATGCACGTTAGACAGACGAACAAAAATTAAAAAAAATGTTGTATTGGGCTCTATAGTATATCATTCGTACTTTATATTGTAACCACTTTTTCAAAAAACATTTTATGTACAGGTACGGCTCTGTTTAGATATTATTATACGTGTATATACGAGGGGAGGTCAAAAGTATCCGGCCTGACAAAAAAAAAGGACACTCAAGTTCATGAAACTATTTTTATTTTTCAATATAGTCTCCGTCTATTTGAACACATTTTTCGGATCGTTTTTTCTGTCCCAGTATAATAGTCAGAAGTTTTGTCTTCCAAATGGGCGACAACCGCAGCGGTCACTTCATCATCAGTGGAAAATCTTCTACCCCTTAACTCCACCTTAAGTTTTGAGAACAAATAGTAATCACTGGGCGACAAGTCAAGACTATAGGGTGAGTGGCGAATTTCCGTGAAGCCACACTTTGAAACAGCAGCTTTCGCGGGTGCATTGCATTATCAATGATAAATTATCAAGCCGCTTAGATTACCTTTGATTAGTTTTCCACGATGTTTCTGCTTGAGATTGTTTCTTGTAATTGCTCTATAATAGCATAATAGCTTCCAGTCACCGTAGTATTGCGTTCTTTTATGCCTAAACGCAACCGAACCCATAATAATTTTGGTGGACTGAGTCACCTTTTCCTTTCTAGACGGTGCTTCAACAGAACGACGTCTGTCCATCTTTGGAAAGGGGATCATAGTAAAGAACTGTAGCTTCATCCTCAGTTACAACTGACTCCAAAAAATCGTTCCCGTTTCTCTGAAAGGCTACCAAAAGTTCCTTAAAGCACGCTACTCGTTCACTTCGCTGTACACTTGAAACAAGTTTTGGCACCCACCTCGCACTAACTTGAATCATATTAAGATTGATCATGATCACTAACTTGATCATGAAGAATCCTAAGGACTGTAGTTTTTGAAAGCCCTATCCATGTTGCAATTTTTTTCGTCTTTAGGTGTCGGTCGCTCAGAATTTCTTCTTCCACTAATTTGATGTTGTTTGGAGTGAGTTCCTCAACGGGTTGACCGGAGCGAGGTTCGTCGTCCATTGACTCTCGTCCTAAACGAAATTGCTTACACCAATCTTTGACGGTGGAAAATGATGTAGAAGAATCACCGTACAAATTATTCAACCTACGTTTGATATCGGTCCGGCTTACAACACCTTCCTCTGTAACTTAATCACGGAACGATATTCCAGTTTAAACATTTTAAAGATATTGCGACTTCCTGTTGTTCTAAGAGTCGAAGAATGAAAACTAACGGGGATTGAACTGTAAAAAATATACAGGAATTGGCGGGATAAATGACAATTATAATGACGTATAATTTGTTTTTTTAAGACATCTAGAAATATGTCAGGCCAGAAACTTTTGGAGCTCACTGGTATAGTGTATAGATTATAGGATAAATTCGTTTTATTTTCTCTTAAAGTTCACTGGTGTTCCTTTATTATTTATCACAGGAAACAATAAAGCTAAACGGTAAAAAGAAGATCAAATCCTTTGTTTTGTTCTAAAAGGACTGCTTCTCTCAGAGCTCGCTACAAATAGCTTCCATTACGGAAATAGCCGACAAAATTTACAATTTCCGAAGCGTTTTCTATAATCCCTACTAAAAATATGTCCTCTTTTATAAAATGTTGGTGGTGGCTGGAGGCTGGCTCTCGAGCATTTACCTTCGGATATAAACTGAGTTTATAGGCTGGTTAACAGCCACTTTATTGGACTATTACGTAGGTACTAAAACTTTTGGGTCCACCTTTTCGAAAGCGGTCTAACTCTTACACTTCACACAACTGTGACCATTTTAACTTGGGCACATTAATTTTCAGTACATGGTAAATAGAGGTAAACAGTCATTTGCAGAAAGACAACGCTATTAAAGTTGTTCTCATATAGAGTTATTCTTATTGTTATTGTTAACAAGCGGTGCCCGCGACTTCGTAGATTTTAGAATTGATTCCCGTGGGAATTTTATAATTGATCTGGATAAAAAGTACCCTAAATATTAACCCGGCAGATGAGCTATAACTATGCCAAGATTCATTAAAATTCGTCTAGTTGTTTTTGCACGATGCGCTTTCTGACAGAAAGCAAAAAATTCTAATAATGTCTGTTTTGGTCTCTTTATTGTTCAAGATTACACTGCAACGATTTTCTTTAAATACTTCATGCATAGACACGGCTCTGTTACGACTTTATTATATAATATGTACATATATATATATAATATTATATAATGTAGGAACGTGTATCTTTTAGTCTGACCGTAACCAGCATTTTTATTCGTCCTCTGCTAGACCCGTCCCTGCCCTTGCACATTTCATGTGTATTACCCTAAAACGGCACGCTGGTCAAGCGTGTTGTTAAGTTCACTCTTTTGGAGGTGGTGTATTTCCTTAAGGCTTGTGGTAGCGGTTTTGTTATCTCTTAGGCTCCTTCTACGACACTCATTGCAGGAGATGGGGTGGTTCTACTTTAAGCTGGCCAAAACCACCGGCCGATGTAGATTAAACGTGAGAATATTTTTAATTTTATGTTATATCTCCATTTTGTGTCTACCTACTCAAGTTTGCCTCGTTACTACCCACACGTTCCAAGTACAATGAAATTGAAAATAAACATTATGCCGTACACCAGTAGGTCTGTTTTCGTAGAGATATACAATATAGATTTAAAAGGGATCCTCATTTTAAAAGATATTTACCTAAATTATGTTTAGATATTGTTTATTATAAATATAAACATTATTTTCCGACTCATTATTATGTAATAATTTAACATTATTACAATTTTCGCGTCCAAAATTTACTGCAATAATTTACGAACTAAGTACTTATGTAGGTAAGATGCACACTTACCTACATAAGATTTCTTAAGATTTCATAAACATAAGAGATAATCGAACATTTCTTGTAAAACTTTGCGAAATAGCAGGCTGAGCTTTAAGCCAGTCTAATTAAGTTACTTAAACCTAAAAGAAAGATGATAGTCTAGAGACCCAATTAATCTCTATTCATATTGGTGTGATACGCATCGACGCGACGACGATATGTACGGATTTTTAATTTTTTTATATGAAGACGGCAACAGACGAGCATACTGTCCACCCGGTGGTAAGTGGTAAGTCCTTAGACATCCGCGATACATGCCAAAATCAGTCCAGAATGACAAACGTTGGCACGCGCTCAAATCAGTTTATCTTATATGAACCTACCTTTGGAGATTTAGGAATGGATTTGGAGAAAGGGTTGGTGAAATGGTGAGGGTTAGGATAGGATGGAATGGGAATTTTCTCTAGCATATCTCATTTACTACTAAACACGTACCTACGTACATTGGGGAAATAAGATAAAGTGGGAAACTCCTGTGAAAGAGGGGTAACTTGGCCAGTCAAATGCACCTTGTGACTGTGGGATTGCAACAAGCATCCTTCCGCTCCCAAACTCATTATGACCAGTTTGACGGTAAAGGAAAACATTCACCAATTCACAATCCCGTCGTGATTACAAGGTGAGGTGTCATATACTGGAACATGAAACTTATGTTTAAACAAAGTATCTTTGGATAATCAAAGGCGACTGGATTAAACCGCGCTTACTCAGCTTCCAGTACGAAGCATTTCCGAAGTACGGAAGTACCTATTTGAGCGCTGTAGATTAGCGATAATTACTCTAATACATATTGCCCCAATCTTCCAAACGAGATAGTTGATATACTTACTCGTATACGGTGACGGTACCAATGCCTGTGGAAGTAATCCATGTAATTAGTTTGAGATTAGTCGATCATCTGGATTGGATTAATATCATTGAGCCTCAAATATTACTTTTATTGTTTCCTGCAATGAAAATAATTGATTTTTCTTTTACAAAACAATACAATTAATTCTTTTGTAAGTGACATGTGATACAAAAAAAGTAAAAAAGTAAAGATACTACAAAATATTTGCGACAAAATTAAATTAAAACTAACATTTTACAAATAATTCACATGAAACCTTATTTTAAACAGGTATTATATACAAATTCAATTAAAAGTTGAAATTGAAACAGCAAGCAATTATTTATTGATTATTTTACATAATATTCCAATATACTTCTAGATCATAAATCTATTATCAATTTCACTTTAGCAGAGGCAACCGCGAACAGGTGACGACCCCAACGTAGAAGGAATATCTTTTATAAAAGAATGTTGGCAATGAGAACAAAATTGGCGTCATCGAGTGTCGTTCTCATGTCATCAAAGACCTTTGACATTCGATCAGTCTCTGTCGGAAAATGTAGGGAATCCTAATGGGTAGGTACTAGCCGTGTCGCTATGGCCTATCTAGGCCATATACGTTTTCGTTCTATATACGTTATTCGTTGTATATATATGTTATTCGTTGTATATACATTATTCGTTGTATATCCGTCATTCGTTGTACATACGTTATTCGTTGTATATCCGTCATTCGTTGTATATACATTATTCGTTGTATATCCGTCATTCGTTGTATATACATTATTCGTTGTATATACGTTGTATGTCCTCTAGGTGTGAGTAATGGAGAGCATGTCAGTATTTTTTTCGACGATAACCTTGGAATATATTAATCGGATTATAATGCTATTTATATTTGGCACTCATTTCTATGAGATATGTAATCCGAATAATTTTAGTACATATATTTTTTCGTCAAAATCAGATCTGTAGTTTTGTATAATATAGCGGACTTTTTAAGACATGGTCAAACAAAGATAGATACACGAAAAAGTTGTAGATCAGTTTCAATCCATAGTCAGGCATACACTTAATACTTAATTTACGAACTTAAGTAGGAGACATATGCTTTCTCATGGAACAATTAAAGTTAGCGCAAGACCAATTAGTTATGTCCTTGCCAACTTCCGCTAAGCACAGTGTAGAACAACCCAGATATTATTTGCTTTACCCAGATATTATAATATGACGTTCATCACCTAAAATTTCAGTGTAATATAAATAAATACTGTGGACACTCGCCGGTAAATGTTTACATTGATCTTATGGATACCTAGTTATGGATATAGAATAAAATTGTTTTATTTGGTGAATGACGGGAGTTGTTTTATTATATGTGTCCGCTGGTTTGTATAGTAACACTAGACTAGTGAAAGATATGGAGCAGAACGGATATAAAAAACACATAAAAAAATACTATCTACGGCCTCGCGATTTTATTAAAATTTTGAAGATGATTGTCTCTCGATATATTGCGAGTGACGTGATTATGGTTTCAGGTTTCTACCTGAGTGTGGGTATATGAGTAGTAGAGGTCTTCCAATCACTATAGAAACAAAAATGTGTACCTAATAACTTGTTAATAGACAGACTACTGAAAGGTTGCCTTTAATGTCGGGAATGAGCAACGTTATACATTCGGTGTAACATAATACGGGTAGGTGTTGCAGAAATTAATTCCTTGTGGCATTTATAACATTGATAGGTAATATGGGTACAATATTATTTAAAGGCAACTAGACATAACCTTTTACTATTTATAACCACAAATTTCCTGGCTTCTGTAAGTCTACTGGGACGTGAAGATGGGCGAACGCTCGAGTGATTCTATAAGATTTCGATTTCTGTAATACCTGTGACACATTAAATTACACATCAAACCGGCTTGACACGCTCGAGTTACACTGATTGAATTTCAGGTTTATCGTTTCCATGAAGATAGCTGTTATTTACCGACTGATAAAATTGTTTTTGAGTTGGTAAATAATTAATTAGAAATGATGCGTATTTGGAGATAAAAATACGATAAATATTTAATTTCAAATAAGTAATTCATTACAATATGAGAATGAATGTTTCGAAAAACTAACTAATTTCTCTATGTCTCTCCATACGTTTACCAAATACAAAGAATAACAAGAAATGAATACCTATTGATCAATTTGATTTATAGATATGCAAAATCATTTCAAATCAAATTACAATCGATTACACATTTCAGTTACGCATCAAAATGTTTGGGAATTAAATTCAATAGCCAGAGACAAACATTATATGCGTTACTTAAATATGAGCGGCGATAGCGTACCTATAGATAGCTTATAGATATGCATTCGCAACTTACATCCGTAAAGTCGTGAGTTTGAATCTGGGCCCATATCACTGAGTTTCTATTTAAGTGTATATTTTTCAATAATCACTGGCAGCGAAGGTAAATTTCGTAAAGCAGATCTCATTCTCTATAATTTAAAAAGTCTGAAGCATGTGTATTATATTCATCATTAAGCACTGGGTCCGCGTAGTGATTTATGTCGCGAAACTTTATTGTAATTGCATGGGGAGACCTGTAATATTATACTATACCAGCAGTCTATGCGAAGACACAAATATATAGAGCCTTGAGGGAGATTCAGTGGTGACTCTCTTCACATTATCATCAGCTTTTATCATCCAGCTACTACCGACAAACTTGTTCAAGTCGTCGGTCTACCCGACCAACAGGAAACTTTGTAGCAGTTGATCGGTAACCTATTAAAAGTACGCGGGGTTTCTTCGAGAAAAAATTACTATGGAATAATAATATATTTCCACTGAATGTCTAAGAGTAATTTAAAAAAATCTGCATCTACATCCAAACTTTCACATCCACACTAATATCCGATAATAATATAATTCAAAAGTGTGTTTATCTGTTTGTTTGTTACGTCCTCACTACTAAACTACTGAACTGATTATAGTGAAGTTTGAAGAGAGGTAGCCTGACATCCGTAAAAGGACATTGAATACTTTTTTAACCAGAGTTTTTTTTAATCCTTTTTCCGGAGAGAGAAAGTCCATACGGGCGAACCGCAGGCTAAAGCTGGTATCTAAATAATTAAGTAATATTTAGCTTTTTAAATGGTGAAAGTATTACTTGATTAAGTTAAAATTGCCATCGTGCTTAAAATTTTATCTGTTTACCGGCAATCCTGCACTGTATTATACATGGTGAAGGTAACTGGCACGCATCCATTCGTGGCTACACCGCCCCCATATAAGGCGCGTGAATCCGCCCCTGTTCTTGGCACATATAATTAATCTTTGGTTTCTTTGGTCGCGCTACGCAAGATAAATTAGAACATAAAACATATTAACGGCGAAACAACTTTGCTTAAAATAACATTGGTTAACCGCGCGCAAGTGGAGATGAAATTAAATGGGTATTTTTTTAAACGAGAAAACATATACAGTTAATCTTTGATCACGTTGCTGTCCATGAGCGGTGGTAACCTAGGAGTATAAGCGGCAAATCAAATGCTAGAAATGGCCTTGGATTGGAAAATCTTGGACTAGAACCCCTCAAGCAAACAAAGCAATTGCAGACCCAAACATGGAGGCGATCAGTTTTGTTAGAAGTTCAGCGCATCGATACAACATGAAGCAAAGTTAAGCGTGAAGCCTAGGACAGGTCGAGCTGGAGGCACACTGTGCCCTTTACATCACCGGAGGGAAATTAAGTGAATTGGAGGACAATAGCAGTTCATTTAGGCAACCTTATGATGCTGCTCATCATACACCTAAAATCTTTGCCCTTAAAAAACTATAATTAATTAACGAACTTCAATTATAATTGAAACATCTGTACTTAAGTTGTATTGGCGGGGATTTGATCTTACGACATTACAAATATAAATCTAGAACAGACAATCCCACTAAGTTCTTAATTTCCTACATCCTTATCAAGGCGATGAAGGAAAATATCGTGAGAAAATTGGTATGATCAAGAATAGACAAAAATCTCAGTATGTGTAATATCCACCAATGTACACTGGACCCATGTGGTGAATGATGACCTGAAATCCCCTCATGATTGCGAGGTGAGGTCTGTACCCTGCAGAGGGGCGTTATAAATTCAAATTATTTATTTGCCGGAACACAGGCTAAACAAGAAGTCAAGTCCATCGATTTCAGAATACATACAAGTCAAATACATACGAGGACATTCCCCAATATGTTCTGCCTTAATAGGCATACAAAAGATTATTTTATCATCAATCTTAAACTAAGTATGTCAGATATTAATTACAATTGTAAATATTATAACAAGATATTACAGAATATTATAGCAGGATTACAATATGTCACGATGAATTAAATATATCGATAATTGTGTAAAATCGTTAACACTTCTTTGAAATTTTTCCTCAATGTTTTTTTCTGTGGTGTCGCTTATTACCTTTGGTAGCGCGTTAACTTTGATATTCATGGCATAGCAATTTTTGGTGGAAATGTCTAGTTTTATATTTTTTTTCTAGGATTAATATGTGTATAGGCTGATATCGATCGATTTATGAATGATTTTTAAATAAGCATCCTTTGATCTACATGATAGTATTATTCTCAGAAAATAAAAAAATAAAATAATAATAAAGTGAAATATCGTCGCATTTACGTAACATTTTGAAAAAAGAATATTGTGATAGGTTTTATTGGAATAGGTAAAGATGGGACCCTTTCACCCGGTTATCTTTTATGTGTCTACCATACAAGAGTGGTGTTCTATTTTTGATTTAGTAATAAGATGCGTAAATTCGTTCTATGAGATGATTAACGCTCACGACTGGCTGTTGGCTGACAGCTCAAACTGGCTGCTCAAAATTTCGGCTGCCGCAGCCCGGCTTCCGCAGCCGTGCTACCTAGTGCGCGGGGCTCTTGACGGCAAAATTAAAAATTATACTTGTAGCACTAGTTATCTTCTTGTGTTGATTTTAGATGGTTTTATTAAGATTAAGTTATATAACTCCGATTTTTGAGGAAAACAATAAATCAGAGTGTTACATTGTCATGGTATCAATTATTGGAGTAAGAATTGCTAAAATTTGTGTTTGTCCAGCTTGATGGAATTGCGTGGTACCAATACAACTGTTTTATTTAGTAACTCAGCAAACTGCGTCATCAAGTAGCACCGAGTTTCGGTATGGGAGTAATTATAAGCACTTACCACTTACCACCCAGTAAGAACCGGCAATAGATAAGAACAATAATGATTTTACTTCCCAGCTTCTATAAAGTTAACATTGAATTCAAAACTTCTAACAACTTATTTAAGTAACTTATGGAATTAGATAACACAGTGATGAGCTGCAGCACATATAGGTATATAGCAGTGTGGAAGCTACATACAAGTTATTATAGTTCCACTGCTGAGCAAAAGCCTCACTCTCATTTCCTTGAATCCTCTCCGTTCTGTGTTTTCGATGGCCAGTCTCATACAAGTGCTTGATTTTTTTTTTATTAATTATTGATTTAGTCTTTAAGCTGCATAGAAGGCCTAAGACATTCTGTGGCAGTCAACTGTTGATTTAATCAGATAAATTAATGACAAATATGCAACACCATCAAAGGTTGTGTGTGAGTACACATATTATAATAACACGACAGATGAATCTTGTGAACATCAATAACGAAAACGAATCCCATACGATGCATGACAGATGTATGACTTCATATTATATTTACAAGCATAGAGGGATAGATAACGCAAAATGTTTGCAAAACGTTTGTACCGACATACACATGTCGTTAGGAAATCGTTGTTTTATAATAATTCGTCAAAAGTAGTGAACCGAGTCAAGGGAGATGTTTCATTTCATCGCTAAGTGTTTTCCTATCACTAAAATTCCCTAGTCATGTGACACGCTTGATTTTCATACAATTTCACAAACTTGCGTTTTCTATGTCATGATTTCATGGGTGAAAAAGGATGCGCATATCGTCGTGAACCTCTACTCTGTCCCGTATACAGAGTTATGCTACTGTTGTACACGTACATTGTGATAGAAGTTTAAAGATGTAAGGTCGTTTCAAAGAGATTTTGAGAGATGGCGAGTAATTGATATCAATTAGGGATGCGCTGGCGGCGGTTTGCCGCGGGCTCTTCACAATAGACTATCTCGGCTAAGAAATAGCCTCAGAAAACTCGTCTTTTCCACTCATCGAGATTGTCTGCCTGATAAATTGTTTTCAGCGAACTTCGTTAATTCTTCAGAGGAGTTATTATTCTATGTAAATCGGGTATTAAGGACAGCTTTAACGAACGTATAATTGCATTATTGTTTTATACGACCTTGTCGGATCAGAATCTGTATGCTAATGGGTCTACATCTTACACTGTGAGACGTTGTAGGTATAAATTTTATTTAGCAATTCAATCACAGAGGTACGCAGAATTTGCCGCGTGGGTGCCAACGAATTTGCGTGCAAGTACAGTTGGCAAGGCCAATCGTAGGTATAAACATTTTTCATCAAGTAGCAGAAATTTTGCCCGAGGTTAGAATAATACCATCCCATCTCTTCCGTAAAAGTGGATGTCATAAAAGGCGACTAAGGGATAAAAAAGTCGCTACCATAAGCCCCGAGGAACTATAACACCCATTGGACTCGCCAACCCGTTCGGCCAACGTGCCGTTTTAAAGCAATACATCCCTCACACACATTGCCTTGTACCCATTAGGGCTGGTTATAGAAAACTTAGGTTAGTAGAAAACTTATAAGAATGATAGTATAATGTCTATGAATTACATTTTTAATAAAAGTACGTGTAATAATGGAGCTACTAAAAAGTTATCCGAGCTTATTTTAAAATATGCACAAGTAAAGCGATGCCCTGATGGTATTTCGCTGACGGGGTCTTAAGCAGCGGTGGGCCAGATAGAACTCTTGAATATGGAAGGCTAGTTAGGGAGTTTTAACGACACAGGACTTAGAAAGTCCGGAGAGCAGCCTTATGTACCCAATATAGGGGAAGTTTGTAAATGTCTTCATGAAATTTTAGTATACTTTCAGCGGTGTAATATGAGTAAGTATTTATCCAGAGCGTCGCACGTCGGTTAACATAGGTTTTTATGCTTGACGAAATTATGAGGCTTTTTACCTTTTGGCAGATAACATTTGGGTATTTAGCTTGAGATGATACATTTTCAGTTGTTTGGCTTCTTTCAATAAGTTGTGTATCTTAGGAGTAACATTATTTTTAAAACTTATGAGGTTTTTTATGTTGGTATACGAGTATAAGCAAAGCATGTATCGTATAAATTATTCTATTGTGGCAAATGTTGGCACATCTAATTCGCTGGTCGCACACCACTGGTCAAAGTTACCCCTCTTTCACAGAACACTGCCCTAAAATGTAGTCCATTGCCCACTTTATCCCATTTCCCCAATGTACAGTTTGTACAATGTACGTACTAGTTTCGCTAGTGGGATCTCATGTGGGTAGTTTTATCCCATCATATCCTATCCGTCTGCATTTTCCGAATTCTTTCTCCAAATCCATTCCTAAATTTCCATAGCTAGCCAACGCAGCTGAGTACGCGCTAACATTTGTCATTTTGGACTGATGTTGGTGTGTACCGCGGATATTCATGGGCGACATTATCCACTTACCACCAGATCACCTGTATTGACTATCCGGTCGTCAGCCACTTTAAAAAAAAGTTACTAAATCGGATAACATGATCTAAGCCGACATCACAATACCATTTCATTTAAGTCGATATGTCTATAGGTCTATAGCACAACAATTAACTAAGAGCTACAATGTAGTTATTAAGTATTGTGTTTACATAGAGTATACAATGACAAAGCGTTAGTTACTCACCTTACAACCCCAAAAAGGTGACTCCCATGTAATTGAAGTAAGTGGATCCGACAAGAATCTCTCTGTTAGCTAACGGTACGGGAACGAGTGGCCACTTGTGTTGTCTTATTAACTCCAAGTCAAATCCAAGGGATTCGTCTCGAATTAGATTGTTTTTCCTGAAACGTGTTTTGTATTTAAATGAAGCTGAAATTCAACCTCCTTTCGCGTCATGCAACTGTATGTAAAAAAGTAGAACAGTGAAACACACAGTAACACTTAGGCATGAATATTAAAAACACGCATTATGGAACAGTGTATTCACATACTGTGTCATGGTATGTTTAAACTTATCTTTCTTGAGAGGGTTATAATTATTGTCGAAAAATCCCAAAAAAAAAATTGACGTCTATTCCATACTTAACTTAAAAAGTAGGAAAATAAAAAAAAATATCTCCAGACCTCTAGACTTCACACAACTGTTACTTCGAAAACACCAATAGTTTCTAAAGAACAACGACAAATTATGTACGTGTAGATATTATTATGTAAATTTTTGAACTGTGGGTAGTTTCGGAGCCTGCTGGTCATCGTTAGTAGCGGAGGTATATTAAACTTTTCCAGAATTCTAAAATCGTAATCTCTGCAATAAATAGTATTTATTTGAATTTATTTATAATTACACGACAATAAGAGATATAAACAAACATTACAACAACACGCTTCAAACTATCTCTTTGTGTGGGGCGAAATAAGCGTAGCAGTGGTGCGCAGTTGGGACGCTACGCCACGCGCTACGAGGCGCTACGGGTTACTACGAGCTCTACTATAGAATGACCACCGTTCGCGAAGTTTCCCGTATAATCAGCAGAGGTCGGGGTTTAGTAGCGTGATTTTGGTACTTGTGAAATTATATTAATGTATGGATATCTCTCGGGATTCCCGGGATTCTGAATCTCGTTGTTAATGATATTGTACCTACCTACTAGCACCTATTGTGTGTGTATCGGATTATTGGAAATAGATACTTTTTATATATTCACATTATTACTAGGCTTATAGTTCGTAGTGGGGATATCAAGAAAATGAAATAGTTTAAAAAAAATATTTGTTACAGTAAACTCAGTTACATAGCGAAATAAACTTAGGTATATAGCAAAAATAGATTAAAATGCCACCCGAGAATATGATTTCCGGAGAAAGTGAATGTCCATATTAACCTTTCTTATCACACTACCTAACCCCGACTTCCGATAATCAGTCTGTGTCGCATAAACAATACCCATTAAACGTTCGCGTTTGTTATGCGTTGCGTTGAATCACAAACGCGAAATTCCTAGAAAATATTTAAATTTTGACAGCACTTAATGACAGCACAGTCATTGTATACATTTTAGCTTTGACAGCATTTTGACAGCAGTACATATAGCACTTAATGACTGCATAGCGAAAGGTATCTACATATTTTATAAAATAAATGATACAACTCACAGCTACGTTACCCTTGTACGTTCCCTGTGGACACAATGTAAATTCTTTGTTAAGTTTAAGGTTCTGTCTGTTACTCCCAAAACACGTTTCACGGCATTCTTCAGTGTGGTACGTGTTATATCTAAAATATAACAACGTACATTATAAGTAAAGTACACTTAAAACATATGTACACACCCGCTTAAAATACATAAGTGTAATGGTGGCGGAGTTTATGAAATTTCATAGAAACTTTATGTAGAGGCCTTGTCGGTAACTTTCTTTTGACAAGTTTTCCCGATACTTCCACCCCAGAGAGAGGGGAGGGGTGAGGAGGGCTCAATCGAAAGTTTTTCAACTGAATATTCGACCTGATAATTTAATGTTGAGATATCTTAGCTACTTTATTCTTTGAGGCCCTCTCTGAAGTTTGTACTTTGTTTTTAACAATTCGTGATTTATACAGGGTGTGGCGTAAATCGATACCTTGAGTTACTAATTTGGCTGTTATTTCAACAAATGACATTATTTTTTTATTTTGTTTCTTGTTTATTATTGATTGATCAAATATTTATTTTTCAAAATAATAATAATAATGAATAAAACAGAGACCCGTGAAAAAAGAATGTTCAAATTCTGGTATGTGATAGCTGAATATATGGTGTATCGACCCTTTAACGTTGGACCACTATTTACGCCACACCCTGTATATATTAATCATTTATTTATATCTATAAATAACGATATTTCGAGAATATTGTTAATAAATACATAATAAAGAAAAATCTTCAAATGCAATTAACTTACTCGATGAGTTTTTTTAACACCACTCTCAATGGACTTACACTAGGATTCCCTGTGTCACATTCCAGAGACATATAGATATACAAAGAAGAACACACCACTTAGACGCGAGCAAACGTTTGTCTTTATACAAATGAAATCGAACTGGAGACCTTTTACAGTGCGGGCAAGGGAACTACCAACAGGTTTAAACGGTCGTCAAATCTGTAAATATTGCCTAAACGTATAAAATGTTAATTAGTTTGAAATGAACATGATCAACATTAGTTGTTAGTTTGATATATCAATTTAGGTTTCAAATTGAAATGCTAAGAAAAATATTTTGAGAATAACACCACATTTTATGATTATAAGTTTATGGTAATAATATGACAGTATTTTATTTTTTAATATAACGCTCTACAGAGCGTGCACTCGACGTCTAGCTGAAGGAGAATTAATAGCTTAGCCCGCGTGAAAGCACTTTACTCCTTGCTCAGACGAGACTTTGCGACTCTAACGAAATTGACTATTGGAAACAGGATTCCATTAAAGCCTTTTAAGTGCCTGCATCTGTGAAACTAGAAGTTTAGACCGAAGTTAAGTTAAGTAACCTAAGTAGGTTACTTAGATTTAGTCCTATATTAACAGGGACATGGGTTTTATGTGGAAGTAACTGTAAATGCAAATCCAATATTGATTTTTAATTATAAAGTTATGTGTCCATAATTAAATGACGAAAACTTATTGAAAGACCTTATGACTCTAGTGTCCTAAATAGAAAAAGAGAGAGAAGAAACGCGATCTTCACAATTAAATTAGCTAATATTTTCTCAGAAAATAAACAATAAATTCTGGTTTTATTGTGGCGTCGCTCTAATTCGCCTCCCATTCAGTAAATTTATTAGCAAACTCGGATAATGCTTGAGGGCACGCGCAACTATTGTTACCTACCTCACGTTGGCTATATTGTATTGTACTCGTGTACATTACAACTCGTGTATTACTCATGTTGGCATTACAGAGCCGTGTCAGGTGAAACGTATGGAAATCGTTAACTACCGAAATGAATTAGTTCCATTACCGTAAAAGTAACCAGCTCATGCACACAGTCTTGTGCACAAAAGATGTATGGCCTTAAAACACCACGCTGGCCAAGCGAGCTGATGAGCTTACTCTTTTAGAGGGGGTGAAGTTCCTCAGGGCTTGTGGTAGCGGCGTTGTTATCCCTTAGTCGACTTTAATGAATGAACGCATGAATTAATTAATAAAACTTTATTTGACATATACAAGTAGAGCATCAAAACATTTACAATCTGTTTCACTCAGGTTTGACGCTGACGTTGTGACGTCACTCAATTGAACAATTAAAACTCAACAAAACCAACTGAAAAATATAACAAATCAAAAAACAGGCAGACGTTAAATGAATGAATGAAATCATCAGCGCTGCTGCAGTGTGGTGTCATACGGTAGCTCCACTCAGCATTTATGCCGCAGCAGAAGGCTACGACGCTGGATTTCAGTGGAGCCCAATGTGAATCTCGGTTGTGAAGTGACAACATTTTCCAAGATGTACCTACAGATTTTTTCTCGTTTATTTTTGATAACTGTACAGGTTCCTAACTTGTTAGTTTCAGATATGCTTACAGTCCACACTTTTACGACACCTACGGAAGAGATTAGCCGTGTGGTGTCATCCGGCTTTAGAATAGAAGGCTGTGAATAGGATTTTGTAAAGTCGGCGGCGTACCCGCATGCCCCCTGGTGTTGCAGGTGTCCATGGGCGGCGGTAACACTTATCGTCACGTGGGACCGCTTGCTCGTCCGCCCACTTCTATATAAAAAAAAGCACAACTCCATCTCTTCTCGTGGGTGTTCCCACATTATTATAGCAAAATGAATAGGCATGTTAACAATTCATAATTTCATGAACTTCCTCGGCTTTTATGTAAGCAATGTTCATTATTTCTGGCCTAGTTTTAATAGGTATTGCTATAAAAACAATGTTCATATTTTATTAACATTCCCGAATTGAAACGTTTCCTGGAAGTCACGCTTCTATTATGTCAATTCTAAATTATATATTAAGGGATTATTACAGAGAGAATAATAATTCCTTAACTCTGAACAATAGGTAATTACCTACTTTTATTTCATGAACTTATGTTTTGCTAACTGATATCTTCAACATCAGCCTATAACATCCCACTGCAGGACACAGGTCTTCTATAGTAAATCACTAGAAGGTTTCGGGCTATAAAGGCTATAAGGCACTTAAAAGTTTTAATCAAATTCTGTTTCCAATATTCAATAACCTCTGGAATAAGAGATTTTTCCAGATATTCTAGTTTTTTTTTAATGTTTAACCACACAGGTTTCTCACAATGTTTTCCTTCACCGCCGAGCTAGTGACAATGTAAAAAATCCGTACTGTAGTTGAAACTCAATGGCACATGCCGAGACCTGCCCGGTGTCTACATGCCCGGTGACTCTTGAAACGCCATTAGAGTCACAAGAATTTAGCCATTCTGAAAAAACAAACGGCTCGGGAATCTGAACTCACGAAATGGAGAATGAGAGTCGAGAATAGATAAATACCCTTAGACCATTAGTAACCAGCCCTTTTATTGTCCACTGCTGGACATGGACTTCCTCATGCACATTGTCTTGTGCACGAGGGATGTATATGTCTTGGCCACGCTGGAAGCGGGTTGGCGAGTAAACTCATTAAGAGGTGGTGTAGTTCCTCAGGACTTGTGTCAGCCCCTTTGTTACCGTCCTGGGCTATCACCGCCCTTAATTAGTAATATAGTTCAATTTTAAGAATCTACCAGTACGAGTATATTTTGCCACTAGCGGTGCCTGCGATCATGTACTTGTGATCATCAAGCGATCATGTTTAGACAGACAGACGGACCAACATCCTAAAATTGGTTGTTTTGGGCTCTGTATCATTCGTAGAGTACACTGCAATATTTTTTTTTCAATATTTCTTGTTTACATAGACACGGCTCTGATACGATTTTATTATATGTATGTACAGAAAGTATAGAAATTTCAGACGTCTTTTCATTTTACAATAATAAATTTGCCGCGGCCCTTCCTAACAGCTATCAATTAACAAGTTTAAGCACCGTGTAATGAATTTTATTGCAACTCTTCTTCAGACAATTAGGATCGTGGTGCTTGTAGCTGCGTCTTGAATTTTATATCACAAACTTTAGTGTACAATTTGTGTCTATCTTTTGAAAATTACGGTTTATATAACGGTCTTTATTAATAATAATATTTTGATGTAAAATATTACAGTCTCGTTCAGTAATAATCTAATGTAGGTACACTTTTTAACCATTAAAATGTAGGTATGTTGTTTTTTGTTGTTGTGTTCTCTTTTGATTATTTAGTTAATATAATATAGAAGGAACAGAAGGAAATACCAAAATTGAAGCAAGTGACTGTAACGACAACAGGCAACTCGCACTTTACTCACAGATACAATTTTTAATATTAATAACTACGCAATATTTGAAATGTAACAGATAAACAAATAATTTAACCAGTAAAGTAGCTATTTAACAACAAATGAAAACTCTCACGTCTGAACTTAATAAATAATTAATCTTAATTAATTTAACTTAATTTACTTTTTCATTTATCAACTCAATACTAAAACTGAAGAAAACTTAACAAAAATCTTAACGATCATCATTACGTGTCAGAAAGAATCTATTATGCTAGTGAAGTTTATCGATCGTGACAATTGATAAATTGACAGTTAATAAAACGGCTCAAAAAGAAAGTAAAAATAATACAATATTCTAAAAAATACATATTTCGCAGACAGTCACGTGTTTATATAGCATTAATAAAATATTTGGTGTCCGAAGAAACGTGTTCAGAAGCGTGTCCGAAGAATATTAAACGAAGGACTAACAATAAAGAAAAATAATAATGTATAAGGGCCGGGGAAAAAGCAAACATATGGCACCAGCTATGCGATTTTCAACATTTTCTGCGATCATAAACAATACTCGCTATGCGTTTTCTTATGGATTTGGCATACTGTCTTAAATTAATAGGAAAAACAGTTAATCAGACAAATATGGAGCGTCTAACGCTTGGAAAATCGCCCCACGACAAGATGGTAAATTACATCGTTAGAAAACGCTCTAATAGTTAGAAAATGCCTTCTTACTGTATCTTTAAAGTATCACTTTTTCTTTAAAGTAATAACGCTTCTACGTCATTTTGTAAATAATGACGTAAGTACAGAGCTATACAAGTAGAATCACTTCGCAGAAGTATTTAAGCACCAGATAAAGTTTTTTAATATTAAAGTTTTGAACTAAATTTGAGGAAAACGAGCTGGTTTTTCAAACAAGAAAAGCAACATTGCAAGCAATAAATCATTCACACACCACAAAATTCCAACATGAAATGCGAAAAATATCCGATACATTGCTGGCCCGCTATAGGTACTGGCTAGTACGAAATGTCTTTTACAATATTGCGACATTACATTATTTTTATAAAATAAATAAAACAGCGTATTCTAGCGTATCTCCGCTTCCAAATAGGTTTTAAATCAAGTAATTAATAAAATATTCTTAGTAAATAATTACTACGTACGTTTCATTCGAAATACTAAAAGGATAATTTAATGCTAATATATACCTAAGTATAAAGGTTTCGAGGATTCGGTGTAGTGGAGTTGGTCCGCGCTCAGTTCTTTGTCCTGCGACAGATGTGGCCTAACCGCTGTCAATTCAGCTTAGTTTTCTTTAGTTATGTCGATGATTTTGATTATTTTATGAACGTCTTCGTTTTGAGTTTACTCACAGAAAAAAACTGGACGTAGCTGCTGCCATTACTCGCTGAGCTATTTTGAACTTGTGTCAGGTTCACTGTGGAAAAAGAGAGAGAAGAGTGGAGACCAGCGAAAAGATGCTGATGAAGGTTCGTATGGCATGAAGGTTTTCACTGGTCTAATTCACAAATACTGTAATTAAAAATAAAAATCTGTATTGTAATCTTTCTACAAAGGATAAATGACAATGTCATGACAACGACATTCCAAAACTATGAACAGTTAAAATCAGACGAAGAGTACAGCAACTAATCGTCACAGCAGTAATTTGCTCGAGTGAGGACGGGGACATGGCGTTCATTGGATTAGGCTCGCGCGTCCCGCATCGAGCGACGAGCGGCCAGCTGTGACTGCATCGCACTCGTGGGAAATGCCGAATAGAAACCACTGATTGCCGAACATACGGTTGACCTAAAAACTTTTTGAAGAGAAATATGCTTGGAGTATTAAACGCGAGGCTTTGAAAATGGAAAACGTTTCCGAGATTCCAATTCTAAACTTTTGTTTCAAACGGTGTTAATTTTTATTTTTCACCATCCTCTTACAAGATTTATGGGTTTCCAATTGGTTAGTCGAAAATGTCTTGGTTAGATTAATAGCAGCGTCACGTGCACAACCCTTTCACTATGGACCAGCTAATTAAGAAGTTTCGACCTCGATCGACATAAATTTCGTTACGTCAGAGTTGTCACGAAAAGTTTACCCCGTAGAATTAAATTAGAATCAAGTTGAAGTGGTTTCACAATTTAAAGGCTTAAAACAAAACACGTTTTATACACCGGATTTTGACCTCATCGAACTGGATAAGGCTTTAGTCTAGATTTAATCCAATTATTGAAAATTTTTCTAAATAGACATCTTTAAAATAGTTAATAAAGAAGATTAAGGCTGAGCCAAATAAATATTACATAGATTGACTTATATCTTATAGTTGATTGAGAGCATGGGAACTGACTTCTTGTAGACGGCTACTAGATCAGCTTACAACGTCCCACTGCAGGACACAAGCCTCCTCTAGTAAATTTCTAGAGGGTTCCGGGTCTTAATTCACCTCGCGGGCCCAGTGGTGGATACACATGCTCGAGATTTTTTTTCCAATTCTCGAGAAATATATACTATGGCATCAGCCTATGTCTCTCTACTGCTGGATATAGACCTCTCCCAAAGCTCGCCACTACACACGATCCTTGGCTGTTCTCACCCAGCACCACTGGAGAATTTCTTTATGACGTTGGCCCACTTGGCCGTAGGGCGTTCCAAACTGCGCTTCCCGGTAGGCGGCCAGGTGGAGCGAACAAATCTTTACTTTCAGTTAGAACAACGAATATAAACACTTAAGTCATTAACTGGTTTATGAACGCAAAAAAGTTTGTTATTTTTGCGAAAGCTCGGTCGGCTACTTATTACGTCATAAGTAGCTTACCAACACGTATGATATCCCCAATACCGGAGGATGAAGACGGACCTGCGACGACACCGCCAGCTTATCCGTGTGTATTCTGCTCCGGCGACTTTAAAAGTGCATGAATTCAATATTAAAATAGCTGACAATATTGTGTATAGGTACTGATTCAAAATGGCAACATGAAAGAGACAACTGAATTTGCAGCCAAAATAGTAGAGTAATTCATAAAACAGAACAAATTTTTTGTACGGTATTTTTTTAACTGCCAATTCAACAATTTTAACTGATTGGTAACCGCCGCATTTAATCAACCGATGCCGCGGCGTAGGTCTTTGCTTTCGGTCCAGTCCAAAACCCAATCAATACGTGCTAATCTGGTTGAACTGAAATCAGGATGTGACAAAATGTCAAAATCAATATTTTAGATTTTATCACATTACACAGAGAGCTGATTGAAGATGTGGTAAAGTAGATCAGAGAAATAGTAATCAAAGTGTCACCCAGGCTAGATTTTATAATAATTTTAACTCTCATGAATACAAATTTTAAAAATTAAACACTAGAAATTAGCAAAGAAGTTATAATTTTATCGTGATAATTAACGTTTCTTTAGGTACTTTGTAAACTGAAAACTCGTTAGAGTTTATATAAAATTGTTGATTAATTAAACATTAATAAACTTAACCATTAGCAAAGAATAAACTTGACTATTTCACTCAATGTTGCGGAGTTAAGTGCCGGAGTTAGAAACTGTAGAAATTAACAACAGCCACTTGAAAAACTTTGCGTCTCGTGTTGCATTTATTAAAAATAGTTACTTAAAAATTGTTGATATAATTATCTAACTATTTATTACGCGTATTTATATTAATATATATTTTAATTAAATACAAAATAACGTAACAATAGGTCACAATAATCGCAGTATCGATTGCAGCCTATAACGTCCCAATGGCCAGCCCCTTACAATTACGATGTCATAAACAATATCCTTGTTATTTTATACTTTTTTATGCATATTTCTTCACGATGTTTTCCTTCAATACCGAGTTAGTGGTAATTTCTTAAAAATCTATAATTAAATCAAGCTGGAGTTTTAATCCACGATGTCGAAGTCGAACTCATAGAATATAAAGCGATAATCATATATCATTAAAATTCTACAACACTTTCTTCGTACCTACTTTAAAGTTATTAAAGAACCTACAGTAAAAGGGATTCAATTTTTATAGGAGTACAGAATGGTAAGAGTTTGTAACGGTAATCGTATTATAATCGTGATATAAACGTAACTGTTTTATCGTCTTTACAGTCTAGAGCAGATAAAATTAATATTAAAGATTTATTTCATTTATTATATCACGTGATCAAAGGAAAAAGAGGCGGATTCCTAGTAATTCTCGTATTTAATCGCACATAAATGTGTACTTGGATAGCTTTTTAAAATCCTTCAACAAACTAGTGCCGAATTTTTAATAATACATGTTATAATAATAATATTAATAATAAATAAGCCTTCTATTTTACATTACTCTGACTTCTATTTTACATTTTTAATTTTTATTTGACATCTGCAACCTTGTTAGGCTCTCCGAAGACATCGGCCTCCTCCAGATCGCGCCATCTCTGTCGCCTCCATCTCCTTGTCAGGTCTCCTTCCTTCCACCTTTTCAACTGTCTGCCCTTTTTTCCTTTTCCCGCTACCTGGGCACCATTCCACTACTCTCTTTGTCCACTTGTCTGTGCCATCTCTCATCATATGTCCTGTCCGACGCCCTTTTAACTGCCATATTGTTGTTATTATGTTGGTGATTTCACCTTGTTTGACATCCATACGTCAGATATGCGAGGAGGATCTTTATTTTTCATAATATTTTTAAATGACCAGTATCGTCTGTCATGCATTTTTTAATTTATTTTAATGAAGTTTTGCACAAAAATTATTTTAATACATTATAATCATACATTATAATTATCGTAATACATTATAATTATCGTACTAAATGTAAAACCAACTACGTTACCCACAATTTACTCTATAGGCAAAAATATGAAATGTTGAAAAATAAATAACATTAAGAATGGGTCAAATTCGTTGAATAGCTGCAAAATTATAATACATAGGAATAAAAATTTAACCTGTAACTTTTAAGCTTTGGGGAATTAGCTTTGGGGAACTGGGGAATGGTGTACTTCCTCATGGCTTGTGGTTTTTTATCCCTTAGTCTCCTTTTATGACACTCACGGGAAGAGATGGGGTGGTAATATGCTAAAGACGGCCGACACCATACGGCTAAATATATAAATAATTTTGTTTAAATATATTTTTTCCAAAACGTATTAAATACCGGGAAACTATCATTCCGATTGTCAAGTGCCATCGGCATTTTTTTACTTTTAATGACTACAGTTCGGTGTGAATAGGCACAGGCATATTGTTGAAGCTACCTGTTAAACATAACGTAACATAGCATGATAATAACATAACAGCTTGATTGATTGAGTGTATCATTTATCAACGTCATTTACCGATTCGGCAAAATGAAGCCATCGGGCGGAGTCCCGTCGCTCTTTACCTACTGTTGTTTTATTGCCCACTTCATTTTGAGATTTTGCGGGTAACGACTTCGCGGGACAATATAAATTAAAAGAATTACTTTTAGTGTAAAGTAATTCTTAATTGTAAAGTGTAAGGTATACTTTTGCTTAATTGGAAATGTCATGTTCGTCGTGGGCGTGGCTTGAGCATGGCTTCTCGCGATTATCTGCAATCCGTAATAAATGTCCATATTAATTCATGTTTACATTTAGTGTTGGCTGTTTTCCTAATCCATTCCTAAATCTTCAAAGGGAGAGCGTGCCAACATTTGTCATCTCTGTAAAGTCTAAAGGTTGACTGGAGATCATATTTTGAAGTAGGTACATATTAAATTCGCCTTCTGTCAGTTTGTGCAATTGCACTAAATGACACTAATTAATTAAGTACCTATATAGAAAATTCTGTGTAGGGGAACCCGGGGTGGAACGGGGTAGCTAAGCTTTGGTTACAGTTTGTGAGAGTTAAAATGAAACAATACCTTTATTTGGCACTTTTTAGGTTTATTTACTTCTTTCTCTACGAAGAAACTAAAGCTAAACTTATCTAAATTAATAATCACTATGAAAAATTATTGTTTGAAAAATAAAGGGAAATTTCCCATTCTGCCTCACCCCCCGGGGTACAATGGGAAATGAACCCAGGGCACAATGGGGTACTAATTATTAGCACAGTTCACAGATGAGAACACTGTCATCGTCGTCACTATCTAGACCAGCACACGCCAAATGTGCCCATTTTTTACAAATGCTACAAGAACACCAGCCTTCATTGGACTTGGAATGGAATTGGAATGGAATCATGGCAATACAAGCAGATCGCGTCTTCATCTTCCGAGCTTTCTTCAGATTCGGTTCCGATTCTTTTTTGTTTCTTTGGCTTATTTTTCGTTTCTTTGGTTTTTTTTCCTTTCTTTCTTAAAATTGGTTTTTGTTTAATTTTTTCTACGCCTTCTGAGTATTCTTCAGGTTTAGTTCTGATTCTTTTTTGTTTCTTTGACTTAGTTTTCATTCCTTCAGGTATGTTTTCTTTACCTTTTAACGTCAGTCTTTGTTTAATTTTTTCTATTTTCGTTTCCTTGATATTTTGTGTCTTTTTAATAGATTCTTCTACTTCAGTCTTGTAAGGTGAGGCGGTAAGGATTGCGGTTTTTCCGCGCTTTCTTGTAACTCTTTTCATTCCAGCTTTCACTTTTGGCAACGGGATTAGGTCTTTTGGGGATGTGATTGAAAAATTTGTGTCAGCAATGGCACGGGCAGGAGAATCGGGCATCCAGGAACATCCGGGTTTAGTACTGAGATAGTTGCTCACTAGTGGTGCAAGATCCTCGTCATTCGTAGGCACGGAAGGATTATCCTGGACAGAAAAATTATCAGTAACAGGTATCGGGTGAACTTGACGTGTTTCGGTAGATAGCAGAGTATCTACGGGTGTTTCTTCGGATGGCAGAGCATCTTCGGATATTTCAGTGTCTGACAGAGCATTTACAGCTGAAGTAGGAAGATCTTCAAGTGTTTCAATGAACGTCAGAGCGGCGGCTGGTGCAGTCATCGCTTCCTGTGTTGTTATCTTAGCAGGGTTCTCCAAGGGAATATCTGTTGTTGCTGCTGGTAGAAAGTCATCATCCGTAAATATATTAAAGTTAGGTGGCCAGATACCAGATTTTGCAAAACCTTTAATAGGTGTTCTCATATTTGCTGCATTTAAGAAAGCTTGGCCAAAAAGTGCGGATAAGTCGAAAAGCTGGACCACTTTTCCTGGATGCGACCTGAGCCACTTCCTTATTTCATCCTCGTAGTACAAGCTTAAAGGTTTCATGAAAGCAACGTCTAATGGTTGGAGTCTGTGTGAGCAGTGGGGAGGGAAGCACAATATTATCACACCATTGTCACGAGCTAGATCTATTACGGCCAAGTTCTTTGTGTGGGACGCATGCCCGTCAAGAAGTAAAAGAATTGTATGTTCCTTCGTCGCTTTGGAGAACAGAATGAACTGTTGAAACCATTTTAAGAAAATTTCCGCGGTCATCCAACCAGAATCGCTAACTTCAGCCCAGCCCCCTGGCGGGAGACCAATTTCAAATTCACGTTGTTTCTTCTTTCGCGGAAATACCAGCATTGGGGGCATATAAGATCCGGCAGCTGAGCAACATATCTCGACTGTAACAGTGGTGCTACTTTTAGCAGAAGTTAAGACACCTACTTGACGTTGCCCTTTATTAGCAATTATTTTTGAAAACTGCTTCGGAACCACGCTAATGCCCGTTTCATCACAGTTGTAAATTCTAGTGGCATCTATTTTGTGTTTGTCCAGAATTTCATTAAGCAAAGTAAAAAAATTCGATACTGCTACTTTATTGAAGCCCATAGTCCGTGCTCCAGATGTTGCTTCTGGTTTTCTTAGGCTTAAATCACGGTGACGCTTCAGAAAGCCTTTAACCCAGTCTTCTCCCGCCATTCCTGAAGTATTGTTAAAATTATGGCTGCAATTATTCTTTTCTGCTAGCTGATATGCCAGTCGACGAAATTCTTTCATAGTCATTCCGAAGAGTTGTTTTTGCATATCTTTCAGGTAGGTTACAAGTTCCATCTCTTGTTCAGCTGTGAAAACGGTGTGGTACTTGCCTGACGTTTTATCAACAACAGCTTCTGGATTTTTTCGTCTTTTCTGGACATACCTCTCCAGTGTTGATGATGGTACTTCAAACCGATTAGATGCCGCCACGTATCCCATTTCTCCACCGACAACCGCATCAACAGCTTGGTTCATAGCATCTGTAGACGAGGACTGCCGGCTGGTTTTTCTTATATACGTACGTACCATCTGCAGATGAAATAAAAATGCCTATTTATATGAGAAGTACAAATATTATCAGGGGCGGAACGGGGTATACCCCATTGTGCCCCACCCATTGTGCCCCCACGCACCGTTCACGTAAACACGAGTGTTATGGCCAGTTATATTTGTTGGACTTGAGTTATCACTAGACTTTGAGTTAGTCAAAACTATGTTTAAACAAACATGTAATGTTAATATCTGAACAAAGAATAGTGTATGGTATAATTACCTTGATGTTGCATAGCAAAAATTTGAATTTGCAAGCTTTTTCGTCGTACTCTCACACTGACAGCGGCCACTCAGTATAGCGCAGCACAGCGGACTGAACGTTGTGCGCGATGTTCACACGTCTCTGTCGTCTGTAGCGAGCACCCCGCCCCTTTCCTGTTCCGCCCCGGTACCCCGTTCTACCCCGGGTTCCTCTACATATAAGAAGAAATGTCCTGACTGACTGGCTGGATTCATCATCGTCGAACCGAAACCGCTGAAGATTGAAATATGAAATTTGCACATTAGATAGGTTTTATGACAAACGTATCCATTAAGGAAGGAATTTTAGAAATTCTACTGGAAAAAGGTAGGAAAAACGGGATGATAGTTTTTTATTCAGTCACTTGAAATAGTTAAATCTCAAGAACTATTTAAGTTAGAGACATGATACGAGTATTTGATACCATACATAGATTTTTCGTTTAAAGTAATTAAATTCATAAGACGGCGTTTTTTGACATTTGACCTAGAATGGGGTAAAAATGTAGGGGTGATTTTGTATTAAAGTACATTAAGTATTATACATTAAATTATTATCGATTTGTATTAAGTTACATTAATATTCGATATAATACCACGCGGGCGAAGCCGTGGGCAACAGCTAGAAAAATATATAAATATTTATTAATCTCCACAGTCTCGCCGCGACCGCGGTTCGTGTAACTGAACCGAAATATCGGTTATAGTAAATAAATAATAAATCGTGAGTAACCCATTTACGTCACAATGACTATTCTACAAAATTTAATTCCGTGTATTTCACATTACATTAAGGTCGTCTCCTGAAGGCTTCGACCTCCGCAACCATGTTGCCATGGGGACACTTCCGCAAAGGAAATTGCTACTCCCCCAGTTTCATAAATCAACACTCAGGTAAAATTTAATATCATTGCATGCTCCTTGGTCGCCTTACTACGAGTAGTTTAAAATAAATTTATAATTAATTACAAATAGATTTATAAATAGTCCTTTATAATATTATTGTTTATTTATTCCATTTACTGCCTAATTATTAACTCTAAGGCTTACTGTATCAATATTAATTTACAGATATTTATTTACAATGGAAACATATAATTACTAGTACATTAATACATTTAGAGAATAGTTGTGATCAGTCGTTGATCACTTGAATTTTATAAGCACGCGAATACCACAACACCAACACGAAATTTTGGCCGAGATATTTGGAGTGATTCCCGCCACGAAAACGTTCATTCCGATATATTGCCCCGAACGAAATTCATTTGCGTCGAAATTTAACTCCGATCAATGAGACAACGATCAAATTAAAGGGTTTCAAATTAAGGTTTGAGTGATACTCCGGAACCAAGCGTCAAATTTCACTTTAACACGATAGATACTCTTTAAATAATCGGAGATAGCCAATGTATAGATCTGCGACCGAACGAAAGTTAGAGTCCCCACTCTTTGTTATAACACTTCGTTCGTTTGAACTTCGGTCGGGCCCGACACTTCGGAAGTTTAAAATCAGAGTAGACATCCTGGGACATTGGATTAGTAGTAGGTGTTATTTGGATATGTGCATGTGCATGCAGTCTAATGTGCATGCTGTCAAGTAGTCACAGTCCGTTACTGCTTATTCTAAGTCCTTTACCCTGTTTTACGCATACACTAACACTAGTTTAAGAATGAGTTAAATTATTACTAATCTAATATGTGTGCGTAGACGTAGGTATTTCTTACTTAACCTAAGTGCCCAGGGCGCCGGCGCACCGGATACTTGACCAACGTTGTCAACGAGAAAACCGACCGCGCCTTGGGATGGTTAGTCACCTTGCCAGTAGTAGAATAGGTTTCCAGATTCAAGGGCCATCCTGTCCTCCCCTCTCTTCGGACTTCGGATAACCCAAGAATATCCCATCTTATTCTACTCAGCTCGGTTTCCAACGCCACTACACTTTCATCATGTCTCAGTGTCCTTGTGTTATATGTAGCCAGGTATAATCGTCGGTTCTAACAGCTTGACCGAACCCAGCGATTCATCGTACCCCCTCCCCTGCCCTATCGTTATCATAGTCGCTGCCTTAGCTAGGAATAGTAGGGCCGTCGGGGACTAGGTGCCGTCGAGTGGTTTGATTTTGCATGGGAGGTTTATGCTCTAATCACCATGCTGAGCAGGCAGTTTGGTGATCGCAGTGCCTAGACCTCTAGCACCGGTGACGCTGCTGGTCACCGGTCTCTGGTATTTGAGATCTAGCAAAGAAATAATTAAACCGCCATTGATCGATCCTCAGAGCTCCGTCCGTTATTCAGCAGAGTGCGCCGCTTGCAGGAGGAGATGGCTTGGGTCCCGTGTTATGGTGATCGGAACCCCTTACACCCCTTCCATTATATAATAAAATTTAATTATAAACTTTATTATTTAATTGTCAAGTATATAATTTCATATATACCGTAATACATTACAATTTGTATAGGTGATACGTTGTCCCCGTACACTTGTTGTCATTGTGCGTGGCCCCATCTTTTTGTCATTAGGAGCACAAAGGGGCTGCCCCACGGCGCACATGACACAATTAATACAGCGGCAAGTAATAATAAAGCATGACTTTTACTCGGTCGTGTAAGCCGTGTCGTGTTGCAGACTTCGCCGGGACCTCCGGAAAATGTAATATTATACTCATGTTGTACACGTTACTGACACAGGATATTTGAGATATAAGCAAACGAATTCGTATACATACATTGGTATATCCAAACTTTTTATGTTTAATCTTTTTTCTTAAATTCAAGTTATTTATGTTTGGTAGGCAAGTATAATATGTGATAAGCAAAATAATCTTTAAAGAATCCTTGAAACAAAAGTTAATAATCGGTATGGAATGTTATATGGTTGAAACGAAAATCCTACACACGAATAATTATGGTGTTCAATACTGATCAGCATTGGCAGCTTCGATAATTTGTTGTTTCTTTTGTTTTAAAAATATTAACCGTCAACCAAAATAAATATACATTTCTACAATTGATCGTCTATTTTTGTATTATTACAAAATCCACGGCATTCAATTATACATAAAATAATACAAAGAATTTTTGCAATATATATTGCCAATTAAGGATTTACATTTTACGAATGAATCAACTTATACTTAGTCTGAACATAAATACCGGTACACTGAAGAAAACGAAATAAATTTGATTAGATTTGAATTTAGAATCAGTCATTCTCACGTGACAAATAAATATATTTTCTCATTTTGGCGCCAATCATTATTAAATGATTTACTCATATTAAAACGGAGTAGGGATAATAAAAACGGTATTGCTGTAATTGCATTTCACAAAGTACGCATGGAGGCAAATGCAATTTTTAAAGTCTCCATCCGCTTGGTATTAGCCGAATGTTTGTGTACCGGGCTATTGGTAGGTACATTGAAACGTCCTCTGTTGGCAACGTGATCATTATCCGGCTTCAGTGATGGTTTGGTGGGGTATAAGCTATCAAGGAATAACTGAACCATATTTATGTAAAAAGGTGTTAAAACGTCTGCTCAAGTGTATCAAGAAATGGTTCTTGAGAAGGTCGTAAACCTTCTTAACAACACCCTGTTCCATAACCAAGAATGGTCCTTTCAGCTAGACTCAGGACTTTGTAAGGGGAGAGTGCACGGCGCATTCTCACAGCCGTTGGGCGCATTCGAATGGCCACGTTACCCATCTCTCACAGAAGACTACCTTAAAAAGTACTGCATTTCCTACTTTATCGTATTTCCCCAATGGACGTACGTACGTATTTCGGTAGTGAGTGAGATATGCCAGAGCCCATTCCTATCCCATCTTATCCTATCCCTCCCCATTTTCCCAACCCTTTCTCCCAATCCATCCCTTAATCTGCAAAGGTAGGCAGCACATCCGGGGGCACGCCAACGTTTGTCATTCTGGACTGATGTTGGCATGTATCGCGGATGTCTATGGACGACAGTATCCACATACCATCAGGTGGACTATATGCTCGTCTATCCCCTTTTTTCTATTAAAAAAACAGCACCAGGTCATAAGGTTCGCTTAATACAGGCGTGGCTAGAAAGGTATATTCCCGACTTCATTAGAGCTGAAGACTGGCCATCATCTAGTCCCGATCTTAATCCTAAATTAATCTAAAACTGTTTTAGAGAGCATGGCATGCTCTAAACGCCACGATAATTTTGAAACCAGAAAACAGGGTAGCAGTTGCCAATTTTCCCATGGAAAGGTGCCATGGAAATTTCCCATGGTATTTCAATCGAAAACTGGTCCCAAGGTTTGATAGATTGAATAAAAGTAAATGGTGACAATTTCGAATAAACGTTATACATATTTTTAAAATGCTTGCCTATTCTTAGCACAAATTCTTCTAATAACATGATAATGTAAATATAAAAATATCAATGTTTTCTTTGCAACAATATTTATGGCTAGACTAGATATATTAATTATGAACTAAGTCACTACCTACTACTAAAAGTAGGTGTTGACTAAGGGCAGTATGGAGTAAGATTTGTGTAAGAACGTGTAAGTACAATTATGTAATTAATTATGTTGAACGATTTGCCAATATTATAGTTTTGTATGTAGATAAATATGTATATATTTGTGTATATACGTTATTTAAGTGTACTGTATATGTATATGTAGGTAATAAAATGTATTATTTATCTATACAGTTAGTTACCTATTCATTTCCCATCACAATTAACTAACCAATTTGTGAAGTTGTAAAATGGTTTTGATAAATAATTTTAAAAAATGGTAAAAAAGAAACAAGAAACCAAACCCAAACCTACGTCTCAGAAGCCACCGCCCGTTTTCAATCATTTTAGAACTCTTGCTTTAAAAGTGGATTTATATTTTGTGAACAAATCCACGGATGAGATTTTTTTATTATATAACTTCTGAGTTCGACATGCAAACGAATTTTGTGCATATTTTGTGTACTAGGAACGTGAAACGTGTGTCTAGTGCGATCAGTAGGGGCATTTAATTGAATGAATAAAATAGTTAATACTGGAGTATCAATGTTGCAGGAACATACGTCATGTAAAAATATAAGGATATCTAGCAGGGAGCGCCTATTCTCTAATGACATGAGATGATAATACCTGTAAGATTCCTTATATGTACTCTGTATGTATACGTCTACTGCGATAATTTAAATATTTCAGAAACCTTTGTCGTATCATCTCAATGTCATGTTTGTAAGTTGTATATGGAGATTCGATCTGTTAGAACCATATTCTAATACAGATCTTACATATGCAAAGTAAAGTACCTTTTGACAATCAAAATCAGCAAAGGATTGACTGTAACGTATAATGAAATCAAGGTTCTTGAAAGCTTTGCTAGTAACATTCGCAACATCCTCAGAAAAGGTAATTTTTTAATAATTTTTACGGGATACAATTTACCAGCAAAACTGTCCTTAGTGGGCAACATAAGTGAAAACTTCAAAAAATTTAAACAATCCTTTGAGATTTATCTAGAAGCGGCGAATCTATCCAGCGCATCCGAAGCAAGGAAGATCGCCATCTTTCTCAATCTTGTAGGGGAAGAAGCCCTAAATGTGTATAATACACTTGAAGTGGAAGACGCAAACACATTAAAAGATGTCACAAACTTGTTCGATACTTACTGCAACCCAAAGAAAAATGTCCTGCACTGTCGATATTTATTTTACACACGAAGTCAAAAGGAGGGAGAAAAGTTCGACTCCTATTTGACAGATTTAAAACAGCTATGTAATGATTGTAATTTTAACAAGAACAAAGACGAAATCCTACGTGATAGATTAGTATTCGGATCGACTGATACTGAGTGTCAAAAAAAATTAATAAAATTAGGAGACCCACCCCTTGATGAAGTTATCTCAACCCTCAGAGTGGCTGAGATCACCTATTCACATGTTAAAGAAATACAAGGGAAAGAAGTGGATGCCATAGCAATTCAAAAAAATAAACAGGAATAATGATACGAAAAATAACAGGAGCTGCTCAAACTGCGGATTTATTCACCAATATGGTCAGTGTCCAGCTTTTAATAAAACATGTATGAAATGCAATAGAAAAAACCACTATGCAAAGATGTGTCGCAGCAGTGGTAATTATTCAAATGAGGTGACTCTGAAAGAGGATTATGATATATACATTGAAACTGTCACTTCTAATATGACAGTTGACTCAGTGGCCTGGTATCAAAATGTAATATTACCTGGAAACAATACAGTCAGCTTCAAATTGGACCCTGGAGCAGATGTCAGCATCCTTCCTGAGCATTTATTTGATAAAATAACAGCGGTCTACCCTATTACACTGTCAGAAACATCGGCTACATTGGAAAGTTGGAATGGATTCAAGACTCAAATTAAAGGATTGGCAAAAATAAACATAAGTGTAAATGACAAGACATACTCAGAAACTTTCTGCATAGCAGGAAATGAAAAATCAATGCCTATTTTGTGTCGTGATGCATGTGTGCGTTTAAATTTAGTTAAAAGAGTGTCATCTGTGGTTACTGAGAGTCACGGCAAAGAGGACTTAACTAATAATAATGCAGATTTATTTACTGGTATTGGTAAGTTTATTAAACCATATAATATTAAATTGAAAAAGGATACAATTCCAACATCAAAACCCCCATATAGGGTTCCTTTAAAATTAAGACCGAAATTGCAAGAAGAATTATTTAGACTGGAGAGTCTAAGCATCATTAGTAAAGTAATAGAACCTTCTGAATGGGTCAACAGACTAGTTATAATTGAAAAGCCTGATAAGACTATTAGAATATGCCTTGACCCAAAAGATCTAAACAATGCAATAGTCAAAGATTATTGCTATATTCCTACTGTGGAAGATTTATCAGCCAAGATAAAAAATGCCAAGTTCTTTTCTGTGCTTGATCTCAAAGATTCATTTTGGCACATTGTTTTAAGTAAAAACAGCTCAAATTACTGTACGTTTTCAACCATGTTTGGTACCTACAAATTTAATCGCCTACCTTTTGGTATATCCATTGCTTCTGAGGTATTCCAAAAATATTTATCTGATATATTTGGTCCTATTGATGGTGTTGTCAACTACATTGATGATGTACTTTGTTATGCAGAAACTGAGGAACAAATGAATAATATCATAGCTCAGGTATTTGAAAAAGCTAGGGAGCATAATATAAAATTTAATGTTAAAAAGTTCCAATATATGACAACACAAGTGAAATATTTAGGACAGATTTTTGAAAATGGTACAGTGTGTCCAGATCCAGACTCAATTAAAGCAATAACTGACTATGATATTCCTAAAGACAAAACCGACTTACAAAGACTCCTGGGACTAATAAATTATTTGCGTTCCTACATCCCAAACCTTGCTTCTGTCACAAGCCCACTGAGAGACTTACTAAAGAAAAATACAATTTATGATTGGCAAGAAGTACATAGAAAAGCATTTGAAAAAATAAAAACCATTCTATCCACTTACCCTGTTCTAAACACATTCGACCCCAGTAAAAGCATAACAATTCAGACAGATTCGAGCAAAACTGGAATAGGATGTGTATTGTTACAAGACAAAAAACCCATATATTATGCATCAAAATCGTTAACACCAACTGAGGTGAATTATGGACAAATAGAAAAAGAATTTTTGGCCATACTATACTCTTGCAAAAAGTTTCATTCTTTCATCTATGGCAAAAATGTGACAATACTTACTGATCACCTTCCTCTAATATCCATAATGAAAAAGGACTTATGTAATATCCCATCGTCTCGGCTACAGAGAATAAAATTGAAACTAAGTAAATATGATATTACCTTACAACACGTTCCAGGCACTCAAATGCACATCGCAGATGCTTTGAGTCGTGCATGCTCCACAGCTAGTCAAGAGTGTGACAATGACCTTAATGAAGTAGTGCACAGTGTTAATGTGTCAAATGACATATTGTCTCGGATTAGACAAGAAACATGCAAAGACCCAATAGCAATAAAATTGATTACTTGTTTTAGAAATGGTTGGCCATCAACAACTAATAAGGTACCCACAGAATTAAAATACTATTATAATCTAAGAGAGACAATTTGTTTTGAAGATAACCTTATTTTCATTAACAATAGACTTTACATTCCCAAGTCATTACAAGATTTTATACGGGGCAAAATCCATGAATGCCATTTTGGCATGACTAAGACTAAAGCACGGGCAAAAACATTATTTTTTTGGCAAAATATGGGCTCTGATATAAATAGGCTCATTTCAGAATGTATTGTCTGTGCAAAATATTCCAACAATAATGTAAAAGAACCTATGATTATTAGGGAACAACCTGAATTGCCATTCCAGTATGTTTCCATAGATATACTTCAGTATGGCAATTGTGATTACCTCACTTTAGTTGATCACTATTCTAAATGGATAGAACTACACAAATTGACCAGTAAAACAGCTGAAGCCACAGTTACAATTTTAAAAACTATTTTTGCAACTCATGGTGTTCCTGAGATATTATATTCTGACAACATGCCATTTAACTCATTAGCTTTTCTAGAATTCAGTAAACAATGGAATTTTAAAACTATATTTTCAAGTCCTCATTATCACCAAAGTAATGGTGCTGCTGAAAGGGCAGTTGCAATTTGCAAAAACTTTTTGAAAAAGTCCAATGAAACAAACACTGACCTGCAAATATTTTTATTGGAATATAGAAACAGCCCTGTAGTAGGTATGGATATATCACCATCACAATTATTGTTAAATAGATTATGTCGCACTAAACTTCCTGTAAATAGAGTTTTGTTAGAACCAAAAATATATTCCGGAGTCAAAAAAATGTTAATTCAGAATGCATTAAAAAACAAAACATATTATGATCAACATTCAAAATATAGAAATCACACATTTAAAGAGGGGCAATCTGTCTTATACAAGGAAAATGAAAACAGTAAAACATGGAAACCAGCCACAGTATTCAGAAATACTGACAACCCCCGTTCAGTTATAATAAAAGACAATTATGGTAACTTGAAAAGAAGAAACACATGGTTTATTAAATTAGATAAATGCAGGGATAAGGCAACAGATCACTCAATGAAAACACAACCAGCGTGGTCTCAAGTGATCACCCTACAGTCACCTGGTACTGAATCTGAAGCTCAATCTGTTGATCTTCCAAACCCACCAAGGAGGTCTAATAGAGATATTAGACTTCCTTCTCATCTTCATGATTATGTCAGAAACTAATTAATGTTAAATATGTAATCTCTACTATTATGTAATTGTGTTCTTTTCTTTAAACAACATTGTTTATTATGTAAGTTAATACAGTCCGTATGGTAATGATACACTTATTTCTTATAAAAGGGAAGATGTAGTAGATTTGAGATATGTTTGTAGTCTGTGGTAAAAACATAGATTATCTATAGTCAGTAATAAACCAAGCTTGTAATGGTGAACTGAGTTTTATTTAATATACAAAGAAAATAAAACAATACATTTTTAATCGACAGAAAAATGTGAGAAGAAGTCACAACACTAGTGGTCGCCCGTGACTTTGTCCACGATAACCCTATCGTGGACAAAGTCACGGGCGACCACTAGTTTAGTGTAGATAACAATTATTAAATAGTAAACTCCGTTTATTTGCTAATATGTATAAGACGCGCGCCCTTGCGATCAGTGTAGGAAATTTTACATCTTCTGAAATGTCTATAATCATAACATAACTCAGTACAACAAGGACATATTCGTATCTCAAGTTCATCTAAAACTTATGTATTCAACCACGAACATGTGCGTCAAAGGCGCTACTGTATAATTTATTGGGAGTTGTATTCATATATCGTTACAATTTGCATGGTATGAATTATCAATGCTGTCGGAGGGACCGCGGGCGGTCGGACGTTGAGTGAAATACTATGTTGTGCTACCCCACGATTAATCCCTTAAAAATTAAATATTTCCCTTCGGGATCGTCGCCGTAACATACAGAAGGTCAACTATGTAGGTATACCGAAACCCAAAGAATTTTGTCAAAGAATTGTTGTGCTTTACCGAAAAACCCAAGAGTTTCTTTCCATTTGGAATTCGGCCATAACTGACCGTGACTTAGTATTAGGTATCGCTCTCCAATTACAAGTACGTGCTTTCAAAATGTGTGTGCACTTATGTATAATAAAGGCAAGTCCACAACAAGTCTCCTCGTGTTTCCATTAAACAACGTTACGGTGTAAGAAGCCACAAAAACCCCACTCAAATGTTTTAATAAAATCATGAAAGCATTTACTAAAATTAAAAGGGTGCCTTTTTAATTTCGTTCAAAGATTTCGCTTTTGTTTTATTAAACAAGAAATTCTGCAAATTCGCTTCCCCATTTCCGAAAATTAATAAAAAATACGTTTTTGTTGCTCACTTTTGTTAAATTATTATAGGTACTGCTAGTATTTATTTATTATTCAAAGTCCACCAGTGTTACACATCGGTTACAAGATAAAAAAAATAAAGAAATACATTCTTATGTGTGCATAATTTAAGGTGAACACAACATTGACAGAGATAATTTGTTAATTAAGTAAATTAATAATTGTTAATTATACAAATAAAATATAAATATGTATTTGTGAAATAGATTTACAATAAGTTATTATACTTATGGGTAATCTCCATATTAGTAATGTATGGGAAAGTTGAGACACTAAAATGAAACAATAAAAAGTACAAAATAAACAGTGTTTATCTATTTTGTAAATCGATAGGAACTTTATTGTTAAAATTACTAATTTTACTTTTTAAGTAAATCCAAATCAAACACCCGTTCATATAATAAGTTGTACCGACTACACATTCCACATACTAGGGAATGGATACCAAGGTTGGTACGACAAAAGGGGGGCTTGACAGTTATGATAGGACGTCGCGGAATGCTGTGTGGAACCGTGAAAGGCACTAATTCTAACAGTTGGTTGCAGTCAATTATTTCATTAGTAAAAAGGACATCCTGTCTTTCAATTCTTTTTTCTTCTTTCAACGGCGGCGTGCAAGTGCATTATAGTTATAAAAGTATTTTAGTTTGCGGTTGACGGAATTGTTTCGTATTACGTTTTAGAAATCCGACCATTTGTAGAGATTTTTTACAATCGTATCAATATAAGACTTAACACGTAATTTAGAGTCGACAATGACACTTAAATCACGCACCATATTTACAACCTGCACAGTTACAGATTTGTTATTCACTTTGAAACCATTTGTTGAGTCTGTTTTTGAATTTGATTATTCAAAAACCACCTCCATATTGAAATGAATTGAATGTTTTCTATTGCTATTATTTTCCATGTGTCCACAATTCTAACAGTCTGTGACTTTGAAAAATATGTTTTTAAAGTAACATGTAATGTAAGCAACATATGTTTTCAAACATTGATGTTTTCATCTCAAATGACTTTTGAGCAGGTAAGCTGTGGAATTATTAAATAAATTGATTTTTATAAACTGTAACCTGTTTCCTTGTTTCCTACATAAATGTTTCCTAACCATATTTAGTTCGTATTAGTTGTATTCATTAAGAGATACCTAATTCTGCTAGGAAGGTTAAGCAAGCTCGGGAAAAAGTTTGGTGAAAAAATAGTTTCTCTCTTTTGGTAAGATAAATAAAACCTAATAGTTCGCCCCAAGTCGTACCCGGACAAAAACTGAAGTTTTTTAGAACAAAGAGGATTTGTTGAAAGTAGCACAGGAAACTATTTTAGTTTTTTACACAAGTTATTTTCGTTCGCGGTTGTACAAACCAACTGTATCTGAAACCGTGAAATACGGCGGATACTGCAAGTAAACTTTGTTCTTGAATTACCTATACATACTAGTACATGTACTCGTAAGAGTTCGATGACCTGGATGCACCAGTAGCAATCAGATTATCTAGTTTTATGCACATTTCTGCACACTGGTACGTATTGTTCTGTTTGTTACGACCTTATTTATGTGTGTTGTAGATACTTATCATATCAGTATCTCTTCTTTGTTGTCTAACATTCAACCTCCAAACCAAACATAATATTAAGCTGCTAAAATGATTCACGCGATTCTATTGTTTAGTGTATTTTTGCGTGATTTCTTTAGTTTCCACGACGTTCGGTTTGTTTCTTTTGCTTTGTCTAAATACGATATTTTTTAGTAAATATAAGTAATACGAAGAAAAGATTTTTGAAAACTGTAGCAATCAGCGGCTCTGCAAATGTACGTACGATGTGTTAAATGCGCTAACATGTAAAATGTTTTATATATTTTTTATAGAATCGATGATTGACGAGTGACCACATGATCGTAAGTGGTCAGCGTCACCTGCAACACCAACACACCAAGGGGCATGCGGGTGTGCGCCGACCTTGCAGAATCATGTTCATGGCTCTCTTGAGCCTCATTTCGTTGCATAGTAGAAAAGCCGAGAGTTCATTCTACAACTTTCGGGTTCGCGGTATTAACGGTCTTGATGAGCGCACTGTACGCGGCGACTCTGTGTCAAGTAAATGCGGATTAACCGCACGACGACAACGAGATGTGTGATGGTAAAAACCTGAAGTTGGCATCAAATTGAACAGCTCTTCAGAATATTCCCCATTATACAGGCGCAAGAACACAAAGAGACGCAATAATATACCTAGATATATATACTATACTATATTCTGTATATAACCTATACAGACAGAACCTATACGTATACCCATGTCTATGCTTATATGCAATACAGACTGAAAAGTTAAAATGACTGTAAGTGATTATTGAATATTATTGATTTTTTTTGTATTTATTTAAAGGCGGACTAAATGCCTACTGGCATTTTCTGCCAGTACGGCCAGTTTCTGTCAGTTTTGGCTAAACAGAAGTACGGAGGGCTGTGCATCGTGCAATCATTAATAATGACTAAATAGCAGTACATATAACACAATACACATATAATACCTAGGTACACTATTCCAGTTTTATTAATGATCAGTATTATAAATTTATTGTTTGAAATTCGATCAACTTAGCGATGAATTTGTTTTATGTACGGTCCTAAAAACATCAGTACATTTAGACTTAAACTTTTACTGTGTATAGAGTTTTATACATTTAACGCCATCACATAATTCCTTATTTATAACACTTGATAAACATTACAAGTAAGATTACATAGGGAATTCTGTAGTATCAGTTGAGAGAACAAATGGACAAAGTGTCTCACTTGACCAAGCCTCGGATTCTTCACTTGGACAAGTGAATTTTGCTGTTGAATGCGATGGCACTGATGGCGCAATATACAATAAAATTTGAGCTTAATTGTAATCACACACACATATAAGCATCATTTATGTCGATATGCGACAGTGCACACAACGCCATAATATAATTCCGGCCTAACATTAATATTTGCTTTCCTTATTTTCACATTTTATGTGTTAGTTTGTTGTCGAAAGGAATTGTGCTATCTTGTGGGTGCGACTGAACGGTACACACTCCATAAAGTAAACATAAGAATCTCGCGAGTTTACCCACATGTGTGTTCTCGGTGGAAATTATTGGGAGCACTCCATCGCGTTCGCCCGGAGGCGTAAGGGTCCTAAAAGAACTTCAAAGAGTTACTGATTGCCATTTATTTATACTTTTATACTAGGCACTCATATGGGTGGAAATATTCATAACGAGAAAAGGATCGAGTAAACTAAAATCGAGAGTTTTCTTGAGAACATACAAGCGAATAAAACTATTAACGTATTTGCCAATTGAGCCATTGAACAAGAAACTATTGAATAGCTCCTTCGCACCTCGTTATTAATCTAGTCAATAGGCGGCTGGCTAGTCGGTGGCGCCAAACGTCAGTACAATGTTGTAGAACAGTGGTCGTCAAATTTTTTGATCAAGGGCCAATAGAGACATTTGCGGATGGCACCTCGGGCCGCATACATTCTCATCCTTACTAATATATAAAATCGCAACGATGTCTTTTTGATTGTTTAAAAGTTGTTCACGCAGGCGTTGTATAGGTGAATTGTGGTCAAATTTTGCACCAACTTTCCTGGAGTTCACGAAAAGGACATAAGCTACATGCCTGCCCTGGAAAATAAACGATTCCTGGGGGATAAATAAAAATCTGCGGGGTCACTGCGGGCTGCATGTATCATTGATTCGGGCCGCAGTTTGACGACCACGGTTACATAAAAGTTAACGTGTACTTTCAATTAAAGCAACGCATATACGACGTTAAAATCGCCATAATAAATAGTTCAAGAACTCAAAAATGTTTGTAACCGCTCTGTTGGTTTACGCTTTACTCTGCTATGATGTGTCCACCTATGAATATGCACTATCTATTGCAGACGTGGATATATCGTTAAGAATGCTTACAACAATAATTCATGACCTATATCGTCTATATGGGAGGGGTTTAATTTGCCCAGTTGAGTTTGACAATCTCCAATTGTACAAGAATTTATCAGATAAACCTAAGCGATTGGCAATCTTATTTTCGTCTCTGAAGCAAGGTCTGTAAACGAAGACCTTAATTTTCCGCTTACCAATTTGGTTTTCTTAGAGTAGCTACATATTGATCGATTCCTAAGCCATTTCGGTATCGATATTAAAGCTTTTGTAAACCGAGTTTCGTTGCTTTATAGACTGCGGTATATGTTTATGACTAAAGTAATAGCTGTCGCCTAAGCCCCGGGAACTGTTCATTTAATGGGCTGTAAATGAAAAATGGCGCAGTTGTCGTGACGCGTGGTCGCCAAGGGTGCTGTTAGCCTTCCGCGGGGGCGATATACGTGGCCACTGTCCTATTTATGATCCATTTGTATCGGTCCACTGACGGTTATGTGACTCCGCTTGGTAAGTGAAAAAGATAACATTGTTTTGAAGACAGCTATATGTACTAAATATTTCATGACTAGTTCGTAGTGCTACGTCTAATCAGATCTGGAGCTTTTGGAGTTCAAGAATTAACTTTGGTCCATTGTTGACTGAACGGTTTTGGCGTCGTCTTTGTCCAAGAAAAATAAGGCTTTTGAAATTAAGACATGTAATTTGATTTCGAAGGTAATGGTCGTCAGTCAATTGTTCTTTGTCTCTGTCATCTTCCCGGTCTATTCTCGTCAGTCAACGATTCTTGCCGCCAGTTAGTCTTACTAAGAAGGTTGGACGCCGCTACAGTTGACTATTATTATAGGCGACCCTTGTAGGCCTACATGGTCATAGTAGGTACATGGAAAAAGGATCAAAATAAATCTCCACTAATATGAGCAAAAGCTATTTACTCGTACCTCAATTGTTTAAAATATTATCAGATCATATAAATGTATATATGACAGCGCCATCTGTATCAGCTCACATTTATCGATACAAAATTTAAAGAAACAAATTATTAATTAATTGTGTGAAAAATATATTAAAGCGGCGTGGGCCAACTTTATTACACATGGTTCTAACAAATAGTTCGATTTGGCGATCCCAGATGACGACAGCTGCCTTTTATTTTCTGTGCAGAGAAACACCTATCGGCAAAATCCATATTTCGAAAGAAAAAGATTTCTTCGTCTGGCCTGCAATTTGAAATCACGATTGCTCAAAGGCGTTCGTTTCGCTCCTTTCTGCAGGTGGTTTTTAGTGCCTTTAGGAAACGGAATTTGTATTTTAATCTCGACGCAACGAACTTCTCCTTATTCAGTTTCAAAGGTTATCAAGGAATAAATTAGACAAAGTTATAACTTTAAGATTAATTCGCATTCTTACATAACATTAATGTTCATGAATGTATATCGCCAAATGAAATGTAGTTAGTATTCCAAAACAAACGTACACACTATGTTTATATTTAGGGATGGATTTGGAGAAATGGTTAGGAAAATGGGGAGGGAGGGGATAGGATGGGATGGGATGGGAATGGATTCTGGCATATTATTATCACTCATTATCGAAACAGATATGTACATACATTGGGAGAATCGGATAAAGTGGGAAATGCAGTACATTTTACTTTTTTCTCCTGCGAGAGAGCAAATGAAATTAAAATAAATAGCTAAAACAACGTGTTCACACAACGATGCCGCTAGTCGCCGCGACCAATGATCCCATGTGTACGACGCCTATATAATATATTTACATATAATATATTGTGTGGAATTTATATAGATTACCGCAACTGTGAATTAAAAGATGGTTATAGTAATTTACCATCGCTTCGAATGGGATGCTCATTCCCTAACATTCCATGTTTGCTCATTTCCTGTAATTACCTATTTGACGACGTCAAAGAACTTTGTAAAACAACTCATATTAAAACGATGTTATTTACCCTTCAGAAGTGTGATTCGCTCAATAATTTGTTCGGGTATGAGGAGGGTGGCACCTATACTTAATTTTGTTTACGTCTCCTTGCGAATAAATACTTATATAACATAAACAAGTTGGTACAATGTACAGCACACAGAACAACACATACAACTCTAGATGGTACATCTCCGTCGATTATTTTTTCCTAATAAGATTTTTCACAATATTAGATTATCAGATAATAATATAAGACGGCTCATATTTTGTCATATTTTCTGGCGAGATGCTTCTCGTTTAGTAAAGGAATAAGTCTCTGGTTAGTATTACGTCTTATGTTATTGGCACACGGTTAATAGAATTTGGTTTCGTCAGAGACATGGGCCGCCCAATCTGAGGTCCATTGTACCTTCATTCAATAAGATTCGCATACTACCACGTTTGCCCAAACTTTACTACAATATAATACTAATTGTTTTGTGAAATTAATTTTGTTGAGGCATTGATTTTCGTGTCGGGTTCAGGAACAATGGGTATCATTGTAAGGAGTTTGTTTTCAACCTGTAGCGTAGCGACAACAACTTGTTTACAGTATGCCTCAGTCGAATCGAATTAAAACAATCCGACCGACAATGAATGGTTACATATTTATTGAAAGTCTTTGTAAGTACTCGTAAGTTTGTAATTGTGCATTGCTATATTTTTACTAGGTAAGCTTTAATTAACATTAAGTTTACCTGGGTAAACTTAATGTTAATATTATAATAGATTATTACATGTAAGAAATATTAGTCCGCTTCGAATAATTTTTGTACGTACTAAACAATATCCAACTGCATATTTTCTTCGAGACATCAGAGGGCACTGAGGGGCCCCCAACAAGACTCCCCGCACTACCGAAACACTGCACCGTTTTCTTGAAGCATCTCAGCGTACTTTTAACCCCCTCCTATTATTACACTGGAGAAACGTAGATGGCTCAAAATGATACCCCGATGAGAAGTTTAGGAGCTAAACTAAACTGCCAAATTTCAAGTTTCTACGACTTTTAGTTTTGAACATATATATTAACACGAAATACTACAATTTTGTCACTCACTCATTCACTCAGTGATCGTCAAAAATCTAAAATGCTTTCAGAGGAGCTAGGAAGCTGAAATTTGGCATGCCCATTGAGGTTGGAATATAACCTAAGGGAACAATCTGAAAATGGAAATTTTCCACTTTGGTCACCCCAAAGTGAAAGGAAGATTTACTATTACGTTAAACTCAATTAAGTATGATGATTTCTGAATATATTATATTGTCTGTGTATTGTCATTCAAAAACAAGTAAACATCAAAAAAAGAGAAGCAAAAATATGACATAGGTACTACGTGAACTAGTAGGTACATGAACGCCAGCGCACTGCTGGCCGTACTTGCAACTGTAAGGTTGCTAAGTTGTAGAAGCAATAATTTAACCATCTACAAAAAGATGAGAAAACCCAATTTTAACATAAGGGAGCCGTTAGATTATTATTTTTTTGGGATTTTCTGCTACCATAAAAGTTATAATCTTGCCAATATTTAACTGTACATCAGAATTTAAAATATGTACATATGAAGAATGTCTGTGATAGACTGGAAATTGAATTCTGTCACAGTAATGTTACAAAATTCCGAGCAGAATAAATACTCGGCTCGGAAATTGAAATCAATTATTACCTAAAATTACATGCAAAGAATGTACTCTGAGTTGAAATGCGTCCGTTAATCCAATAAAAAATAAGGAATATCAGCTGTTAATATTGGGGAACCTTTTCGAGAAATTGTAACATTCGGAAATCCATAACCAATCTATGAAATTGTAACATTAGGGAATACAGATGTATACTCGGGAACCCATTCTTAGACAATCTAAAAAAAATCAGCAGTACAGTCCCATTTAGATATTTGGGTAGGTATGTATAATAGTATATAAATAAAACACTGAAGATAAAAAAAAAGTAAATGAAAATATTTTCAAAATTGATTGGACATTTGTAATAATTAATTTATTTAACTTTTGTAATAATTTATTTTTATCTGTAGGCGTGTGTTTTTTCAGCATTGCTTAAGTTTGGGTAAATATAATCACATGTCTGTGATTATATTTACCCTGTGTATCAAATTACTTACATTCACAGACTGTGTATCAAATTACTTACATATTATACTCGAATTTTTAATTCCAAGGATTTCTGTCATTTTTTGATGTTACTAGACAACAAAAATGTTCCCACAAGAAATATGAGAGCTTCCAATAAAATAAAAAATATATGGCTACGATTTCTAGTTTAAAAATGTAAAATCATAATTTTGTAATTAAATCTTAATTATTATAAAAATATTTTAATTTTAGTTAAACACTTTAATAAATATCAATGTCAAAACATAAAATATAAATAAATTATATAAGGTATAAAATATAAGGTACATTGCTTAATTATAGATTTATCAAATATTGTGAAAATCCAAGTAGGAATACAATTTGTAATTTGCTTATTAAATGATTAAAAATAATATATAATAATAAACTGACCAGACAAAAAAGGTTTAAGACAACTGGAATGTCATAAAATGACAAATGTCAGAATTACATGCAATTAAAAATTGGAATATTTGGCATAGAGGCGACAAGGCGAGCACATACATCAGTACCTCTGATGGCAACCTACACGCGAACGCAGTGTAAAAGAAGGGCTTGAGGGTTCTGTTCATTTCGACAGTCCAGCGATTAAGCCCCATAGGTTTTCTACTGGGTCTTCTCAAAACGGCCGTCTTTTATTCTCTTATTTTAAGAGGAAGAATGGGGAAGAAGAAAGAGGATACAGCTCAATTTTGAGGATTTGATCACCGGATTTGAGTTCAGCAACCCAGAAAACCTACTGGTACACATTTTTATGCCGATTTATCGCAAATAAAATAAGAAAATAAAAGCGGGTACTTTGTGATCTATCCCTTCCCCCTCTTGAATCGAAACTACTCATATCGTTCCTTTATAAAAGCTATCATTTCAACAAAAATAAAATCTAAGTTGCCACCTCGCCGTTATCACCTAGTTGTATTTTGAGGGCTTTTTGGAGGCTGATTGCAGTACTAAAATATCTAATCTTTGACTTTACATTTCAACCAAGGCCTTGTGTTAGATATATTCCTGAAAACTGAAACCATGATTTCTGTTAATGATGCAGTAGATATACCTGAAAACGTTTTGACGGAATGTTTAATTAAAATTGCTAAGAGGTTATTATTATATACACGGATGAACCAGAGTACAATTTAAATATATTTGTACTCGGGACCTTCGTGGCTCCCTCTGCCACAGGCGATGTTCCTGTGTCGTCTCGCGTGTTTCCCCCCGCCCACGTACCGACAAGCAGACTTGAAAGGGCAAGCGCGTGCCTGAGGCCAAACCACACCGAAAACCTTCTTAATGAATATAAGTTCTAAGAAAATCGTGTCAAGAATTTCACGATTGAAATTGAAGACTTAGATCTCATCAACGTGTGATCAATCTGTGCGTGCGATAACGACAGTACTTTAATAAATACCTAATCATACAAATAATTGCTATGATTATTTTTAAAAACACGATTTTTATTAGTGATTGTTTAGTAAAAATGAAGATTATTCATATCAAAATTGCTTCGTAGGTCAAGAGATGTGTGACCCAAGTTCTCGAATTAAAGGCCTATTGGAGTTTTTCCGTTAAGCTACGACATGAGTGATGAAGCTCTCACAAAAGGTGCAAGGCTGGCCTTGCTCGACGGCAGCGCACTCGCATTTCCTTTGGTTTAATTAGATTCCAATTTAAATAATACATTCTCGTATGTTGACGTATTTTCACACGAATAGTTAGGTATACATACGGTTTGAGTCATTAGTATGTTATGGAGAAGGCTTTAAGGGCCACGCCACATTTCGGCGATAAATTTTGGGAACGGATGTAATCTATCGTTGAGTACGGAACTCGTGCGATGGATTGATGAAATCAACAACCCACGGCGACAGTTGGCATCATAAATGAATCATCCTTGTACTGTATACTAAGAGGATTAGTCTTATAGTTACAGTACTACTATACGGCATTACTCTCTTGTATGCGTTATATGTCGTTATATGCAATTTCCTTCATATACCTATAGTTATTCCGCGGTTTTAGGCAGATCGATAGGTTCTACAGGCTGAACAGGTCCTGCAGACCTAACTTAAAATTCATTTCATAATACATCGAAAGAAATACGAATGATGAAATAGAACCCAATAAAGTTTTTATCAGCTTATATATAAAATTGAGTTAGGAGCGGATAGTCCTCAGGGGACGGATTTAGGTAACTACTATTTGAATATTATACATATTTAATATTCTTTGTGAATAGAGATTATATATCTAGATTATATTAATTATATATAACGTTTCATTTCAGAATTTTAGGACAAATTCTGAAAGCGTTTCTTCACATTTAGGTGATTTTCTTTTTAAAAAAATTAGTTTCTATGTATATTATACGGTAGGTGAAACTAAAAATTCTTAACTGTATAACTGTATAGTACGATAGAAAAAAAAAAACAATTATAATTTTGAAAATGGAACTCTTAGCTTGTTATACGCCATTAAATTTCCAAAGCTATCATTTGTTTTTTATTTCTAGCGGCAATTTGAAAAATAGGCGTTTGTGGAGAGACAACTTAACAAGAGAACATTTTCCTTCAATTATTTTTTATAACTCGTTGCGGTTTAAATCAGAAATAAAGTTATGAAACACTTAAGTTAATATTTAGTGTCGAAGCTCCATCCAGTGCCACTGTTCTCGTTCAGTGAATTTAAACGTGATCGTACCCACCCCAGTGACGATGTCAGAGAAGGGTCCTGCGACGGCGGTGATTGAGGAAAACATCAAAACTGTGCGGCTCATGATTGAAGCATACAAACGACATATCAGCAGATACGGGCATCATTAGGTATTGGTATGAGTCAAGTTCAAACTATTTTACACAATCACCTACGGGGTAAGGAAACATTGTGCTAGATGGATTCCTCACAATTTGAGCAAAGCTCAAAAACACTGCCGCGTGGAATGGTGTCTCCAAAGGCTCGAAAAATTCGACAATGGTCAATAAAATGCTGTTTTTGATATAGTAACAGGTGATGAAAGCTGGATCTGCTGCATTGAGCCTAAAACTAAGAGGCGCAGTGGGTCTTTCCTTTCCTTTCGAAGAGTTGCCGACGAAAGTGAAGAAAGGACGGAGTGCTGAAAAGAAGATGATTGCCTTCTTCTTTGGCAGATCGGGCCACTTTGCTACTATAACTTTAGAAAATAAAAGAACAGTAACGCGGTCTGGTATGTAAACAACTGCTGGTCTTCTGTTATGGAAAAAGTCAAGGAACGACGCCCATGAAGCAGAATGATACGTTTTATGAATGCGGAAGAGGCAGTAACGGTCTTCCAAACGGCTGTTGAGGAGGTGCTCAAAGAACGGTGGGCTGAATGCTTCACACAATGGTTTCATCGCATGAAAAAATGTATCGATTGTCGCGGAGAATACTTCGGAAAGCAATAAAACAACTTCCATCTTTCATATTTGAGTTTCTAAAAACTTTCAGTATCACCTACTTAGATATATCTAACAAAGATGTAGAACCTTTTTCCCGGAAATCTATTTAACATTTGTGACTTTAATGTCTGGTATTTTGTGAGTAAGATTATTCGAAATAAATAAAAATATTTTTATGTGAAAGTATTTATAATGTGATTTTGGTGTTACGACCGCTTTGTATCGTCGTTGTAATGTATTGATTGTAGATGTAACTGTCTGATAAGGTGTACTTGTTCAATAAACTTAAAAAAATTATAATATATTTTTATTTAGATAAATGAACTTTGTTGTGAAAATATCTTCCTTCTGTAACATGGTTTGGCACTTCAGTAGCAATTATCTACTTCAGTTTTCACGGAAAATTATGAAGTTGGATCCGATTTATACAGGTAGGTAGGTGTCAAATTTCTTTAACAAAAAACCATGAACTTTAGAGAAGTTTCCGTCGAAATCACTCAATTTATTAAGCGTTGAGATAATTATAACGTTTTTAACACAGATATGCTACTTTCCGTTTTTAACATGTGGCTGATATTTATTTACGTGCTTACGTTACATTACATATTGTACATTTACAAGTAGTAAATTTGGTTTAGTTGTTATTTATGTAATGACAGTGTGTTAACGAGAAACAAAATATTTCATTTGACCCTAAAGCATTTAAATATAGAATTTATAACAAACTTAAAAAGTCTTCATTGTACCTACACATCAGTCGTAATTGTCTCTATTAATCAACATTACACGCATAAAATTAAGGTGGGTACTCACCGTGAGCACTCGCGTGTAATGTAGCAATCCAAAATTCGATGGCGAGCATTACATTACAATGGTGCGCTAGCGTAACGTACTTACCGAGAAACATTCGCTTTTGTAACGGATCGACTTCGAGCAATGCGCTCGATACAAACTGCGAACATGCGAACATTGGTATGTGTATCATATTGATGCATTTTGTTTTGGCAATGTCGGCAATGTGAAGTTACAACGTGTAACAATTGTGTTACAAATATGCGCACTGTAATGCTCGTCTCGACGTATTCACCACCTATGTAATGCTCGAACCCGATTACATTACACGCGAATGATCCCCGTGAGTAGTAACTTAGATAAATATTTTTATTACACATGAGATGTAATGAATAGATTATATTAACTATATATACTTATTAACCATATACACTGTGTAACCTACTTTTGTACTTATTTAAGGTATGATCCATTGGAAATATAGTCAGTATTTACTCAACAGTCTCGGCTTTCATTCCTCTCTCTGGGCACCACATTACACACATTTATTTTGCATATTCACGCACACACAGATGTAAACCCCCTCGCATCATACACACGTGCATACACAAACACACATATACATACGTACTGCTTCCAATCATAATTATTATATGTACACTCACCAGTTTCTTTGACTGACACACAACTCACCACTGGTATGTGTGTACCATCCTAAGGTTGATAGTCCGTTGCACGACATAGAACGATAAGGGCTATTTTCGCTTCCAAGAACAATCTGACATTTACTACATTTACGTAATGACGTCAATGCTTTGCTGCGTGTTCCAAGTTGGAATTGATGGAACTGATAGTAATTTATTTTGAGAAACTTGATTTTCTAGTAATATGCTAAAAGATAAATCTATGTATTTTATCTTTAAAACTATGTTCTACTATTGAAATAAATCACTCGATTCATTTTCATTTTATTATAATGAACAACAAAATACCTTTTCTCTTTATAAAAACAAAAACTGCATGATTATATTATACTATGTGACTCGATCTAAAAACTAAAAGTCTACACTGGTTCCAAACTGGACCAGCATAATGAAAGAACAGGAAACGTCCTTGAATGACAATGTACTAACATAATATCACATTAATAACGATATTAATAAGTCACGCACTACTCTCGCCGTGTGCAAAGTAATCTTGTAAAGAAATAAACTGCTGTATTTCATTTTCCAGGTAAACATTTCGGACTGTCGGTAACATTTAAATTTTGTTGGACATGTATATAACTCAAACCCGTTCCTCGTAGAAGAGGTAGGGGGCTCTTCAACACCATCAAATGTCATCCAACCCCAAATATTTACTGAAATATTCGATCAGACTCTTTATTAGGTACTACCTACGTGATCTTCTGTGTAACGAGTCGAATTGTAGTGTAGATGTAGGCATTCACGCTGACTAGATTTGAAGGTTCTTCTCATCACAGAATACAGTATTACTCCAATCGAAATCCAAGTATTCTTTAGCGGAATTCAATCTAGCAATTCTACGAACGTCAGTCGTATATATTTACTTGGCAGTCTATAATACAAACCCATATAATGTAAACCCATATAATGTAAACCCATATAATGTAAACCCATATAATGTAAACCCATATAATGTAAATTTCTAATTGTTTGAGGACTCACATCAATCATCTCTGCAAATTACTTGGTCTAAAACCATTAACTTCGTATTCGCGTCTCAGTAATTCTCTGTTAACATTTGAGATCACAGGCCGACCAGCACTTGGCCTATGATCCTCAAATATCTCTCCCCACCTTTCCGAATAATTCAAAAACAAACAATCTGTCTCTAAAAGTAAAAATAAATTAAGTAACAGATACAGTAACATGATAATTTAAAAAAAAAAAACATTTATATCGTGGTACCGAATAAAACTTACTGATATATTTAATTTTCTATATATTTCAATAATATTATGACTCTCATTATATTGAGCAATTATTTGTGCCCTCTCGAGAATGAACAAATTGCGGGGCATTGCAATTATTTTATTTTTCCTTGGAGACGAAAATTAAAATTGCAAAATTGTTTAACAAATGTCAGTGTTACTTGCATTTTCCTTTTTAATTTAGGAACTAGAAGACGGAATGAAATTATTTTTCTTTTTCAATCTAAATAGGTAGTAATAGCTTTCAGCGAAATAATAGATTTTGGATTATGTATTGTAGAAAATAATAAACTAATGCTTTAATAACATAACACAGAGTAAATTAATAGCTTTAAACTATATATGACTTTTTATTGGTTTGCAGTCAACTACTACGTTATATTGTGCATCTCTTTCAGTATTCAAGGTTCAACCTTAGACATATTTGCAGTAGTTAGAACATTCTTTAAAAACGGTAAACCACTTTCTTGGCCTAGGTACCTGAGTACCTAGGTACCTAACTAGGCAAATATTAGTTCGTAATTGCTTTATATGTTTTGTTAATGTTAGTTCTCTACTAGTATCTACTTAAATAAATAAAATGAAGTAAATAAATAACTAGGATAGATCGATATGTAACTGTGAAAAATTAGGTGATCTACTCCAGTGTTAGTGGACATACATTCGTATGTCCACTAACACTGGACATCTAACATTCGGACATACAACGAATACATACATTCGTTGGGAACTAAATTACTCGTAGTAAGCAGTTAGTGCGACCGGACCGTGGTCACCGCAATGAAATAAACGCGGCACTCCTAATGTGTGAACACCTACCAAAAGTAACTTAAAATGTCATATATCTCTACTCCAAAACGCAAAGGGTACAGTAAGCTAGCTTTGAGAATCGAAATTTTGTATGATATATAAGTAACACACTAGTTCCCCACGAGCTTATACTTGTCGGTACACAATCGTTGTTTAATTTATTTTTGACGTTATAGACAGGTTGATATAAATTCAAGGGCATCGCCAGCCATTGCCAGCCAATGGGCCAGGGGGGCGCAAGATGAGAGAGAGGATGGAAGAAATATAAATTGTAGGTACAGATACATTTTTTTTCGAATCACTAGAGGGGGCAACTGCCCTCCCCTGCCTTCCCCTGCTCTTGGATTTAATGAAGTTAAAAACTGCTTATAAATTAAGAAAAAGAAATAGAAATATTATGCTGCTTTTGAGCAATACTCGTATGTCGTTGGAAGCATAAAAACTCTATAAGCTAATAGTATAATTGATAATAACTATGTATACTTGTATATTTTTGTGTACCTTGTATATATTATAGTACTTACTTATTCTTATGATATAATTGTATGTGTGTAGGTTTGTAGAGCTTGTATGGATGTAATTTATAATACAATATATTTGTGTATTTTAACTATATTTATTTCACCACATCATCTCATTTGAATCTTTTACTCATCTCCCAATCGAACCTTTCTGATCAATCCAAAGGTTGGCTGGTAGAGAATGCCTTATTTAGGCTTTAATCTCGCCTTTTGTACGATAATGTGCAATAATAACAACAATAATAACGCCCACGTTAAGATTCCCTGCGTCGTGGGTCTAGACTCTAGAGGCATTAGTGAAGTGTACAAATGAATAAATAAATAATAAAACTGGAATATAGTCGATAACCAATGGTAAAAAGATGAGGCGAAAGTGTCACCTTTTTACCATTGTAATCTTAAAAGTTCAATAACATCAAATTCGCAAATGCGGCTTGCTGGTAAACCACGCCGTTATTGTATTCATTGCTGGCCTACTGTACTTACCCATTGTTTCTACCCAACATACACTTATCCACAATTCACACAATGTTAAACGGACTCCCGAAGGTTGTTTATAGGCGTACCATATCCCTTGCACCAGTTATCCTCCCCTCTTGTTACTCTAAATTATCAAGGGCACTAATTCGAACGTGAAATAGGTGTAGTTCTTTTCTTTGCTCCCCCTATTATTTTCACTTCCTTTAATTACTCATGTACTCGTATTTTACTTTACTATTTATTTTGCTTCCACATAAAAATACGTTAAGGCATTCCGTTTGTGATTCTTCGTTTTCCCAAAGGTTTTGCCATAAGCCAGCCATAAGCTTAATGCCTAAGGCATTAAGTCCGCCTATTGTACAGTATTTGTGTGCAATAAAATATAAATAAATGAAATAAAAGAGCCGTTTTCCCGTTATTACCAACTACAAACTTACATACAGGTATTGAAATATTACTGAACTTTTGGAATCGTAATTAAGAAACAGTAAGTACCCAGGACCTAATCGGAAATAAAAGCGTATAATTAAAGGCTTTTAACAAAATGCGTGTAAAATGTGTATAAAAGGTGAAATTCTAAAAAGTTATGAAACAATACCATAGACAATACGCTGTTCTATTAAAACACATTAACAGTAAAATTCATTTTAATATTTTCTTCACCTTTGTTTGTCTTCTGATTAAACTTGACTGTCACATTGTGAATCCCATGTCCAGCAGTGGACGATAACAATAACTGGTTACGGTTTTTTTGCGGTTACGGTTACGGTAATTTACCTTTTTTGTGATAACCCAGGGATGCTATACTCAACTCACATTCGTGTGATCGTGAGTTCAAATCCATGGCCCGTGCCACTGAGATTCTACTAACGTACGGATTTTTAAAAAATAACACTAAGTCGGTCTTGAGAGAAGACATCGTGAGGAAATCAGAGAAATAAAAAAAAAAGGTCTATGTGTATTTTCAGCTTCTCTTCGTTATAACAATATAATAATTAAATCGTAAGGTGTAATAAAGTGACCAGTGTGTCCGCGCAATATTATAAAAGAATTTTGTATAATACCTGTGAGTGGAGCGCCAAAAATTGTGACGACGCGAGGCGTCAGCAATTGTTTACATTTATAAAAACAGAAATACACACCATAGATGGATTAATATTAATAATTAATATATACTTAACGAATAGTGCGAAAGTGCAGTGCTAAGATCAACTGCCAAGTGCTACGATATGGGGTTCTTCAAGAGAGCTGTGAATAGGATTTTGCAAGGTCGGCGGCGCGCCCGCATGCCCCCTGGTGTTGCAGGTGTCCATGGGCGGCGGTAACACTTACCATCACGTGGGACCGCTTGCTCGTCCGCCCACTAGTCTATAAAAAAAAAAAAAAAAAACTGTTCAGTTTGAAGGCACCGAGCAACCGATGCATTTGTGTTCAGGTCTGTAAACGTTGAACGTTGAAACGTTGTTGAACATTGTAAACGTTGAAAGAAACAATGTTTATAGTCGCAGGCCCTTTAGTAAACATTAATTAACTTCTACAAACATTAATTTCATTTTTAATATTGTTTGGGAACGCAGCTCGTTACATATTTTGTTATTCATTTTGCAAATGTTGAATTTGTTATTAATTTAATATCATTATGAAATAACAACTTTGTACAAATATTTAAAGTTTACTTTTCCATTCGTAGGTTTGGTGCGATGATAAAAATGCGAAGTTGGCGTCTGATCGAACAGTTCTTTAGAACATTCCCCATTATAAAGGCGGTATAAAACGCAGAGAGATGCTACGTCTCTTCGGATGCTGAGCAATACTGGACCGCCTGTGAGAGTGGGATCGTCGACAATTCGGACAGCACGCCATTGGACTGAGTCAAGTGGTTCTAGCTGTTATTTTGGTGCACTGGTCCAGAGGTGGGTGCAGTAGGAGAACACAAAATGATAACATAACATAAGTAACATAAATCAACATAAGTGTTTCAAGAGAACATAAACCCAAATTAGGCCCCATCGAGAGATATGGGGCCTAATTTGGACTTATGTTAAAGTGTAACACACAGGTTACTCATAAAATTAAATTTTGTAATTGTTAGTTATCAAAGAAAAGAGGTAAGTTGTATCCAATAGTCATATAATTTTTAAAAACTAACAAAACAGTCTATCAATAAAATTTTGGTCCATAGAACACGGCACGACTCACTGAAGGTTCAACTCACGATTAATTTCCGGTGTCTGGTAGTCGCTCGGGAGGGTCCGAGTGATGGTGAGTAGGACTACCGCCAGCCCGAAGCAACGGCGGCCAGGCACTAGAGATGGCGCCCAGCGAGAACACCAACGTTCAGAAAGCGGCAGACCAGTAACGACTGCTGTCCAGTAAAGAGGGCGTTGTCGACCAAGAGCGGTGGAGCAGAAACGGCGTCGACCGGCAAGGGCGGCGGCGGCGCCTGGAGAACGACAGGAGGCTAGCCAGAGTCTTAAAGGGCAGAAGGTCGAGATGATGCCGTTTTATTTCACCTAACGTCTTGTCCGTCCGTCTATCCTTCTTTTTTAATTTTCGATTTTTAAGGCGTACAGTGGTTTCAGACATTATTTGTTATTTCTGGCCAGTGTTATCCATTTATGGCAAAAAGGTAAATAATGTGTTTGCGTAAGAAGATAAGTAGTTTGAGAGACCTTGTAAGAAACGCCGGTTAATACATAGAAAATATTTAAAATATGATTAAATCGTTAAATATGAGGGTTAACAAGCGAATTCACACAATAGGATATACAGAATACAGATGTTATAAAAAATACAGAGATTACAAAAGGATGAGCTATTGGAACAATTATTACAATGTTCATTTTCTCCTCGTTTTCTATGCCACCGCAGAAATATAATGGACTATGGGTAGGTACTATATAACTATACTCGTATATTTACAAAGTTACTGAATCGTATATTGTAGATTTACTGGATCGTCAGAAAATGTGAGTATATTCCTGAAGGAGCCCTTGCCCTTCTTTATTCAAGTTGTTTTATTTATTTTCTGATAAATAACTGTATTAGGTGTATATTTTATATTTATGATAGGTATTTCGTACCTTTGAGATTAACTCTTAATATTAATATAAAAAAGGTGTGTTGTGTATTTATTTATAAAATGTGTTTTTATCATATAAATGAGTTGCAAATCTGTGGATACGGTTATTGAAATGGTAATTTCTGTTTATACCTTTTCATCGATATCTGTTTGTTTATATGTATATTTCTAGACTGTCAAAAGTTGAAAAGGAAATACGGACCTTTTTAATGTTACCTATAGGTACTTGAAGCAAACTCGGAGGCATTCCAAAAACACAAATCAAAGTTAATTAAAAAGTGAAATTAGAATTCCGTTTAAACCAGTCTTCACTCAATTAATCGGAAGAGATTCCTCTTCCGTTCCTCTTCCGTTAAAGATTCCTCTTAATCTCTATATATCTATATAATCCAGTCAAATAGGACAACACACGTCGGAATAATTCCGATGGAACAAATTCTTTGTATGTGCTTTTGTGAATAGTGTAGGTAATTCTTTGTGTTCCAAATCACACGAACGGTAATACGTATGAATAAAAGTCTTGAGACCTTTTTTTGGAAAGACCTATAAATTTGATACTAAGTATTTTTATCATAGTCCAACCATTTAAGAGATTTTCGCAAAAAAACTTTTTTTGGACCTTTGACACCATATCATGCCATACCATCAACCTGTGTCTCTCCACTGCTGTATATAGGCCTCTCCTAAGGACCGCCACCACACACGGTCTTCAGTTCTTCTCAATCAGCCACTACTGGCGACTTTCTTCAAGTCGTCACGTCAATTAATCTGTCCAGGAGCGCGTCTCACGCTAGGTTTTCCGGTATGTGGTCTCCATTTGAGGATTCGTCTCCACTACCAGCGACATATATGGCTTGCCCACTGCCACTTCAGCTTGCTGGTCCTTTGAGATTTGTCGGCAACCTTAGTTTTGCGGCGAATCTCCTCGTTACGGATTTTGACATCGAGTAAAAGTTTTAGCGGCATACTGCTGGCAACTGGCAACGGTGGTAACTTTGAAATTTCGTTTAAAAGGACAGTATAATCGACACAAAAATAAACTCCATCGAATTTCTTTTTTCTTACTATTTTGTGATTGACGTAGTTCAATTACAATTTCAGTCAAAAGTTCAGTTCGTCACAGGATTGAGATTTTTTCAACATTCATATATTCCGTAACTAATATACCTAATATATATATAATAACTAATATAAAACAGATTGTATATAAGTTTTTATGTAAGGGGTAAACTCTAAAACTACTGGATTGATTTTCAAAATTTTTCATTCTTAGGAAGCTAAACTAATGTAAATATAGGTAAGATTCGGTACCTGGGAAATCGTTAGGGCACTTGAGCGAAGCAAGGACGGGTCACTAGTACTAGGTATACAGGCTAGCAAAATATTGTGGACGGCAATGGATCGATGTTTTACCGTCATAGGAAATGTAAGCGACCGAAAACATGGGCCCATTTAAATTGAATCCCGAAATAATTAAATTATCGGTTGGCGATCGGCAAACAATTTTCGGCCAATATTGACTTACTCGGTCAGCATTCCGCACTAAATCGAGTTCTTCTTAATAGAATCGTTTAACTCGAATGTTGTAAAACAATGGGTTTCGATTGCATTCGATTTAATTTAACCAGTAAATTGGGCTAGTCTTAATGTGACACTTAGGCACAGTCGCCCTTGTCTGCAAATGGCATTTGAAGCCTATTAAAAGAATCTTCAGGTTTTAAAGAACATTTGGAATCCTATAAAATCATAGTGCGGAAATGTTCTCGTCGATTATCCATTTTTTATTGAGACACGATATTTTGATTCAGCTCGTAAAAAATATGGAGGGAATGTTTTGTTTTTAACTGATAGTCATAGTGTTAATTGACATCAAAACCAGCTAGTGTTCCATAGATAAAACCTTTGTCGCAAAACTTGCTGAGTAGCCTTGTATCAACATTTTTTTAATGTTTAAACATGTTTAATTTTTTTTTCAATTATTTCACTAGCTCTACCGTGACAGAAAAGATCGGGAGAAATCCCGTGTCCAGAGAATTAAAAAATATATCTGAAGTTCATGTCCGTTGACTATAGCCTAAAACAGTGTAACAAGAGGAGGTGCAGTGGTATGTTATACTAACTATAACACTTGTTACTTGTAAATAAAGATCCAATAAATAAGTTACTGCCTATAATTTTACATCAAACTGCACTGTACCTACTACATTGTATTATACTGCATTTTCCGAAAAAAATATGCTCCAACGTTCTATTGTTAAGTTCTGTGGCGTGTTCATCCACGATTTTATTGCTCGGATTTCTCCTTAGTGCTGTAATAGTCGTTTGTGCAAAAGACGAATGCTTTTTGTCATTCTCCCGAAAGCGCCCGCTTGCGGTAATGGAGTACACAAGGCACATGGCGCAAGTTCGGAGCACGTCAAATGCAGGTGTATTGCGCTATGTGTACCGCCATTAGCAGTACAGTTACTGTAAACTTATATTAATATCATTCTGGAGTTAAAAGGTCATTCTTGGAATACGTATGTTAAGGGAAAACGGAATATGCAAAACTGGCTGTCGGAACTGCACGTGATTTATGATCTCGTTATTAAATTCAATAGACAAAAAGTCGATCAATTCAATTAAACTAGTGGTCGTCAAACTTTTTTGAACAAGGGTCAATGTAAACATTGAGGGATAGCACCTCCAGACGCATATATCGTTACTAATATATAATATAAATGAAACGATGTCTGTTTGAAACGGCAATAAAGCGGTTTCTGCGCTATAAACAAAAATTCGCTATAAACGAAAAGTCTAATAAATATATTTAATTATTTATTCGCTATAACTAAATCGTACTCAAAATCAGTTTCTGTAGCTGAGCTGGGTAGGTAGGTCTTACAAAATACGACCAAGGGCCGATGACGGCACGTATCATTATTTCCGGGCATAATCGCAGAATAACTAATAGTAGGTAGGTACATAGTTTGACCTCACGTGTTACAACCGTGGAATTAGACAAAAGTCAGTGGGTAAAGAGATGCTACTTATTCGGTGTTACATATTTAAATAAGTAGACCAGCCGAGGAGGCGGCACTTTATTTTACTACAAAAGGTCCTTGCACTGCATTTCTATACCCACGCCTCCCTTGACTAACACGGAGATCTTGGTCTGCCGCATAGCTATGACAGGTCATCCATCTGTAACTCAGTCATCCTGGCAGGTGATCTCAATTCCAAACACCCTAGTTTTAATAGCTAATATAATAATAAAATAAATATAATAAAACACCGCCCAGAATGATAATCACCTTGATAGATTCATCAATGAACTTGACTTTGACGTTGTTGCTCCAATGACACCATCCCATTACCCTCATGCTGTTACACACCAAATCGACGTACTAGGCATTGCCCTTTTTAAAAATATAGCCTTACGTCTAAACTCCGAGTTGAAACCGACCATCGTTCCGTAGTTATGAAATTCGGGCGGCAGACCGACCCATCTTCCCAACACAAGACTATTGTTGATTGGAGGAAGCTTGAGAAAGCCCTTAAGGCTTCTAGCTCCCGTCACCCAGACTCTATCCCAAACTACCGGACCAGTGCGGGTGACACAAACACGGCGCTCTGGACTCGGTAGCCACCCTAGGGACTTAATATAAAGCTCCTCTAGGCAGGTCCCAGCGGCCAATGATCGGTGATGGAAGGTGCCTGAGGACATGAGGCAGTTGATAAGAGCCAAGAACGCAGGCCCTCGTGCTTACGACTCCTTCCCATATGAAGAGAATAGGCGCAGGATGCGAGCTCTACAGAGTGACGTAAAAAATTGTATCGACGAATTCAGAAACAACCACTGGGAATACTTGTTGTTAGAGATCTCGCCATCACACACAGCCTACTGGCGGTTGACGAGATCTAAGAAAACAGACATTACAGCCTCCATGCCCCACCTACTTACTGAACCGAACGGCCCTCCCGCATATAACGATGTTGAGACCGCCGAATGCTTGGCCGAGAGCTTAGAAGCCCAATGCTCCTCTAGCCGTCAGCCGATCAACGCATCACACGTCGACTTGGTTGACGGAGAGGTGGGACGTCGAGCCCCTATCCCCCCCGCAGACCCCCGTCTACCGATTACGGTAACTGAAATTCAGCATATCATCAAAAGTCTCAAAAATAAGAAATAATCTGGAATCGATGGAATTCCTAATAAGGTGTTTAAAAGCCTCCCTGATCCCACTTCTTGTGGCTATTTACAATGCTGTAATAAACATCAAATCACCTCTCTGCTTGATAAAAGCAAAACATGCTGCTTGGATAAAAGCCATCGTCATGGGCATCCCCAAACCGGATCACCACCGCTCAAAACCCTCTAGTTATATACCCATTACCCTATTGATTATAATGGCTAAAATTTACGAAAGAATTTTCCTTTCTTGTCTACTGTGTCACATCAACTCAAAAGGGCCACTCATCGATGAACAGTACGGATTTGGAGCGTTTGGCCATCTTGTATCCAACATGTGCACCGAATAACGGAGCACAGGTCTCAACTAAAGGAGGCCCTAGCTGTCTTCTTCGACGTGGCTAAGGATTTTCATAAGGTGAGGCATAACGGTTTAATCTATAAACTATACCATAACTTTTTAAACTTTCGCGTTTTGTACACATTTTATATTCTAAAACGGATCTGAACGCTTATAAAAAAGGTATTTGTTTAACTTTTATTCCTACTCGACGTTTCGGCACGGGTTTCACCAGCTGTGGTCACGAGCTGATTGAAGAGGCGGGTAATCCGGGATGGGAGCTGTCGTCACTTTTTAGACGGAGCGTTTAGAGTGACTCTCTAGTCTAGAGTGACTCTAGTGGAGTCACTCTTGACCATCGACTGACCTTCTGAGAACATATAAAAACAGTCTGGAACCGAACCGCCTTTGTTCTCGGTCGCCTCAACCGCCACATAGGTGGAAGAAGTAAAATGTCGCTTTAAAATAAGCTGGCATTGTACAAAACCTGCCTACGTCCCATAATCACTATCGCCAGCGTTGTCTTTGGACACACAGCCCCCTCCAACATTAAAATACTACAAACCTTCCCAAATTGATTCATGCGTAAGGCCGTGGCTGCCCCATAGTACTCACGCAATGTCGACCGCCACAAGGACATGAAACTACCCTTAGGCTAGTTGCTACACATTTTTTGCTCCAGGCTGAGCGCCTTCTGCGCTCGCCCTAAATTATACATGTACGGTGACTCTTGAAAGGCCATTAGGGCCACAAGAATTTAGCCCTTCCGATAAAAGAAAATAACATATTTAAAAATAATGTTCCTGTGCGAACAGTAACATGAAGCCGATAGTTATTGTGGCTTCGGTATATTTAGTCAATTAATGTTACCTAGCCACGATGTTTTTTGTTTTAACACGTTAATTTTAATATTATTGAAATAAAGAAATATTCAATTTGTTCCATAAACAATTTTACGATCTCTACGTTCCAAACTCCAATTAAAAGAGAGCCTCTCGATGGGCGTATTCGATTGCATGAGTGTAGAATCGCGAGGGTATAGATGAAAAAATAATTGACGAATCGTTGTTCCTCAACAATACCAATTCGCGAGAAGCAATTTTAAATCATTGGATTCGTCGAAAATTGTTTTGAATTATTAATACTGAAACGCCCAGTTTGTACAGAAACTTAATGCATTATTTTGCAATCGTAAACGGGAACGCATTGATGCAGAGCCTATGATGCCATTAAAACCTTGGGTTAAATTTATTAAGGTGAAACAATGTTATGTAGAGTATTACAAATGCATTCTGCTGTGAAAGAAAATTATCATTTTCTGAACACTAAAATACGTTATTTTATAAGCGTACTTCATTTAAAGAACATTTCAATAATTAAACGTCACACTGCAGGGCAGAGAGTTCCGCTAGTAAATCACGTGGGGTTTCAGGCGATAATCCACCAAACGGGCTTACTGCAGATGGTACACATGAACAATATTTTTTTTTAATTCTCGAGTATGGATTTTCTCGCGATGTTTACCTTCGCCGAGATAGTGAAAATTTAAAAAAATCCGTAATTAGAAACTCAGTACTATGGACCTACAATTTGAACTGACGACTTCATAAATGGGAGACGAGATCAGATAACCCTAAGCTAGAAAGAAAGATAGTTTTTTTTTTATATTGAAGTGATTTTATTGAGCGCGCGGGCCACATGATGGTGAGTGATCACTGACGCCCATGGACATCTGTAATACCTGAAGGCATGCAAGTGCTCCGCCGACCTTGCAGAATCCTGTTAGATACTCGGTGAATAGAATTGTCTCTCACGCTCATTGTTAAAATGTATGCACTTTTCACTTTTAAATTTAACTAAAATGTAACTAGAAGGTTTGTGGAGTTTGGGGTTGCTAATATTTATTAGCAATCTCAAACTACATAAACCTACTCATTAGCGTCGCTTCAGCGCAGCTGGTATCTAGTCAATCAACGTTGCTAATCAATCGCAAACGAGGATACTACAAATTGGATTATCTATTATTCGATTATAGACGTCGACACAAACTAATCAGATCTTACTATCGTTCGGGGCGGGGGCGCTTTGTGCCGGCTTGTATACCCAGTTAAACAAATCTAAAGCTAGTTTTGGTACCGCCCGATTGTTGACTTAAATGATTGTTACTTTGTTGGAGAACTATGCGAACGTTTACGTACAGTTGATTGTTAAGCGGGGTGTGCATATTGCTCGACCTTGTACTAACTTGTACCTTGTACGACGAGTATTGATGAGTACCTAAACGTGAAGAAATACACGTGTTAACTTGACATTAATTTGTGATCTAGTTTATTATTCTACAAGTATTTATAAAACGTTAAAATATATGCGCATAAAATTCATAAACATTTTTGTTTCATAAGCTGGTTTGTTGTTTAGTAAGATTCTACTTGGTCGTGTGAAGTAAGATATTTTCAAATATATCACGATATATTTGAAAATATATATATCACATATAAGTCGGAACTCGGAAGTTGAAAAAGTTTGGGGCCTTTTGGAACGTATGAATTTAGCGTGCAATATTTCTGGCAACACTGATCACTAGCGGGAAAGTGGTATACCGTTTGACAGCTGACTTTTTTGTCATGGCAACAAATTGAAATTATAAGTTATAAGTTGTATCAATTATTTATCTCAGTTAATCAGTTATTAGAATTTACAGAAAATTAACAATATTCTGTCATGAAAATGATAATTTCTCCAGGAACTTTTTAACGGATGTGGATACTATAAAGGTATCTAAAATTTAGAGTATAAATAAGGTAACCCAGGACAGTTATAACATTGTTATATGTCACTAAAATTTCAATTTCCGAAGACAAACATTTCAATAAATGTTGTTTTGATTCTGTATCATTCGTAAATTACAAATGATAAGAAAATCGTTGCAGGTAACGGTTTTCTTGCAAAAATATTTCATTACAGACACATATGGCTCATGATTTCAAATGGCTTTGTTACAAATTTATCATATGTATAGATGTATAGATTTCACCAAAAGCAGGCTCATGCTAAAAATTCTTTCAATCAGGATCTATTCCATCTGAAATTGATTCCAGTTTCATTGCTTCGCCAAATTAATAATTTGATTACAAAGACTTTAAAGAAACCCAAATGAAAGCGATCACTTTCGCGAAAGAAGTGAAGTCAAACAATAGAGATTCCTTGGCTTTTTAACGTTTTTCTTTTTTTATTTTATATGTCTATAGACAAAGGTGTGTTGCCTACAGTGCAGTGTTCAAAATTATTCATTCCGAATCCAGAGGCTAAGCAATAAACAACCGACAGATTTTTCTATTCAACTCTATGAAACTTTTCAAATAGAACTGTAAATTGATTTCTTCAATTTGACAGCTTATTCCACTTCTGATCCACGGACCAACTCTACGACTAACTAGTTGATCCATGGACGATTATACTCGTAACACTTTCCATTTACTCGAGTCGCTATAAAAAGCAGTTGAAACAACTATTGATATAGTATATATTATACAATGTATTTCACAATTTGAGGTGGTCACGCGAAAAAGGACCTGAAGGGAATAGAAACGGTTTTTTTTTTTGGTGATTTGGAATCGTTGGATTTCAACTTTATTTTTGTGTAAACAGAACATTTTTAAGTGTAATAGTTTTTGTTTATTATTATTTTTATGTGCCGAGTCAGAAGTGCGGGCAAGCTCTACTCCCACTCACTTCAGTTTCAATTTGGCTTGTACAGTGCACACGTATTGTATATAGGTACGTATATACACGGAATAATTATATTTTGTAGCTACACACTTAACATTCATGATACTAACAATGTGAAAAATAGCATGTTTGTACATGTCTACAAACTTTAGACGCGTTTTTGGCGTTTAACAATTTTAGTTTCTGTTTACCGCCTTCAAATTTAACTTGTACTAGTTATTTATTTAAACTTTATTGCGGAGACAAAGTGTAGCAATGGCGGACTTCATTAAGTACTCTAACTTACTACTGTTTACTGACTGTTCATTAGTTACTGACTGGTAGAGCATTCTCTACCAGGTAAACTTTGGGTAACGGAGGATAGAATAGAATGGGAATGGGCTCTCTCAGAAATTTACAGAAATTAATGCAATAGAATAATCAGAATAGTGCGATTTGAATTATTATTGAATTATAATAGTTTCTATTTTTTTTTTTTAATTATTATATAAAATTTAATATGTTCAACAAATGTGTATTTTTTGTCATTATTGCTCATTACTACACAAATATGTGCACGTTGTCTAATCCGTAGATGTTGGAAGCCATTATGTTCACTATAGTATTTTTATCTCCATATTCTCTTCTACTCGTATATATAAAAACCGCTATAACATGTCCAAAACCTTGTGGGGGTACGCTTATGTAATCAACCAAAAGAGGCTGTGAGCTGAAGTACTTTGTTTTATTAAAAGATTTTATGAGATGTATGCATTTCGCCCGTTAAACTTTTAGTACAAATAAATGCTAACAAGAGTATACAATCTCATACGAACGAGAAAAAATTACCTTAGCATACAGACTTGCTGATAGAAGCTTGTTTTGTTAATTGGTTAAAATTTTTATTCTACTTTATCGACTCGCGAAATATAGCTTATACACACGCCCAAACTTGATTCATAACGACAATGTTTGCTTTTTTATGATATCCCATGACTTCCAAATATCGGTACTGATGTTTTTCCAATTGGAATTTTCAAAAACGATATCGCTGTCTTTATAAAGACGCTGTTTAAGCACTACGTATGTGTATGATCTGCATTACGTGAGTTAAATAGCGATAATTGCATACTGTTTGTATTATTTACCTTGTGCTCTTCTGAAATATAATAACAACTGGTACGTTGCTCATGAAAAATTTACCTATTTCATGAAAATTTCGGCACGTATGGATAACCTCTTAAGTAATGAAAAAGATGAATACTTAAATCATAAGTAAAATATTTTAATAGACGTGACCCCATGTCAAGATGTCTTTCTTCATGCTATATTTTTCATGGGTACATTTATGACTTATACTCATGGTTAAACAAAATTTAACACAAGTTCTTCTAATAAAATGATAATGTTAAAATAAAAATATCATCAATGGGTTCTTTGTAACAATATTTATGGCTAGACTAGGTACATACAAACAAACCTATACATACACATATTACCGGAGAATGAGTAATATATAGGATACCTACACAAATCATAGATACATCATTTAAATAAATATCTGTATCACTGTGTATCATAGAGTAAGAGGACAATACGTACGTAGTTAAGTAGTCGCCACAAAAAGTCGAAAACGAAGACAAAGTACACTTGAAAGACATTGAGCTACACGTTATAGCATTACGTTGTTTCATTCGTGAGTTGATAGCAAGATACCATTCATATCTTACCATTAGCTTCAGTTAGTACTTCCCTAAATACATTTAATTTATCATGTACTTAGCGTGCGGTCTAATGTACATTATATTCCTTTTTGAACGTATATTTTAGTTACACACCTAAGCGTTATTGTATTGTACTCGTATGTTCGTTTGATTACTCAATTCATTAGTGGCGGGAATTCACCAATCAGCCCTTGATCACCTTTGATTGATTCCCTCATTATACTAACCTCGGTTTGTTAGTCAAATGAGAGAGCATAGAGTTGGATACCTAATATTGATTACTAGACTGGTTACCAAACACGATTTTCCACTGGGAATAAGAATGTATCACCACGCAACTAAGTTGTGTAATAGGAAAATTAATTCCCATCAATCAACTGGTCAATGGGAATTATGGTGAAAGAAACGTGAAGATAAAATGATGAAAATGAAGTCGGACCAATGTTCCTGAAAACCAGGGAAAATAGACATTTTATCATATTATAGTCCGCGACTTTGTTCACGTGCTTCACATTTATGTAGCTTACGTGTTAATCGGGATTATAATTTACATATTTGCCAAGTTTTTACGAAATGGGTTCAGCCAAAATTACTGAGATTTACTGTAACAAGCATCCAAACGTCCTAAATTTCGCATATGAAATATTAGTGGGAGTGGGATAGAAACTTTGCTCAGATTACATAACAATACCCTAGGAAACCTAAACACTAGTTTAGCTTCCTAAAAGTTAAGGAAGTTTTATAAACGGTCCTGAAGTCTTTGAATTATCTTTTTAATAACAGGTGGCCTTTTTGAACGTATGATTTTAGTGTGCTATATTTCTGGCAACACTGATCACTGGCGGGAAAGTGGTATACCGTATGACAGCTGACTCTTTTTGTAATGACGGCAAATTGAAATTACAAGTTTAAAGTTTTATGTTTTCATAATTTTTGAACAATTTTAAAATGTATGTTACTAAGATGAAAATTAGATATGTCTTACAATTTTTTTTCGACGAGGGTATGAATGCTCCTAGTGCCCGAAAAGAGACTTGTGGTGTTTACGAAGAAGATAATTTATCTAAAGCTACTGCAAAAAAAAGGTTCTCTCGATTCAGGTCAGGTAATTTTGATATGAATTATGTTCCTCGCTGTGGTTGTCCCATTAAGGTAAATGAATAAATTGAAGCAGATAGACACATAAGCAGTCATCAAATTGTAGAAGAGTTTAGCATTCACCACTCAACAGTTTTGGATCACCTGCATAAACCAAATTTTGTAAAAAAGCTAGATGTTTGGGTGTCGCTTGATTTAAATGACAGAAACTTAGTGAATAGAATTTTCATATGCGAGGTGTTGTTAAAAGGGAATGAAATCGATTCATTTCTGAAGAGATTGGTAACAGGCGATGAGAAGTGGATCACCTACGATAACAATGTTCGAAAACGATCTTGGTCTAAACGAGGTAAGCCATCACAAATAGTCCCAAAGCCAGGCCTCACTGCCAATAAAGTCATGTGTATGTCATTACGAGCTTTTGTCATATGGCCAAACGATTAATTCTGATATCTACTGTCAGCAATTAGTAAAATTGAAACAAGCACTTGAAGAAAAACGCCCAGAATTAATGAATAGAAAAGGTGTAGTTTTCCATCACGACAATACTCGATCGCATACATCTTTAATGACTAAACAAAAATTGATGGACCTTGAGTGGGAAGTTTTAATGCATCCTCCAGACAGTCCAGACATAGCCCGTCAGATTATCATTTATTCCACTCTTTAGAAAATTCTCTGAATGGAGTAAAATTACATTCAAGAGAACCCTGTATAAACCATTTAAATAAGTTTTTGTTCAGACACCAAAAAATGTATAGCGATGGGATAATGGCTCTGCCAGAAAAATGGCGAAAGAATTAAATGGACAATATTACATTCAATAAATAATAATGCATTTATTGAAAGTTGAACTTATTGAAAGACAAAAAGTCTTTATTATTTTCATTGATATAACTGGTCCGACTACCTAATATAACAACCAAACAACACATAGAAAAATATAATCTCTGTTAATGACATTTGTACAGACGTAGAGTAGGAACTGAGATTGTCGTATAGACAATGCAAAATTGTAAATATTCATGAAATTTTCATTTTAGTGCTCAGACCAAGAAACATCTACGTACACACGACAAAATAGATAAGTTTGCAGGCAACTGGCTCTGCTCACTATGTACAGCAACACACACTGATTCACTAAATATGTAGCAAAGTTTTACTGACGGCTTTCATAGCTGCCATAGCTCATTTGGTTCAACGTCCAGTCTGTGAACAAAGTCTATTGTATGCAAACATATCTATTTTGCCGGTTGTACCTATTAACATTGTAGCGATTAGAATTTATATCCATGTATTATTTAATAACAATTGCCATTACTGATTGAATGCTATCAATAGAAACAGACTAATGTCTATTGATATAATGTTCTAAATCTAATAATTTTTGAATTATTATTATTATTTCGCGGATTCTATAACTGTAATCAGAAAATTATATATGGCAATGCTGCAGTTGTATTCTCTTTAGCCATATCTACATGCCTACATCTACGTGTACATTAATAGAAACAGACTAATGTCTATTGATATAATGTTCTAAATCTATTAATTTTTGAATTATTATTATTATTTCGCGGATTCTATAACTGTAATCAGAAAATTATATATGGCAATGCTGCAGTTGTATTCTCTTTAGCCATATCTACATGCCTACATCTACGTGTACATTAATTTTCTTCAGTGTACATTTCAAACCATTTTAAATTTAAATCATTTTAAACCACAATTGTTTATTCACTGTGGTTGCAAGTCGATCATGTAACATCGAAAGAAAATCGAAAATCTTCCTGACTAAACAATTTCAATCAAATTTGGTCGAGAAGTAACCTGAAATCCGGAGAGGGCGTAGGGATTAGGGAGTTTTTAAACAAAATATACGCCAGCGAAGAGGCGCCCGCCTCTTAAATAAAATAACCTTAAATAAGCTAGTCTTAAATAAAACGTGCTGTTCAAAATACGAGTTTGATTAAAGCAGTCCTGTAGTGTCACCAATATCAGGTGTGATCCATCAAAGCGATGAAGGAGTGTCACACAAAGCGTTTTTCCTCTGGAACGCGCGGAACAATGCGGGTTCGGCGCAGATTATACAAAGGTTTTGTGTTTGATAGTTGTATTGAGCTACCGTTATAAAAGAAGGATGAGCAAGGAAACGCTTTTCATATTATAAATTACGTATACATCTTGCTAGGAATGAAAGCAAGAGTTCGTGAGTCGGCGAATCTACAGCATTCTTTATTATAAAGAGTAAATTTATGTACCTACGTGTGAGGAAAGCAGAATCTGTGTGTGAATCTATCTTGTACTGGCGCCATAGTACTGGCACAATGTCTCATGAAGCCGGGTATTCTTTAGGCATTGATCTGAGAATACATACTAGATATATTATACAAGCACTCTAGGGCAAACATGTTAGTCTAATAGTGTTCTATGTTCATTAGCTCTCGAATTCTTTAATTCATATGTGTCATCATAAAACCGAACATACTTATTACGTAGTACGAAGTTTCAAAATAGTCTTTTTTTAGCCCCTCCTCATTTGCTTCACGTCCCTAGAAGTTGCCATCCAGGTTTCTTTAATGAGAACGTATGATTTGTCACCTAGTCTATTCTCATATCGATGCCTAAAGGCAACATTTTCTACGGAACATGTTGTTCGACATGTAGCCCAACATGTTTTTCGACAACGCCCAGCTTTTGTTGAGCAACGACTGATCATGTCGGCGACATGATCAGTCGTCGACAACATGTCTCCCGAAAAACAATGATGATCTCCGCTGATTTTTTAGTCTCCGTTTACATTAATAGACCACACTATTGCCATTGTTGCGCGTAATTAATTAACTTGCATAATTTAAATGGACTGCTAGCCGAGGTTTTTTCATTACTCTACTATATGGGGCATTTCAAGAGAGTTGTGAACAGGTTTTTGCAATTTCGGCAGAGCACCCGCATGCACCCTGGTGTTGTAGATATTCATGGGCCGCGGTACCACTTACTACCATGTGGCTCGCCCGCTCGTCTGTCATCTATTCTATCAAAACATAGAGTAGAAATAAAAGCCTTTAATTAAAAGTGCTTTTAAGACACAATAGGGTGCTTTACTCGTTTTAGATAATTTTATAATTACATAAGTTTTAAATACTAGGTCCTCCTAGAGAACTATCAAAAGGATTCTGCATGAAACTGATTTTTTTTAAAAAAAATCTCGTATTAGTAACAACGCAAGGCTGTTTAAAACAAACAAGCGAGAGTAAGTAGTTAGAATAATTGATGTGACTTCATTAACTCATGAAAGTCAGTCTCTACGAATCACGGTATATGTGTGGCACCATGGCTTGAATGATTTTAAATTTAGACTTGAAATTTGGACAGAAATAAGTCAGTATCGATCGTCACATCACATAATTAATATATATATATTTTATTTAATAACAACAACCCTGTCCGATCATAATAATTAGACTTCAGTGCCTAATATTGTATCCTGGTCATAGAATCAATCAAATGCAGTAGTTACGCCGTACACACTCCATCTCGTAATTAATGCAAGATTAATGTGGTATCTAAACCGTGCGATACCTGTTAAACCAAGTATAATCTATTCGAGCAACAATATAGAACTATTGTGTGCTTCTATCGTGACGTAACGTGATACTCTATATAACTACGGATGGGGCAGTAGATGAACTGTTATTCTTAAAATAAACACAGTTTGACACACAAAACAATTAGGTACAAAACAAAACAGTAAATGGGTTGAGTCTGTACAATGACTTAATAATAATAGAAAAAATTGAAGTCTCTTTAGAAACTACAGAACACTGAACAGTACTTTTTTATTTTTTTGTCTATATGTCTGTTTGTTTGAGCATCTCGTAAAAACTACTAAACGGATTTTGATCGTGTTTTCACTAATGTATAGTTATGTATCCAGAAGGAAAACTGGTATATGTGTTATCTTCATATGACACAAGGAAGTTATGTTATAGAGGAAACTTTTAATAGAATTACTCAAAAACTACTGCATGGATTTTCATCTGTGAACTCTATGAAGTCGGTGCTTTTACGGGTGTTAAAAATCTTTTACAACTGCTTAGTCCCCGCGAGCGAAACCGCGGGTAGAAGCTAGTTATTTTATAAATGTTTTCGAAAATACACAAAATAATGTCTTATAAGTCGAAATGAGCGAACAATGTCAAACATATTCCCCGTTTTCTTCTTGAGAGTTACGACCATACAGCAATTATATGTTAACTAGCGACCCGCCCTCACTTCGCTTCGGTATATTAAATTTAAAACAATCGGAATAAGATATTTTCCTGCGGTAAAATGGAGCCTATATTTTAAGTTAGACCTCTAGCAATACATCGGTGAAAACTGCATTCAATTCCATGCAGTAGTTTTTGCGTGATGCGTGTACAAACATACAGACAGATAGACAGACAGACAAAATTTCTAAAAACTGTTGTTGTGGCCTCTGTTGCCCAAATAAAGCCAAATATTAGTTTTTTTTTCAATATCTATAATGTACAGACATCGGCCTGTTACAATTTTATTATATTATATGTAATATAGATGTTACAGATATCTATCATGAGCGCATCCCTTCGTTTTAATTTTTTTTTGATTAGTTATTTCTTATAGTAGGAAGGGCCCTCCAAAAATAAGAAAATGCCCCTTTTAAACGTCAGCCGAAAGAAGCCCAGTGTGCACAATGACTTCTATGTATTCTACTAGACAAGCGATTCTAAAGAAAAACTTTGTCACGGCGCGGATTGTACCGACTAAGGTGCGGGGAGCGGGAGGGGGCAGAATTGAATGCAGTGATTAACAGAACGCTCACACAGATGCGACATGAAACAATCTTTGCTTATTTCCAGTTTATCTCACTCTCAGAGAATAAACTATGGATTTTTTTTTGATCTTGGCAGTTTACGCATTTGTAGTGAAATGACATATGTAAGTATTGCAATGTGAATTTAACCTGTACCCACATAATAATAGAATGGGTTCAAGTAAAAAATGCTAATGTAATATATTATAATTTCAGCTATTTAAATACATATATACGCACGTACATACGTACAGAATATGTCGTTGTTATAACGACCTGGATTTCGAGTTTGACATATTCTACTTAAACAACGCCCGTTTTAAAATTCTATTAGATAGACATTTTTCCTTTTAGATAGTGTATATATATAGTTTCATGTTACCTATTCTGCATGTTAATAGTTAAAGCTGTGTATAACTGTAAGTGTATTTACGAACGTACAAATGTTTTATAAAATGTGTCTGTAACTAGATAAGTTTGTAAATTTGTTGTTATACATAATAAATAAAAAATACAGGCTTAAATACAAATATTACTATTGTTTTTGTATTATATATATGCTAATTAAGACATGATAATTAAGAGTATATAAATTATATAGGTACTTATGAAATGCTATGCCCTCGTAAAACTTCTTTGTCCTTTAAGATATTTTTTGCAATATCGAAGAATGCAATTCGGCATTTTCATAAATATGCTGTTTCCATTAACCAATCTTTAGAGATAGATGATTATATTTTTTTTTGTTTAGACAAAAAAAAATTAATCATCTATCTGCAAACATTTATTTTCTACCTACTTCTATTGTTAGGAAATTGTCTTATCTGTATGAGTGTTTCTTATATTCTATGCCAATGTGATGTAATATGGTGGTAATCACTCTCGCTACATGATTTACTTACATGATTAAAGTAAGAGTAAGCGAGAAAGACATACCAAGATGGCTGACGAGTGACTCTAATTTACGACAATATAATATATTTTGGTTTTGTAGGAAAATACAAAATAAATGAGTTTATTACATAAAATAAACTTCAAACCACTTAAATTATTATACAACGTTATATCTTCCACATTAAACAAAACATGTATTATAGTATTTCGTAGATTGCAGCGTTTGATGTCAATTTCATGTATTGCAAATTGCAAAAGCACGTTTTCTCTGGCTTGCGCGTGATCGACTAAAGAGGTTGTGGACAATTGACCGTGACATAATGAGCAATTTTTTTAGTTCTTAATCGCTTGTCTAGTACAATACATTGAAGTCAGTGTGCAAATTTACCAGCTCTTAATTAAAAAAGTAAAAATTACAGACAGAAAATCTATTCTTTAATGGAAATAAAAAAATCGATCTATTTTTCGAGGAGGAAACAGGGGAATAACACACCTTAATTTTCTCGGTTTTATCAAGTACCTATTATCAGTGCAACCGTTCCTTTCTCTCAAAGAAGTTGCAACGCTCGCTGCCCAGACAGAAACAAATTGCAAACATACCTATTTTTAAAATCCGTTCAATTCCGCTTAAAGAATAAAGTCGCCTCGACGAATCAGAGTTGTCCAATAGTATTGTAGATAAACTGCAAACTGCATTTGCATAAATTAATTTTATGTTACCGCATGGGCACACACACGAGACACATTTTAACGTTTATTTGAAAATTATATACTGTTCGCTATTTATTTCAGGTATTGTATTTCAGGTGCTCCGCATAGTAAATTAGGCCGAAACGTTTTGAAGCATGTAATCGATACTGCGACAACTATTTCCGTATTAATTAGCTGCTTGTGTGTTTAATGTAATTAATCTCCAAACAGCGTGAAGTGTAACGAGGAACACAATATTATTGTTTGTCATTGGTTAGTATATATTATATTTATCTCTGTATATAAGGGGTGTGACCGAACCTTTCTCTAGCTTAATTCTGCTCATAACTTTTGCCGACTTTTGTAGTCGTGTTTCGGTAGTGATGCCCGTTCCCATTTCATTCTGTCCCTCTCCATTGTCCCAACCCATTCTCCAAATCCGTTTCTTAATCTTCAAAGGTAGGCCAGCACATTCTGGGGGGTTCAGAGAACTTAGTTTGGCATGCATCACGGATGTTCATGGGCGATAGTATTCACTTAACACCAAGTGAATTGCTCATCAGCCGCCTTTTTCTACAAAAAAAAAAGTAAAAAAATTGAATGGAATTAGTATCAGAGGCCTCGAGAAAGGTTTGGACTTTTGGCACATTCTGTATGTACATAATATATCTATAGGTAGTATTTGGAAATTGCTTTGGCCACTTAGTTATCAACAGGCAACGAGGAAAATCCCTCTTATGGTGTTTAATAGTATAGAAATATTATGAGTAAGTTTTGTAGAGAAAGGAGTCCTCTCAACATATACCCCAAATAAACTAGATTAATTAAATTAGTCATATTCAAGGTTATGAACATTAGGCGCCACCCAGAAGTTTTAAAAAAAGGAGAGCTTTATAATCCCATCTGACAACATATACATACCTCTATATAACACAACCGATTTATTTTTTTTGAAAATTTTAACTCACTATTCGCGTACCATGTAAGATTTTCATGTAAAAGTCATGTAAACTCACCATGTAAAAGTCGTGTTTTTGGAACTACATACTCAACCAATTCGGCTTATCCGAGGTATAAACTGATAGGGTCAAATCCAATTTCTGTGTCAAATTTCATTTCAATCGGTTTAAAAAGTGCTCTGCAGGTTGTTCATAAATTCGTATAAGACAAGTTCTTGAATGGAGACCACGAACGGGAAGAGCAATGCAGACCGCCAACTCTATGAAAGAGGCAATATTCGTTAAAATAAGTATGTATTTTTTATTACTACGCAATAAACTCTGAGAATAATAATTTAAATTTTAAATATTTTCAGGTATAAAGTAGAAATCCTTTCAGATATCCTCCCACTTATCTTAACATTTCTTTACTTAAAGTTTTCTTAAAAAGTACTTTCGTGTCTTTAACCCATTTCTTCAGTGTATAATTCTTTGATAATAAATCGCTGAGTAAAAGCAAAAAGGTTTTAAAAGTTTCATGTTCCTAATTATAAGTTAAAATGTCGCTCTAAGAAGGATACAATTTCATTTTAATAAAATTACAAGGAATTTTAAAACTAGTAATTCAATTTAATTTGCCTTTCTACAATGACTTTTTACTTTAACAATTAAAATGCTCATTTTTATAACTACTTTAAAAGGAGTAATCCTTACTTTATGGTTTCACCAAGAAATGGTAATATTAATTTGTTTACCAAATGATAAAATAATTTTGACGTTTGTTTCGATTTTATCTATCGTTCATGTTCGAATTATGGAGTAAGTTAAAATTTACCACAGCTATAAAGCTTATCAGATCAGAGATTATCGATTAGGCATCATGAAAAATAAAAGGGAGATGTCGCCGTTTAAAGCACTATATGATTTTATGTCCAAAACTTGTTATACGTGATATCTATTATAATAACCGTACTTCACTTCGTTTTATTAGCTCGTATACAAATGCATGTGTTATATAACTATTTTATTAGTAAAACTATTAAACTTACGTACATTGTTTTGGTTCATGTAAGATTAATGTGACCATTTATTTTCTTCCACAAAACGGGACACCTATCAATTCTTAGGTAAGTAAAAGTGGGTAAATTGAAAACACATTGTTATCGAGTGAAGCCGCAGGCAGAGGCTACTTTTAAAAATATGTTTTTTTTTTGGAATGACTAAATTCTTACGGCCTTAATGGCCTTTCTAGAGTCACAGGATATGTATGGTTTAGGGCGAGCGCAGAAGGCGCTCAACCAGGAGCAAAGAGTGTGAGCAGCAACGAGCCTAAGGGCTTCCCCGCCGGTAGACCGGCGAAAGGAACGGACCTGGGCTTAGGGCGTTGCTTTCGGAAGGTACCGCGGGATCGCGAGTCGGTGAGAAGCGCTCAGGCACGTGCCGATACCTGGTAAACGTGTTGGTTGAAGGTCGTCGTGGTTGTCTAGACGTGCCAAGAACGACGACGACGACGCCAATCGGGAGGATCATTCCTATCGGGGACATAGGTAACTTAGAATGTCATATCAGCAAGTCCTCTACTTTATTGTCACCAGGGAATCTAAACCACTTATAAATTTGCTGCTATCGATTTGTTGCTTATTCAGTACTTTTATGTTTCTTATTTATAATTAATTAATTACTTTTCATTTAAAATTTTTAGAGTTACGTTCATTTGATTCTGCGGCGATATGTAGAAAGATCAAAGATGAGGAATTAGGACAATAAATGCTATACAAAATCTTAATAATTTATTCTACAATATGTAACCCTGAAATGCACTCTGAAAATCGTTAACCTTAATTTTGTGTTTATTTACACGTACTTTATATAGATTGAAGGGGAAGCGTGGCGCCACCGGCAACCCGTTGCCGGGGGTGCGCCGCCCGACCCATTTGTTTAGTTGTCCTCGGTATAAATTCAAATTGAATAACAAACCGGGATACACGCCCATTAGTCTGGCTGCCACCGAGCACACACAATACAGATGTGTTACAAGCTTTGAAAAAGAAACCTAATTTAATTAAAACTGTGACAGTTTCACTAAGTGTTCGGTTCGTTGGTTTTACAGCACAAGTAGCACGTAATGCGTGGAAAATAAAACTTAATACAGTAGGTGCATAATTTTAGTTAAATTATTTACCGGACTATTGTAATACTGTTATTAAAAACCGATTTTAAAATACTGAAACATTAATACCGGAGTTTCGATTTCAGTATTAACAAAATTAAATATTTGATAAATTACATTATTTTATATTATTTATACTTTATACCATTTGATATTCGTAGCGTGCAGTAATGCCCCTCCACGCCCTCACCAATTGTCCCTTCAACACATGGTAGAAGACAAAGACACGAGAAAGACAGACAAATGGAAATTCATAGAAGTGGGAAAAGTGTAACTGGTACCTATGGTACTTGTCATATTATAGTTATCTAGCAAATTACATTGGATACCTGTGTTTGGTTGTCTATGCTATACCCTGTTAAATTATTATAAATAGAACCTTATTGAGATCCGTAACTGTTCCGTTGCCATATTGTGATGTTTGTGGTGTACAACTTGTTCTGTTAAACAATGCATTAGTTTAAACTGTACAATAAGTTGTCACTTATCCTACTAGGGCCCACTTCTCTGAGTAAAAGGTTTAAATAGGCTGGCATAGCCGAGTGCGGGGCAGTCTAATACCAGCCGCCAGAAACGCCTTCTTGTAATCATATCAGTGCGCTGTATTAAGCTGGGTCCACATGTGTATCATTTCACCATTGCGTTTAAGTCGTATCAAAGTTATGGACGTACTCTTTATTCCCGTATCAGCACCGCGGAACATCGTATAAGTATAATTTTGCCACCATTTCATTGACACTTCGCATTCCATTTCCAGTGATACGAGTATCAGGCGCGGATACAATTGGCAGCGGTGAAATGTTACAACTGTGCACCGCCTTTATTAGTGGGTGTATAATATGCGATATATTTCTTTTGTACTACTGCACCACGGTGTGTTTAGTAACAATGCTTGTTGTCCCTGACCGGATTTGTGACACCAAGCATGAAAACAGATTAGAAACCTAATCTTATGAATGAGAGCGATCCCGCTACAGTATTACCTATGTAAAACTAGTTTGAACTACAAGGCAACAAGTTAGAAACAGAGTTGGCTTCAAATTAATTACTTCCTTTTCCGACGTAATGTTTAGTACTACCTTTGTGAAACTGTCGGACTTTTACCCCTGGGTTATTATAGTCCGATACAAATCAGAGTCTACGACAATACAAGTCAAAGTTTAACACTGGGGAGTTAATTAGCGGTAATTACCGTTGGCGTCGCAATATTTACGAGCGAAGAGAATACGAGCCGCGAATAATTACAGCGAGTTGAAGTCTCGACAAAACATATGTAATTTCATATATTATATTATGAGCAAATGGATATGAGCATAGGGATATATATCTATTATCGATATGGAGTGTAATGAATGTGGTAAAAAATATCAACTTATAATTACGTTGTTTTAAGAGTTTAAATTTAAGCATGCTTTAACATCTGATTTTTTCTTTGTAGAAAATATACAAAATTTTCTTCCTTGAATTATCATAAGTAGGTATGGTATACATACCTATTTGGTACGACAGTGGATGTACTGCCGTATTTTTGTTTCACACACATTTCAGTATATTATGGCATGTGTTGTAATATACCACATGAGAAAATCCATCACCTTAGAAAGTTTTAGAAAAGATGGGGATCCTGTCGAATCCTTTTCCCAAACTCATTTTTCTAAATATGCAAAGGTACGCGCCACGGCGCTTCCGGGGGAGTGCCAACGTTTGTCACTCTAGACTGATGTTGATATGTATCATGGATACGGGCATAAGAATAATAAATAATAATTTACTATTCTTATGATATGGACGACTGTAACCACCATATAAGGTCTGTTCTTCTGCTACCTTCCTTCTATAAAAACTATAAACTGTTATTTTTGTTTCAGTCGTGTGCGTGAATTGTGCACCTGCAATAGGTGTAAATCTAAGAGTAGAAGTGACCTCGGGGTGAACAATCGCCTACGAGTCGTAGTATATTGTGCACGACAGAATAAATAAGGGCGTAGCACAAGTGCAGTGTAAATTATGTAAATATTATGTAAATATTATGGAAATCGAGTGTACATGATATGTACGTACTGGCATCGCACGGCTCGGGGAAGAAAGGGGGTTGTCTCACAAGGGTTGCGCAACTAGCGAGGTGAGGACGAAGGAATTCTCACATTACACTAATAGAAGCGTACGAGACAAATCCATACACCTTTCCTACGAGACTATGGGATGTTAGTGCGTACATTTATATTATATTTTTTAAAGTGTCTTTTGTTTATAAACTATATGTGTTTGTATTCGCTCTCCATAAATGTATTAGGGAAACTAGGTTACAGGTCAGGGTATAGGCAAAATAAAGGTTACCGCCCGCAGTGTGTTTTATTGAGCATTAAATTAAACATATAAAGTTGCGGGCTAGATGACGAAGTTCCGGTATCGGCGCCACTACTTCCCCTTTACCTTCAGTCCTCCCATTCCCCTTGCTACTCAACAAAGGAGGGAGGGAAAAAAGGGCTAAATTGCCCAGAAAGATGTAAAATCATCATGCATCGTCATCGAAAATAGCCTTGTTCTCCGCATAAGAGGAGAACCAACCCTAGGATAAGTGACTTGTAACCTAGAAGTTATGTATGACGTTGGAGAGCGAATAGCACAATAAACTTCCCCAGGGAGCAGGGGGATCGCACGGGCAGCGAACTTGCTATAAAAGGCATAGGTTCCGACCTCTCTTTGCCAGTTCGTCCTCAGCACTTCAAGTAGTAACTTGAACTGCTAGTTTTACATTTATCACTTCAAGCAGTAACTTGATCCAACAGACTCCTCATTGTGGAGATACCTAACAGGTTCATACAAGCAAGCTCGCTGCCGACTGCCGCTTCCTCTCTGCCCCCCTGTGGTTCAATGTGAATTAGAGCAGCGTTTTATTTCCGTATTTCACCCCTACACCCCCCCGTTGGAAGGCAACGTGCGGCCTGCAACATTGGCCCTGCGGTATAAGATCGATCGCGAGCACCGCCTTATATATAGTATATATATCGTAGCCAACATATATATTACACTGGATCGCAAAAATTCCGGGTCGCTAATAAAAACCGTGATATCTCCATAAATTATATACCTAGATCGCTCGAATAAATAATATGTAGTAAGGAGGTTACTAATGCTTGTTCTGAATCTCTAAAGAGGTTTCATTTGTACAAGTTACAGATTTAAAAAAAATATTCTGCATTTTAAAATTAGGAAAAGAATATTTTTTCTGCTTTTGTTTCAAACGGAGCTGTCATTATAAATGGTTCCTTGGATTGATCAGAGTATTCAATGCAATATCATGTCGTTATCACCTGAAGAATGTACACGGATTATTACCATGGTACAAGAAGGAAGAAGTCAGCGTAGCACTGCTAAAACAGTAGGAGTATCTTTATCAACGGTCCAAAGAATACTCCAGCGATTTCAAGAGACCGGCATGAACATCAGGAGACCAGGAAATGGCAGGCCAAGGTGCACAACTACACGAGAAGACCGATTCATAGTGAGCACTATGTTAAGAAATCGACATCTCACGGCTGTTCAGGTACGAAAGAGTCTTCAAGAAATTCACCACAACAATGTGAGCTCTAATACGATTCTGCGACGTCTTCGTGAAGCTGATATAAAGCCTTATAGACCAGCAAACGGCCCCAAACTGCTCAGAGAACATCGAGTGGCCAGGTTACGTACGGTTTGCTCGAGAACACATCCGATGGACAGATGAAGATTGGTCCAAGGTTATGTTTTCCGATGAGTCCAGATTTTGTTTATTTACGCACGACGGGAGACGAAGAGTATTTAGACGGCCAGGAGAACGGTATCATCAAGCGTTTTTTGAAGAAAAGGTGCCATTCGGTGGAGGATCAATAATGGTTTGGGCTGGGATATCTTCAGAGGATCGCACGGAGTTAGTGATCATAGAAAACGGTTCTCTGACTGCTGTCAGATACGTAGGAGAGATTTTAAATGAGCATGCTGGTCCATTCTTAGTGAATATGGGTGCAATTTCCATTCTTATGCACGATAATGCGCGACCACATACTGCTCATTTGGTCAATATGTATATTCAAGACGTCGGTATTACCTGCATGGAGTGGCCAGCTCGCAGCCGAGACTTAAATCCCATAGAACATGCATGGGACGAGCTCGGGAGATGCGTGAGACAACGTTCTCCTGCTCCCGTTACCTTACACGAGTTAATGAATGCGCTAGTGGAAGAATGGGCAAACATAGACCAAAATCGTATTAAAAATTTGGTTTACAGCATGCCACATCGTCTTATTGAAGTGATACGGGCTCGTGGAGGAAATACAAAATATTAAATTGACAAAAAAACTTATTTTTTAAGATTTACTGCGAAGTGTATTTTTGTTGTCATAAGTTAGAAGCGAAATTTTCTTATTTTTTAGTATTTAATTAAAGTTATATAGTGTACAGAACGTGTTACACATTTTTTTATATATATTAATCAGTCATCTACAATATACTATAGTTTCGCAAATTAGTCATGTATTTAAGAAACTATCACGCCATTTATTAGCGACCCGGAATTTTTGCGATCCAGTGTATTATATCTTCCACCATACCTCTCTCTCTCTCTCTCTCTCTGTGTGTGTGTGTGGGTGTGTATATTTAACGCAAAGGTTAGCTGGTACAGAATACCATAATTCACTCAGTATTCTTCAGAAATGCATTTAGCTCGTCTTTTGTATAATATTTTATCAAATAAATAGAAAATGAATTCTTCGTAGAAACAAATAACCGGTTATTGTAATGTTTATACGTATATAATAATACCTAGTGCAATGCCTTAATGGTACACATAGTTTAAAGCAATTAATTGCAATGTAGTCTAATGTTACATTTCAGAGGAATTGAGATGTCTTAGTAAACTGTTCCTGGGAGTAAATCTCTACAGAGTCCGTTGCCAACTACGAGTATAAATGGATTAGTCGCGTATGGAGCCGTACTCGAAACTTTACAAACAAATTTCCATTGGTAAGCAAAAGATTAAAAACTAATTAGACTCTAACGAAAATATTTCCATAAACTCTACTTCCATAAATTTACATTATATTCATAAGTACATCAAATATAATAAAGGAGGAAAAAGAAATGATGTAGATACAGAAAGCACGCTTATCTCCTGCGGAGATTTCTTCCAGCAGACCTGGGACCAGCAGTGAAATATAGGTCAAGACAGAAAGGCAGCCGAAGTGCGTACGGAAAATATATATGTATATATAGTATATATGTAGTACATACATATATAGTACATAAATATATAGTACAACAATACTAACAAAATACATGAATATTTAGTTATAATATATTAAAATTAACATTTACTTATATTAAAAATATAATATAACTTATATTACTTGTATTACTGTTGCCCGCGACTTCGTCCTCGTGGACTTTAGTTTATAAACACCGTCTTAACCTTCTTAGGGGTATTTGGTATTTTCAAAAACGATCACACACATTATTTCTTATAGCTTATTTTTTATCGAACAAATGTTCGACGTGATTCTTTAAATTGATAGAACTTTTTTATTTATGAATTGATTGAAATAAAACAAACACTAAATTTTAAGTGAAGCTTACCACAATACATTAGTCAAAACCGCACCCAAATCGGTTAAGCCGCTTCTAAGATTAGCGCGCACAAACGCACAGATAAACAGACAAACAGACAAAAATTCTAACAATCATTGTTTTGGGTTCTATTGCGTTGATAAAGGCCCCCAATAATATTTTTCTCATATATCTTCCATGTACAGACAGCGATCAGTTATATATTTATTATATGTATAGATGGCCGTATTCGCTTTTGTTTATACACGCAGCCGGCAGTGTTCGACGAAACAATAATGGGTCTTCTTGTATGTAAACACGTTAATAAAATGACATAAATTATTTTAATTAAATTATATGTCATTAATTATAATTAAAAAAAACACTCCTTATAATTAATTATAATTAGAACTCCGGCACATGAACTTATTGATAGACATGTACTCGTATGATCCCAATAGCTCATATACCCGTAAAGCAAAAACACTGCAAGACTAAATAGTTCAAACAAAAAAAAGGCCGTTGATCTAATTAATTAATCCTTTGAGTATTGCAACTGTATAGAAAAATAAGAAAACTCCTTCTTAAAAAGTTAATATCAAACTTTCAGACATAGACAACACTTACTGCGACACAGCAATGTTTAGCTCTCCCTTTATAGCAATTCACACCCATAAACGGGAAGTTTAAAGTACGAAACCAATAGCAGTCTATCGGAACAAAACAGTGCCGTGGACGTGTATACGACCCCTCTACGGAACAATCAAGCGGGCTCGAAGTTTACCCTTAGTGGGGACACACGAATCTCTATAGTGGCAGGCGACCGCTGCAATTCCTAAAAATAAATAAATAATAGTCTTCTCAATTAACTAATATTCTTAATCTTATTCTTAATATTCTTCTTAGCCTGGTGTAGATCTTAAATTTTTCGGAGTTGTTCCTATTTTAGACAGTTCGGGTCCAGTTATCCTGTTACCTCATTTGCGGTATACCTACCTGTATGTATTTTCTTGTCTCAGTCTCCAATACAGCACTTAGGAACGAGACAGACTTTTGGGCTACTTGTCCCATTTAAGTTTCGCTACTCTTTGCATGACATCTTCACGAAGCCAAGTATTAGTACTTTTGTCTCTCAGTGTGACACAATGCCAATATGTGGCCAGAATGAGAAACGTTGGCAATGCGCCGCTTATATTTGGATTTTTTTAGGAAGAGCTGGGAATGATGGAGAAACAGAACGAGGAGCTTTCTTCATCTCATTACACTCCCTTTTTTATAATTTAATTTCTTCATCTGACTTTATCTCTTATCTGTTATACCTCAAAATCAGCCTATATAAATATCTAACTTTATCATTGTACAGGCCATATCACTTGGGTACTTGGGTACTTTGAAACTTCCCAAATAAACGTCTGACTATGCATCAAAACCAGATATTGCTTATTTTAAATTTAATCAGAATCAATGACAGAAAATAATAAAATACTTTGTATAATGAGAAATAGATCTATATTTTATTAGTACGAGAAATACTCGTACTAATAAAATTAGTGTAACCGAAAACCGCATTCAACTAATCCGTTATAATAAATATTAAGACAGAAATAGAGACATATAAAGACATGAAATAGACTAAGAGAGCTGTGAATAGGATTTTGCAAGGTCGGCGGCGCGCCCGCATGCCCCCTGGTGTTGCAGGTGTCCATGGGCGGCGGTAACACTTACCATCACGTGGGACCGCTTGCTCGTCCGCCCTCTAGCCTATAAAAAAAACAAAAAAAAAAAATGGCGGCCAAACGCTATGGTTTCTGGCGGTGGTCGCGAACCGTGTGTTTCTGCTCTCAATAGGCCACGTCAGGCGTCGAGGGTAATGCGAGAAAGTTCCTTATTGCTTCCCTGGGTATTCATCTCACCTGCCGATATTGTTGCGGTCGAACCTTCACGTCTTTCATGCGATTTGTTCGCGTAATTCTTGATCACGTCCGAGAAAGGCTAAAAGGCTAAGGGATTTTACTAAAAATTGGTTTGTTTTAAATCTGTTTGTTTAAATAATTAAATATGCTTTTTACAAAAGCGGTATGGTATGGAACGTCATACGGCGAGGAGGACCGATGACTTATTAAAGAAAATTGACTATGGTGGTTGGATAATAAGAGATAGCCAGATCGGACAGTACGTACTTAGAAAAGAAATAGGAATACTAAATACAAGTATGCTCGTTCTTTATTAGTCTCCTGCTTAGCAATGTAAGAATACTGACAAAGAATTATCTATTTAATTGATACAATTGACAACCGAGCAAACAGTTCACGTGATGGTCAGTAGATCCTGTCGCCCAGATGACATCTGCGACACAACACATTTTTCATTGTATCAATGAAAAACGATAAACGTTGTTGAACTTGCAGGTGTGCTGCCTTCGTTAATGGATTTAAAAAAAGCTCCCCAATTCTGAAATAAGTTGTTATTTTTTTTGCGAAAAGAGTTTTTCTGGAACTGATTTATCTAACTTAATCCAATTCAGTCTCAGTGTGTACGGTTTTAATTTCAAACTTCTGTTAAAATATCATCATTAAATGACTTCTGTTGTGAATAGGCTCCAATCAGTAACAACGAGGAACTCAATTATTCGGATATACCTTTGGGGAATCAAATATAGGCGAACTTTATGTTTATACCGTTTGTAGGATCGATACCGCTGCGCGTAACGCATCAAAGATATGCGCTGTTTATTTGGAGCATAACTCTTATACATAGGGTATCAACCACAATGTAAAGATGTTACAGCAATTTGTATCAATTTCCAACTGCGGGTGGCCGGGGAAGCGTGAATTCGCGGTGGCATGGCGTTGTCCTCTAAGAGAAGAAACGGTGCGAGAATAATACGACTGCTCTGCTGAGAACCTCATTGCGATTCTAAGATATTGCAGCATAAATAATATACTATGAAAACGAAAGTATGTGGTCGACATGATATACTTTAACTTCTTTAATTACAAAACATGCCATCACAAAGATAAATTACACTGAGTTGTACTTACTGTTGTTAAAACGAAACACGCTGTTAAAACACGCTTGAGCGCTGACGCGTTAGGTATTTTTATTCTTATTTTTTTGTAGAAAAAAGGCAGCAGATGAGTATACAATCCATCTGACGGTAAGTGGGTACTGTCGTCCATAGACATCCGCGATACATGCCAACATCAGTCCAGAATCACAAACGTTGGCACGCCCCCGGATGCGTTGCCTACTTTTGCAGATTTGCAGATTAAGGAATGGATTGGGGAAATGTGGAGGGATAGGATGCTATGGAAATGGGCTCTGGCATATCTCACTCACTACCAAAACACGTAAGTACATTGAGAAAATACGATAAAGTAGGAAATGCAGTACATTTCAAGGTAGTCTTCTGTGAGAGAGGCGTAATGTGGCCAGTCGAGTGCGCCCAGCGGCTGTGAGAATGCAATGTGCACTCGTCCCCTACCTGTTGACTGTTAGTTAGTGCTATTGAACCTTAACCATTTCAGACTCAAACTTTGATTTAGAAGGGCTTAAGACCACCAGATATATTTTTTTTTAAATATAACATTGATTAGCTTTTAAAATAACGCTAGTCTTAAAAATTCAACGCTCGGTTTTACAACGTTTGCTGGTCGTGATGTATTTACTACCACGACGCACATTTATCGCGCGCCTTAGTTTATCGCTCATAGGTGGTACGGTAATGCTAGATACTTTGTACACGGCTACTCATTTTTTTTAAATTAAATGTTGGAACACAGTATGAAAGGATGCATAATTTTAGGCGAAAGAGTCTTTACCTAACTTTGTTCTGTATTTATATATATGCGAACTATTTATTATATATTTTATGTACACAGATGCTAACTAAGAAATAAGTTACTTTAACATCGTGTTTGACGTGAACTAACTTATGCTACAGAGTACGTAATGTAGATAATTACATCCTCTTTCATAAACACTGCCTGGTTTTCAGTGTTTCAAACTTAAACTTGCCTCTTTAAGGGCTCTTGAACAACTATTTATACGACTAATTATATTCGTGACATGGTTTTAACAACTTCAGTCGTATTCCAAAACGTGTTTGCAACAATGAATCTTGTATTTTTGTATTCTGCCTGGGTTCCTGTATATTCAGCATATTTGCAAATTTGCCACAGAAGAAACATATGTAAATTCATCACAGCCCAGTTTTTATGTTTTTTTTATTTATATCTTAGTGACAAAGTATCTTCTCAGAAAAAAAAGAAGTATTGTCCGAAATTAAAATAAAATACGGTTTTAATACGATTTTTCTGCTAACTGTACAAGGTGGTTATTGGTATGTCATTACCTGTGGTGAATATACACAAAAATATTACACAATCCACGTAATGACTTCTAAAACTTGTCGAATTTTCAATGTTGCTCACTAGATAATATTTGAAATTTATGACTCAAGTATATTACATTTAAATATTATGTAAATGGCTTTCGATAGTGCTCTTTTCTCCATCCGTAGTGATCGAAGATAGGTTTTAATCAGAATATAACTCTCGACTATTCAAATTTGCATTACCTTCAATTTTCAATGGATTGAAATTTGAATAAACAAAGTTCAAAAGAAAAACTTCAAACTGCTATATCGCAGGGTTTCAATAAAAGCTTTTCAGAGAACTGTTTATCTTTTGTCTATTTTTCGTACCGCAAAGATAAACGTCAATTCTCAAATCTCATGAAACTTCAGCTCAGTTTGCTGTTGATTGATTGCTTAAAATTGTTCTAAAAGTAAGTTAGTTACAAGGCTACGAGAGGTTATTAATGGGAAAATAATCACTTTAATTAATTTCGTGGTATGTAACAACTTACTATACATACCTACTAAATATTTTGTGAGTGAAATGCCAAGGGTATATGAATATTCTAATTTGCAACATCATTTTATCCTGGCAGTCCCAGTCGATTCCCTAATGGCTCTGACGAATATGTATACAAGGTTTTAATAATTAACTTTTTTTACGTTTCCATTAACGAGGAGGTTCTTTTGTGATAGATATTGTATTTTTTACAAAGTCAAATAACGGTTGTACCCGCCCCAAAGTGAACTCTATTTTAAATAGCTGCCTTTTAACGCCTTTGCAATTTTACCGAAGTATTTACAAAAGATTTCCAGACCCCAATCCCTTTAATGAAGCAATGGTGGAAATTTGCTCTTTTAAATAACGAGTAAAACGTCCTATACATACCTACATATTTACTATATACAGTACTTGCCAATCTATACATTATATACTGGCCTCATTTTTCTTTTGTGAAATAAAATGTAGGTGATCCTTTTCGCATTTTCTTTGTCGCCCCGACAGGTTTGTCCTCGACACGTCAATTCACAATGATGCATGCGAGCGAAGAAACTTATATTGATCCGCCATTCACCCTTCAGTAAAAATATTTCACGAACGTTGTATTTACTTTGTTATATTGGTATACTGTTAACAAGTTAGGCCTAGATCACAGGGTCTATACAAGTATGATAGAGATAGAATTAACTGCCTAATGCCTAACCAACTGAGTCGATGATACTACAGCGATTCTATAGTGTAATCTATAGTGAGTTCTATAGGGATTCTATAGAGTGTCACTGGAAGCGATTCTATGGACGCCTGGTACTTGTTTTGTATTATTGTATTGCAGTAAGTATTAGTTGAAGAACTGCCTAACAAGCAAAAGTAAACCTTACGATGTCTGCAGTAAAAAGAATTGAGCACCATTGCAAATCATTCTACGAAGCATAAAGACAAGGAGAGATTCGAACACATGCAGGAGAAAAAATCTGTCAAGAATAAGCTTGCCTAAATAATGTTATCATCCTATTACTGTTATTATCGAGTTTTTATCATCATATAAACAATTGCAGGCGACTATAGTATGAAGTTTGGTCGCATACGAGAATCATATACAATATTCTCGCAGAAAACCGTTCGAGAAACTCTCCTTGTGTAAATGAGCCTTAAGTGTGTACAATACACACCCATAAATAAGTACTTAGATATTCCATTGTGTGTTACTGCATAGCAGAAAGACGAGTACATCTTCATTCTGGTTGTACTGTACTTATTCGTGTCTAGCGATCATTGTGTTAGCCCTATCTTTACAATATGACTGTCTGATGAATTCGGCTACTCTAGCTACCACCAGTCCCTCTGGAAAAGTAGAAAATTTGGCTTCCCGTTGGCCTCTGTGAGTGTATTCAGAGGCCGAATATATTTGTCTGGATGTGCCGCCACTTCGTCGCGTCTCAGCATTAGGTGGGCTGGTGCTTTTAGCCTCCATGCATGCTCTGCCTCTACTGTTCTTTATACTTACAAATAAGATATTTTTTGAGTCAGTGTTCCTATTAATTAATATACTTCTGTCGTTAATGGCGACTAAGGGAAAACAAAGCCGCTGTCACAAGCCCAAAGGAACTACTCTACCTCTAAACAAGTGGACTCGCCAACTTTAAGGCCAAAGATCACTCAGTCAACAATCAAAGGCCCATGTCCAATAGGGGACGATAAAGATCAAATATTTCTGCACAAACTCCTAACAGCAAGATTGACTCCCCCTATTTGATAAATAAAATATGTTTTAAGTGTCCACGACTAAATATTAGGCCTAAAAACCAATTATTTGAATTACCCTTTGCCCATATTTTGTCTTACAAGAATTATAATGAACATATATCTAGCATTGACATTTTGCACGTACCTGTTAATTCTTTTGTAATAAAAATCAAAACGTATGTATTATCCATTTCATAAGCGTAATAATGAATATATTATTATAATAATATTTTATCTGTATCCCACATATGTATATGAATTATAATTATACTGTTTATGCTCCAATAAAAATAAAATAAAAGGGCCGATTACGGTACCTTCTGTCTAATTAAAAAAGTTGTTTAGTAAGTCAGGGTAAGTCAGCTGACGAGGCCTCCCATACTTACATTCTGTAATAGGAATAATTACAGCCACTTCTTAAATTGTATATAAAATAGGAAGCATTCTACGTCCCACTGTTTTTAATTCCGTTACTTGACTGGGGAAGCGGGAAGGGTAACGAGAAAGGTATCTAACCTTTCCCATTTCAAATTTTCATTTAAAAGCTTATAATAAATATACACTTGAGAAATAACTCGCGGGTTCATAATCACATTGATCACGGACTGAAACCCGGTGAACCCACGCAAACGTAAGTACCACAATACGTTTGGGTCAGTTCAAAGGAATCAAATTGAATTATCTGTGCAACGTTGCGTGAATTTTCCACTTGTTACATGAGCCGCTGTCCAGAATTAAACCAAACGTAAAAGTATATTTGTTCAATTTAAATGTTTCTTTTTGAAGTTTTGTATACCTTTGAATTTTCGTCGTTTTTGATAGAAACCCTATCAGAAATGGATTAGCGATAAGGAATTTATAAATAGGTACAAGTAAATATATTATACAATAAACAAGTTTCTTCAGCAAAGAAAATGAATATAAAATATATCTAGACACCGAACAACTATTTTATAAAATAAATTCCTGAATCATACGTGTCTTTGCTTCAATAACGAACATGTACCTAACTCAAAATCGTGAGCTAATATGGTTTCAGGCTTCGGAAATAGATCAGTTACATCCTGTATATTAAAATCGAATAAACACTTTATTTTGGTTTGAGAAAAAGTTCAAGATTAACAATTTTAAGGTAGAATAAAAAACCGGAACTTTCAAATAAGCGCAGCCGAAGTCAAAAGTTAATCTACTATGAAAATTAAAGATATAGTTTCCAACTAAATATGTTTACTAATGTACGTATTGGTTTGGCTCACAAATCTTTTCGAATTAACTTCAGCTTCATCATTAGTCTTCAGCAGAAGTGTTGGAACCTCAATGTAATTATTTATTTTATTCTGTTGAAAGAAGGCGGCAGATGAGACGAGCAATCAGACCACCTGATGATGAGTGGATAATGCCGTCCATGGACATCCGCTATACATGCAAACATCAGTCCAGAATAACAAACGTTGCCAAGCCCCCGGATGCGCTACTTACCTTTAGGAGGTAACTTAGATTTAGGAATGATATTATAATAAAGTTTAGGAAAATGGGGAGGGCTAGAATGGGATGGGATGGGAATGGGCTCTGGCATAACACACTCACTACCAAAACACGTACGTACTACGTAAGTACGACTAGAATGTGGCAAATGCAGCACATTTTCGGTTGTCTTCTATGAGAAAGGAATCAGCTGTTGCATTGCAGCGTGCACTTTCCCACTTTTGTTACTCCGTGTAACATAGTAGGTTTACTATGCAACTGGAACTGTAATGAATCGTTAAAACTTGCATTTTAGCAAACCTAATTAAAACAATTCAGTATCTATGAGTTTCCAACGCTTCTACTGAAGACAGAAATGACCGAATGACCGGTAAAATAAATAGTACGAAGAGTCGGACTTACCTCGTTATGCTGAAGTAACTATTACACTCCTAGAAATAGACTATTCTCAGTTCCCACTCCAGTGGGGACTGAGGTGTTGGAAACTTAATTATGAAAGGTTTTGTAACTTCGAACTTAGGTTGGAAACTTTGGTGAAACTGGAATCATTGAGAATAAATACTATTCCCTAAAACGACTAAAACTATGTCTCTATTTCACGGAATTTGCTGGAAGAGATCTCCACGGGAGATAAGCTTACCTTTTGTACATCTTCTCTCATTTAATCATATATAGCAATTTATATAGTATAATATTGTTTTGTGTATACAATAAAATATATAGGTAAATAAATAAATAAACAGACAAACAAATTAAGAGCTTTATACCACAGAATAAATAAACAGAATAAAGAGAATAAATACTAAAGAAAACATTGTGTCTCAGATGCATCCCGGGATATAGTTACTAGATATACTAGGTCAGCGTTGAAGAGAAAAATGACATCCCAATACAATTATCTATACTATAATTTAATAATATTATAAAGAGGAAAGATTTGTATTTTTGTATGTTTTTTAACGAATAAACTCAAAAACTACTGGACCGATTTCAAAGATTCTTTCACCATTAGAATGCTACATTATCCCTGAGTAACATAGGCTGTATTTATTACTAGAAAAAATTAGGGATCCCTCAAAATAAAATGGCTATATTTTATTTTGAAAAAAAAATCTTATTAACCTAAGCGAAGCGAGGGCGGGTCGCTAGTTCGTCTATAAAGTTTAACATCAGTATGTTTATTTCTACTAAACTCGGGTTATATTGATTGGATTTACATTTCCAAATGTACTAGTTTTTATGAGAGAAGATGATTCATGTTCGTGTCAACTTGTTATTGGTACGAACACTAACACTAACTTACCTGTGAGTTGGGAGAGAGCAATTGAAGTCGTCACGAACATAGAACACACATTAAAATACTAAACGTTTATTGTAAAACGTTCTCGAGTACGTTACATTTTCCGATCACTATAAAGATGTTGATTAGAAAACCGAATTGCCGAAAGGCTGTGGTCCGGAAACAATAAAAACTTTAGTGTTTGCTCTGCGGAAGTATTTTCGTTCGTTAGGTGGCGCTACAGTCGCCGCTCTGTTGTCCTCTTTGCTACCATTACGTGAAGATTAAATAAAATATGGAATCTCCAGCACATCTTGACTTTATTTCATTTCATTAATTCGGCAACAATTTTACAATTGCTTACGATAACTAATCTAATACATAAGATACAAATAAAAGTGAATACTCAAAATTAAAAATGTGAAAAAATTATGTCACAGATCATTTTTACCCGAACACGGCAGAGCCAAAGGATAGGGTAGGGTTATGATTTTAGCAGAGTATGTTAGTATTATATGTATGTATATTCATTACTTATTATATATACGAGTTTATGTTGTAATTTGAGGCTCTTTTCCTGTGCGGTATTTTGATAACCAAATTCTATGTCAATATCGCACAATCACAAAGGTCAGGAACAAGTATCAGGCGCTCGCCTGCGCTGTGCACTAACAAATGAGTTAAATTGATCTTTATCAGAATACAATAAGTATTTTTATTGTCATCTGAATCTAACGTACCTACGTACTTCTGCGTCGATTGCCTTAAAATTCCAAAGGGGCGGGGAGGGGGGCATTAGATCATCACAAAAAACGCCCGGTTGCCTTGATATGCCCTCGATTCACTTTCGACCGACCGCGGTCACAACGAGGACCGCGGTCGGTGCCAAGAACACTAATTATATTATTTTTGCCTTCAGTGAGATTTCTCTAAGCGTTTTGTCTTTATCATTGGTTTGCATCGTAGTAGCAATCTATTAAACTGAAGAATTTTATAGGTATTCTTGCTTTTCGTCTACTAACTTTATCGTTTCGGTGCTTATCTTTAATGTAATGTGCATACTATAAATCAATTGATGTATTTTGGTTGATCGATGATACTACTGTTAATTTCCGATGAAATGGCATTAGGATAAATCTAATTAGGTTGTGATATTCATAATTGTAATATGAAATGTGCTTATACGAAAATTTTCAATAAGTAAAGTAACAAATGGTGGTACAAATAGACATGAATGATTAATAGATTTTTTTGTGATGCCTAGGCTATTTAGCCGAAGTGGGTTAATGCAACAAACTACACACTACTCCATTTGAATGGTCGTCCAGAACCAGCTTGCCGGCAGTTTAGTCCGCCCTATTTTCAGTGAATCATGTTTACTCACAGTTAGAGAAACGTACAATCATGTCTGTAGTCGTATTAGGCAAACTTTACGTACCTAGTGTAACAATTGTTTGCGTTGCACCTTGGTTTAACATTCAACACTTGTTCCGCATGCACAATTTCGACATTGCCGGCGCAAGTACGTGACCTTTGTATATTTGCACACTACATAACAACATTAGAGGCACATTGGTCGCATAAACGCGCAAGAATTTCATTGAGATAAGTAGATACCTACATGTTCTTTAATGTCAAATTGTTGTATCATCTTGTAATTCAATGAAACTTGACAGAATACAGGAAAGGTTGAAATTGGCACACCACATTAAATTAAAGCTGATTATACAACGCCAAGATTTACACAAAAACTACAAGTCAGAAACTATTAAGTAGAATTTGATAGTAACGCGCAATCGACTGACAACACTGCAACACTGAACAGTAAAAAATGAGGGCATAACCTAATGCTAGATGCAACGTAAAGGCTGGTAAGAAATTGATAAATATTAGACGGGGAATAAATCGTTGTCGTATAAAGTCTTACACAAGCAAAACACTTAAAAAAGGGACTGTGCACATTCTTAGTTTGTCTAATTTGGATCTGCCACATAACATATTAAAGAAATTAGAACTTATTACAGGTCTCTCCTAGTAAATCATTAGGGGATTTCGCCCCATCACCATGCGGGCTCGGTGCGGATTCAATTATTTAATCGATAGGATAAAATCAAACTTGCAGTCAATTTCGAGAGCAATAAGATAATGTCTAAAATTAATTAAAAAAACGATTTCATGACACATAATGCTGTTATAATATTTGTAATTTATATTTGACAAAGGTACTTACTTTAAGTTTAACGAAAACATTTTGCACCTCTATTAAAGAACAACATATTGGACAATGTGTTTAACTTCAGATCTTGTTTTACGTGTATTCAAGCAATTCAATAATTTGAATTAGAAACTAGATGAAAGAAATGTATGAACAATTTTTTTTTTTTTTTATGTACGAAGGCGGCAGACGAGCATACAGTCCACCTGATGGTAAGTGGATACTGTCGCCCATAGACATACGCGATACATGCCAACATTAGTCCAAAATGAGAAACGTTGGCACGCCCCCGGATGCGCTGCCTACCTTTGGAGATATAGGAATGGATTTGGAGAAAGGGTTGAGAAAATGGGGAGGGATAGGATGGGATTGGAATGGGCTCTGGCACATCTCACTCACTACCGAAACACGTACATACGTTGGGGAAATACGATAAAATGGGATATGCAGTACATTTCAAGGTAGTCTTCTGTGAGAGACGGGTAATGTGGCCAGTCGAGCGCGCCCAGCGGCTGTTGGATTGCAGCGTGCATTCTCCTCCTCAAATAGTTACTATGTTGAAAAATTAAAATAGTTTTGTCAACATGTGCACTGTTGCAATCGCTGCCAGGATACTTTCATAACCAGGCCGCAAATCTAAGCATCCCTCATAACTTTTTATTTATTAAAAAATATGACAAATAATTCGTTTATTCTGCAAGTAACTTTCATTTCATTTTGTAACATAAACCAATGATGATTTGTATATCATATAACATACATACATAACAAATATGACATATATATGTATAGTTATATCTTATGATTTTCTTTATTTTTTTTCCTAGGGTTGTTGTTCCTAGTGTTGTGTTGTTGTTTTTGTTGTTCCTAGTGCTGGCACAGTAGACTTAAATAATATTTTCTTTTAAAAAATACGGCAATTGTCATATATTTTGTATATCATTAATAAAAAGTACGAAGGCCACCGTGAAAGTTTCCGGAATGAATAAGAAAAAATAACAACGAATGGCCAAAAATCAATTCATTGTTTCTCAAAATATTCTTCGTGAGCGTCAATACACTTTTTCATACGAATAAACCAATTTCCATAACATTTATTCCGATCCTCCGTTCTTCATGTTTTTAATACTCTCCGACGGCCTCTTCTGGCGATGAAAATAGTTGACCGCGTAATTGATTCTTAATTTTTGGAAACAAGAAGAAGTCACAAAGAAGAAGAAGAAGAGGTCGGGACTGTATGGAGGATGGCTCATGAGTTCTACGTTTTTCGCCTTCAAAAAGTCGTTTGTCTGTTTGGCCGCGTGAGAGCTGGTTTTGCCATGGTGCAAGATTCGTCATTAACTTCCGGCAAGCAAATGGTCGTGTACAAATCAGTATTCACGGTACAACAATTTTCCAAAGCAACCGTAGCCACGTGTCCAGTTTTTCTAAAAAAAGAAGCGATCATCTGCTTCGCGGCACTTTGCACAAGCGACACTTTTGTGGGGTTCGGCTCATCTTGAAAGACCGAAATGGTCGATTGCTGTTTTGTTTCGGGGTTGTAGCTATATATCCATGTTTCTTCACCTGTTACTATATTCCACACCAAATTTCACGCCCCTTCGTTCAATCTGGTAAGCATGGCATTGCACCAAGTGACGCGTTCCGTTTTCGGAACCTCAGTCAAATTCTGTGATATCCACCGCGAGCACAGCTTTCGCACAGACAAATGTTTGTGTAATATTGATTGTATCTGACTCATGCCTATGCCTAAGGATGCCCGAATCTCATGGTGGGTCACATGCCTGTCTGTTCGGCTCGTGCGGTGCACAGCAACGATGTTTTTGTTGTTGACAGCGGTGGACGGGCGACCTTCACGTAATTCGTCACTGAGATTGACACGACCGCGCTTCAATACTGCAAACCAACTATAAATAGTCGTCTTGCTTGGTGCTTCATTGCCAAAAGCAGTTTGAAGCCGAGCGAGTCTCTGCTGAGCTTTGACAGCTCTTACACTTAAAATCGTAGAAAATCATTCAGCGAAAAATTTCACGAGTTAAATCCATAGTAGGTGATGCAGACACGCAATTTTTAAAATGTAGCCACAATGAAAAAACAAATGACTGTTAGATGAAACAAACTTTATTCAACAGCCAAAGAGTTCCATTTTCAAATAATGTAATTCCTTTTTAAATATTGTTTATGTAAGTGGCTAGTTCAGTGTGACCTGTGGCTAGTTCAGTGTGACCTATGTATATGGTGCTGTATGTGTGTGGGTTATGAGTGTACTTAAAAGTGTAGCTGATTTAATTGCAAGTTTCACAAGTTATTATAAACAATATTTTGAATTATTCATGCATAAACGGAACTCGGTTTATGTATTCCGTTTATGCATTATGACGTTCCGTTAGCTCGCAAAAACAAATCTATTAATGGCATGATAGCTGCAGTCTATATTGGATCAGATATTAACTTGGAACGGTAAAGGTGGAACGGTTGCAAAGGTATGCCGGGCGAAACAAAGACGCCCACAGGCCAAGCTAATATTTAGAATCACTGCTTATCTAGTAAACTATATTAGACGGATCTGGTTAGGTAATCATTTAAGGTAGAGGTACTCCTTATTACTTAATATTTATTTGCTGATTGAATTACCGTTGAATACGTCCGCGGACACTGTTAATGTAGTGTGTCGCAGCCTTTCCGGTAGTTGATAAAACTGCTTACAGCTACCATCCTGAACTATCCGCCTCTTCAGTCAACTCGTCACCTTGGCTGGTATAACCCCTGCCGAAATGTTGAGTGGGAATAAAATATAAACAAATACCTTTATTACAAGTGTTCAGATCCGATTTAGAAGGGTATAATGGTTTTAGGAGTTTCTTAGAACTGAAAGGGATAGAATGTAGAGAATACAATGATATGAGATTTTTTTATTATCGTAGTATAATCCTCATTTGATGAGATGGGATAGGATAGGAAATTGGTTCGGCATATTTCATTCACACGTTAATGTATTTCACGCAGTCTTCAGTGAGTGAGGGGTAATTCGGTGATTCGGGCACGCCCAAACGACTCTGGGAAGAAGTATGCACCCTCCCCCTGTAAAAACCCCATAATACACGGGAAGATTGACGTAGTTATGTATGTAGAGATCGGATTAAAAGAGATGCGAAAACAACTTTGAACATATATAAGTACCTAGTATATATTGTATATGCTATTTGGAATTGAACATATGCTATTTTATGATATTTCTACAAAATACATTTAAAGAATGAATTAATGTTTATCATATACATTTTAGATAAATATATAAAATTTATACATGCGGAGGAGAACGATTTTACATCTCTAAGTAGCTGAGCGCATTCAATTGGCCGAATTATTCCGCACTCATAGAAGATTGTTACGAAAACTACCAACAAGTGAATGAAATTTGGCGGAACCCGTTCTTCATCTAAACCCTGTCCCGTTTGTTTCCCTTTTACTCGTCCCACTATACTCAACATTCATTCCAATTATTTTTCCAAATCTGAATTCTTAAATCTTTAGCAGTACGGACGTTTATATCGCAAGTGAACACGACAGTAATTGCAACAGTAACCGCTTACCATACCTTAAGGCAAACTGTTTGTTTGCCTCAACTTTTTTCTATAAAAATAAGTTTTGACGCATTTCGCAAATTACTGTGTAATAATTAATAAAATTCCAACGCATACTTAAATTTAAAATTAGTATTCTTCAACCTTGAAAAAAAATCATGTTAATGTCTCTTTCTAATATTGCAGTGTTCTTTTTATTACTTCAATATTTACAATTTTAAAAAAAATTCATTATGCTAATATAGAACACATGAAAACTAGGTTTTACAAATATGTTTATTACTCGAGTTAAGAGATTATGAAATTTCGGATGCTGTTAGCGGATTATCAACGTTCCCAATTTGTGCTTACTTAAATATCAAATTGAGGATTTGAATATGTGATTATGATTCAGCATTAAATTGTAATAACGGGGTTTCATTTAAAATAGTTTATCAGTTCAGTGTGACCGTATAATCTCCTTAAATTTGAACTAATTGACGGTTCTATTACCCTTTTAATAGATAGAGAACAACAGTCTTTATAATAACGTAGATTTTTTATACGAACTTCGAAATTGCAAAGTTACAAAGAAAAAATATGTAGTGCAAATTAAAATTCAATACATACGACACCAATGTGAGAACTAGGCGAACTAAGATAAGAGTTCGGTGCAAAATAGCAATAATTGGCCCCATTAATATTTTTGCACCGTACACGCACATGGATTTATTCACGTAGTCTCATAACAATTAAACTCTTTTTGCCATTTCCGTTTACACATACGCTTGTGCAATGAATTATACCTTTCAAATAATTCACAAAGGCAAAGCTAAGTTAGAAGTATCGAGACTAGAATTCGGGTTTTCCTGTGAGGCTGTGTTATCGCTGTCCTTTTCTTTCGCACGTGGTTTCCAAACTCTTGGTCTTGCTCTAACTTAGAAGGCTTGCGCGGAAAGAGAATGTGGGGAACGAACGACCTTTTGCCGTTATGGGCAAGCAGTGCGGCCCGTGCGTTCACCGGGAGCAGTTCACTTGTCTTTGTTCACACTACATCGCGCAGAAAATATGACAAGCTGAAAAAATTACGTAAATATTACAACATACACGCATTGATTATGAAACGTCTGTAACCGTTATCAAGCTGCAGCACTGTACCCCTTTCGCGAACATTTCCTGACTGTTTTCAAGCAACCCGTGTGCGTGGTGTTTCGTTCGCGTTTTGTTTGAATTGTGTGATTTTGTTTTGTCCTGGTGATTTTATTTTATTAGCTATATTGTTTTGCCGTCCTCCCCCCGTGGTGTTCACTAATTCGCCCATCTCTGTGTTTTTCCTGTGATTTATTTTTGTCTAATTGGATTGTCACGGAGTTGTTGGTGAGTATCAATTAATTAACAACTTCTCATCTTGTTTTTGACAAAAATGTAATTCTACGAGTTTTTATAGGTAGGTATGTATTTGTATAAATCGATAAAAAGGCCTTTCTCGTTACGATCTTTAATTTCAAATTCTGTAAGTAATATGGTCTTTTGTTGTGAAATTCATCTACATTTCCATTACATAAAATGTGAAACTTTTGATCATTGTCAAGGACATTCCATCCCTGATCGTTCACCTGCTTTCTTAAGAGATAAAATTGCTTGAAAGCCTCCGAAGTAGGCTGTATAAATATGAAGGTGCGACTACAATTTGCGTATCTAGGTATATGTTCCTATCATCCCCAATAGGTATGAAGCGATTTAGTAAAATGTATCGAAATTCGAAACTTAATTATTTTTCATATATCTGTCATCAATGTATTAATGACACTTACCTAAAGTCGGATTTTTTATTCGAGTCAGAGATATGACATCTAGAACTGTCAATAAAGTGTCACATCCGTACTTTCACTCTGTTTGACAGCTCTACATGTCATATGGCTGACTCGAATAAAAAATCTGACTTTAATCTATTTCTTTTCAATTAGTATTTCCCCATTTTCTTGTTCTTTCTTCACTCCTAAAACTCCACCCCTTCACATTTTTCTTTTACGTCTTCTACCTCAATTTATTCATCATTATCCGTTTCATATCTGAGTGAGACGTCACATAAAGCTTAACTTCTTTAAATAAGACTTCATATTGGTGCATATACAAACTTATGCTGATTTTTTACAATTTATTATGAATAACTATAAGAAAATGCATGCAATGCTTTGCAATCAGTATCCACTGCTGAACATGGACCTACTCATGCACATTGTGTCGTGCATGAGGGCTGTATGGCCTTAAAGCGCCACGCTGGCCAAGCGGATTTACGAATCCACTCTTTCAAAGGTGGTGTAGTTCCTCAAGGCTTGTGGTAGTCGCTTTATTATCTCTTGGTCGCCCTTTATGACACCCACCAGAATAGATGGAGTGGTGTTATTATATAGCCGGCGTTGACACAACACGGCACGCTGCTTTTATATTTAAAATTATTAATTAAAATTCACCGATGATTGTGAAAAATTCTTTAGCAAATTAACAGTTTATCACTAGTATTGTCAACTTCCTGTTGACTTATCTTGTTTCTTTTTGGTCGCTTTTTCTTTTCTGCTTTTCTCTGGTTTCCGAATCAACAAAGTAAAGCAATAAGAGTTTTTTTATTAGAAAAACTAAAATTAAACTCAAATATAAGTGAAACTGAAATTAAGTACAATTCGATTTTTCACTTGTAATCTTCTTTTTAATCAATACAATAATTCCTTCATATCGATAACTCCTTTGTTTCTGGAACATGAGTTTATTTGCTCACTGTCGATATTGGTACTCGCCATTTGTTCTAGCAATGCAACATGTGGGTGTGGCTGAAGTGGCAGCCCAAATATATAATAGCATTTCCAAAAATGTAAACGTAAAACGAGGTCAAAACGCAAATGGCTACATTTATATGAAGACCAATTTTATTATTATATGGTAGTTATCTAAACATTATTTATCATAAATTGTCCCAACTCATTCCAGGTTCCAATATAGTTACTAAACCGTTGGTCCCCTCATCAATACAATAGTTAGTCAACTAATGAGTTTCGAACTCCATCGACACTTCTATAGTTGTCCGAACAAGGGCCGAAACTTGATCTAGTATCTATGTTATCTCGTGTTATCTCAAATGACATATTTAGGAATTCTATTATGTTTCACAATTTGGTTATTTTTAATATTGGACTTAATTGAACGTATTAAAATTATTGTATATTATATTTGCGTTGTCTATATGTGTAGCCTGCAGCAATAAGGCAGTAGGTACTTACTGTTTTAGCATCATAATAGGTAAAAAATATTTACATTTATCGACATTTTTGTTAAGTTGATCCGTCCTGGATCTTCTGTTCATGTTTTTCATTATTATTTTTTCCTTTTCTCTAATTGTCATTTCACATTATTACTTTATTTAGCTAACAAATGTCAAAATTAAAACGTATAACGTTTAATTTTACTCTATGTAATACACAATGCATACATTATATTCATACAGTATATTCATAAGAATAATAATGCAATGCAATCAGCTCTTTCAGTATCTACTGCTCCACATGTATCCAGTACTCATGCACATTATCTTATGCATGAGGGATGTTTGGCCTTAGAACGACACCCTGGCCGGTGGGTTAGCGAGTCCACCCTTTTATAGGTGATGTAGTTCCTCAGGGCATGTGGTAGCCGCTTTGTTATCCCATAGTCGCCTTTTAGGATACCTACGGGAAGTAATGGGGTGGTGATATTGTATAACCGGACGACACCACACGCCACTATCTTGTATTATTAACTATTCGTTTTCTGCTGTCGTTTGAATGAATCCTGTTTGTTTACCAAATAATAAAATATATAAATTAAAACACGTTGATTTACTTCAATACTGGTTCTCATAAGGTATTAATTGAAAAATAAACATCAGTCTCGCAATGCGTCTTGCTTAATCAACCGTTCAACATTCTTTCAAGTTCTTTTTTTTTGTCTTCTTTTTTGAAACAAACATTACGCTGCATCATTAATGTTTCGTTATTCTATAGTTGTACCCATATGAACTATTGGGTGTTACAACTAAAAACATAAGGGAATGTTAAAAATACAAGTATCCAGTGCACGTGGTTGGGGAACAGTGTATTCAATTTTCATTAGATAGTTACGTAATATAATAGAAATCAATCTATGAAATATAAATAAATATATTATCATGAAAAACTACTAAGTTATTATATAAAATTAGTTACTATTAGGCTTTAAAATCATAAGTTAGAAGAAGAACACACTACTGTATTAATAACACGTGAGTGACAGAGAGCAATGGCTCCGTACCTCCAATATTCTACCTAATTTTCTAACGAATATAAAAATATTATTAATTTAGTTTGTCTTTTCTAGTTGTCGAATATGCCATATATCAATTTCAGATATTGTTGTAAAAATGGTAACACTGAAGAATTTGTATGTCATAATAAAATTAAGATGGCTACGTAAACGTTTGTTTGATTCAACAATTAAGTTAAATACAATTAATACCGATATTACTACGTAATCACGTATTTTATATACTTTCCAACGTAACATTTCTTCCTTTTCATATTTTACTTTACATTTAATTTAAAAACAAATATACTATGTATATAAATTTCAAGTTTCAAATTTGAATCGAGAACCTTTAAACAAACATCATTCAGTTTCCATACTAGAATTTCACATTTATTACTTTTGTCTAGAAAGCGTATAGAATCCGTATAGGAAAATGTTTCTGGATTTCGAGAAATGCGACCATGAATCAATAACGGAGTTTAATCACGTACTTCGAGGTCGGATCGTGTGACAACTTTATATGTTACAATATTTCCCACATGACACACAGTGGGTAGAGCTTTTATACCTAAACGTACCTAAATACAGTAGTTGACTATATTTAAAATTGATGTTCTGTGTTTTATAAAAAATATAATAAAAATGGCTTATTCAAAAACTGGAGAAGAAAAATGCGAAAAACAAAATAGATGTGAAAGATATGAACTTGACAATATACGAGTCGGGGAGCTATCCCTATCTCTGTCACTCACGCGTGTATGTAATGGCACTACTTAGTGACGTCACCAACATAGTAGCGCGATCATTTTCTTAACGTTTACTTCTAAGCCCTATACGTGATTTTTCTAGATATTTTGATATTGATTTCACAGGTCGGCTTCTAATATCTTCAATTATATAATAACGATTAAAAAAGTTATTCAGAGTTCGGATTTTTTATTCCATGAAGGGTCATCTCCGTACAAATTTCAATCTGTTTGACAGTTCTACAGTTCCCCGACTCGAATAAAAAATTCGACTATAATGAATACTATTAATTATTTAAGTAAGGGTCAAAGAAATGATCGCATGCTCGCATATTCCAGGACAAACAAAATTAGAGCATGTGTATCCACCAATCTGTATTAGTCCTGCGTGTTGAATTATGGCCCGAAACCCCCTAGTGATTTACTAGTGTGCTCTGCAGTAGGACGTTAAAAAGGCTGAATTTTTTTTTATTTCATTATTTATTTACGAGTACGCGTGGTGTGGGCCGGCTTTAGCAGTACCACCCCATCTCTTCCCGCGAGTGTTGTAAGAGCCGACTAAGGGATAACAAAGCCGCTACCACAAGCCCTGAGAAACTACACCAACTCTAGAAGAGTGGACTCGCCAACCCACTTGACCAGCGTGGACTATCAAGGCCATATATCCCTCATACACATGACAATGTGCATGAGGAGGCCCATGTCCAGCTATGGATGATAAAAGGACTGGTGACTATATTATAATGGACTTACTACTTTTCTGGATAAGGCATTGGGACAATTCCCATTTCAGTGTCACATTGTATTTTTTATACTTGCAAGAAAAATTATAAAACAGATTTACGAAAATAAACGTGACCACAGAACGTGCTTTTTGTATCTGGTTATAGAAAACAGTCCAATGAAATAAGGTTATATTTTTTATGGCTTCTTGTGATATTTTTAGACTAAACTTGGACAGTAAACAAAAAGTTTTTAGTTAATTATTATACAAAACGAATAATCTTATTTCATCTAGTTTTGTTTTCGGCCATTATCATCAAATTCTTGATTATACCGTATAAATTATCTTTTTTTTAATCACGTTGTTTTTTCATCAATTTATCATATTTTGTCTATTTAAAAATATGTAATAACTAGGAAAGTAAATACAAATATCATCAAGATACTACGACATGGAACAAAAGACAGTGTTAGAGCTGTTAATATTATAGCAATAATATGGTACAGGACAATATTGTAAAAATAAGCGGTGACCGCTCGAGCGCTCATTCGAATTCACTAACACTACTGAACCTCAAGAACTGTATGGAACCTTAACCGTTTTAGATTCGATGAATTTGAAACTTTGACGTTAAAAACTTTGACTACAACGCTTACGATCGTTTAACGCTTTAGTGTGCACTCAAAGCTCGGGCGTCGAGCGCTCAGCCCTCATTTTTGCAACACTAGTAGAGGATACAGTCGTTCTCCAGACCCACTTTCTATCTTTGTTAATTTAAAATAAATATTTGATCGATTGTCGTGAAGTGAATTAAACGAAGAAACCGGTAGGAAAATATAATAAAATGACAAAACTATGACTTGTTTATAAAAGGCTCACCCTGTTGTTATTTATTAATCAGTACCTACTTACTCATTTGTTATTTCATTAATAATAACAGTTAGTACAAACGTTTTTTTCCGTATGACATTGGAAGGTTGTCATTCGAATCGTGGGTAGACGATTGTTCGGTAAATTCACTAATACGAATGACTCACTATTGGATGCTGATCCGAGGCCACCTGACTGTATGTATCCGCCTTCGATTGCCCCACACGAATCATCCAGCCGAGTTTGGTGCTTACGCAACAAAACATACCGTTGAACTACTAATCAAGCAGGATAAACATGCTTTGATCACGGTCCACGAAGAGAAAAAATGTGACGTTGAAGTCTGTGTTAAATTATTAATGTACTCTACTGTCTACGTGTGAACGTGCCAGGATTTCAAACCCAGTTTGCTGTCAGTATACTCCATCTTTTATTGCTAAGTGAACCCCGGTCGTGACTTTGTCGCTAAACTAGTCGTTGTTATTTTCAGGATTCCATTCTAGACAATTTTCTCTGCTCTGTGGATTAAATTATTCTATAAAGGATCCCAGATTTTTTAATGAAATTTTATAAGGTATAGGTCCAATATATTTTTATTAGAAAGTTGGTCGCGCGGTTAATGCAAACGCCGATACAGCATGCAGTTTAATTAAATTCCATACTATCAACTATTCCAGAAATTGGCCACAGTAAATCATTCATACCTATCATCCATACTAATACAATTATAACCAGAGATTGTAGATTTGTTTTTATTTGTTGTCTATGTACAAATTAAACCCAAAAACTACTGGACCGATTTTGAAAATTCCATCAACCTTAGGAACTTAAACTAATGCAGATGGATATACAAACAGCCCCTTCAATATCCACTGCTGGACATGAGCCCACTCATGCACATTGTCGTATGCTTGAGGGATGTATGGCGTTAAAACGTCACGCTGACCAAGCGGGTTGGCGAGTCCACTCTTTTAGAAATGGTGTAGTTCCTCAGGGCTCATCCCTTAGTCGCCTTTTACAACAACCACGGGAAGAGATAGGGGATACAGATGCAGATGCATAAATTATTCCTAATTTGTGTTCCCTAGGAAATCGTTATTGCCACCAGAAAAACCAGAGCAATACTAGTTTTCTATAAATAAGGAGCTTCTTCAGTCTTCTTGTGTTCAATAGTCATGAATAGTTTGTACATGAATTGGATCGTCTTATAGGCTTTAATTGTCTCTCCATCTCAACTCTTTGCTTGCATATTGTTTTATTGATGCTTAGTTTTCCCTAAAAACATAAAATAAAATAAAATATTCAAGAAATGTAATTTCTCACCCAACTTCAGAAAAATGCGGATATCTCAGAAACTAGAAGCCGAGATCTGGACTCTTTATGCGTGGAGGCTCACAAATTATTGCAGAATATCCGCATCGAGCCAAACAAGATGGTCTGCAAGTTATTCCAGTCAATATTATACAGATGGCAAAATAGATAAGTTTACAGGCCTTGCGTACAACACGCGCACACATACATAGACGACGTTAATTGTGTCAGTGAATGTGCAGCAAAATGTTACTGACGACTCTCGTAGCTCCGCAGCTCGCAGCTCAGCGCCTAGTCTGTGAACAAAGTTAATTACATGCAAATTTATCTATTTTGCCGTGTGTACCTGAATTTGTTTGTTCTAATTATTCTAGAACTCAACCCGTAGCTAACTTCTTCCAAGCAAATTTTGATTGCGGTTTAGGTTTTAAACTAACACAATGCTTCCCACTATTTAGGAGGATTAAAGTAGTTAGTTATACTTGCAAGATAATTCTGAAGTTGTTGCTAACTTATTCCCTAGTTTGAATAACTTTTCCTATGAAATTCTGAGCGAATTTCTAAAGTTATGCGTTAGTTTTGGAGTAGTTACTGGTTAACAAGTCAATCTATAAAAATAGTATTGCAAAACAAGTTATTATAAAATAATAATTAATTAGTTACAACACGTATATAATTCCAAACTAAATGCCATTTGCGTGTCTCTTGACATGAGTTTGGGTCTTTTAGTAATTGTTACATTTAGAACTTCATCCTTAAGTATATAGGTAATGTACAATATACATATGTGGGTAAAGTACAATATATATACTCATTCAAGGATACAGCTATAAAATTAGTTATTACTTTTATTGATATAGTAAGCTAATCTGGACTCTCATTCAGGCCAGTCACAGGACACATGTAGCGCATGCTACGCTATCGTAACATCTAAGTTTACATTTGCTTTTATGTTTAAATATGTATGTATGTGTTTTCCTTTGTAACTGTGGTCTGAATAAACCTTTTATCTACCTACCTATCGCACTTTTCTATTTGCCGCATTATCGAATATTTATTGTACATAGGAACAAATAAAGGGCAATATATTTACTTATTTATCTTTCTTTATAATATTTAGGTAGTAAACATTCTTATTTGTCCACATGATATGCCTAGTAGTCATCGGTCATTGTCTTTAGTGCATTCTCAAGTGCACCGGCGGCGTTCGGAACTGCGATTTCACTTCGCACGCGATGCGTCACAAACATCGCGAACAACTCGCCGACGACGGAAACAATTAGCCAGTAAACGGGTCCACAACAATAGAATATGATGATTCTAATACATCATATTTTCTGGTCACGTATTGGGTTACCGTTCCTTTGTTACGTGAGCCACTTTCAGTGAGTGAATAGAGCCGAAGGACTGTATGTGCGTTGAATGTGATTAATTATTTCTTACGCATAAATATTGTATGCGTGCGTCGACGGCTTAATTGCAGTGCTGTTTCAGAAACCTATTTACCAATATGTACTGTTGTTCTATATTGATTAGGTATGTGGTAAAGTGGGCGAGTAATCGATCGCCTTCTAAACAGACTGATGTGCAGTGCAAACCGATGTAGATAGAGTCAGTTGGGTTAAGCCTCTAAAGAGACAGTAGAAAGTACAATATACATACGTATATTGTGGCGAATTGGACGACCAAACCAATAATAGTGGACATTGCAGCTTCTAAAATAAGTCATTTAAATGAAAAGTCGTTTATTTGGCTGACTCGTTATCAATATTATTACGAAGTCGGTACATGTACATGTACTGTATCATATTCTCATGATTATCAGCCTGTGAGTTTCCACTACTAAATCTCTGTAACACACGATTTTCCGCTCTGCTCATCCAGGTACTACTGGCTACCTAAGTTAGGTTCTCCAGATCGCAGTGCGTTCTATACTTCACTTCCCGATATATGGTCATCTTTAAGGATTTGTCTACCTCATTGGTTGTTGATCATGCAATGTTTACCAAGTATGGCCTGTGCATTACCACTATGAACTGTGTTGGTAACAATCGTTATTTATCAAATCTTTCTTTGGATCTTATCCCGCAAAGATATTCCAAACATAGCTCTCTCCATAGCTGAGCGCTTTAAACTTATGTATCAGGCTTACCGTCACACTTCAGTAGCGTACGTCATAAATGAGGACTTACCTGAACCAAGAAAGTGGTTTGGGAATTTTTAGACTGTTCTAACTATTGAAAATATCTCTAAGGTTAAACCTTGAAATTGAATTCTAATACTTTCGCACAATATGACGTAGTAGTTGACTGCGAGCTAATAAAATGTCATAATATATAGATTAAAGATGTTACTTGATTTTGATCTTTGATAAAGCATTAGTTTATTATTTTCGACAGAACATAATCCATCATTTCGCTAAAAATCATTACAACCTATTTGGATTGAAAAAGAAAAGTAATTTCATTCCATCCTCTAGTTCCTAATTTAAAAAGGAAAATACCACTGACATTTGTAAAATAATTTTGGAACTTGAATTTTCATCTCCAAGGGAAAATAAAGTAATTTATGTTGAATAATTTATGTATGAATTATGTGGATGTATTACGAAATTTAATGTTACCAACAGTCCGAAATGTTTACCCGGAAAATTAAATAACACAGTTTAATTTTTATATAAGACAACTAGCTGTGCCCGGCATGCGTTGCGATTGCGTTAGAATTTTTTTTTGTCAGAAACCTTCGCGGGTGCGCGCACTACAACTCACCAGTTTCATCTAAATCAGATGAATGGTTAAGGAACGCATATAAGACGAACAAACAAACGTTTTTTTTTTATATATTAGATTATTGTTGTTTGCACACGGCGAGAGTAATGCGTAATTGGTTCATTGCACACGCGGATATAAGGTTAACCCCTTGGCCCTCAAAATCTCCATATCTTAACCCAAATGATAATCTTTGGGGCCTGATGGTTCAAAGATTCAAAGATGGTCGAACCGTAAAGAAAGAATAAAAAATGTTCTGAAACGTCATAGTAATGACACATGGAAGGAAATGCGGGGATCTGATATCAGCTTACGGCTTGTAGGGTCAATGAGGGATCGTCTGCAAGCCGTAATAGAAGCAAACGGTGGTAACACCCGATGTTAACGCTTATTCCCCACTGCTCAACTGAAGTGCTCAATTTTAAATAGTTGTCGAGTGGGGAATAAGCGGATATGGTTACATGTGACATTTATGTCATTACATTGTCATTCAAGGGCGTTTCCTGTGCTTTCATTATGCTGTTTCAGTGTTCCAAACTTTTAGGATTTAGATCGAGTCACATAGTGTAATGTAATCACGTGATTTTTGTTTTTATAAAGAGAAAATGTATTTTCTTGTTCATTATAATAAAATAAAAATGAATCGAGTGTATAAAAAATTAATATAATAAACTTCAATAGTACCTACAATATACTTTTAAAGATAAGATACATAGATTTATCTTAGCATATTACTGAAAAATCTAATTTTTCAAAATAAATTACTATCAGTTCCATTAATTCAAACGAACACGCAATAAAGCACGTCATTACAATAAATGATAAAAGATAGTATTCTTTTACCATTTATTTATTTTTTAATTTATTTTTAGTTAATGTCCGATAATTGAAATAGAGGTTTTGCTAACTTAGTTATCTATCTATACTTGTTCCGGACTAATGTGGAATCTGTACTAAAAGTGGAATTGGTACCTACTAAATATGTTTTTGTCAGTTTATGACGAACGCGGAATTTGGCAGATGTGGAATCATGGTAATTATTGTTTCGTTACCGGTTAAAAAATTCTGACGAATGTGGAATAAAGAAACGATCTGACGAAAGTGTAATCTGGCGGATGTGTTCTAAATCGATTGTTCTTGCATGCGAAAATATTATGCCCTTATCGTTCCATGATAAGAACCTTAGGGTTTTTAACTAGACCATTAAACCAGATTCTTTGCCGAGCGTGTACCAATCGCCAGACTTTCGACTTTAAGCATCCCACCCTTTTTTTATACAAAAAGGGCGGCAGACGAGCATGCAGTCCACCTGATGGTAAGTGGATACTGTCGTCCATAGACATCCGCAATACATGCCAACATCAGTCCAGAATGACAAACGTTGGCACGGCCCCGGGTGCCTACCTTTGCAGATTAAGTAATGGATTGGGTTAATGGCAGCGCCGGCTCTAGCTCATGTAGCGCCCGGGTGCAGGGCGCCCTCTAGTAGGCGTTTTGAACTCTTTGGAGGTGTCGCGAGCGGCGCTCGGCGCCCCCTAAGACCCTGCGCCCGTGTGCACCGCACCCCCTGCACCATAGGTAAAGCCGGCACTGAATTCAGCGCTCGACAGGCGCCCCCGGGCGCGGGGCGCCCGGGGTGCACCGCACCCCTTGCACCCCCTGGTAAAGACGGCCCTGGTTAATGGGGACGGATAGGATGGAATGGGAATGAGCTCTGGCATATCTGGCTCACTACCGAAACATGTATGTACATTGGGGAAATACGATAAAGTAGTAAATGCAGTACATTTCAAGGTAGTCTTCTGTACGTGGCCAGTCGAGTGCGCCCAGCGCCTGTGGGAACGGAGCATACCCAACAGTCTACTGGCCGAGCTAGATAACGTCGGCATCCTTACTGAGTTGGAGTTTTCTAGTTGGATGGTCTGTCCAAGATAGACATAATGGTCAACAACCAAATGCCCCGCTCTCAATATGTGTCAGTTCTAAAGAAACTGTTCTTTTACATATGTAAGATATACCTATATATACATATACACATACACAGTAGAAGCGTTTTAAAGTATTTGGACCACAAAGTTAATTGATTTTTGACATGATAATAACAGAGCGAACATGCGGAGAACATTAAGAATGAAGCGAGACCAAGTTTCAGTAGTAATAATAAAATTGTTAGCTGTACTAATATCAATATTTAAAAAAACAAATGAAGTGTTTCTGGAAAAGTGGAGATGCGAATATAAATCTATACGTACTCGTATAATCTATCCATATAATAAAGCCGTAACAGACCCGTGTCTGTACCAACATTAATATTTTTTAAAAGTCGATGCAGTATGAGTTCTACATACTCGTACAGAGCCCACAACAGCAATTTTTGGAATTTTTGTAAGTCTGTCCGTTTGTTTATCTGTCTGATCGCGCATCACTCAAAAACTACTTAACGGATTTTAATGAAACTTTTGTGGTGGGTCAACATTTAAGGTACTTTTAATGCAAATCAACTATAGAGTTCCCACGGGAATCAAGCTAACCAAATACACTCTAACATCTACGCGCACAAAGCTTGCTAGTTTTACAAATATTAAAGTATTTTCTGTGGTCTAAAATTATACAATGAACATTTCAATAGCTCATGACTAGTAATAGCGAGCTCATTTTAAGAAACTAATAAAAAATGTTTATATCCATTTTATGTTTCTGCCTTTTCGTCGCCTCATGGCCTCACGCAATGATATTGGCTCTATTCCAAGATATCTTGCCAAGGTTCAAAGGCACAGCACAGTTTTTTGTCGAGGGTGTAATGCTATCATTCTCCTTGAGATAAGACAATAAACGCCACTTGAATTCAAACCTCGTTTATTTACGAGAAGCACTGGAGCCGAGTTCTTATAATTACTGCTTTATTGCACTATCTGTATGTATCATTGCAATGAAAATCTTCGTAATACAGTGCTTCCTCCTAAGAAGTAGTTAATTTTTTATTGAAAACAAAAGTAACATTATATTCGGAAATTAAAAATATACAAAAAGAATGAACAATGGTTATTATTTTTGTTTTATCCAAAATATCAAACTTGATTTTAAATTAATGAAAATTTTACAATTTTGTTGCATTTTTTCCAATGTCATCAAAATGCACTTGTGCCTATTTTTTATGGACGACTATTTTTAAGATGAAATAATAATTTATGACAATGACAATAATAATTTAATTCACGATGAAACCCACGTGTGTTATTGAAACAAATATTCCGCATTAAACGTGAATTTTTAAATGTTAAAAACCAGCCAAAGGGAGGAAACAAGGGTCGTAAGTGAAAATTCAAAGCTGTTTGCAGGAAGGTAAGCACATTTCCGGCTCCCTCCGCAAAGACCATTGACACTCGCTCTTTACATTATTTTTGTTATATATCCGTAGGCACTGCCACCGAGGTGGTGTCAATATACTCGAAATACAAAATAAGGTACCTGCATTTTGTAGTAGTTTGTAGTTGTTAGTTTCTTTAAGAACACTTATGAGTAAAACTTAACTAGCCTTAAGGTCGGTGTAAACCAAACGTCAAGTAACAAGTAATTCCGTTTGTATTACACATATAATTTTTAACTTAAAATTTAGTTAAACATTTATCTATCGACTAAATCGTCATTGCATTCCTATTATCTATTTCTATAGATAATTGAATCATATGTAGATTTTTTGTAGTTACGTAATATATGTAATTAACTTTAATTTACACGACACGATTGCTTATATGTTACGTACAACTCGTGTCTCTTGTGATAAATGTCGTCACCCATAGAGAGTTGTAATTGTAAGATAATATTGGTTGATGCATTTCCACACATATCACAAAAATAGGATTCTTAATTTCTTATTATCAAAATGTACGATTAAAACTTTTGCAAACACCATGTATACTGCCACCACAATATTTATACTCGTCAAAATATAGAAAATTTTCATATAACAAATCTATCAAGTCACAATGCTTTTATTTCAAAAAAAATATTTCCAACGTTTAAGACGCTCAGTTTCATATTAAAAAGTACTACACGCTTTTACGAAGATTCGTTTTTTCGAAGTTCAAAAGGGTAAGTCGAATGTATTTACAATCGACAAACACCTATATATCTACAAATGCCTTAAAGGTTTTTAAGTAATAGGTATTGGGATTTCAACAGTTTTTTTTTTATAAATTACTAGCGAACCGCCCTCCCTTCGCTTCGGTTTCGTTAAAACAATATTAAACTATACGTATGAACCTTCCTCTTGAATCACTCTATCTATTGAAGAAAACCGCATTAAAATCCGTCGCGTAGTTTAAAAGATCTAAGCGTAAATACAGAGGGACAGACGGCGGGAAGCGACTTTTTTTATACTATGTAAAGATATATACAGACTGGAACAATTAAAAGGAAAGTACATGAAATATTGAAGATAGTAAATTTTACTCAAAAACCTTTATTTTATTTTAAAAAGTATCTAAAACTATATTCATACCCTATTATAAAAAAAAAATCTTGCAAATCAAACTTTCAGTTGAAAAATGTCTCGTAATAATTGCGACGAAATTATTTTCTTCGACTGTTTTTTACTGTCCCGATTGCAATATACCACTGTTATCATCCTTGTTTCAAACTATATCATACCAAAAAAATTACACTTTGAAACAGACATTTATAAGGAGTTAGAAGTGTGTAAGAGTATTTTTTTTCATTGAAAGTGCCTTGTTTGTTTTTATATAAATAATACGATTATTACAATATTTCATTATTTTATTTCTAAAATAAAAATAGAATACTACTACAACATAAAGAAAAAAACCGCAAATCGATATCTCTCATAGTTAATTTTCTATGAAGTCATAAAATATGCTAAAAATGCCCCGCGTACGGGGTGGTAGGGGGGGATTGCGCGCGCGAAACGCCCACTGTAAAAGTGTTAAGAAAAATTAACATTAATCAGATTAATTGGTTGATTTCTACCTGACCACAGATTTTATAATAATAAATTGTTAAGGTAATAATAAACGATTTTTTTCGGTACATAATTCAATATTAATAAGTACTGAGATAAGGAAATTGCAATAATTACTATATTTACACAAGTCTATATTTAGAAATAAAGATAGATCGATATATTTAAACATAGATCGTTTAAATTTATAAACTTATTATTTTGAAATTGAAACGAATGTTTCATTAGTCTTGGTATTCGCCACGCCGATTGATTTTATTACTAATTTTATACTTTATATTTTTTATTATAATCTACAAAATAGTTTTCTGTGAGTAAAATTTACTATCTTCAATATTGACGGTACTTTTGCTCCAGAGCCCGTTTATTTGTTCCAACCTGTATATGACGTTATGTGAACAAAGGGACCTCGTTGTTGATGAATACTAATTGGTATGAAGATTAACTAATTTAAAATTACATTTTGTTATCTATCTAAAGTAATTCAGTTAAGACTATATTTACTTTAGGTCTGTAGTGTTTGTAAAACTAACAATGCTCCGATCATCGCTCTCCGCACAAAAACATTCTTCTGTTAAGTGATGCGGCAAATCTGCGTGTGGGAAAGTGGCACTTGTGTTTCACAGTTTTCTAATGCAAATATCAATAGTTGGCCAACAAATACTTTCTAACTTGTTTACTTTCACTCAAATCCGAAAATAGTTTGTGTTTTGTCACCTGTCATCAATAAATTAATTAATTGTTCGCAGTCGTTTGCGAATTAAAACTTGTTTAATTAACTTGAAAAATATTGAACCCCGAGGGGCGTGGTTCGGAAAATATTTTGCAGTTCTTTTTTAAATAATTGAATACTCTCGGGTATCTGGTTTTTCGACAAAGCAATATTAATTGGATTTTAAAAAGTAATAAGAGTGGTGTTAAAAAATTGCTACGCGGTGTACCAAAACACAAATAAAATATGTTAGGTTACATCAAGTAGTATTATTGACAGGCCCAATATTTTTTCACTAAATTATATGATACATTAATTTAACAGCAGGATTAAATAAAATTTCTTTCAAAAATACTAATAACATTAGTTCAACGACTTTTTAAAATGCGGCACTTTTATTTTACAGAAAAAGAAATCATTTTTCGTATCTAAACAATTTGTTATTAACTGTGAAGCGAAAAAATACACAATGTTGTTAAATTATTGAGAAACAGAAATTGGAAGCGAAATTGCGAAATTGCAACTGTGTATTAGATAAAGACAAAGAATACAAAAGAGTAAGTAACAAAGTCAGAGATTAACGGGTGTATAAAATACTTAGTTTAAATCAATAAATAGAAATTTAGTTTATTATAAATGGTGTGTGCATATAACATTTTTTCAAAATGGCGTCCAGTTCGCGGTAAGGGCGTGTGGAATGCGGTGGCACAGGAATGCCGTGGTGTCCCGGAGCGCGGTGCCACGCAACCCACGCATCATCGCTCGTTCGCTGCATATAATATCTACTAATCCATACATATGTATACTAAATAATTTATCGTTTATGAATAAAGTGATTGCGTATTGCTACCTAATTTTGTTTATTTCATACGAAAACTCTACCGAATAGTGAAATAAAAGTGATCCCATGTGAATTATTCGTTGCGGCCAAATTTGAGTCTGAATTATTGTTAACGTCATTTATTTCGACCGGTAATAAATTACTAGATATACATACATAATTACATAGAGGTTTCCATTTATAGTAATATGATATGGTGCAAAATTCCACAATGGTTAACACCGTTTTATACACGTTACAACATAATTTGGCATTCACCGTCAATGAATACCGACGAATACCTTCACAAACGTATGTACGCAACTGCAGCAATGCGCTCTTCACTATGAAAAAAGGTCGATATGCTCATATGTAATCCAAGTATCGCTCGCTGATATTAATGTCGATTGCCTATGTGATACAGAATAGTTTCCTCTGCAGCGATATTGCAAGAATTAATATTGGGTACCATACATGGCGCATTAAATCACAAAAAAATCTATTTTTCTAAACAGCTGAAAGATATACTAATTGTATGTTAACTTCATATTTATTTTCAAATATATGTTTTCTAATGCTTTACGAGGCGTCAGTGTTACTTCACTTTTCTATACCTCCTACAACCACGAGGCAGGCAAATGGAAAATGTCGGGGTGTTAACGATATTGAAGTTCCATCACTGCCTTATCGAAATCGATTTTTAATGAAAAAGAAATCACATTTAGTTCCTTTTCTAGTTTATAAAATAACGATGTTTAATAACGTTTTTTTTTATAGAGAAGGGATAATTTCACATAAAATTATTCCATCATGTGGTAGGTCTAATAAGGTAGTAGCTAGCAGGTAGTTTATTGTACCTAGACAGTAATACCAACCTTTTTCGGAAGCAAAAACATTTTAGGCTCCTTGGTAGCTTACATTACAATGTTCTCACCTCAGACATTCTTGGTAAGTACTATCATTACAAAGCATATTACAAGGGTGGATATGTACATATATTTAAATGATTTCTTACGCTCGCTCGTTTATACTCGTAGTAATGTAATACAAGAAATGGGATTTTTTGTTTCGCTGCACAAACGTTCAAGTAACCTGTGGCAAGGACAGTCACTGTATTTGCTACTATATTTTGCGAATGCAATATCTATCTGTCCATCTACTCTTCGTCTTAGATATCAAACGATTGGCACAAGAGGTTTTACAACCTTCTCTATAATCACTAGAATCGTGCGATGCTATATTTTCTTCAGACTTCTCTATGGAGTCGAGACCTGGACACTCGTAGCATGTCTACTTGTGAAATAATTATTATGGCTTTTGCGACATTATGCCACAAAGAGCCATAATTCGTTAGATGTCACTGCAAAAAGAAGAATGTAATGAACTTCTGTCCATTGCGGATTCAATGGTTTATCAGTTTTTCGGATTCAATTTGTCATATATTTTTTTTATCCAAATAAACTGAACGTTAATGAACTTCCGATTTCAGACTAAGATTCATGAGAGTGGTTTAGGTCTCGACAGAACCTAGGTTTGATCTTGGCTTAAAATAAAAACATCTATATCTGTCATGCTGTAATAGGGGCGTGAGTTGCAATCCATTGCAAAGCTGGAAAAGTTTTGCAAGTAACAAAGTGGAAAAGTGCGAAAATCTAAATGTATGTACTTAATATACAGTTCTTGTGGCGTTACTCTATTATAGTTTCTTTTTATTGTCGATAGTGCCCAAAAAACGCAAGATGTGCTCGGACTACTAAAAACGATTTTTCATGTAAATGTGTACCCCATATAAATGTTTTTTTCTATTGAAAAGTTTTGTCAGATGCGTCAAGCAAGACTCTTTCTTCGCTACTTCGAAGGGCTTATTCAGAGGTTCGTGAATAAACATGTCGGGTTCTTTAATAATAACGTTAGGAAATTACATAGACTTTTCTAATATGAGGAAAACGTGTAGAAAGTAAAAAGATTTTACGCCGTCACGGGTGTTTTGGCATGTTCTGAATTTCTCTCCTTACATACAGGAAAGTATAATAAGCGCCTTTATCGTTACTACAACAAACAAAACTATGCTCAAAGTTGGAATTTCTGAGAACAGTTTCGTATTGGCAGCTCGCCTTAAAATACCTTCTCATTCGTTGACATTACTTGTTTCAAGTTTAATGAAGACGTTGTACTTGAAGAACAGCCAAATTGGCAGAATAACCAACCAACTGAGCAATTTTCAAAAATAATTGGAAAGACCGTGTTGCACACAGGAAATTCCTGGTCATTACCAACAGATTGCTCATTAAGCAAGAATACAAGCCAGTGAAGAATGCAGAAAATTACAAAGAGATCTGCCCATCTACCCGTTCCGTGCTTCGTTGGAAACCCGCCCTTTGCTGTTAATGACACTCGCAATTGACTTCACGACTAAGCAATTCTAAGTTAGCATCAAAGGAAAAAAATATATATACGAAAAATAATTCAAAGAAAACAGTACTTCCGTTTAATATTTCCGAAGTAATTATAATAATTCTCGAAAGCTAAGAAAAAAATCTAGGATAACTGCTCTATCTCTGATAGCTAAGACTGATTGTGAAATAAATTGAGCAACAGAAAGAATTCTATTTTCTTTTGGCGTAGGTACCTATATGTTACTGTAAAAGTTCGAATAGTTGTAAATGTTGGGTCATACGTCTTACTGATGGGAGTTAGTAAATGTTAAGTTTGAAAGAATAGAAACAGATTTTTCAGGCTTTTATCACTTGGGTTTGATACAAGCTTGGATTTACCAATAGTGATTGTTATAAATTGTTTTTCGAATTAAAACATGGTAAAAAAGGAAAATATTTATTAGACATTTACTGTTTTCATTTTTCTATGTCCTTAGCAATCTTCACTTATCTTCACGTAAACATTTTGCTTATTTCTCTCTACCAATATAACAGTTATTCTTATTTTTACCACTAAGTCGTCCATTAACGCTAATTCTATGGTATTGTAACGTGCGTACACGACTCATTATGCAAGTTTTCAACATTTAATTTGTATTCGAGGTAAAATCTAAGAATTATCAGTTTGTAATAGTACCTACCAAGTAAGCAATTATTTAATAAATTTCGAGGTATTATCATTGTTACTTGATAAATCTTAGGTTTTACTGGAGAAACTGAGGAATCACCATTGTTAGAGTGTTTACAGTAACATATACAAAAACTGTGAGAGACGGCGCGATATTCGACCCTCCCCTGATGCGGGGATGTCTAATTCTGGGGAGAACATTCATTGTTTTTGTTTCAGTTAACGATACAGCTTTGTGTTCAAGGTTGTAGACGCAGAATCCGTAGCGCTCACACGTGAACCAGACAATTTCATAGTTACTATTCTTCTTCGGTCCTTGAGAAAAGTTATTAAATAACATAATATAATGGAAAATAATGGCCGTATTGTGTTGGCCGGCTTCAGAATAGCACCATCGCATCTTTTCTCGTGGGTGTCGTAAAAGGCGAGGGATAACAAAGTCGCTACCATAAGCCCCGAGGAAATACACCGCCTCTAAAAGAGTGGACTCGCCAATCCACTTAACCAGCGCGGCGTTTTAAGGCCATATATCTCTCATGCACAATGCAATGTGCGTGAGGAGGCACATGTCCAGCGGTGGACGAAAAAAGGGCTGGTTACGGTTAAAAGAAAATATTTGAACTTAAAATGAATTCATTTGAATTTATTTAACATTATGACGTCTTCACTGAATTAATTATTCTTTGTAGCTACGAAATTTATTTTTGTTCGCAACTTTCCTGCTGGGATTCCGATTTAGCCCAAGAAATCGTTAAATTTGGTATTCTGGTGTTACAAAATTCTGTATTGTATATTTTCAAAAGTACTGAATTGATTTTGATGAAATAATTATTTAATTGAAAATCGTACGAGTTCGTTTCTTTATACAGTTGTCGTTGTGTACATACAGGCAGCTCGTTTCGGAGAATTTATTTTAATATCATATATATAGATGGCACATAGGATAGATCATATACATAACGTGTACTTACTTACCTTTCTTGGCGTGCGGATACATAGAAAATGTTTTATTTAATTTTTTTTTATAGTATATCAGCATGTAGAACATATATAATATTTTTTTAGAATTTACGTATATATATTGACACTTGTTTTATATACATTTATGTATGTATTTATGTATGGTTTATTTTTGTACAATTTTAAAATTTATATAGATATCAGCCAATATTAATCACTATTTAGAATTAGGCTATTTCACGACTTCAATTCATTTGAATGTAACAAACACCTACAGAAAATCCGTCAGTGAGCTATAGAACGAAAATTTTCTAGCGTAACTAGCACGGGCTCTTTGCCTATTTGGATAGCTATGGTTTGGTTTATGCACCCTTTTTGTCTACTGACGTGTGCTTCTCTTTAAAATTGAGGTGTAACAAGTCAATAAGTTGTGGTCGAAATAAAATAAATAGAAATATAGGTATACCTATATTACGATTTTAGCATAGTACTATGTATTTTTAATACCGTACGAAACAATAACGCCACGAGTTGATTAACCGAACGGTTCGATTCGATTGTTCAAGCTTGTACGAAACCAATTCGATGACAGGCGATTCGTTAAAAACAACAGTGCAAGCAAATAAAGTATTTTAAGTGCGAGTAAACGAGTTTAGATCACGACCGAGTATGGTATGTGAGTGGCTAGGCGTGGTAAGACTTGTCGAGGTCGCCTGGTGCTGCGAAATCGAAAGTACAGTCCGCTCAGTGGTCACTGCGAGAGGTGAGCAAGTTACCATACTGTGCGACACGGCGGCGTTCTAGTTCAAATTATACCTACATATATAACCAGTTATATCGGTATAATTCTAATATATTATAGTATAATATATTTTATAACTCATGAGCGTGCGTCAATCTTGCTTTTGGATAAATGTATACTCGTATGTGTTACGTTTAGTTATTTTATAATTAAGAGTATTTATAATACCTACTTTACAATGAATCCCTCTCTCTTCTCTCTACCCTAAAGGTTGATTGGTAGAGGAAGTCATAAGGTATTAAGTCCGCCTATTGTACATTTCGTCTGTGCAATTATGTTTACATAAATAAATAAATGTAAATATACGCGAACAGTAACTTTCGCGTCAATGTACCTATATTGTGAAGTATATTAGAAGGTATATATTATACTCCACAAATATATTGTATTATATTGTGAAGGATATAAGATTTCATTTTACGCGTACGAACAATGACCACTACAGGCAAATCAGCGCGCTCGCGAGCGCTACATAACAGCTACTAAACTGCAAAAACTATACCTGTTGTATAGGTATCAATAACGCAAAAGCTGAAAAAGTTTGTTCAGTTTCGAGATTAGCATCAATTCTACCAGTTTTTGCAATAGGTTGTTTTCATATACAATTCTAGTATATCATTAATTCTACCTACGTCGCCTGAGCCGAGTCGCGCGCGCCGCCTAAGCGGCCGGTTTGAGTAATGAACACCTCGAACGTTTTAGACAGGACAACAAAACCTCACGTGTTTGTAATTTTTGTTATATTCCTTAAAATAATTGTATTTTTCGTTAAAACGGCATAATATGTTTTAAAATGTTTGACATGTTTCATGTTTTTCGTTACTTCAGTGATATATTGAAGAACAGCTATGGACAGTCTGTGAGTACTCTCGATTCACATTCTTGAGGTCGTCAGCTAGAAAAAATGCATAGAAGTTGTCCCAACTCACCACCAAACATAAAATTCGTAATTATGTATTTATTTGTTACTAGCTGTGCCTGGCCACGCGTTGCTATGGCTGCCCAACAGATGGCGCTTACCCTGTTTTTGGGTAAAAAGCATGTTTTTACACTGTGATAGGTATATAAAAACACGCGCGTATTCGAATGCAACGTTGTGTCAAAAATCCAAAGCAATCGGTGAAGAACTTTCGGAGATTTAAGATTTTGAACAAACGAACGTTTACATTGTTATTTATATCGATCTACCATTATCGTTATAAGCAATCTCTAACAGCTAAAGCGATGTAGTTTCTTTACTAAAATAATATGCAAAAGATTTCTACAAATAAAAGGTAACAATAGAAAAGTGGTTTATATCACGGTTCACCCACGGTTTTGACATTAACTGTCTTAACATTAAAAGATCTATGAAATAAAAGCTTTCATTTAAGGTATATCTCTGGTATGTTGGTACTTGTTGATTTTTGGGACTCTTACCGACCCCGCCCTTTCTGCTTAGGTAAGTACGGACTTTCTAATTATCGCTAGCTCAGCTATGAAGAAAAACATAGTGAGGAATACCTATTCACTGGAATGAGGAATGGATTGGTATGATATGTATCCTGTCATAAATAGTTATTCGTAACATAACATAACTCAGTGCATTAAAATCCGTCACGTGATATTTTTTCGTAATGAATATTTAGACCACAGAACATTAGAGAGACATTAATTGCAAATAATGTTGTTTTAGGCTCTGTGTCAGTGGTAATGTACACAACAATGACACTTTTTAGTGTGCAATACTTATTATGTGTACAAACACAGCTTTATTCAATTGTATTATATGTATACTCAAATACTTTATTTACACTAGCTGCCCGCTCTATATTAAGGCCCGTCCTTCGCAAATTTAATTATTTTAGCAATTCTTAAAATTCTTTTTTTAAGATTTCTAGGTTTATCTTTTGTCTTAATAAACGTTTTATTTCACTGATGCCTTCTTTATTAAAATTATGTTAATAAAAGGGCGAAAAACGTATTTTTACCTAACTTTTTATGAACTTATTTAATACTGTATAATTTATAAAATGAACAATATTTTTATATTATCATAACGTCATATTATTATCATGTCATTCCTGACGTCAAATTGATATTATTGAATGCTCGCCGTGCATAATAGTGAGAGCATAATCTATAGGAAGTAATATATAGCGTCTAGAAAGATAAGAATGTCTTTTGGTGAAACTTGGAAAATGTTACCAATAATAAGAAAATGCTAAACATGTTACTCTGATGTTGGGCATTGGGATTATCTAGATGAATACACGATGAAATATAATTAATTTAATATTTTTAAGATTTAATATTTTCAATAATATTATAATGAAATAATCTAATATTTTTAAAATTATTATAAATACATTTAAATCCTAGAGACAATACAAGGAAAATAAGGATGAAGTCATGAAGACGACTTTAGTCTCTTAAAAGGGGTCAACGTATATTTATTTTGCTTGAACATTATAAGAAAATTCGCATAGAAAATTTCGAATGAGTTTGCAGTAAGTCGCACCGCAGCACGACACGTCGCGTCGAGCGTTGCGGCGCGTTGTCCTACGCGGGGTGGGAGTCGTGGACGCGCGATTGCCGTCAGTACTATTTAAATTTTAATATGACAATACATAAAATTTGCCACTTATTACTCTGTGAAAATATTTACTTACAGTATTTAATTATTTATATTTAGAAAGGCAAGGGGCAAAATAAGTCGTAAATGGACGCGCGTCGAACGCGACGCATACCGCAACGCTAGACGCATTGCTCACGCAGTACACATGTGTGGGTAGCGATTATTTGACATTTTCGCTACGCAACACTCGACTCGACGCGCCGCCTACCGCCACATGGGGGTTACAATCTGCGTATTTGTACATATTTTTACTTTTTAATTAAGTTCATATCAATACTGACTAATGTCACATTCTGGCAGTTACACGCACATTGTAAATAAAGAAACTGAACTGAATTTAAGTTTGGATACAATTATAGGTATAAATCAGCCATCCATCCATACCATCATAAGGTATAGGTTTAATTATAGGTATTGTGTGGTGGCGGTCCTTGTGGGAGGCCTATATCCAGCAGTGCAGAGACACAGGCTGATGGTATGGTATGGTACTAATATCTATAGGGAGGTATGTACAACACATCCACCAATATTATTTTATACCAAACTTTAAATTGTCGCAGCGAAACCGACAAAATTTATATAAACGAAATAAAGTCCTCGATAAAACTAACTTGTTTCGTTCACTCGGACCGTCCACGTAATCGTACACTTATTCAATTTATTTCTATACAACTTCGGAACCAGCAGTGCTGCCAACATACCTTCTTTGAATGTTACGTGTTGCCTGTTAAAAAGTTACATTATTTAAAGAGTGTAACTTCGGGAGAGGCCTATGTATGGTATGGACTATTAACAATTAATAATTATTGGAATTCCCTGTACGTGATCTTCATTCAAGCACTCGACTAACTTATAACCGTCAGTACGACCTATTACACCCGATATGACCTACCCATTGCCACTTTGCATGCTGATTGTATTAGCTATGCCAGGGATCTTGTCTTGTGAAGAAACTTCGAGCTTTGGGAACGAACGCAATGTGCGACGCTTTCCCGCCACATGGACATATGACTTAAATACTTCGCCGGTGGTGACTGGATGAGAATAGCCGAAGATCGTGTGTGGTAGTGAGCTTTGGAAGAGGTCTTCCAGCAGTGAAGAGACACAGGCTGGTGGTATGGCATGGTGTTGTCGGTTTAATTTCTATAAGAAATTTTATTTTATATTTAATATCGGGTCTGTACGCGTCTCAACCCTGGACTACCCGATGTACAATATAAAATGTGTACAAAACGCGAAAGTATACAAAGAAATTTTATATTTCTATCTCTTCATAAAAAAAATTACTCCCTGTCACAATAAGATTTTAATTCCCTTACATCTTCGTTAATATTGTTTACTCTTATCCCAAAACTTTACGCTATTATACATTTTTAGGTTTTGATATTAAGTAAAGAGGTCGAAAGTTACATAATTGCAACAAATGTAACCAACTGGCACCACTGAGAAGCACCTTGTCCAACTTACCAACAAGCGTTTAGATCTGCTCGAGTAACTCCGGGGACACAGCCTTAAACATTTTAGGAGTTGTTCGAAATGGTAAAGGGTTTATGATTTTGGCAATCAAGTTTCTGGGCGGATTAGAGTTTGTTATGTTTTGAATTAAACATTTAATTATATCGAGTAAATTGCTTATTTGAGTGAGATAATTAAATTTAAAAAGTACCAGTAGAATTAATTTTGAACTTTTTAATGAACTCGCGAATACGAGTACAGTCGCGGATAGAAGAGTGTAGACTCACTGCACACTTCGAATTCTTCGATTCTTCGAACCGAAAATAATAATAAAAAATAGGAGTAAAGATATACTGTACGCACGCTCCAAAACAGATCAGCTGGAGATACCTTAGTCAATGGAACAGTTTGTGACAGTCATGAGACGCTTAGAAATGAGGAATCGATGGAGAAGAGAAAAATAAGATAAGAAAATTTAGAGTATTATATTATAATACTAGCAATGCCCGCGACTTCGTGCTCGTTGATGTTAATGTATATGTGAATAGATTGATTCCCTTGATCTGGATTAAAAGGTATAAATATTAAACCGGCACATAAGTAATAATTATGCCAGGTATCATTAAAATCCGTCCTGAGAGTAGTCTAAGAGTGACGCGCGTTCAGACAGACAGACAATAATTCCAAAAAAAAATCTTTTGGACTCTGTATCACTCATACTTTACACAGCAACATTTTTTAAAACAAAATATCAAATTTACAGAATATGCGGCTTAGTTACGATTTTATAATATGTAGAGAATAGGTACCGTCTAACTTTTTGGTAGCAAGGGACCAGGTGTTCGATGTAAAATACCACGCTTCTCGGTGTATACGAAGTTGTACTTACAGTAAGTACATTTGCCCCATTGGTTAATCCCGTCCGTATACGAAGTTAAGCGTCTTTTACTGTCGCCGAGACGTTGTCTAGACTTAGCTTCAATTAAATTGTTACATAAAAACTAAGAATGCTGTTTCAAAGTTTCTCGACTGACGCCGTAAACTGTAGATAGTTTGTTTGAGGTTACAACTAACACATTTATTTACTATTTCACAATTCCTTGCATTTACAGAAGATTACCGTGAACTGCATTTTCCACTTTATCCTATTTCCCCAATTTAAGTGAGACATGCCAAAGACGATTCCTATTCCAACATATCCATGCCTCCGTATTTTCTAACTCTTTCTCTAAATCAATTCATAAACTATGTAAGGACACAGTGTCAAATGCTAGACAAGTGTTTTGTTAACTCGGCAGCAGAGGCTTAGCGGCATCGTACCGCCCCTGCTAGCTTCAGTCGTCTCTGGCTCACCGATCTGTCTAACCGTTATTGTTAATTGTATTCATGAAAAATAAAGTATTTGGAGGATAGTTTAAGTGTCTCAATTAAATATACGAACACGCAACCTAACTCAATAGACAATTATCTAAGAATACCTACAAACTTACGTTACATTCGGCGGCGCAAGCGGGGGCATGCCAACGTTTGACATTCTAAACTGATGTTGGCATGTGTTGCGGGTGTCCATGGGTAACAGTATCCTTTTACCACCAGGTGAACTGTATACTCGTCTGCCGCCTAAATAAAAAATATAAATTTCTATATAAAAAATACTGTTCCTATAGTTAGTTCATCTTTCTCAATAAACGCGGTGATATCTCTCTGTTCTACCCAAAGGTTGGTTGGCTGGTCTGCCGCCACCTTTTGTAAGATTAAGTGCAATAAAGTTTTTTAAATAAACAAACATACCTGCTTCACTATGCTACTATTTACTATATTCAAGTAATTTTCCAAACGGCGACTGCACAACTATAGGCCGGTAGTGCCCTACGTCCGATTTACTGCCAGATTTAAATACAAATAATTTATAGAAAATCGAATTAGTAAAAAAAACAAATGGAATGCATATTTGTATTATTATATACAGTTCTTCAATTATACTTACAAAAATATACCAGTTATAAAGGATATCGACAGTCTCCCTAAAATGCATGGAGAGATCTTTAAAGAGATTGTTGTTCTCAAAACAATTTAAAACAATTTGGCTCTTATTTATTCTAAAAATTTACTTTTGCTTCAACATTTACGCCGAACCCACTCTGTGAGCTGATATAAGTAGACTTACACCGACAAGTGTATAAATAACTAAATTATTTCGGCATTTAATCTAGTTTTTGTGTAGCGAGGCTGCTATACTAATTGGTATAGGTTGAAACTGCACCAACATGTTTGGAATACATTCTAATAGCAAAATTGCGATGCGGTTTCTGACAAATGGCACATAAAACATCAGGGCGAATTAATTTTAAACATTCACGTATTAATTTAGGACATTAACAGTATCGATTAACAGATCATTCTCCTTAAGTTGGTAATAGATCATGATACAATAACCACCAAAATTCCGTACAGCGACGTTTTGAAAGAGTCAACCAATAAAATACGAGTACTGGATAAGTGACTAAACCAATATAGTCAACCAATAAAATACGGATATAGTGATAATATAGTGATAATATACACGGATATAGTGTACAATATAGTGATCTATCGCATTTGAACCAATGCATTGCAATGCAACGGTCGAGTGGTAGAAATGCCTTAAAGTTTAATGCATTTTCGCCTTAAACTTTAAGGCATTTTCTAAAGATTAAAGCGCATTCATTAAGTTGCTAAACATTTGGGACCCCTGTTCTCGAGCTCAAGTCTTCGAAAAACATTAAAAAAATGGATTCTGTAGAATAATTCAGAGTTTATTTAGGTAACTAATGTTTAGAAGACGACAGAAAGATGAACCAAGTGTATCTTTAGTATAAAATAAACTTTTACTTTACGCATTTCAATTTTTAAAAGGAAACTTTTATCATTGTCACACTGTTCCCAACATAAAATTTAAAACATGTTTTTACAAATGCTAAAAGTATTTCTAGACCATGATAAAACGTACAGGTTTCGCGCGTCAAGTCCGCCTCAGGAAGGTGATCAAGTGACATTTAACACGGGGTCTTCCGTACGCATGCGAAGTTTTGCATAAACCGGTCTTGTTTAGGGTTAACATTTTGAATTAATTTGAAATTCGGTATGCTATCCCCGTCTCTCTTCCTCTAATTTCATTGCTTCGGCTCCTTGGATTCCGAGGTTAAAAACCTTAAAACCAAAAGGTTAAAAATCTTGCGGTTTTGTGACGCATTTTTTACAAGGAAACCGAGACGCATTCCGATCCTCGTACATAAGAATCTTAAAAATACTCCATTTATTATAGCAGCCGATGATATGAAAGAATTGTTCCGATTAAACGAAAAGGTGACTCGCAGGGCATAATGTCAAAATGTTGGATATTTCAAAATAATGAATTTAATGTTGTGAGCAGATTATTTATTTATTTAAATAAATCACCAACGAAGGGAGATGTATTATTAAGTATGATCTCATTTATAAGCAACCTATACCCATATTTATACTCCAATTTTTAGCGCTGATATATTCATGTGTTTATCTATACTAATATATAAAGAGGTAAAGTTTGTAGGTTTCGATGTAGGGCGGTAATCTCCGAAACTACTAATCCGATTTCAAAATTCTTTCATCATTTGAAAGGTACATGATTCCAGATAGACATAGGCTATATATTATGTGCAAAAAACTTGACGGGCATGCAACGTATGCCGGGCACAGCTAGTAAACTATAGACCACAAAGACTTAAAAGCAAAATAGGCAAATTTAATATTTCTATACTTAAATACATAGTGAATTAAATAAAAGTTGAACGTTATGTCTACAAAAGTGAATTAGATCTACCAAAATTAAATATTTATCAATATTTTAAACAAATGCGTTTTCTTGATTAACAATTCTAAACTATTTTTCATTGATATAGTAAATATATATGATGTATGTACCTACATACCTACATCATATATACATAAGTACCTACTTAAACTTTGATCATTGGCCTTAATAAAAAATATTACTGAAAAGAGATCAACGAGTTTTTCAATCCTTATCAATAAAATTTATTGTATTAACGGATTTTTATTATTACTGTCAATGCAAATATTGACTTTCCTAGGAGTTACCTATAACTAATTACAAATTACTGAATGAATGTCAATTCGTCAGATAAATTAATTAAAAATAGCTCATTTGTGAACGAATCTACAGTTAATTGCGTTCGGCTTTATGTTAAATCAAGGTGGGCATTAGTCAACTCTATTTGTGACTTTGGCAACTTGAAATGTCGAGTAACTTGTTATAATTAAGTTTTACTTAAATTAAAAGGTGACGCACAGGATAAATTAGAACTACTGAAAATATAACTGAAGTCGAGCCATTTACTAAGCCTGTCGTTTTAATATCTCGCTTTTGTCGCGTGTTTTAAGTTTAAAGTCGTTAATGTTTAGATTTATTCTTATATTACTCCAACTTGTACCTACTGTTTATTTCTGAGATTTTCTAAAAGCGACGAAGGCAACCGAAAATAGCCGAAGAAGGCCGATGCGGGTGAAAGTGATATACAGGGGGGGGGGGGGGGGGGACAAGGTTGCGAACCAGCTGCACCGGCTCAGACGTGCCAAACAAACCGGTTGAGTAATAATGAGCATTGCGTTATAGATAATTTGGTGATGTATGGGCTGTAGTCATTGTTGTAACGTCAGAGTTCTGTCGCCGCCTTTTTAGCCTGAGGCTGGGTTTTTTTTAATGAGTCGTGTTTGTGGGTTTGGAAATACGCCTGGTATTTTAAGTTGGTCTATTGTTTGATCTAATTATCATTATATTATTGGATATGGTTTATTATATCATTGTACAATGCCGTTGATATTCGAACTGTTAAGATTTCAATCGAACATCACCCCATCTCTTCGAGTGTCGTAAAAGGCGACTAACTCTTTGAGCGTGGAGTGGCGACTAAATGTTAATAAAGCCGATAGATACAATAAAGCCGTGAAGAACTATACCATCTGTAAACCAGTGGATTCTCCAACTCGTTGGCTAGCGTGGCGCTTTAATGCCTCACGCGCAAGACAATACACGAGGAAGCCCATGATCAACGGTCGACGCAAGGACGAAACAAAGCTGGTTATGGTATATACTCGTATGTAATTGAAGGTCTTTCTTTTATATTAAAGAGATTTATAGTTGGATAAAGCGTTGTATCGGTACACATACTGTTATTGACAAATTTCTTAAATTCGAAAGTGTGCTCGCCAATTGAACCTTTTGATAAAGAACTTGGCTATACTGTTACCCAATATTGAACTTAATAGAAAGAGTGCAAAGGCACAAAAGACAACGGTCAATTTGTGGTTGCTATTACTACGATTTAATCAATATGATTGTATAAAATGTTCTCATTGAGTAACAGATTGTCTATAGGCATTTGCGCCAGTCGATTGCATTACGATAACATGATTGGTGTTACTTAAAGGAGAATTTATTACGCTCTAGTTGTGCGTGCCTCGCGTGCCTGTGTGCGTTGGAGTGGATAGATAGAACATTTTTTTGTATTATATCATCTTACAAAATCTGCTTGCAGAATTTATAAAATCAATTTACAACAACATCACGCGGCGTATAATAGATTCCATGCAAGATAGTAGCGGTCCATTTATCGTACGGTAAATTTCTGCATATTATTTACATATATATATACAAATATTATTCGTATATAATTCCGGCCTTAGAATAGAACCACCTCATCTCTTCCTGTGTCTTAAAAGGCGACTAAGGAATAACAAAGCGGCTACCACAAACCATGAGGTAGAACACCACCTCTAAAAGAGTGGACTAGTCAACCCTCTTGGCCAGCGTGACGTTTTAACGGCATACAACCCTCAAGACAGTATGCCCAAATTCCCAAATTTGTTCCCAAAGGTTGGTTTAGATGTATAAAGTTGATAAGTGTTTAACAAAATTTTAAGTTAAAAATCTAAATATAGACCAGTAAGTATAGTTAAGTAGCAATACTTATTCACTTGCTACTTAACGTTCGGTTTACTTAGAGATCATCAAATTAAACTAGTTTATTAAACTATCTAATTTAGTTAAACACTTAGCAACTTAAATTCGTCTACACTGACCTTTACTTCTAGTACGTCTTCAATTTAAAATCCGTAGTACAATCACATAGCCATATATTGATTCTTCCATTCACATTCTCATTGCACAGTATTTTTGAACTTTATTGAACAAATTCGCCGCATTACGCGTACATTTATGCTGAGCAATTTGAGAATAGTTTGCATATATGCTAAGCTAGAGATTACCATTCTATTGTATTACGAGAAGCTACCAGTTACCCTGAAGCCTTTGTTGTGAGGATGACAACTGATCGTATCAAATAACTATAATAACACATGCTATAGTTATTAGAATCAATCAATAATCATCTTAGAGTACTTGAATAGTATATATACCCTTTGAAAACTAACAACTTATAAACTACGAATTTTTAAAATTCAGCATTTTTTTCACGATTCTAGTTTGCAACCAAAATTCGAACGATTCTACAACTGTTCACGTGATGACAAAAACTCGATGATAACAGTGACCACGAGATAATAATATTTATTTATACTTGGAAAGCACATTCTTCATTGAATATCTCTCCTGCACGCGTTCGAGATACTCTTCTTGTGTAAATGAGCCTTTACATAGCTGTAGGTATAAGATATCTACTCGTATCTAATAGTAGCGGTTCGATTAAAAGCTGCTTTGAATGGAGCGTGCGGCATTGCCGTTCGTGTGCGGATTTACAGAGTAACAAAGTCAGAGAATTCATTTTAAAAAATTACCTCTTTGAAGTAAATACCAAAGATCAGAAAAAAATGATGAGAAAAGTTTTTAGTTTTAATGATAAAAGTTGCAAGGTATTTTTTATTTAAGCCTGTATACAGTTCGAAATAATGAAATAGTTACTTTCAATAATAAACGATATCATGGTAATTATTTATAATAATTTGCTTATATATTGATTTTTTTTAATCACAATTATGTATTTTTAACAGCTGTTTGAGTCAGGGAATAACTTAAAATGAACTTCCTTCTTATGCCCTCTGACACTGCTAAAGAAGAATCAAGAGATGTTTCTTCTTTAATTTCCAAGGAAATAAATATTTTATAAATTTAATTCGTGGATCAGACTTTGGAACAGGCCGTAAAAGTTCTCAGTACAGTACTCAGTACTAAAAATTATGCCCAAAGTTTCATTGCGCTCGCTTTGTTGCTTCAAACTCGGCACATAACTGTTTCATTTTGTTTAATTATGCAAATTGTATTGACTATGATCACGGTGTACTTAGCAAGCAGTGTCGAATCTTTACACAACATCCAAAATGCCTTACACATACAGATGCAACATTGATGCTATACCTTATATCAGGACCGCATTTACAAACAAATGCACCCCGTTTGTGAGTCTCCGTTTATCCAAAGGTTGACTGGTAGAGAATTCCATAAGGCATTAATTCCGCCTTTTGTACAGTGATTGTGTGCAATAAAGTATAAACAAATAATTAAACAAACCATAAATCACTAGTCTGATAGGAATGATAGGGTTGTCACTGATTTTTATATCAACTATCTTCCATTTATCACTAACTATACATAAAATCATATTATGAACACGTAATAACACTATATTATTATTATTATTATTGAGTGTTGTAACTTAAATCGCATTACAAAGGCCAAATTATGTTATTTAATAAAAATACATGAAACGCTTACTAAATGACATTTCAGGGATAACAAAACAAACATTATGCTCGATTTATTAGATTTAATATATGCGACTAACTGTAAAAGTGAGCAAAAATGGTCGAATATCGATAGATTATAGTCTGGTATTGTAGTTGACTGTATAATACGGTGATTTACCAAAAAAGCGCTATAATTTCTAATGCGTTGGATTTTTGGTTTGTGAAATATTATAATAAATTTAAAACAATATTATTGTAAATTTAATCTGTCTAAAATAAATAAATATCGAATATTCGGTGGGGTCCTCGGCCCTAATATTCGGCCATATTTCGCGCCAATTTGTCTAGGTGCAGAGAGGCACAGCTCACACTGTCCTTTGATTGGCTCGCGCTCCCTTTATTCCGCCGTAATCGCCTAAGGGCTGTAACGTCAGGTGTTGGTTGACAACGAAATTGTAGCAGACCTAGATATTTACATCTAAAATAATTCCATGGGAATAAGAATCCATTTTTTGGTGGGCAAAAAATAAAGCAACATTTTCTCAAGGCTTATTAAAGCTTGCTGCAAAGTATTTGTCCCCACCTGAAAGCAGTGTTTATTCGGAGAGACTTTTTCAGAAGCAGAGCATTTGTATGAAGAGAAGAGAAACAGACTTCTTCCTCATAATGCATAAAAAATATTATTTTTACATCACAATCTACCGCTTTTAAATTTTGATTACTAATTTCAAAAATATGTAGATATGTAGATAATGTAGATACCAATAGAAAAATAAACACTTAAAATTATAAAAAAGTAGGATATTTTCATATTAAAATATCCTGCTTGCAAAACAACTTATAGGCATTCGGTATTCGGCCGAATAGTAATTTAATATTCGGTTTTCGGCCGAATATCGAAACAGGGCCGAATAGGCCGAATACCGAATAGTAACCGAATATTCGTTGCAACTCTAATAATTATTTCAAACATTATATAGAATATTTTTCTTCAAGAAACGTTACTCACATGTGAATATAATTTCGTCGGATAGCCGACGCGACGCTCATATTACGTAAGAATTTTAATTTGCGTATTTTCTTTACTTTTAGAGAGAATTTTGTTTTCTGTTATATTTTTATCGTTTTGTTGAATTTTTATTAAATCTTTAACGAGATGGATAATGAACAACCAAGACTGCCAAGGGTTCGCATACCCATAGGTGGCTGCCTTCCTTTTTAAACAAGATAAATATGTAGTTTGCTCAAATTCTATAGTAAAGCCAATAATTGTAGTTGGTAACATTAGCAGGCAAATTCAAGTAGAACAAAGAAGGTTCACGGTGCTTCCTAGTAGCCGTTGCTTGGCAACAGTTTGTAAGTAAACATTCCACGTGTACCTGAGATAAATTATAGGTGTGTAGTAGGGATAATTCGAATAGCAAAAATCACTATTCGTCAATACGAATAATTTGCCCCACCATCCGCGAATACGAATACGATTACAAGTAGTACCTAACTAACTACACACACGCTTCTAAAATTAGTAATTATGTAATTTGTGGTTCAATTTAAAGTATATTACTACTAAAAAAAATAAAGTTAATGTTAAAAATATTTTGTTAGTCCAATCCGCAAGTACCTTCTTGGTTTATTCTAAAGTTAAGTACCTACCTAATTTTAAATTAAACCAAAAAACACTAACCAATTAAACTAAAAAATCATCTCCGTAAAATATTTTCAAATGAACGTTTGCTCTTAAAAGTAGGTACCTATTTATTTTTGTAAAAATACCTATCTTATCTATCATTCATATGGGGCATTTACCAATCGATTGGTATTCGAATATTTGTTTGGAAAATGACGAATACAAATACTTCAAAATAGGCGAGTATTCCCCAAAACGAATACGAATATTGAGAACATCTCTAGTGTGTAGCTGTTTAGCTTCCCTGCTGTATAGGCTTAAAGTACGTTAGGAGTTTTGGGGCGGTACTTTGGATTTACCGCCATGTTACATAATTCCAATATATCATGTTTTTGGAAGCTCCATACTGGATTATTTATACGTTATGCTACGAATCACATTTTTGCTCATTGTAATTACAAACTGCTATCATTACCGCAGTTATTTTGTTACATGTTCATTTTGTTTGTTACGTTAGCGAATTTGGATTAAATTTTGGTCCTTTTAACGTAAATTATCCATAAACATGTTAGATCGGCAAATGCATAAATACACATGCATAATACCTGTCTATTCATAATTTTCAACAAATCATCATGAGGATTAAATTAAATCTAATCTGTTCTTAAAATTTTCGCGTTTTCATACATATTTATCTTTTAAACTTGTATACTTCTATATATAACCATGTTTGATACAACTCTGTTGAAACGCCGCGTGAAATAATAATTGATTTTTTATTTATTTTTATATCACACCCAGTTCCATCACACCTTATAAGTTATAATATATTATATATATTATAATTATTGCATATTGGTTGTAAGTTATAACCAATATGCAACTGATATCACATCAACAGAATAAAATATATATTTAAATCATAAATTTAGTTAGACTACAACAAGACGAACGTATTATGGTCTTAAATAGTATATTTTAAGTAAGGTGAAATACATATATCGCCATTTCTGCAGAGTTCATAAGTTGACTAGGAGGTAAGGTTTCTAAGCATTAAGTCCGCGTTTTATCATTTTGTGCAATAAATAAATATAAAAAGGCGGAACATACGCGTTCAAGAACCGTATAATAAATATCCTATAATATAATTAAATTTTTATATTGTAAAAACCTAAGAAATGTTTTCATATATAAATCGACCCAAAAATATAAATCGACATTTGATTTGTTACTCACGGTAGATTATTGAAAATGGACGTACATTTGATTAAATATGTCTTGCAAGTGTACCGATATTTTTTTTTTCTTTTTATTTTTATTTCTAGTCTTCAAGTAGTAAATTCAGCGTTTTCGACGACTCAGATTTATCTTAATATCAATCTAACATTTTTTCCTAAGAATATTAGCTACCTTAAAGAGTTACTAGATTGATAAGTATTATAACTTAACTCTTGCAGATTTAACTTCTCGACCATAGATATACTTGTATGAACTGCAAGTGGCATAATGTCAAATGTGTCTTTTTTTTATAGATAATGGCATAATGTCAACGAGCATACAGTCCACCCGATGGTAAATGGATACTGTCGTCCATAAACATCCGCGATTCATGCCAATATCAGTCCAGAATGACAAACGTTGGCACGCCTCCAGATGCGATGCCTACCTTTGCAGATTAAGGAATGGATTGGAAAAATGCGAAAAACGTAATGGCACAATTTAAAAATACCTTTTGAGTGTGCGTGATCGGTGACAGCTTATTAAAACTTTATAAGGAACTTTGTAATACAGATGTTTTTCGGGTTTCCGGGCCTCTGTGACTAGTTGAAAATGAGCGCCATTTAAAATTGATTCTGATTCTTTCTTGTAAAGTTACTAAGGTTTGAATTCTTGAACGCAAGCTGTGTTGATCATGCAGTTAACAAAGGAATCATAAAATCCACGTATAAGTACTCTTTAAGGCTTACAGTCTTAAAAGACTGATCATCAGGTTAACAATGTAAATCAGATTATTGATCATTACTGCTATATGTATAATACATGATTCAACAATTTCGGAAATGAAGAAAATATTTAATTCCAGTATCTGTGGCGATACATGGCGCGGCGTAACATCGGTTAACCTGTTCTCGTAAACCGAATTGGGCACAACTTCGACAGCTGGCCGATCGGTTATTTCAATTTAAAATCAACAATAGTTGTTCATAGAAGACCTTGCAATATACTGCATTCCCCACTTTATCCTATTTTCCCAATGTACGTACGTGTTTCGGTAGTAACTGACATATGCCCGAGCCCATTCCCATCCCATCCGTCCTCATTTTCCCAACCCATTCTCCAAATCCATTCCTTTATCTCCAAACGTAGGCAGCGCATCTAGGGTCATGCCAATATTCGTCATTCTGGATGTCCATGGACGACACTATCCACTTATAAATCAGGTGTAGGTACTGTATATTCGTCTGGCACTTTGTTTCCATATAGAAAAAAATATGCGATGGCTTTTAGTGTGATAAATGAAACATTTGTGGTAACATGACGTTGATCACATGGAAGTACCGTTAACTCTTATACATACGTTTATTTCATACTTGTGGTTTCTTAAAAATGAGCGCTAAGCGCTTGAGCGTTAATTCAGCGTTACTGAACCTTAACGCTTTTAGATCCGAGCTTTTAACCTCAAGGGTAAAGACTATCGAAAGTTAAGACCTTGGACTATAACGCTCACGAGCGTTTAATGCTCTAATTTGAAAGGTTCATTAGCGCTATAACATTTAAGATTTTCGCTTTTTTCACACATATTTATCTGTTGTGTCGCAACTTTCCGGTCTGTGAAGACCAAATGCGGGTAGTTGATAAAACTGCTCGCAACTCTCGACGTGGACTGGGTAGTCTTCAGTCAGCTCGTGATCATAGATGGTGTAACCCAACCGAAACGTCGAGTAAACATACGTGTTGATACCTGTTTAAATAGGTAAATATTCATTATCGTTAACCCAGCGTTCGAGCGCTCAGCGCTTATTTTTACTGCACTAGCTCACAAATATGAATCAAGTGTACATCGGTCAGATATACTTCTAGGTAACTCTGACCATATCTAATCTATCTCCTTTCTACTCCATTACTTCATTGAAAATAAGCCTAATATGTATATTTTTTTACTCTTGGATTAACTGCAAACGCAAGTACTTCCTAAAGTACAAATCAACTCGTAAAAAACCTTTCCGGATGCAGTTCTCATTTGTTTCGGAACTTCAAGTACCGATACACTATATCAAACTCATATGCTGTATACAGTGGACAGAATAAACTAGTGTTACTATTTATTTCATTTGATTTTCATCTAAGAGCTGAAATACATGGCCTCGCCCATCAGCACTTTGTCTATATAAAATGCTTATTCGCATTCGCCGTGTACTATGGCGAAATGCGGGAGCTAAATCAAGGCGCCCGTATATAAGTGCGATTTTAATTGCCAAAATGAGATTAAATGCGCCTAGATATATTAAGTTCAACTATATTAATGCGTCGAGGCACTTAATGTGCCGCCACTTGTACCTCCATTGTAAAACATACTTGTATACTAGAATATAACAAAAGATAATATCTCCCGGCTGTAACGTATAAATATAACAATACGTAACCGAAGATGTGACCTTTGTTATTGTTTATTAGCCAACTGCTTAATGGATCCGTGCCTGAGGTCAACATATGCGCCAAGAGAATGTTATTTGAACTGTTATTGACGAATCTTGTTGACTCCTTCGCTTTATTCAGTTAGTCTGCTAACATCCTCATGAGCCATATTCATAACACAATAAATAAGTTAATTCATTATATCTATGATTAGTACAATAACGGCTCAAACACAATCAATGGCTCAAATTGGGCTTTCTTTATGTCGTAGATTTACGACACACAAAAACGAAAATAAACTTGTCAGACACAATCATCTGTCTTAAAATCAATTTTTTTCCTAGTGAATGTCAGTTTAGCTCACAACAATATTACTTTTTTATTAGAAAAAATCATTTCTCATCGTTAATTTCTCATGTGACAGCCCGATTTTAGACACAAATTTTCTTCTTACCATAAAATATTTCATCGTTTTCAGAAAATATTTCAATAATTTAATCACGAAGATGTCAATTTGAATCAGCCTTTAATTACATATTCAGGGACGTTGTTTTAGTCTTTGAAATGATTTGTTAGTTTCAGCGGAATTACGAGCTTTATTTAGACATATCGATAATTCAGACCTGTAATTACAAAAATATGATTGAGTGTTTGTTTATTAATACTCAATCCTCTTCGTTTTAAATCAGGAATTCAATATCGACAGTTGAGTCCCTAATAAGTATCTACTGATGTACTTTGTGGGGGGGGAAAATGTGCTGGTAGAGGCAACCGTAAACCGTACCCAGGCCTTTTATCGTCCACTGCTGAACGTGGGCCTCCTCATGCATAAGGGTTGTATGGCCTTACAAGTTTAAGAGGTGTTGTCCTTCCTCGGGACTTGTGATAGCGGCTTTGTTATCCATTAGTCGCCTTTTACAACAGCCACCGGAAGAGATGAGCTGGTGCTATTATTCGAAGGCCGACAAACACTACATGGCCACAGGGGTATAAGTAATGTATACACTAATTTTTATCTCGCTCGTTGTGCTGTCCTTACCCGTGTTGCGTGTTCGTTCCAAAAAAAGAGAAAAGTACGAACCGTCTAAATAAAAATGTCATACACAACGGTCACCTTTTCTTCTATAATGACGTCAACATTTTCGAAGCGTGTTTTCTTTCACAAAATTTCGTTAGAATTGCGTTTCTTTGATATGCCTTACAATATTTTGACGCAACATATTTGTATAAGATGTAAAGTAGAAAGACAGTTTCCGATATAGATGTAATGGTTCTGTTGCTAACTACAATTCCAGCGTTGATAGCAACATACGGTGCAGCATTCCTGCAATTCCAGCATGTGAGAGTACTATAAGCAAGAAACAGTTAGAACGAACTGTCGAATGAGATAGGGTTACAATTAGCTGGAGAGAAACTACGTCCCGACTAACATGACTATTACGAGGTGAAATATGATATTTTTGGTCACGCACTTTATGACAAATCACAAGCACACATTCAAATATGACATATTTGTGTCGTGTTTTCTAATCCTAAGTGTGACTAAAATCATGAAAAAACTTACTTACAAACGGCAATATTACTCGTACTTTAAAAATGTCTGAGATTAATTTAATTTAGAATCACTTTCGTATTTCGAATTAAATTCACTACATCTGAACGAGGATTATGGGATTTAACGAAATTTATGGGCAAACTGTTGGGCTGATTTCTATATTGAACCGTACAGAAAATCAAATATCATGCTAAATATTTAACTATATGACCTATGGAGCCTTCCTATCTTTGATCTTCAATGGTCCACTTTTGTATTAATGACCCTGTTGGGCGATGCCGCGTTTGAATGTTAGCTTTATATGGTGTTTCGTCACAATCACTACACGTGAAAATAATTATTTCATTCGTGTTGAGCTTACTTTTTATCGCATAATAGACCTTCATATGGTTAGCGGGTAGGTCTAACGAGCGTGTAAAGTTGTAAACCTTGAAAGCAGTGATGGTCAACACTCAAATGTCCTTTGTGGTCGTTTAAACACTAATGTTTCTAGCGTTTAAAATTGATGTGTTTCTAATTTCCATGAATGAGTAATTCAAATACTAGGTAATGATCTTGATTTTCTTATTTATATTTATTTATGAACAAACAGTTACACTGTTTCGTGATAGAGTATTCATATAGATCTACTGTTGCGTAATGAAAACAATCATACAAGTGTATAATATTTTTATTATTCGAGTTCAAAAGATACACGTATAAGGGCGCTGACCTGGTGCAACCGGAACAGGTTCAACAACCGCTGCTAAAACTATCCTGCGATATCTGCATTCCATAGACATTGACAGCGAACTAACTATAAGAAAGTTGGCGATCAATACAGATCAACAATGGTCGTAGTGATACCAGACTGTACTGACTCTTAGAGTTACTAATCCTTAATAATAACCCATGTATTTTAGTTAACTACGATATTTGTGTGAAAGTAGGTTCGAATAAAGACGTAATGCGTACAATAACAAAAAACATGTCACCTTTTAGTCGGATAATAACTAAATTTGTTAACATAACGGTATGAAGATATCTCACAATTGAAGGAAAATACAATATTATCTAACTTGTCTGCCTGTCCTTCTGTCTATTCGCTTAGACCTTGCATTCTACTGGATAGGTTTTAATGAGATGCAATATCGTTGTGGGTCATATCTTCCGGAAGTTTGTAGTACTCGTATACAAGACATCGCTGTATGTACCACGCGAATAGAGCAGCAAAAGTCTAGTTAATAATAAATTCACTGCCGACTTTTTTAAATTTGAGAAAAGATTAATATATCGATAGTATTTAATCTATCGACTTGATGTAACACGTTGAACTTTATGTGAACATTGATGTATCTTTGTGATGAACTTTGATGTAAACTTTGTGTTAAATGATACAAGTGAAACTCTAAAATAAATTTTCTTTAATAAGCAATTAGAATTTATATGTCAAATGTCAATAGAATTTGTGTGTAAAATACGAGTACATTTACTAATATAATACTATGTATAACAGAGTATGATTCCAAAATACACTTTTAAATGTTACAATCTATAATTTGTACAAGAGAAAGACGCTGCCCTTAAAGGGGCCAGGGTGCCAGACACACTTGATCCGGCTCTTATCATATGAGCAAATAAGCAGTCCCTATCTAGGAAATCTCAAAATAAATAAGTCGCTATAACACCAAATATCAAAGTCCCGTGACCGGACAATAGCGTCACCAGTGAGAGGGGCCTAGCAATGCAACTATCAACCCGCCTGCCTGCTCTCCGTAGTCATTATAGTGTCCTTTCGGGAGTGACCTGTTTACAGAAGTGAAGAGGTAGAGCCTAACGTAAAGGGAACTAAAAGTGATAACAAACTGTTTTTTAACCAATCAACGTCACCTTTAAACTTAATATTGGTAAAGATATTTTTAGATCTGTATATTTATTACGCAATGCAATCAGCCCTTTCAGTATCAACTGCTGGACATGGGTTTTCTCATGCACATTGTCTTGTACATGGTGGATGTATGGCCTTAAAGCGCCACGCTAGCAAAGAGGTTAGGCGAGTCCACTCTTTTTGAGGTGGTGTAGTAGGTGCTTAGTGCTTGTTGTAACGGCTTTGTTATCCCTTGGTCGCCTTTTACGACACCCACGGCTAGAGATGGGGTGGTGATATTCTACAGCCGGACCCACAACACGCACGGCATATTTATTATATTTTGAGAAAATATATGCAATTAACGGGCAGATAATGCGCTTATTTAAATTACAGTACTTAAGTAGAAACTCGTACAATAAAAACAAAATGATCGTGATTATAATCTAAAGTCACGACAACAAAATGGGCTTATCGGTCTTACTTTTTGAGGGAAAGTGCTTGTAGCGTCACAATATGATTCTGAGTTTACTAACGAAATATGAAGTACCTTAGAATAAGAAAATGTTGTAACAGTGAAACAAGTGTATTTAGGACTAATTAAATGTAAATGTAATTAGTATGTATTAAAATCCTTAAACATGTAATTTACCACAAAAAAGCAAAATTAGGAACAGAAATTTCCAAGAAAGGTTAATTATTTTACGTCAAATAATAAGTTTTATTACAATCTTACTAACATACTCCCATATAAGGAGTATTATTTAAAATTAATTTAAATGAGTGTAGTGTTATTACAAAAATCACTACGGCACAATATAACTACACACACATGTATACACATACTCTCACACTACATACACAGGCATACAGGAATGTAGGAATGATGTGCGGAAACACCAGAAATTATATAGGAAAGAGGCCGTCTTGTATACAGTTAACGGGCTATTAACTAGGCAGTTTTCCTACATACGTTACATCTACTCTAGAATAATTGCAAAACAAAAATAATTGTGTTAATTCCTTAACATAATGTAAGGAGAACGCTGACCCTCAAGATACAGGTTTACACCTATTTATAGGGTTAGAGGTCCAACCATTAATTTATTTAAAATTGACAATATCACAATTATGCTACTGTATGTGTTTACTGTACCAACAAGATTTTGTAAGTGTAATTTTGCAAGTGTAATAAATCACATCACATCAAATAAATAAATATAGCATTTTGTTCGTTATTGTAATCAATGTACAAGTTACACGGTCAACTTGCCGTAGTTTTCGTCGTAATTTAGAGTAATATCTAAAAATAAATTAACACGCACAATCGAAATTTTGATGTAACGTTTAGCAAAAACGTTTTAAATAGACAGAAAAAATATCTATTAAATGGCATGACCCAAATAGAAGGCACCACACACGACAATGCGTCGGCCGTGAGAATGTTTCATAACCTCCACAATAGGGGCAATTTGAGTCTGCTTCTGACACGCTTGGACTTACATTATTTGCATGCCAAAGACAGCTTTTGTTGTAAAATGTGCTTTGCAAAGCAATTAACTCTTAAAAGAAAGAGACAAAAGAGTTAAATGCAGTCATATTACACAAGTGATGACTGTACGAATACGAATGAATGAACTTACGAATAGTTAATTATTCATAAAGCTATTAACATTAAGTGCAGCATACATAATACAGCTGCAATCTGCTTGGATTGTAGTCAATATTGTATCACGCTTAATTTACATTCTGTCTCATTTCAGCTTTGTGAATTATGAAGAGCACTCACGAGTACTAACTAGTAACATACTTCATAATACATATGTACATGTCTTACTTAACATAATATGTTATAAAAGTGGTATACAGTAAAAACGTTATGTATCCACCAACCAGCATCGGGCCCGCTTGGTGAATTAGGGCCCTTCCTAGGATATATTAAGGGAGGCCTGTGAAACGGAACGTTACAGTGGAACGTTATAGGCTGATATACGGCGTCATTTTTTCAGGGATTATTTAAATTTCAGAATATATTAAATGAGTTAAGTTGAAACTCAAGTGGAGATGTATTTTCATACTTAAGTGGAAATATACACGTTATTTAAAATAAGAGTAGGTACAAATCGGAGTTTGAACACGGGATCTCGCAAATTTTAGAAATTTCTTACTAAAGTCTTTACTTCTACCAAAGAATGGTTACTACGTTTCTGCCACTCATGTAAATCCTTCACTTCAACCAAAGTTTGTAACATCCTACTCACCTCTCTCCTAAATCATTGAGAGTAAAACAATGCATTATGTTTTCCCCTTAAATTGAAGTATTGCGAAACAGTGACAGTAATTATACAACCGCTTTAAATTGTCCGACATTTACTGACGGAAACACCAGAAATTATATAGGAAAGAGGCCGTCTTGTATACAGTTAACGGGCTATTAACTAGGCAGTTTTCCTACATACATACGTTATTATGTCTATCAAATTTTAAAATAGTGAACATAAGCGTAGATTTCTCTCCCAAATGAACTTATAAAATTTTAGTAGCACAGAGTTGTATAATATGAGCAATATTTTTCAAATTTCATGCTGTTCAAATTGATGCTGTCAATGTTCAACGAATACCTGTTCTAGTTTAATGGCATTCTATTTTCTAGTTCAGCACTAATAAAATTGATATGAAACAAATGCAATAAGCTATTCGACCTAGCCCACGTATTAAAGGTAGCCAATCATCTTTAAATATATTTTTACTTCTATTCTATTTATCTATGATTGGACTCGCCATTTCTTACTATTACTATTGTTATTTCCTATAATATTTTAATATAGCCAACATCTGCTTCCTTACCACAAAAGCATAGACTCGCTATTTTAAGGGACCACTATACCCTTGATTCGAAATTTTACATACATCTACATTAGTGTAAATTTCTGTTAGATTATTTTACGTTGTTTTTGTCCGAAAATAAACTAGACTAGACTGTATGAAAAATGGGCTCTACTGATAGAAACACGATAGCTAAAATTTTTCTAAATAAAGTTTAATGTCAAAACAGCCCCTCATTTTTGTACCTTTTCATATTATAAAGCTATTGTTCGTATAGGAACATGTATTGGTAGTAACATGTAGTTAAATCACTATGTATTGGTCACTATTTAGTTGTAACCATTTTTGTATTCTTGCAAAAAAAAGTTCTACGTCAAGCTATTGAACCAGGCTGAGGTGTGTTCCTTTCAATTCCTCCACAACACACGTGTGTATTTATATTTTTTTTACCCAGTTGTGCAATCGCATACCTTTTGTTTCACTTGTATTCGTCAACTGCATATTCACACATGTGGTATAAGAGTTATTTATATATTATTATTTTCTGTTTAATCTTATTTATTGTCATTTGTTAATTTTTCTGCTGCATATTTCCTTATTAGGCAAGGTTCCGTGAATCAATGGCAGGGTCTCTGCTGTGAACAGTCCGTGGTCACCGGTGCGGTTCCAACTGAAAATCAGCGTCACAGTTATGCTGTGACATAATAATATGCTGATTTGGTGTCGATTGGCACAACATTCAATATTCTTTTTGTTTTAATTGCTATTCAATTTCATATGTTGTTGACAATAAAATAATTTTCGTTCTTGCTTTCAAATTCTAAAATATGGACCAATTGCCGATTTAATAAAGACAATATTATTATTAAAAAAAGACATATTTTCAATGGGAAGTTTTTGCTAACGTCTTACTAAGGTACGAGGCGTGTAACGAATCTGATTGTTCGAAAACCTGCTAGATCAGCGTTGAATACTGTTTTAAAGGATACTTATTTAGGACAGATATATTTCAGGTATTGAAATTTCTGTAATCTTATAAAAATATCGCATTTCTCATTACTTTATCCTGAAAATTAGATTATAGTGCTTCTTTCCATTTAAACGTAATCTTAAAATAACGAAATTTCAAGTCAGAAATCTTAAGACTGTAAGTAAGTCCATACCGGCAATAAGGTCCCGTTACTCAGATAATTTTAAATTTGCTTCATGTAGAAAAAAATTTGGAATTTATTGTATTTAGTGACACCCATTTTCAGTGTCTGTATTTTTAGAAAACCCCGTAATTAAATTAGAAAACGAACTGCGTTTTCAAAGTCCTTTAACTGCGTTGATGCATAACCACTACAGAAATATTGTGGCGCATACGAGAAACTGTTCGGCGAGGTGGAACGTGCCGCTTTCACGACAGACGCGCCGGCTTCTCGACGTGACGTAGTCGTGACGACGACACGTTTCACTGCCTCCAATACATGAGGCGATGAAGATAAACACGTGTTTAACATTAGCTTGAATTTCTGCTGGATTATTTTAAATACGCAATTCATGTCACTGTAATTGGAGTCGTTGTTAAAATTGTTTTAGGACCATGCAATATCAGTGCATACTACCATCAGTGCATAGTAGAACCACTTACCATCATGTGGCCCGTCCGCTCGTCTGCCATCTATTATACGTAAAAAAAATATCACGATGCATGCTTTGTCATAATGTCATAATATTATTAACATTTTTAGGCTAAATATTAGTCCAGTTCAATCACTACGGTATCTTTTATACTCATCATAACATTACACCTGAACACACTGTACTACATAACTCACTACACTATACTTCACACTTCATAACACTACACTACACCTATGTTACGCGTTCAATAACAGTTGTGATACTAATCATAATTTAATGATTGCATTTCTCTTATTAGTGTTTCTATAGAAATCTTATTATAGTAATTGTGTTCTAATGGCGAAAAGAACATTTTAACGTGAGCGTTCATTAGGTGGCTAACAACAGTATCTGAGAATAATAAATCGAACTGCGGTTGCTCGTTTTGTCCATTCCATAACGCTAGATTAATAAACATCATTTTGTGCCCAAAACTTTCTATTTTCATCAGTCGCTCTCTGGGTTTATTATACAGTCCCTAGTCCAAAATGTTAAAGTTTAGCCAACACTAATGACAGTTGACGTCGGCTGCTTTGTACTCTGCCTAGATCGGTTCAAGTTTTGAGACCTGTCACATAAAGTTTGTATTGAACACAGAAACTGATCAAGACTAACCCTTAATATTAATATCGAGCTGTATGGCCTTTGATCTTTTATTGCCCTTCTTTTGTATTAATAGTTCGATTGGGTCGAAAGTAATTTAGTTGATCAGTCAGGTAAGGATGGCTTCATTCCATAGACAGGGATAGACAATGAAAGTTGTATGGAAACCAAACGTGTCACTTTTTAGTGATGGAAAACCACTCACCGATGAAAGAAACATCTCGCTTGACTCAGTTAACCACCTTTAACGAATTTTCATAATTTATTATATAGCAATTAGGCATTTTTGTGTTATGTAACAACGACTTAGTGGCGACACGGGTCGGAACAGACTGAACGAGCGCCTCGAAAGTAGGAGCTTAGCGCCAAATTCGGGCACCCAGCGAAGAAAAGCTTGCGTTATCTATGGCTCTAATTCTGTGCTTCATTCTCATATTTTATAAAGTTCAAATCCCAAGTGACGTTGAATTGACTTTAGTACTGAATGGGTACTCACAGATTACCGGCACTTTCTTTGTTCAAGAATTTATAACAAACATTATTAAAGCTATAAAAATAAAGATAAACGCTTCGCCTAATTGAAAATTCTTAATTAAATTAACCGGCCTGCCTGCGAGGGTTAAAAATGACGCTCGGTAAATGAACGCGCGTAGTGACCACTGACGATTTGATCGAAAATTTAGCATCAGTGTTAGTCTTATTATTTAAACTGTGGTTTCGGCTTAGAAATAGAATTAGAACAGCTTAAGAATAGCACCATCGCATCTCTTCCCGTGGATGTCGTAAAAGTAGACTAAAGGATAACTAAAGCCCTGAGGAACTACACCGCCTCCAAAAGAGTGAACTCTCCAAAAGTTTAAGGCCGTACATCAGTCATGCACAAGACGATATGTATGATGAGCAGGTCCGTGTCCAGCAGTATCCAGCGTGTCACCAGTGCCAGCGGCTTCGATCGCGTGAATGATTACCATGTGGATCTGGATAAAAAGTACCCCGAATGTTTCATTAAAATCCGTCCAGTAGATTGTACGTGATTCTGACAGGCAGACATAGACACAAAAATTCAAAAAATGTTATTTTGCGCTCTATATATTTCATTACTTAAATTGCAATCACTTTTTCAAGAAATATTTAAAGTTACGGCTTTGTTACGATTTTATTATATATATACATAAACGATTATTTATTATTTTTACATTATTGTTAAATTTATTTCATCGTATAATAAACGACATTTCGTATTGTTTCAGATGTGACAGTGCTGCCAACATGGTGTAGACTTAATCGATGACTGTGCCAATACTTCCGCTGTCGAACATGACAATATCGAACACTCGTAAGAATTTCGAACTCTTATAGATTTCTGTTTCAATGTCGTGATGCGATCGTACCCATGATAGGGTGAAATTAATCGAAGAAGATGGGGCGGCGACGTTGGAGATTCGTCACAATCGCTGGTTTCCTACTCTTTGTCATAAAAGACACACAATGTCAAGGTAAAAACATTTTTTTTTAAATATTCAACAAAATAAAAAACAATACATAAATATTACTTTATGCTCCCGACCCCTTGGTGGTCATCTCGCCACTGTACATTCTGCACTGCACTTTTTTATACAAAAGATGGCAGACCAGCGGATGGGTTACATGAGATGATAAGTGGTAACCGTCGCAACATCTGCAACACCACGGGGGATGCGGATGCGCTGGCGACCTTGCAGAATCCTGTTCACAGCTCTTTTGAAGAGCCCAACGTCATAGCATAATGGTGAAACCTCAGCAGGTAATTAATTTCACAACTTTCGTGATCGCTGTATAAAATGTCTCGATGACCGCACTATGTTTACCAACTCTTTGTCAAGGAAATGCGGGTGAACCGCACGATAACTAGATTATAAATAATTTAGTTAAATTGTCACTATTGTTAATTAAAAGTTAATTATTAGTTACTTATAGTTACAATTGGGTATTCTCCAATACAGTTATTACAGATAGTCTTACTATTAACACTTGCGTACTTACATATATTTCGCGGCTCAAGCTAACGCGTTGCTTAGGAAGATTCAGATACAAGCTGCCTCATACCAGCGAGGTTCAAAAGTTTCTGGCCTGACTAGATATCTAAAAAAAATCTATATCTAAGATATCTTCTTAGATATCTAGATATCTAAAAAAAAACAAATTATACGCCATTGTAATTGTCATTTATCCTGCTAATTCATGTATAATACTTAGAGTTCAACCCTCGTTAGTTTTAATTCCTCACCTCTTAGGATAACAGGAAGTCGCAAAATCTTTAAAATGTTTAAACTGAAATATCGTTCCGTGATTAAGTTCCTTACAATGGAAGGTGTAGTTAAGCCCGACCGATATCAAACGAAGATTGAATAATATGTACGGTCATTCTTCTACATCATTTTCCACCGTCAAAAATTGGTGTAAGCAATTTCGTTTAGGACGAGAGTCCATCGTCGACGTACCTCGCTCCGGTCGACCCGTTGAGGCACTCACTCCTAACAACATCAAATTAGTAGAAGAAGAAGTTCTGAGCGACCGACGGCTAAAGACGAAAGAAATAGAAGCAAGGATAGGGCTTTCAAAAACGTAGTATTCGAAAATGTATGCCTTAGAATTCTTCATGAACATTTTCATATTTATAAAGTTAGTGAGAGGTGGGTTTCAAAACTTCTTTCTAGTGCGTAGTGAAGTGAACGAGTAGCGTGCTCTAAGGAACTATTGGAGGCCTTTCAGAGAAACGGAAACGATTTTATGAAACTATGGTTATTTAGTATGATCCCCTTACCAAACGAGAGTCGATGGAGTGGCGTCGTTCTGGTGAAGCACCGCCTAGAAGGGCAAAGGTGACTCAGTCACCAAAATGATTATATTGATATTCTGGGATTGTCAAGGAATATTGCTGATAGACATAAAAGAACGCAATGCTATGGTGACTAGAAGCTACCTTATAGAGCAATTAGGAAAAGCGATTAAGCAGAAACATCGTGGAAAACTAAGTTTTCCTAAGTGCCTAAGTTTTCCTATGTGCCTAAGTGTGCGGTATCTCTATGATAAGATAATGCACCCGTCCACACTGCCACATATTAATATTAGGGCACGTATTAGGGCTTAATTAAATATTAATATTTTTAAGTAGTATGTTCTTAGGTAATATTTTTAGTAATTTAATATTTTTAAGTTTATTGTGAAAGTAACAATTTAGTTTTTGTTTTAAATTTCCACCATTCTGTGCTGCTAACATGTCCGAGTGGATTTCATTTAACATTGTAGGGATTAAAAACTGTGTAGTACGTCTACCGTAGAAGTTATAGACTCTTGAAGCTATTAACATATTGACAGGACAGGGGTTAGATTATATCAATAACGATGACTAATGGCGGCATCATCAAGCAATGTACAAATACAAGGTTTAAAAAAGCATTGCCGATATCAATATCAAAATATAGCTGATATCAAAAGTTTAAATATCTGCTTTTTTATTAGTATAATTAGTATAATCATGTAGCAAGTCATCTACTTGCTTCAGTTAGATAACGGTCTGTTTGTATCTTATATATTATCCAATGATACTGTCATTATTTATTACAATAGCGATTTAACTATAAAGAGTTTGAAACTTTATTAACCCGTACGGTGGCGCGCGGATTTCTGCATCCCACAAACTATAAAAGGTCAAAGGTCATTGCTTGACTCGTTAAGATTTCTCCAACATCTATGTAGGTTTCCCATTAGACATAATCTAACGTATTAAAAACCTTCTTTTTTTAAATAAAACTTAGAACTTTAATATTCTAATTTAACAGAACAACTGATTGAAGTTGTAAGTAGTTAAATAAGCCTTTATACATCTTAAAAAAAAACAAAATTATTTAGAGAATAATTATTAATTTTCAAAATTTTAATTTGTCATAATAAATACCATTTTAAAGCATTGACCAACCGAGCATTCGCAAACAGTACAGACTTTTTTTGCGTTCGCAAAGTTATTACGTTGACTTTAAAGTATCAAGGATATTCGTCGCTTTAACTGAATATTCTACAACATTCAGTTAAAGCTATGTAAAAAGCTAGGTTTGTTTTACAACGTTATATTTGCGGTTGCCGGTTATTGAGTATGTTGATTAAGAGCTGCAAAGGAGTTTGTATTTATGCGAACGCTCCATTTGGCCCACATTGCGCTCGAACAAAAAATCAGGAAATTGTCTGATTGACACTCTGGCTGTTATGTGAGACCCATCGATATGTCGATTACACATCGATAGTTTAGCTTCTGTGACAACTACGTTTCGAATGATATATATGACAGTTTTGTTCAACAAAAATGAACACAATCATCATGCTACAATTAAACTTTAGATACTTCAGTGTGTTTTATTAAAGCGTTCTCCAAGTCGCGTATGTATTTAAAAACAATACAATTCAAATTGGTCCGGTTTACTGTGGAAGAAACACTCGAGGTACATTTTATTACCTATCCGTAAAACCAACATTTCATATCATAATAAAATAAAATGGAATAAAAAAATTACGTAGGTCCTCATAAAACGGTATACTGCGATGTTTTATTTAGCACCTACATTAACATTTGTAAATATAACAGTCAGAGATACAATTAATTCAGAAATACAACAAAACCATAATATATGGACAAATGTTTCGTAATATTCTTATCATTGGAATTATATACGGATTTTTTGATTATTAAGACGATGATAGACATGGATAGCTTTTTAATCGAACGGCCCGGTCGGTGTAATTAATTAAAATAATACATTTTCAACAATAAATTTGTGACACCATACAGTAGCCGTAGGTGTAGGTATTTCCATAGCTGTCAATCAATAACAAATTCCACGTCTGGCTTCGTCTTTATACAAATTATTATTTAACATACAAATACACTGTCTAAAAGAAACCTATAAAATATCATTGTTAAATTACACGAGTATTGTAACTTTATGATTTCCCTTGGGAACCGTACCTACACCTAAAATAATAAGCATTCTTGGAAAGGCCTCGCTTCAGTTCAATTAATGTAAGGAAAGGAACAATTTTATAAACTGAAGGCTTATTTGAATTGGTACCACTAAAATGATTTCGTCTGACAAATTTAATAATAATAGATATTTTTATATAGAACGATTTATTTATGTTTAACACATGTGATAACATGTTATTGTGGGATATAAAAGCTTTAAAAAGAGAGAAAATCAGATCAAAATCTTAGTATCTTAGTAGATTGTATTGAAACTATGTTCAAACGTCAAAATGCGTTTCACATACTCATGTTTAGCTTTAATACGAGCAGCAATACACATTGCGAATACGTGCAAAACGTGCAAAAGTGACATGTATTCTGACGTACAAAAGTTGTACATATATGGACGCTCACCCACGTTAACCTAAAGGCGATAGTTGCTGCTAAAACTATCGTGCGAAACCTACATACCACAGGCATTGATAGCGAACTTTAAGAAAGGTAGTCATCAATAGTCACAGTGATAATAGACTAGACTCGCATTGCCCCCTAAAGACTCATTTACACAAGCAGAGTTTCTGGAAGGTTTTGGGAGGGAATATGTATTGTATACTCGTATGCGACCAAACTTCATACGATTCTGCTATCACATGATGATAACAGCTGTTTAAACTAGCTTTTGACCAATTTTCTCTCTTGTGTAAAAAGAATCCTCAAAAATAATAATAAGGAAACCACAATGGTTTCTCATGTATTTTTACTGTGTAAAAATCTTGTGAACTGTCTACTAGACCAGGGTTGTCCAACTGGCGGCCCGCGGGCCGCATGCGGCCCCCGATGCCGTTTTGTGCGGCCCCCGAAAGAGACAAAAAAAACAGAAAATTACTTTGAAATGCCTTCCTTATGAAAAAGATTTAATAATTCAATATAAACAAACTTTTACCAAATATGCTGGTTTATAATTTACTTTTGGTTTTATTAATAACTTTACCTTACATAGGTTCTTATTGATACTTTAAAATTAAAAGTACAATATATAATAATAATTTAATTTAAAGTTTAAATTAAAGTTTAGATTAAAGTTTAAATTAAAGTATTATTATATGGCCCGCAACTACGTTTAAGGTTTTAATTTTGGCCCTTGAGGGTTTGTAAGTTGGACACCCCTGTACTAGACCATGGTAGGAGGGTGATACGATGCCCGCCCACGCCTGTAGTGTCGACTGACTGGTGCGAAATTTATTATTCAGAGCCGACTCGTAGATTGCTGTCATGTACTCGTAATGTGATCGCCTAGCATTGGATATGACAGCTAGAATGAGTGGAACTTGCTATTGCTATTATATATTTCAGGGGTGGCCAACAAGTCGATCGCCAAAGACAGAGCCGTACGATCGATCGCGAAAGGAAATTAAAAATTTTCACCGGTATCAAAATTTTCATTATCGTTGACATCAAATTATACTCCTGATTTTGTTAATTTGTCAAAAGAAATGAAAGCACTTCTCATTATTTTTTTGTTACCTATTGATATTATTTTTACCTATTAATAAATAATATAAAAAGAACACTGTTCGCAACAAGTTGGCCACCCCTGCTGTTTATTTGCTATTTTGGACATAAAACACCCACCTCATCACTTAATGAAATTAATTGATACTTATTTATTTTAGGAAAAAACGTCTACAAATCTACAGCAAGAGTTAGTTAGTTAGTTTAGTTGACTGTAGTTGAAATTGCTGTTTTTATAGGGTTAATCGACAATTAGGGAAGAAAACGTATTATAAAGAATTATTTTAAATAACTTCTAAGCCCTATAACATTTTACAGATTAATTCAATTTTGATTTCACCTATCGATTATCGTATATATTTTTTCTGGAAGGAATGCGGCAGACGAGCAATCAATTCACTCATTGGTGAGTATAGATATTGCCGCCTATAGACATTCGCGATACATGTCAACAGAATGACAAACGTTGGTATGCCCCCGGATGCGCTGCCTACTTTCAAAATTCAGTTTTTCAAAGTATCTTACGAGTACGGGGTACGTTTGAACCGATTTTGAAAAAATGTCCCCTCTTCCTCGGGTACCTCTTTTACAGCCTCATCCCGTCTTCCGTAGCCAGCCCGTCTTCTTCCCTTGGCTTCCCTTTTAGTTGGGATTTAATTTTGAGGAATAAAAAATCAAAAAGTGACAAGTCCGGACTGAAAGGAGGATGGCCTAAAACTTTAACCGGCGTACTGTCCAAAAGTCCCTTGTTATAATCTCTGTTCCAAAGTTAATCCAAAAGTTATAAAGTTTCGCAAGCACATGGCTACGTACCATTCTGTCACATTGCTGCTTTGGTTTCGTAAACGTAACCAGTTAAAGAGAAAAAACTTTCGATTAATTTTTTCCAGCGCTTCTTGCTCTTTTCGCTTTAGTAGGCGTTGGCCCACTTTGAAACAGCCAAACAGTAGATTGACGCTTAGTTTCTGGATCATACTGGCAGATCCAACATTCGTCACCTGTGACAATGTCGTAACCGCGCCGAGACGACTCTGCTTCAAATTTTGTTATCATATCACGGCACTATTCGACACAAATTTGTTTTTGAGCCTCGGTAGGGCTGTGCTGCACCCAGCGCGATACTCTCGTGACTCGCAGATGCCCATGTAATATTTAATACACACTCCTCGATTCAATCTGCAATCTCTCCTGAATCTCCTCGTATATAATGCGCCTGTTGTTTCAACACGTAAAACATATGGAGGGAAATTTGAATGTGGAATGTTTTGTTTTTATGTTATAGATAGTCATAGTTTTAATTGAAATCAATACCAGCCAGTTTTAAGTAGCCTGGATTAATTAATTAAAAAAGACAATACAATATTCGCTGTTGAAGTATTTTGTTTCAAAATTAGTTTGACCTACTTTTATTTATTGCGATATAAAAACATTTGTTTTCACAAAATAGTGCTTCATAATAGAAATTCGCCAGGTTTTATGTAAAATTAAATCGTTTCATTGTAATCAAGCACGATCCATTCGTATTTGGTAATGACTGCGCCAAGAACTCAGTGAAATAAATTTAAAATGGATTATTGCCTAAGTACTATTATCTGTGTTTACTTAGCAATAAATAAGTAACACCACACTCAATGGCCCACACTAGTATACCCTGCGTCGTGAGTCCAGACACACACAAATGCGAATACAAATCACCCAGACTCGAAAAAATATTTCTCTTTAACAAAATGAAATGTGTCCGTCTGGCAATCGTATCCGAGACGTATTACATAGCTGGTAGGAACATTACCAACTGGGTTAATCGATCGTCAAATCATTATATATAGTGTATCTCTTTTATCAACAGTGTTTATCACGTCATCATTACCAGTCACGTGATTTCTCATATTAACCCATTACAAGAGGGAGCGTTCCTCGATGGAGCAATTAACGCTACATCGGACGGTTGACTTCAATTTTATTTTTAATGTGAATAGTCTATATTCTTGACAGAGATGGCACCACCCCACGTCAAATATTCTCAAACTTACATGTACTTAATTTTCTATCGTTTGTGTACTTTTCAAACAAAATATTAATTCAATTACAGTCAGTCAAGTACCCTATTGAAATCTTGATACAGAATTGGGGCAGGTTTCAACATTTTCTATTAATTTATTTTTGTATTTCTACAATAATGATGGTTGTATTATTGCTTGTTATTCCGTAATTTGGAAATAATGAACGGATTTCGAGCGCGTTTTCAATATTACCTACTAGTATATAAGTTAGTACTTATCTGTCTGTCTATTTATTTGCGCAAACCTCCAATATAACTATGTAGGCTCTTATTTATTTTGTTGTGTTTTCCCCACTCTGTGTGGTATATAAATATATAAGTATATATAAGTATTACGGAATGTTTTATTATATTTTTATTACTAACGGTCTAGCAATATTGCAAATTTACCCATTAAAGGTTTTTTTTTATAGAAAGAAGATGATAATTTCTAGTTATATGTCTACTAATTTCTTTTTCGAGTTGTTCTGCTTCTGCTTCTGCTTCAACAACATTTTTAACATGTCTGTAATTTTTCTTAAAAATAAATAAGCGAGGAGATAGTTCTCTTGATGGCAAGTAGCTGCTGTGGACGTCGCGATAAATGCCAACATCGTTCCAGAACGACAAACGTTGGTACTCCCCCAGTACCCCAGTACGCTGCTTTCGACATTTAGGACATTTACGACATTGCGCCCAGCGACTGTGGTATTGCACCGTACACTCCTTCTTCAATTACAAGGTTATGAAATTTTACTTTTGCCCAAAGCGATTCTTACCGAGATGGACGTCTGCGAAAAAATAAAAGAAAACTGAAATTGTAAACGAACTCGTAATTATATTTTATGTACAATTATTCTCCTCATATCTCTGTTTTATAATTATAGTGAGCAACAAAGTAAATTAGGCGATGGTGTGTACCTAAAACCATGCTCGTGTGGGCCTAAGCATGTCTTATTCAAACGTTTGTAGAGGCCGGTACGTGAGGGTTCACTTTAATTAGGGATGAAAGAGGATCAGGAGCAGCCCACGAGACTGCCACTATATATATGGCTATCAATTCATATTAAAACAATTAAGTTTAATATAGGTTTAATGTCCAAATGAAAACCCTTCAAACTTCGTTATTGGATTTGTTCTTTTTTGGTGTTGTAACTATATTTTAATGGCTTTAGAGAATATACAGAATAATAAAATCCTTAACGATGTCTTGTACATCTCACTAATATTAATCATTTGTTATTATTATTTGTTTCTTTGGATGTTTCAATTGGTTCAATTAATTAATTCAATCAATTTGGATTTCGTTGAAACTTAGCAAATAGGTAAATTGTAATTTACCATGCGAACAAAGATAGTATGTGTAAATACGAGTATTTTTGAAAATTTGCTCTGCACCTACTAGGGATTCGTTTTGGCGTCAGTTTTCAAGTATTCGTATTAGTACTCATTTTCTAAACGAATACTCGAACAGTAAAAGCGCAACGTGAGTAGTGGACATAAATAAGATTTTTATAAAAATAAATACTTAAAAAATTAAACGTTCATTTGAAAATCAGTTACGTAACTGGTTTCTTAGTTTAATTAGTAAGTGACTTTTCAGTTTAATTTAAAGTTCAATAGATTTAGATAAAAAGGCACTTACTGATTGAACTAAAAAATGCTTTAGCACTAACATTAAAATGGACTAAATATTACTTACTTACTAATTTTACAAGTGCTTGCATAGACCATTAGGTACTATTCGTAATCGTATTCGTATTCGCGAATAGTGAAGCAAATTATTTGTATTCACGAATAGTGTTTATTTGTCACTCGACACATCCGCAGTACCTACGTGATATAGAGCGAATGATACAGTGAATTTGAAGTACAGTCAATCGACCGGTGCACGCATCATGTAAAAATCAACTTGACATTCATTATTAAAATTTATGAAATTTAACATTTATGACCTAGACTAAAACATAAGGTATATTTTATCCAGTGCTGCTACAATTGTTATAAAAACATTTTTAGTTTTGATACAAACCTACCGACTAAACCAAATTTATTTCATTAATTTTAATAAACTATTCGTGATTATTGGTAATTATTCCCGAACCACAAGACTAGCTTAAAATAAGCAATTTTCAAGTGACCTGTATGTACAATCTACCACACTAATATGACCAGAATCATTTGATTTTAGCCCTTATGACAGGCATTCTAAGAAATCGCTAGGATGCATTAAGCTCTACTTTATAATAGACATTTTTTTTAATATACGTACGGAAATTATCTAAATCAACCATTCCGAGTGGCGCATGCGTCGGCGTTTTTTATATTTAATACCCAAATGTTTTGTGTATTGTACTCGTATGTCGGTACAAAGTGCTCTTATTCTGTTTTGCCCTATCCCTGGAAGTAAATACATAGTTCCTATAACTTTATTTGAGTTTTTTACGAGCAATAACATTGTTCTCTTGCGTTAGCTTTCTGATATTACTTTAACCTCGTGGGAATATAAACCTAAAATGGGTAAACAATGTTTTCTAGATATTGTATTAGAGTGACATTAATATAAGAAAGTTAGTCCAAACAAACAAGTAAGTTGTAAGTCGTTTGATAGCTGTGGGCTACTGGGATCAATCAGACTTTGTTAGTGATTTTCCGAGAACTAAGTTTGTGATAACCCGTCACAAGAAGATTAAACATAATCGTGATCTAACTCTGCCATCATTATTATATTATTGGATAAACTCTTAAGAACTGCACACAATGGCATGTATTAGTTTTGTAACTAGGTGGTAGAAGCAGCAGGACATAGGTACCGTAACCAGCTCTTTTATTGTCCTCTACTGGATATGGGGTCATCCTTTTTATTGTCCTCTATGCCACCTCATGAACATTGTATTGTGCATAAGGAATGTGTGACTTCATGACGCCACGCTAGCCAAGCTGGTTGGCGAGTCCACTCTTTTAGAAGTGTTGTAGTTTCTCAGGGTTGTTGTAGCTGCTTCATTATCTAGTAGTCTAGTGGTGCTATAAAACCGGCCGACACCACACGGCTTGTACAGGTGTTATATTTTATACAGGTAGATTCATAAAAAGTGTTTTTAACTGACTAAGAGAAAGCTACTGATATTTCCTTAACAGAGAACTAGTGTGTAGGTGCGGTCTTCAAGACACTTTATGCAGTGAACCCGAAAGTTATTGAATTAATTTAGCAATCACAATTTAAGGCTGTCACAAAGCTTTCTAGAAAGTTGTGAATATGATTCAGCAAGGCCACCACGTCCCCATTTGGTATTGTAGATGTCCATTAACTATGGTGATCACTTCTTGCAGAATCGTCTTGTAGGCCGCCAGCCTGTGTGCCACATCTTCTTTAAAAAAAAATCTATAAATTTTTTGGGTTCTATAAAAAAACCCAAAAAAGCTCGTGTCAACGCTCGGTTGACCATTGCTTTCCAACGTCACGAATATGAATCGTGCACAAATACTCATAGCAGAAAACTGTAGGAAACTATAAATAATTAAAAATAATGCCAAGAAAATTCGTTTTTCGTTTGCCAAAATTCCGTAGAGTCGCATAAAAACAAGCCTCAAAACATAATACCCCTATGGCGGCCTATAATAAAACAGGTTGCGTATTCAAAAATCTGTTTTACTCTTATTTTTTTCCCAACGTTTACCGCTAAAGTGGGCTTCAAAATACCCCGGTACGTTATTACAAAGAGGTTTTAAGCCCTTTCCACACACATCACGCGCAGGCCGTGTCTCGTTTTACCCCTGCCTGGCTAATTACCTGCGATTTACGACGTGTGTTACACACATAATATTAATTACGAGTTATTGTTATTATGTATACTGTTTTTTTAGGCTTCAACGACCCGCTATACCTTTACTGGTTGATTACAAAATTCACATTTGGCTATTATTTCTTTTCATGTTGTTATGTAACAATCACACTTGTTAGTTATTAGAGCTGGAGGACAAGAAAAATATTAGTATTTTTTAGTCGTAAGGTTTCCTATGAAACTAAATAAAATAAAATTACAATTTATTCTGTTAACCTTTGAAATAGGTGTACGTATACAGAGTATTGATATGTAATTATGAAATATCCTAAATTTCCTCTGTAACTTTTGCAAAAACATCAATATTTGTTCAAATAATTGATACGAAGCTTCTGGGTTATTATTATTATCTGGATTATTATTGGAATAAGTGTGCTATTTTATTTTTTTAATATAATGTATAAAACTCCATCGATTCCGTTTATTACGTTTCACTGTGCAGTGAACTCCGCAGTAGGATTGCAATCACGAGATGACTTCGAGCCATAATCCACCACACGCGCCCAATACGTATTGGTGCATATTTTCTTTTTATTGCTGTAAGCTTTTAAATTCTCCAGTAGGCAGATTTCCTCTCGATGTTTTCCTTCATTGTCGTCAGGCAAAGGATAATGTAAACTCTATATTTCAAAAGAAACTTAGTGGAACAGCCTGGGGGAGGGAATCCGAACTCAAGATCTCACAAATGTGATTCGATTATAGTACCTCTCCTCAAGTATAGTAACAAAAAAGGATCAAAGAAATCTGGTTGGCAACTTCTAGGGGGCGTGACACAAATAAGGAGGGATTCATTAAAAAGTCAAATTTGAAACTTAAGTATGTACTACGTAATAAGAACGTTCCATTTTAAAAACACATGAATTAAATAATTCGAGAGACTAAAACTAAAACACTATTAGACACTAACGTGCCTGCCCTAGAGTCGATTTGAGAATACATACTAGATATGTTATACGCTATTCTCAAATCGATGAGATAACCTTATAAATCTGATATACTTAATTATGTATGCAGATATATGTGACTTTAATCGAGAAGATTACTGATTTACCGAGACTAACTAAAGCTTATTCTTAGTTCTAAAAATTAGACCATGTTTCTATTTAAATAGAATCTTGAAACAAGGACATTTCATATTATAAAATCTTAACTAAAGTCCATATTTATGTACAATAAGGTCCCTTTGCCTAGATAACATCACCTATCTATGTATAGATGCATCTATGTGTATAGATGCAGTAAAAATGTACGACACAATTTCGACGAGACATGATCTCCTCTGTAAACATTAATTTTAAATTTGACTTTGGGACGGGGATCACCCGGGGAAACTTCCTTGTGTCCTAATAAAATTATAATGTCATCTTGCTGATAGAAAACTTCAGACAGTTTCCCTTAAACTTTAAGGTTCTTATTATACGACGCAAGTAAGTACTACGTGACAAGACTTCTCCTGAAGTCCTAATACGGAATAAGTAATTATAATTTCCGTAATGTAATTACTTATCTAGTCTTAGAAATATATCTTCTTTCGCGATAAGTCTGAAGATAAAAATATTAAGAGAAAATACGACTAATACGTCTAAGAAGACTAGGGGGACAAAGAAATTTATCTATTAAAGAAAGCACTGAATTTTTCGTTTGCATACTTTATGTCGCAGGCAGATAAAGAAATCCGTTTATTAAATCTAGGGATTTAATTAGATGTCGGCAAATAGATGAATTTGGTAAATACTCTTATACTCTTAAGTTTTTCAGGATTTTATTTGAAAAACGGGCTTCACCAGTAATATAATTAATGGTCATAATGTACCTATCACAAATAATTCTAATGAAAATTACGAGATTTAATCCGTTTAATAAAAGTTCTAGGTTTTTAATTAAAAAAACGATTTTATTATTAACCTGCGACATACAATATACACTAACGACATATAAGTACTGTTTTGGATAAAGATCATTGAGCTCTACAATTTTTGTGTAAACATTTTTCTCCTAAAACGCACGAAAAATATAAAAATCTACTTTTGCTTGCCCTTATCATCGGTATTTTTATTATCAGACAGACATTCCATGCGTTTATACGAATACAAGCTCTTTTGCAACATGCAAAATATGGCTTATAATGTTTTCAATAAATTATTGATTTATTAACTAGATGGTTGGGGGGGGGGGCATTGCCAACTGCAAATAAAACGTTGTAGACCAAACCTGTTTTTTTCTCAGTTCCGAGTTACGAATATGAACCATAACCATAAATTGAGCGCTGAGTGCTCGAACCCTAAGTCAGCACTAATGAACCTTAACCGTAATTGTTTTGGACTCGGGCTGTTAACCACAAAGGTAAACATTAAAAATAATGCTCACGCTTAACGCTCGGGTTTTAAAGATTCATTGTGCTCACTCAGCGCTCGAGCGCTCAGCGCTTATTTTTACAATACTACCTTGTTAGCATACTCGTTAGCTATAGTTAGCATACCCACCCAACTAAATTACTGGATACAATTAAACTATTTATACGATAATAAGATCTGCAGTGCACTTTGGCTATAAACATGTTTTAAGAATTATGTTTTCATTTTACCATACCATCAGTCTATATCTCTCCACTGCTGGTTACGGGCTTCTCCCACAGCTTGCCATCATACACGATCCTCGGCTCTTCTCATCCAACCACCACCGGCGAACCTCTTCAAGTGGTCGGTCCACCTACTCGGAAGGCGTCCCACAGTGCGCTTCCCGGTGGGTGGCCTCCACTCGAGGACTCGTCTACCAGATCGGTCTTGTGGGAAATATGACCTGCCCACTGCCACTTCATCATGCTGATTCTATGAGCTATGTAGGTGCCTTTAGTTCTTCGGCGAATCTCTTTGTTTCTGCGATCTTATTCCGCAAAGAAACTCCGAGCATAGATAGCTCTCTCCATAGCTCACTGAGCGAATTAAACTTATGGATCAGATATGTTTATCTTATGTCTTCGTTTTAGATATCAAAAATATCCATATTACTGTAATGCCATATGAAAATGTAATGAATAAAGTAAAAATCGGTCATCACCAGATTAGTGTTTTATAGTAGGTACATATTATGTTGTTCGTGCAGAACGGCGATCTAATTTCTATCGGCGACGATGCGACGAGTAAGGAAATTGTCGTCTGAGACATGTCAATTAGGCACAATATGTGTTCGTAGACACACGACGTATGCGTATAACGCGGTTAACGTCTCATAACCGCACATAATGAGAAATGTGTACACGTATGTGTTTTCCTTACTCACGCACAGATGCAAAAAGACTGGAACAGTCGTAATCATTTGAAATTCAAATGCGATTAGGTACTCTAGCGTAAGACCGACGCAACATAGTTACGACGACTATCAATGAACAAGTTTTGTGTTGATTTTTTTGTCCACTGTTTGTGTTTAACATGTTTGCGTAATAATGACGGCCGATTAACGCAGCCGGTACCTGTGCGGTGTATGTCTGTTGTATAAAAGTTTGAGGGTTCAAATCCCGGTAGGACATTCATTTGTTTAAAGACAATTTTTGTTGGGGTCTAGGTGGCTTGTACATGTCTCTGACACAGGGAATCCTAGTATGGGCTATTGATTAGGATCGCAACCAATCTTTGTCTGAATTGAATCTCAACCTTTCCCAAAACCTGAAATCATGAATTTTGTTCGTGTTTATAAGTCAATTGACATATAGTTACATATTTTTTTCTTTTTGTAAAATATTGAGGCTTTGTATATTGTGGGGTAATTATATTTAAAAAAAATAGTAGAGATTAAAAAAACTAATTTTTTTGCACAAGAAATATGCAGAAATTTCACGTCGATGAACGCAGAATCACGGACGGAACCCATAGTTTAAAAACATAAATTATTAATAACATAAACTTTGAAAATTCTCCTGTATCATACACACTTTAATATTTCAGGAGGTATATTTCTTATAGATAAGAAAGATCAAACTTGACCACTTTTTGACCCGCAGGAACAGGCTTACAAGAATGAAAAAAATAATACCGTGGTAAATTTTGACCTATGCCGCTTCTAGTTTGGTATTATTTATCTTGGTATCGGCCTATCGCTCGGGAAGATAATCTGAAGGAAATTACTTTCTTGCGGATCATATCCCTAATTAAGAACAGCGGTTCTCATCAAGGCTTAAGTGGAGGCGTCGCTGTACATAATAGGAAATCGATAAAGTGGAAAGTTGAAGACTCGAGTACGGGCGCCGTCAGTCCTGTCAAGGCGATGTTTCGATATCTTCTATTTACGAATCGGCTACCTAACCGTTTTGTGCAAACGATTGTCAATAAACAAGTTAGCTATAAAGCGAGTAATCGATGTTGAATTTTTATAAAGCATTTAACATTAACTGACACTCTCTATTGATCATCCTTTCCAATACTTTTTATTTCGAATACTGATTCCCAGCGCAAGAATAAGCGCCTCATCTGCGGATATACCAAAATTTGTCCCTGAGCCAACGCTATCATTGTTTGTTCACTTGCCACCTTATTCCTATAAAAAATAGTTCAGTTAATAAATACTACATGTATTAAGTAGACTATCCACAACGTGATTCTGACTAGATAAATGGTTTACATTTTCTTGCAAATAGTTCAAATCAATCGAATCAGTTTCAATTCAAATCAAATCGAAGTACATTATTGCTTCGGTGCGCTAGCTTAGCTGGGGTAAACCGGGAAGCTGCTGAGGTTAGATGGAGAGGAACGAATTATAACGTAATCACTCAGACATCAAAGAGGATCTAAAAGGATGGCAGGGATGGCAGGATGGCACCCGCACACCCATTACCGTTACCGTACCGTCACCACTTACCGTCATATGGCCCGCCCTCACGTCTTACATCTCTTCTATATAATAAAATGGAAGATTATTTGATTGCCTCAAACAATTAAACAGACGTTAAATTTCATCTTCATAATTTTTAAATCTTTGTATGTTCAATTCAATTCTAGGTAAACTGTAAACTGCGTCAAATTCCACGGTTAAAAACAGGAGAGAAACATTTCTGATATCTCTCACTTAATGATCATTGCCAACGTATTACGTAAACATGACTGATTAGTTTATGTACAATTCACTTCCTAAACTATTTTAGAGGTCATTTGTATTTGCACATCCTACCTTGTACATCCTATACGCAATTCTGCACAAAACCCAACGTGAGTTTACTTCCATCTCCATTGTCATGATTTTCCACCTTGCAAGCACACAATTATTTCATTAATCATATTTTTACATGTTTACTTTTTTTGTATTGTTATTTATTGTTGTCTATCTTTCTCAACTCTTTGTTTACATATTGTTTTATAAATTCTTAGTTTTCCATGAAAACATAAAATAAATAATATTCACATAGATTAATGAGGCTAATTCCTTTTCTTTCACGGTTTACTCTTACGGCAATCTATCGTGTTTGCTCTTTACTGGGTATAATTTTAATTTAATTATAAGTATCGACATCGTTGTTGTGCGGATACACGGAAGGGAGCGTTGGGAACGCGAGATTGATTAATACTCACTGTGTATCCGTATCCGCTGTATCCGCTGCTCGACCTCTATCCGCCAATTAAAATTACCTATTCGGTGTATTTTATCATACTATGCATACAACAGTAACTACACTATATTGTGGGCCAGTTTTGTACATTTTCTATAATTTGCATGTTTTTCTAGTTTGGGAGTCATGTCTGTTTATCTGTGCGTTTGTGCGCGCTAATCTTAGGAACGGCTTAACCAATTTAGGTGCGGTTTTCACTAATGTATTGTGGTAAGCTTCACTTAAAATTTAGTGTTCGTTTTATTTCAATCAGTTCATAAATAAAAAAGTTATATCAATTTAAAGAATCACGTCGAACATTTGTTCGATAAAAATGCTATAAAATAAGTTAAAAATGCTGTTCAGTTGAATTGGCTGAAATTTTAGAAATTCTGGGGAAACCCAAAAACTGAAGCCCACGCGACCGAAGTCGCGGGCAGCAGCTATAAGAAATAATGTATGTGATCGTTTATGAAAATACCAAATACCCCTAAGAAGGTAAAGACGGTGTTTATAAACTAAAGTCCACGCGGACGAAGTCGCGGGCAACAGCTAGTTATTAATATGTATGATTGACACTGTGTGGTGTCGGCTGGTTAGAGAATAGCACCACCTTTTCCCGTGGACGTCGTAAAAGGCGACCAAGGGATAACAAAGCGGCTATCTTAAGCCCTGAGGAACAATACCACCTCCAAAGGAGTGGATTCGCCAACCCGCTTGGCTAGCGAGGCGTTTTAAAGCCATACATCCCTCATGCACAAGACAATGTGCATGAGGAGGCATGGGCCTCCTGGGTCATGGACATGGGTCCAGCAGTGGATACTGAAAGGGCACGTTGCATTGCATGGTTAATACAAACAAAAAATTGAATTGAACATGCAATTGTACATACAAAGTTTGTAGACCCTTTAAACAAAACCATATTAGAAATTACATAAGAAGGTTAGAAATTACAACCTTCTTAGTAAGTTAACAAAATTAGGTACAAAATGTTTTGTTCGTTTTCTAATATGATTGAATTAATTAATTTATTAGTTAGACGTGTTACATTTTCGGCGTTAGTTTGAGGTTGCGTTGATAAATTATGGTATATTAAGAGGTATATTATTGTGAAATTTTACGGATTGCGTTATGTTTTTGACCGTTTAGTATTGAAACTATTGTAGTCTGGGTGCAAGGAGCGTTTCAATGATTTTTTTCTTCAGTAGGTAGGTAGAAAAAAGAGTCAAAAACGTAACAAATCTCACAGCTATTATACAAATCATTGAAATGTATTGAGAATCAGTAAAATTGGTCTTCCAATGCGAATCGATGTTTCTTTTATTGCTATTTTCCACTAAAAGCGATAAATAACTAAACAGAATGAGAACGCGACGCCGCGCGCCGCAGCCGGGAAAAAATGTGACGCAAATGGAGTGTTGTGTTGCTATTTGAAACATGCAAACGTTCAATTTTGTATTGCCGTTCAAGCGTTTCTCGACTGGTTTTTTGAATAGTTTGTGAGAATTCTAGGAATTTTACTCTGAATTGTCACAATTCAAAATTGCTAAATAAGTACCGTTATGTCAGTAAAAATATATGAAAAGTTGTGGAAAAATCGTGTTTGCAAATGTTGCCTTTACAGAAATTACCCGCAACATTTATAATTTTATTCACATTTTGTGGTTCGAATTCGGTATTATTTAACCCTTTTAATTTATAGTATAACTAATTAATGTATAATTCGCTTAGGCCAATTATAGCCTATTAATGGAACAGACAAGTAGACAAAGAGAGTATTGGAATGGTGCCCAAGAGAGGGAAAAATAAAAAGAGCAGACAGTTAAAAAGTTGGGAGGATGACCTTCTAAAGGGCTAGAGGCGCCAAGCACTTGACCGACAGAGGTGGCGGAATCTGAGGAGGCCTATGCCTTCGCGCAGCCTGTCAGGCTGATATTAAATAAAATTAAAAATGTAAAATAGAAGTCAGAGAAATAAAGGCTTATTTATTTATTATAATTATGTAAATGCACCATCTAGCTGGTAGTTATTTCCTAACAAATCTCTAACCCAAAGGTAGTCTAGTCTGTACGAGATCTCTGTTAGTGATAAGACTGCCTTTTGTATACTGTTTTATATTTTTGTGTGTGTTTCGTTTTATGTACATTATATTATATCTTTACCTGCGGCGTACTTACTTACTGACCCTCTCCAAGAATGCTCAATAAATTATTAAATCTACTGGATTCATGTTGATATTCTTTTTTTAAATGAATGCTAATCACGACAAATCGGGTCATTAATTCTCTGTCGCAGCCCGAAGAAGTAGATAGATTGCGCTTTATAATGAGACTTTTGGTTATTTACTTAACGAACTTAACGGATTAACACAAAAATTCAAACCAATATTTTATAATCTGAAATATAAACTGTTTAAACGCAGCAGTGAAATAAACCGTAATTTATGACCAAGTGTACAAACACACGAACAACCACCACTTACATTATACGGATTTCCTTTATCCACAAAAGGGCATTAAAACTGTTTGGAAACGAAAATTTTCACAAACAATACATCCTGAGAAAATCCATTACGTTATTGTTTTGTACGTGTATGTGTGCTATGTGTAACAGTTACTTTGTTTACGGATTCCATCTTGGTATTTATATCTGTGTACCCTAATTTCACCACAATTGTGGGTGATGATAGCTTAGAGTTATCTATTTTCGACTCTCATTCGTGAAGTCGTGAGTTCAAACCCGGGCCGTTATTCAGTATCTATGCTAAACATTTTTAAATGATCAATATCACTAACTCGGCGGTGCAGGAAATCGCCGCGAGGAAACCCACATGCCCAAAAAAATCTCGGGCATGTGTTAATTAATTTATGGAAACGCAGTTTACAGTTTAACTACCTACTACTTAAACGAACTAAACTACTTAGAATTAAACGAAATATTTAGAACATATGTATTTACCAGTCCGTACTGGGCACCTATAATGGATCGTAACCTGAAACCCCATCGTGATTACTAAGGGTACCCTGCAATGGGACTGCAAGGGGGGCTGATATCGAACCCTAATTTACGAAATATTTAGGATAAGTAGTATTTATACACACCATCACGTCGTACCATATTATGAAAAGTGGGTAAGTAACGTGCCTACCATCAGCCTGGATATCTCCACTGCAGAATAGTATAGGCCTCTCGTGAAGTACTACGCAACCACACGTGTGTGAGAAGAGCGGATGGTCGTAGCCTTTTGTTCTTCTAATTCAACCACTATCACTTCTTCTTGCTCTCTAGTCAGATAGACTTTCTTCTGGTTTATTTGACCAGGGTACTTATTTACGCTATTGCCATTCCCGAGGACTTTTTGGGCTTTAACTCTATCAGCTTTTGCACATAAAGTATTAAACTGGACATAAATATATACAGGTCGTAAAACTTCGCCCACGTGGAAGGTATAATTATTTTGGAAAATAATCAAAGGTTAGCGCTACCAATACTTGTGACTACTACGTTGTGAAATGATTATGTCGCAGATAATCAGCTCAGACATCAATCTAACGATAAAATTTAATTATTCGTTGAAATCGGTGATTTTAAGTGGAACGATACCCTAATACGCCGTTTGTAATATTCATCAAATTTAAACTTTTTCTCTTAGCATTGATATAAAAATGCCAAAATTCCAGTAAAATATTCCTTTCAAAAGATGAAAAAATTATGCGATTAAGTGGTGACAAAAACTAGTGAATCAACCTAAAGCCATAGTGGCCGTAGCTGTAGCCATAGTGCTATAGAGGCCATAGCTGTAGCCATAGTGCTATAGTGGCCATAGCTGTAGCCATAGTGCTATAGTGGCCATAGCTGTAGCCATAGTGCTATAGTGGCCGTAGCTGTAGCCATAGTGCTATAGTGGCCATAGCTGTAGCCATAGTGCTATAGTGGCCATACCTGTAGCCATAGTGCTATAGTGGCCATAGCTGTAGCCATAGTGCTATAGTGGTCATAGCTGTAGCCATAGTGCTATATTGGCCATAGCTGTAGCTAGCTATAGTGGACATTTGGATTTCGAAAGTTTTTATGTTTGGTACACAGACACGTCGAAACGGCTGAATCGATTTCGTTGAAACTACGCAAATTGGCAGATCTAATCCGGATTAACACCTATGTATACCTATGTATAGCAATATGCGAACAAATGCGGGAGCAAAAGCTAGTAACCATATATATATGATATTAGCCAGTAAAATGTCTTTGTGACCTAATCGTAAACATACTCGTTTACGATAATATTATTAATTTTCTATTCACTGTAACAACGCTGACAGCAAATTATTTATTAGTGTTGAACAGTGTAATTGGTAAAACGGAATCAATTTATCAGATCAAGTAAAACGGAAAGAAAATCAATCAATTTCCAAAAAAAGAGACAATAAAACAGCGTACGTAAGCATAAATTGCATTGCAAATATTCAGTTCACGATTCACGTAACTCGAGCGTAATTTTACGCCAGAGTTACCGTACAGCTCTAAATGGCAACAGATTTTATGCAATAATTTTATAATGTAAATATTATTACAATTAAAAATAAAAACATCAAATTAACATGCATAAATGTGAAATTTATGTAGTGTGATGAAGTCTCGTAACTAGTCATAACTAGCAAGTACGTTTTCTACTGCCAACGATGATAGGGTACACCCTTGATATTTAGCCCTCATAATTAAAAATAATATTTAAATTTTACTATACCATACCACCAGCCTATAGGCTGCACCAGCTGCTGCATATAGGCCCTTCCCAAATTTAAATATAAATTTTACTATTGCAAGTGTTTCAAGTTGTAGCCGCTAGAAAAGTACAAAAGATTTTATGAAATGATTAAAGAACGGTGTTTATGAGAAAGAGCGTTTATGTTTATCTTTGTTGTACAACGCCGATTAAATATATTTTCATTATTATTTCTTAAACTTCTGAAAACTTTGAAAACAGTGATTGAAAGCTCATATTTGTAAAATATTGTGAATAGGTACTACTAAATACCGATAACACAAAATTATACAAATAAATAAATTGTACACATAAATTCAACGTTATCTGAGCAAATTGTCATACCATACCATGCCATCAGCCTACTGCTCGATATAGGCCCCTTAAAACTCGCCACCTTATATGATCCTCGGTTCTTCTCATCCAACCACCACCGGCGAACTTTTTAAAGTCGTCGATCCACCTGGCTTGAGGGCTGGCCACAGTGCGCTTCCTGGTCTGCCCTCCATTCGATGACTCGTCTACCTCATCAATCCTGCGGCAAATATGAGCTATGTCGGTGCGTTTAGTTCTTTGGCGAATCTTTTCGTTTCGGATCTTATCCCGCAAAGAAACACCGAGCAAGTTCTCTCCACAGCTCGCTGAGCGAGTCTAAGCTTATGAATCGGGCCTACAGTCAGGGGTCACGTTTCACCACCGTACGTCATAACCGGCAGGACGCACTGATTGAAAACTTGCATCTTCCTGAATTGTAGTATAGGGGACGAGAAGAGGCGATGCATTTTCCTAAATGCGTCATTGACTTCTTTGCTGAAGTTGTACTTGCCTAGTTGGATGGTCTGCCCAAAATAGATATAATAGTCATCTTCGACACCTGGACACACCTTTGATGCTAGCTGGTCCTAAAAGAACATGTTCATTGAACATGATTTTTGTCTTATCTATGTTCATTTCGAATTAAAAAAATACAGGTTGACAGAACCATATTCCCAAACGAGCTCTGGATTGGAATCCCCAGGGTAAACGCAAGCCTGGTCGACCTAAGCAAACCTGGTGGCGTATAATGATATCAGAAGCGCAGGAAATTGGTCTCACCTGGAGTGAAGTGAACCATACAGACGCCGATAGAACGAGCTGGACATGCATTGTGTCTGCCCTCTGCCCCACTGGGGGGCAGTAGTAGTAGTATGTTTATTCCAACAGCGACGCGTCGCGATGTTGCGTTAGAGCCGTTCAGCATCCAGTTCATTACTTCCGCCGATTCTGCTATGATGCCTGTCAGTATTATCGGCGAATCGAAGATGCGAGATGTACTCACCGTTTACATTGATTCCACGTCTTCACCAGTCCAGCATCCTAAATGCATCATCCATCACGTTTGTGAACAGTTTCGGAGATATTACATTTCCCCGTCTCACTCCTCGACGCAGCTGGATCAGCCTCGTCTGCTGATATTGGATTCGAATTGTAATGTTCTCAGTGTTATACAGACATCTCAGCACCTCGGTATATCGTCAATCGATTTGGCACCGCTGTAAACATTCCAGAACAGCTCGGGTCTTGATAGGGTCGAAGACTTTCTCGTAGTCCACAAAGGCAAGACACAGCAGCTGATTTTACTCTTCTATCTTTTGTATAGCTTGCCGCAGTGTGTGTATGTAGTCCACGGCCTTTTCAAAACCAGCCTGCTAGAACTCGTCTTACCTCCGAACGAGACGATTCGAGATCTCTCGAGAACAGCTTATATACGTGTCTTAGGAGAGAAATAGGTGTATAGTTCCTCAATAAGGCCTTGTCTCATTATGGATTTGTTTAATTTTGGTTAAGATTTTTTAACATGCGATGTCTTAAGATAACACATTAAAAAATTGGTTATTCTTTAAATATTTCACTAAAGTATCGTAAGCTTCGTAAGCGACAATTTTTTTTAAACAGACTCGTTTTCTTAATTTCTAAAATACTTGTCATTATGATTTTTTGTACTTTGTTGCTTACTTCCAAAAAAAAAACTCTATATATATGATTATGTACTTGTATATAATATACATACTATATCTATATACAGTGTATTTTGATACGGGCCAGTATGGATAAGTCTGAAATAAATAAGAGAAATTTGTTCTAAGGTACCATGATGACGATTTTAGAGTTATGATATGCATAATTCATTGCATATATGCATATATCATTTTCCTTGAAAAAATCGTAAGTTATTCTTAATCTTGTTAAGGAACCTTGCGTCTAGGATAAACAGAAATAATGCTTTTTCAAATAAACTATTTATTATAACAAAAGTTCAACCTTGCAAATATTCAAATGTGCAGTAGGTATAAAAAAGGTAAGTAATAGCAAAATTGCAATTCCGCCTGGCAAAAAGGAAAATTCCATTTTTAAAACTTTAAATAAATTTATATGCCCAGCGATACTGTACTTTTTCAATTGAAAAAAAGCTATTAGTAGTGGCCTCGTCACGTACATTTTTTTTTATCATAAATATCTACCATAGATAACGGTAAGTGGACCATAGGTAAACCATCAAGGAACAGGCATTACTCTATCGGAATTGTAGAAAATTGTAAAATCTAGATTTTTATTTTTATTATAGACACAAGGTTTCTTAGCAAGACCCATCTCTTGCAATCTACACCATCAATTACTTCAAAAAAATAAATTAAGAAAAAGTTTAAGAAAAAGTGTGTGCCTAATAAGCGATAGAAATAAATAAAAATAATAATGTGCGAGTTAGCGCTTCTTTCGAATAAATTTCTCTATTTTTAATAGTTTCAGATTTTTCCATACTGACCCGTATCAAAAAGGGCCCCGTATATTAACTTCTGTAATAGAAACAATCACACTGACATTAATCACGAAATGATTCTGCTTCTCTTCAATTGTTCGCTGATTTCTGAGGATCACGACTCTGCCAACCAATCACGTCGATTCTTTCTTTCACTTGCTAGGTTAGTTTAAGTTTCTATCTTCGGTCTTCTGTTTCGTAGTTCTGCTCTGTTCTTCATTATTTACATTCTTTGGCCATTACACAAAACAATGTCCTCTTTTGTGTCAAACAAACGTTTGTGTTTTTATGAGTATTGGTATATATATAGCCATTTTTTCATTGTTTATAAAAAGTGCATTACATAAAATGCTATGCTACTAAAAATCTATAGTATATTTTGTATATTTACATTCGTTTCATACTAATGAATGAATAGTTTTGTATTAATGATCTTGTCTCTTTCTTTTCAGATGAAAACGACTTTTACTACACACCGGTAGAAAGAAGCTTTGCTCAAGTACAACCTCCACTGTTTCCGAATAGTCGTCCTGCGACATTCTTTGAACATGGAGATGGTTACAGACTACCGCCGACCGCACAACAACCTCTTTACAATGAAGGGCATGTGCGATTCCCCAGTCCCAATTATAATCAAAACCCATCACCTTTCCAATTACCCACAGAAAGGAGTCAATCTGGCAGTCAATTTTATGTGAATCAGCCAGACTACAGTGCATCCCAAAGGCAGAGGTTCAGGCCATCCCTACCTCATAACTATCAAATTGTTCATCCAGCCTCAACAAAAAGACCTGATGCGTCACAAATTCATTCTCTAGCGTATCAAAACGATCCATCTAAACCAGAAACATTTTTAGGTCAAATAACCTTAAATAATCCTGATATTGATTATTTACAAAACAGTAGATTTAAGAATATACCTTTTGATGGAAATAGCCTAAAAATTAATGGCCAGAGTGGTCATATCGCACACGATGAAGACATTGACAACGTCAATCAAGATCTTTTTGATCATCATAGAGTAACAACTTACAACCCCAATAAACTTGTAAGCAAGCAAAGACTGAACGTTAAAACGAATGCAGCGCGATTTTCTCAATATGATCCTCCGTCTTTAGATGAACCGACAAATTACCAAAATGCACCAAGTAAAATATTTTCGGGTAATAATAATTTGAATACGCAAAAACCTGCAGTAAACCTTAAACACGGATCATCCACCGAATATAAAGCTCTTCTAGAATTAGAACCGCTTCTTGAAGATGACATAAGTGATATCAGCTCATTTAGAGAATTAATGAAGAATACACAGGGGTCTTTTGATGTGCAAGTCATTAAATCTGACAATATTACGGATTCTGAACTAGCTGATGATAGCAAGCCAGATGCAAGTTCTATGAATACTGATAACATATCAAAAAATATTATGGGAAAGATTTCATCTACTGAATCTACAAGTTTAGAAACTATTTCAACAACTGCTAAGATAACAACGACTGAAAGCCCCCATGAAGCTCATAGTTCATATGAAGATACTCATGATGAAGCAGAGGAAGGTGATGAGGATGAATACGAATTTTATGAAGACACTGAAAGTAGTGAAGTACAACATACAACACAAAAATCTAAATCAATTGATCCAGCAACAGACATTTATGATGAATATGACGTCACTGAAGAGTCTGAGAGACATATTGATGAAGATAAAGAAAATAACACAAATAAATATGATGTTTTAGTAATGAAACCTAATAAGACTATGGTAGAAGAGGATAACTTCAAACATTTCGTTGACACTTCTATAATAGACCAAAGAGAGTATGTATCAAATAACGATACGTCAGAACTTAATACAGATATTTCTGTTTCAAGTGAAGATGCAACATCTATAGAGACTCCTTCTATTTTAGGACAAGAAGTAGTCTCAGTAGTCACTACAAAAAGCGTTGTAAATGGAACAATATCCATACCTGATGTCACTTTTGCACCTACTACCACAAAAATAGGTGCATCCATAGAAAATTCATCCATTAGAGCTGAAAATCAAAACAACGACACATCTTCAGCAGTGACGACTGAAAATTGGATTGTAATCGCATCAGTACAAACAAGCCGAAGCGTATCAGGGGCACGTTTTCTACCTTTCCCTACAGTAGAACAAGAAGAAAAGAAACAAGTTCTAACTGAAGAAGATGAACTTGAGGAAACTGTTACAAAAGATCCAATGCAAGCAAATGGCCTTATAAACAGCTCATCTTCAACAGAAAACATCAATGATAAATTAGATAGTATCCAATCGGAGTTGTCTAGTGCAGTTCTATCAGGATCCTTAGATAATGAGAACAAAAATATCGAATTAATAACCGAGCCTACGACAGAATTAAGCAAAACTACTACTACAACTACAACGACGACGACTACGACTACTACTCCTAATCCGGTAAATGTTTTTACTTTAAAGAGTACCCAAGTTATACCTGTAACAGAAAAATCGTTACCGGATCCCCTACCGGTTATGATAAAGAAATTTACTCCACGCGTTACCACGTCCACTACACCGAAACCACGGAAGAAATTGGTAACAATTATGGATGACTTCAGTGGATTTTTGCCTCCTGGATATAAACCAAGGCAATCTTTTAAAGATAAGCGCACTAGTACAACACCGACGACAACAACTACCACTATAGCTACAACAACAACGACAAGAACCACATCTATTCCAGTGCCATTTACAGATGACCCACCTATAATCAACGGCACACAAGGTCGGTCATCAGGCATTAGTTCTAAGAATACAGTCATACTTCTTGACGACAAATCATTACTTCCTAAAGAATATAAGCCCAAAGAAAATAAACCACAGGATGATTTAATCAAACGACCCCAAACAGATGATTTCAGCAAATTCCTACCTCCCGGTTATAAACCACCTGCTAAAACATCTGAAAATGAAACAACGAGTAAGTCTAATATCGATTCCGTGCAGAAAATAGACATTACCTCATTTTTACCCAAAGGTTTTAAATTAAATACGACTACTACTGAAAAACCAAAAGTCGAAGCTGAATTACCAACTAATGCTGTACCGGTCGATATATCAGCGTTCTTGCCACCTGGATTTAAACTTAATGCTACCAACATTGTGAGCAGTGATAATCCATTAGATAAGATTAAAATAGCCGACGTCTCAAGTTTACTACCAACTGGATTTAAGTTGAATAAAACTGAAGAACCTGCTTCTGTTAGTACCACTACCAAAGCACCAGGTGGAATTAAACTGAAATTCCCGACTCGACCCGGTGCTAAGCCAGCCAGGAAAACTACACCGAAGCCACATGTTGCACTTGGTCCCAGTCCTATAACACCAAAGATTCTAAAAGAATGGCCTACAAGGTGAGCATCTTTATCAATATGCCTACTTTATCAATATATGTTACGTTCCAGTTCACCAACGCCGTTATCCTAACTATAATTTTGTTTTCATAATTTAGACCTTCAACTGAATTCACGGGCTGGCCGTCACCATCTACAACTCCATTCTCCATAGAGAAGCTTCTGGAAGCTCAAAGGAACGCCACAGCTACAAGTCCGATGTCCGATCTAGGTACAGAAGCTACTACTCGTCGCACTACGACCACGACTACAACGACACCAGCGCCGCCGCCACCGACCACTCCCGGAGTTTGTCGTCGAGAGTGTGATATCGCTGCTACAATCAAAATTGTTTCAGGTACCAAAAGAAATCATATTTTATATCTATGTTACCATATCAGTAACATAAATAACATAAATTGATACTACTTTTTTTCAGGAGTCAAATGGATACCAGAATTACTTGACCATCATACAGAAGAATGGCAGAGATTGGCTAACGACGTAAAAGAAGAGGTAATAATATAAGGAAGGTGTAAATATTTTTTTAGTATTTAGTTACATTGCAAATAGATGTGTCAAATTAACAAGATTTTTAAGTTAATAAATTAGAAAGAAATTCGTCTTCATTTCGATACACCTTGAAATAATAATCTCATAGATGTAAAATTAAAGTACAGGCTATCATAATACGTGAGGGTTAATAAAGGGCTGTAATATCGTCTCACTAACTGGAATATTGTGAAATATTATTTATTTATTGTAATAATGCGAGTGTACAGTGGAAACATTACTGTTACTTTACTTACTACTTACTTGATATTACTAAATTACTTTACTTTTACCATACTACGAGTACTTACTACTTTTATATGCTGGTTACACCACCAATTACAACGACCTCGGTTATGTAAAATTAAATGAATGTATTTTTAAATTATAGCTCAATTCCGTTTACTCCAAATCTGACTATCTCAGCAAATGGTACAAGGGAATTCGTATAGACAGTTTTAGTAAAGGATCCGTTCTGGTAGACTTCTTTATCGAACTCAATGAAGTAGAAGAAAGAGTTGACACGTTGGATCTAAAAAAAATGTTCCATAAATCCTTACATCAAGCTAAAGTTGGATCTGTCATTGAGACCGTCACTGAGAAACCAAAAGATGACTTCGACCCTGATGTAATGCAAGGAGACCAACCAGACGAGGACAGAATGAAAAAGAGCAATGAACAAATGACAAAAACCATTGACAAATCTGCAGGGAAATTGGAGATTGGAAAGTTTGTAATGGATCCCGCGTACACAGAATTCATTGGTTAGTAGAGAAATATAACCGATATTCTACGTCGTATAGGAACATGAGGTTAAAAAGTAATCTTTTTTTTCAGTACTTCCGAAACGCGAGGAAGCAACGGTTGTGGAACCTGAAGAAGAATCAGTTTTACCTCAATGGGGTATCGCTGTTATTGTGATAGCGCTCGCTTCGCTTCTCTTCGTCATTATTTTTGGCGTCACTGTAGTATGTAACAATACTATTGTTATCAATTTGTTTTATCACGCGATACATTTCATTAACCATTTACTTTTATTTGATTTTTAGCTAGTGAATCGTCAGAAGAGCGCCAAAGCGAAACAACCAATTCCATTAAGTGAGGACATGCTTCGTGAGTTAGATAAGAGTCACATGGGAGGATTCGATGACATGCATCAACTGAAAGAGCGGGATTTGCCTTATCTACCTTCTGGAAAGGTACTTTAATTTAAGTGAAGATCGTAAATTTCTAGTCTATTTGATATCAATTTAATATCAAAATAAATTCAGAAACACATAAAGAAATAAATTATGACTAAATTTTTCTAGAGATATAACAACTGGCCTCTGTATAAAAAACATAACTATTTTGTTCTACCTTTGAAATGAAACTGGTTTGTTAGATTACCAGTTCACGTGAAAATCAATTTATCTATAAGGAAAATAAATATTTCCCAATATATCTGCATGCACTGCTTTAGTAATATTTCTTCTTTTTCCTGCCGTTTTGTTTCAGGCTTTTATACCAGTAATCTGTTCATAAACTTCGTGTATTTTTTGTACAGCGCATGTCAACAGCGTTCATTGAGCAGCTCGCATATCCGAACCCCGGCGACTCATGGCGCTCGGAGTGGACACCCCAACTCCAGAAGTACATGCAACACTATACACCTGACTCCGGTCGCGGCTCGCAAATATACGGCGCCACTGGAAATGGTTATGGGTAAGTTTCATTACAGCACATCTAATATTATGATGTATATGTATACAAGTATATTGACCGAGAACAACACCATCCCATCTCTTCCCGTGTGTCTTAAAAGGCTATGCGAGATTATATTTTCAAAGAGATTTTCTTCAAATGCGTCATTCTTCTTGGATTCCGCCCTTATGCACAAACCTATGAATATGAAGTTGATGGATATGGACCTCCCATGCACATTGTTTCGTACATGGTGGTCTCTTATGCAAAGCCACTCATTTTCACTGTAAAATAAATAAAGTGCTATATTGCTTAATCAGTATGTTGCGTTGCAATCGTCACTAATTATAATCACACTATCTCATTATCTGGCATGCAAACTATATGTATTTAGCGATTTAAAACAGTGATTAAAGTACAGCATATTTATTTAGGAACCGTATTAACTTAAATGTAACAATTCATCGTCATAAACTAATTTAAGTTATGAAGTTGAATACATTGTTTATTGTTCTATTTGCAGATACAGTGGGTCGCAGATATATGGGCAAACGGGCGGCGGCGGCGGCGGCGGCGGCGGCGGCGGCGGCGGCGGCGGCGGCGGCGGGTCGCAAGTATACGGTTACACCGGCGACTACCCGCGCTCGCACTATTCGCGACGTCGCTCCGAATACGACAGCAACTTCTAGAACGTTCTAGAGGATTCCAACCGAGACTTTAATCACTTTCGACAATATCTCTTTTTTAACCTCGAAATTCTTATTATACCTCTACTTTAATATACTCTACTAATACAAATAGATCATGTATGTATGCACCTTATACTAAAACATTTTAGTGTCAAACATCTAAAACTGGTTGTGAATCATCGTAAATCACATCTTAAATTGAATATATTAGATTTGTATATCTGAATTTATATGCCACCTTACCTACGGTTTTATATACATAATGCATGATATTTTTCGCAGCTTTTAGCCCGGCCTATTTAGGACTATGAACAGTGCCAACAAAAGTGTTTGATTTGATATTAACGTGTTCTAAACGTAACAATCAGATGTATCTAATAAATTATGTAATTGTAAAATAAATTAGCTGCCAATATATGAACTATGTACGACTGAATGTGAGATGTAAATACATAGAGTAAGAGCTCACCCATGATAATATTAAGGCGAGATTAAGAGTAGTCGGTGAGGCTACGAAGTATTTCTGTAGATATCTCTCTGCATACCTATATTTGCTCAGATACCCGTAGTACGAGTAGCGTCAGTGGGCCGTGTGTGAGCGTGAGACGCCTCTTTGTGCCAAATGTTCGTTTGTCGGTGTGTGTAAATAATATAAAATTATAAACGAGCTGATGTTTATTAAAAACGTAGCTTTATGACGCGATGTGCAGCTCACATGTACGTGTGACATTTACAATGTTTCGTGGATGGAGTTCTTATAATTATAGAGAGTAATTGATATTCGTCAATTTTAATACATTCCAACAAACTACATGACCTAAGTATTGAGACGTTGTATTAAATTTTACTACTAGTAATTAGTTACTGATAAATTTTTGAAACTTAATGAAGTTTTAAGAATCTTTTAATGTTTTGAGTGTCTCAAACGTTGAATTTCAGTATAAATGTTGATTGTAAATTCCTTATATTATTGTGAGTGTTAATACCTACCTACCAATTAGAATAAACGTAATTGCATGAACATTTGTGTATATAATGAAAATTTTTGTACATGTAGATTTTTAATTTAAATACGATAATTTAGTTAGAGACAAATTAAACCGTTAAGACCCTGAATATAGTATATGATATACTGAAATGTATTGTATTTATTTAAAGAACTATCCTGAACAAAACCCTGCCTAAACTGACACGAACATTACATCTTAAAACTTATTATATACCTCGTTCCAATCCAATTTGTCCAAAATGTAAAGAAACGTAGTGACCTGAGGTAACTGACACGGCCTTAATTTAAATAACGAGGTAATATTTTCTTATAGATCCACAATTTGATTCATCGAGAGTTTACCCCAAAATTTAAAAGTAAACATTGAAATATTTCATTGATTTTTCATGTGAGATGATAACATTTTTGTTGATAATTACAAGTATATTGTCACGTACGCGACAATACGTGTCGCGTTTTAAAATGCCTTGGCTTCATACAAAGTGGGTACCGTGGGAAATTCGCGTCAGTTTAGGCTTAAAACCTTCCATAGGTCACATTAAATATGTATGGCTAACCTTTATTTTGCATTTTGCCTTCTAAGCCGCAATGAATCAAAAATAAGTAGGTACCTATAGAAACTTTGAATGTGGTTAAAGAGATGAGTTTTCCCTGCCATTCGCCCGAGGTGACAATTTGCTGCCTTTCATAAACCTCTATTAAAATCAGGGTAAAAAGACTTTGAATAAAATTGTACTCGTAATTACAAACATTTTTTGCAGGCTTACAACACGTAATGACGAATATGCACAGTTACAATCGTTGGAAAAATGCGCAAAATTGGCAAAAATACGTACCGCCCTATACGCCTAACCTACTCGTATCAACAAAGAAGTTTATTCTTCTATCGTTTTAAGTAAGAAAAGATGTTTTTATCTTTTTTTTTAGAAATCTGAAAATAACTATCAAATAATAAATAAAACAAAATATTGCTTCAATCTTCTAAATTTATTTTGTCGCCCTCGAAATAGGCTCCATTTCACGGAATACACTTTCGACAGCGAATAATCCATTCGTCGAAACACTTCTATAGGCACTTTCCGGTATGATTTGACTCTTTCAGCGAATTTTGTTTTATTACTTCACCGGACTCAAAACTTCTGCCACGAAGTGGTAATTTGAGTCTGGGGAATAAGAGAAAGTCACGGGGCCATATTTGGCGAATATGGTGCTTGGTCGATAACATTCGTTGAATTTTTGACTAAAAATTCCCGTACGATGATTGAGGTGTGAGACGGCGCATTGTCGTGGTGCAGTATCCAAGAATTGTTGTTCCACAAATCTGGTCTTTTCCGACGAATATTATGACTATTACCATCACGAATATTATTAAAATAATTAATTTTGAATCAATGTCACGCGCGTGGGTAAAGTATCATTCGTAGTGATAAAATTGACGCGATAGAATATTTTCAACTACCGTTTTAATTTTGTAGAACGTAACTAAACACAATAATAAAGGTTTGGTCAAAGGTATATAAAAAAACAATATTTATAAACTAGTATTTATAAACAGTATTATAAACTAGTATTTATAAACTAGTATTTATAACAATATTTATAAACAGTCAATTCAATTATTTACTTTTCTATTATTTAAGGCGGAGAAAAGAATTGTTAAATAAAGTAAACAATCAAACCTTGAATAAACACTATTAAAATTAGATAACGCTGTACTTCACGGCCGACGTTGAAATTCCCTTTGTCACGCACGACTCCAGAAATACAACATACCTGAAAACGGACACGGGCTACCCAAACAAGGATATGTCTTCAAACAAATGTTTGTCTAGCCGGAATTGGAAAACAGGACCTTTTGCTCCGAAAGAATAGGACCCATCTGCCAGGTAATCAGATCATTCGATAAAAAAGGAACGCTTCTTCTTTATATTTTTTTTTTAATAGAATGAAGGCAACAAATGAGCACAAAGTCCACCCGGTGGTAAGTGGATACTGTCACCCAGCCGCAATACATGCCAATATCAGTTCAAAATTACAAACGTTGGCATGCCTCCAAAGGTAGGCAATAACAAAGTTGCCTGACTTTGGAGATTTAGCAATGAATTTGGAGAAAGGGTTGCGAAAATGGGAAATACGAATATAAAGGGACGAGGAGTTTTCCTCCTTCCATTACACCTCCCAATCCTCCTTGGGGAGATAGGGAGTCAGAGTATAACGAAATATGAAGTTACTTTTATATTTCATTATATGTACGTACGTGTTTCGGTAGTGAGTGGGATATGCCAGAGCCCATTCGCATTCCATCCTATCCCTCCACATTTTCCCAATCCATTCCTTAATCTGCAAAGGTAGACATCGCTTCGTGGGGCGTGCGAACATTTGTCATTCTGGACTGATGTTGGCATGTTGGCACGTTGATGTTAGGCATGTTGGACTGATGTTATCGCGGATGTCTATGGACGACAGTATCCACTTACTATCAGGTGGACTGCAGGCCGGTAAGCCGCCGTTTTTCTAAAAAAAAAATCATTATACTCCTCTACCAGTGGGATAGGGGGGGGGGATACTTGCATTATTAGTGGATGGATACTTGCTTAGAAACAGATAGGTAGACCCTTAACTATTATTATTTAATTTGGCTTTGTAGGCTCTCTATCGTCTCTGCAACATCAAATAAAACAAAGGGGGAATTAAACAATATTTTGATCAGATAGCTCAGCGATACCGAATCTCTTGAGTAGGTATTTGTTTAGGCACCGCAACCTTTGTTCCAACATTCCAAATGTAATAATGGAAATACACATTGTATGCTCATGTTTTTCAGAAATTTCATTGATTGGGGTCGTATTGGGTGTAATATTATACCTACATTTATACTGAGTGTAATCGATTAATTCCCGAAGCCCGAACATCTCACTTATTGTCATGAAAATTTTACGCCATTTTCCGCATATGTTTTTTATAACTTTTATGCCATCATGTGACGTAAATGCAAAAAGTTTTCAACGCGGACGATACTTATGTTGTAAAATGAGCGATGAGCGCTCGATACTCGAGCCCCTGGTGAGCGCTAATGAACCCTTAATATATTTCAGCATTAAATGTTCGTAAGCGTTACAGTTCAAGGTTGATTCTTAATTGTTCAGATTCATTAGTGTCCATTTTTACCACACTGGGTAAAGCTACTTTGTACTAGGGACTTAAGAGATCGTTCCTATTGGTTGATAATATAATATCTGCAACTAAACTAGCGCACCACTTAGCATCGTAATGTCTTATATCTCCCCAACAAAACTCCTAACCACAGTTAAGATGAGCGAGCTTGTTCAACACTTGACTAAGAATCTGATTGTCTTCTTGTGTATGTAGAATTGGGTATGTAGTATGCATATATTAACAGTCCTCTGTTTGGTTATTTTTTTATTTCTATTTATTTAGGCTGCATTCCAAAATAAAACTTTGACAATCGAAATCATACACTAAGCTAAGTAATCTCAACGTCCTATGTTAATCTGAACACCTGAGACCCTTGAAAGCATCTTGCAATTGCAACATCATTCAATTCGTAAAATTGTTTTATACATATTTACTGAATATAAAGTGCAATGCAATCCAACCAACCCTCTCAGTCTCCACTGCTGGATATGGGCCTCCTCATACACATTGTCTTGTGCATGAGGAATGAATGGCCTTAAAATTCCACCCTGGCTAAGCGACTTGGCGAGTACACTCTGTTAGAGGTAGTGTAGTTCTTCAGCGCTTGTGATAGCGGCTATGTTATCCCTTAGTCGCCTTTTACAACACCCACGGAAAGAGATGGAGTGGTGCTATTCTATAGCCAAACGACACCTCATAGCACTAAAATATAAAAATACTAAAATTTAATTACAAATACCTATGTATACGTAAGGCCACAAATACACGTATTTTATACGTAAGTAATTGGTAGACAGAAACCTCTTTAGAAACAATATTCTAATCTATACAACATTCTATCACGGACCATTTAGCCTTGCTCCGTGATTCTTTATAATATTCGCAAAAATGGGTGGCTTTTTGTTTTGTTGGTTTTTGTACTAGCTGCTCCCGCGACTTGTTTGCGTGGTGTTTAGTGTGGTGCCATCTTTTAGTGAGTCAACTAAACTAGCATACATTTATTTCATTTTTTTAAATTTATATAATGCATAGTACATTTCTATTAAAGACATGTGCGGTGACTTTTGAAAGGCCATTAGGGCCACAAAAATTTAGCCACTCCAAAAAGAAAAAGAAAAAAAGAGGCATGGATACAACTCACAAAGGAGATTGGGCATCAGTCCATACATTGTGGGCGTGACATTACAGAAACGAAATTAATGGCGTTCGCTAGGGAAATCCAAAGTTTTAACATATCCAAATTACATTTTGATTAGCAATTGGAGAGTTGAGATATAAAGGAATGTGTACGTGTTAGGTTAAGTATGTTAATAAACTCAAAAATAATGTGTATTATGAGTACCTACCTACTTATAGGTAATATGAGTTAAGCTATATGAGTGATGGCATGATCCGTCAAATTCCCTGAGTACGGTAAAAATCAAGAGAAATCGCAACGAAGCATATTCAGTAGCGTAAACACACGAAACGGAGCAGTGAATTAAGTGACATAGACAATTGTCAGTTTGACAGCTTGCCCTGGTGGTGTACAATACATTTGATTATAGATTCAGATTATAACGTTCAGTAGTCACCCCCTGTATGTGTGTATGTCTAGTATTTAGGTGGACATTTCACCATCCTAGGTAATGAAGAAAAAAGTACTATAGTTTCTCAAACGTATCAGAATTGCTATTGCTGATGATAATCTACTGATTAGAGAAATAATCTAAAAATGATATGGACAGTAGGGTCAACACTAACGATCACAATTATCAGTGCTGCAAAATGATTAATGGGTAAATGGGTGTATCTGAACCAATGTCGTATAGACAGGTCTAGACACTTACATATACAATAAATAGCATTGGTTATATGGTTTCTCATTGCCAATCAGTTGTTTATTTTGTTTGATTTAATAAGAAGAAAAAAAGGTGTTTTTAGGTATATTACAAGTCTGTAACGCTGTACCCATAATTGGCCATCTCCTTTAAAAAGCAACAATAAAATTATGCAATTCCCAAAAACCAAAAATTATAATAACGACCACGGTCGGAATGGACCCGGTCCCAAAAACGTGTTAATTAAGAGACAGGAGTAAATCGGTGTGAGGAACGGCAATTATTTTAAAAGATTTTGGTTTGTTGGTAAAATTGTGTATGCAACCATTTTGCGGTAATTGTTTTAGCTTGTTTGACAGCGGATGGTTTGATGTCACAGTGTTTTGCGATCCGGTTGTAAATGAACGGATATTGGAAATGCAGGAAGTGTCGAGCGAAAGCAGTTTTTACGGAGGTTTGTGGGATCCTGTAAACACTCTTTGTTATTACGTAATTGTAGATCGAGGAGTTGATAGTTTCTTGGTGCATCCCAACAGATACCCTATGAATGTAAATTTGGCGGTAGGGTAAAGGGGGGGGTTTCGTAAGCATTACTTTGAGGATGGAGCGTTGTACTCTCTCTAGGCATAGCATGGATGTAATGCCGACGCCATCCCGTGCCTTTATGCAATAGCTTGCAATCGATTCGCACAATGCCACATATACCATGTGTAAAACTCTCTTGTCAGCGGAGTTGCGGAGGGAGTTGCATCACATAGACAAACTTTCTCAAACGCTTAAACTAACTACTAGAGACAACTAGAGAGCTCAAACTAGAGAGACAATGTCTACTCATTGATGATTAAACTAATTTATATCAGACACTTTCACTCCGAAGTACAAAATTGAATCAGCACGAGTAATTTTATTGGAGCAATACCATGAAAGTCATTACGTAATGTGCCTCGTGCCTGTGGATGTTTTTATGATTTTATGGTATTTGATGTACATAAATTATTAACTTTATAATGATTTGTAGCGGCCGTGTGAGTTCCTAGACCTGGATACTGTGGGATTACAAAACCCGATTGCGCGAGCCTACTATGTCTGGGAGCGACTTCCTAGTGGAAGATGAATAACGAACACTCACCTCATCAACACCGAAGTCCTCGGAGTGCTCTGCCGTCTCTCCAGCATCCAGAGGCTGCCACCAGAACTCCAGGAGTGGCACACCACTGCTCAGGTGCCTGGTTTTAATGCTATGCTGGTGAGTTACTGAATAATGTAGTTCCAGAATCCAAGGCCTACGGAGGCCGTGAAAAATTAATCTATAATATTTTATTGGACTGCACATCCGGACGGAGCGATGTTTCGTGACAGACAATATTCTCTGTATTTATTACTTCATTATGGAGACGACTATATGGCCAGCGCGAGTTTGTATACCTGAGCGTTCTTTTACTATTACCTAACAAGAAATCACCCAGTACACAGTCTTTTCTGACTCAAACATGATTCCTGAGGGAATTGATCAACAAAATTCTTATATTAATCCAGGATTTAATTATGACTGTATTAGTTTTCGTTTTAAGTAATCCATCCAGTAGTTTCTGCATAATATCGTATACGTAAATTTGGTGCAGACGGACTGTCGTGGTCACAGCTATTAAATAAATAAATACAACACTCAATGACCCGCATTAGGATTCTCTCTATCATAGATTCTGAGACAAAGACAGACATTAACTAGCTAGATCCTAAACAAACATTTGACTTTAAACAATATGGGCCTTACTTATAAACGTTTCTTAAAATTTAATCAATTGCTTAACTACGGATTAGCAAAAACCTCACTTATAAACACTATTTAGCGTTAAGAAGTCGTTAAGTAGTGTTTAAATAGCCGTCAAAATTAAACACTGCCGAGACATAGTTTAACTCTCGCTAAGCGGCAAGATGGCGGATTTCACATAAATCAGCTGTTCTATTGTGACGTTTGATCTACATACCTACATACATGCGTTTGTTTGTTAGTAAAAAAAAATATATTTGTGCTTAAAACATGGATGGATTGGAAGATCTTCGTGATTTCCAAAACGACGTAGCTGATTTAAGCAGTTTCAGAGCTAGGAGGAGAAGAAAGACGAAGAATTACAGAGTTCGCTTTAATCCGCTACAAAGTTTATCGGATGATACAAATACAAATATATTTATTTACAAATACCTTTTCCATATCACTCCAATTGGTGGATCGTATTCTTTTATTGGCTTGCTCGGGGGTGTCCATCACTGAATAAAACTAATTAATACACTATAAATACTACTATTAAAAATGAAAGATAAAATGAAGATATTTACAATGAAATTCCCGCTATAAAATATAGGTACTAAACGTAGACAGATGTACTAAATGAGCGTTATCTGTCAAATTCACGGCACTCGGATACTGTCATAGATGATATAATATGGAAAAAATAGAACTTTTAACAATTTCGTTCATTCAATTTCTCTATCTAATCGATTATTTTAGGTATAATCTGTGCCAACCATCTATGTATCGTTCTTTGTTCGTTTCTTAACTAAGTAACAGCTAATCAACGTTTATAAGTAAACAAAAGTTAAACATGGATTTATAGCTTAAGAGCGGTTTAACTAAGCGGTGGCTAAGTATTGCTTAGCGAGATTTTTATAAGTAAGGCCCTATATGTTTATCGGAGCGAGAATCAAACCGGGAACTATTTACGCAACAGGCAAAACTACGAACTCTTACTACTTAAGTACAAATTAAATTTTTAAGTTAAACGAAGAAAGACCCTCGTCTAAATTGATAATTTACTCTGAGCACCTGTCTACATCGAGTGCTTTAATTTCAAGTGCAAACTCAGTGAAATAAAAAATATTCTTAAAGGCGATTCAAGCTTAGCGATCGGCACTTATAAAAGCTTTATGCCGTACCCAACCCGCATTAATATAAATTCTCTCTTTTCGATTTGTGTTACATCCCAGCCGGCCGACTTATAGCCGAGGTCGAGAATTATACTCGGCGCGCATTACCATCGAAATAAAAACCTCGCTGGAACGTTCGTACGAGGGAAATAGAAAAAAAATACATTTTTGCCTCGGGCTTTTTCCGATCCCCATACGTGCTTGTATTTACTTTCGTGGAGTGTATTGATTGTTCACAAAATTTTATACATAGCTTAGTAAGATTCAAAACGTTGATCGACGATGTTGATGGTGAGTTATTACCCAAACGACTTTCTTATACATCAGAATTAATTCCTTTTTTCAGGCGAAAGAGAAACTTATCTTCCCATCTCGCCTTCCAGAAATTTGAAATGCAGAAAAAATACTCTCTAGCAATTATGTTTCCCTGCTCACTACACCGTTTTCTGCACCCGATGTCATTACGATAAAGTACAGAGATAAGGGAAGGGTTTCCGTAGCGGTCCTTATATGCGAATGTTAATATAAAATATTGGTAGGTGGTGCTCGAGCAAAAAGGAAAAAATATTTTCGTAAGTAACCCGACGGCCCGTGCAATATCCGATATGTAACAAAACACGAGCAAGTATATAAGTACATTGATTTATAAATATTGCTGAAAGATTCTCTTTTAGTATATTTACGAACCTTTTCTGAGTATATATCGTGTATTTATTAGTGAATATACGAACGAGGCGTGATTGTAATGCGTAGTCAAAAAATTCGTAGCTGAATAAAAACAAATGTTGGTTTACTCCCCACTTGCAAACCGATGGGGCGTTATGTAACTTTTTATTACGAGCGATAGTCGACCTTCGGTGAGGTAATAAATAATGGCACGTCGGAAGCTGCAGGGACTCCGGGCCAAAGGTCGGCCAAACATTAATGACGAGCGACACACATTAGCATTGCAAATGTCCCCGCTCTACACAAAGACTGGACCAATTGATAACCAGTAAATTACGCCCGTCTGAATGATGTGAATCAACTGCCGACTTTGTGACAAACTGTAGCAAACAATCATAGAATAATGGGCCTATTTCAAATGAAATGTCTGTCGTCGGCGCCTTCCTAACACGTAAGTATATAGTTGATTTTATAGCTAAAACTTTCGCAAGAACCATTATTACTTCGCGAAGTGCACTAAAAGTAAGTAATGCACACATTATTAGTCGTGGTAAGAGGGAAAGAGCGATTGTCTAAGATATTTTTCAAACACATTTTGTTACTTTGTTTTCCAAACTTTCAGGTTTTAAACATTGAAAGTAAAATTAGAAAAATTGACAATTTTAACATATCCTTATAAGTATAGTAAGACGATATAGTGAAGCACACCATTTCCCGCTCAATATACAAAACTGTCCATTTTTCTCCATCTGTATATAATCTGTGACAGACGCAAACGGCGGCGTTTCAAAGAAATATTGGATTTTTTTGCATACCGCCTGCATTCTGTATTAATGTATTAAACCTTGGATTCTGTATTAAAATTAAATCCTTTCATACGTATACTATATTTATGTGTATGTATTTTAAGTATGTATGTATGTGTATATATATCCATAGTGTCACATTGCAAATGTAATATTTGTTGCAATAGCTCACTTTTTTAAAAAAAAAACTATACATTTTCATATCTTTATATTCTGTAACATTACCCATCTTTTCAAATAAACACACTGGCTGGAGACTTCAAAACGAAAACGAAAATTTCAACATTTAAAATTTTGACATCGAAAATAGAGGAAGATCTAAGGCGCACTACAGACGCAGTTTTGTTTTTGGAGCGATCAAGAGGACGTATTTCAAGAAGTCACATGCCTGTTCCAGGACTCTGCTGTCCTGGACTCAGCATCTGGGCTACTACTCTCCCCGGCCGCCGCAGCTCTGGTCCGACGCTCTTTGGGCGCTGGTGCTCTTGCTGAGCGCCGCCTGTTGCGCCTGGCCTCCATCGCCCCGTACGACCACGGTTTCCAGGTGGTGGTAGTGTCCGCTTTCATCACTCGGGGCGTGTGCCCTGCTAAGCGCCGCCTCTCCTGCATCCTGACTGTGAGTTTTTATGGTGCTTCCTGATCTAAAAAAAGGAATCTTTCACAGACTATTTAAAGGACTAATTTTCTAAATCTCAAATTTTTATGCTTTATGTAAATTATAACGAGCTATTGAAACAAATCTTGCCTCTTTCCCTTGTAGAACAAGTCGTACCCCGTAATGTTTCTCTCCCACTGGGGGAAACGCGACAATGGTTATGTTTATATTTAGTTACGTGTCTATGTACAAATACATTTCCTATTTGTTACTATATGTTGTAACCTACTTTTCAATGACATAACCCATTCGGCTATTCTAAGTTTAACTGGAAAAGATTCCTTCTATGAATAAGTCCGCTTTTGTACATACGGCAATATTGGTCAGGTCTTATTATAACAATTCATTGCAAGTACAATAAACAGTACAATAAAGTACAAGATATGCGACCTGCCTCAATGTGAATAAGTGATCGTAATGAGAATTTGTCAGTACAACGGTTTCTCATCACAGTGTTATATTCAGAATCGAGACACCTGCGCAGTGAATACATTAGCAATCAAATGTCAAATAGTCCCGAAGGTGTCACAAAACTGACATCAAAGTTATTCACAACAATAACAATAATAAAGGATGAACATGAATGGAAGGTCTACATTAACAACTGCCTGTGATTTATCCCATTTGGAGCGAACGTGATATGAGATTTTAACCCTACATTTTGGATAAATGAGCGAACTAAAATATAAGCACAAACCTACGATGGTTTGTGCTTATTAATTCTATTAATTCATTAGGAGAAATATTTAAATGCAAAAAATATTGAATAAGCAGCAAATGGACGGTAGCAAATTTAAACGCGGGTCAGGTTTCTGCCGACAAAAAAAAATAGTCTTGATCGTGACATTCTTAGTATTTTAAATTAATTATTAGAGTTATTAAAAAATAGGTTGCTTTGTTGATAACGATTTACAGGTCGGTTAAACAAAGGATGTCCCAGATAGAGCGCCGAATTTAATTTAGAAAAAATATAAAGTCATTGTTTCTCCGGCTTTGTGACATATGGCACCGTCCTGTTGGAACCACGGTTGATCGAGGTCCATATCTTCCAATGGCTGCCAAAAATGTCCTGTAGCATGTTCCTATACATCTCTATGCCTACCTAAATACCGATACCTAAAAAAATGGCCCTATGATCCCGACGAACCAAAAGCAGAATCAAACTGTAACTGTTGGAGGATGCATCCGTTTCTTATGAATCTCATGAGGATTCTCCAAGCCCCAGGTATGACAATTTTGCTTATTGACGTATCCGTCAAGGTGGAAATGGGCCTCGTCACTAAAAATGATTTTTTCGCCAAAATGATGGTCTACTTTATACTGCTCTAAAATTCATACTGCGTTGCTCGTTCGTGTAGCGTTCCACGTTCACTAATTGCAAATGTCATATGTGACATCTATAAACAAACTAGAGTTGCCAACCTCCAAACAAAAAAATGGCGCGAAATTTAAATCCGGCGCTCAATCAGGGACAGCCTATACAAGCATGATTAGTTAAGTTTAGCTACTAATCAAATTACTATATTTCTTCACACACACTATAAAATACTAATATGGGAATAGGACCGCATCAACTGTAGCGATTTTAGCCTAGCACTCTCGACTTAATTCTTGAAGTCGTAAGTTTAAATCGAGTTTCGACCACTGAGTTTCGACCACCACTCAGCGGTGAAGGAAAACATAGTGAGGAAAAATCGTGTCTTGAGAAAAAAATCTGGAGCGAGTGTATCCACATTGGGATGTCTGTACACAGCAGTGGGACGCAATGGATCGATATCAAACTATAAAAGTAATAAATAAGGAATTATGAATTCGGGACCAATCAATGAATTCATTAGCCTTATTGGCCCGAAAATTTTAATTAACTTCTTTACGAAGTTAATGCACGTACAAAAAATATGCACATGTTTGGCATATATGACAACGGCCCTGAATTTATGATCCTGTCTGAATACATGACGGGAAGCATATTTTATGTAGCCCCGTTGTATGTCACGGAAATCGTTTATCGAAAATGTAGTAAAATTATTTCTGTACACACAAGCCTTTGTGCTCCTGTTCACGACCATTTCGCGAAATAACGTGAAGTAGATCTGATTGTTGGATGGTGAATGATGAGAGAGATGGTACATTGTTGTTCCATTTTTGAGTTATTAGACTTATTAGTTCTATTTGGGAACTTTATCATTTATTTTTAATGAAATTTGGTTTTGGCTAAAGGCTATATTTTGAATAAAGAGCTAGGCTATTAGCTAGGCTATCCCAGGAGCCTAATGGATTACAAAGGCCCACCACTGTTCTAAGTTTAGATATTGGAAAGAGGCGTATATCCAGTTGTGAACGTTTAAGTAAATCATAAGTTAAGAAAGACATTTAATGCGGTTTTTAAGCTGAAACTCTGTGAATGATAGTTTCAATTTCGTGGGACGGGAAGTAGAAAATTTAATAGGATACGGAGTTTACTTTAGAGATTTTGGTGTGCGTCACACATATCTATGTATATCTATTAAACTGGTCTCAATGCATCATTCAACTCGTGTCCATGGTTGGTGAAACCCAACGTCGCGTCGAATAAAATAAAAAGGTACTCGTATACGCGTATTAAGACGTTTAATAAATAAATATAAGCAATTTAGTTGTCACGGTATGCAGATAAAGGTTGTCTGGCATAGGTCGCTAATACCGATAAGACCGCCTTTTGTGAATTTCATATGTTACAATAGACCAGTGCTGAATGAAGCCTTCAAAAATAATAAAAAGTGAAAAAAAAATATAGTAGGATGAAACCCATTGGAAAAGGAAGAGAATATAACAAAAATGAAAGGAAAAATAATTTACGGGCGATCTGAGGTCGGGAAGGGGAAGGGGAAGGGGGTGAGTTTTTAAGGGTAAAAAACGGTTTTCCTTGATTTCCAGAAAAATTACAAGTGTTATGAAAAAAAGTTAAATAGCAAAGTTGTAGGCAATAAAAAGATCTACAACTTTTGTATTTACACTTTTTTCACATAACCTCAAAATTTTTGTGAAAAATTCAAATAACCAAATTTTTGGTTTTTTATTTTTATCTTTTACAAAAAAATTTTTTTTTTCACGAAATTTGGTGAAAACTTACCTATTTATGTCCCAAACACGCTGTAATTTTTTTGATTTGAAATATTTATTTTTTCACCTTATTTTTACTTAATATCGAAAAAGCACCCTAATTTTCAATCGAAAATTCTCACGTCAAAATATCTGCTTTTTTAAAAACGTTGGTGGGCTTTTTCTTCGTTGAAATCTCTACTTTCTGATGGTGTGAAAAAAAATATATATTACTATGATAAGTTTTCTCAGGAAATGCAAAAAACGAAAAAAACTAGAATCCGAAAAATTTTTTTTAATCATTATGTACAATGTTTAGCTCTTTATTAAAATTTACACTTTAATAACTCGAAAAACGTTAGATTCCATGTTATATTGACAAACAAAAAAATTACAAGTCGAAATATACTATTAATTAACAACCAAATAAGTTAATAAAATTAATATTTAATAAGATCTACAATATTTTGAGAAAGTTGTAGAATCTTCTTTAAATTATATACGTAGATGCTTATTTATTACTATTTTAAGATAACTTATATACCTGAGTGACCTACGAAAAATTTTAGCCCATCAAAAGATATTTCATAGGGAAGGGGAGAGGGGCTAGGAGGGTCTGGGTCTTACTACCTGTTATTTCGTAGCAGCTGTAAAATCCGGTAGCCAGTATTCGAAATACAGAGCAGTGAACAACATCGTTTATAAAAATACACGTGCAGGCTGAGTTACTTTAAATTAATATTATTAAGAAAATTGTGACAAATTTACTTTAAAAGAAGCTTTTGGAGTCTACATAGCAAGGTAAATACTACCTGTATTTTAATCTGTATCAAGCAGCTCTAAAATAAAAATAGTCATATTTTCTTTCATAAATAGTATGTTTAACGTAAGATAACCTAAAAAATTAGAATCGAGTGATATTTTAGTACATGATAAAAAAATAATAATTTCGTTTATTTTGCACAAACAAATTTAGTTATACTCATGATAAAACTGTAAATGCATTATTAATTTGATTTTGGCTTTTCAGATTTTCAGTATGGATGAATCTGTTTGTATAATGTGCAATAAGGCAGATGATAAGCAAGTGTATGAAATAAAAAAAGCAGCTTTGAATCGTTTAGTGGGGTCTAGCAAGAAAAGAACTGACAATAAATACAAAAAATTTGAGACTTTGACATCAGCTTATATTCATCGAACTTGTCAAAGTCAATATAATGATGAGACAGCAATAGCTACATTCTGTAGTTCAAGACATAGAAAATCAAACGAAGGAAAAAAAATAAATGAAGACGCTCTTAGATTTAATTTTCAATCTCATTGCTTTATCTGCGGTAGGTTTTTCGGTAATATTTCAAAAGAAAAAATGTCATCTGTTCAAAGTAAGGATACAACAGATAATATATTACAGTATATTCAAAAACAATACACATTAAATGATTTTGATAAAAGCATTTCTGCTCGTTTGAGAAATGTGCGCATTATCACACTGCTTGTATGTCTACTTTTTATAATAAAAGAACTGAAAGAAAAAGGGGTCGCTCAGCATGTGAAAACACTAAGGATTTTATTAATTATCTTATTAATTACATCGTTGACAACGAAGCAGAATGTCAATTTTCAGTCAAAGAAATAAAAGAAGGATTTTCAGGAGATCTCCCAGACTACACAACTATTAAGACAAAATTGAAAGAGCATTTTCAGAACGATATCGAGTGTCATTTAATTAAAAGAGATATGATAATTTTATACAAAAATGGTACTGCAAGTAAGAAACTCTGCAAAGACTGGTACGAAAAAAGATTAAAAAGTAAAGAAGACGAACGAAGTAGAATTGTTCAAATGGCTGCTGAAATTGTTTTAGAAGATATACGTTCTAAAGTATACGATATGAATTACTACGAAATTGCAGATTTTAACGAAGGCAATCTTTTCAAGGATGTTCCTGAAACTTTACAAGTTTTTTTGAATATTGTGTGTAAAAGTAATAAAGAAAAGAGTACAAATAATGTTCGTAGGATGGATAAAAAAATGGCCACAATGTCTCATTGCATCATTACATCTGTAAGGCCACGTTCTTTTTTATCTCCAATTTTACTTGGTTTGTCGTCAATGATTCACAAAAAATATGCCTCTAAAGGATTGATCGACTCATTATCTAATTTAGGTTTGTGTTCCTCATATAAAGAAACTTTGCGCTTTGAAGCTTCGATTATCAAGGACCCTGCTAATCATACGTTTTCTCGAGATTCATACGTTCAATTTATTTATGACAACGCGGATCATAATACATGCACGATTGATGGCAAGAATACGTTCCACGCAATGGGTGGAATAATGGCTGTTACTCCGGCGTCTAGTGTTACTTCAAAGAAAACCATCTTTAGATTAAAACAGATTCCATCTTCTGAAGAGATAGGCGAAATTGGATTTGTGCAATTGAAAAGTTTTGAAAACAAAAATTCCGATGGCTTGAAAACAGTTCAGATAGAAGATAAATATTTTAGATGTTACGGACAACTATGAAATTTCTTCGCTAGATTTTACATGGTCTTATTCAAAATTATTCTTATGCAAACAACAAATCTGATGGTTGGAATGGGTTCATGGAGAAGTCACATAATAATTTGACTAATTATCATACTTCAAAAATTATTCCTGTGCCGTTTATAAAAAATCCACCAAGTGATTATGATACTATTTTTACATCGTTGGTAGAAGCGGCTAAACAATGCCAAAAACAAGAGCAAAAGATTGTGTTCGTAACGTTTGACCAACCGCTATACCATAAAGCTCGTGAAATCTTAGCCAGTATTGATTCAGATAATGATCCCTACAATTTGTCATCTATCCAAGTAAGACTTGGGGGATTTCATTTATTGATGTCGTTCCTCGGAGCGATTGGATTCATCATGGATGGTAGTGGACTTAAGGAGGCTTTTTGTGAAATATATGCAGAAAATTCGTCCGATAAAGCTCTTTCCGGGCACGCATATGCACGAGCTATCAGAGGACATTTTCTAGTACAGCTCGCCTTATCTGAATTAATTTTTTCATCGATGGAGTTGTCGGACACAGAAAAAGGGCTAATGGATACATTTTTGCTGGATTTAGGAACAGAAAATTTTGAAGACAATTTGCATCACGAAGATTTTAAGATCATAAAAGACAGATTTATCGAGCATCTGAAATTCGTACAAAAAAGAGGTCCTACCGCAAAACTTTGGATGCAGTACTGGCAAATGGTCTCATTAGTTACAGATTTCATACGGGCTGAACGTACAGGTAATTGGGAATTACATTTAAAATGCGTGGAAAGAATGCTTCCCTATTTTCATGCAAGTGGACACTTTTTATATGCAAAATCTGCTCATCTTTATCTCCAAGATATGCGTAAGCTTAAATACACAATAAATGATGATTATGAATTTACGCGATTCACCGAAGGATTCTTTCCGATTAGACGTACACACAAGTTTTGGTCAGGAGTTTGGACGGATATGACTATCGAGCAAGTTTTGATGAGATCTATGAAAACAGGGTGGACTTACACATGGTCGTGGTTTGTCTGAAAGTGTTTTAACGAAATTCGTATTAACAATGATCATACTTGTTGAAGTTTGCAATGAAATGGAAGATTTTTGTAATGTTTCCTTTGCAACTACAGAGCAACACATTGATTCCAGGGAATATCGAATAAAAAGAGATGTAGCTGATTTACAAATATTACAAAAGTTTTTTAACAGGTATGATCCTTTTCCAGAGACTGATAACATTATGTCAATATTTTCTGGAATTATTGGCAGTAATTCTGTAAATTGCTACGAAGCGTATGAAGAAGGAAAAAAATCTTTGCAAGCTATTGTTGGAATGAATTTTGGCAGTGTCAAATTTAAACGAAAGAACAGTCTTGTCTCTAAAAACAGTTCAATCTTCCGTTAAAGTAAACTCAGATATTATAGCCATCGATCCATTATTGCTATTTCAAAGAATATCGTTAACGATCGACAGTCAAAAAGATATGGAAACTTTTTTACAATACGAGCTTGCACCTTTTCCATTGTCACTTTTTACAGAAAATGGCCTCAGGAAAAATGTTAAATCTCAACTTTACGAATTATTTGTGAGTGCGAATGGACCAGTGCATCCTGACGGCATTGTGCATGTCGTCGACGGTGGATTTTTACTACACAAAGTAATTTGGCAGAAAAATGAATCGGTGGAAGAAATCATGAATAAATATTTGCGCTATGTAGAAAAACATTACGCAGCAAGCAGCTATATCGTTTTTGATGAGTACCCCGAAATAACAAAATCAGTTACTGTGTCAACATTACCCGCAGTTAATTCAACTAAAAGAGGAGAACGTAGTCGTAGAAAAACCTTAGACAATATTCCAGAGTTCAATTATCAAAACCATACAAAAATACCATTTTTGCAAGAAAAATTTTTATCGAACGAAAAAAACAAGGACAAAATAATAAAAACGTTAATGGAAAGATTACAGTCACTAGGATTTTCCTGTAAACAAGCAAACGAAGATGCTGATGCTGACATAATTAAGACCTCGATAGAAATTGCCAGGGATACGAATAAAACTGTCATTGTTGTGGGTCAAGATATTGATCTTTTGGTCCTTTTGAATCAATTAAGTTCAAATAATCATGACATTTATTTTCTCAAGCCAGGTTCTGGAAATGTGAAAGATCTATTTTTTACGTCTAATAGTTTCAAATATGAATCCTTCAAAAACATCGTTGCATTTCTGCATTGTTTTTCTGGTTGCGATACAACATCTGGATTCGCCGGAAAAGGAAAGAAAAGTATCGTAAATGCATTATTAGACGATAAAAATTTATCAAATTTGGCCAATATTTTTTTTAAAAAAGATGCAAACAGAAGAAATCGGAAAAAATGGATTGCAATTAATCAAATCAATTTATAAATGCAAAAATGATAATATAACACTGAATCAATTAAGATTTCGAAAATATCAATTGGCCAAAATTAAATCATCTTTCATATTGGCAAATCTCCCACCCACAGAAGGTGCAGCAGAACAACATTGTTACAGGGCATATTATCAGCTTCAAACTTGGCTGGGTAACGAATTGACAGCAACAGATTGGGGCTGGAAGCAACATCAACGTGGCCTTATGCCTAAATTTACAGAAAAGGAATTAATTCCGGAAATATTGCTCAAAACTATTTGCTGCAGCTGTGAAACTGGATGTAACAGTTTAAAATGTGGCTGCCGAAAACATTGTTTAAAATGCACAAATTTATGGTCAAATTGTCATGGTTCCGAAAAATGCTCTAATGTGGAAGAAAAAATCTACGAGGAAGTTAATAAATCAGATGAAATTGTGGATGAAGAACCAATGCAGACTGAAAATAATATTGGAGACGAAGATGGTGATTGTCTTGAAGATTTCGAAGATCTACTAGAATCGGGAAGGTTTGTGGAATCTCACGATGAAGAAATTGCATCAAAGAGACAAAAACTAATGGATAAGTGATTAGAATTCGAGATAAGATATTTATAAATAACAAGATTAATCTTTTTAAAAATATTATAATGAATAACGTAATCAGTATAAAGTATCTAAATTCAATAGTATGATTTACATGTATATTTATATATTATGATATTTTCTATGACATAAATGTAATTAGAATTTAATAAATCAACTTTTTTACTGAAAACAATGGCAGCAGTCACATTTTTTAGATAAAATCCCCTTTAAATCCTATCTTTAATATTTAGAACAACTATTTCGCATGTTCGCATCTTTATGTTTGTTTATCAATGTAACATGGAATCTAACGTTTTTTGAGTAATTAAAGTGTAAATTTTAATAAATAGCTAAAAATTGTACATAATGATTAAAAAAAAATTTTCGGATTCTAGTTTTTTTCGTTTTTTGCATTTCCTGAGAAAACTTATCATAGTAATATATATTTTTTTTCACACCATCAGAAAGTAGAGATTTCAACGAAGAAAAAGCCCACCAACGTTTTAAAAAAAGCAGATATTTTGACGTGAGAATTTTCGATTGAAAATTAGGGTGCTTTTTCGATATTAAGTAAAAATAAGGTGAAAAAATAAATATTTCAAATCAAAAAAATTACAGCGTGTTTGGGACATAAATAGGTAAGTTTTCACCAAATTTCGTGAAAAAAAAATTTTTTTTTGTAAAAGAAATAAAAAACCAAAAACTTGGTTATTTGAATTTTTCACAAAAATTTTGAGGTTATGTGAAAAAAGTGTAAATACAAAAGTTGTAGATCTTTTTATTGCCTACAACTTTGCCATTTAACTTTTTTTCATAACACTTGTAGTTTTTCCGGAAATCAAGGAAAACCGTTTTTTACCCTTAAAAACTCACCCCCTTCCCCTTCCCCTTCCCGACCTCAGATCGCCCGTAAATTATTTTTCCTTTCATTTTTGTTATATTCTCTTCCTTTTCCAATGGGTTTCATCCTACTATAATTTTTTTTGGTTTCAAAAATTATCGACCCTGGTCTACAATGTCTGTGACTGTCTTGTTTTGTTTTGGTGTGCAATAAAGAGTTTTATCTATCTATCTATCTATACAGTATGTTCGATAGAATCTGCTGCAGGAGCCATAATTGATAGGGTAGAATAGTCCTCGAATGAAGTTTCCTATCGGGAAACGTAGCGTGGAGCGGACCTGCGACTTCAGAACGTCTCTGATAAAGGTTGGATGGGAAGAGCTGAAAATCGTGTGTGGCTATGGTCCTCGGGAGAGCCCTACATCCAGTAGTGGAAAGACTAAAACTCACGAAATAATGCTATGGTATTCTGTACTTTATTGCCTTAACAAGCTTTTCATCGTCCACTGCTGGACATGGGCCTTCTCATGCACATGTCTTGTGCATAATGGATGTTGTAGCACCATGAAACACCATGTTGGCAATTCCATTCTTATAGAGGTGGTGCTTTTTACGACACCCATGGGAATATATTGGGTGGTACTATTCTAAGGCCGGCCGACACCACATGTCTCATACTTTATTACAATTTACATAAATTTCTCTTTAAAATAAATCTTCGTATCCCCTAGGACACAAATGCTAAGTAAATAGTAGGTGGTACCTATTCTTTAATTAGTATTTGCCTGCAAACGACGAGTGGTTTTCATTTCAACGCTTTTGCATAATTGCAACTGTCCTCTTTTCATTTCATTTTTTCCCTGCAGTCTACCTGTAAGGTAACCATGCGTCGTTTATTTCACAAGAATTTGTTTTTCCACTTAGAATTTGTTGTCTTCTTAAAGTATAAATTAAAAACATAAGACATATTCAGCTGAATTATAAATAAAATACGGATGCATTTTTATTTTTATCTTTTGTATTTTCGCAATAAACAATGTCTTTAATGTGTGATACATAATGTGTAAAGCAGATACTTGTTAAAGTCCATGTAGTATTTTATACACTCAGATTATCTAGTTTTATATGTAATATTTAAAATATTTATCTGCCTATGTCATGCCTCTGCTTGAAATCTCCAAAGGAAATAAAAACCTTTTTTTCGTCTTCTCTTTTATAATAATCTTTAATACTATTTCAAGTGTAATATATACAATGAAGTATTAAAATACATAATAAATTGTTGATAAAAAACCACTGCATTATTTATTTATTTAAACTTCATTGCACAAATAATTGTGCAAATGGCGGACTTAATGCCATATGGCATTTTGTACCAGACAACCAGCAGGTCAAACAGAAATAGAAACGTCGATGCAATTTGCTTGAAGTTTATATTTATGTATGTATGGTACAAATAATAATAAACACACATAGAATGATATTTTATTATACATATACTTACATATAATTTGCATACATAAATAATACACAAGAGAACAGAAAACGCAATGGAGCGGTGAAAAGTGGAACAGAAAATATAGAATATAAAACTCTGAGGCTTTAGGTAATGATTTTGAAGCAGTCTTTTAAAACTGGATCTTTTTAAAGCAGTATATGTAAAAACTTTTAAAGTAGTCTTTTATTCTAGTGGCATTGAGATGCATGTTTCAGATATCTCTCTTGTTGAATATGTGAATTGAACGAATATTTAAGACCGGGTGAGGCTGTCGATGAATTTAGGAGACTCTTCTTCGGAAGGTCGAAGAGGAATCTCTTCAAAATGTATCGAAAGCTGATTCAGTAGAATGAACAAATGCATAGACTTTTGAAAAACTGTAAATACTTTTTTTGATACACTTATTATTTTTGGTTTCACTAACATTTTACGAAACAGCCTAGTAATGCTAACCGCTATAAGAAATTAATTATGTGTAGTGCTAACCGCTGTAAGAAATTAATGTCTATAGCGCCTTTCCTAGACTAGTTAGTAAATGTTTCAGAGCCGCGTAGCGAGACTATTTATAATGGAAGGAACTAGCAGTGGCTTGTAGCCCAACATAACGGAAAAGACCACGTACGTACCTTAACCTTCTAGGTAATCTTAAAATTTTTGTGAATCATCAGAATGAAAAATATAATAAAAACTATATTTTATACAATTTTTTACATAGATAATTAGAAAAATATAATAGTTTAGATTGCCTGTGCGTATAAAATTTTCACTAACTTGACTATTTGATTACATATCTATAACCGAGAAGGTAAAAAATATCTGTAACAAGCTATTTACACAGTGAGTAAAAATATTCGTTGGAACTTAAAGAGTCGGAGTGCGGTTACTCATTCTTCTTGTGATGCCTTTCCAACTAGTGGGGATTGGCAATCAGCTCCGAATATTTTGCCGTGTCTCTCGCGAGGCGAAATAGTTAGGCGGCACGCGCGATGACACTCCACTCCCGTATGTAACGCACCCATGACTTTCTCTGGCGACCAACACGCCTCCTTCCGGCAATCTTGCCCATTATAATCAGTTGCAAAAGTTCGTATCTTTCATGCGTTAGCACGTGACCCATATACGCAACTTTTCTGCACTTGACGATCTGCAAGAGTTCACGTTACCCATCAACTCGTCCCAAAACCATTATAAAACTCATTGTTACTGATACTTGGAAAATTATTCTGCCCTCCTTAGAAGAAAAGACAGTGCATTTTGACGACATTAGGGGAAAATGCAACAATGACAAAGTTTTCATTAAATATTAAGAGTCAAGCTAAAAGCTTGGAGTTTTGGATAAAAAAATAATAATCATTGTTTATTCTTTTTGTTTATTTTTAATTTCTGAATGCTTTAGTTATGAATGTTACTAAGTAATGTATTTTCTTCTTAGGAGGCTAGGATTATTTCTCTTTACCATCTATACATATATAAAGAGATGTCCTGACTGACTGACTGCTTCATTATCGCTAAACCGGAACCCCTGTAGCTAGAAATATGAAATTTTTCATTTTTCATTCAACTAATGAACTTTTTTTAAATAGTAAAGACCTCAAATTCACCTCCCAAAGGGTGAAACGGGGTGTCAAAATTTGTTTGGAAAAAAATAATAATGGTCCTATTAAATTGAAATTTGCAGGCGAAGCCGCGGCCAAAAAGCTAGCCCCTTTCTCTGCGTCTCACTCGTCCCAAATGACTCACTCGTAAAATTAGCTTCTCTTTTCTCTACCTTTGAAAACTACGAGTACTCCCACACGCAACCGCACTAAAGTATACTGCTGACTGAACCCCGATCGAACGACGGATTGGAAAAAACAAATGAAGATCGAGGGCATTTGAAAACCTCAATGTTTTTATTGAAATGACTGTTTACTTTTTAATTACGAGCTTGCTGTAAAGATTTCCATTGATGCTGAGAAATTACATTTTTGTAATTGTTATCGATTCGAACTTTACAAGCTCTTCATTTACCTACTTATAACATTGATAAAAGAACAAACTGCAGAAGTGCGCTGTTCTAAAATGTTGACGTGGAAAATGCATCATTTAAAATTGACTGAGATAATAAAATAAAATCATAAGACTGCCTTTTTCGTGTCCAACTATGTCCCCAGTAAACCTACTATCACTATACTGAGCGACTCCTGATTTGCTGCAATATGACAGGACATTGATATAATGTGTTTTAAATTGATTTGACTTCAATTACGAAGAAAACATGACACTGGCAGAATGTGTTAATTGCACCATTGACATATGAAAAAAAAGTTGTCTGGAGTACTGACATTAATAATAAGTCTTAATTTGTAGCGCTACGGTCGAAATTTCAATGTATGTACATTTTTATGCATACGAAACAACCGTCACCAGGAATTGTGAATTCTTTATAATGATGTACGTGGGTGACAGTGAAAGTTTTTAAAATCTCAAAAATGAAGTCAGATATAAAGTTGAAAGTTGTTTTATTGCTTTTCGAAGTATTCTCCGCGACAATCGATACACTTTTTCATGCGATGAAACCATTGTGTGAAGCATTCAGCCCACAATACTTTAGGCACCTCTTCAACTGCCGTGAGGCCGTTACTGTCTCTTGTCCATTCATAAAACGTATTCCTCTGAATTCATCCTTAATTTTATGGAATAAATAAAAATCACAGGGCGCATGGTCGGACCAATTAGTTCCACATTTACAGTACCTACTCAAAAATTGCTTCGTTTGTCTGGCGGAGTGAGCTGGGGCATTGTGATGTCATTCTGCTTCGTGGGAGTCGTTTTTTTTTTACTCTTACCAAAAAAGGCAAGTAGCTCTTCATTTACCAGGCCGCAGTAAAATCTTTTATTTATATAATAACTTCTTTTATTTTATTTATTTATATTCTTTTGTATAAAGTTATAGGAGCAAGGTAGCCCGATCTGCCAAAGAAGGAGGCAATCATCTTTTTTTTAGCACTCCGTACTTTCTTCACTTTTGTCAGCAATTTTTCGAAAGGAAAGGCCCACTACACCGATTGCCTCTTAATTTCAGGCTCATAACAGTATACCCAGTGTTCGTCACCTGTTACTGGATCAACAACAGCATTTAATTGACCATTGGCGAATTTTTTAAGCATTTGGAGACACCAATCCACGCGGCTGTGTTTTGAGCTTCGCTCAAATTGTGAGGCATTCATCTAGCACGAAGCTTCCTCACCCGTAGGTGATCGTATAAAATAGTTTGAACTTGACTCATATCAATACCTAATGATGCATGTATCAGCTGATATGTCGTTCGTTTGTCTGCTTCAATTATGAGCCGCACAGTTTTGATGTTTTCCGCTGTCACCGCCGTCGCAGGACGCCCTTCTCTAACATCGTCACTGAGGTGGGTACGACCACGTTTCAATTCACTGAACCTGTTATAAACAGTGGCAATGGATGGGGTTTCATCACTAAATGCTAACTTAAGTCTTTCATAACGTTGTTTCTGGTTTAGACCGCAACGATAGTCATAAAAAGTCATTGAACGAAAAAGTTCTCTTGATAAATTATTTAACAATTAATAAATTTCAATTATTATCTAATATGCTAAGATACATACTAGATATCGTCACCCTTATGCCAAAACCACGAATGTGCAATAGGATAGTTTCGAGAAGAAGCGATTTTAAAGTTTTCATTCGCTGTATTCAGCTGTATTCGATTATGCTTTAGTCCACTGATTTCTCAGAAATATTAGTTCTACACGCCCTATTTATACTATGTGGGGTTCATGTTATGTGCAATATCTAACAATAAGCCCTATAAACATCGCATTATCTAACAATCACCAAATTTGTACATTCGTAGTTCTGGCATAACGGTGACGATATGTTTGTTATACAAGCACTCTTGGGCAGGCACGTTAGAGCCTAATAGTGTTCTATGTTCAGTAGCTCAGTAGTTCTCAAATTCTTTAATTCATATGTGTTTTGAAAACAGAACATTCTTATTACGTAGTACTTACGTTTCAAATTTGACTATTTAATGAACCCCTCCTCGTCTGCTTCACCCCAACTAGAATTTGCCATTGTTAAGATTGTTTGATGTGTCATATAGTCTATTCCCATATAGATGGATTCAATCAATTTTTTTAAACTTCACTTGGAGTATTTATGGCATTTGATCATATTAATGTCATTAGAAAAAAAAATTTTTCATGTGCTGAAAATTTACTACGAAAGGTCGCAAATAAATTTATTACATTTTATACGTCTCTACCTCTCTTTGCGAAGACGACGCGAAGGTCACAAGTGTGTCACAACTAATCGTTTTGGATTGAATCTTTCTGTCAGACTATATTGATAATATGAATAAATATGTCAACAGTTGAAGACAAATTTATGTGCCATTTTCCGCTGGTACAGTCAATCGCGTCAACCTGTACATATTTTATTTATCGTCCAAAAGGCGAACTTAATGCCTAAAGGCATTCTCTAAAAGCTAATCTTTGGGTTAAACACAGAGATACATCGGGAAGTGCGATGAGAAGTAAAGATATATAAACGACAATAGAAAATATATTTTCCTTAAATATATCTCATGAATACAAAACCATAAAACATACATAAAATATATGTATAATAAACAAATATATAGATATACACATAATTATGAGTATAATAAACATACAGAACTACTAAACCTGTGATGACTCTTTTAAAATGGGCCAGGTTCGAGAGACAGGATGGGAATAATACCTAGGTATTGTGCCCGGAGCTTCCGCTTAAAACTATTCTTGTTGGAAGCTTCTCTAATGTCAGTGGGAATCAAGTTCCACAGTGTGACTGCCTGCGTGGTAAAAGAGTTTGATAAAAAACCAGTATATAGTTAGATTATAGGTATATAAGTGGCTGACACGCCGCGAGTGTGCAGAATGTGCTGCCGGCCTTACATTTTGTTCTAATCTGATTCCATGTAAAGTTTTTAACAAAGTTAGGAGGCCTCATCCGTATAACTTGCTCTCTCTCAACTAGGCTTAAAATCGAATAAGCTACTTGAAATGTGCCTACAATACACGGCGTTATATATAACATATCAGGATTTCAAATTATCTTTATTTGCACTAAATACGGTATTACACAGTTTATACATTATACTATAGCATGCAAACTTTGTTCACCGAAATGTTTTCAGGCTTCATAAAGAAAGACTTCTCAATTATTACATAACAATGTACCTATATATTGCCGCGGACTGTGGCGGAATGTGTATATATTTTCGGCATTATTAGTATGTTACATGTATCGGCCACTCGTGTAACTATAAAATCTAAAATATATGGCTTACGACCTAGGACAGTTTAACTATTCCATTTCCATAACATCCATTCCATTCAACGGAAGCGGGATGGGATAGTATTCACTAAAAATAGTTGGAAAAATAATTTTGATACTTGAATTCAATGCTGGCCTAATTTTATTACAACGTATTTTTATTTTATTTGCTTGACTTCTCTTTATTTTTCTCTACTACTATACAGACTACTCTACATGTATTGTAGTCTCTATATTGTGTCATGTAGACTACTCTACAAGTTGACATGTATTGTAGAGATCAGTAGACCAATAATAGGTATACTCAGTTTACTATAAAACTAGCCATCTGCTCAATTATCACCATCTTTCAGTAAAATCTCACATAATCAAAATTTCTCTCTTAACAATACACTTGGTTGTTATTATTAAGAGCTGAGTGTACAGTACAACGTTTACTGACGCCATTTTCCCGTATATTGAATGCGATCTCATAAATTTTATTGGAGCCACTGGGTTTTCATACAGATACGTAATATCAATGGAAAAATGTCGCATCAAGCGGTTGTGTTTTAATCTGCTTTATTTATGTCTCGTGCGTTTGTGTAAAAATACTTTGACGCAGTATTTTATTGTGTTCTTTACCAATTTCGCAAAAATAAATTTCTCTGTTCGCCCTGTATGTATGTTTGTTTATATGTTGACGATTTTCTTGAAAAGCACTAAACCAATCTATATGAACATTTTTTCGTCCACTGCTGGACATGAACCTCCTCGTGCACATTGTCTTGTGCATAAGAGATTATGGCCTTAAAACGTCACGCTGACCAAAAGTTGGCGAGTCCACTCTGTTAGAGATAGTATAGTTCCTCACGGCTTGTGGTAGCGGCTTTATTATCCTTTAATGGCCTTTTACGACATTACACAGGCATATTACTCGTATATTAATTAATGCAATATAAGTAATTATTTGTAATTGGATGAAGAAGCCCATCTCATTATACTTCCGAATCCTCCATTTCAAAAACATTTTTATCAAATTCATTCCCAAATATCCAAGTCGTCTGCCACTTTATTTTAATTACACCATACTCTATGGCTCACATTAGGATTCCCTGTGTCGTGAGTTCAGAGACACAAGGACGAACACACTACCCAGACCAGAAAAAAGTTTTATCTTTAAACAAATAAATGCCCGAGCAGGAATCGAATCCATTACCCTCTGAACGGCGGGTAAAGAACACTACCAACTGGGATAATTGGTCGTCTCCTTCCTTCGATAAAAAACATCGATTCAGATTCAGTTCGTAATCATGAACAACATATCTGGATAAATAAATCTGGACGTCTAAAGGTATAACGATCAGAATGTATATGTAGCAAATTGTCTAATTCGCACAGCGTCTATTTAGAATATCGTCCAACTCGCAGAACATCCAAGTATGCAGAATGTTTAATTAACAAAGGTCTAATTAGCAAAACGTCTGACTGCCTATACTACTACTGTCTAACGCGAAATGCCTATACATATAGGTACAGAAACAAATAAATTTATCTATTATATGCAATATACGATTTTTTGTTTGCAATTTTTGCCTATTTTATTGCCCACCACTTGTTACTGAAGTAATGATGTAAAACAGTGATATTTGTATGATAACAATAATAATAAATCGTTTATTTTGCTAATAACCATTTAACACATTAAATGAAGCCCTGACCGGGGGATAACCCGTATCGTGAGAGCCAGGTGCTTTTTGTTTCGTTTGTATCTTTCTTTAGTTTACAAATTCCAACAACAGGAAATTTATTTTTAGTTCGTTTAGTTAGTTATTGTTTTTAATGAAAAAGTAATAAATTAATTGACTTATAATATTTCTGTCACCGATTGTACAAGGTTCGAGTTTAACTTTTGCTTTAGCTTTCAGTACATTCTGCATATTTGGATGTTCTGCGAGTTGGACGTTTTTCTAAATAGACATGTGAATTTGACGATTTGCTACATAGACATTCTGATTGTAACACATCTTACGTATCTGGATTTGTTAAAGTGTAGTTTTTTACATTTTTTTTATTTATGACTATAAAAATTACATTCTGTTTTATATTTCTATATAGTCAGCTACGGAAAACCGTAAGGTTTATATGTGAGTGGCGAGTGGTTTTTATTACATAAATCTATAAAATAATACTTTTTTTTATTTTTATAGTTTATGGGTGTTTCAAAAGTAAGGCAATAACTCTCTGGACTTAGGCACTACTTGTTCTGCTGTTATGATTCTGCTAGCAATTTCAAAACAACAATTACAATCATATTGAGTATCAATAAAATGTTAGAAGAAGATTGGAAATGACCGGCTTCTATCAGAATGGATCCAACCCAGAAGTAGTTTTAAGATGCCTAGCATTTTGTAAAATATAAAACAAATATTGTAATACAAAATTAATTAATTAAAATATTCTGATAATAATCAAAAGAAACTGTGATAAAGTACAATATGTATTTGATTTCCAAGGTCTTAACTTAAGTTTTAAAAGAATTTTCATTGAAAAAATATGCACGTATTTTAGTATTTTGTCACAAAATTCTTCATTATTAAGAAAAAGGATGATTGTGGGTTGGTTCCATTCTGATTTAAGTTGGTCATTAATATTTTTTCTACAACCCCGAAAACATCCAACTAAAGGCATCAAGTCGGAAAAGCCAAAAGTATTTATAGTTAGAAAAGGTGTCACAATCCCTTTGAATGTTTACGTTAAATGTTCATCTCTCTTCCCGCCCTGTCTCTCTTTATTACCGTCTCTTAACATCCCTTTTGAATATGTCAGAAACAAGAATGTTTCCTGATATAATTTTCCATGACTTCAGAAAAGTTTCCAACGATGCCTTACAAATATATATATACCTATATAGATAATCCTCGGATATAGCTGAATAATAATAACCTTAATCTGAGCTTAAAGGTAACTTCTAGTCTCAAATATTATCTAAGCCCAATTCTACTGTTTGTATTATTGATGTGTCTAAGAATTCCCAGCTCCTACCAACTGTCTTATAATAAACTCAATTAACCTACATGAGTTTACACAACTCTTTACAATGACTAAGCGATAATTATAATGTAGATTCAATAGATGTGAAAACATGTATACTCGTAGATATAGACCTATACATATGTGTCTATCTAGAAGCCTCAAAGTCTTACTACACTTTCAGTGTCACTAGTGCTCAAATACAAAACAGCAGTATCCACATCGTATCTTTGCTTTATAAAATTAGTTATTCATATTATGCTTTATCTTTTGCTCATTTACATGGCGCGCAGCTCACTTCGCAGAATCGAAGAAATTTCGAGGACAGTAAGTAAGTATTCTTTATTGTTCACCACAGATAAAGGTACAAAGTAACACTAAACACACACAAAACATAAAACAGTATAAGTACAAAAGGCGATCTTGTCGTCATCAGCGATCTCTTCCAAATAAACTTTGGGTTAGAGAGTTGTTGAGAAATAACTGCCAGATAGATGGTGTTATACATTCTTATACATATATAACTATATACTTAATATAAATATTAATAAATGGCCGTACAGGATTCATACAATATTAAAATATTTTAGTTTAAATAGAAACAGTGAACATGAAGTGACATGAAAGGATATGGTAATTAATTATTTATTATACGTAACTACTTGGAGAAGCCAATATGCCAAACAAAATAAATTATTAACATAATAATAATCAAGGAGAGATAATAATCAAGTACCTACTTTTTAAAACTAGACCGTGTTTTTGATGGTCAGTGGAAGAGTGTTCCAAAACCGAGTTGTGTGTCAGACTGTAAAGTACTGTCTAGAAGATGCTTATTGGAAGGACAAAGAGTAAAGGTAAGAGAAGATAGATGGGGGTTAAAGGATAAGGGTTAAGAAACGTAAATCAAATTAAACTCATTTCACACGGCATAGTAAAGTTGAGATATCCACATGAAGCACGTGCGTCGCGGTAATTACCGCTAAGCCTTCCTCACCATCGCAAGGGATCCTGTAATGGAATGATAATACGCAGCCGGAGGCGTGATCCGGTTTCTAATTCGTATAGTTTAGCCCAGTCGGAGTTTGTTCGACTAATTTCTACGTATACGATTTAATTTCGTCGAGTTTCGCAAGCAAAATGTTTCATGCATGTATGCTCGTGTAGATAATTGAAAATGATAGAGGTCTTGTTTTGGGAGCTATTTGTGTGCTCGATAGTAACTACATCGCTTGCGCGGGTTGTCGCTTTATTACATGCTATGATTAGAATGGAAACCGACGGATTTATATTAGCTGACTAAGGATATTGAAATATGAATAGAGACATCTTTTGTAAAAATGTTTCTATACAAACAAGTTTCTACACCATGTACCCGAAAATTTCATATTTTCAATATTTTTCTGTGAAAATATTTCAATTATTCCCCCAGTTTTCCACTTACAATATATTTTCTAAAACTTTTTAAGCAAGCCGTCTTTCTAATCAGCTAAAGACACTAAAAACAACAATTATATTATTTATATATGTATATGTTAATCGGGGGACACTGTCCTAAAGGTTTTTTTAGGGTCCTTTCTATTTTTCGTTAGCGGATGGCAGGCTATGAATAATTCAACGGTTGGAGATTTAGCTCAAATTAATTGTACAGTAACGGGCGTCCGGCCGCAACATACATTTTCCATCAAAGGGATTTACTCAAGGAATGCTCCCTGGGAGCCTGCTCGGTATGGGAGCGTGTAAGCACTCCTAAACAATTTATGGGCCAATTGTTTTTCACTCCTTTTTTTCTACACGTCTTTGCCTGCGGCTCCATTTGCGGGTATACGAATACGTGGTTTTGTATGCCAACTCCTAAATAAACTTTCAACCAAGATAAAAATAGCAATTATCTACTACTTATTTGTTCTCTGAACTGTAAGTCTCTCTAGACTTTTTAGCTACTTTTTCGCCAATCATCGAACCACATTATTATGATGGTCCACTTCATACTGCTCTAAAATTCATTCTGTGTTGCTCTTTTGTATAGCGTTCCATGTTGACTAATTGCAACTGTCATATGTGACACCCATTATTATATTATTATGGCCTTTACTGCCTTTATAATCTTCCGTATAGTGTGGGCCAGCTTTAGAATGGTACCACTCCGTCTGTTTCCGTGGTTCTCGTCAAAGGCGACTAAGTCGCTACAACAAGCACCACTATCTCCAAAAGAGTGAACTCGTCGACCCGCTTGGATAACGTGGTGTTTTAGGCCATATATCCATCATGCACAAGACAATTTGCATGAGGTGGCCTATGTCCGGTAGTGGTCGTTGAAACGGCTGGTTACGGTACCTTTATTAATGTTTTAAATATAAACAAAATGCATTTTCTAACTAGTTCAAATAGAACATAACACATAAATTAATTCACACAGTCGCCGGGTGTATCAAAAGTACAGAAAACATGTTTCCAAATACGAGCACAGAGTACGGAGCGGAGCCGCCTGCTCGCGACAGCCGAGCGGAAAATTGTCCTCGAAAGCGATTAAAGCCTGAAAATTATTTCAGAACAATGGAGATTCGTCCGCAACACATTTGCTAAGGACGCCATTAAATCTTTTATCTTGTCCGACAACACAAGCTGTCGGAGTTTCCGCGGCTTCGTCCTACAAACACGACGACCAACAAAACAGTAGTTAATTGTACAATAAGCGATTTTGATTTTCACCGTACAAAGTGACGCAAAAAGATAAAATTTATTTATGGAAACTTTATTGCACAGACAAAATGTGTAGTGGGCCATAAGGCATTCCCTTATGGCCATTCCCTACCAGTCAACCCTTGGGCACACAGATAATCAAGAGGGGTGTTTCATAAAGTTGATATTATGATAATTAAAAAATATATAAATGTAACACATATGAACATATGCATATCAGTACAGGTACAGTAACATACAGTATGTTAAACATTCATACATAAAAATCCGTGAATTCCTTGTTTCAATTCTGTCTAACGAAATAAAATAGGTTTGCTTTTATTACTTCCTCGGTTGTATTATTAGATATGTCCTAAAAGTTTGTCTCTCTCTCTATCAAAGCCAACTTTCCGAAATTGACATTTCTACTACTCAGTCCCGTATCGATACTTTGGGGTTTTCCATGCCATCTTTTTTTCTTTCCCAGAAACTCAATTTGAATATTCACAGGATATGAAAGGGATCAATAACAATATCACAAACAGAAAGTTGTCTTATTTTTTGCTTTCCCAAGGCATCGGAGCAATATACACATAAATACGTATTTACATATCATAACAATTTATTGCTTAACTTGGAAGTAGAATTTGCGAAGATGTTTGTTTGTAAAGGCGGGTTACGTAACCAAAAGCGATTGATAGCTGAAAACTAACTTAATATGTTGTCTTTTAATAACAGTAGGTTAATTGAGTATTATTATTTATGTAATTTTAACGCAATACATTTGTTTTCATTGTGATTTGCCATTTAGTATTCTGTACCAATCTCATTCACGACAATACCATCGTGTCAGTATTTGTACCTTTTGACCCTTTGTTTTGGCCGTGTGGAGTCTGCCGACTGTAGAATAGCACCGTCCTATTTCTTCCCGGGGGTGTCGTAGAAGGTGACTAAGGGATTACAAAGCTCTACCACAAGTCCTGAGGAACTACCCCATCTCTAAAAGAGTGGATTCGCCAATCTGCTTGGGCAGAAGCGTGGCGTTTCACGGCCATACATTCCTCATGCACAATACAATGTGCATGGCGAGGCCCATGCACATTGTCCCATGTCCGGCGCTGGACGAAAAAAGGTACGTTTACGGCTATAACCTAACCAATTAACTAAATAGAAAGCCTCTTTTCCTAAATTTCAACAATATAATTCAATTTTAATGCAAAAAGTACCTTAATCACCAGACCCTCGTGTATTTAGTTTATAACGTGTTAACAAATAAAAAATTCGTATGACGTAATGCTCGAATTAAAGAGAGAGGGTGCGTCATTAATCACGGAGGGCTGGGAAAGGATTTTGCGAAAGAAATTGTGCTGAGTAAAATGCTGTGTGTTGTGTCGGCCCGGGAGACGCGGTTACGAGAACGCAGACAATTTTGTTGTGAATGAACGAGGAGACGTGTCGTCAACGTCCCGTCAACATTATAGAAAGTTAAGTATGATCCACACTAATATTATAAATATTAAAATGTGTTTGTCCGGCCGATTGTTTATTTGTTACGTCTTCCCGGCTAACCTACTGAACTGATTTCAATGAAATTTGGTAGAGAGGTAGCCTGAAATACTAAAAAGGACATTAGTTAAACCCTCCGCCACCCATGGCTCTGCCAATCTTACGGTTCTAAGGAGCGAATCGTGGAAGGTTTGCACCGTAAAAGGACATATGATACTTTTTATCCTTTAGGGGGTCATCCATAAATTACGTCACACGTTAGGGGGGGGGGGGTCAACAAAGTGTGACATCGTAAGTTTCGTGACGTCACATGTATAAATCTAAAGTATTAAAACTAAACTTCCACTCTAACGAAAAATTTTAAAATATTACCAACTCTATCAATATTTATTATATTATAAGGTTGTTTTAATTTAATAATTTCTAAATTTAAAATTGCAAAATATGTGACGTCACACCAGGGTCGTGACGTCACAAATGTGACAACCTGTGACAAGGAACCGGGGGGACTCCAAAAATCATAAAATTCGTGTGACGTAATTTATGGATGGCCCCTTACAATGTTTTCCAGGACAAACTAATCACTTTTAAAACGAAATCCACGCGGGCAAAGTCGCGGTCAAAGGTCAAAATTTTAACACGCAAATAATGTCTCATTTTCCAAATCTTTATCCTATAAAATTTCTGACTACGTTTTAATCGTTTGTATTTAAATGAGCGGCAAATAAATGCTAAACGCACAGCAAATCATGTTCAACAAAGCAACAAATTTTTGTATAACTAAAGTATTAATTAATTTGTATTAATTTGAAATTATTATTAATGTTATCAAGTCGAGGGAGTCCCGTCTTGTGGATCTCCTATATTTATAGTATCACCAGAGATCCTAAACCTAACTCACTTTTAAATTTTCTGTCATCGATGTGCTGCCAATTCAGTATATTTTTGCAGCTCCTTTGATTATTTCTCCTTTTTAAGAACGACATCGATATCGACGTCGGTGGTACTCGATAGATGAATCAAAACTCGCTCACTTAAGCTCGGCGATCTACCCACGTCAGTTGGGTCCTGGAGCGCGGGGTGGTCTTTACTCTAGACTTTAATATATCTGGATATATTAAGGTATGAATTAAGTATATTACCTAAGGTCTTAGTAAACATCTCGCTTTAAAATATAGTACTATGATAACAACTTAGTTGCAGATATCAATAAGTACATATTACTACAGTCACCTTTAACAGCAGACCACAATGCTGATTGAAACTTAGCCCGAACCTATATTTTCAAACTGTCTAATGATTACCATTTGTTTCGTGTATAAGAAACAAATATGAAAGCTGTAACTTTCTTAATTTTTTCTTATACAAACAGACGCACCGTAGTGGAGAAGATCAAATAACATATCGTAGCTGTGAGGAACATTATTCTGTTGTTTTCGTATTTAAGTTAAGTTATGAAGAACCTGGACATTAAAATCATTACGCACATCTGTCGTTTATAAGATGTTATAGAAAATAACAAAAATAAAATATTTCATACGCAAACTTTGGAAATTCTAAAAATTTGATGACGCAAATTTGTTATATTGTTTGAATAAATTAAAATTTAATAATAATGTTTTGTTTTCGAAAACACAGTACATATTACAGAGATTATACTATTTTTTTATAGAACTAAATTAACCTCAACATGAAATTAATTAATATCAGCATTTAAATGAATTAACCTCATTAATTAACTCCCAGATTTTAATTATCATTAACAATAATTCGAAATTTAATTAGTCTCGCTAAAAATTAATCTCATCCCTAACGAAAATGAACCCGAGAATCTTCATATTCAGTTTAAGTAAGTTTCAGTTTGAATGTACAATGATGTCTTGGAGCAGCATTTGCGGATTCCATTCCAAATTTTCCTGAATCATCTACATTTTAAACAGTTTTATGAACCATATATCATATTAAGCATTTAATTATTGGTTCGCTCAAGTTGTACTTCTGAAGGCACACGCCAAAATTGTCAGACATTGTGTGTGACATTCAAGTCAGAGACGGTTACTTTGTAATTTTTAGGTTACCAATAGAATTAAATAATTATAAAGGTAATTAATAAAGTGTGAGAAAGTTATTTCTTCATGGTTGGCGTTTTTAATTTCCTAATGGAAACTAAAGCGAGAGGGTTTCCAGGAAGGTCATTAATCAGATGTCAACACATATGTTCTCGTATTGAATGAGGCGTTCCGCGAACCTACGCAAACCGCCAGAAAAGATCGTCTACAGAGAAATATGTCACTCCAGCCTGATAGAGAATATTTCAGTAGACAGACCGTTATGTTTGCGAAAAGGTTTTTACTGCACTATTTATTAGCTCTTTGTAAGCGAAAATACGTCTATTTACTAAAATTATTACCTCCTCTCTCGATATGGATCTGATATATCTCTCGATGGCTGAAAGGAAATATCTACTTGTGGTTTTTATATGTCTTTCTATCACATAACAAATGGGTACCTACTATATAAATCTGGTTTATTAAATACTTTAATATTGAAATTCTGTCATATCAGTCAAAAACAGTTTGAGTCAACAGTTTGAGGGGGAGAGTGCACGCTGCAATCCAACAGCCGCTGGGCGCGCGACTCTCCATGTTACCCTTCTCACAGAAGACTACCTTGAAATGTACTGAATTTCCCACTTTATCTTATTTCCTTAACGTAGGTACGTGTTTCGGTAGTGATTGAAATGTGCTAGAGCCCATTCCCATCCTATCCCTTCCCATTTTCCAAACCCTTTCTCCAAATCCAATCCTATATCTCCACAAGTAGGCAGCCCATCCGGGGACATGCCAACGTTTGTCATTTTGGACTAATGTTGGCATGTATCGCAGATGTCTATAGGCGACAGCATCCCCACTTACCATCAGATGAACTGTATGTTCGTCTGCCGCTTTCGTCCATAAAAAAAAAAACTTGTACAAAATAATGATTCACTCTTTGATAGATTAAATATTACATGTATAAATTATAAATACTCTTAATTAATATAGCAAACGAAGTCACGGGGTCTCACTAGTCGCTTATTTAACATGTACAAACAGTAATGTCATCAATATTTTTCCCTTTTTTAATCAGTAATTTATTTCTACTTTACATGATATTTAAACTAATAATAGCCAAAGCAGATCTCTTCTCGACTATCATTCATAAGATCATGAGGCCGTGACTTCAAACTTCAGTTCGTACTACCAAGTTTCAGTTTGACAGGTAACTGTACCCAGCCCTTTTATCATCCACTGCTGTACATTTTATCATCGCGCACAGTCATGTGCATGAGAGATGTATGGCCTAAAAACGACACGCTAGCCAAGCGGATTGGCGAGTCCACTCGTTTAGAGGTACCCAAGGCTTGTAGTAGCGGCTTTAGTATCCCTTAATCTGTTAATAAGTACGGATTTGTAATTGTCACTAACTCAATTATACAGTACAGGCGACACGATAAACAACATCGTAAATAATCTCTTCCCCGAGCATTAAAATAAAGATATGGAACCACAATTCCGCACTAGGCCCATGTGAACGATTATGGCCTCTAACCCCCTCGTGATTACAGAGACAGCCTGTACCCGGTAGTGGGACGTTATGGGCTGATATCGACCAATCTACTTAGTCTCTAAATATCATAGCGTTGTTAAGTTGACATTTTCGTTTCCTCAATACAAGTGATTTTAGGGAAAATCTATTTTAAGACCACATTTTCGTTTCATTGTGATTGAATCTAAGAATCCGCCCCACGTCATGAGCGGAGTTCTAGAATCCTTAGTAACATTAAAAGAGGGAAAGTTTGTAAGTAACTAAGTAACTAGTATTTTAACTAATATCTCTGCAACAAATCAAGGATTACGCTAGAAAGGCATGCGTGTAATTCACGGGACGTTTAATGAGAAGCTTAATCGTTAATTATTATAGAATACAGTAATACAACACTTCCTTTGTTGATAATTCAATAAAAATAATAATAAATGTAAACCACATTATTTCAACCGTGGTTTCATTTAATGGAGATAAGTTAATGAATATATAATTAAAAAGCTAACATAAATACAGACAAATTGTATTGTACAAATAAAACGCTATGCAAATTAATATAATAAGGTTCAATAAAAAAAATTCTGTATATAAACCTATACATATACAGATCATACATATTAGATACATATATATCTTATCTTACATATATATCGTATACAGATACGAGGATTGGACGTTAACATTGAGAAATAAAGTCAAAAATCTTGTTTCACATGTGATATAAGGAACATATTAGATATTAGTAAGTACAATTTGTACACATTATGATATTAGTATATATTAAATTGAATAAATAAAATCTTTACTTTTACTTTCAATATCTAGCAATAAATAAATATAAATAACTAAATACATAAATAAATAGATATCTAGTTTGTACAGTAAACACATACAGTTGCACAATTACCCTCTGACCTCGGACCCTCAAACTAAGTTATAAACCTGTATCTTGAGGGTCAGCGTTCTCCTTAGATTAAATTATGTTCCACAATTCTTATTTGTTTTGCATTGATTCTAGTATGTGCCTATGTATAGTATACCTGTATATATATCCGTATATAGTGTGTGTACGTATATGTATATGACTGAGTGAAAGAGATGATATTGGATGGAATAGTGTTTGTATATTTCATTATTAAGTTTTATCAAATGTTATAGTTTAATAGATTTTCTGTTTGGTATAATAAATTAGTTTAGTGTATTTAAATTTTATAGGCATTTTTAAGCTTAATTTTTATATCGTGTCTATTTAGTGAAATAATATTCAAACTATGATTAATTTTATTGAAAAGATTATATAAAATATTTTTTGCATTTGCAGTTCCAATTTGCAGTTTGCATTGTAACAATATAAATTGTATAATGCGTATTGTTACATTGTGTAATGTGTAATTGTACAACGTGGTTATTGCAAAGGTACATCAATTATTACAAGCCTAATTTTTTACTAGGCGTTTTTACGATATCTCTACAAGGCTTTATTGTACAATGTGTACAAGGTGGAATTGTTACAATGTTAGTAATGTGAAACTGTTAAAAATCAAATACAGAATTGTATTGTTGGTCGCAGAAACGGGACACAAACGGGTTGCAGTTGACTAAATAAAGCCCTAAGATGAGAGGCAGGCGCACTGTTTAAAAAAAATCCTCGATCTAGATGATTTAAATTCATACTTTTTATTCGTCATGTTGAAATGTTGTATGAAAATTAAAAGTTTCCATACCTTGACTAAAAATTACTTTAGATTTTTTTACACATCAAAATTACAAACTCTCCGTATATCGATTTTAAACCACGAATATTTAAACACAGAAAGAAGACAAAATTCAACTCGTCGTTCAAGTCGTCATGCCTACATTATGGAGGACACCCCATGATTTGTTTGGAAACTAGCCTATGCATTGCTGCTGCTATAAATCGAAAAGTCACAGACGACACATAGTGAGAAATATTTATTTATTCTAACTAATCACAGTAATATTTAAGGGTTATTTTTGAGTACAAACCTCCAATAAACATTTCAGCCAGTGTCACCAGCTCCGAAGTTAAGTAAATCAAAGGATAGTGATATCGGATATTCCGCACAAAGCTACCCCTATAACCGCACCCGTTTTCGGACAAACGTTGAAATTATTCCAACCCATCTAACCCATTGTGAATCATTAACAACCTCTATAGAGCAGTAGTCCTGTCGTGACAACATAATGAACCTTATTTAACTTCTATTGGAAAGGTGAAAACTCTTTATTTTGTTAAATGACGATAACTACTTTTGTACATAACTTTGATAAAACATTGTTTTTTATCATGCGTTTGGAAGAAGAAATTTGCTGCAACTACGAAAACATGTGAATTTTTCCAGTAGGTGTCGTAAAATGCGACTAAAAGAAGCGGCTACCACAAGCCCTAAGGAATTACAGCACCTCTAAAAGAGTGGACTCGCCATCTCACTTGGCCAGCGTGGTGTTTTAAGGTTATACATCCCTCATGGACAAGACAATGTACATGACGAGACCTATGTCTGGCAGTGGATAATAAAAGGGCTGGTGACGGAAATAAAAATAATAAAATCTTTATTGTTAACAGATTTTTGTTGACATATAACATGATATGAAACCCCAACTTCTGAAGTAGGTAAATCTGTATGACAGGAGCTAGTGTCCTCCCCAATAATATGACAATAGTGTGCTTATCCAATAATTACAGCTTATTTATTAAAAGTACAAAGAAAACAAGCTTATAAACAAAGATTAAATTATAAAAAGAAAAAAATATATAATAATTTGTTGTGCATGCGTATGTATATAAGAAATTGCATGTATGTATGAATGTCTGTTTGTGTGTGTGTGTAAGTATATATGTATGTTTATTTGTTTTTTGTATTTGAATGTGTAATTTTTAGTATGTGAGTGAATCTATACAGTCCCTAATGAATCTTAAATAATAAAAACTATACATATTTATGATATGTGTGTTAAACGCCATCCACAAAGCAAAATCATATGGGAATTTTGAGTCACAGTGTGTGAAAATGAATGACCAGTGTAGATAATTAAGTACGTGTTTATTTGTGTTAAAAAGTTTTGAATAAAAGCTCTTCGGTGCTTGTACCTGTATAGGTACCATGCTATGAATATGTAGGTACCTATACAGTGTAGTCGAAGTTGTAAAGCCAACTAATGATTTTGGCTTAAATTTGTTTATTGTTGAATTTAAACATTTTCTCTGATTTATTATTATAAATAAGTTATATATTCTAGGAGCCATATAATTAAAATCTCTCTTAGCTAAACTGCTCCTAGCCGTCCGCACTGAACACCTTGAAACTGGATTGGGCTTGAACTGGATTACTGGATTTGGGCAGCGCAGGAACAATAAAACGGTGATTTTCCTTAAGCTCTGCAAAACATACAGCTTGCGCACAGAAAGCACACCTGCCTTTTCATAAACATCTGAAGTAGGATTTCTAAATGGTAAATGCATCATTAATTTAAAAGAGCTCGTTGATCTATGTAAACAGGTCTTAACGAATATTTACCTTATTTATTTTAACTAGTCAGCTCGTGACCATGGTTGCTGCAACCTAACCGAAACGTCGAGTAAAATAAATAAGGTAAACATTCTCGTCAATACCCGTTTAAATAGATAAATAATATATTGTGTGAAAAACGCGAAAATCTCAAATATTCAATTAGTATTGCTTTAACAACTTTAACATATAGTAAACATTAACAGCTTTCAAAGAAATTCGTTGTTACTTGTCGTCACTGTAAATGTAGATGTTCTAATTAAGAAAACTATTTTCTCTCAGTAAGAAATGTTAACATTTAAATCAGGGCCGTCTTTACCAGGGGGTGCAAGGGGTGCGGTGCACCCCGGGCGCCCCGCGCCCGGGGGCGCCTGTCGAGCGCTGAATTCAGTGCCGGCTTTACCTATGGTGCAGGGGGTGCGGTGCACACGGGCGCAGGGTCTTAGGGGGCGCCGAGCGCCGCTCGCGACACCTCCAAAGAGTTCAAAACGCCTACTAGAGGGCGCCCTGCACCCGGGCGCTACATGAGCTAGAGCCGGCGCTGATTTAAATACAAGTGCACAAATACAAGTAAGTGCACGCAGAAAGACACGTCGTATCAGTCACAGCGACACTGGCGGCCCCATTCTTCCGGGTCGACAATTTTCGTAAATCTCTCAGTAAGTGAGCTCATGTTGCGCTACACGAATAGGATTAGCCTAAGCTCTGAGAACTGTTTTTTCTCTCCACGATTCATTCGAGAGAAGTGTGCCGGAAATAAATAACGTGGAACGGCTATTCGAGACAGAATAAAGTCTATGTAGAAAATAACGACCCGCAGTGTTGATAAAATAAAATTGTTTTTGTTACGACACCGTTTTAAATTGTTATTAAGACAAAAATTTAATTATTGTAATTTTGCAGAAACATTCAGTATTCTGTCGTAATGTAAGATAAGATGGCTTAATTTTAAAGAAAAATTACTTTCGGAGAGGAAAAAAATTGTCTTGTTTTTATCCTTTAAGTATATTCGCCCTTAAAGCTGAGATAAGTCATCAAATTATACGAACGCTATGTTGTTTACAAATTGTTTCTGAAACGAGTCACGTTTCCATACAGAGGTAGGCGCAAAAATTGGTCCAATTTAAATAATGTACAGTGCTTTGAGTCGGCCTTGTTATTCTGTTTGGATGGTTCGCCTTAAGAGTAAATAAAAGCCAAAATTTTGTCATCTCTAATTTGTTATTACATAATTAAGCACTTCGCATTCTTAGCTTTATCTTGCATGTAAAATGCGCGTTTCAAACTTAATGAAAGCCTTAAAATTTAATTACAGGAGCACACGTCTTAAATTTTATGGAATCAACTGCTTCATTAAATAGATTTATTTTAAGTATTTTAATATAATCGAATACTACTTATAACTACAATATAGAATACTGGCAACCCGGCGCCGACTTCGTTCAGGTGGTATAGCAATTTCCTAAACCAATTTGCATTTGTTTTATTTTCGTAAATTTTGAAAAGGATATAATAAAAAATCGTTCTAGTAATTTTCGAGTTTCCCGCTTCCATAAACAAGAAATAAATTAAGTCCCATTGTATATTATTAGTATAGATAAGTATTTTTATATATGTTTCGCTCGTGTACGTAATCGCAACAAAGGACAGTTTATAACAGATTGAGCAACATAATATATGTACATAGATATACTATAGAATACCAAAATAAACACATAAAACAGATTCTATCAAAATTAAAGCCGTCCGCACTGAACGGCTATAACAATTTAAACAAATAGTAATCAATGGTCAACGTTGTTCGCTTTATGGAAACGAAGATAAAGTTTAAAACGCGGACTCTATCCGCTAGTGCGTCCGCTGAAACCAATAAAAGCCAGTGATATTCTAAAGCGAATTGAACAAAGGAGTAATAAAGGTTTCACATTGTTAGGCGCGGACAGAAAAACTTCTGCGCCATATTGAATTGATTTTCGCTGTATGATTAAAATTAATTTAATCGTGATAGTTGAAATGTAAATTTTAATCAACAGTCCATAGTCTAGTTAGTGTTATTAGCTAACTTTGTCAATAAGCTCATTGACAAAGGATTATTTAGTCAAAGTAATTCATCCTGATTTTTTTATTTTATGGACGAAGGCGGCAGACGTGCATACAGTCCATCTGATGGTAAGTGGATACTGTAGCCCATAGACATCCGTGATACATGCCAACATTAGTCCAAAATGACTGACAAACGTTGGCACGCTACCTACCTTTGGAGATATAGGAATGGATTTGGAGAAAGGGTTGGGAAAATTAGGAGGGATAGGATGGCATTCCCATGCCATCCTATCCATGGCACTGGCATATCTCACTCACTACCGAAACACGTAAGTACATTAGGGAAATAAGATAAAGTGAGAAATGCAGTAAATTTCAAGGTAGCCTCTTGTGAGAGAGGGGTAACGTGGCCAGTCGAGTGCGCCCAGCGGCTGTTGGATTGCAGCGTGCACTCTCCCCCTCAAAAATTTGATTTAATCTAAGTAACAAAAGCAAGATTTGTAGTAATGTACCTATCTTCTTTTGTCTCTTATATGGGATTGTGATATTCTTTTAAAATTATTACATTTTCTATGGACATTAATCTATAATAAATTATTATTATTATCAGAGTATTTATAAATATGGTTTGATGAGATTTACAATGTCGTTTTCCAAGATTGTGTTTAAATAGAAACATGCTCTGAAATCTGTCTTTTTTTAAGAATTAACTAAAGTATCGATATTTGGGAAACTAGAACCAGATATTATAATATGTAAAAAATATATGTTAGAAAAATAATGTATATTAATATTCTTAGGAGTTACATAAAAAAACTCCTTAGAAAGTTACGAGATAAAAAAAATAATAAAATATTTGTTTAGTAACTATCAAAATGAGGCAGCATTGTTATTTTTAATTAAACAAAAAATTAGTAATTATTTTTAAAAAACGACCAGTGCCGGACAAGCCTAGCCTAGTTTTCGTAACTGCATCATAATTCATTTCGTCACTTCCGATATTTATGATTGTCAAGTTTAACAACACATACTACACACGAAAATAATCCAGTTAATAAGAAATAAAGTGAGAGGACAGGCGTTATTGGAATTCATACACAGAACTGTTGTAGGCCGCACACGTCCATTTTATTTTATAACAAAAATTTCAAACACTGTTTCTATCAGCTTCGCATAGCACGCATGCAATGTTTTCTCTTGCTATTTTTTTAGCTAAAAAATTTTCTAATCGATCTAAACGCGTAACATGCCCAGTACAATCACAGGGTGATAAAGGCTCGCGCATATTACGGCGAACCGCATCGTAGCGCATAACAATGCAAAAATCCTCCTGAATCACTTTCATACATTTTGTATACACCATCGCACACCACCGCTATGCAGCGCACGCGCGGATCGCCTGCCAGCCGTATTTTTATGCGCCGATGTTATGCGGTGCGACGCTCCACGCCTCTTATGTGCGTTAACGGACGTAATTCGAGAGTTATTAGCGCCCGAAGTCTCAGCTCTTACTTTTACAACACTAGTCACAAACATAACTCACAGAATTAGCAAGCTGCAGTAACAATGGGCAGATCATATTTCCCGAACGACCGACGACGGATGGAGTGGATGGGTCGCTGAATGGAGATCACGTATCGGGAGTCGCAGCGTGCGATGCCCTCCAACCAGGTGGACCTACGACTTAAAGAAGTTTGCCGGTAGTGACGGGATGAAAAGAGCGGAAAATAGTGCGTGGTGACGGACCTACATATAAGGCGGAAAGATATAGGCTGATTTTATTAGGTAAACCCTTTGACGAACTATTTTTTATTTAAAACGTTGATATTCAGAGCGTTACTCTATCACACGCTAATGGCTGAGTGCACGTGGATTACGGCGGGAAAAGCCCAGCGTCCAATATGCATATTGAAAATGAAACAACATTTTCAAATTCCATTATTCGCAATCACATGTTTTTTTTTTATGAACGAAGGCGGCAGACGAGCATACAGTCCACCTGATGGTAAGTGGATACTGTCGCCCATAGACATCCGCGATACATGCCGACATTAGTCCAAAATGACAGACATTGGCACGCCCCCGGATGCGCTCCCTACCTTTGGAGATATAGGAATGGATTTGGAGAAAGGGTTGGGAAAATGGGGAGGGATAGGATGGGAATGGGCCCTGGCACATCTCACTCACTACCGAAACACGTATGTACATTAGGGAAATATGATAAAGTGGGAAATGTAGTACATTTCAAGGTAATCTTCTGTGAGAGAGGGGTAACGTGGCCAGTCGAGCGCGCCCAGCGGCTGTTGGATTGCACCGTGCCCTCTCCCCCTCAAATATTTAAAGAAGTAATATTTAAAGATAAAAAAATGTTAAATATTTCATGTTATTTTTTATTTAAAGAAGTAGGTAGAAGACAATTCTCCTGATCATAAGCGTACGTCAGTAGGTACTTATACGTCAAACATAACGTACTCGTACGACATGTTCTGAAATGCGCTTCCCTACTTTTGGAGATAAATCTCCAAAAGTTCTTTGTTGTCAACAAAGAATGGGGAAAAGGGAGTATGATAGAATGAGGAGCTTCCCACATCACTTCCTCAATTCAATTCGTTGAATGGGATGAAATGGGATTGTCTCCGATAGAATATAACGCGATGGTATAAGAAGGAAAATGGGTTCTAACAACTCGCACTGACTGATGAGAATGATGTTCCTCGCCGTGGTCGTCCTATTAAAGTAAATATTGATGTTACCATTAAAAAAATTGAAGTAGATTGACACATAAGCATTCATCAAATTGCAGAAGAGCTTAGCATTCACCACTAAACTAACAGACATAGCACCTTCAGATTATCATTTCAAAATTCTCTAAATGGACTTTAATTACACTCAAGAGAACCCTGTATAAACCCTGAGAGAATCACGGTTTTTATTAGCGACCCGGAATTTTTGCGATCCAGTGTAGTAACAATGACTCCTTATCGCGTTATGCAAGATTATATAATGATGATGTTATCAACAAATGAATTAAGATTTATTTATTATTTTTGTGTTTCTTTATGCGACTACTACTTTATAAAGCTTATTAATTTTAGAAAATTTTAAGTAGTCACAATACAATAACAATAGATAAATGATATGCAATTGGTATCTTTGAAAATCACCCTACAAATTACAACTGCATATGTTCACATTACGTGGGACCTTTAATATTTACCTTTGACGAAACATAATGCAAATCACCCTCTATTCTCACAAGAAATCGCACTCACGTCGACACGGTAAACTGAATTTGAACCCGTAACGGCGCGCCTTGCCTAACGAACTGTGTTTAATGCCTCGTTAGCGCCGCTTGTCTGCCGCTGATGATGTGGCATGCGAACTAGGAACAAAGTCCACACGGTACTGAGCTAACGACATGGAGAAGCAGGTTCGAATGTAGCAGGGGCTTATGACAACACGCTTGTGATAAACAGTAGAAAATCTTTTAACATTCTTGGTTATCGCGTTTGGCACAGATAATGTTAAATGAGGCTTTATCAAAGTCGGAGTTTGAAATAGAACGAGTATTCTGCCCACCTTCTATAATTATCGTTTAATTAGTATATAAAAATGCTAAACAATTTTAGTTTTCTTAATTAAACAGCGATAGCAGATATATCATTCATATATCCCATGTTAATAATCGATTAGTTAACAATACACTCTATGGATATGATTTTATATAAAGACTGAAAAGCAGAAACTTTTCGTTGCGATCATTATATTGTTTTTAGACAAATCGTAATATGTGTAACTTGATTCATATAAGTACCTACATTAAAAATATTTTGGTAATTTTGAATGTGGAAGTAATGAAAAACCATAAAATTTTACAGCAACTCTCTCTTCAGTCCTTCACTCTTTATAAAGTGAGTGGTGATGACGAAGGTGTTAGGCTGTCGCTATTGTCGATAACAGTGGCCTTCGCGATTTTCTGCCAACGGGTACCGTCAGCCAAGAACACTCGACCAAAGAACCAGTGATGCAATATTTTATAATATCCATCCAGCGTATAATTCCTCCCTGATAAAATAATATATGGCACATTGTAAATAAACAATAGACAGAACTTTATCCGACACAACACACACACACAAACACACACAAAATATACATATTATTATAACAACAATCAAAAGAAACAATTTAGACAAGATGACTATCGAAAGAAAAATACGAACACTAAAAATTCCAAAAATAACAGAAGTAAATTAACAAGAATGCCACGTTGCCAGTTCGTGCGTATATGTTTATTACGTTATGATGCAGGAAATGGTCTCCCAGCTCAGCATACTCGTATGCTATAACTTAACACTTATAATATAACAGTCACAGAGCTGATTTTCATTAGAGCCATCGGACCCACACGGATAATAATGTATTTAAATAAATAGTAATAATGTGGGATATTATATTAAGAATAAATATAATGTGTGTACTAAAACTAAATTTAAAAAGCTTATAAAAAAATGAAAGAAAAGATAAATATAACTAAATTATTTTTCAATGCATCGCCATTACTGTAATTTCAATTTAAGTATGTGCGTGTTATTGAATAGAATAAACAATTAACTGTTTGTACAATAGTATACACAGCAGAAACAGCACTACAAAAAGTATTTAGGGCTAGGCATTTTGTTAATTAAATTGTATTTAGGTCTAGAAATTGAACGTGGGAATTCGCACGGGTTTTTCGACAGAAAAGGTTTAAACAATCCCCGCCCTAATCACGCGAATCACCGGTTGTTGAGTCCACATATTCATTTGGAGTTTTCTATTGAGCATCTCGACCTTATTTTAGGGAAAGACGTTTCTGCTTACAAACGACTTATATTATATTTTCATTTATTTGTATAATTGGTTTCGGTTTTAGGTATCTATTCATACCGCTGTTTTCTCTAATAAATATAACTGTAAGGGAAAATAGAGAAATTGTTTTTCAATTACGTAAGGAGATTGTAGAGACGCTCGGGCAAATTCATTTTGTCTTCGCTGCAGCAATCTACGGTAAAAAAAAGTAGAATTAACTTATAAACCATCAGGACTTTTACTTTTTTATGTTTGTATTCATTCGCCTTCCTACTTTATCGCTCTCAGACTTTGTTCAGTAGTTTTCTATTTTCAAAATAGGATAACAAAATCTTTAGTAAATTCAACAATAATTAATAACATTACATCAAGACAAATTATGGTCCATATTTTTATTCTTTCCCACCACTTTTCCAAATCAACTCTTAAATCTCTTTTCCATTCCAAAAGTCTGTTTGTTGTGTTTTGCTTCACACTTGTAATTATTTTAATTCTAAATAAATTAAAGTAATTAATATTATTAACGCGAGAAAATATTTCATTGTTCCCTAAAGTATTGGCCAACGGAGCGTTCACATAATAACTTATTTTTGTTTCTATAAACAAGTTATTACGATGACTTTACAGTTCATATTCGTTGTTCTAGCTGAATTAAGACAACAATTGTTTGCTGTTTATTTGCATCACTTAACATAGATCACATGGTCTCGGTAGCCAGTTGATGTCGCCGCCTCGCGAGATAATGGAGCCTGCATACTTCTCGAGCAGAATGTTCATTGTTTGCATGCGCTGTGTGGCAAGTGGAGCCGTCTTGTTGAAACTACATATGGCTAATGTCCATATCATCTAACGGGGCCCACAAATAATCGGTTATTATCACCCGATACCTGTCGCCGTTGAAAGTGAGTGCATCTCTTTGCTCAATTTGGAAGAAGTAGGGGCCGATAATGCCTCCGGACCAAAACCCACACCAAACAGTGACTTTTTCAGGATGCATTTGACGCTCTTGAATTTCCCAAATGCGTGAATTTTACTTGTTAACGAAGTCATTCATCGAACAATGGGATCGAACATTGTTCTTTTGCTTGGTGTATCATCGTCAAAAGCAGTTTGAAGCGGAGCGTGGCTCTTCTGAGCTGTCAAATTACACTTAAAGTCATACAGTCAAAATCATACAGCGAAAATTTTCACGAGTATTTGGATAATTTGGATTTACCATCGTAATGCAGACGCAATTTTTAAAATGACACCACAATAAAAAAACAATTGACTGTTAGATGAATAAAAACTTTATCCTAGAGCCAGAGTTCTATTTTCAAATATTGTAATTATTTTTTTAAATATTGTGTAAGTAAGTGGCCAGTTCCGGATATTTTCAGTGTGACCTATGTAATAGTAGCTATATAGCTGACTTCGCATAAGCCAACTATTTTTAGTGATAATCTTTTATTTTTTTCGAATTTGCGCAATTCTGCAGTCTCAACTTTCGTTTGCCAAACTAGAAAATGAACTCGAATGTAACTCGGAATATATTTATTTTATTTTATTGTAGTTATTTATTATTATTTTTACGGGCATAATTTCAGGTATGGTTATATCTTAACAATTATGATGACAGATACAAAGCATATTGTACTCGTAGATACACATTTTACAAAATGTAAATATACACACGTTCACAAAATACTATATCATCTACTGTGGTATGGAATGCTTAATACTACATAGCATCTCATGGGTGTGTAGCCTGATCAAGAATCGTTATCCACGCAATAGGGTGCCGATATAGTCTCTGTGTCGCGTGCTTACTTTTTCTGAACGAGTTAATCAGTCTGTGTTATTTTTGAAAGCATGTACTTGTACATATTTAATGTATATATACCTTGTACATTTGAATGAGCAAAAAATAGAAAAGCGCAAGTGTGACCTATATACTCGTAAATATAATAAGTAAGTGTATGTGGTGTGCGTGGTTATTAAATGAATGTTAGGTGAGTGTAATGATCTAGTGTTTACTAAATAGGCTTTAATAAGTTTTCAGTGTTTAAATAATCTAGTTTCTTTGACCAAAACAGGACCGACACTCTGTTGTTTCTCGTACATTGTCAAGGGAGTCCATCCTATATAGAGATATTTTTTTCTATCGACGAAGGCGACACACAAGCATACAGTCTACCTGTTGGTAAGTGGATACTGTCGCCCATAGACATCCGCGATACATGCCAACATCAGTCCAAAATGAAAAACGCTGGCACACTCCCGGATGCGTTTGCCCACTCTTGGAGATATAGGAATGGATATGGAGGAAGGGTTGGGAAAATGGCGAGGGATAGGATGGGAATGGGCGGAAATAAGATAAATATTTTTTTGCACCATTCAAAACGATTTAGCCCATGACGAGCATTAAACAGACTTTTTAATGTTTATTTATATTTTACATAATATAATATTTCTTTGTACGCTAAAGTTTAAGTAACTGAATATTTAGCAAATAAATTTAAGATGTTCAATCTGTAAAAAATCCTCCAAATGATCTGGGATTGTATCAATGTTTGTCTTTCTTTTCCTACCCAAGTTAGGTTACAACTGCTGTATATAGGCGCTTCTCATCCACCCACTACCGGCGACTTCAAGTCGTCAGTCCACCTGGCCGGAGAGCATCCCACGTTACGTTTCCCTGTGGTACCTATAAGGTGGTATCCTATACCAATACATGTAATTCTCTTTAGAAGGTACCAGTGTCATGTTACCGCCGCGTATCCTTTCTGTTATTCGCGTCCAAAAATAATGTGAAAATAAAACTCAATTCACACGTATTTCAAAGCTTTATTCTATGTATCTTAAGTAAAGACAAAGCACAGTATGTCGTCATGTGATGTTGGGACGAGGTGCTCAAACGCATTCAACAATATTTTATACAGACGTTCGTTTATTAGGCTCTTGTTTAACACCGTGAATACACACCGAAAGTACATTTCAAAGTAGTCTTCTGTGAGAGAGGGGTAACGTGGCCAGTGGAGCGTGCCCAGCGGCTGTTGGCCAGCCCAGCGGCGTGCACTCTCAGTTAAAGGAATGGATGGATGGAAATGGATCTGTGAAAGGTACAGCATACAAGACGGACCATTAATTCTGACGTATTGAATAAAGTTTCAGAAGCAAATATTATATAATACCTACTTAAAGAAATTTTTTGTTCAAGTCTATCCTGATGTCAGTGGGATTCCAGTCTACCGCTTAACAGCAAAGGAATCAGACATAAAGACAGAAATGCAAATTAAGTGTACGTCAGTCATTCTTGATGATTTTGCGTTGAGGAGTGGTGTCTGTGTGACTTCACTTGCCCCGGTAGGCGGTGTACAACAAAGCGAAGTAAGAGTAAGATGTCGTGAGGATCTGAAACAAACATCGTTCATCACTCATGTGTATTTTGAATGAAAATGTCTGATAACAATCTATTTTACTATTTCTATTTTACAATAAAACTTAAAATCAATAATAAATAATATTAAAAATATAATAAAGATTTATTGTATAAAATGCTCAATTATCGAATTATATGTTTTATTTATTTATTTGCTCTTTTCTGTAAATGGTTACAAAGGGCGGACTTAATGCACTATGACATTATCTTCCAGCCAAGCTTGACGCTATGCAGGGATATGTCCCAGGGATATGCAGTAGCAGGGGTGTAAATGAATGTTGCAAATATAGAAGATAAAGAAGAACTAGTCTAACTAAATATTAAAATATATATCAATATTAAAATATGAACATAATATAATATGACTATTATAAATTATAATACAATATAATTCATACTAATATTTACATACACTACATACAAATATCTTAGGAATAATACACGTATGTACTTATGTATAAAGAAATATATAATACCACACAAAAGATGATTAGACAGTGTCTGTTTCAAGGTGTTCTTTAAGATTTCTTTAGAAAAAGAAATAGAAAGCTTGGGAAGATGCTTTTTTAATACTGACAGGCAGTGCGTTCTACTCCGAAAACACGAGAAACAAAGTTTCGGCCGATATTTCGATAGATCCCTACCACCGAAACGTTCACTACGATATATCGGCCCGATTTGAATGTATCTATTCCCATCGCACGATACAACCATCGAAATATAGATTTTGACACAGATACTTGGGGATCAAACGTCAAATTTCACGATGACAATATCTCACCTTTTAAATAATCGGAGATTTTAAATAATCGGAAAGTGACAGTAATAGAGTAATAGTTCGTTCTAATTTCGGCCTGGCCCGAAACTTCGGAGTCGTAAAAACAGAGTAGATTCCGTGAGTTGGGCGGCCTGCACGCTCAAGGAGTCATCGAGAAACCCAGTACGGTGAGAGGGAATTTGTAATAGTAGATAATCTCCAGAACGGATATCTCGTACATAAGTATTATTCAGAATATGTATACTGAGCATGTTGTACTTAGGTCCCTGTGGCAAGATATTCAACATGCTGGCGACATTAACTCGTTGGATAGCTGCACAAGTTGCAAGGTGAGTTGCACAAGGTAATGGCCAGCCCTAGATAGTCGTGTTTAGGTAACTCTAGAATCATATGACTTACATCTTCATGAGCTATAATTGATACCTGAATATCTAAATAATACATTTACATATTTTATATGATATAAATACATACTGAACTGAAAGTTGCCATTGTAATTGTGCTGAATTTCAGTGCCGTGAAATATAAAGGCTTTTGCGATCTGCAAAGAGAAAAACAATTTTATAAAAGCCTTCTTAATTAGAATATCGAAATTAAGTAGTACTTTCTTATACAAAAATACATCTATTTCATTCATAATGAGACAAGCTCCAGGATCTTGTTATTGAACGTAATAAAAATGAAATTTCAAGTGAAATTATGAAAGTAACCCCTTTACGTTTTTGGGGCAGCACTGGTAATGAGGCTACTTGTGATTTTTATATAAAATAAAGCACCTTTGAATCAACACGAGGAGGGCTCGTCGGCAGCGTGTGTTGCTTTCATACCATCTGCTTTCATATGCGGCATCCGCTACACCTATGCTCTATGGGAAAACAGGAAAAATGCGCTGGTAAATTTGATAATTTTTCACGGGAGGATACACCGAGACAAAAATAAAGCAGCGCGCGTTTTGCGAACCGTGATATCCGAATTAAAAAGCGTTACGACAAAATGTTTATCGTATTTTAACGTAGGAAAAATATGTTGCGTGTAACCAACACAATAATAGTGATAAAGGCATTTTTATGTACTTTTTAAAAGCTATTTGTAGAAAGAGGAACAATATTGTAATGTATTAAAATAAGAGTCCAAGTACCGAGAAGCATAGTACGGTCGTCCAGGTGACCGACGACTTGAAAAAGTTTGCCAGTGGTGGTTGGATGAGAAGAGCCGAAGGGCATGGATGGTGGCGAGCTTAGGAAGAGGCCTATATCCAGCAGTGGAAAGACATAGGCTTATGGAATGGTATGATATCAAAATAACTTAATAGAATCAAATGACATTTGATTAAGATGATGGTAACTGACCGCTGTATAAATGTCGTCGGCGTACCAGCAAATGATTCCCATTTGACTCAGAGCCGCGCCAAGAAAAAATTTGTTGCCCATTGCCATCCAGGGCTCAAGGAGCTGAAAACAATGAAAAGAACGCCGTTTACCGTTGGGACTATTGTTGACTAAATTTGGAAATGGCAATGGCTTATAAAGATGTAATAATAGGTGTGTAATACTCGTATATGACGGTTTTCGTTTTTTACACTTGATATTTGATTATTTTAGGTTTGTCTTCGAATTTCAATTTCAAATAAGTCTTATAAAAGTCTTCAATTCTTTGCATAACCAGTCATTCACTTGTTTTCTATTTCTGTTCCTCTATCTGGACTAATTACCGGGGTTAAAAATCTTGCTCCTGGGGTCAAAAGTACGCATTGTGCATTGTACAGAGAAGCATTGGCGTGAAAGAGAATGCCGGAGAATATAGAAGCAGTACTGTCAGAGTCAAAATAATAAATTCCATACAAGCACGTCCACTCAATTCGAGACTTTTCGCATTATTATGTCGAGACATGGATAGTGAGCATGTTTCATTACTATTGCACTGTGAAGTGAGTTGGTTGTCGAGGGGCTCCTGCCTCTATGACTACAATTTATGACTACAACCTCAAGTTACGATTTGAAGACGCAACCTGCCTTAAAAGAGTAACCTATTTAGCTGATATTTTCTCTTATCTCAACGAAACGTATGCTTCGATGCAAGGTTCCGCAATCAGCGTATTCACTGTGCAGGACAAAATAAACGCACTCTTAAAAAAAATGAGATTTAGAAAATTTGCTTGAGATCAAACATCGTTGAATGTTTTCCTTGTTATTACGTTATTTAGTAGTTATACGTTGAATTTGTTATTACGAATACCTTATCAGTGGATGAGGATATAAAGGCTGAAATCACTCTTCATATTTCTCAGCTCTCTAACAAACTGAAAAGATATTTTCCAGATATTGGTAATTCCGAAAACTGGATTAGAAACCCATTTATGGTCTCAACCGAAAGCATAACTGCTGGTTTGAGTATTAAGTATTTAAGTGATTTTTGGGCAGCAAGGATATCCCGAACTTTCACACAAAGCGGTGAATTTCCTTTTACCTTTCGCGACAACATATTTATGTCAGAGTGGGTTTTCACACCTGGTCATGATAAAAACGAAATGTAGAAATCGAATTGATGCTGAGTCAGAATTACGATTAAAACTGACCAAAACTGCTCCTCAAATTGACACAATTTGCGAGAAAAAACAAGCCCATCCATCAGATTAATTAAAAACATTTCTTTTTTGTCTGCACTGTACTATTATTATTAAAATAGAAAACCTTATTTTTCTATAGCTAGTTTTTTATTTTCTTTTTATAAAGGGTTATAAATAAAGGGTATATAAATTTTATAAAGGTTCTTCAGGGAAATTTAATAGGGATACGTGAGGCTATAAGTTTGAGTAACTCTGTTTTATCCTATATATATATATATAAGGATTCTCATTTTTATCGAATTATAATGCCGAGTTATTACATGAAGATTTAGGAGAGAATCTAGTTATAAGTGGGACCTCATTATCTAATTATTATAAAATATGTATACAATAAAAAACATGAAATATATGAAATAAATATATTTGTTTTTAATTGGAAATCGTTTTTTTTTTCTTTATGGAATAGATTCGCAGACCAACGGGCGGGCCACATAATGGTAAGTGGCCACCGCCGCCCATGGACACCTGCAACACCAGGGGGCTTGCTGGTGATGCAACGCTGCCGACCTTGCATAATCCTGTTCACAGCTCTCTTGATGAGCCCCATATCGTAGCATAACGGTAATACTTTAGCTGGCAGTTCAGTCCACAACTTTCGTGTTCGCGGTATAAAGTGTCTTCTGGACCGCACTGTAGTCAGCGACTACAGTGCAAGAAAGATGTCAAGAAAGTGCGGATGAACCGCAAGATGATGACGAGCTGTGCCATGGTAAAAACTCGAAGTTGGCATCAAATTGAACTGCTCTTCAGAACATTCCCCATTATAAAGGCGGTAGAAAACGCAGAGAAACGCAAAATCTCTACGGATGCTGAGCGATTCTATTCCACCTGTCGAGTGGGGTCGTCGACAATTCGGATAGCGCGTAGTTGGACGGAGTTAAGAGGGTCCAGCTGGTACTTCGGTGCGCCAGCGCAGAGGTGTGCCTGTTTTGGTGTGTTGTACTGTAACTAACAGTATTCATAATAAAGTGTAGAGTGTGCTTGGATGAGAAGAGTATAAAATTGTGGGTGGTGGTGCCGTAGCAGAGACTTGTATCAAAAGTGGAGAGATACGGACTGATAGTATGGTATAATATTTACAAATGTTAAAATACGTAATTATTTTAGGTTTAAAATTAAATAAATACCTATTGATAAATGTAGTAAATGATTTGATTTTAATTTACTATGTACGTACTATTTTAATTTACTATGTACGTAACTCTCTTCCCCTCAACATAAAACTTGCTCAATCTTTATCCAGCTTCAAAAGTCAACTGAACACTATTCAGTAATCTTATAATGTTTAGTATTTTGTAATCTTTCATTATTTTACTTATCTTATTGCTTATACTTAATTTTACTTCTTTATATATTACCTATACTGTATGTAGTATATGTAATTATGCATATTGTGCACCATCTACCCGTGATTAAAATATTTATTTCCCCTCTTGTAGGAGGGGGAGAGTGCACGCTGCAATCCAACAGCCGCTGGGCGCACTCGACTGGCTACGTTACCCCTCTCTCATCGAAGACTACCTTGAAATGTACTGCATTTCCCACTTTATCATATTTCCCTAATGTTCGTACGTGTTTCGGTAGTGAGTGAGATGTGCTAGAGCCCATTCCCATCCTATCCCTTCCCATTTTCCCACCCCTTTCTCCAAATCCATTCTTATATCTCTAAAGGTAGGCAGCGCATCCGAGATCGTGCCAACGTTTGTTATTCTGGACTAATGCTGGCATGTATCGCGGATGTCTATGGGCGACAGTTCGACTTACCATCAGGTGGACTGTATGCTTGTCTGAAGCCTTCGTCTATAAAAAAAATAAAAAAATGTTATCTGGCAGAGATCGCTATTAGCGATAAGACCGCATTTTGTGCATTTCATGTGTTCCTATATTGTTTTGTTTTGTTGTGCAATAATCAGTTTCATCTATATATATATATATATATATATATATATATATCTAAATCAAACTGTGTAACTATTTGTTAAGTCTTTAGACGTCATTATAATACGAGTACTTACTCCCTTAATTACTTACCACAATGACAAACACAACACAACAGATGTTGACAGAGCTTAATAGTACATTGATGAGATTCACTACTGTAAACGCGTCTTCCAACTCGTTGCTGTAGCTGAAACAGTGTTTTGTTATACTCAAATTTATATTGAATATTATATTGAAATATGTGGTTCAAACGTACTCAGTTGACAGAATTTAAATGGAAACGAATCATTACATTTTATCATTAAAATCTAGTTAAAAGTAACATATAATACAGGTACGAGTAATAATAATCCATATTATTAATTCTTGTTCATTTATTGTTAAAGCCTATCTTAAAAGCTAGTTTAATTAGTAATTGAAATTATTACTAAAATTAAGTCTAAATTAAGTCTGAAAACATTATATTAATATTATGTTAGACTACTCAAGGCTCAACGGGGTCATTCATATAAAAGTTTTTTGATTGTAAGATAGATTAATGTATTACGAGTGGTTTATATGTACCTATGAAACAATAGCCATGTGATACAAGATGCCGTACAAAAAAAGATTTCAATGGACCAAAGTAGACTGACAATTTTTGAGAAATTGTTTGTCTACTTTGGTCCATTGAAACTTAATCACCTTATACAATATAGAGTAGATATGAAATTAGTCTTACCTAATAAGTTTTTGGTGTATTTTAATAACCGATATGATTTCTGTGTAACAGTCGTTTAGCTGGTGATGTGTACCTCGAAATGTAACAGTATTACACTCCTGAGTTCCAATTTCTCGAATTCTCTTTTGCAAAATTCGCAGCAGCATGCCGATGTGACTTGTCATTGTTGTAAACAGCATATCCGAAGACAACATACCAAAAATTGCTGACATTGCTAAAGAAAATATTGTATTATTTTATAAGATTTCGTCATAATTCTAATAAGTGAAGCTCAGTTGTCTGTTCGTCCAAAAACCTGTGGCGTGACCCAAGCAATACGCAATCGATTTAGGTGAAATTTGAGGTCTGATTTCAAATAATCGTATCTTTGTATTTCCAATTTTGACCAATCTTTGATATTTTTAAGCAATTTCAGCTATCTCGGCTGGATACAATTACGATTTCGATTTAACAAATGATTAATAATTATATTTTATTTATTTACTTATTACCCGGACTCACACCGAACCATTAAAAATTGTAACTGCCAAACTCCAGGTACAGTTTGTCGGCATCATATAGACACCATCATATAGGCACGTCACGGCAGCGTGCAGCGTGCAGCGTGCAGCGGCGCGATGAGTCAAGTAGATTGTTTATTTTAATAGTAAACTTTTTTTAAATATAAATAATGCCATACTCAATAACCCACAATTAGGATTCCCTGTGTCGTGGATCCAAAGACACACACAAAGACAAACATACACCCAGGCACAAATAAACATTTGTTTTTAAACAAAAAAACGTCATACCGGGAATCGCACCTTTGCACGGCAAATAGGGTCACTTGCAACTGTGACAATCTGTCGCCTTTATCATCAACGTATATGGTTTAAATTTGTATGACGCGGCGAATATCGCCAGTCATATGTTATAGGTGTCCACTTACCATCATGAGGATAGCCTGCTTCTTTGCCTTCTAAATAAAAAAATTGATATATTATTTACATTGTATGGAAAATTTTACCTATTTGTACTTACATGAGAAAACTTCAAAAACGTAAACCAATTCGTGGTATACAGGTTTTGTTTTGTCAATGGGATATAAAGCTTGCCACACATACCCGAGATCCGCGGGAATACCGCGACTGTACCGGTATATATACAGACCTAATGGCATTAGATAATACATTGCACCACCGCCACCGTTGAAGAACGCGTACCCTAAAAACAATTGATTTGGAACATTAATGACTTATATGTGTGTAACTATGTATGTATATAATAATACAGTATATTTATGTATCTGTTTTATATATATATATATATTATAACATTTGGGATTTTCGTGTTTATCACATAGGCCAAACAAAGCGCACCGTAGCAGGGTCAAACAACATATCGCAGCTGTGAAGAATCGCCAGACGAATAAATCGGCGAAGCGGACTATATACTCAAACATATACCCAGGACCAATCACTGGATAGAACTCCATAGTCCAAAAATCCTCTCCACTAATCGCCACTATTTCTCCAGAATTGTGCGTGAAGTACAATACCATATCTTTACAGTCGCCGGCAGTCTCCCTGTCGCACTAAATTAGATACTAATTGATACTATGGAAATAGTTCACATTTACGATCATTAAACACGCCTATACACTATATTAAATATCATAATAAATAAATAGTATATATTAATAAAAAACTTTCTCAACCGGTTTCCCGAACCGTCTACAAATCATTTTGTCGCACAATTCCATTTGAATAATTAATTAAGAGTAGCCGATTATACACACATTTTCTAGGAGGAATGCTGCATGCCAAAGAAATTTACAAAATGCGAGGACACATCATCGCCGAGTGACCGACACGTGCATTACCTACAGTGAATGCATGTCAGGCGTAGCTATCAATGCTTGCTAAATCTAGTGCGCACGAGCATGCTCGCAAGTTGCGACGGTCGAGTGCACTCCACACTCGCGCCCGCACTAGAACATTCCGCGCGTATGAACGGCACGGCTCGAGCACCGGAGCACGCTCATGTATACAAGGCTTAACATGCAGGCAAATACTCCTTAAAACGCTCCCACCGCGCCTCTGACATATGAACTAAAATATCCCAGTCTAAAATAAACCGCTTATTTTGCTATAGGCGTATAAACCAACGATTTCGAAATGGATTTCGAGTTCGTACCTACATGTCAATCAATGTTTACACCTTCATCAATCATTAAGTCTTCCGTTACAATGCAATTACATTAATTTGATACACTCACAAATAGATTTAGTTGTTACACCGATAATAAGTTGAGATTCGACATTCAGATCATAGTTTTTTTATGAGATTTTATATAAGACCAGTCATAATGATAAAATCGGTTTACAAACATTTTAGTCCCGAGTAGGTACACCTACACAACCATTTAAGTTTATTGTCACTGTGAATTCCTGTCATCGACTGCAGTATTATTCAGTTCAATACATTATGTCACCGCTTTACTTCCAAAACTATCGGAATAATATCACTAAGAAAAACAGAAATTTCAATCCAGAAAATGGATACAGATTCTCCCCGACATGAAATCCAGTGATTTAAAAAAAAATAATGAAATTAAACCTTGCGATTTTTCATCTGACGCCACTTTTGATATTGTGAGTGTTGTGTGCCGCAACTTTCCGGACTATGAAGACCAAATGCGGGCAGTTCATGAAACTGCTCGCACCTCGCGACTTAGACTACACGCCCCATCAGTCAGCTCGTGACCATGGTTAGTGCAACCCAACCGAAACGTCGAGTAAAATAAATAAGGTAAACATTCGCGTTAAGACTATTTTAAATATATATATTAGCATACCCATATCATTAGAGCCTTTTTCGTAACTCCGAAACGTTAGCTGGTAGAATGTCTTAAGGCATTAAGCTCGCCTTTTGTACGATAATGTGCAATAATGTGTATAATAAATAAATAAATTATCTGAGAAAATAACCTTTTTGTCGGTTTTAGTTTCTCACATATTAATGATGTTTAAAAAAAAAACTCGTTTTTTAATTTCTTTATTATAAAAACTAGATATTAGAGCATGTGTCTATTTAAACATAATCCTAAACGGAAGAGAGGATGCACGTTGCAATCCCACAGCCGCTGGGAGCACTCGATCGGTCACGTTACCCCTCTCTCACAGAAGACTACCGTAAAATGTACTACATTTCCCACTTTGTCCTATTTGCCCAATGTACGTACGTGTTTCGGTAGAGAGTGAGATATGCCAGAGCCAATTCCCATTTTATCTATCCACCTTCATTTTCCCAATCCATTTTCCAAATTCATTCCGAAATCTCCAAAGATAGGCAGCGCATCCGGGGCCATGCCAACCTTTGTCTTTCTGGACTTATGTTGGAATGGATTGCGGATGTCCATGAACGACAGTATCCACTTAGCATCAGGTGGACTGTCTGCTCAATTGTTGTCTTATTTCTATAAAAAAAATCTTGATTGTTTTAAAAGAAAACTGAAATCTTTGGCGTAAATACAGTTTTTTCAATTAATGAATTTCTCGTTTATTGATATATCTTAAGCCTTTAAGTAGTCTGTAGTAAATAAGTATAAATAGAGCATAATAACATTTTTACATGCTGTAGCAGTCTGAATATGGCTTAAGAACACATTATTGTATCATAATAATTGTTATTTACTATCTTGATGTACTCAGAATACTGCAAATACATTGCTTGACTCCTTGAGTTTACTTACAAAATTGTCCAAATCGCAATGCGGCGAAGCTACTTCGCTTCATCTCGATAACTTCTCGATTGTCTATTGAAGTCGGCCATATATCGACCAGGTCGGACACCAGTTGCCTGAACACGCGTTGCTTATACCACAGTGTTGTCATTTTACCCAAGCCTGTATTGGTGTAGAGAAAAATAGTGAGCTGTAAAGGCGTTTATTTGTACGAATGGTCGATTAGTCGTATTTGATAGATATACATACCTAAATGAGTATAAATATAGGAGTTTACATAAATCCATACCTAGCAAAGATAGAGCAAGTTTTGTACACTGATGTCATTATTCTCGTTAAGGTTTTCATGAATAGCTGTTTTATGTACTCACCCATAATGCCATATCCCACGATATGCAGACTTGAGACAAACGTTTCAACCGTCGTTGTACTCATCAGCAAATTGATGAGGTAAGCAAACTCCCCAGCTACTAAAGTAAACAGAGAGCTTGTAGTTACAATGAATGCTAGATTTGTTAAGAATTTATTAAGCTTGGTATTTATATCGTCTACAAAGGAGATTCCTATACATCGTGCACAGAAATTGCATAGATTTAATGTTTTATGTATTTCCTTCGAAGCAACCGACTTCTCTTCTTCTAACATTATTTATTAGTAACTTCTAAGAAATCAGTAGGAACGCCTACAACGGAATGGTCTTAAACAGCGTTTAAACCGCTATATAAGTTATATGCAACGAATTATTTAATAATCATTTTACTTTGTAATAATACTAAATTAATTATGGATACTTTTATGAAACGAAATAACGGGTTATAACGTTAAGAAGTAGCTGAATAATAACGAGAAATACAAAAGTTTAGCAAAACTTTTTCATAACACCGCCTACTTATGAGTAATAAAATGTTAGATATATATGTACGAGTATGTATATATATACTTTTTCAACATTCTGTAATACTAATATCGCTTGTTTGAAATTTATTTTTTATACGACGTAAATCTTTAAATTCTCTTTAAGTTTAACCTTAACCAGCTCTTTTTTAGTACACTGTTGGACACGGGATTCCTCATGCAATGCCTCGCTGGTCAAGCGGATTGAACGAATCCACTCTCTTAAAGGACTCACCTCTAAAAAACTGGACTCACCAACCCGCTTGGCCATCTCGAGCGTGGCGTTTTGTGGCCACATATCCCTCATGCACATGACAATGTGACGAGGAGGCCCATGTCCAGCGATGGATACTGAAAGAGCTGGTTGCATTGCATTGCATTTACATAGCATTGATGTTGCAAATATTTAAGGTGAGAGGGAGAGGGGGAGCTATCGCCGTCTTTGTTACTCGCGTGTAATTGTAATGGCATCACTATACAGGATTAAATAAAAAATACCTGCCCCCTCTTAACAATTGAAGGCTCTCCATTGGCCACGTTACCTTTCTCTCACGGAAGATTACCTTGGAATGTACCGCATTTCCTACTTTATCGTATTTCCCCAATGTTTCAGTACGTGTTTCAGTAGTGAGTGAAATATGCCAGTCCATTCCCATCCCATCCTATCCCTCCCCATTTTCTCAATTCTTTCTCTCAATCCATTCCTTAGTCTGCAAAGTTAGGCAGCGCATCCGGGGGTGTGCCAACGTTTGTCATTCTGGACCGATGTTGGCATATATCGTGGATTTCTATGGACGACAGTATCCACTTACCATCAGGTGGACTATATGTACGTCTGCTGCCCCCTTTTTCTATAAAAAAAAAGAACATTATAGAGGACTTTAAGAATGTGAGAATTACGGCGAGAACAAATAGGTAACCACTGAAGCGTCTTCGTAAACTCAGAAATGTGGTCTAACTTGCGTAAACCAAAAAATAAGCGAATACTCAAGTTTTGGAGTCGCTCAGGTCTACATTAATATATTATAAGTCATCATCATAATACATTAATTATAACCCCTTAATTTTGATAGGAAATTAACTAATTTACCTACGTTTCATTGCATTGATCGCATAAACAGGTCATGGAATGTTTCCGCACTAAATGAGCCGGTCCATACCGCCCCCATTTGTGTTGCTAATGTGATTGTACTGCAGCACTGATGTCCGCCATTACAGATGTAGAAGTCGTTACGCATACAACGTCGTCGAACTAAGAACAACTCATAAGAATTTCCACACATATTTTGCGTCATATTAGTACTAATCATCGGGCCATTCTTGGTTATTTACGTGACAGATAAATGCGAAATTCAAACGTACAGTTAGTTAATTAGCATAAACGAGCATTATACTAAATAGTGTAGTGTAATGCGAAACAAGAAGCCATTTAACTGCCTATTTTATCTACGTTAAACCTGCTAACGTGACAGAAACGCAGGCGATTGCAAGTGTTATAATTGCTCTTGACGTTTCGCAGTTGGTTTTTTAAAGAATACATTTTTTATGGAATGAAGGTGGCAGATGAGCAGACAATCCATCTGGTGATAAGTAGACAATGCCGCGCATGGACTTTCGTAATACATGTGAACATCAATTCAGAACGACAGTCGTTGGCACGCCTATCTTTGAAGATCTAGGATCGGATTTGGAGAAAAGGTTGGGAAAATAGGAAGGGATAGGATAGGATGAGGCGGGAATGAGCTCTGGCATATCTCACTCATTACCGAAACACGTACGTCATCTACTTTCAATACCACGTCACTTTGAATACACATGCATTACAAAAAATACCCCGAACAAAGCATAGAAACAATCCAACAAACAAATATTTAATCAGGCAGAATTAAAAGAAAACCTGTTCTATGCTTTTAAATGATTATCTAGAGCAAAAAAAACGAAGCAGTGGTTTTTGAGGAATACGTTTTTCCATTCGATCCATCATTCAGCAACCATTATCGGTTCCTCTTTTATGGGATCGTAATATTGTAATGGTTCTTTTAAGGCGTATACTTTTTGCACTAATTCGCGAAGTTTACGAAATGCCCTTAAATATAATGGAATTTGGATAGGTAGCTGTCGCATAAACGCTTTTTTTTTACTAGTATAGCCGATTTTATCATCGCACCTCTCGTCACCAAAGGGCGATTCATCAGCATTTCCTTGACAAAAATGTTACTGCGTACGGTGCATAAAGTGTCTTGAAGACCTTCGAGACTTAGTATTTAGTTACCATTTAGTTTTTCACTTAGTTACGACATAGGTTTCTTCAAAAGGGAAACCTGCAACCTGAGGATAGAAACCTGCAAGGTCGGCGACGCACCTGCATCCATCCGTTGCAGGTATCCTTGGGCGGCAGTGTCTATTTGGTGACCGTGGGTTACTCCCTCGTTTGCCACATCTTTTAAATGAAAAAAATAGCCAGGAAGAAAATTATTCTACCCTCAGTAAATAATACTCATACTATATCAAGCACTCTTTATGATTAATTCACATACACGCAATTTTTTTTTATTAATTTTATTACGTACCTCACTCTACCAGGACTACCAGGTAGGCCAGACAAGCAAAAGTGTTCCAGAAAGAAATTCAAGTATTAAACAATATGAATTATTCAAAGCATATCTCTTAGCACCTCTTGACCGTAATTAATATGCATACCGTTCTGAATTCAAATTTCATTTTAAGCCTTTTACAGCCAGTTTTTATATTCAGTATGAAAATAAACAGACTGAAGTTTCTTGTTTATTTTGCCTTCAAGTGGCAGGAGTTATGTAATTTGATTACATTCTGTATGTATATCATGCTCTTTGCTTGTGTCAAAATATATTACAGCGTAGAAATATATTTTAGTTAGACAGCATTCTATCATCACTATATCGGCAGCGAATACGGATATCTGTAATTTTCTGTTGTTATAAAGAATGCTCTACGTTTTAGGTCCAGGATAATTAGACGATTCTAAGACACTCCTACGTCTTACATCGAGAGTGGTTGGAAGTTAACATTTATGCACATTGTTTAAAGTCTTAAATTCCGACTAATTCCGACTAATTATAAGACCAATCGTGTATTTATCTGGGCTTTCTAAAACCATTTATTAAAAGAAAGTTTATTATTAAACAATAAATGTTATTTAATAAATGCTTGGAAAGCATTATTCTAAATCGTTGTTAATGAAACCGAGAAACACATAACAAAACACGCACATATATCACAAACACCACACATAACAAATACCACACATAACCAACCCTACACATAACAGATACCACACATAACCAACCCTACACATAACAGATACCACACATAACAAACACCACACATAACAAATACCACACATAACCAACCCTACACATAACAGATACCACACATAACAAATACCACACATAACCAACCCTACACATAACAGATACCACACATAATAAATACCACACATAACCAACCCTACACATAACAGATACCAGGGCCGTCTTTACCAGGGGGTGCAAGGGGTGCGGTGCACCCGGGCGCGGAGCGCCCGGGGGCGCCTGTCGAGCGCTGAATTTTTGGATATTTCATTGAACTTAACGCCATTGCACAGTTTTATATACTTGTTACTTACGACAAATATGTATGCGCAAGCAAAAAAAAATAGTCATTAACAATAATATTTTTTTTACTTTTATTACGCTTTCGGCGCTTGTCATACCGCATTACTACACTACAGAAATAACAATTTTATTTAATACAACACGCGCGCGGCAAAATCTCTAATCCAAAGACAGTGTATGTATGTACGTTTGACACGTTGCCGCCCGGTAGCAAAATGATCTCTAAGTCAATAGAGTGTAAGTTCATTTGAAATGGGCGCGCGGCGCGGCACCTGTGCGTCTGTCATAGGCGAGTAATTGCGCCCTTTGACATTGCCGCCCGGTCGCCCGCACTTGAATATTAATATAATATTATAAATTAATGCTTCTCTGTTATGGAAAGAAAGCAGTTTAATATTATATATATATATATATATAATAGTGTGTTGATATGGCAATCTCATAACTTCTAATAGCTGGACGCGTCGCGATATTCGCGATATGTCAGCTATAATTTATCAGTGTCGCCACATACCGTTGTCAATCTTTCCCCCAACGTGTCATCTCCATCAGCTATACTATACGGTAACCAGCGCCGACTTCAAACACTCCGATTCCCTTTTAATTTATTTCAACAGATTTATGGAATAACTTTTGAACATTTTCCCGAACGTTTTCAGCTTACTTTCCCATTTATTAAGAGAGTTCGCACAACTTTTTGAGTAGACAGAAAGGCGATTGTTGCAAATTTTTTATTGATATGATGGCGATTGATATAATAAAATCGCAATAAAGCCGCGTCTGTACATTTAATATGTTTTGACAAAAGTCGTTGCAGAAATACGGAGTCGTTACCATTTTTTGTCTTTCTGCCTGTCTGAATTTGAATCACGTAAAAATCAGTAGACGTATTTGAATTAAACTGGGCATAATTATAGCTCACGTGCCGGAATAACATTTAGGATACGTTTATCCAGCTCCATAATAAAGTTTGAATGGGAATTGCTCTAAAGGTCACTCGAATGAATAAAGTTCAATAAATAAAATATACAATAATTTATGCGGTACTCAAATAAGTCGTATACTCAGATAAATACATTGGTATATATTATGTATATTTTGTGAATAAGCCTTTACGGTAAACAGATTGGCATTCTTACATCCCCAGCTACGTTCGGTGGCCTCGATCTCATAAATAGGAATGAGGAACGGGGAACAAGAGCAGCGAAGCCGTGCGCAAAGATTTTAAAATCTTATCTAAGTCGGAGACGTGATTGACAAAGTAGGTTGAACTCGATGGCATCCTGAATGTTTGTCGAAAGTCTTTTAAGCCAAAGCGGGAACCGTAATCCATTCCGTTAGAACTTCTCAAAATTATGATCAATATTTCATTAAAAGTATGTGAGAATGCTATGTATAATCGTATTTTCTAAATGTGTACGATAAATATAATCTATGCATATAAAAAGAAATGTCCTGACTGATTTTCAACGCCAACGCCGATCCTGTTAAACTGTTAAAGCTAGAAACATGAAATTTAGAAAATATCTTTCATTTATGACGCCAATACTTACTACATGGGGATTTCTCTTAATTGCACACCAAAACGGTGTGTCAAAGTATGAAAAAAAATATTTTGTCACGGGGCTAAAATATAGGTGTCAAGTGGGTTTCACGCGAGAGCAGCCACGGGCAACAGCTAGTTGTGTATAATTTTAAAGTATGAATCATTTTATTAAAAAATATACCTAGTAATTAATTAAAATATAATTTGGAACTATTGCTCACGTGTAGAAATGTGACCCATGACAAGGTTTACTCGGCGAAATACATTTACCTGTAGTGTGTTGCTCAGGAATTAAAAGCGCTAATATCGCTAATGTTCACCTAAAGCGCTATTGGAGCGCTCTAGGTATACAATAGGTATATCTAGGTACAATTGGTACTCTAGGTACTCTATATTAGACGCTCTATTGTATACAAAGAATCCAACGCGAGCTTTTTTGCCGTTCACATGCTCATGAAGCCTTAAATTAAAATAATTAAATTGATATCAGATGCGCGGCACATCAATGTTTCACTACTCATAGATAGCCGCATGTAGGTAACGTAAATAGGATAGTTGAATTGGAATTTATATTTTTAAAGTTTAGTTGACTACTAGAGAGGAAACAAACAAATAAACATTTAAAAAAAAATCTTTAAATAATTATTCATTTAATATATTTACACTTCATTGCACAATATCGTACAAAAAGGCGAGCTTAATGCCTTAAAGGCAACCTTTGGGTTGATCAGAGAAGAGAAGACACAATTTAAATGGAGTGGTAAAATAAATGTAATACGTTATTACATTTAGTTATACATACATACAAACTCACACATATACATATATACATAAGAATGAATATAATACATACAAGATATACATTATAAATAAATATATTGTATAAATAAAATATCTACGTAGGTTATATTAGGAGAAACAATGTTAATACGAATTTAAGAGTATTTAAAATTGAGAGCTCTGGCCATATGTTATATAATACTAGCGGTGCCAGCGACCGCGAGTTATTGTGATTCCCGTGAAAACTTCATAATGGATCTGGATAAATAGTACCGATCATTAAAATCCGTCCAGTGGTTCCTGCGTGTGGCCGTTCAGACAGACACACGGACCGACAGACAGACAAAAATATGAAAAGCGGCTGTGTGGGTTCTGTATCATTCGTAGAGTACAATGCAATGATATTTTTCAAAAAATACTTCATGTACAGACGATTTTATTATATGTATCAGTTGTAGCTGAAGTGTTACTACTATGATAATGACGTCATTAAACATAATAGCACGATGTCTATTAAGTTGTAATGTTTATAGATACGATTATTTTAGAGATTTTTCGATTTTGAATATCACGGATTGAATTCTAGTATCCTAAATAATTTGAATATAAAATTATCTAAATGAGTCAAATGCCCAAACTTACCAGAATGTGTCACAGTTTTGCCTTTTATTTGGCCACAATTTTAGCAATTTCTGTTGTGACGATTTGGTCTGAGTGTGACGAGCTGTATGTTCAGGCGGAAGTGCACAAAGGGATGTGGTTTTCGTGCGATCGTAAAATCCGTTGTTATTCTCGTGTAATGGCAGTCGGCTTTTTCCCTCCGTACTCGAACCGAAGGTTACGTAAACATCACTCACTTTTCTTTGCTTTACATAGCTTCAAAGAAATTTATTTAAAGATATTTCCCATTTATAAACGAGATGAACAGAAATATCTTATCTTATACTAAGTAGTTGAATGTCAATTTATTTATTAAAAAAACTTTATTGCATTGTTCATTTGCATTTTGAAGCATTCTTTACCAGTCAACCTTTGGGTTGATGAACAGTGATGCTCATTGGGAGGTGCGATAAAATGTATAAATATAATTTAAGCGAGGGTAATATTTTGCATAAATACTTACAATAAATATAAACTGTTTTGCAAAAATAAAACGGGCGGTTTTGATTTTTCCACAGCTGGAAAAATAGCATATAAGAAAGTACGGTCTGAATAAGAGTTTTGCACTTTTTAAAAGAACATTAATTTTAATAAAAAAATATTTTAATGGCGCAAATTGAAGGAAGTTTTTGTAGGAATAGAGCCGCATACAATACAGGATGTATGGGATATTCTCAAGCGACGCGTAAAATCAGCACAGCTAGGTTCACAAACCATCTTAAAGGGAGCTTAAAAGTGTGATCACAGCGGAGTGGGAACGTATTCCACAAAAGACGATAAGAAGCGTCATCGAAAGTATGCCCACAAGATTACAAGCCGTAATTTTGGCTAGAGGAGGCCATTATTAAACTTTTATTTGTTCAAGTTACATTATTAGAAGAAAGCAAAATATCTCTTTTGTCTTCTTATCTTATTGTGCGAATATGAAAACTGGCTGTTTTGACTTTAACATGTTTATATTGTTTTAATCGAAATTTAATGACGGAAGTGTACGAATCCGTTTCTCAATATTAAATAACAATATTCTGACCATACTCACAAATAAAATAATTGAAAATAACTATGATAAAGCTTAAGTGTATAAATAATTCGATATTACAACCTCATTCAAATGAACACACATACATAAATTAATACTTTTATCCATTTTCCTTTCTCATTGAATACTCACCGAGGGATTTGTCTATTAAATCTATTTCCTCGTAGATAAAGATATCGCAAAAACTCAGCTAGAAGTCATCTATCAACGGACACTCGGAAGTGGTCATCCGAGATCCGAGTGCGTTTTTGTTTATATTCCAGTCTGCCCTCTCTTCCCACGATAGTGGTATTATGTGTCTTTTCGCACACGATGATTGCTTATTTTTTGCTCGCTTCAAAAATGTGTTTTTGAGAGACGGGCCACACGATGAATATGTTACATATGTAAACATGTAAAAATATGTTACATGTCGTTGCCACATAAAATACAATAAATATAGATTTTTTGGCTAACTGCAAAGGCGAGTGCTGAGCGCAGCGCGCGAGCGAGAATTCAAAATGTCATACATTTTCAACTAATCGTAGAGGCGCGGAGTTCCGACAAATACATATTTGTACAAATACGAAGTGACTAAGGGTATTTTAGTAGGCGCTTACGCGCTAAGCTCGATACTGTTCCAGAAGCATCAACACACCTTTAGGCTTCGTTACCGACTGTAGGTAAGTATCTACTTATCTCGTCTGGATGAGAATACAACGCCGGAAGACATCAAGCGGCACATCCAGGAGAGACTCCAGGGTCGGACGAACGCCTCTGAAGGCGGGGCTGCGGCAGCTGGAGTCCGACTATAGGTTCAGCAACCTTAAGCCCAGGTTCCTCCTATATTTCTGCAGTTCATCATTGCAGTGCATCGGAGACCTTTCCTCAGTACCAACTTTTGGCCGGAAGGGATAGTGTTTCGACGCTTTATAAAAGCGATACCCAGCAAGAACAAAATCCCTTATAGTAGTTAAATTATATAATTACGTTATATTATATGCCAACATAAGTCAAATATGAATGTTGGTACTTTCATAGATGGACTGCGTACTGTTGAAGGATTAGGAATAAGGACTACCGGGAATAGGGAGTATAGATATGATATAGATATATACCTTAAATAGATATGAGAATACATATCTAATCGATGTTATCCAATTTCACACTCATTTCCCTATTCAACTAGATGACGGAACGGGGTGACAATATCCAGTAGAAAGAGGAACGAAACAATAAGTAATAATAAAAAAGCAGGACGGGATTGATTGGTATAGAATGAGAATAATGGAAAGCGTAACGGGCCTTGGTAACTCTCACACCTTCAAAACATGTTGATATGCATGGTAGTTTTCTGTGAGAGTGGGCTAAGTCTGTTAATTCGAACGCGCCGTGAGAGCTATGGCATACAGCTTCGTTTACCGCGCTTACACTAATATGAACACTAATATGAAGAGAAATATCCCAACTGACTGATTGACTAAGAACACATCTGTACTGATCCTAAACCCCCTGAAGCTAGAGTTGAATTTAGCAACACGAAAAATTGAATTTTTCAATTGAGCTATCGAGCCTTCTTTTAGGCAGTAAGATTTCTGGAAATTCAACCCTTAAAGGGTCAGCGGGGTGTCAAAGTTTATATGGAAAAAACTTTAATGATCCTATTAACTTGAAACTCGATATAAATATTCTCCCATACAAATAATTAAACACGTGTTTTACCGTTTTCAGAATTGTATAAAAGGGCTAAAATTTAGCGTATAATTTTTTTGTATCGAATCACTTAAATCGTGAATATCTCGGAATATTGATCAGTTTACCACTCCAGCGAACATGTTATTTATTCTTCCGAGGAATCCCTTCCGATACAAACAGATTAAACAACACAATACAAATAAATAGCTTTTTTTGTGCCAAATACCATGCGACAAACGCAATTAAATCATCGTCAACGCAGTCGTCAAAGTATGTAAAATAAAAAAGAAACTATTTACGGAAAACTGTTATTCAAGCCCGTCTTTGCCATCTATTACTTCAGGTCTTTGTCAAATAATCAATACTCAATATCGATTAGGCCTCAATATACTAATATTACAAATCCAAAAGTTTTGTCTGTTTGTTTTTTGGTTATGTTCTCGTGAACTAACCCGATTATTCTCACCGGTTTCAAAAAAAAAATTGGCAGAGAGGTAGCCTGAAATCTAGAGATGAACATGCATACTTTCTATCCCCATATTATTTTCAGGAGGAGTCCAATGCTTTAATTCACGCAAACAATTCACGCGGGCGAAGCCGCGAGCAAAACGCTAGTTTGCTATACATATAAAAAACCTTAAAACACATTAATTATTATAGAGATGATATTAAAATCAAAATGATAGTATGATATTAAAGTTAAAAAAATATTAAAATTAAGTTTAATAGAATTATAAATAAAAAAATAATAGAAGCAATAGATTGAGATAAAAGTATTTTAAGAAAGCATCTGAAGAATATAACTTAATTATAGTTAATAGATAGCCCGATGTTAAAAATCACACAGGTTTACACAGGTTTACACAGGTTTACACAGGTTTACACAGGTTTACACAGGTTTACACAGGTTTACACAGGATAATGATAATCTGAGATTAGGTTTTAGGATTTTACCGCATGTACATTTAAATTTGTCAGACTAGTAGCTAACGACTAAGTTTAAAGTTATCAAGATTTATCTCTAACTTAAGGAAGTTTATTAGCCAGAAAATCTTTAGTCACCAAGTTTGTGACCCGTATATAACAAGTAATTTCAAAACAAGACATCCTACCAAGACATTTGAATAAGTTCAAAATTTGCTTTCTCCTTTGTTAATAAATCATAAACAGCTATAACCATGTACCTACTTTTACTTACTTATACCATTCAAAACTCTTGATTACCTTCATTCAAAACAGCAAATCACGAGAAAAAGCACGAACTTAAACATGTTGCTATACTTGAAATTAGTAAGTGTAATATACTCCGTTGGCTCAGCGACCCGAAATGGATCTTGGCCTCCGACAGCAAGCGACGCCATCTTTTTCGGTCCTGCGCAGCTTCCTGGCAAGCTGCCAAATAATAAAATAAAGATTTTATTATTTATTATTATTACATTAATATATACATGTACACATATATATATCATATGTAATATCGTTCATATTTTTTTACTAATATTTTTTTTTAAATGTTTATCATATTAACACAATTACAGAATCAATAAGAAATCGACTAAAGGTAGACGTGTATTTAACATAGATAATACAAGAGACACACTGTGTAATATAATATGTATGTTGATTTATCATAATGTGCGTGTTATTTTTATATGTTTATTTATTGTGCTAGTTTATCTCCGGCAACTAAGGCCGGCAATATATACCTGAACCTAGATTATATACAATATATCTTAATTACCAAATTTAACTACTAATAGTGATTTACACACTGCTCCCTCTAGCCTCTGATGCACTGCAGGAACCCGGAACTATAGCGCTCAAAGTTGCGGAATCTATGTTTAAATGATTCTTATATGCGATAGTAATGACTCCCGCGGCACGGAACTGAAACCAAAAACCGCCACAAATCCTCTCCCATCTCAGAAGTATCGGGGTTTTAAATACTGGAAGCATTTGCATATCCGCATCCGCGGTACGGTACAACGCGATCCAGTCGAGTTGCTCACTTCAGTCGAGAATGACAAACATAGGCATGCCCCGGATGCGCTGCTAACCATTGAAGACGTAGGAGTGGATTTAGAGAAATGGTTGGAAAAATGAGGAGGAGTAGGATAGAATGGGATGAGAATGGGTACTGACATATTCAATTCACTACCGAAACGCAGACGTACTTTGGGGAATATGATAAAGTGGGAGATGCTGTAAATTTCAAGGTAGTCTTTTGTAAGAGAGGGGTAACGAGGCCAGTCGAACGGGCCCCTGCGGCTATTAGATTGCACCCTCCCCATCCTAATATAAGTAAATAAGGGTTAAAATCGAATTATTTCTGGTAAATTAGCGGTTTGCCGACCGTATACGTGAGAGACGTGATGGATCGCACAATAAAATGAAACAGTTTCATTATACTCCAAACAGCTCCAATTCCTCACAAAAATTGACACCTGTCATGTATGAGGCTTTGTTTCTCACAGTGCGAGACGTAAAGTAATAGCTCCATTCCAAATAGTTATTGGAAAGAGATAAATGTGAATACTCCGAGTGGGAAATAAGAAATGTGTTTGGGTCCAGCGTGTCTTTGTTCTGACAATGATATATTTATTATATTGCAGGACTCCGAGACAATGTTTTACAACTTTAAAATAGTTTTTTTTTTTATGTACGAAGGCGGCAGACGAGCATACAGTCCACCTGATGGTAAGTGGATATTGTCGCCCATATACATCCGCGATACATGCCAACATTAGTCTAAAATGACAAATGTTGGCACGCCCCCGGATGCGCTGCCTACCTTTGGAGATATAGGAATGGATTTGGAGAAAGGGTTAGGAAAATGGGGAGGGATAGGATGGGATGGGAATGGGCTCTGGCATATCTTACTCACTACCGAAACACGTACGTACATTGGAGAAATACGATAAAGTGGGAAATGCAGTACATTTCAAGGTAGTATTCTGTGAGAGAGGGGTAACGTGGCTAGTCGAGCTCGCCCAGTGGCTGTTGGATTGCAGCGTGCACCCTCCCCCTATACTCTATACTCTAGAGTGAGATATCTATACTCTATACTCTATACTTACATATAATTATAATAAAATCGTAACAAAGCTGTCTCTATACAAGAAATATTTTTTTGATAAAGTGATTGCAATGAGTACGGAGTGATAGAGAGCCCAAAACAATATTTTTTGAATTTTTTTTAATGCATCACGCAAAAACCACGGTACGGATTTTAATGAAATTAAATATTGTTATAGTTTATGTGCTGGGTTAACATTTAACGTTCTTTTTATCAAAATAAATTATAGCGTTCTTACGAGAATTACACGTTCACGCGTACGAAAACGCGGGCCCCGCTAGTTCTCAAATAAAAATTTAAAGTATATTTGTGTTTCGCGAAGTTTGCTAGCCGTTTTCTCATCCATGAATGCAGTGGGGAAATCATTCCGGACGTCGAGACAAAATTACGGATTCTATCCGTGGAAAAGCATTTCCGTGGAGAGCACTCCAATGTATCGCGAACGAGCTAAACATCTTCTAAGTCTAAGCTAAGCTAATCTTCTAAGCTAAACAAATCCACTCGATTTGTATCCTGAACAGTTACGTAGTTTCCTGCGTACTTAAATACAATTTAGGTATCCATCCAGCTCACCCAGCAGCCGGATATGACCTGGTCAATCGTATCTGTCATCAGTATCACTTAACTCTTAATTGTCTTTTAATAACTATTTGCCATGGAGCGTAGCATACAGGGTGTAAAAGGGACTGACCATATCAAGACACCGAACTGCATTCTAGAACCCTTAATACTGATGTTGGTGCTAAAACCGCTATGCTGAAATTCGACTGGGCTGGAAACATTTGTCGCATGCATCTAGAAAGGTGAGGAAAAATTGTTACCGAGTGGATGTCACAAAATGAATAAGGACGTAGAGGCAGACTGAGGAGGAGATGGCGGGACGACTTAGATGCATACCGCAGGACTTGGCGGAGCGTGGCGTTAAGCAGAATGGTTTGCCATAAAAGAGGGGAGGCCTTTCCTCAAGAGTGGGACACGAATATAGGCACATAAAAAACTATTTGCACTTTGATGGTGTCGAATGATGGCAACGAAAACGAACGCGTACGAGCTCGACTAAGCGAGCTTAATGACGTTGTAGTTTTCTCCCCGTGACGTCGTCAGTTGTCGTCTGTCATGGACTAAAACAAGCGGCGCGAACATTACTACTTTTTAATACTTATAACAGTAGCTATTCAATACTTTATAAGATTGTAATATTCAGTAAAGTTATGTTTTAAAAATTAATTAATACACATGTGTTAATTTATTATCACTTAAATCCGCTGAGGATTTATTGAATTTCATAATACGAATATGTTATAAGCAGGTCACAGGTCAGGAATGTAGACCTCGTACTGGAAAGCAAAATACATCTGAAGAAAACACTGAACGTGAAGTGAAGTGAAGAAAAAAAACGTGAAGAAAGCACGCTGGACGCTGCCATCTCTCAAATGCAGGGCGCACTAGGCCGATCACATTACCCCTCTCCTACAGAAGACTACCGTAAATTTCCCGCTTTATTCTATTCCCCCAATGAATGTACGTGGTTCTGTCACTGCCGACCATTATGTAATAATATGCATTACATACTATGTATGTACTGGTCAATATGTAATTGGCTCTGGCATCGGTTCTCACTCACTACTAAGGGCCGATACCAGAGCCAATTCCCATCCCATCCTATTCTATCTCTCCTCATTTCGCAATCCTTTCTCCAAATCCATTCCTAAATCTCCAAAGTAGGCAGCGTATTCGGGAGCTTGGCGACGTTTGTTATTCTAGACTGACATTGACATGCATTGCGGATGCTTGCCAACGTCGGTCATGTCAGGTGGACTTGTCTACTCGTTTACCGCCCTTTTTTATAAAAAAAAATCAAGGTACATTATTCCACGTTCTTTAGTTGCCCCCAATCTTCCAACTTTTTACTTTAAAGACTATGAAATTATGTATGAAAAGTTTGAAGGTAACACCACAGCTTCCGCCTCGAGCGATGTTTTAACTACTTTTATTATCCGACTTTATGAAACTTCTTGGTATGCTCCTTTGTTGCTTACACGTAGTAAAAGTCGAATTTTCAGACATGTCCATACAAGAAATTATTTATGATCTGAATTAGGCCTGCGGTGCATCCCCAAAGAGTGCTCTAGAAAACGAAAAAGCGATAAGATCAAGGTATCCTCATGAAACCAATTTTGATCGAAAATATATGTCAATTGACACACACCACTGACACGAATTTACCCAAGTTTACTTAAACGAAACATATTGAAAAAAATCTTAATTTTTTGCATTTTGTAAATTTATCGAATTTCAGTGTTCAACTCGTCATATATCAGCCGTTTACTGACATTTCGATTTGAAATTTTGACACAATATACTCCACTCCAAGCGGCTCCAAGACTTATAGAACCAGTCTCATATATTCATATTGTGAACAAAAGACTAATTTAAAAAAAATGTATGTATTATCGATTACTTTTTTCGGATTAAAACTTTGTGTGACATAGTGACTTTGTGAATTCAAGTTTTTTAACACAACTATATCGTAGATCAAACCTTTATAAAGTTTTGTGGCAAATTTAAGACCTTTAAGTGCAACCATTAAAAGTTAGGGCAATTTTTTCGAGCGTCTCGAAGCGCTCCGCACGAGCGCCGTTAGCTGATATCCCATTAATATTAAGTTTCATCTTCCAGAAAATACCCAGTTAGATTAGGTAGTTTAGGCGCACACTAATTTGTGTGCGCCTAAACACAAATTAGTGTGTTAGTGTTATATAAAATATCAAAAATCAACATTGATACCGAGTGTGCGTTTAAAATTTCCGACAATAATGTTTACTTTCTTGGAGAAAAGAATATTTAATATCAAAATGCTTATATAGTTTTAAAGAGTTTTTGGATTTTTTATTGAACAATACGTGTGCCGTGTGGTGTCAGCTGGCTAAAGAACAGGACCACTCCGTGTCTTCCCGTGGGTGTCGCAAAAGGTGACTATGAGATAACAAGGCCGCTACCACAAGCCCTGAGGAACTACATTTCTCGAAAAGAGTGGACTCGCCAACGCGGTTGGCGTTTCAAGGCCATACATCACTCATGAACAATATAATATGCATGAGAAGGCCCCTTGCCAACAGTGACAACTGAAAGGGCTTATTGTACACGCAGCTGCGATATGGTTATAAAGTTAACAATGAATTGTTCTTTTTCTTTATAGACAGAAGGCGGCAGACGAGCTTACTGTCCACTTGGTGTTAAGTGGATACTATCGTCCATAGACATTCGCGGTACATGCTAACTCCAGTCCAGAATGACAAAACGTCGGCACGCCCACGGATGCGCTGCCTACCATTGGAGAAAGGGTTGAGAAAATGGGGAGGGATATGATGGTATGAAAATGGGCTCCGCCATATCCCACTCAATGCCGAAACACGTATCTACTTAGAAGAATAGTATAAAGTGGCAAATGTAGTTCATTTTACGGTAGGCTTCTATGTGAGAGATTCCTTTGATATATTATATATATAAGTACGAGTACATTGATTAATATTAAGTTATAAAATTTCCTTCTCTACTTAAATTAACATTCATTTTATATAATTATACGTATAAGACATTATAATTGGTAATTAAATGGTTGGCTTTCCATGTCGTGTTGTATAAGTACCATGTGTAGTATGTCATTTTAAAATAAATTAATGTGTTATCTATCTTCCTTTTTTCTACGTAGGTATATACCTACGTATATGCATACGATAGTGTAGGTATATAGCTACACTATCAGAAATTTTATAAGTAGTCTGAGTGTATTGCCATCAACATACCACATACTCTTACTTGAGTCAGGTGGATAATCAAATAAGGTTTCTTGTCTGTATTCAAAGTTGAATCTAGGATTTTAATTGAATTGTAAATTAAGCTTATCTAATATAATTATATAATTACTGTTCTATATCGTACAGTAGTGGCTGAATGAGAAGAGCGGAAGACCATGTGTAGAGAGACACATGCCTATTTTATGCTATGGCAGAAGAGATGGCACTCCACTAGGCTTATGTAAATTATTATAATTATTTCTATATTATTCAAATTCTCTGCTCTTGAATACGAATCCATTAACACTATATAGGTACAAATCTAACAGTACTATATAAAAGTGGTAGTACATATTTATGATGTATTTTGCGTTATTCTATTATAGTAATTGCCATTTCAACGTTCGTTTATATTCTAAGAAAGCGTTTTCATAGCAACAACTTAGTGACGGTTACCAAGGTTTGGTATTAATTTACTTGCTAATAGCACGTTTTCAATTTAGCTTTTAGGTGAACAGGCTCGCAAATCCGACAATAAATTGATGGAGAACAACAATACGAGTGGAAAATCAATAAGTAACGTGCCAATCCAATAAACATCAGCAAGACCCAACAAAACTTAATTATATTGTTTTCGGTCAGAGTTAGTTAATCTCAACAGGCTAGTTTCGGTAACTGCGTAGGGCGTGAAAGAGCCGCAGTGTTTTTGTTCTTAATGGAGAGGGCCGCTAAAAGATTATTGGAAAACTTTCTCATTATCTACATCTGCGACCCTTACCACCTGCTTATCGTCTCCCTTGAAAGAAGGAAAATTGATTTTGGAGATTTCTGCGTTGTTAAGTGAAGTGGGTAACTTAAAGATTTCTTTCCGAATTTTAAGCAAATTACTTAAAACTAAATAAAATGTTAATAATTATTATTTTAGATATTATTATGGAAGCTAAAATTTTGGGATTTTTTAAGCTTTTGCCCTCTTATAATCCGATTTTGATTATAAGCTCGTTTTACAAATCACGTAATATTTTTAAATCTTCTCGACCTATTCTTATGAATAAATTTATTAAAATCCTTCACAATAAATTAATATAATGTTAGTGAAAACCGTAAGAAAATTCGAATTGATCAGCGTGAATAAACAGACAGACCGCTTTGATCAAAACAAAAACTAGCCTATTGTGTTAATCCACGAACTATAAGTATAACAGGTATTCTTCATTTTTCCCAGAGTTATTAACTGTAATATACTCCTTTGCAGTTCATTATGAACTTATTTAATAAGAGGTTAAGTAGCTTCTTCTTCTTGCGGTGCCTCCTCAACTAGTGATCTTGACTCTCGCGAGGCGAAACGGTTCGGCAACACTCGCGATTCCAGTCCACTGCCGCATGTTACGCAGCCATGACTTTTCTCTAAGACTAACACCAGCACCAACTGTCAAAAGTAGCGCCAACTACAAATATAACGTAGAATAAAACTATTAAAGGCCAACATCATCCGTGTCATTAAAGTCATCGAAAATTGGACCTGCAGAATGTTGCAGCGGGTCACTCAACATAGGCGCGGCGTCCATTTGCTCCATATCACATTCCATAATTAACGAAAGACCTTTCAAATAAAACAAATATAGTGGTATCGATTATACAATTTGTTTTAATTATATTTAAAACTAGAGCGCACTTACTGAAAGGTCCTTTATTAGTAGATATTCAGTATAATTGTATCGTAGTATTAGTTCACCGCCAAGCGAGAACAGAATTTACATTACACGGTTCCGCTTTATTATGTTCACACAAAGATAAAAAATACATTTACACCTGCATTACATTAGGTAATCAATGTACTTACTTTACCTAACTTAGGTATAATATCTAAAAACTGCAGAAAGCATTATCTCATTAAAGGATTAAATTCTGATGTTTGTTTTTCATTAAATATGAACTAAAATTTTAATTTAAATCCTACTACAAATATACGAAAACTATCTGAACCGTACTGATATTACGTAAACTAAAAGTTATATGATTAAGCTTCGGATTTTATCACATATTTTGATCTTATTTAATAGGAAACAGGACACGAAATGTTAGAATGTGATGCGCAAATTGCTGCAGGAATATTTGATGTTCGTCACTTTCTGCAATGGTTCTTCCAAACTGAATCCTAAAGGTACAATGTTAAAATGACTATTCATTCCCTGTAATCAAGTAGCTAAGTCGCAAGTCACTCAACCCATTAATTTCAAAGCTTTCGGATACAGTGAGAATGGCGAGCAGATGTAGGCAGAAGAATGGCTAGAAGAATATACTGCAATGTTATTTATCGCTAGCGATCCGATTCAGCTTTGACCAGACTGCCACCCCAGGGAAATTCTGGTACTCTAATTCACCTACGAAATACGTCTGTATAACTTGTTTTCAACAATCTGTCTACTGTGACAATTGAAATAGACACAGAACAACAACAAGACAAAACAAGTTTTTAACAGCATGCAGCATTAACAGTCAGGTACTTGAAGACAAGCTATAATTTTCATTGCAGTTTTCTGTGAGGGTTGTGTAGTTCGGACAGTCGGAAGCACTCAATCGGCGTTTGGATGCTACACGGTTCTCTCTTGATGACCGATTAGCCTCTACTTGCAATATGAAGTACACTAAGTATGAAATCGCGTCTGGACAAATATTTATTCTAGATCTGGGTAGTTCACTTATGAATGTATCTCTGACAATAGTAATCGTATTGTTTTCATTGTTAGGAGATGAAACAATTTTTGAAAATAAAGCAAGTAGTTCTAGGAATCAACAAAGCGGCTACCACAAGCCCTGAGGAAATACAGCCTATAAAAGAGTGGACTCACCAAATCTGTTAGGCCAGCGTGGCGTTTTAAGGCCATATATGGTTTAGTTCTAGGAGTATACCAGGTCATTGAGTGCACCAAAACAGTTTTGTTGCAAAACAAACAAATATAATGGTAGATAATAATTTTTAAGCTAAGCTTACTGTAAAGTAAATTGTAAGTGGCGTGTACATTGCGCAACCTTACATTGCGTGTACAGTGAACTACAGTGTGTCTGCATCATTAATATCGCTAAGTTTCTACGGGGAGGCTGAAAGTGGACGGCGAGGAGACATTTTCATTCCTAAGGAGCATAAATTATGAAAAGCCTCGTTTCACAATAATGGGTACCAATAAAATTTCTGCAACAGATACGAGTGTTCTTCAACATTTTATTAGTTTCGTTTCGCTTTATACGTCACTAAGCGTGGCAGTTCTACGGGCATCCAAGGATTTTAATATTACTTATTAATATCCTAAAACTGGTGTTGACATGATAAATTTATAAATTTGCATCGAAAAGCTTTATACCTTTTCTTCGTCAATCTTGTCTATAGATCAAAGGCTACACGCATTTATAGTTCAGCTACCTAAACCATCGCTATTGATTTAATTTATGAAATACAAAACAAAAATATGTTTAATGAGTCTGTGGTAATATATAATTAAAAGATCTCTAAATGACTACTTTAGACTCGTGACCTATTTCTAGAATTCTAGATGTAGCTGATATTTTTATGAAACCTTTGATTTGATGCAAACATTTGATGCAAATTGCTGATTTACCTTCTCCCGAATACGACCCACTTTTAGAAAAATATAACAGTAGTGTCCATTCATACGCGTCACGGCAAATCAGCTCAGCCACCCGTCTGACAAACAAGCATCGGCCTCACGAGAGCCGGGGCCATAAACCACAACGCCGTTAAGGAACAGTATGGAATCCTTCTGGCACAAAGTCCCTACCTGAAATGCAGTGCACTTTGGCGCTTTTTTAGCAGCACACATGTACACATGCTAACGGCGCAGGGCAGTGCTAAACTTTGGACAGGAAGGACAGTATGGATATAGGTCGATAATCGAAACAAAAGGCGAGATTGACCTTTTATGGAAGAGGACTGATTTCCATACTGCTGCAGGAAATATACCCGAGGAAATAGAATTTATAAGGATTTTAATTAAAATGGGACAAATGATATCAAGGATGCAGGCTAATGTAGTCAGTACCACCCGCGATGAAAGTAATAGAAATAATGTTCTATTTGAAATTCGGAAACTAGTCTCAGCAATGTGTCCTTATACGTAAAGCGCATTAGGTGCGCTTCAGTGAAGTTTGCGTACTGCTCGTTGTTATTTATATGGTCGCTGGGAGGGCACGCGGCGCGGCGGCTGGCTGCGTGGCAATCACTCGCCACTAATGTCCCTGCCTCCAATGTTAACGTCCCATCATAAATCAGCCTCGTCCTTGCCCATTGCGACCCACCCCATACGACAGAATAATTTCCTACTCCACGAAAATAAATACAATCTCCCTAACGACACCGAATCCATTTCCACAAAATGACCTTAACTTTGCGATATGAACACAGGTGAACGGAGAGGTTAATTGAAAATCCCTCGTAAACTTCGTATTTTATTTGCAAATTGCAAACGTTAAAAATTTATTGCAATATCACGCTTATTGAAAAGGTTACGCTCATAAAAAAGTCACATAAACGTTTACTTCTTAATAAATAAAGATGCTTGCTGCAATAGTATTACTGATTGGAGGTAAGCATTGCAAGTCTGGTGATAATTCCCTAATATCATTATTGTCGCAATCATCATTAACTATATATTTTTTCACACTTCCGAAGACATTGCACTTTTTAACTTTGATTGGTACAGTTATTTGAATTCTATAACATATTCACTTGTGACCGGCTGATGGTAGATAAGTCAAAAAGACAACAACTAACAATTATTGGTTTGTGATGGGCCTTGGGAGAGGGTTTTATCCAACAAAAGAGAAACATAAGCAGTTGAAGTGTTACGACAATAAATGATGTTACAGCATCCTCTAAAAATAAAGCGAAGGATGATTGCAAAAATATATTATGTTCCAATATATTTGATCCCGTGTGTGGCGAAATACTCACTTCGGATAGCACTCAAGTAAGGAAGGAGTATCAAAATATTTGTTTTATGGAGAGGACGGCTTGCAAACTAAAAACAGGTTTGTAAAACTTAATTTTATGTTGAGTAAAGAAAATGTACGAAATTGTTGGAAACCATTTATTACGGAGGGATAATAGAAGGAGCGGATAGATATGGGAAATAGCATAGGAAGGAAACAAGTCGTCCCCTTATCTAACATACATATATGAAACTTATGTATGTTCTCTCATGACCAGTGTCCAAAGATAAATTTTGTATTCTGGTATTAACAGAAACGATGTGCTTGATAAAGAATAATAAGAATGGATTTTGTGGAGCTCTGCCACCACTAATGGTGTTAATTAAACCAATATATTAAAGACTGTCTCTATATTTATAAAACGCAACATCTGTTTGTCCTTCTCTTTGTCTGTTCGGTTACAACAAGTTCTACCGGATGGATTTTATGCGGTTTTTACTGTCGTGTAGGTTATTTCTTTCGGAAGGTTTAAGTCTACAAGACATCCGAGTATATCCACGCGAGTGGAGCCGCAGACAGAAAGTTAGTTAAGTATAAATCTTACTATTATAAGGCTAGTTATACAATATGAACTTTAGGATAGGAGCGTGCATTTTTGTCTAAAAAACTTCGTATAGAATGAACTAACGAATCACGTTTAAATGTTTTCCATTTTACATGAAGACATTTGGCAAGTTTCTGAGGAATTATGTGGTATCAAGAGAGATAAGGTTTCCTATGAGAGTAGTCGCCGAATGGATGACTTCAGTATAGTGGGAGCTCATCAGACGTGTAACCATACCTGCCCCACCTACTGCGTCGATACATACGCGCCCGCGTGCGCGCAGATATGGAAACCTGGCGGGGGGAGTTCCACGAACAGGCCTATGATCAACCACTGTCACATCGATTTATTCTCTTGTACCGTTGGGGTCAGTAAGTATATTTTTATGTTTAACAATCTTTAGGTTGATTTAACGCTACAGTTACCATAAAAATGGTATTATTTTTTATTTCAAATTAGGATTTGTCGTCTTGGATTTATGGGAAGGTAATTTGCCGTAAGATCGACAACCGATGGGCTAGACGAGTCCTCGAATGGAGGTCACTTACCGAGAAACGAAGTGTGAGACATCATCCACCCAGGCGGACCGACGACTTAAAGAAGTTCGCCGGTGGTGACTTAATGAGAAGAGCGAAGGATCGTGTATGTGGCGAACCTTGAGAGAGGCTTATATCTAGCAATGAAGAGACAGGCTGATAGTATGCTATGGATTCAGTGCACACTCTAAGATGATAACAAACTTGAATTGTACAACTCAATTTAACCAAAATTGTGACATCATAGAGTATATTGTCAGTAATTAACGCTGTATTATTTAAATATTATTTACGTTATTTTGCAAAAAATCTTGCAGGACTATAGTAGAGGACCAATTACCGTAGTAACTCAAACTATTAATTTTGCATCAACCAAACATTAAAATTGTCTTTATACAAATGTTGGTTCAATCAAGAGGCGAACCTGACACCTGCTCTACTGACAAGGACATTGCTAACTTAGCTAATCTGTTGTCGCTCACGGTTACTTTGATCTTACTCACTCATTTAACTCAGTTTGGACTTAATATTTACGTATTTTAAGCTATTTTTAAGATTATGCAGAAGCTTTACATAGCACACTGAGAAAATAATTGTCTGGATGTGAGACTCCAAAAAACATATTTAATATATAATTCATGTACTCTCGTCACACATTAAGATTTCTTACTGTACTTTGACCACCCACTTATTTGGGTACTATATTTAACTCCTATTAAACATCCGATTTTGATTTGATTTGCGAAAACTATAGCAGTGAATAAACACAGGTGACGAAGAAAGAGAAGAAACATTTGTTCTCATACCGATATTGGGACAAATTGCCAATATTTGTTTTTATTATCTATGCCATTTCAGACGTAACAATACAACCTTTAAGTAGATGCTATGACAACGCTTCGGGTTTACTCTTCATGTCCCAAATTGCTGCCCTAAACTCTATGTACCTTCTCGAGGACAAACAGCAGGTTGTTACTGTAAAAAAAATTCCTGAACCCATCACGAAAATGGCTCGAAGATTGAACGACGAGTACTTTTATAATATGATTGAAGAATTTCGAGACAATAAAATGTTTGTTTGAAACAGTTTTGGCGTATTGTTTGATTTTATTTAACTTTTTTTATGGAAGAGATGGCAACGAACGGGCGGGTCACATACATTTCTAATCAAGAGTGTTTGTTATAGCAAAAATAAGTCTGTTGTAATAAACACATAAACGGAAAATAAATTGTGTAAATTATTGCGTATCGCGGTCTCATACCGTATACACTGAGGCTTAGTCTAGTGTCGTTCATCTACGACTACCTCAGAGCAGATAATATTAAATTTTAGAGTATAATCTTCAAAAATAAGCTATTTAAGTGTTATTTTCTTTCCAGTTTTACACACACGTGACGCAGATTTTACAGATTTTATTTTTGTTTCTTAATTAACCTGAGTGACACGAGTATTAAATAAAGCCGACAGACACTAAATAAGGCCAGCTTAAAACCTGGCCTCACGTGATTAATGCTCCCGACCGTTCCGATTTACAGGCGCGGTTTTCTGGGCCAAATTACCCGTCAATGGTGTGCTCATAAATTTTCGAAAGGTAACTCCTAAATAGGCAAAATTTAAACAGGCTCGTCTTTTCCCGCTATAAATTGCGTCACAAACAGCATAGCGAGCGGAGTGTAATTAGCTGCAGCAGAACAAGTATATTTATCAGCTATATTATTAGCAATGCAGTACAGAAGCAGTAAATTAGGGGTGAAAGTGAAAGGGGTGAGAAAGCACGCTTTGGTGCTGACAGCCTTTTAGTTAAATCTTCGACTTAAGAGCCGCTAGGGGCTATTAATGCTCCACAAGGAAAGCGTTATAACAATTATGAGAAACTATGATTATGGCAAATGAAAATCATATCAATCCTCGATAAATTATATATTACAATAGCAGCTTCCTGTACTTCAAAGTAATTCCCGTGGGAACTATATAATGGATCTGGATAAATAGTACCCTAAAACCGGGCACAAGAGCTGGAACTATGACAAATTTCATTACAATCAGTCCAGTAGTTTTTACGTGATGTACGTTCAGACAGACAAAGATTTCAAAAATTGTTGTTTTGCGCCTTGTGTCATTCGTACTTTACGATTTTTCAATAAATATGTAATGTACAACACGGCTTTGTTACTATTTTATTACGTGTATAAATAAAATATAATTGTTTTAGACCGAATATTTATATTTTATGGGAGGTTTTGAAATAAAATGTTATAATTACTGGGTCTCTTAAAGTAAAAATCATTTATCACAAACCTCTCGGAAATTAAATGGATTTAATTCGTTTGCTCTGAAATAATTGTCACCACAGAAACTGTTTAATGATAATTTCGTAATCTGAGCCGAGGCGGGCCAGTTGATGGTGCCTTCCATTATCTAAACGGCCAATCTGGAGTTTTAATTAAATTTTCTGCTCCATACTAGAAGAATATTCGAAAAAATGAACACCTTTTATAATCCCACTAGACTCATTAAAAAGATTAAAAAAGTGGAGTGCTCCGCGTTATCTGACGGTTGTAATGAGCTTCCTTTCCGAGCTTTACTTATTTTTGTATTTAATTTCAAGAGGTTATTAAAGTTTTGAATAATACCTAACTTGAGTCAGTTTTTGCAGTAACGTAAATGTAATTTAAGTATTTTAATGATAAATGATGACATGTATACTCGTACAGACTGGAAAAACTATTTAGGAATTTTATTATAATATAGATTATAGTTTTGCCGTGTCTGGGACTATTATAATACAGTTTATAGTTTTGCCGTGTCTGGGACTATATTTTTTCTACACCACACACTACTTTTTTCTATCTCTTTGTTTAGGATTAAAAAAATAAACTAATAGTACCTACCATACAATGTAGTACCTTACAGTGATTGCAATACGTTACGTATGTTCTTCAGTCGACCTTTGACAGTATTGAAAATTCTAGAAAAATAAGGTTATTAAAGTCCATAATTCGACACAGAAATATAAATTATTATCAATATAAAAATTCTTCTATATATTCGTATATAGATTTTTATATTAGTATTCGTTTAAAATAAAGAAATGAAACCAATTCAAGTAAATCGCTCGATTTTTCTTTTTATAAAAACTCATCGTTTTCAAAACCCTTCTTATAAAAAGGGGATGACTGTTCTGACGGTGGCTTTTAAACTTAGCATCCCTCGTTTGTTTGCGAGATCGAACGCTGGAAGGTGGCGTCTCAGGGCCTGACCCTTGTCAAATGCGTCCAATCTATCACCTCATGTAGTCATACATAACTTCACCGGCTGACGATACCTATACATTAACATAATGCGCACCGTACGCGCGCCTTATCCTTTAGAATAAATTATTCTAACCATAACCCGTGTTCTTACATAATTTTCACAGATTATAACGTGTGGAGAAACGTGCGTGAATACAGATTGAAAAAGTAAATCAAAGTGGATAAAAAGATTTGCGAACATTTCCTGCGGGAAGTTAAATAGTGTTAGACGAGAGGAGACGTGAAACCTCACGGAAACATTTTTCTCAAACTGTGCCGAGTGAATGCCAGTTAGTTTATGGGTCGTCGCTAGTTTGGAAGAGATAACCCGCATGGGGGAAGGAACGCAAAAGACGCAACTCCGACCGAAACTATTTGTAAAGCTATCCAACACTTGCTGGAACAGTGTTACTAACTTGTTCAGCCGGAGAATTACTTGTCAATTAGAAACGAGATAAGAGGATCCCGAAAAACAAAACAAAAGAAATAATCAGATCAAGAACAGGAAAGTGTCTGTCGGCTTAGTGATGGCACACGTGAACTTGTGGCTTGGTTTCACAATCTGCGGGATCTCACTACTGAAGAGCCTCATTTATTTTCAGATCCCGACAATGTACTCTTCACGTACACCAATTTAAAGAACAATACTCGTGTGAATGTGAAAGTTTAGCCCTCTTAAAGGGCGGCGTACAATGGATAATTTAGTAGTGGAACTAGTAGAACAATAATTTCGCGACCGCCATTAATCGGGTCACCGAGGCTCTCATTCTCCGAAGTCGTAAACAGACGCTATTACTCCTGAGTATACGAGTTCATATAACGTTACCAATATGTGCAATAAAGTTAACATTAGAAGCCGTAACACTAATACTTTCATTTTAGTAAAAGATAAGATGGATATTCGTATTAAAATCAAGTAGCAATTCTTAACGGAATATTACTTTTCTTTTCTATTCAGTAATAATGTAATTATAATGTATTATTCTGTAGAACACGTTGGAAATATAGATCAACTTACTTTATTTTACATCAAAACATACAGAAGGGAATCAGAGAAACAGAAGAGAATAGAGAGAATAGTATATAATTTAATATTATAGTTTAAATGAATTGAAATGATTCAATATCAAATTTGTGAATAGTAATCGACAGGTTCGATGACCTACTTATATTGGATCTAATGTAATAGATGTCCGTAGGCAACGACAGTTTCTTATCAAAAGAAAATACAATGGAAAATATATCATCATTGTGAGTATAAGCATAATAAATCTATATCAACATATATAATAAATACCTACAAGTAATAAAATCGTAACATAGCCGTGTCTATGTTACGATTTTATGTTACGTACATGGAATATTATTTGATAAAGCGATTGCAATACAAAGTACGAATAAACATGGAAGCCAAAACAATATTTTTTGTAATTTTTCTTTGTCTGTCTGTCTATATAGAATCTCTATATAGAGTCTATATAGAGTCTATGCACATCACGAACAAAACTACGGCAAGGATTTTAACGAATCGTGGCATAATTACGAGTATAGCTCATGTGCCGAATTAACATTTTGAATACTTTTTACCCAGATTCATTATAGAGTTGCTACGGGATTCACTAGAAAGTTCACGCGAATAAAGATGGAGCACAAATGAAGACGTGCCACAACAAGAAACATCTCTGCAACGTGCACAGGTGGGAGCTATATAATGAAGACTGTAAAATAAACATGAAATCAGGTACACAATTCAACGAGAGTTATTACAACTTTGTTTATAATCATAAACAGCACCCGCTTCCTTTTTGTCTGGGGAAAATTTAATTTGAGACGCGGCACCTGGCGTCGATCACACGCGTTCAAACTTCCTTTATAATCTGAATCTCGGTTAGGCGGAAAACAAATTTTGGTCCGCGACACGTTTATTATTATAACCAGTATTCGGCAAATGCTGTTAACTTATTTCACTGACTTTTGTTTGAGAAATATTAATGAAGTATGTTGAAGTAAATGGAATTCAAATTCATTATTCATTGTGATAATTACGGGTAATTACGGGTCTATGTCTATGTCTATGTCTATGTCTATGTCTATGTCTATGTTTATGTCCACTCTATGTTTGCATATTGTTTTGTTGGTTTTCCATGGAAACAAAAAAAAAATAGAAATTGTGAGAAATACAATGGTATGCTCCTCTGTAATATACCCCATGATGGCGTACAATGATTTACCATTAATGATAACGTAACGTATAATAAAAATACAATTATAAAATTTATAGCAAAATATTGAAATTAATTACTATTTTAAAATTAAAATTTTATGTGACATAATTTGACTACACAATTGATATGAATTTTAGAATAATTTCTGTGTATACCAGAGGTACACTAGTCTAGATCACGCACTGATTATACGAGAGCCAATTAGTCTTAATTATATTGAAGTCTTAATTTATAAAACAATTTATCACTTATGAACTTAGTTCTAGTAAAATATATATTTGATTTTAGAAAAAAATATTTTACAGTCACATAAAAAAGGGATAGTGAAAATGGACTTAAAATATTGTGCTTAATATACAGACCTCTACATAGATTATAAACCCATCTGATATACGAGTACATATCGATCGATATACATTTATATAAAGTGTAATTTTTATCATCGATTCAAATTTCCTTGCTCCACTTGAATTTACTTCCTTTATACTTTGATCAAACAAAGCATTTCATGAAAGAGTACATTAACTATTATTAGATTATTACATATCATTATCTATCACTAACATATCAGTATCTAAGTTAACATATCAGTATCGTTATCTAAGTAAATGAACCTTACTGTCGGTTCTAATTTCCGAGACTATAGTGAAAAAAGTTTATTGCTTTTCTTAAAAATCAGATGTCATTTCGTTCGTTTCGTTTTCACTATAGTATAAATAAGTTTCGTTGTTTCAAGCTTCTGTATACAGGGCCTTTTACAGTATACAGAAGCTACAGAAGAAATTTTAGGTTCGAAAATTTTAACCAAATTCCATAACTTCATGCCGTAAATAAGGTCCTTTTGCTCAGATAAATTCAAGTATATCAACCTAGTACATACTCTTCAAAACAATAGCCACAAAACTTATTTATTTGTTTTATTATCGTAAAAAAGAAATAACCATTTCTATTTCGATCAAACTGCTGTACTGGCGCCTACCGGCAGGTAATTTCTATATACATGTATAACAAAGTAGTGAAAAGGCATTTCTGTACATGAAATATTTAAAAAGAACATTTCAATGTACACTATGAATGACACAAACAACAATTTTTAGAATTTTTGTCTGTCTGTCTCTCCGTCTGTCATCTGAACACACATAACGCACAAACCACTAAACGGGTTGAAATGAAACTTGGCATAGTTATAGCTTATGTGTACTGTTTATCCAAATCCAAATGAATTATAAAGTTCCCACGGGAATCAAGCTAACCGCACATACTCTATTGGTATGCGCACCAAATCTCGCGCACTGCTAGTACAAGTTATACAATATGTGATTTTATCTACGTCACATTGTATTGTAGAGCAATTGTATTGTATTGTAGTATTGTAGTCAGTAGGCAAACAAAACAAGATAAATGTTCACAACACTGCGGGTGGGCTAACTAATTGAATTTTCCAATTGTGCAAATGAATATTTCCGTAACATTTGTTGTGTAACATGTGTAACATAGGAACAAAGCTAGTTACAAATAATTTGTGTGGATAAGATGACATACTCGTACCTATACATTGCTTTGAGGGTGAAGGCTTATAATATAATATATCCATGGAAGGTATCCAATTTGTAGTTCATTGAAACACATCACACTAGACTTAACACCTTTCATTACATTGAGGTCAATTAATTTCATATTTATTTATTTCTTGATATAACATACAGGCGTAAAAATAGTAAATATTTATATTCAATTTTTTTAAATTACAAAAACTACAACACACAGGATTCATTTATAAATTGTTGTAGGTAAATTGTATCATAGGCTAACGATCTATATTGCGTATGTAGTCTCTACCTAAGCTATATCGAATTCATACAAAAAATATTTACGCATCAGTTCATTTTATTGATGATAAAGAAACTTTGTATTTCAACGTAATTCACTGGAGGAAAGCTTGAACAATACCCCTTTTTGCCTAATAAACAGATGTTAGAAAGAGAGGGGCTTATATAGGATATATTTTACGGATACTGTCTCGTTAATCCAACATTCCAGTCTCGAAGCGTACTAACAGGAAAATGTTTTTAGCGAAAAGAAATCTACTACAAATTGCCACGTTCAAGAGTAGTTATTACCCCATTAGAGTGAGTGACTGCGCCGCTCGGAGCGAAGTAGTGGGGATTGAAGGAATAAATCTCACAAAGTAGATTATACACTGCAACGCCCACCCTGAAACCACAATGAGCGGCGGCCTTCATATTTCCTACGAATTTTTCCCAAATTATATTTGGACTTAAAATGTTTTCAGTTGCGACTGCTGCCTCAAAAATATACCTACTTATTGCTGTTACCTCCGCTATGGCTGGCTCGATGCCAGATTCTATTTCTGTAAGTTCCGGCGTATACGGAGACTAGTAAGGACGATAGGTTTGTTATTCTGTAATACAATATTATGTGATGGTAATGCTTATAAAATATCTGCTATTAGTGTTCCACCGATTCGATCTCAATATAAACTCGTTATTTGGTCTCAAAATAGTTTAAAAAAAACCGATGGCAGCACCTATTAGGGCCTTACCTATGAAATTGCCGTTTGTTCGTAGTGGCCATTTTGTACTTCGTTATCTTGCGTTTGGCTTGGAATTCCAAATTCAAATTAATTTCAATTTATAGCCATGACATTCTTTTTCGAAATTAGTTATTCATTTGGTTTTCCGGCAAACGATTTTTTGCTTAGATATCGTTGTGTTTGCGACCATGGAAAAGTTAAAAATTCCCGTTATTTTCGAATATGAAAGATTTGAATACCGTGGTGGCAGCAACGCAACACAGACGGCACGTAATTTTAACGATGTGTACGAATCAAACACGGCAATCGAACGCACGGAGCGTTTCTGATTTGATCGTTTCCGTTCTGGAAATTTCGACCTCATGAACAAGCCCTGTGGACGAATGGAGACTAGTCTATTATAATGACGAATTGAAAGCAAAACTGGAAGCGGATTCATCTCAAACCACGTCTGACTTAGCAGCAGCTTTCGGTGTAAGTGACAAAACGATATTGATTCAATTGTGTCAAATCGGGAAAGTGAAGAAACTCAGATAGTGGATACCGTTTGAGCTTAATGAAAGTCAGCTGCAAGTCTCGAAATTACAGGAGCTTCGACTGGAAACTCTCCGTCATCCACAATACTCGCCAGACCTTGCCCCTACTGATATATATTTTTCGGAATTTGGATTTACACGGGAAAAATTCAACTCCAATGAGGTAATGGAAACTGCCTTCAGAGAATTCATGGATTCCCGTCCCCGGGTGTTCATAGCAGCGACATCATCGACTTCCATTAAAACGACAAAAGTGCATTGATAATAATGGACAATACATCGATTAATTAAATATGTAATTTTAATACAAAAAAGAAATATTTGAACTTTTCCATATAAAACGGCAATTTCATAAGTAAGGACCTAATAGTTAAAAGTATTCAGACAAATCAGTTGTGTTTTGAACTGATTGTTTTGAATTCAGTTAGTAATCTTTAGTCGAGACGTAATGATCTATTTTTTTCGAAATTCTTACATCGTGATCTGTATAATAGGTAGATTCAAAACCTCCTCCTACAAATATTTTATTTGAAGATCTATAAACCAACGAGAAAGCAAGCAAGCTGTACTCAAGTAGATTCCTATTGCTACGAGTATGCGGCACTTAGTATCTGCTACGCCGTAGCCGGTGCCGTAGCTGTGACTTCGTAAAAAGTATATATTTACTTGAATAACTTATATTCGCGACTTAACATTTGATCTCAGAAACAAGTCAAAAGACTGTTTTTCATTTTAATATGTTTAATTTATTCAGAGAAAGTCATATAAGAAACTCGAGCGAATTCCTATTGCTTTCCTTAATTCTACTCGGCAGTTAATATCTGCTACGCCTGTAGCCGTAGCTCCGTTTATTTAACGGAAAAGTGATATGTGGAACTAAAACAAACTTCTGTTGCTATATCCATACGACACAGGTGTAGCCAGTGGACAGTTGACGTTTGTTTACGAAACCAATACCAAAAGTTTCCCTTCAACGTGTTCATTTTACTTAACGAGAAATCCAAATAACGGTCTCAAGCGAATTTTTATACTTTTCTTCACTATAATGGGGGTAGTATCTGCTAGAGTAGCCGGTAGAGCAGTTTCGTAGGGTATAGTGTCGATTAAATCGTCTGTATAGAATGCTAATGCTATGCATGCATGCTAGAATAGCCGATAGAGCAGTTCCGTAGGGTATAGTGTCGATTAAATTGTAAAATGTAATAAAATGCTAATGCTATCCCTGCACCGTGCCTCTGTGAACATACGTGTTTCGCGTATTGTTTTGCATTGAAGCGGATTTTCTTTTTCACTTATTACTTTTATATTGATTTTTACTCAAAATATATATGGTATTATTTGAGAAAAGGGACCTTCTTGTCAATTCGAGAATGTTTTCCCAGATATTGCGACTTAAGAAATGTTGAAACAACAAAATTGTAAGTTAGATAATAATGTCCTTTCGCTGAGGTACGTTACATGAAATATATGTTATTATTAAATATACCGCACAGGCTTTCATATGCAATGACGAGGGGTTATTCGGTCCACCATACTGGTTTAATGCGGATTGATAATTAATTAATTATTTGCATTTTCATACTGGATGTTGTTTGACCGTGTGGTGTCAGCCGGCTATTCGATGTTGTATAATTAATTATTATTCGAAATAAGTAAGTTTTTTTATAGAAAAAAGGCGGCGGACGAACATACAGACCATCTGATGCAAGTGAATACTGTCGTCCATAGACATCCGCAATCCATGCCAACATCAGTCCAGAATGACAAACGTTGGCAAACACCCTAGATGCCTGCTTACAGTGCTTACCCTTACGGGTTAAGAAATGGATTGGGAAAATGGGGAGGGAATGGGATGGAGAATGGATGGGAAATACGATAAAGTAGGAAATGCAGTACATTTCAAGGTAGTCTTCTGTGAGAGGGGGGGTTAACGTGGCCAGTCGAGTGCGCCCAGCGGCTGTGGGAATTCAGCGTGCACTCTCCCCCTACAATTTCGTCATTAGTCTACAACATAAGTTTTCTACAACATAAGTTTATGAGCAACATAGTCTATGGGCGACGGTGTCCACTTACCACCAGGTGGAGTGTATCCACGTCTGCCACTAAACTATCTATTCTCGACTCATACGTGAGGTGGTATAGATTTTTAAAATTAACACTAACTAGGTGTTAAATGAAACATCGTAAGAAAAGCCGCATGTTTAAAAATTTTAAAAAGTATCAAACCTCCACCAATCCGCACTAGGCTCATATGTGGTACATATGGCCCGCAGGCCGCTAGTAATTTACCAGAGCAGGCCGGTGCCTGCAGTGGGATGTTATAAGCTGATATCGTAAACAGAAAATGACAGGGATAAAGGGGAAGGCTGTGAAGGGAATCTCAGACTGTCAAAACAACAATTTATCATTTACTCGTACAATATTCAGAAAGGCGGAACAGGATCCTCTTAGATCCATGTATAATTCGATGTTAGTGATTCATGAAGACAAAGTTCCCCGTTGGGGGCCTTAAAATTAGTACACGCGTGTCCCGACCGCCATTCCTGGAATATTTCGGCTTTGTTTCACATGAAAAATATTTGCTAATACTGATTAAACAACGACGAAAAGCTCCACAAGAACTGATAAATTTATAGTCATATGACGATAAATAGCTTATAGGTTGAAAAGCTACATTTACGAGGTCCCATCTCGTACTAACCTCCAACGTCATGAATCAGTGTGGTGACATTGGTGCATTACGTATTACATATAGCACGTGTGCTATATAATAAATTATTAAAATGTTAGCAATGCGTGGTGACATGGATGTTTTCTTCTCAAATGAGCGTGATCTAAGCAGGTTTGCAGTGTAATTCTTAGTGAAATCGTTTTAAAAAATGTACATTCTGTTGTTTAAATAAATAAATGTGACTAATACAAAAGCATAATTATGCTTTTGTATTAGTGGTCCTGTTGTACCGAGTCGCACTTGATTCGAATTAGACAAATAATAATATTTTTGGAAATAAATATCTGTCCTCATAACACTGAATATATTCGGCGTGGTTATAATAATTTTAATAATTGTATTCCCGTGATACATATACATATACTTGCATAAATCAATGCTTCTCTTTAAGATACACATTGTACTTGTACTTGTATCAACCTATAACGTCCCGTTGCAAGGCACGGGCCTCCAATAGTAATTACGGGGCCGTAATTCAACACGCGGGCCCATTGACGGATCACATACTCGTTTTATTTTTTTATTTCTAGAGCATGCGGGTTTCCTCACGATGTTTTCATATTAAAACCTGTTGATATAATTATTATATGTATTGTGTTATTATAATATTTATATGCTTTAGTAATAATAACAATGTATTTATTCATTCAGACAACAGATCCATACAAATGTTAGTAAGTAAGTTAAAAACTATGTTAGTACTTTATAACTAGGGTGGATTTAGTAATTTAATTAACTGTTCCACAACAGGACAATTAAATTTCTCTGAAATCATCTACCGGATGCTGATGGAGTTGCCCCTCGTTCTGCTTAATAGTGAGGCGGTCTTCATCCGCAGGGGCCTCAAAGCTATCCGTACGGTTTTCAGCGAACATCCAAGACGCGCTGCAGAACCGAGGCAAGCCCAACAGCGCCATGGAGGCGTTATTATACTGGATCCGCAGAGCACTGTACGTCTTTTGAGTACAGCGAACCCATAGGCTGCCCTAGTAAAATGAAGTGCAATAAGCTTTAAGGCGTTAGTTTTACTGGTCTAGAACACTAGGCAAACCCACAGGCCAACATAGTAATGGGTAATCGAGTAAGGGATATTCAACAAATACACATACAACACTCTTTTGCACTTCATCATTAACATAATCAATAGTCGCCTAAGTGGCGCTAACAGCAAATACAACGTTGTAGAACAGTCCTTTTCTATCAGTAAATGAAAATCAACAACGCAAAAAACATATCGTGCTGACATTAGTCAACCTGTCAATTACATGTCGATATCTTTTGTGAACAAACGTTTTCATTCTTTGTACCCGCAGCTGTCAAGTAAATAATAGTTTCCTTGCAATTTGCTACTAACTGCCGAAGCTGTCAATCCCTCGCTCGGGAGCAAACGTCCACGACTTTCTTTATTTGACACATGACTTGACCTTCCCCGCCAACTCGACATTGACCAACCCGGGTATTGTTTCCGTCAGTTAACTGTTGTTGTAAGTAAATACTAATAATTGTATTATTATATAGATATACATTTTAATTTTTTATCATTATTATATTGTATTATCGTTTTATTGGTATTATTTTGTATTACTTCATTGCAATATTATTTATTTTATTAGTATTATGTGCCTACCTCTTCGTCTAAAATTTAGACGAAGAGGTAGGCTCTAAATCATTTCATTGTCCCTTGGTTGCCCGGAATGGGTCGCTTTTAGCGATAAGACCACCTGCTGATTCTGTATATGTTATGGTTAATTAATGTAAATAATTAGTAATAAACAGGAATGCAGTAAGGAATTTTCATTCATTCATTAATATCGGTGTTATATTCTATAGAAATGAATAGATATGAAATTTAAACATAATTGTTAATATGACGTACATCAATCAACTAAAAAAGGTAGCATTCAAATGGCATGTGTGTGGCGGTCAAATTGACCTCCTATTAGTTCAGTTTGACACTTGACGTCAAAAGATGATGTACAATTATAGCAGTTTTATCTATTGCAATTCTTGCGTACTATAAACGTGTACGAATTGGATAAAAAAAGCTGATGGTGATACCATCAGTTAGTATTGTAATAAGAGCCTGTAATAGAAAATTTAAAACAATACTTTGCCCGTCAAATTTATAAGGACTTATATTCAGTTTTTTTTTTTTTATGTACGAAGGCGGCAGACGAGCATACAGTCCACCTGATGGTAAGTGGATATTGTCGCCCATAGACATCCGGGATACATGCCAACATTAGTCCAAAATGACAGATGTTGGCACGCCCCCGGATGCGCTGCTTACCTTTGGAGATATAGGAATGGATTTGGAGAAAAGGTTGGGGAAATGGGGAGGGATAGGATGGGATGGGAATGGGCTCTGGCACATCTCACTAACTACCGAAACACGTACGTACATTGGGGAAATACGATAAAGTGGGAAATGCAGTACATTTCAAGGTAGCCTTCTGTGAGAAAGGGGTAACGTGGCCAGTCGAGCGCGCCCAGCGGCTGTTGGATTGCAGGGTGCACTCTCCCCCCCTCAAAAATTATAGTTAGTTCAATGGTACACATTGAACTTGATTACCCATTTTTTATATGAAACGACTGCCGGATATTCTGATATGGATATAGTTTTCGGAGAGCAAGAGTATAAAATATGGTTAGGGGAACCTAAAAGATCCCACTGGGTCGAAGTGATTACCCATCCCAATAAATAAAACGCCTGATGAGATAAGATTAAATCTCACACCTTCGATTGCAGACAACAATTCGAAAGCCGGTTCAATCGAATAAACAAGTGCATAGCAGCCCGTAAATAAATGAAAAACTGCTAAATAATAAATGCTGAATAAATGCTCTCCTGAAAAACTGTAAATAATTTCTTTTGATAGTTTTTTTTATTTTGTTTTCACTTTAAGGAACAGCCTCGGTAAATACACAAATTAACACAAAACATGGCTACATAACTTCATTGAAAAAATAAGTTTCTCATAATCACAAAGTTAAAGTTAAATTGATCAAAATGCACGTGTCTTAGTAATATATCGTTGTTTTATAAAAATAATTACATTACTTACATTTAAAAAAAACCTATTTCGATCTATTTTTAGTTGTCAAAAATTAACCCGATTTCAGGGATATTTTTTCTTATCTAATGGGTACTGCAATATTCTTTATCTAATTGTGTTATCGTGTGTTTTAAGGCCAAACATCCTCATGCACAAGACAATGAGGAAGCCCTTGTCTACAGCGGACGATAAAAGGGCTGGTTACGTTGACAGTAATACGAGTAATTGAAACAAATGAAAGAATTCCATTTATTTTTGACGTGTACACCTGGAAGATTCATCATTTTATGATTTCATTCTTTCAAGATTCTCAAACTTATAGACATGTACCTAATGTAGAATGAGCTGGAGCTTGGTAATAGTGAATTATGTACAGAAAAGTATTGACTTAGTTCTCACAAGACATGCCAGTTCTGTCATACCTTAGGCTACATAAAACAACATAACCGCATAAACAATTGTCAAACGAGACAAACCACTTAGCGGTAAGTGGATACTTTCGCTCATGGACACCTGCGATATACCCGTATGTCAACATCAATCAAGAGTGATGTCATGAATGTTAACAAGTCCCCGGATGTCTACCTTTACAGATTTAGTAGTGGATTTAAAAAAATATATGATTTTAGACAAGTATAATGGCATAAATTGATTTTTTTTAAATGTCACTCGGTGTATTTGAGATAAGATTGCATAAGATGGAATGACGAGCAAAAATAAATATATATTTTTTATAGAAAAAAATGGCGGCATACGAGCATACAGTCTACCTGATTGTAAGTGGATACTGTCATCCATAGACATCCATACTGTCATCCAGAATGAGAAACGTTGGCACGCCCCGGATGCGCTGCCCACCTTTGCAGATTAAGGAATGTATTGGGAAAGTGGGAAGGGATAGGATGGGATGAGAATGGGCTCTGGCATATATCACTCACTACAGAAACACGTACGTACAATGGGGGAATACGAAGTACATTTCAAGGTAGTCTTCTGTGAGAGAGGGGTAGCGTGGCGAGTCGAGTGCGCCCAGCGACATGGGAATTCAGCATACGCTCACCCTAACAAATGAGAATAGAATATAATGAGATAATGACAATAGAAATATATATGGAAAATATAGTGACAATTTTCCATTATCAAATTATTATTTATTTTCCTTATTCGGTGGCATTAGATGGGATACCTAATTTGGACATGACTAACTTTTTAATTTTAATAATACCGCCATATATAAACTTGGCGCTTGGCGGTACAGCTTAATATATAAGATGCTGGTAGCGAGAGCACACCCTCCTGTCACTTCCTAGTCGCCAAGTACAAATAGTACTATAAAAAGTATATATGCAGATATGTACGCGTATGTAAAGCCTTTAAAATGTTCGCCAAAAAGTGTAGAGAGAGAGACAGGTGCGACGGACGGCGGCCGGAAAAAATAATAAAGGTCCCATTGTTTGCCTACGGGATATCACACAGTGTAAAATCATACTCCTACATTTTTATATTCATACATATGTATATTATGTAAAGGACAGTCTGTATTAAATATTAATTTTTATTTAAAAAAAATACTCTACATTATGGTACAAAAAGCGAGTTTAATGCCTTAAGGAATTCTCCAGCAGCTAACCATTGGTTTGATCAGAGAGATACATTGGGAGGTGCGATAAGAGCTATAAATATTATATATAACTGATCTGTTTGATCATCCTAATTTTGGTAACAACTTTGTCCGATTTTCTTGCTAGTATCACTATAATGCAAGGCATATTCCAACAGGTTTTTTTTTATCAAAATCGGTAAGTACTAGTCTTTTTGTATCTTTAATGTATCATAGATTTACTCGTACCTGTATTCTGTACAACTGTAATAATAAAAGAAAGTTACAGGTGCAGCGTAGAGGAAGACCGCAGTCTCAATTCATTCCACACCTACAGGTTAGGGTAGGTTAGTTTGCGGATCACACAGTGATCGGCAACTCCTTGTCGAGTACGGACAGATGCACCACTCTTGGGTGAAACTCTTGGGTTAAAAAGACCTTCAATGCATTCCCCTTTGAATAGACGATATCTTAGAACATGCGGAGTACTTGAATGAAGGTCGTAAATTTTTTGTTCATCAATAAAACATAACGACATTTGTACAATAAGTGACACTACTCTTACGTCAGTTTTCACTATTTAACTGTTCAAAAACCTTTAAAAGGTCTATTAAAATTAACGTCATAAGTTTGTGATCACTTTTTTATGCTGCGGTAAACAGCTAATAATATAAAAGGCCAAAGTAAATGTTTTCCTGGAGCTGAGCTGAGCTTGTTTGCGTTTGTGCTACGCTTGACTCTATCTCGTAAACATCCTCCGAGCCTTCATCTATTCTTAGATAATATCTTCAGTCATCCCACTAGCTTTTATTTGTATTAAAAATGTAGCTATTTATAGAAAAAACTCTTATCTCCTATTAATTTTAATAATAATATATAATAATATAGTAATATTAAAGATATAAAATGCCCAGAATATATTCTTAATACCATTAGATACTTGCCTATTCCAGGATTCGTTTTGACGCTGCGACTCTTGAATGTGAGATTAGAATTTGAGAGGATTCTATGAAAGTACTACATAAATCTTATTTTAGAGTTGACATAAAGAACGAAATTGAAAAAATGATATACTTCGTATATATTGCGTTTTCTATAAAGAAATTTTTTTCGACGACTTTTTTTCATAATACCTAATCGTAACGATTAGGTACTATGAAAAAAAGTCATCGAAATGTTTAAGTATATGGAATATATACTAAAATATTAATTACTCTTTAGTATTTGTCTTTAGCAATGTGGTGTCGACCGGCTTTTGTATAGCACCTTACCCGTGGGTATCGTAAATGGCGATTGTGATAACAAAGCCGCTACCACAAGCTCCGAAAAACTGTCCTCACCACCCCACTTATCCCGTGAGTGTTGTAAAAGGCGACTGTGATAATAAAGCCGCTACCACAAGCCCCGAAAAACTATCCTCACCACCCCACCTATCCCGCGGGTATCGTAAAACGTGACTGTGATAACAAAGCCGCTACGACAAGCCCCGAAAAACTATCTTCACCACCCCGCCTATCCCGTGAGTGTTGTAAAAGGCGACTGTGATAACAAAGCCGCTACCACAAGCTCCGAAAAACTATCCTCACCACCCCACTTATCCCGTGAGTGTTGTAAAAGGCGACTGTGATAACAAAGCCGCTACCACAAGGTCCGAAAAACTATCCTCACCACCCCACTTATCCCGTGGGTGTCGTAAAAGGTGACTAAGGGATAATAATGCCGCTACCACAAGCCTCGAGGATAGTTCCTCGAGGCTTGTGGTTAGCGCCTTTGGAAAAGATGGAGTGGAACTATTCTAAAACCGGTCGAAAGGTCACCTTTAGTCACCACCTCTAAAAGAGGGGACCCGTAAAACTCGCTTGGCCAGAGTGGCGCTCTAAGGATACTCCCTCAAGCGCAAGACAAAACAAAAAAAGGGCTGGTTATAGTTACGGTTACAAGAAAAAATACTTCTCGACTTCGAAACTGGCAGACTGAAAAAGTGATACTAAAATGATAGGTATAATTAAAATAAAATGAAAAAGGGTAACTGATTGATAGATACAATCAGCAAGAACGCTACCATAACGAAATCGATTTTGTCTCCTACATGATGATAGCATCGCACATAAATACCGTAGGGAACACGGAAGCGAAGGAAGATTTGCAAGACTTTCATTGGCCTCGACGAAAAGACAAATATAGCTAGCAAAGTAAGTACCAATTTCCATTTAGCGTTTTCCCGCGAATTCCCATCTCGAAGCGTTCCCAATTCATCGGAGCATTAACTGGAAACGGGCATTATTGTTCGGCTCACCTACGCTCTTGACGGTATCAGCCTTCCTTTGATATGATCGTCAAATATTGAATACGAATATTACGCGCCCCCCGGGGGACTAACTAACCTGTTGTGAATGGGACAAAATGAAAAATATTAACATTTTCCGATAAACACAATTGAGTAATTGACCATATTCAGCAAAATATCAGTTAATAAAACTGATAGAAAGTCAGCGTTTCATAAATAGGAATTTTCGATTAGTTCAGTTGCGATTCATAATGACCTTGTCTCTACATTTAGAACTTTGATATCAAGTAAACTTAACTTAATACATATAACTTAATACGTCTCATATCGATGATTTGGAATGATAAATTTTAAGCAACGAAATAATATTGTACCAGGAAAAAGACACAGTAAGTATGGAGTTGAGCATGTACTGTGACTCATGACGTAATCGGAAAATGAAGACACCATTTGTGTGAAAAGTGAATTGGACTAAAAGGAAAAATATGAAAGTTCAATAATACAAATTGAAGAAAGCAGGTTACCATGATTTTCATTAATGAAAAGGCAATAACTTAATAAGGCAATAAGGCAATAATTACCCACTCCTAAATCTTCAAAGGTTACATCCGGGGGCGCGTCAACGATTCTATATTACTTACCTCCAGATCGACTGTCAGCTTGTCTGTTACCTTCTTTCTATAAAAAAGGGTACACTGATTGGTCAAAATCAATTCAACCTTTATGAAGTTCCAGTAATGTTTTTATTACAGAATTTGAGATCAGGGCATTTAAAATGGCTTGTATTTAAACGACAATCGAAAACATACGAAATGAGAAGTAAATCATAATCAAACAACACAAACTACATACATATTTTTGATTAACTGAAATAAATTATTTGAAATTACTACGAATTCCATCATCAAGTCGACGGAGTGCTATATCTTTACCAGAGAACTTACACCTTTAAATTTTCTGTGATCGATTTACTGCCCATTCGATATTTTCTCCTGCTTATTTAAAATAAACTCAAAGAAGCTATTGCTGTAATAATTACTTATTACACAAATGGGGAGGTCAACATTTGGTCATTCAAGCTGCAATACAATACACAGTTAAACAAAGAAAATTCTATTAGCACAAGCGCAACACAAAAAGCTTTGGTACAAACTTTGTAAATGTTTAATAAAGATTTACCCGCGTACTTCCTCACAACATCTACCAACGAATATATATAAGTAAGTTCATATCGTTACATCAATAAGCATCATACGAGTATGTATAAATTATTCACATATAAAAAAGTAATAATGTGTAGTCCTTCTCTAGAATTTGTTTCGATATCTTGTCTTTAGCGTCCTACCGTCTAGTGACCACGAAGGATTTTGGAACCATAATCCAACATGCAGAGCCAATGCAGATTAGTGAATTCACATGACTATGATTTGGTTTTGGTTTAATATGTTAATTTATTTGGTTTGGTTTAATTAAGTTTGGTTTGTACTTTGGTTTAATTTTTTCTCATGATGTTTTCTTTCGCCGTGAAGCAGGTGATAAATTGATAAATTCGTACTTATATACAAGCTCAATGGTATCTTTCGTGTGTAAATAGCATCAACGTTTGTCATTCTGGACTGATGTTGGCATGTATGGTGGATGTCGAAGGGCGACAGTATCCTCTTTCCAGCAGATGGACTGTCTGCTCGCCTGCCGCCTTCATTTCATAAAATAGAAAATATCTAGGAAAGAGACATTTGAACTAGATAAATAGACGTTTCTTAGATCTTTCTTGGCTTAGATTTAGACCGACTGGTTGAAAAATGACCTGTATGCGGATTGTAGAAATTGTCCATAAACACGACTCAGACTAATATAGAGAATTGTCTATTTATCCGGGCCTCAGGATCGATTCTACTTTCCTAATCTTCTACAGTGTAATCTTAATAAAATAACTTTTTTTTATTTTTTTACCTTAAAAATCAGATTAAGGCTTCGATTATTGAACGAAATTTTAAGTTAGAAAATCTTAAATAAGTCCATATATGGTACCTACTCGTATGTAAATTATCTACCTCGTGTGTAATACCTTGTATAATGATTTTATACGATATTGGACGTGTGTGTGTGCCCGGTGAAACCACTCATGCTAAAACTTCCGATAACAGCCAGGTTCAATCTCAACGTAAAAAGTTAAAGGTATGAATAAAAAATCTATTGGCTAAAGAAGCTTAGCCGAGAATTTATGCGTTAACGCGGCGATGCAAATCCTCATTTTTATAACTCCCATTCGTAGATTTCCATTCCTCAACCCTGATTTATTTTTAATTCGGGTTTATGGCGTTTGTGGCACAAATACGGTGAATTTAATTCTTCAATTACAATATTTTGAGACTTAATGACTTCAATATCAGTAAAATAATAGCTACTTTTGGTCAGTCATGCGTCAATACAAACTACGTGTAAAACAAAATAGAATATTTGAAAAACCAATTTCGAATTAGTTTTAAAATATTTTTAATAGGGAAATAATTTAGTTTCTCCAAAATGTAAGTTGACATTAAGTTCTTACTAAAGATGTTATTTATTTAAAAAATCAATTACCTATTACAAAACTCTTTCTTTGAAAAATATTAGATTTTTCTCCATGTAATAAACTACAATTGTCCAAAAATGTATAACTTTAATCATCGAAAGTAAACGGAGTTATTCTGGTGAGCTGTTCCATTGTAATATTTTTCGTATCGTTCCATTGTACGAATTTAAATACATTAGTTGGAAATATCTCGGGGCCAAGTCGTAACTCAGCGATGTGCGCTCGTGCCCGAATCTCATTGAGAACGATTGATGCGCGCTCGCCCTAGCCGCCCCGCGCCCGGTCGCCTCGATCACTCCACACCGCAATTAGTCCATTCCACTTAATTGTACAAATGTTCCTTAACTATAAAACAATTAGCACAAGGAGGGGCTTAACAAACGCAAAGTGAAACTTAATGATATAAAACCTAACCTTTCTTATTTGCTACTTCAAAGTTTATTCACACAGTTACACATTTCACAGCAGTTTCTCGCATGTATCATTCCGTTCTTCACTTCTGATTTCTGTTGATTGTGATGGTTACCGTCTCTTACTAATTTGTATTCGACAAAAACGGTATGTTAGGCCAGGACGCATTTCAACCATCTACCATCTACGCATTTGCGTAGCGATGTGTGTTGTGTTTCTAACCCGAGCCATAACGTTTCTCTATTGCTTACTTTTATAGAGCAAGACGAACAAGAAACATTTTCCAAGAATCATATAAAGAAACGGTGCCATCGAGATTAGATACCTACTAGGAACTAGATACACTTACCGTACCGCTTTCATAGATAAATAACAATAAAAATCTACACCCTTCGTATCATACACTTACGAATATAAAGTGGATCATTTTATGTCAAGCTATATGCGACCTTACTACAATGCAAATATGTATTTGAATGAAATGAAATTATACATGCTGTCGTCTGGAATAGAGAGCATACGCATTTGAAATTGAAGTGTTCAACCGTAGCTAGAGATTGCAATGGATGCTTTTCACTGTCTCCAACGAAGCGGGGGAACACCAACGATAGATAAACGTGCCCTCACATAAACGATACAACCCCACAACCCCACTTTCACAGCATCTACCTATTTTTACGCTACATCTACTCTTTGTTTCATATTTATATGTACCCCGCATCGTGCTCATAAATTTCATTGAACGTACTTGCGCAGAAACGTATTGAAAACATGAAAAGTCAATTCGGTATTCAGATTTTTATTACAAAATAAAGATCTTCGCTTTTTATTGCTCCACTCCGTTTTTTATTGTTCTATGAATTATTATTATAGGGCGGTGGCAGCTTAAATGTAGCTATTATCTATTCACGTTCTTAGGATAGTGAAGTCGGCCTCGGTCTGTAGATACCCACAGTGTCTACTTAAGATCAGATTTTTCAATTATTTATCACTAGTTCAGATATAAGAAAACTCACGTACTCCAGAATTTATTGGGTGTGGTGTTATTTACTACTACATACAAAATGTCAGTCGACAGACCACCGCGCGCCGGCGCCGTAGAAATTGTATCGAAAACAATGCCTACACCAGCCAAAAATGACGAACTTATCCACCTCTGCAGATGTATTTGGGAGATTTGAGATTTTATCAGTTTTTAAAAAACAATAGGGAAAAGAAAGAGAATCCTATACTATCTGAAACTGTCTGTTTCATCCCGTTGAACAAGGGAAACTCGAAGAGATATAAATTCGATACATCCCATACCACTTCCTCATGCAGCTGGACGAAAGATACGAAGCAGAATTATGTAGGAATGGATTTGAATAGGTAGAAAACAAGGCAGAAACAGTACTTTCATAGAAGCACAAAAACCCAACTTATCTATCATCTTTCAAACCAATATTAAATATATTAGTATTATATACATTAGAATTGGCATAAATGTTACTTTGAGATCTGTTAGGAAGCCAGATTTATGGGTTTCTTTGGAAGTATCACCACTGCAGCTCTGGCCACCGTTGCTCTCGAAAAACGTTTAGAGAGAATGACAGCAGCATCTTGTATTCTCGTACAAAGGTACCAACCAGTATTCTCGTATTTTCTCTCTGAATTACAGCAAGTGCACTTGAGAGAGTGCGGTAACAGGTCCAACGATGAGCTTAGTACACTGTAGGATGTGCTTCTCTGTCTAATCAGTACGCCAAATAAATTTCTTGATATACAGATAAAACTCATAATTGTTACATTATGAAAAAAATAAGGAATACGGGCTTAGGTATACCTATACCGTACAAGTATTATTTAATATACATACATCACAGATAAAACACTATACAATTCAAAATAGTATACAAAAGCGGTCTTATCGCTAAAAGCGATCTCTTCCGGACAATCAAAAATCGATCATCTCTTTTTTATCAAACATTTTTACGTAATTGTGTCCGAAATATGAGAGTATTCCTAAAATGCATACCTTACCACTAATGTAACAAATGTTTACACTACTACTACAAAATACATACCGAAAGGAGTAACTCAAAATGCACCTGGTAAATAATATTTACATTTTGAAGACATGGCGGCCGTGGCTCAGATGGCCCAGCCGGGATAACTCGTTCCCTTGCCTTCCTTAACATTTCATACTTACTATATTATTATACATGAGAGATGCGTCTTAGGCAGGTATAACAGTAGCAAAACTTAGTGATAACATGACTTTCAGTAACGTTTAAATTAATCTATAAAATTCTACTAAGAAACATTGTAGCACCCAACGATTACCATTATTACTATGGATAAAGAAAACGTCTAATGACTAATGAATGATCCATAACACGTTTTTCTGGGGTTAATATTTACTACTTATAAGAATAAATAATCTGTATCGCCCTTGATTTCTCATAAGTAAATAAATCAGAACGAAGTAACGGTGCTAGTGCAAACTACTTAGTTATATGCATTTACCTTTACCTAACCCTTGCAAAAAAATATTGGGAATATCGCAAACTGTACTTGTTAAAATTTGACATAGGGCGCGTTGGAAAATTTGGATTCAGCAAGTTCGCCGAGAATCGAAAAAGTTTGGGAACCATTGACCTAGTACATCTCTGCGTACATGCTGCAATGTGGGTACGTGGAAATACTTTACGAGAACATGCTTATAACAACAGTATAGGGTGCATTATCGTCGTGTCTAAAACAGGTCCACTTCAATATATAATCTATTACTTATCTTTATTCATCATAAAAGTATTATTACAATCAGAAGGCAAACAGGGACTAGCGGACGCAGGTTTGGTTAGTTAAGGGCGGTGATTAATATATTTCGAGCCAGTTATAATCGAGTAACTGTCAATTTGGCTGCGATTCCTTGACGAGGATTTATGGAGCGAGAGGGCCGGTATCAGCAGTAAATTATTTACCTCCCGTCGATTTCGTCCGTCGAGTGATTAATGCCCTCCACTCGTAAAAGAAGCGATGATACGATGACGCTTCTAATATTGAACTTGAGTTTTGCACTAATGTTAAATTTTAATATTTGTGCGTGATATGCGTTTATTTCACGCCGTCAGTTATCTGATACTACGTAACTTATCAATGAATGTTACACGAAACCAATTTACGTTAAATGTTACACTTAAAAACAAATTATAAATACTTTTAATACCTACAATTTTTAACAAAAGCGTAAGTAATATTATATTTGGAAACTAAAAAGTAAACAATAGTTATTCTTTTTATTTCATCCATTACTCCAAGCTTCTAGCTTGATTTTAAAATTAACGAAAATTTTCAAAAAATCAATTTCAAGCCCAAATGGCTGAATATGCGGTGTGGGTACACTATATCACAGCATGAAGTAAATTCTACCGTTGAAGGGATAGTTATCTGAGCGGAAGTTGCATTTGAGTGGCAGACTGCGGCTAGCAGCGGCGCCGGACACGGCGCGGCGGCGCGCGGCGGGGACGTTTTAATTAGCCCTAACGAACATGGCGGCTGCAATTGTCAACTATATATCGGGCGGCAGTCGAGATGAAGAGACAACAAAAATGTTTATTGGTCTAGTAAAATTTTGATGAATCTCCCAATGTATGTCCATAAGTTAATCGTCTATACATATAATATAATTTTTAAGAAGTCGTGTATGTACATGAATTAGTACAATAATCCGTACATGAAAAGTTAGATCCCACATCGAGTACCGTTCACACCTCTAGGCCGATGCACCGAAACACTAGCTAGACCCACTTGACTACTACCAACGGCGTGCTGTCCGAATTGTCGACGATCCCACTCTCACAAACCACTAAGCTACAACATAAGGTTCTTCAAGAGAGCTGTAAATAGGATCCTGAAAAGTCGGCGGCTCACTCGCAACCCTCCTGGTGTTGCATGTGTCCATGGGTGGTGGTGACCACTTACCGCCTCGTGGCCCACCCACCCGTCTGCCAACCCTTCTTTCTATATAATAAAATATTATTTTAAAAGTTATTGCTGTGTACACACTCATTTACATAGAGATTACAATTGATTTACATAGAGCCGGGAGTTTTAGGAATTCTTTTTGGAGTCTGTCTGTTTGCCTTAACGCTCATCACGCAAAATACACTGTAAAATCTACTGGATGAATAGTTTATCTTGGATCAATGTATTTTTTAAACCACTGTTTTTATCCCGTGGGAATTGGAAACAATTCACTCATTGATGATCGATCATGATAAAGTTCACGCGAACGAGATTATTAGGAACATGGACTATAATGAGGTGAGAGATTAATCATTTTACTCATTTCATTTTACTCGCTATTCCATGGATTTGAGTGAAATGTAATTTTGAAACCGGATGAAGTGGGATGAGCTGGAGTGTGATAGGGTGGACGGGGTTGGATAGAACGGAATAGGATATTATAAATGGCAAACGAGCTTTCACTTTTACTAATTCTCGAAATATGTTTTACAAACACGTTACTCCCTTCTTAAGTCTTCTTTGAGAGTCAGTCAGTCGGACACGCTAGGCGATAATACCTAATGCTAATGTAGTGATATACAATTAACTAACCACACATAATCTAAAAACTATATGAATGAAGTAGCGATCAGAACTAGTGTTACAAGGTGTTCCCCGAGGTGGGAATTATGTTGAACTTAAATGTTGTTACAGCAAAATGTTGTTAAATATTGTTTTCTATACCTCTTTAGAACTTGAATTTCGAAAAACTCGTTCTTAGCGAGTGTTTACGTCATAAATTGAAGCTGCTATCTAAATTTCATGTTTCTAGGTTCAGCAGTTTCGACCCAGCGTTGATGAGTCAGTCAGTCAGTCAAGACATTTCTCTGTATATGTACTTATAGATAGATCGTGAAATCACGAAGGTGGTGTTAACCAAAAATCCTCCGATAATTCAAAATCAATCCAACTTACCTGTAAATGATGTTCGATGGAAATTATTGTACCACTTACTAACTTAATTTACTAGTTCTTCAATGATAACTCTTCCTATTTTATTAACAAAGGTAGATCCGCCAGCCGCGACCAGTGACCAATTATACCCCGAAAATAATATGTAGCCGTTGCTTAAAATTGCGGCGTTCACTTTTTAATTCTCAAAGTAAAAATCCAATTTCAAAATCATTTTGTGAAAATATAGTGCATTTCACGACAACTCAGCGCATTTAAAAAAAAAACAACTTTAATTTTCTGTCATTTTAAGAGAACTCCGCGTAGAATGTATAATAATTTACTAATGAAGAAAATTCACAAAAGGTTTACTAATTCATTTTCGCATATAACACTAAAACACTTACGGAATATTAGTACCTACTCCGTTTTATAGACAGACGATCAGACATTATTACACTTGGTGGTAAATAGATACCGTCGCTTGTAGACATCTGTGATACACGACAACCCCAGTCCGAATGATAGAATCAGTCGGTATTAGAACAATAATGACAAACATTGACACTGGCACAAAAAACAGAAACAGCAAACTCCTCATGCACAAGACAATGTGCATAAATGGAGGCCCAAGTCCAGCAGTGCAGTGGTTGATGCAGTGGACCACAAAAAGGTTGATTCCGGTTATTTCTTACGATATATGCAGTTCAAAGAGCTTCAAACAATGTGTGTGTGCGTTGATGTAACATTTCTCATATATCCCTAATCATAAAATCTAAACGAGGTTATCCCACAAGGCACGTATCATGCACCTAGACCGCCGACTACGTACATAGTTTTTAAAAAGCTAGCCAGGTAAAACGTGGCCCAATAGGGCCACTAATACCAAAATAACAATTGAAGGTCAGATAGGTATGAGTAGAAAGAAAAAGTAAAAAAGTGTAATAAAATATATTATTATATTTAACCAACATAAATATGGTAGGTATATTAGGTATATTAGGTATACAGTATGTTTATTTATTTATTTATTCTTTATCGCACAAAGTGACAAAGGGCAGACTTATGCTAAGAAGCATTATCTAACAGTCAACCTTTTGGCTATGCAAAGATGATGGAGTAGTTGCAATATCAGTTAAGATTAAATAAATCTATAGTTCAATACCGACCGAAGCTTCGGCTTCGGCATCGGCTTCGGCCAAGAACAGACCTGCGGACGGACACTGTCTATAGTGAATAGCGACGCATATTAATTAAATACCATATTATATATTAAATAAACATATACATTTTGATGGGTATTTATTAATTTATAATACTTCAATAGATAGCATACCATTAACACATATTTCTTTCCACTGCTAGATGCTAGCCACCACACATGAACTAGAAGTTCATCCAGTCACTACCAGCGACTTTCTTCAAATTCTGTCATGTTTACATTTTGATACTCATTTTATTACGCAAAACTTTTATATAACTCTAATGACCGCATTGTCAGAGTGGTTCGGTGTAGTCACGGCGCTGTCTATAATAACTATGTTTACGGCGAGGAAGGTAAACAAGACGACCCATTAATATTAGGGCTTTGTGTGAATTCCACAGAGTCAAATGTGCGGACGAATTAATTATTGTCTAAGTCCCAGCCGCCGACGTTCACTAACGAGCCTCAACTTATTCCGCCCAATAGCCAATTTGTGGAAATGTAAGCATATTTACGACCACTAACTTGAAACAGTATATTTTAATATACAGTAAAGGCTAAATGAGTCATGATCATGACAGAGACATCTATTGTTAAAGAATTTACATATTTATTCATTTTATTCTGCTAAAGGTTCGGTGGAGGTTTACCTGATGATGAATTACATAATTAGCGGCGTCTATTCGCACTGTGTCGTAATGCTGTCAATGTACTGCGATTGCATGTACTTGAAATTTATATGTTATGTCTTATTGGACAAATACAAAAGAAAACAAATCTATAAGAACCATAAAGACTTTTCAAATTCTTTGGGTACAAAATTATATAGACATGCTCTTAAGAATATTTAGATGAAGAACTGTCGCTACCTCTCTCGCTCACGCGTGGCTATAATGGCACTAAGGTCTGATTTTTAATTCGAAAATATTTATGTAAATAAAGATGAGACCATTGCAAAAAAATATATATCAACTAGAAACTTGCCGATTTGTGACAAAAAGAATTATCTAGTAATTGAAATTAAAAATAGGTACAATTAAAAAATGCTTCCATAAGAAAAATGTTCATTATATCTGAAATGTAAGTTTGACCTCGTTTCTTTGTTTGACATAAATAAGTTGACGTGCAATGGCACTTAATTTTGCCAAATCCATTATTGGAGAAATAGGCGACAAACGTCTTACACCCACAGCATACCACTGCTATGTAACGACGCCATTATCTAGGTAAACTGGGTAAGAGAGTGGTACAACTAGGGCTGCCACAATCGGAATGCCCTAAACACGGAGATATTTAAAAAATGGGAAAAACAAAAGCGGAACCCTATTAGTAATTTTTTAAAGTTATAGTGTTACTTTAAGTTATAAGTTATTAATATTGTCGACAAGATAACATTAAATTATTAATGATAATTAACACAAGATAAACCTATACTGTCTGTCGTACACATAGTAACGCTTTATAGATATAATTGTGATTCAAAGCAAAGGTATAACTTTTGCATTTAAATCGCAACAGTAATCTTTATATGCGTCTATATTAGTATTAATGTTTACTACAGCCAGCCAGCTTGATAAATATTCATTTTATTCGTTTTTCTGAGATTTTGGAATGCTCTACATCACAACCGCGTAGCCCGGAGAATTACTATGTTAGTCCGTAGACCGCACAAACATCCGAAGATTCCGGGTCAAACCCGGAGAGGTATGGTGGCAGTCCTAGGTACAACTCCGGTCAGGAAGGTGATTTCCGTTCACTCGTACAACAGTTTTAGATATTGCGTCGCTTCATCAAAATTTTGAAAGATTCTTAATTTTCAAATTCTTGTATCGATCGTTTGTTTGGGTAATCTGCTTTTTTCGTAATCACGAAAAAATAGGATCGATGGGAACTGATATTGATTGAAATAGATTCGGTTTCTATCAAATATTTTGTCGAATCAATTCGATAAGTAAAACTAGATTCTACTCGTGCTGACCAAAGACTTCAATCTAGGTACCACTTAAAATTTGTTTTTACTCTAAGGTCGTAACGTAAGGTTGTGAGGTGTCTGCCGACTTTTGGATATCACCGGCCCCATCTCTTTTTGTAGCTGTCGTAAAAGGCTTCTCAGGGGTACAAAACCGCTACTACAAGCCCTGAGTAATTACATCACCTAAGAGTGGACTCGCCAACCCGCTTGGTCAGCGTGGCTTTAAGTGGACGAAGAATAAGGGTGGTTACGTTATATAAACATGTGTAAATGTACAATAATAATGTTAGAATTTCTTTTACTGCACAACATCGCTGTACATAATTCACACGACACGCAGTGCGGGTATTGG